>OV839567.1:39037227-42024627 GCA_929447395.1 Epistrophe grossulariae | reverse complement strand
TGCGGTAGATACAAACATCTAACTGTTTTTGTTTAAATAAAGAAAAAATTTCAAAAATCGGTTGTAGTTTGGCAAAGTTAGAACTAGTCAAAGGAAAATACAAATCATAAAAACCGATATAAGTCGAAAACGAAGCGAAAACGAGAAAATTATCTTTTAAAATCTTCGACTTGAAATGACCTCAGGAACTCATGGTTTTCTTCTGAGGCAGTGATTTCGGGACACCCTGTATATATCTTTCTCATTTAGCATTTTCTCAGAGAAAAACAAAATATGTTTTTATTTGTGTGTGTGTGTCTTATGTCAAAAAACTGAAAGGTTTGTGTGAGAATTTTGTAAGTCAATCAATTATTATTATGCGTTATAATGGCGATACTTTATATTTATTGTTTTTCACATATTATGTGAACCAAAAAACATATGCGGTTGAAAATGTATATTATACTAATTTGAACTTTTATACCTCGAAAAAAATGACGCGCCTTCAAAATAATTCTTATAAGACTGTAGTTTATATAGGTTGATTTGCATAAGGTGTGCCAAAAAGCTAGGGCATGTAGGTTGGCCTTAGACAAGAAAAAAAATCGTATAGGAGGGGGGGGGTCTATTTCTAGTGACTTTTTACAAAAACATATTTTTTGTAAATATTACGCCCCTGATGATGTTACATCCCTTGTATTCGAGTTTGGCACTTTTGAAATGATATTAGATTGACTCTTTTTTTACCACTGCAATCACTGAACTGAATTTGAAACTTCACCACACCAAAGAAGACCGAAACGAGTGTGATTGCGAGTGAGCGGAGCGGGTATATGTTTTAGAAACTATACTACCTAGTCATTTCGTTTCTATGATTTATTTTGTGTACGATTTTAAAAGTAATTGTTTTTGTTTGGTTTTGTCGAGTCGGCTGAAGTGGAGACTTCGGGAGTAAACTTAACTTTTTTTTGTATAAGTCAATACTAATAAAAATTATTCCAACAGTAATGTCGCTTCCATTCAAATGCCAAAGTGGAACGCATTTTTAGCATGATGAACAGTGTTAAAAATAAGTTGAGAAATAAAATGTCAACGAAAACTTTGAATTCAATAATGCTCATTAGAAATCAATTAAAAATACAAAAACAAAATTGTCATAATTACGAAATCCGTAAAAAATTTTCTTTTAAAAAATAATTTCAATAATGCTTCAGGTATTGAAGTCAGTGAAATTAATGCGAAGATGCAATGGATACAATTTTATTTGTGATTTATTATTTTTATAATAGGTTTGAAGTTATTATTAAAACTACTTTACTTTTTATTTAAAAAATGATAAGTATAGTAATATTTTTGAGACTAAATTTGTTTTTGTTTTTTTAAGATTTTGTATGTTAACTTAATGTTTATAAGTTACAAAATAAATTTGTTGTTAAAATTGAATATGTTTTTTTGATATTTGTACTGAAAATTTTGTTCAAGTGACTTTTTTCAAAATTTGAGCATATCTAGCGGATTTTTAAGGTCGATCTAGCGACCCCTTTTTTTTTGGCTTGCGGCAACACTGGCTATGAGACCTATTTAAGTTTCATAACAAGACAATAATTTTTAAGTATATAGCAATGGGATATAAAATAGTCTTATGGAAGTTTTTCTTAGATTTCAAGACCATAGCACGGGAGAGTTTGTTAGTTGGGGAATTTAACCTTTCAAATCAAATTTTGAGTTATTCACAACCTTTTGATGATTTTTTTTCTTGCCTCACAATGTTGATTACACAATATTGATACCACATGTTGAATTTGAAAATGGGACTCTTATTTAATAAAAAGATACATTTTTTTTAGTGCGAAGGCGGCACCACCATATTGTGCGAAAAACCGCACTCGGTCTTATTGTTACCTATATCGTCGCCTTAGTGGCACAAGAACGTAACTACATTTTTTACGATTTTGGACTGGGTATGCCACCTTTCTTAAAATATAGCATTCTATATTGTGGCAAAAAATTGTACCTCTAAGTTAATTGTACCTTAGAAGTTAGCACCTGCCGTATCAACAATTTTTTCAAAATATATCGAAGCCAACAAACGTATGCGGCGTTACGTTTCTATGACTCAAACTCTAGAAATTTGAATCAAGATACGTTTCTATGGCAATAAGCTTTTACCATTTGACCTGCACATCAAATTCAAAGATGTTTTTTTGTCAACAACTAATTTTCATGTCAACAATTAAGATTTGCTTTAGCTTTGGTTGACAGAAAAAAAAAATTGCCGTTATTGTTGTTCTTTAATACTTTTACTGATGAGTTATTCAGTTTCATTATTTGTGATTGCAAGATGATTTTGTGAAAGGTTTAAATTAAAGTGTTCATAATGGAATTTTCGAGAGCTAAAAGCTTGTCATGTTAGCTTAAAACGATCAAACAAGAGAATGAATTTTTGATGCCGAAATTAATGAAACGAAAAGAAAAATGTTAAAAAAAATAGCTAAGTTCTTCTATATAAAAATCTGTATATGTAACAACTCAGCCGTGAAAAGTAGTGAGATCTAAAAGTATGTCAAATTCTAACTTTATGAAGGTTTAATATCAAATATTTTAAGAAGAGTAATATTGAAAAAAACATTAAGTTATGAGAGAAATTTATTATTTAATGATTATACTGACTAAAATTTGAGGGTTCACTTGCCAAGTTTTCTTTTTATTACGCACAATTTAAAATGTTTTGAAAACTTGACAATATGTGAATCCCCAAATTTAAGTCAGTAATCATTAAATAATAAATTTCTCTCATAACTTGATGTTTTTTCAATATTACTCTGCCCTTTGATGACGAGTTTTAGATCGCTTGAGCGTTTGTTACAGCGTTCAACATATCCTTAAGCCTAGTACGCAGATCAAGGCAAACTAAATTTTATCTCTACATTATTTTTTCTCAAGACAAATTTTGAAGGTAAATAAAATTAACATTCAAATGAGGACAGTAACGTAGGTAAAAATATTTTTTTGAATTTTGTAAATCTGCACTGCAATATTAAAATAACAAAAAAAAAATCAGTACAAAAAAGGGTTTGTAGCCTATACAGTGAGTTTATGTTGTCATTCAAAAATCAAAATTTTGTATATTTTCTTGAATTAAAATAAGTTGCAGCACTAGTATTTGGCCCTCTTGAACCCTTTCCTGTTAGCTACGCCACTGACTGTGTGAAAACTGCTGTTTTGTATAATTTACTCCCGTAACTTTCTTTCATGTTTTATTTTATATTTTTTTGGTCATCTTTCACATAATACCTTTCAAAATTGGAAATGTTAAAACGAAAATATGTTTTTGGTTGATAAAAACCTTGATATCCATGAAACGTCAACATTTGTCTAGCAAAATAATGCTTCAAACATTATTTGTCTGGGAAAAATTATGTGGAGACTTTTGTATGAACAGTTTGAAAAAAAAAAAGTTTGGATTTTGCGTTTGAACTGCGTATACTGCTTAAGAAAAATCCGAGACAAAATTTGTCCTGGGAAAAAATTTGTATGAGATATAAAATTTTTCCCGAACTGCGTACCTACTAGGCTTAACCAGAAAAATAAGTTTTTTTTCGTAATTTTCAATTTTCTCAGAAACTAAAAGACATAAAACCATCTGGTTTTCAGTATCCCCCTGCAGGGGGGTTACAAGGGTAGCATGCCTCCCATACATACCTCTTTATATAGCTTTATAGCTTTGACAACAGCGAGTTCGTGCGATCTAGACATGCATATTTTCTAGATTACAATAAAGATTTGTATCAAGAACAAATATTTTAATTTTACTACATTTATTGGAACTTTTAAGAATTAATAGTAAAATTAGTTTCTTTTATAAATTAAACAAATTTAATAAAAGAATAAATTTGAAAAATATGGTCCGGGGGTTTACATATAGTTTTTGGCATAAAATGTAACAAAAACATAAAGCATGTATGTATATATATAGTCAAATATAAGTTCGAAATCGTATAACAGGGGTAGTCTATTTCCACCCTTTTAGCCGTAAGGTGCAATTTTCTATAAAATTGACTTTAATTTAAATAAATAAAATTTAAAATATTATTATAAAAAAATAATGATAAACATAATCCTACAATAATATCTTGTATATAGAATTTAAAATAAAATAAAACACACCCGAATCAAAAACAAAGCATGTCCATACCTTGAAATACGATTTAACAAGTCAAAACTATATTATTTGTTGCGACCGGGCCATAAGTGAACATGTGTAAACAATCTTTAATATATTATTATTTTTTATCGCCAACTCGGTTGGGTAGCACATTTAACGACCATTAAAATTTGGGTTCCAGGAAAAGCTATCTTTCTATATATTCGATGTGCTTACACCTTCTGTTTTATTATATACCATACATACAAATACATACATATATTGTATATTTTGTTAATTGTGCTCAAATTGAGGATAAATGTATAATCTATATAGAGACAAATTTATAATGATGGTGTTCTGGTTATTTTAATTTAGCAATAAAATCCTTTTAAAGCATATTAAATAGACCTATATTTTGCCAGCTGTTTTGTCAATAAATGGTTTTTTTTTTTTTGCTTCGGTATACAAACAATAAATGTGCTATATGAAGTTTTTTATTCAATAAAATTGTTGTCAGTATAAATTTTAAACATTAATTGTTTGTTTTAAAATAAATATCCTTTTTGTTTATTTTTCATATTTCGAATTGGCTTTGTTTTTAGTCAAAATAAATTTATGTGATTTCATTCATCTTCTATGGTGACGAGGAATGGAGGTGAGATTTATTCTGACATAATAACTTTAACACATATATACAGTCCGTACCATTTGGATAGCCTCACACATAGTTTATTTTACAATTACCTAACTATTTTTTTGTACTTTTTTGAGGTCTAATTAGAAAATGGTTACTAGTATTTGTTTACTAATTTCTAAAAGCTAAAGTAATGTTCTGAACTAGTTTTGTAAACAGTCACAAAAATGTGTATTATTTGCTGTAACAGCCTCACAGTATTTATTTAGTACGTCAGTAGGGGAACACCTCAGCGTGGTGTTTTATCCCCTCTCCTATGGCTTTTAGTCATGAACAAAATCCTTGTGAAGTTAGAGATTTGTGGGGTGAAGGCAGTTGTATATGCGGATGACTTGGTACTGCTGGTATCAGGAAAATTCACACCTGTGATCAGTGAAATCACAGAGATGGCTTTGAGGAAGGTTAGCAACTGGGCCACGAGTTGTGGCTTAGGCGTTAACCAAAGCAAAATTGATCTGATGCTTTTCACTACGAGGACTTAAATTCAACCCTTCACTCCACCCCAACTAAATGGACAAATACTTTCACTCTCTTCCAGCGCAAAATATCTCGGGGTAATTCTCGACCCGAAATTAAACTGGAAACTTAATATTGAGGAAAGCTGGTTAGGAAGGCCTGCATAGCCTTCTATGCCTGTAGCAAAACCTTTGGTAAAAAGTGGGACCTCCAGTCAAAGATGATACTTTGGACGTACACTGCCGTAGTCAGACCAATACTCACGTATGGCTCATTGGTGTGGTGGCCCGCTCTTAACAAAGCATATAACACCAACAAACTTAAAGAGGTTCAAAGAACAGCTAGCGTTGGTACCAGAGGGGCTCTCCGTACCTGCCCAACGGATGCCTTAAGCGTTTTTCTGCACCTTTTACCACTTGACTTACATATAAAATACTTATAGTATCTTGCAACGCTATAAGACTTAAAGAATCAAATAGCTGGGTTACTAAACCCTATAATCACAGCAATATCACAAGGCTGATTCCAGCGGCTATGTTTTCGACTCCTAACGACTACTGTACTCCTACTGTGGACCTCAATAAGGATTTTAAAGTTCAATTCCCATCCAGACAGGACTGGGAGGGTAACGTCGTGATGAGAGACTTCGGTGCCGTATCATAAGGCCATGCGTCATAAGGCCATATTAAGAAATATGGCCTTATGACGCTTTTACAAAGTGGCATAAGGCCATATTCCAACTTATGGCCTTTTGACTCATTAATAAAAAGACATAGGGCCATATGGCCTTATGTCACTTTCAACCGTCTTTCCTTGTTTGATAAATAAACCTGGCCAAATGTTTTTGTCTAACACTTTAATTGTAATTCAGTTACGGCGTATAAACAGTGAGGTATGTATGGGGGGGCATGCTGCCCCCCCCCCAACCCCCCTGCTTAGGCACACTATAGGATTTGGGGTAGGTGCGAGGTTGGGTGTATGCAGTTTCTTTTGCATTTAAAGATTCTGGATTAAAAAACAAATCATATTTTTTCACTTAACGCAAGTATTATGAGGCCATATTTAGATATGGCCTTAAGTCGCAAAAAAATATGGCACTATGACACCTTGGTAAAGTGTCAATAGGCCATATGTTTCAGTATGCCCTTATGACACATTTTGAATGCGTCATAAGGCCATATTTCTCAATATGGCCTTATGACACATGGCCTTATGACACGGCACCGAGACTTCGACACAACAATTTTTACTGATGGATCAAAGATGGAGTGTGGTGTTGGTTCCGGGGTATATTCCGAGTCTCTGAATATAAATAAATCTTTTTGGCTTCCCAACTTTGCTAGTGTTTTCCAGGTGGAGCTTTTGGCAATTAGGGAAGCATGCAAAATACTCAAACAAGACCCTAACCAAAATCGAAATACTACAATCCTGACAGATAGTCAGGCAGCCGTGAAAGCCATAGACTTGGCTGTATCAGCATCAAGATTGGTTCAGCAATGCCGCGATGAGCTCAAAAGCCTGAATGTTAGCCTCAAGGTCACTTTTATCTGGGTTCCAGGTCACTGTGGCATTGAGGGAAACGAGTGCGCGGATGAGCTGGCCAAGCAAGGATCAGCCCTTCATAGCTCACTTGTGGAAAGAGTCAACAGACAATATATTTTCAATTTTTCTTAACGAATCAAACCGCAGGTGGGGCAGTCTAACAAACTGCATTATTTTAAGAAAGATTTGGCCCACCTATAACAGATCCCGAACAAATGACTTAATTTGCAGACCCAGGCATTAGGCAAGACATAGCCAGGATCGTTGCAACCTGTTCTGGACACTGGGCATTGGAAGAGCATGCGGCAAAGTTGGGAATTCCTCACAATACACACTGTTGTAGTTGTGGGGACCAGCAGGAAAATGAAACGGTAGCTCACTTCCTCTGCAAATGCCCCGCTCTAGCCAGAATGCGATTACAGTCATTTGGAACCATTCTTCGAAGACCTCAACGAACTCTCCGAAACAAAGATCAAAGATTTGGTCTCTTTTCTCAACATAACAAATTGGCTCTAAGAAGAACTTCGATCGCGAGTAAGGGGACGATGTTTTCTTCTGAAAGTCATATAGTTTCACTTTAAACCGGAAATCATTTTGCCTACCTCAGTATACTGTGGTTAGGGGAGTGTAATCATGATTCCACAAATTCGTTTCAACAATTCTTTATTTAAACAGGTCAAACGAGTTCTGGTATCAACACGGCTTAATCAAGCGCTAATTGGGTCACGGAGCTAGGCGCTCGTGGCCGCCATTTCTACCTAGCTACCTACCATTTATTTAGTAGAATAAAAAATCAAATGATTGATTTTTTTTAAAGAAAATAATTTTTATTTTTTTTCTGTGGTTAACACAATATTTTAGAACTTTTCAAAGCCCTCCTTGTTTTAAATTACCTCAAAAAAGCGATGTTCGATTTCTCAAAAAATCGCAAACGATTCCTTAAAAATCTAACAAAATGTTGCCCCCGGCCACTTTGATAACTACGATGAACTTTTCTTTTCTTGTGTATCTACATTCTTCCATTTCCATAAAAATTGCGCGTTTGACATCTCCACACATTTTTAATGAGAGTAGGTTGGTAAGGATAATTGCTGTTTATTTACGGTTTGCAACATTTTAATAAAAGCTGTGTGAATCGGCTCATTGTCTTGCTGCAAAAAAAAATCGCCAGCAGTCTTAAAATACACTGGAACTGAAGCAAGACTGTTTCCAATAAGGTATTGTATTATATCGATGTCATTTTAAAGTCTACAAAATCTAAATCAACAGTGCCATAAAATTAGACTGCATCCCCATACCATAATTCATCCCACCCGGCTATTTTTTTTTTTTTTTTTTCGTGGGTAGGTGTTTAAACCTTCAAAAGACTCTATGAGGACCGAAAAACGCGTGCTCATAGGAGTGTGAGATTTTTACTTCACTAAAACCACCTCCACCTCCTGATTGCAACTAAGTTGAAACTTATTTAGCAATTTATTTTTAACGAAGTTATACAACGTGTTGCAGGTAACTATCCGGCGGTAGCTCCTGCGTATTCCGCGATTTTAAAAGCGGTTTTCCGTTTACCGCACCAAGTCAGAAGGTTTATTCCTTCGCAAGCGGCGTACTAAATTTGTCTCGTTAAGAATTTCGATAATAGTTCTATTCGTCGTTTTCTATGCTTTCGCGCAAAATTTTGTATTTCATTTCTTACCGTGGGGATCCCAAGATCCCAGTGTAGGTCGTCGTTTCTAATATACCACGGCGCATTAACAATAGATCTTAGCAATTTATTTTCAAAAGATTGTAAAATATTTAAATTAGAATCGCGAGTAAAGCCCCAGAGCTGTATACCATAAGACCAGACGGGCTTAAGAATCTCCCTGTATAAAATCAGCTTGTTTTCTATATTAAGCTTAGAGTGTTTCCCGAGTAACTAGTATACATTTCTCTGAATTTAATGTTTAATTCTTCGCATTTCTTTTTTACATGCGGCTTCCATTTTAATTTCGGGTCTAAAGTCATACCGAGATATTTAGCTTCATTTGCGAATGGAACCCGAGTTGTATTTACAAATACAGGTAATCTGTCGATTTTTTTTGTACGTAAATTCCACGTGGACTGATTTAAATTCATTGAGCGCTATTCGCCATGTCTTTGTAGTTTGTCCATTCATTGACATTATTAAGCGCGTTTTGTAATTTTATTGTAGCTTCGTTGATCGTTTTGCCCACTGCTAGTATTGCAGTGTCGTCAGAAAACGTGGCTACAATAGTGTCTTCTGTTTGAGGTATATCATGTGTAAATAAAAGGTACAAAATTGGACCTAGAACACTACCTTGTGGTACCCCCGCCACTATTTCTTTGAAATCAGAAAACACATTTCCATGTCTAACACGAAAGATTCTATTCTCCAGATATTCTTTAAAAATCGTGTATAGTCCATCAGGCAAAACTTGTCTTAATTTGAATTTGAGGCCTTCGTGCCAGACTTTGTCGAAGGCTTGCGACACGTCTAAGAGGACTGCAGAACAATTTTTCTTTTCTTCAAAAGCTTTCTCGATATAACGTCAGTGATTCTATGCACTTGGTCAATTGTCGAGTGCTTACTTCTAAAACCGAATTGATGTTCAGGTATTAAGTGATTTTCTTCTATTATTGGTTGCAGGCGCATTAGCAATATTCTTTCAAAAACTTTCGCCACTACAGGAAGAAGCGAAATGGGTCTATAGGATTTCTTTTCATGCAATGGTTTACCTGGTTTTAGAACTATTATAATTTCCGTATCCCTCCCGGCTATGATAGCGATCAAAAAACAAATTTTCTTTTCTTAAATCATGGAAGTAGTATTTATATCCATCCGGTCTGTTTAAGTTGAACTCTCTTCAACTAAAAAGATAATTTTTTGCCAATTGTTTGAATGGATGCTCTCTTCAGCATTCTATGGCATTCGGCATCTTGCTTAATTAAGCTGCTATAGTTATAGTTAAACGGAGGTTTTTTCATCAGCATTAAGTTCTTTTGATGGCCGGCACTTCTGATAACCCGACTTAAGGACATTTGGCTCACTTCTAACCCAGCTCCGTATCTTGATTTGCTCAGAGACTGGTTGCAATTGGAAGCTTATCATATTATTCTCGTCATTGATAGATAAGATAGGATTGAAAAACTTCGTTCCTTGTAGTTTTTTGGCTAAATTTACAGATTAAAAAAAATTGCATACCAATTTGAGATTAATTTTCTGACCAATAAAACGTTTCGCTTGTCCTTGATTCCGATAAGCCTCTGTTTTGGCAATCTCTGTTGCCGTTAATGAATTTTGTCTGCCCATTTAAACTTTCAAATTGAATAAATCAGATAACATAAATGTTTTATCACTTTCTGATAACTTTTCAAGACCTACGCTGCCAAATTATAACTTATACAATGTGGAATAAAATCAATTGAGCCTATTCAAATGTTACAAAAAAAATTATTGTTTTAGTGACTGCAAACAAACAAGCACAGAAAATTTAGTTAATTTTAAGAAATTTGTTAAAAAATTGCCTTAATCTCAGAGACCGTTCTCATACCTTGTTTTTAAATATAAATTTTCTTATGTACAAATCAAAGAAATATCATAAAACAGTTGAATGTAAGAAAGTTAAAGTGTGAGTCTATATTCAAATGTTACGGACTGTATATTATAGCTCCACCATTTTTCTGAATAGACTCATCGAAGACTTCTGCTGACCAATTCAGCCAGCCTGCGGTTACCACTAATTGAAGTTTAAAACAGGCACAGTTGGTGTGTATACTTAGTGTTACTTTAAAAAAAACTGGACATCGCCTCTCAAAGATCCTTTGATTCAACAACTCTTAAAATTTATTACACCACAGCATGATTATATTAATACCTCAGTACCTCAGGAATAAATAAATAAAAAGTTAAATTCTACTTATCAATAACTCTTTTTATGTATTAAGGTCTACCACAGAAAGTATATAGCGGTCTGGCCTTCTTCACAATCAAAAGTGTTATTAATGAACTTTAAATTTCAAGTTTCAAAGATTCAGAGAGTACGAATAAGTACAATAAAACCCGCTTAAGAGAAACTTCAAAATGTCACAGTCTTTCTTTCACTTAAGCGGGTTTTTCACTCTAACGAACCCCGCTTAAGTGTAAAATATTTCACTTAAGCGGAGTCCACATAAGTGAAAAAAAAGCACTTAAGCGGATTTAAAAATTCCAAAAAGGGTTTTGACATATCAGAAATTGAAATGTCATTTTCGTGATGAAAATTTGGTGCAGGTGAAAAATAAAAAAGAAGAAAAAGCGTTCAGCAAATTTTTTGTTCTTTTCTATTAAATTTTGTTGTCACTTAAGAGAGTTTTTTTCAATGAAAAATATTAAATTTAACTGAAAATATGTTTCAGGTATGCGGGTTTTTCACTTAAGTAAGTTTCGCTTAAGCGGAGTGTTATAAAGGTAATTGGTCGACAAATACTCGGGGATGAAAAAAGTCGTTCAGATAAGCGGGTTTTTCTCTTAAGCGGGGTTCTCTTAATCGGGATTTACTGTATAGGTAAAGTCTTATTGATACACACAAGCATATAAAATAAATACCAACGAAATACTTTTATAATATATATCATCATTAGATACTTTGAAACTTTCCAGCCTATATATAACTATAAGTTCTATGCCATAAATGGAATCTTCCCACAATCCTGTGGAGTACCATAGTTTTAGCCTTAAGTAAAGCAACATGATTAATAGCAAATAAGAAGATGTATTCATCTCTTGTTTCAAAGAACAACTATTCTCTAAGATATATAAGTATACTATATAATCTCTTTTATACATACGTTTAGCTTTAAGGCAAACGCATATCATTTTGCACCTTGTTGGGTGTTATAGTTTGGTTTGATGCTCAAACCGAAACAAACTGCAGCTATAGGGTCATTCGAAATCAAGAAATTCCAAAAACCATTTCACTATACTTTTACCTCTTCCACCTCTTGTTTATAATAAAAGTACAGTATACTCTCTGCAAACGGACACCTCCCATAAGCGGAACACCTCTCATATAACCGGACAGATTTCAAAGAACAGAAATAAATTCATTATTTTTTACAGTAATATAACTCTCCCATAAGCGGACTCTCTAATAACCGGACGCGGACACATTGGCGTAGCGTGCCAGGGGCAAGGGTGGCACAGGCCCCGGGGGGCAATTTACTTGGGGGCGGCAATTTTCCAGAATATACGGGCGGCAAATTTTAAATTTATCCTAGAGTAGGGTTACCAGCTCTAAAATCAGCAAAGCCTTACAGTAAAGAAAGAAAAGCCTGATTCTTGAGAAAAAAGCCTGACAAATAAAAAAACATTTTTTTCCTTTTTGAAACTTAATTTTTATAAAAAAAAAATAAAAAAAAAAAAACATTTATAGATAACTTACCTTGATTTCAATGCACGAAGACGACGCGACGAGGCGATAAATAGAATGCAACTGCAATCTGCAGCAGATACAAATATAAGCACACAAATACGTCATAAAATAGAAGTGTTATATCTTGCACAATAGGGTGATTCAAAATAACACCTTTCTCGAAATTCAACAGGGACCGGGAAAAATTATGAAGCTTAGATTGAAAACAAAAAATTAAGACCAACAAATTCAGAATCGAACAACATTAAGCAGTCGCTACCAGCACTTTTTCAATAATTTTGCTTGAAAATCTTTGAAAATTTGGAATTTTTCTCAAATATTAAAAGCAGCATAACTTTTCGAGATTTGGTGCTAAGAGCATGAAATTTTCAGGGATTTCATAATTTCGCCCGGTCCCGGTTGAATTTGGAGAAAGGTGTTTTTTTTTTAATCATATTAATATTGCAAAACTATTTGTCTCTTTCTAAAAAGTGATAACTAAATGAAAAAAAAATGAATGTGTTCACTGCGATTTACAAGCATTTTGATTTGAAGGCATTCAGTAAAGGTTTTTCTTCTAACGATTATATTTTGTGCGATAATTATAAAAAAAACCTGACAAAGGACGAAACCTGGCCAAAGCCTGATTGGACATTAAAATCCTGACGTGTTAGACGAAATCCTGATGAATGGTAAGCCTATCCCGGAGGCAATTTGCTCGGTTTGTGTTAATCAAAACAGACGCACAGTGGCGCCAATTGACTTTTTTTGGTTGCAAAAATCATAGCTCTTAAGTGAATAAAGATATCGCGATAATTTTTTTTTCTACTAAAAGAAAATTTCCAAGGCTATAAACTTTGTGAATTTTAAGAAAAAATATTTACAGGGTGTTTCAGAATCTTCAGCTGAAATACGACTTTCTTCTCATAGGAAATTAACTAAATATTTTACCTCAAAACTTGTCAGAAGCAAATAACTGAAGTAAAAACAGGGTGTCTCAAAGTCAAACAAAGTCACAGTGGTGCATAAAGTAAACAAACAATAATTTTTTTAAATATTTCTGCTATGTGTATAAAAAGCCTTTTTTATTATTTTGCTACACTTTAGAGTGAAAATATACTACTTCAGTGGTACATTTTAAGTCAAGGTATAGAGAAAGTATGTAAAATGCTATAAAATAATAAAATTTAAGAAAAATTCTTTACAGGGTGTTCCAGAATTTCATATTAAAAAAAAAACAAATTTTATCCAAAAAGGTAAAAGTAGTTTTTTACTTTAAAATAAAAATGAAAATGTTAATGTTTGCAGTAATTGCAGAATATTTTAAAACTAGTTCAAGTGAAACAGTAGAGCAAAAAAAAAAACCATTTAAATTTTGTTTGTGTTGAAAAAAGTTTTTTTTATTATTTAGTGGCTCATCAACATAGCAAATTATTTCAATAATATATTTTAAGAATAACAGTGGAGAGTAAATAAATTAATGAGTAAAAATAAATACAAACAAAAAACTAGATTTCTTGGAAACTTTCGTCAAATTCCGAGGTAATTTCTAGTAAACTAATCATTTCTGGAGAGTATCGTGCTTTGAGGTCTTTTTCAGTTCTTACATGCCTTATCGAAGACATAAGAGGATCCGATGAGGCTGCAAGCATGTTAAATAGGTCTTCATTGCATTGTAGCATTGATCAATTTATGTTTCTTGGCATATGATTAGCACTCCATAATAGATTTCCTTGGCCTTCCTCTAGAGTTTTTTGATGTACTTGGTAAATTATCCGTTTCATCTGTCCTTTCAAAATCAATGCAAAGAAGATTTGATAACCAACAATCATTTTTCTTTAAAAAATTGACTTTCGTTCTATTGGCTGCATTCCATTTTGACTTAACCTTTACATAAAATGATGACAATTTTTTATCGAAATTATCTATTCCTTCAAGTGACCAATTTTCAACTAAAAGGTTATATTTATTTTTACAGCTATGATGAATTCTTCTTCTGTATGCTTTTTATCGAAAAAAATTCAACTAGATCACTGTAGAAAATTTCCATTTTTAGGTTTTTTTTAAACTAAATTGTTTGTTAAAATACAAATACTCGTAGTGTCTATGACTTATCAATTACGTGTTTGCTTTATAAATAATCATTTAAACTATTTTTTTTATATTTATATACCTACTTCTTTTGTCATGATAGTATGTATTTGTACCTAACATTCTTATTGCATTTAATAAAAAGGATAACACAACAGGTACTTGATCTGTCATAAAAATGAATAGTTTTTTACAAATCATGAAAACTACCTGATCATAAAAAAATGTTACCTAAGCCATACCCATGTCCTAATCCTTTAAAATATTTTTACATGTAAAAATAATGTTTTTATGACCAGTTGCATTTTTAAGCATATAATAAAAAAAAGCCATAAACGAAAAAAAAAGACCTTTTTTAATAAAATCTCTAAACCGCAAACGGGCAAAAATGGGCAGCTGATTTTCTTAGTAAATGCTTCAGAAATAGTAAAAGATTAAATTTCCGTTGTGTCTAGACCGAAGCCTCTCGAAGGTTTTTTTATAACCCAACTTAAATTCACAAAATTGAGCCAAAAACAGCTTTTCGAAAATCTTAAAATTTTTCAATAAAAAAAAAAAAAAAAAAAAATGGATCAGAGTAATACAAATAGTCCTTTTTATAAGATCAAATAAAAAAAATATCATTTTTGAAGAAAGTTTTTAGATTTTAACACCGAAACTCTGAAACTTTTCATAGAACAAATATTTTTTCTTTGATTTTAAAAATCAGACAACTTTGACTACCTGTATCTTTCGAATCCTTCGACTAATTTTAAAATTTCTTTCGGCTTTTGAAACTTCCACTTATACCTAATCCATTAAAAAAATTAGTTTTGGATTTTAAGCACACGCGAAAATTGAATTTTGCAAGCATTTTTGCAAAAAGGCGCCACAGTGAGACGTTAGTTCTGTTCTAGTTTTATATTTCCTTTTCATTTGAATCCATTTTAGGGGGCGGCAAATTTCCAAAATATCCGGGAGGCAATTTGTTAGGGGGCTATGGGATATCAAAACAGACGTTAGAGTAGTAGTGTAGGTAGTAGCCCGTGGCACAATAATTAGTACGTAGGACTGTTACGCCAGCCTATGCCACCTAAAAACAGAAATATTTTGCACGGGTTACTGCCTCTTGCGAGGAATTGACAAATCCTACAAGAGTATCTCTTTTCATGAAAAAGTGCTTCTCTCCTTAGATTTTCGGGTATACAGAAAATTGTAGGTCCCTTCCATTCCTGCCAAGAACATGCACTTAGGAATAGTTGCGAATTGTAAGTCACTGGCCCTGGTTCTACATGAGCTGTCGCGCCACCCAATTTATTTTTTAATTTATTTATTTTTTTTTAGAAGTTAGAAGATTTTTGTATGCTCTGTTTTTATATTTTCTTTTCATTTAGATCCATTTTCCTTCAAATTGATACACTTTATCAGTCCAAAGAAATTATTTAAAAGTTAACGAGCGATTACACTGCTTCGCAGTCAAGAAAGTGTTGTGTTTAACACTTCCTATCTCTGCATATTATGTATGTCCAAGTTCTCTAAAATTATATGTCACAAAAAGGCATAGAAAAACGAATTCAAATTAGGCCCTAGCGGTAGAAAGTTATACAGTTTTGCTCAGTAACAGGTTAATTCGTTTGTTTACTTCATTTTATTTTACTGTTGGATTTTTGAATTTAATAATTGTTATAAATAATGAGAAGTTTCGATCTCATCTAAGATTAGCCGTTGTTAGTTTAACACCTTTTATAGAACTGTAAAAAACAGGCACACTTTTTTTAAAAGATAAAACCAGTTTTGAATACTTAAATTTGTATGGTTGCTACCGTTGCTTTAAAATATGTTTTCGTCAAAAAAAAGCTTTGACCATTATTTCTGATTCTTCATTTTAATTGAAGAAAAATGTCAATCGGAAAATTTTAGTTAAGCACCTGTTTATCTTTGAATTTTTTAAAACAGCAAACAAAATTAATGGTGTCAGAAAAAAAATGCTAGGGGTGGCAAAAATTGGCTCTACCCCGGGTGGCAAAAACCCACGCTACGCCACTGCGCGGACACCAAATTAAATAACCGCAATTGAGTTAGGCTCTCTCATAAGCGGACAAAGTACATGTGGAGTATTTTTTTTTTTTTTTCAATTTTTATAAGGTCCATTTCGGTATTTTTGGATAGTGAATTACATAACTTGTAGAAATATGAAGATTATAGGGGTGAAATCCTCGCAAGAAAAAAATCACAAAAACATCTTTTCTAGGGGAAATTTTATTGTATCTCGCAAGTTTTATGTATTCTTTTTTAAAGACATTCCAATTTTTACAACACTCGGATTAGAAAAGGCAAATTCTAGAATATGAATGTGCTTAATATGTTTTTTTTAAAAGGTTTTGAATTTAATTTTTTTTTTTTTTTTCTCATAAGCGGACACCTCTAATAACCGGACAAATTTCTGGGTATCATCAGTGAGTGTCCGGTTATGAGAGAGCTCACTGTATACCGTATACCCAAAATCCTTTTTCGACTTAAATATAGTAAAAATATCGGCGGACTTACTAAATTAAGCGCCAGTATGTTTTCAGCGCTGGATAGAAAATTAATAGACCTTTCCGCCAATATTAAAAATTTGACACATATATCGCACCCTTAGAATGAAAGTGACCTAACTAAGAAATTCGGCAGCTTTTTTACCACTTGGTTTTAAAGTTCATTTTGCTTTTTAAGGTCAGTTTTTTGAAAAATAAGAAGTTACGAAAATTTTGAGTTAGGTCACTTTCATTCTAAGGGTGTGATATGTAGATAAAAATTACCAATGCTTTTTATGAATCGGACAAAAAGAAAAATCAACTTATGATGGTCTTTTCTACGTCTTTTAGCTGAACCAAGCATCCAAACGACATAATAATAGTAAAATAATGATCTAGAGAGTTTCACCTTTCCATCAAGGTATCGCAAATAGGGTGACCAGATCTATCCTCCATGAAAAGAGAACATCCGAAAAAATATTTTCCTTCAAGAACTATTGAACCATTTTACCTTTGATTGTAAAAGATGTACCAAAATTCACGCAAGGTATTGCCAGTAAAAAAAAAAGACAGCTTGACAGTTGAAAATCGAGCACTATACACGAAAGAACAATCGTGTTAAGCTTATTAAGCAGCAGTTTGAAAAATTATTATTGAGGTTTGTCGGTGATTTTTCGAACAAAATCATTTTCAGCGATGAAGCTCATTTTCGTCTTGATGGCTTCGTTAACTTTCATAGTTGTCACATTTGGCGTTCAGAAAATACACAAGTGATTGTTGAGAAACAAATGCATCCACAACGTTTCAATATTTGGTGCGGATTTTGGAAATTTTGCGCTGTATCAACAATATTCAATCATATATTTATGCGGAACGGCCATGAAAAATGTAAACAAAAGAGAAAGTACATGACGTGCCAGCAAAGCCGAGGAGTCCACTTATTCCACAGTACCTATTCTATTCCAGAACATAACCCTAGATTGTAAATTTAATGAACCAATACAAAATATAAAAGCCCATGTTTTCTATCAAAGTAATTTCTAGTGTGAATTTTTGGGGGTTACCTTTTATTGGATCTTATTTTCATTAAAATGTCAGTTCTCATTCAGCCTTATTGTGAGTTTCGCCCGAAAAATATTTCACCTTAAAATTTGTTTTTTCCCTACTAAAAATAAGTGAACATTTACGTTATCAATAACATTACATTTCGCCCGAAATGAATGTTCACAATAAGGGGAATTTTTTTAAACACAAAATTTCGGGTGAAACTCACGATAGGCGAAAAGTGAAATTTTCCGGGTGGAATGTTGTTCGGGCGAAACTCACAATAAGGCTGATTTTGCTTTGATTTAGGAATGAGTGACTTAAAAGTTCAATTTTTAGTTTTGAAAATACTTTTTAGACAGCGTATTAACACGAAAATAATTTTTTTTTTATTGTGGTTTTGTTTCACCAAAAGCTTTGAAATTTTTCAAAACCTAAAAAAAAAGGACAATTTGCTTATTTTTTCAAAAAGATACCGGACAAAAGTTTATTATGTCTAAAAAGAGGTCATGTCCTCTTAAAAGAGGACGTCTGGTCAGCCTAATCGCACAATACCAAAGCAAACAACTTTTAAAAATCCAATTTAAGTCAGTAAAATAATCGAATGTTTGTTATATACAACTACGAAAACTGTAAACTCGATTTGCGGCTGAACTAAGAGCTTTAGAAACATAAAAATAGCATATTCTTAATGTGGAAGTTGCAACCATTTAATCGAGGTAACACACGATTGAAATTTAAAAAAAATGTTTACTTAATTTCGAATGTACTCTAAAACAGTTTTTGGATAGCGATATTTCCGCAATAAGGCATCTCAAGAGGTTGAAAATAAAAAACTCCTTCAATAATTTTTCAAGGCCTTTCGAAAACTGAAAACCAAAAGCTTCTAGGTGATCTAGTTCTCGAAATATTTCCATCCAAAGTGAAATTACCCTGTTTCGATGGTATTCTAAAAAAGTGGTTGGATCGCGAATTGCGATATTTATGGAAACAAGACTCGTCAAAAATTGAAAATTCCAAAATTATTTATTAGTTTTTTGAGACCTAAAATTGTAAACAAAATATTTTTACCTAAATTTTTGCTTTCAAAGTGAAATTACCTTATTTCTGCCTAATTAAGTTAAGTTTGTTCAAAAAAATTATAAAAATTGTAAAAAATTTTGAAATCTAATTTTTTGACTTTTTAAAAAGTGGAAAGGCTTTACACTTTATCATCACAAAAAAAATATTTTCTTAAAACCCATCAAATTATACACCAAAAGAAAGGCCTTTAAAAACTGTATGCATAACTGTATAAGAAAAAAAATTTCTACGTGTTCTGATTCTCAAAATATTTACATATTTCAAAAATCGACCCAAAGAATTGATTGGATGGTGATATTTCTGTAATCGAGACTCGTAAAAAATTAAAAATTACAAAATTATTTATTTGTTTTTCGAGACCTTTTTAAAATTGTAAACAAAAAATTTTGACCACCTCTTGTTCTCGAAATATTTGCATCCAAAGTAAAATTACCTTATTTCAAGTGTTCAACCCAATTCAATTAAAATTTGTCAAAACTTCAGCGGGGTCCGGATAAGTGAAAAAAAAATTGACTAAAGCGGATTTAAAAAATTCATTATGTGGAAGTTTAGAGCCAGAAAAAAGTAAATTTAGATATCTCTCGGATTTGCCTAGAAAATATTTAAATAAAATAGTTTGAATATTCAACAATGATTTAATAATACAAAAATAATTTATTGAATAACAAAAACAAGTTATGGAAATTCATAGGAATTCATAGGTAGTAGTACATATATATTTTGTAGTGAAAATTTGGTGGAAGTGAAAAATAAAAAAGAATTGAAAGCGTTCAGCACCGCATACGATTCCAGATATGGCTCTCTACGGTTATGTCACTTTTTCCCTTAACTTCAATAAAAAAAAATTATCAAAACGCAACAAAATCCTCTTCTGTGCATTTCTGAGAACAAATAGCTGTGCTTTTGCACACGTGCACCAAACAAGAAGGAAGATATTCATGTTTGGAGGTCAGTAGATTACTTATTGTCATTGAAAACGGAATTGTAAAAAAATTTCTTATTTCAAATAATAATAACTTTTGTGTTAGGTGAGTTAAGTGGTCATAAAAATATATTTCTGATTGTGTGTCTAATTCTCTTTTAAATGAATAAATTTTTATACAAAAAATTATAATCTTGATCGTTTGAGTGGTAAAAGTGTGCCATATTTGGCTTCGTATGCAGTAAGGGGTTGAAAATATAAATACATGTATTTATTTTTATTTTATTTTTTTCCTCTTTAAACAATAATTCATGCGGTAAAGGGTTAAGAACTAAGAGAGTTTTCTTCAATGAAAAATATAATAATTAACTGAAAATATGTGTATGCATAAACTTCTTACTTTTGCCCTAAGCATAAACTGGGGCGAACTAGCACACTTGCTTAACCACTACCATATTGTGGCGATGTGATCGAACTCTCAGGATCCCGTGAAAACTAATCCATTAGTGTCGCATGACATTTAAAAAAAAACACACGGTTCAATTATATGCAACTGGGGGAATAGCTTTTCCGAACTATTCGTAACATACATAGATTCGGCAAGGAGATTCGTTATAATCAATTAATAGTTCGAAGGGCAGGCGTTAATACGAAAGAAACTACTATAGGGTATTGAACGATATCGATTGAAAAGCAGATGTAAATTATTAGATCTCAAGCAAACGAGAATGAAACCAATTTCCTGATACCAACAAATAAACAAGCATATTGACAATGACAGAATCTGTTCATTCCCTGGGACAAATTGTCAATATTGATTGTAACAACTTCGAAATAGTTAAGTTCATCATTATTTTTACAAAATGACACCTTAGTGGAGACTCGGCGAAGAATAGAAATAATTATTCGAACCAAAGGAGTTCAAAAATCCTTATAATATACTTGTAATATGAGGATCAAAACTTAATACTTGTAGTACTGCTTATAACGGCGCGGCGCTTAAGCTAAAGGTAAGTACAGACGATTGTCAGATCTTACAATATTGTCAGATGTGTCAGTGAAAAAACTGTTTCAAATCTCTTACAATCGTCTGAACACACAATTTTGTCTGAGTATATTGTCAGAAACGTCATTGTCAGACGACAATCTGACAAAAAATTGTCCGGTATCTTACAATCGTCTGAACACACAATTTTATCATTGTCAGTCGATTACGACATTGTCAGACTCATTGGTAATTGTCAGATGTTTTCATTAGCTGCGTTTTATTTTCCCCCAGATCCAATCCAGATCAGATCATGTAAATAAAACAACCCAGGATCTCAGTGACAACTTGTTATATACCCAACTCTTTTTTCCTTTTGTTTTTTTTATTTGTATACACCCGTTGTCTTTTTTCTTTACACTACTGACGACATTTACAAATTAAGGGTGTGTGTTCAAAACGGATTTGGAAATCCAAATCCAAAACAAAGTTGGATCTTGTGTTGTTTTTGTTATACATGTATTTTCGTAAGCAAATCCAATCTGGTTCGGATCTCGGGGAAAATAAAACACAGCTATTGAAAACATCTTACAATTGCTGACAATTTCTTCATTGCCCGAAATGTCAATTAGTTGTTTAAAGAGAGATACAAAAAAGAGCTGACAATCAAATTGTCAGACTTTGGGAAGAAATCTACAAACCGTGTGAACGAACAATTTTTCATTTTAAGAAATATGTCAAATGTCAGCTAATTGTTAGCTATTGTCAGACCATTGACAGTTCTGACAATATTATAAGATCTGACAATCGTCTGTACTTAGTTTAAATTCAGATGATTGTCAGATCTTACAATATTGTAAGATCTGTCAGTGCTCTGAAAATAGCTGCCAATGAGCAGCTGACATTAGCCAAATACAAATGAAAAATTGTCTATTCACATTATGGTTGGCAGATTTTGTCCCAAAGTCTTACAATTTCATTGTCAAAGGGTTAGCTGAAAATTCTCTGACAATGACGTTTCTGGAAATATTAGGCATGTTCAGGAAAATGAGATCTCGGTAATCTGAGTTTTCTGAACTGAATTCCTCGGCAAAATTTCTCAGATTTGCTGTCAAAACTCAGAGGAAAAAAAAAATCTTGGATTAGCTTGCTTACTTTTTGAGTAAGAAAAATCTCTGAGATCCCATTTTTCTTAACACGCCAATAATTGTCAAAATAAGAATTGTCAGTTCACACGATTGGCAGATATTTGTTTATAAAAAATTGGTCAATCTGTTGACAGTAATTGTCAGACAAATTAAAAGTTTTGTTCGTAGATGGTTAGTGCAGACATTTTTGTAAAAATAATTTGTAATAAAAATGGAAAATATTGCAATTGCAACTATTTTAACGGCCTATACGTGTTGGAGAACACCGAGGAAGACGAAATGCCACAAAATATACGAAGTGTTGGATCGAAGAAGTGCGTGGCTCGTCGACAGAAGAAGGGAACAATTTCAAACGAGTCTGACAATAATAAAAATTAGGTCTGTTCGCGTACTTGCCCGAAACTGCCAGATTCTACCAGATTTATTTTTTTTAATATGAACTTTGACAGTCTTTCGGGGTAAAAATGGTAGAAATGGGTAGGTATGGGTAGTAAACGAACAAGGTTATTGTGTGTTTAGACTACTGTCACATAACTGACAATTTCATCGCGGTCGTTGTGGCAATAGGTCCGTTCATGTACGCCCCAGAAACTACCCAAAATTACCATTTTCTACCAGATTTAGTCCGAAGGCGTTCGGACTAAAATCATCAAATTTAATAAAGAATATGAAATTATGATGAAAATTTTAATATTGTTACTTTGTTTAGTTTTTTTGCTTTTGTTCACTTTTTTTTGACGTTTAAAAACTAAAAAATATTTTGGTTTAAGGCGTTCGTGTATTTTCGAACAGTTTCGTTTCTATTTGAGAGAATTTCGCCCTCACTCCTTCAGATTTTACAGTTTGCCAGATTTAGTCCGAGAAGTACACGAACAAACCTAATGGGTGACAATGACGTTTCTGGCAATATTAGCCTAGTTCTTTTACTTTGAAACTCGGTGCATTTCTGTGAATTTCTACACCAAAGTCTGTCAAAGTTTATATAAAAAAAATAAAATGACGTAGAAATTCACACAAATGCACAGAGTTTTAAAGTAAAGAAACACACCTATTGTCACACGAAATTAGCTGTCTTTGGTAACGTGAAAATTCTTGCAAAATTGCACAAATTTTCACAAATTGTCAGAAATTCCTGTTTGTTAACTCAAAAAGTTGCAACGAGAGCACAATGAGAGAGCAAACTATTTCCGCTCCATTGGATAACTTTCAATTTTCTGCTACACAAATTTCTGTGTGCAAGGAGTGTAAAAACTGTCAAATACATAGCTGCCAGTGTCTGTTACTTGACGTCGGCTAGGAATTTACAAAATATTGATTCAGATTGTGTTCATTCACTTGATGAAGATTCAGATAAGTCCATCAAAACCAGTATAACATTTTGGCTCGATATTTTTCAGTATAAAAATTATTTTGCAATTTAAAAATTACAGGGTTCAAAATGATTTGTCAATGTTTTACGTTTTGTACCTACACAAAAGTGACATTTTATACAAAAAGTGGTTCAGTGCGTTTGTTAACTTTTGGACAAGTTCTCCCTCTCTGAGAGTATTTTCTCATTCTTTCAAAGTTTGACAGGTCTTACACTGTTTTCTTTAAAAAGATACCAAACAGACCTATTGTAAGTTCACACGATAGTAAGACATTTGGGACAATTTTCTTACTGACAGATGTGACAATATTGTAAGATCTGACAATCGTCTGTACAGTGTATAACTTAGATTTAGTATCTGTTGGACAAAAAACAGAAAGGGAGAGCTGATACTTGGTTCTTTCGAAACAAAAATTCTTCGTCGGATATATAGTTCTGTGTGCGAAAAGTGTGAACGGGAAAAATCCAAAACCTTCGACTACATTGCGAAGGCCACATCGAGCGAATAGACAGCAATGCTGCAGTCAAAAGACTTCATCAAATCCCAGCTCCCAAGTTTGAGGCGACAACAAACACCGAACCTCCCGTTTAGAGACCAAGCCATCGGGTATATGTAAGTATGTAAGGTAATAATCATCATTTGGAATTTTGTAAAATTAAATTTTATTGTACAGTTTTTCTATATCAATTTCGAAATAGGGCATAATGCCGATGCGGGCGAAGTTGTCGTATAGTTCCACCCCTGATTGAAAAGGAAAACTACATTTTGATGCGCATACTCGATATTTTTCCATTTGCTTTACAAAATTTATTTATGTGGAACTCATTTTCTTCATTTCAATCCACAAAAATGAGTCCCACCATGAGTGTAGGTACCAGCATAACGAGTATCATTTCACATACCAAAATGTCTACAATCTAGCTGTGAGATTATTTTTTTTATGAGTGAAAACTCATTTTGTTCCGAAAAAATTCTCGAGTTTAAATTAAAATTTATCCATAGTCCACAGCACATCCTCTTCCAGGATTTGTTCTCAATTTTTAGAGAACAGTTAAAAATGGTCCACCGTGTTGTCAGCATCCCGGGCATTTCGAAAACAGCTTTTGGACCTTTTTAAAATGTGTGTCTTTTTTTAGATTTTGGTTTCTTGCTTATTTAAGTGTAATATAAATTGCAACAACAACAAAATTGCTAATTATACTCTTTTAAGAAGCATCGGTGTGTGACTTTTTTTTTTTTTTTGAAGAGAGTGAAAAAATTGTTTAGAAATTTTTCGTTAAAAAAACAAAACAATTTTCATGTGTGAAAAATTGAAAATTCGTATCGTTGGTATAATTTTTTTCTTCAACTGTGTATAAAAGCAACAAGAACCTACATAGACGTAGTTACACATATAGCGCACGTTGGTCCTGGAAAACGGACCTTTTTCGGGTCTGCTCTAAAGCTCATCAGTGTGGTGTGTGATTATAAATAGTTTGAGAAAAGAATTTTATATTTTCAACCAAATACCTAGCTATATCCTCCGGCTAAAAAGTTATTTTTTTTTTGTATTATTTTAAACCATAAGTATTTCAGGAGATTTTCTTTTTCTTCAACCGGGTAACTGCTGTATCTGTGTTTGTGTCATATATAGGAGGCTGCCCAGTGGCTCCAGAGAATGGGTGAGACTTTTCGATACGCGATGGGTTACGTATCCTGGTAATATAATATACTCTTCCTTATTTTTGCTACTCTGCTTTTTTTTACGTTTTTTTTTTTTTTTTTTTTTTTTGAATGTGTGCCTCGTCTTACGTGCCAAAATAAAACAAACAAAAAATATAAAGATATAAAAGCGATCGGAAAAGAAAAAATCAAGGAAAAGTTTTGGTTCTTATTTTGCTGAGCATCACGACCGGGATGTCAAATCGCGTTGGAGTCCTTTTTTTTTCATTCGTATAACTGGGCGAGAGTATGAGTTTTCGATTTGTGTTTCGTGCAGTATATATGTTTGTATGTATATGTATACGAATATAAATTTGTATGAAAGTGGGAGCAACTCGTCGTTATGTAATTGAATGGTCTGACAGGATAGACGAAGACGTGTGCGCCGTGAAAAGGAGCTGGATTTAGTCGAATGTAATATAGGTACTAATTAAACGAAGGATATTTGATAAGCATTTGTGGACAACTCATAAGAAAAACAAAGCAACAAAAAAGGTTTGTTTACAACAATTTTATATATTTTTTTTTTTTTACAAAATCCAACCCAAAAATTTAATTTCAAAGACAAATTCCTATGAACAAAAAAAACAACGAACCATTTTTTGACAAAGGTGCCATTTAAATTAATCGCAAAAGAAAAGAAACCGATTTATGGAAATTGTAATTCTGCTCTAAAAAAAAAAAATCCAAACAGCATTTACTTTTAGGATGTTGATATTATGGAAATGTACCTATACCTAGTATAACAAATCATTTGGTTGGCTGGTTCTAATTTTAATGGGACCTTTTATCAATTTTGGGATTCTAAACGTTGCGATGGGTTCAGAATATATTTTGGGGGAAGAGACAATAGGGCGCCATCTTTGGACATTTGTTGATATGTTTTTTGGCGATGGGGGTTAAAATATTTCATTCAATTTGGTTTATGATAGAATTAAAGACCTTTTTGGTTGTGTACTTCATATATAGAATTTAATGCTTTTGGAAATATTTTAGAACGCGTTATAAATATACCTTCAATACATAGTTCTATATATAAATGAAATTCATAACCACATTCCGCTGCCATTTATGTATGTGGTTTAAGTGGTATGTTGTTATAGGCGATCTTAATTAAAATACGAATGTTTAAATTGATTTTTAATTAGCCACAATATGATGTGCTAAGCTAGCTATGAATTTTAATGAATAATTTAAAAAGTGTTTGGATGGAAAGGTCTTCTTATTAAAAGTGCTTTCAAACTTTGGATTTATTGTATAAACATAGGTTAAACTTATCTAGTTAAATATTTATCAATGCAGATAGTTAATTTTTTTTTTTCAAGTAGGAACTCATCTTATATTTGTTTTGGTGAAATTTAATTATTAACGGGGTGACAATTAAAATTAATAATGCATGACAGCTAACTGAACCTAATCCTTTTTAAATTATGATCAAAAATATAGGTTTTCGAATAAACATATAGGTTGACTATTTTTTAAGTCGTGATATCTTTAAATTGGGGAAATTGTGATTCGTACGCCGCACAGTGGGCTGAGAGCGGAAAAAAGGTCTTTTGAGAAAGTCATATTGTAGCCTTTTTATTTTTATGTCTAACTATAATAACTCTTAGATAACCCCAGCGTATAATTTCAAAGTATTTTTTAATATAAATATATATACAGTAGAATCTCGAAAAGATGAACAGATATAAAACCGCAGGGCCCGTTCATCTTTTCAAATTGTTCATCTTTTTGAGCATCAACATATGTTTGAGGAAGAAATAGTAAACATTAAAAATTATTTACATAACAAACTAAAACAAGCTCAAAAGTATTATTCAGGAGGAACTAAAGGCAAAAAAAAAAGTAAAAATTATGTTGGGAATAAAGTGTTCATATTTTCGAGTAAAAAAATTCAACCCGTTTATCTTTTTGAACACTGAAAAGTGAAAATATTCCGTTCATCTTTCCGAGCTGTTAATCTTTTAGAACCGTTCATCTTTCTGAGATTCTACTATATTACATTTATTCACAAGCCCTCAAATTTAAAAAATATTTTATTCAAGTTGCGAACCATATTTTCAACGTATTTCAATTTTAATTTTTAGGAGTGATCTCAACTCCAAAAAAATGCATTTCGACCAGGTACGACAGTTGGGCTCATCAGCTAGATGCTGTCATACCCCCCCTTCTTTTCAACAAACTTTTAAATGCCTTTTTCTGAAGTTTCTTAAAATAAATTCGGTAACTTTATACAACATTTTATTGGTCTATTCTTGACTATATCATAAAATAAAAAAAAAAAATATTAATTCATTAAAGAGCCTTCTATAAGTAGCCTCAAACAATGGTACTAAAAAAAATGGTTTTAATGAAAACTTTTTGAGTTTTAAGTTTGTTTAGCTCCAATTGCCTCCAAGCAGTGACGTATATCAACTCCATACTTTCAAGTTACAGCATATAGAAAAAATCAGCTGCAGATACTTGCAGATCTGGAAGTTATGTTCAAATTTGTCTCACTGGGCGTTTTTCTTTTTTAGTTCAGAGCAGCGAGCCTGAACTGTCAAAAAAAAATCGTGTTTCTTTTTTAGCTCAGATTATTCAGAGCTCCAATTTTATGTTTCTTTTTTCGCTCTGAGCATGTTCAGAGCGCGCTCTAAGAGCTCAGAATAAATTGATAGAGCAGACGGAGTTGAATAGCTGAACACAAAGAAAATGACAACTGTGAAAAAATTAAAAAGTGACAGCTGGTGTTTCTTTAAATAAATCTGAACTCTCAGAGCAGAGCACGCTCAGTTCAGAGATCGCTCAGAGTATGTTCGGAGTGTTCAGACTCTGTTCAGAGCGATACTCTGAACTAAAAAAGAAAAACGCCCACTGAATCGGGTTTTAAGAAACTTGGTTTGAAGGTGGTATATATCAAAAAGTTATGATTTCTTCGGTAGTAACAGCTGTCAAAATGAACTGGTTAAGTCCACTATTTTTATAAAAAAAAAAAGGTGTAGGTACCTTTATTTTAAAAATAAAATAAAATTACTACATTGACGCAGGTCTCAGAAATTCGATTTTATGTATAAGACTAATCTTAACATGTTTGCCAAATTTCATAAAAATCCGTTAAATAGTTCAGACTTTTTTGAAATTTTGGTACAACATCAAAACCCTCAAATTTTATAAAAATGTCAATAACTTTTGTACTCAATTTTTCGTAACTAAATTTTGACCAAATATGTAAAAGAGTAATCTAAACATGTGTGCCAAATTTATATATAAATAGCCTTAAATAAATTTTGTGGTACCATTTTCTCAAAAAGTATTTGACCGATTTCGATAAATTTTATATGGTTGGAAAGCCACAATTGCGGAGATGTGCAGAATATACTTGAGACACGCATTTACACACTGTGGGTCATTTTTGTTTTTGCACTGTCGAGCACTGTGTATATTGAAAAAAAAAAATTAAGTAAAAAACAAAAAATGTCGAACTTCGACACAGGGCGATACTATAGTTTAATTAAAATCCGTTAAATATTTTAGATTTTACAGACTTTCCGCTCTCCCATACAAACCAAACCACTGTGCGGGCGGGCGGGCGTCGCCGCAAAATAATAACGGATTTTTTTAGAGTGGCCTAATCGAAGCATTTTTTATCATAGAAGGGGGAGTTATCCCGTCCTTTTTAGGAGCAAGGGGTGATTTTAGAAAAAAAAAATGACTTAAAATTAAAAAAAAATTATTAAAAAACAACGACACAACTTACAATGAAGTAGCTACTATGGGTCACCATTGTTTGGCAAAATTCATTTGGCATTTCTTTGTTTCGCTTTGATCGTTAAATATTTTGTTTAATTCGCAATCCACAATTGGCAATTTACGTTTGGCTTTTTATTCATTATGTTTTTCAATCATTACGCAAATAACATTTGGCGTGTTTACATTTCGCTTTTTCTTAAAAATATTTTCAATCATTTCGCAAAATTCATTTGGCAATTTATGGTTTAACTTTTTTTGCTAAGCCGTTTATTAATTGGCCAAGTTTTTTATTCGCGGAATAACGTTTCGCCGTTTCATTATTTCGCAAAATTTCGCTGATAGATCACTTCGCCGTTTATAGTTGTTTGGTCGATTGTACATTCATAACCTTTGACTTTTTTTGATTTACCGTTCTTTTTATGATCTGTTGCTAAATTCATTGTGCTTAGTTATATTTTTTTAGTCATTTGGTAATTTTTGATGTGGTAATTTCGGACTTTGCATACACCCAACCTCGCACCTACCTCAAATCCTAGCAGCCAAGCAGGGGGGTTGCAGGGGGGGCAGCATGCCCCCCATACATACCTCACTGCTTTATACACGCCGTAATGCTGGGTGCTAGTACTGTATTTATGCAAGCAAGCAAAAAAACAAAAATCTATACAAAATAGTTTTAAAAATTTTCAATTTTCTCAAGAACTAGAAGACATATATTTAATCGACATTAAGACATGTAATTTAATCGAGGCCAAAAAATTGCAAAACAATTGATTGCCAAATAAAAAAAAGCGAAACAACAAAATGCAAAATAAAAAAAAGCGAAATAATAAAATGCAATATACAAAAAAAGCGTAATAACAAAATGCCAAATAAAAAATTGCCGAACTTCAAAAAGCCAATCAAATAAAAAACTAAATGAAAATTGCGAAATGAAAAATGCCGAAGGATGATTTTTCAAATCATTTAAAAGACAAAACGTAATTTGAAAAACGTAGAATGCCAAACAACAAAATGCTAAATAAACAAAATGCGGAACGAAAAATGGCGAAATGAATCCCCGCGAAACGTTAGTTTGCCAGACAATTCTTGCGAAAAATACCATACCCACCTACTATACTGGTTTTAAAAGCCAGAAATTTTTGTTTTTTAATGCTAAATTTAAATTAAATTATTTATCTCAATAATTTTTGAAAAATTCGTATGCAAACTCAAAATTTTGAAAAAAAAAAAAACAAATATGAATACAAAAAGTTTAAACCAATTTTTTTTCAAAATTGTGAAATTAAGTGCTAAATTGGCTTTTTGTGGTCAATGCTTATTATGAATTCTGAATCAAGCACAAAAAAACCAAATGGTTTTATCTTCTAGTTTTAGGGAAAATTGAAAATTGCTAAAACTACATTTGAGGTGATTTCATTTTGAGGATTAATGTTGATGATAGGTTCATCTTTGTAAGTAAAGTACAGCAATTCATTTAGCGTTACAGTTGCATTATGTATGTATGTAAAATGCAAAAATCAAAGGGCACGGTAGTGCCCAGCCAAGTTCGGACACTAATCCCTTTTTACAGGAACAAACTCAGTGGCCCAACTATGCAACACGATTCTACAATAAAAATGTTCGAATTCGTAAAATCTCAGCTCGCTAATTCTTTAGCAAACGCATGTAAACGGAAATAGAACACCGCTAGTTGAAGATTCTGTGGCAAAAAGTCGAAAGCACATAAATTTGATACCACTTTCATACATATTACCACTTATAATAAGCATTGAAAACAACTTTCGAATGGATTCAAAATTAAAAGCAAGTTACATAGTAGGGTCCCAGGCAATTTTCGTCCCCTCTAACTTCAGTACCAATAAAGGCAGAAACTTCAAATTCGTTGGGCTGACTAAGCACAGGATCCCCATCAAATTTCAAACCCTTAGCATTAGTAGCTTCTGAGATATAAGTCTTCAAAAATCGCAAAAACCGTAACTGACTGCAGCAGACTGACTGACAGAGCATCAAAATTATGAAGCACTACCCGACATCGAAGAATCTTGTAATTTCGCACAGCAGTAGATTTTCTGGTGCAACCAAAGGAAAAATTCGAAAATTTGAGATCTTAAATTCAGGGGGGCGTGGTATCCGCCCACTTTTCCAAAATTGTTATCAATTTTAAATAATTATCAATTATATGGAGCACGTCCGATTACCGTAGAATGTTGAAATTTGGTAGAGCGGTAGGGCTTGAAATAAGTGCAAAATAAAATTTAAATGTCTGAGGTTTTCCATTCAGGGGGCGTGGTATCCTCCTACTTTCCCAGAATTGCGATCATTTAAAAGGAGCAGTTATGATTCCAAGCAGAACCTTGTTATACTTCACAAAGCCACAAAATGGCTTGAAAGTGCCTATCAATCCAGCCGACCTAACCAAACGTCAAGGAATGCTAAATGATATAGAACGACAATGATAGTACGAATGAGAATGACTGAAAATGCAGGTGCACACTGTGGTGGCGAAAACCACCAAGAAACAGAACTTGGCGCGTTAACCTCTCCTTACCTAGGTGATTATGCCGGTTGACACTATTTATAGCAACTTCGGGCTACTGCTCGCTGAAACTACACCCAAGCCTTTAACGGACTCTGTTATAGAACTTTTATCATAGATTTTTTCTAAAGGGTATCACAATGGATCTACATTGATCTAAGTGTGATGGTAACAAGACCAACCGTCAACCCACTAACCTAACCTAACCTATATGATTCCTAGAATGATGAAATGAACAAGAGCAGTAGGGTCTGAGGAGCATACAAAGGAAAACGTAGAAAATTCGAGGTTTTCCATTCATGGGGTGTGCGGTATCCGCCTAATTTCTCAGAATTGTGACCAATTAAATGGAGCAATTCCAATTTCTGTAGAATAAGTACCACACTTCTAGTTGCACTAGTTTCTTTAAATCCAGATTCTTTAAATGCAATAGAAACTTTGCATACACCCAACCTCGCACCTACCCCAAATCCTAGTGTACCCAAGCAGGGGGGTTGTAGGGGGCAGCATGCCCCAATACATACCCCACTGGCTTATACGCCGTAATGCTGGGTACAAGCACCGTATTTTTTTTTTTTTTTTTAGGTATTGTATTGGTTCCCCTAAGGGTTACAACTCTCCTATCCCTCTCGCCTTACTCCTTCTCGGAACCTCTAGTGCCTTTATCCACTCTTCCCCCCTCCCTCCGTCGTCCATTATATCCCTCATCTTGTCCCCTATTGACATCCCTTCATCACCACCTGACCTGCATCTTTCTAACACATGTTCCCACGTCTCAGATTCACCTTCACACACTCTGCACATTCTTTCTTCTTTATGCTTCCAGTACCATCTTTCTCTCACCTCATTCCCTAGCCTGACTCTCGCTATTCTCCATGTTCTGTCTGCCTTCCATCCCGCTTTCAAATATTGTGGGATCCCCTCGGTCATTACTTCCTTATACCACCTATTATATCTGGATTCCAATATTAGTTCCAGTCTTTCCTTTTCCTGCTATCTTCTGTCTTCCCATTCTACTCTTTCGTACCCTGTCATACTGTCTTCTCTTCCTTCCCTTCCTCTCTTTCCCATTCTCCCTTGTTCCCATCGGGATCCTCTCTCGCTTCCTTCCCTCTCTCTCTCCCTCATCTCCTCTAAACATTCCCTCGCTATTTCACTTCCTTTCCCACCTGTTAATTTCTCTTCATAATTCCATGCCATTGCTTGGCGCCTGAGTTATCGTAATCTTGCCTTATTTCTTTTAAAACTTAACATTAATATGTATAATTGACCGAAACGGATTGTTAAACGTCATGCAAATGGTAGGGCTAAGACCTCTTTTATTTGTGGCCTTCTTTACATATAGAACTACGAATAATTTTTTTTTCTGTACAGATACTTTTCAATTAAACATAAAAAAAGCCAAAATCCGTTGTATATATTTATAAAAATATAGTATCTACTCAGACTTTTTTGAAAATATTATCTATAGTATCTATACTCTTATATGAGAAGAATCGCAAAAATAAAGTAAGATTCAAAGTTCCACATTCTGTTGAGATTATTTTTGAGTCTTTAAAAACTCATATTTCACATCGTGTAACTTCAATATATCATTTTCAAAGCAGAAAATCCTGAAAATCACCCAATGTTTTTTTTTTTTTTTTCAATTTTCATAAAATAATAAAAAAAATGTACAAGAACAAAAATACACTAACGCTATAGGTACCAAGGACATTATATTCTTTCATCCACGCATAAAAACATCCTTAAAAAAAAAAAACCAAGAAAATTCCCACACAACTCAGTCCAAGTAATGCCATCCATCTTACGAGAAGCAATCTCTACCGCAACCGCATCGCACAAAAAAAAAGAAAACACACATATGTAAGTACGTTCTGCTTTAAATGCACAAAGCACAGCCCACAATGGTTAAAATTAAAACTTTCTTTGTGTTGCGGATGCGGAACTAGCTATTTAGAACATTATTGCCATGTGCACATTTTCCTTCTTCCTTATGCACCATGTTGTGCAAATTCCGCACAACATTACATAACCACACAAAATTTATCTTTTACATACATATACGTCATATGCCACCCTGTAAAACTGTATACATCAGCGTTCTAATTAACTTAATTAAATGGCAGATAATAAATTATTGAACTGTTTTTCTTGGGTTTTTTATCTACGATCGTGACATGTGAGGCAATGCAAGTGCATGACCCATTTTGTAGCCATCACTCGTGCATAACTCGATTATGTATACACTTCACTTTATGTCTTGTTTTGTTATGTTTCTTGATGACTCTTGGTTTAAGTTTTGTAACCCTCCCCTTTACATCCTTCAAGCAATAAAGTAAAAATATTTATAGAAATTTAATTAAAACGAAAAGCAACCCTATAAATGGTTTGGACTGCTAAAAACGTTGTAAATACGTAAAGCATAGTATTATTATACCTGCTTAATTTTTATCTGGTCTTTAAATTTTCATAGCAGTTGGATGTTGCCAGTATTGACGAAATAAAAAACGCGAACTGTGAATTCTGCAATTGTCATTAGTTAACAGTCAATTTTTTCCATGTTCATTATTTTAGAAGTATAAAAGTAATAAAATTAAGAAAAAATTGATAATAGACGTGTTTTTTTGGAAGCCCGGGCGAATAGAATAAAAAAATGACGTCGATGCTAAACAATTTACATGTTAAATGCAACAACAATTCATCCGCTGTGGGCTTAGCTAATCCCAGAGAATTCTCGGGGAAATATATTCGACTAGAGTTGCCGCAGATCAGTGATAAATCTTAATACGAATTTTGAAGAATCACATCCCAAGAAAATAAAATGTTAACAGAGAATAAACGTTCAAGCTTACATCAAGTATATTAGTATCTATTCAAACAAACAAATATTTAATTAAACATTAACAGTCGTATTTATTAAATTTTTGTCTACTTAGACACTGTCTAACTATTTTCAAATTGGTGGAATTATGCTTTATTTAATAAAAATAAATATCACATTATACACGGTTAGGATAATCTACTCTTGTGTCTTAGTTAGGCAGCTATAAAATAACAATAAACAAGGTTTTTAAACACATTTTCCAAAGTTGGACAGTTTTCCAAAGTTAGACATTTTTTATAAATAAGACCATAAATTATGAAGCTTAAGCTAATTTTTCTTCAAGTAGCACTATATTATACAACAAATACTCAATTGCCAATTTTAAATTTTCTTTTTAAAAATAGTTTTGCTTATTGACGTACATTTTTTTGTAATGTAGTTGAATAGTTAAAAGATTAATAAAATAATACAAAAATAAGCATATTTCAAAACTACAATCAAAATAAAATTGACACTTGGGCAACCCTTGTTCGACATATGATTCGTGTACTCAACTGACAAATTACGTCATCTGACATACGGCAACCAGGCATTCGACATCCAGCCCAGAAATAGCCAGAAGAAATTCCTCGGACAAAAACTGGCAAGAAAGGGAAATGTTTTATTCTCTCGAGCGCGCTCTCTTTTGCAAGAATTAGCACAGCTTTTGAAATCTGGAACAACTTCAGACTAAAAAGGACTAAATCTGGCAGTCTGAAACTGTTTGAAACTGGGTATGGAACAGACTTGATAGCGTATCAAATTATAAATGTACCAAAACGGGTTGGCTACGTTTTCCCGCGTCACTCTTCCCGCAAAACGTTTTCTCGCAGAACGATATTCCGAAAAACAGTTTCCCGTGTAATGTTAACCCGCCGTTTCCTACTTGTTTCAATACAAATTGACAGCATTCAATAAAAATTAACAGCGTATGAACAAAATTCATTCCCATAGTATTTTGTGACAGCAAATGGTGAGAATCAACAAAAACAAAGTTTCCTACTAGTATTTTGGTTTGTAGAAGACTACCTAGGTTAAGGCTCCTCCTTTTTAAAAAAGTATATAAGCAGGATTCATTTGATCTTCGGTTCTTATTAGAACTCCTCATTAAGAGATAGGAACTTTTTCATTATAGAACTTTGGTTTGGGTAAGTGGTCGGGATTGTTATACGATGTCCACAGCAATTGTCGAATACTTACGTCCGACATTTTGGTTGAGGTTAGTTTGCAAAACTTAAGGACGTTGTAGGGGTATTTTTATTTAGCTTGCTATATTTTCAAGGAAAAAAAAAGTTCTTCAAGGACTAAAAAAAACTTCTAAAGAAATATAAAATTTTTCAAAATAGCTTAAAACGCTTACCAAGCGGTTACGAATTTAGTGAAATTAAAAAAAAAAGAAGTTCTTTCAAAAACTAAAAGAATTTGAAAATAAATAAAAATATTAAATTAAAAAAAATTGCTTAAAATGTTTAAAAGGCGGTTTTAAATTTGTAAATAGTCCTGTTTATAACTAAAAGCAGATTCTTGTCAACAGTTTTCTTGTACAAAAGTCTTTTCTTGAACGAAAGTACTTTGTGTGGCCCGCTTCGCCGCTTCGCGGGATCGAAGAATTTTAACTAACTCTTCTTGGGTCTCTGTACCGCTCACGCAACCCCGTTGCTCCGGTTAGGGTATTTCAAGTCGCCAGGCAGGTGCCTATGTCAACAGTTTTCTTGTACAAAAGTCTTTTCTTGGATCAAAGTTTTCTTAATCAAAGTTAATGAACAAAATCCTATCACTTTACAATCATTTTTAGCCCTTTAAAGAACTTTTTTATGATTACAATAAATCATGAGAATCAACAAGAACGAAGGTAGAATTCGCAAACCAAAAAATCAAGCAGCAGCAATTCCGAAAAAAAATTCAGGGCTGCATTTGTCCAAATGTTTTTTAAGAAGCTCATAGACACTACACTTGTGTCTGCACCTGTACGGTAATGTGTGCTGTGTGTGGGCTGAAGAAGGTAGAATTCGCAAACCAAAAAATTAAGTAGCAGTAATTCCGGAAAAAAATTTGGGCTACATTTGCCGAAATGTTTTTTTAAGCAGCCCATAGACACTACACTTGTGTCTGCACCTGTGTCGGTGAACGGAAATGTGTGCTGTGTGTAAGCTGGTGCGCACACTGATTTCGATGTCAGACACGGTGCGAGTAAAATCAAAAGTTTTTGATTTTTAGTGTCGGCAGTCGGTGTATCGATCGGTGTGGCGTGTGTGGCGGAATGCCAGTTCAGACACAAGTGTAGTGTCTAAAGGCTGCTTAAGTCTATGAAATTAAAAAAAAAACGCTTTAAAGCGTTTTCGCCGTTTTGAGATGAAAAATGCATTTAGGAGTAAAACCACTAAACCACTAAAAATTCACAACAATGATTAAAATCCCCTTTAAGCGTAAGCAAACATTTTTTTTAAGCTTTTTTAGGCAATTTGAGCATTTCCAAGAATTTTTTTTAACTTTTAAAAAGCAATCGTGGCATTCTCTATAGCTTTTTCAACGTTTAAATGACATTTTTAGCGTTTGAAAAACAATCGAACTAACCTCCTATCCTTAAAACCAAATCCGTCATCGATTCATTATAACCCAAAACCTATTAGAATCCAGAAGATATCTCTTAAACGAAGAGGTATTACTTCCAAAGAGTTCTGACAAGAACTGAAAATTCTTCTAAAATACTACAAGGAACCATACAAATATTAAATATTTTAACAAACAATAAATATTAATTGCATAAATGCAAAATAGTATTGTCAAAAAGTACTAATTAGTATTGCCTATCCTGCCGCCAATCCCATGGAAAATTTTTTAGACAATCGTTCCGCGAGATATCGTGCTGCGGGATTGTTACAAAAACAATACCTTTCAAATTGGCGGGCAAACGTTACACGGAAAAACGAGGGAAAACGTATAGTGATCCCGCCGAAACTTGTGAAATTTTGACAATTACTTCTAATGTTGGGCTCCCATCATATCCACTATTAAGTGACCAACACGGACACGGACAAATTAAACCACGCCGATTTCCGAAAGTTCTAATTTCAATTAGCTATGAGAAGCAAACAAATTTGGGAGCACCAAGGATTTGGGCCAAAGCTGAAGTAAAAAAAAGCCCAAATAGACCCCCAAAGTAAGGGTATTGGAAATTATGTGCTTCAGATTACTTTTCAAGAGTATTACGTCAAAGCGAGGTGCAAAACAAATAATAATGTTTCAAAATAGCTTTTAACGGCCTTAAGTCCTACAAAAATTTGGCGTCTAGTCCCGGCGATCTCACTTGGACTCATCAGTTGACTAGTGAGGGCCTTTGTCAATACGCAATTTTTTGTTAAGTTCAGTTCATCATACATAGATTTCGTGACGAATGTCTAGTGTGAACTATATCCAACAAGACTAGAATTCCTAATCATTAAATTGGAAGTTTTTGTTTTTTGCCCGGGCCGTGGCAATGTTTATATAAAAAAAAAAAAAAAAAAACCTTAAATAATAATGTTGTTTACTTCGCTATTTGACTGCCTGAAAATACAATACAGTGGTAAAATTCTGGTAACAAAAATTTAGTGCGTTACTGCAGTAGAATATGAAGTACATGATTCGAAGAGCGAGAAGCAAGCTTCCTTCTGGGCCAAAATGGGCCAATATTTCTGTGATTAGCTTAAATAAAATGTTCGTAAATGTACCCATGCGCAAAACAAAATGTTCACAACATGTCATTTTCCATTGGTTTCACTCAGGGATTCACTCATTATAAAATCCAATGAAACAATGCTAACTACTTCTACTCAACTTAGAAATTTTATCAGTGTATTGGTCATTCTTCGTGAACATTTCATGTTATCGAACAGGCGTAAAATCAAACAGAATCTGATGTTTACTTTTGACATTTGAGTGAGTTATGTTTTGAAGTTATAGCTTAAATGTATTAGTGCTTCTTGAGTGGATTCTGATTTCAAATCGAGAAGCGAAATTTTCTTCTGAGCGTTGGTTGATGTTTTTTTTTTGCCAATGGAATGGTTTCAGAAGAGTTCATTTTGATTCTGGAAGCTTTCAGCTGATGTCCAATGGAAAATGACATAACAAAACACAAAACTACTCAACCACTGATAGACGCAAGAGTCACGACACAATGTGCCAAAAATGCCGATGATTTTATTATGGCGCAGGCTAACAGTTAACAATCATAAAAAGTTTGCGAGCATTAATGTGCTTCAAGCAGTTTGAAAAAAACTCTGGGTACCCACAGTGTGGTTGAGTTCGTAAAAGTAAAAGTTCGCCAACACATTCAAGTCCCATTTCTGCAAGCAAATACTGGGCGTTTGAAATTTCCATTACGGTGCTGCTGTTTGCTCTCAGCGATGAAATCAAATTTACCAAAAATTTACACAAATAGTTCCTTTTTCTTGCAATTGTTTTTAACATGTGATTCAGCATGTTGAAATTTACGAACTCAAGGTATATATTATACCAACTGGCTGCAGAAGGCCCCGGGGGTCTAGCACGTAACTGTGATACAATCGAGTTCATTGTTACAATCGAGCATAGGCAGTTCCTAAATTAAAGCTACGCGCAAACCGACGCGATGGCGGTGGCGATTGCGATAACAATGTGGATGCCGCACACATCGACGCGATATGTGGATTGCGTTCACATTCCACTGCTGCGTTCAGTTACGCGACTTTTCTTGAACGCAGCAAGCACCATTTGATCGCTTTATCGCCTGAAGAAAAATGACAGTTTAAAAAAGAAAATTTGAAAATGACTTCAAATACTGAAAAATTAATAGAAAAAATTCGGGAGACTTCCATTTTAGATTTTTTTTATTAAATTTCAAAAATTGTATTTTCGCTGAAAACTTAACCTGCTACACAATATATCGTGTTGATGTGAGCAGGTTTTTGGACGCATCTTTATCGCGCGATAAAAGTTATCGGGATTGCCACTGCCATCGTGTCGGTTTGCGAATAGCTTAACTTGGTCGACTGTTTTCGATTCGATTGAACAAAATTAGGAACTGCTCCTACTCGACTGTATCGAGTAAATTCGATTATATCAAGTTACATGCTGGCACCCCTGGTTATACAGGGTTACATAATAGAAATAGTAAAGGAATATAAATATCTGGGAGAGATAATAACATCATCATCATCGGCTCGACAACCGGGGTCCGGTCCTGGCCTCCTTTAACAAGTCTCTCCACCCATCCCGGTCTCGAGCCGCCGCCATCCAGTTACGCACCCCAAGGCTCCGGGCGTCCTGGTCTACGCCATCTCTCCAGCGCAAGCATGGTCTACCACGCTGTCGTCTACCATAGAATGTACCACAAAGAACTTTCCGAGCAGGTTCCTCTTCGCTCATGCGAGCTAGGTGCCCTGCCCACCGGAGTCTACCGAGCTTAATTTTTGTCACGATATCTGCTTCAAGGTAGATTGCGTACAATTCATGATTGTACCGTCGCCGGAATCGTCGGAGAGATAATAACATCGAAAAATAAAATGAATAAGCATCTTAAAGTCAAACTTGCTGAATCAAAGCGAGCCATCTGTTCTGTCTAAAGCAGCTGTATACAAAAGAAAAGTATTTCACATATCTCAAAACAAGCCACATTTCGTGCAACCGCAACTGCCATTCTCCTGTATGGAGGACAAGCCTGGGGATACAAATCCTTTGAAGCCGTTGAAAAGCTGCTCCGTTACTTCACTAAGAGATTCTTTAGACTACCGAGCAACTCACCAAATTATATGCTATAGCCTAGTACGACTTTTCTCTCCAAACATGCATCGCAAAAAACCCTTACTAAATTTTGACATAGAGCATGCGTTGTGGAGAATATGTAAAAGAAAGCAGCTGTTCTCCGAGATGAAATTGTTATCAACCATTTCAATGATCTTTTTTTAATTATTGCAACTAAATTTTATCAAATAAAATGGACTCTTTTCTTTGGCTGAGATAAATCGTTTATTCCGAAATATTTCTCCATTTCAGTTTTTATTTTCACAAAACACAATTCATACAAAATTCAAGATTTACAGAATCTGTTAAAATTTAGCTTGAGAATTAATGTGCCGAACAATTATTTCGTGCGCAAAATTTTGACAGATATGTGATGTACAGTAAGAAACAAACATTTGAATTTTTTAGCTGGAGCTGCGTACCTTTCGGCTTAAATGCTTTCCTTAATTTTAGCTGAGCTAAATTTTGGAGAGAATTTTGTATGGAAGCTAAAATTTAGCGCGATCTGCACACTAGGCTTATACCTAGAGACCGGTATGCCTCCTATGTTTTTGTATACAGTATACACTCAAGCTTCACTTCAACTTCATAGTAAGAGTCTTGGCAATGCATGAACAAAGAATACCAAAAATAATACTTAAACATTTAATGTCAACTGGAGGAGGTTGCGTTAATATAACAACCGATGAACTACCGGAATTCTTTAAACCAAAACTGGATGACTTGCTGAAAAAAAAAGGAAACAGATTGTATGATAATTTCATGCAAGAAGCCCAGAATTCATTGAATAGAGTATACTACAGTAAATTAGACCACTGCTTGAAGGAATGAACGAGAAGACGTTTTCCACTTTATTGCTGTCTGTCTTGAAGGAATTTAGAATAGAATTTTTCGTATCGCAGTCATTGGACTTAGAGGAAACACTGAGTATAAAGTATTCTAAATGGAGCACGGGGTGGGGACGAGGTTTAGAACTTTAAAAAAAAAAAAACACAAAAAATTCGAAAAAATGAATGAAATATTTATTTGAATCGAGAGTTTGAACTTTGCAATTTAATGTTTAAAGATAATTTCATGCAAATGTTGACCGCGGCTGCGTCTCAGGTAGCCCATCCGCTGAGTCCAATTTTGGCATACTCTTTCACACATATCGGCCGGTATCTCACGAATGAATGCATGGATGTTGGCTTCCAGTGCGTCAATCGAAGCGGGCTTGTCCCTATAGACATTAGCCTTGACATACCCCCACAAAAAATAGTCTAATGGTGTCAAATCGCACGATCTAGGCGGCCAATTGACCGGCCCGAAACGTGAAACTAACTGTTCACCAAACTCGCCTCGCAATTGCGCCATTGTTTCGCGTGCTGTGTGGCATGTGGCACCGTCTTGTTGAAACCACATATCATGCAAGTCAAGAACTTCCATTTCGGGCAAAAAAAAGTTTGTTATCATCGCTCGGTAGCGTTCACCATTGACAGTAACGCTGCGATTCGCATCACCTTTGAAGAAATATGGCCCAATAATGCCGCCGGCCCATAAACCGCACCAAACAGTGGCTTATTCGGGATGCATTGGTAGCTGTTGCAATGCTTCTGGCTGATCTTCACTCCAAATGCGGCAATTGTGCTTATTTACGTACCCATTCAACCAAAAATGAGCCTCATCGCTGAACACAATTTTTCGATAAAAAAGCGGATCCTCGGCCAGCTTTCCAAGAGCCCATTCACGCCCCACGTAGTGCTGTAACAAAGGCCTAACTGCTGGGAACGGCGCCGAATCGACATTTCGCGGTCTTCTGTCACACTTGCTGATACGGCCGCAATATTTTCTTCACTACGCACAGTACGTAAACGTGTTGGTGGTTTAATGTACAACAAAGTAGATTTGGTGCGAAATTTGGTCACAATCTTCCGAATAGACTGCTCAGAAGGTCGAGAATGCCGACCATAAAATGGAAGCAGCGCGCGATGAACATTTCGAACCGAGCACGAATTTTGATAGTAAAATTCAATAATTTGCAAGCGTTGTTCATTTGTAAGACGATCCATGGTTAAATTGCAAACCAAACTGAAGCTGTTTGACAGTAACACAAGGTACTAAACACACGTCAGCTGTCAAAACCAGTGTTGCCAAAACCAAACCAGCTAAAAAATCACCCGTTTAATTCACTGTAAGAACTCTACACTATCGAACTTGTATTGTAAACGAAACTTTTTGAAAAATGCTATTTTGTAAATATTATTAAATTAATGTTTTAAAACACAAATTATGTCAGACTGGTAGACGGCCCTTGGCCAAACCAATGGACTTTTTGTCAAAAACACAAAATTGTAAATTAATATTTATTATTTTAATAAGTCAATAAACTTAACTTAACTTAAAACTTTTAACAGGGTTAAATTAACGTATAACCTGTGTAAAAATAGTAGCTTTTATTAACTGACATGTCTTTATAGTCACTTTTCTTTCTATTTAATATAATCAAATTTTGGTTCATTTATAATATTGTCCAGAAGATTTATGACCTTGAAATAACCTTTAAAAAATTACGTATATGTAGGTACTTTTGTATTTTATCCATCATATTATGTCGCAGAGAAATTTTTGTTGGCGTAGACTAAGCTTTCGTACATGTTTCGTGTGAACTTTTTGCTTAAAGGAAGATTTCACAACCTGCAATAATTAAAAGAGAATTCTGAATACATCCCATAAGATAATCAACTCTTTCCTATATATGTATGTATGTAGGTATAAGGACGTATGAACCGATTTTTAATCTCTTTCCCAGGACAATATCAGTGTGGCTTCATAACAAGCAAATTAACAATTGATAAGATCTTTATCCTTTTAGGCAGGCACGCAGGCCTGCCTTAAATTCAGTTAAATACGATAGCATATCCAAGATAGAACAATATAATAAAATATGCGGCAAAACTGTGTATCCCAAATAAACATACATGAATATTACCAACTCAACAAGGCAAAAAGTACAATAATTTCGAAATACCATATATCCCAAATAAAAAGAATTTAAGTGCATAACTGGGTCGCACGAACTTGCTCTAAGGTGCGTACGCCATTTGTCGCAAAAGTGGACAGGGCCTTGAGAGTAGGTCGCAGAGAGTTGACTTTCTGCTCATGAAATTCGAACCTTTTTATAAGTATTCGCAAGTGGACACGTGTTTTGATCGCTATCGGAGATAAGCTCACAGAATTCCAACACTGTTCGTATTTGGTGAGCAGCTGGCAAAAGCTTGCATAGCCAAACTGTGGTCTTCAGAGGAAACAAATCAATCAATAGAAAAATAGTCGTGCGATAGTGCGTTATATAAATAGGGTTAAAAAGACCTCTTAGATTACGTTTTGGGACATTAAAATTAACGCGAGACAAAAGTTTCAAAGCATCAATATAACCGTCAATAAGTTTAACAATTAAAAAAAAAATTATTTGTGAACGTCTACTCTCTAGAGTAGGTAGATCAAAAAGTTTGAGCCGGCTATTATATGATGTAAGATTTAAATTTCTGAAAGTGAAATTCAAGAATCCTTTTTGAATTCGTTCAATTCTTAATTTATGGCAGTTGGCAAGCATACTCTATGATGGGCCTAACGAATGAGGTAAATAGCTGTTTGATAACATAGGGATCAGAAAACTGCCATGATTCACTCTTAATCCAACCTAATAATGAATTTGCCTTGTTACAAATAACATTAATATGTTGTGTGAATTCAAGTTTTTATCAAACAAAACACCAAGTGTAGTCACCTCATTTACATTAAACAAATTTACACCATTGAAAATATGGTCAAAAGACAAAACCTTGTTTCATTGCAACGAACAGTGACCTAAAAAGCCAAATGGAATAACGAAGATCTCATCCAAAAAATAATAATTTAATCCAATTTGGTCAAATCACTCATAAAAGACAAAACAGACATTTTTCTTGTAAAATTTATAATCTTACATTTGTCAATACTTAACAACAAACAATTTCGTTGACACCAATCATAAAAGGCAAGAAGTTCAATTTGAAGCAATTTACAATCAAGATTATCATAAATGGATTTAAATATGTTTACATCATCAGAATATATAAGACAATTAGAATACTTCAAAACTGACGGGAGATCATTAAAAAATAATATGAAAAGAATTGGACCCAAATGGCTACCCTGTGGAACTCCAGAATTCACAATAAAACTTTTTGAATGAAAGCAATTAAAATTCCCAGCATAGGATCAGTCAAGCAAATAGGATTTGATCCAATCTATGAAATTTGCGCTGAACCCCAACTTACTCATTTTTGTAATTAAAACATTATGAGACAGTTTCTCAAATGCCTTACTAAAATCAGTTAGAACACAATCAGTTTGTTTTTTTTTTTTTATTTTTAAAGGAATTAATACAAAACTCCGCTAACTCCATTAAAAAAAAGACAGAACAACGACCCTTACAAAACCCATGTTGGTTAGGAACAATAAACGTTTGTGTAAAAACTTAATGTCTTGCAAATAAATGCTTCGAAGAGCTTCGGAAGAAAAAGGCAACCATTTTATAAAAAAAAATCCGAAAAAATTTTTTTGATTTTCGATTTTCTCAAAAACTATTTAACTGATATTGATCAATTTTTTCATGAAGAATGTTTGAAAAAGTTTTAAATGTTTTGTATAGCAAAATCTTCAAAAAAAAAAATTTTTTGGATTTTAAAACAATGTTTCTAAATTTTTTTTTTGAGAACTTAATAATTCGAAAACGACTCCGTCAATTTTTATTAAACTTGGCACCCAGCAGTTTTTTAACATTATATAGCAGATTTTAAATAAAAATAATTCTTATAACCAAAAATAACGGTACCCCCAATCAAATGTTTAAAAACCGGTATTGAAAATCTCATTTTTCTCAAAAGCGGCTTTTACGATTTTGATTAAAACTTTTGTGTGAACTAATATCTGTACGATCTACCATATTATTGAAAACAAAAATATCTATCGTTTAAAAATGGTATCTCTTATAGAACCATTTTTTGATTTTCGATTATCTCATTATCAGTTGAACTGATTTTAATGAATTTTTTTTGCACAAAAGCTTCAAATGAGTTGTAATAATAGTGCATCACAAACATTTTTTTTCCTCAGATGATAATTTTTTGTAATTAATTTTTTAACTCCGCATTAATAAAAGCTAAAAACTCCTTAACATTTTTTTTTTTTTTTTTTTTCAAAATTGTATGATTTGTACGATTTTCAATTTTTTTTCCTCATAAATTAAGATTTGATTTGAAATTGTTCAAGTTTTTCAAGAACTTTTGCAAAATAAAAATTTTGTTTTCTTGATTTTGGAGAGCAAAAATAAATACTGGCGACTTGAATCGCCAAATGTGCGACATCATTTTTAAGATTTTTAATTTATGAAATTTTAAAATTGTAATGTTTTAGAAATATTTTCCGATTGTACGTAGTGACTTTTTATGCAAATAAAATTACCAAAAACACTACAATTGTAGTAGGTGTGCAACGCTGCTCACAATTGCACATATTATGTTTAATTTATATCGGATATTAGCTCGCAGAATTCCGACACTTTTCGTATTTGCCGCGTAGCTATCGAGAGTTTTCATGGAAAAATTGTGGTCTTCAAAAGAAACAAATCATACATTAAATTTTCCAAGCTACAAATTAGTCTTGGCCATTTTTTTTTGTACAACTTATCATTTGGGAGTTATTCCTGAGAAACAAACCACCTCTAAAATTGTAAACGGCGCTCATATCGATGGGAACTTTTGACAGTTTCTTAAGCACACCATGAGGGGGCTATACATATATACCAATATCCAGCTTTCCGATGATTATTTCCTGATTGGGGCATTTTTATGGCTTTATTGACTGGACTAAGTGTAGAGTTTAAAAAATTACTTTCGAAATTTTTGAGTTTTGAAAAATAATTCTGAAATTTTTTTTTTAAACCCAAAATTTGATTTTATATGATTATTCGAACATTTTAAAAAAATATTAAAATCGGTTTAACAGCTAAAAGATGTACTCTTAATAATGCATTTATTTAAAATTTGTTTTTGTTCTTGTTCTAGATCTTACTAATATTAGCACACAGAAAAAATGTAATCAATATCGTAGAAATCGTTTTTGAGAAAAATAATATTTTCTATTATTGCTAAGCAAATTTGTTTGGCATCAGGAAACTATAGGGGAAAGTAGTAGGGGAAAGTTAAAAAAACGCTAGCGAAATATCCGTTCAGATATATCCGAACGGACAGATAGAATTACTTTTTTTCATCTTCTATTTTTAAAACCGTATCAAAAAACAAAAGGAAAAAAATGTGTATAGTCCTTTATTGTTGTCCAGTAATGTATATTTAGACCGGCTTCGCTCGGGTTTAAAAAAACCATGTATCGTAATAAATTTACAAATTATATTAGGCATGCAATGTCAGTTTTTTGAACTCTAAAATCTGTGAATCCAAGCACTATTCGCTATGCATACATATATATTTTCCTTTTATATCCGCACCAAAAGTGTAATAATAATAATATTCGTTACGCCAAACTATATCATTTGAAAATATGAGTTGTAAGACTGAATTTATTTCTTGAAATGCTTTGACTCGGCTGTTGTGCCAGAAGCTAATGCACGTAAAGGTTTAGGTGGTATATTCAACGGCAGCAATCTTACTTTTCCAATTGCACAGCACAAACCTTGTGCTTCAGCACTAAATTTGAGTGCTTTAAAATATTCGCAAACTTTATTCATTTTACCAAAAGTAACAACCCTATCAGAGCTGTAGTCTAACTGGCAAATTGTAGTTGAATGCACCACGTACTGAATTTACACGCTGTTATCTACGATCATTTGAATAATTTTGATTTCGTATGCGAGACCGTGATCTTTCCATGCGTACTCGGTTAGCTTGGTTTTCTTCTGCGTGCCCTTGTTCGGTCTGCTCTCTCATTACTGCTTGCCTTCTCGCAGCCTTAGAACATCGGCTAAGATTACTTCTACTTCTTTGCATTTTGGTCTAAATGGAAACAAATTGAATACGAAATATCGGCAATATTAAACTTTTATTGAATTCTGAGCCTTGTTTGAGTTGCATTTCTAAGCTACATATCAATATTTTATATGATTATGATTTTAAAAATGAAGAATGAAAAATTTTATTTTTCAATCAAAGATTAATTGTATAAATTTGCTATTGTCTAAAACGGTTAAAATAATTTAAAAAATCCATCATCAATCTCGACGAAATTGTCTATTACTAACAACAGCAACAATTCCACATTAGAATCCTTCCCGTAAGCCTTAATATGCCTTATGTTGCCCATGAAGTATATTTGCAAAAATTTATGCTGTGCATCTTTAAGAGGTTGCAACGATCCAGTTTGATGGTGAATCTGTCCTTGTATCTACAAAAGCAAAAGCAAAGTCAGTATTACTGATTTATAAACTCTTTTTTTGGAATTAGCATACATAATACATAGGAACAAGTATAGAATGTTATTCTTCTACAAAGTAAGTACAAAAACAAATAAATAAGTTCCTTGAATGTCGGATTAAATTCTCGTTCTTCGATAATGTCTGCCCCAAATGAGGTCATTTGGAAACAAACATTGTATTTTTGAGTGTTGGCTAGAAAATGTCGGGATTCGGGTGTTTCGCCACGAAGCAATGAATGCAATGGCTCAGATGGCGGAGTTAATAATGGCAATTTCACTTTCCCACTAAAGCAGCACAATCCCTGGTGTTTATCCGGAAAACTTCAATGCGCCACAATATTCGCAAACAACGTCCATTGGCCCAATGCGAACGCTAGTATGCAAGCAGTAATCAGTGCTGCAATCGTATCGAATCACTGCTCGCTTCAAATCAGTACTTGATAAATTTGTTCTTGTGCGTCGAAAATTATCTAGTTGTTGATTTCTTTCATTGTTGCTTTTTCATTCGCAATGTTTCGGGAAAGATTCGATCGTCTTCGTCGCGGCACGATAAGCTAATAGAAACTCGAAACAAACACATCAATCGGTCTTCTTCTTAACTTCTAATTGTCAAATTTTCAAAAATATAAACACGTTTACTCACAAAAATTCCCCACTTTAGCTGTCACAAAGTGATGCTAAAAATTTTGGGATTCGTCGCTGGATTTCTTTAATTCCTTTGAACACAATGGTCGCGTTCGGGTATCAACCCAAAGCTATCCGGATATTTTTTTTTTTTTTTTTTTTTGTTGATGCAACAACAACCCAACTTATCTCAAAATTTTGGATAGGTGGATAGCCTATCTGATAGTTTACGGACGATGGAAAGGAATGCAATGTGTTTATATTTCATTCTCTTGCTCTGTCAAAGTCACGTTTTATGTCACGTCCCACGGAAACGGGATAAAAAGTATCCTATGTCCTTCTCCTGGTTCTAAGCTACCTCCCCACCAATTTTCAGCCAAATCGGTCCGGCCGTTCTTGAGTTATAAATAGTGTAACTAACACGACTTTCTTTTATATACATATATACATAGATACATATATGTACATAAATTAATTCGAGGAATTAAATTTTAAAGCATTCTTGAGTTTTTCTATTCGATTCAATAGAAACATTCAATTCACGTGAATATTTTATTCGATTTGCTTCAAATTAGTTTTAGAATTACCATTATTTATTTTTGTTTTTTTTGATTGCCCAAGAGCATTTCTGTTGGTTTAAATTTGAATTTAAACGCATTTTATTTGATTTTGGAAAAGTCGTTTTCATCCATGCGGCTGGATATCATCAGAATACAAACTTTAACACGGATGAAAAACAAAATAAGGCTGTGATTTTTATAGAAATTAAATTAAAGTGGAACTCTTTAGTGCTATTTGAGGATGCATTTTATTTAACTATAAAGAAAAAAATTTATTATATCTGAGGATACTTACCTCAGATTTGATAAAATTTATGTGCATATTGCATATGTATATTCCTCTTCCTTCTATACACCACTGCTGTGCAATGTCAAAATGCAAATTTTAAGCAAATAAAGTCTTACTTCTCAGTTCTGCTGTTGGGTTTGAAAATTGGAACAATATACTATATAATAGTCATCATCTAAATATGGTACGTAATATATCGTCTTTCAATTTGAAAGGAATCAACAAATTAGATTTTTTCGATTTTGGAAAGACAAGAAAAAACTATTCCCTGGAAAAATGCCAGGCTTGGTTTAAATATTTTAACACAGTATAATAGAAATTAAAAGTTTTACATATTATTTAGTTTTTGTTTGCTTCTACTTAAAAATTTAATTTCTTGAGCTGTGTCGTTTTTCTTCTGAACCAATGAATTATATTTTAAAAATTTAACTATACCAGCAATTTGTTCATACAAAGTTTTCCAACAAGTTGAATTTTGTATATGTATTATATATCTCACCTGTATATATACATTTTTCAATTATTAAATTCATCAAGCACGTGCAAAAAAAAAAAAAAAAACATTAACTTAAATTCATAGCACGTTTTGCTGAAAATTATTTCATGGACGTTGGTAATCTTTTTTTACTTAAAATTGATGCCTGAGTCTGTTTAAATGATGTTGGTTTTAGGTCTTAAGCTTGAAGATCCGTCAAGAATTCATCAAATTTCAAACATATACAATATACATACATACATACATATATTAATATGAAAGGAATCACTTTGAGTGTTTTTTTTTTAATTAAAATTGTTTTATCCAACAAAATAAAATACATAATAAACACCCCTTCTAGCTATTCAGTTGAATTTTATCAAATCTAAGATGCAAGAGATGTAGAAATAATAAAAACAAAAACACACATCCTGTTAGCTTTGAATTTTAAGTAAAACAAAATCAGAAAAATTTGTATATATATTTCTTTTATATTTTCATTAATTTCTAAGTGTATGATGATGATAACTAAGATTCCATTTATGTTCACCAAAAAAAAAAAAACAATCTTTAGAAAAATGACAAATCCATAAAACAAAACTACATATTTTGTTTTAAATAACTTGAACAAAATAATATTTTGTAAATGATATTTTCATTTTTTTTTTAATTTACCAATAAAAATTATGGAGATCGGATTTTGCATCGGTTGCTTAAATTTTATGAAATTTTTCATTAACTTTTGGTTTTAAAATAACAAAAATCGGTTTCATCACATATTTTTAAAAAAATATGGGTTTACACCACCTGAATATTGGTATGTAATGTATGTACCTAAATTATTTGACATCCCAAACAATTTGTAAACCAATCACATATCCCTATTACGATTGACATTTATACTACTCCTTTGGTATATAATGAGTGACGTCATTTTGTCATAGTAACTCCCTACATGTTCAGTTTTTTTTTTCTTTAAGTTAATTCCCAATCTTATAACCTACAATAACAAAAAAATGGCATTGGTTTATCGCAAAACCTATACTCACCTTCATTAATAAACGCGAGTTAGCAATGACTAAGGTTTAAGTTGTAAATAAAATTCAAAATCTCATTAATAAAACACAACTTCTGCTAATTGACGTTTATTAAATAAGGAATAAGCAAAATCAGTGTTTATTTGTATTCCAAAAAAGGTAGTTCAATGATCATTAAAAAATGTTCAATGATAAATTTCTGTCATAACAACAACTGGCGCCTTAAAATGCTGTCTTATATGGTGAATAATAGCCTATAGTTCCTTTAAAACTCTGTGAATTTGTGTAAATGTCTACACAAAAATCTGTCAAAGTTCATGTATAAAAAATAAACAGTGTAGGAATTCACACAAATGCACAGAGTTTCAAAGTAAAGGAACAAACCTCTTGATTTGTACGTCTTGAATTTTACATACAGGATCAGCTAGTAGTCTAAGTTCTCGCTATAGGATGTCCTACCCTGATCGAGTTACCACATAAAGAGTAAACAGTTTTCTAGGTACTGTCTAAACTAACATTTTGCGCATTGGTTGCCTGGCGAAATAAGGTCAAGGCATAGGGTTGGCACGCTATAAAGGTGCATTTTTTGGGTTTTTTCAATTATCTGACTCAGCTCATAATGATAGGGTTTAGTGATATGTACAAAAAAAATATTATGTAAAAGGCAACTTTATTTATAAATTTTAGAGTACCTGATTTTTTTTTTAAATCGGAATTTCAGTAGGGTAAATTAGGGTAAACAAAGAAAAAGGTCTAGATTCTATTTTATAAACCAAAAGTGATAAAGAGTTGAATTTTTTTGTAGTCCATAGATCTTTTTAATACAAGTCGTACACATAAAAAAAATTTTAGAAAATCTGAAACTCGAGATAAAAACGTTTGAAAGCAAAGAAAAAAATGTAATTAGACATTAGAGAAAAAAATCACATAAAATCAGGTCAATGTTTTTTAGAAATAAATTCTATATTTTTGAGAATCAGATATGAAATTAAAAGACCGGTATTTGCAAAATTTTCGATTTAAGCTTTTTTCTTTGCTATAGGCGAATTTTTAAACAATATAATATATTTTTTTCATCAATTTTCGTTGGTTTTTGATTTTTTCCTTTTTACTCTCATTGGTATTTTCATTTAAAACAACACCGCACTATAGAGAGAATTCTATTACGAGTACGATGGTATACTATGTTGTTGCCAAAAACTTTGTCCACAATCGGAGTTCCAAACTTTTAAATATCGATATTTTGAAATTTCTCAATTTGAAAGACAGAGGTATTTTTTTTGTAGACGTGTAACAGTTTGCAGAAAAAGTTCTTCAATATTCTCAGAACCAATTTTGACTCTACAATAATTTCTACAATATTTTCTTCATCATCTTTTTTGTTGAGGGTTTGTTGCCCTGACATGTTCTTTTTATCGTTTGCTAAAACTTCCGACCACTACTAATGATGAAGTGTCACATTTCAATGTACTCAATGAGGTCAAATAGATATCCAGGCTCTTTCGCTCGTAGAGCTCGCGAGCAGTCCTCGTATTCCTCTTCTAGGCCGGGTAGTTGCTGATATTTCTGGTCGAACCAAGAGTTTCTTGGTCCCATTCTGATGAAGCCTAACACATAAGTTAAGGCTTCATTGTCTTGTAAGCATTATTGGTCTTCGGTATCTCATGCTGGTGGCATCGATTGAAACTCTCGAAAGATTACGAGAAATGTGATGGGAAATGCTGTTACAGTCTATTGCGAATGTATCTTTTCGATGACGTATTTTTTCACAGTTAAACTTTGTTGTAGAGGCGTAAGGGATATCAGCTGCATTCGTACCTTGTCGTGATCCTAATTAATATTGACCATGTGCAATATTCGTATACATCCACAGCCCTATTAATAAAAATACACCATCCGCTCGTAAATACACGTTTTACCTAACACATGGATAGTGAACTTAATCGTTTTATCTGTTCACTGAATAACACCGAAAAGTAGGCAGCACTTCCCTCAATTATACTAAACACTCAAGTACTTCTTTCATTTTTGAAAGCTAACTGTCAATTCGGTTATCTCCGCTCATTGTCAACGAAAAAACACTTTTATTATTAAGAATTATAAGTTAAAACATGTATTAGTGATTATTTTGTGGTTATTAATAGAGCTGCCAGAATATACTTGAGGCGTATCTTGTGTCGATTGCAACGAGATCAAATTGTTTGAGGGTATGTTCTGATCAGCTGTGCACTATGTATCCTTATAAAAATTCAGCTGTTGAAACTGTTCACTGGCTATGGTTACGTTTCGCTACGATGCGAAGTTAAGTACATTTTCAGACGTGATCTCATCCAGGTTATGTTCCCCAATCGTATTACCAAAGATATTTTCTAATTGCCTTTTTTGGCTTTAAATAATTATTAATCTTTTTTTTTTCATTTTTTTTTGTGAATTAACGTCAAACAAAGGACATTTCATCGAAGAAATTGTAAAAACAGTCCTCCATTAGTTTCCTTTCTTATGTTATATAAGGCTTATATAAGGCATATAAAGCTTTAATATTATTAAATTTAACTTTGACGTGAATTTTTATACGGAATTCGCTTATACATCTCGATGCAAGCGCCCTTAAATGTGTTGCCTATAGCAATTCCACACCCAAATATGACGCTGTATTTGTTCGTTGTACAAGTCATCATTATTAAATGTTAAGGTTTTTTATCCTATTTTTGCTTAACAATTTCATCTCATTGCCTAGGGCTTCCGCCTATTTTTGGACTGCGTATACATTTCAGATAAAGATTTAGAAAGTCATTGTCCTTTTTTTCATTAAGCATAAGGTTGTCAACAGTGAATTCGCCCTTTTATGAAGGGTCATGTCCTTTGTGGAACCTCTTAGGCAAAAGTGGTCGGTAAACAGGGGCGGACTGGCAGTCAAAGGGCCTCCCGGGATTTTAAGAAAAAGAAGCACAAAATAGTAAAACGAGTAGAAGGAATGAAAAAAGATTAGCTCCGAAAAGAACGATAACAAAAATTTGTTGTTGTATAATTGAAGCCATAAACAATCTGCTCCGAAATTTCTATTTTGTCAAGTTACGATAAAAGTAACGTGATTTTTGCAAAAATTGCTGTAGTAATTTAAATTTTATAATTGATACTTCCTACTTAACCGAAACTGTGAAAATACTCACAAAAATAAAAAATATCGTTGTTGTTTTTTCTATTTTGTCCTGCGACCCTGAAATTGTATGTGAAAGCTTTCTTTTAAATGAACTGAATCTATTTAAAAAACCTATAAAATATAAAGTTTATTGAGCGGGTAATTTTGGGGCCTCTTAGGTTACCAATGGGGCCACAAAATTAAATGTTGGAGCTTCAACTATAGTTTCGTTTAAAGTGTGTGAAAGTATCAACTGTGGGGACCCCAAACAGCTCAATAAGAGTCATAAATACGGTTTTTAGGGGCCCTTGAGTTATCAAAAGCTCTATTTTAGTCAGTAGTCCAATTTCAGAAGATGGTTTTCCCCTAAATGAAGTGAAACTAGTTATACAATACAAAGAACGCTTATAGAGTTTAACGCGGATTTCCCTTTCAATTATCCAACAGTTCCGTGGGGCCTCAGTACAAATCCCTATGGGCCAACAACAGCTTAATAATAAGTAGTAAGTATTCTTTTAAAAGAACAGAAAGTACTGCAGGCACTTTTCATAAAATTATTGCTCGCCTAGTGGCCCACCGGGCAAAATTCTGGTGGCCCAGTCCGCCCCTGGGTAAAACCAATTCATATAGACCTATAAAGCTCCTTTTTTATCCGAATAGCTCATAATATTATTAGATATTCACTATAAGTAGCTCCATATAATTCTTCCGCTACCATTTTCTCAGAGTACCTTGTTGGCAACAATTATTCGTTGCAGACAAATAAGTGACCATCATTCTACTCACCTTTGAACTGTCCATCGAACATAGGTTTTCTGAAGAAGGAAGTTCCATAATCGCATAACTATATAGGTTACCTCGTATACAGTAGTCACCGTAAATCCCCTCCTTCACCAGCATAAAAACTTACCATAAAGAGGAATTTTTGGAGTTTCAAGTACATCGATCTCTCTTTGACAAGCAAAAAATCAACAACTTGATATTTGGGTGTGACTTATTCTGTCAATGTTTGAATTGTTTTTTTTTTATCTCAGGACCTCTTGTATGACATTGCCTGTCATCTTCAAATTAATTACTTGTGAGCTTTTGTTTGAAATTCGATTCTATTGATTTTCCAATTTTATTGAAATTAATTAAATTTTGTTCGGCATATTTAAATGGATGTTTAAAAGTGACTGTCCTTGGAATTCCATATACAGTAGAATCTCGAAAAGATGAACAGATATAAAACAAGGCCCGTTCATCTTTTCGAGCATCAACATTTGTTTGAGGAAGTAGATATAGTAAACATTAAAAATTATTTACATAACAAATTAAGACAAGCTCAAAAGTATTGTTCAGGAGGAACTAAAGGCAAAGAAGAAGTAAAAAATTATGTTGGGAATAAAGTGTTCATCTTTTCGAGCACAAAATTTTAACCCGTTCATTTTTTTGAACACTGAAAAGTGAAAATTTTCCGTTCATCTTTCCGAGCTGTTCATCTTTTAGAACCGTTCATCTTTCTGAGATTCTACTGTACTTTCATTTGAATTTCCTTAATTGCTAATTTAAAAACAAATGCAAATCTACTTAAACAAGGATCTTGTAAATGCTTAAAACTCAATAAAAACAGTGCAATAGAATTGTGGAAAAGTGACTGCCGCAAATATCCTGACTTCTCTCTCTCTCTCTCTCTCTCTCTCTCTCTCTCTCTCTCTCTCTCTCTCTCTCTCTTCAACAACTACACCTTCAGAAAAGATATGGTTGACCTGGAACGTGGCATGAATAAGAAAAAGTTATTTTTAGAAGAAAATTGCAAGGCATGAATAAACATTAATACCTACATTTTATGTATATGTAGAAAACACAACATGAAGACACGAAAGGATGGCCAAAGTAGTGCCACAATCTTGTGGCTTGTGCGGACATGGATAATTCCAGAGAATAAAATAATATTCGGCAAAATAAACTTACTCAAGCAAAATGCAATTTTATTTTCAATGTTCACCCAAGGGAAGTCTGCAAAAAAAAAAAAATCTAAAAAGGACCATTTTTTTTGCCCTTGACAGTGTGCTTTGCACACATATAGCTTTTTTTTCAATTTTGTAAAGGGACATTTTTTGGAAGGCAAATGTAAATGAATATTTTTAAGATGATGATTTTTACTCTTCTTTTTTTTGTCTGAGCGCACTAAAGATGCAGTCTCTTAAGTGTGCGTTTTAAATGTCAGTCTACGAGTATATAGTTCTAGGAAAAGACGATTGTCGTAAAGTTTATGATACGGGCTGAGAAATTTTCAAATTCAATGTGACACATATTGTCTCTAAGGAGGGAAGAATAAAATGAATATTATTTTGTTTCACCAAACGAGACGGACGTACGGTGTGAACCGCCTGTGTCTTCTTGAGGGAGAGAATGGCACTTTGACAAAAAAAGGCGTTTGATTAAGAATTTATTTGAAAGCTTTTTGAGTGTCAAATGTTGTTGATTATTTTTTATGACATGACAATGAAGATGTATTATAAATGTGCTCTCTTTATTGTATAAAGTGACAGTGAAATATAGGCCCATTGGGAGAATAGTCTATTATTATTATCATTAGAAAAACAAAATTGACAACCCGAAGCAAGACAGGTGTAGGTAGGTAGAAGAAATGTCCTAAAAACATTTTTTCAATTTAATTATTCATTACTTAAGTTCTTGAGCATTGAAGCCTGTTTGCTCATACAAGACTTTTAAGACTATTTAAGTTCAACTTAGTTAAGTATTGTCTTAGCAAATGAAAATTCGTCTACCACCTGATTGTAAGAGCTATAAGGTTACTTTAGTTTTTTTAATTTTTAAATAGCAACGGTCTTAGCTGTAAAAAAAAAGTAACATCAGTATTTGTTAGAAAATCCTTACGCATCAGGAGAGGTATACTTGCCCAATGGGCCTATTTGTTAGAAAATCCTTACGCATCAGGAGAGGTATACTTGAGAAGCTTGTCACCATTATTGGGGCTACCTGCGAGGGTGCAACTTGTCAAGTCCTACATAGGTTAGCTAGGATCTCAATGGATACATTGTGCTCCCAAAAGGTGTGTGTAAGGTAGGAATAAGGAGAGGAAGTGAAAGGAGTTAGTGGAGACTTAGGAATGGGGTGCATCCCTGAACCATCCTAAAATCTGGCAAAAACGAGATGTCGCACACATCTTCGAAAAACTATTCTCCGAGGACTGTTTTCCTGATTCTTGCTAAGCTGGGGCATTCACAAAGAAAGTGATAGGAGCCCCCCGCTGCCGCTTCATCCGGACAAACTCTGTATAAGTCAGATGCGCTAATGCCCATTCTGCTCATGTAGGTTCCCATTGAGTTGTGGCCCGTTAGAATTCTAACAAGGAGGGACAATTGAGGCCTGCTTGGTTTTAGTAAGTAGTCTGTTTTTTTTCCTTGAAAGATCCGGCCATAGATTTCTCGAGACCCGACAAGTGTCAATAATTGCTGACCATCTGTCATTTGGGGCTTTAAGGAAACCCTGGCGAATTCTATTCTCTTCATGCTCTAGTGGTATAAGTACAGAAGATTCTTTTTGGCTCGGATCAAGAGACGACCCGATTTTGTCCAACTCATATGCCTTTTCATCCCCTCAAATATCACAGGGCCCAGGACCCAATGAAGGGTAACTGTATTAGTTTCGCTGAGTTATTTCAGCTCACTGCGGCAGCTGTCCACTAGTTTAGACTTTGTGACGAACGAGGAGATAGCTTTTATTGCCTCTTGGCTATCAATGAAGATATCAATATTAGTTCATGTGCGGTGAGGTTCTTTGCATAGCGTCACAAACTGCATTTCCGCTTGAAAAACACTACAGTAATTTGGTAGTTTTAATGATATATTAAGGGGTGGGTTATTTGAAAAGATGCCCTTCCCCTTCCCCATAAAGTGACTTGGAGCCATCTGTAAAGACAGATACGTGATTTGTTTTTATGACCCGGTTTTCCTTTCCTCAAGTTGACATTGCGGGGCAGCAGGTTGAAGCAGAAAACAACTGAAGATGTTAACTGGTACAGATGAAGATGTTAATTATCGAAATGGCAAAGTGAAATATCCTTTCCGCATGCTGTCACAAGTTTAGATGAGCAACAATGTCTACAGTACGAAAACTAAGCTGCGAATGTTAGGCTCGAATGTAAAAACTAGAGTCCGTACTACTTTATGGATGAATTACATGGAAAGTGACCGCCTCAGTCATACAAAATCTGCAAAATTTTTTGAATATACATGTGTTCGAAACAACCTTAGCAGTTTTTGGCCGAACACTATCTCCAACGAAGAACTCCATCGGAAAACTGGCCAAATTCCTATCGACTTCGTTATTTTCAAGAGGAAGTTGCAGTGACTTTCTCTCACCCTACGGCGCAAGGAAGACTCTATCGTGAAACTACGCAATGGAGTCGGATACTTTTACCCAAGATGGCTGAAGATCTGCGGAGTCATAGAAAAACTTGGCGCAGAACAATCGAAAAGGAATCTCAGAAGCTTGGAAAAAGTTGTGAAGAGCTTAAACATATTTTAAGTAACAGAACAAAATGGCCTATAGCGCTAATTGACGTCCCATGCTCACAGAGGGGTCAGGGAAATAACAACATCATGCGAGTCAAGTATCGTGGAAAATTAATATCATATGTAAGAAAAGTATCTAGAGAGAAAAGTATAATGTGATAAAATCATCATATGTATCATGTGAGAAATGTATCATGTGGGAAAATTGTCATGCGAGAAAATTGTCATGTTAGAAATATACCTATTATGCGAGAAAAATATTATGCGAGATACGAGTAAAGTATCATGCGAGAAAAGTATCATGCGAGATAATATCGTGCTAGAAAACATCATCCTTGAAAACATCATGATGAGAAAAAATAATGCTAAAAAAGTATCATGCAAGAAAACATCATGCTAGAAAAGTATCTTGCTAGAAAACATCATGCTAAAAAAGTATTATGCCAGAAAACATCATGCTAGAAAAGTATCATGCGAGAAAAGTATCATGCAAGGAAAGTGTCATCCGAGAAAACATCATGCTAGAAAAGTATCATGCGAGAAAATTATCATGCGAGAAGATATCATGCTAGAAAAGTATCATGCTAGAAAAGTATCATGCGAGAAAAGTATCATGCGAGAAAAGTAGGTATCATGCTAGAAAGCCCAAATTTTATTTTTGGGGCTTACGTCCCACTTGAGTGGGATATAAAGCCCAAATTTAGTTTGGGCCTTTGCTCGCACTCAAATGGGACCCAAACCCCACATAAAAATATTGGGCGTTATGTCCCACTAAATAAAACATAAACAAATTATTATTATTTTCTATGCCTCTAAAAAAATAGGGACTTAAAAAAAAATATTTGGGACTTAGGTCCCGCTTGAGTGGGACTTACGACCCTAAGGGCCAGTTTCACAGTGCGCACTTAACAAAATAAGTGGCACTTAATTTTCCCATTTTGGCACTTTAGCCGCAGTTTTACTACCTGAGTAAGGGGAACTTAAGTAGCCAACATGGGAGACTTAAGTGTCACTTATTCCGATAAGTTAACACTGTGAAATTGGAAATTAGTTTTCCATATTTGGCACTTAAGTGACACTTACTTCACTGTGAAACTGGCCCTAATTAAATTTGGGCTTTATGTTTCACTCAAGTGGGACGTTACCCACAAAAATTAAATTTGGGCTTTATGTCCCTGCGCCAAAAGTATCATGCGAGTAAAGTATCATCCGAGAAAACATCATGCTAGAAAAGTATCAAGCGATAAATGTATCATGCGAGAAAACAGCATGTGAGAAAACATCATGCTAGAAAAGTATTATGCAAGAAAAGTATTATGCGAGGCAAGTATCATACGAGAAAACATCATGCTAGAAAAGTATTTTGCGAGAAAACACCATGCTAAAAAAATATCAAGCAAGAATGATATCATGCAAGAAAACAGCAGGCGAGAAAAGTATTTTTGCCAAAAATCTAGCTCAATACCCACAATCCTCATGTTATCAGGTTTTTGGCTCAATATCCTTACTCCCATTAAAAATTCAAATAGCATATAATATTGCTACTATTACTAATCGTAATTCTAGTAATTGGTTAAACAATACAAAATACCTTATTATAGTTATTGTGGTAAAAAAAAATGAATGGAAATAATTTGTTTAGAAGGTCGATGTTTCATAAATAACATCGAAATTTTCCATAAGCAAGCTTATATCTATATTCATATTATTATGCTATTCAGTTACATATTTCTAATACTGATTTACATTTTACCCTTAAAACTTAAAATCTCCTTTTTTTTGTTGGAAAAAAATAGTTGCATATTTAAGAAAAGGTATATTCTCATCTCTAGATAGCTATTCTATAACTTTAATTTGAAAACAATTTGTAACCAAACAAAATTGTATAACATATCCAATATTTCATCTTACTATATTCAGAAACATAAAATCACAAAACCAATTTAAATATTTATCAGAGTCATTCCAAAAAAAAAAAAATCTTTTAGAACATTCCAATGCTGGCCTACAAATCATAATCATCCCCCTAACCCAATTTAATGTTACAAAAAAAATTATTGTTTGGCCAAGCAGAAATACAATAAATTCAGGCCTTATGGATACCTTTATTGCTTTTATATGCTTGTCTCCTCGTACCATTTTTTTTTTTTTGTTCTCTTTTTGTTTGTCTTAGCTCTCAGAAACGGAAATTGCAAAATCAATATCCTAACTCCCATTATTTCTTCCGCTACAAAGTGATGATTCACCAAATAAAAACAAAATCAATCCCCCGCAGCTATAACACAGTGGAATGGCTTTGACTTCAAATAGACAGACGGCAACAGACACACAGCTTCGGTGTAGAATTTATATAAAATGACAGGCTGTTCTGGCTTTTGGTAATAAAAGAGAACAAAAAAAAAATAGGAAAAAATCATAAAATAGTTGTCAAAGGCAACCTACAGTAGTTTGTTACCCTATTTTAAATTCGAGGATTTTTTTGTATCTTTAACCCTTTACATTTGCTAAAAGGACCTTTTAATATTCACCATGGTTTCTTAACTTTTGTAAACTATAGGAATATTGTACTGAACCCTCGAAATTCAACAAATCAAAATTGCCGAAATCACTGTGAAGTGTTTATCTATAGATTTAATTCGAGAATTCTAGAAATGTTAAAATTTGTCTGTTATGCGGTTGTAATCCATTGTAGGGTGAAGCTTCAATTTATGTAGGTACATTAATGGAAAAAGTTGCTTTATCATTTTTGAATATTTCCATTTTGTGTCATATTGATGCAGAATTCTTTAAAATTATAAAATAATTTTTTTTTATATACATATACTACATTTGGAGCTCCTTCTATCTTGACTCTAAGATAGTTTAAATTGCCTTTATTTGATTATTAACCACCCGTTGTGAGTTGCTGCGCCTAATTACAAAAAATTACATATCCCGGGTAGAAAATTATCTAGGAAAAACTATTTTTAAGCGTGGCCCTAGCTGGATTGGCCATTATATAGTAAATCCTATGCTGGGCCTAGACAGGCGCAGGTCTGGGTGATCTTGACTAATTTTTCTTATTCTGGCTTTATCTTGGCCCTGGCTAGAATTGCCTATTTATTGGCTTTGTCAGATGTAACTTAGACTGGGCCTAGATAGTTTTAACTTGACATAGCCTAGATATGAAAACTTTTGTTTGTGTCATTTTGGCCCTAGCTAGTGTCGCCACCTTATTGGCGCTGTCTCATAAAAACAGGAAGGGACCCAAATAGTTTTCGCTTGGTGTAGCCTGGATAAGGAATTGTATCTGGGCGTTATCTTGGCGTTAGACAGTGTCACCTCTTTATTGGCGTTATCAAGTGTAACTAAGACTGGGCCTAGATAGTTTAGACTTGATGTAGCCTAGACATGGAACTTTTTCTTGGCGTTATATTGGTCGTAGATAGTGTCGCCTCTTTATTGGCATTCCAAATATAGCAAATACGTGAAGTATAAACTCATAAACATTTTTACATCCGTATTCTGTATCGCAAATCAGCCTGGTGGGTAGCGTGCTGGATCTTTGATTGGAGGAACGCGAGTTCAAATCTCGGAGAAACCAAGTAAGTAAAAGTGAAGTTTTTAATTAAATTAAATTCTATACATTTCAAAGAAAAAAGCGGTCTCAAACACCCCTAATATGAGAGGGATGGGGGCTATATGGGTTTCAGTAAAAATCTACCTAGGCCCTAGCTAGTGACTAAAAATCTCTAAATTTTTAGTTATCCAAAGCCTGACTTGGAAGATCTATCTAGGGCCTATATGGGAACCGCTAGCAAGGCCCACAGAATACAGAGCATTAACAAATTAGCAAGGGCCAAGCTAGTTACTGCTCAAGAGGCCCATTCCTGACTTGGAAGATCTATTAAGGGCCCATATGGGAACCACTAGCAAGGCCCACGGAATACAGAGCATTAACAAATTAGCAAGGGCCAAGCTAGTTACTGCTCGATAGGCCCATGACATAAACAAGGCGAAACTAGCTGGGGCCAAGGCAATACCGAGTCGCAAATTCTACCCGGGATATTTTTTAAACATATCCTTCAAAATGCACTGATATTTACATAGAGAAAAAACTTATGTCACTCAAAATTCAGTAATGTTATTAGCAAACTGCTTAACCTAATTTTGACCAAACACCATGAAAACACTCGACGAAATAATACCGAAGATTGAATATAACCTTAATCACCATCTTAAATTAACAGCCCAATTGCATAGTCTGTCAGAGTGAAAATTCAAAAACAGGAATAAGTTCAACCTAAGAGTTTAAGTGACAGTTTTCGTTGAGGAAAAAGTAGAACAAAAACGCTTATGTTGAACTGAAATATTTAATTTTCGTTTCAGCAAATGAAATTTACATCCAATTTCTTGGGCTAGTACCGGTACTAGTCCTAAAGTGAACGTGAACCTTGCAGAAAATTACAGAGGCATTTCTATTCTTAACTCCTTAAGAAAGATTTTCAACTCCATTCTCTATGAAAGACTTACAAAATGGATTGAGACAACTAACAGCCTAAGTCAATTTCAAGCTGGATTTCGGTCTGGATTTTCAACAGTGGACCACATTTTTGCGTTATCGAGCATTGCAAAGAAATATTTGAACAAAAATAAGAAGCTATACTCATGTTTCGTTGACTTTAAAGCTGCCTTTGACACGGTTAACAGACAAGCATTGATATATAAACTATCATGCCTGGGTGTCTCACGAAAATTTATACTCTTGTTTTCCAATTTCCTGTCTTCAACTAGTGCCGCTGTATGGGACCGAAACAACATATCAGAGATGTTTGAAACGTCAGCAGGAGTTCCTCAAGGATGTATCCTCAGCCCTATTTTATTTGCTCTTTTTATTGATGCTGTATGCGACATTCTGCCAGGGGTGTACAATTCGCTAACTCTTTAGTTAAAGTTCTGTTGGACGCCGATGATCTAGTTTTATTAGCGGACAATCCATTTTCGCTACAACTACAAATCAATAGACTTCAGGAGTATTGCAAAACATGGGGTCTACAGATAAATACCCGAAAAACCAAAGTTTTGATTTTTGAACAAAGGAAGCGTAAAAGGATGGCGGAAGAAAAATGGAACCTTAACAACGAAAGCATTGATGTTGTGAACGAGTTTAAATATCTCGGTGTGCTACTAACTTTTAATTTAAACTGGAGTAAGCATGCTAAAGAGAAAAGTAGATGTAGCCTACATTTTTTAGCAATAAACATATCGATTTATCATCTAAATACCGAGTGTTTAATGCTACTATAAATACCTCTCTGTGTTATGGTGTGCAGGCGTTTGGTTTTACTCAACTCGCGGAATTTGAAATTATTCAGAGGTATTTTTTTTAACGACTGTTTCGATTGCCTAACGCAACGCCAACGTATGCTATGCAAGTTGAGTCTGGAATGGCTCCGATTTATATCCAAAATCTAAAACAGCATTTTGACTATTTGACTAAAGATGTGCAAAGAGAAAACGGACTACACAAGAACATTTTGTTCATGCTACTTCATGCATCTCCTTTCAAAGAATGGAAACAGCTTGCTGCAACACATGATACCATTTTATCTTTGAGTGAAAATAATATTAATGATTGGAAAAGAATATTTGCTGATTTGATAGCTAAAAAAGATGAAACAATATATTCGGAACACCTTGAAAGAGCATCCTCTTCGGTAAGCAGAAGCATATATAAGAACCTAAACCATCAACTGCCATCAGACTTGAACTATTTTTGCAAGGAACTATCTGCGGAAGCCATCGGTACCAACTTTATAGCTCGAGTTGAAATCCTTAATCTCAACTTTGTTCCACATAGATCAGATCTCTCTCAAATGTGTACTCTCTGTAATAGAAGAGAAATTGAAGACACGTACCACTTCATAGCGGATTGCTCAATATTACAAGAAATACGACGTTTACATTTCCAATTGAGTTTTCTATCTATGGACCAGCTTCATTGTATTCTGAACGGATCAATTGGATTGGGCAAAACTTTTTAGGTTTTTTAAGTTCTGTAAGCATGCCTTAACCTACCGCAATAGCTTCAATCCAGTATGATAATTCTTCCAATTATGGATATTTATTTTTTTGTAATTCAAATCATGTCAAAATTGTATTTTATTTTTTATTTTAGATAATCAAAATTATTAAAAACTATCATTTTACACATTTTAAATTTTATATTTCAAATCATAGAAAATTGAACTGTTATTAAATACATTGTTATTAAATCATATATATATATATATATTTTTTTTTTTAATTCTATAAAAGAGAATTCATTTTATATTTTTGAAAAACTTTCACACTGTTGTATAAATAAATTAGTATTGAAAGATGTCAATCAGGCAGACGGCAACACAGCCATATGTCCTTATATTCTTAGTTTTAAGTGATTGTATACCATAAAAATTGAATAAAGAACTTTATCTATTTATCTATCTATCCTAAAGTTAGTACTCAAATCAGCATTAACACATTTCTTCACACAACTTCTAAGCCCAAAACCTGTCACGATATATGACGTTTTTCGGCCACTTAAACGTCTGTCGTGTACATATTTGAACTCAGGGAGTCAAGACCTTTCGTTTGAGAAACATTTCCAAACATTCTCTTCTGCCTTTACCAGTGTTTGTACCAATCCAGTGTACTAGAAGGAGAAAACCAAACTCGCCATTAATTTATTCTGGAACGGAATAAATTAATAAGCCAACCGAGATACGCTGTGTGAGGCGCAAGGTGCCGTCAGAAGTTTCACTTATTTTTGGGTTGCAAAAACTTTTCCGTTTTTTTTAGGCTTCTCCTACGTTTATTATTAGTGTTTTAGGTGACCCCATTGATTATTCCGCTTTATACTTTCTTCAAATATACAGTGGACGCAGTCTGCCATCCGGGGGCAGTACACCGATTATTCTCTAGCCTAGTCACGATGGTTATTCCGTGGTATTCTTCCTCTTAGAAAACGACGGACTAAGCATGTGCTCACTCTTTGTCTTCTAGTCTGCCGCTAGGGGCTATAATTGGCTTCTACTTGTTTATTCCTCGATTAGGGTTACCAGCTCTAAAATCAGAAAAGCCTGACAGTAAAGAATGAAAAGCCTGATTTTTGAGAAAAAAGCCTGACAAATAAAAAAATATTTTTTTCCTTTTTGAAACTTCATAAAAAAAAAAAACATTAATTGATAACTTACCTTGATTCTGATGCACGAAGCCGACGCGACAATAAAAAGGTTGCAATTGCACACACAAAAATACGTCATAAAATGGAAGTGTCATATCTTGCACAATTGGGTGATTCAAAATAACACCTTTCTCGAAATTCAACCGGGAACGGGCGAAATTATAAAGCTTAAGCTAAGTACAGACGACTGTCACCTTACAATATTGTCAGATCTGTCAGAAAAAAAAACTGTTCCAAATGTCTTACAATCGTCTGAACACACAATTTTTATCATTGTCAGTCGATTAGGACATTGTCAGACTCATTGGTCATTGTCAGATGTTATCATCTTCATCTGCCCGAAATGTCAATGAGTTGGTTAAAGAGAAATAAAAAAAGATTTTGGAAGAAATCTACCAACCGTGTGAACGGACAATTTTTCATTGTAAGAAATATGTGAATTGTCAGCTAATTGTTAGCTACTGTCCACTGAACCATTGACAGTTCTGATAATATTGTAAGATCTGACAATCGTTTGTACTTAGCTTTAGATTGAAAACAAAGAATTCAAAATCGAACAGCATTTAGCGGTCGCTACCAGCGCTTTTTCAATAATTTTGCTTGAAAATCTTTGAAAATCGGAATTTTTCTCAAATGTTAAAAGCTGCATAACTTTTCGAGTTTTGGTGATAAAAGCATGAAATTTTCAGGGATTTCATAATTTCGCCCGGTCTCGGTTGAATTTCTAGAAAGGAGTTTTTTTAATTACCCTATTGCACAACTCTTTGTCTCTTTCTAAAAAGTGACAACTAAATGAACAAAATGAAAGTGTTTACTGCGATTTACAAGCATTTCGATTTGAAAGCATTTAGTAAACGTTTTTCTCTAACGACTATATTTTCTGCCATAATTATAAAAAGTCTGACAAAAGACAAAACCTGGCCAAAGCCTGATTGGACATTAAAAGCCTGACGCGTCAGGCGAAATCCTGACGGATGGTAAGCCTATCCTGGATCCACTTCTTCTGCGTGTATCTTGGACTGAGATCTTCTCACCGTTTATCCCTTAGTCTTTCACTTAGGGCGGAGAACGATTCCCAGTGATTATTTCGTGGACACGTTTCTTCTAAATGGGCCACAGACGGAATTATAGTGCGGATTGCTCACCGATTATCTTCTAGCCTACAGCTGGAAGTGATGAGGTAGAATATTTTGGAATCTACCTATTTATTCATCGATCTACTTCTTCTAAGTGTATCTTGGACCGAGATCCTCTCATTGTTTATCTGAAAACATACTGGAGTGGAGCCACGGTTGCAACTTTGGTCGTTTGTGACCAAATTTGGTCATTATTTTTTCACTTGGTCACATGGTAATTTATTATTCTATTTGGTCATTTTTTTACGAAAAGAAAAAAGAAACTCCACTTAAATTTTTTGCAAACTTAAGCTTATACTGCGATCTGTGGTTATGGAAACTGCAAGTGATTCTTCGTGTCAAAGCTTTCTTTTCTCTTTACCCATTTGTTGTGAAAAGAAAAGAGAACACTGTACTGAAAATCACTTCGGATCAAGTATTGTGGATTCCATAATCGACATGTATATTTCATCTGTGTAATATGAAGAATATGTTGAAATAAATGTGATGAATTCATATTTCGGACTTGGTCATTTTTAGCTGCAGTTGGTCATTTTTATTTTCAATTTTGGACACGAACTTTATTTTTAAGTGGCAGCCGTGACTGGAGCTGCGAGCATAGCGGAGATGCGAGAAGTGAGCAGAGCGACGAAAACAAACAAATTTGTTCTTATGAGAGCTCGCATACTGAGGCATCTAGATTCTAGTAACTAGGTATCAGTTCTCATAAGAAATCATGTGTTTGTTTTTAACACTCTGCTCTCCTCTCGCATCACCACTCTGCTCGTAACTCCAGTATGTTTTCAGCATTAGCCTTTCACTAAGGTCGGAGAACGATTCCCAGCGATTATTTCGTGGATACACTTCTTCTAAGTGGGCCATGGATGGAGCTAGTGCCGACTGCTCACCGATTACCTTCTGACCTGCCGCTAGAAGCGATAATGTAGATTACTTTGGCATCTTCTTGTTTATTCTTCGATCCACTTCTTCTAAGTGTAGCTTGGATCGATATCCTCTCAACGTTTATCCCTTAGTCTTTTGTTGAAGGCGGGGGTTGAATTCCAACTAATTATTCTGAGAATATTATCGTAAATCTTCGTTTCTATACCACCGCGCCGTACCGATTCCAGTCTTTAACCGAATGCTGCTTGTTTCGAACCGAACCCAGCCGAATACGTTAAGGAGATTTATTTATACGTAGTAAAATATTTTATTATTAGAAAATCGAAAAATTGCAATGTGTGTACATATATCAAATACCATGTTATCATTAATTGTTGAGTCCATGAAAAGATTGTTAAATACTGTAATTGAATTTAAAACAAAAAAAATAAAGTTGATCTTAAAAACTGAGTTTGGAAACTCTTAACCCAAGTTTTGAGCTTTCTTTGAGATAAATCCTGGACACCGACGAGCCTACATCACCCTCGAAGAACGAACGAAAGATGAGAATGAAACCGGTCTCATAAATAAAATGTGATAGCATTTTATGTTCTCACTGATAGAAGCTTCCCCTCTGATAGCATGGTAATCCAATACCCCTTATCTACCAGATGCAATAAAATAATACAGTTAACTATAAAGGCCCCAAATATACGGCATGTCAAGTATTTCAAATTTGGATATGAAAAATAAAGATCTATCTAAAATTATCAGTGAATTTTTGCTATCACTCACTGCCAAAAACAGCTGTGGGCTCTTATAGTCTACTTGGTAATTCTTTTCACGCTCTCGGGCTTTCACTATAAACTTTCAATTAATATATCAAACCAAAATCTAATACGTCAAAATCTGAATTAGACCAGTTTTAGACGTATTAAGTAATAAGTTCCTACTACCGCTTTGTGAACTTAGATTTCTACGAGTGATGTGAAAAAATGTTCAAGTACTAACTTATCGTTGGGCCCAAGAATCAGAGCTTGTCTACTTAGAAATGGGTACTAGATTGTTTTAGTAGGACACTGTCTAATAGACAAGCACGCAACGAAGCTTGTAGTACGACTTCTGTGTAAGTTGTATGGGCGAAAAAGAGGAAAAATCGATATCACCTTCTTTGTACATGTCCTGCTCTATCTCAAAGACGTAGGCTCCACCTAGGAGAATTCTTCTACTCTACCTAGGAGAATTCTACTACAATTTTCCTAGTGATCTGGCAAATCATGACATTTGTAGTCTCGCGCGCTTCGTAAAAAGCTTTTAATGTTTCAACGAGTAGGAGGAAAGCTTCCTAGATTTCTGTGGTATCACAATGGGCCATCCCCCTGGTCTAAGTGTGTCTAGCGTTTGTGCTAACAACCACATAAACTTAACCTAACCTTCATAATTCTTTTACATAAAACATGTAAAAAAGATGAAATTAAAAATTACAAACCTATTGCAAGATTATTCCTCATTCCTTAAAATTTTTTGAGTCTTTTATTTGTGAATCGCTGTTTTTATGTTAAATCATTTATTTCTTCAAATCAACATGGTTTCACAAAATCTCGTTCTATTTTGACATTTTTAATGGAATTAGTTGAAAATTTAACAAAAAAAAAAAGAAGTAGATTGTGTCTTCATAGACTTATAGTAAGGCGTTTTACAAACTCTCATATTGAGTTTACATCTGTTTAAATTAAGGAAAATGGGAATAAACATACATTTTCTAAGGTGGTTCTCCAATTGTATTTATTTGACACATCTTACTCAGTACTCTTCAACGGTTGTGAATCAAATAAGTGTGAGGTTAATTCTGGAACGCAGGGTAGCCATTTAGGACCCGACCTTTTTATTTTATATAACAATGACTTAACGTCTGTTCTGAAGTATTCAAAATTTCTCATTTACGCGGACTATGTTGAAATCTTCAAAACTATTGGAAATACCCGCAATTGTGAAGAGTTGCAATGAGATCTTAATTCTTTTTTTGAATGGTGTCTTTTAAATTTGTTGTTTCTTCATAATTCTTTGATTCAATTAACATTAATAAATATAAAACTATTAGTTTTAAGAGAAATCTGTTAATTATTGATTTAATGGTGTACTATTGTTGCAAGTAAACGATATGAATGTTCTTGGTGTTCTATTTGTGATCAAAAACTCGAGTTCATAGAACACATCAACTCTATATAAGTAATTTACGTAATTCAATTTTTGGTTGGATAAAAAGAGAAACAAGACAATCTTCTAATTCTTTTGTTATCAAACAGCTTTTTTTAATATTTGTTCGATCCATTCTGGAATATATGGTTGTCAAGTTTGGTCACCCCACTAAAAATAAATAAATAAATTGGGTGGCACGACGCTCGTGTAGAACCAGTACCATAATGACTTACAACTCTCAATCATTTCTGTGTGCGTATTATTGGCGAAGGAATGGAGGGAACCTACAATTTTCTGCCCAATCTGAACGACATAGATGAGCAGCACATTTTCATGACAAGAGATATAGGTACTCTTAGAGGATTTGTCAATTCCTCGTAAGAGGCAGTAGCCCGTAAAAAAAATGTATCTTTTTTTAGGTGGTATAAGCTGGTCACCCCACTGTGACTACCATAAAGTTAGATTAGAACAGATGCACAAAATATGTCTGAAGTTTGCACTCAGAGGATTATGTTGGGAAAATCCATACCAACTCCCCCTTACATAAACAGACCAAAGATCTGTTTCACAATGTCTGAATAAAATTCTGATTAGTTAATCAACACACAATTATTGGCACAGGGTCATAAGTTTACAAGAGAAAAACTTATAATTGTCTTTTCAAGACTTGAATAGGTTATAAATGCAAAAATATTATTATTTTGTTTGTGGACTTATGATCTGTTCCATTATTTATGTGTCAAGTGACTAATTATAACTTTAAGCCTAGTACATACTTCCTCGTGAAGTACACAACCATCAGTGGAGAAAATGAATGTTTGACACAATTTGCTTGACTTTTGCAGGTTTTATGGTCAAATTGTCAAAGCTACACCAAAAATCAAAGAGTTCCCGTAAATTTTTCGCGTGAATATGGTTCACCGCACGTGAACGCAAACTCTCCACTTTTTGTCATGGCTTCACGAACACGCTCACGGTTGAATAAAAATGCAAATTTGTAAGGATTCACGACATGATTCACAAGTATGTACTAGGGTTTACTCAGACATTGTGAAACAAGCTCTAAATCTTATTGACAAGCCAAGTCTTGAGAGCAGCTGACGCTCGTATATTTATCTTTTGTATTCATTGTGAAACTAATAAACACAAACATAGACTCTTTACACCTACTGTCTTGTATAAACTTTAATATTCCCCAAAGAAGCTTGATGTTTATCTCAAAAATATACATCTTCGCCCACGCTCTTCTGCGGTTTACCTTTCTTTAAATAAAATTAATATAATATTTTAATGAATATGCGTAGATTTTCCTTCAAAACATTGTATTTGCTTTGATCTTCTGTTTATTTATTTGTCAATATATATTTTATGAAAATTTTGTATTTATTTTCTGCTTCAATAAATAGAAATACAGACGACTAGACATAGGTTAAAAACCACAAGAAAAATAAAGGAAAATCCTTGAAATATTTATATAAAAAAAAATTCCAAAAAAATTTCAACATTTTTCTTCTTTGGAAAAACATAGAAATTTGAGTGAATATATTAAAAGCCTTTTTCGAAAAAAAATCTCGTATAATTTCCGAGATTCAAAAATCAGTTATATTTTTTTGTGCTTTTTATAGAGATTATACTGGCCTGACGTTCGAAATATTTCCTTTTAAAATTTAAAAAAAAACATAAAATCAATTTATCATTAAACAAAACTGCGAGGTTGTTATCACTCAAAACCTCCTTATAGAATCGCGAAATGTTTTCCCTTCGTTGCTGCATAAATGATTGGCTTCTTTGAATTTTTTTTCACATTTGTAGCTTTGATTTATTGAATTAAATTAAATTTTAAAATTTTCTGCAAAATTAAGTAAAATAATAAAGTTTATTTAATTATATTCCCACTGGATCATATTTTATGGAAACCACTGCATTGATTTTTTTTTTTTCAAATATGTCACATTAACAGGTGTAATGCCAAAACTGATTTTCCCAATAGCCAATTAAATATTAAAGCCTTTGTCGTATATTTTGCATAATTAATTAGAAATTAAGACTGAGGTTGTCAATGTGAGGGATCTGTTTTGCATGCAAAACAAAATATAAATCTAAATCATATAGAATTACCAGTGGTTCATGTGACAGATGTTACTAAGGCTGAAATCCTACACAATATAATTATTAATGAAAATTCATATTAGGCTTGACCCGTTCAACTTGGGGGCAGAAAATAAAGCAATTTCCCAACTTTAGTTTAGGTGGATAATTAATTATTCTAAACTGAATGTGTAGAAGCTAGCATGTGTTCATTTTCATGCAGGTCGCACTGGCTGCGTAAAGGAATTTTATATGTATATAGCTTTTCAGACTCTCCTTCTGGGATATAAAAATCTTCCCACTTAAGATTTCCTCATTTCAAAGTGCCGCGTCACCGCCTCCGGCCCCCACCAAGGATTATATTGTTGCGATGACCTAGATTCTGTGAACTTAAGATATGAAATTAGGACATCGGTATCGGTGAAGAGAAAAATGCTGGGATGAAGTGCAGAAAACGACTTAACTTGATTATGTAACATTGACTGAACTCTGTTTTTAGCTCCAAAATTCCTACAAAAATAAGGGCCATGTTTGTTTACTACACATATTACACAACCCATTTAAAAGGCCTCAAGGATGTGTTTTTGTTTTTTTTTTTTTTATTATTATTGTGTGGGATTTTGTTTTTATTTTATTATGATTTTCTATTTTTTCTTCGTTTATGTTGTCTTTTGGATTAAGGGTGACAGCAACACTACACCATATCAAAGCAAGAAAAACGAAATAAAATAAATCGTCTTTCTTAAGCGAATATTTGACTTTTGTCTTATTGCTTTGATTTACTGAAGCATAAGTACCTAATACACAACTGAATTGAAGGAAATTTTAGGGGTGGTTTTAATTCTTTTTTGTTTTCCTTAAAGAAGTCCCTCCCCCATGCAGGAATATTGTAATTTAAGATTATATCTTAAAAGGCGTTCTGGCACATAAATTTTCAAGCAAGAAAATTTCTTGGAATTTAGAATTTTTGGGCCATTAGGCTTATTAACTTTTCAATATATGTATGTATGTTTGTATATGACAATATTTAAAGAGACTTTTAGTCTTAAGTAAAATAAGTAAAATTTAGTAAGATGTTACATTTTTTTAAGGGGGGGTAAGATTATCTTAAATATATTCTCTTAGGCACTCGGGCGTATGAGCACTTTTTTGTTGCTTAAAAGATTTTACGGAAATTAAATTTTCAGTATAATTTAAATTTGTCACAATTATCAGCTTATCAATTAAAGAGATTAAACTTAAGCAAGCGACTGCTTACTTAGTGGAAATAAGGATATTTAAAATAACTCAAATAATGGATTGAAGTCAAAGGAAAGGAAACATATTTTTTTATTATTTTGCAATATTCTTAAAATTTAGAAGACATTAAAGCATCTGATTTATATTGTTTGACTTAGATTTATAAGAGCATTGAATATATTAAAAAAAGAAAAAAAAACGTAAAAATGATAAAAAAAAAATTATGTTAAGGGGCCAGTTATAGCTTTCATTGAAACTCATCATTGAAAAATTTAATTTCCTAATTTGAGACACTTTGAAAGCAAAATCAGAGAATATTTTGATGCCAATAAAAAGGTGATCACTCATTTAATAATTTTAGTGAAAAAAAATTTTCATTTTGGCCAAACCTTACAAATCAAATGAATTTCTTTATTTCAATGATTGAACTACCTTATAATTGATCATTGAAATCTTAGAAATCGTTTTATGTGAAAGATTGGGCCAAAATGAAATATTTTTTTGACTGGAAATAATAATTGAGTCAAGAGCTTTTTATTGGCACCAAAATAATTACTGATTTTGCTTTTTAAGTGTCTCAAAATAAGAAATTAAAATTCTCAATGAAACTCAATGAAAGCTATAACTGGCCCCTAAGAATTAATTTTTAAAAACTACTTTTTAAAAATTATTTTAAATAAAGGAATATTTTTGTTTAATAATTTGTTTTTCTATTTTCATAATAATAGAATCCTTCACACATATAATGTCTTCAGGGGTTTCGTTTTGTTATTAATATTATAAATTAGACTACCAACGCGACGTTTCGATTTTCGAACGATGGTTACGTACTTCTTCAGGTACAATTATTATTAATTTATAAAATTTAATTAATTTTTTTGTTGAAGAAAATCGCCTTTCTCGCATAAACGAGATGTTTTTCTTAATGTGACGACCCATCCTATACACTTTGTAATTTTTTTCTTCTTCATATATAAAACACCCTGTACAATAAATAAGATCAGTACAGTGAAACCTCCCTTGGGGGGACAGCGACAGTTGCAACACTTTTGTCCGTCTATGGAAGTTGTCCGTCCAAGGGAAAAAATACAAATAATAGTTTCGTACAGAAATAAAATCCGTTATGCATTTCATCACAGACATGTGATTTTGTGTCATGCACCACACACACAATTGTTGTTGTTTTAATTATAGTTTTGTTAGTTCGTTTGTCTTTATCGTTCGCATCTATTGCTGTTGTGAACGTTTTTAATGGAAAAGAAGATATGGGAAAGTATTGCTAAAAAAATAAAGGTTGAAATTTACAAATTTTTGTCTGACTGAGAGAAATAAATTTATAAAATTCCGTTTGATATTCTTATGCGCGTCCGGGTAAGGGAGTGTCCACTTAAGGGATCAGAAAATGTGTGGCAATTAAATTCAAGATCCACAGTCTTGAGATTGTCTGCTTAAGGGAGTTGGCCGCGATATAACGATATAGGAGGTTTCACTGTACTTAAGTAAAATTTTCTTAAAACCCGGTTAGAAAAAAATCGCAATAGCAAAAAAAAACTCTTCAAGCTGAAAACTTACTTCTCAAACTTATTGAAATTCGACTGTTTGACAAACCAAAGAATGTATGTATGTATTGTTGAAACTTCTGAAAGTAAATTAGGGCCTATATTTTTGAACTTTTGATGTGTAAACATCTATACTGGCGGTAGGGTGAAAAGAAAACGTAACATAACGTTGGAATCGTGATCGTGGTCGTGATCGTGATTCTGAGCTTTACGAAAATTGAGTGCATTCAACAATATGTACGTTCAGTAACTAAACGTTGAGTATTTATATACGAAATCGAAAGGTCGAGTTCAGTTCGGGTTGAAATGTGGTTGGTTGCTTAGACCATATAGTACATGGACTGCGCTTTCATCATGGCTGCAGGGTTTTAACATAGAAGGACGCCTTTTTTGGCAAATTAGACGAAATAAGGTCATTGACTGGAAAATATTTTTAAATATAATTTTAATGATTGGCTAAGAGTCCACTGCTGTTTTTTGGTGTGAGTGATCGCAAAAATTCACTGGTATGTTTAGATAGATTTTAACTTTTTATAAGCGTGGTTGGGGCCTTTGTCGGTAAACAAAAAAGCGCATTTTCCATGCATCATTACCGATTTTCAAATTTGCTTATGAAAAGTTAAGATCTATATAAAAATACCAGTAAATTTTTGCTATCATCCACACCCTAAATTTGATGTAGGCTCTCGGTCTATGAGGCATTCGAACGAATGTTGATGTTTACACATCTTAACCGTGAGTCCCGGCACTCACACTTTTTATTAATTTAATTTCAATGTGAATATACAAATTATCAACATTAAAACCTGACATTTATAGATTTTACGATGAAAACACGCAAAATAATCAGATAATGATTTGAACAAAACGTCAATTTGTTAACATTTAATTTACGAAGTATGTCATTTGAGATTTTTCACAAATCTTGTTTTTTTTTCGACTGCAAAAATAGTTAATTTTAACACTAAAAATGTTAACTATGATAATCCAGTCAATAAAGCATTTGACTCAACAAAAAAATCAACGGAAATGTGGATTTTGGTATATAGCCTCCTCATGGCTTTTTTAAGAATTTGCCAAAATGGGTTTTCAGGAATAACTCCCAAATGGTAAGTTCTACAGAAAAAATGTTTTACACTTATTTGTAGCTTAAAAAATTTCCTACAAAAAAGATTAACATATTTTTTTCATAAAAATAACCGTTTTCGAAATAAACCAATCGGAAGAGTTAAAGGTTTTACTTTTCTATATACTAATTGATTTTTTATAAAATTTTGCAATATTCAATGGCTCTCATCTCATCTGTGCCGCGTATGTCAGTTCATCAACTGGTCACTTGATTCCCCGAATTCTTTGCTTGGACGACCTTGAGACCGGGAAGTATGCCAACAGGTAGTTTTATTTTTTCGCTAAGCCACTCTTCATTCTAATCCAAGAAACTCCTTTCTGTGCTATCTTCGTTTATAATTTGGTTTGAATGCCTTGATAATTTTTAGAAATTCATCTTTTTTCTCTGGGGGACACTTTGTTATATCCATAGTTTTTTTTATGCAAATCTTCAAGTTTATCGTCAAGAAGCCTTTGTGAGCTTCCTCTTACCAACTCATAGAGCTATTTTTTGGTATAGACAAGGTGGAACTAGAGTCATCTGGAATAATATAAAAATCTTTTATTAAGAGTCGTTTTAAAGTAGTGTTTTCAAAGGCTATTTTTTTTTTTCTTAGGTGAAAATTTCTGAAAGGTTTTGAAAACTAAGATTGTTCTACATATCCAGCAGTTAAATAAAATATATGATACACTATGTTGTGGGGTGTTGCGCTATTTTAAAAACGCTAATGTTTTGATAAAAAAGGGAAAAAAGTGCAAATTTCTTAAGTGAATACTTTAACTCATCGATATGAAAAAATTTAGTTGAATATACAAATAAATTTTTGCTTAAAATACTATACATATCTTGATTAACGATATCAATATCAAATTTTTTTCACTAAAATCACTTTTAAGACTAAAAAAAAACACGCAGAAAATACACTTTTTTTTTTTAAATCGCAAAAAAAATCGTGCTTACTCTACTAGTGCTAGTTGCAATTGATGGTGTCGCGAACGGGGGTGACCAATTTATAGATAGACTTCACTAAAGAGTAGCCTGGTTATGGGACACAAGCTTTATCCTGGCAGGTAAAATTGAGAAAATTGATTTATGGCCACGTTTCAGGTCAAAATGCGCTGCACTGTGCGCTGCTAAGTTTAAAAATTGTGCAATTCAACACTAATTGTCCAAAATTTGTGTAACATGTAACAATAAGTCTTCGCAAATTATAACAATAATTATTGTTTTTAGGTCTATCAACAAAAATTTGTTCGAACCGACTAAATTGAAACTTTAAAATCCAAAACAAATATCACACTAGTTTGTGACTTAAAAGGAGCGAATGGATTATCATCCCCATAGTAAATGTTGCTTGTTTGGCCCAATCTTTAACCTAAAAATTTTGGAGGGTTAAATTAGAAATGTCAAAATAATAATGCGTTCACATTTTTTGCAGCGTACTTTCTTCTCTGATTTTGTTTCAAGTTGCGAATTGTTTTTTTTTGTGTTTTTATGTTTATATCCGATGCTTTTGCATAAGATATACCTATAAATGTCCAGGGGCAGACTGGGCCACCGGGATTTTGCCCGGTGGGCCCCTGAGAGAACAAAAAGTGCAGCACCTACTTTCTGTTCTTTTAAAAGAAAACTTTATTATAAAATTGGATTTCTAAGGGCCTCGCAGCAAATACTTAATAAATATACATATGTATACATATATATTGAGGACCCAAAGAAATCTCAGGAAGCCCACATAGCTGTTAGGGGTCCCCACAATTCCCCCACTAATTATTCTTTAGCTGTTGTGACCCATGGGGCCCCCCACAGTAGGTAGATAGGTAGGTAGGTACTCTCATATACTTTAAACGAAACTATAGTTGAGGCTCCCACACTAAATGTTATGTTGAGCTATTTTGGTAACCTATAAGTAGTCCCCCAAATTACTTTTGGTATATTATATATTGCGTGTGGTTTTTAAAGTACCTATTTTCAATTCATTTAAAGGAAAGCTTTCACACAACATTTAAGGAAAAGAACAACAACCATATTTCGATTCGTATTTTCGAAGTTCTTTCTTCATCATTGTTTTCGGAACTAATTATTTGTGTAGAGAGGCCCTTTGACTCCCAGTCCGCCCGTGTACATGTTTCCAATTTCTTTCATGGTTTTGTATGAAATCCATATCTATCTATTTTGTATGAAATTTATTCTGAAGATTATAAAACACTGCGGGAATTATATCCATATACATATAACTAACTAATTTCTAAGGCTTTTCTAATCGTTTTTAGGCAAAATATACGTGTAAATTCACAAACGCATCGTTGCAGAGATGATGCACCATCACTTGCGTCAAACATTCACTAAGCCATCAAACCAGCATCAGTTTTAGGGTAAAGTGTTCACTATTGCAAACTTGCACCAAATAATGCACAAACTTCAAGCAAACCAGAATCAAGAAAATTCATGATGCGTAGTTGCTGATGTATTGCATGTGGTTTTTAAAGTTTCTCGAAATTCAACCGGGACCAGGCGAAATTATGAAGCTTAAATTGAACCCAAAAAATTAAGACCAAAAAAATTCTAAATCGAACACCATTTAGAGGTCGCTACCAGGGTTTTTTCAATAATTTTGCTTGAAAATCTTTGAAAATCGAAATTTTTCTCAAATGTTAAAAGCTGTATAACTTTTTGAGTTTTGGTTCTAAAAGCATGATTGTGATTGTTCGTGATTTCTTAATATTCAGTTAGAAAATTAATTTTTGAAATACGTTTTTGTATAGTTTTGTTGTTAATAAATACAAAAAAGTCTACAGAAAAAACCGCAGGGGGTCTGGGACTTGGTGTTGCCTTCAAATTACGTCTAGTTAAACCGAAAACGCATTTCAATGACCAAGAACCTGTCCCAAAGTTTATTTCTTGCTTAAACTTGTTTAAATAATATTAAAAAAAAAAAAACACTATAACCGTGATTTAGAAAAACTCTTATCGTATTCTACAGGGTGCGTCAAAATGAATTTTTTAAAAATTATTTTCTTAAAAATTTTATAACCTGTTATATTTTAATGCTGAATCCTAACAGTTTTTGAGTTATCACATTTTTTTTTTAATTTATATGGGGGGTACCTTTATTTTTGTTTATAAGAACAATATTCATTTACAATCATCTAAATAATGTTAAAAAAATGCTAGGCTCAAAGTTTAACAAGAATCTACGAAGTCGTTTTTGAATAATTTAATTAAAAAAAACAAAAAACTTTTTTTTTAAAGCCAAAAAAAAATTTTTTATTTTAAAACATTCCCCAAAAAAAATTAATCAAAATTGGTTGCACAGTTTTTGAGAAAATCGAAAATCAAAAATATTTTCAATGACCATTTTTCGTAATTTTTTGTCTTATAATATGGTATAACTGAATTTAAAAATAATAGTTGTGGCTATGTTTTTGAGAAAAATAAGATTTTCCATTTTTTTTTTTTCGAATCCATAACTTGTCATATAGTACCTATCGCAAGTAAAAACTTATTTGCATGCGGATATTGGGAATATTCTCTATCTTGTGGTTAATAAATGTAGCTACCACAAAGTCGACATTATAGGTTAGTAAACCTTAAGAACCATTTCGTATCTACAAATTCTAAATATAGTTTTCCACAGTACTTTTCAATTCGAAGAAGTTGTCAAAAATGTTTCTATAACCCAGCGGCTCCTTGGCAATACTTGAGGAATAAATGGCTTGGCTCATTGCCATTGCCTTGAATATTGCTAATGGAGACGCTTAGGCAATGGCAATGACAATATTGCTTGGCTGATGAAAGGCAATTATTTAATAAATTTTCAAAATGGTTTCTCCGCGATTTTGAATGAATTGTACTTGGTTTTGAAATTAAAGTTGAAAATAAGAGAAATTAAGTGAATTAAAGTTTTTTTATTATCAAAAACAATGATTTTAAAGAGCAAAAAACACTTGACTGTGGTTCTAATTTCTACATTGACATTTCACAACTGAAATTACCTGGCAATAGAAGGCCCACCCAGGCAATAAATTGTCATTGCCATTTAAATTGACATTGCCTCAAATATTGCTAATGGAGCCACAGCGTAAGCTAAATTTTAGAACAATATTTTTTTCTACTAAAATAAACCAAACAAAATTTATCTATGTATACGACTAATAACCGACGTGATATTGCATTATGAAGCTTTTTCAAAATGTAGGACAATGCAGAAATTTTTTTGTTTTTTTGTAGATTTAGGTGCCAGTTATAACTTTCGTTGAAACTCATCATTGAAAATTTTGATATTTAATTTTGAGCCACTTAAAAAGCGAAATCCATGATTATTTTGAAGCTAATATAAAGCTGATGACTTAATTATTATTTCTAGTCAAAAAAATATTTAATTTTCTTCCAAATTTTCACCTGAAATGAATTTTTTTATTTCAGTGATTTTTAGTAAATTTTTTTCAGTAAATTTTAGAAATCACTTTATGTGAAAGGCTAGGCCAAAAATTAAATTTTTTTTTTACTGAAACTAATAATTGAGTCAAGAACTATTTATTGGCACCAAATGATCACTGATATTTAAGTGTCTCAAAATAAGCTATAACTGGCACCTTACAATCTTCAAGGAGTAATTAAAAAAAAATAAAAACAATTAATACTATAGCAATTTTTTTTTTAAATATTTTTGATTATTAAAAATAATAGTCATGTTCTTTTTTATGAGATAAATATTTTGTCAAAAAACTACTTATCAATGAGACATAACTTGTTTGGATTCGTTTTTAGCATGAAATCAATAAAAATATCAAATGTAAAGAATCGTTTTTATTTTGTTTATTGAAAAATAATGTACAGCTTTCTTCTTCTAATCCAACAAGTGAAAGGAGTAATATTTGTAATAGCTCATAGATAAAAGTACTAAGCAATTCAAATTCAAATTTCTAGAGACTATATATACTCACATGTGTTTACTTTAACACATACCTTTTATGAAATGTAAACAAAAATTGGAAATGGTTTTAAGGATTTCAATGGAAATTGAAGAATTTTTCTTATTTACCAAGAAAGACCACACTCGATTATTGAATTTTCTTCAATGACAATTCTACAGAAAATATAACTAGAGCTACGAAAATATAAATACAGTAGAATCTCGAAAAGATGAACAGATATTAAACAGGACCCGTTCATCTTTTCAAATTGTTCATCTTTTCGAGCATCAATATTTGGTTGAGGAAGATAATATAGTTATAAATAAAAACATTAATTATTATTAACGTAACAAGTTAAAACAGGCCCAGAAGTATTGTTCAGGAGGAACTAAAGGTAAAGAAAAAGTAGACAATTATGTTGGGAATAAGGTGTTCATCTTTTCGAGTACAAAATTACAAACCATTCCTATTTTAGAACACTGAAAAGTGAAAATATTTCGTTCATCTTTCCAAGCTGTTCATCTTATAGAACCGTTCAACTTTCCGAGATTCTACTGTAATTACAGGTAAAGAGGGTAGATATATTTATATCAGTACTCCCCGATTATAAATTACACCTGCTATATTTTGTATGATTTTTCTGGCAAATTATCTGGATATTCAACTAACGAAAATTCGCGTGCAATTAAACGACAATCGTTTAATTGAACCAGTCAGTCTAACAATTTAATGACTAAAATTCGTTAAAAGCTATTTTGAATCAATTTAATGATTATTTTTTATTTTATTTAGCTCGCATTGTAAAAGAATAAAAAAAAATAGAAAACAAATAGTTTTTCTTTTCTAATAAATGTTTGTTTGCTGCCAATTGAACCCAACACAAAAAAAATGCACTTGTTTAAAGTTTATATCGGCAAAAATTTTTAAGGTCAATCAAGCGTAACACTTAAGTGTTTAAATTTTATGGGAAATATTTTAATTCAATATTTCCAGTCAACGAAGTTGGAAATTCAATTAAGCGAGAAACAAACAAGCGTGGAATTTTATATGCACTTCTTCAATTAAATTTCCATAACAATCGCATATTATATGAACGGTTGAATCTTCAGTATAAGATGTTTTTAATACAAAATATCCATGTTTTACACATTTGAAAAGTATATGGTTAGATCTACATATATAATATCGTATTTTATAAATTTTATCTTGCTCGGTATATACATATGTATACCAACCAAATTCCTTAATAACCATTATGTATTATGGGGAGAAAATAAAATTAATAAGTCTAAAGAAATTATTGTGGAAATATTAACAAAGAATATAAATCCTCAAAGTTCAAATAGAAAACAGAAAACCACAAAAAACATAAGCTAAAGCCAGCTTAAGTTGTTTGTAATTATTATTTGTTTATTTTTTTGTTAAAGTTAATATACTTTGGGTAAGTTAAGTTCATTAATATTTTTCTATAATAACACAGTTAAATCTTGGAAAAATTTTTTTGCAGGTTGAAAAAAAAAAAAAAAAAAAAGTTTTTCAATAGGCTTGGATGGCTTTAAAAAATAAATATATAGGATGCCTTTTTGCGACCTAAGTCTCCGATATATGTATATGCGTTTCGCCCAGGCACGACCATTATGGGCTCATTACTAAGATGCCTTTCTAATTGATATTAGTCGATATCGAGACAAAAACATTTTGCAGCCATGATAGGCTGTAAATTGTATTTTTTCTAGGGGAATTTGTTTAAATTCAGACACCTAGAAATGATTGCCCGTGGGTCAGGCGAATGTATATACGAAGAAGAAAAAAAAACAAAAACAATAAAAAGTATTGTTTTTTTTTTAGTGGACTGGATAAACATCGGTTAATATCATGTGTCTTAAGAAGGTATACGGATCTAACTGATGAGCCCAGATGTCATGCCTGGGCGAAACGCATATAATATATCGGACACTTAGGTCACAAAAAGTCTCCCAATTGAATTTCATTCAATATAGTCCACTAAACAAAAAAAAACAATATTTTCTATTGTTTTGTTTTTTTCTTCTTCGTATATACATTCGCCTGACCCCGGGTAATCATTTCTAGGTTACTGAATTTTTCTTAAAAACGGCTTTTACGATTTGGAATAAACTTTTTGTGTCAGCCATATTATTGGAAAAAAATTACATATCAATATAAAAATTCTTTAAAGTTGAACCGCGTGAAATCCGTATAAATCGATTTCAATTTATATATAAATATAACACCTTATATTGATTTCACAAATTTTGAATCTCTGAGTTTAAATAAATTAAATTTACAGACTCACTCTGAATGCATTTCGGATAACTTTTATTCCATCATCAGCAAACACGACTAAATCCAAAGGTGTTATAGTTTCATCGTCGAAATCTCCGTCATAATTTTTGGTAATGAAACACTAATGCATTCAGAGTGAGTCTGCAAATTTAATTTATTTAAACTCAAAGATTCAAAATTTGTGAAATCAATATGAGGTGTTATATTTATATATAAATTGAAATCGATTTACATATCGTTTAAAAATGGTATCTCTTATACAACCATTTATTTAGTTTTCTACTATCTCATTATCTGTTGAACCGATTTTAATGAATTTTTTTTACACTAGAGCTTCTAATTAGTTTGAATAATATTGAGTATCAAAATTTTCAAAAACACAATTATTTTAGATTTTTTTTTTTAAATTGAAAATTCGATATTTGAGTGAATTTCCACTAAAAGCTCCTTTTCGTGGCCCCGACCAAAAATGGTAAAAAATATCAACAAATTAAAAATATTTTGATGGCAATAGCAGCGTAAGCAACGTTCCCAACTAGCCCACTTCACAATTTGAGATATTTGCAAATGTTTAATAAAAAAAAATTATATTAAACGGCCAAACGTCATTTCCGTAACGTGTCTCCTTCTCGTTTTAGCATAGAAAATATGTTTTATTTAGCTTTTATATAAAAAAAATTTTATAATTTGATTGGATTCCCGTATCAAAGAAATGTAGATAATTTCAATAAATTTTATTCATTTATAACAATTAACTTACAAAGTTACAAACATGTGTCGCCAGGTATTTGCATCATTTCCGTACAAATAAATCAAATATGCTTTTCAATTCAATAAGACCGGCAGTTAATAAAATTCAAACTAAATGTAGAAAATCAATTACATATGTTTTCTTTGAAATATATTCAAGAAAAAGGATAATACAATAGTTTCGTGGGTAATTTTCAAGTGAGTGTTTGTATATTCATCTCGTGTTCCATTAATTACGTCATTTCCGTAAGTGAGTATAATTTTGTTAATTGGTAGTAAAAAAAAAATATATTTTGTAATAGTTTTGTTGCACAATGTTGCACAATTCTTCATACCAAATTTGAAAAAAATATATTCTATTTTGCGTGACTAAAAAGTTAAAAAAAACATCGATTTTCGTCATTTCCATGGCGTCATTTCCGTTAAGTTACGGGAATGATGGTTACGGAAATGATATGTTTTTCCCTTAATATGTCATTGATAACTTCCAAATAGTTGATTTTTTTTTAATTCAATGAAATCGTTTAAGGAACGATGGCTTGTCGCAAAAATAAAACTGCATTTGAAGCAAAAACCAAACCGTAACGAAGTCGTCGTTTCTGTAGCAAGACAAAATTCGTAAAAACGCTTAGAAACAAACAAACAAGTGGCCGCACTTTTAAATTATTATCAATTTTTGCGTTATTTACGTCAAAAATCAACTGGGCATATTTTTTTTTTCTCAAATACAGGCAGGGACCATTTTTGATGCCAAAAAGGAGCTTTTTACAGAGAATCACCCATTTCGAAAGTGGGTAGATAATATTTTTTTCAAAATTTATTTTGTAACTCCGTATTAATAAACACTAAAAAATGGCTTACCAATTTTTATTTTGAAAAATGTTTTAAAAATTTTATATTTAAAAAAATATTTTTTTTTCAACCACTCCAACAATTTTTAAAATTTTTTTTCTCATAAATTAAGTTTTATTTAAGAAATCAGATGGCGTACATAACGTTCGTGTCGAAACAATTTCAGATTTTGTTTAAATAATTTATGTCTAATTATATATTATTTATTTTGTTTTACCAATTTTTCAGTTTAAACTGCATGCATATTATGTGCACCGTGCTCATGGGCGTCTTTGTACATTCGGGGGCCCTGGGTCCAAACTGATATGGGGGCCCCCTGCACCCTAAAATTTTTTTTTAGATTATGATTCATTTCTTTTAAAATGACATCACACCAATGGTTTTAGATTCTAAGTGAAAAGTTATTGGACCACAATTTTTCACAACATTCTAGGTCTAAAACTAAAAATAAAAAAATGTTCAAAATTGACCCAAAAGATCAGTGTTTTTGAAACATGAAATTTGGTATCAAAAAAATAATATCAAAATTTCCTGAAACATGGATAATTTTTTGTTTGTGTTTTTCTCACCTCAGAGCAGATCACTGAGCTGTCAAAAATAAATTCTATGTTTCTTTATTACCTCAGACAAATTTATATCAGACCACATACATAAGTCGTGTTACTTTTTTCCATCGGAGCTAGCTCGGAGGATCTGTATATGCTCAGAATAAAATGACCGAGCAAATGAAGCAAAACGCTGAGCGAAGTCAACTTCATACAATTTTTATGTATGTAATTTGACAGATTACTAAGCACATGACAGTTTAGTGCTCAAGTGTGTTTCATAATTAAATCTGAGGGCTCTGTGATCATAATCTCCTCAGAGCTTTGCTCTGATCGCTCCTCAGCCTCTGCTCAGAGCCAAAAAAGAAAACACCATTTGATTAAATTTCCGGTGATGTAAAATTTATTTCAATCAGACTTGACCCGGATTTTTAAGAATTTTCCAATTTTTTTAATTTTGAACATTCAACATACAACATATCTCGCTTTTTAGATTTATAGAATTATTTTTTAAATCAGTTAAGTTCTGGAATTTTAAATAATTATTGATTCTGTTAAGAAGTTAGTTTTTGGACCCTTGACCAGTTTAATCCATTTTACCCTACTTAAAATTCAAATTTCAAAAAGACCCTTCTTTGTGAAAAAATAAAATAAAATTTGCAATTCAAAAAAATGTGCTTTATATTTTTAACACTAGGTACCTACTGTATTAGAGGGCCCCCAAAATAGTGGCCCACCCATCCCATGCTTAAAGACGCCTATGACCGTGCTATAGATAAATGTTTGCTAGTATGAAAAAATATCATAATTTTTCACATAACCTACAAACTTTACATAAACTAGGTACGTTGTGGTTACATCCACTATTTGAAATTTACATACGAAAAACCGATCACAAAACTATGTTGAACGGCTTGAAGTTCGATAAATTTTAATTTAATTAAAAAACACCTTATTAACTTCACTTGAGTCGGTACAAGTATGTTCACAATTTACATTTAACAAAGAAAAATAAATTAAAACACAGACACTAACCTTGAATGCATTTCCAAGCAGTTGCGCTTCATCTTCAGCAATCACGACTAAACCATCGTATCGACATCAGAATTTGAGAAAAAATTTTTTTTTTGCTGGGCCAAAGTTTTTTGTTGTTGCAAGCAAAGGCAAAGAATTTGTGTTGTTGTTTAAATGTTGTTGTTACACACAATATTAATCAGGCCGTTGTCTAGATTAAGTGCATTAGGGTTTTTTTGGATGAATATTGATTCATACGCATCTAATCTTCTGTGATCGTTTACTTGTTTCAGAAGAATTAGGTTTTCTATGTTTATATTTTCGTGTCCACTATTTAAAATATGAGATGCGATTGCAGACTTTTGTGGTTGTTTGAGGCGAATGTAGGTCATATGTTCCTTAAATCGAGTTTCAATATACTACGTTTCGTTTGTCCATAATACTTTTGTCTACACTCACCGCATTCAATTTCGTAAACACCCGACTTGCTCAAAATTGGTGCCTTGTCTTTTGTAGAGCCCAATAAATTACCCATTTTTTGGTCGTTTTTATAAACAATGTCTAGTTGTTGTTCATTAAACACTTTTTTTAATTTGTTAGTAATTTGAGGTACAAAATACAATGCTACCCTTTTATTTTGACTTATTTCTTTTTTGTGAAAAGAAGGTGGTCATGTTAAAATTGTTCACTTTTCGTGAGTGTTTATAACAAAGTTTATCCACGATTTGTTCACTAAAACCGTTTAAGCGAGCTGTTGTTTTTAATGTATTCGTACTCATATTTGAAATTTTGTATCGATAAGGGGAGACGACATAATCTATGAATCATCGAATGATATGCGGCTAATTTATGTTGGATTGGACAGAACGAATCACAAGTAATAGTTCGCATGGTGCTTGTTGGTTTGTGAAAAAAACTTAATTCAATTTTATTTTTCACATAAAATCTAAGAAAGCTAATTTTCTATCTTTTTCGATTTCATATGTGAATTTTATTGATTCAAATTGGCTATTGAAAATTTCTAATGTTTCTTGAACAGCATCTTTGTGCACCACTAAAAACATGTCATCTACATAGCGATGCCACACTCGCGGGGGGAGATTTTGCTTTTTCGAATTCATTTAAAAAGTAGACATAAACATTTCAGAAATCAAGGGACTGAGTGGGTTACCCATATTAGTACCAAATTCAACACTAAAAATTTTTTCTCGAAACTGAAAAAAATTTTGATCCATGCAAAGTTTTGTTGCTTCGAAATAAATTTTCTTTTTCTCACTCTCACAATCAAGATTATTAAGATATTTTTTCAATTCACTAAGTGCTACGTTCACCGGAATACTCGGGAATAAGGATGTTACATCAAAGCTGACCATTAACTCATTTTCTTCAAGCACTAAGTCCTTAATTTTTTCAACAAATTCGTACGAATTTTTAACCGAACAACTTTCTATTTTTGGTAACTTTTTTATTTCACTCACAATCCACTTACCCAATTCATAAGTTGGAGCATTAATATTGGATACTATTGGACGCATTTTCTTTCCTTTTTATGGTTTTTGGAAGTGCATACATTTGTGGTAAACTCGGATTTGAAACGGTTAATGATCTACTTACACGAACACCGAACACTTTGCTTATTTTTTGCCTCACAGCGTCCACTTCTCTTATCATGCGTTTAATAGGATTTTTTTCTATTTGTTTATATTGTTTATATCCATAATCTGATATAAGTTGGAAAACGCGTTTCTCATAATCGCACTTATTCAAAACAAACTATTTGGTTACTTTTATCTGCTTTAACATATATCACACTTTTTTTAATTTTTCTATTGTTTCTTTTTGCACTTTTGCCAAATCTGAGTTGTTTGACTTATTTATATTTGATTTAATGACATTTGCTGCGGTTGAACGAATTGCATTTTGAGTTGACGGTAATTTATACTTTAGAAAAAGTTTCAATATTCACAACTACTTCTAGGATTTGTGCTTTGTATGGAAATGGGGTAAATTTTAAACCATTATTTAATAAATTCAGCTCTTCTTCGCTAAACACTTCACTTGAAAGTGAAAAACCGATATTTACAATTCAATAACGTTTTTTACAGACGTATGATTAATGGGGACATTTTACAATTAATTTTTAATGATAAAACAAAGGCCCGTATCTATACAAATTTTCAGTTTTATGCGATTTTTTTGCAAGAAGAAAGTCTATTTTGACTTTACTTATTTTTCTCCAGTAAAATGTGAAGAAATTTTCAGATGTCATATTAACTTCGAGATCTGAAAATTTTAAATAAGTCTGGCAATGTCCTATAAGTATTAAACAGACAAGTCTGCCCGATCACAGTCTGACAATATTGTCAAACTAAATTGTAAGTTTAAAGATATTTGAGACATAATTTTAAAATGATATGGATTTTAAAAGTTTGTTCAATCTGAAAAACCGTCTGAACATGGGCTTAAGCAACAAAAATGGGTTTTTGCTGTTTCTATTTTTTTTTTCTTATAAACGTTATCTACTATAGGTAAAGCCCTCCTTACCCTATAATAACAAAATCCATGCCATAAATTTCATGTAAATAACATATAATTGAATTTATACAACATATTATATATCATCGTATGTGCATATGTGTGTAGTCTATATATGTATGTATGTACATACGGCAAACAAATATATTTTCAAGGACAAAAAGCACACAATCGCAAAAATTTCTAGAATCGTGATATACATATCTGAGAATTTATAGCATGTCATAAATAAATCTGTCAGGATATAGGATATAGAATGTCCACGAAAGAAATCTATGCCAAACATTTCCCTGTGTATAAGGAAGACTAGGTTTCGGTATAGGTATATGTACATAGGTACACCTTTTGCTAGTGGTTTGTTGTTGTTATTTATATGCTTTTGTTAAACCATGTGGCAATATACAATAACTTTTCTAATCATTGTACCATATGAGGTTTGTTTACCATTTAATTAGTTTTCCGTCTAAAATCGGAATCTTGTCCTAAAGTTAAGAAGGATTTTTAAGAGAGAGAGAGAGAGAGAGAGCTATTTCTGTTTATTTTTTAAATAGTTTCCGGGCAAAAAGTAATCTACTGTAATGTCAAACGACGTGGAAACGATTAGATTTTAGTTTCAATGAGATGAGGTTTATAATGGGAAATGTTATAGTTATAACATGGTAAATGTAGTTATATAGGATTTTGTATGTATTTCAAATTTATTATGACATTTTGAAATCTTATTTAACAACGTAATTATTTATTTTATGTCACTTTTATAAAATAAGTAAATTTTTTATAACATAATGATTTAGTGAAAGCCACAGCCGATATCGAGTGTAATTATAGAAGCGGCTTTTAAGAAGTTTAAATTAATCTTTCAGTAAAAACTGTTAACTGCAAATAAAGTGTTTTACCTAATGACTAACATCAATTTTAATCAATTATTATGTATGATATCACGGCCGTAGCCAGCCATACGCTAGGGTGAGCTCAGCTCACCCAAAAAATATTTGAGCTCACTCAAAAACACATTAGGCGTTTTTCTTTTTTCAAAATAGCTTTTAACGGCCTTTAAAAAAAAACCTTGTTTTTCTTTTTTAGCCCCGAGCGTGGCACTGAGCTGTCAAAAAGAAAACTATGTTACTTTTTAACTCGGAGCGCTCCGAGCTCTCAACTTGCATTTCTTTTTAGCTCAGAGCTCGACCGGGGCTAGCTCGATGAGCTCGGAAAAAAATGACCGAGCACATCGAGCACAAAGCTGAGCGCGGCTAACTTCAAACAATTTTAATGTAATTTGACAGATTACTAAGCAATAAGCATACGAGAGTTCAGTGCTCAATTGAGTTTCTTAAATAGATAGAGGTGCGCTTTAGAGCTGTGTCAATCGTTCATTTTAAAAGATCGAATAATTCAATGATTGATTGGTTCAAAGATTCGATCTTTTCAATCAATCATTATTCCAGTCATTTTGTTCAAAGTGACGTAACTGGTCAATTTAGACTGAAAAAAATTTCAGTCGTAGTTTTTTACTCCGTACCTATATTCGAGAAAAAAATATTTTGTTTTAAAGTTTGTTTTAAACTTATTAAAAATTTAACTCAATTTTATACCTATGTACATTGTACATACAAAGCGCAATCTATCTGAATAATATTCCTCAAATGTACAGTCACACCCTCAAAACTTTCGGCAAAATGTTTTTTTTTTGTCTCATTGTACCCACAATTACCTTAAATTGATTTTTTTTTTATCGATAAATAACGCACTTTTTTATGCACAAAGATCGAATCGTTCTCTTCGTCAATCAGATTGACTCGGTCTTTGTGATTGTGACCGTGCCGTGCGTGAACGGATCCCAATTCAATCCTATCGTTTAAATGAACGATGTTTCGTTCTTTCAGGTCATTCTCAATCAAGTGATAGATACAAGACAGGCAGAGAACATTTCCGATGGTCATAGAAAGGCACAGAGAGCAAACACAAAATAATAAAAGAGAAAGAAACACAGATGCATGCATCATTGTGTAGGAGTTAGGACATGAGAATTAAACTGAGAACAAATTGTTTGTTGCTGTAATGGTGAGTTTTTGTTTTATTCATTGTGTTTGCTTTTAAGTTTTATGTGTCTTTCTTTCTTTGTGTGATTTGATGGAGATTGAAACTGAAGCGATTGATATTGGGATTGATTGTTTCGGTTTACTGTGATTGCAATCAATCGTTCTATTTGGTGAACGGGTCATGAAGACCGAATCAATCACAATTGACACAGCTCTAGACTGCGCTTAGGTCACGCACGCTCTGTTCGGAGTGAGCTCTATTCGCTCAGAGCCCGCTCTGTGCCCCGCTCGGGGCTGAAAAAGAAAAACGCCTATTGAATCATTTTAAAATTTTCCACATTATTTAAACTTCTATGATAAAATATTTTTTCATATCAAATTCTACTGGTTTAATTTTGCCCGTTTTAAGGTTCCCCCACACCAACGCGAATTTTCGGTGGCAACGACGAAAACAATTCAATAACAACACGTGGTGGTCAATGAAAACAACACGTTGTTATTATTGTTTTCTTCGTCGCCACCGAAAATTCGCGTTGGTGTGGGGGATCCTTTAATCCGCACATTAATTTCTTTCATCAACAAGTTGATGTTTGTTGTGTGTTTTTGTTGTCATCTTCCTTATTGTTTTTTTTTTTCAATGAAAAGTCAAATGCGCTGAATACTTTGGTGCAGATTGGAATTATGGAATACCTACACAGTTTTTACGTTCCACTTTAACCATTTATATTAGTTTCTCTCATTTCGTTGAAAACTCAGTTCAAATTTATTTTTTTGCTTTGATTTTTGTGTAACCCTAGAAAGATAACCTACGTCGAAAAGACGTGTTCAGTTTTTAAAAATTCACTATAATTCATTAGTGTGTGGCATCACTGCGCTCTAGCTTAAAGCCAACTCAGTCGACCAAAAGATCTTGCAGGAGTTGGCACATGCCGATTTCGTAAGTTCACTACAGTACATATGTAAACCTATAGAAAAAAGATAGTACGGTTATAAGGTTATAATAATAGAATTTTGTAACTATAAGTGCAATTGGCTATATCGCAGTGCTATGCCAACTATTCAGTCAGTTAAAGAAGTTGTTAAAGATTTGCGAAGTGATGAATCAGTTTTTGAATACAGCAGATTAAAAACCGAATGCTGTTGAAAATTTTGCCTCTTTGTATCACGGAGAATGCACATTCGATCTACCCGCGATTATGCGAATCCATTGTTATGTCTTCACTTGGGAAAAGGGACAATCACAATGAAGTAGCATTATTAAAGCTATAGTTTGTTTTGAAATTATCGTCTCAGTAATTTCAAATAACATAATAATAACATACTGAATGCTGTCAATTCTACTACAGACTTTTTGAGTGAAAGTTTTAACTAAAATGATTGTACATCTTTGAACAAGTCATCATTTTTGGGACTTTCGAGAATAGACGCTCGGGGCTTAAATGGAAAAATGCCTAATGACTGATCAACGATTGCGAATTCTTTCTTTTATAGTATTTATAATACTTTGACGTTTGAATTGATTAGACAAAAATGATATTTTGAATAAATTTGCCGAAAAAACCCGAAGAATACAAGTTTTCAATTCTAAGAAGTACCTAGATATTTGATCTCCTATATATATAATGTATGGTGACCATCCGTTCATTATAATAATTAACAGTTCTGTATTTGAAGTCATTGAAGACGATGTTCATTATATGAATTATTTGTTGAACAAAAACACATAAATGTTCTGTATTTCAGAAGTTGTTCATTATTTGTTCTGTATTTAGTACAAATTCTTAAAAACAATAATATAAAATATATATAAAAAAAAAATTCAATGTCAAAAAAAATGGTGCTAATGTATCCTAACCGTTTGAAAGAACGAACAAGACATCTAGTACAATTTTATTTTGTGAAATGCTCCTAAAGAAAGAGTGTTTTCTATTCTATAAATAATATTTTGACAAATAAAAAAAAAACCTAAATGGAGGTCGAAGCCGCCAAATCTATTTTTATAACTAAATACCTACAATGATTATGAACTCAGTTGTTTAAAGTTCAAAGAATATTAAAAAAAAATGGAACTTAGTGAAGGAAATTGACTCTTCAGAAAAATATCAAAATCCGTAAAAATGAGCTGTGTTAATTAAGAATTAAATTTTTTTTCAAAGACTTTTTTGTTTTAGAGTTATTTTATTTTTAAGTTTAATTTTTAAGCAAACAAAGACTTTATGTAGTTAAGGGCCATTTGCTGAAACGAGTCATAAATCTGGATTTTAACTATTCTCAACTTAGTTCTATGTGGAACTTAGTTCTTAAGATTAACTTTACTTATTTTACGTTGCTAACAAAAATAAAATTTCATCTTAGCTATGTATGAATTAATTGAGTGTCAAACTCAATAATTATTTTCATTAAAACTGGAAAAAAAAAAATATTATTTACCTACATTTTTATAATACGTTCATTAAATTTACATCATTTGAAATGGCCCAAAAAAGGAAGAGAAATGAAAAAAACGGACAGGGCCACTTGGAAGGAGAAGGAATTAGCCTGGAGTAGAATCACCGACAGCTTCAACTCCCAATCTGGGGTAACATGCTACAGAAGCTGCGAAGCATCAAAAAAATTTTACAACCTTTACAAGAATGAAGTAAGAAAGGAAGCTGCTGCTGAAAAATATGCAGCACTTCAAACAGGAGGTGGCAATCCATACACCGTCAAAGATCCGGGGCGTTCTATTAACTCCAGGACTTCAACATCATTCTCAATTACGTCCAGCAGCGTTTCGAAATTCATTTTCAATTTAAAAATTTGTTTCTTGTTCTGACAAATTTAAATCAAAATTGACAACAAAATTATTTTTTGCTTTATGTACTACTTAAGAAAATTAGGTTCTACTTTTTCTTCCCCCTATGTTATGTTCTACATAGCAACTTTCAAGTTTAAGATTTTTGTTGGTGCAAACAAATAAGAGGAACTTAAGCCAGTATGTAGAACTTAAATATTTAAGTTTCGTTTCAGCAAATGGCCCTAAGTCTTTTTTATGTAGATAATTTTAAATGAAATAATTTAAAATTGAATTGAATTTTGTTTCTTTTTTCACTTGTTCATTATTTGCAATTCTAAAATATGGTCACCGTACCTATATACCTACTTCTAATTGGTAATTAAAAAAAAATATGATTGTGATATTGCTTATAACTACGGTTTAAAAAAAAAACAAATTTTTCTAAACTTGATATTTTGACTTTCATTAAAAAAAATTTCAGCTCACCCAAGAAAACTTGGAGCTCACCCACTTATTAGGTTCTGGCTACGGCCGTGTATGGTATATTTCAAGTTTCTAAATCTTATTTTGAATAAGAGTATTCACGCAATGATGTAAAACACTGGATATAAGTTTACCATTTGGTTAATGAACTATCAAATTTTGTTTGAGAAATGATTTACACAGTTTGGTTAAAATTCTCCAAGAATTTGGCTGGATAAAATTATGGAAATTTTTTTGGTAAACTTAACCAAACGTCATTGTGACTTATAGAATAAGGAGTGTTCAGAAATATGATAATTAAGTATCTCCGAGAACTAAATAAAACTCTGGCCGTGTTCTGTAACTATCGCATTGAGATTAGTGGGCGATGAAAGTTGTGAATAAAAACGTTGTTTATACAAAAAAAAATAATTAGGACATCCATATTTTCTGACTATTATTGATCAGCATTTAGGCCTATTCTGCCACATCTGTTATTCTGCTATGAATTTTCTGCTATGAATCATAAAAGATTTTCACCATAAAAGATTTTTTATAATTAGTATTCAGATGCTCGATCTTTTATAAAATTCTGTTATGAAACTTCGAAAACGAAATATGCAAGCAAACAGAACTAAAATCTGTTTTCAATCAGCTGTTCTAAAAAAAATTCAGTACTGACACAAATTAAAGTGGCTGTTCCGTGTTCCCGAATTGGAATTAATTTTTTTAATTTGTATTTGTAATATAGTTTGTTTATATTAGAGAAACCTCGATATCCAGTGTTAAAGTTATCGATATTCGCCGAATATAAGAATTATAAAAAAGCAAAATGTTAATTCCAAGGACACATCTGGTCTGGAGTTGAATCTCTTCCAATTCCAAACATGGCCTTTCTGTTGTTAAGTTCGGGCTTATTAAGATTTCATGGGCATCTCGTATTCAGTGGTTGAAGTTGATGCAGTATTACGTCAGGACTTAAACTGGTCAGAGTATAAAAAAGTTCCAATGGCTTTGGTACGTCGCTCGCAAAAATGGAAAATACGTCCAGTGGACCTATTGGAGCACAATCATCTCGGTTCTGGCTTCGTAATGTTTAAGAGACGTTGCGGACTCTCGGACGATGTTCATTCGCATATCTATGACGCATTGGACAAGTGGACGGATGAATTGAAGTAAAGCAAGAATCGCACATCGGGAAGACAAAAGGAACGTTTTACATCTTAGCTCCAACAAAAGGTGTTCTCGTTCTGTGGTTTCATCGAAAAATAAATTTAATTTTAAATTACTTCTTGATCTATGAATTTATTTATTTAAATGCTATTTGAACATTTTGTAGTCGAAATAAAATATAAATATTCCTTACTTTAATAAAAAATATTATTAAAATCTTTTATGATAAAAGTCACAAAAATTTGTCTTTTATTCTTTTAAGATTTGTAAAACATTTTATAAAAGATTTTGGCATACTGAATACGAAAAATACGGTTTGTAAAAGATTTTTTGACATATTCGAATTTTTGACAGTTCATAACAGATCCTGATAGCAGATTTCATAACAGATTTGGCATGCCGAATACCAAAATTATAATTCATAAAAAATTTTTTGACAGCTCACACTTTTGTATGGAAAATCATAACAGAATAGCAGAATAAAAGAATAAAAGATCTCGCCGAATAGGCCCAATTGTTTATTTACACAAATCCATATAATGGGCCATATGTATACACAAAGTAAACTTATATTTGTTATAGTTTCTGAATTACCATCGAAGTGAAAGGAACCATTTATTCTTTTTATTCTTCTCTCATCAAATTTCAGTTGAGTTGAGCTCAGGACATGCGCGTAGTTAAGGGTGGGCAAGGGTGTTCGGCGCCCACCCTAGAAATCGTATTGCCCACCCTAGAAAATCGACAGTATACTAACTTGTCATTCATTGACAAGACAAAATTTATATTTTTCCTACATTAAGGTTTTTTACCAGCTGGTCGTCGTATTTTTCTCAAGGTATGTGTAAAAAAACACAGACATAATAACAACGTATCACTATGTTCGTACGTATGTGCAATACGTGAAAACTAACTGCAAACACAATACAAACAAACGGGTAATTCGTTTATATGCAGGATCGAAAATCGGACCGTAATCCAACTCGATCTTTCGTTCTTGCATATAAACCAGATATTATAAGTTATAGATATGAAATATGAGGTGTCATTAAGGTTTTGCAGGAGTATGCGTTAAGAAAGGTATACTAGTCCAAAAATGTCATATCCACCACGCTCATCTATGTTTTCAGCTCTTACTGCAGCATACTACTGCTAAGGTAATGGATAACATAATTGTTAACTTTAAACGCCGTTTTGAAAACCTACCATTAGCAAATGCTGTAGACGCTTTCCTGAAATTAAACGTAATTACTGCAGAACATTTTATTAATAACTATATAAAGATGTTTTTAAAGTTGATTGTGTAGCACTGAGTGCTGAAGCTTTGATATTAAAAAAAAATATGTTTCAACTGAAAAATTGCGAAACAAGCATCGAAAATTTAAAACAAAATGTTTCAAAAGAGATGTTTCCAAACTTTTACAAACTTCTTCAGGCAGCGTTAGTGAGCTCCACCAGCTGTGAAAGGAGTTTCTCAGCAATGCGGCGAATAAAAAGCTGGTTGAGAACAACAATGCTCCAAAATCGTTTCTCTAATGTATCACTACTTAATATTGAAAATGAAATAGTTAAAAATAAAATCACTTCCGAAAAAGTCCTGAACCGGTTCAGCAATTAAGAACATGTAAAATTAAAACTTAATTAAAAAACAAAAACTAATAAACAAAAGTCTATTTTTGTAAAATTTGGTTATTTTGTAAATCTTAATTTAGTGAATGCAATAAATTTTGATAAAATATACCAATTCTATTTTTAAATATCAACTTTTTTAGAAAACAACATTTTTGATTTAGCAGAGTATAGTGTGGTGTCACTTCGTATATGAGAGTGAACTATAACTCATTTATTACAACACTTATGGTTTTGACAAAAGCTCTATCTATAAAACCTAATGATTTTCTATTTAAAGTAAATATTTTTGAAAGTATTTTTATAAATATTATAAAATTTAAAACTTGTGGTATATCAACTGGCTGGCTGCCCCCCCCTAGACAAAATTCCTAATTACGCCAATGGCTCAGGACAACTTTTACTGCCGAAAACGAAAGTGAACTGAAGGAAAAGTAGATATCCTGCACCATTATGGGCGTGCCATATGATTTTTCTTGTATTCGCTCATTTTCGTTCGATCAGTGCCATGAGTTTGCGACTATTATAGTTCTACATTTAAGCCCGAAATCGTTTTCTCATATAATTCCCGTCAGGCTTACATTTTTTTTGTCCGTTCCGAGATATTCTGCTCCGATTTCAAGTTAGTTTGGGAAATAAAAATTAAAAACAATTTCGAAATCTGAACACGCTTATTTGCATACATATTTTGTAGTTTCATATTTGACGTTTAACGAACAGCTGATTCAATTACACTGCATTTAACCAAATGAATTAAAATGGCGTTCACGCAAACTTTTGTGTAAACTTATCATTTTACACAATTTGTAAACTTACGACCGCGACGTTGCGTGAATATCCTTATTTTGTTAATGCCAAATAAAAAAAAAAAACTAAATAACAAATTGCAAATTAAAAAAAAACAACAAAATGCCAAATAAAAAAATTGCGGAGTTTAAAAAAATCCAATCGAACTAAAAACTAAATGAAAACTGCGAAATGAAAAATGCGTATAATTTGTATGATTTGCAATAATTTGTATAATAATGCGAATAATTTGTATAATTTACAATATTGTTGACCAAAATATTGTTTGAACAATTTGGAAAACTATAGCATATTTGAATATTCCCATTTCGTGAGAGTGACATTGAGTGCAGTGGCTGACGCAAATAATATCGTTGCTGTACCGGTGTAACTCTAATCAGAAATGTGAAAAAAAATGTTCTTTCGCGCCTATAGCCTTCATAAAATTTAATATAGGTACATATGTACATACATACATATATATATATCATATAATATAGGTATAGAGGTAGTCTTATGAAAACATTCCTCACACTCGCGTTCCAGATGGTAAACGACGCCCTCCACTTGTTTGTGTTACACCAAAATCATGTCGCTAATTTAATCTTGTTTTTCTTTTTCTGGTAGGTACATGTGCCGTAGGTAAACGTATATGCATACAACTGATTCCTTTTTCTAAAGGTAATATAAACAGTTACTTTGCATGCATTAGCATATGAAAACACACCGTTTTATGGATCAATACGTGTGTCAACATTCACATTATAAAGGTACCTATGTACGTGCTTTTATTTAACGAAAGGATGCCTTGATGGTTATTGGTTATGACAACATTTTTTTTTTTTTTTTTTTTCAACTATATTATAGCTTTTCCATTCAAAACACGACCTTGACTTGGAAAAAAAAAATCATAAAAGGTAGAAATTAATTTCTTCTTTTTTTCAAATGAGAAGTATAAGTATATTTACATTTTTATACATAAAAGAAAAAGTAGGAAATATAATGTGTATAATCAGAATCTATGTATGTATGTATATGTATGTATATGAAATAAAATCGTCTCCCTTAGATTTCATTTCATACATTTCAAGTATTTTTTATTCTATACACATTATACACAGGCACTACAGTCCCAATGGGGATTTTTATTTTAACCTTGAATTTTGCATTTCAAACATGTTTCCTCTTATTATTTCAACCATCATTGACAGAATGACAGTATATAACCCAAGTCTCACCCTCACAAATAGCGTACATGACTGCATAATGCCAGAAGTAATATATATAGCCTTAATAATGCTTTTATTTGTGCCACATAATGTGTTTATCTTAATAAAACAACACAACACAACAGAAAAAAAAAACACAAAATGAATTGCAAAGCAGGATTCACTTTTCACACAAAAATACTTTAATGGACACAACAGAAAAAACAACCTAACATGGATATATGTACATTGTACAACGTATACAGTAGTTCACAAGACCTTAAATGTTGGCCACAAATGAAAATGAGGTTGTTATTGTAAAAGCAAAATTGATTTAACCCTTTAGCCTTAACCCAGTTTTTTTTCCGCATTTTTATTTTGAGAGATTTCTCCTTGTAGTGGAGTGTTTTTTTCACATAAAATACAAATCTGCTGTCCTCAAGCTATAGGTACTCTTGTTTTGCATATTTTTAGCATGGGCATCTTCAGTTACCTTTTCACAGTATATTCAATATTATCGATACTCTCATTTTCATAAATTTTAAACTTTTGCTTAAATTCTTTCACTTTTCCCCCAAAATTGAGGAATCTGGTCAACCTATGTACATATATAGTTTGAGACATTGGACCGCTTACGTTATATTCCTTTAAAATCATACCATGGCGCAGACTAGATAAGAGAATGCATTCTTTTGTGAATGCAGTCTTTGAACATCATTTATTGAATTCAATTAAAAGATTGCATTCGTTGACTTCACTTTGAGACTTTCAGACTTCATATTATGCAACCACTTGAATCAAAAAGATTGCAATCATTTTTATTCCCGTTCATTTTTATAGTAATCAATTGAATGCTATCTTTTGAGAATACATGCATTCTTTGCATTCTTGCATTCTTTTGCATTTTTGAAGTAAAATTTCTTTTGCGGCATGGGGGTAAAAAAATTTTCTATGGAGCTGTCAGTGACATGTCAAACCGACATACAAATTCCCGTCACGAATTACAAAATTTAGCGTCACGATTTTGCAACGGTTCTGAGTTTCAAATCGGGTGCTCTGAGTGGTAGGACTTGAAAAATACTTGCCCTGTTGTCGTGAAAGAAGTTTTACTTCTAGCGCGTGTACATAAGTACGCACACTCTTTTTTACTTTCATTTGCATCCTTTGTATTTTTTTGCATCCTTTGTATTCTATCGCATTCTTTTGCATTATTTTCTTTCTTTTGCATTATTTTCTTTCTTTGCATTGTCATTTCCTTCCATAAACCCTACGTGCTCTGGCCCCATATTAAACTTTTTCCTCAAATTCCACAGGGAAATGGCAATGCAAAGAATGCAAAAAATGAAAATGAAATATGAATGCCAGGAATGCAAATAATACAAAAGAATGCAAGAATGCAAAAGCATACAAAGAATGCATGAATTCCCAAAAGATTACATTCAATTGATTGCTGTAAAATAAATGAGAATACAAATGATTGCAATCTTTTTTGATTCAACTGAATGATGATTGCATAAATTGATGTCTGAAGTCTCGCCTCAAAGGTAGATCAATGAATGCAATCATATTATTGAAGTCATTAACGATTGCATTCACAAAAGATTGCATTCTTTTCAGGGCCGGACCACGATGTTTCAGTTACATATCTGTGCAAATTCATATTTAAAATCTTGTATCTCATTTCTTGCGACTAAATAAGTACATCATGGATGTTTATTTCTTCTTGCGACTACGATTTTTTTATCGTTGAAATTTAAATCACAATTTTGAGCATATATAATTGTCTAATTGCATTCAATTCATTTGAACTAGCGACAATCCCATCGCCATAGAAAAATGAAACAAATTTCAATCTCTTAAGCGTCTGTATTTCTTGGTATTTTATTTGTGCGATCATTGACACTAAACTCAGGCCCAAAATTTTAAACAGTTCTCGTTTAAGCAAAAAACTCGACTCTAGTTAAAGCAGTCCTTTATTTAAAAATTCTTGTTAAAATTTTTCTTACTTTTAAACACTTTAAACAACTCTTCTATCTAAAGAACCTGTTTAACAAAACGTCAGCAAACTTTTGTGGTACACGCCTAATTTTGACAGCTGAATAAATCAAACAGAACGAAAACTTAAAAAAAAAAAAAAAAAAAAGAACCCAATCTGTCATTTTTCCGAGCTATAGGAAAGTGTTTCGAGATTTCAAAACGTTAAAATAGTGAAAATATATATATAGCCGACCTTTTATGAGGATTGAGTTATATTTCAGATGGTTTACATTTTTTTTTGAAAATTCCACAAATGAGGTGCTAAAAATCTCTAAAACCTTGAAAAAAATTAATTTTAAACAAAAAATCTAACACTCCTATTACGGTTGTCAATTATCAATACGTTATTTGATGTTTATCAACAAAATTAATTAGCCAGTTCACGTTTCTGAGATCTCACTGAGCAAACGTCTGTCAGCTACACTGAGGAGAAGGAGAAAACTGAACAAAATTTCTACTTTAGAAGTCAAAAGCACTCTCCATCTCGTTTTTATAAGTTGATGAATTGCGACAAAAAATAATTGAGCAAACGAATCCAAAAAATTTCAGTCTCAGCTTTTTGACAGCAAAAGTGAAGAATCTCACTAAGGAATTACGTCACATTTCTGAGATTGCTGAGATCTCAGAGATCTCAAGAAACCTGAACTGGCTAAATGAATCGGTATTATTGTTGTCAAAAATAAATTTTTTTTATTGAAGTGAACGCTTTTTGATCAATTGTGAATGATTCAATTGACAATCTTGGTATTATCGTTGTCAAAATTATTGTTTGTTATCAAATTTGAAGTCAATTACAAATGATCGACATTGATAAATTATTTTGCTGGGATCATGTCAAATTGAATGATTCATCTTTATGTTTTCAACAGAACTTTTTTGTGGTGAATATGATGTTGAAGAAGCCAACATTCGAAGAAAATTACGCTATGTTTTGAAAGAAGTAGAATCCACCATGGAACTGTAGTTTTTTTCTTATTTGTTTTTCTAAGAGTTTCAGTCCAGGCTGCGTATCTACATCGTTTTCCTTTTATTGTTTTCCCCTTTTGAACTTTTTGTTTACCACGGATTCTTATATACATCTCCCTTTCATCTTCAGCAATTGAATTTGGTTGTTCTAAGCGGAATTCAATTCCTGGTGGATCGATAAAGGTACCAGTCACAACAATTTTTATTTTGTTTTGGGTCTTCTTTCTTCTGGTTTGCATTTGATATCGGTCTATATACTTAAGTTTTAAATAAACCAAGAGCTTGCAGCAGATTTTTGTTACAATTAGTGCTGGTGAAGGTGATAGTAAATACGTTCGTCTGTCAGTACATACGTTGTACCAGCGCGGCGTTACAGAGAAAAAGTGCATCGAAGATACAACAATTCTGAAAATAGAATTAGTGAGAGAAACCAATTCAAATATCGCATTCCAACGGCCTAGACTTTTGGACTTAAATAATTTTGACGAAGATGTAGAAATTAATAAATTGAATTAAATTATTTTAGTCATTTTTAGCTAAAGTTGGTCATTTTTGTTTTCAATTGTGTACACAAACTTAATTTTCAAGTGGAAACGGTGATCTGGGTGGCATAGCCACTAAGATGTCTGTCATGCGCATATTTGAACTCAGTTAGTGGAGGGCTTCCGGATGCAACCAATTTCAAGTGGTTTTCCAAAAGTCTTAAAACTCAAAAAAAAAAATGCATTTTCTGTGACGTCTGTCGGGGGTTTATGAATAAAGCGGATAATTTATTACTAAAATAACAGATCTCAGCTTATTTAACTTTGCAGAAACACAACTTTTGGTAGACCTAAAGAATTAAATTCAACAGTAATTTCTGTCCACTTATTATAAAAAATTGAAATGTCAATCGAAATAGAAACTATTCAAAAAATGTTTGTCTTTGTTGTTCACAATGAGTCAAAAATTTATCAATTGTTGTTCATAATACCGAATAATCAATTGTTTGACAAAAGCTATCAATAGTCAAATAATTGATCTTTGACAATCGTAATAGGGGTGTCAGCCCGACTAATTTCCGAAACTTGCTGACCTTTTATAAGGAATGAATTACCTTTCAAATGGTATATATTTTTTTGAATATCCCATAAATGAGGTGCTGCCAGTCCACACGACCTTGTATGACCTTTAAAAAAAATTAAAAAGCTTATAAAAAAAATCTATAGCTGACCAATTTCTGAAACTGCCTGACTTTTTATAAGTATTAAATAACCTTTCAGACAGAGGCGGCGGAAGGGGTTTGCGAAGTGTGCCACCGCACACGGCCCCGCGCTTCGAGGGGCCCCGCGCGCAACATTAAAAAGTCTCGGCGTGGGCGCGTCTTGAAATCATAAAATCCAACAAACCATGTCTATTTCCTTCCTTGATTGTACAAGAGATACTAACCAGTCCAGTTGAACAAATGTCTAAATATTAAGATTTTCCATACATCAACCTGTAAAATAGAGGAACATTTCATCGGATTTTTTGCTGTAGCTACAGGCGAATATCTTGCAGATACAATACTAGAAGGGCTGGAAAAAATGATCTGAATATTCAGAACTGTTTTTATTTTTGTTTTCATTATTAGATATATTGAAGAAAGAAAGGTTTGTGTGCCTTTAAATGAATATCAGTCAAGAAAAGCAATAATTTATTTTATTTATGTTGTTTTTAAAGATGAATTTCTCATTTCTGGAAAGCCTATAAGGCTATCAATAACAGTGCGTTGCATCGAAATTTACTCTTTGAACAACAAAACCATATGAAGCAGAATAGTAAAAAACGGAAAAGAGAAACGTCAAATAGTTGCACCGAAAATTTTACCCACGCGACACCGGTCACTTTTTTTCCGTCTCATCTTCGATTTTTTTTTGTCTTTTGCACTTACGTAGTTCGAAAAGTCGCATGCGTCTAGATGCATCGTGTAATAGCAGACTAATCTCTGGCTCAGAATCAAAATCACGACCACGGCTACAAGATAAGAATCACGACTACAAGATACGTAACGTTTTTTACACCCTACCGCCAGTATAGATGTTTACACATCAAAAATCTCTGGAACTGAAAGGAAAACGAAATAGAAAAACCGCTCTGGTCTCAAAGCAGTCATGTAATTGAAAAAAAGTAATGCAAAGAATACAAAATACGGATAATGCTGAAGAAGCGTCAAAAAGAGTCTCGTAAAACTTGGCCCACGACTCACAGGGCAACTGGTCTTCCGTCTTATCTTTTTTCTCTTTCGCACTGATTATGTTCGAATAGAGTCAGACGCAAAGAATCATCGTGTAATAGGGGCTTAATATATCCTCTAAGCAGCCAACCAAATTTCAACCCGAACTGAACTCGACCTATCGATTTCGTATATAAATACTCAGCGTTTAGTTACTGAAGGTACATATTGTTGAACGCATTCAATTTTCGTGAAGGTCAGAATCACGATCACGACCACGATCACGATTACAACGTTACGTTACGTTTTCTTTTCACCCTACCGCCAGTCAAAGATACTGAATTATAAAGATTGGAATCCTCGGCTGTCATTCTGGTTTGCCTACAAGCTAAACGAAATGGCGGACAGTGGTGAATTCATATTTTTGCACTAGTGTTCCATGTTTTAACGCACACTGGTGCAAAAATAGGAATTCACCACTGTATAAATTGTTCTTGCAATTCACATCTATTCATCGACACGAGATGAAATTACAAACAATGTAAACAAATGGGTTTTGGGGGATGGAAAGTACGAAAGATTCCAATCTTTATAATTCAGTATCCTTGCCGCCAGTGTAGATGATTAAACATCAAAAAGTAATGCAAAGAATACAAAATACGGATAAAGCTAAGACCGCTCTCGGCGGAACAGCATTTCAGCGGAACTGAACTTCACGACTTATCTGTAGGAACTTGTATGAACTATATCGCACTTAGCGACAACTGCACTTCACGGTGCGACACTTTAAGACAAAGTTGATAATCTGACCAACTATGTCGCTACATGAAGTTTCGTTCAGTTTCATGCGAAATTGCGCACGGTGTCGCTGAAGTACAGTTCCGCCTAGTGCGGTTCTACCTTAAAGGTAGCTGCAAACAAACGCGATAGCGGTGGCGATCACGATAAAATTGTGGATGCCACACATATAAATCAAAGGAAAGGCACACATCTACACGATTGAAGTTTGGCTCTCCTTTTATTTTTCTATCAGGCATCCACATTTTTATCGTGATCGCCACCGCCATCGCGTTTGTTTGCGCGTAGCCTAAAGCCTAGTACGCTGCTGATGCGAAACGAAAAATCCCATACAAAAATGACACAACGAAATCATAAACGGAAAATTTCGTTCTGCTTTTCGTTTTGCAGTACGCTGTTCGAAGAGCGAAATTCATAATTGTAGCAGATTATTTGGAGAAGTCTCCGCTCCTTTTTCGCACTGAATTAATTATACAAACTATTTATTGTGTGCGGAAAAATGACATTTGGGTTTTATTTGGGTTTTTTTTTTGTTTATCATTTTTTTACATCATGGGTTTCTCTGATTTTTTGCGTTTATGTTTGATTTTGTTTTTGGAATTAGTGAAACTCTCCAAGAATATTTTCCGTTGTGTTTTCGCAAGCGTTTCGTTGTCTGTTTGGAGATCACAGGAAATTTTCGTTTCGCATCAGCAGCGTACTAGGCTTAATGCTAAAGAAGCGTCAAAAAAGAGTCTCGTAAAACTTGGCCCACGACTCACAGGGCAACTGGTCTTCCATCTTATCTTTTTTCTCTTTCGCACTCAGTATGTTCGAATAGAGTCAGATGCAAAGAATCATCGTGTAATAGGAGCTTAATATATCCTCTAAGGGCCAGTTGTACAAATATTTAAACCGTGGCTCAGCATTTTTTATCCACTGATTTCGGCGAAATAATTGAGTTTTAACAGTGGTTTACTGTTTAAGTGTGTGATAATAACCAATAACATACTTGAACCAGCGTTGAACGTTAGTTAATCCGCCGAAATCGGTGAGTTAAAATATTGAACCGAGGCTGAACCACAATTGTACAACTGGGCATAAGCAGCCAACCAAATTTCAACCCGAACTGAACTCGACCTTTCGAAGTAATGCAAAGAATACAAAATACGGATAAAGGTAGCTGCAAACAAACGCGATAGCGGTGGCGATCACGATAAAATTGTGGATGACATACACATAAATCAAAGAAAAGGCACACATCTACACGATTGAAGTGTGCTTTGATTTTTATATGAGGCATCCACATTTTTATCGTGATCACCACCGCCATCGCGTTGGTTTGCGCGTAGCCTAATGCTAAAGAAGCGTTAAAAAGAGTCTCGTAAAACTTGGCCTCACAGGGCAACTGGTCTTCCATCTTATCTTTTTTCTCTTTCGCACTCATTATGTTCGAATAGAGTCAGACGCAAAGAATCATCGTGTAATAGGGGTTTAATATATCCTCTAAGCAGCCAACCAAATTTCAACCCGAACTGAACTCGACCTATCGATTTCGTATATAAATACTCAGCGCTTAGTTACTGAACGTACATATTGTTGAACGCACTCAATTTTCGTGAAGCTCATAATCACGATCACGACCACGCATCTCGACCACGATCACGATCACGATTACAACGTTACGTTACGTTTTCTTTTCACCCTACCGCCAGTATAGATGTTTACACATCAAAAATTATTAAAAAAAATAAATGGCTGACAAATTACCGAAACCTTTTATGACATTTTACTTACCTTTTTAACTGCATACTTGTTTTTTATTAATTTCACAAATGAGGTGCTAAAAGTCTTATACTGTGATATTGATTGTTTTTTTTTAATTCATAAAAAAAAACCTATGGCTGACCAATTACTGAAACTAGCTGACCTTTTATCACGATCCGGTGGCCTTCCAAATGGTATACTTTTACTTATATGAAACAGTTTGCCTTTTTCACAATGAAATATTGAACAAGGAATTCCTAAAGTCGTATCTCTGTAGTTCGTGTCATTCAATCTTACCAAAAGATAGATATTTAATATTTAAATAGAGTAGAAGAATTAGTGCGCTTCTAGAATAATCCTTTCCTATAAATATTCAAGTAAAAATGACAAAGAATTATCTTTCAAATATCTAAATTCAATTTTATGGCAATTAATACAATTTGTCTGTGTTGGGTTGCGGTCATTATTCTGTAAGTGTCCAAAATTCAGTTTCCAAAATTCTGTACTTCAAATTTCTGTAATTTCAAATTCTGTAAATCTAAAATTCTGTTTTTTTAAATTCTGTAAAACCATTATTCTGTATTTCAAAACTCTGTATCCCAAAATTTTGTACTTCAAAATTCTGTAAAATATAAGAGAAAATCTAAAATTCAGTTTTTTTAAATTCTGTAAAACCATTATTCTGTATTTCAAAATTCTGTATTCCAAAATTCTGTGTTTCAAAATTCTGTAAATAATAAAAGAAAAATTGTTTTGTGCGCACTTTTTTTCATTATCCAAACAATTTTTCTTTTATAATTTACAGAATTTTTGAAATTCAGCATTTTGGAGTTCAGAATATACAGTATTTATAATTTTCCAGAATTTTGTATTTACAGAATTTTGATATACAGAATTCTAGATTCAAATTTAAATAGAGTAGAAGAATTAGTGCGCTTCTAGAATCATCCTTTCTCAATGAATCAAATCATTTCTGTTCAACTAAGGGTCTATTTGAAGTATACTTAAAGTTGAATACCTACTTGAATTAATCTATCGCTACTAAAAATATATCAATAATAAATTATTTCGAGCAGCATTAAAGCCCTATATACGTTAAATTTTTAGCTGGGTTCTAGCTTTTTTTACTAACTAAAGGATAAACAAAATTTACCCATCTTTTAAATTGAAGCAAAGCACCTGTAAGATTTGTTTAATATGTAACATACGCTTTTCTAGGATAAACGACTAGTTGTGAATAAAACTTTAAAATTTCCTTCACGCTCGGATACACGCTTAGTTAATTTGGTTGATTTCAAAAATGGCAAACTTAACGTTCTTTGTAAACAATAAACGCGTGAATACCCACAGGCAACAGGTCTAAATTTATTTTACTTTGATACGAAAGTAATTCAATCCATACGTGCACTGCACAGTGCACACGTCAACACTTCAATGCGGCACGATGGGTGGCGACAGCGTCATTATAAAAAACACAAAAACATCAAAGACTTTATTCAGTGAATGAAAAAAAAAAAGTTAAAATTTCTAAATTATTTCTTCGCAGCCTTTAGTTTGTCCTGTACCACTGTCCGATTTAACGTTGAGAATGAACTTATTTTTGGAAGCTATTAAATTATGCAAATCCCTAAACAGACAACCCAAATTGTTGTATAGATGTTTATTATGAACGATATTTACAATACATAAATTATTCAATGAGTTAGAGTTTTACAACTTACAATTTGAACTAAGGATGATAATGACTCAATTCAGTCTTTTACACAGTGACTTTTTGGTTTTGCATTCAAGTTTTTTTTTTTTTGCTCAATGATGTTTGAACTTAACTCATGGATAAGTCAATTGTTGAAGTCAAGTTATCTTCTTTTCAATGTGGATTGACCAGATTCAGGAAACTGTAACTGTTGCTTTTTGTATATAGTTATTTCTATCGCCACTATTATTTGCTTGTTTTTGCACCAAGGCAATGGTAGAATTTGTTTTCATATAATACTAGGTGTTTTAGTTTAAGACAACAGTTAATGCGGATCTAATGCGGTTCATCTTTAAATGGTTGACTTGAAATGCATTAGAAATATATTATTATACTTGCGTTGGAGTGAAAATATACTTCTTCGGTGGTACATTTTAAGTCAAAGTATAGAAAAAGTATGTAAAGTGCTATAAAATAATAAAATTTAAGAAAAATGCTTACAGAATTTCATGTTAAAAAAAATGTATCTAAAAAGGTAAAAGTAGATAGTATTTTACTTTAAAATAAAATTCAAATGTTAATGTTCGCAGTTATTGCAGAGTATTTAAAAACTAGTTCAAGTGAAAAAGTAGAGGAAAAAAAAGAACCATTTAATTTTTTTTTCTGACAGTTCTCCGATTGATAACGACTGATACTCGATTATACTTTGGCCATGAGCCAACATTTTATGAAGAGTAGGTGTAAGTTGCTTTTCGGGATACTTTTCTTTCAATAAATTTATTGTTTCCATTGCATGAACTCCAAACTTTAAACAGTAAACATTTTCTCTGCAATTTAGAACGTTTAGTATTACTTAAAGCCTTCTTATCACCTTCATATTGACTCCAGTTATACGAGCTGTTACATCTGGCTCTGCAAAAAATCTTCTCGATGTATTTCCATTTTTAAGTTCTTTTTAACTAATTTGTTCGTTAAAATACAAGTAGCATCTATGACTTATCAATTACGTGTTTGCTTTATAACTAATCATTTAAACTATTTTTTGTGATGATAATATGTATAGGTACATACCTAACATTCTTATTGCATTAAATAAAAAGGATTACACAACAGGTAATTGATCTGTCATAAAAATGAATAGATTTTTACAAACCAAGAAAACTACCTGATTTATCATAAAAAATATTACCTAGTCCTCATGTCCTAATTCTTTAAATTTGAGGTAGTCAAAAAATGACCGAAAGGCCATAAAACATTATTATATGTAGTTAAGAATACATTTTTACATGTAAAAATAATGTTTTTATGACCACTTGTATTTTTAAGAATATAATTAAAAAAAACCATAAATGAGTTTAGACCAAGGACTCTTGAGGGATTTTTTATAACTCAACTCAAAGTCAAAAAATTGAGCCAAAAACAGCTTTTCAAAAATCTTAAAATTTTTTAAAATCGATCATAAGTGTAATACAAATGGTCATTTTTACAAGCTCAAATAAAAAAAACTATAATTTTCGAACAAGGTTTTTAGATTTTAACGCCGAAACTCTGAAACTTTTCATAAAACAAATATTTTTTCTTTGATTTTAAAAATAAGGAAACTATCTATCTATCATCCAAACCTTCTACCGATTTTAAAATTTCTTTCGGCTTTTGAAGCTTCCAATAACGGGTGATTTTTTAAGAGGTTTAGAACTTTTTAAAAAAAAAAACACAAAAAATTCGAAAAAATGAATGAAATATTTATTTGAATCGATAGTTTGAACCTTGCAATTTAATGTTTAAAGATAATTTCATGCAAATGTTGACCGCGGCTGCGTCTCAGGTAGCCCATCCGCTGAGTCCAATTTTGGCATACTCTTTCACACATATCGGCCGGTATCTCACGAATGAATGCATGGATGTTGGCTTCCAGTGCGTCAATCGAAGCGGGCTTGTCCCTATAGACATTAGCCTTGACATACCCCCACAAAAAATAGTCTAATGGTGTCAAATCGCACGATCTAGGCGGCCAATTGACCGGCCCGAAACGTGAAATTAACTGTTCACCAAACTCGCCTCGCAATTGCGCCATTGTTTCGCGTGCTGTGTGGCATGTGGCACCGTCTTGTTGAAACCACATATCATGCAAGTCAAGAACTTCCATTTCGGGCAAAAAAAAGTTTGTTATCATCGCTCGGTAGCGTTCACCATTGACAGTAACGCTGCGATTCGCATCATCTTTGAAGAAATATGGCCCAATAATGCCGCCGGCCCATAAACCGCACCAAACAGTGGCTTTTTCGGGATGCATTGGTAGCTGTTGCAATGCTTCTGGCTGATCTTCACTCCAAATGCGGCAATTGTGCTTATTTACGTACCCATTCAACCAAAAATGAGCCTCATCGCTGAACACAATTTTTCGATAAAAAACATTTCGAACCGATCACGAATTTTGATAGTAAAATTCAATAATTTGCAAGCGTTGTTCATTTGTAAGACGATCCATGGTTAAATTGCAAACCAAACTGAAGCTGTTTGACAGTGACACAAGGTACTAAACACACGTCAGCTGTCAAAACCAGTGTTGCCAAAACCAAACCAGCTAAAAAATCACCCGTTATTTCCTAATCCAGTAAATAAATTAGTTTTGGATTTTATGCACACACGAAAATTGAATTTTGCAAGCACTTTTGCAAAAAGGTGCCACAGTGCGCCGGGATATTGTACACCTGGTGCCGAACCTGCCTATAGGCAACACAGGCAATTGTCTAGGGTGGCATTTGACTAGGGCGGTAAAATCAGTACAATAATTTCATAACGAAAAAAGGGTACCTTACCAGTAAAATTTCGGAGCAGATTTGTAAAAAAAAAGTGGAGTAAATCGAAAATTTCCGGAGTAGATTTGAAAACAAAAGAAAAACTTAATTTTCAAAACCTTTACTTTTAACAAAAAAAAATATTTTAATAAAAATAAATATTTTTTAACAAAAAAGTGTATCAAATAAATTCTATTCGTTTCAGAATTTTTGATTAAAACAGCCTGAGCAAAAGTTGGTTAGAAAATCGAATACCTAAGATATTGCTGTCATTTCCTTTCATTCAGTTTAGAAAAAAAGGAGTAGATCTCAAAAAAGCGGAGTGGCGGAGTAGATTTATTTTCTTTCCTAAAATTAAATTTACTCCGATTGGAGTGAGGTTCTAACGCTGTACCTATAACATATCCGTCTACTTCAAAAACTACTTCCCTGTGCTTTTTTCGTTCTTCGTTGTTGACCGAAGCGCTGGGTCCTTCTGCAAAAACATGCTGAATATTCTAAGCTAATTACATACTTCGTGTACAAACTACGTGTCCCACAGAAAATTTGTCAGAAGATCATGATTCTTTCATTGAAATTGCAGAAAGTTCGGAATACAAGTTTTAAAGCAACTCAACTTGGTAAACCACAAATTTAAGTTTACAGGTTATTTGAAACGAGTTTTAATGCAAATAATTATATTTTCGAAAATGCTTCAATCAAAATCAATACATTTTTTAACCTGTTTGGAGCATTTAGATAAATTTGCGAGAGTACATACTTTCAGATGAACCGTTCTAAAGAATCTTTGTTTGAAACATTGGGTGTTTTTCCTAGAGGTATAGAACTTTAAGTTGGCAGCACTGTTTTCATTGACAGTCATTTTGTCATTTGCCATGTGATTTATCTTTAGTTTGGTTTGCAATTTCATTCTGAATCGACTGACGCCTGAACAACGCATCCAAATTGTATGTGAATAGGCACGAAACAAGATTTGGCGTTGATCCCGATTTCCACAAGAAAATTTTGATCAGCGATGAAGCTCATTTTTAGTGGAATGGCTACATCAATAAGAAAAACTAGCGCATTTGGAGTGTAGATAATCCTCAAGTTATTGTTAAAACGCCGCGCCACGGCCGTAACATCCAAAAAAAACTAATGGCTTGGTGTTCTTCCCGGGCTGGTGGAATTATTGGTGCTTTTAATTCTTTAAAAACGATGCCGGCCAGAGGGTTACAGTCAATAGAGATCGTTTTAGAGCCATGATCAATGAATTTTTCGTTCCTGAATTGAATCACCTTGATGTGAGTGATCTGTGGTTTCAACAAGACGGCGCAACATGATTTGTTGAAGGAAACGTTTGGTGGGCGCATAATTTCGCGTTTTGGACCTGTGATTTGGCCTCCAAGATCATGCGATTTAGCATCGCTAGACTATTTTATGTGGAGGTATGTGTGAAGTCGCTAGTCTACATCGATAAGCCAGGGACGATTGACGACTAGGAAAACAACATTCACTGCATTATTGCGCATGTACGACCCCAAATGCTGCAGAGTGATAGAAATTTGGACCTCAAGATTGGACTACATCCGAGCCGACCGTGGTGGCCATATGCCAGTAATCATATTCAAATAAAAATGGAAAAGAATTATCTTTCAAATAAATTCAATTTTATGACAATTAATACAATTTGTCTGTGTTGGGTTGCGGTCATTATTCTGTAAGTGCCAAAATTCAGTTTCCAAAATTCTGTACTTCAATATTCTGTAATTAAAAATTCAGTAAATCTGAAATTCTGTTTTCCAAAATTCTGAAAATCTAAAATTCTGTTTTTTTAAATTCAGTAAAACCATTATTCTGTATTTCAAAATTATGTATTCCAAAATTCTGAATTTCAAAAATTCTGTAAATTAAAAAAGTGCGCACTTTTTTTCATTATCAAAACAGTTTTTATTTTATAATTTAAAAAATTTTTGAAACTCAGCGTTTTGGAGTTCAGAATATACAGTATTTACAATTTTCCAGAATTTTGTATTTACAGAATTTTGATATACAGAGTTCTAAATTTACAGAATTTTGATATACAGAATTCTGGATTTACAGAATTTTGGAATACAGAATAAAAGGTTTACAGAATAATGAAATACAGAATTATGATCATATAGAATTTTCAATCCATTTACAGAATTTTGTAATACAGAATAACGACCCGTTCTCGTGTGTGTTTATTTAATTTTATAGTTCTATACCCACTAAAAAAACATCCTTTACAAGGACGCTTTAAACATTGCTTCGAAATGAACAATCAAGTGGATTTCATTGTCTCCGATTCAATGAGTTTTTGTAGCCCCCGTTACCAATTTAAAAAATCACTTGAAAAAATCGATCCAAAATTGATATTTAAACCTGATTTTATGTCAGCCCAAAATTTCAAAGAGGGTGGAGTTAAAAGAGAAGCAATAGCAACAATTGACAACTAACTTCAAGAGGATTATATTATGGCTAAATATTTCTTGAATAAAATTAATATATTTAACGAAACTTCTGCTGTTGTTAATTTCAAACCTTAAGTAAACAATTTACGTGAATTGAAAAATTCGATCGAATCGGATAGCAGAATAGGGCTGTTTGTTATTTTTTTTGTTATTTCTTAATTATTCTTTCGTACTTTCAACTGATAGTTCGGTGGGTAGGTCGTCCGTCTTGAACGCTATATAACATTGAATATATCGCTATCCACACAATATCTGTCGGGTAAACGAAATCTTTGGAAGCCATTTTAATTAATTATGATAATAAAATATTTTATAATCTTTTCATGTAACTTAGTAGAAATCCTTGTTATTTAATTGTTTATCCAACCAAACCATATATGATACACCTATACATATGCATATGCATAATACACTTCTGAATGACACATTCATATATAAGAATTTCCTATCCTTTACTGCCCATTTATTTCTATATGCGCCATACCTGGCAAACAAACGATGAAAAATGAAAACCAGTATCATCAACTGGACATTTTGATATATTAATGACATTTCTCCCTATGTAATTTAAGGATATCGATCGTTGTAAAACCACTGACATGAAATAAATACCCATCATTCGAGCACCAACCTCCTCAAACTCTTTTTCCTCAAGCAATAATACATACATATACATATATACAAACAAGGAAAAATCTCGACGAAAAACATTGTCGTTAACATAGTATAAGGATAGGACGCAGAAATTTTTTATAAATAATATCACTCCATGTCGGTGTTCTGTCAGCATAACTCCAGACTTGATAAGCACCAAAGTGAATCATTCCGGCGTGACTTCAACATGAAAAATATGTAACAACCTTCACAATATATATATCTATAACCAGGAATGAATGAAGAGAAGGAAGAAATGCCCAACGGATATTGAAATTGAGTGTCATACTCATAACAATGCCATGGTACAGTAAAACCCGCTTAAGGGAAAACCGGTTAAAAGAAAAACCAGCTTATCTGATAAACTTTTTTCATCCCCGATTATCTTAAAACACTCCGCTTAAGCGCAGTGCCGTAGCAACGTAGGGGCTAGGGGGGTTAGCCCCCACTGGCGTTTGCATTTCCACCCCCCCCCCCCCCCCCTCCTCCAGGTGTTTGCATTGCCCACCCCTAGGCGTTTGCATTATCCCCCACTAGGACTGCTAGTTACTTGTCACTTCCATACATTTCTTGAGCAGAAAAATGTTCCATGAACTCTTAGCGCTTTTGGGACTGAACGGCCTCATTCGTTACTAAATAGACGCCAAACACTAAATATAATCGTTAAAATTCAAATATTTAAAAAGAACCGACAGTAGATGGCATTCGAAATAGTTTGTTTTTTATTTAAGTTAAATAAAAGACATTTTTGTTTTAGTTTTTTTCGGTTTATTGGCCAATGAATTGAACAATTTTTGTAAATTTTGATCGAACTTACTTTTTCTGATCTTTCCCAGTTTTTTTTTTTGGCAATGTAGTGCATTATTACTTTACAAAATATATATCAATCAAAGGGTATCTTTGGCTCCTCGTAATGGCGAGTTTCATGGTATGATCCCGAAGACCCTGGAACACGATTGAAATTGGTTACTAGCAGTCCATATATATTGCGTCAATGAAATTAGGTATCTGTATGTTCATTTTGTTCAGGTTATCTGTAGGTTCTACCGAATGTGCTGGCGAATGCCCATTTTTTTTGGAAATAGACGTTAAATGTAGTAAAATATTGTTTAAAGAGGAAATAAATAAAATACGCTTAAAATGACTTCTTTAGGTTGTTTTAAGACGTTTTTTATTAAAAATCAAAAACAATGTTTTCGTTTAAATAAAAAACTCAACCAAATATGTATATTTTCAACCCCTTACTGCATACGAAGCCAAATATGGCTTGTACACTTTTACCTCTCAAACGAGCAAGTTAATAATTTTTTTTTTTTTTTAATAAAAATCTATTCATTTCAAAGAGAATTAGACACACAATCCGAAATATATTTTTATGACCTAACAGAAAAGTTATTATTATTTTAAATAAGAAAATTTTTCACACTTCCGTTTTCATTGACAACAAGTAACACTGCACTGACCTGCAAACATGAATATCTTCCTTCTTGTTTGGTGCACGTGTGCAAAAGCACAGCTGTTTGTTCTCAGAAATGCACAGAGGAGGATCTTGTTGCGTTTTGATCATTTTTTTTATTGAAGTCAGAAGAAAAAAGGACATAACTGTAGAAAGCCATATTTGGCTTCGTATGCGGTAAAGGGTTAAGTGGAAAAAAACCGGATACCTAAAACTTATTTTCAGTTAAATTTTATATTTTTCATTGAAAAAAGCTCTCTTTGAAAAAAAAAAATTGAATCGAACAGAACAAAAAAATTTACTGAACGCTTTCATTACTTTCTTCTTTCTTTCACCAAATTTGAATTTGAATTTTTGATAGTTTACACCCGTTTTTGGAATTTTAAATCCCCTTGAATTTTTTTTTTTTTCACTTCTCAGGACTCCGCTTAATTGAATTTTTTTCACTTATAAGCGGGTTTTTCACTTAAACGAACCCCGCTTAAGTTAAAAAAAAAAATTCAAAAGAAAGTGTGACTTTTTGCCGTTTCTGTTAAGCTGGTTTTACTGTATAAATAAAATACTTATACATTAAAAATGAAATGACAAAAATCTGTGCGTAAAGTTATTTCGTATATAAAGTAAAGTTTACATTTTTGCAATAAATGTTAATAAAAATTAACCATCTTAAATAAAGGAAAATGAATCTTTCTTTTTTTTTTTTTTTCATTATGAGCACAGATGTGAACCAACTATATAGGAGTAAATAAACGAAACGATTACTAAACGCAATATAAATTGCTGTTAAATCTGTGAATACCTTTGTATATAGAGAAGATGACATCCTTAGAACGCTCTATAATTCCTACATAATAATATATTATATCTACGCTAAAACCATATTGATCGTAAAACCGTGCATCGTTGTCGTCGTTTTGTGAGAATTAATTTAGCATTAGTATATCCATCCCTGGCCAAGACTGATGCCGAAAGTTCTTAAACAAAGAAAAACTAACATTGTACCAAAAACCCTACCCCTGGCTTGGTCGTATAATAAATAACATTTTATATTATCCCGTCGAGACATAAGGAAATGTCACGACTTAAAAAATTTAGTTTATTTGAGGTTGTTTTTTTTTTATATACCAACTTACAGGCTGTTAGGTTAAAATTAAGGCTTTTTTTACATACACGATATATGTATAGGATAAGTGTTGGCGGAACCTCACATGGGGGCAAAACCGTTTCTGTATACTATGTTGTACCAGAAAACTAAAATTCATTGTTTTCCAATTTTTCATTCAAAAACGTGACAAATTGATTCAGATACAATGGGGCTTATTCGGTATTCATAGTTATTCGATAAGTTTTGACTTTGTCTTTGCTAAAGTAAACTCCGGTTTAAGCTATTTATAAACTATTGAAACCAATTTTTAAAAGTTAACCTGGAATTTAAAAATAAACACGACAGAAGGTGTGTTTAAGCTCTTTTTAACTCTATCAAACGTCAAAATTAAAAAAAAAAAAAAAAAAAAAAAAAAAGATAAAATTCGGAATTTTTCAGCGCGACCGATTTAATTTCAGTGTTTTTACTTGCGATAAATAGGAAGGTACTACATACATATATGGCAATTTCTGGATTCGTAAAAAAAATCGAACTCGGGATTTTGATCAAAGTTGACATTACGATGATAGCGAAGTCGAAAAGAGTGGGTCTCGCAATTCTGTCTGTTCGTCCTTTCGGCTGCAGCCTAAACGGGTTAGTCGATTTTCTTCAATGTTTGTAACTAGCGTTTTTGGGCATTCCTCCAACATACTTTTTTTCATTTTTTTTTTCAAGACAAAAATAACGGTACCTGCCGTACAAATTTTTTTAGCAAAAAAAAATTTTCTAAAAAAACAAATTTTGGATTTTTAAAAATATTTTCAAAGTTATTTTTTTGAAAATTCGATATTTCGAAAATGGCTGGATGATTATTTTTTTTCCAAAATTAATTTTTTAATTCCGCATTAATAAATTCTTAAAAAATTTTGTGTACCAATTTTTTGTTCTTAAAAATGTTTGCAAAAATGTATATACAGCTGCGAGCAAAAAAATAGCAGTGCAATTGAAAAAAATATTTTAAGTTTAAAATAAAAGTAAAAACAGGTTTGATCTTAGAAATTATTATAGGCAAAACTTTGTACGTTTTATTGAAATGTTTTTTATATGAATTGAAATGTAATTAATTTATCATGAGTTAAGAAATAAAAAAAAAACAAATAAATCCAAAAATAGAGCGAGCAAAATAATAGCAGTTTTTGTTTATTTTGTGTATAGTTAATTAAAACAACGGTACAAAAATTTCAATTCATTTACATTTAATTTCAAGAAAGCTGTGTAATTGGTAGCATGACCTTTATTTTTTATCACAGCTTCGCAACGACGTTTCATTGACTCTACAAGACCCTAACATCTTTGTGGTGTTATTGATCCCCAAGACTGCTGAACTACGGTCCATAACTCAACGTTTTTTTTGGTTTGACATTCCAAACTGCTTTTGTTATGTTCGCTCGAAGATTTTCAAAAGGATTGAGGGCGGGAGACTGAGCAGGTCACTCCATGACCTCAATCTTGTTGTCCTGAAAATCATTGCTCAGCTGTTCTGCTGGTGTATTTTGGATCCATTTGACCGGCATTTCGAAGTCGGTGTATGGTAGGTGTATGTAGCTGTTGCAATAGTATGTATTTTTCAAAACCATACAACACGTTTTATATAAAAATGGCGTTAAAACTTGTTCATGCCCCCGTGTTTCCGCTTTTTCTTGAATGGTATTGCGTTTCCTAACATTTTCGCCGAACACCCAACGAGTTCCTGAACTTCCTTAAAAGTTTCGTTGTCCATATTAAGCTTTTTAATAAGTTGGTGTATTTCTGAAGTTTAGTTTTTACCACATACCCTCTTCATAAGACCAAGTTCATTGGTTTAAAAAGAAATTCGGTGAAAATAGATTAATAGGATAAAATAGAAGAATATGGTTTCATTTTTAGCATATCTAACGGGTGATTTTTTAAGAGGTTTAGAACTTTTTTTAAAAAAAAAACACAAAAAATTCGAAAAAATGAATGAAATATTTATTTGAATCGATAGTTTGAATCTTGCAATTTAATGTTTAAAGATAATTTCATGCAAATGTTGACCGCGGCTGCGTCTCAGGTAGCCCATCCGCTGAGTCCAATTTTGGCATACTCTTTCACACATATCGGCCGGTATCTCACGAATGAATGCATGGATGTTGGCTTCCAGTGCGTCAATCGAAGCGGGCTTGTCCCTATAGACATTAGCTTTGACATACCCCCACAAAAAATAGTCTAATGGTGTCAAATCGCACGATCTAGGCGGCCAATTGACCGGCCCGAAACGTGAAATTAACTGTTCACCAAACTCGCCTCGCAATTGCGCCATTGTTTCGCGTGCTGTGTGGCATGTGGCACCGTCTTGTTGAAACCACATATCATGCAAGTCAAGAACTTCCATTTCGGGCAAAAAAAAGTTTGTTATCATCGCTCGGTAGCGTTCACCATTGACAGTAACGCTGCGATTCGCATCATCTTTGAAGAAATATGGCCCAATAATGCCGCCGGCCCATAAACCGCACCAAACAGTGGCTTTTTCGGGATGCATTGGTAGCTGTTGCAATGCTTCTGGCTGATCTTCACTCCAAATGCGGCAATTGTGCTTATTTACGTACCCATTCAACCAAAAATGAGCCTCATCGCTGAACACAATTTTTCGATAAAAGCGCGCGATGAACATTTCGAACCGAGCACGAATTTAAAATATTAAAATTCAATAATTTGCAAGCGTTGTTCATTTGTAAGACGATCCATGGTTAAATTGCAAACCAAACTGAAGCTGTTTGACAGTGACACAAGGTACTAAACACACGTCAGCTGTCAAAACCAGTGTTGCCAAAACCAAACCAGCTAAAAAATCACCCGTTATATCAAAATTGAAGGAAAAAAACAATTTTTCAAGTAGAACCTGAAAATCACTGCTATTATTTTGCTCGCCTAAAATACTCGAAGACGATACACAAAGTGACTTTTGAATAAAGCAGTAAGAATAAACCCTTAAATTTTCACTTCAAATGGTTAACTTAATTGCCATGAGTACCACACTACAGTAGAGTTTTAAAAAAAGTGACTGTATTTAAAGATATGACAAATTATAATTTTTAACAAATTCACTGCTATTATTTTGCTCGGCACGTACATACCTACATAAAAAATGATTTTTTGAAAAACCACTCCAACGATTTTCAAATGTTTTTTCTCATAAATTGAGATTTGTTTTAAAAAATCAGATGGTGGTACATTGCGTTGGTGTCAAAACAATTTCAGAGGTTGTTAATAATGACTTCATTTCTAATTATTTTGATTTTTAAACAATTTTTCAGTCTAAACTGTAATTTCCATGCATATTTGCAACACAGTGCTATATTGTTCATAAATAAATGAACCAACTCACATAATACTTCCTTATAGGCTTTTAACACCAACCCCAAAGGCGTGTTTTCGGAAAAAAGTTTTCAAAAACCCGAAAAGCGTTCACACTGAACATTTACAAGTTTTCGTTTGAAATTTCAACAAACACCAACTCATCTCCTGCAAAAAAAAAAAAAAAAAACAATAACAAAACATCTTATTTAGATAACACACTCACAATTTCTTTTGTCAGCAGAATTAAGCAGTCTCTTTTTTTTTACATTTGATTGAGTGCTGGATGTTTCGAAGGGTTTGTTTGTTTAGTTCAACTTTGAATTTCAACTTATAGTTTTGGAGAGGTTTTATATAAAACTTGTGGTTTACGAAAACTTGTGGTTTACCAAAAATGTATGGTAAAACTTGAGTTTTCGATTAGGTTTTCTGCCAAAACCGATAATTTCGCGAAAACGGCGTTTTGGGCTTGGTGGGAAAAGGCTATTAAACTAAATAAGGTTTTTGACAGGTGGTATATTAAATATAGGTTTCCATAATTAATTTATTTCTTTTAAAATTAGAATAAAAGATCTAAATTATTCAAACTTTAAAACAACAGTGTAATCGTACATAAGAGCAAGTTCATGGGACCCAGTCGTGCATTTTATTTTCTTATAATTTTAGCTTTATTTAAGAAATCAGATGGTAAATATTGATGTGAAAACAATCTCAAATATGTTTTTAAATCAATTAATTAAATTAAGTGAATTTTAAAAATTTTGCAAATTAAATAATAATAGTTTTTTACAGTATGCAAATTCGAAAAAAATATATTTTTTGTTTTAGATTTAATGAGAACTGAATGTCAGACCAATATTTGTTAAATTGTTTACATTATAAACCTGACATCACTTTATTATTTGACTATTATCAGCGATTACTATAGTTTCCAGATTTTATTATTTTAAATTTTTTAACACTAAAGGCTAAATCCATTTTATAATATTATATGTTAATAAAATTCGAAGCATTTGAATAATGATAATGATAATGAAAATGTTTTGGTATTTTGGGGATGGCAGCTTAATTGTTAGCTTAATCCTTACCTCAATTGTTTACAGATTCCACACCAAATATCGGAAAATGAATTCAAAATGGTGTAAAATGTTTTCCCTTTACCTACATATACAATATTATATTCCAATGAGAATGTGATATACGTTATAATATTTTTTTTCGCTACATAAATGTTCAAATCTGTTGGTGTATAATTAAAATACGCCCTCTATATAGCCTACATTCATGGATGGAGTTGAAGTAAAGTTACTTCCATTCAATCAGTATACTAAGAAATCGGTAAACAAAAAAAAAACTTTGCTGCGCCTCCAAGCAAATGAGATAGAACTAAACAAACAAACCCACGTTAAAGCAGCTATATACCCAAGAAGCTGGTACTTCTGGAATTAAGTCCTGTTGATATTCGACAGTGGATATATACAACACATTAATTATAATTTTTTGTACATTTATTGTCTCTTCTTCGTCCTAATTTGTTTGTAGGCGTAGCCCAAAATCCTCCTTCAACAATTCCCTCTCTTATATATGTATATCAAGGTAATTTCCCTACAGTTGGGTATGTTTGATTTGATGAGCATGAAGCACCCTTAAGTTAAGATTAAAATAACAATCACTAAATGAGTCTCTGGTGTCACATTTATTAAGCAACAATGATTTCCATATTCTAGAGGTTATTTTCTCTATCTTATAAGAGGCCCACAAATTCCTTTACTGATTTTCGCAGCTGCTGGGACAGTGGGGCAAACGTTGTATGAAAATTTAATGATAATGCTTAAATGTCGAGAAATAGTAACAGACTTGACTTGGACGAAAAACAATAAATTTTGAAAATAAAATAAAATAAAATAAAATAAAATAAAATAAAATAAAATAAAATAAAATAAAATAAAATAAAATAAAATAAAATAAAATAAAATAAAATAAAATGAAATAAAATGAAATAAAATAAAATAAAATAAAATGAAATGAAATAAAATAAAATGAAATAAAATAAAATGAAATAAAATAAAATAAAATAAAATAAAATAAAATAAAATAAAATAAAATGAAATAAAATAAAATAAAATAAAATAAAATAAAATAAAATGAAATAAAATAAAATAAAATAAAATGAAATAAAATAAAATAAAATAAAATAAAATAAAATGAAATAAAATAAAATGAAATGAAATAAAATAAAATAAAAGAAAATAGAAAATAATTAAATTAAAAAAAACACGTATATTTAAGCGATACACTTATAATTACTTCTAAATCGTACTTATGCTGTTTTAACTAAGTTTTTAGAAAATACACTGTATAAAAATATCTTAAAATCCCTTCACCATGGTAATTTACAAAAAAGAAGCTACGCTTTTATAATTACACGTGTATTTTTATCTACACATGTATTTAGAACATACACGTGTACACATGTTGAATTTTGTTTACTACACGTGTACACGTGGCATAAATACACGTCTAATTAGATACACGCTTAAGGTCGGGAGCTCTAGTTGCAATCCAGGCCCTGGTTCTCTACGAGCTGTCGCGCCATCAATTTATGTTCATTTATTGTAATATATGAAAGTATCTCAGAAAACAGGAAGATGATTCAAGTTTTTTGCGTCAGCAGTACAAAGATTAATGCATTAGGCACTAGATAGCTGATCAAAGTGCTTGCTAAAAAAAAACTCATAAATAGTTGGGATTAAGGAATGTTTTTTTGATGATTTTGATACACAAGTGTTATGATTCTATTGGTTCTAATTTTTATGACGAACTCTTCCGGAATTCCAATGGGAATCGACATCATTATTTTTATAATCTCTAGGTGGTTCTTTAAATTCAAAACTCTTTTTGTATTTATGAGAACAAATTATTTTGTATATCTAAATGTCTCATTTTTGTCCATTATTTCAGATATTCTATCCCACTGTGCTTACAGTTTTATTTATATTTGACTTATACACACATAGATATAGTCGCTTCGTATATTCATCGTTTTAGGTTAGAATAATTACACGACACAAAGAACCAGCGCGCAGCGCGTACGCTCGCTCCTCACATACTGAAATACCTAAGCCATTTTGGCATGATAATATTTTATTTAAGGATTCAAGTCAGGAAAAGTTGAGTTTTCAAAGGAGTGGAATTAATGTACGAGGATGCTTTGGTTGTTGCCAGATAATGGAAATTTACAAATCAATGAAAAAGCATCATCGTGCGTCTTTAAGTGCTTTACGATATACATACATATATGTATGTATGTATGTATGTAGGTGGGCTTAAGGGGGCTCTTTAGAAACACTTTGTATAAAATTTAAGAATGTTTTGTGTGTGGTTGTTTTTTTTTTTTTTTTTTTTTTTATTTTTGTGGTAGATATTTTTTCTTTCCGTTTTTTTTTTTGTTTTTTTAATGAAAAGAATAAAAAGAAAAATGTATTGTTTATGGAAACCAATAAAAGTACTATTTGGGTATTTGAGAAAATTATAGACTTTGAGTGGTTTTATCTTAATAGGTTCAGGATGGAGGACTTATGTGATGGCCGGGGTAAGCAAAGTGGCTTGGGTTGAAAAATTTTCAGAGTAAACAGTGTGGAGAGATGTTCCTTTTTATTAAAAATTGCAATCGTCTAAAGGCAGTATTGCTGGAGATTTTACAAAGTTTTTTTTTTTATTTTTTTCTTAAATCCCTATATCGTAAGAGGTGAAGTGTAAACAAATTTCCAAATCGTTGAACGAGGTGATTTTTTTCATTCTCCTAACTTCATGCCATCAGCCATTCTCCTTCTCTCGTAAAAACTGAAAATTGCTGAAAACTTAATATTCTCGTGTGAAAGGGAACATAGCTTCTGAGTTCTGACAACTAAGCAAAACAAACTTGGACGGTCAGTCAACAATAAACTGTCAAATTTGAAATGAGCTATTTCTGTTCTCTAACTTACATAGGTTCACGAAAGTGATCGAAACTTAACGAAACAATGCAATGTGGCTGCTTTATGTGCATGGTCATTGGTCAAACAACAAGCGTGTTCCATTGGGCCCTGCAAATACTTTTGAGTACTTCCCAGCAGTGTTCCCAGATTGGTGGCATGGTGGGATTTATGGTAGGGAAATATTTCAAACAATATTTTTACCAAAATAGCAACCGATTTTCCTCCAATTTTCTTTTCGTATAGAAACGTACCAAGTTTTCTGTTCACTAAACTGCAATGCAGCAATCTTCCTTTTTGGTTTGCATCTATCTAAAATAATTCCCATTTACATGCAAAATCTTGTAAAACGATCGGCTAAAAACTTTCCTCTCACAGGCAACTAGTGCCATCATTAGACGGTGCATTATTGCGCTGTCAGTGGCTGTTAAGGGCCATTCACATGAAAGCGACCAACGACCGACGAATAAAAGAACAAATGAGATTTAAAACATTTGATATGCCTAAATTCTTCACAAAAACTAGACAAATTGGTAGAAAACTTGTTTAAAATAATGTTAAGATACTAAAATTTGCGTTTTAATTTCTAAAATAAGAGAAATTTGATAAAATAAATTGGTCGCCATGAACAGATTGCAATTTGTGTCGACCAATTTATTTTCTCAAATTTCTCTTATTTTAGAAATTAAAACGCAAATTTTAGTATCTTAATATTAATTTGTCAATTTGTCTAGTTTTTGTGAAGAATTTAGTGTTATTAGATGTTTGAAATCCCATTTATTCTTTTATTCGTCGGTCGTTTTCATGTGGATGGGCGTTAAGAGTGTGTTTTGTTTTCTTGGGAATTTTGGCTAGGAACAAACTTTGCGAATTTCATTCGTTCGCTCGCAATTGCAATAAATTTTTTCTATATATTTTGAGTCATGTGATTTATTAATCATAATCAAATGTAACAAATATTTTTTAATGACAATGCACGCAATTGCTATACAAATTAATAGAAACGTTTAAAAAAATAATTTTGTTGACAATTTTTTTGTCGAATAATAAGGCTACAACGCACTTGTGATTTTAATCTTGCGACTATTTAGTCCCAAAAATAGATGATAATTATAACAAGACTTTTATTTAAATCGTCACTGCGTTCAGCCTCATTTGTTTCCATTTGATCTATTTAATTTTGCGACTAAAAAACGCAATTTTATTATTTTAATTCCTGCGATTGGTCTCATATACATATGAACATACATATGTATGTGTGAAAAAATTTCAGTGTTTTAAGCGTCATTATGGTGGGTTTTTTTTTGTCCATCCAGTACTAAAATGGTGGGATTTTTTTTTCGAATCCGGTGGGTATTTTTTAAATCTCATCTGGCTTCAATGCTTCCCAGTAGATGATGAATGTGTTTAAGCAAAATTACTAAACTCTTAAACAACTTAAATTATGTTATCAATTCTATAAGTGATTTCTTATCACTTTATTTTTACTTTTTATTTTATTTTAAATCATTGAATTTTCTGTACTCAAATCATAATCATTGTTTTTAAAATCATCTTTTAAATTTATAATGAATTTATACAAAACTATCAAGATCTGCTTTGAACTACTTAGATCTACCACAGGGCACAGAGTAGAGTTAGTTGAAGTAGTAACCAGAAGTATTTGGCAGTAGATGCTACAGCTCAAAGAAACACATCTAACATTGAAGCAATTATAGTTGGCCCTTCAGTAAAGTAAAAGTGATACTGAAACTTGACGCAAGATTTAATTTGACAAATGGCGGTTACTAGTCCAGACAATAAAGCATTTGACTCTTAAAAAATCGCCGAGAAGCTGGTTTTTGGTATATAGCCTCCTCATGTCGTCTTCAAGAAACTATCAAAAGTCCCCGTCGATATGAGCGCCGCTAACAATTTTACGTGGGGTTGAATGGCCCCCAAAATGGTTTTTCAGAAATAAGTCCCAAACGGTAAGTTGTACAAAAAAAAATGTTGAAGTCTAATTTTTAGCTTGAACAATTTCCTACAAAAAATATTAACATACTTTTTTTCATAAATATAACCGTTTTCGAAATAAACCAATCGGAAGAGTTAAGGGATTTATTTTTCCATATACTGGGGCGGCTTAGTTAAAAAATTCTGCAATTTTGTGATAAAAGCATCAATTTTTTGTTGTTGTTGGTACATTATATGAAAATGATTGTAGGTGATGTTGGCCACTCTAATTCTCTACCCCTTTAAGTGGGAGGGGAATATTAAAAAAAAAAATATAGAAAATAGAAAATAAATATAAAAAAACGACGGCAACACTTACAATATCATATTATAGTTTTTTTTAAAGCCTAGTACGCTGCTGATGCGAAACGAAAAATCCCATACAAAAATGACACAACGAAATCAGAAACGAAAAATTTCGTTTTGCTTTTCGTTTTGCAGTACGCTGTTCGAAGAGCGAAATGTATAATAGTAGCAGATTATTTGGAGAAGTCTCCGCTACTTTTTCGCACTGAATTAATTAATTAGTAATGAAACAGACTATATTTTATTGTGTGCGGAAAAATGACATTTGGGTTTTATTTGTTTTTTTTTTTTCATCATTTTCTTATATCATGGGTTTCTCTGATTTTTTGCGTTTATGTTTGATTTTGTTTTTGGAATAATTGAGGGCCAGTTTCACAGTGAAGTAATTGTCACTTAAGTGCCGAATATGGAAAACTAATTCCCAATTTCACAGTGTAAACTTATCGGAATAAGTGACACTTAAGTCTCCGATGTTGGCCACTTAAGTTCCACTTACTCAGGTAGTAAAACTGCACCTTAAGTGCCAAAATGGGAAAATTTACTGCCACTTATTTTGTTAAGTGTGCACTGTGAAACTGGCCCTGAAACTCTCCAAGGATATTTTCCGTTGTGTTTTCGCAAGCGTTTCGTTGTCTGTTTGGATAAGCCAGAAATTCATTCTTTGATTATGTTTTTAAATGAAGTTATTTTAGTGCTTGGATTTAAATAAATTATTTTTAAACTCAAAACTGTGAAAATAAAATTCGAAAAATTAAGAGTTTAAAAAATATTTATTTAAAAACTTAGCACTAAAATAGCTTCATTTTAAAATATAATAAAAGAATGAATTACTGGCTTGAAAAAAAACTATAACATGACATTGTAAGTCTTGATATTTTTTTTTCTAATTTGCCCCACCCACCTTAAGGGGTGAACAGAACGAGTGGACCAATATCTTAAAATAATGTTCATATAATTTGCCAACAATAAAAAATGTATGCTTTTATCAGAAAATGCACAATTTTTAAACTAAGCCGCCCAACTATATAGAAAAGTATAACCCTTAACTCTTCTGATTGGTTCATTTCGAAAACGTTTATTTTTATGAAAAAAATATAATATTAACGTTTTTTGTAGGAAATTTTCCAAGGTATAAATGTCTTTGACATTTTTTTTTGTACAATTCTTACTGTTCGGGAGTAATTCCTGAAAAATCAATTTGGGGGACCTTCAACCCCCTGTAAAATTGTTAGCGGTGCTCATATCGATGGCGACTTTTGACAGTTTCTTGAGGACGCTATGAGAATGCTATATTCAGCTTTCCGGCGATTAATACTTCCTAATTGGGCTGTTTTTATGGCTTTATTGACTGAACTATAAATACAGAAAATAGACAAAGAAGACAATTATAATGAAGTCGTTCTGAATTCGTGTGCTTTCTGGCAATTGGTATTATTTAAGTTACTTTCCACTAAACAGGGAAAAGATCTGTTGTTGAAATAGTATTTTCAATCTCAATATTCCATATGATTTAATATGAAAAAATTACCTACACACTCGGTAGGTACCAACATACACGATATTAAAACTAAAAACTTGTGTGTCTCAAGTTTTCCTAAAATTCAAACAAACTTGCATCAGCGTCGTGCACATGTTTTTTTTTTAATGAAATCAAGATAAAAAACCATATATGTATGTGTATTTATAGAACGTATCTATTCTTTGTTCAAAATGAAAAACAAATAAATAACTCCAGAACTGCAAGAATTTTCTTATAAGAGCCAACAGAATCGAAGCCTGACTAGGTATACCTATAACATTTCTATATAGGTAATCCTCTTTCTTAAGCATAAATCAAACTTTTATTCCAAAACAAAGTTATCCCACGTTCTTCTTTTTTTTTTTCTTTCTGATGAAACAAAAAAAAAAAAGAAGAAAACTGTTCGTAAAACTTTTCCTCTTTTCTAACAAATATAAAAATAAAAGTAAAATCCGACATGTCACCTCATACCTACTTCATTTTTAACCATACCTACCCTCATGTCCCCAACACAAACGACCCTCGTCCTTGTCATGAAATACGACAGTGAGTCCTTGAATATACTTTGACAAATATGTATAGTTGGAAAACGCCAACCGGATTCTAAACATCTAACTCAATCTAACAATCATCCAACCATGAAAACTTTCCTGAATACCGGCAATTAACTTGTCTTTCCCGCCATTCGTCGTTGTCCTTGTCATCGTCTTCGTCGTAATACTGTGCTTTACAAACTCCATCATGAACTATTGCCTGAGTTTCCACTTTACTTCAAGAAAATCCTGATCCCTCTCGCTGTATCTGTCTCATTTTCATTTTCCATATTATATATTTATATGTATCATGAAAACAAATCACTGACGTGTGTTGTTTGCTTATATATGACTTGGCTTGCCAAAACTAACTTTGTTTTTGCCATGTAGGTATGCAAAATAGTTTCTTTAACGTTTATAACAATATCATGTCAAAGAGGGATTCTACCCCTATATACAACACCGCACTCTGTCGAAGCAGGACAGTTCTAAGTCTATCTAAACTTCTTCACATACACACATAAGGGGTAAGTTTTTCCTTGATGCTCGTTAAAATTCACAATCCTTTACCACCCAGCAGACCTCTCTAAAAAGAAGGGGATATTCCATAACGAAAGCTGAATTAAAAATGAGATGGGGTGTTTTTGGTAGAAATATATAGTATAGAGGAAGTGAGAGGTGAAAAATTCAAGTCTGCGTTTTCATCTCATTCCAGCCAAAAAACCATACATTTATTTTTATTTTTTTTTTTATTCCAAGAATAAACTAAGTGTGCGTTGAATTGTTATTTTACCAGCTCATGTAGGATGTGGATGATTGGATATGAATTAAAAAGGCTAAGAAAAAAAATAAAGTGAACACGAAGTCGACAAGGCCGCATGTAGGGAAGGACAAAAGAGGGCACTTCTACCCCTGGATCTGGTCCGTACCAAATTACTTATATATTTTTTATTTTTTTTTACTACAAACGTTTGACAAATGCGGCTGGTTTCTTATACATATTCAGCCTTATTGAGAGTTTCACCCGAAAAATATTTCACCTTAAAATTTTTTGTTCCCCTGGAATTTTAAAAGCTATTGTGAGTTTCGCCCGAACGAAATTTCGATCGCCTACTAAAAATAAGTGAACATTTAGGCTGTCAATAACATCACATTCCGCCCGAAATGAATGTTCACAATAAGGGGAATTTTTTAACATAAAATTTCGGGTCAAACTCACAATAGGCGAAAAGTGAAATATCAAATTTTCCGGGTGGAATGTTGTTCGGGCGAAACTCACAATTGATTGAAGTTTTGATTTTTTTTCTATTGAAGTTTATGCTTTTCCCTCCACTCGTGGCTCTGTGCCAAGTTAAATAAAATCCAAGTCGCACTTGAACTGAAGCGGTTCGACAGTAGGTACTCGACAAATTATTATAATTTACGACAAAATGTCCAGTTAATGCAAGGCATGCTCCCAGTATCCTTGATTTCCAAACATTCCGAATTAGGGTGAACATATATTCGCGACACAAATATCTAAGATAGCTCAACGCCAAGTTAATGTTGGGCAAAAGTTTGAAGTGCGTCGCAAAGCTACGTCTAAATCTCACTTCAACTGTATTGCACGACAGTAGCTTATAAATTGATGTAATTCGACAAAACTACAAGCAACGGACTAAAACTGATAGAGTTTTTGACGAGAAAAACGGAGGAACTTGGTGTTCTCCAGATCAATGAAACATCAACCGTTGCAATTGACGCTAGGGGCCGATTCTGGTTCTGTGAAAAAGTTTTTTTTTTTTTTTCTCTACAAGTGGAAATCTTCAAAAGACACTAATTGGTTATATTCGGTACCAAGTAGTGTAGGACTTGTACCGCACCACTAAAACCACAAGGATATCAGGACCAATCTATAATGAAGATTGACAGAATATTTTTATTTCTTAAATACAAAATCGCATTGGGGGAAGTTTAAAGTTTTAATACTTTCCCATCGCATTTAAACCATCAGCTCTTGAGGCTTGGTTCTTCTTACTGGCTGAACACAATGCCCTGCTGCAACTGGAATCGGAGCTGCAGCTGCAACTGCTTTAAAAAAATGTCGTACGTCGTTTTTTTTATCTGCCCACAATGAGCTGTACAGCTTTTTATATATTTTAAAGGAAAAAAAAACAACCACGAGTTTATTATTCACTTTTTTTATTTCCAATATTTTTCTTTTAATAAATATTTTTTTTCGCGACACAAATGAGCACTATATAAATTGAAACTTCAGAAGTGCTGCACGTGAAAAATTTAAAAGTTGGTGAACCTTTGCAGCACCGTCTGCAGCAGCGACTGCAGTTGCGTTGCGTTGTGTTCGTAACTTTGAATTTGTGTGTATTGAATATTTTGACAGCTATTCAGTTGCAGCTTCCAGTTGCAGCTCCGTATCCATTGTGTTCAGCCAGTTAGTCTTCGAACATTGTCACGTACATTTAATACAGTCTCCATCTCGTAGTTAGAATGACTAATGCAGTCGCTGATTATATGATACAGTGTGTTTTCTAACCACTTCTGTAACCATTTCTATTTGTAGATCACGATCCAAGTCGCTATTTCTCATATACCAATGGGCATTTATTATTCCACGAAGGACTTTGTTTTTGAATTTTTGGATGGTTTCAGCATTTGTTTTCTTTATAAAGGGTGATTTTTTAGCTGGTTTGGTTTTGGCAACACTGGTTTTGACAGCTGACGTGTGTTTAGTACCTTGTGTCACTGTCAAACAGCTTCAGTTTGGTTTGCAATTTAACCATGGATCGTCCTACAAATGAACAACGCTTGCAAATTATTGAATTTTACTATCAAAATTCGTGCTCGGTTCGAAATGTTCATCGCGCGCTGCTTCCATTTTATGGTCGGCATTCTCGACCTTCTGAGCAGTCTATTCGGAAGATTGTGACCAAATTTCGCACCAAATTTACTTTGTTGGACATTAAACCACCAACACGTTTACGTACTGTGCGTAATGAAGAAAATATTGTGGCCGTATCAGCTAGTGTGACAGAAGACCGCGAAATGTCGATTCGGCGCCGTTCCCAGCAGTTAGGCCTTTGTTACAGCACTACGTGGAAAATTTTGCGGAAGGATTTGGGCGTAAAGCCTTTTAAGATACAGCTGGTGCAAGAACTAAGGCCAGCCGACCTACCACAACGCCGAATTTTTGGTGAATGGGCTCTTGGAAAGCTGGCCGAGGATCCGCTTTTTTATCGAAAAATTGTGTTCAGCGATGAGGCTCATTTTTGGTTGAATGGGTACGTAAATAAGCACAATTGCCGCATTTGGAGTGAAGATCAGCCAGAAGGATTGCAACAGCTACCAATGCATCCCGAAAAAGCCACTGTTTGGTGCGGTTTATGGGCCGGCGGCATTATTGGGCCATATTTCTTCAAAGATGATGCGAATCGCAGCGTTACTGTCAATGGTGAACGCTACCGAGCGATGATAACAAACTTTTTTTTTGCCCAAAATGGAAGTTCTTGACTTGCATGATATGTGGTTTCAACAAGACGGTGCCACATGCCACACAGCACGCGAAACAATGGCGCAATTGCGAGGCGAGTTTGGTGAACAGTTAATTTCACGTTTCGGGCCGGTCAATTGGCCGCCTAGATCGTGCGATTTGACACCATTAGACTATTTTTTGTGGGGGTATGTCAAGGCTAATGTCTATAGGGACAAGCCCGCTTCGATTGACGCACTGGAAGCCAACATCCATGCATTCATTCGTGAGATACCGGCCGATATGTGTGAAAGAGTATGCCAAAATTGGACTCAGCGGATGGGCTACCTGAGACGCAGCCGCGGTCAACATTTGCATGAAATTATCTTGAAACATTAAATTGCAAGGTTCAAACTATAGATTCAAATAAATATTTCATTCATTTTTTCGAATTTTTTGTGTTTTTTTAAAAAAAAAAGTTCTAAACCTCTTAAAAAATCACCCGTTACAACCGCAGAGTTGGATGCAATAAGTTCAAACGGGTTTTAGTACTTGGTTGTAAAGCATTATTTTGTTCTGGATAGATAAGTAAGAATTCTTACCTAGTAACCAATAAATTTTTCTATATTTTAGGTTTAGTTCTTCTCTTTTCTTTTATAATGTGCTCCTTCCACTTAAGCTTGGCATCCAAAGTCATTCCAAGGTATTTGGCACTATTGGCGTAAGATACATCTTTACTGTTAATTACAATTGGAACATTAATAATCTTTTTGTTGGTAAAGTTTATATGAGTTGATTTTGTTTCATTTAGTTTTATACGCCATTGTTGCGTCCACAATCTCCAAACTCTTTCTGTAGCCTTCACAACGCATTTATCAGGCACTAAAATGACAGTATCATCGGCAAATGTGGCCATGATAGCATTAATTGTCCACTGGAATATCCCTAGTATATAACAAATAGTATTGGTCCTAGGACACTTCCTTGTGGTACACCGGCTTTAATTTTATTAAGTTCCAAATACTCTTGCTCGTACCGTACTCTAAAGAGTCGGTCGGTAACAAAGGATTTCAGTATTTCGTAGAACTGTCTTGTTAGGTCTCTATGCAGTTTGTACTCAAGTCCCAAATGCCAAACCTTGTCAAAGACTTGAACAACATCTAGAAATAGAGCGGAACATACTTGTTTTTCTTCAACTGCCTTTTCAACAACATTCGTAATTCGATGTACTTGGTCTATCGTGGAATGTTTGTTTCTGAATCCAAACTGATGGTTTGGGATTAGTTTTCTTTCTTCTATTACTTTACTAAGCCTTTTCAGGAGCAGTTTTTCGAAAAATTTTGCCATAATTGGTATAAGAGATATTGGCGTGTAGGAAGTTACTTCTGTTGGTGGCTTAACTTGCTAAGGAATAACAATGACTTCTGCAATTTTCCAATGATGTGGTACATATCGAAGCGTAAGGCATGCATTTATTATATATTCGAGTTTTTGAAGGCTAATGTTGGCATTTCTTTCAAAACTTGGGCAGTTATTAGATCATACCCGGGTGCTTTTTTATTTGACAACTTGTGTTTACACGTGCTTCTTATTTCTTTGAGCGTGACGAAGGGAATTTCCAATTCGTCGTTTCTATCAACAAAATTTAATTTATTTGTAACTTCACTTTCTGGAATGGGCTTAAAAACATTCGAGAGATGTTCCGCGAAGATTTCAGCCTTCAGTTTTGGGTTTGCAATCCATTTTCCGTCTTGTGCTTTAATAGACGGGTTTTGAATTTGGTGTCTTTTAAGGCGTTTAGCTGCTTTCCATAAGGAGTATTCGGTAGAAGCATCCGTCGTCAAACTTTTCAGAAATCTATTAAGTGACTCGTTTTTGAATTCGCAGATTATTTTTTTGAGTTCATTGCTCAGACGGTTAAATACAGCCTTATCGTCAGGGAATCTTGTACTTAGCCATTTTCTTCGAGCTTTTCTTTTTTCCAATACCAGCTCCCTTATTTCTGCAGGGTATTTTATTTCTGTTTCTCTCCTGTTCGAAATAGTTGGTGTATGTATGTACTTTCTTCTGCAACCTGTTGCACATCAGCAATAAATTGCTCTACTTCATGATCAATTTTTTCATTTGTTTTCATAGGGGATCCTAGGTTTATATAACTTTCAAGTTTTTTTTTTTCTGAAGTCATCCCAGTTTATTCTTTTATTAACGAGTTTAGAATTAATTTTTTCTCTTAATTCTACTTCACTCAGTGATAAGATAACTACAGAATGATCTGATGATAAATCGTAATCACCTTCGACCCTTGTATGATTTCGTTTAATAACGGGTGATTTTTTAAGAGGTTTAGAACTTTTTTTAAAAAAAAAACACAAAAAATTCGAAAAAATGAATGAAGTATTTATTTGAATCGATAGTTTGAACCTTGCAATTAAATGTTTAAAGATAATTTCATGCAAATGTTGACCGCGGCTGCGTCTCGGGTAGCCAATCCGCTGAGTCCAATTTTGGCATACTCTTTCACACATATCGGCCGGTATCTCACGAATGAATGCATGGATGTTGGCTCCCAGTGCGTCAATCGAAGCGGGCTTGTCCCTATAGACATTAGCCTTGACATACCCCCACAAAAAATAGTCTAATGGTGTCAAATCGCACGATCTAGGCGGCCAATTGACCGGCCCGAAACGTGAAATTAACTGTTCACCAAACTCGCCTCGCAATTGCGCCATTGTTTCGCGTGCTGTGTGGCATGTGGCACCGTCTTGTTGAAACCACATATCATGCAAGTCAAGAACTTCCATTTCGGGCAAAAAAAAGTTTGTTATCATCGCTCGGTAGCGTTCACCATTGACAGTAACTCTGCGATTCGCATCATCTTTGAAGAAATATGGCCCAATAATGCCGCCGGCCCATAAATCGCACCAAACAGTGGCTTTTTCGGGATGCATTGGTAGCTGTTGCAATGCTTCTGGCTGATCTTCACTCCAAATGCGGCAATTGTGCTTATTTACGTACCCATTCAACCAAAAATGAGCCTCATCGCTGAACACAATTTTTCGATAAAAAAGCGGATCCTCGGCCAGCTTTCCAAGAGCCCATTCACCAAAAATTCGGCGTTGTGGTAGGTCGGCTGGCTTTAGTTCTTGCACCAGCTGTATCTTAAAAGGCTTTACGCCCGAATCCTTCCGCAAAATTTTCCACGTAGTGCTGTAACAAAGGCCTAACTGATGGGAACGGCGCCGAATCGACATTTCGCGGTCTTCTGTCACACTAGCTGATACGGCCGCAATATTTTCTTCACTACGCACAGTACGTAAACGTGTTGGTGGTTTAATGTCCAACAAAGTAAATTTGGTGCGAAATTTGGTCACAATCTTCCGAATAGACTGCTCAGAAGGTCGAGAATGCCGACCATAAAATGGAAGCAGCGCGCGATGAACATTTCGAACCGAGCACGAATTTTGATAGTAAAATTCAATAATTTGCAAGCGTTGTTCATTTGTAAGACGATCCATGGTTAAATTGCAAACCAAACTGAAGCTGTTTGACAGTGACACAAGGTACTAAACACACGTCAGCTGTCAAAACCAGTGTTGCCAAAACCAAACCAGCTAAAAAATCACCCGTTACCTTTAGCTACGAAAAAATAAATAAGGTCTGGTATTTTATTTGGATCAGATATGCCAGTTGTTGGTTGGTTCTTGGGTTTATTTTCAACCTTCGGTTTTTTGCCTTGTACTACTGCTTTTGAGATTGTTGTATTTTTAAGCTTCTTCGTGGTTTTGTTTTTGCTTTTTTTGTCTTGGAATTGTTTGGCAAGTGGACAATGGACATCCTCTATAGGTTGCTGGATGGTCGCCTTGGCAGTTCACACATTTCGCTTTATGTTCTTTGCTCAGGACAGTTTTTTTTCTCAAGCATGAGACACAAGCAAACTCGCAGTTGCAGTATTTTTGCGTATGACCAAAGGCTTGGCAGCGTGGTTCAATCTTTACAATTATACCCATGATTGATCTAGTACCGTAGTTTTATTCCAGACTTTCAGTATTTTCAAAAGTGAGCATAAATAAAGGTAGAGACCTCTTTTTTGTCATTGGTGCCCCATTGGAGTCTTTGACCATCTCATTTTTGATAACACTGTTTGCATCAAGATCTTCAAAGCCTTTATGTACAAGGTCTTCGACAATTTCTTTGGTTATACACGATGAGTGAAGGCCTCTAGCTACTACTTTTGTTGCTCTTGTAGCTTTGTTTTCATATGAGTGCAACTGAATTTAGTGTTTGTTCAATTCTTCAGTGACAGATCTGTACGCATTGGCGTCTTCGACAGTGACTTTCCAATTAATGTCTTTATTGTACGAAGTATATTTACACACTTCCTTGGTACATTTTTCTATAATTTTTGTAAGCTCTCCAAACACTGTAAATCCTGAGATCATTATTGGAGGTGGTGTAAATTGCCTTTCACCTTTACCGTTGGACTTCCTTTGGGACATGTCTTTAACTCCGTTCTCTGCTCTTGAAGGTAATGATTGAGTTTTAATAAAAGCCTCTGGGCTGCCCTCTGCTTTTCGTTTTTGTTTGTTACCTTCAGTTTCAATTATGAGTCCGTCCTCATTTGGGTGAAACTCAGTTGCAGTTTTTGTAGGGCTAACCGATATAGGCCCTTCTTGTCAAGCAAGGTGACTTTTTCTTCCAATCTTTTAACTTGTTGTCAGAGGCTCTTGACCAGAACTTGAAGTTTTTTTCTGGCTAAAATTTCATTTTGCCATTCCTTGTAATAATCTGTTGAACACCGTTTGCCCTCTTTTTTTTTTGAACTTTTCATGGTTAGGTTAGGTTAGGTTAGCAGGGGTGATAAGCGGCAAGCCGCAGTTATCTCACACGGATCTCAATGGAACCATTGTGCTCCCCAAAAGGTGTGTGTCAGGTTGGAATAAGGAGAGCCAGGGAAAAGAGTAAGTGGAAACTTAGGAATGGGTTGCCTCCCTGAACTATCCTGAAATCTGAATGAATTTTAGAATATTCTTTAGTGGCAAAAACGATATGTCGCATAGATCTTCGAAGAAGTGTTCTCCGAGGACTGTTCTCCTGGTTCTTGCTAGGCTGGGGCATTCACAAAGAAAGTGATAAGAGCCCTCCTCCGCCTCTTCATCCTGACAACCTCATTGAGTTGTGACCCGTTAGGATTCCAACCAAGAGGGACAATTGAGGCCTGCTTTGCTTTAGTAAGTAGTCTGTTTTTTTCCTTGAAAAATCCGGCGATAGATTCCTCGAGACCCGACAAGTGTCAATTGATGACCATCTGTCATTTTCGGATTTGAGGAAGCCCTGACGAATTCTATTCTTTGCATTTTCTAGCGGTATAAGAACCGAAAATTCTGTTTGGCTCGGATTAAGAGAAGACCCGTTTTCGGCCAACTCATCTGCCTTTTCATTCCCTCGAATATCACGGTGCCCAGGGACCCAATGAAGGGTTACTGTGTTTGTTTCGCTCAGTAATTTCAGCTCACTGCGACATCTGTCCACTAGTTTGGACTTTGTGACGAACGAGGAGATAGCTTTTATTGCCGCTTGGCTATCAATAAAGATATCAATGTCAATATTTATTATTTCGTGTGCAGTGAGGTTCTTCGCAGCCTCACACACTGCAAGCACTTCCGCTTGAAAAACACTACAATAATATGATAGTTTTAGTGATATATTTAGGGGTGGGTTATCTGAAAAAATGCCTGACCCTACCCCATAAAGTGTCTTGGAGCCATCTGTAAAGACCGATACGTGATTTGTTTTTATGACCCGGTTTTCTGTCCAGGATTCCCTTGTGGGAATATCCGTTAGGGCCATGGTTATTGGTTCCCTTTTCGCTAATGTCTAATTTTCCATTTGATTTTTTGGTAGGGTTGTCGATGGAATTACCCTCGATGAAAACATATTTGGCGGAGTTCCTTGGAATTTTATACTCCGTCTATTTTCTTGTAGCAATAAATGGTGCTCCCCTGCAGAATCCTTAGGACCGTACTCCGAAGAGAGTGGATTTGCCAGTTTTACTGGTTTGCCACCTGGGGTATTTAATCTGTTTGTTTTACTCATTGTCACAATCATTTTGTTTGTAGTACCTAACTTTACTTTTTGTTACTATAAACACATGTTACTTCTTCTACTCATAGTTTAAATTCAGCCGTCCCTCTGGGATCAGACGCTGACCAATAAGCCGCACAATGTGCGTCAGACGCTCTGATTTGGATTTGTTGGGAGCTGGTTCTTCAGGGCGATATCTTATCTTTTACCCCTAATTCCTGAGAAGGTGACTCAGGTGTCACAGCTCATGGATCCATGGATCTAACGCTCGTCGTTAGTTCACCTTCTAGGTTTTCCAGGGGGTACCACTTGGTGGAAGTGACGATGCGATTTTGAAAAAATAAATTAGTTTGAGCAAATTTATTTTATTTGTGGATTGGAATTGGATTTAGACTATTTTTGAGTTTTTATTATAGAAACTGGAAAATTTATGAAAAATTGTTCTATCCCATACAAAAATTACTCTTGGAATTAATTTAGTTTGAAAAAAGTGGATCTTAGAACAAAACGGTTGTAAATTATCTGCAGAACCGAAAGAGTTAGATCAAAATGGTTTTCAAATTCAGAAAGAGCATGCCCAAATTATTAAAACTCCATCATTAACTTGTTTTTACAAAAAAGTGGATATAGACCAATTTCGTTCTACCCGTTTAGGCTCTACCTTAAATTTTAGATGACCCGCAATTTTGCAATTGATTTGATCCACATTTTATTTTATTTTAAAAACTAGAAGATCATAGAGAAATGTTGAAATATTTCCCAAGTTTTTCATCAATGTACATATAATATACTCACCTTAAACCCGACAACTAGATGAAATAACCCTCTAGAGACGGTATGTAGGTAGGTGATTGAGCTTTATGAAGGTAGCACACATCCTTCATAATTCCCTGCGGGTTTTTTGATGATTTTCAATTCGATGATGTTTCTTGTGGTTGCAGTAAAGGAAGCCATATAGCCAGATGAGCTAAATATTACTTCGTATACAAGACACGTTTTGGGTAAGGGTATCACCTTAAAGATTCTTATTTCCTCCTCCCCCCCCCCCCGCTGCCCCTCTGGAATAAAATGAAGTAAAGAAATGGAAGGAATTATATGGTGGTTGTGTGGGTGATGGTTGAATGTTCGGCGAACGTAGATAACTCTCAGAAGAATTTTGAAATCCTATGGAACGAAACGAACCAACCAAACCTATAATATGTGTGAAGTTTCCTTAAAATGTATAGATAGATACGAGCGTGCGGTTTATTCACATTATAGTGGAGCAAGTATGTATAGGTAGGTACATTATAGTACTATACTAAAAATGACTTTACAGGTGGATCTGACGATATACATACATATTTCATTTTTGCCAGTGGTTTTCATGAAGAATATTAAATAACATACCAGACTATAAAAGCTTCTGGGGCATCATTAGAGCCATGTAGTTATATAATCTTTAGTATATAGATCCTGTCTGCTATGGGATATAATATACCCTTAGGTGACGGCAATCAATTCTTTCATGTTTGGATGCGGCAGACTTCCTTACCTAAAGAATATTGCTCAAATTTGGTTGTTTTTTTTTTTTTTTTAAGGATATTTCGTTAAGTTTAATTTTAGGGAAAATAAGGGTAAAATGTACTGTAAAATAAATAAAAAATATTTAATATTTTATTTAAGCTCAATATTTATTTCTGTCAACTTATTAACGCATTTTTTTTTGTTTTCTCTATTTTTCCAGCAATAAAATCAAAAATCAAAATTTAAAAAAAAAAAAAAAAAAAACCTCAAACAAAGAACATAGTGTTCAGCCTTTTCGTTAAATCGCACAAAAATAAGCATTAAATTAAAATTAACACAAATTAAAATTAAAGCAATATAAATATAATTATTGTAAAACTTAATAAATATCATAGACAAGGCTCATCAATCATCAATTTTTGGCATTAATTATAATACAATAATAATAATAATAATAATTAAAAAAAAAAATTAAATTTAAATTGAAAATTTCTAATATCTCCGCGGATGCGGGCAGTTGAGAAGATAAGGTTTTTTAAATTAAATAATGTGGAGCACAATATCGCCAACAAATTCAAAAAAATTACTCATCGGCAGTTCACGAAGCGTTGATTATGTTGGTGATAGTACGACAACGACAAAAAAAGGAACAAAAATCTCAATCGCAATGGAAATTCATATCCAAAATAAGTGTATTTCAGCATAGCGCATCACTCTGGAGGGTGGTGCGGAACCCCCATGGCTGCAGGGCCCCCTTAAAGCGGCATTTCTGGGGGCCTCAGGAGTCGGCAAAACAAGTGTTTTACAGGTAAGTCTATTTTTTTCAATTTTTGTTTCTTTAATATTTCTTATAAAGATAATGGCGGAAAATTTTTAACAATTTAGTACGATGTTAAAGAATTTTTATCATATATGCACTAAAAATGCTTTAACATCATTCTTAATTTTGCACCAATCACATTAATTACAGAATCCGATGATTAAGCTGCGAAGGGAATCAGACTTTATTTTGATATTTCGTCAAAACTCGTAGTTAAAATGTCAAAATTGATTCTGATGTAGACTGGCAAAGATTTGATTTTTATTAGACTAAAAAAAAATTGGCACCCCAATTTTAAGAATTCATAAATATTTATTTGCACATTAAATTTCAGAAAAAAATTACAGACCCATCAATTTTCGAAAAATAATTTTGATTTTTTGTTTAAATAATCCGAAATATATTTTTTTGCAAAATTTGCAAATGCAAACTTGTTAAAAGTATTTTCATAAAAAAATTTATTTAAATCAGTTTAGAAGACAATGAAATAGTTCGGTTTTAAATCTATTCCTGTTAAATGGTAGATCGTAAAAAAAAAAATATTACACTTATAGAAAATGTCAGATAAAATTAAGCAAAAACTTACCAATTATCAGATTTTTATTTTAATTACTTTTTTTTATCACTTAAGGGGATACTTGATTCAATCGTCGTGCGTCGTATTTAAAAAGCACAAGTTAATTATACAAAAATATCAAATAGATACCTTGTAACTTTTATACTAGGTATCTAAAGTAAGTGATCATATTAAATCAACATAAAAATATGTATAAATTAACTTCACATATTCTTAAATTGACAGTACCTACTTGCTTGTATAATCAGCATGACTCAAAGTTTAATAAAACCATTGGCTGTATTCAGTTTGCACAGAAACAGGAAGAATAAAAATTCAAATTAAATTTAATTTTATAACTTAACAAGACTGAACCCTTTACCACATGAATTATTGTTTAAAGAGGAAAAAAATAAAGACGTTCTAAGACGTTTTTTATTAAAAACAAACAAACAAATTTTTCGTTTAAATAAAAAACTCAACCAAATATGTATATTTTCAACCCCTTACTGCATACGAAGCCAAATATGTCTTGTACACTTTTTACCTCTCAAACCAGCAAGTTAATAATTTTTTTTTATATAAATGTATTCATTTCAAAGAGAATTAGACATACAATCGGAAATATATTTTTATGATCACTGAACTCACCTAACAGAAAAGTTATTATTATTTGAAATAAGAAAATTTTTCACACTTCCGTTTTCATTGACAACAAGTAACACACTGACCTGCAAACATGAATATCTTCCTTCTTGTTTGGTGCACGTGTGCAAAAGCACAGCTATTTGTTCTTAGAAATGCACAGAAGAGGATTTTGTTGCGTTTTGATCATTTTTTTATTGAAGTCAGGAGAAAAGAGGACATAACTGTAGAAAGTCATATTTGGCTTTGTATGCAGTAAAGGGTTAACTTAACTTAAAAATAAAAAAGACCAGTATTTATGTTTCTGAATAGGAGATTGAAATATTTTTATTCAACTTTAAACCTACTTGGGAAACCTTTAGTTGAGTAGGGCTAAAACCCGAGATCTTTTGAACAAATTGAACAAATTAACAGTTACGAGGAACATTGATGAACCATTAACACTACGTCCCGAAAGAAACAAACGGGTTACCAAGGGGTCACGAGTTCCACAATATCGGAATTTTTCGAAAGCAAAAAAAAAAAAAACAAACGAATATGAAAATGACACTTTTAAGTGTTTTAAAATTATTTGACACAACAAAGAAGAAAAAGAACTACAATTTTATACCACTATACATATCTTTTTACCACTGCCAAATTCCTCTCTATAGTCTCTTCTTTGAGAACCAATTTTCTTTCTGCCTCTAAATTTTTACACAAAAATTTTCCACTATTTCTTTTCACCATTATTTTTTTCATTTCATTTCATTATTAAAACTTTATAACTCGCCCTTTCTTTCAAACTTGTCGCAATTCAATTTCTTTTTATTTTCTTAAACTTTTCTTATATCAATTTAAGAACCTCAAATCACAGTAAAGAAGTGTTCTACCAGTCTTACACCTTGCCTGGACGACCTCTTCTCTTAATCAAACCCAGTGCTTTTAGCCAATCAGTGTCTTGTCTTGGATCTCGGTCGCGTCATCATACAGCAACTCCCAGCATATTTGTGTGAGTGAGCTAACGCTATTGAAAACCCAGCATCTTTTCTTACTCGCACTTCAAACCCAGATTTATGCACAGTCATGCTCCATTGAATTCGCCTCTGGTATGATTTCCAGTGAAGGCAATTCAATGGGTGCATTCAGCAACCTAAACTCCCCCATACAATATTTAAAAGAAAGTTTCAGAAACATAAAAAGAAACTAAATTTTCTAACGCGGTAATTTTTCCCCTTCTATCAAAAGTAATAAAAATAGAAACAACGGAAAATATCGGTTCAAAGATTTGTTTCTATTATATTGGTACAATTTAAATGAAGTTGGCTGTAATTATCTACTTTTGCGCAGATTTGGGGAAAGAGGACTTGAAGTTAACGTTCCATCTTGTACATAAACAAAAGATTAATAATATTATATTGAGTAAGTAGCCATTCTCACAAAGAGTAACTTCAGCGTTCGGGTAGCAAGGATGACATGCTACCGTTCGGTAAGGTTATTGTGTTCTGTCGGTGATCAACTGTCACTAGCACTTTAGGTTATTGGGCTCGCCCTTCTGTCACCCATTCACTTAAAATGTCAATTTCGTTGATATTTCGATTCTTCAAGTTACTGAGCGAGTGAACCGATGACTGATGGACCATGGCTGCCCTTCTCTCTCTCAGTAAGTTGAAAGAATCACCTGTGAAAAGGAAACTGGCAAGAAAGGAAAATAGGATAGGGTACCGCGGAGAGAATGATTGATAGTTCACACTAGGTATTCGTCACGAAATCTAAGTAAGATGAACTGAACTTAGCAAAAATTGTAAACATTTGTAGGACTTAAAGGCCATTAAAAGCTATTTTGAGAATGATTTTTGTTACGGCAAATTTTACCGTGAGAAATGAAAAGACGTACTGTCAAATCAACACACTGCACTTACTAATTCACACACACACGATTTTAGAACATTATCACGATTTAATGTTTAAAATACAATTAACTCACGACGAAGTTCAGTTCATCAAGTAAGGAATGGTTAAATCAACTCTATGAAACGTTAAGTCAACATGTAGTAAAATTGAATTTTACAAGATACTATGTCAAAATAGCAACGAGCTTGGTTAAAACTTACACTACAGTCATACCAAAAACTTGAAAATTTATTTATTTACAAGAATTTAATTTTAAAACAACTTGATATCTTATAACATCAACTACAATTTTTGTTACTTTAATCTTTATATGGGAAATTTAACTATGCATTTAAATTTGATCACTTGTTTAAATTTTGCCTAATATTTTTTTTTTTGTTTTTTAATCTTATGAGTCGATTTTGAGAAAAATAAAATTTCCCTTATCGGTTTTAACACAGTTGTATGGTCTAGATTCCGTTTTTTAAATAGGAATAATTTTTGTTAAAAATGAAGCGTTGGGAAGATGAAGGTGCTAAGTGACATTTTTTTGAAATTTTCATTTTTTCTTGCAGATGGAGATCTTATTCGAAAACTTAAATTTCTCTATCATCTGCTCGTCTGTATCGCATCTAGATTCCTATTTACCAAAGAGATGAAGGTGTTATATGCAAGTGCCTCTTAAAAAACTTAGTGGAAGATGGTGTTAAACGCACTTAAGCTCTTCATTATGAAACATGAATTATATCTGAACGTTTCATTTCGAACATGAAAGTGCTATGTATGCACTTATTACTTTCATTCTTTCATTCAAAATTTATTTTCATTTATTTGAGAATAAAGTATTGTTTTCAATAGGAAATAACATCGTATCCAATACTTTAATCAGTGCAGGCACCACGCACGAGCGACACAGGTGTCGTAGTAATAGTTGTAGGAACGCAGGTTTGGCAATTTATAGCAAAACGTGAGATATTATTTAAAGTTTTTCGGTTTTCTTACACTAAGGTCCAGTTTCACGGTGAAGTAAGTGTCACTTAAGTGACAAATATGGAAAACTAATTCCCAATTTCACAGTGTAAATTTATCGGAATAAGTGACACTTAAGTCTCCCATGTTGGCCACTTAAGCTAGGACCGCACTCAGCGGAACTGAACTTCACGACTTATTTGTAGGAAATTGTATGAGCTAAATCGCACTAAGCGACAACTGCACTTCACGGCGCGACACTATGCGACAAAGTTGGTAATCTGACCAACTTCGTCGTGACGTGAAGTTTCGTTCAGTTTCGTGCTAAAGTGCGCACGGTGTCGCTGAAGTGCAGTTCCGCCTAGTGCGGTTCTACCTTTAAGTTCCACCGTTGTATATAAAATCTATAGTACTATCATGAACACAAATTTTTTAGTCGAACATAATATTATGTCCTGTACGCATCGCTGAGATCGCCACAAATTAGAATATTGAGACTTAGATAAGTGTAGGGAATAAGTAGTAAGAGCGAGAAGGATCTTTTATTTAAATTCTGCAAATATAATAAGATTCCTTAAAAGGGTCCACGTGCATGAAAATATTTTGTTTAATTAAATTTGTGTTTCAATTAAATTTTAAATTAATTACATTTTTTCACACATACTTTTATGTTCCTCCGCGCCGCAATGATAAAAATCTAATAGATCGGATGAAATTCATCCCAATGGAACATCAATGGTTCTATTCAAATGCATTTTCAGCAGGTCCTGAGGGAAAAAAAGAAAAAAAATGTCAAAAAATAAATAATTATAAGAGTAAAATTTGTCACTTAAGAACTTTATACCAAAACTAATTAAGTATATTCAATTTAGTTTGTGGATAAAGTTATCTCCAAAGTTCTTTGTTGTCAATAAAGAGTTTTATTAAATTTAAAAGCAATTGAGTTGTATTAACTTAAAATTGGCCATATGGAATTTTTATTATTTTTATGAAAAAAGTTACAGGTAAAAAACTTTAAATGCCGCTTACTCAAAACTTTGAAAATGTTGCTTAGCACCTTCATCTTCCAAACGCTTCAAATATCCTATGCTTTTCTTGATTGCAGTATTTTAAGACCTTAATCTTGAATATCCGTTATAGAATATTTGATATATCAAATTATTATTAGTGAAACAATGTCGTTTGTTTTTTTTTATTTACTATTTATCTAAATATCTTAAAATTAATTCTTATAAAACTAACCTTTACTTATCTTCTGTTGTTGTAACACTAAAACTTCCAGCAGTGATATTTTTTTTTAAATTCCAAAATTCATCATCAACTTTTGAATTAAAAATTAAAAAAAAACAATCGAATCGATTTATAACTAAAATTATTTATTTCATCGTATTTTTTTTTTTCTCATATATTTTTTGTCACTCCACCATAGTTTTAGACACAATAACGTTGCCTTAAATTTCATTCATTAACTTTAAAGATCCAACAGTTAGAACCCAAGTTATAAGCTTCGTAAGCCAACCTTATCGAAAGTTTTTTGAATAACAGAACACTCCTAATAAACCTCGTGGGTTGTCGACGGATAATTACCCTTTTTCATAGTTCTTTATAATGATACCTCAAGGGAACTGAAAGATGGTTTTCTTTTTATGAAGAAGTTTGAAATTAAATTCGATACAAAGGCTTTCGGATAACTGACTCAGAAGGACCAAACAGAAACTAAATTAAAGTTTAATATACAAACTAACCAATCAATGCATTGCTTCAATGTTAAACAATTTCCCTCACTCCTTGGACTCTTTAAAAAATAAATTGATTTATTTAATTGCGGTATTTTATATATGACTTTGAAATATAATTAGCTGAAAAATCTCAAAACTAAAAACTTAAAACTTAAGAATGATTTTTAACATTTTTAACAAAGATACAAAAAAAAAAAAAAAAAAAAACTAGGTACCAAAAAAGTAAAAGAAATTGTGTTCCTCAATTTTGTTCAGCAGTGTAGGTATGTACATATTTTAATAGTCAACAACAAAAACATAACCTCTGAATTCTGATCGTTTAGCTCATATGTCACGTATGCTTATCCAATGTCTCTTTATCAAATATAAAACGCCTTTCGTTATTCTAACGTAAATCTCAATAAAGTACATATGCTACCACAAAACAGTATACGACATCACTTCTCCCTCAAAAACAAAAATTCTATCACGTTTAATGATACACAAGAAAAAAGTACACCCTTGTTGATTCATTTCCTACCAACCATATACTTATAAACATACATTATACATACATACATACCAAGGATTACCTTTAAGATTTTCAGGAAGTTTAAATAGCATTTCAATATTCTGAAATAGATATCAAGATATTTAATAAGACGATTAAGATACCGCCTCTGAGATAATTGTTGTTTTTGTTGGCAACATTGTAACCAAAAACCAAAACCAGAAATATCCACATCCACCTACAATCTACATATATGTATACTCTCAGGCTATAGAAAATAAATTTAAGGAAAACCTAGAAGCATCGTGCTGATAACAAACAGATTGCTTTTTGGTTCGTTGTCATCGTTGTCGTCTTCTGATTCTGGTTCTGGTCAGGTCGATACTTTCTGTGCTGAAGCCCATGGCAGCAAATACAAAACCAAATAGCAACCACATCCACATAAAATTCACACCCAAATATTCATGATTCTTAAAGTGTAATTCCACTCAAAATTTAAAAGAGCATTTTCTTAACATTTTAAAAAGGAAGGGCAAATGAGTTTTTTTTTTTAAGAATTCTATGAGATATAAAAATTATCATTGAAGCTGAAGAGAAGAAATTTAAAGTATGTACCAAGGTATATATCCTCCTATGTATCAATATAGAATCCAATGAAATAAACTCAAGTCATAAAAGTGAAAAAATGAATGAACAATGCTTTTACTAGGTACGGATGAATGTTTCCACAATTCATTCTGAGCTTTTTTCGCGATATGGTTGCCAACAGACAAGAATAGTAAAGTGAAATTTTAAATGATATACAGGGTGATCGGTATAAGGTGCACCAAAAAGCTAAAACGAGTAGTTTGGGTTAATACAAGAAAAAAATCGTATAGGAGGGGGGGTCTATTTCCCCCCCTTTTAGAAGGGAGGGGCAATTTTCTAAAAAATTGACTTAAAATGGAAAAAAATTATTTAAAAACAACGGTAAAATTTACTCTGCCATGCTATACCTTTTTGGAAAGCCAAAAATCCCTTCTTTAATTTTCATTTTAAATTAAATTAATTTTCAAACTCAAAATTTTGAAGAAAAAAAAAAAATTTTTAAATTTCAAACTAATTTTTTTCAAAATTTTATGTAATTAAGTACATATAATTTTCGCATCCGGTTTTCTGTTTTTTTATTGAAAATTAATAAGAGCATTGAATTTTGAAACAAAAATTATACTTAATTGCATAAAATTTTTAAAAAAATTAGTTCGAATTTTTTTTTTTAAATTTGGAGTTTGAAAATAAATTTTTCAAAAACTATTCACTAACATAATTTAATTTAAAATGAATATCAAAGAAGAGATTTCTGGCTTTCCAAAAAAGTATAGCATGGCATTGTAAATTTTACCGTTGTTTTTAAATATTATTTTTTCTGTTTTAAGTCAATTTTTTAGAAAATTGCCCCTTCCACCTGAACGGCGGGAAATAGACCCCCCATACTATTTTTTTTTGTCTTTACCCAACCTACTCTCTCTAGCTTTTTGGTACACCTTATACCGATCGCTCTGTATAACCTTGCCGTTGAAAGAACTTCAAGTACATACATATTTATTTCTACCACACGCAAAAAAATAATTACTAACCCAGAGCGTTTTTCTGTGGGTTAAGAAAAAATGTGTTAATTAATATTACGTAGTCAAGGGTAAAAATTATCATAGTTCACTATGTTAATTCTAACGTAGTCGACTCCATTAAAATAAACTGTTTAAAATAAAATCGTAAAAAGGTTATATTAATGGAGAAACTTGGTAAGGATAAGCAATTTTGAAAATCGTTTATGTTAAACGAATACCTTGTTTAATTCAAATACTTGTATTTAGTTAATTTTACACATCTCTGAGTAGATCTGTTACTATATGAGCGATTTAATACATTTCATTAACTAACTTAATTGGTTATTGAAACCGAACAAACTAACCCAGAAATAATTAAATAATACGATTTAGTAGATAAATTTTAACCTAATAAGTGTGTAGATTTCAATTAATTTGTTTAATCGAGTTGACTCGTATAATTTAACTTGGTGAGTGTACAGGTTGTATATATTAACTTAACCGTCGGATGTGGAATTTATCTGTAAACTTAATTAAATCAAAGGTGATGGTATTTAAGAGAGGTTTTGGGAGGTAAGCCCGATCTGAAAAATGGACTTTCAATGGTGAAAACATCGAGATTGTTAAAGAATACAAGTATTTGGGTATTCTATATTAGATCAAATTTGAGCATGAAAAATCACCTTACTGATAAACTTAGTGTTGCCAAAACAAGTCTCAATTCATCATGGAGAGCATGCATGTGCAGTCCAGGACTTCATCCTTCAGCAAAGTACAAACTGTTTGAAAGCACTGCTACTTCAACAATGTTTTATACGCTGCCCAAGTTTGGAGTCTCTCCAAGTTTGACGAAGTTCGGTTTGGTTTTTCATAAAACGATGCTTTTATCTGCCGCAAAATAGCCCTAATTATATGCTGCTTCTATAGAAACAGGATTATCCCCGTTGCCAATATCAACCATCAAGCTGCATTTTGATTTCATTCTGAAAATATTATCCCAAATGCCTGATACTCGTCTACCTAAGCAAGTGTTGCGACACGCAATTCGTTCCAATACACTATTTTTTAAAGAATGGAGCTCCTTGGCGCAAAGTCATAACTTACAGTTAAATTTAAATCACTGTAGTACAGTTGATTAGAAGGACTCACTATACCAATTTTTGAAGGAGCTTGACCTAAATTCAAGAGAATTGTCTATTGAAGAAGCTCAATCATCAATCCATCAAAATTACTACATGACAATTAGATTATAACTTAGAAGGCCTCAACTATTTTAATAGCGAATTCAATGTTGAATTCATCGAAACCATATTCAGGACGAAGGGGGAGCTTCTCAGGCAAAATTATATCCCTCATCGTGATGATCTCCCCATTTTTTGCTCACTATGCAATGTGAATACGCGAGAGGATATCTTTCACATTATTTCAAATTGTCCAATTTTGAAAGACATTCGAAAGAGGTGTCTTGGTCGGAATGAACTTAACTGGGGTAAAACTAAAGATGTTTTCAATGGCAGAACTGGATGGCGAAATCTTTTCTCCTTTGTCACGACTGCAGCAGCCTACAGACAGAGACTAGTCGACGAAGATTTTTAGTTTTCAATATATGTACCTAAATTGCAATATCTAAAGTTAAATTCAAATTTGTTTGCAACTTCATCAATTTATAAATTTTCAATCTTTGTTTTTTATTCATTTAAGTTAAATATTGTTTAAATTTGAATTTGTCAATCAGATAGCGGCATTAAGCCATGTCTTAAATTGTATCTGTATAATTATACACTGTGGAAAAAAACAACAATTTGAACTCAATAAATCGACATTATTATTATTATTATTTTATTAACTTAACCGAGTTTTACATGTGCGTGAAGTTAGCACCGCCATTTTGGATTTTTGTAAAAAAAAAGGTTGTGCTGCGATGTGCCCAACTTGTGCTGCGATGTGCCGTATTTTTTAAAAAAATCGTACTAAGCGTTTGGTTTTTAGAGGCTATTCTTGTTTTTTAGCGTGAAGTTAGCACCGCCATTTTTGATTTTCAAAAAAAAAAAAGTTGTGCTGTATTTTGCTTAACTTGTGCCGGCATGTGCCGTAAATTTTTTTTTTCAATTCGCAAATTTGCAAATTTTACGCATAAAATTTTTTGCAAAATTGCGATTTTCAAAACAATCAAAGTTGTGCTGTATAATGCTCAAAAAATAATACTAAGAACCGAAGAGATAACAAAAAAATTCGCATATTTGCAGCTTTTACGATCGAACGAAAATGCTGCGAAGCACCAGAGCGTGAAGTTAGCACCGCCATTTTCGAATTCCAAAAAAAAAAAAGTTGTGCTGTATTGTGCTCAACTTGTGCCGGCATGTGCCGTAAATTTTTTTTTTCAATTCGCAAATTTGCAAATTTTACGCATAAAATTTTTTGCAAAATTGCGATTTTCAAAACAATCAAAGTTGTGCTGTATAATGCTCAAAAAATAATACTAAGAACCGAAGAGATAACAAAAAAATTCGCATATTTGCAGCTTTTACGATCGAACGAAAATGCTGCGAAGCACCAGAGCGTGAAGTTAGCACCGCCATTTTCGATTTTCAAAAAAAAAGAAGTTGTGCTGTATTGTAGGTATGTATGTATATATGTGCCGTAAATATTTTTTCTTAGTACAATTGTTTTGATTGCTTGCTTTCAATTCAAACGGCACGGTATCATTTTATGTAAAACAGAGATCGCGACGGGCAAAATTGTTGCCCGCACCGCTAGAACTTTAAACATTTTGACATAGAAGCTCGCGACACCTGTTTTTAAAAATTCATAAAGTCGTATTCACTTTTTTAAATTTCCGGCATAGAAATGTGCGACATCTATGGTATTTTGCCTCTTATTTTCTTCATTGTTGGTTTGGAGATTGGTTATTCAAAATGAAACAACTCACCAAAAATAATATTATTGATGATGAAGAAATTGTGGAAAATTTGATTTCAACGGGAATCCCCCGAAAAAAATGCAACATAAAACCGAAGAACTAGGACCGCCTGCCATCAGAGAGAAACCAATAAAGCTAGGACCGCACTCGGCGGAACTGCACTTTAGCGGAACTGAAATTCACGACTTATTTGTAGGAAGTTGTATGAGCTATATCGCACTAAGCGACAACTGCACTTCACGACGCGACACTATGCGACAAAGTTGGTAATCTGACCAACTGTGTCGCGTAGTGAAATTTCGTTCAGTTTCGTGCGCACGGTGTCGCTGAAGTGCAATTCCGCCTAGTGCAGTTATTTCTGATCTGTTTTTTATAAATCAACAATAATTGACCACAACGCACTTCGTGTGCTTTATTTTTTGCGTAGAGAAGGCATTTTTTATTATGAAAAATTGAGAATTGTTCGGTTAAGCAATAATATTAAGGGGATTCACGCAACGTCGTAAGTTTACAAATTGTGTAAAATGATAATTTTACACAAAAGTTTTCGTGAACGCACTTTTAATTCATTTGGTTAAATGCGGTCTTATTCCTTGCGTTCGGTAAACTGTGAGATAGGCTATTCACCTATCCAACAATTTTCAGATACGTTGGGTTGTTGTTGCATCAGATGTTTTGTCACAAGGGATTACAACAACACAGCTAGCTTTGGTAAGTCCCCTATTACACGATGATTCTTTGCGTCTGACTCTTTTTTCGAATTTCTCTTTGAAAATCATCCTGTGAGTCGCACGCTATTACACGATGATTCTTTGCGCCTGACGCTTTTTCGAATTGCCCTTTGAAAATCATCAAAATAAAGTTATATAAAAAGAAACGTCAAAAAGAGTCTCGGAAATCTTGGCCCACGACTCACAGGGCAATTGGTCTTCCGTCTCATCTTTTTTCTCTTTCGCACTCGTTATGTTCGAAAAGAGTCAGACGCAAAGAATCATCGTGTAATAGGGGACTAACAAAAGAATTCGGTATTCGCTTAAAAGTTTTTAGATATTCTCGTTTCACACGAGGATTTCTTTGACATTTTCTTTTAATTTCCAAGAACATAACGAGTGCGAAAGAGAAAAAAGATGAGACGGAAGACCAATTGCCCTGTGAGTCGTGGGCCAAGATTTCCGAGACTCTTTTTGACGTTTCTTTTTATATAACTTTATTTTGATGATTTTCAAAGGGCAATTCGAAAAAGCGTCAGGCGCAAAGAATCATCGTGTAATAGCGTGCGACTCACAGGATGATTTTCAAAGAGAAATTCGAAAAAAGAGTCAGACGCAAAGAATCATCGTGTAATAGGGGACTTACCAAAGCTAGCTGTGTTGTTGTAATCCCTTGTGACAAAACATCTGATGCAACAACAACCCAACGTATCTGAAAATTGTTGGATAGGTGAATAGCCTATCTCACAGTTTACCGAACGCAAGGAATAAGACCGCATTTAACCAAATGAATTAAAAGTGCGTTCACGAAAACTTTTGTGTAAAATTATCATTTTACACAATTTGTAAACTTACGACGTTGCGTGAATCCCCTTAATATTATTGCTTAACCGAACAATTCTCAATTTTTCATAATAAAAAATGCCTTCTCTACGCAAAAAATAAAGCACACGAAGTGCGTTGTGGTCAATTATTGTTGATTTATAAAAAACAGATCAGAAATAACTGCACTAGGCGGAATTGCACTTCAGCGACACCGTGCGCACGAAACTGAACGAAATTTCACTACGCGACACAGTTGGTCAGATTACCAACTTTGTCGCATAGTGTCGCGTCGTGAAGTGCAGTTGTCGCTTAGTGCGATATAGCTCATACAACTTCCTACAAATAAGTCGTGAATTTCAGTTCCGCTAAAGTGCAGTTCCGCCGAGTGCGGTCCTAGCTTTATTGGTTTCTCTCTGATGGCAGGCGGTCCTAGTTCTTCGGTTTTATGTTGCATTTTTTTCGGGGGATTCCCGTTGAAATCAAATTTTCCACAATTTCTTCATCATCAATAATATTATTTTTGGTGAGTTGTTTCATTTTGAATAACCAATCTCCAAACCAACAATGAAGAAAATAAGAGGCAAAATACCATAGATGTCGCACATTTCTATGCCGGAAATTTAAAAAAGTGAATACGACTTTATGAATTTTTAAAAACAGGTGTCGCGAGCTTCTATGTCAAAATGTTTAAAGTTCTAGCGGTGCGGGCAACAATTTTGCCCGTCGCGATCTCTGTTTTACATAAAATGATACCGTGCCGTTTGAATTGAAAGCAAGCAATCAAAACAATTGTACTAAGAAAAAATATTTACGGCACATATATACATACATACCTACAATACAGCACAACTTCTTTTTTTTTGAAAATCGAAAATGGCGGTGCTAACTTCACGCTCTGGTGCTTCGCAGCATTTTCGTTCGATCGTAAAAGCTGCAAATATGCGAATTTTTTTGTTATCTCTTCGGTTCTTAGTATTATTTTTTGAGCATTACGCAGCACAACTTAGATTTTTTTGAAAATCGCAATTTTGCAAAAAATTTTATTCGTAAAATTTGCAAATTTGCGAATTGAAAAAAAAAATTTACGGCACATGCCGGCACAAGTTAAGCACAATACAGCACAACTTTTTTTTTTTGAAAATCGAAAATGGCGGTGCTAACTTCACGCTAAAAAACAAGAATAGCCTCTAAAAACCAAACGCTTAGTACGATTTTTTTAAAAAATACGGCACATCGCAGCACAAGTTGGGCACATCGCAGCACAACCTTTTTTTTTACAAAAATCCAAAATGGCGGTGCTAACTTCACGCACATGAGTTTTACGTTGTTTTTAACCGATCTGCGTGCACTAGATTTTTGTTGTTTCGGTAATATTTATGGTATTTTTATTTTTTTTTTAGCTTTCAATAAATTCATAATATTAAATTTTTAAAAGCTCTATATCATGTGATACAGTTTTTTAAATAAAAAAATAGTATGCGATAACTTTCTAATACACACGTTCCGAAAACTAGTTTTAAGGCAAAACAAAATCTTCTTATTTTGTGCGTCTGTGCATCTGTGAGTCTGTACATATGTACATATGTGTGTCAGTATGTCTGTGCGTCCACTGTAATTTGAGCTGCCTAAACGCCTAAACGGGTGGACTGATATCCTTCAAATTTGGTACAGAGCATTTTTGTGATCCCCTATATATAGGGCAAATTAAAATTTTTATTTTAGCTCATGGAAAACTGGTAATTGCCACACAAAAATTACGTTTTTTTTTTTTAATTTTCTCAAAGAAGCTCTAATAATTTTGATTGAACTTAGTTTCAAGTGTTCGCCAAAAAAATTCCTCTATTTTTGAGTATTAGATTAGATTACATATATTACACTTTATTGTAGCAAAATTTTTATAATATTCCTACTGGAACCAGATTTTTGAGTTATTCACATTTAAGGCTTTTTTATAACTTAAACGAATTGTTACAAATTTAGTATCGGGTACTTATTTATACCAAACGAAAAATCCATTTTATTAGTATCTACACTTTTAACCATTTTTAATATTTGTTTTTTTCCTTCTTCTAAAATAACAAAAACAGTGGTACCCTCTGGCGTATACGCACTTTTTTAAATTTTAATTATTTTTACTCCATTTTGTTTATGTTTATGTTCAATGAACTATTATTATTAAAATATCTTGTTTGCCTCATTCAGATTTTATACCTTTTTCTCATATTATTATTTTTTAAAGAAGGCGTTGTATTCAATTTATTAATAGATTATTAATAGACTAGCTGGCCCGCCCCGGGTTCGCACGGGTTGAAAATTCTTAGTTTCGTAAAAAATTAAAAAACGAAAAAATCGATATGTGTATACATAAATATAACAACTCTCTTCTTTTTGTTTTGCTTTTATTTCCTAGTCCACAAGAAATTAATTACCATATCATACATCTTTAATGTTTAAATAATCATTCAATGTAAATATTTGTAAATTATGTTGTTTAAACTGGTTCTATACACTTAACGCCAACAACGAGCGAATAGGGGCGCTCGGGCGTTCTGTGCATACCAAACCCCCATCGTCCTGAAGTGAGTAAATCCTCTTCCAATTAAATGTGATGTCCTGTTTAACTCAACATAATGTTTAAATGTAAAAATAATGAATCTGAAAACCTAATTTATATATCCAAAATTGTCTTATAAAACAAATAAATGTTACCACTCAGACAGACGGCACTCGGCCATGTCTTCATAATGTATGTAAACTCAAACTTTGTAAAAATCTCTTTGAAAAGTAAAGCATTTTTAAATTATAAATAATAATAAATAATATAACAACTCAACCTATCTGCAAAATTTTGAATAATGGTATAGCCTTTCTAATATATTCTCAAACGTAAGGAAAGATTGTTATATTTAAGCTATGTCAACAACTCCAAAGTCGATTTTTTTTTATATTTTGTATAACTCTTAACAACCTGCTTCGCTGAAGACTGCAGCCCGCAGCCCCTTGCATTATAAAAATTAAGGTATAACCTAATACATTCGTTTTAATTTAATTAAAGTAGTTTTAACTTAATTGAAGGAAAAAATCCAAACAAACAAATACTTTAATAATATAATGATTATTTTAAGAAGGATAAAAATGTATTTTCACCAGAAATTGAAAGAAAAAGCTGAAATAGCCAAAATCTGAAGATTTTTTAATGGAAGAAATGTAGTTTTTTTTATTCCTGCAGCTACCTCACATTTAAAAATAATTGTAATAAAATTTAAATGCGATGGCATTGTTTTATTTTTCCCGATTTCACAATATAAATAGCTAAGTTCTAACAATAACATCGAGGTCCATCCACTGCCGTAGCCAGCCATACGCTAGAAAAATTTGATACTTTTTAACATTTTCCGCATTTTAAACTTGAGAGACAAAGTATTTTTTTTGTATCAAATCATGTGCACCACTGATTTAATTTTGCCCGTTTTAATCCGCACATTTATTTTTTTCAACAACAAATCCGCGGTATTTCCCTTCAAGATTCTCATTATGTGCTTTCGAACTATCGTCTTCCTTATTGTTTTTTTTTTTCAGTGAAAAGCAAAATGCGCTAATACTTTGGAGCAGATTGGAAGTATGGAATACCTACACAGTTTTAAAATTTCACTTTAACCATTCCTGTACTCATTAGTTTCTCTCATTTCGTTCAAAATCTTGTTCAAATTTATTATTTTGCTTGGATTTTTTTTTAAATTATTGGGAATAATTGCACCAGCTAATAGAACTTTGCAACAACGTGAAATCGGCTATCGCAGTGCTATGCCAATTATTCGGTCATTCAACGAAGAAGTAAAAGATATGCGAAGTGATTAATCATTTCAACAGTTTTTAAATAAGTAGGTCCCTACAGCAGATTGTTTATTTTGAAATTATCGACTCAGGTAAATGAACGGTTTGAGCATTATAATAACAAACTGAATGCTGTCGAATCTCCTACAATTTTTTTGAGTGAAAATTAAAACTACACCGACATAAAAACCATAAGTGGAATTAAATTTTTGTACTGCCCTCATACGAAGAAATTTTAGTTTTCTAAATTTTTTGCTCAACGAAATAGCTCTGAATTGCAAAAAAAAATATACTTCAGATGTTGTTTCCTCCTAAAAGCGCTTTTCCTACAAGTTATCGCTTCTTTGAAGCTGTCGTGACATTGTGGTGAACGAGTCATCGTTTTCGGCACTTTCGAGAATAGACTAATCAACCACTGCGAAATTTTTCTTCTGTATCATTAAAAAAAAAACCTTTGAATTCTTTGGAAATAAATGATATTTTGCGTATAAATTTGCAGAAAAAAAAAGAAAAATACAGTTTTTTTAATTCTAAATAGCTATATATAGTTACTTAATGTATATATACCTACTTTTTAATCTCTTATACTTTTAAGCCTAGTACGGAGATCAAGCAAAACTAAATTTTATCTCTAAATTTTTTGCTCAAGACAAATTTTGAAGATAGAGATTAAAATAAAATCCAAACAAGGGCAGTAAAGTAGCTAATATATTAAAATAACAAAAAAAAAATCAGTGCCAAAGAGTGTTTGCAGCCTTTACTACAAGTAAATGTGTCATAGAAAAATCATTTCTATTTAAATTTAGTATATTTTTATACTTTAAAATTATGTTGCCGCACTAGCATTTGGCACTCTTGAACCCTTTCCTATAAGCTACGCCACTGACTAAGTGAAATATTTTATTTATTTTATGTTTTTTTTGGTCATCATTCACATAATACCTTTTAATATTGGAAATGTTAATTTTAATATTGGAAATGTTAAAACGAAAATATGGTCTTCGTTGATAAAAACCGTGGTATTCATGAAACGTCAATATTTGTCTAGCAAAATAATGCTTCGATCATATGTATTGGAAAAATTATGTGGAGACTTTTGCATGTACAGTTTGGAAACAGAGTTTGGTTTTTGAGTTTAAGCTGCGTACGGCTCAACAAAAATCAGAGACATTATTTGTTCTGGGAAAAAATTTGTATGGTAAATAACATTTTTCCGAAAGACTACTAGGCTTAAAATTCTTAGTTTAAAAAAAATATGAATGTGATATTGCTTATACCAACGGTTTTAATAAAAATGTAATTTTTCTAGACTATATATTTTGATTATTAAAGAAGCTCGGCCAACAAGACTCAAATCAAATTGATAAAAAAGTCAATAAAACCGCCTTATAGTCTTGTTTTTTAATTTTTATTTATTTTAATGACGCGTTTCGGCTAGTTTGCCATCATCGGATCACAATCGACTTACATTTTCAAGTCGATTGTGATCCGATGATGGCAAACTAGCCGAAACGCGTCATTAAAATAAATAAAAATTAAAAAACAAGACTATAAGGCGGTTTTATTGACTTTTTTATCAATTTTATATATTTTGACTTTCATGAAACAAACATTTAAGCTCAAACAAAAAAACTTGGAGCTCACCCATACATTAGGTCCTGGCTACGGTCGTGGGTCCATCCTCTAATTAAAACATTAATAAAAAATTAATTTTTAAAATTGGATGCTATTTTTGTTGCTCTAACCCTTTTTCACCCTATAAAAACAAAAATATTGAAAATATATACTTTTTAAGTAATTTTTGATAGCGATATGCACTTAGTTGTATACTAACCTTTCAGGAAAAAAAAAAATATTTGACGATAATTTTAGTTTTAACCCACTTTACCATATAAATGGCTTAAATTTGCAAAACATTAAACAATAGAGCCATTCCAAGTAAATCTTTTCAATCAAAAAAAGATTTTTTTTAAATTGATTGCTATATTTTTTACCCCATTTTAGCTTATAAATACTAAAATTTTCAGTTACTGGTTGAAACATTTGATTACCTCAGATGTTATATTACAATGATCGTTTTGATGATTGTTTTGCATCATTAATTTTTCGAAAGAATAATACCTGGGGGGTCATTCCGTAATTTTCTAAACGATAATCGTCAAAACGATAATCGTCGACGAGATCGTCCATGATTTGCTTCACGTAACTCGTCACTATTGTCTCGTCTATCGTTCGTAATTCCAGAGCTTTTTATCTACATATCTCAGAAACCCTCAAACTGTAGTTGAAAAATCAAATTGGCTGTCATAATTGTCAATAAAATAAATTCTTAGTGTTTTTTTTTTTTGTTTTTGGTGCCGATTGAAACTAAAGGGAAATCATTTTAAAATGTAAGTTGTATTTTCGTTATATTTTTACAAATTAATATCATTTCAAATATGTACTTAATAGCGCAGTCATGCAATCTCAAATTGCTATTTTAACTTGCATTATGGAAGTGTGTGGAATTCACAACAAAACTGATAGCAATTACCTAAAATTCACAGATTGGGATCTGTCAAGCAAATAAGATGTAAACCAAGCTATGAATTTTCCGCTAAACCCCAACTTACTCACTTTTTGGAGTTTGTTAAATGCTTGAAAATCTGTCAGAACAGAATCCGTTTGTTTTTATTTTTAAAAGAATTGATTAAAAATTCGACTAATTCCGATAGGAAAGTGACAGTCGAACAATCTTAAGAAAGCCAATTTTTGTTCAATAAACGGTTTGTGTAAAAACTTAATTTATTGCAAAGAATTCAAAGAGTTTCGGATTAGCCGTTAGGTTACCTATTGGGCAGTTATTATCAATTTTATCTTTCTTCCTTTTTTATGTAAGGATTTTTTTCATGCGAGAGCACACAAAGACAGTGAAAAGTTGGTTATTTTCCAACTTCTTCTTGGACTACAGTACCTAAAAACTTCAAAATTAATTCAAGACGATACCAATTTAGCTATCGTCCAAACGCTATCGTTTAGACGATAGCGTTTCGACGATTATCAACTTACGTGAAGCCAATAAAGATATCACTATCGCTCAAACGATATCGTCTGACGATAATCGAGTTACGGAATGAGGGGGGTCATTTATTTAAAAAAAAAATCAAATTCAATTTCGTTTTGCTAGCTCTTTTTTTTAGTTTAAGCCCTCGTTCAATTTACAAGTCAGTAATGAATTCATGAATTGAAAACTATTCAATTCACAAAATTTTTGAAATTTATGAATTGAAAATATGTATATTTAATTTAATTGAATGAGTTTCAATTTATTAGCATTTTTGGCTTGTGGTTTGTAAAATGAAAAATACTTAATTTACATGGTAATGATGCAAGTGTGGCTTATTGAATTTGACATATGGTATGTGTTATCGTTAAGAAAATTGATCGTTTCTCAGCTTAGAGAATTTTCAACTTTCACTAAATAAAAACTAAGATTTTTTAAAGTTGGATTTTATTAAAAGAAATTTAATGAATTTTAATAATTAAATGAATAAACGAGCATAGCTCTTAAAAAAAGATTAAAAATTCATTACACAAATCACGTTTATGAATCAAATCTTATTTAATTCCCAAATCCTAAGGAAGTTGTGAATTAAATATTTGTTTTTATTCGCAAATCCCAAAGATCTTGTGAGTTGAATATTTTTTTCCAAAAATGCCTTATACTGCTTAAGGTTTTTTTTTTTTCATTTCATAAACTCACAACTCAGCGTAAATAGGCATGTTCAGGAAAATGATATTTTGGAGATGTCAGCAATCTCAGTAACCTGAACAGGATTTCCTCAGCAAAATTTCTCAGCTTTGCTGTCAAAACTCTGAGGAAAACAAATCTTGGATTCGCTTGCTCACTTTTTGAGTGAGAAAAATCACTGAGATCTCATTTTTCTGAACACACCAAATACATAGTACTTTTGTTTACTAATTACGTTGATTTTTAACGATTGTTCAGTTGAAACTATTGCATGTATATAATGTTCAATATAGAGTTCTTTTGTTCATTTTTATGTAATCAATTGATATTATCCTTAACTAAATTCTTGTTGTGATAGGTGGCATAACCAGATGAATAGCTATGCAATGTGCATACACCCAGGCTTTAAAATCTAAGTGTGGTAGTGACCATGACCTTAATTTTTATAACATTCTCTAACAATATTTGTAATACATATATATATATTTTCCATGAATGTATAAATGAATGAAGTTGGATGGCATAATAACTTGTTTTGATTTAAAAATTATTTAAGAAGCTTTTCTTGGTAATTCATAGAACTAATTTCTTTGTTTGTTTTTTTTTTTGGTATACCATATTTCACTAATTACTAACCTTAGAAAGTGGATTAAATACTATGCATATACTATTAAAATACCGTCACGTCATGATATGATGAAAGCAAAGAGGATAAAACATGTTAGGGATTGACTTAATTTTGCTCAAAACGATGCGAATTCAAATCAACACTTTAGATTATAAAAAACAAATTTAAGTACTTAATATACATACATATACATTACACCAGTATCGGATCCAAGGGGAGTGGGGAGGGGCTCCGGTTCCGAACCCTCCCCATGAGCATTTAAACCAAATATATTTTTATATTAATTTATTTATTTATTAAATATTTATTTCTCTTCGACCGTAATTTGGTCTACGTTTGAGAAATGTTAAATTTTGAAGGCTTAGGCAATTTATCATGCCTCTCCAAAGCAACAAATTAAAATTCTATTCACTATTATAAAGAAAAAAAGAAGTTAGCACCGCCATTTTTGATTTTCGTAAGGAAACGGTTATGTTGCGATAATAGTCCAATCAATAAAGCATTTGACTCGGAAAAAATAGCCGGAAAGCTGAATTTTGGTATATAGCTTCCTCATGGTGTTCTTAAGAGACTGTCAAAAGTCCCAATCGATACGAGCGCCGCTAACAATTTTACGGTGGTTGTAGGCCCCCAAAAATTGTTTTTCAGGTCTAACTCCCAAATGGTAAGTTGTACAAAAAAAGTGCCAGAGACTAATTTCTAGCTTGAAATATTTCCTACAAAAAAGATTAACATACTTTTGTTCATACAAATAACGGTTTTTGAAATAAACCAATCAGAAGAGTTAAGGGTTTTACTTTTCTATGTAGTTGGGCGACTTAATTCCAAAATTGTGCATTTTGTGTAAAAGCATCAATTTTCTTTGTATTTTTGGTACATTATATAGACATGATTTTAAGATATCGGTACACTCTATTTGTCCACCCCTTTAGGTGGGAGGTAAAAATTAAAAAAAAAAAATTCTAAAATAGAAAATGAATTTAAAAACACAACGGCAACACTTACAATATTATATTATAGCTTATCTTAAAGCCAGAAACTCATTCTTTATTTATGTTTCTAAATTAAGTTATTTTAGTGCTTAGTTCTTTAATAAATGATTTTTAAACTCAAAATTTTAAAAATAAAATTTGAAAAAAAAAATAATAATAATTTTGGTAATTTTCAATTTTCTCAAAAACTAAAAGACTTACAGCCATCTGGTTTTTAGCGTTCGACAGAAAAATAATAAGAGTATCGAAAATTATAACCCAAACTAGTACTTAATAATGAAAAATTTTTGAAAGTACGTTGACCTTTTTTGTAGGAAATATTTCAAGCTACAAATTAGTCATTGACACTTTTTTTGTACAGCTTACTATTTCGGAGTTATTCCTGGAAAACAATTTTGAGGGGCCTTCAACCCCCCGTAAAATTGTTAGCGGTGCTCGTATCGATGGGGACTTTCAATAGTTTCCTAAGAACACCATGAAAAAGCTATATACCAAAATCCAGCTTCCCGGCGATTATTTCCGAATTTGTCTGTTTTTTTGACTTCATTGACTGGACTATAAGCCCAACTTATGCTGTCATGCGCCGTAAAAAATCGTACTAAGCATATATGTATAATTTTTAAAGACTAGCCATATTTTTAGCATAAAGTTATCACCTCCATTTTCGATTTTGAAATTTTTTTTTTGGAAAATTTTTTGAAAAATTAAGTTTTTCTAAAAATTTAAAATTGTGCTATTTTATACTCAAAAAATGATTCAACCAAAAAGATAAAAAAAAACCACATATTTGCAACTTTTACGACCGAAGGAAAATGTTTCGAAGAAACTTAGCGTGAAATTAGCACCATCATGTTCGATTTTCAAAAAAAAAAAAGTTGTGCTTAACTTGTGCCGCTACGTGCCGTAAATATTTTTTTTTTAATACGCAAATTTTTAAATTTTAGAAATGATTTTTTTTTTTTGCAAAATTACGATTTTTAAAAACATCAAAGCTGTGGTGTATTAATAGCACCACCATTTTCAATTTTCAAAAAAATTAAGTTGCTCAACATGTGCTGCCATTGTGTCGTAAATTAGGCCTATGCGGCGAGATCTTTTATTATTTTATTCTGCTATTCTGTTATGATTTTCCATACAAAAGTGTGAGCTGTCAAAAAATCTTTTATGAATTATAATTTTAGTATTCGGCATGCCACATCTGTTATGAAATCTGCTTTCAGGATCTGTTATGAACTGTCAAAAATTCGAACATGTCAAAAAATCTTTTACAAACCGCATTTTGTGACTTTTATCATAAAAGATTTTAATAGAAATAAAAAGTAATGAATATTTATATTTTATTTCGACTACAAAATGTTCTTTAAAGGAAACAAATGTAAGAAAATAGTATTTAAATAAATAAATTCATAGATCAATAAGTATAATTTAAAATTAAATTTATTTTTCGATGAAACCACAGAACGAGAACACCTTTTGTTGGAGCTAAGATGTAAAACGTTCCTTTTGTCTTCCCGATGTGCGATTTTTGCTTTTCTTCAATTCATCCGTCCACTTGTCCAATGCTTCATAGATCTGCGAATGAACATCGTCCGAGAGCCCGTAACGTTTCTTAAACATTACGAAGCCAGAACCGTGATGATTGTGCTCGAATCGGTCAACTGGACGTATTTTCCATTTTTGCGAGCGATGTACCAAAGCTATTGGAACTTTTTTACACTCTGACCAGCTTAAGTCCTGACGTAATACTGCATCAACTTCAACCACTGAATACGAGATGCCCATGAAATCTTAATAAGCCCGAACTTAACAACAGAACGGACATGTTTGGAATTGGAGAGAATCAACTCCAGACCAGATGTATCCCTGATATTAACATTTTGCTTTTCTATTAATTCTTATATTCGGCGAATATCGATAACTTTAACACTGGATCTCGAGGTTTCTCTATAATATAAACAAACTGTATTACAAATAAAAATTTAAAAAATGAATTCCAATTCGTGAACACGGAACAGCCACTTTAATTTGTGTCAGTAATGAATTTTTTTAGAACAGCTGATTGAAAACAGATTTTAGTTCTGTTTGCTTGCATATTTCCTTTTCGAAGTTTCATAACAGAATTTTATAAAAGATCGAACTTCTGAATACTAATTATAAAAAATCTTTTATGGTGAAAATCTTTTATGATTCATAGCAGGAATTTAATAGCAGAGTAACAGATGTGGCAGAATAGGCCTAAATATTTTTTTAAATTCGAAAATTTGCAATTTTTTTTTTCTTTCTTTTTTTTTCTTGCGCTGTTTTTAGCTCAGTTTGTGCTTGTTTGTGTTTGTATTTTTTTTTTGAAAATCGAAAATGGCGGTGCTAACTTCACGCACATAAATAATGTAGCACGAAGCCCACACAAGTTTTATTTATCTTTAAGATTTCTATTTATAGTTAGACCCCCCATGACTAAATCCTGGACCCGCCACTGCATTAAACATACCTACCTATAAAATACTGACAGAAAAATTTAATTAGTATATCAAGAATCCAAATAGATAGCATTTTTTTAAAGTTTTAAACAATATACATATTAAATTGTTTATCATTATTTATGACTCTTCTATATGACTTCCTAGACCTATCATTTTTGTTTCAAATTTATACAGTCGGATATTAAAAGCTACAATAACTTACATACATATATTATGTATGTCTTTACTTATCGTTGTGGTATCTAAAGCACTTTACACAATCACACATCCTATCCAGTATTCACCTACCATAACCACCCTTTTAAATATTTACATTATTTCTCAAAACCAAACAGATATATTTTATCAACAAGGTATCTACATATGAGTTATAGAGACAGGTATATGAACGTATTAGAAGACATCCTTGTAAGAAATTAGGCCATTCAATGGTTAGATGGAAAAAAAGCACTCATAGATATTTCGTATCTCATTTTTCACACTCCCACAATATAACAAAAGTTTTATAATGACATACATATACCTATCTCATATATTATAGAATATAGGTTTGGTACTTACTATATGACACTTGATGGGGATGGGTTTGTGGATATATAAGAAGTAAAATGCACGACAGGTTGGCACGTATACTTGTTCAATAGGCTCAAAGACATGAAGAGGCCTTTAAAATAGATGATTTTGAACGATTTTGCACATGGTCGATCGGAGTTAAGGTAATGATATTAAATGTATCCGCGCACTTGACGACTCTCAAATGAAATGTGTGTCCCTTATTTGTGTGTAGATGACCATGGACCGCATTATGTTTTCTTGAGTTTTTAATAACATTATAGATTTCCAAAAATATTGTATTCTATAATCTTGAACTTATATATAAATGGTATGAGTCGACCAAAGATGGATTTAGGTTGCACAGGCTTGAGGGTGGTGATATAAGGCGAGGTATTTATTATTTCATATCTTCTTTTCCCCCATAATAAAAGTTTAATTTAAATTAAAAAAAAAAAAACCAATAAGTTAAACAAAGAACTTTTAATGAGAATAATTTCAAAGTTAAAAGAATAAAATGTTGATAAAAGCGCAAATTTGTATGGACTTTTAAATTAACAAAAATAATGAATATCTATTATATCGTTAGTAATGAAGAGCCTTGTCACAAAAAATGAAAATGTAGGTACGTCTATTCTCATTCCAAAATAAAATTAATCATATAAATTTAGATCAAAAAGTTCATGTTTAATTCAAATTTGTCAAAGTTGTAAAAATATTAAATTAAAAAAAAAATACTAGCCTACCAGTGCAGTGGGAGAATTCTCGCAATTAGGTATATAAAAATAAAAACAAACAAATGCAGTTTTTGAAAAAAATTATTAACATTTTTAAAACAAAATTAATATTTGTCACATCAGCAGGTAATTTTGCTTCGTTTGACACCTCATTTGGCAAAATCGGTGTAGTATTAGAGTTGGAAAGTGATTCTAGAATCTAGACTATAATAGAAATACATCAAAGGTGTTTTTTTGCAATCACTGGGAAAATTGGTTGAAAAAAAAACAACAGGGATTAGCGACGCCATCACTGAAAAAACATGGAGTTTTCATACAAACTATCGATAACATATATGTAATTCATGCCGGTAGCACAGTTTTTCTGTGCGCAATTAAGTTAAGCCCGAAGAATTTTTTGGGATTAGCTTCGCCGGCAGGGGATTATTTGTTGTTGCATTTTTAATTTAAATTTTTTTAGCACCGACGTCGTTTTTTTCATTGAATTCCCTCCGTGCTTGCAAAAAAACACGCCTAATATACATAAGAAGATTATTTTCTACAACTTTTTCTTTAAAGCCAAAATATGCTGATTTAACAGAAAAAGTATTTTCATCTAGAATTTTCTTTATTTTTAAGCTCCGTGAAATTCCGAATCTTCTTTAAAAGTTGACTGCATATAATATTTTTTTTTTTTGTCATTAATTTTTGTTTTATCAATTTTTAATATTTTGGTTCAAAATTATGAATCTATGTGGAAATAAAACTGTCAAAAGGAACAATTCTTTAATTTAATTCACCACAATCATTTTGAAAAAGCTCATCAATTGCATTCAAATTTTTGTCTTATATAATTTTCAACCTTCAAATTTTGTGCCTAAAAATACACTATACTCTGTTCAATTTATATTTGCAGTGTGATACAGGGAAGATAAGACATTTGCCTTTCAGTCTTACTATTATGGATTTCAATAATATATCTTTATTTTAAAGCTCTTATAGGCATGCCGTAGTGAGCATTTAAAATTGCCTCAAATCTCACAAAAATATCGATAGAGTTACCAACTATTTATTAATATACGCACATTTTATAATCAAAAATGATGACTTAAATAAATTGAATCTATCTTTTTCCACACCTCTCTTAAAGACAATAGCCAACAATTGTATAGCTGCATTTTAATTTTAACTGTTTTTCCATACATAAAAGGAAAACCTAAAACATAAAAACATAAAAACAGAAAAACACCAAGCGTCAACACCTTTTTCTCTAAAGCCTAGTACATACTTCCTCGTGAAATGAACAACCATCAGTGGAGAAAGTGAATTTTTGACACAATTTGCTTGATTTATACAGCTTTTATGATCAAATTGTCAAAGCTACACCAAAAATCAAAGAGTTCCCGTACATTTTGCGCGTGAATATGATTCACCGCTCGTGAACGCAAACTGTCCACTTTTTGTCATGGCTTCACGAGCACGCTGAACAAAAATGCAAATTTGTATGGATTCACGACATGATTCACAAGTATGAACTAGGCTTAAAGTAGAAATACATAATGCTATCAAAAACCAAAGAAAATGCCATATAAATTTCCATAAACTGGGCAATGGTAACTCTGATTCAGTGTTTTTTTTTTTAATAAACACAATGGGTACGTCCAATGCATTACGTTTTACATCTGAATTTTCAGAATTCTGAACTTTTAGAGCTTCTGATTGGCCAGCTGATGACAGCTCTAAAAATTCAGAATTCTGAAAATTCAGATGTAAAACGTAATGCATTGACTTTTAGTGACTTTTAGTTACGTTTACGTTTTATCTGAATTTTCAGACAAAAAATTCTCATCTCAAAATTCAGGTGAAAGTTGTTTGTGGTGGGGGAAGTTCCAAGTCAGCTAAACTTTATAATTTTCGTCTTGTTAGTAGTTGATTTTTTTAGTTTTCGTCGTGAAAATTATTGTTTGGGTCGCTTGATTCTTTTGTTTTTGTTTTTTTAATTTAAACAAACTTTTAATTTAATTTACTTTCTTTATTTTATTTAGTTCATTTAACTTATATAATTTCAAATTACTTTACTTTCCTTTCTTTTTTTAATTATAATTGTGGTGGCGGTGGTGGCTGTGGCGAACGGCGCGTGGTCAAAAGAATAATGACAGAATATATGACAAATTGATCCCACCATGGGATATGTTCGTGAAGTATGTTTTATTTGGTCCTTTTTGTAAGGGTTCGTGTGTTTGATTGTCTCCGCGGTTGTTCGCGCGTTCATAATGCGAATGTAAGATAAACATTAATAATTAGTGAATCTGAATTGAACAATTATTATTAATTATTTAAATGAACGAACTTTTTGTTTATTGTTTAGCGAATTTTGAAATCAACAATTGTTTCTATTGATGTTTGGAAAGTTTTCCTAAATTTTTTAGGCCATAGATATCAATAAAAAGACTTTTAATGAAAATAATAAAACCTGTTGCTGATTTAGTTACATATAATTTCTTCCTCACAACTATACACGCTCAATGTTTAATATATGAATGTATTTACAGTTTTATTTTATTTCGCTTAAATATAAATCCTTCAGGTAAATGCAGGAATTTGACACAATGACTTTCGGCTGAAATTTTATATATTTTTTTGGCGTTGAACTACATAAATTCAGAAATCAGAAAATTCAGATGTTAAGCGATTGTTATTGAACCTGCCCAATGTTGGTTGCAAATTGGCGATCAGTCTCCTAACTCCTTTCACCCAGGGAGCAGCAGATAGGTCATTGTGGGATGTACGTGAGCTGAAAGAAGATTACACAAACAATTTAAATGTAACTCTGTAGCAGAGGTAGCTCGTCGTATTCAGGGTATTCCCGGAGAAAGCAAGTAATCGTCTACCAGGTTTATGTATTTTTATGTCAACAAAATAAATGGTCTTACAATCTTACAATTTCATTTTAACTTAGTCTAAATAACGTCTCATTTAATATTTAACAGAGGCAACTCAGCCCACGAGATTCACTTAGAGGAAGTGATCCGGGGAAAATCGGTAGGAATCTAATTCCAGCCCAAGGCTAGTCCAAGGGAATAAACAAGTGAGCCCGCTGCTTATAAGTACGAGGGGAGGAAAGGTAGGAATCTAATTCCAGCCCAAGGCTAGTCCAAGGGAATAACAAAATCGGAGAGAGGAAACTTTTTAGGACAAAAAGGTTTAACTTTATTGATACACGAGTGTATTCAAAAAGGACCCTAAGGCTATACCAGATGCTACAATCTACACACAGCCGGAAGCTTAATCTATAATCTTCTAATTCGAGAATCGGACAATTTATGAGTCGATAAGCTTCGAATTATATTAGTTTCTCTCTTGTTATATTTCATGCTGTAATGCAGTGTGAACTTTAAAACGACAAACGAAATATATACATATGTCAATGTACATGATGTCGGCGACTTTGTTGAATTGTGTGTATTGTGTGTATCATGAAATGTGCTGTCGGTGGGTGGCTTGTATTTATATATGTTGGTTAGATGTTACGTAGGGTGCTGGTAGTTGGTTTATGGTGTAGGGAGCTTTTGGTAGTTCGGCTGACGGAAATCGGTGATTAAATTCCAATTCAGGCAGTAGGCCGGCTACTACATTTTGGTAAGTGCGAGCGGAAGTGTAACGCTTCGTTACAACTCAGTGATTCTGTTTCTTATTTCAGTTGCAAATTCTTAAGTTAAGGTACCGTGCAAGCAGCATCAGGCACCAGTGTTTCTATAAAAGCTCTCCCATAAGGTCTGTACTGCAAATATAAATTTTTTTTAAGTGTTAATTGAAGTTAGTGAAGAGTGGTCTTATTCTAAAGCTTTATGTTTTTTATTTTGACATATTAAAGCAGATAATTTATTATAGATATCGTTTCTGTTCAACCGCATAGAAATACCTACAGCACAAGATAAGACTTTTAGTTTTATTTTATTTTATTTTATTTTTGAAAATCTCAATAAACATGTTATTTGGCTACTATACATATTTGATTAATTAAAACAAATTCACAGAAAATGACACTCTACACAAAAAAAATTGTTTTTCTCCTGCTGCTTCTTTTGGGTCAGTAACGATGTCTTAAAAAAATCATCTGATAAAATATCTCATAACAAAAACCATAAAGCTTTAGAATGGTTTGTGAACACTTTTCATTCACATAGCTACAGGTCTTTAAAAAACCACATAAAAAAAAACAGAACAAATTTTTGTTTCCTTAATTTTGTTGCCTAGTGTAAATTTTTTCAAAAAATATTCTTTGAAATGACTAAATTTAAAAAAATTGAATACCGTTTTTTTTAGAAAACTGTTTATCCACCTTGGTAGGAGATAATTAGACCCAGCTATCTATAAGTTTTCGTTTGCCAACTTAAACGCTCTAACTTCTTTTCGCATCTAAGTCGCAATAACGCTGTAAAACGGAAATACATTTTTGTGTAAAAAAACCTCCATACATTTCTAAAGAAAAAGAGACTCTACATTTTAAATAAATATGTGATGTTAAATCACCTTTTTGGGAATAGTAGGCGTGTCAGTGAGCGCATCTTTGAATATTTCTTTAACCATTATCTATCGTGCCATGTAAATTTCATCAATTTTGAGAGATGGAGCGGTTTATCATTTCTCTTCGTTTATGCGGGTGGTGTAATTTTGTAAACCATTGACTTAAAATAGATAGAAAATTATGAAGAAAAAACCTATACGACAACATTAAAAATATTATGCTATAGTTTTTTGTTAAAGGCATGAATCTTATCAAATAAAGTTATTTAAATTATCAGTTTTTGAAACCAAATTTTTAACTCAAACCTTTGAAAACAAAATTAGAAAAATACACTTTTCAGTGTTTTTTTATTAAAAAAATGTATGTGATTAAGTAGGTACTAATTTTAAATTATAATTAGAAACTATGAATATCACTTTTTTCTCAGAAATTTTTTTTAGACACTTACGCCCATATTATTCACTCGATACATCGAGATTGAAACTTAAATCCGGATGTATTTACATTGAATTTGTATATTTTACATCTGGAATTGAGTTTTAATCTTTATGTATAGAGTGAATAATATGGGCGTTAGTAAATTTAAAGCGTCAATTTTGATCAAAATAATTTCAAAAACACTGCGGTTTTGAAATTATTTAATTTCCACAGCATGAAATACTTAGTTGGACCATTTTGGTGTACCTATACAAAACTTAGAAATAAAAATAAAAATACAATTTGCAGCAATAAATAAGTACAAACTTTTATTACACAATCAAATATAAAGGTGTATAAGATTCTAATTTGTAAAGTATTGGCAGCCCTAAAAAATAAAGAAACCAAACATAATTTGACAGCTACAAATTTAGAGTTATTATATAAATGAAACATTGAAAAGTTTGGCGCCCATGAAACAATTCATTTGACGTGTAATCTGGTCGTGTATATATCTTTCGTTTTGGGGAGATCGGAATTTGCCACCATAGATAGTATGATTTATAAATCATTGAATTTCTTTTTATGGAATTATTTAAAGTCAAAGGTCTATGGCAACAAGCCCACAACCGCATGTCTCGTGTCTCGGGTGGAAATTCAAAGCTGCATCAACGAAATTCAGCCACATTTTATGCAAAATGGTCATGTGAAATTTGGACAAGAGATTGCATATTTGCCAGCCCAGCCATGTAGGTAATTTTTCGTCCCTATATTTCCCTATCTCCCATAATAATAAAATATCTCCCATAATCAATAAAAAAAATAACAATCTAATAAAAAAAACAGTGTTTTCTATTTAATTCAAATGTAGCGTAAATTTTGCGACACCCTTTATAAGCCATATCAATTTCTTTACTTGTACTCTACCACCCAACAATTTAGCTATACAAAACGATGTCAAAGTTCCATTTTTTTTTACAACAAATTCGACTTTCAAAATTTTACTGCCAAAACCGAAATTTTGCTATGGTTTTTTTTCGCCCTAAAAAAACCAATAATGTTTTTTTCTGTTAGGAATCTGACCATGCTTTTTTGATGTACCTATATACACGTGAGTGCTTCAATATAAATGATGAGCATTTATTAGAAAAAAAGGTAAACAAAAGGTAAAAGATAGCATAAATATATCCCTTCTTAACCTCTATAAAGATATAAAGATATATATACAAAGTATATCATCACTATAATTTTTCTATATAGAACCTTAAAACCCCAAGGCACAATATAACGTTATACGTAATATGAACCGTGTCATTACCCATTCACCACCTTCGCCACATACCTAACGGATATGAAAATAGAACAGGGCTGATGCAGCATAACCATCATATTATAAAAAGGTATAACTAAAAGAACGTGCTCATAATATTTTTGAAATTAAAGACGAAAAAGGGGAAGGGATTATAAGAAAAGGAGTGAAAAAATGAGTGCAATTAGTTTGTGTCCTTGCTTTAAAGATTTTTTCTCAGGTAAAGGCGGAGGGTAGGTAGGACATATACATACATATATAGAAATTATTTTTACTTGTATAAAAATAAAATTCTTAATCCCAGAAAAATAAATTTGATAAATAATTTTTTTCATCATTGGTTTGGACCTTCAGCACATTCTATCTTTCAAAGCACCCCTGATTCCAGGTTAGCAAATTGTAACCACCATTTTTTGTTATACCTATAAAGGTACATTTTGATGACAAGAGACTTTTCAGTTTTTCATTTTCTTGCACAAGAGACAGTAGCCGTGAAAATTTTTTTTGATTTTATGTGGAAGAGGTTGGTGTTTGATCCCCAGACCACTTGGCGTGATACTCATACACACTTATGCTACTCCATGAAATAACTCCCCAATGATATACCTCCCTAAACAAAAAAGGAAATAACTCTACATAATGGGGATTTTTTGCATTTTGAAATAAGTCCCCAAATTCGAAGATGAAATAAATCCCCAAAAAGGCATTAAATAAGCATCCAAAGTCTTAAAATAAATATACTCCTGTCCAAGGAAACTGTATGTCATAGGCAGATGTGTGGCATACCCTAAGCGGGGCAACGGATCAGTTGCCTGAGCAAGACAAAGGAACTCAAAAGGTAATTAAAATCCTTTGAACCCACGAAGTAGTCCACCCATGGAAGTTAAATTTTTTTTTTTAAATATTAAAACTAATTAAGTCTCCAAATTTGGAGATATTTTTCATGGTTGAATATGGGGACTCATTTCACTGAGGAATAACCTCTCAATTTAAAAATTAAATAAATTCCCAAAAATCCATGAAATAAATTCATAATTTTCATAATTTTTTGAGTGTTATTTAATTTTTGGTATATGGTGTTATGGAGTTATATTTCACGGTATCTACGGGCTACAACCTTTAAAAGATCTTGATTATAAAATATCGGCCTCCTAGAGACGTTGACTAAGGAGAAAATAGACTTGTAAAAGAATGCATTCTTTTGTGAATGCAATCTTTTAAAATCATTTATTGAATTAAATGCAAATCAATGCATACATTGAATTCACTAAGGACTTCAGACTTCAAATTATGTAATCGCCAATCATTTCGATCAAAAAGATTACAATCATTTTTTGTCTATTAATTTGACTGCAATTGAATGGAATCTTTTGTGAATTCATGCATTCTTTGCATTCATTTACATTCATTTGCATTCTTTGCATTCTTTTGCATTCTTTTGCATTCTTTTGCATTCTTTTAAATTCATTTCGAGTAGCGTTGGTTTTTGAGACGTCTAGAGTTTGGGGATTATTTGCGTAAACACGGTCTTTTGCGTAGCCCCACAGTCTTACGGTTTCAAATCGCATGATCTTTGTGGCCAATTGACGTCGCCAAAACGTGAAATTACGTGAACAGAAAACTTCTCACGCAATAAAGCCATAATTGGTGGTGTTATGTGGCTTGTTGCCCGATCTTGTTGGAACCACATATCGTCCAAATCATGATCTTCAATCACCGACCACAAAAAATCGGTTATCATTCGACTATGTCACTCCGGATTGACTGTAACCGGGTAATCGATAAATTTGGATCATCAGCAACACATGCACTTGCCAGCAGCAATATTTTCGACTGAGCGTGCATTACGATGATGCACAGGCCTTACGACATCAGTAACGCTTCCACTTAAGGCTGATGATACCTGGGTATCCGAGTACGAGTACCCGGGCAATACCCAGGTACCCGAGCAGTTCGGGTAATCCCCGATTACCCGACTACTCGATTACCCGGGTACAGCAAAAAAAAAAGAAAGCAATAATAGAAACTGGGTGCGAACCACAGCCATTTGTAAAATAAATAAAATGGAACTAATTATCTCTTCAATATGTTGGAGACATTGAATTAGGGCTGATGATTCCACTCGGATAATCATCTGCCAGGGTACCTGGGTAATTTTAGCTACCCGGGTACCCTGTTAACTGGGTTATACCCATTATACCCGATTGCCCGGGTAATTTACTACACGGGTACAAGCAACCCGGGTAACCAGGTACCCGGGTAGATGATTACCCGGGTGAAATCATCGGTCCTGCTTCCACTCTCTTCAAATTTCCTAACAATTTTACCGATTGCTTGCGTAGTTGGTGGATTATGACGAACTTAATCATTGCGTAATGTGCGCGAAAAGTGGCTACGTTTGAATCACCACTTTTTGTAGTAAGTTTTAATAATTTTAACGCGTTGTTCGATTGTTTAACGATCCATTATCGTAAATGGAAAACATTCAGCTTATATTATGACACTTTAAATGACATCTGAGTTTGACAGGCGTCAAATGCCAGCGCTACCAACTTGAAACCACGAAATGAATGACCCTGTATAATAAATGAGTGTTTAAGTGGGTGGGGATAGTTACATCTTACGTTTAAAAGAGATTAATAACAAAACATTATCAGATTTAGTCCGATTTAGTCCCGAAACTCTTTCTCAAACCCATTGGTAAATTGCGGAGTTCCTCAGGGTAGTCATTTGGGGCCACTTCTTATTATCTTTGCTTTCAATGAAGTATTTCTCTGCTGGTGAATGAATTAATTAGCGAATATTCGTCAAGAAAAAATTAAGTTAGTTAGTGATTGACAAGCAAACAAAAATAAAACGAATTTATTACGTGAAAATATTATTTTTTTTTTAAAGACAATTAGTTTATTAAATTCGTCCAGTCAATAGAAAAAATCAAAAAGAACATTTAGCAGTATAAAACTAATAGAAATATTTTTTAAATAACACAGCGATGCACCAAATTAAACAAGCCGACCGATAGATGGCTCTCCCGGCTTGTATAGATTTTTGATTTGTTTGCATATAAATTGGATGGTTTATTGCTTATGTATGAAAAACGTTTAAAAATATAGGAAAACTGAATAAATTCTGCAGCTCAAATTATATATAATTATTTAATTTCTTTTGTTTCCCTCTGACAGTTTTTTAAGAATCAGTGACAGTAAATGAATCTTGAGATCAATATTTGGCTAACAATTATTTCGCAAGACATTCGCCAAACCGTTCGACTCCAAGCGATAATTCGGTTGGCGAACCAATATGGCCACATAACGATTGATTGCTGAATTGCTGACAAGCAAGAGAACTGCTACAATTACCCTTGTTCATTTCGTTAATTTTTGTAAAACGCACATTAAAAAGAATTCGGAGTGTTATGAATATTTTTAATTTTTTTTTTTTATTTAATTGGGAACTAATTTAAATTTTTTTTAAGATTGAATAATTCTTTTTGAAAACCCACCCCAATTTTAGAAACTTATTTTCATACTTTTACCCCATTTTCGCTACTCGCTAAGCCGATAAATTGTCCTGTTTCACATATTTTACTTAGGAGAAAGTTATCCTCCGTTAAAATGCCTGTACATACTCCTAAAATGAATGTGTTTGTTTAAGTAAATTCCAAAATATACAGAACAAGATAAGTTTTATTTTTTGGGGTAGAAAACTCATAGTGAAAACGTTAAAGATATGTAAATCAGACATACCTACAAGAAAATCCAAAAAAAAAAAACAAATAACAACAACAATTTGCTGTCGTTGTACAGGATGAAGTTTGTAGTTTATTTTAACAAGAAGATAAAAAATCTCATTCCCCAGCTGGCAGTACCTAACCTACCTATTCGGTGCGGGATGGTAAGTGTACATATTAACATCACTTTTTGTGTGGGTTTTCTTAAGTTGAAAATTTGTTTTAGACTTAAGTGAAAATGAGTTTTAGCTTATAGGATAAGGAAAATTGTTAATGTAGGAATTAGAATCTGGTACCTTTAGAGTTAATAAATATTTTTTTTAAGTATCATTGAGGTTTCAGAAGGTTTTTGCTATCTTTAAATTGCTAGTGAGTGAATAAATGTTTTTCAAGCTTGAACTGTATTTGAACAAATTGTTTGATAATTATATTTTTGTTAATTTATAAAAGATTAAATTAAGAAACGACTTGCAAATACGAAAATTAATCTTCAACTGATTTGCATTAGCTTTAGGGAGCAAGTTCTGGTTTTGTTTAAAATACAGTAGAATCTCGAAAAGATGAACAGATATAAAACAAGGCCCGTTCATCTTTTCAAATTGTTCATCTTTTCGAGCATCAACTATTGGTTAAGGAAGAAGACACGGTTTTATAAATAAAAACATTAAATATTGTTTACGTAACAAGTCAAAACAAGCCCCTAAGTACTGTTCAAGAGGAACCAAAAGGCAAAGAAAAAGGAAAAAATTATGTTGGGAATAAAGTTTTCATCTTTTCGAGTACTAAATTTCAACCTTTCATCTTTTTGAACACTGAAAAGTGGAAATATTTCGTTCATCTTTCCGAGCTGTTTATCTTATAAAACCGTTCATTTTTCCGAGATTCTACTGTATTATAACCTTGATAAAGATAAAATAAAAATAGGTTTTAGTTTTCACCTTCCATATTCATTTTGCAGAAATTTAAGCGAAGAATATTAATTTTTTATTTTTTATTTATTTAAGTACAAGATTAAAAAATTGCAAGAATTTCAAATTATACAGGATATTTCGCATAAGGTTCTAGCTAGAGCCAGGTTGGGTTGAATCAAGGAAACAGTCATATGAAGGGTTAGGCAGAAGAAATTTTGTGTTTACTTAAAATTAACAAAACAAATATTATAAAACTTCTGTTTAAGAACAGAGATCCATAATATAATTTGCTTGAATTAAATTATGTAGCAATTTTTTTAAAGTAAATTATGTAACTATGAATTCTGAAAAAAAGATTGGTTCAAACAGATTTCTTTGTTTTAAATATTCAATGGTCTTATTAATTTTATTTCAATAATTAAAAAGATCATAACTTGGACGATATGTGGTTCCAACAAGACGGGGCACAAAACACGACCAATTATGGCTTTATTGCGTGAGAAGTTTCCTGGTCGCGTAATTTCACGTCTTGGCGACGTCAATTGGCCACCAAGATCATGCGATTTGACACAGTTAGTGTGGGGCTATACGCAAAAGACGAATAACTTTAGACGCATTAAAAACCAACATTACTCAAGTTATGGCCGAGTTACCGCCCGAAATATCCGAAAAAGTGGTGAAAAATTACCTCGAAAGAATCGCATGCTGTGAATCTTCCCGAGGCGGCCATTTGAATGATATTGTTTTTCACACCTATAATGGCAAAGTCCAAACTTTATAATGAAATAAAATTTTCATCAAAAATGTATCGCTGTGTGTTTAGCTTTATTTTTGAAACCGAAAAATTAATGTCCCTTTATTAGATTCTTGTTTTGTTTTCGATTTTGTTTTAATTTGTGTAATTTTGTTCAACAAATTTGAAGTTTCCTATTTGGTTATTACTGATTTTGCAAAGAAAAAAGGTTTGAATACTGGATAACGTGAAAGTAAAAATCAAAAAATCATCTGATTTTAAAAGACTTAAATGAGTTATGGCCACTTAAAAATTGAAACAATAACGCTGTAATGAAATAAACAAAAATTAAAAACATGAATCAAACTCAAATGTCACTTTTCCGGAAATAATTAATGATCGGGGCAGTTAATTTTTTAAGAAAAAAGAGCGCGGAAACTTCTCCAAATAATCTGCTGCAATTGAAAATTTATCTCGTTGAACAGCTTACTGCAAAATGAAAAACAGAACAAAATTTTTCGTTTATTATTTTATTGTGTCATTTTTGTATGGGATTTTTCGTTTCGAATCAACAGCGTTTACAGGCTTTAAATAAATCTCAATTTAACTGAAAAAAAAATTTGGAAAATCGTTGGAGCGTTTTTTTAAAAAATTAATTTTTTATAGATATGTATATAAAATTTTGAAAATATTTTTAAAGAAAAAAAATTGATTTTCAATTTTTAAGTGCTTGTTAATGCAGAGTTAAAAAATACAAAATTAAAAAAAAATCATCTACCCATTTTCAAAATATCGAATTTCTAAAAAATAATTTTGAAATTTTTTTTAAATCCAAAATTTATATTTTTGAAATTTTTTATATGCAATATTATTAAAAAAAATTCATTAAAATCGGTAAAACAGAAAATGAGATAGTCGAAAACCAAAAAAATGATTCTATATGAGAGATGTTTGCTGACATACAAAATTTAATCAAAATCAAAGGAGTCGTTATTGAGAAAAATGAGATTTTCTTACCAGTTTTTAAACATTGGCATGGTAGGTACCGTTATTTTTGGTATTAAGTATAATTTTTATTTAGAACCTGCTAGATAATGTAAAAAATTTCTAGGTGTCAAGTTTGATAAAAATCGATCAAGTCGTATTCGATTTATTAAATTCTCAAAAAAAAATTTGAAACTTATTTATAAAAATCAAAAAAAAAATTTGAAAATTTTGATATACAAAACTTTTTAAAATTTTTAAAACATTCGTCATACAAAAAAGGATCATAATCGTTTGAACCGTTTTTGAGAAAATCGAACATCGAAAATTTACAACCTTTTTTCGGATTTTTTTTTATAAAATGGTTGCCTTTAAAAAAAAATTAATAAATGTAAAAAAAATGTTGTGGGCATGTTTTTGAGAAAATTGAGATTTTCATTTTATGCAAAAAAAAATTGTAATGCAGCTATTGTTGTTTTTGGTCCTAAAACAAAATGAAAAAAAAAAACGGTTCGGGGAAATGCCCATAAAACGCTATTTATTAAGGTTAAAGAAAATCGACCCATCCGTTTAGGCTGTCCAAAAGGACAGATAGTCATACAAAATTTTCGAGACACACTTTTTTCAACTTCGCTATCATCGTAATGTCAACCTATAAAAATACACACATACTTTAAAAGGTATTAATGTTTTAACAAAGGCATATTATGGGTCTATATAAACTTACCACTTGCCACCGATTAAAAGTAATCGTATTCACACACTTTAGCTAAATTTAGACTCACTTATTCCATTTTATCTCTTTTTTTTTTTTCTTTCAATCTACAAAAATAATTCTTATATATATTTTCTGAACAGATCGTCGCGTTATAAAATTCCATAAATCATTGGATCATTATTTTACTATACATATAAAGTCCTTAAACATTAATATTATGTATAGCTATAAAAAGTGATAAATCCTTAGTATATTTGTAATAAAAATGTTCATCTTTATCGACATAACCTATCTGAGCACATCAAAAAAAATCCATCAAGATGCAAACGTGTATATATACGTATGTATATAGATCCAATAGAAATGACTGCCAAACAAATAAAAATCAATTTGCTTGATAAATTATCCTCAATTGGATTTTTATGATGCTGCGAGCTGTGTTATTCGACTCAAAGGCCAAACGACATGCATATATATCATCAAAACCAGCAAGATTTTCATCATCATCTCGTATTTCGGTTTATGTCTGATAAAAAAAAAAAAATCAGAAAATATACTATTTTAGATACTTGTTTACGAAGGATTCATGTCAAATTCCTTTTATACTCGTTTACAGTCGTACGACATGCGATAATGAAGAATTTTCTTATATGTATTTATATGTGGAGAAAAATCGAATTTAATATTTTGAACAGTGATGATATATGTTTAAAGAACAGTCTCAAAAATACCCACAAAATTAAAAAAACTCTCTTAAATTTAATCAAACTGGTAGCTGTTAGAGGAAGGAACGCATTTAATTCCAAAGTACGCCCATTTAATTGTCTTTGTTTTTTTTTTGTAGCATAATTTTTTTTTTCTCAGAATATTTGTCTTCACCATCAAAATTTCTATTTTGATTTATTATTTATTTTAAGAATTTAATGTACCTATACCGATTTATGTATATATGTAATTTATGGAGAATCGATTTCGGTACGTTTTCTGAAAATTTTAATAATACCAGATACCTCATTACCATATTTCTCATTCAATGGAAAAGAAAAACAAAAAACATTAAATCCCTATATAGAATGTGTAGGTATTGTTGATATTGCTAAACGGCAAGGAAATAATGCAAATTTATTTTACATAAAGATTCAAGAGAAAACCATAAATTCCATGAAAATGTTAATAATACGAGCATTTATTTTTAAATTTACGTTTATTAATGAAGATACGTTTATTTCATTTAAGCAATATTTTTATATACATACCTACCATATCCGCATTTCGTAGAAATAGGGGATCACAAAACAAATAAAATTCACGACCGCTTAAAAAAATATTTCGACAAAATGGAATTGTTATTTGGAGATTGTTATTTGTTTATCTTTAGCATTTCCAAAGAAGTAGATATTTTAATAATTGGACCAGGGCTTTTGATTTTGTGCGGTGAAATTCAGTTTTTGTTTTATATATTTTTATATAACTGGAAAACAATTTGTTTTGAATGAAATTTCAGGGAAAACATCAAAGCTGATGTAAATTCTAAACAAAAAATATTATATCATAAAGGGTGATTTTTTAAGAGGTTTAGAACTTTTTTAAAAAAAAAAACACAAAAAATTCGAAAAAATGAATGAAATATTTATTTGAATCGATAGTTTGAACCTTGCAATTTAATGTTTAAAGATAATTTCATGCAAATGTTGACCGCGGCTGCGTCTCAGGTAGCCCATCCGCTGAGTCCAATTTTGGCATACTCTTTCACACATATCGGCCGGTATCTCACGAATGAATGCATGGATGTTGGCTTCCAGTACGTCAATCGAAGCGGGCTTGTCCCTATAGACATTAGCCTTGACATACCCCTACAAAAAATAGTCTAATGGTGTCAAATCGCACGATCTAGGCGGCCAATTGACCGGCCCGAAACGTGAAATTAACTTTTCACCAAACTCGCCTCGCAATTGCGCCATTGTTTCGCGTGCTGTGTGGCATGTGGCACCGTCTTGTTGAAACCACATATCATGCAAGTCAAGAACTTCCATTTCGGGCAAAAAAAAGTTTGTTATCATCGCTCGGTAGCGTTCACCATTGACAGTAACGGAACCGAATCGACATTTCGCGGTCTTCTGTCACACTAGCTGATACGGTCGCAATATTTTCTTCACTACGCACAGTACGTAAACGTGTTGGTGGTTTAATGTCCAACAAAGTAAATTTGGTGCGAAATCTTCCGAATAGACTGCTCAGAAGGTCGAGAATGCCGACCATAAAATGGAAGCAGCGCGCGATGAACATTTCGAACCGAGCACGAATTTTGATAGTAAAATTCAATAATTTGCAAGCGTTGTTCATTTGTAAGACGATCCATGGTTAAATTGCAAACCAAACTGAAGCTGTTTGACAGTGACACAAGGTACTAAACACACGTCAGCTGTCAAAACCAGTGTTGCCAAAACCAAACCAGCTAAAAAATCACCCGTTATTTTTCGTAAGATAGTACCTACAGCTGTGTTCAAAAAAAAATAGAAGTGCGTTTGATTGAATGAACAAAATGTTTATAAAAGTGCTATGTTAAGCTAACTTTGGATAAACTTTATTTTAATACAAAACGCACTCATCCCTTCATATTTAAGAAGAATTTATATTTGGTTATATTTCAAGGAAAAAATAAAACAGGCTTAAAACTAAATAAATACGTGAAATATCCTGTTCAAAAAATAGGAGTAAATATTTTAAAGAATCAACAGAAATGATAGAAAAGTCAAAAAAAATTAAAAAAAAAATTACATAACAAAATTAAATTACGGTTAATATTTTTTTGTGAACGCTTTATTATCAATAACAGCCTTACACCGACCGCGACGTTGCATAGAATCCATTTAACACAGGCAACGCTCATTTCGTATATTTGCCCAGATATCATTTACCACCTTGCAATGATCGTGGTTATTCAATGGGTTAGCCTACCTGAAATGTCCCTTAATATCACCCCACAGATTTTCTATGGGTTTGAGGCACACAGTGAAACTGTGTTACCGGCATGAATTACATACATGTCGCGAGCTTCTATGTCAGATTTTAATTTTTTTTTCCTGAAGTGGCGTGGGAAGAGCTAGCATCACTCTCTTATTTTAGCGACATTTTTTTGACAATTGTTGTATGAAACTGACATTAGACTAGCAGTCCATATATATACGTCCATGATCGCACCAACTCAAAAAGTAGTAAAAACTTATTATATTTAGAATTTAATTGCTTAATAATTTGTCGGTTATTCTATGTTAATTATACAGGGTGTCCCGAAATCACTGCCTCAGAAGAAAACCATGAGTTCCTGAGGTAATTTCAAGTCGAAAAACTTAAGTGGTAATTTTCTCGTTTTCTCTTCGTTTTCGACTTATAACGGTTTTTATAATTTTTATTCGTTTTTCCTTTGACTGGCTCTAACTTTGCCAAACTACAAACGATTTTTGAAATTTTTAAACACCTGCACCCAATGTGTCAAACCTTATAGTGACCTTCACATAATTCTTCCTTGTGTGATCGTTCTTTTCTTGGATATATTAATTAAAAAGTGTATCTGTGATATTTTATTTAAAATAAAAACGCTTTTAATGAGCTTGACGCTGATTACACGAAGACTTTTTTCGGTTGTTTCGTCTTTCGTCTTTTTGACAGCTTGGGTGAGGAGTTTAGAAATGTAGGGGGAACATTGACGTTTATGGTTTGACAACCGAATAGAGATGAGCGGAGAGCAGATGTCAACAAAAATCGTAGTTGATAGAAAAACGATTGATATTCAGGTATCGATTTTAATATAAAATAAATCGATTACAAAAAATTAAAAAAATGCAAATAAAATGGATTTTGTAAATCGAATGCAAACAATGAATACTTCACAAGAACGTTGATTGTTGTCTATGTGTTCTTTCTACAAAAAAAAATAATAAAGTGGTTTTGCTTTACGGTCCATTGATTTCTACGTCTATGCCTACGTTTATGTACTCTCGCATCGATAAAATTTGTCGATAAACGTTAAAAAATGGAACAAAACTCATATGATTTGATTTAATTTCAATTGTTTCTAGATTTATTTTATCGATGCGAGCTACAGATTGAAGGCACAGATCATTTGAATGGAATTTCTTAGAGGAGAAAACCGAATTTTTGGTTAAGGTTATAAGAACGGATTCTGCCACAATAACAATTTACTTTTTTTTATTTTCTCCAAAATGTTTGTTCTTAAACTCTCGGATCGCCAAAATTAGTCGAAACACGATGAAAAATGAAATAAATAGGATGAATTTTGTTCCATTTTTCAGCGTTTATCGACCAATTTTATCTATGCGAGAGTTACAGAACATGGGCACTGATTTAGTCTTAGGGCCAGTTCGTTCCCAGCCAATCATCTTTGGTCAAGAATTATTGCAACCGGTAAATCTTCAAACCTCGAATCTATAATTTAAAACGTTAATCATCGAATTTGATAAAATCAGCCGATTCAATAAGAACCTTTTTTCAGATTTAATCCATTCTGAACTACCGGCACTAAGTCAAAAACACGTTTTGATGTTAATTCAACGTTTTTTTAATACCAAAAGTAAAAAGAAAGAAAAAGAAAGAAAACATCGATATTTTCAGGTTCGATAAATTTTTTCATCGATTTTTCACCGAATATTTTAATTGCGCATCTATAAACATTTAATTTCGTGTTGTTTACCAGTTTTTATACTGAAAAAGGCTACAAATAGGAACAAAAAGTGACTAAAACACAATTTTATTTATAAAAACGGTTTATTTTCCAACGAATCCACCGCAAAATTTTTGTTCCTCAAAATAACGAAAGAGTCTCCACGAATGAAAAAAAGAACCATGTAATTACGACGATACGTGCCTGTCAAAAAGACAAAAGACGAAACGAACGAAAAACAGACTCGTGTAATCAGCGTCCTTATGTATAAGTCCAAGTTTAGAACCAGTTTATGATGACGCATATAGCTATTCACTTAATCCCTTAAAATTGAATCGTAGGACGTATTTTACAAAGATAATTTAGCGACTAAATATAGGTACATATTATAAACTCCGAAATAGGTCTTCAACAATTTGAAAGTTATCTGACCTTCGATACACAAAAATCCTTTCAACTAATATACACATTATAAGAACCCAGATCCAAAGAAATACAACTAAACCAATTCAATCTCAATGCATTGATAAAATCTAACAAACTAACTATTTTACCTTGAATAAAATACAAAAACCAAGCCCTAAGCAAGGACCACGCTTCACCCACGTCCATTCATGTTTTCCATTTTTGAATTCATCACCCCATCATGCCTTATGCTAACAAAACAAGAATCCATTTCACTATGTGGATCTAAGGAAATTATATGAATTTCAAACGAAAATAATTTTTGTATACTCTTCTTTTTCCGGCTCAGTGAATAATCCCACAGTGAAGGGGAGACCATGGTGGAGAAGGCAAGTAAAATAAAATGTAAATTGAAACGGGAAAGAATTTTTTTTTTTTGTTGGCCAAAGAAAGGTTTTCTTTGCCAAAAGTGTATCCAAATGCAGTACATATATACAATTGAAAGATGCCTTTGTTATCTTTCACTTTTCGTTCCACGCCCACGTCACATTTGCTTAAAGTTTAATCTTCTTATACAATATAGGGAAGTCCTCCACATCTCTCTCCTCATTCATGAACTTCACCATCTTCATTCGTCGAATATTATTCAATCTCCAAAATTGACTCGCTAAAAGCACACCAAATGGATTCCCCCACATCAAGAAATCCTTGCAATTCAAGCTATGTGCTTTGTGATTTTTTGTGTGAGCTTGGTTAATAAATCAAACTGCGTGGGTAGTAGGTACCTAACTTACAAAAAAAAAAAAAATAATCAGATTTATTATACTGGTCGCATATTCATTGACTCCTAAAATAACTTTATTGTTTTTTCTTCCAACTCAAAGTTTAAGAATAACCGAATCAGATAATATGCTTGATTTGGTCTCATGTACTTGCTAGCTGTAAAATTTAAATAAAAATCCATCAAAACCCATCGAAAAATTGAAATAGTATAATAGTTTTTTTTAGGAATTTAAGAAAATATCTTGTGTTTAAAAAACCAGTAAAAATAGTTTTGGAGGAAGTTAAAGTTAGCTAGTCTTAGCTTTTATAAGCGCAGCTAAGGCTTACTCAGCGAAAATGACAAAGTTTCACTTCAAGTTTCTTAATCAATGAATAAAAGTGGTAACTACCCTGACATACAAATTTATAAAATAACATTTCTAACACACTCTATCCCACAAAAAGCTGATAAAAACTTCTTTTTGATATCGCGACACTTACACCTAAAAAGTAAAAACCCTCGTAATAATATGTACATAATATCTCCTTTCTAAATAATGGGTTTTGCAATAAGAGCGCTACAAAAGTTTTTTTTAAATAAAACCAAAACGCTTTTGGATATCAATGAAATTCTTTATTCCTGTGAAAGTACGTTCGATGCCATTATGTATGGAACTCGATTTCTTTTGCATGGCCACCACGGACACGCTTGCAGACGTCCAGACGCTGAACCCAATTTTCGACGGTTTTCAAGCATAAATCGGCCGATACTGCTGCAATTTATTTCACGTTCGATATTCGTACGAAGTTCATCAATCGTCGCTGGCTTGTTGGCATAGACCACAGACTTGACGTAGCCTCACAGGAAATAGTCCAACGGCGTCAAATCGCACGACCGAGGCGGCCAAGCGACTGGACCATTTCGTGAGATAACACGTTCTCCAAACTTGGTTTCCAATAAATTGATTGTGACATTCGCTGTGTGGCTTGTGGCGCCGTCCTGTTGGAACCACATGTCCTCCAGGTCCATATCATCGAATTGGGGCCAAAAATATTCGATTATCATTGAACGGTAGCGATCCCCATTCACAGTAACGTGCCGGTCTTGATCATCACGGAAGAAGTACGGCCCAATGACGCCGCCGGCCCATAAACCATACCAAACCGTAATTTTTTCGGGATGCAATGATCACTCATGGAGTACGTGTGGATTGCTGCCTGACCAATACCGCATATTTTGTTTATTGACAAAGCCATTCAGCCAGAAATGAGCCTCATCGCTCATTGGACGTAGCGCTCTTAACGTTGAGGCCACTGACTCCGAATTTCGGTAGTAAATTTTAATAATTTCGACTCGTTGTTGGCTCGTATATCTTTCCATCATGAAGATAAATGTCAAAAGAGCGGCAAGAAATATGGCGTCGTTTGCTGTCTCTGTTGCTCTACTTTTGTACCGTCTCTGTTGAAAAACCCTTTATAAGCTTATGGCTTTTGATCTACTAGACCCTTCTTCTGCGAGCTACAGTGCCACAATTTTTTTCTGAATTTATTTTACTTTAAACAAAATCTTAATTTAATATTTTATCAAAGATTGTAATTTCAGTCTTTGGGTTGTAATAGAATACTTTTTCTTGTATTTTTGCAGAAGTGCTCAGCTGCATTGGAACGTGACTTTCTCATGAAATCACAACGTTAAAATTAAAAAGTGTTTGGGTTCCCTCCCGGACTCATCACTTGGATTTCGTCTTATCTCCAAAATAGATCTTATCGAGTGAAATTCAGGGACTTTTTTTCAAATCTTCTAATTGCTAAATCGGGAGTTCCTCAGGGTAGTCACTTAGGACATCTTCTTTTTATATTTGCTATTAATGATGTACATTTATGTGTACGTAATATTGCAATACTTTACTTTGGAGATGATATGAAAATTTGTTAAATCATTAAATTTGTAAATGATCGTTTACTTCTTCAAGATGATAATAATAGTTTTGTTTTATGGTGTCAAAAGAATGGTTTGAACCCAACTAAATGCCAGGCGAAAACTTTTTCAAAAAAAACGAGCTCCCAGTTTGTTAAATTATGAAATATCACAACATATTTTATTTCGTGTCCAAAGTATTAAAGACCTCGGAGTTCTTTTTATTTCTGAACTAGATTTCACAAGGCACATTCATTTAATCGTCAACAAGGCTTACGCCATGCTAGGCTTTATGAAAATATGGGCTAAATAATTTCAGGATCCATACTTTACTCTCACCTTTTACAACTGCATAGTTCGTCCCCATCTCGAATACGCAATGCAGATTTGGACACAGCGTTATTTTATCGTTTCGCGTTGAAAGGGTTGCACTGATCTGATCGTTATAATTTTCCTCCGTATGAACATCGGATTAAACTTCTCCAGACTGAAACTTTGCCACAGAGGAGAGTAAGTAATGATATTGTATTTAATCACCAGCTATTAACTGGTGTTATTGATGCACCTGAATTATTAAATTGTATACATTTGGAGGAACTCAACTCATAACGATAACCTTCGCGGTTTTAATCTGATGGATCTACCCCGCCACAGAACTATGGATTGCATGAACCTCTAACTCGTATTGCAAATTATTAAATTTGAATGATTATTATCTCTTTGATTTCAATATTAATAAAATTAAACTTAAAACTGTTTTGAAGACCACGCTTTTAAATGTTTGTACTTAATAATTTAAATATGTATTCTAAGGGGTTGGGTTCGATATCCCGCTTTTTATAATCCCGTTTTTTAAAATCCCGCTTTTTATAATCCTGTTTTTTTAAATCCCGCTTTTTCAAGATCCCGCTTTCTATAATCGCGTCTCTTATAATCCCGTTTTTTATAATCCCGTTTCTTATTATCCCGCTTTATCAATTAAAACTATTTGTTTTAACTCCAACCAAAATTTCGTTGGGACTTAGTTCATAAATTTGGGAGTTAGTTCATTTGGGACTTATTTCATTATGAAATAAGTCCCAACGATTTTAATAAAATGCCCCTGCTTGGGCATACTATAGGATTTGGGGTAGGTGTGAGGTTTGGTGTATGCAAAATTTCTTTTTATCATTTTGGTAGTTGGCAGTTAGTTCCTAAAATGATGGGAATGAGTTCATAATTAATCAAGTTTAATACCCAAATTAATTGCGAAAAACGGAATTGGCGGGATTTGGCGGGATTTTAAAAAGCGGGATTTTAATACATTGGGATTATGAATAAGCGGGATTTTAGAAGACGGGATTTTAAAATAAAGGTATTTTAGTAGACGGGATTTTAAAACTTTTTTTCGGGATTTTCGAAAAACGGGATTTTAAAAAGCGGGATTCCGATACGCTCCCGTTCTAAGTAATTTTATTTGTTCAATTCAAATATAATTATCAATTCAAATCTAAACTTCTCAAATTAAAGTTCGCTGGAGGCACCCGAGAGGAACTGAAAGCCGCGCAGCACATTGTGTGTGCCGCATAATATAAGTTCGTCCGATCAAACATAATTTGTTTTCGGAACACTTCTTATTTGTTTCATTTCATTTCATTCCCGGTCCAAATGCAGTGCATCCATTTTCTTTCTGTCATTTTTTAAGGAAGAACTATAATAGTTGGATGCTGACGTACGTGGTCGTACGAAACAAAACGAATACAAAGAACTCATATGACGTGCCCATAATTGAGGTTTGCTTCGTTTCGACCAATTTTCGTTAACTTTTGCTTTCTGAAGTGAAGAGCAAGAGCGCTCACCGACCGCTCCATGCGTAAGTGAACTGAGACAATTTTCTTCCAACATCTTCCGACTATTATAGTTCTACCTTTATTCACAAGTCGACCACGCCGCCACAACCACCACCGCCACCACCATCATAAATTAAAGGATATTAAAGATATATTAGGCGTGTTTTTTTTGCAAAACTGGGGGTTATTGGTTGAAAAAAACGACAACGGGGATTAGCGACGCCATCACAGAAAAAAAAAACATGGAGTTTTCGTACAAACTATCGATAACATTGTATGTAATTCATGCCGGTAACACAGTTTTTCTGTGCGCTTAAGTTAAGCCCCGAGAATTCTCTGGGATTAGCTAAGCCCGCAGGGGATTAGTTGTTGTAGCATTTTACATGTAAAATTTTTAAAATTTCACCCCGGGCTTGCAAAAAAACACGCCTATTATATTCTAAATTAAATGAACTAAAATAAAGAAAGTAAAGTTAAATAAAGTTTGTTTAAATTAAAAGAAATTAAAAGGAACCATAAGCGACCCGAACAGTATTAGTTTATTTATTTTGTTTGTACTATTTTGTTTTCATATTTTGATTATAATTTTTCTTTAGAGTGAGTTTTGTGTAGTTATTTGCTTACTAACTACTAACACTGCACTAAGTGACGAGCCAGTGTTCAGTGTTGTATTGGCAAATCTTTGGTCGCTAGTTGTAGTGTAGCTTGCCTTTAGCTCTCTTCGACAAAGATCTGATAGTGTTATCAAATATCCCTAAAAAGATAGATAAAAATCAAAGTTTTTTTTAAAATAATTTTTAGGATTATCAAATGTAAGTATTAGATATATTTAACAAAACTAAATATTTAAGGGGTTTTTGTGTGATAACACACTTGCAGTTAGGCTGCCAAGCTTTCGCACCATCAATCTGGAGTTATAGCTATTTCACGACCACTTAAAGGAGTCTGATGATCGGCGTGGCAGTCGTGAAATATCTATAACTCTAAAATAAGCCTATAAAAAACTTGGTGGTAGCTCACTCAAGTGTTGTTGTTCATTCAAAACCTTCAAACTAAATATTAATTCAAATTTCAAACATTTTAGAGACGTGCACCTGAGGAAGTAGAAACGTCGTCTATTTAAAAAAAAAAAAACAAAGTAAACAAAGAAAATTAATTAAAAAAAAACACTCGTACAAAACATTATATTAATTCACAGCACACACAATTTCAATAAATCGATGAAGAATGCAAAAAATATTAAATTTTTTGTTATTAGTCATTAACAAAAATCACTTTTATTTATGATACACCTACATTTTTATATTGACACATTTGACTGGAATTTGATTGTGTTTATTTTCTTTTCATGTAAATAAAAAGTAAAGGAAACTTTAATTTTTAATTGGTCTCCTAAATTTTTATATCATCGTTTATTTCATCAGTGTTATAAGGAACCTCCTGGTAGAAAATACAATTTAAAAGCACAAACATTAAATTGACGATAATGGTCTTTTTTACAGAGGAAGTAAAATTTAAGGGGTTTTTTTTGTTGTTGTTAAGAATAATGGCCTGACTAATGATGTTATAATATGAACAAATTTTTATTCAAAATTTAGGAATTAGGTATATTAAAATATCGTAAGTTATACTTACTTAGTTACAAAACTTGGGTCAGGAGTTACAGAAAATTAATATTATAAATACGTGCAATACAATATAATAATATATATATATAATAAAATAAAATAAAATAAAATAAAGCAATTAATAAAATACCTAAAATAAAATAAAACAAAATAATGTAAAATGAAATAAAATAAAATAAAATAAAATAAAATAAAATAAAATAAATTACATAAAATAAAATAAAATGAAATGAAATAAAACAATTGATAAAATAAAATAAAATAAAATAAAATACCTAAAATAAAATAATGTTAAATGAAATAAAATAAAATAAATTACCTAAAATAAAATAAAATATATTAAAATAAAATATTTAATAAAATAAAATTCCTAAAATAAAATAAAACAAAATAATGTAAAATGATATAAAATAAAAAAAAATAAATTACATAAAATAAAATAAAATAAAATAAAATAAAATAAAACAATTAATAAAATAAAATAAAATACCTAACATAAAATAATGTTAAATGAAATAAAATAAAATAAAATAAAATAAAATAAATTACCTAAATTAAATTAAAATATAATAAAATAAAATAAAATAAAATAAAATAAAATAAAATAAAACAAAACAAAATTAAATAAAATATTTAATAAAATAAAATAAAATAAAATAAAATAGAATAAAATAAAATAAAATAAAATAAAATAAAATAAAATAAAATAAAATAAAATAAAACAAAACAAAATGATGTAAAATAAAATTAAATTAAATAAAATTAAAATAAAATATAAACCGGGGTCCTATTTCACGGCACATTCATCACGTTCAATGTATGTGACGGTAAAATGCCCCAGATGAGTGAGTGTAAATTTTATATTTTTAAAAAATTAAGCCTTTACTAAGTGAACGCATAGTTTTTGTTAAATTCAAATGGTTCACTAACATCCAATGGAGACTACTTTAAGGAACATATATCACATACAATGTATGTGATTTAATTCTGTGAAATTGGCCCCGGGTTGCACATATGTATGTATCTATACCTATATCCTCTTATGGTTATAGAATGGTTTACATTAAACACATAAATATTTGATATTACAAAATATCAAAGTAAACACTTGGCGTAATTTTAAATCTTACTATTTTTCACGGTTTGCCTTGTTACATACAGGTTTTTGTATAGAAAAACTTGGCTCTTTTTTGTAACCTTTACGATTTGGTATGATCTTACTCTTTTTGCGAATATTTTTATTCTTTGGCTGGTCAAAATCTCGAAAGTTACTAGTGTCATTTTACAGTAATCGGAAGTGCTCCACATAATTGATATCAATTCTGAGAAAGTGGGCGTATATCACGCCCCCGGAAAAGAAAACTTCAAATTTTCTGTAAGTCCTTCATAATTTTGATGATGTGGCTGAGTGAGTGAGTCAGTCATTCAGTTACAGTTTTAGTCATTTTTGATGTGTCCTATATCTCAGGAACCACTTATTTATAAGTGGTCAAAATTTGGAAAGGAACTTGGCTTGGCCAGCTTAGCCAAATTTGAAAAATGGAAATTTTTCCATGAATTTGTAAAATGGATGTAGTGCCAGAACTTGACTACTGTGCCCTTTAAATCCAAAAATGATTATTAAACAAGACAATTTTTTTAAAATGAATTTTTTGTGTAATAACTGCACACTTGCAGTTGGGCTACCAAGCTTTCCCATAATCATATTATTATAATATTGTATAGGTTTTAATGAAACAACAAAAACACTTGATCGAGGTACCACCAAGTTTTTACAGGCTGGAGTTCTAGCTACTTCACGCTGATCATCAGACTACTTTTAGTGGGTCTTGTAAATTTACTCAATATTCACTGAGAATTGAACCAGACCAAGCTTCCTTCAGAGCCATATGCACTACGTATTTTACTACCGAAGGTCACGCAATCAGGTCCATCCCAATTTAGATTTTATTGTTTAAGAACTTTACACTTGAATTAAACAGCATTTTTATTAGCTACACAAAAGTTTTTGTTGTATATTCGGTTTATTTCTTTTTTCCCCGTACTCGATTTATAAGTCAACAATTCGTTGAACATATAAATGGGAAGATTATATTGTCCCTTATCTCCCGAACTTTTTTAAGAGGTTGGACCTTGTTAAAATGATTTTTTTCTTATTGGCAGGATTTCTATTTTTGAATTTAATGATCGATTGAATGGTTTAAAGAAAAACTATATAGCTAAAATATGCAGTTAGGTCAGTTCGTGAGATGAGGATTGAGGAACGATATGAAACATTTGACGCAGGTCAAGAATCTTTGACTTTTAAGAAAATAATTTGACTAATTTTGATCATACTACATACATACGGTGCCAAACCTTGTAGGCAAAACAGGCAATTGCCTAAGGTTAACTTAAGGCGGCAAAATCAGTACAATGATTTAAACGCGAAAAAAAGTAACACTTCGCAGTCTGTTTCAATAACTTCTTCCCTATACTTACCTGGTATTCGTTGTTGTCTGAAGCGCTGGGCCATTCTTCGAAAACATGATCTAAGCGAAATGTTTTGAAAAAATTTATCCGATATCCGGTGGTGAAGCAGAGCAAAAACGACTTCGTGTCTCACAGAAAATTTATCTGAAATTTATGATTATTTCATTGAAATTGCAGGAAATTCGGAATTTATGTTTAAAAGCAACTCAACTTGGTAAGCGCATACACAAATTCTAGTTTTTATATTGTCAAAAGTAATTCGGAACGAGTTTTTGTACAAATAAATATCCGTTCGAAAATGGTTCAATTATAAAATCAATGGACTTTTTGACCTGTTTTGATTATACACTTCCACAGTACTTTCTGATTAACCGTTCTAAGGAATCAGCATTTCAGTTTCAAAATTGTGTAAACAAGTATTTTGTCGATAGCATTTGAGGCGTTAGGCAATAACGCCCAAAGAAATAACGCCCAAATCGATTTGGAAACATCTCCCAAGAAAATTGTGAGCTATTGTTGTTGTTTTTTTCCAATATTTTAATTATTTTTTTTTTAAGGAAAAAACGCCCAAAATAAAAATTTTAAAAGTCAAATGTGAAATAACGCCCAAAATTGGAAATATCGCCCAAAAGAAACCCAGAAAAAGGAAATAATACCAAATGTTAGGAAATAACGCCCAAATAATAATAAAACTCAATACTTACATTTACAATATGGATTTTTGAAAATTAAAACAGCGCGGCGTATATAAACACTGATGTATGTATGTGTAGGGGGGCGTGCTGCCCCCTGCAACACAACTGCTTGGGCACATTATAGGATTTGGGGTAGGTGCGAAGCTGGGTTTTACGTGTGAACCTGGCCTAAATGTGAAGAATACTTAAAAAAAACTCGATATTACTTCAAGTGCATGAAGCAACAGAATTACATAAATACATGCTTTTGTATTCCTTATATATAAAGCAAGTAAATTGATATCCTTTTTTTTAGATAAACATTTGATTAACTTTTATTATACATACATCCCTATCATTATTCATGTCGAATCAATTTTATTTAACGATTATCAATTGATAGCCAGTTACATTAAACCACCCCACAATGTTCTTACTATGTATGCACATAACATAGATATATCTAATATCACCTATCCTTTACCATGTGTCCACTTGGAAGGAAATCATTATTCATCATCTAGCTTAGAGTCAGTTTTTTATGCTTGAATTCTGAATGTCAGCTTTCCAACCCACCCCCCTCCCCCATTCCAACCATATTTATATACCTAAATTACCGACTCCCGAGTCCCGAGGACAAGAAGATTAATGAGCATTAAATGTTGATCCATTTCAATATCCTTCAACGCGCCCGACATTGCTGATGGCTGGCTGATGGTGGGTTGGTTAATTCATCGTGTTGTTTGGCAGAAGAAATCACTTGTTTCAGGACAATTTGCGCTAATTTATTATTCGCATAGATTATTCCAAAAGATATGACCTAAAATATTTTCTCGCAAGAAATGCTTAGGATAAGTTGCTAAATCTTCAAAACCCCTACCCATACCCCATCTTAATCTACAGAACTGAATTAGAGTCTACTATATATGTATATTAGTATAGATATAGGGAAGCGAAGTCAAATAAAGATAAACATTCAAATGAATACGGATGGCTCCATTTCTTGTTGAAAGGAATGGCTTATTGATGAGACTTTTCAGTTAACAAACATATTTTAATGAGTCAGTAACATTAATAATGTTGGTCAAATTATCATGACAAAAAACTTGATGAATGGAAATTCCAAGTTGAGGTTTAATTATTTTTATTATAAACATTATAAGGTCGTTTTAAGGAAAATATACCTACGGTCTTGCCAAAATGAATAAATAAATACAAGAGATAAACATCAACTATAGCGTGAGATGGGTGATAGATGGAATTCAGTAAAGAGATTTCAGTTCATCGTCATTAAACGATGGCAAAACGTCAATGTCAAGGTTACGTTAGGCCAAATTTATCGGTCAATTGAAGGATCATCTGATCATCAGATATCTTCATGCCTGATGTGGATCATGTAGATGTCAAATTGATAATTGCCGATTGTACTACGGCAGTCGTATATTTATTAGATTTAGATTTAGAACACTCTTGGACAGTTGTCCAGCTAGCCACTGTCTAAATATTTGGACATCTCCTTATTTATAAACGCATTCCAACAGCTGTCTAAATATGTTCTCAAACACTCACAAACATCCCTGCAATCTGTCAATTTCATGAACATTTGGTTACGTTCAATGAACATTTCATTTAATTTTCAACTTTTTGTGTATTGAACATACCCCCTTTAGAATAGGTTTGGACAACCAATTGCAGTGTCCAAGTTAGACACTCGATGGAACATGATTATAAATAAGGTTTTGGAGTTGGACAGCTGTCCAAAGTTAGACATACTTTGGAATGGGATTATAAATAAGACTGCGAATGTATAGTGATGTCCAGATCCAGATCTGCAAAATTCATTTTTTATAATAAAAAAAAACGATTTTTTTGCCCATTGTAAAGTCAAAATTGTCAAATTCTGTCTTTTGACAGAACTGGATCGAAAATAATTTGAATTTTTCATAAGTCTCACCTGATCCGGCCCAAATTATACATTTGTGTATGGGCGTTTTTCTTTTTTATTTCAGAACAGAGCCTGAACTGTCAAAAAATAATCGTGTTTCTTTTTTAGCTCAGAGCATTTTGTTTCTTTTTTCGGTCTGAGTATGTTCAGGGCTATGAGCTCAGAATAAATTGATAGAGCAGATGGAGTTAAATAGCTGACAATGACAGTGACGAATGAAAAAGTGACAGCTGGTGAAGCGTGTTTCTTTAAATAAATCTGAACTCTCAGAACAGAGCACGCTCAGTTCAGAGATCGCTCAGAGTATGTTCGGAGTGTTCAGAGTCAGACTCTGTTCAGAGCTCTACTCTGAACTAAAAAAAACCCCCTATATATAGAAATTATTGACAGGTGTCATGCAAATTTATACTAGAGGCCAGAGGGGCTGTTAAACCAAAACTTTCAAAACTCAAAAGTTGACCAAAAATGCCAGAATTTAAAATTAAATATTCTCATCTATATATGTAAATGTCAGTAGTCATAACGGCAATAAATAAAACAGGAGAAGCAATTGGTCAGTTCATTCGGTTTTCATAAAAAAAAAAAAACAATTAGGATATATTAAGCTAAAGAGGCAAGGGCATAACATGAATTCTAATAATCAAATCTTTTTAGTTAAGGTCTTTACAAGAAGTTTAAAAGTAGGCTACGTTAAATTTAATAATTGTGAAATGTTAAAAAAAATACCTTAATAAAGGCAATTTATCGTTCTTAAATTTTTACAATGCAACGCTCTGCTTATAGGTATATTTGTGTAAACATAAAGATTGTGTTTCATTTTTAACAATTAAATGTGTTAAAAATTCTGATTTATTATTTTATTTATTTTTTTTTGTATTTTCAGCAATTTTTTAATCATGACTTTCCAAAAAGTTACGCAACAACTACAAGGCGTCGTATTTACAAAAACTGTCTTGTGTGCGAAACCTGCATACGGGAGCTGATGGTACTCGATGTTCCACCCCAGGTGAGTTGTATTTTTCATATAATAAAAATCAATATTCATAACTTAAATTTATATAGGTATATAACGGGTGATTTTTTAAGAGGTTTAGAACTTTTTAAAAAAAAAAAACAAAATAAATTCGAAAAAATGAATAAAATATTTATTTGAATCGATAGTTTGAACCTTGCAATTTAATGTTTAAAGATAATTTCATGGAAATGTTGACCGCGGCTGCGTCTCAGGTAGCCCATCCGCTGAGTCCAATTTTGGCATACTCTTTCACACATATCGGCCGGTATCTCACGAATGAATGCATGGATGTTGGCTTCCAGTGCGTCAATCGAAGCGGGCTTGTCCCTATAGACATTAGCCTTGACATACCCCCACAAAAAATAGTCTAATGGTGTCAAATCGCACGATCTAGGCGGCCAATTGACCGGCCCGAAACGTGAAATTAACTGTTCACCAAACTCGCCTCGCAATTGCGCCATTGTTTCGCGTGCTGTGTGGCATGTGGCACCGTCTTGTTGAAACCACATATCATGCAAGTCAAGACCTTCCATTTCGGGCAAAAAAAAGTTTGTTATCATCGCTCGGTAGCGTTCACCATTGACAGTAACGCTGCGATTCGCATCATCTTTGAAAAAATATGGCCCAATAATGCAGCCGGCCCATAAACCGCACCAAACAGTGGCTTTTTCGGGATGCATTGGTAGCTGTTGCAATGCTTCTGGCTGATCTTCACTCCAAATGCGGCAATTGTGCTTATTTACGTACCCATTCAACCAAAAATGAGCCTCATCGCTGAACACAATTTTTCGATAAAAAAGCGGATCCTCGGCCAGCTTTCCAAGAGCCCATTCAAAAATTCGGCGTTGTGGTAGGTCGGCTGGCTTTAGTTCTTGCACCAGCTGTATCTTAAAAGGCTTTACGCCCAAATCCTTCCGCAAAATTTTCCACGTAGTGCTGTAACAAAGGCCTAACTGCTGGGAACGGCGCCGAATCGACATTTCGCGGTCTTCTGTCACACTAGCTGATACGGCCGCAATATTTTCTTCACTACGCACAGTACGTAAACGTGTTGGTGGTTTAATGTCCAACAAAGTAAATTTGGTGCGAAATTTGGTCACAATCTTCCGAATAGACTGCTCAGAAGGTCGAGAATGCCGACCATAAAATGGAAGCAGCGCGCGATGAACATTTCGAACCGAGCACGAATTTTGATAGTAAAATTCAATAATTTGCAAGCGTTGTTCATTTGTAAGACGATCCATGGTTAAATTGCAAACCAAACTGAAGCTGTTTGACAGTGACACAAGGTACTAAACACACGTCAACTGTCAAAACCAGTGTTGCCAAAACCAAACCAGCTAAAAAATCACCCGTTATATTTATGTATTAATCACATCATTGCACAATTTTCCTTGAAGAAAATGCACTTTAAGTAAAAGATACTAAGTCTATATATTAATACACAAAAAGGCATCATACATAATTATTGATTGATTTTCTTGTTTTTTTTTAATGTTTTACCATTTGATACAATTTCAAGACTTTATTACAATAAATAGAAATTTCTCATTGACTGCTTCTTTAGCTTTTTTAAATTTATTTTCTTTATTGAAGAATTTTTTTTCTTCGGGTGTGATTGTTTTTTTTTTTATGTTTATCTTAATATGTTTGACATTTTGACAGGCGTTAGGCAATAACGCCCAAGGAAATAACGCCCAAATCGATTTGGAAATACCGCCCAAATTTTTTTATCGGTAAAAAAAAATAAAAAAATGGAAATTCATATTTTTCCAAATATTAAGTTGGAATATCGCCCAAGTATTTTCAATGTAAATTGTTTAATATTTCTTCAATTTTCCAAACATTTTTTTTAATTTTTCTTTCCTAAATTTTGGGCGATTCTATTTTCTAAATTTTTTTTTGACCAATTCGTTGTTTAATTTTAATTTTTAAGTTTTCTCTTATTCGGATTTTTTGGTCTCTATAATTAATTAATGAAAGATATTCATTAGTTTTTCGACTGAGTTTTCAGTATTCTTCTGGGGCACTTTATTAAACATGAAAAAACAAAGTAGAAAACATCTATACAATTTCATATAACAATTAGTCATAAGGAGCAACTTACAATATTAGAAAAATAAATTTAATTTTTTTTTTATATTTATAAAACATTTGTGAAATAAATAAAAAATAAAAATTGACACTTAATTATTTTTAAAATTAAAGCTCCTTTTGAGCACCTCTTAATTAGAAGAATTGTCAACAACTATAAGCGAAAAAACAAGAAAGAAAAGGAAAAGACAGAGAGAGAAAGAAAGAAAGAATTAAAGAAAGTCAGGAAGAAACAAAGTTATGTAGAAACTAAGGAACAATACACTGACGATATGCATTTTGTGTGCTGCTTTCTATTCATGTTATTTTTGTTGTTTAAGATATGTCGTGTCTCCAAAGTGTATCTCTTCGACCAGTGTTTCTCAGCTTGGAGAATTTCCGCCTATTTGCAAAATCTGGAACATGGTTGTTCTCTATGCTGTGGTTGGCAAGGGCTGTTTTTTGTGAACTTTTTGTTTTTATGTCCGACTTGTGATTTGAGATTCGTTGTTTTATAATAGCTGTTTTGTAGTACCAATATAACTAAGTTTAAAATTTTGTGGAATTTGTTATCACTTATTGTAAAAACTTTGTGTACAAGGTTGGAAGCTGTATTGATGATGATGTGTTTCGCTTGATTCGATCGAAAGTTGAAAATTCTTCCAGAAGCAGTTCCTTTTTGGTGCCAGTCAAACGAGAGTCTGATGTTCATCTCACGGTGGATTTTTACGTCCAAAAATGCTATTGTGTTATTTTCTTCTTTCTCAACTGTAAACTTGATTTTGGGATGAAATCAATTCAGACACCGCATTACCTTTTCCACTTCACGACGATCTATTACTGCAAATATGTCATCAACATACTTTGCAATACATTTTGGCGGATTGATTGTTGTAAAACACTCCTCCAACAAAAAAATCTTAAACAAGATCAGCGATGGTGGGTGAAAGTGGATTACCCATCGGAACTCCATGTATTTGCTTATATAAATTATCTTTATTTTGCAAAATGTTATTATCTTTAAGACAAAATTCCAAAATTTCTATAAACTTATTCATACTAAGGCCTGTATTTTCATTTATAATGTTCCACTTCGTTTTTACGATATTTAAAAAGAAATCTTAAAAATTAAAATTAAGATATTTTATTTCTTTCCTTTAAAAAAAACAATTGCTCAGAATTTTGTTGGGCCATATTTCCAAATCGATTTGGGCGTTATTATCTAACGCCATTTTGACATAATGATGACTTTGATTTCACTTATTAAAAAATAGTTCGAATTTTTAGAGCAGCATTAAGCGGATATAATTTCAAAATTAGATAGCTAAAAGTTTTAAATATAAATAAACATTTTTCTTCATTTCGGATCCAGCATAATTATCCAACCAGTGATACCAACAAATCGTGACGCTTAAAAAGCTGAAATACTGTCAACATTTACTGTGTCAAAACCTTTAAAAAATCATAAATACACAGCGGCGGTGGTACGACCGATCCTCGCGTATGGCTCGATCGTTTGGTGGCCCGGATGCCTTAAGCGTCTTTCTTCACCTTCTACCTCTTGATTTTCATATTAAATACCCAGTTTGCTGCAGCGCGATAAAACGAAAGGAATCCAATCTTTGGTTTGCCAAGCGATATGGCTATGGCAATATCACTTATCTTATTCCCACAGACATTTTTTCAACAAATACTGACTACTGGGCTCCTACTCTATGTCTCTGTAAGGATTTTAAAAATGTTTTCCCATCCAGACAGGATTGGCAAACTGACGCACGCACGTGCGTCGTGACAAAAGAATTCGACACAACTATTTTTACTGGTTGTTCAAAGATGGATTGTGGTTTAAGTTCAGGAATATTTTCTGAATCCCTGAATATCTCTAGGTCTTTTCGGCTATACCCAATGTTGCTTAGTGTTTTTCAAGGTTAATTACTGATACTCAAATAAGACTCCAATAACGAAATACCGCTATCCTGACAGACAATCCAGCAGTTGTTGAAGCCATTAGTTCAGCTGCATTTTCCTCCGAATTGGTGCAGAAATGCCGTGATGAGCTCGCCAGCCTAAACGTGAATCTCAAGGTTCCGGGTCACTGAGGGATTGAAGGAAACGAACTGGCTTACGAACTGGCCAGGCCAAGTTCAGCCTTTCATAACTCACTTGCAGAAAGAGTCAATATTCCACTTGGAGTTATGAAGGGCAATATATTCTTTATTTTTCTTACCGAATCCAATCGCAGGTGGGGCAATTTGTCAAATTGCATAATTTCTAGGAAGATTTGACCCACCTATAAAGTAAATCCCGAACAAATGACTTAATTTGCAGACCCAGGCATGACATAGTCAGGGTCGATGCGACATGTGCAGGATACTGGTCAATCGGAGAGCATGCAGCGAAGCTAGGTATTCCCCACAATTATCACTGTCGTAGTTGCGGGGACCAGCAGGAAACTAAAACAGTCATTCATTTCCTCTGTAAATGCCCCGCATTGGCCAGAATAATAACTCAATCATTTGATAGGGCTTTTTTTAGTAACTTAAACCAACTTAAACTGAGGTGAAGATCAAAGATTTGATCTCCTTCCTCAACAAAACCCACTAACTCTAGGATAAACCTCAGTAGCTGCTGTACATCTTTCCTAGGACTACACGATCATCCTAAGGGGTGGCCTGTGTGGCATTTTGCTGCGGACTCAGACATTTCAAACCATTTTCATCCACAGGTCCAACGAGTTATGGTATCAAAACGGCGCACTCTAGCGCTAACTGGGTCAATGAGCTAGGTTGCTCGTGACCTCCATTTCTATCTACCTACCTACATACATATACAGGATCATTTATTTCGTGGTTTCAAGTTGGTAGCGCTGGAATTTGACACCTGTCAAACTCAGCTGTCATTTGAAGTGTCATAATATTAGTTGAATGTTTGCCATTTACGATAATGGATACCTCAACAATCGAACAACGCGATAAAATGTTGGTGATTCAAACGTAGCCAATTTCGAACCGATTTTTCGAACAACATTTTCTTCAGCGATGAGGCACATTTCTCACTCGGTGGGTATGTAAACAATCAAAATTTCCGCATATATGGGGCTCAGAAAACCCACAAGTGATCGAAGAGCTACGGTTGCATCCAGACAAATTGACTGTTTGGTGTGCTGTATGGTCGAAAGGTGTCATTGGTGCGTATTTCTTCGAAGATGCCAATGGGCAGACGGTTCAGAAAGATATGGTCGAATGATAACCCATTTTTTTTTGGCTGGCGATTGAAGATCATGACTTGAACGATATGTGGTTCCAACAAGACGGGACAACAAGCCACACAACACGACTAATTATGGATTTATTGCGTGAGAAGTTTCCTGGTCGCGTAATTTCACGTTTTGACGACGTCAATTTGGCCACCAAAGATCATGCGATTTGACACCGTTAGATTTTTGTCTGTGAGGCTACGCAAAAGACCGTTTTTACGCGAATAATACCCAAACTCTGGACGCATTAAAAACCAATATAATCCCAAGTTGTGGCCGTTGTGAAAAAGTGGTTTAAAATTACCTCAAAAGAATCGCATGCACCGAATCTTCCCGAGGCGGCCATTTGATTAATATTATTTTTCACACTTATAATGGCAAAGTCGAAACTTTATAATGAAATAAAATTTTCATAAAAAATTTATCGCTGTGTGTGTTTTATTAAGCATTACTTTCGAAACCGAAAAATGAATGACCCTTTAGTTCCATTAAAATTTTATTTGAATAATTGCCAAACAAAATTTTCAAAGAAAAAATTAATTTTTTAGAAGTTTTGGCTTTGTTCACTCTTTCCCTTCAAAAAATGTTGTTATTTTAATAAATTATTACACAATGTCTTCAATATTTATCCACTACCTATATATGTAGGTAATAGTCTTGAATCACAACAGCAAATTCGTGTGATCCAGTCGTGCATTTTATTTTTAATGGTCTCTTATAACAGGTATGTAATAGATTCCAGCTCCATGGCGCACGTATATAAGTCCAAATCTTTTAAAATCCATTAAGACTTGGACAGATTAAAAATTTTCCGAAATGATGTTTTAAATTTATTATGATTTTTGTTTTCCTTAAATGTATTTAATTTTTTGGCTTGATACATAAGGACATTAAAATAATATTAAGTATTTTATTATTCCTTAAAAAATGTTATTTATTCAAGACAATTCAGAAATTTTCTTTATGATATCTATAGTATACTTATACTCCTCGAATAGTACCAGTTTAATTGTTATTCAAGACAGTGCGTCTTCTCTCCAAAGAGGCTAAATCAAATTAAATCCTTTTTAATTGGGTTGAATTTCATTTATTTCAAATGTCAGAGTTTAGAAGGATATTTTACATCTTGAATTTGTTTTTGATGAGGATGGGGTTGGGGTTAAAAATTATGTTAATCTCACCCTGCTGCTTTATATTTTCTTTTAAAATAACGTTGAGTTAATATTATTTGTAAAATTATATAGGAAATTGCAAAATTATTGTTTAGGGTTATAAAATTCTTAAAAATATAATCTGGATTCTTTTAATCCGTAATTAAATTCAATACGATTTTGGAAGGAAAACTGCAGTCTTAAATTTTGGATGGCGCCCAATTATATCGTTTTTATAATAAAAAAAAAACTAAAATAAATTTGCCATGGAAAATCAGAATTTACCACTATTTTTAAGCTCAATCTACCACCATTATAAATTTGGAAGTGACAACAGAGCTTTATGACTTCTGAGTTTGGCGCCATCTTAATTCACAGCTCTATCCTAATAAACCGCAAACAATTAATACTCTTAAATCCCAACATAACGAACAACAATTCAGTCAGATTTATGAAAAAAAAATGACAAAACACAAAATTTGTTGTTTTTTGTGTTTACATATTAAATCGAGGGTCCTTATTTATAGGTATTAATGGCAACAAGTCTAAATTTGACACTTCCAACCATGTCCCATCTGCTGTTCTTTTTTTTACTGTGAGAAAAGTTAAATGAGCCGAACGACATAAAAAAAAAGAAATAATAATTAAATATGCGTTTAATTGTTATAGCATTCTTTCTTGATCTAACGGATAATTCCATAGAGTTTTACATTGTCCTTTAAACACTCTTATACTTATATATAAGTATACCTTTTTGTAAAAGTTTCCTACAGCAAACAAAAATTAAAATTAAATGAAAAATCGCTTTAGTCCTTCTTTACTGTTTCAACCCATATACCCCACTCTTGTTTAATAGCTTAACTCAATTATTCGGACATAACTCTTTGAAAACGTCCACATCCTATACAATACCCCATTCCAATTCTTCAAGTATATAGGGTTTATTGTAATCACCACTCTCTCGCTTGGACATTGTTTGAAATGAGCTCTTTATTCAAAGGACGTGATGGGCTATATTATTGCTGGCACTCATCTTGGAACCGGAAGCGAATATATAGCATAGCAGCAACACAAAAAAAAGGAAGAGAATGTGTCTATATTGTAGACGACGACGACGACGATGTGATGATGAGTAAGCGCATCATGTTCTAGAGTAACTCTTTGTCGCAAAATCCTTTTTGTAAAAAGTTTTTTTTTTTTTTATTTTGTCTTCGTTTTATCCCCAAGGACTCAAAGCGCAAACAAAAGTTTAGAGAGAAGAATTGGGATATGGATTGAATAGAGATGAAGGAAATGGCGCGTATAAAAAAAGACTATCTATATATAGAATGAATTGCACACGAAAGTATTATAAGTTTATATATATGTATGCACCATCCCGCATCGTACAGTGGTCTTTTTGATAGAAAAATATGGGGAAATATATTTACTTGTTGTATAATGCAGGCATTGGTTTCGTACAACAACAAAAATCTCGAGGTTTTAATCAAGTTTTACACAAAATGTGGTCTTAATAATATAACTTATAATGTATGTGCGTTGGCATGTGTAATTCGAGCTAAAGCCCAAACGGGCAAATAGATTTGCTTCAAATTTATAATAAATACTATTTCTATGTTATATCATAAAGAAAAATTGGAATTTTTCTTTAAGTCATATATAGAATGATTGCGACTCCCATCATGGCAAGACTATATAGGAATAATAAAGGTTTTTTAAGAGTAGCGCAATACAAGCATTTTTTTTACTACAGGTGGACGGCTTCGCAGATTACAAGGATTTTAACTACCTTTTTGTATCCTCTATTCCGCTCACGCATCTCCGTTGCTCCGCTTAGTGTATGTTCGGTCGCCAAACAGGCGCCAATCAGTCATGCCAGACTTTGCGATCAAATTTTCCCATAGTGATACCCGGAAATTCCCTTTTCTCCCACGCCTTTGTTAAAAATATCCCACATTTTACTCACGACTAAATAAATTTAAAAAAAATATATTTAATTGTAATTCAGTTTCGTATTATGTATTTTATTAGGAAAAATATAATCCTTTACATTTCGATTACGCAGTGAAGTTTAGAAACAAATATGCATTCTGCATTGGTAAAAAATATAAATTTTGAAAATTTACATTGAATGCACGAGTTTGCAACAAAAAAAAAAGGCAAAAATAAAAGCACAGAAACTAATACGAACAAAACAAAAACAAATCCAATGAAACTCAAATGACATTTATCATGGAAAAGCATAGTTTTCGTTTATAATTTAGTTGTGTAATTTGTGTATTGGATTTTACGTTTCACACCACTCATCAGCAGCGTCGGCCGTGTGAAATGGATTAAAATTTCGAATGAATTTTATCCGAAGTTAAAATTTGTTGTTTTCACGTTCACCATTTTACCATTTAAGAAGTTAAATGCCAAGATGCCAAAATGAAAATAAACGCATCCAGATATTTAGAATGAGTTTTTTTCTAGGCGTGATAATGTTTTATTTTTTGACCCTATACGACAGAATAGGGATTGTGACTTTTCACTACGCCATGATGATGATTTTGTGGGTGAGGAGCTCTGTTCCTTTCACCGATCTCACCTCGTCATGGCGTATAGTGAAAAGTCACAATCTAATTACGGTCTTTGTTCATAGTTTAATAAATTTTTTTTTTCAATAAAATGAACAATTTAGGAAAAAAAATAAGCATAACGTAAAATCCTTTATTTTTGTAGTATGAGGTGTGAAAAATCCTTTTTTTCCTTTTAGCTTATTTTAAACGTGAAATTCCCACAAAAAAGGATAAATCCCACGATCTGGGACCTATTTCACCAAACACTTTTCACTTTGCAACTTTGCACTTTTACTTTGCAAATTTTGTTTCACCAAACGCAAATTTGCAAAGAGGAAATTAGAATTGAAAAGTTTTCACGTACATATACCATAATAAAATAAAAATCTAATAAAGAAAACAACTCCGAGGATTTTGATTAAACTTCTTCAGGTAATTTCGAAAGGGATTTTAAGTTGCGTTTCAGCTTTTTGCCGCCTAACAATTCACATCATAGAAATATGAATTTGACCTTATTTTTAGGAAATTGTCTTGCAATTACATAAAATTTTAGGCTTCAAAACTTTGCCAAATTTCAGCATTAAACTATACATTTATAGGCAAGTTCATACGTTGCAGCCCAGCATTTTATTTAATTTTTTTGATGTTATAATCATTTATGGTCGACACACTACTTTTTGCAGCTGCATTGAGTTATATTCTTAACATTGAATTTGTGTGTATTACATATTTTGATAACTATAACTGAACATGCTCATAGCGAAAAAAATTGGAGCTCTGAATGCTCTGAGCTAAAAAAGAAACACGATTTTTTTTGACAGTTCAGGCTGTGCTCTGAACTAAAAAAGAAAAACGCCCTATATTAGCCGCGTTTTATTAACTACGAGTCTGGGTCGGGGATATCTTTTAACACGTAATACAAAACAAATTTGGATCTAGGTTTCTAATCGGGATTTGCTTATTTTGCTTTAACCAGAAATAAGTTCTAACTCTGGCGGGTAGACGGCTCTTCAGTCGGTACAGAGTACAAACTACAGTGCGAGGAAAAAAGACAGTATCTACATGAAAAATAAACAAACATAAGACAAAAAGAGATGAGCATACAACAGTCTTTTCATTAGGATCCGTATCGTTTTATTATATCGGAGTGAACCATATGAGTTACTGGCGATAATAAAACGCGGCTACTGTCTTTTTTCTTTACAATACAGATTGTAATCCCTACCGACTGAAGAGCCGTCTACCCGTCAGAGCGAAAACTTATTTTCGGATCTTTAAAATAGATCCAGATACAGAGCAGGATTACGTGTTAAAAGATGATCCCGATCCAGATCCGTAGATAATAAAACGCGGCTCTTGTGTTGGATGTAGTTAATCAGCAGTGCTAACCTTCCTACGCTCTTGATTTATGTTGTTCGTCTTGTCCGTCTTAGTCACAGTACACATATTAAAGGTAATATCATTAGCGTTCAACACATTCAATAAAATGCAAAGAGCATAGAGCGATGGAATAATTTAGTTTTTTTTTTTTCTTTCAGTTTTGACGTTTCACTGTCGCGTTCTTTGTAAAAATCTACAATTTCAATTTGACCGTCGCGTTCAATTTTTAACAGCTGACCTTGACCGCATTCTGTTTGAACTTTGAACAAGAACGTATAATTTTATAAAAGACAGGGAACGCGACCGGCAGAATTGTTTCCCGTTCCACTGGACCGCGCTCTGTTTGACCAGGCCTGAAGGCACCCATTTTCTGAAACGAAATTTAAATATTTGTGTTCAATTTAAATGTTTGTCTTCTACTTTTTCCTCAGCGTGTCAATTAAGCACTTGTGTTGAACGAAAAATATTTAAGTTTCGTTTCAGAACTGAATTTATTTCCTATTTGAAATTTTCAATATTTTATATAATTTATGAAATATTTTTGATTTTAAATACTTCCACTGTGCACACCGCGTCACCGTGCGTCGTAAATGAACGAGATAATTTTAGCAGAATTTAACATCCTTAGGTATAGAGCTTGTTTATTCTTTTTTTTTTATGCTTTTATATGAATAGCTTGGTAAATTTAATTATAACCCCTCAGGTGGTGGGAGCTGAACAATGAACAAGGGTCCGGGTTGACACACTTAAGTGCTGGCTTATGCCAGAGATCTTGTCCGAACAGATGTATTTTTAAATTATCTGATTTAAGGATAAGGAGTATATATAGATACTGTTTAAACGAATCGTATTTATCAGGGTCAAGTGGGTGTGATGTAACACAAGACCGAAAGTCGACTATACTCGTACCTACTATATATAGAAAAATGGTCGTTTTGAGAAATGGTGTATTTTAAATATATAAATTAAATAATCATATGTATGTATGTACATTTATATACATTTAACTACTAAGAAGATAACAGAATAAGGAATATAAGCGAAGAAATATTATGTATAGATATACTTTTCAGTAACTGAGTTAACTCTGAGTTAAAGCAGTATAAAATGAAATTTAACTTTCAACCACACTGGTAACTTCCAATTGGGTGCCCTTGGGAACTAGTGACTCAAAGTTATTTTGAAATAAGAAAATTCCCAATTCAAGATCTTCGAAGACCTTATCAGGGTGTTCAATATGCAATCAAGTGGGAGCCAAAAAATGTACCGTTTGTTCTCGAGATATTCGAGACGAAAAACATTTTTAAACAATTTTTAGTATTTTCTTGTAATTTATTATTCAAATATGGCATATTATATAGAATAAAATAAGCCCAAAGTCAATGTCAATATAATTGTTCTCAAAATATCCAAGCGGAATATCCAAGAAGAATAAATTTAACTTTAAATTTAAGTCATTGGAAATTCTTCTTCTCGACATATTCGAGTCGAATGACATTTTACAACTTTTCTTTTAAATTGCTACAGTAAGTTAGGTTAGGTTAGGTTAGGAGGGGCGTTCCCAGCTTCGAGGCTGTTGCGTACACGGGGGCTTGCAGTAAGAAAATAGCTAGTTGAATTTTTGTATGTAGCCCTTTTCTGTAATTTATGACGTTATATCTTAATTTGTTCTTGAGATACGATGAACGATAGAATGTATCAGGGAGGTACGAACGTAAGTACGTACACACACAAAACGATGGATTTGGATTCTTGGGACCTCGAAACGTCAAGATAAATCCAAATTTCCGAATCGACAAATCGGACCAATAATGCAATAACTTCCAATAGGAAGTTACATAATAACAACTGGGTTATTCATTTCGTGGTTTCAAGTTGGTAGCGCTGGCATTTGACTCAGCTGTCATTCGAAGTGTCATAATATTAGTTGAATATTTGCCATTTACGATAATGGATCGCTTAACAATCGAACAACGCGATAAAATTATATTAAAACTTACTACAAAAGTGGTGATTCAAACGTATCCACTTTCGAAACGATTTTTCGAACAACATTTTCTTCAGCGATGAGGCACATTTCTCACTCGGTGGGTATGTAAACAAACAAAATTGTGACATATGGGGCTCAGAAAACCCACAAGTAATCGAAAAGATGCCGTTGCATTCAGACAAAGTGTCTGTTTGGTGTGCTCTATGGTTGAAAAGTGTCATTGGTCCGTATTTCTTCAAAGATGCCAATGGACATCGAACGGTTACAATCAATTCAGAGCGATATTTTCGAATGATAACCGATTTTTGTTTGGCTGGCGATTGAAGATCATGACTTGGACGATATGTGGTTCCAACAAGACGAGGTAACAAGCCACACAATACGACCAAGTATGGCTGGAACGTTTATTCTCTGTTAACATTTTATTTTCTTGGGATGTGATTCTTGAAATTGATTTATCACTGATCTACGGCAACTCTAGTCGAATATATTTTTTGACGTTTAAAAAGTAGTCCAATTTAGTGCGAAAATCGTTCCAGACATTTTTTCAGTTTTCTTTCTCTTTAGGCGTTTTTCTTTTTTAGTTCAGAGCAGAGCCTGAACTGTCAAACAAAATTGTGTTTCTTTTTTACCTCTGAACGTTCAGAGCTTCAAATTTGTGTTTTTTTTTCGTTCTGAACATGTTCTGAGCTTGTTCAGAGCGCGCTCTATGAGCTCAGAATAAAATAACTGAGCAGATCGTGTTAAATGCTGAACACAAGCATTTGACAGGTGAAATTAAAAAAAAAAGCTAAGTGTTCAGGTGTGTTCCAAAAATAGTTCAGAGCGCTCAGAACACGCTTTGTTCAGAGGATGTTCAGAACATGCTCGATATGCTCGGACTCTGTTCAGAACTCTATTCTGATCTAAAAAAGAAAAACGCCTTTTGAGAGCATTTCCTCCCCACTCCTCAAATTTGACATTTGACCAACTTTTAGTGCGAGAAATGTTGGGAACAGACCTAGAATTACACGACTTGATTTTTTCTGTGTTATCATTTTTTTTTTTTCATTTTTAATTTAAATTTAAAATTAGATTTTTAAGGAATCTAATCTTTAATATAAGAAATATATGCATTGCTACGATATAAATTTATCGCGAGTAAAAAGAACAACAGGCTCATGATCCACATTGTTCATAAGTGTCATTTTTAACCTTTTCCATGAAATGACACATGCACACTTAGAATTATTATATTATTCATTCTCAATAGGCTTTCCTGCAGAGTGGTTTGAGAATTGTATTATCCTTTTGGGTGAGTGAGTTGGTTATGTGGTAAACAATGAATAATCATGACCAGGAAAGCCAGCTAGTTCTCATTCGGACTAAAAATATTTAACTTGTACACAGGCATGATGAAAATAATGAATTCCAGATTTGACTGCGACTATATAGGTGACATTCACATTTATACATTACATTCATATATCAGTTTATCACTAACAGAGAAAACCAGATGACAGTTTTTTGTTTGTGTAAGTGGTTAGTTGGTCATTTCACCACCACATAAAAGTTTTTATCAACTTTCATTCTCTCATTGACCAAATTCAATTTACTATAAAAAAAGAGCCTTTTCGAACTTCTATTATTATTTTGTTTTGTTAAGTGCTGCAATGAGAATTTTGTTTGCTTATTTTCACCCTACACATACGTATGAATGTACATATTTACTGATGCTTTTTTTTTCTTCTATTTTTGTCTTCCTTTATTTTTTTTTTTTTTTTGATTTCAAATTGGAGAAGAAGAGATTTCCAGCTGATAACTTTGCTGAATGGAATAATGGTCATCCACTGGGGCTGCGAACGGTACATGCTTATGTGTTGGTTTTTGACATGGGCAATTTGGAAACATTTCAGGTAAACATTGAAAAGCATCTAAATTCTTTTATATTATTTATTTTTGTTTTTTTTTTACAGTACTGCCGATCGATGAGAGATCAAATTTTGGACAGTTTTTGCCATCGTGATTTTAGTATAATTGTCGTTGGTAATAAATGCGATACAATCACTGAAGCTCAGTCGAATTCTCAGGTAAGGTATATAAGAATATAATGCTTGGTTTGGATAAGCACACGTTTGTAATATAGTATGAAGATGTATTATATTAAGACAGTATAATCGATGGTTTATAAATTTTATAGTTCAAATATTTAAAAAGCCTTGGTAACCTATATGTAGTTTGAAATGGCGGCCACGAGCGCCTAGCTCCGTGACACAATTAACGCTTGATTGCGCCGTTTTGATACTATAACTCGTTTGACCTGTTTAAATAAAGAATTGTTGAAACGAATTTGTGGAATCATCATTACACTCCCACAACCAGAGTATGCTGAGGTAGGTAGGTAAATTGATTTCCGGTTTAAAGTGAAACTATCGTCCCCTTGATTGTTGTATTCCTCGCGGTCGAAGTTCAACTTAGAGCCAATTTGTTGAGTTGAGAAAAGAGACCAAATCTTTGATCTTTGTTTCGGAGATTTCGTTGAGCCTTGAGGTCGTCGAAGAATGGTTTACCAAATGATCTTATTCTGGCTAGAGAGGGGCATTTGCAGAGGAAGTGGGCTACCGTTTCCTTTTCCTGCTAGTCCCCACAACTACAACAGTGTGTATTGTGAGGAATTCCCAGCTTTGCCGCATGCTCTCCCAATGCCCAGTGTCCAGAACAGGTTGCAACGATCCTGGCTATGTCTTGCCTGGATCTGCAAATTAAGTTATTTGTTCGGGATCTGTTATAGGTGGGCCAAATTTGTCTAGAAATAATGCAGTTTATTAGACTGCCCCCCCTGCGGTTTTCATTCATTCGTACATTCGTTAAGAAAAATTGGAAATATATTGCCCTCAGAATATCCGAAGCACATTTAGAGTGCTTCAGATTAATCTGTAAGACCTTCAGCGCGTTTTTAATTTCCAGAAGAAGGTCCTGCAAAGGCAGGGACAACGACTTCGTCAATGACGTCGTTGGTCTCGACTATTTCATCAACTTTGTCAATGTCTGCTCCCTGACTCTGCAGAACCTTAATCTTTATATTTTTCATCCCGAAACGAAGTCTAAACTCAGCCTTCTCGAGGGCCCCAATACTTTCCTCGCTGATCTTCAGAAGGTAAGAAGCGCTGTTCCTTTGCGGTTCCTCAGCCCAGTCATGCATCGGAACCAGCGGGTTTAGCCTCTGAAGACCGCGGATCAAGTCCTGTCCACTCGGCTTGATACCCATGAGAGGCAACCAAATGCGAGCCTTCGGTTATCTAGGAACATCCTTAGCCGGGATAAACTTGAGCCTCAAGCCATCCCAGTCATTGCTAATCTTAGCGATGCTGGAAATAAGGAAATCCCTAGAAAACCTGTCTACGCACTTGATGACCTTGTATCCCCTGAGCATCTCACCAGAGTCGAAACTAGGGTAGGGACCATCGTTTGTCGAAATGTTATAAGAAAACACCATCTCCGATAGCTTGGCCTCGATGGAGTTCCACACAGCCAGCAGACCTCTACTGTACGTTTAGAGCTTATCTACAACCGATACCTGGAGGTCATCTCTGACAACCTCACTTACAGTACGCGGTTGCACTGCCTTCGTAGATGGCGCTTCCTTTTCTTTCTGGGATCGTCAAGCTTACTTTTCTTCGAAGGTTGTTTGACCTCATCTCGAGATCTTTTACGCTTGACGGCCTTCTCTTGAGTAGCCAGAAGATTGTTGTATTCCTCAACAACCTTCTGGTACTTTATTTTATCAGTGAGGTCTTTCTGAAGAACAGTTCCAGCCTCCTCATTCCTGGCAATCTTGTCAAGAATAAAGGAGGCCTTCCTGAACTGTTTCTTCAGAAGAGTACCTGTCGATTTCTTTTTAATACCTCGTGTAGCGCTGCTGTGACTGGCATTGCTACATGAGAGTTTGGGATCGGTGCTCCCTTGAATTTTAGGTTCTCCAAGAGGGTCGCCTATAATGGTCTCCTGGCTGGAGGCCAAAAGTTCACCTTCTAAGTCAGCGGATGGTAAAACGTCTGTTATGTCAATATCGTCCATTTTGAAATAGTTTTTAAATAAGGTCCCACGAGTAGAACGGAAAGAGATGGTCAGCTCCGGCAGAGCCGATATACCGGGGTAAGGCAAAGAATAAGACGGACCCTGCCAAGGTGTCCGAACCTATACTATACTTCTTTCAAAAAACCGTCCGTGTAAGTGGACCAAAGGATCTATTTACCTACTTATATTTCAAGCTAGAAGTTTGTAGTCCTAGATTCATAAACTATATTATCCATTGTTACATCGTTCATAAAATCAAGTCTGTGATACCCCTTACCTTCAAAGTAATCTTATTTTTTATCTATAAATATTCTTGCAAAAAAATATAACGGTTACTTAAATAAACATTTATTTTAAATAATTAAAAGAAAAAACAATGTAATTTTTTGATTCGGAGCAATCTTGACACCAATTCCCGTGATCAGTGATGCTGCCTGCACATGGGACGTTTACAGGAGGTGCATACAAATCTTCAGTCATATCTATTAGATTTTTGTCTACTTACAAACTGTCTAACTATTTTCAAATTGGTGGAAATATGCTTTATTTAATAAAAATAAAGTTTTGGAATTGAACAACTGTCCAAAGTTAGACATATGTAGGACGTAGGGACTTTCGAATGAATTTATAAATGAGACTGTTTGTTTGTTATAGGCTTTTTACACCAAACCCAAAACCGGGTTTTCGGCAAAAAGTTTTCAAAAACTCGAAAAGCGTTCAATGAACAATATTTACAAGTTTTCGTTTGACATTTCACAAACACCAACACATCTCCTGCAAAAAAAAAAAACAATAACAAAACATAACACACTCACAATTTATTTTGTCAGCAGAATTCAGCAGTTTTTTTTTTGCATTTTATTGAGCGCTGGATGTTTCGAAAGATTTCGATTAGGTTTTCCGCTAAAACCGATCATTTCAAGAAAACCGAGTTTTGGTCTTGGTGTGAAAAGGCTATATTAGGCTGTGTTTTTAGAAAATTCTAGTTTCCAAGTCTCGACAGTGCATAATTTTATCGGCAAGTCGTAAAATTTTTCGTGACTGTGACATCTCAACAATCGTTTGTTATAGTTTATTGCTTGACATATATGAAGCAAACTATATTTTGACGTTTATAGAGTATTTTAACCAAAATGTCACCAAAAATTATAAAATTTGTTTTGTAATTTTTAATCATGTCTGATTTTTGAGGATGTGCTTCAGCTTTTTATGAACTACAAAATATCTAAGAACACATTCTCTTTGTAAGTAAAAAAAACAATATTTTTTACCGACGTTTAAGGTCAAACGAAATTGACTTTTCACCAGCGCCATCTTCCTTTTTAAAAATGTCAACCATCTGTATCCACTAATTTGCTGGCTTATTTACATATTGTTTTGTTATTGCTTTCTAAGTGAAATTTTATTACCATTACAAGCAATAGCCGCGTTTTATTATTTATATTCACCCCGATATAATAAAACGATACGGATCATAATGAAAAGACTGTTGTATGCTCATCTCTTTTTGTCTTATGTTTGTTTATTTTTCATGTAAATACTGCCTTTTTTCCTCGCACTGCAGTTTGTACTCTCTACCGACTGAAGAGCCGTCTACCCGCCAGAGTAAGAACTTATTTCTGGTTCCATAAAGCAAACCCCGATAGAAACCTAGATCCAAATTTGTTTTTGTATTACGTGTTAAAAGATAACCCCGACCCAGATCCGTAGATAATAAAACGCGGCTAATATATTTTTCAATAAAACACGCCTAAGACATATTAATTTTTATTTTTTGTACATATATGAAAAATAACAACGTATTTTTTAATCACTTGTTTTTGTATTTTTTGGCGTTTAAAAACTTGAGTACTTATATGTCTATTTATTTTTTAAAGTTTTAGTTTAATAAAGATTTAACTACAATTAAATATTTGTTCGTATCCAATATACCTATTTATGAGGCCCATTATACGAGAGACTGCCAAATGCCTCCAAATAAACTTATCCTCCACTGCCGCATGGTATTAATTTAGTATTTGTCTTTATGTGTGGTTTCAAAAACAACCTTAGTTACAAACTTCATTGCTCTACTCTCCGATGGACTCCCACACCACCTCATGCAAAGAAAATTTCTGTACAGCCTTGCTTTTTGCTTTTTTCATTCTATCAACGTTTAAAAAAATTAAGTTACAAAAGTATCCCTATTCTATATGAACATCTAGTATAGCTATAATGTAGATACATTTGTATGAGCATAGACATAGAATTAAATGAAGACAACAAACAAGGTTTTTAATATCGATATTTTACCATAGTAATTATCATAATTAGTGTTAATGAAACTGTATATATTTTGTATAACATCAAAAAAATAAAATAAACGAAAGTTAATTAAATTTTGCCCAATTTTATCATTTTCAGGAATTAAAAGACATTTCTACCCTTGTACGAAAGCACTGGCGATGCGGCTACGTAGAATGCTCAGCAAAGTAAGTTTAGTTAACTGTACATAATATATTCCCTAAAGAAACTAAAGGACATTTTCAAAATGTGCCTGATGATGGTATGAAACTAATTTTGTAACATATTTTCACTACTCCTACATATTCCCATAGATATAATTACAAAATCGGTGATGTTTTTCGAGAATTAATGGGCTGTACAACAACTGGTGGCATTGGCTTGGGTAGCGGTGGGGGAGTTATTGGAACTGAATATTCACAATCAAATAGAAATAAAGGACGTTGCACAATCCTTTAGCAATATCTCAGTAAATTCATAAATCAACAATCGTGGTAGTTTTTTTTTTTTTTTTTTTTTTTTTTTTTTAAGAGACAACATCGGTATCTATTTAAAAAAAAAAACAAAAATAAAAATATAAGAAAGGAGAATAGGACTTTTTGTATATATATATTTGCTCTTACCCATTAACTTTTTGTGGCTTTTCAAAAGTCTTGTTTAGTACGCACTTAAGTTTAAAATAGCAAGAAAATTATATGTCCCATAATGGAACTAAGAGAAAATAGAAATGAACATTTTATGTTCAACATTTATAGTTTCTGTTAATTATTTTTATTTTTGTGTTCCATCCACATTTCATAAGAATAGTTGAAGTTCATGCGCTCACATAGTTTGATATGAAATTACAAAGGTCCCAAATGCCGCAATTTCACATTAAAGTTGGTGGGTTAGACCAATTAGCCAATTCTCCTGGAAAACAATGTTTTTGTACACTCGTGAATATATCACAAAATATTTTCTTTTTTTTTTTTGTAAAACACAATAAGCAACATTTAACTCAAAAGGAATGACATTCATATAAATTTATTTTACCAACTAAGAAAAAGGGAAATAATATTATTAGAATAATTATATACCTATATTATTATTATTACCGATGAATATAAATTATACCTATACATACCTAAATTATACATAAAAATTGATTTTGAAGTGTAAATTATTGCACAAAATACTGAAGCAAAAAGAATTTGTAGTTTTTACGACGTTGATTGAATTTGTTATATACAATAAAAAAAAAAAAATTGTAAACTTAGAGATTTTAAAAACGAGTGAGTTTTAACTTTCAAGTTAAATAAAAAAAATAATAAAACAAAAATGTTTGAAATGTGTTGAAAAAAAAATAATAGATGGCATTGAGTCGTATTTAAATTAATTTTAATTTTTTATAAGAATATGTGTTTTGTTTTTGTCTATTAATTTTTTCATATCGGTATTTAGCGAAGACTTTGGGTAGAATAATCCCGAGGTTAAAATCATAAGTGAGCTTAAAAGGTAGTTTTGTTAATATGATAAAAATAAAAAAATATCGTAACTGAATTTTAAACAAATTGTTTTTAAAATTGTTTTTAAAATTTTTTTTTGAATATCATGCCTTTGAACAATGTCTTACAATTTTAAAATTTATGACATAAGAATCGTGTTTTCAACTAGAGATATAGGAGGAAATCATAGTGGTAATATTTTTTAGAGTTAATAAATTTACATTTTTTTCTGAATAATCTGATGAATTTACCTCTGAGAGCACTAAAATTCCGTTTCAAGCTCTTTAAATAGGTATTGCATGTTTCGCGCGAAATTTTAACACATGTAATTTGATGAAAATCAAAAATTTGAAAACAAATTGTATGCCAAAAAAAAACAAAACCAATAAATGCTGAAAAGAGAATATAAAATTATTATAAGAGAAATAAAATTAAAGTGTCATGAAATAAGGCCGAGTGAAATAAGACCAAATATGTGAATTTGGTCTTAATTTACTACCGAAAAGTGGAATTGGGCCAAACAAATAAATTGACCCTAGGTCTTACTGGCACATACAACATACATATATGTTTGTGTTGTTACTCAAATTGAAATAACCCCAAATGATAAAATGTTGCTTTTTTTCAAACTGAGAAAGTGAAATTAGTGCAAATATTTGTCCATTTTGGTTACTCAATATCGGGTCACCATACATTTGGTAAACGAGTCACCCAGGGTGCTGTTGTACAAGAAAACTGTTCAGTCAAATTTCTTGGGAGTCGATGTTTTCGGCAAAGCAAAAAATTATAACCATGGAAAGTGAAATAATACCAAATAGACCTTATTTCGGTTTTTGAAAGTGAAATAAGGAATGCGAAATAAGACCAACTACCCACATTTGGCCTTATTTCACTTGGTCTAATATGTCAAAATGACATCTATCCAAGTGACATCTGTCAAAAGTGACAGCTATTAAAATAACATCTGTCAAAATGACATTTGTCAAAATGACATCTGTTAATATGACTATCCAAATGTTTTTCACTTTATTTCTGCAAAAAAAAAAACAGTAATTTTTACTCAATTTCAATCACGAGCTCGTTATTTGATTCACTACTGCTGTTTTTCCATAGCTTTTTCTCGAATCATAAAATTTCAATCTCATTTATCTCGAGACAGCATTATTTGAGTTATGACGGTGCTCTTTCTAATGAGCTATACATACATAGCGGGCATCTGTCAATATGACATCTATCAAAATGACATCTGTCAATATGACATCCATCAAAGGCGCATCTGTCAAAATTATATTTATCAAATTGACGTCCGTCAAAATGACATCTGTCCAAATGACATCTGCCAAAATGACATCTGTTTAAATGACATCTGCCAATATGATATCTGTCAAAATGACATCTGATTATTCAAAACTATATTTCTATCAAAGCTTCTCACCCGGTTATATAGCTCACGGAATTTTTATAGTCATCGAACGATACAAATTCAAATTTAATTTCTTTCGTATTCCGGAAGAGTTTCAATCGGCTTAGTTCAAAAATGTGCATTTTGTGATAAAAGCATAAATTTTTTTTATTTTTGGTTTATTAAATAAACAGGATTTTAAAATATTGGCCCACTCTATTTGTCCACCCCTTTAGGTAGGAGGGGCAAATACAAAAAAAAATTAAAATAGAAAATGAATATAAAAACACAACGGCAACACATTCAATATCAACTTATAGTTTTTTTTAAAGCCAGTAATTCATTTTTTAGTTATTTTTTTTAAATGTAGTTATTTTAGTGCGTATAGTTTTTAAATAAATAATTTTTGAACTCAAAATTTTGAAAATAAAATTCGAAAAACCATTTTAAGGGGCCATCAACCCCGTCAAATTGTTAGTAGCGCTCATATCCATGGGGACTTTTGACAGTTTCTTAAGTACAACATGATGAGGCTTTATACCATAATCGAGCTTTCCGGCGATTATTTCCTATAATTTGGCTGTTTTTATGGCTTTATTGACTGGGCTATTATATCTATACGAAGAAGTCAATGCAAAGTCTGATTAGATTGCCAGTAAGTTAGCAAATTAAAGGATTTAATTTTAACGAGTTGTTTGTTTCGATAAAATTCTCGAAAATCTTACTTCAACTTAAAATAAATCCTCGGGAAGTTACGATGTAGATTGAAAAGCAACTCTTGAAAAATCTTCATGACTGATGCTAGTGGGGTTTGTTTGCCACTGAAAATTTTGTTCCAAATATAAAATTCTGCATAATCTTCTTCAGTTATAGACAGCGCACTTTTGTGACTTGCATGTTTTCATTTGTGAACTTGTTTTCTTTTTATAGTGTTTTAAGCACATTTTAAAAGAAAAATTTACAGTTTTTGTTTTTTTAGTTTCGCAGACTCTTGAGGAAGCTGCTTATGTATGTTTGAACCTTGATTTTCTAAATGATTGCCCTTAAGCCAATCCAAAAGGCTAATTAGATGAGAGGCATTTTAAAATGGCAAGAGATCATTTTGGAGAATTTATCATTTCCTCGCAATCTAAAAAAGGGAAAGGCATTTTTTATAGGTGAAATAGAATAAGACTTAATCCCAGACCTCCGAGGTTTGAAACTCTTACCAAAGGATACTACATTTTTGTTGATTCTTTACCATTGGGCATAGGAATTATTTTATAAAATAGCCTATTCATTTTCCTGGGAAATGTAATTTTTACAATATTTGTTCCATTAATTATTATTTACACATTGACTTATCAATTCTCAGATTTCTGTTTATAAACACAATCACCCTAAAGATTCTCAAATTTCTGAAAAAATTATCAGTAACTCTTGATTCGATTATAAAAATTATATAATTTTTTTGAGACGTACTTAGCTTTTGAAATTTCAATCAGTTAAACAATGGAAAATCTTCTGTCTTATTGTTATTATAATTATATACATATATATGTCTTGAAGATTACAAATAAAAGGACACGGTAGTGCCCAGCCAAGTTCTGGCACTACACCTTTTTTACAGGTACAAATTCAGGCGATTTTCGACCCCCCCCCCCCCCTCTAACTTCATTACCAATAAAGTCAGAAACTTCAAACTTGAAATATTTGTTAGGCTGACCAAGCACAGGCGACTTATTTAATTTCCTTGTTCCTGAGATACAAGTTAAAAAATCGCAAAAACCGTAACTGACTGACTCACTGACAGACCATCAAAATTATGAAGCACCTCCCGACATTGCAGAATCTTGTAATTTCACACAGAAGTTGATTTTGTGGTGCAACTAAAAGAAAAAATCGAAAATTTGAGATTTTGCATTCAGGGAGGGGGGGTGGCTATCTGCCCACTTTCCCATAATTGCGATCAATTAAATGGAGCACTTCCGCATATTGCATGCAGAATTATGAAATTTGGTAGAGCGGTAGGGCTTAAAATGAAAACAAAATACAAAAATTTAATACCACAGGTTTTTCATTCAGGGGGCGTGGTATCGGCCTACTTTCTTCCGATAACTGTTAAATGATGAAATTTTGGTAGAGTGGTAGGGCTTGAAGTAAATACAAAGAAAAAAAAATAGAAAATTTGAGGTTTTCCTTTCAGGGGCGTGGGATCCGCCCACTTTCTCAGAAATAGTTTTAATTATATGGAGCACTTCAGATTCCTTTAGAATGTTCAAATTTTGTAGAGCAGTGCATATGCAAAGAAAAACATAGAAAATTTGAGGTTTTCCATTCATGCTTGGCAAGTTTTCTTTTTATAACTCGCACAATTCAAAACGTTTTGAAAACTTGACCAGTAAACCGCCAAATTTTAGCCATTAAATAATAAATTTGTTTCATTTTTTGGAGATGTTTTTATATTACTCTACTTTATATATATGATATTATAGGAACTTGGCGTACTTTTAGATCTCCCTACATTTCACGGCTGATTTGTTACATTATGTAGAAGAACTTGGCTCTCTTTTTAACATTTATGTTTTTCGTCTGATTATTCTTTATTTTATACGACTCCATGCAATAAGCCTTTAAAAAAAAATCACTTACCTAAAATAATATTATTTTACCTATACGTACTTTTTTTTACTATATATTTAGAAAAATTACAAAAATCAATCCCTTTTCCGAAATATTGAAAACCCTCTTTTGCTCATTTTAAAGAATTATTCCATTATATATACCCAAATCCCACTTCATTAAAAATTCAAAAATAAATAAATATCCCACCATAGTTTACAAAAATGAAAAATAAAATTATGTAATTGTGAATACCGAATTTGTATACAAAAAATGAAAGCGTCTTGAAATTAAAAAATATTTAAAAAAATGTTTACGAAGAAAACCGTCTAATTGTAACAAAAAAAAAAAAAGTTAATTTAATAAGCGCAATACTTTTTATAATTTCAAAAAAAAAACAAAAAGAAGATAAAACAAAGTTGTGATCTTTTGTAGTAGGCTATATGATATTCAATAAATAATTAAATAAAAAAAAATGTAAGCATAAAATAGCAAATTGTAAATTGCAATAAATTAATAATAATAAATTTAAAAAAAAATAAAAATCAAAAGCCATGTTTTTAGTAATTGTAGTACATAGTATAATCATTTAAATTAAAAAAAAATATTTTTAGCTGTGTTTACATAAGACATTACAAAAAATAACACAAAACGCACAAAAATGGAAATCAGTGGAAATTTTAATCATAAATCTAAATACAAAGATTTTTAAAACTTAAAACAAATGTTTTGAATCTGTTTTCACTAATTAAGGAAAGTTTTTTTTTTGTTTTTATTTCAAAGCAGTTTTGCCCATTTTACATTGAAATTTATTTGCTATCTATGTATATCTATTAAAGCTTGAACTATTTGAATTAGAAAGTCTGAACTTTACAACAACAAAAAACACAAAAATGCTTTTTATTCCCAATTTGTTAAGGCATTATGGAATTTTGGTCAACATTTTCTTTTAAAAAAAATAAAAAATTCAGCTCTGCTTTTTATGAATTTATTTATTTAAAAAAAAAAACACAGAAAACATATTTTAAGGGAGTAAATACTACGAAAAAATGAATCGTCAAAACGGCTGTTAAAAAATTTAAACAACTAATGAAAAAAAAGTAAAAACAAAAAAAAACAAAAATGTTCATCATAATCTTATGTACTTAGCGAGCTAAAAATATTAAATTAAAAGCAAATGAAAATAATATTATATTTTCACGCATGTTGTACAAAAAAAAAAATGTTGCTTAATATTAATTGCATGTTGCATAGAAAATTGTAAATATACACAATGAGTTATTTGGTTTAAGCTTAAAGAAAAAAACAAAAATATATTTAGATGCTATTGTTAAAAAAATTTTAAAGCACGCAAACACAAAATGCGCTAGTATATGCAATAATAACATTAAAGAAAACAAAAATGTGTAAAAACAAAAAAACACCGCTATGTAGTTATGTTATAAATTTTTAACAAAAAAAAATAAAAAAAAAATATAAATATATAAAAGTGATAACGAAAAACAATAAATTTGAAACCAAACAAAAAATCATAAATCGTGATTGTTGAGAAATAAAACGAAAAGTTAAAAATAAATATATAAATTTTTGTTTGTATTATTTGAACTGGTTAAAATTATGTCAAGATTATAATATAATTTTGAATATTCTGCAAAATACAGGGTGACAAGATATAAATACAAGATTTTTGATAGAAAACATTTTAATTTAATAAATAGAAATGGTAAATGTTCGTTTGTTCAAAATTTTAAATCTTGAAAAGTTATTTACCGATTGCTTTGAAATTTTCACACAATGTTGCAGTCAAATACGCAAGTATTTTTATAAAGTTTTTTTGAAAAAAAAAACAGCAAAATCTGTTTGACGTAAAAGCAACAAACCTTTTAAGTGTCTTGCATATGAGCTGCGACCTGCGAATGCGAATAAATATATAAAAGCAATTTCTAGAGCAAATAGCAACTATTTTTGTTTTTACTTTTCGACGAATCGAATAATTAATTGCATCAATAAATTTAAATTGAAAACAGTGTGTGAAATTAGTTTAAACTACGAAATTTTTCATTTTAATATTTTTACGCGATTGCAACAACGTATCTTCTGTCAAATGTAAATTCGCAATCCACAACCACTGAACGCATTGCACAAACCGGCGAATAAAAAATTCGTTCGAATTTAACCTCAAATTTTAAACTTCAATTTTGGTGCGCGACGGAAAATAAAAAAATGAGTGAATTTATAGAAAAATAGGTAAAATAATTTGACATAATTGAATTTATTTGTTTCTGACAGCACTTTATTTATCAAGGTCTTCGATGAAAAATTAATTATTAAGGTAGAGGCCCATCCTGCAAGTCCGCAAAATCGTACGCCAATCGAAGTCAAAAGGAAAATGATTGACAAGAAATTGCAAACATTTTGAATACCGATGGTAAAACATCTGTTTCTTGCATTGTGTGTATTATTCTAATAAAAGCCACCTCTTCTTAAAAGAATTTTGTTTAGCGCTCATTTTACTTGTTTATTTATTTTTTCTTTTTATATGACAATTCGAATTGTTCAGCGACCAAAATAATTACTCATATGAATGAAATGTTAAAATTCGCGACCATTCGCAATTCGCAGTTCGCAATTTGCGTCTTATATGAAAGACACTTTACTGCGATCTCAGCTATCTCAGGACATGATTCCTCAGACCAGATTTTTCTTCAAAATTATTTGAATCGCTTGCTCAAAATTTAACTATATTGAAAAACAAAAGTTATATGAATTAAACAATTGATTTTGAAGATATTTTAAAAATTTATATATTTATAGGGTGACATAGGGAAAATCAACCAACAGCAATCTCAGTTACTTAAACAGGGTTCCTCAGCAAAAATTCTCAGTTTTGTTGTCAAAAAAAGAAATAAGAAAAAATAAATTGGATTAAAATTAAGCTATTTATAGGGTGAAGTGGAACAAAAACAAAAAATAGTATCCGATTTAAAAACAAAATCTGTTTGTGTTTAAAAGGTAATTATTTTAGTATATGTACTTGAGGAATTATTATGGCGCTACGTATTTTTTCAAAATTAAGCTAAAGGGTGTTTTTTTTAGACGTGTGGTTTTCAATCTGGCAATATTTTTTTCGGTGTTGGTCCTTTTGACACCTGTCACTTGATTTATGCTCAGCTTGGTTTGCCATTTCATAATGAATATGACTTACTCCTGAACAACGTTTGCAAATCGTGCAAATTTATTACCAATATAATGGTTCAGTTGGCGTGACGCATCGCGCGCTGCGCCCAATGTTCGGTCGACATAATCGCCCAGAAGAGTAATTCGAGCAACCATGGATCGGTTTCGCACCACGTTTTCACTAGTCGATAATGCGCATCCTCAGTGAAGCCGTACAGTGCGCACCGAAAACGCTATTGCTGCTGTGGAGCAGAGTATCGAAGAAGACCCGATTGAGTCCATCCGCCATCGCGCGCAAAAATTGGAGCTGGGGCCTCTTTGGCCTCTCGGCTGGAATTTATTCAAGCCAGCCACGGCGCGGCGGCGGCCACTTGCCCGAAATCATTTTTAAAACATAATGGCAATCTCTTATCTTTATAATAAAGCTAAATTCTTGGCCATAACATTAAATTATATGCGTTCTATTTCTTCTTGAAAACCACACGTCATAAAAAAACACTTTTACATAAATTATAGGCGTTTTAAATATCGCTTTTATATCTAACTGATTCCAATTCCAAAATCACAGTGAGATCTCTTCATTTCCTTCCGTTTGCCCCAAGTTGTAAGAATGTGTGTGTGTGTGCGTGTGTATGTGTGTGTGTGTTTGTATATGTGTGTGTGTGTATGCAATCGTATATTAGTGAAACCTTTGGTAAAGCCTTAAAAATTTTGTTCCTTGCATTCTAGGTGCCATGACCCTAGCGGAATCTGCAATATTGAAACCCTCAAATGGATGCGTGTCTCCCAAATTAATGGTTGTGTCGGGAAAAATGTTCATTTATATTTGTGTCGTGAAAGATTTGCATACTTAAGTTGTAGCCTATAAAATCATCTTTCGTAAGCATAACCCATATCGGTCTTCATTATAATGAAACACTGACATTGGAATTAAATAATTTATCAAGACTTAATTAATTCAGAGATAATTAGGTTGAATACTGTGGAGAATACGTTCCTAATTTAACTTAATTAACATCATTATCTCGCATTACTTTACAAAACAAATACGCTACTTACCTATAATCTTAAAAATTAAAAAAAAAAATTATTCAATCATTCATTTTGTTGTTATCGTGCCCTAAAGCTCTCATAATTCTAATCTTGTATTCAAGTTCACGATACTCAATCTAGAGTATATTAAATTTCTGATAATGCATTTTTGCGTGCTCCAAATTTCTCAAGATTTATTTGAGATGTTTTGCAATTGAAGCTAAACAAAATACAAACCAGACAAGCAGTAGTACTTTATCATCATTCTCGAAACGTATATATTATTGCTATAACCCGCAAAAGATGTTAAAGGCAAACGTGATTAAGGCTATTCGAAACTTTTTATTGCTTTTAACGATGCTGAAGATTATGGGAGAAACAACAGGGATGCGTTTCTCAGAGTCTTATCAGGATCATCTTAAGGTAATGACTTCGTTAATTGATGAATTTTATGATCCATGTGAGGACTTTTATCAACATGCCTGCGGTAAATATAACAACAAAGTACCAATTGCTCCATTTATGTATAATAAAGAAGGTTCTGTGAAATTCTTTGAAAATAACAGAATTAATTTCACAACAACTGGAGGTATTCTTCTTAATGGGCTTTATGAATCATGCAAACAGAAAAACTGGGACTCCTCGCAATGGAAAAACATTGACTTTTTGGAGGAATTTGAAAAATGGCCATTTTTACATTTTCAATGGAATGACTCAGGTATTGCTACAACATGGACAAATTTGACAGCACAATTAGCAGCAAGGGGAATTCCTGTGTTTTTTGACATTTTCTTCGCCAAAGACACCGTTTATATAAGTCCAGCTGATATACGATGTCCTGCAGAGCCGGATGATATAAAAGCTCTTATCATGAGTCCAGCAACAAGCGTTTTAAGTAATCAAGTAGCAGAAATCATATCATCTGAATTGTGGTCGTTTTGTGAGAATCTTATTGGAGCTTTTCCAGCGTCTCTTGAGAAACCCGATGCAAATACAAATGTGAAAGAAACAATGGAGTTTTTTTCCATTTTCTTTGAAGCATTGAACATTTCTTCGGAAGAAGTTGATAGGGCCCGAAAAGTCCAGATTCGTACTGAACGCCTCGAAGAGATTCTAACAATTACTAGTAGTACTGAACCCAGGATCGTTATCAACTTTATAATATGGAAAATGCTCGAAGCATTAAAATATAATGACTGTTTTCAATTGACTGAAGAATTTGATCCTTTGCTTCTTTCGGAATATTGGAATTGGGGCGTGATTAAATCAAAAATAAGTAAAGACGTGGCCTTAGCTAGTTTTCTTTATCATACTACACGCTTTCAGAAACGCCGAAAAGATTTCATGTACGCAGAAGACTGGGAATCATTTTTCGACAAGAAGCGCCGTCGGAAGGACCTAAATCTCGAGCGTGTAATTAAGAACTATGGTAACAAAAATCTCTCCCCCCAAACTCTGGAATCCGATTACTTCGATTTGGAAATGAAAAGGGATGAATTCTATCATAATTATTTCAAAATGAAGAGACAACAGCTTCGATTATCTTTTATACAAGATAACTACGTTGACAAAGAAGATCCAAATCACCCAGCAAACTTTGTTCGTAGATTTCTCAATTTTGTCATTTTAACTGGCGAACAACCTTTGTTTCATTATTTCGCTACCGAAGGTTTTGATTTGTGGTTAAATTCGGGATTTCTCTACTCTACCGATGAGTTATACACTGCCATTGATTGCTTGGGCAAACAATCGACTATATTGTATTCTGAAGAAAATTCGATCTTTGGCAGTTTAACGACAGACCAAATGGAGGAGTTGTTAAAGTTTAATCGAGCATTTTACGAGTCGTTTTATGATTACCTCTTCTGGCTGGAGGGTGAAATGTTCTCTTTTGCCGAGGACTATGTGCTGGAATATTTCAATTTAAACTCCAATCAGGTGTTATTTTATTCGGTGGCACAATTGTATTGTGACAGAGACAACGATAAGTACCCAAAATTGATAAATAGGAGTTTTATGAATTCGTGGGAATTTCGAGATGCATTTGAGTGTGATGATGATGTGCCAATGAATCCAGCAGACAAATGTATGTGTAAGGATTCTTAGTTATTAGTTAAATGTAATAAATAAGAATAACGAATTTTTTAAATGTTTCTTATTTTAGAAAGAATATACATATTTTATTTATTTATATAAATGCTTTGTTTTTTATTTCATTGTATTTTTAAATTCTTTTTTTTTGTTTGTTGCTCGATCACTCACAACTAAGTTCAGATGTTAATTAATCTAAAAATACATACAAAAATAAAAAAAAATTTTATACAAAAATTACGTCACAGATAAGTCATAAAAGTTATGATGTTGTGAACAATGAGATAAGCATATATTGATACAGTTTATATAAATTGGGAATTTATTGCAATTAAAATTGGAAACTTTGCCATAGATAAAACCACGTTCATCTGTAGTTCTGGAGAATATGTCATAGAAAACAGCTGTTCTCTGAGAAGAAATTATATATTCAACCATTTCAAAGAATTGTTGTTCACTAATTCAAATGAATTTAATAAAATAAAATAAAATAAAATAAAATAAAATAAAATAAAATAAAATAAAATAAAATAAAGGCATCTGTTCAAATATTTCTTCATTTCAATTTTTAATTTCACAAAGCAAAGTTCACACTGCAAAATTCAAGAATTACAGATTCTTTAAGAATTTAGATAGAAAATTAATGTGCCGAACAATTATTTTTTGCGGTAAATTTTGACATTTAAATTTGATTTTTTAACTGGGACTTTGTATCACTCGACTAAAATGCTTGGCTTAATTTTAACTTAGCTAAATTTTGAAAAGAATTTGGTATCAAATTTATCGAGATTTGGGTTTTAGGTTTTAGATCCAAGATATTATAAGTTCAAAAATTCAAACTTCTATATGAGGAAAGTGTCATACATACTTAAGGGTCAGTTTCGCATTGCACACTTAACAAAATAAGTGGCACTTAATTTTTCCATTTATGCACTTCAGACGTAATTTTACTGTCTGAGTAAGTGGAACTTAAGTGGCCAATATGGGAGACTTAGGGCCAGTTTCACAGTGCACACTCAACAAAATAAGTGGCACTTAATTTTCCCATTTTGGCACTTAAAGCCGCAGGTTTACTACCTGAGTAAGTGGAACTTAAGTGGCCAACATGTGAGACTTAAGTGTCACTTATTCCGATAAGTTTACACTGTGAAATTGGGCATTCGTTTTCCATATCTGGTACTTAAGTGACACTTACTTTACTGTGAAACTGGACCTAAGTTAAAGAAAAGTTAAATAAAATTTAAATATGGACAACTTTCAATTATAAGAAAAGTGGGAGTTTTAGAGTGCGGGCGGAAAATAATTTCGCTTACCAATGTTTTAAGTTCAAAATAACTTTTTCATAATTTTGAATGTTTAGTAAGGAAAAAACTTAAATACAAGAAATATAAGGGCGTGGTAGTTGGTGGAAATTGGTCGAGTGTATTCCAATAATATAGATTCAACAAAGTGTTTTTTTTAATTTTATAAGCATAGTTGAGCGGAAAAATCTATTTATATTTTAATTTTAATTTTCTTTCCTCACATCATGGAAGGAATAATTAAAGCCATCAGGATTATGTTCTCATCCGAAAAAAACCACAGAGCGCCATTTATTTTTCCAACTCATATGGAGTCTAGAGTATTCGAAGTGCATACCTTTCCGTTGCTCGTTTAGTGGTGATTTTTTCAAGTTTCATTCATTTTAGATGATTTGCACTGTTAATTACTCTAAGGACTGTTGAAACTCTTGCACTAACATCAGCTTTTTGTTTTATTTTTGCCGCAGAGTCACACGAATCGGAAGCACATCCCAAAATTGCTCTTGTTGTTGTCGTTTTTTTACCTCCTGTCATGTTTTTTTCCGTACGAATCTTTATTTCTTAAGTAGAAATAGATCACACTGAAATTTCGTTAAATTTTTTGTAGCTATAGTACGCCTGGTCAGTCCTAATTCTCTTAATAAATCGATTTTAGCTCTTTCAACAATATTTAGGGATTTTGATTTGCCCATCTTCGTTAGAATTTCAATTAAACGATTAAATTTCACTTAAAACACTTCAACTGTTGATTTAATGTATCAATCATTTGATAACGCTCATAAACAATGAAGATAATGACCTTGTGTCTATTCAGTTGACGCAAAAAAAATCTGCAGTTTTGAATATGGAACGCTTTGCAAGAGAGCCAGAGAAAAAATAGCGGTACTTTTTGAATTATTCTTACTGATTTCTTTTCTCAACATCATAAGCAAATAGTTAACATCATCAAATGATACATTAACACATTAAGGTTTGGAGAAAATGGACAACGTACCTACCTTAGAAAATGTTTGTGCTTATTCAGTTGAAGCGGAATGTATGTAGTACATAAAATAATATAAGAAATTGAAATTAAAAAAAAAATTGTTCTTTAGGAGAGTTAAAAGTTTGCCCGAGCAACCTTAAATTTCGGAAAAAATGTTTTCTTTCATTTACCGCCAACATTTATCTCAATCCTAACAAAAATGGTTGAAAATTTATTAAAAATTAATCAAAAAAAATGCGTATACGCCTGAGTGTACAGCTGTTCTTTCGTTTCTATTTTTAGAGAAAATAAAATAACGACATATTTACAACATATAAGTGGCTATTTTAAATCCATCTATCCAGGTTTTATTTATGCAACAAATAAACGCTATCAACAATAGGTACATCTAAAAAGTTGAAAAACTCAACAAGTTTATTCTGAGTTGTCCAAATTTATGCTGCGAAAAAAAAATTACCAAGTTAATAATTATGGAAACTTGCTGCTTTAAGTATAACAGGTGGGACATTATAGTGGTTTCTTTTTAAATCATGGGTTATTTTGACACTGACAAGTGTTTCCCGCTCAAAATCTTGACAGAAAGTCAATTCATACCTCTGCGGTATGAAATCCGCGGTTAGGAAATACTGAAAACTTATTTCCAAAGTGAGTTCTGTGTACAGTGTAGCCCAAACAGTGCGTTTGTCATCAATTATCTCTTCTGACGAGGCGCATTTTCATCTCGGTGGCTACGTTTACAAAAAAAATTGTCGCATCTGGGGTTTGGAAAACCCGCACGTTATTGTCGAGAATCCAATGGATCCACAGGGGATGACAGTTTTATGCGGATTGTGGAGTGGGGGCATCATTGGACCATTTTTTCTTCGAAAATGAGGCTGGGAACAATGTTTCGGTCAACGGTGAGTGTTAGAGAGCCATGTTAACCGACTTTTTTTTTAATGAAATTGAAGACATGGATTTTAGACGACCTCTGGTTCATGCAGTATGGCTACGGTGACATATTATAATAATGAACAGTTTAGTATTTGAAGACAATGTTCATTATGAATTATTTGTTGAACAAAAATACATAAATGTTCAATATTTCAGAAGTTGTTCATTATTTGTTCTGTATTTAGTACAAATTCCTAAAAACAATAACATAAATATTAAAGCAAAATTCAATGGCAAATAAAATATAAAATGAAGATGCTTACATACCCTAACCACTTGAAAGAACGAAGAAGACATCTAGTACAATTTTATTTTGTCATATGCTCCCGCAGAAAGAGTTTTTTCTAAGTTTTATGCAAACAAAGACTGAATTTTTGATTTCTGTACCTTCATTTTTATGCAGATATTTTTTTTATTAAATGTAATATTTTAAAATTGAATTGACTTTTGTTCCTTTTTTCACTTGTTCATTATTTGAAATTCTAAAATTTGGTCACCGTAAGTATGGTGCGCCATGCCACACAGCCCATGCTTTCTTGGCAATGTCAATTGGCCGCCTTGGATCTGCGTGAAGGACCTATGTTATGCCAATAATCCGGAAACGATTCAAGCACTTAAGGCCAATATCATCCAAGCAATCCGTGAGCTACAACCCGAAACCATCCACAAGGTCTTGGAAAATTGGAGTGACAGAATGCGCTACTGAGGCAGCCACTTGAACGACGCGACGTTGTGTTCCATAATTAATGGGAATGTTTGTTCTAACTAATAAAGCCATAATACATGAACAAAATTTAATTTTGTTCATTTTATTGCATTTTTAAAAAGAAACTCGTATTTGGCCCACCCATGTGTATACATATGTATGTACCTACATACAATTACTTTTAAAATTAGGCACAGGTAAAATTAATTATATGAATTTATAGGCGTTAGACAATAACGATTAAATTTTTCTTATCGCCCAAAAAAAAAAAATTGGAAATATTTCCCAAATTTACATTTTTCCAAATATTAAGTTAGGGTCCAACTACAAATAGAATACCTCAAGCTAAATAAAACTTGCATGGGCTTTGTGCTACATTATTTACATAATATGTGCGTGAAGTTAGCACCGCCATTTTCGATTTTCAAAAAAAAAACACAAACAACCACAAACTGAGCTTAAAACAGCACAAGTATAACTTTTTAAAAAATCGTAATTTAAAAAACAAAATTGCAAATTTGCGAATTTAAAATAAATATTTTGGCACATAGCGGCAGAAGTTGAGAACAATATAGCACAACTTTTTTTTTTTTAATCGAAAATAATGGTGCTAATTTCACGATAAGTTCCTTCGCAACATTTGCGTTTGGTTGTAAAAGTTGCAAATGTGCGATTTTTTTATCTCTTCGGTTGTATTTTTTTTTTTTGAAGCACGAAACAGCACAAATTTAAATTTTTAGAAAAACTTAATTTTGGAAAAAAAATTCATCTTCAAAATTTGCAAATTTGCAAATTTGCGAAATTTTCAAAAATATTTACGACACATCGCAGCACAAGTTGACAATACAGTGCATTTTTTTCATAATCGAAAATGGCGGTTCTAACTTCACGGTGTAGCTGGTCTCTAAAAACCATATACTTAGTACGAATTTTTTTGTTGGACACATCGCAGCACAACCGTTTATTTACGAAAAGCATGAGTGGCGGCCTGCTAATTTCTTTTTGTCCTAATAATATTAAATAGTATTTTAATATGTTGCTTTGGAGAGGTATGATAAATTGCCTAATAGCCTTTTCACACCAAGCAATTCAAAGTTGAGCTGAAGAAACAAACTTTTCGAAACATTCAGCGCTCAATCAAATGTAAAAAAAAATGCGGAGGCTGCTTACAAAAGAAATTGTTTGTATGAATGTTACTTGAAAGAGATGTTTTGTTATTGTTTTTTTTGCAGGAGAGGTGTTAGTGTTTGTGAAATGTCAAATGAAAACGTTTTAATGTTCGGTGTGAACGCTTTTCGAGTTTTTGACAACTTTTTGACGAAAATTCGGTTTTGGGTTTGGTGTGAAAAGGCTTAAAAGTCTTTTAACATAACTTAAGCCCTTGAACCCATAAAACTGTTTTGTAATCTAATGTAAGTATGAAGGTATACTGTCAAATTTTTTATGAGAAATGATTTACACAATTTGGTTAAAATTCTCCAAGGATTTTGTTGGATAAAATTAAACAAATTTTTTTGGTAAACTTAACCAAACGTCATTGTGACTTTTAGAATTAGGCGTGTTCAGAAATATGATAATGAGGTGTCTCAGAGAACTAAAAAAAAACTCTGCCCGTGTTCTGTAACTATCGCATTGAGATTAGTTGGCGATAATAGTTGTGAATAAAAACAAACAAAAAATAATTAGGAAACACACATTTTCTGACTATTATTGATCAATGATCAGCATTGTTTATTTACACAAATCCATATAATGGGCCATATGGATATACAAAAGTAAATGCTTTTACTTGTATTTGACCATTTATTTTTTTTATTCTTCTTTCATCAAATTTCAGTTGAGTTGAGCTCAGGACAACTTTAACTGCCGAAAACGAAAGTGAACTAAACTGAAGGGAAAGTAGATATCCAGCATTATGGGCGTGCCATATGATTTTTCTTGTATTCGCTCACTTTCGTTCGATCACTGGCATGAGTTTGCGACTATTTCAGTTCTACATTCAACCCCGAAATCGTTTTTTCATATAATTCCCGTCAAGTTTAAAAAAAAACCTGGGGTGGAATCGGCTAAGGTGATCAAATGTGATTGTCATTTAGTTTTCCGTCTGGGTATGGTGATTCAACTCAATTCAATACAATTGAATACTTTCCAATGGGATTTGTCAAAAACATGGTTGCCATAGTGAATGTTTCAAATGTTTGTAATGAACAATGTTTTATGTTTTCTTCATATTCCGGAATGTAGTAAACTTTTTTGGTCACAAGAATGTTCATTTTTGTCTGAACGGTAAAAAAAAAGAACTCTGAAAAATTCATACAATTTTTATAGGCTGCTGGTAACTCTAGTCGCACTCAGGCAGAAACGTCAAATTTGTTGGAAAATGACAATCATATTTTTGATGTGATAGCTCTTTAGCTATCAAATGTGATAACATCTTACACAGACTGAATTGCTTGATTGTGACTCTCACTTATCGCAAATCACCTTACACGATTCCACCCCTGTTTTTTTTCGTGTACCTTACATTTTTTTTCCGTTCCGAGACATTCTGCTCCGATTTCAAGTTAGTTTGGGTGAGGTCCTACATTTAAAAATAACTTCGAAATCTGAACACGCTTATTTGTATACCTACATATTTTGAAGTTACATATTTGACGTTAAACGAACAGCTGATTCAATTACACTGCATTTAACCAAATGCATTAAAAGAGCGTTCACACAAACTTTTGTGTTAACTTGTCATTTTACACAATTTGTAAACTTACGACGTTGCGTGAATACCCTTATTAGCTTAATTGAATGTCAATAATTAATATTAATTTCCATCTGTTGGTATGGTAAATACACTTACCATTTGCTTTCAGGAAAGATTGCATTTGTTTTTTTTTTGTTTATTCTTTCATAACATATGTACAATACATAATATGTTCTTTGATTTTACGGATTAACTTTTTATTTTTGTTCATATAAAATAAAAGAGCATTAGGGTGTTATTTATTATCATATGTTGATAAAATAAGTGACTCTTAAATAAATATTTGCTGCGTTAGTTGTGTTTTGTCAGATTAAGAATTGAACAAACTACTTTTACTTTATGTACTATTTTGTAGATAATAATATATATGTACATACGTTTATCGAAAATTTTTAACAGTTTCAGCTTTATAAAAGCGGCTGAACAATGTTTCATAAATTTTATTTGTAGTCAACACTTCAAACGTTAAATTTGAATTTTCAACTGTAAAACAAAACAAAAATTACTAAGGGCTTGTTTCACAATGTGAGAGTAAAGTTCTAATTAGTTATTTGACACATACATATTGGAACAGGGTTATAAGTCCACAAACTGAATAATAGTATTTTTGCATTTATAACCTATTCAAGTCGTGAAAAGACAATAATTGTTAGTTTTTCTCGTGTAAACTTTTGACCCTGTGCCAATATTTATGTGTGAAGTAACTAATCAGAACTTTACTTAGACATTGTGAAACAGACCCTCAAAGTTTTAAGGTGTAAACAGAAAATGTTTGGTCCAAAAAATAATAATTTGTTTTTAAATTTTGTAAAATTAATTATAGTATAATATAAAATACAGTGTTTTTAGTGTGTTATAAGTACAACAAGCATAAAAAGAGAAAAAGTATTAAATTAAAAGTGTTTCTTTATTTTAGACAATTCATACTTTCAAGAGCTATTAAGAACTGAATTTCTAGAATTCCACAGATCATCAAAAACAAAAGAAATTGTCCAATCATGGAACGTTTTTGGAACAGTGGATAGTATAGCCGTCATGCCACCTGTAAGGAAGATGTTAATTTTTTAAATATTCTTAAAAGTCAATTGAAATGTTACATTGACCTTGCATTTAGCATAGGACAACGTTTTTTTTTTTTTTAATGTGTAGAGTGCATCAGTGTGAGTATACGAAATTGTTTTCGGCGCTGGAACCCCCCCATTTAGCCGAAATCTTGAAAAGGGTAAGAAGCCCCTTTTCTGAATATCTTGGGAAATAAAGGTCTGACAAAAAAAAATTGTAGTCCATTTTTGTAGATAATTAAATTCCCTACAATTTTGGTTGAGGGACTTTTTACCGTTAAGTTGAAAATAAAAAAGTAATAGCCAATAAACGATGTTTTTGTAGATCATTTTATTGCGAAAAATTTGGTATACCCAGTTTTTAAATTCCATCATTCTACAATGGGTTCACACCAGGAAGTAAAAATTGTTACTTCTTGGTGTGAACCCGTTGTAGAATGTTGGAATTTTGTTTTTTCAATAAAACTGATAGAAAAAAAATTAAAACCCTTTAAAGTAATTTTTTTTTTTGAAATTATTCGTCGTTTATTGGCTATATCTTTTTTATTTTCAATTTAACGGTGAAAAGTTTCTTAACAAAAATTGTAGATAATTCAATTCTCTACAAAAATGGTCTAAAAATTTTGTTTGTCGGTCCTTTATTCTCAATATATTGTGAAAAGGGGCTTTTTACCAATTTTTCAAGATAGCGGCCAAATGGGGGGCTCCAGCCCCGAAAACGATTTCGTATACTCACAATGATGCACTCTACATATTAAAAAAAAATCGTTGTCCTATACTAAATGCAAAGTTCGGGCAAAATTTTGTAACATTTCAATGCCCAGAGGCATTTTCAAGTTTATTCCTGAGCCTTATATTGTAATTTTTGTTGTCTTTTCAAGTTTAACACAAACATTACCGAATTTCACTTTATAAACAAAAAATGTTTCTTTAAGAATTTATGACTTTTGAATTTAGAACTTTTGACTTTCGAAGGACTTCTGCAACTTTATTTGAATTCTTTCGGAGTTACTTTTATTTTACCTTAAAAACTCTGACTTAACTTTAAAGTGGCGTTTTGTTTTGTCGTTTCTTATGACATATTATATCTTATTATTTCACTCCTGCTACTCCATAAAGGCTTCAATTGACTGCTTTGGGTGTTTTTCACTTCGCAATTTCATAAAGGAATAGAATAGCATATAAATTTTTACGTCGGATCAATTGTCAAAAGTTATAAATGGTTGAAGAATCCATTTTTGTTAAATTGATAAATTCGGTGGTGTGTGTGAATTTGGGAAGTCAATGTTTTCATATTCAATTTTAATTGAAAATGGAGTAGAAATTGGAAATGTCCTGAAATCCTACTCTAAAAAGTTAAGATAAAGCTGCACGAGCTCATTGATGTGTATGTTCTGTGTCTATACTCTTTCATGAAAACGGGAATAGATACGGATTTCCGAAAACATTATTCGAAGCAGCCAACCGAAAATTTTGCTGTAAAAGGAGCAGGGGGGGCTGGTCCACCGGGAAATCTTGACTTTTCCCCGGTGGCTTCCTGGGAGAATAAAAAGTGTATGAAAGTCTCTGCACTACTTTCTGTTCGTTTAAAAGAAAACTTTTCTTATAAAATTGGATTTCTAAGGGCATTACAGTGGCCCCAAATGAATCTTAGGAAGCCCACACATCTCATGTTAAAGGCCCCCATCAAGCAGTTGCATCCCAAGATTATTTTAACTAAATCTATATATAGGCCCCACACTTATTATTATTGAGTTATTCTGGCCCCATTGTAACACAAGGAGGCCCCTAAATTACTCTTAGTAAATCTTATATTCTATAAGTTTTTAAAGTATTTTCAGTTCATTTAAAGAAAATCTTTCACACAAAATTTCAGGGCCGCAGAAACAGAATAGAAAAGTATGTGAGTATTTTCAATGTCTCGAAAACATCAGTTATAAAATTTGCATTACGACAGTAAACAGGACCTACCAAATGTTTTCAAAAATGTTGTTACAATTTTTGTTAAGTTGAATAAATAATAAATTGACTATTTTTTGGTCCAATTACACAAAGATACAATTTTTGTATCGTCGTTTTTGGAGCTTATTATTTTTCACTCCTACTCATTTTACTATTTTGTGTACCTTTTGTTAAAGTCCCGGAAGGCCCTTTGACTCACAGTCCGCCCCTGAGTAGGAGTGCAAAAGAAGTTATCCGAAAACCACGTTATAAATTACAATACAGTAAAACACGCTTATCTGAAACACTTTTTTCATCCCCGAGTATTTGTCGACCAATCACCTTTATAACACGCCGCGCCGCCGCGCCGCTTAAGCGAAACTCACTGTGAAAAACCCGGATACCTGAAACATATTTTCAGTTAAATTTAATATTTTTCATTGAAAAAACTCTAAGTGAAAAAAAATTTAATAGAACAGAACAAAAAAATTGTTGAATGCCTTTATTTCTTTTTATTTTTCACCTCCCACAAATTTTCATCGCGAAAATGACATTTTGAATTTCAGATATGTCAGAACACTTTTTGGAGAGCTGGTTTGTAAATTGTAAACTATCTTATTACTAACATGTCTTTTAATTTTATCTTAACTTTAGCTGCGTTTTTTTGCAAACCCGTGGGGAATTGGATAAAAAAACGACTTCGTCGCTAAACAATTTACATGTTAAATCCAACAACAACTAACCCCCTGCGAGCTTAGCTAAGCCCAGAGAATTCTCGGGGCTTTACTTAAGCGCTCAGAAAAACTGTATTACCGGCCTGAAGTACCTACTTGTTATTGATATATTAGGCGTGTATTTTTGCAAGTCCGGGGAAATTGGTTGAAAAAAACGACAGCGGGGATTAGCGACGCAATGACAATAAAAAACATGGAGTTTTCATACAAACTATCGATAACATATATGTAATTCATGCCGGTAACACAGTTTTTCTTTGCGCTTAAGTTAAGCCCCGAGAATTCTCTGGGATTAGTTGTTGTTGCATTTAACATGTTAATTGTTTAGCACCGACGTCGTTTTTGTCATGCAATTCCCCCGGGCTTGCAAAAAAACACGGCTGTTGTATGAAAATTCTATTTTATTTATGTGATGGAGCCGCTGTTTAAGGTTGAATGAAACATTTAATGGTAGGTACTCCGAAAATTTTGTGAAGTACTTTTGTCAAAGCCTCAGGTTTACCTCACCGAAATATCGGGGTTCTGTTCAAAAAGTACGTACTTTAGATTTGTAGTTTTTTTTTGTATAAATCTAAAATCTTAACGTTATTTCATATAAATTTATTATAATGTCTACTTCTTGAGTATCATGGTATCTCTCGTTCGTCTACTTGTTGAAGTCCTTATACGAGTCATTTGATTATACATATTGATGTTTTTACTTTATTTCTGAAATCAGGTCATCTATATGGTTTTTTGATGGTCATGGAAATCAGTTGGCAGATAAAGGAAGGATTAAAGAACAAATTCATCAAATCAACAGACGATTTTGGTAAAATTAATTAATGGACCGGTAAAACAATGGAAGAATCTGGAAAACCGACTTACGAATTTGACCAAATCAACTAGCGGAGCAAGCTTATCTTATGACTTATTTTAAGATTTTATTTTTAAAATATTGATAATCTTTTTAGATTATTTGAGATACTACTCAGCAAAAAAAAAAAAAAGAAAGGAGTAAGAAAACAATATTAAATTATTCATTTTTTTTTAATTTCACATTGCAGTTCGGTGTATAAAAATTATTTTAAAAATTAACATTTATGTTTATTTATTTAAAGTTATTTTAAAATCAAGATTTATTTCTTATTCAACTTTATGTTTTTTTTTTTTTTGTATTGATTTAGTTCAGCGGGGTCTTGATACTATTGGAGGTGATCACCTGATCCGACAACTTGCTCAACGATGGATTAATTAAATCATTTTTTTATTTATAAACCGATGAAATAATTTATTTCTATAGAAATAAGTTAAAAAAATAAGTATGTTTTGTTAGCAGTAAAAAATAAAATATTTAATTTCATTTAATAAGATAATTATAAAATCATATTATTCCAACTTACTTTGTTCTTAGCTACATTATAATATCTTAGTAAAAATTATATAAACAGAAAATAAATGATTGTATTAAATTATTAGTCTATAGTCAAACGATGTACTTTTGTTTCCCTTTTAGAGAAGATCACTTATTGATCAATAAATGTGTATTTTTGGTCACCATGTAACACAGTACACATATTAAAGGTAATATATTGCGCAGGTTGTCAAAGTTGGAAATGTCAAAAAATTAAAAATGGCTGTTCGAGTGCCCACACGAACTCAACGCGCATCATTAGAAACAACAACAAAATATTGAAATTAGACAAGGAAAGGGGCACTGAATCCACCGTTTTACCACCATAATACCTCGATTTTGACAGATGCGCAGAACTGAACAAAAATGAAAACGCTAATGATATTACCTTTAATATGTGTACTGTGACCATGTCAAGGGTGTTTTTTTTAGACGTGTGGTTTCCAATCTGGCAATACTTTTTTCGGAGTTGGCCTTATTGACTTTTTGCTATTTCATAATGAATAATTTCATAATAGAATAGAATGAATAGACTTACTCCTGAACAACGTTTGCAAATCGCCAGCCGCGGCGGCCACTTGCCCGAAATCATTTTTAAAACATAATGGCAAACCCTTATCTTTATAATAAAGCTAAATTCTTAGCCATAACATTAAATTATATGCGTTTTATTTCTTCTTAAAAACCACACGTCTGAAAAAAACACTCTTTAATATACATGCATATCGACGGTTAACTTGCTGAACACAATGGCCTGCTGCAACTGGAATCAAAGTCGCAGCTGCAACTGTTTTTCAAAAAGTACGTCCTTTTTTTATCTGCCCACAATGAGCTGTACAGCTTGTTGTATATTTTAAAGAATAAAAAACAGCCACGAGTTTGTTATTCACTTTTTTATTTCCAATATTTTTTTTTAATTAATAATATTTTTCGCGACACAAATAAGCCCTAAAAGCTTGAATATTTTTTTTGAAAATAAATTAAAACGTCAAAAGTTCTATACGTGAAAAGTTAAAAGTTCACGAACCATTGCGGCTCCTACTGAAGCTCCGTCTACAGTAGCGTTCCATTCTGCTCGTAGCATTGATTTTGTTGTGTATTTAATATTTTGACAGATGTTCCGGCTGCGACTCCAGCTTCGGTTCCGTCACATTGTGTTCAGCCAATAAAGTACAAAAACTCGAAAGTCCTTTTTCATAAAACAATAATTATTTTGCAAATTTTGTATGGGGATCTATAGTAAAGGTGTTTAATTTAACATTTTTCTATAAAATGATCAGAACAACATTGTTGCGCTGAAATTTCCAAAAGGTGGCTCTGATTCTGCTGATATTTTTGAATTAGATAATAATATTTTTTTTGGAATTTTTGACATACGAGGTCCAACACTTTAACCGTGCGTCGATATATTACCTCCTTCTGTTGTCGATAAAGAAACGTTACCGTTTTACTGATTCATAACGAGGTTCTCAGCAATAGAAATCGCAAAGATGGCTCTGATAGATGCGAATCGGGCAACTGGGTGGAATTTTTCCGTGTAATCTGTGCCTTTCTTCTGATTAAATTCTAGTACTACATGAGAAGTGCTTTATAGGCCGTTCAATATTGGCAGCTTTTGACAACTTTTCCACACAAGAAATACAAAATCCCGCGTTTTATTTTTAAAATCATCTTATATATTATTTTTACAGTCTAGACTCACTTTCCGACTCTCATACTACACCGATTTTGACAAATGAAGTGTCAAACGAAGCGAAATTACCTAATGATTTGACGAATTATAATTTTATTTAACTGATATTAACTGAATTAAATAGCAATCATTGAATTGTCTTGTACACGAGCGGACTCGGAGTCAAAGGGCCTTCCTCAATAAAGTTTTAGGGACCTTATGTGATCGCTGTTAGCCTACAAAAGCTCAATTTTAACAGTTGGGGCCTCTCGGCTATCCAGAAGATAGCAGATAGAATGAACTGAAACTACCAATACAAAACATGAGTACCTATTGTTTACCAGATAATTTTCTTTTACATTATTTAAAAGTATTGTGGAGGCCCCCTTGAGCCTACAACAGCACAATAATAATAAGTGCCGGGCCCCTTGAGCCTACAACAGCACAATAATAATAAGTGTCGTGCCCCTATCAACTGAACTCTATTTTTCGTTAAAATATTCTTGTGGGAACCCAACAGATTTATCCTCATTGTAGGGGCACCTAACTTAGCTGTGTGGACTTGCCGAGATTCCTTTGGCGCCAGAAAAGCTGTATATTTACTGTAAGGTCCATAGAAATCGAATTTTTATTTTAAAAGAACAGAAATTATTGCAGGAGCTTTCATACACTTTTTGCTCGCCTAGTGCCCATCGGGCTAAATGCCAGTTGCCCGATGGCCCAGTCCACCCCTGATCTATTTGACTATTTACAGTTTACACAAAGAATTATCTTAACCTAGTGTTTTTCGCTAACTTATTACAGTCAAAATTCTCTGCGGGTTCTTGGTCTTAAGCTTACATATATCCTTCAAGCTTAAATTTTGATTTTGAATTATAAAAATACATAAGCAGTTTTAAAGTATTTTTTTTTTTTTTTCTCCTTAAGTAAATAGAAAATAACATTGTAGCATCATTTTTTGGTTCGATTCCTGCTCTCGTTTCATTTTAGTGATGATATGCCAAAGCAGGTGTAGCTGCATATGCTATTGGTGCGGATTTGATCAAAGCTGGTGTAGCAGTATAAGCAACTGGAGTTGCAACAGCAACACCCTTCACAGACACACCAAGTGGTTCTCGATTAACAAGCGCATTGAATCCATGAACTGGATCAGAAGTATATTGAACAGTCCTCTTGTAGCCATCGGCATCATTTAACGAGTATTCACCTTGAACAATATCACCATCGCGGGCTTCAACTTGGCTCTTAACATCGCCAGTCAGACTATCATTGACATCGTATGAGAATTTATATTGTGGATGAGGATCGTATTGTTCGGAATCTTTTGTCAGTACCGGATGAGATACAGCCAATGCTGGAGCTGCATGATACACCTGAGCAGCTGGAAGAAGTCCAGCGCTAGCGGCGGCAATAAGTGCGAATGCAAAACCGATCTAAAGAAAACAAAGAATATAAGTTAACAGAGAAATAAGGAGCTTATGAAGGGATTAACTTTACCTTAAATGCCATTTTAAAAAAAGTTATTGGTTGTTGATATGGGTTGTATGGCGGCGAAGATGGAAATGATACTGATATGGATATTGTAAGTTGCTTTTATACAGGCTCCAAAAAATGCCCTAACCGAAGACCGGCCAGCTCGCAGAAATTGTATCAAACAGGATTTTTTTTATTACGATTTCTTGTTTAACTTAAAACAAAAAAAAAAAACAACCTGCCGACGAATTGTATTCAAAATAAACAATGGAAAAAAAATGATACATTTCACAAAGCAACATGTGCTTCTTTCCTGCAACCAAGATGTGTGAAGTTCGTGGATGGATAGAAGTGAAAGGTAAGTCTGGGATCTTATAAAGACAAATGCATCAGCATGTCTGGACAAGGACGTTTTTTTGTTTTAAATTCTCCGAAATTATCCCTATATTATGTTTGGTAACTCGAAGCGTTGTACGACCGCGACGTAGCACAATTTGCTGTTAAATCCCATAGAAAAAAAATGACAAGTAGCAACTTGTAGCAAGAAGTTGCAGTTACCAAACAGACATATTGATAGAATTTAGGTCACTCGAAGCAGAAGGCCTTGACTTAATTCTCAACTTGATGGAAATATATAACGTAAGACATAATAACATAAGACATAATTATTGCATTGTAGTTCGGCTTAAGATCAATTTGGTGTATAAGTGAAGAAAGTAGGTACATGAATTATAAATAAAATTATTTAATGTTTGAAAAATTGCTTCCTTAGTCAGAATTCGATTGTGTAAGTTCTAATATTTTGAACTTAAAAATTAAGGTCTTAAAATTGACATACTTAAAGCGGGTTTACTTCTTACAAGAGAGCCTGTGGGGACAAATCAATTTTATTTTCACTTTTCAAATTGCAACAGTTGATGAAACATTGTAAAACAAAAAAACAGTTGTTTTCAAAAACTCTTCTTTTTAAAAAATTTTGTCGTGCAACAGGAGTCGGACACAGCGTTGCCAGAAACAAAGATTTATCGTATTTCTTCCCATTTTTAGAGCATCGAGCACCATCGATGTATACATAAATAAGTCTTCCGATTTTCATATATAAAAATGCTTACCTAAAAATAGGTTTCAACTCTTGAATTCACATAATTTAAAATTTTAATAAAAATCTGTCTAGCTTAAAAAATATTCCATCCGTAAATTCCCATCGCCATTAGCATGAAATCGAGTTTTTCTTTTAATCTGCTGTATGAAAATTAGCCGTTGCTAATTTTTTTCCATCGTTTCATTGTCTTCGTCTTGTTTTATGTTTTGATGTGACGCCCGCCGTACAGTGGTTTGGTTTGTATGGGAGAGCGGAAAAAAGTCTGTAAAATCTGAAATATTTCATGGATTTTATTTAAATTTGGCACACATGTTCAGATTGTTTATTTGGTAAAAATTTAGTTGCGAAAAATTGAGTAGAAAAAAAAGTTATTGACATTTTTCTAAAATTTTAGGGTTTTGATGTTGTACCGAAATTTTAAAAAAGTCTGTTAAATCTGAACTATTCTACGGATCTTAATGAAATTCGGTACACATGTCAAGATTAGTCTTATAGATATTTGGTCAAAATTTGATTAGGAAAAATGATTACAAAAAATAGTTACGCAAAGTTTTCTAAAATTTAAGTCAAAAATCAGAAAAAAAACACCCTTTTTTATTTTTACCTGCTTGTAGTTTTGGCGTGAAATCAAAACAACTATAGGATTATCCCTAATTCTTTTATTTATTCTTTACTAAACCCCCTATCATATAACTCAGACTATCATAAAATAATAATATTTTTTCATATATTTTTTTGTTGAGAAAATTGAGTTGAAAGTTGAAAAAATTTGCCAGCAGAAAGAAATGGTTTCGCAAAAAATTGAATTTCTCAGACCTTGGTCAATGTATTAATTTTTATTTATTTTTAAAATAAAGATACACATTTTTTCTAAAAAATAATGGGCTTAACCAGTTCATTCTGATATTTAGTACCGAAGAAATTATAACTTTTTTATATATACCACCTTCGAAACTGAATTTTTTTAAACGTGATTCAGTGAGACAAATTTGAATACAACTCTCAGATCTGCAAGTATCTATGCATCTGATTTTTTCCGTCCTGTAACTTGAAACTATGGAGCACACGTTGATATACGTCACTGCTTGGAGGCAAGTGGAGCTAAACTTAAAACTCAAAAAGTTTTCGTTAAAACCACCTTTTTTAGTACCATTGTTTGAGGCTATTTATAGAAGGCTTCTTTTATGAATTATCTTATTTTTTTAAATTTTAGATATAGTCAAGAATGGTTATTGGTCTATTCTTGACTATAATATCTAAAATGTTTTATAAAGTTACAGAATTTATTTTAAGAAACTTCGGAAAAAGACATTTAAAAGTTTGTTGAAAATATGGTTTGCAACTTGAATAAAATATTTTTTAACTTTGAGAGCTTGTAAATAAGTATATAATATACATACATACATATATTAAAAAATACTTTGAAGTTATACGCTCGGGTAATCTAAGAGTAGTTAGAAATAAAAATAAAAAGGCTACATGATTTTCTCAAAAGACCTTTTTTCCGCTCTAAGCCCACTGTACATGCCGTTGTGGTAGTTTATCTTCGTTTTAATATTTTTAATTAAAATGAACAAATATTTTTAACGAATATCCAGTAAATTAATTCCGAATACAGAAATAAGAAATCTTGACTTTATATCTCCTACTATAAAAAATAAAATATTTTGGAAAATAGTTTGATCAGTCAAAAGTAGAAATCAAAGTTTAGCGTTTCCATTGATGGCTCATTTTATTTCATCGATATTAACTTCAACAAATTCTCCAGCCAGTGTTGACGGAACAGGGTCATGCGTCAAAGTCTTGCGTAAATGTCGTACGTCAAGGTCATACGTAAATGTCGTTCGTCAAGGTCGCCCGTAAAAGTCGTGCCTACAGCTCGTTGAAGGATTAAATAGAAATCTTTTAATCACAAAATTAATATTTTATCCAGTTGTATCATAGTTGTTGCAGAATTCTTAAGAAGAATCAGCTTTATGAGGAGTCTTAATTATTTTTTTTTTTGTTTTTTCGCTCTCTTGTGAAATTCGCCAAAGTGAACTTAGAAGTTTTACATATATAGCCGACCACGACGAAGTGACAAAAAAAAAGGTTGGGTGCGACCCACACTGATAACTTCCCATCATGGTCCCCTTGGAAACTATATACCCACCGTTATTTTTTAATACAAAAATTCACAATTCAAGATCTTCGAAGATCTTATCAGAGTGTTCAATATTCAATCAATTGAAGGCCAAAAATGGGCCGCCTGTTCTCGAGATGAGATGAAAAATATTTTGAAACATTTTTATTGGTTTAAAACAAAAATTTCAATTGAAAGTTTTTACAAACTTTAACAACGTCATTGTGTTAGTATAGAATTATCCTGGCGTTTTCACTGTTGGGATATTCGAAACGAAAAACATTTTTAGAATTTTCTTGTAATTTATTTTGTTTGTTTAAAAAAAAACTATAAATTGAATTTTTTTTTAAATCATATCAGTAGGTAATTAAATATGACATCGTGTATACAATAAAATAAAATGAGCCCAAAGTCAATATCACTATTTGATCTCAAAATATCTGAGCGGTCAAATAATTTTGATACATTTTTATTAGTGTTATTTTGCAATTTGTTTTTTTTTTTTAAACCGTCAATTGAATTTTGGTATAAACCTTATAAATTCTCAGTAACAGAACTGTGTCTAAAATAAAATTATCATCCCAGCAATGATAACATTATTTGTTTGAGATATTTGAGTCAAAACTGATTTTTGAACAATTTTTTAGAAGTTTTGCTATGAAATTTTGTTGCTTTAAAAAAAACTGATGATTGAATATGTTTCTACAAATTTTTCTAAAATTATTCCGTCTTTGAAATCAGTGTTTTTTCTCAAGATATTCGAACTAAAAACGTTTTTTAACAATTATTAGTATTTTTTGTAGTTTTTTTGCTTTAAAAAAAACTGTTAATTGAATTTTTTTTAAATCATGTCAGTAATAATGATATGGTAGGTGCCGTTATTTTTGGGCCTTAAACAATAAAAAAAAATTGTGTTGCCAGTAAAAATGGATTAAACATAATTTAATAATAGTTTAATAAAAATGTTCCAAATTAAATGAAAAAAAAACTCATATATTTTTTTCCTTTTTCACTAATTGTCCGTTTACTCTTAGTTTTAATTTTTGGTTTAAAAAAAAAAAAAGAAAATGTAACAAATATATTTAAATAAAATGTTTGCCTTTCGTATTCCTAAATAACTATAAAACCAACAAAAAATAATAATTTATTAAAAAGAGTCATGAAGGGTGAATTACTGTTTTTACTTTCGTTTTAAATAAACATTTAAAATAAATTAATATGTGGGAGGTACATATAGGTACTAAGACAAAGATTGATACGTAGAAAAAAAAACAAATCTTGTGGATAAGAAACTGGATGATTTTGAGTGAAATCATATAATCCTGAAAAATTGAAATAATTAAGCAGATATCGGGTTTTGACTAAATACTACAGAAATATGTAATTAATCTGACTCCGAAAATCTGAATCCACCACTATTTTTTGACTCAATCTAACACGATTTTAAAAATGTGTGGTTTTCAAGAAGAAATAAAACGCATATAATTTAATTTTATGGCCAAGAATTTAGCTTTATTATAAAGATAAGGGTTTGCCATTATGTTTTAAAAATGATTTCCGGCAAGTGGCCGCCGCAGCTGGGTCGAATAAATTCCAGCCGAGAGGCCCAAATTTCGACCAATTTTTGCAGTAATTGGGGCAGTATGTCAGCAATAACGCGCCGAATATTCTCTTCCAAGACGTCAATCGTCTCGTGCTTATCTGCGTAGACAAGTGATTTCACATAACCCCACAAAAAATAGTCCAGCGGTGTTAAATCGCACGATCTTGGAGTCCACGCCACAGGCCCACGACGTGAGATAATGCGCTCACCAAAAGCTTCCTTCAATAAATTGATTGTTTCGTTGGCTGAATGGCATGTAGCACCGTCTTGTTGGAACCAAAGGTCGTCCACATCAACATACCCCTATTCATTATGAAATGGCAAACCAAACTGAGAATAAATCAAGTGACAGCTGTCAAAAAGACCAACTCCGAAAAAAGTATTGCCAGATTGAAAATTACACGTCTAAAAAAACACCCGTTAGTAAAAAAAAAATGTACGAGTTACAACTCATTTATCATTCTAAACGGATAAATTTCTAACACCTTTCTTACAAAAATAAGCCAGCATATCAAGGTCGAATCAAGGTCCATCACCAAAATTAATAAATTTTAGTACTATATCCTTTTTAAATCAAAACAGTAATAAATTAGATAAGTTATTTATTATTTCACCAACATTTGTTGATAAATTAATGTTGATATTGGTAAACTGGATGACTATACTGAATTGGATCATGACTAACAACCGTCTGTGTCACATACGACTCTGGAGCATAATTTGACTTAATGACAGATGGAGCTCCAACACCTGCTCTTATAGACCTCACAATTGGAATACGATAAACAACAGCATTAAATCCATTAATTGAATCAGCAGTGTACCTCACAATCCTTCTGTAACCATCAGCATCATTCAAAGAGTATTCTCCATGGACGATATCTCCATCGCGGGTTTCTGTTTTACTCTTTGAATCGCCCGTTATGGCATCTTCAACTCCATACGAATATGTGTATTGGGGATGAGGATCATAGTCTTCAATTGTTTCAGTCAAATCTGAATGAGTTAATAACTCCTGGTCAATATGAGCTGATGGAATATATCCTGCATTCACAACAGCAATCAAAGCCAATGCTAATATTGTGATCTATATAAAGGCGTTTTAAATGTTTTTATTAAATACCGTTAAATTTATAGATTGAAGTTATTTATGTATTTGTCTTACTTTGTATTCCATTTTGTTTTTTTAGTTATAGGTCTAATTCTAAGAAGTCGTAAAATTATAATGTTCTTTGCAATTGACTACTTAGTGCTTTTATATGACATCCAATCAGATTTGTCAGTTTTTATGGTCTTTGCGGAAGGTACTCGTTCATATAGCTACTCTATTTTCATATAAATTATATCAATAACATGTGTATACGATTGGAAATTTTATATCTTGATGGGCGGTAAAACTTAAATTAATTTATTCATGGCCTTGAGAATGGTTTATGTGATCAATGAATGATATATATGTATGTGGACCATATTATGGAAAATCGTCATGGTGGCGCAGTTTGTTTTCATTTGTTGCTATAAGGTGAATGTTCTTTTAATTATGGCATTAAATTTATTCAAACAATCGGATTGTGTCACAATTATATGTATTCTTAATGGAACCAAATTAAGAGTGACCAATTTGCTTCTTTTGTTATATAATGGAAGTTAAGTAGCTCTTTATAGGGAAAGCTTATAATATGTATACCATTCACTTAAAATCTGCAGACAAAAGTGGTAAAAGTGGGCAAAGGGGTAAGTTATGGCATGTTTACTTTTTTTTTAACACAAAAGGCTCCCTCAATTAAATTGATTTTGTTAAGTTTATTTTTTACTTGCGGTACCTATACACAATGTACGTTCATGTGTTACAACTACAAGTGCAAGTTTTGTATTCGTACAAAAATCAACCTCGTGATTTTAATTAAACCTGGGGCCTATTTCACCAAACACTTTTCACTTTGCAACTTTGCAAAAAAATAATTTCCTCCAAAATTAAAAGTGCAAAATGTTCCACAAAATTTCCAAAGTGAAAAAAATGTTCACTCTTCAATTTTTCAAAGCGAAAAGTAATAGTGTTTCACCAATTTTCAATAGAACTTTGCATTTGAATTCGTATTTTGTAAAGTTTCAAAGTAAAACTTAGATTGTACCAGTTTGACGGCGATTACACGATTTGTTTTTTTAGTTGTTTTTCCTTTCGTCTTTTTGACAGGTCTGGTGAGTGGTGTAGAAATGTAGGGGGAATGAAGCAACAAATCCATACATTTCTACAAGCTGTCAAAAAGACGAAAGACGAAACGACCGAAAAAAAGACTCGTGTAATCAGCGTCTTTATATCAATTAAATTGACGATTAGGCGGTGAACGTTAATGCGTTGACTCCTTAACTTCAACAAAAACATCATAAATACATATATTGTCAACGTTGACTGTCTCAAACGTTCAATATTGTCTTGACCATAGTCAAACACTTTGAACGTTGACACAGAGTCGACTCACAAGAGCGAAAATGAACCATCTTCGCGTTGACGATCACATTAACTAACGTTCAACGCTGATTCAAGTATGTTGTTGGTTATTATCACACACTTGAACAGTAAACCACTGTTGAAACTCAATTAATCCGCCGAAATCGGTGAATAAAAATTGCTGAACAACGGTTTAAATATTTGTACAACTGGCCCTAAGAAAACAGATATTTTTGAAATTGAGATGAAGGCCAGATTGACCCAAAATAAAAAAAATTCTGTTGTATCAACGTTGAGATACGGTCAACGCGCTACAACGAGCATTCTGTCAATAGACGTTTTTCTTTTTTAGCCCCGAGCGTGGCACTGCAAGCTGTCAAAAAGAAAACTATGTTACTTTTTAACTCGGAGCACTCCGAGCTCTCAACTTGCATTTCTTTTTTTAGTTCAGAGCTCGATCGGAGCTCGCTCGACGAGCTCGAAAAAAAATGACCGAGCACAAAGCAGAGCGAGGCTAACTTCACACAACACAATTTTCATGTAATTTGACAGATTACTAAGCATGTGCGAGTTCAGTGCTCAATTGTGTTTCTTAAATATATCGGTGCGCTCAGCCTCTCAGGTCACGCTCGGTTTGGAGCGAGCTCTTTTCGCTCAGGGACTGCTCATGTGCCCCGCTCAGGGCTAAAAAAGAAAAACGTCTAATGTGTCCTAACTGCGTTTTCAGCGTGATTACACGGTCACGCAAATAATCAACGCATTGACCCTAAAATGCAAGTTCTTTGGTAAACTCGTCAAAATTAGAAAAAAAAAAAAAAATAGCTGAATAGCCATTGAGCCCTACCATATAACAAAATTTAGAGACGACTTAAATATTTAAGTAAAATGTTCCATAATGGTGTATACCTACTCTATATAAAAACCCAAACATGGTATGTCTTAAATATTTAAGTAGACGCTAAATAATGAATATTACATGGTATGGTCTCTTAAATAATATGAAACATGTGATGTATAATTCATTATTTACAGTCGATAACATTATGATTCATTTTACTTGAATATTTAAGTCGTCTTTAAATTTGGTTATTGGTAAGGCCTATTGTCTTGTAAACTGTATTATTTACTTTTTCATTTTCAAAATGGTTAATTTTATATTTATTATTTTTCGACGACTTTTTAAAACAAACTCTCATTTGCAAATGAAAATTTCTCTTTGCATATTACTGAAATTTTTTTCAAAATTCTTAATAGAATTTGCAAAGTTTATTTGTTTAGTGAAACAAAAAAAAACAAATGCTTTGCAAATTAACAAAACTTTTCACTTTGCAGAAACAACTTTCCACTTTAAAAAAAATTCCTTTGGTGAAACGTATTTTGCGAAGAGGAAAACTTTTCAATTCAATAGTTTCCACTTTGCAAATTTGCGTTCGGTGAAACGAAATTTGCAAAGTTGGAAAGTGAAAATTGTTTGGTGAAATACAAGATCCTTGATGTTATTTTGTTATAAAAAATATTTCCAATTTAAGATCTTCGAAGACCTTATCACTTAATAACCAAAGCTGAACAGTTTGCTCTCCAGACGAAAAATATTTGTTCGATAATTTTTATTAATTTTTTTTGCAATTTTTTTGGTTTGGAAAAAAAATTGTCGATTGAGGGCCAGTTGTACAAATATTTAAACTGTGGTTCAGCTATTTTTATCCACTGATTTCGGCGGATTAATTGAATTTCAACAGTGCTATACTGTTCAAGTGTGTGATAATAACCAATTACAAACTTGAACCAGCGTTGAACTTTAGTTAATCCGCCGAAATCAGCGAATTAAAATCTTGAACCAAGGCTGAACCACTATTGTACAACTGGCCATGAGTGTTTTTAAAAATCTAACCAGTTGATGACTATGTTATTGTGTGTAGGATAAAATTACCCTGGACTTGAAGTCTAAATCAATGTTTGTTCTCGAGATATTTGAGCCGAAAAACATTTTTCAACATTTTTTAGCAGTTTTGTTTACTTAAAAAAAACTGTTAGTGGATTTTTTTAATTCTTATGAATTCTGCATTAAGTCATTATGGGTAGAATAAAATTGAGCGGGTTCGATGGATTATATCTTGATTGCAAGAACCAGCTAACTCGATTACGAGGATCTTGGGTTTCTGATACCCTGATTCGATTCTCAACAAATCCATATGGACTTCCAAAAAAAACACTGCTATTATGTTTCACTTTTAACTTGTCGATTCTCGACAAATCCATATGGACTTGCAAAAAAAACACTGCTATTATGGTTCACTTTTAACTTTAACTTTTTTTCCAACAAATGTCCCAAAAATGTTTTTATCTGTGGGTCTTGATCGTATATTGAGAATATTTGTACAAATTCATAAAAAAATCACGTTTCCAAACTTTAAAAATATTTTTTTTTTTAGAATAAAATTTAATTTTTAATTTTTTGAAACTCATCCTTCCCTAATCACCCTATAATAAATAAATACTTTCTCTTAAACGCTGTTAGAGCCACCTATCGGCTAGTAGTAGAAGCAGCAGTATATTATGTTCTCATCTCCACTACAAGATAACGCCACTCACATGACCTCTAAACAACCTTTTGACGTTTACTTATCAGGAATTTTTTTTCGATTTTCATCAGAGACAGTGAAATTTCTGTATCTTTCTCACCCCTGCATCAGCTTTTCAGGTCTATTCAAAGAGATTTGGAAAATAAAAAGTGAATCGTAGTGTGTCCACCTTCCAGTCAAGACACCGGAAGCAACTTAATTTATAATTTGTAAAAAATAAGTTAAAATTCGTTTGAGAATTTTAATTGTTATTCTTCATCCAATCACCAACAAGTCAAGTAAGTGCAGTTTCCTTTTTTTATTTTTTTTTTTATAAATTTTCCTATAAAACTTAAATCGTTTTCTTCTTTGCGTAAAGAATTTGTGGGATACTTCGTTGTGATTTCATAACGCGAATTTTCAATGTGAAAAAAGTGAAAAATATGCAAAAATTTTACAAAAAGTCGTACTTCGTTGTTCTACCCAGTAAAGTTGTTATATTATGGAAATCATTTACTATGATTAATATACCATTATCAGTCATCACTTTGACCTTGAACCTTTTACAGATTTTGAAATTTATTTTTAATTATAATATGTAACTACGAATAGTTCATAGAGTTTTTGCTGAAGGAATAGGTACCTAGGACATTCAGATCCTCACTCCTGGTGCTTTTGTCTTAAAAAAAAACTTTTTCAATGTCTAATGAGAAATTAGTTTCTAATTTAAAAATTCCAACCTAAATAAATGTCACCCTAAAAGAAGACGACCCTCGACCCTACGTTCACTATTTTCTTCTCTAATCGCATCACATGATGACGGCGGCCGCGGCGTTGAAAACATCATCAGCTTTCCCTCGCAATTACTCTTCTTCATAGTGATTTTTATATTAAATGCGCAACTTAACAATGTAGGTAATTCTTTATTTTTAATTGTTAATTACAATGCCAACACGTTCTCTATATGTGAGGGTTGAAACGTAGAAATTAAAAACAATTGTACAAAAATATCCGGCGATCTCTTGATGTTGTTTTCGTCTAGAATTTAGCAATTTTGATTATATACGTACCTAGGTGTTCGTTCTTTTCCAATTTATTTGCAAACTCCAATTGACTTTCTATAGCTACTGTTGGTCCAGTTTATTTTCTTGTTGAATTGAAATAATATTTTTAAAACTGCCAGCTTACATTTTCTTTTTTTTGAAGTAGGTATGTATGTACATATAATATCATGATCTCGATAGGGTTCAATAACATAACTACACGCTTATTTTGTTGTTTGCATTAATCTAGCTTCCCTGAGGGTTTCCAGTGCATTGTCCTGATATAGTTTTTGGATCTTTCCATATTTTCTTCTGATTTGAAAGATATTTGATGATTAAACAACATTAAGTATTTAATTTAAAATTCCCCACCGGATAGGAGATTGTCAACCTCATGAAACATGAAGCTGTACATTAATATTATAACTTGCTTTTCCAGTTCTCACTTACTTGTCCTGATCTTATCTAGTTTTCATTTATTAAACACCCACACTCTTAAGCTTAGTGATCGGTCGATACAAGTAATTAGTATTTTCGGTCTAGTTCATTATTTATTTTAATGAAGTTTTCTCTTTTAGCTAGACCGTTTATTTTGGATTTAAAAAAAAGTGAATTACATTTGTCAAAAAAATTCAACATAATAATAACACTAATTACAATTCAATTGCAATTCTCATTCCAAATGAAGATGTAATGAATTTTAATTGATTTTATCATTAACTTGTATTTATATTTTTTTTAGAAGAAATGGCTTATGCAACTTTAGAAATAAGCTGCCCAATTGGTACAACGTTGGAAAAGAATAATAGTAGCACTAGATTTTTTTCATATTATTTTAAAAAAACATTAAAATTCCTAGGTATTATAGAAATATGTATATAGAATAACAGTGCTTTAATTTAGGAAGTTAGTGGTGAATGAGTAGCTGAATCGATCAATTACAATTTTTAAAACAAAAATTATGTCCCATCTTGATTCAAATTTTAGTAATTGTGATACATATCTTTTTCATCTTTCGACTAGCTTCTCAAGTCTTGCCCGCGTAATATCGTCGCAGTGTTATTTATGAAAACGTAGAATTTCAATTATTCTTTTGTGTTGGTCCAGCTGCAAGCTAGATACTCCATGCTTGGATATGATCCTGCGACCAGATGGTTGAATAGAAAACTCATACACATTTAATTTATGACTAATATTCCTGATAATAACATTTATTATAACATTTATTATTATGTGCATTTTCGTTAGCTTATAAATTTTAAAAATGAGCTATGTTATAAAAATTCTCTAAAAGAAAAGAATAACTAAACTAAAGATGCGGTTTTGTTAATCGCAAAACAAAAAAAAATATATTACATATTCCTCTTTTTTGTATGCATACATACATACATAATATATGTATTCAGAAAGAGGACTTTGTCCAAGGCCTTAATTTATGATTATCATATCAACGTCAAAACCAGGTTAACCTAGCTAACAAGCAAGCAAAACGTTTGGGGGCTTGGTTTACAAATAAACATACTGATAAGGTTTTATTTTTACTGATAATTAATTTAGTCTAGTCTATTTTAGTGGTGCTCTATTAATTTATTTAAATATAAGAGACTTACTTATTTCTTTGAGTTTTGTTTCTTGAAATAACTCGGATAATATAATTGTTAAGAACTATAAGTAAGTCGAATATTAAAAAAAATATTTGACAAGGTCAGTTTGTATGTTTAATATCATTCACAAAAACCAATTAATGTGGAAAAATTTATTTTGTAATCATCTATTTTTTGAGTTATATATTAGAAAATATTACACAGGCGTTAAATTTCCTTAAATATTGTGTACTATTTATTTAATAATAATTATTATAATCATTATTAAGTCGATGTAACTCAACTTAAACGCTATATTCTTACTGTATTAATGAAACTTTGTTTTTTTTATTGTCGAATTATCAAAAATTCTCGGAGAATCCCGCAAAATGGCACAATTTAACCTAAAATTTCTATACAGCTAGAATGGGTTTGTGTGCACAAATTCCCAACAACTGCTTCGAAAATAATTAAATGCATTTGCTTGTTCTATACATAGGTAGGTAGATAATAAAAAAAGAGTATTATTACTTTGGCTAGCAAACATCATCCTCTGATTTTTCCATTTTTCCGTCCCAGATAACATAACATACATATACAAAGGTACATGCATACATACATATTTTAAAACCTATGAGCTTTTTCTAGTTCGTGCTATTTCAGTTAATTTATGCCTTCATTCATGTAAGAATAGTTTGTTTTGTTTTTCACTATAATTGATTCGCAATTGTTTTAAATATTTGCAATCTATGACAGCTTTTGTGATTTTGTTCAGAGTAGGTTGTGTTTATATACATTTTCGAAAAGGTTGGTTATTTAGGTTAATTGATAGGTATTGGCTTTTCAACTTGTTTTTACTAACTTGGTATAAGCGAACCTATAGTTGCAGTGGAAAGTATTCTGCATGGGCCGAAACAGAGGATATTGTTCATTAAAAAAAAATGTTAAATGCTTACTTTTTCTTTCAATTCAATTCAATTATTCAATATGTCATTCCTAGTGATTTCTTTAGTATACCTAACTAAATTATTTTCAAGTTCGTGAGGTTTTCTTTATTGGACTCTACTACTCGTAAGCGCCATAACGTACCCAATCTAGAGGTTTAATTTTTTATCCAATCTATCGCTTTCCCAATTGTAGTGATTCCTCTTCGATCTACCCCATGTACGCTTAGGTCGACACATTCGTCTGTTACTATGCGTGAACGTTATCAATTGCATCGCTTTCTGTTTGTAATATTACGGTATCTACAATCAGATAATGGTCCCGCCCCATTTGCATGTGTGCACATCTTCTGTTAAGGAAGTCCAGGAAACTACTTATTAACCATCGGCTAAAAATGTCCAATTTAGTTGCTGATGTATTTGAAGATTTATTATCATTTAAATTATATTTATTTTGAATAAATTTAACTGAAAAGTCTTAACATCTATTTTGTCTTTCATAAAATTGTTATATCTTATTAATATAAAACATTGATTTATTTTAAGAATGCATAGTTTGATTTATTTTTATAGAATGCATTATATTCGTTTATTGAATATCCAATCGACTGACTTCGCCTAGTGATTTGATTTTTAAACTGTTTCATTCTAAAAATACATTGGTATTTTTGCAGAACAAAGTATTAGAAAACGTCTAACATCGTTTATTTTTGTAGCTATTTTTATGAAATTTAATAAAATGCATTTGTTGTATTTAGAAAAAACCCGTTATACTTTAAAAAAGAATTCGCATTTGAAAACAACAATTCTTTATTTCAATGTGACACTTTCTAAAAACATACATAGCTATCTACATATTCACATACTAAAATTCTCAGAAATATTAATGTTTATATATTTTCATATAAAACAAAATATTTCTCTATGAAAAGTATGTGTGTATGTACATAATGAATACAAATATTTAGTAGCGGTGGAGCAGCGCAATGACATTGAAACTTTTACTTTGACATTGAATTAAATATTTAAATATTTGGCAAAGTTAAATGCCTTTCTTTTGTTATCAAAATTAATATACCTACACTTTATAAATTTATTACCTTATTATTATTTTTTTTTTAACGGATAAAATCCATTTCGAAAATTTATTATTAAATAACGATACGCTGAGCTGTATTGAAATGATTATTAAAAATCATTGCTATTTTGATATTTAGCTTTCAGTTAATAGTTATTTTGACTTTTAGATCATTGTTTAGATTTGAATGAATGACAAATTATTTTTAACAGTTAGGTACCACCGTATTATAAACTAAATTAATCCAGTTTAAAACTTAAAAGTCGGATGTAAATTAATATATAAAGTCAATGTAATTACATACATCCGGATTTAAATTTTAAACTGGATCAATCGAGCGAATAATATGGCGGTAAGAGTTGAGTTATAGTGATGTGATGTCAAAAGTTTTAAATAAATTAAAATGGTTAAGTTATTAAATATATTACCGGTACTAGGGCAAATGGGATGGCAATATTATGGGTGATTATTACGGGGCCTAATAAGAGACAATAGAATTGATTTGTTTTTTTTCTTTTTTGGTTCGAGCTTATCATAGGTTATAAACATTTAGAATACATTTTGAGAGTTTTTTTATAGGTATATTTTTATTTACAAAAGTGCATTAATGCTCAAACATGCTCTTTTATTTTCATTACTTGGCAAAAGATCTAAATAAAATCTTTAAGTCCTAAAACTTAAAAGACTTAAAAACATTTTTCTGCTAGAAATTAAAAATAGGTACCTACCTACTTGATACTTTAATCAGGTCAACTATTTAAATGTCATGTAAGAAATTATTTTTTTTGCGTCATTAAAACAATCAAAATAAAATTCGTTATCAATGACGATAAGAAAAGTCCAAAAATTGTGATATCAACCAAGTAACCTCTGTATATAAATATCCTGTATCTACAAAAAAAATATAATCTTATCCATAGATATACAAAAAAACACAATTTAAACCAGTGGCTTATTTCACGTTCTCATACCTATATCAATTTGACCTTCATCAATGTCAAAAGCAATGTTTTCAATTGACTACTCAATGCGCATGTTGAAAAATAAAGCTCTTCTTATACTCAAAAATCAAAATACATGAAAATCGTCACTATGAAAGTGAAAGTTATTTTGGTATTATTATAATAAAGCTTCTTTGAATTTCTCGCTCTCTCGCTGTATTATACTTGTGCAAAGCAGCCGGTTACCATTAAATAATTCCATTGGCACAATTCTAGTTTTTTGGAAAACTCTCGACGGTAAAGTTGATTTTCTTAATTTTTGTCGTTCTTTTGGTATTCGTCAGATAAGTGTAGATTTTTTCTTATATTTACAGAGGTCAACGCGAAGGTTATTAGAAAGCATTCACTTTTTATTCTAGTTATTCGAAGACAGGTGAGGATTTGATAACACAAAAAAAATTTTGAAAAGGTTTTGACAAAATTCATTCTGAGATAATGATAATTTTGTTTTAACAATTCGTTTTTGTTTTTTTATTAAATTTGTATTCAGTTCTATCTTATCTCGTGGAAAATATTTTGTCGATAAACTTTAATCCCAATCGGAACAATTAAATCGTATTTACTTTTTTCTGTGGTTAAAACATTATTATTTTGAAAAGATATCAATGACCTTTACATTTTAATCGGAGGACAGTTCAAAGTATTGGATCATTGATGTATTTTTTTAATGGGAAAGATTGTTGTGTATCTCTTGGGGAAAAAAGCAAGTTAATATTTGAAATTCTTTAAAAGGGTGTGTTATTCAAATGGTTTATTACAGTGAGCGTTTGATCTATTTCACTCCAGCTTAAATGAGCTATTGAATAGTATTTAAAGTTAATAATTTTATTTTTATTTTTCTTTATTTTAATTCTTCGTTTTTGTGTCAAATGTTTTTCTTGGGCCAGTATATCGATGTATCTCCAGATTTGGAATCGCTTTATGAATCGGGAGTGCAAGCAACTTCTATGAAAAGAGCATTTAGTTGGTGGACGAATATTCGAGGCTGACAAAATTAAAAGAAACAAAATAATTATGTGTTTAGATAAGCAAATGAATTCTTTTTCATACATACATAGAGACCACAATAAATAAATTTAAAAATAAATTAATTTATAAGTTCTGCCAATTAAATTTAAGATGTTGTTGATTCTGAAAAAGCTGCTTTACTTATGTATTCAATGTGCTGACATATCACATGTCTATAATTACATATTATTATTTTTCATTTTAGATTAATAAAAAATCAAAATGACTACCTATTTCAACTATCCATCAAAGGAATTGCAGGAAGAATTGAGCCGTATTGCCAAGGCTATTGTTGCACCTGGTAAAGGTATTCTTGCTGCTGATGAGTCCGTTTCTACTATGGGCAAGCGTCTTCAAGTAATTTTTAATTTTATATTTCAACAGAATTGTTATTTGATTAATCGTTATATTTTTATTTTTTTTTTAAAGGACATTGGCGTTGAGAACACAGATGAAAACCGTCGTCAATACCGTCAATTGTTGTTCTCCACCGATCCAAAAGTTTCTGAAAACATTTCCGGTGTGATTTTGTTCCACGAGACCTTGTACCAGAAAGCTGATGATGGTACTCCTTTTGTTGAATTGTTGAAGAAGCGTGGAATCATTCCCGGAATTAAGGTCGACAAAGGTGTTGTCCCATTGATGGGATCAGAAGATGAGTGCACCACCCAAGGTAAGTTTCTGTTAGTTACTGTATTATTGTCTAGAAACTTAAAAAATAATAATTTCAAAGACAGAGACCACAAGTAAGGTCGTTAAATGAACATGAAAATTTAAAATTTCGAAATTAAATCGATTTTATAATTTTTTTTATACATCTAACTAGTGCCGTGCAATTTATGTTGCATTTAATAAGCATGAAGAAAAGACATAAAGTTTGTTTAAACCCGCATTTTTAAACTTTTAAGTTTTAAACTTTTCATATGTACATTATGTGCGTATTTGAGAATCAATATATCTTCATGTACAAAATTAGACGAAACAAATATCAGTTTAATCGTACTAAAGAATAAATTTAATAATCACATATTAAGTACGTACATATTATAATGTATGTTTTTATTTCAAAATTACATAAATACATCTGACTAATTTTGCAACAAATCACTTTTTTACAGGTCTTGATGACTTGGCTGCTCGTTGTGCTCAATACAAAAAGGACGGTTGTGATTTCGCCAAGTGGCGTTGCGTTCTAAAAATCGGCAAGAACACTCCAAGCTACCAATCGATCTTGGAGAACGCTAACGTCTTGGCTCGTTATGCTTCCATCTGCCAATCGCAACGTATTGTCCCAATTGTCGAACCTGAGGTTCTTCCCGATGGTGACCATGATTTGGAACGTGCCCAAAAAGTCACCGAAACCGTTTTGGCTGCATGCTACAAGGCTTTGAACGATCACCATGTCTACTTGGAAGGTACATTGTTGAAGCCAAACATGGTTACACCCGGTCAATCATGCCCCAAAAAAAGCACAGCTGATGAAGTTGCGCTCGCAACTGTTCAAGCCCTCCGTAGGACTGTTCCAGCAGCTGTTCCCGGTAAGTTATATTTAAAATCTCAAATGATCGTAGTAACTTAACACAATAATTTATTTCTAGGAATCACCTTCTTATCTGGTGGTCAATCTGAAGAAGAAGCTTCCGTTCATTTGAACGCCATCAACAAAGTGCCATTGTTGAAACCATGGGCACTCACCTTCTCATACGGCCGTGCCCTCCAAGCATCCGTACTCCGCGCCTGGGCCGGTAAGAAGGAAAATATCGCCGCTGGCCAAACTGAACTCTTGAAGCGCGCTAAGGTAAGTCTTTTCAATAGACATTACAATCGAGGGGATAACGCATGAACAAAAATCCTGGGAATTAATTGTCATTGTTGGTATTGAGAAAGAATAGCGCTATACCATTCAAACTTATTCGGTGGTATGCGATGTATTTAACTATCTCCAACCTTCACAACAGTAGAATTTCTTTTGTCACAGCAAGGTATAAGTTAAAGTATATAAAAACGGTTAGTTTTTTTTCATTAAGAGGGTTCTCTAAAACAAATAATGGTGTGTGTCAGCAAGTGGACGAACGATGGAAGTGAATTTTCCAACTTTTTTCAGTAATTATAAAACTTATGTAAATAGTAGAATATTTCTCTCCACAGATTCCATCATAAAGGATTAAATTCAGATTTGAATCTGTAACTTCGTTATCTTCAGCTTTATAATTGTATATTTGGAAAATATTTGTTGCTACAATTTGTTGACACAAAATTTTCTTAATTCTGATTTTGTTGTATCTTTTCAATTATTAAGGACTTGTTTAACAATATATGATTAAAGTTATATTAACTATCCGACACATATGTACGTATGTATACAATACAATCTAGTAAAAATGCATTTGTGTATTCGTAACCCATTCAGGTATGTCAAAAGACAAATTGTGAATATTTTTCATATGGACTTGTAACTTACATATGTATGTCAGAAAGAAAAAAAGAACTTTATTTATGCATTGTAAATCAGCTCCCTAGGACATTCGAATAGATGCAAAGAAAAAAACATTTGTTTGGTTTGTTAATGGTCGCGCTCGAAGATCTATCCGAAGCTGTCCGGATAGGTTTCTTTTGTTGTAATCCCCTGTAAACATCTGATGCAACAATAACTCAACGTATCAGACATTTTTTGGAATAGGTGCATAGCCTCGGACCCAAGAAATAAGTTTTTTTTTAAACTTGTTATGTATTAAGTTCTAAATAATGTTTTCAATAAATCTAATGCCTATCTTAATGACAATATTTAAATTATTAAATCTTGAATGATCAAGAATTTTTTTAAATTACCAATTTAGTAATAGTATTTAGTATGAATGCATGTCGATTAGTTTTTTTAGTTAAAACCGATATTTTTTTGTAAAGAAATCCTCAAAACCAACACTTTCGTCTATCCTGTTGAATTAACCCTAAAAATCTGTTTATATTATTAAAGAAGAGCATTTGTTTTTCAAAATTCTCATCAACTTTCAAATTTAAAATGTAAAGAATCGAATTGATATTTTACTCAAAACTTCCTTTCCTTTTGTTTTTTCAATTTTAAAAATTTTCATCAACTTTTGAAAAAACGAATTATAAATTAATTCGTATACAGTTGGTTTGTAGCACCTTTAAGTTGTTGTTGTTGTTCAGAAATTCAATGAAATTGACGGAATAAAGAATGGTCAAGTCTAATAAACTGAACTGAGTATAAATAATACAATAAATAATAATAGCAATTTATAATAGTTATGCTTATAAAAGTATTGTTTTTACGGCTCCACAGCTCCAATGCTCTCCACCGATGGGCAACGCATATTTTTTTCCAGCCATGCGGAAGCGATTTCAATTTTTCATACTATTGATGTCGAAAACCTTTCATTGCTTCACTTCACAAACGAACAATTGCTTTCGTTTTTTTAAATGCTTTGCTTTGTATTTCGGTCTCAGTCAGTTTATCTGTGTTAACTCCCCACTTCAGACCTTGCCTTTCATTCCAAAAAATAATTTTTAATTTCGAACAGTTATCGTTGCTTAGTTATAAAAACCATTGTATATAGTCAGATATATCCAATTATTGTTGCCAGTAAATTAATTTAATTTTCTTAATACAAAACAAATTGTCTATAAAAAAAAGACTTTCTTGGCGTATTTTAGATTTAATTAGAATTGAGTAGATATTGTGTCATTGACTGCATGCTTTTTTCTAAATTTAAATAAATAAAATAATTTATATGTTATCAAATTTTGTTTGCATGATCTCATAAATATTAATTCTTAATAATTTTTAAATAGCTTTCTCGCATGAATTATTATTATTTATCCTTAAAACAAAAATTTATGTGACTAATTTTGAGATTTTTTCTAAACTAGGCCAATTCGAAGGCTTGTCAAGGTAAATACGAAGCTGGATCAATCTCTTCGTATGCCGGCACCACCAATTTACATGTCAAAGATCATAAATACTAGAGAAAAATATAATAATCAATAGTAGAATAACTCTGGACACAGAAATTCTTACTCTAAGACAGAATAAAATAATCAAATACATAAATCAACAGCCGATAGCAAATTTTGGGAGTGGATGTGTAACCAAAAATAAAAGTAAATGTGGCAGGTTTATTTTCTCCCATACCCAATTGAAAAATAATTAAATATTCAATATCCCGACGCTTTAATATTTAAGCCCGCGTGCACATATTTTGGTAATACATCTAAACCCACAATTATTTGCTTTCGACTCTTACGACCATATTATGCAGTGGATTCATCCAGATTAAAACTTAAATACAGCTGTAAATTATACAATTTCAATGTAAATACATCCGGATTTAAGTTTTAATCTGGATGAATCTAATGAATAATATGGCGGTTAGACTAAAAAGTCAACAAATCGAAATACACAAATAACTTCTTATTCAATTTTTTTCTATTTTCTTTTTAACAATTTTTTATTTTAGTTTATTATTTCTTATATTGTTGTATTGTGTTTATTATTATTTGTATGTATAATTTTTATTTGCTTAAAATTTTTCTTTGCTTTGTTTTATTTTTTAAATTTTTCTTTCTCACTTCTAACAAAATACACAAAATAAATTATTTTCCTTACTTTATCTTTATCTTTGTTTTATTTTATGTATGTTTTTTGCATCTTTTCATTTGAGTAATTTTTAAAATCCCAAAGTTATAATTGAGAAGATTGAGTCCGACTATTGAGTCTCATCGCGTTTACATTAGAAACTTTGAGGCACCTCAAAATACATCAAAACAACAAGAATTTTGACATTTCGCAGATTGACACAACAACAAATAAGACTCAAGAGTTCGGTTTTTATATTCTCTTCGGGCCTCACGGGTGTCCTTACCCCATACTTCTCTTTCCTACGGACTGCCATGATACCGGACTCAGTCTTCCCAATCTAAACAGTGCAGCGTCTTTTGTCAACAATTTTACTGAATATAATAAATATAAATATAAATCAATTCTAAAACATAATTCAAATTTCAAAATGAATAAATGCAAGAATTTCAAAACTTTGTGTCGAATTTGTGTCATTTTTGTGTGTTTCGTTTTGTACTTATTACGGTTTTTTTGATAATCAGACTTATTGTGAGTTTCGCCCGAACAACATTCCACCCGGAAAATTTGATATTTCACTTTTCGCCTATCGTGAGTTTCACCCGAAATTTTGTGTTAAAAAAATTCCCCTTATTGTGAACATTTATTTGGGGCGGAATGTAATGTTATTGATAGCCTAAATGTTCACTTATTTTTAGTAGGCGAACGAAATTTTGTTCGGGCGAAACTCATAGCTTTTAAAATTCCGGGGGAACAAAAAATTTTAAGGTGAAATATTTTTCGGGCGAAACTCACAATAAGGCTGAAGTATTCTTTTTCCCTTTGACTGGCTCTAACTTTGCCAAACTACAACCGATTTTTGAATTTTTTTTTTTGTTTAAACAAGAATAGTTAGAAATTTGTATCTACCATACAACTTTATTCTGTGTGGATAACGGTTTTCCCGTAATTTATTATCAAACAAATTTTTTTAAGCATTTTTAGATTGTTTTTATGATTTTTTTCACAAAAACACGTATATTTTGAGAGCCCAATATCTGATCTTAAAAATGCTTAACGTTTTTTATCTAAAAATATATTTAAAATTATTAAAAAACAAAAGGCACATATTGGGCTTTCATAATTTAAAAAAAACTATACTTAATAACATGTTTTTGTGAAAAAAATCATATCGAAGTAAAAAAAAAACAACCTAAAAATGCTTAAAAAATATGTTTGATAATAAATTGCGGGAATACCGTTATCCACACAGAAAAAAGTTGTTGTTGTAGATACAAATTTCGAACTGTTCTTGTTTAAAATCGGTTGTAGTTTGGCAAAGTTAGAGCCAGTCAAAGGAAAAAATCATAAAAACCGTTATAAGTCAAAAACTAAGTTTTTCGACTTGAAATGACCTCAGGAACTCGTGGTTTTTTCCTGAGGCGTTGATTTCGGGACACCCTGTATATTATTATATTGTGTGCTTTAAAACTATTTATTTCTGAACCTATATATAACGACAGTTTTGTAAATATTCAAGCTGCAGAGTGTTGTGCTTATCTCCTAGCACGGTTAGGTAAGATTTTGTTTAGACTTTTCAAGTTGATTCTTTTAAGAAAAATCCTTTTCTTGTTTAAATACTTGAAAATAGTTATTTGGTTTGGCAAATATTTCGATTCTTCAACATAAATATGATTCCTCTGCACAAAAGAAAATTTTGTAATTAAATTTTAAATGTAATGAAGGTTTTTATTTTCTCCTTTAAAAAAATGTGCGGTTATTTTGTTTTTATGTGTAAAAATCTTAGCTCTCGCTCTCGGTATAAGGAAATTGAAAATGCAATTGCAACAGAAATGACAATGGCAACATTGTATATAAAATCTATAGTATGTAGGTACTATCATGAACACAAATTTTTTAGTCGAACATGTGTCCTGTACGCGTCGCTGAGATCGCCACAAATTAGACTATTGAGACTTAGCTAAATGTAGGGAATAAGTAAATAGAGCGAGAAGAATCTATTATTTAAATTCTGCAAACATAATAAGATTCCTTAAAAGGGTCAAGTAAACGTGCATGAAAAAATTTTGTTTGATTAAATTTGTGTTTCAATTAAATTTTAAATTAATTACATTTGTTTACACATACTTTTATGTTCCTTCGCAATGATTTCATAAAAAAATGTAACCCGACATTCTACCTAAATTTTAAGGCCTCAACCTTAACGATCCGATTATTACAACAAAATTTATCAGCCCCCACACCAACTACGAGGGGACCTTTACAATTATTATGAATAAAAAAACCTACTGCAAACGTGCATACCTACATATACCAAATTTTTTTTCCGATGCGAAGCCAATTTGTCAAGGTTATAGTTTTTTATTCCGTTTTTTCACTTCCTCGCACTCTCATAAAATTAGCATACAGCGTTCCCGTTCTTATTTTATTATTACGTTTCTTGTTTTGTGAATATTCGGGATTCCAACCATCACAGCACAAAGAAGTCGAACATATGTCCTTAAGATGTCGCTACCGTCACTCGTCTTCATGATATTACTATAGATTTTATATACAATGATGACAACGACAAAGAAAACGGTTATTATTTGTTCAAATTTCCTTATGTTTTTGTCTCTGAAAAGTTCTGGTTATCGAATGCACGATCCGGATACTGTACACCTACAAATATGTAATGAATTTTGTTCATTCAAACCTTTAATATTAATATGATGGTGCGAAAGCTTGGCAGCCTTACTGCAAGGCAAGTGTGTTATCACACATAAACCCCTTATAATTAATCTTTACCATTTTGTTCGAGGGAAATTTGAAGTATGTATTTCGGTTTAAATTTTAATTTAATTTCGTTAAAATACATACCATAAGTAAGACATATGTATATAAACTCTTCTAAAGTACTCTCATGGAACAGAAAAAAATGATTCAGTATCGTCTCTCGAGCGGCGCTGCAGTCGCCACAATCTGATATTGGAGACATAAAAAGGCGCGGGGAAAAGAAATAAAGAAGAATATAAGACAAGTAGTAAGAACGAGAGGATTATATTGATATTATTGTGACAACAATAATATGCCTGTTTGGTTACTTTTTTTTCAACAAATTTCCCAAAAACTTTGTTTTTTTTCTATGGGTTTTGACAGCAAATTGTGAAATTTTGTGCAAATTCGTGAGAAATTCCACGTTACCAAACAGACCAAATGAGACTAAGGGAGATGGTTGAATCCAGATGTTTTTGACGTGACATAAAGCAAAATAAGGAGAAGAAAATGAAATTTTTGTTGTCCTATAGACGAAGCTTTCGGTATTTTGTCATTTAGCGATATCAGTGGCAGTAAGACAGAGTAGCTTATGTTAAAAAAAACAGGGTTTCGAGAAAAACGCATTTTTGTGTACAATCTGTTATAACAATTAATGTAAATGTTTTTTTTTTAATTACAAGATAGCTTTTCAACGGGTAATGGTTTCAAAATGGGGATTGGACAGAACAGTAGCTCTCGAACTGTGGACTACTAACAATCGAAAAATCGCTTATGTCGACATAAGCTACTCTGTCCTATTGCCACAGATATATATTTAGGTTTAGGTATTATATGAAGCAAAATATTTTTTGTTTTTAAATTTTGATGCAAATTCAATACATTAAAGCAACGTTGTTAAATTTCACAATATGTTAGGTAAATACAACGTTGCTATATTTTGCATTTATTATCTTTTTTTCCTATATAGTTATAGGTAGGTAGGTATGAAATGTTGTTAGGCTTTTTGTATCGTTATATACTAGGTAGGTATTATTATGTGGTAACCATATTATGTTAAAAAAAGTAGGGAAATTTGGTTTGTACATTTTAAAAACCCATTGAAATACCCATGAAACCAATTTTTGAAAGAAAATAATTTTAATTTTTGTAAAAATTAAAAAAATTATATACAAGGGTATTGGGATGAAACGTACGAATGATTCATAGCTCTATAATTCAGTATCTTTGGTCCTGGCATTCACACTTTTTTATAATTAATCAAAATTATGAAATCGAAAACATAATTATTAGAACTTTTCTGAAATAAAAATCAGCTGTTAATTGAAAACTATTTTGATCATTGAAATAATAAAATTGATTTTAATAGAAAGTGTCAAAGTGAATGAGATATTCCTTGCGTTAGGTAAACTATCAGATAGCCTATCCACCTATCCCAAAAATTTTCAGATACGTTGGGTTGTTGTTGCATCAGCTGTTTTCTCACAAGGAATTACAACAACACAAACCTATCCGGATATCTTTGGTTTGGTCCCCGAACGCGACCATTTTCTTTTTTGGCAGAAAAAAATTATATAATTCTAATACATACATATTATATTAAGCGAACAAAGGAAGAAACAACCAGCCTTATTGTCAGTGGCACACGAAAAATATTTCGCCTTAAAATTTTTTTTCCGAGTTTCGCCCGAACGAAATCTCGTTCGTGAAAGTTAGTCCCCGTTCACACAAGAAAACTCACTTTCCAGCAACTTTCAGTTTTTAGGAGAGAAGGGCACCAAGTAAGAGGAATGAACGGTCTACGATTGGTGGGAATTGGAAATTAAAAGAAAACGTCAAAAAATCTCCAGCAACTTGTTTCCTTGTGTGAAAGGAATTTTTTGTTATGACTTGGTTCGGTACAGCTGTGAGCCCTCCATATTTTGTTATACAGACATTTTAATCTCATAATTTGCTTCACAAACAGGATCAACATCTTAAAAACTGTGAAAATAATAAAAAATGAAACCTAATAGGTATAATCTGACATCTGCATTTGACGATTCACAAATGCAAACTTAAGAAGAATAAAAATGGTTGGAGCCAGAGCAAATTATTGAGCAATTCTGAGATCGGATTGAGAATTCAGGGCATCAAAAATAATGTAAGGTTTTTTCAGTTCTAGTCACATTGCTATTCGCATCGATTATCAAAGCTCCAACATAAACACACCCTTTCTAAAACATACAATATAAACCATGGGAGATATTACGATTCTTACGGCGTCATTTTTTTTTACTATGGGAGGGGGTTCTATCTGCCCCCGTCCAGGCAGGAGGGGCAATTTTCAAAGAACAAACTAAAAATGAAAAAAAAATATATTCAAAAACAACGGAAAAGCTTTTATTTTATTTTTAAATTAAGTATAAAAACCTTCAAATACCCGTTCATGTTCACGCAATTCATTGGAATTTAAAAAAAATGCTCTGTAAAATATATTGGACCTATAAGTCGGTGTGGATTGACAATTCTTTTGAATTAAATATTTCCAATGACAATCAATTCCATTTTATTTTATTTATTTTCTAATATTGTATTTTTAGTAATAATAATAACCATTGATTTTTATTATTACTTTTCAGGGTAACGGTGAGGCAGCAACTGGCAAATATGTTGCTGGTAGTGTAGTCGGTGCTGGCGCTGATGCAGCTTTGTTCGTTGCCAACCACGCCTATTAAATGCGTTCTCTACCTGAAAAAAAAAATAAAAGAAAAAAGGCGATAAAATGATTTTTATTATTGTGGAAATATAGTTATAAGCATCAACAAAAATATAATAAAATAAATCAACAAACAAAACAAAAATCTATCAATATAAAGCACAATGGAGATTCTAGCATTATAATTCAAACTAATCCCCTTCCCACCAAAATGACTAACAACTAATCAAATAAGCAGTTAAAGAAATATGCCTCGTCTTTTTATACAAACAACATAATACATAACATGCAGTAAAAATAAAAAATGACGGAGAATGACTTATTAAAACACAGAAGTCGGTGCAATTAATAAAAAATAAATACCAAAAAAAAAGTTATTTATAAAAAGAGGAAAACAATATTCATATAGGGAAATTAAAATATTCTTAATTTTTAAATAATAATTACTATGTATGTAGATCCCTAATTTGGTGTCTCTTATACATGGATACACTGTTACAGCAAGGATATTTTTCCATCAACGCCTGGATGTGTTTGTTCGAATAGAATGCAACTTCTGAATATGTGACACAATTTTGTTACTTGTATTAAATTATTATTAAATTGTTAAAGCATGATACATTACAAACAAAAAATATTTAAATACCATAATCTTAGATTTGGCATGTGAAAAAAAAAACTTTTAAATAAAGTTATTCAAATTCAAATAGTGAATATATTGTGATGTTTTCTTTTCAAATTGGGTTTAAGTTACTATATTATAATATACATACATAATATGTACGAGTCTGGTATGAATAAAATAGCTTTTCTGATATAAAACCGAAAAAAAAATATTTTCTTAAAGCTCGAACTACAAAAAGTGTTAAAAATGCGATTGAATGAAAAATAAAACCCAAGACTACGTAATTAATCTTTTTTTTTAATGCGCACTCAAGGAAAGGCCGTAGCCAGACAATTTTTTCGGGGGGGGATATAATTTTTCGGAAAAAAAAATTCACCAATTAGTTATCAAAACTAGAATAGCCCATTATCCGAAATTCAGCCATATCATACACAATTTATTTTTTTTACATTATGGGGCATTTCACGTGAAGCGGACAACGAAAAAACGGGTGGGTCTTGAAAATCATTAATTTTTAGGTTATTAATACTTTGTATAGTTCTTAACATGTATATGAAAGGATTTTGATTTTTGAGGCCTGGTGCTAGATTTATGGGCTTGTAAAGTTAAAGTTAAAGGTCTTAAAGCAATGTCTTGCTTAATTAAATAAAGAGATAGAAAAATTGTTCCATTAGTGGAATATGTGACAAATTAGATGTTCTTTTCAGATATGACATCAAAACCGGAAATCGTTTTTTTTTTGTTGACAGAAAACCGGAAGTTAACTTTTCAAATCAAATTTTAGACAACTTGGACCCCTTTGATATTTTTTTTTAGATCTTAAAATGTTGCTTATATAGTCTTAATATTACATGCCAAGTTTTAGAGTGGGATCTCCATTCGTTTAGCAGATACGTAATTTACAGTGAGAAACCGTCATATGCAAACAGATTTTTGTATGCATGTATTTATCGTTAAAAGAGTGAAGAGTTTCTATTTTAAGTTTTTTTTTTTTAATTTGGTCAGGAAAAACTTTAAAATTGCTCATCTTCCTTTTTAAGGAAATATAAGTCTCAGACAAAATATTTTCAGCCAACCCCCTGCCAGACGTCACGAAACAACTTGCAAATGCATTTTTTCAACTGAAAACCCCAATAACGTTTTTCTTTTCAGGTATAACCGTATGATGGTCACATCAAAATACTCTGCTCTTGTCCTTTATAAGGACATATAAGTCTCAGACGAATTTTTTTCAGTCAACCCCCTGCCAGACGTCATTAAAGAATTTTAAAGTGTGTTTTTCAACTGAAAACCTTAAAAAGTTTTTTGTTTTTAGGTAAAACACGCCTAGTTTTTGCTTTCACCAACACAAATGCATTCTAACAGGGACGAAGTGATTTTTAATGGCAACTTACTAGGGCGCCATAAAAATAATTTGTTATTTTCTGAATTTCTTCTCAGCACTTTTGCAATGATGCAAGACCACTTAATTGCATCGGATCGGGAATACCTTTATTATTTATGAAATCATTTTCGTGAAAATGCTGTGAACCCACCACCGAATGTGGCTTTACTTCATCCACTTTCAGAATGGTCATCCATTTTTTCTTATTCCACTCGATTTTCGGAAACCTTTGAAATTATTTTAAATATTTTTTTTTTTTTTAAGAAAATTATGATTCACAGCTTCCTGAATAGACAAATTATTTAACATTAAAAACATGAACTAATATCTCTACTACAAAACAAATCGACCAAATTTCCGCCGTTCTCTGGCTTTTTTTACACAATTTCACACTGCACTTCATATTTTTTTTTATTTTTATTAGAAAATATGCTTCAAAATGTTTCTTTTTTTTGTAATAATGGATATTTTATTAGTGTTTTTAATTTTGTATCACTTTTTTTTTCTTTTTTTATTCTATTCAGTTACCGATTTGACATTTCTTGTATACAACCCTTCAAGCAAACGAGTCCGCTTTGGATTCCGCACGTATTAAACAACGTTTGGATGACTCCGTTTACGGATCCAAACATGGATCCGCGAAACTGCGTTTGTCGGCTCAAATTAGTATGGAAATTAGAATCACCACGGACTCATTTTGTGCATGTATTGTGAGAGAGAGAACTTCCCATTTTACCATACTCAGCGAGAACGGAAACCAAATGGAATCTAGAACGGATCCAAAAAAATGAACGCCTGAGACAGGCGTTTTGTGGTTGAAGAATATTATGCAATTTATTTTCTCTATCGTTTGTGTATAAATGAAACATCACGATTTATTTTGTAATTAATAATTAAATAATTAACTTTTGATTTCAAATTGATTTTCTTTCTGGAGGGCATTTTTATTAAACTGTTGCGCTGGGCACGAACGTGAACACATTGAAAAAAGTTAATTGTTTTTGTTGTCTTCTCCTTTGTTTTCAGTTTAAAAGAAATACTCAACATGAGGGTATTGCGTACATTCTCTCTTTCTCAGTAAAAAAAAAGTACTCTCGATTTTCGTTCTTTTTTTGCATGCATGTTCAAAAAATGTGCTAATGTGTGTATGACACTCCGTTTTGAAATGATCGACGAAAGACCGACAAAGTTGGGTCAGTGAATTTGCTTGAAGGGAACTATCTGCCGCATTCACATACACTGTATATGTGAGTTACACCTCTTACTTATCTTCTTATTTTAATTTCGAATTCCTTTCAACAAGAGAATCGATTTTTTTCTAAAAGAATCGATTTTTTTCTGAACATTTCGAATTCTTTCTGTCAAAACAAATCTTGCTAATTTTGCAAGATTCAAGAAAGATTTTAAACCGATTTGGACACACACTTGCAAGATTTGAAATTTCTAAAATGTCAAATTGAATGCCGCGGTGTTTTAAGAAAACAATTTTTTTTATGAAAACAAATTGAGTTTTTGGTTACAAGGAATTTTCGGTGAATTTTATAGTAAATATTTGTGCGTTGTTTTTCAATTAATAATAATATTAATTTCCCAATTGAATATTTGACATTTTACTTCAAAATTGCTGCTGTCAAGTGCAACACACACAATTACAAAATTCTGATCAGTCAGACCTTTTTATAATTTTTTTCACTCCTTAACTCTCCATGCGGTTTTAAAAATTGCAAATGATGTAAACATTGCAATTGAACTAATTTGCTATTTTTTATTCTTAAAACACACTTTTTACTTTAGATAATTTAATTATAAAAGGGGTATTCCCGATCCGATGCAAACTGGTCTTGTATCATTGCAAAAGTGCAGTTTTTTTTACAATGGGGTTAGGGTATAGCAATTTTACACTTTTGCATTTTTGCAATGATACAAGACCAGTTGCATCGGATCGGGAATACCCCTAGGCCCTTACATTAAAAAAACCAACCAATTTTAAGCCGACCGCAACAAATTTTTTATGAAAATTACATAAGAAAACGACTCCTAAAAAGCTGTCACTAATATCAATACAAAAAAACGATTGTCGATTTGATAATCACTTTACACAGAGCAAAATTGTCGATTTTGTTAATACATGAGAAGTATTAAAAATGGTTCTAATTCTATCATACATTTCATCATATTTTTATTGAGGTTAAATTAAACTGTTGTGTGTGGTAAAAAAATGAAAAGGCATTTCTCTCCCACAAATTTGGCAGTAGCATGGAATTCTTTCCCACTTTCAATTTGATATGTATTAATACGCAGTGGGATAGTGTGGAAGGGCTTTTAACGAGGATCAGTGATACGCCAGAGACATTTCGACGATGTTCTAATAAAACAAATGTTTCCGAAATTGATCTTTCACCTATCAGCCTTAAAGCTCTATTCTGGATTCTTGCTCAAAACAACAGTTTTCCAAAATGCATTGTTAAATATTTCAAAGCCGATTTGACTGCCAAAGGAAAATGATATGTAGTAAGGATTGAAGATCTAAACTGAAATATAAAAATAATTTTATTTCAAGATTCTCCAAGGTCTAGTCTATAAATATTTTTTTTTTAAATACCTATCTCAAAACTAGAAAAAGTGGAATACGTTATTTTTGAATCTAGGAGACAAATGGTACGATGGCGGTGAGTTTTTGTTTTATTCATGTGTTTGTGTCTTTCTTTCTTTATTTTCTTTCTTTGTGTGATTTGATTCGAAATTGAATGTACTGAACGAGGCATATTGGTATTTTACTACGAGGGCCGGACCAACCATATGTGCAAGATGTGCGAATGCACAGGGTGCAAAATTCTGGGGGTGCATTACCAGGAGCAAGAAAATGTAATCTGGATCTAGCGCATACAAATATGTTCTGCCATTTGCATTTTGACCACCTATTTGTTCAAATAATGGGTGCGTTCAATCGTTTACGTTTTACATCTGAATTTTCAGATTTCTGAATTTTTGGAGCTTCTGATTGGCCAGGTGTCATAAAAAGTTAGATGACTTTTAGTTACGTTTAGTTACGTTTCATCTGAATTTTCAGACAAGAAATTCTCATCTGAAAATTCAGATGAAAGTTGTTTGTGGTGGGGGAAGTGCCAAAAGCACACATAAAAGCTGAACTTTATAATTTTCGTCTTGTTGGTGGTTGATTTTTTTTAGTTTTTGTCATGAAAATTTAATACTTATTTAAATGAACGAACCTTTTGTTTATTGTTTAGTGAATTTTTAAATCAACAATTTTTTTAATTGATGTTTGGAAAGTTTTTCTATGTTTTTGTAAGTCATACATATCAATAAAAAGACTTTTAATGAAGGTAATGAAACCTGTTGCTGATTTAGTTACATATATTTTCATCCTCACAACTACTCACTCTATGTTTAATTTACAAATGTAATTAAAGTTCTATTTTATTTCGCTTCAATGTAAATCCTTAAGGTAAATGCAGGAATTTGACACAATGACTTTCGACTGAAATTTCAGATTTTTCAACGACATAAATTCAGAAATCTGAAAATTCAGATGTTAAGCTATATTTTTATTGAACCCGCCCAATCTCAAAATAACATCCATCACAACTGTGCTAAGTTTTTCCTGCACACTAAGGGCCAGTTGTACGAATATTTAAACCGTGGTTCAGCAATTTTTATCCACCGATTCCGGCGGATTAATTGAGTTTCAGCAGTGGTTTACTGTTCAAGTGTGTGATAATAACCAATTACATACTTGAACCAGCGTTGAACCTTTGTTAATCCGCCGAAATCGGTGAGTTAAAATCTTGAACCGAGGCTGAACCACTATTGTACAACTGGCCCTAACATATATCACTTTCATTGTTGCATTCAAGGAGAATTTATTTCAAAATTTTGTAAAATTAAAGACACTAGACCTATGCGCGTTCAATCTCACCTATACCTAATCTCAAAATATTCCACCCTGTTCGTACAAAAGATAAAAAATTAAAAAATCTCAATACAAAAAAGTTCCACGCCACCTTATCTGTGCAAGTTTTGTTTCATACAGCACTTAATATGGGAAAATATGACAAAGAAAAAAACTTAGTCATACTGAAACGATTGACAATGCGATTGATTGTTTCGGTTTCGTGTGATTGCAATCAATGGCCGCGTTCCAATGATAGGCTGATAGGGTATCTACAGCCCTATTCTGGCAAACCTCACTGATACCTCACAAGTCACAACAACCTTAAGGTGAAATCGATTTTGTGAGGTTTTCGTACCCTCACAACTGTGAGCCTCACAAAAACTATCGAAATTGTGATCTCCTTTTGAGAACCTCACAACAACCTCACAAGAAATCAACCTCACAAGAAATCAACCTCACAAAGGCTTGTGACTTGTGACTTGTGAGTTGTGAGCCCTCACAACGCCAGAATAGCCCTGTAAGATCGTTTTGCATCGGATAAGTTTTCAAACGACCAAAACCGAATTGGATAGGTTTGTCCTGGTATTTTATATTTATTTTGTATTTTCTATTTTATATGTATATATTTTATTTTATATAGGTAATTTGGTTCGGTAAAAATCAAAATCTACGTAAAAAAAAACACAAACTAGAAATCCCGCGTGTTCCTTAATCCATTAGCTAACATGTATTACAGATGTCAGCTGTTTTTTTTTAACAAGAATCCGAAAAATTTTAGGATACCTTTCAGATTAATCGAGTCATCAGCTTTTTATTGGCATCAAAAAAATCACTGATATCGCTTTTTTTGGGCCTCAAAACTGAAAATTAAAATATTCAATGATGAGTTTCAATGAAAGCTATAACTGGCCCTTAACTGGCACCTTTTTAGGAAATCAGCTGGTCTGTTCAACAACTGTTTTTTCCTAAAGGATTACAACAACACCAACCAATCCGGATTGCTTTTAAATTTTACTCGAACGCGACCAATCGTTCTTTTTGGTGAACGGGTCATGAAGTTCGAATCAATCACGATCGACACAGCTCTATAATTACATATTCGACATGTACTACGATTACATGGAGAATTAAATCCGAATCTGGATTTAGGTATTTGTACCCTGGATCGAATCAAATCCAGATTAGTCGGCGAGCTGGATCAATCGGAAAGAAATGTATACCTAGATAAAGGAATTGAAAAATCGAAATTTCGGCTGTTTTTTGGTGTGTGTGTATTTTAATTACAGAGTCTGTGCTTTGCGTTTCATGTTTATATTTTTTTTGTTTTTCCAATTTATTTTATTTTAAATTTCGCTCACACACAATAGCTGCGTTTTATTTTCCCCCAGATCCAATCCAGATCAGATCATGAAAATAAAACAACCCAGGATCTCAGTGACAACTTGTTATATACCCAACTCTTTTTTCCTTTTGTTATTTTTATTTGTATACACCCGTTGTCTTTTTTCTTTACACTACTGACGACATTTACAAATTAAGGGTGTGTGTTCAAAACGGATTTGGAAATCCAAATCCAAAACAAAGTTGGATCTTGTGTTGTTTTTGTAATACATGTATTTTCGTAAGCAAATCCAATCTGGTTCGGATCTCGGGGAAAATAAAACACAGCTAATATGACACAATAGGCGTGTTTTTTTGACAGCCCGGGGGAATTGGATGAAAAAAACGACGTCAGTGCTAAAAATTTACCCGTAAAATGCAACAACTAATCCCCTGTGGGCTAAGCTAATCCCAGAGAATTCTCGGGGCTTAACTTAAGCACACAGAAAAATTGTGTTACCGGCATGAATTACATACATGTTATCGATAGTTTGTATGAAAACTCCATGTTTTTTTTTTGTGATGGCGTCGCTAATCCCCGTTGTCGTTTTTTTTCAACGAATTATCCCCGGGCTTGCAAAAAAACACGCCTTATAAAAATAAAACTATTAAGGCTTAACTACATAAGCCAAAAAGTACTGAAGTACAAAAGTAAAAATTTTTTTTTACCGCTAGCGCCGTTGTTTTGTGAAAAAGAATACACAAATTTGTTTTTAAACCAAAATTTAAGCTTTCTGCATCATTTTTATAAGTTTTCTAGTCAGAAAAACTATCACAAAATCAATTTAAAAATTTTCACTTTTGCACTTTTTCACTTTTTTGGCTTATGTAGTTGAGGCTTTACTTTGATTCTATTTGAATTGAATCTTTCGATCCGGCATCCTCATATTATACGGATCGAAATTTCGATTCGGGTTGAATCCGATCCTTGAGTCCGATCATATAAACGTGCTTATGGTTAACTTTGTTAAATGAAAAGGAAACATATCTTCACACTCTTTACTCCGCATATATCCCGAAACAATAATAAAAAGCTCAAAGAGAAAGCGTAATAACTGCAATTATTTTAACCTCAGGAAATTTTTTTAGCCCGGCCACCGCATACGTCCTTCCCAAATGTGCTTAAAATTCGCTGGGGTTAATGGATTACAGCGTTTAAAAATTAAAAGCCGTTCATCTTCATGTGGTGTATTTTTGGCGGGGTTTCCTAATTCCTATTCTATTCCAATCTTTTTGAATTTTGATTGAGTATCAATTATCAAATTAACTATTAAGGGTTTCCTTAAAAAAAAGTGAATTATTACCTATCATAGTTAATTATTATTATAATAACTATTCACAATCTCTGGTATCGGTGTTAAATTTTTAGGATAATCAGTTATACAGTTCGGGCACAGGCAGGCTTTTTTTACTTTCATTTAATTTCACGGAAGGTAAAAGCTAACCTTTGTTTTAAATTTACAAATTATATCTACATATATCATCTCTTTTAATCAATAACATACAATTTAATAGAATCTAGAAAATGTACAATAACATCGATGATACATTTTTGGCTGATGCGGTTGAAGACTTCAAGTTAACGGGCAATTATAGAATAAAGACATTCTACAACAATCACCCAACTTTAGATTCATTGGAGCAAGTTCCTAGTTATCATTGTAAAGCTGTATTTTTTAAAGGCAATGTTTTATACAAAGAAGATGAACCAAAGATCATGGATTATATCGAATTAATGAAAAAGTTTACCTACATTGAACCAGAAACAAAAATTGAAAGGAATAGGCAACAGAGAGTTGGAGGTACGATATGTCCAACGAGCGAAGATATCTATGAAATCGATGATAAGGTTTTCACTTTATACGGAAGGTATATCTATGGCTATGATGATTTCCAAAAAGTTACCTTTAAAAGTAAGACGTCCAAAAATAAAATTTATTTAAAAAGACCAGAGGACGGCAAAAAGCAGGAAAACGTTTCTGAATTCTTGAATGACTACAATTACGCTTTCAAAATTGTCGATAGAAAGACTCAGATTTTATATGCGTTTGGATTGTATCGATAAAACTTTTTCTTTTTTTGCAGATTCTTCTTTTATTCTTGAATTTTGTGTGAACTTTGCTATGTGAAAATAAAAATATTTGATAACAAACGATTTATCTTAAGGAAAGAAAAGAATCGGTTTTATTTGTGTAGAACCACGCAACTCTCACCTTCCCTCCATCCACTATTCCAATCGGTCTTATTTCTTTGCAAACCAAATTACTGCTCATATGGACATAAGTTTTGATCGTTGAGCCCTGAAGTCACCCTAAAGCGATTTTTGAATAACCTGAAGTCAACCTGACAATCAAATAATGAACTAGAACTTGGTTTTTTTGCTGTGGCGAGTTGAGGTAATGAATAAACTGCCAGATACATGAATTGTGAGGCAATTATTTTATTGATTCGCTTGCTGCAGTTGTTTACTTTTGAAATAGAAATGAAAAGAATACCTACGCAAATTTAATTAAATAGAAAATGAAAACGTGAAGTTCTTTTAATTCGTTTTTAAAACTTATTTCAAACAAATTTTATGTTTGTTGACAGTAAATTTTACACCCTCGGGTGTTTTTTGAAAACCAAAAACCCGGTTTTTGACAATTCTTGAGTTTTCGAGGTAGGTATTATTCATTTTTTCTCAGCTGAAGTTTCACTTATATTTTGCCCAGATTCTACCTTAAAACTCTTATTGAAATCTTTTAAGGTTAGTAATGAAAACAATTTTAACTTATATAGCTATACATTATTATTTTTTTAGAAATTAATATCCATATTAAATGATTTTACAGATCACCTGCTGATAGAATATTTTCACTCGCATCATCAACCAAAAATTCTACTTTGATATCATCTTCCTCTCTAGGAGATGAAACAAGTGAAATTCTTTCGTCCTGGAGTTCTCCCTGTGGATTATCCACAAAGTTCGATTCTGTGGGCCCTCCAATCTGAGAGTGACTAGTGTCATAGACGATTTCATAACGACCTTGTTCGTGAGCTATTCGCTCCTCGCATAACATTTGCTGAATCTTGGTTTGTACGTTTAAAGCTTGCACAAGGGGCAAGGAGCTCAATTGCATGGCAATATTCATACCAAAGTGATAAAATTCACTTGATTGGTGCGGGTGATGTTTTTCAGACTTTTCCCGAGAATAGACAACATCGTTTCTAGGAATCTGTCTGAAACCTTGTTGCTGTATTGGGCTGAAATTATGTTGGGGTTGTTGACGATCGGGAGCTTGGGCTTGGGAAATTTGATGTTGATTTACAATCTGGTTATTATTATTCATTCTGTAACCTGAAGGTACTTGTAGGTTCGAGTATACGACATCAGATCCTTGTGGTGGAAGATTTGACGTATTAAATGTATTTCTAGATCGACAATCCTCAACAGTTAACTAAAAAATTAAAATTTAGAAAACCTGTTGCAAAATAAAATTCAAGTATTACCGAACAGTCTACTTGAATTCCATCTGGATTATTTAGAAATGAATCAGCTAAATTATACCAACGCAATTTTGGTTTGTAAATTTCAAAAGGATGTCTGGATACCGTTGTCGACCTTCTCACTTTAGTTCTTTCGGAAGCATATGTGTCTCGGAAAGATTTTATCTTTTGCTTGACTTCCAGCACGCTAGGTAAATTCATTGCATCTCTTATACGCATGTAGGCTTCATTTCTTTTCGATTTTATTCGATAATATCTGTGATTGCAATTCCACAAGCATTCACTTCTTTTGTAAAGTTCAAGAAATTTGAATATATCGTTTTCAGATAACCGACCCATTTCGAATGGTTTTATTAAACGTTGAATTTGTTTCTAAAAATAAAAACTCATATTAGCTTCTACTTTCATTTGTTTCCTTGACGACAGAAATTAATAATGAAAAAATAAAAGCACGGGTGACGAAATGAAGTGGTACTTGTGTTGAAAGTTGATGTTTTGAAGTATACTTCAACCAGCACAAGCTGAACATTACCATCTGCTGGAAGTGCATTCAGCACTAATTGAAAAAAAAAACGAAGACAACGGAATAATAGAATACGCTCATTGGGGTTACAACATGCTAACACAACCGTTTTTGAGCTTGTAACAAATATTCATGTCGATTATAGAATCCGCAGTGATGCTCAGTACAGTGTTCTCTTTTTTTCACCACAAATGGGTATGCAGTATCGCGGATCGACATGATTTTTTGTTGATTACGAAAGTTCAATCAAGTTTTTGTGAGATTTCATAAGTTGTGACTTGTGAGCGTTCAATAAATATTCATGTCGATTATAGAATCCGCAATTCTCGATCCACAGTGTAGTGCTCTCTTTTCTTGTTATCCATTTGTCGTGAAAAGAAAAGAGATCACTGTGGATTCCATAACCGACATGATTGACTAGTTTTAGGGCCAGTTGTACAAATATTTAAACCGTGGTTCAGCAATTTGTATCCACCGATTCCGGCGGATTAATTGAGTTTCAACAGTGGTTTACTGTTCAAGTGAGTGATAATAACCAATTACATACTTGAACCAGCGTTGAACCTTAGTTAATCCGCCGAAATAGGTGAGTTAAAATCTTGAAGCGAGGCTGAACCACTATTGTACAACTGGCCCTTATTTTATTTATCAAAAATAATGATTTAAAGGCTCCCCTAAACCAACGCGAAACATTCGGAACGAGGACGAAAAGTTTGGCAGTCAATATTTTACACGAGATTCGCTTAATTGCGTTGGTGCGACTATTTATCGCTCTCATTTATCGCCCTATAAATATATTTTGACTGCCGAAAGTTGCATTGCCGTTCCGAATGTTTCGGGTTGGTTTGGGGGAGCCTTTATATTAGGATTGTTTTTTTCCAAGCCCGAAGGAAATTGGAAGAAAAATACGAAGAAAAATACGATACTGCACTTCAGCGGAAGTGAACTTCACGACTTATTTGTAGGAAATTGTATGAGCTATATTGCACTAAGCGACAACTGCACTGCACGGCGCGACACTATGCGACAAAGTTGGTAATCTAACCAACTGTGTCGCGACGTGAAGTTTCGTTCAGTTTCGTGCGAAAGTGCGCACGGTGTCGCTGAAGTGCAGTTCCGCCTAGTGCGGTTCTACCTTAAATGCAACAACTAATCCCCAATGGGCTTAGCTAAACCCAGATAATTTTCGGGGCTTAACTTAAGCACAGGGAAAAACTGTACCGACGGGTGTTATATCTTGTTATCTATATTTTATATGTCCCCTTTCTTAAGCCTAGTACGCTGCTGATGCGAAACAAAAAATCCCATACAAAAATGACACAACGAAATCAGAAACGGAAAATTTCGTTTTGCTTTTCGTTTTGCAATACGCTGTTCGAAGAGCGAAATTTATAATTGTAGCAGATTATTTGGAGAAGTCTCCGCTCCTTTTTCGCACTGAATTAATTATACAAACTATTTATTGTGTGCGGAAAAATGACATTTGGGTTTTATTTGGGTTTTTTTTTGTTTATCATTTTTTTACATCATGGGTTTCTCTGATTTTTTGCGTTTATGTTTGATTTTGTTTTTGGAATTAGTGAAACTCTCCAAGAATATTTTCCGTTGTGTTTTCGCAAGCGTTTCGTTGTCTGTTTGGAGATCACAGGAAATTTTCGTTTCGCATCAGCAGCGTACTAGGCTTTAGAAAAAAATTAATTCTTCTTGTTGTTGGTGCTAAAGTTATTATTTGTGATGCACTTGTGCGAAAAAAGTTTGATTTTACAGTTTGGGTGTGCCTGGTTAAGAGAGAGTTGCTCTCATTTTCGAACTGCGAAAAATCCTTATGAGTGTTTGGTGAATAGTACAAATATTATTTGAGTTATGAGCCTCATAAATTTAAGAGCCGTTTTTGAGCGCTTGGTGAATACCGCCCTAAATTTTTATGAAAGAAGTGCACCACCGAAAATTCGCGTTGGTGTGGGGGAACCTTTGATATATGTGCGTCATTCACATTTCTATCGTGAATGCCACCGCCATCGTGTCAGTTTGTGGGTAGCTTCCATTCGAGATTGTGTGTGTAAATTTCATATTTGAATACAATAAAGTACTCCCAAGTCCCAAAGCCTTTTAGTTCTGAGTACTTTCTGGGAGTGTGGAGTGTTTTGAGGAGTAAACAAATGAAAACGACACAGCTGCATCTGAACAATCAACAACAGCAACTGTCAACAAAAACAACAAACAAACGCAAACAATCTACCCATCTCTCTCTATCTTAAACATATGGGTACTGCCGATTGGTGAATTTAAAGTATTATTAGCTGTCATTCAAGGCAGGGCGAAAAATTGGAAAAATTACGGAACTTGCAAAACCTGAAAACGAAAATTAAAAAAAAAACAACATTTTTCTTCAGCTACGCTACCAATAATTAAAGAAAAAATAAATATTTTTTCTCTTATTGAGTGCAAAATAATTTCGAAAATTCAAAAGCGTGAAAATGTAATTGCAAAATATTCCTGTTTAACAATCAAATCCGAAAGAGCTCATCTGAGAACAAAGGGTAAAACCCACAACCCAACCAGTGAGAATATTATATTTTAATTCAGAAAAATTATACTTGCACCTAAAATATCTGCAAAGTGCGTTTTATGTTTCGATAATATAATATTCAAGTTAAACAAAGCAACAATATATCTACAAAAATCAATCATCATAATTAAGCCAGCAGCGTAACAAAATAAAATTAAAAAACAACAAGTGAATGTCGTTTGTATGCAGTGAAGAAAATGGTATGTAAAAATCTATTTCTTAGAGTTGGGCCTAACAAGATATGGGGAAAAAATCTTCCAAAATAAACACCAAGGGGAAAAGAATACGTCGAAGGGGATGCACAATGGGACAATCAGTTTTAGGTGGATAAATTGTTATGTATTTCGATTAAAAAAATGCCTTTGAGGTTGCAAAGTATTATAATTGTTGTTTGTTCTCTTTAGAGGTTCGTTAAATTATTTTATGGTAGGTATTGTATTTATTTTCATTGTTTTATTTTTGTTTTTTTACATAACATTAGTCATCCGGTGTGAAGCGCTATCATACCAATTTGTTAATTATCATTTTGAAAACTCTCAATCTCATCTGAAAAGAACTTGTTTATAGTTATTGATAGTCTTATCAGTTTTGAGTTCGAACTTTATCTGAAAGTTTTGCTTGATGTGTTTTTTCCCACTCAATTCACAACCTAACTAAATTTAAAAAGAAATTCTCTCGATTAAATTCAAATACCTATAAGATATTCTTGTACCAACAACTAGCATTTCAAGGATATATTCTCGACATTATATCCGTTTGGTTACTTATAGTTTCAACAAGTTTCCCAAAACACAGTTTTTTTCTATGGGTTTTGATCACTTTATCACTTTAGCAAACAAACCTTTTCACCATTTCATTGACAACAAAACCCACTTCCATAAAACCAAACTAACCTGTAAGCTGTAAGTTTGTTTATTAGCATAGTCCGATCTGGCCTAACCACAAAACCATAGTCTGCTTCATGTGCATGTAACGAACTGCCGACAACATTCTGTTCCATTTAGTCTTGGAAATCAAATTCGGTTCGTAAATGAACCAGTCTATGTCAATCAATAGTTTAGGTGTTATCTTTGTTTATAGGGGATCTCAATGGACCAATAGGCCCCCGTGTACGCAACAGCCACAGAACTGGGCACGCCCCTCCTAACCTAACCTAACCTCAGCTAAGAAGCCTGCAAGATATGATGCATTATTTATATTTAAGCTTAATACAAGCATATGTACATTGTACATACATACCCCTTAAAACGTAACATCAAAATTCTTTCAACTAGATAAATATAATATAATGATTATAAAATGTTTAAGCGTAGAATATCGGGAATGGAAAGGATAGTTATTGGAGACCATTCTTGAAGGCGGATTTTAAACAGCTCCAAACCCCAATCTAACCCCAAAGCCATCCTGGTTTTATCTTTTTAATCACGTCGATTATGGAATACCCAATACAGGATCCGCAGTCATTCTCAGTACACTGTTCTCTTTCCTTTTTATTACAAATGGCTAAAAAGAAAAGAAAGGGTCTAGTATTGCGGATTCCATAATCGACAAGAATATCTTTCGGATATTATCTTTTTGTTTTTACTTCCTATCTATCCTACATATATGCTATAAAAAAAGCTTAATGTTTAGCCATAAAGCCATCGTATCGGATTAATACCAAAGATTTCCTGAAGTTTTGAATAGACTAGCGGCTTTAATTTAATTTGCCACCCGACTGGATAGTCAGAGAAAATCAGGGAACGCGAATTTGGTCAGGTACAATCAGGGAATTTCGAAGAATAAGGGAACATTTTTTGAATTGTATTTGCTCGAATTCAAATAATTTTTGTTTTGTAAATCTTGAAAATTGTTTTTGAAAATGGGGTACTTAACTCAAGCTAGACAAGGTTTTAATAATAACGAAGATGAAGAAAATTAGAAAACTACTTCTGTTTAGGGTACGACAGCATCTACCTGATGAGTCCAACTGTCGCACCTGGGCGAAACGCAATTTTTGGAGTCATTTTTGGAGAGGTCATTTGAACTTTATAAATCAAAATAGACGAGCTTTTAAATAATCAAAAAGATTTGGTCCGAAAAAAAGATAAAATGATTAAGAAGAATCGAATCTTAGTTATAGTACGAGAGCTAGCAACGTCGACATAAAAAATCATATCAACAGCCATGATTTTTCAATATGTTGTACCCCTCACTATCTCTTGGCTTATTTTTCATTCCGTTCTATAAACTATTTGCCATATGAATTAACAGTTTGGTAGGTTTCAGACTTTGCAAAATACGTTTGGCAAGCTACTTTTTAATTAAAACAAATGGAATATTAGGATTTTAATTCGGAAAAGAATTATTTTAAAATAACGGTAACACGTTTTGAAAACTTTAGAATCATATTCTTTTATTTCACATTTGAGTTACTATATTTGAATGAATAGTTTTTCCGAAATAATTTATGTTTTTAAGTTCCCGTTTATCTTTTAGTATTCAATACATTACCCATTTTTATTCGATCAGTAATTTGTTTGAATTTTTTTTCGGATTCCTAGAGCTCTTAAATAAAAAAAAAATACAAACATATATATGCCAGTAAGACCTAGGGTCTTATAAATTAGGCAAATGTTAGAAGGAATAGTAGGATAGGATAGATTTTTGTTGGCACAGTGGATTGAGAAATTAGGTTTTGATTATCTCATTAAATCCCAGGGGTGGCGTTCACTTGAGAGAATATAGAAAAGAATGCTGCCTAGACTGGGGATCGAAACTACACATCCAGGTTAACAGTCAAGCACTACTTCCACTGCGCCGGGGCCAGCTCCTAAATACTGGACTAAAACTTGTGTCCTAACGTTTTTAACATTTTTTGGTAGTTGCTCTGCTTACTTAATTAGCACTTGATAAGCTGATTTTTGTCTGGTAACTTGAGAGACATGATTGTTGACGTCACATATACATATATGTATGTTGCGGGTGGCAATGACGCAGTGGATGTTGTGCTTGACTGCTAATTTAGAGCTGTGGGTTGGAGCCCCACTCTAGGCAGCATTCTTTTATTTATTCCCTCATTTTAAACTGAACGCCACCCGTGGGATTTAATAAGATAAATTAACATCCCAGTCCACTGTGCCAATAAAAATTCTTTCCTATCCTTCTATTTCTTCTAACTAGTGCCGTGCCATTCAGGTTAAAATTAAAAGGCCATGGGTCCTACAGGCATATAGTTAAAATTATTATTATTATTATTATGTATTTATCGGGGAAAACTTTAAAATTGGTCAGGGGAAGTCAGGGAAATTTATTTTGAAAAATAGTGGCAACTATGTATTTACAAGCTTTTATCTAAATTCCACAAATATGAAAAGAGGTACAAAAATGCTAAAAACAACATACGAATAAAAATAAAAGTCTATTTGTATTTTTAAAGGCGCTGTCAAATTTAATGTTAACTTGTTTTCTTTTTGCAAATGAAAAATGTTGGATTCATAAATTGTATTTACAACAAATAAAATAAAAATATGACTGTAAAATATCATCTACACCTTTTTTACTCGATGACACTTCACAAATGACACAAATAAAAAAAAAAAAAATATATGAGCCATGAGGTGAAAACATAAAACGAGCTTTTAGTTTATAAGACCCTGTTAAATTGTGTTTGCTCACTACGTTGTGATGGCAGTTTGTGGGTGTAATCGGTGAGGTGGACAGGAAGAAAAAAAAGATTGGAATGAGCAGTCATGATTCAAATCCGAAATGTTCCATTTTATACCATTTTTTTTTTCATTTTTGGTGGTTGAGAATAAAATTTAAAATTGTGTAATTGATCAAGGGTAGAAGCAGAAAATACTTATTGAATTAGTGGATTGATCACAACAAAGATGCTGAAGCAGATTTAATTGCTAAACTTGCAATTTCCAATACCCAACTACTTATTTATTTATTATTCAAACTCAGGTTTCATGATTCTCGCAATTTAATATTTCAATTCACAGATATTCCAACAAAGTTCAGCGATACAAATGAGTTAAAATTTCAAGTGACTATAATTCACTACGTAGTGAAAAGTCGAAATCTAAACAGGGTCTAAGGGCGTTTGAAAGCACTTGGTGAAACAAAATAAATATTTTAAATTTAAAAGTTTTCTTTGATTGTTTTTGCAATCCCGGGGATAATTGGTCATACAAACTATCGATAAAAAGTATCTAATTCACGTCGTAACACAGCTATTTTGTGCGATTAAGTAAATCCCCGAAAATTCTCTGGGCTTAGCTTAGCGCGCGGGAGATTAGTTTTTGTTGCATTTAACATGTAAGTTGTCTAGCATCTAAGTCGTTTTTCATCCAATTTATTATATTATGCGCCAGTGTATGTATGCATTTCGGTGTTGTAACCCCCTACCCGTCTAGAGAACCATATGTTCCTTAGGGGCCAGTTATAGCTTTCATTGAAACTCATCATTGATCATAACGCAAAATCAGTGATTATTTTGATGCCAATATAAGGCTACAGACTGTATTATTACATTTTGTGAAAAAAAATTTTCGTTTTGGCCCAAGTTAACACGTGAAATGAATTTCTTTATTTCAATGATTGAACTACCTTACCATTGATCATTGAAATCTTAGAATTCATTTTTTGTGAAAGGTTGGGCCAAAATGAAATATTTTTTTGACTTAAAATAATAATTGAGTTATCAGCTTTTTACTGGCATCAAAATATTTACAGATTTTGCTTTCAAAGTGTCTCAAAATAAGAAATTAAAATTTTCAATGATGAGTTTCAATGGAAGCTATAACTGGCCCCTGAAATAAAATTTTGTTTTGTAGAAAATTAATTCATTTTGGTACCTATACGTACTTTCAGCGACAAATCGAAAATATAAAAGTTATATTTTAGAAATATACAAACGTTTTGTCATTTTCAATCAACAAAAGTTAATTGATCTTTTTTTTTAAACGTTCGTCTATTTTATAACTGTTATATTTCCGATTTATCCGTAAAAGTATGTACATATACATAGAAAAGTTGTAGAAAATTTAATTTCAGGTGGAACCTCCTTATCATTTCCCCTGAAGCACATGCGGAGTCGGCGCAATTCTCTCATTTTTCTAATTTTTGAAGAGACAAGAGAAACACATGCGATAGAAAGATTTGTTTCTTCATGAATAAGATAGAGAAGGAGATGTAGTTAAATTGAGCGTTGTTTGTTCGTATTCCTCCTTTCTTTTCACAGATTCCGCGGGTTCAACGCAAATCTGAAAATTCAGATGTCTGAATTTTTCAAGCTTCTGATTGGTCAGCTGCCAGATGACTTTAAAAGTCATCTAACTTTTTATGACAGCTGCCCAATTGGAAGCCAGAAAAATTGAAACAGAATAAGTGAAAAGTGAAAAGTTGTTTGATTTACTTTTTCACAGAACCAGAATCGGCCCCCTGATATTTTCTAAATTTTTTTATAAATAAGCTTTCTATAAAGTTTGAGTTATTCCAAAAGCAGAAGTCTGCGTACAAAAAAATTGGTGACTCAACAACGAGCGGCTGGAAGTTGCGAGAGAATTTAAATATATGGGTGTATTATTGTCATCTAATTTAAACTTTGGAAAACACGTGAAGGAAAATACCATCGAAGCTAAGTTGGCATTTAAAATGATGTGGCCAAAATTTTTTCGCAAACCCTAACATTGACCTTGCTGCAAAATATCAAGTTTTTACGCTATAGTCAACAATTGTAAGTGTTATGGAATGCAGGCGGCTTTTGAAGTCAGTCTTAAGGCTTAACTACATAAGCCAAAAAGTACTGAAGTACAAAAGTAAAAATATTTTTTTTACCGCTAGCGCCGTTGTTTTGTGAAAAAGAATACACAAATTTGTTTTTAAACCAAAATTTAAGCTTTCTGCATCATTTTTATAAGTTTTCTAGTCAGAAAAACTATCACAAAATCAATTTAAAAATTTTCACTTTTGCACTTTTTCACTTTTTTGGCTTATGTAGTTGAGGCTTTATTGAAGAATTTCTTAAAGCGACTTACTCAATTCAACACAAACATATGCTTTGCACGTCGAATCTGGGTTACCTCCAATTTATTTGAAAAATTTGAAGGCACACTCCGATTATTTAACGAGAGTAATGGAAGAGGGATGTGAGTAACCTACATAGATCAATCCTGATCGTCACACTTCAATGTTTTTCCCTTCAGGGAATGGAATCAGTTGGTCCTATCTAACGATCTCTATATCTTTATCCGAAAGTAACGCCAGCCACTGGCAAGACATATTTTCAATGATCATAACTAAAGCGGATGATGATACGACCAGCACTTAGCTAAAGCATATTCATCGGCTTCCAGAGTATTCTACAAAAACGAAAACCATTACATGGTATCTGCAGAAAGTTATTTTAACAACAACTACACATCCGAAATTGTAAGCACCATTTTTAGAACCACAAAGGAATTACTAAATCTTAATTTCATGACACATAGAGCCGACCTTCAGTAAACTCTGGGGCCAGATTCTGTATGGCAAAAGCGAACAATCGTTTTCGCGTGTGTGAACGATTTGTTTATGCACAATTTCTTTCGTTTAAATCGTCCAAAATTAAGATAAAATTGTAAAATATCCAAAGCTCCCCACTCACTCCCCATTCAAAAATTGTCAAAAAAAATTATTTCATAAATTATTTCTTAAATTTAAACAAAAATTCAATTTATTTTTAATGTCAATATTTCGAAAAAAAACTTGGGCGATTTTCTTGAAACTTTGCACTATTTAACAGCTACACTTTCTATAATATAAAAAAAAATGGTAGAACATACAACTGTAAAATCTTATTTTTCTCGAAAAGCACTCATACGATAAAATTACATACATATGTGTGCTAGTACACTCTACCTTCTGACAACATTTTACGAAAAGTCGTTATTAACAGTACCTTACCTCCTAAAGAACTGTTTTTTTTTTACGAAGTCAATCCCTATCATTCTTGGATAGTGCAATTTTAAGTGTTTTAGTTAATTAATGTGTGCTTGTATTTCCATAGGATAGACTGAACGGGCTCTTTATAATATAATATAATATAAATATAATATGTATAATAATTTTTTACAAAGACTATTGAAACAAAACTTACTATACTTTTCTATTCCAGATTCGCATCTCCAGCAGATTTGCATAAAAAATGTGTTCCACCTGTTAAGCTTTTAAAAAAAAAAGAAAAGAGGCATCCGACATCAGTCCTCAAGAATTATTTCATATAAAAGATTATATTGTTGATAAAGTATTTTTCTTTTAATCTCCACCAATTGAAAAAAAAAACTGCAAACTTCAAAATGTCTGTCCGATTTTTATTTATTATGTTATGCTATTCCTTAACCCAAATAACAAAGGGGAATATTTTAGTCTATCGAACTAAGTCGAATCAAGTAAGTATTTCCTGGAGAATATATTAATTTTTAAAAGTTATATGTTTGTTCGTTTTTTTTTTAGTTTTTACAGGAATTTTATGCAATGCCTGCTCAATTCGGTCCAGATATACCACCGAGTGGATTGAATGTATTCGGCATAGCGGCAGCTAATGACCCGTATGGTTGTGTGGATCTAAACCCTCCCCCAAGTTCTCCATATCCTAGTGGCTCCCTTTTCGCTGTTATTATTCAAAGGTTGTAATACATTAGTGCGTATTCATAGCTAAACTTAAACATTCATAGTTAAACTTAAGTTTTTCTAACTGCAATATAACATCAAATGATTCAATCAATACATCTTCTATTAATAATCAAATTAATACTGTTTTTTGATTAAAATATATAACTTGACTATAGGACTAAAATTAATCCCACAATATCCATTTAAAATTTCATTTCATTTATTTTTTTAATTCAGCAAGATATAAAAAGTGACTATGAATACGCCCCAATAAAATTGTGTAAGCAATGTTTTAATATTTTATATGTTTTTTTCCTTCACAATTGAAGGGGGGGAATTAATTGCACCTTCGAAAAGAAAGTACGTAAAGCCCAAGAAGTGGGATGGAATGCAACTATAATATATAATTATATGAACGATGATAATTTGGGTAAGTCGAATTGTCAGTATAAAATGTGAGGTTAGAATGTGAGGTTAAAATATTCTTTTGATTGTTTATGTCCTTGTTTAGATTTTTAAATGTCCTTAATTATTTTTGTGCTTTCTTTTTATATAGAGCCAATGAGTGCACAAAATATGACAGGTATAAATATAGTGGCGGTATTCGTCGCTTATTCAACTGGTATAAATCTAATTGGTGCATATTCAAATTATGATTCGAAATTGGTAATTAACGACGATCTGCCCTTTAATATCAATACACAATTAATTCTGCCATTTTCAATATTAATTGGATTGTGTTTTCTGATAATGGTATGTTAAAAAAAAATCTTATAATTGAAATTAATACAATCAAAAATTAATTTATTTAGATATTTTACATGATATACAAATGTGTCAGAGAAGAGCGACGGCTTAGACTACATCGTTTGCCAAAAAACATGCTTAAAAAAATTCCAATTACTAAGTTTACAAAAGGTCAGCCATACGAAATGTGTGTCATCTGCTTAGATGATTTTACAGAAGGCGAAAGACTTCGAGTGCTGCCTTGTGCGCATGGTTTGTGATTTATTTATTTTAATTTTTTTAATCATTTATAAGTGAATTTTTATTTAAAGCATATCATAGCAATTGCATAGATCCTTGGTTAACCAAAAATAAGCGCGTATGCCCAATATGCAAACGGAAGGTTTTTGCCAAGGGCGAAACGAGAGCAAGTCGGAGACGGCAGTCTTCATTGGATAGTTCGACAGATACTGACGATGATACGACACCTCTATTACGTCAAGGTGAAAGTTCAATAGCACCCAACAATCACGGAACATTTTCTTCAGGCCAAGAAGATGAAGAAGCTGCAGGAACAGCTGCTTCTATTGATGGGGACATAATGTCATCGGATGATGAAAATGGTACATACATACATTTGTTATTGCTTACTTTTTAATATGGGATTTTTTATTTTTATTTCAGTACTACTAACCAACGATTCACCCAGTCACAGTTCAACCCGTGTTAATCCGTTTGATCGCCAACCAAATTTACCACCTAATGTGGAGGATATGTTAAATAGCAGACGTTCCGTTTGGGATTACCCAATTTTAAGGTGGGCTTAGAATTTTTTTTAATATAGCCGCATTTTGTTTAACTTACATTTTTTAAACGTTGGTAATAAATTGTAGGTTAGTCCTTCAAAGTGAGAATAACGAAGCTTGCATTTAGAAAGAAAGAAATTGATAAAAGTTTCAGGTGAACGTTTAAACTTTTTTTTTCCAAAAAGTGTTCGTCTTCTAGGGTTCTAGTATGTATGTACATAATTGCTTGCTCTTATTCTTCTAAAAGCTTTATTTATTTAATGCGTTAAGGTCTGACGTTAAACACTAATTATAATATTTCTTAAAACTAGTACATACAAAATTTGCATTACAATAATGTATTAAAAAAGGTTTGTTTGAATTTTATACTTTTAAAGTTATCATTTACTGAGGAGATCATAAAGTAATACTTATTAAATACTGAAATCAATCGATTTGAAGGACTATTTAATCCATAATTTACTCTACTGAATGATGTACATAAAGGTATTTGTCTTCTTATGTTAGCTTGACTAAAACTGAAATGCAAACAACCCAAAGTTGAGGGCTTGCTTTAGTTTACCAACAAAAATTACCCAAAAACAGAAATCTAAAGGTTTAACAAGAATATGCAAACATTTATTGCCAATAAATCGTGAATGACATGCAAATTTTCACTTACTTTATTTCTAGGCTTTTCCGCAGGCGATCATCGAACTCAATAAGTATAGCAGCACCACCAATGGTTATACGAGGTAGTTCGACAATTCCACGTTCACGTTCTGAACCAAATGCCCCTATGAATGTTCCAGATACTTCTTCAGTTGCAACTAGTAGTGGTATTCGAGTCGGATCACATCCAACTTCGAATAATATTTTAAATCCAAATCTGAGTGGTTCATTTAAAGATGATGATGAAATGGAAGCACATCAGAGTATTTATGAACCGATTTCAACCCAAACACCGTCCGCTGCTGCATCCACCACAGACTTAATGGGTATCGTTATAATGGGTAGTAATTCAAGACAAATTGCAACTGAACAACCAAATGATCAACAAGATTCCGTGTTCATTCAAACTCCATCCCAGGGTGGTATCGGTGTAGTTGCTCTTCCCAATACAAATCTCCGCAGCCCATATGTTCAGAATCGTCAATACTTTACTTGAAGTTAAAATTAAGAATTTTCTGAAACAAAAGAAGAATAAATATCGAGTGGGGAAGTGTCTCCTTTTCATGTCCTTCCCTTCCAACTTCCCCGCCCCTCTTTAAATGTGCTGTCGTAATTAGAAGGAGATAAATTGTGATTTAAGTTAGTAATTGTTATTGATTTATTATTAATATGCTAATAACTCGTGGAAACCTTATCCATATTATAACCCCCTACATATTCTATTTGCTTAAACTCATGACGAGTTTATTATTTTTATTAAATAACATCGTATGCTTTTAAAACACTTGACACTTGATTATTATTTTCTTACATGTGTTATTGATATATTTAAGGTATTTCCAAGTGACCAAAAAAACAGAAAATCAAAGGCCGTATTAATCATGATGACACGAAGATCGTGTTTGTAAAATATTTTTTTAAATTTAGTTAAAAAAAAGTATAGAATTGGTAGAAATAAAGTAGACAAAAAAAAACGAAACTCATATGTATTTGGGATTGACGTTATGATAGTATAATAATGTAACTAATCATTGTAAAATATATTTTATCATTATAAAATTTGAAAATATACAAAAATATTAAATGCGCAATTATTTTCCACCTCAAGAAAGCGCCATTCGTGTTCGTTTCACAAAATAGGAAAAGGAACAATATATGTACCTATTTTTATTAAAGTCAGTCACGAAACAAAAGAATTGAGAAAATATTTTCTTATTTTTGTCTTGTTTATGATTGTAATCATAGTTTTAATAAAAATAAAATGAATAAAAATTATTAAACTGTACAAATATTGTATTTTTATGTGTAATAATAATCCATATCTCTTCGTCGTTCACCCCGAATTTAGACCAAAATTAAAGTTATGTTACTGGAACAAGTGCAAGTTCCATTCTATTTATTAAAGTGAAACTCCTTTAGGCGCTTTGAGAGCAAAATTTCAAACCAAAAAGCGAAATGAAAAAAAAGTGTGAGTGCCGGGACTCACGGTTAAGATGTGTAAACATACGTAACGTAACGTGGATCACAATCACAGAATCACAATCACGATCACAAGATACGTTAAGTTTTTTTTATCACCCTACCGCCAGTATAGATGTTTACACATAAAAAAAAAAAAAAACATGGGCCTATTTCACAGAATTACATCACATTCATTTTATGTGATGAACATATGTAATAGGTACCTTAAAGTAGTCGCCATAGATTATTCAGTTTAAATTGTGAATTTTTAAAAAAACTGCATCAACTTCAAAAATCTTAAATTATCACTCACTCATTTGGGCCATATTTTATGTCACATACATGTACATACATATATGTAATGTATGTGCCGTGAAATAGGCCCCAGCAAGCGAATCCCCAAAAAAATAATTACTTAACAACTCATGTCACTTTGGCAGTTATTCGTTTCCTCAACTCGCCACATCAAAAAACCTTGGTCTATTTCAGGGCGAGTTCAGGATGACTCCAGGTCCCAAAAAACCCAGAGGGTACGTAATTTTGATACAATCGAGTTCATTGGTACAAACGAAGATTACCTAATTTAACTCGGTCGACTGTTTTCGATTCGGTTGAACAAAGTTAGGAACTGTTTATTCTCGATTGTATCGATTAAACTCGATTGCATCAAGTTACCTGCTGGCACTCCAGAATTTGACCATGTTTAGATTTCAATACGCCATGCCATGACGATGATTATGTGGGTGAGAGCTATGAATAAGAAATACAGGAAGGGGTGTATATCACATACACAGTGTACGTGAGTGAGGCACCAAGATTTGAATACCAAATAAAGTCTCTAAACAGGGGCAAAAAACTCCATAAAGCGACCCTAGGGTGACTTCAGGGCTTCAGGGCAATAAACCATGTGTGTCACTAAAATGTATTAAAAATGTAATTCCTAGCTCCTAGAACTTTTTTACTTGCGGTTTATATCTAAGTTCTATATGGCAAGTTATGGATTCGTAAAAACAAATAGAACTCGAGATTTTTATCTAACTTGACATTACCCCCTCTATTATACGGTTTGCGAATCCGACGCTCGAAGTGAGTATATAACTAACGCATTCGACGATTGCCGTTCGACTCAACGAACATTCGATAACCACAAAGGAGTGAGATCAAATTAGCTAGCATTTTATAAAAAAAAATCCGTAAAAATGGTAATAAATGATACCTCCCAAAGAGCCATTTTTTGGATTTTCGAAATAACCGTACCTCTCAAAACTGGTAAGAAAATCTCATTTCATGTGAGCTTATATCAGTACCATAGGTAATATATTTGGAATCATTTTTGTGTCTATCATTTAATAACGGTATCTCTCATAGAACTATATTTTTGGTTTTCGACTATCTGATTATCTGTTGAACCGATTTTAAACAATTTTTTTTAATTTTTATTATATTTTGAAAATTTGTTTATGATTTTTTTTCAAAACTAATTTGCTGACTCCGCATTAATAAAACTAAAAAAATGGCGAACCAATTTTTATTAGATTTTTTAAATTTTTTTCTCATAATAAAATTAAAAAAATTTATAAAAATTTATCAGATGGTGAACATCGCTATCATGAACATCACAATTGCAGAAGTTTTTTATCATTTTATAATATAATTGATTAACTCACACATTTATGGACGTTGGAGTTCTGGCTGGAGAAGACGTTAAAGCACTCAGCACTGAACATTGATATTTTGTTTTGAGTTTGTTAATTTATTTTAATTTCAATTTTACCGTGTGAAAATTTTGCAAGATGGTTGCCAAACTTGTTTAATAAACTTTAACTGCCACCAATATCGTCTTTATTAAATTTTTAACATAAAATAAAGAATTTTCCTGGAGCTTATATTACGCTGAAATTACTCACTAGGCCAGTGGAGTAGCGTGGCAGGGGCAAGTGGTGCACAAGCCTGGGTGGCACTGCTTGGAGGCTGTAATTTTCCAAAATATGCGGGCGGAAAATTTCCAAAATATACGGGAGGCAGTTTGCTATAATATTTATCAAAACAAACATTACTTTTTGCAAATAAGGAGACTGATGATAGGGCTTGGCACCCCTTGAAATAGCTATATCTCCATAATTAAAACGAATTATAAATTAATTCGTATACAATTGGTGATAGCACCTTTAAGTTGTTTTTGTTGTTCAGAAATTCAATGAAATTGACGGAATAAAGAATGGTCAAGTCTAATAAACTGACATTCTAGTATGAATAATACAATATAAATAATAATAATAAACATTACTGTTGTCGAAAGATTTTTAAATGTTCGTTTTATTTTTACTTTTCATTTTGATCCATTTTAGAACAATTTTCAAAATATCCGGCAGGCAATTTTTTAAGGAAGTGTCAATTTTTTTAAATATTTATTAATATAGACCTTAGTGTTCCTTAAGTTCCACAGACAATATTTTGCCACATTTTTTTACAATTTTGGTAAGCATACTTTTACCGAGAAATCGAAAACAAAAGAGTTATAGGTATAAATAAAAATATACGAACGCGGTTTCAATACTTCCAATTTGTATGGGCTATTGTTTCTGATTATTCATTTACTTCAAGAAAAATGGTAATCAGATAATCTTAGTCATTTGTCTAACAACTATAGGTTAATATGTATAACAATAATAAAAATAAATAATAATAATTAAGGGCAGCGCGGGCTAATTTTTTTAACAGTTGTTGTTTTGCTGCAATCATCACCCTATTACACACTTCTACCTAATATCAATAATATAAATAAAGAATCAATCTATTAATAACAAGGTAAGTTAAGTTTACTTTGATTTTTTTTAAACAACAACAAAAATTAAAATTGCTAGGAGCGGCAAAAATTGTTTCTGCCCCGAGCGGCAAAAACCTACGGTACATCACTGTATTTAAGCGGACATCCTCTTTTTCTATGAAATTATGAATATGGCCAAGGATATTCATGACCCCATGACTGCGCACTACGCAACTCGGCACTTCACACAACCCACTCGGAACTTCGAACTCCACACTTTAAACTCCACAGCTCGAAATTAATTTAAAAATGTATCAGAAATGGGGCAATTTCCTGGAAATAATTGACATTTAAATGAAAAAACCAGATGTTCGCTTATGGGAAAATCCCAAAGCAATAATCCGCCGCGCTTTTTGGAATAGAACTGCAGAGATCAGTTAATATAAATACAACAAAGATTTTATTTTTAATAATATTTTATTTATAATTTGTTTTTCACTTTTTCACGTTCATTTGCAGAAAATTTGTTAAATCACATTAATATTTTGAAAATGTTTGTTCTGTTTAATTAATAAAAAAAAAAAACATTTCAACGACGAATTATTGATACGGAAATATCATTAAGAAACAAAAACCGAATATTAAACAAACTGAAAAAAAATAAAGAACAGAAATTAGAAAAGTATAATTATGACAAGTTTTAATTTTCCTACAAAATGTCAAGGATGTTAAAAAATACATATCAGCATTCTATTTTTTTTTTGTCAATGTTCATTCATTTTATTCGCTTCTTAGTTGCTTTCGTTATAATATATAAATACATATTCTTACACTTATTTGTAATAATAAAATATTAACTCATAAATACAATTTTAAAATTTTTTTTCATTATTTTCAAATTTTTTATTTGTTATTTGAAGAATTGTTTATTAATATCTTTTTTTTTATTCACTTTCCGAGTTGGGGATTATAGGGAGAGAACGACGGAACGGAACGCTTTCAAATAATTTCAGTTAAAATGTATTTCTTAATTTGTGTTTAAAGAAATAAGAACACCATCCAAAAGAGAAAATACAAGACTTAAGAGAGATCACAAAGACAGAAGAAGAAAAATAATAATATTTAAAACAAACAACGGAAATCAGTTTTTCCTTCAACAATTTATAATAATTATTAAAACTTACAAAGTAGAACATTTTATTTTCATATTTGCATACCTAAGGTTTATTTCTTGTGTGAAATGAAAATCAGAAAAGGGCGTGAGGGATCACGTAAGTTCTAGGGGAGTTGATTTGTTCTTCATTTTGTAGGGCATAAACTGGGGAACAAAAAAACAATTTGTTTTTTTTTTTTTTTTTGAATTTTTTTGTTTTTTTTTTACATATTAGTATCATTAGTTAATTTGTAGTTTTTTTTTTGCGGATTTTCTTCTTTTTTTCAAAATGTATATCTTTTTAATAATAGTATAAGAAGTTTCAATAATAATAATAATAATATTAAATGAAAGCAGCACTACCTAGAATCTGGAATTTCATTTGAAGCAGACATTGAAGAGCTTGTTGTTTTCATTTCTCGCGTAAGCTTTTGCTGATTGGGACCCTGTTGCGGTTGGGTGCCGCCGCCTGCACCGCCACCCACCACTACGGGTGGTGGTGGTGGACGACCACGTCTTTCAAGGGCCATTGCTGAGGCAGTGGCGTTGGCTTGAGCGCCACCCTTACCTCCAGACGACGTTGGTTTCTTTTTCGAAACGGTATTGTAAGACGTCTGATGCTGGAGTGAGTATTCTTCAACAAAGTCCTCGGGACATGTCTGCTGTTGTTGGTCACGGTTCATTGTGTTGTTATTCATGACAGTTTGTTCATCACTGGTTGTTTCATTATTTGCAATTGCTGCGTTACTATGTACAGTTATGGTGCCGTCGCTGTCGCTACTGTTGGGTCTCTCTGATTGCGATTTGGCATTTTTGTGTTTACTGATGCTGTTCCACTCTGAATCATGTTTAAAACTTGCCAAAGTAGATAGAAGCATAGCCTGAACGTAAAGAGATCTAGAAAGAAAAAATAAATTGAAATAATTAACCAATATAATTTTATAAACGGTCCTTACCGATCGGCACGATCCTTTTCGAGGCGTGCTAGTTCATCCTCACTCAATGTAGGAGTCATAAATTTGGAAAGCAAAAACTGCGAAGATTGGCCACCACCATCGGATGTGTTTGTGTTTCCTGTGTTACCTGTGTTGCCTGCACCAGTGCCACCAACAGCTGGCTGTAGAAATTGACATGACGACAAACCGAAATCGTTAACTGTCAACACAGATGTATTCAATGGTACTTCTCTGGTATTGAGCGCGGAACCGCCGCTGCCACTTGTGCCACCCACATTTGACTGGGATTGTTGAATCGATGATGTGGTTGTGTTGTTAACAGTCCATTCGGTGGCACGGCATCCACCTGTTCCAGCACCACCACCACTGCTGCTTGGAGTACCTGAACTACCATTACCAATTTCCTGCATAGTTGCATTTGAACTGGATGAGGAGACCATTGGGTGTGCTTGACGCCTTGGTAATCTTTCTAATTGTTGTCGAGTAGCCTAAATATCAAGAAAACACTTCATATAATAAAATTCCATTCAACATTCATTTGATATATGCTTGCTCTTACAATTACCTGCTGTCGTTCTAGTTGTATTTGCATCTGGAGTTGTTGTAGTTGAGATGACTGTGAACCACTGCCACCACCACGACGGACACCTGACAATTGTGACAATAGCTCAGCAATCGGATCAACCGAATCACGACCGGATGGTGATAAAGCTGATAGGCCACTTGAAGAATTAACTAGCATATTGGACCTACGAGAACGCGGTCCGCCTAATGTACGTCCTGGAATTCGACGTACCCCACCACCGTGACGTATTGCCGATGGCTCATCGTATTATTTTGGTTAAAGAAAATAACTTCATAATTCAAATGGTATTGTTAAAATTATTAGCAGTATACCCTTAAAACTGACAGTTTAAAAAATGTATTTATACATACATATTATGTATTTATATCCACAAATCACAATGTAGTAATCTTAACCCTGATGGGGTTTTAAATTCACATTAAATGTCTGGATTATACCAATCGAGAATTAAATAATATATATTATATATCATGCAATTTTATAAAAAAAATAAAAATATTATACCCACTATACATATGTACATATACATACATAATATGTAAGAATTTAGTATGTGAGAGATCGTTAAAAAAAAATGCTGATTATAAAGTGACTATAAGCTATTGAAAATTGTACGGGTTTCATTATTATTATTAAGTATAAAAAAAACTTAAATTATTATTCACTAACTTCAGCAAAGCCTTTGATACAGTGGAAAATAATTATTTATCAAAATATTCGACGTTTATTTAAAACCACATAACTAAATAACACTTCAAAGTTTCAAACGGACACAACTAGAAAAGAATTTAAGATAACAGCAATACTGAAGTTTGAAAAAATATATGATTTGCAGATCACGTAGTATTATTTTCCGATACGCCAAAAGACATACAGCCCTATTCTGCTATACGATTCGGTTGAAGCTTCTGTTTCACTTATAAAAAAAGTAAATGAAAAAAGTAGAATATGCTTGCTTTATAGTTTTGAAATTAAAAATTACATATGAAAATGTGTGGTGGAAAATCTATTTTGACAAAATTAAACAGTGATGCTTATAAATTCCCGATTAACTTTTTGATACGAACAGACAAGAACTGAAATCCGTGATCAATTTTTCGCCATCAGTTAGGGTTTTTGACATACATAATTCCGTTTGAAAAAGAAGAAAAATAATTTTGTTTCTCTTTTCTGAAGGTGATTAACAAGAGCAAAGAGTCAAAATCCAATTTATATCTGCAAATTCAAAAACAAATGTCTGTTCAGATTTCGACTCAAAAGACAGCAGATTTCTAAAAATAATGTGAGGCAAGTGGAATAAAACATTGACGTGAATCGAAACTTTCGATTGAATCGAATAGCGAAACGATCAAAAAAATATCTAAATACATATTAAGGGTATTCATGCAACGTCGGAAACTACGATGTCTTAAAATCGTAAGTTTCCGACACACGTTTCATGAACATTTTGCGTAAATGTAGTAAACGCTATGGTAAACAAATCAGCTCTTCGTTAAAAGGCGAATAGCTTAAAAAATTTAATTTAATTGTAACATTCGTAAAATTTGCCATCCGCAAATTAAAAATGCCCAAAATAAGCCAAAAAAGTAAATTTATACATTTGTTGAACAAATTGCTTACAAGGATCTATTAATTATTGAGTTATTTATCGAAAATGGTGGTAAGTACGTTTACACATAAAAGCATGTGTGCATGCATTTGTGTTTGTGTAACTCACACTATTTTGAAAAAAGTCTCACTTGTTCCCCGATATGCCCTACTTCTAAGGTTGCAAGGGTTTACCATGTTTACGATGTTTAACATCTTCGTTTAACACACAAATTTTGTCGGAAAAATTAAGATTTGTTCGAAAAGATTTCCCATACAAATTTTGACAGTTCGTTTGTGACGTCGTAAACTTTAAGACGTTTACCACGTTTCCGACGTTGAATGAATAACCTTCATGTTTTTTCTACTTAAGGGCATTAGACAATTTGCCAACTGCATAATGTCATTTCGGAATCTAAAAAACACTTGAAAACAATTCATTATGTAAGCTAAACCCAATTTCATTTAAAAACGAATTTGAACTATCGAAGCAGTTTTTTTTTTTTTTTAATTCCACTGACACTTGCAAAATTTTACCTAATTTTAAATATTAAACAAATGACTTTATATTTGTATTCTTTTTTCACCGTACATGCTTATTCTTATCATTTTATATTTATTTAAATAATCATTTTCTGCTTTTTAGTCTTGTGTGAAATTTTGCAATTGATTTTTAACACATTGATGACATAATGACAGCACCATGTGGCAAATTTCAAATAATATATATTTTGTCTATTTGGTACTAATTTTTTAAACAAAAGTGTTGTTATCCAATTCTGAGCTGTCAATCTTAATCAATTGCAAAATTTTTACTGAACAAAAAAACAGACAGACAGAGAAGAACACTTGTTAATAAAAACGTTTGAAAATAGGCAATACTGAACTTGTTTTTCGGTTCAAGGCTTGAGGTCAAGGTCAAAAGTACACAATTAAACAGTTAATTTCTTGATTGTTTTTATTAAAAAATTAATGCAATAATATTTGTATCATTTAGATATGAACGAATTGGTTAGCGAAATATACCGAACTAAACAAAATCTAGAACTATTTTCCTATTTTTGTTCTGTGCATTTTTCACAAAAAAACAAAGACAGTTTTATTACAATCACTTAGGACGTCACAGAACGAATTAATCATAACCGTTAGTCTTTTTCGAGAAAATTAAATTCTAGATAAAATAAAACAAAATTTAAATTTCTCCTCTAGAGAATCACATACAAATTCTCTCTCAAACTGCAGTCGCAAAATAAGTGTAACAGCCCTATTCTGGCAAAACTCGCTGATACCTCACAAGTCACAACAACCTCACAAGGAAAGGTGAAATCGATTTTGTGAGGTTTTCGTACCCTCACAACTGTGAGCCTCACAAAAACTATCGAAATTGTGATCTCCTTTTGAGAACCTCACAACAACCTCACAAGAAATCAACCTTACAAAGGCTTGTGACTTGTGAGTTGTGAGCCCTCACAACGCCAGAATAGCCCTGTAAAGTTGTTTCATTCAAACCTTCAATAATAATATTATGATGGTGCCAAATCTTGGCAGCAGAACTGCAAGTGTATTATCACACAAAAACTCCTTCTAAAATGTATAATTTAATAAGTAATAAGTCGAATAGATGGTGAAATTGTTACGAATGTTAACATCGAATGTGAATGAATTGGGGCTAAAAGAAAGTTATAGCATAAAAGAAATAAAAAAAAAACAAAGACTAAAAGGGGTATTTGCTTGTCAATTGCCCAGTGCTACAAAATTTTGTCTATACCCTGAAATTACCAATTTATTCTTATGAGTGACTTCACACAGTCAAGGATTTTTAACTCAAACAGCCGTATTCTGCTAAACGTTGCGTGAATTTTCATATTCCGCTATCCATCAGAGGAAAACGAATGTTCCAAAAAGCATATATACATATTGCGATAATAATAACATTTTAACAATTAGATTCTCTCAAGAACTTCAAAAATAATTATTGTTAAAGCTTTGAACTCGAAAGACTGAAGAGTTTAAAGAATAATTTGTGACAAATTTAGTGAATAATTCACACGAATCAAAATATTCGATCGGATCGGATAGAATAGGTGTTGTTGGCAGGAATGGAGGGACCTGCAATTTTCTGCCTACAATTTTTGTGAACGGCTAAGGTGAGAGGCATTTCATCATAACAATGAATACTTTTGGAGGATTTGTCTTTTTGTCGAGGCAGTACCCGTTAAAAAACATTTGTTTATCTGAGTGCGGCAATTGATTTAATATCGAAAAAATTATTAGTAATCAACGGCAACACTTACGGTATTATGATACTTTTCTTAATTATTGTTTTTGAGAAAATAACAAAATATACTTTATTACTTAAGCGGCATATACACAGTTCAAAATCTCATCAAGCATGGGAGAGTGTATTAGTAAAATTGCCACACGTATACGTTGTGTGTATGCTTGAAGTAAAATCAAAACTTTTTGATTTTTGGTCAATCAAGTAGTCAAGATTGACGTAGTGTATATTTGTGATTGAATGCTTGATCATGCATGTGCTCATTTTCATATTGAACAGCGATGAGAAATTCAAAATACTGGCAGCGGATAAAAATCCTCACATGTCTTCTCATCTGAACAAGTACGTATAAATGAGTGATTGAAAACTCATGCTTGATGTGTGTATATTCAATGTGAAACTTGTTTTACTAACACACTCTTCCATGCTTGATGAGATTTTGATGTGTGTATATGCTGCTTTAAGCCCGTATGATACTACATTTTTTCTCATTTTTAATTAATTGAAAATGAAACTAAAGCAGTACGAAGAATTCATTACTGAAAATTCCCATATTATTGAGTGTGTACACATCAAATCCTAAAAATGTGAAAATGTTACAATAAAATGTGAGAATGTCAAGAAAAATGTGAAAATGTCTGAAAAAATGTATTAAAAATGTGATTCGATTTACATTTTTCAGCTTCTAGAAGCTTTTTTTTGACTGAAAATTTTGAATTGAAAATTAAAACATATTTCAAAAAACATTATAAAACTAATTATTAGTAAACATTTCGGACAAAATTCAATCGGAAATAATTTTGTGTTGCCGTTAATATAAATTGATCAAATATTGCATCATTAGAAGAGAAAACAACAAAAGGATTTTTAAATAATGTTGACAATTCATATTATTTTTTTTGCCAGATAAGTGATTTTCCTTTCCTAAAAACTACATATATCTTTCCCCTTTTATCTTGGCTTAATTTTTTCTTCATTTTTAGCTCATTAAATCATACTAAAGTGTCAGCCAAACTTAACTAACGATTTGTCGTTATTTATGCGAAACAACCTATAGAATATCAATGCATGGAATTTTTAATGATTTCTATAAGTGATTTAATGATTCTTAATGATTTCTGTTGTCAAGAAAATCAAGAAACATGACAATGATCCACTGATTTGAGCTTTAAAATGGTGGTCAAATTAAGCTATAACTAGGACCTTATCTATGATTCGAGAATTATGTTTTGTGTGAGCAAGGGGGATTCAATAATTGAATCTTGAAAACAGCTAAGAATTTAAAATTTATTGAAACGTGGCTTTTTAATACGTAGGTATTATTTAAAACCATTATTTTAAAGAAATTTCTAAATATATTTCTTAAAAACTGGACCAATATTTGAATGTGTTATAAGTCATTTTTGGTCTTTCTTCTTTTTTAAGAAAATAAAAACTTTTGAATAATATGTTTTATTTCAAACCAGTCAGATGGATGACACATATGAAGTTTTTAGTTTCATGAGAGTATAGCAAAAGAAAGCAATAGGTATATGGAACAACACTGAACACAAGGCCTATTTTTACTGAACCATAAGTTGAAATTTTAAGACGTGAATGCTATTGGTCGTTTGTCCTCTTTTGATGACAGCTATTATTAGTTTTATTATCTACGGATCTTGAACAATATCATTTTTCAGTGATTATGATCTAGATCTGTAGATAATAAAACACGGCCATTAAACGCCTGTTTGGTAATTTCTTCTTTTTTTTTTACAAATTTTCCAAAACCCAGTTATTTCCCTATGGGTTTTGACAGCAAATTGTGAAATCGCAAGAAATTTCACGTTACCAAACAGACCTCATTTGATTGGCTTTTAAGCCTTATTCGAACAAAATCATGATAATTAATTATTCTACATACGAGAAATCATGAAATTCATTCATTCAACTAAAAATATTAAAGATCAAAATTCAAGTTTAAAAAAGGATATTAAAAACGATAACAGCTCTCGCGGTCCGGTTCTATGCTCCAATGTCAAATGACCAGCAAAATCATCTGTGACTAGATTTGGTTCACCACCTGGCAAACCCGCGCACACTGGACAAACAACTTCTAAACTCGTCTCTGTATGCTCTGAACTTACGTGTTCCAACAGTGTCGAATCGCTGAAACCCATTTTCTTACAATAGGGGCAGGTGAAACTTTGTGGCTGTTCTGAATTGAGCATTTCTCCACCGAAAAATAACTCAATATCCGATCGTGTTAGGATGCATTGCATAGGATGATCCACTGAATGTCTGGTACTGGTGACACCTTCTTCATAACAATCAGCACAAAGATCATAGTCATAGCAAATGAGACACTTATAACGTCTGCCATTGAAATTGCTTTTGAGACACGAATCACAGCTAACTCCTGTTAGAATAGAACAAAAACCAAAACAAAAGATTTTATTATTATGTAGGTACATAGATGTAAATATTTAAGAAAAATATAGAAAAGATTTTTGTCTTCTATAAATAAAAAATAAAAACACAAACACAAGCAGCACAAGTTCGGATTCGGTACAATTTGTAAATAGTTGTGGGTTAAATATTTTACCTTCATGTCGACTCATTGTTCAACACAAAACAGAACTGCACTTTTTACCCCGAGAAACGGTAGTATCACCTCCTCCTCTATGCTTGTCGTCTTCGTTGTCTGTGGGTATTGCAAATCACCTCCGCCACACCACCAACAATCTGCCACTGCTCCGCCTTTCCTGCTGCTATATTTTCTCGATTGCTTCTCGTTTTGTATGTTCCTTGATGAAGAGGGTCGTGGTCGTATCTTCAACACACAAGTTCTCTCTCCGAATTTTGTTTTTGTGTTGTTTTTTTTTGGGAAAATCGTATAATCTTGATGATGACTTTAACGTGTGTCGTCGTATTTTTTGTGTTTTATCCTTCTTGATTTTTGATTTTGATCTTCAACTCAAATGTTTTTGGTTTTCTTTTACAATTTGGGGCTGCGGCGACGGACGACGTTGTGGTCTGACATTCAAGCACATTGGAAAGAAAAGAACTGCAAATAAAAAAGAGAGAAGATCAACTCATTTTTCCGCACTATTCACCTTTTTCTGCTTAATAAATTTTGAAAGAAAAATTTGTTTTTTTTTTTTTTTAATTCTACAATTTTTTGCGTAAAGATATGTATATGTAATATAGATTTATATATCGGCAGTGTTTGTTCGATTTTGTGTATAATTCACTTGTCATACAGAAATAGGGGGGTAATTTTCACACGGCTGATATTCGAAAATGCATTTTCTTTGTGTTCGAAAAAAAAGAATAAATTTTCCGAATTGGTTTGAAGTAACTTTTCTAATGAACGCAATTTACCATTCTTTTCTTTTATGTAATAATTTCAACAATATCGTTTTTATTGAATTTAAGAAAAAATTAGTTTTTTTTTTTTGCACCAGGAAAATCAGAGATAAAGGTCGTGGTAAATTTTTCAGATTGGAAAAAAATATAATCATTCAGCACATTTCACTTCATTTTTTTTGTTAAATTGTATTCAGCGCCATTAAAAATAAGGAAATTTTCCCAATTGACATTTGCGAAATGAAAATGAGAAAAAATTTTCCGTCCCAAATTTTTGATTTTGGGTGTAAGCTTTTTGTGTATTGGTTGGGAAGAAAAGAAAACAATCGAACTAAAAATATCTTCTTTTTTCAATTAAACTTTCGTCATAAACTCGCAGCCGAAGCCCGTAATGGATGTCGAACGAACGAAACGAACCTTCGTTGTAAGAAAAAATGGAAGATGAACCTATTTTTCATATAATATTGCGCGAGTATAGGACAAATAAATGTAGTTTTTGTAAAAGATTATTACTTTTGATTATTTTAAATACTGCTATAACTGATGAACAAAATTCGAAAAGAAAATAATTTTAATAAGTTTTTTTATTTCAAGTGCTCTGTGACACACGGACACTGGTTGGTGAATTAAGGTGAATTTTGAACTATACTTTTCACTTGTATATTTTTCTTATTCAGCAGACATTTCGCACACGAAAATGGTGAATGGTTGGAAAAATTGTGTTTTTAGCTGATAAATTAGGGGGATTTTTTCACCATTAAAGGTAGAGACACATTGGAGTAGAAAAGGACAGCGATGCGTCGTTTCCACTTGCGTTCAATGAAATTTCCCAATTCATATAATCAATCACACGCGTATTTTTATTCAAAAATTTTAAAGGCTAAACTTAAATACGCTTCTTAATAGCACGGCATTTATAACATTTAAGTATTTTAAAATAATCTTGTCATTATGATAGGTACACATTCTTCTTAATTTATAAGAAAAGTCGGAATAGAGGTTTTCTTAATAAATTAAATTGAAAAATGAATTGTTTCGTTGGTTTATTTCTCGAATAGATATCAGTGACGGATATCCCAAATAAACAGAAAAACTACCAGAACACAAAAATAAAACAACGCAAACCAAAATTGAGTCTTTTTTTCATTTAAGGTAAAACCGCAATCGGCTTGACTGCACTTCAGCGACACCGCGAGCACTTTCGCACGAAACTCAACAGAACTTCATGTTGCGACAAAGTTGGTATTATCAACTTTGTCGCGCCGTGAAGTGCAGTTAGCGCTTAGTGCGATATAGCTCGTACAATTTCCTACAAATAAGTCGTGAAGTTCAGTTCCGCCGAGTGCGGTCTTAGCATTGTGAACATTCATTTCGGGTGGAATTTAATGTTGATAGCCTATATGTTCACTTATTTTTTGTCGGCGAACGAAATTTCGTTCGGGCGAAACTCACAATAGCTTTTAAAATTCCGGGGGAACAAAAAATTTTAAGGTGAAATATTTTTCGGCTAAAACTCACAATAAGGCTAATTATTTCATTTCACTTACATATTTCAAAGACGTTTTTATTCACTGAATTTTGAATCAAAAAATTAGAAATGCAAACAAAATCTAAGCAATATGATACCTAGTTGACAAGTGGACTTCGAAAGTTTTTGATTAGAGCGTTTATAACTTTAGAGTAGTCACGAGTCACGACCATTTTTTATGATCGCTCCTTATTATTCCCTGATGAATACTTTTATGGGACAAATTTAGTGAATACCGTCCAGAATTCCTTCCATCCATTTGCTAGCTTTGAGATACATATTATAAGTGTGTCTAGACGCTAGTTGCCCGAGTCAAGTAAAATTTCAAATTTCAAAAAACAAATCACTTCACATAGAAATGCTAGTATTTTTTTTGTTCGGATAAGGGTTGTTTGCAAAAACGTTGTCTTAATGACTTTTTTTATTTAAAAATAAATCTCATGTATGTGGTAAGAACTGAATTTGTTTTATTAAAATATCGCAATATTCTATGATTTATCAATAGGAATGGTTAGAATGATATACAAAGTTCATACAACTAGGATAAAATTTTATTAAAAGCGAACATGTTTATAGAGCTAATCGTTTATTATTGGAATAACAAAAGAAGATATATACTTAGTTTATAGAGCTTGTTTTCGTACAACTTAATGCCCTTTCGCCGCCAGTTAAAGTTGAAGGATATATATACCAGACTACTGTATATATATGTGTCATTGCGCTGGATTTAAAAGTCTGGAATCAAATCCGCCTAAAAACCATATTATGTTTTTGTTTTTTTTCACAGGAACTGTCTCTTTTGAGAAATTGACAAATCCTACAACTTACAAGAGTACCTCTTGTCATAAAAAAGGGCTTCTCACCTAAGCCGGACGAACGGCTGCATTCATGCAAACATGCACACTAGACTGATTCAAAAAAAATTAAAATGTCTCAGATTTTTAATAAGAAGTAGATTAATTAAATAAGAAGTAATAGTATTCAATTTCCTTTAAAAATACGTTTCGATTATTACTCAACAGAAACCTGTTTTAAAGTTATAAAACAAAGAAGCAAACACCAAAAAATGTAAAAAAATGGAAAAAAGAAAATGTCAATGAACGACCCCTAAATTTTAATCTAAAGGGGTGAAATTTTGACCATGCTCATCATTTCACTAAACTTAACTAAAAAGCTATTGGTATTGAAAATCGGAGACATTTTCATTTTTTTAAATAAGTGACAATGTACACAGGAATGAGAGTTGTAGGCGCTAGAACCTGGATTTTCATGAGCTGTCGCGCCATTAAAATTTTATTTATGCACCGATTTTTGGTAATTAAGTACGGTTATGGCAATAAATGGCCAAAGTACATATAACAGAAATTTGCATAAAACAACGGAGCTCTCGCAGCTGAAGAACTTTGACGTAGAAGATAAAATAATACACTTGTGTATAAAAACCTAGTTTAAGAAAGTTTATTGGGCTTTCCCACATAAAGGCAATATAACCGGCGAAAGACAAAATTTCTAGACGAATTCATCAGATGTTGTGGGCAAAAAAAGGGCAAAGTCTCAACATCAACTAGAATTTTTCACGTAGTATACGATAGTATTACAATGTACTTGTACATTGCCTCTTCACGAACTGAAATTTCAATTTACTTATACTATAAAGGATGCTTGTCAACCATCTGTTCCATGTATAAAAAAGAAATTATACTTAGGTATATAGCCGCTTTAATAGAACATTTAAAAACAAAGTATTACCCTCATTTATTCGAAAACTTGAAAATACTTAAATTAGGTGTAACTTAAGATTACTTTTCACCACTCGATTCCTCTTCGCTGACTTTTCGTTTTAACCTTTGCCGTTTTGATGGTGTTTCATGCTCATCTGTCTCCTTGTCGCTTTCTGCTTTAATGTCCTCTTCTCGTTTTCTTCGCACAAGCCACTTGGTAAGATTATTAGAAGGAATTTCTTTTTTTGGACATAAGTCAATTGGTTTATTGCAGTTATCCGACTTATTTCGTGAGTTGTTTACCAAATTAGAAACTTGATACCATTCTAGCCTTGTAGCTGGCCGTAAGGCAGCCAAGGCTTGTTTATCAGGTACATGCTTAAAGTTTAACCAATCCTAGATTAAGAGATCTTTCATAACAAGAAAATAAAAAAACATGAACTTACATTAACTTGCTCTTCCGTCTCTAGAATTGCAGGCATTCTGTGATGTAACCAGGACATTAGTTTTGTTGACTCAAACGTAATAACAGAATAGCTGAAAATCTTATCGCCATTGTCGTCCTCCCAAATATCGAAGAGCCCAGCCAATTTTAATAGATTCACATTATCACTTGACCAAGTATTAGTATCATATATCTTAATCCCATCGACTTGGGGCATGTAGATGTAATAGGCTTCTCTTGAAGACGGTTTAGCGGTTTTAGTGGTCTGCCACTCGTAAAAACCTTCACAGAGAATTACACAACGCTGTCCCTTCTGAAAGGGTCCACGATACAATTTAGATTCCAGCATGTGTTCCAGCCGACAGTTATTTGTGGTTAAACCATGTCGGCGATAGTCTCCCTTTTGGAATTGATTTTCAAATAGAAACAGAGCATACAAAAATTAAAACCATTACCTTATGCCAGAAGGGTATCATTCCCCACATCATGGGAACGATAACTCTTTCCGGATAATCACCTTCATCAGTGCCTCGAAAGTGTTCTCCTGAAACAATGGCAGGTGTCACGTCGGTCGGTGCAATGTTGTGGCCGGGTTGATATTTCTTGCCGCAATTAAACTCGGACCTCCATTCGGGTTCTCTTAATTTGTTTGTTTCGTCTTTGCCAGTTCCTTGAATGTTGTCTCTGTATTTACAAGCATGCACAATCTGGTCAGGATCAAGTGTTCTGTGATACAAACAAAAATTTATAATATAAACTAAAAACATAATTAAAAATCGCCTACAAACATGTTCGGCCACACATCGCACTATAAAATTTGTATAGTTTTTGTTTATTCCAATTTTTGCGAAGAATTTTTTATTTTGGCATTTTAATACTGGGAAAATACAAAACTTAAAAATGTGCTGAATTCTTTGAGTAAGCACTGCCAGACTAATATAAAAACGTTCAAAAATCTTTTTCCGATTGCTCTATACGATGCTGTGTCGGAAAAATATTGGTCTGTAGGAAAGGAAGACAATTGTCGGGAGGAGAATAACTGACTACACAGATTTTAACTTAAATCCGTATGTTTTTACTTAGAATTTATGTAATTTAAATCCGGATTTAAGTTTTAATCTGGCTGAATCCAGTGAATAATTATGGCGGTAAGTAACCGGAATCTGTTGCGGAGTAGTGTGACTCAATAAATAGTTGTTTCGGAATCAATCTTGTTGTGATTGCACCATACCACGCTGTGTCAGAGACATATTTTTCTGTGGGAAATTGAAGACAGTAAAAAAAAATGTGTAGCGAAAACAAAAACTATCAGTTTGCAACACAAAACTTTGATTATTGTGCATAGTTGGTGACATAACATACTCATTTTACACATAGAAACTTAGTTTCCTGCAACTGTGGGGCACGAAGCTGGGCACGGTCAACGATTTGTGTTGTTTCCTCGTGTGATCGGAGTTTCAATTTCAAAAAGGTACTACTTTTCCATATGTAATAATTACCTTTTGGCAGTACTTTAAAATTTCCCGTTTTTTGTCTGTTTCTCTGATTTGCCTGTCATCTTTTGTACGAAACAAAAATTCTAACCCCAAAAAACCGACGAAGTCAAGTTGTTGGTCATCCTCCGAGTTTTTGCAAATAATTTTCTATCACTTTATTAATTGCATTTTCCACATTTATTAATAAACAAAAATGTCCATCCTAGCCTACAATGGAGGTTGCGTTGTCGCTATGCGTGGTAAAGATTGCGTAGCAATTGCTACTGACCGTCGTTTCGGTGTACAAGCGCAAACTATAGAAACCGACTTCGAGAAAGTATTCCAAATCAATCCTCGTATGTATCTTGGTTTGGTAGGCCTCCAGACCGACATCCTCACTGTGAAAGACCGTCTGGCGTTCCGAAAGAATCTCTATGAATTCCGTGAAAACCGTGAAATGGTACCAAAACGTTTCTCGGCTATGCTATCCAGCTTTCTTTACGAACATCGCTTTGGGCCCTACTTCATTGAACCAGTTATAGCGGGCTTGGACCCAAAAACCTTAGAGCCATTCATTTGCAATATGGATCTGATCGGATGTCCCAATGAACCAGATGATTTCGTTGTAGCTGGTACTTGTGGCGAGCAGTTGTATGGAATGTGCGAAACATTATGGAAACCCGATCTGGAACCCGACCAGCTGTTCGAGGTAATCTCTCAAGCAATGATCAACGCATTTGATCGCGATGCCATTAGTGGATGGGGTGCAACTGTTTACATCATCGAGAAGGACAAGACCACTGTCAAGACATTGAAGACTAGAATGGATTAGAGGAGAAGGCGACCTAAGCCTTGCATTTTTCTATTTTCTAAAATAAATTCAAATTCAAACAATGTTTGTTTATTTCTTGTGGGACAAGTGGAAAACCGTTTTTATTAATAAATATTTCTTCAAATAATGAGTTCTCTTGATTAATTTTCTAAACTTTTTATTGCCATCTGCAAGGCGCTTTCTCTTGTAGTTGCCCCACCAATAAATCCTGTATGATGAACAAAGATCAATCCAGGAATGCCGGCCAATTTCGAAAGCTCTTCGTCCCGCAGACCACGCCAACTCTCTTGAAGAAACTTTCTGCAGACAAAACTAGATGGTTTAATAGGCACGCAAGCGACCCTCCAGCTTTCGGGGTTTTCATGGAAGATGACGTACTTAGGAACACCTACGATGTTGTGTTCTTTTTCCAAATCAGCTAAATGGTGTTTCCATGGGCTGAACTGCTGCAATTCTAGTATCTCGCCAGATTCGTGAACTTTTTTCGCATTTTCTATAGCAAGTTTTACACATGAACGAGCCTTTATCCACGAGGTGGCAAAACTCAAGACAATTTGGATAAACTCCTCACCAGCTTTGGCCATTGCACGCTCGAAAATGTCATTCAAATCATAGTCAACCATTTCCCAAGAGGGATTAAGTCTTTCAATCCGCGCACTTAGGTGCGTTGAAATGGTGTATAATGGTTCTGCGTCGAACATTGGCACGCCATTGTCGATTGCGTCTATTTCTTGAATTAGACTTTTGTAGATTTGCTTATACACCGCTTTTAAATCCGAAGTGCATAACTGTTCGCTTCCATTTTTTTTAAGAATAGCTTGGATTATATCTTCCCCATAGAAGACGTAAATAAGGCCCGCAGAGCTTAGTCTGAAAAACTCAGTATTTAGAATCAATGATAGGTACTCCAACCACTAACTTCCTATTCCGTACTTACCTTATTTTAAAATCTTCACCAATTTCAGGCCTCAATGAGCTAATAGATTCTTGAAATGTATTCTGATGGTGATCATAACGTTTGGTCTCGTGATTAAATACTCCTCCTACGTCTATGACCATATCACAATCTTCTAGGACCTTATAGTCACGACTTCGGACGATTTTCGCATTTGAATAGGCGGGCAATTGTCTAATCATAAAACATGCCAAGACTTCGTCACAGTGAAAAGTACCACTGTGAGTTCCAATTGTGAATTGATCGGCTTTTGCTTTCTTGGGCATGCTTCCGTTGCTGGACATAACTGACTTGGATATTTTATTTGAATGTAATTTAGCTAAAGTTGTTCTTGGGAACTTTGGAAAAGATTTTAAAAACTCTGTAGTTGATATTTGAAGCGGGAGCAAACGAAATCGAGCAATTAATGGAAATGCCATGTGAGTTTTTTATTTTTATATTTAAGGTGTAAACAGATTGAAGTTGTTTGACGTTTACCAATTGTACAGGGTTGCCGAATCTCATGATTATTATTCATAAGTCTGCTATTACACGATGAATCTAGTTGCATGCGCCTTCTTCGAATTCTTCTTTGTTATTTCGTCCGCTGTTTCAAGCGCTATTACACGTTGAAACCAAAGTCATGAATCTAATTTGACAGTTCTCTCTATTTTTCATTTTCGTGTTGGGTCAAGTCAGTCAAGAAAAGCAATAATTTATTTTATTTATGTTGTTTTTAATGATGAATCTCTCATTTCTGGAAAGCCTATAAGGCTATCAATAACAGTGCGTTGCATGGAAATTTACTCTTTGAACAACAAAACCATATGAAGCAGAATAGTAAAAAACGGGACAAGAGAAAAGAGAAACGTCAAATAGTTGCACCGAAAATTTTACCCACGCGACACCGGTCACTTTTTTTCCGTCTCATCTTTTCGATTTTTTTTTTTCTCTTTTGCACTTACGTAGTTCGAAAAGTTGCATGCGTCTAGATGCATCGTGTAATAGCAGACTAAGCACAAAACACATTGCAGGTATATTCCGGCAGTATATAAAAATACGAAATAAAGGTTCCCCCACACCAACGTGAATTTTCGGTGGCGACGACGAAAACAACAATGACCGCGTTCATGTTTGTATCCAAAGCGATCTGGATAGCTTTGTGTTGTTGTAATCCCTTGCAAAATCACAGCTGATGTCAAAGCAGCTGTTGCCATAAAATAAATCTCAAGCTATCCCAAAAATTCTGGGATACTTATCTATCCTATGAGAAATGTCAACAACAGCTGATTTGCGTTCAGAAACATGCTGGATACTCGAGTATCTTAGATAGGCTATCCTAGTGCAATCTGAACCTGAACGCGGCGGAACAAAAAATTTTAAGGTGAAATATTTTTCGGGCAAAGGATCCCCCACACCATCGCGAATTTACGGTGGCGACGACAAAAACAACAATAACAACACGTGGTTGTCAATGAAAACAACACGTTGTAATTATTGTTTTCGTCGTCGCCACCGAAAATTCGCGTTGGTGTATGGAAACCTTAAAGGACAAAAATCTCACCTGAGCGCCGAGATTATTTTCCGAGATTTCTGTGACAAAAATTATTCTGGATTAATTTCTCAATGTTCTTTCTCAGCCACATCTGTTTGACAACAAAATTATAATTTTTTGTGTACGAAAGCAGTGAAAAAAATCAGAGTTCGAAAGTAAAACTCAAACTTTTGAAAAGTCTCTTAAATTACTCACTCACTTATTGAGATTTTCAGTAATGATCACGTACCTACTTAAAATTATTTTTTTTTTTTCAGTTTCTCTAGAGAGAAACTTTTATTTCGGTTTTTTGTAGGTTATGCGGTCAACCGGTGACCAATTAGTGCTGAGAAAAAAAAAATAAAGCTCATATTGAGATTTTGATTTTGTATTGGAGAATTTCATACAAGAAAATATTGTTAAATTCTAGGAAGGCCTTAAAAACTCACAATAGGCGTTTTTCTGTTTTAGCCTCGGCGGGGCACTAAAGAGCTTAAACAAATAAGAATTATGTTAGTTTTTAACTCGGAGCGCTTTGAGCTTTGAAACTGCATTTCTTTTTTAGCTCAGAACTCGATGAGCTCGGAAAAAAAATGACCAAAAAGCAAAAAGCTAAGCACGACCAACTTCATACAATTTTCATGTAATTCGACTGATTACTATTTCAGTGTTCAATTGTGTTTCTTAAATAAATCGGTGCGCCCAGGTCACGCTCGATTGGGAGCGAGCTCTATTCGCTCAGGCAACGCTCATGGTTTATGTATATAAATAAATAATCAATGCTTATACCTAAAATAAAAGATTTATTTCAATGTTTCCAGTTCACATTGATTGATTAATTGATTGCTAAAATCTTGCTGCTCTGTTTGATCACAAGAGCTGTTAATATCGAAGATATTGAGTTCTGATGGCTGTGGAACATCTGCAGAGGCAGGTATAACTGGTAGGACAATTTGCGTAAAAGTCTGATTTTGCTTCTGTTCTATCAAATGCTTCTCAACATGACCTGAAATATTAATATTATTCATGCTTTCCATACAAAACTAAAGCAAAAGAACTTACTTTTAAGATTCCCTCGATTTGTGAATGCCTTTTCACATATATTACATTGATAGGGCTTTTCGCCGGTGTGAGTTCTCTGATGTGACACCAGTGATGGAAGCAACGTAAATGCTTTATCGCACACAATACACTTAAATCCTTTTTCTTTTAAAATTTAAATAGTTAAAAATAAATATTTATAATTAAAACTGCATAGAATTACCTTTATGTGTAAGCTCGTGCTGTTTGAGATTAAATTCAAAGGGAAAAGCATGTCCACAAACAGCACATACATGAGGCTTAATGTTCAGATGCACTGTATCCATATGCTTTTTCAGGTGGGAGGATTGTAGGTAAGACAGACCGCAAACCTCACAAACGTGCCGTCTATGTTCGTGCGTTTTCAAATGCTTAATAAGATCGCGTTCAAATATGAAATTTCTTGGGCACAATTGACAACAATAACGGGGCGATGAATTTGGAGTTCCATCATTAAAATCGACTTTATGTACATTACCAATGTGCGTTTTGAGGCTTCCTTTTGTTTTAAATAGTTTATTGCAAATTTCACATTCGTGCTTTTTTTCATTGCTGTGAGTTTTGATGTGGCACGCCAGCGCAGTTGGTGTTGGAAAGGCTTTAAAGTTTAAATCAAATTATTAAATAATCTTGTATAATAAATTTTTTTTTTCAATTTATTCTCATGAGTTCAAACTGGTTTAGCATTCAGTCTACCTAGAGCAATGCTCAATATAAATACAATTTAGTTTGTTCTTTCATTCATTTTGTAGAGTAACACTTTTGAGGGCTTTGGTAATACCCAGTTAGTATTTAAAGAAATAACTTGATATAAATTGAAATTACTAATTTAAATGACAACTTACTTAAACTTATTCCAAGGATTTTGATGCCCAGAATTTGAATGCAACAGATCTGCTTTATCAAATCAGATTTTCTATATATGTAGTCTTTAAATTTAAATGATTAACACATGCGAGCGTTTGGAAAAATGGGAATAGTTTGAATCTTTTAATATTCCAATATGAATGAAGTATAGAGCTAGGTAATCCGAGTAATAAATTACAACCTGCTGATGAGAAGGAGAGACACATTTCATGCATCGTTAAACAAACACAAGGGTATGTTCTACTTTAACAACAAGAGACAGCATCGAATTTTTGAAGAATAAAATCCTACGCGGTTTTTTATTTTCAACTGGACAATGCTGGATCAAAATTTAATAAGCTCTTCATTCCACATTCGAAGAACAACTATCGTATGCAAAAACCTTTCAACAGATTAGAAATTTCTTATCTAATTACATTGAATTTATATTGTTTCCTTCCCGATTTAAATTTTAAACAGGATTAATCAAGTGAATAATATGGAAGTAAAGGTACAAAAAATTTATTTGAGGTTAGTTTATGTAGAGAAGAAATATATACATATTTTGATAATCTAAGATTTTAGTACTTTTGGTTTGAATTAAAAACAGATTTAATAATTGCTTACGCATTATTAATACCTATCATTTCTATCACACAAAAATTTAAAACTTGAAACATGGAACAGGAAACTTGTGTATTTTTACAAATACACAAAAATAAAATAAGAAAGACTAAAGTTTTAACTTTCGGAATTAGTGTTTTGCCACTTTGTGTTAGCCAAGCCACAAAATTTTTTACCGTCGTTTTCAAAAGAACACTTAAGTACCTGCATAGATTCTAGAAACAAAACAAAACAAAATGTTTACTTATTTACTAAGCAGAAGTACCTTTATTGCACTGATTGCATTGATACGTCCTTTCTCCTGTATGTGTCTTCATATGCCAAATTAAATTCTGTTTGCACCGCAATCCTATAAATAAATACAATAAATTAAGAAGCAGATTCATAATGGTGAGATAAAATCAGACATTACTCTCATACCTAGACCGCATATATTACACAAGAAGGACTTTTCATCGGTGTGCGTACGTTCGTGTTCTTCTAGATGATATCGGGTGACAAAGCTTTTCTCACAAGATTTGCACGAGAATAGCTTGGAACTATCATGCCACCGCAGATGATACCTAAACCGACTCAAGGAGATGTTTTCAAACTTTTTATGACATATGTTGCACTCGTAGTCGGATTTATTGTGAACGTTGTCTTTGTGGTTCTTCAGACCTGGCTTCCCACCTTTTATCATTTTGTGACAAACATCACATTCGTGCGACTTCCACTTATGGCTCACCATAAAGTGGCAATTTCGTTGTTTGGCATTGCTGAAGGTTTTTGTACAGAGGGAGCACGTGTAAGGGGTCTCAGTTGAATGGATTTCTTTCACATGATTGTCTAGGTCCTCTTGATTTTCCAAGCAGAAGTTTTTGCAGAATTCACATTTGAATTGATTGGGTCTTACTTTGCTCTTACGGTTTATTTTTCGTTCATCATCCGAGCTTAGTAAATCCGAATCCAAACTTGAATCATCATCGTTGCGCTCTAATTTTGGAACAACGTCTTCTGATATTGTGTTCCAATCATCATCAATGCATCCATCGCCATTAGCGTCATCATAAAATATATCTGATCTACTATCCAATGGTGGCGTTGGAGTTTCTGTTTTTCCCTCTGACGAATTTTCTTTTATAATTTCGCAGTTCGAGTCTGATGATTTGTGGGGTTCGAGCTCAAAGTATTGAACACTCTTGAACTCTCCATCCTCGAAAGGAATCTCGTCAAAGCATTCGAAGGCTTGGATCTCATTAACGGTGAGCTGCTCCTCCAATTTTGGCTGTACTTGAATTAGCTTCTCAAACTTGGATGGTTCTTTATCAATCTTCCCAATTGATCTTATCCTACGTTGCTCAAATAAGAGTATTTTAAATGCACTTTGAATGTTTTCACACTGCTTTCGAAAACTGTGGATGAGGGTGAATTTGCCAACACATTGTTTACACATTTTTTGAGGTAGGCTATCATCTTCAGATATCTGACGAAAAGATTTGTACTTACTTATTAATTGATCTATCGATTTTAACTTACATTTAATTTCCATATATTGAATTGCCGAAGAATATTTAGTTTTTGTTCATCCTGAGAGTCAGAAGAAAATATATTTACTAAACTCGCAGATGTAATAACGTCACATCTACCACAGGTTCTGCAAACATCTTCAATACTATATTTATTTAAATCTAATTTGAACACACTGCACATTGCAATCTGAATGAACAAATCTTATTAGTTTTTTATTCCTTCAATTTATAAATAAAATAAAGATAAAATATAAAAATTGTGTGTCCTGATTTTATGAAAACAAAAAACAAATCAAAACAAAAAAGTAATGCACACTTTAATACATTTTTCCATAAGAGTGAATGAAAAAAGGTAGGTAATCATTTTTTGACATTTAATTTTGTTGTATTTATTTGGTAGAAAAGGAGAGCTATATGTTTATTACTGAATGTTAACTACAAGGAACAGACCAGACGAAAAAAGTATGTTTAATTTTATTATAGGGTATGTTGTCAAAAGTTTAGATACACACAAACCTGAAATTTATAATTTCAGAATTCCTTCCAAATTATTTGTCGAAGTGAAATAATTTTAACCAAATTTGCAAGATTTTATTTTGAAAATTAGACTTATCGATAACCAAACGACAATCGCAAAATAATTAAATTTAGAACTTTGTTTTAACTTAGGTCGTAATTTTATAAATATTGATGTCGATTATGTAATACGCAATACCTGATCCGCAGTGATTCTCAGAACAGTGTTCTCTTTTCTTTTCACGCTACAAAGTATTAAAACCTAAGTTTTTTATTGATTAAAACAGGGTACGAATATGAAATTGACCGAGTATTACTGTAGTTTTCTCTTTTGTTTGCATTTTCCAAGTAAAATGATTGTTACCAACTATACAAATTTGTTAAAATATATTAGCCATATATACACTTAAATTGCATTTAGGAATAGGAGTAGATTTAAATTTTTAATAGAAGGGATACGAATATGAAATTGATACACTGTATATTAGTTTTTCTTAAAACGTCTCTTAGAGGCCATTTTAAGTGTGCTTAAATATTAAATTGCCTTTAAATGATGTTACTTAAATTCTTATCTATAATCGTTTTCAATTGATACTTGATTAAACAACGATTGTGTCACCTATTCTACGAATTGCATACTTTTAGGCTGTTTTTGAAAGCTTTGAAAAAAATGCAAACAAAAAACAGGCTCATTAGCAAATAAGAGGGAAAGGGAAGCAACTGGAGGTATGTAGTCCAAAGCAAAAGAAATGAAAACAGACTCCATTTTGTTTTATGACAAATTTCTTTAATATTTTTTCATTTGTTTGATATACATAAATATATCTTTTTTATAATTATTATTCATATTTCATATTTATAATTATTATTCATACCTACTTTAATTGGAACAAAAAACTGAAAACTATACATACATACATTACATACATACATAATATAGGTCTTATTTATAAACGTTGTCTAACTTTAGACCTGTCCAACTTTGGTAAATGTGTTCAAAAACCTTGTTTATTGTTGTCTTCTAGTCGCCTAACTGAGAAACAATTGAGTAGATTGTCTTAACCGTGAATAATGTGATATTTATTTTTATTAAATAAAACAATTTGAAAATAGTTACCCAGTGTCTAAGTAGACAAAAATCTAATAAATATGACTGTATATATATACATATTTTCTAATAAATACACAAAAACCATTCTCCTCAGATGTCAAAATATATTTAAAATGTCTTTAGACCCTGCTTAGATTGGGAAGATTGAGTCCGGGGTGGTGAGTGTCATCGTGTTTACATTTGAAACTTTTAGCACCTCAAAATACATTGAAACAACAACAATTTCAACATTCCACACATTGAAGCAACAACAAAGTAGACTCATGAGCCCGGTTTTTATGTTTTCTTCGTGGCTCATGAGAATCCTCACCTACCTTTCTCTTGCCTACGATCTGCCGTGATACCGGCCTCAATCTTCCCAATCTAAACAGCGTCTTAAGTAACCTCTAAAAGCGGTGGCTGGCGTTTAAGTTAAGAGCCCTTTAAGTAAGGTTGCTTAAATGTGAAAATTAATTATAGATACCGATTTTGCACTTAAGAGCTATTTAGAGGTATTTTAAAGATTTCGGCTCAGGTTTCCATTGGGAACAGTAAAACAAAAAAATGAAAAAATGTGTTTTGGATGTCGGTTGAGCTATAAAACACGAAAATAATAATTATTTTGTGCGGAAATGATTATTAACAAAGGTATAAACAATTTAAGTTTCCATAGGTCCTTGCTATTAAACTACTTAACTATAGCTATATATTAAAAAAAGCGCTGTTTTGCTAAAAGTATGCAACCCTTTTGCTATCATTATGTCAGAAAAGTCGTTGCGATTCAAATTTTCTACTAGACTAGTTATAGAAAAGCTAAGTACATACGATTGTCAGATCCTACAATATTGTCAGAACTGTCAATGGTCTGACAATAGCTAACAATTAGCTGACAATTGACATATTTCTTGCAATGAAAAATTGTCTGTTGACACGGTTGGTAGATTTAATCCCAATTTGATTGTCATCTATTTTTTATCTCTCTTTAACCAATTCATTGACATTTCGAACAATGAAGAAATTGTCAGCAATTGTAAGATGTTTTCCATTAAAACATCTGACAATGACCAATGATTGTAAGATGCCTCACAATTTGTCAGATTTTCGTCTGACAATGACGCGTCTGACAATATTGTCAGACAAAATTGTGTGTTCAGACGATTGTAAGACATTTGGAACAGTTTTTTTACTGACAGATCTGACAATATTGTAAGATTTTTTACCTTCGACGTTGTGTAAGCAGCATTTGTTTAACAAACGAAATTAGTTGATATCACTTCGCTAAGAAAAACTTCGAAATAAATGGTTATCGCGTGTAAGTGCTTGACAAGTACGTTTCCATTGGGCTTTCTTACATAAGACTTATCGAAGCCGTGGATTCTGGTTCTTCTTTTTTTTTTTACAAAAAAAAATGATTTTTTCAGGCTTTTGAATGCAGGCTTCATCTAACGTACGCTAATTGACAACGAGCTTCTTAATAAAATCCTTGTTTGCTTGTAAGTTGTGTTTAAAAAAGAATTTCAGGAAGTCTTATTGAATAAAAACGAAACTGCTCACATTTAGGATTGTATTATATTTCAAATTCCACCTGTAATATCTTTCAAAGAAAATGAATACGAAAATATAGCTTTGAAAATCTACAACTTCAGTGCACAAACAGAATTTAAGCCCTATAGAAGTATAACTACTTCAAGAAATTGAAAAAATGGAACTTATTGAATGAAAATAAATTTGGCCCATCTTTTTATTGGTAATCAACTTCAGCTAAACCTCATGGCTCATATACCTTAACCTAATTTACGTAATTAGTGTTCCGGATTTCCATCCCCGCCAATTGAATTGAGACTCGTCCTTCATAAGTTTTTAATTTAATTTTTATAAAAAAAAAAACAATTTAACTTTTTATTTACGTTTTAATAAAACTATTTGTATGTACATCTAACAATAAAAATTAACTAATTAAAAACTGGCACTTATAAATAATATATCATACAAACATAATATAATATATAAATATATTAACAACCAATATACAATTACATTAGATGTTACAAATGTGTCGTGCTGTTTTTCTCTTCTGTATCATCAAAGCCATGATTGGGATGGCCAGCAGGCCGATCCATTGAATGAGATATTACAAGATCACTCTGTTGCAGCTGAATCGCCTTCTCAACTGCTGGAACTTTCATACTATTCATATTTTCCACATCAGTTAAAAAGGGTGGCTTCGAATGATCATAAGTAATTGAAGCCTTGCGATCACCACGTCTCGTTTTTTTCGAGAAATAACTTTCAATTTCCTTGTTTAAATAAACACAAAATTAAAATTATTCAAATTAAACAAGAATATATACAAACTTACCGCTAGTGTCTTATTTTCAGTTTCTGGTAGAGCGAAGAATAAGACTGTTGCTCCACCAATAGCAACAAACGAGTAGAACCAGAATGTTCCAGGTAAACCCATTGTAGCTAGCATTTGAATAAACAGTTTATTTGCGAGAAATCCGAAAATATAACCAACTGCACTGACCAATCCTGATGCTGTACTTCTCACAGAAGCAGGAAACACCTCCCCAATCAAGATCCACGGAATCATACGAATACCAAGATGAGCAAAGAATGCTGATCCTAACAAAAGAATCAATGGTAGCCACACCAAGTTGTTTTTATCTTGCTTTGGAATCGGCAATAAAATATCACTTGCAACCTGGTCTTTACTTGGAATGTCTTTATCCAAATCATTCAGAGAAGTTGCTTCGTCTTTTATTATTATTGGCTCAGTAGTAATCTCTTCTTTAATATTTTCACTTTGATGATAAATCTCGGTGGTTTCATTAACATCTCCATAATCAAATATCGGAAGACTATCGAAAGGATTAAATTCAGCAGGATCCGTATAGAAGCTGTCGTTGGATCTTTTTACTCTAACCGATGGCTCCTCAACAACATGACCAATGGACGGAGGCAGAGTTGTATCTAAGAACTCTGGTATAAGCGTTGTAATATCATAACCCACCGTACTGGCGATATCTGGGGTATTTTTACCAAGAATTGGATTGTGTTCGAAAATATTTGTTATATTATCCACAGTAATGAGATGATCTTTTGGAACTAATGAAGATGCATTTACGACTACATTGTCAATGGCAAAACCAGGAATAACATTCAAAAAATAAGCATACGTTCCTGTGCTAAAAAAGCAAAGTCCACAGCCTATTGTTGAAATAAGTACTAACGGTCGTTTTCCTGTAAAATGTACTAAACACACAGAGAGTATTGTACTTATCATTTCTGCAACACCAAGTAGAATTGTGGCATGGAACTTATTGATTGGAGCCTTAAGAGTATGGAAGATCTAAGAAAAAATGATGTTTAATTGGAATTATTCATTTTAAATGGTAGGTGTGTGTTAAATAGATAAGTAAACGATATTTTTGATTTTCACAATAAAAAATAAATATAATTGTTTTAGTTTTGTTTTGGATATAAAAAATAATTATATGTTGAATTAAAATTAAAATTTAAAATCACAAACGATTTTAACAATCTACAATTTTAATTTTATTTTCCTTAAAGTCGAAGGCTTACCAAAAAATCTAGTGGTAAGTCCCCTTTCACACGAGGAAACAGAGTTTCCAGCAACTTTCAGTTTTTGGGTGAGAAGGGCACCAAGTAAGAGGATTGAACGGTCTACGATTGGTGGGAATTCAAAATTAAAAGAAAACGTCAAAAAATATCCAGCAACTTGTTTCCTCGTGTGAAAGGGGACTAAGCAAAGTACAGACAATTGTCAGATCTTACAATATTGTCAGAACTGTCAATGGTCTTACAATAGCTAACAATTAGCTCACAATTCCATAATTCTTACGATGAAAAATTGTCCGCGGTTGGTAGATTTCTTCCCAATTTGATTGTCAGCTATTTTTTTTATCTCTCTTTAACCAACTCATTGACATTTCGGACAGTGACGAAATTGTCAGCAATTGTAAGAAGTTTTCAAGGAAAACATCTGACAATGACCAATGAGCCTGACAATGTCCTACTCGACTGACAATGAAAAAAATTGTGTGTTCAGACGACTGTAAGATACCTGACAATTTTTTGTCAGATTGTCGTCTACCAATGACGTTTCTGTCAATATTGTCAGACAAAATTGTGTGTTTAGAAGATTGTAAGACATTTGGAACAGTTTTTTTACTGACAGATCTGACAATCGTCTGTTCTTAGCTTTAGTTTTTGTACAAAAATTTTGTTGAGGTTCCAATCAAAACTAACACTACGATATTACAGCAAAGTCCAAAAAGTATTAATTCTTGGATCAAAACTTAAAAATAAAATAACGTATTTAACCATTCTTATATTTACCTGGACAGCATATGTCTGCAGTGGAGTTTTTCCAGAAAAATGTCCCACGAAAAACGTAAACGATACCAAAATGAATGGAAACCAAAATGTCTGCTTACGAAACATCTTCATTCGCTGATATAAGGTGCGATTGTTTTTATCTGTTATACCATCATTGGCATCATCCAGTGCTGGTTTGGTAATTAACTGTTCATAGAGCATATTGAATTCAGCTTCAATTTTATATTCAGGAACCCATCCACGTAGCCACTGTAGCGCTCTAATAGCTTCTTTGAACTTTTGTTGCCTTATTAGCCATGTTGGACTTTCAGGTATAAAAAATAAAGCTATAATAGATATAACTGGAAATACTGTGTTAATGGCTGCGATTGTTCGCCAGTCTAAGAATGATCCTAAAATAAATTGTACAAAAACACCACCGATGACGCACGTTGAACCCAAAACCGAAAGGATACCTCGGTATTTAGGTTCGGTTATCTCTGCAACATAAGTGAGAACCTATTATGTTTAATTGAGTTAAATTAATAAAATTCAATAAGACTGAATATTTTTTATTATATTTACTGGTGCTTCCATAAGACCTCCACCAATACCAGCCAAACAAAGAGCTGCATAGAGATGTTCAGTACTTGTTGCAAAATGAAACAAGAGCCATGAACCCAAAATTGGTAAATTCACTATCTATAATTAATTATCGTATAAATTATTTTTTAATTATACATTTCATTACATTAAAAAATATTTTAACTAGCCAATACTTACTTGCATGGCCTTACGTTTCCCAATGGGCTGACTGAAAGCTCCAGAAAAAAGACACCCCAGAGGAACGCAAATAAGGTTTATAGAACCTTAAAAAGTATTGAATTTGATTGATTTTATAATTTATAACAAAAGAAAGAATTTTATCAACTTACTAAACCATGATATTTGATCTCTGTTTAAAACTATATCACTTGGCTCACGGCCATCACCTCCTTGAATTGCTGGAATAACTATTGTGGGGAATCCCAAGGTCATTCCATAAACTGAAATAAAAATAAATAATATAAATATTAAAAATAGGATTATTGAAGCTCTGCATATGTTTTTTTTACGAGCATCAGCAAAAATTTTGAAAAGAATAAAATAAAATAAATAAAATACCTGCAGTCAAATTCCTACGAAACATCGACCTCAAGATTTCAATTATCAAAAATGATATATAGTACATTATTAAACGATCGCCTAGGAGGCGAACAAATGAAATTCAACAATGAACAAAGTCCTCAATTTTGTATGTTTGTCTGTACGTCAAACAACGGCAGTCTAGCCCCTAGGCCGTTGAACCGATTTATTTGAAACTTGGTTCTACTGATTTTTATAAAAATTTCAGGAACCTTTTAGTTTTTATTTCTGAAAAAAGCTCTAATAGTAATTTTTGTAAAGGACAGAATAGATTACATTTTTAAGTGACACCAGAGTTATGCCAAACGCTATATACTGCTAAATGCAAGCGTTATACTCGGTATCAAATGCATAAGACAGTGGTTTTTCGTCAATTTTAATTGAGATACATTTGAAGTGGTAATCTCTAAAATTAATGGGGGTAGGTACTTACCGATATAAATTGAAGAATTAAGAATTTTTCAAATTTCTTCTAGGAGGCATTTGAAACATTCTAAAGAGTTTGTTTCTTAAAAATATAAATCTATGCCGATGAGGAATTTGATTATTTATAGCTTGATAAACTTGTAAATATGAAAAATCGTGTTTTTTTTTTAAAAAAAAGGTAATCATTGAAGCTGGTTTTTTAAAAGAATATTTTTGTTAAATTAAATTTTGTAAAGATTTTGAAGAACAAAACTTGGTACGCTATTTTAAGTACCTATTTATGTATTTGCAGGTTAAAATTAAATTTCGAAAAAAATCACCTGTACCAATTTTTGAAAATATATATGTGGATATCTTAAGGTTACCCCACACCAACGCGAATTTTCGGTGGCGACGACGAAAACAATAATAACAACGGGTTGTTTTCATTGACAACCACGTGTTGTTATTGTTGTTTTCGTCGTTGCCACCGAAAATTTGCGTTGGTGTGGGGGAACCTTTATTCTCAAAAATAATTTTGTTTTTTTTTTAATCCTAAACTTCAATTTTTGGAAATTTTGATATTTTTCTTAAAGTTACCTATTAGAAGAAAAAATTTAATATAAATCGTTTAAAGAGATAATGAAATTCCAAAAAATGTTTCTATTCGAGATATACTGTTTATAATGGCGGAGTCTTTTATTTATTCCTATTTGTCGGTAGATTGTACGAATGATAGCTCACAGAAAAATTTTAACCAAAATTGAATTTTTTTTTTTAGACTTATTTTTCTTAACTCTTATATGCTAGGTTAGGTACCATTGGTTAAATTATTATTTGTTTTCTAATCTGCAAGATAATGTCAAAAAACTGCTTGGTACTTATTTACTATAAGTTTTAAGTTAATAATAATTTAATAAATTATTTATAAAAATAAAATTATGTTAAATAAATAATAATATTATTTTAGATAATTAAATTAAAATTAGTAATACTTAGAAAACTAATAATATAAAGAATATTTATAATACTTTGGAAAATTATTTATTTTTTATCAACAAATTGTGACAAGTTTATGTAGTAAAAAAACCAATCGAGTCGATATGAAAATATACATTTATTTTGAAACTTTTTTAAAAATCAAAAAAAAGTAATAAAATAAATTTTGATAAAAAATAATATTTTAGCTTTAAATTATTAAAATATTCTGCTTATAATTTTTTTTATCAAAATCAGTTAAGCCGATTTGGAGAAAATTAAAGATAAAAACTGGTTATATAGAACCATTTTTCGTAAATTTTTTGCTCACCAAAAGGTAAATTAAGGATTTAAAATAATTGAATTTTTTGTTAAAAAATATGGGGTCCTAAAATATTTTTGGTCCTAAAAAAACAACAAATAAACCTGTCCGGGGAATGCCAAAAAAACGATAGCCATTAGGTACCAAGTTTGAAAATTAAGCACAAGGGTTAGTAAATGCTGTTGCTAATGTTTCAATGAACGATAACACATTTTTATCTCTTCAAAAAGCTTTAGTTTTAAAAATTTTGCCGAAAACAATAAAGCTACTCCACATTACTCGATCTTACACTACATAATATAAATTATGTCGCTAGTTAAAATATAGAGTTTTCGAATTTCTCAGAGTTTTTTAATCAAATTAACTAAACCATGGCGTAATGGTTATGTGCGTAGGACTACTATACGTCGAAGGTCTTAGACTGGGAGATCGAACCACCTATGTATATGCCATCTAAAAACAAAAATGTTTTTCACAGTCTACTGCCTCTTGTGAGGAATTGTCAAATCCCCCAAGAGTATCTCTTGTCAGGAAAAAGTGCTTCTCACTTTAGCCGTTCGGATTCGGCAGGTCCCCTCCTTCCCTGCCAATAACACGCCACACAGGAATGGTTGTAAATCACTAGGTCCTGATTCTCTACGATCCGTCCCACTATCCTGTAATATAATATTTGTTTTATTTAAACAACAAAAATATCAAGAGTCCTTAGGCGAAATCGTTTTCACATTTATTTCGAAAAGTCGTTGGACCCTACCAATAACAAAATTTAGAGACGACTTAAATATTTATGAAAAATGGACTATAATGGTATAATCTATATAACAAACCAAACATGGTATGACTTAAATATTTAAGCAGACCTTAAATAATGAATATTATACATGGTACGGACTCTTAAATATGAAACATAATAAGGGTATTCATGCAACGTCGGAAAAGCATCGTAAACGTGGTAAACGTCTTAAAGTTTACGACGTCGCGTCGTAAACGAACTGTCAAAATTTGTATGGGAAATCTTTTTACACAAATCTTAAACTTTAAGACACAAATTTGTGTCTTAAACGAAGATGGTAAACATCGTAAACATATGGTAAACTCTCGTAATCTTAGAAGAAGAAATGTAGGAACGGGGATATCGACGAAAAATGAGGTTTTTTCAAAATAGTCATGTGAGTTACACAGACACAAATGCATCACACATGCATTTATATGTTGATCACAAAAATAAAAATACATACATTTTTGCCAAATTACTCAAGAATTAATAATTCATTGAAAGCAATTTGTTCATACAAATGTATAAAATTACTTTTTTGGCTTATTTTGGGCATTTTTAAATTGAAGATGACAAATTTTGCGAATGTTAAAATTAAATTAAATGTTTTAAGGTATTTGACGTTAAACGAACAGCTGATTTGTTTACCATATCGTTAACCACATTTACGCAAAATGTTTTTTGGTGCCTTCATGAAACTTGTGTTGGAAACTTTACGATTTTACGACAGTTTAAGACGTTGCATGAATACCCTTAATATGTTGTATGGTTCATTATTTATAGTCCATACCCTTATGGTTCATTTTACTTGAATATTTGGGATCGACCCGTTTGGCCGAATATCAGTTGCCCGTGGCACGTTTCCCCGCGAGATTTGATGATACTATTTAAGTACGAAAATATACTTTTCGGGATTGACAGTACCTTATTAAAAAGTATTAACTTAAAAAATATTCTAAGTTAATATTTTTTAATAAAATATTTAATTTTTTTGATAATATTTTTAAATTATTTTGGCCAATCAGAAGCAGTGGGCAAGGCTATGAAAAAAGAAGTTTAAAAGACAATTTTAGCTAGAAAAAAATTTGGAAAATGGCCAAAATTGCTTTCAGAACTTAAAAAAATGATTCTTCTCGCTTAATTGGCATTTTAAGCGTTTTTGTTAATTGTTAGTTAGTGCGTATTTTGCATTTTTGACATAAGTTTCAAAAACGCTTAAAAACCATTTTAAGCGTTTTTTTTTTAATTTTCATATTTTTGCAATTTTTAACTCAGAAAATTGCAAAAACGCTTAAAAGCCGTTTTAAGCGTTTTTTTTAATTTTCTTACTAAAAATTATTTTGGCAATTTTTAAATTTAAAACTGTCAAAACGCTTAATATGCATTTTAAGCGTAAAAGGAAAATTCCTAAAACGCTTAAAAAACCATACTAAGCGTCCTAAAAACAAACCAAAAAATGAAAATAAGGTTAATATATCTCCCAGAGAATTTCTAGAGGAGGTCTTACCTCCACGGAGTTCTGACAAGAACTGATTTTATTCCGGAATTACTACTGCTTAAACACATTTTTTGGTCGGCGAATTGTTACATTCGTTCTTGTTGATTCTCATGATTTAGTGTAACCAAAACTAAATGTATTTTAATATGGAAAGTTGTGTAACGATGATTCCGAAGTCTGATTTCGGTGCTAATGACAGTGAATACGTGGAAAATGGATGCTGTGATTCTGTGCTAATAAACTTAGAACGCTTATGAAACAATCGGAAGCATAAAAACGTTCAACCATACTTTGTTTAGTTTTTTTTTCAGTTGATTGCATACAAAATTACGACGAAAGTATACCAGATAACGACACTTCTTTCTTGTTTTTGTCTCCAATGACGTGAAAAAAAAATGAAATATCAACAAATTTGGCAGTTTATATAGTTTTTTTAGTTGATTGCTTGAATTTAATGCATACAAGATTACGACACTTCCTTCTGATCTTTGTCTCCTATGACGTGAAAATTGAAATATCAACAAATTTGGCAGTTTGTTTAGTTATTTTTTTGTCAGTTGATTGAAAGAAACTTTGCATACACCCAACCTCGCACCTACCCAAAATCCTATAGTGAGCCAAGCAGGGGGGTTGCAGGGGGGCAGCATGCCCCCCCATACATATCTCACCTTGGTCCAAAGAAAGGCTTTTGTACAAGAAAACTGTTGACATACATAGCAAGAATTAATTAATTTATTTTTTCGAAAGTTTTGGAAAAACAACTTTTTTTACCAACTTTTTTTTACATTTTCAAACCGCCACTTCCTAGATAACGAATATGCATTTTTGAAGTCGCTAGGTCGCTTAGTTTAGCCGCAAATCAAGTTTAAAGGTGTAAACTTTGATGCCTCTAGGACGTCTAGTTTAGCCGCAAATCGCGTTTAAAGATAAAAGTCGATTTTTCATAAAATTACGACGAAAGCATACAAGATAACGCCACTTCTTTCTTGTTTTTGTCTCTAATGACTTGAAAAAAATGAAATATCAACAAATTTGGCAGTTTGTATAGTTTTTTTAGTTGATTGCTTTGAATTTAATACATACAAGATTGCGACACTTCTTTCTAATTTTTGTCTCCTATGACGTCAAAAATTGAAATATCAACAAATTTGGCAGTTTGTTTAGTTTTTTTTTTTCAGTTGATTGAAAGAAACTTTGCATACACCCAACCTCGCACCTACCCAAAATCCTATAGTGAGCCAAGCAGGGGGGTTGCAGGGGGGCAGCATGCCCCCCCATACATATCTCACCTTGGTCCAAAGAAAGGCTTTTGTACAAGAAAACTGTTGACATACATAGCAAGAATTAATTAATTTATTTTTTCGAAAGTTTTGGAAAAACAACTTTTTTTACCAACTTTTTTTTACATTTTCAAACCGCCACTTCCTAGATAACGAATATGCATTTTTGAAGTCGCTAGGTCGCTTAGTTTAGCCGCAAATCAAGTTTAAAGGTGTAAACTTTGATGCCTCTAGGACGTCTAGTTTAGCCGCAAATCGCGTTTAAAGATAAAAGTCGATTTTTCATAAAATTACGACGAAAGCATACAAGATAACGCCACTTCTTTCTTGTTTTTGTCTCCAATGACTTGAAAAAAATGAAATATCAACAAATTTGGCAGTTTGTATAGTTTTTTTAGTTGATTGCTTTGAATTTAATGCATACAAGATTACGACACTTCTTTCTAATTTTTGTCTCCTATGACGTGAAAAATTGAAATATCAACAAATTTGGCAGTTTGTTTAGTTTTTTTTTCAGTTGATTGAAAGAAACTTTGCATACACCCAACCTCGCACCTACCCAAAATCCTATAGTGAGCCAAGCAGGGGGGTTGCAGGGGGGCAGCATGCCCCCCATACATACCTGATGAGTACCACGCGGGTACTTTTGTTTAAGAAAGACTTTTTTACAAGAAAACTGTTGTAATAGGCGCCTGCCTGGCGACTTGACATACCCTAAGCGGAGCAACGGAGTTGCGTGAGCGGCACAGAGCCCCCCGAAAAGGGAGTTTAAATCCTTGGATCCCGCGTAGCGGGCCACCCGAGGTACTTTTGCTTTAAAAAGACGTTTGTACAAGAAAACTGTTGATATAGGCGCCTGCCTGGCGACTTTACATACCCTAAGCGGAGCAACGGAGTTGCGTGAGCGGCACAGAGCCCCCCGAAGAGGGAGTTAAAATCCTTGGATCCCGCGAAGCGGGCCACGCGAGGTACTTTTGCCAAAGAAAGACTTTTTTACAAGAAAACTGTTGTAATAGGCGCCTGCCTGGCGACTTGACATACCCTAAGCGGAGCAACGGAGTTGCGTGAGCGGCACAGAGCCCCCCGAAAAGGGAGTTTAAATCCTTGGATCCCGCGTAGCGGGCCACCAGAGGTACTTTTGCTTTAAAAAGACGTTTGTACAAGAAAACTGTTGATATAGGCGCCTGCCTGGCGACTTTACATACCCTAAGCGGAGCAACGGAGTTGCGTGAGCGGCACAGAGCCCCCCGAAGAGGGAGTTAAAATCCTTGGATCCCGCGTAGCGGGCCACCCGAGGTACTTTTGCATAAAAAAGACTCTTGTACAAGAAAACTGTAATAAAAACTTCCAAATGATAAAAAGAAGCTTTGCATACACCCAAACAAATTGTTTTTCAACTTGTAAATCGGCCATTGGGCGGTGATTTGAGCTATGTATTTTTGTTTTAATATTATAGAAAATACTCTTAAAAGTAAAAACAAATTTTAATTGTTAATGCCTAAAGACCATTTTAAGAGTTTTTTAGTGGCTTTGCACTACCATTAATGAGTTTTTTACGCTTAATGAGCTAAAAAAAACGCTTAAAAGTAGTATTAAACTTTTAAAAAAATTTATAGAAAATAATAAGGAAAAAATTTTAAGCCCCATAGCATTTTTAAGGCTATGGGTGTCTTAAGGAACCTGAATTAAATCTATTTTCTTCAGCTTGAGCAGTGATTTAAGCTATTTCTGTTTCAAATTTGAAAAATAATTGTAGAAGGTAAAAAAAGTTACCCTTTAAGGCCATTTTAAGTGTCGCTTTTCACTAGTTTTACGCTTAAAAAATAAAAAAAAAACGCTTAAAATCCATTTTAAGCTATTAAAAAGAAAATTATACAAAATACTCCATTAAACAAATATTGAAGCGTTTTCAAATTTTTTAGCGCCTGCGAATCAGTACTGAATTCATTTTTACGCTTAAAAAGCATTTTCAGCGTTTAAATTACCAAAACGCCTAAAAGGCTTTTTAAGCGTAAAAGGAAAATCCCCAACGTTTTTCAAGCTTTAAACACTTTGGTAATTCATAAGCACCAGAATTACCAAAACGCTTAAAATGCTTTTTAAGCGTGAAAGGAAAAGCCTTAATTTTATTAAACGCTTAACAAACTAAAACCCCTACCAAAATGAAAAAAAGTTAAAATATCTCTTCCGGAACAATTTATCGCAGAGGTCATGCCTCACCGGAGTTCTAAAAAGAACTGAAGTTTATTCCCCAATCACTATTGCTTATATACTGCATTTGGACGGCGAATTTGTCACTCGGTACTTGTTGATTCTCATAATTTAGAGAGACCGAGCAACATCCCCCTACGAAGTCCAGATAACAACTGAAATTAATGTCGATCGAACATGCTTATATACTTTTTTAAAAAAGGGGAGGAGCCTAAACCAGTGCGGTCTTCTGCAAACCAAAATAGTAGGAAACTTCGTTCTCCGTGATTCTCATCATTTTGTGTCACCAAAATGTATGGGAATGAAATTTCTTCATGCGGTGTCGCCATAGTATCAAAAAGTAGGATCCTGCGGGGAAACGTGACTCGGGCAAACGTGCCACGGGCAAACGTGGAACGGGGAAACGAGCTGCGGGGAAACGTAGCCAACCCGAATATTTAAGTCGTTTTTAAATTTGGTCATTGGTAAGGCCCATTAAGTAATATTTCTTAAATTTGAGAGTATCGAATTTCAAACTTGTGATTAGCATAAAAATAATTAAAGTGTACTTAGTGACTTTTTGTAATAAACCAACGATATTAAAGCTCACATAATAGCCTTGGGCATTTTTAAAGAGCAAACGTATTTTTATAAGAGCAAACGTCACCTATATTTTCATTAAGTATGTTTGGTTTAACATATAAAACCACTTCAACCACAACGTAGCACGCGACTCATTATAGTACATGTATTTTACAAATTGATTTTCATTATTTCATGGCTTTTTTGCAAATTGTGATATGAATGTCATGAATAAAATGTTAAGATACAAATGTGAATAGTTCAAGAGAGTTTTTTTTTGTTTTTGAGTTGCAGCTCATCTTCCCACTGTGTTCATTGATGTACGAACAAAATTAAAATACTTGCATAATGAAAAATATAGGTACCTACCTATACTCTTTTTTTATGATATCCAATGCTATGTAACATAATATGTGACTTTAATGGATTTTAATTTAATTTATTGTATTGCGGCTGTTCCCATAATATGTTTTGTATATACATATACACATATAAATCTTAATTTCATTTCATTAAAACACGTTTAAAATGTATCGGTTTTCACGTCTGATTTGCAATAACTATGATTATTTGCACTCAACCGATAATTGTATTAAGCTTCTTAAAATATACATATCTATCTTCTATAAGTATATGTACATACATTGATTGATTATCACCTTGTGCGGAACCATTCATCTCATGTTTCATTTTATAACATCTACCATAAATCTTCAATGTCATCTATTAAAAACAAACTCCAAATTATTCGTCGAATGTGAAGAAAATATTAATATTTTTATTTGCATTGAAGTTTTAATAAAACTTAATATTGTAGATGGAGTTGGAGAAGTCGAAAAAATTTGTTTTCGTCATACCCTCTGTCGTTTTGGTCATAGTCTTAACGTCTTATGTATGTTCGTACGTTTGTGTAGGTACATCTTAAGCTATACTCACACCGACTAAAGCAGAAACAAACAATGAAAAAAAAAAACACCTGTTCGTATAACCCACTCTGGAAAGACCGCAAATACCAAAATGTTTTCTTTTACTTGAATTTTTTGTTGATGTTAGTTAATTGATCGTGCTTTATTTGTTTTCTCCTATTGTGTGGCGAAATTTATCTTAAAGTACTGACGCAATGCCATAAAAAAAGTAGCAATTTTTATGCGAATTCTATGGAAGTGGTATACAATTGACCTTAAATTAAAAATTTGTATAGTAAAGAACTCGTATTTTTTTTTTAATAAATCCCGTACCTATAGCGTTTTTTTATTTTTTTAAATTTTCCCTTCCGCGTCTTAATGGGGAGAGATAAACTCCCCCTCCTATACGATTTTTTTTTTCTTCAAATATACTCATATTGACGTTAAAAATTGTCAAAATTTAATAAACAATATAGGTACCATTTTATTATTATTAGTTATTGTATTATTCATACCTGAATGTCAGTTTATTAGACTTGACCATTCTTTATTCCGTCAATTTCATTATACCATTTTGTTTGTTAAAATATTTTCTAAAAAACAGTATTTAATTAGCGGGTTCAGAAAAATGAGATTTTTCTCACTCAAAAAGTGAGCAAGCGAATCCAAGATTATTTTCCTCAGAGCTTTGGCAGCAAAGCTGAGAAATTTTGCTGATGAATCCTGTTCAGGTAACTGATATTTCTGAGATCTCCGAGATTTTATTTCCCTGAACGTGCCTAATATTTTTTTTTTTTTTGAAAATGTGGCAAATTTTTTGTACTGCTTTTTCGTTTATAACTTCTAAGTTATTTGCACTATAGATAAATTGTTGTATTTATGGATAATATAAATTTCAACAAAAAAGTCGGTACTTATTTTATTTTTCATAAAAAGTAGCACAAACAGATAAAAACGGCAAAACATAAAAAAAATCTTATTTTCAAAATAACGGGACACCCACAAACCCGATTTTCCCGTAAACTCAGATTTATACTCAAAATCTGCATTCAAACTTAGACCACTTTTCTCATTGCATGTACCTATTGGCATTGGCTACGCTTAGGTAAACATGAGCTAAAATATGTCAATTTGCGTTTGAGGATTTAACGGTTTACAATATAGAAGAAGGTTTAAACAACAAATATATTTTACATTGATTGAATCAAGGTCCATAAATAAACATAAAAATGTATCCAATAAGACATTGAATATATTTATATGTATATAGGTAAAGGTAATAAAAAGGTTTTTTTCTTAAAATACTAAAATGTTCAGTTAAAGTGTAACCATAAAATTAAAATGCCTAACGCATTCGCGTCATTACCAAATATCTTCTTTGATCATCTTTTATGAGAATGGATGTGTTTGAATTTTTAAATTTAAGTTGACAAATTATATCATACACATAGGTATGGAGCAGATTATAAAGGAAGACCTAGAGTAAAAAAGAAAAGTAATTCAAATTTGTAAAATATTAATAATTTTTTTAAATAACCTTCGAATATTTTTATTAATGATTAGTTTGAACTTCAAAACGGTTTTCAAGGTCGAAATTATAGAGAAAGCCTTCGATTTTCAAACCTCATATTATTTTTTTAAGTAGGTATGTACATACGTATCAGATATTTCGTAAATATAGGTTTTTGTTTGATTTTATTTTTGTTTATTACAAGAGAGAGCCACGAACTAGCGTAATGGTTATATAGTAGCGGTGTTTTTTTGAAAAGCCCGGGGGGAATTGAATGACAAAAAACGACCTCGGTGCTAAACAATTAACATGTTAAATGCAACAACAACTAATCCCAGAGAATTCTCGGGGTTTAACTTAAGCGCACAGAAAAACTGTGCTACTGGCATACATGTTACCGATAGTTTGTATGAAAATTCCATGTTTTTACTGTCATGGCGTCGCTAATCCCCGCTGTCGTTTTTTTCAACCAATTCCCCCCGGGATTGCAAAAAAACACGCCTAGTGTGTGCGAATAACTGTCTGTCGAAGGTGTGGAATTTCGAATAAAACATTTTTTTTCACGGGTATATCGCCTCATGTTACATTTACATAATTTGTAGTTCATTTGTTTTTCTTATTCTGAATTTGTATGACAATCATTATAAAGCCCCTCGACATACATAAGCTGTGTTTTATTTTCTCCCAGATCTGAACTAGATAAGATTTGCTTACGAAAACACATGTATCACAAAAAACAACACAAGATCCCGCACTTTGCTTTTGAATTTGGATTTCCAAATCCATTTTGAACACTCAACTTGATTTTGCAAATGGCGTCTGCATTAGTGTAAATAAAATGCCTGTTTGGTAACTTTTTTTTTAACAAATTTCAGGTTTCAGTTCAGGCTCTGCTCTGAACTAAAAAATAAAAACGCCTAGTGTTAAAGCAAAATGATGAAAAATATTTCCATTAAACAAATTTGGCAAGTACAGTTGCATGGTATTCTATCAATTTGGCTTGTGTCAATACGAACAAATTTGACATTAAAATGAAATATCACTTTTTTTCGACACTGCTCATTAACATTTAAAATTAACAAGAAAAATTAAAAATTCAAAAGAATGTCAAAATCAACTTATTTTTGATTTGGATCTGTCAAAAACACGATTTCCCCACTTTTTGCGTTCCATGGGGCAAAATAAATTGATTTATTTTTGATTTTGAATCAAATTTGAAAATCTATATTTTTCGGTAGATTTACCCCTCATTTTACTAACACCAATACGAATTTAAACTGTCAGCTGGAAAAAAGTGGTTTTTGAATTTGAAATTTATTCGTTTTGCGAAAAGATTGCTGAAATTGTTTAAATAAATACAATCCTATTGAAAAATGAAAGCAGTTTAATATGAAATTTATTGCATACACTTTTCAAAAGACAACAAGTTTGAATGAAAATTTGACAGCTATATGCCGCACTAGTTTCACAGACTATAGAAAGTACACCAATACAGTGGCAACAAAAATCAATTGGAATTGTGTTCCATTGGCGAAGAAAAAAAATCAATTTTTTTACTGAAATCTGAATTTACCAATAGAAAACCCCATCAATTTTCTAGATGTAAACTCTAGTTCGATTTATTTTATTTATTTTAAGGTTCCCCCACACCAACGCAAATCTATCATGGCGACAACGAAAACAATAACAACAACACGTGGTTGTCAATGAAAACAACACGTTATTATTATTGTATTCGTATTCGCCACGGCAGATTCGCGTTGGTGTGTGGGAACCTTTATTCGTAATTTTATTTCATTTCACATTTAAAATTGAGACGCAAACTAAGTAAAACTATAGGTATAACTACAGGTAATTTTTATTTTTCATAGTTTTTAATAATGAACAATAAGTAAAGTAGACAAATTCTAACAAGCCTATATTATAATAAACTCAAAACAAAAAAATAAACGCTAGTGACAAGTTCAAATAAAAAAGTAGTGTTTAGAAGTTAGAAAGTGTATGTGTGCAAACTTAATAATACTTTTTAGCGACAACAGAGTTCTGGTTGAATGTAGTAGATTTTCGTTAAGATTTACTAAACTTAATTTCAATTAGCAGTTAATTTTTATTAATAAATACTTGCATTTTTGAATTAATTTTTGATAAACTTTTAGTTTATTTGTGAATTAGAAGATAGTTAAGCATTTTTTATTAATAGGGGTGTAAATCATTAACTTCTCTCCTCTACCAATGAAATTCATTGTTTGGCTTCTATATAATTAAAATTTTTCAAACAGTCCAACATCCTAAAAAATCTACTTATTAAGAAAAGATAATATTATAAATAATAAAAAAGTCAAATAAATAATTTTCTTTTGTTTGTTTGTTTTCTAAATATAGCTATGTATAAATCAGCACGATCATATAAGTAGTACGAAATAATTTTAAAAAGGTAAAATTTTTCAACTAAAATACATTGCTTAGCGCTCGTGCGTAAGTTTAAAAATTCAAATAGAGAATTTATATAAACGTTTATTTTCAAAATAATTGGAAAAGGTATATTTGTTCAGCATCAGCATCTGTATTTACTTTTGAAAGAATTCAACGATATAGTGTGTATTATATCACTGTAAGAGAAATGTGGGCATTCTAGAGTTTACCGGTAACAAAAAAATTTTAAAATAGTATTTTTAAAATTTTATCAATAACAATGTTAAATGAAAACAAAACCTTTCGGTTTTGAATTACATTATTCATAGCATAAACATTGAAACTTTTAAGAAAAAATAAATTTCATTTGAATCTCCATCAAACTAAGTCGAACGAGAATGAATAATGAGACACAGAATAACACAATTTTACCAATTTTGATGAAAAATTCTAAGTTTTACGAATAAATTCATGAATTTCCACATTTGGGAGTTTTACAGTAACATATATGCATGCATTATTTTAATTTCAATTTATTGTATATATATGTACAATGTACATACATACATAAATAAATATTTGTACATTAAGATTATTATCTTTTATTGTAGGTACTATATTATAGTGATAAGATAAATAAGACAATTTTAATTATTTATATTTATGAATTCAAATTATGGTGCATCAAATCTAAGGTACATAATATATATTGTGCAAGTAGTCAAAGTTGAAAGTGTCAGAAATTAAAAATGGCTGTTCGAGTGCCGATAACAACAACTCACAGCATCATTAGAAACACTGGATCCACCATTTTTTTTCGATTTTGACAGATGCCGTTTTTTTTCGAAAGTCAACGTCAATTTGATCGTCAAATCATAATCATTTTTTGGCGCAGAAATTGCTCTCATCAAATATGCAGTTGTCCTGCTTGCACAAAATTTGTTTGATCAACTTCAGTCAATTTTTTTGCAAACGTATTCGATGTTATCAAACATATATGACTTTAGCAATATATAAATAAAATATAAAAAATGCTTTTACATAAAATCTTGTATGTTTTCGAAAAAGTTGACTTTTGAATTCTGCGTTTAAGAACATCTTGGAATAGCATTTTTGACGCAAATGAAATTTTCGAAAACGCATGACATGGTTTCCAAAGGAATAGACAACGTCAATCAAATTTTTTTTGATAGACTTATTCCACTTTCAAATATAACGGTTCATAAACCAACTCCTAATTTTGTTAAAACAAATACATACATGTTTTTGCATATTTTCACTTTTGGTTTGAATATTTATCTTACATGAAATATTTATTTGAATATTTATCTTATATAGTAAATATAGTGAAAAGTTAATAAATCCCGTTTTTTTTATTCTTTTCTTTTATTTATTAGTTCCATCTTTTACCAAAACCAAAAAAAAAACAAAAAGTGGTTTTTCTGAAAGGTGGAATTTATTATAATTATTCAAAGACTAAAATAATAAATAGGTAATTTAATGTTGACATAATGATTAATGTTTTTAAAGTCATGCCTTATTAATATTACGAGTTATGAAATTATATTACAATAAATTTATTATCAATTAAATAATAATAATCATTAATCTGACACCTTAGGCTAATAATTATAAACCAGTTTTTATCAGGCACAATAAATTCACAAAGATCAGTTTATATTTATGTACCTATATATATCAATGTATATTTCGAAGAATAAAATAAACAAATACAAAGTAGATACATATATAGGGTAACTGCCCTAACGCACTTAACAAATAATAGCTGTGTTTTGGTGAAAACGTGGTAAAATAGCAACACAGCAAATCTTTTTTTGGTTTGTGTAAAAAATACGAAATATTAATTTATAATCACTTATTTATTTGTTATTGTTTGTGTGTAAAAATTTTGCTGAGTAAGCTATTCAGTTTATTTCAAAAACACGACTTACGATGTAGTTAGGGAATTTAGATAGTATAACAATAGCCGTGTTTTTTTGCAAGCTCGGGGGGAATTGGATGAAAAAAACGACGACGGTGCTAAACAATTAACATGTTAAATGCAACAACAACTAATCCCGGAGAATTCTCGGGGCTTAACTTAAGCGCACCGAAAAACTGTGTTACCGGCATGAATTGCATACATGTTATCGATAGTTTGTATGAAAACTCCATGTTTTTTACTGTCATGGCGTCGCTAATCCCCGCTGTCGTTTTTTTCAACCAATTCCCCCCGGGCTTGAAAAAAAAACACGCCTAAAGTATGTAAGGTACATTTTATGTATGCTTTGATACCTCTTGAGTTATAATTTTCTAGCAAATACCCTATACGTGCGTTCCCAGGAATTATAAAAAAAATATTTTTAAATTCATTGTTTTTATTTCATATAGTTTGCTATATGAAATAAAAACAAAAAACTATGGAAAATGTTTGCCAAGTCGGCTTTCTTTCAAAACCTTAGGAAGACTAAATTCAATGAAACAAAATGTACGACTGGGTCGCACGAACTTGCTCTTATGTACCGATGAATATACCTATACTGTGATTTTAAAGTCAGAATATTGTACACTTATTGATCTGATTTTAAAAGAAATAAATTAGTTATGGGAGCCTATATTTAATGTCATCAATGAAAAAAACATACATACATAATATCGCACCCTTAGAATGAAAGTGACCTAACTCAAAATTTCTGTAACTTCTGATTTTTCAATAAAATAACCTTAAAAAGCGAAATGAACTCGAGAACCAGGTTTTAAAAAAGATGCCGAATTTTGTAGCTATAGGTCACTTTCATTCTAAGGGTGCGATATGTAGTTTAGACATAATTAGAAATAAATTGATTAAACAACGCACAAAAGTTTTGACACCAACGCGAAGTACAACCTCTGATTTCTTTAAAAAATCTTAATTTATGAATTTGAATAGTCAGTTCGAATTTTTTTTACAATCGTAAATAAAAACAAAATGAAAGAGAATAATGGCTTATTGTAAAATTTGATTTAAATCGTACTAGTCATTTTCGAGAAAAATTTAATTTTCCTAAACGGTTGTAAGGTATAATAAATAGTTTTTGTTTAAAATCCGTTTGGTGCGAAGTTGAATAAAATTTTACCGTGTTTAAGTTTGAAATGTTTTTTGGTAAACTTTTTAAAATACACATGTACGTGTCAAAATTAACAATAACAATTTTCAATGAAAGATATAATTGGCGCCTAAGAAGAATCTGCAGAGAGTAAGGAACGTTGACATACGCAAATGGACACAGCCGAAATATGCGGGCAGCACATGTTATGAGAAACGTAGATGATGACAGGTGGTCAAAAGAATTTACAGAGTGAATACCTTTTAATGCTATAAGATGAATAGCACGTCCAACAAAAAGATGGAGCGATGAATTACGTGCTGTTGAAAAGTATGGTTCCAAAAAATGCATAACAAAAACTAATAGAGAATAAAAAATAATGGGAATAAGGCTTTCGCTTGTACAAATGGATAGTTCTCGTTAAATTGTGCTAAGTCGTATCTATTTACTATACAGGGTGTCTCGAAATCACCCCCACAGAAGAAAACCATGAGTTCCTGGGGTCATTTCAAGCCGAAAAACTTAAGAGGTAATTTTCTCAGGTAATTTTCTCGTTTTCGCTTCGTTTTTATTCTTTTTCCTTTGACTGCTAACTTTGCCAAACAAAAACAGATTTTTGTATTTTTTTTAATTTAAACAAGAACAGTTAACGGACTTTCATAATAATAATAAAAAAATATACTTATAATAACGTGTTTTGTGAATAAACCATATCGAAATAAAAAAAAAAACAACCTAAAAATGCTTAAAAATGTGTTTGGTAATAAATTGCGGGAAAACCGTTATCCATACAGAAAAAAGTTGAACGGTAGATACAAATTTCTAACTGTTCTCATTTAAATAAAAAAAAATTCAAAAATCGGTTGTAGTTTGGTAAAGTGCGGAGATTTCGGGACACCCTTGACCCTATATATTATTATTAGTTTCTAACTGCAATCCATCTCAACTTCAACTGTTAACAAAAACAATTATTCTTAAAAAATAATGATAATTTTGTTGCACTAAAATCCATTTCCCTAATCTTGTTCTTGAACCCAAGTTTGTTTAACAAAAAAGCTGTATAGGTAGGTATACCTATCTCAAATTAAGCAATATTATTCTTAATTAAAAATATTTCAGAAATATTTGAATGATAGTTAATAATTGTATAATTTGACTGCGCTAAGATGTATGCATAAAACAAGCAAACACCATTTTCTCATCACATTTTAAGAATATTGGATTTACGGTCGTAACAAACGAGTTCTGGTAATATCTAACAACCTAAAGTTTTAAGTACCTGATATAATATTCCTGATATTCAATAATGTGGTTTCAATTGTGAACTGCGAAGTTAGTTTGTGTATAAACAAAAAAGAAAAGAAATTACTTGCAAGTTCGATTTTTTGTGCGTCATTCCCTCACGGTAAAAGATTATAGAAGTTAATTAGTAAGTAAAAAATATATATGTGCATATTTGTTAATTTTTTTTTATGAAGTTAAAATGGATATTCAAAAGCTTAATCAAATTGAGGTTATGTGGTAAGTTTTATAGAAACTTTTATTCGAATTCGTGATTTCTTCATTTCTTTTTAAAATGAGGGAGCGACTACCTATATTGTGTGAGGGAATGATTCATGCGTTCAATACAAGGATTCTTAAGTCACAAAAAGTATAAAATCTGGAGAATATGAGCTTCAAAATAATTTTATTTAGGTTATTTTTTACTTGATATATGTATGCATATACATAGGAATAGATACTATAGGTACATACATATATGACAGGTTATGGATTCGTAAAAGAAATCGAACTCGGGATTTTGATCAAAGTTGACGGTCGAAAAAAGTAGGTCTCGAAATTCTGTCCGTCTGTCTACCTGTCCTTTCAGCCTGCAGCCTAAACCGGGTGGGTCGATTTTCTTCAAAGTTGGTACCTATAGCGTTCTTTGGGCATTCCCCTACACGTTTTTTTTTTTTTTTTAATAACGGTAAAAAAAATATTTTTTACAAAAAGGCAACCATTTCATAAACAAAATTCTGAAAAATGATTAAAAATGGTATCACTGAACCAAAAAGGTACGTAGATACAATAAAAAAGTTTGTTGGGACAATAAATTTATTTATCAATTCTCGTCCAACAAACTGGTTTATTGGGCCAATAAAAAGCTGTTTATTGGCCCAATAAATATTTATTGATACAAGCAAAAGCGGGTATTGGCCCAATAAACGTTTATTGACCCAATGAACGTTTATTTATACAAGCAAAAGTGGTTTGTTGTCCCAATAAAAGTTTATTGATACAATTGAAAAAGTGGTTTATTGGCCCAATAAACGTTTTTTGAGCAATAAATTTTGACCCAATAAATTATTTATTGTCCCAATAAACTATTTATTGTCCCAATAAACTATTTATTGTCCCAATAAACTATTTATTGTCCCTATAAAGTATTAATAAGTTGAATTTATGTTTTTAATTACAATTTACTGTTATAGAATTCACATTGTGTACATGCTGTGATTCTTATAAGAGTTGTAGCATAAACAGACTGTGAATTTTATGAGAATCGACCATAATTTGAAAAAAATAAAGTATTTAGCTACCCCTCTAAACTTTATTGGGACAATAAATAGTTTATTGAGCCAATATAAAGTTTATTACGATAATAAACAAAAATGTTAAAATCAATTAAAATGTTTATTGACATTTAATAATTTGTTTATTGCGCCAATAAACCCATTTATCAAAGTAAAAAAGAAGTTTTATAAAAAAATTGTTTGGCGCAATGTATGAGTTTATTGTGCCAAAAAAAAGTTTATTGATACTAGCAACCGGTTATTAATTTTTAAATTTTAATTTTCAATAAACGGAGTTTAATTGAGCCAACAAATCGTTTATTGAATAAAAATTTTTGAAATAATAAATGTTCGTAGTATCAACAAAAAGTTTATTGAGACAATGAAAAAACAGTCAATAAACGGTGTTTATTATTGATATTACAAACGATTTTTTTTTCAGTGTACTTCCCATAGAACCATTTTTTTGTTTTCGATTTTCTCATAAACAATTCAACTGATATTGATCAATTTTTTTTTATGGAGAATGTTTGAAAATGTTTAAAAAGTTTTGTTTACAAAAGTTTTCAAAAAAAAATTTTTTTTGGATTTTCAAAAAAAGTTTAAAATTTTTTTTGTTGAGAACTTAATAATTCGAAAACGACTCCGTCAATTTTTATTAAACTCGGCATGTAGCAGAATTTTTTTAACATTATCTAGCAGATTTTAAATAAAAATTATTCTTATTACCAAAAATAACGGTACCTCCCATACAAATGTTTAAGACTGGTTTTGAAAATCTCATTTTTCTCAAATCCTACGATTTTGATTAAAATTTTTGTGTGAACTAATATCTGTACGATCTACCATATTATTGGAAAAAAATTATCTATCGTTTAAAAATGGTATCTCTAGAACCATTTTTTTGATTTTCGACTATCTCGTTATCAGTTGAACTGATTTTAATGATTTTTTTATTTTTGATTTGATTTTTGATTTTTGCACAAAAGCTTCAAATAATTTCTAATAATATTGCATACCAAATTTTTCAAAACAATAAATTATTGATTTTTAAAAAAAAATTTAAAATTATTTTTTGAAAATTCCATATTTTTTTATGTATATTTTTTTAATTATTTTTTTAACTCCGCATTGGGTACAATTTTTTTAATTTAATTTTTATTTAGTAGGTATTTAATGTCCCGTTTATCGTGTTCGTGTTCTCTATCATCTTTATGTCAGATTTGATTTAAATCTCAAGTTAAACAAGTTGGTTAAATTGTATAAGCAAGCAACCTACATACATGTTCTTGTTCCAGTTTTTTGTCGCTTTTCAAAGCTATACGGTTAGAGGTCCAATTACTATAGATTATAGTTCCTACTATGTATTTGACTTCAAAATCTGTTCCTTGTTCTAATCACACTGTAAGGCAGTAAGGTACCTCTTCAAAAGGTTTAATTTTAAAATACAATAAAATAAAATAAAATAAAATAAAATAAAATAAAATAAAATAAAATAAAATAAAATAAAATAAAATAAAATAAAATAAAATAAAGTAAAAGAAAATAAAAGAAAATAAAAGAAAATAAAAGAAATTAAAATATAGTCAAATAAAATAAAATTATAATTTCGTACAGCATGAATTTTAAAGTACAGAGTTTTGAAACACGACACTATGTTTAACTTTCTCTCCTACATCTAAACTTAAGAATAAGAAAACAAATCCTCAAGAAAATCCTTTTTTGAATTTCAAATTCCGTTCAGAGTTACATGCATTTGCTTCAAATTGTAATTTATCTTGCAAAAATACCATATTAAAACTCATGCAATTATTTTTAAGAAATAAAAATAACAAAAAAAGTCATGAATAACGATACCCCTGCAAATACCTTTAATTATATCATTTACTCTATACGATTTAGCTTCTTAAAAGGCACTTATACGTAACTTACGTAATGTAAGTACACATAAAAAAAACAATTAGCGGTCGATCATCTCATTTACCTTACATGCAGATGCGGTTACAAAACAAATAAAATAATTTTCAGAAAATAAGTTTTATGCGGTATTATTAAATACAAACTATATAGTAACTTTTATAAAGAGACTTACCAAAGAGAAGAGTATTTTTCACGTTTACTGCAAGAAACTGTGGTAAGGCTCTTCTGAATTCCTTAATCTCTTCACCACCATCGATTGAATTTCTGTGATTTCCATTTTGCATAAAAAGTGGACGTTCCTTCGACTCCCTGGATAGCACACGAAAACAAAACACATTTCAATTATATGTACAAAATAACTTCTTTAATTTTTTTTTTTTAAATTCAATTTAATTAAAACAAACAAACACATGTGTTTTTTTTTTTTTTTTTTTTTTTTTTTTTTAGTAAATACCCCTTTCCACTTTTGGGCTGAAATTCCATCGTTAAAGATAAAATCAAGAGAAAATATTTAAAAACCGCTTGCAACAAATTAAAAAAAAAATAATAAATAACAATAAGGTATAAAATTGAACTTGACAAATTAACAATTTATCACGAACTAGGCTAACGGGGTGTCGTGCTACACTGATTCAAAAGTTAGCACACTGATTAAACAAACTGCGGGTAACGATTTTCATTTTTCACGTAGAAGTCGCGAATTAAATAATTTTAATGATATTTATTGTTAATTTTTTTTTGTATTTAACTTAAGTCACGCTTCGACTCTTTTCAATAGGATTAAACTAAATTACTTTTGAGCAATACGAATTTGTAGTGTTTTACTTATAGATCTTGCATTTTTTTTATCGAGAGGTATTTTCGAATTAAAACTATATATAATATAGCTAGAAGTAGGCTTTGTTTTTGTGCGATCGATTAACTATCATCTGTGATTACAGTGATATTATGTTATATCGCGTCCGTTACAAGCCACCTGATCGTGCGGCGAGCTTAATGTGATCTGAATTTTAAAAAAAGCTTTCTTGGATACTTTTTGGTTTCGATTTCTATTTTGTCAAGCTACCATTGTAATGTTATTCTTGTTGTTGAAATTGGTGGGGCACCTTCATAATATACCGGCAGTAATATTCAGGAAATAAAATTCAAGCTTTATTTATAAGCTTTTATCATGACTTTAAATTATAGTAACTAGGTTTTGAAAGTTCGACTTTGTGTGGTGGCAGAAGCGAAATTTGTTGAAAACACGTGAGTAAGCCGGGAGAGGGAAATGAACTCGAGCTTGTGACGAGAATGAGATTCCCGACCTAATTGGAATTGTATAAAGTCAACAAACAAGAATGGAATGTAATATGGTTGCACGCCGCGCTCGTGCCGCCACCGAACCTGACCGAAAAGTTGACTTAAACAGAATTAGAAAGAGGAAATGCAATAACTTGATTTTGAATTATTTTTTTTTTTTGGGTTTTTGGAACCTGAAGTCGAACTTGTCTTGGGGTGACAGAAAAACATTTAAAGAATAAACATTAATAATTATGGACAGTAAAATTTGTCTTTAAGAATGGGAATTTAGGTTTTATTGACGGTTGGTGGTACAATTTTTCTCTTTTGAAACAAACTATATAGGCAACTAATACTTTTGACTTGTTTGACATTTTCTTGTTAAAGGTATCATCACAACCATAAATAGCATACCTAAATCTTCAAAATGTGCATTACCTCTAATGAGAGCAAGTAAATGTTTCGTATAATTTATTTAAATTTCTGATATTAAAAATGTGAATTTCCAACGATTTTGTTAACTTTCCATATTGGAAATTGTAATTGGTCCGATTTGTCGAATCGAAAATTTTGACGTTTCGAGGTCCAAAGAATTAAAATCCATCGTTTTTAGAGAAATGTCTGTATATATAAGTGTGTGTACGAACGTTATCGTAAGTTCGTGATACGTTCTATCGTTCACCGTATCTGAAGAACGAATATAAAGATATTGGCTTCAAATAAACTTTACAGTCATAAAGTGCAGAAAGGGGTTTCAAAAATTTAACAAGCGGTTTTTTTACATATAGCAATTTAAAAAAAAGTTGTAAAATGTGATTCGTCTCGAATATCTCGTGAACAATAAAGGCCAATGACTTCAGCTTAATTCTACACATAATTCGACGTAATGAAGGATTGGAAAGAATTAAAAAAAAAAATCACCACACAGTTATTTTTTTAATCAAAAAACATGCAGACATTTGTAAAAAGTCGTTTTTCGGCTCAAATATCAATTGAGAACAAGCAATGATATTGACTTCGGGTTAGTTTTTTTCTATACACGATGTTATATTTTTGACATAAAAGGAGAAACAAATCATGATGTCAATAGCGCTTTTGTGAGTATTGAAGAGAAGACGAAGAAAGTGGGTTTAACGGTCAATGAGGGAAAGACCAGGTATATGCTGTCGTCAAGAAAAGACACCCAACACCGACGTCTCGGACAAAACATCACCATAGACAGCCATTACTTTCCACAGGATTTGGACAACAAAGCTGAGAAATTTTGCTCAGGAATCCTATTCATGTTACTAAGATTTCTGAGATCTCTGATATCCCATTTTCCTAAAATAAAACCTTAGTTTCGTTCGTTGAACTTTATGCAGGGTTGACCCAGGTTTTCTTGACAAATCCAAGCACTGTCAAAAAAACTGGGTTTCTCAGTTTTCAAAAAATTCCAGTGGGCTTTAAATTGTGTTGTTGACATTAAACGTATAAGAAAAAAGAAGCTATAATGTGTTTTAAATTAGTTTTAAAAATGAATTGAAACAACATCAAGCGTTTTCCTTTTCTATTTCTATTTGTTATCTTTCAATTTCTCTTTTAATTTCTATTTCAAAAATAACCAATTACCTGAAACAATTGCAAATCCACAACAAAATATTTGCCTCACAACTCATGGAACTTTGCAGTTTATTCGTTACCACAACTCGCCACAGCAAAAAACCTAGTGCTACTTCAGGGTGAGTTCAGGGCGACCCCAAGTCTCAGAAAACACAAAATTTAATTTTCAGGGTGAGTTCAGGTTTCTCAAAAAACGCTTTAGGGCGATCCCAGGGTGCTGCCAAATTTTTTAAATATTTTTCTTAAGAGGTGATGAGGGTTTTCTACCACAAAACTACCACTTTCTACACATTTTAGCCCAAAGTTCTATCGTCCATATAAAAAAAAAATTTAATTGGACTGGAATTCGTTGCTATAATGCAGAACTAGTCTAAAGCTAAGTATACACGATTGGAAGATCATCCAATATTGGCCGACTTTTCGCAAAAAATTTTCACCAATTTTCTATCAACCATGTAAACAACCAATTTTATCTGTCAAAAGTGACAGAAAAAAAAATTGGCAGCCAATCGTCAGCCAATTTTCTTGCAATCGTTTGAACTCGTCTAAACACACAATTTTTTTATTTTCAGATAAATGGACGATTGTCGGCTAATTGGATATTGGATGATGTTCTTGCCAAAAACATCATCCAATTTTTAATTGGCAGATAAATTTGTTCTATTGTGGAGGAAAAAACAAAATTATATATTCGCTTTTGAAGAAAAAAAAATTGAAGAAGTGTTTTTTAAAACAACGAAAAAGGGCACCAGTACGATAACTATGGCGCGAAGAACTGATAACGGTTTTTTGTAGAGGGGTCAGAAACAAAAATTTTTATTTTGGGAGGGGGTAAGTCTATCTCGCCCCGTTTAGGAGGTAGGGGCAATTTTAGAAAAAAATTACTTAAATTAAAAAAAAAAAATATTAAAAAACAACGGCAACACTTACAATAAAGTACTTTACCGGTTTTGAAAGCTAGAAATCTGATCTATAATTCTAAATTTAAACCAAATTTTTATGTCAACAGTTTTTGAAAAATTCGTATGCAAACTCACAATTTTGATAAAAAAAAAAAAAAGTTTAAACCAATTTTTTTCAAAATTGTGAAATGAAGTGCTAAATTGGCTTTTTGTGGTCAATGTTAATATCAATTCTAAGGATAAACTCATACTGGAGCTGCGAGCAGAGCGGAGATGTGAGAAGTGAGCAGAGCGACGAAAACAAACAAACGTGTTCTTATGCGAGCTCTCATACTGAGGCCTCTAGCAACGAGGTATCAGTTCTCATAAGAAAGCATGTGTTTGTTTTTAACGCTCTACTCACCTCTCGCATCGCCGCTCTGCTCGCAGCTCCAGTATGAGTTTAGCCTAAATCGAACAAAAAAAAACCGAATGGTTTTATGTTTATGTTTTATACTTCACTTCTAAAATAAAGTTTCAAATTCTCTGCCATCTGTCAAGAAAATTGTCTTCCAATGAGTCTACCAATTTTTTAATCTCTAAAGTCTTCCAACCGTGTAAACAGACAATTTTTAATTGGAAGACACAAAATTGTCGGCAATTGTCATCCAATTTTCTACCAAATATTTGTCTAATTTTTGGATAAAATCTAACAACCGTATAAACGGACAATTTTCACTTGATAGAAAATTGGCAATTGTCAACTCATTGGTTGCTATTGGCAGACTTTTGACAGTTCGGCCAATATTGGAAGATCTTCCAATCGTGTATACAGCTTAAGTCACATTTACAACATTTTTCAAAAACAACTTAAGTACGTAAAATACTGACCTTCGACATTATGATTATATTCCATTATTAAAATTCTGAAGGAACTATACTGCACGTATAGGAATATGTGGAATATGTAGGGAATTCGCAGAACACAACAAGTTTCCTTAATGACAAAAAAAAAAAATTTGGACTCAGACGAATTGTTCAAAATTGGAAGTTTTGGGAACATAGGAATTTTACTGAAAGTCGTTTTACTGAAAGCGGGTCTACACATAAAGAAAAAATCCTCTCAGTTCAATCTACCTTTCCCTATCTCAACCCTAAAACTTATGAATATCTCGTGTTTAACCCAAGAATATTACTTGAATCTGGCGCAACGGTGAATTTTGGGTGGAACATATACATACCCTTCTCGCTTTTACGCACATACCTGTCTCACTGGCTGCGCCCTTCAGTAAAATGCCTAGGTATAACAGGCACTATATGAATCCTTGTTTTGCCTTTGCCCTGTTATTTTGCAATCAATTTCTCGTTTTTTTTTTTTTTTTTTTTATTTAAGATTTTTTGACATTACCAAAATGGTAGTGGGGTTTAAGAATATATTTATAGATAAAACGCGTTTAAATCCAAAATTACACAAGACAGAGGTCAATACCTTTAATAATAATTAAATTTTATAATATAATGATAATGTAAGTATAATGACATCGTGTTAATGTGATAATAAAGATATTTTATTTTATAGCTTGTAAAAAAATACAGAACAGTATTTCAGTGCGCAACTTTCAATCTTCAATTTAATCTGTGCGATGCCTTAATTAATTATAATTATATTTCATACTTCCCTCTTCATTTACATATATGTAATCTCCTTATTTATTGAAGAAAAACAACACTGGGGCGCCTGATAACTTATATTGCTTTCACAATTATATAAATCAAAGCTTTTAATTACCATAAAATTTTTGGATATTTTTGAATTTTAAGGCCCAGTTTTACAATGTGTTAAGTGTTAAGAGACCTGAGTGCCACTTATTCAGGTTTAAGTATAGACTTTGTGAAAATATAAGCCTAAGGATTTGTTCAGAGCATTATTATTTTAAAGTTTTATTTTTAAGCAACTCCAAAGTACATATTGAAAGAAAATCTTTTGAAATGATGTATAGCCGTTGATCTTCAAACGCTTGTTACTTTAGTTTTATTATTCGGATCCTTAAGATTAACATGTTTAGATTTAGGGAAAGTAACAAAATATCATTACTTATTTCGAAAAAAAAAATAACTGAAGAAGTTATAGGTACCTACCTATTCTAACACAAAAATCGGACAATTGCTTTTTGAACCTTTTTTCAATGTAAATATCTATTAAAAATCGCAGTGTTTGAAAGCATTTTTGTAACCGAAATGAAACCAACAAAGAAACTTAAGCTAACTACAGACGATTGTCAGATCTTACAATATTGTCAGAACTGTCGACGGTCTAACAATAGCTAACAATTAGCTGACAATTGACATATTTCTTACAATGCAAAATTGTCCGTTCACACGGTTGGTAGATTTCTTCCCAATTTGATTGTCAGCTATTTTTGTATCTCTCTTTAACCAACTCATTGACATTTCGGACAATGAAAAATTGTCAGCAATTGTAAGATGTTTTCAATTAAAACATCTGACAATGACCAATAAGTCTGACAATGTCCTAATCGACTGACAATGATAAAAATTGTGTGTTCAGGTGATTGTAAGATACCTGACAATTTTTTGACAGATTGTCGTCTGATAATGACGTGTCTGACAATATTGTCAGACTAAATTGTGTGTTCAGACGATTGTAAGACATTTGGAACAGTTTTTTCACTAACAGATCTGACAATATTGTAAGATCTGACAATCGTCTGTATTTAGCTTTAGAATAAAAATCGCAGTTGTCTTATCATAAATGCACAAGAAATGATGTGCTATGTTTTTTTTTTAAATGCAACTTTCACACTTTTGCCAGTATACCTATAACCTTTGATAATAGTAAAGGTTATTACATCCAACAAAATCTAATGTAAATAAGCTTTTAATCTCTGTAATAGAATCTTCCATTCTTTCATTGTTGCATAATAAAAGCAAACAAAGCCATACAAAAACAGGTTCATAAAATCAACCACAGTAAATTAATATTTAATTGATATAGAATAAATGTATTTATAAGAATCTATTATAAAACAATTCATCTTCTTTACTATATTGTAGGAACATAAATTCAAAGAAAAACTAAACTGGTACCTATATTAGTGACGAGATTTTAATTAACAATAAACAATTGATACCACAATAGCTTATAGCTAAGCAATACTTGTTTGTTTGATTTTTTTTTAAGTTGGCTTACCACACGTTTAAAAATTACAATTTAAACTTGCGAGGTCATTAATTTTAACGTGCATCTAGGTATACACCTTAGACAAGATGGTAACATTTGTTTGTATAACAATTTTTTTGCTGGAATAAGCATCTTAGAATTAATATGTATCGTAAGTATATATGTATGTAATGTATGTATGTATATTCATGCAGGGTGTTACTTCTTTGCATAAATTAAAACCAGAATTATTTTAAAACTTATGGTGTAAAATCTTTATTGTGCGGAATGAAGATTTGCTTTTAAGAAGAATGAAGTGTTTAAGATGTAATGTAATGTATACTGCTTAATTCACTTGTTAGCTTAAGCTATGGCTTTAATTCACAAGCTAATGGGTGACTTATGAATTAAAAATTGATTAATTCTTAAGCTAGTTAGTGACTCATGAGCTGGTTTTATAGTATGTACCACAACATTGGAAAATTGCGGCAGTCATTGTTATTTCTAAGCAAGGTAAGCTACCAACAGATGTAACTTCCTTCCAATATCTCTTATACCAATAATGGCAAAATTGGATTCAAGAAGTTTGGATTCAGTAACAAATATTCCACGATAGACCAAGTGCATCGAATTACGGATGTTGTTGAAAATGCACTTGAAGAAAAACGATTATATAAGGGGTTTTTGTGTGATAACACACTTGCAGTTAGGCTGCCAAGCTTTCGCACCATCATCCGAGTTCAAGTGCTACCTGGGTATAGAAAGTTTTTTCAATTAAAATTGAACAAAGACCAAGCACAAGGAGTCTGATGATCGGCGTGGCAGTCGTGAAATAGCTATAACTTTAGCCTATAAAAACTTGGTGGTAGCTCACTCAAGAGTTGTTGTTCATTCAAACCTTCAACGAAAAACAATTATGTTCCGCTCTATTTCTAGATGTTGCTCAAGCCTTTGACAAGGTTTGGCATTTGGGATTTGATAACAAACTGCATAGAGACCTCCCGACGATATTACCGACCAACTCTTTAGAGTACGGTAGGTACGAGCAAGAGTATTCGGCACTTAATAAAATTGTAGCCGGTGTACCACAAGGAAGTGCTATAGGACCAACACTATATTTGTTATATGCTAGGGATATTCCAATGGATAAAAATGCTATAATGGCCACATTTAAAGATGATACTGCCATTTAAGTGCCTGATAAATGCGTTGTGAAGGGTACAGAAAAATTGCAAGATGCAACCGATAAAGTAAGAAATTTGACGCAACAATGTCCTTAACTTAAAATATAGATAAATGTATTGGTTACTGGAGAAGAATTCTGACCTATCTATCCAGAACAAAATGATGTTATACAACCTCGTATACTCTACTCGGTGTCAAACCTGCCTGAAGGCAAAATAGGCAATTGCCTAGGGCGGCACTTAACTGGGGCGGCAAAATCAATACAATAATTTCAAAGCGAAAAAGGTTAATACATCCATCTACTTCAATTACTTCTTCGTTCATCGTTGTTGTCCGAAGCGCTGGACCATTCTTCAAAAACATGCTTTTTGTACTGTCAACAGAAATGTGTAACGAGTTTTTATGCCAATAATTATCCTTTCGAAAATGCTTCAATCAAAATCAAATGACTTTTTAACCTGTTTGTAGGATTTTGATAAATTACAACAGTATGTACGTTCAGATAAACCGTTCTTAGGAATATTTGTTTGAAAAATTATAAAAGGACGCTAAAAAATTTCTACGAAAATGAACAATCAAGTGGATTTCTTTATGTCTGATTCAAGGAGGCTTCGTAGCCACCGTTATCAACCTGAAAAAAATCTTGAGACAATCGATCCAAAATTTAAATTTTAAGCTGATTTCTTTTTATTATTTATTTTCTCTTGATAAGCACTTTGCGCAGTACCAGTTTCTCAGCCAAAATATCGGACTTCTTTGCGACATTTCAAAGAAGGTGGAGTTAAAAGGCTGCGAACAACTTGAAGCAACATTAACAGTAATAATTGACAACGAAGTTCGAAAGGATATTATAGCTAAATACCTCTTAAGGGAAAATAATATATTTAATAAAACTTCTGCTTTGTCAATTTTAAACTATGTTGTATTTAGCTTCACACTTCTTACTGGAATTGTGTGGGAATTTGCTAACGACATTTAAGATACTAATTACTATTAAGGTTTCCTTCAGGTGAAGCCATAGCTTTTCGAAGCTTAAACTTAAAAAACCTATTTTCTCTGAACAATGACCCAAGAGCCATTAACCGCCCTTGCAAGTTTTTCATTCATAGGCATGCTTAATCCCATTTTAGAAAAAGAAACCAGAAATCCCTACAAGAGTTGAAAAAATTTTAGTTTCAAAATTTTGTAAACATGTTATTAAATAAAATCCATGTAAATATGTTAATGTTGTTGTTGTTATTTTTTTTTTTATTCAAGGCGGCAAAATAACAATTTGCCTAGGGCGGCAAAATTTCCAGGTTCGGCACCGACTGTACTGAAACCCGTTTGGACTTATGGCATCCAACAAAAGCTGAAACCAACCAAAAATTCCAAAACAAGGTCCTTCGTGGAATAATAAATGCCCCCTATGGGCTATGGGTATAGCTCGTGATCTACAAATAGAAATAATTACAGAAGTGGTTAGAAAACCCGCTGTATCACATAATCAGCGACTGCTTGCTCATTCTAACTCCGAGATGTATTCTTAAATGTACGAGACAATGTTCGAAGACTAAGGAGAACCAAGCCTCATGACTCAGTAGTTGATAATCTAAATGCGATGGGAAAGTATTAAAACTTTAAACCTGAGATTATGAATTATAAAGATTGGAATCTTCGGCTGTCATTCTGGTTTGCCTACAAGCTTAACAAAATGGCGGATGGTGGTGGATTCATATTCTTGTACTAGTGTTCATGTTTTAACGCACAAAAGTGCAAAAATATGAATTCACCACTGCATAAATTGTTGTTGCAATTCACATCTATTCATCGACATGAGTTAAAATTACAAAAACAACAATGTAAACAAATGGGGTTTGGGGGATGGAACGTACGAAAGATTCCAATCTTTATAATTCATTATCTCTGCTTTAAACTTCTTCCAATGCGATTTTGTATTTAAGAAATAAAAATCTTTTGTCGATTCTTCATATAGAATTGTTCCACACTACTTGGTACCGAATATTACCAAGACGTGTCTTTTGAAGAATTCCACCAGTAGAGAAAAAAAAATTAGCTAGTTGGTGACTTATAATTTAAAAAAAATTAATTCAAAAACTAGTTGGTGATTTATGATTTAAAAAAATTGATTTCACAAGCTAATGGGTGATTTATGAGTACGAATTTTGTTTACTTCATATACAAACTTAAGCTAGCCTTTAAATTGAAAATTTTGCTAAGCTATCTTATGAATTGAAAATATTCCTACTCATAAATCACCCATTAGCTTATGAATTAAATTTTTTTAAATCATAAATCACCAACTAGCTTATGAAAACATGGTTCTTATGACTTATGAAAAATTTATTATCTACATAAGTCACATCAACAACGGGCAATTATTTTACTTTTTTGTTCTTCAGTCAAATATGACTTGCGGTGAATACTTTGCAACAATTTAGAACAACACCAATTGCAACAATTTAGAATTCACATTATATTGTAAGCTTTATAACCCCATTTATTCCGCATAGTTTCTCATGAAAACACGGCTTTGGTTATCAAAGCTACTTGAAAAGTGAACAATAATGTCACAAGTCTTTTAAATTTTCTGAACTGATTGAATAATTGGTATAGGTATGTGGTATAGCTTGGCGCTTCATCAACGTAAAATTTTAAAATGTCACAGAATTTTTTGGGTGAGCTGAGCCCGCACCCTAGCATATCTTTAAGAAAACTAGTCCCCTTTCACAGGAAATTAAGTTGCCAGCAATTTTCAGTCTTAGGCGAGAAGGGTAAGATGAAAGAAGAATTAACGAAATCTCCCCGGTCAAAGATTTGAAGAGATTTTTTTTTTGAAAAACAAATCTCTCAACAAATCTCCAGCAACATGTTTCCTCATGTAAAAGGGGACTTTGGGAAATCAGGCACGTATTAAAATTTGTATAATCTTGAAAAAAAACCAGCTATGTATTGTGTATGTACACAAGCATTTATTATAAGATGTGCTATATTATAAACAGTTATGTTATACAGTAAAATATTTCATAATAAAACACCCTGTATATAGATACATAAAGTTATAGTAAAGTAATAGTATGAACACATGTTATAGTAGGAACAGCCTTATATAGTTATCTTTTTACGAACTCTGAAAGACATCGATCTAAGTGTTTACAGTTATTTACACCACCAGAAAGAAAATCTTAGCATAGTAGCATATTAATAAGAATACCAAATGAATAAAAGGTGATTTATCGTGGACAGCTTGCAAGCTTTTTGTTTGCATGAATTAAAATATTTGCATGATTCGAAAAAAGCTTTATTTGTAGGTAGATATAGCATTTTATGTATTTGATGCAGTTGCAAAATTAACCGAAGTGGTTTGCAAAAGATGATGGGAGTAAATTATGACAGTCATGGTTATAATAAGCCTTAGGTAACATATATATGCTTACATACATACATATTATGTCAACTTAGTAGAAATAACCCCAATTCGTTGAAGATTTTTTTTTCGATTTCCTTCACCGAAGAATTCAAAATGAAACAACACAGCACTTTTCCTATATGGGCAATTACATAAGCTCAAGAAAAATAATAATAAAAGGAAAATATCTTTTTTTTTCAAACTTGTTGCTTACCATTGCACTTCTTTTTTTTTATTTCTGGCGTCAGTGATTTTTTTTTACTGATGTCTTAACCAATATTAGTTGACACAATGAAATTGTTTTTTTTTGTGTTCAACATAATTATTTACAAAAATTAAAATTATAAACAAAAATGAATAAAATTGAGTTTAAATAAAAATTTTTTTTACCCCCTTTAAGGTATTGGGTATGGTTCTTAAGAGCCAAAGAAAAAATTCATGATGGGACCCCATTACGTACCTACATAATTGCTACCTGGGTGATTATCTGCCAACTGTGATTCTTTGTTGCTTTACAACTTAATGTAAAATTTTCTCATGAATTTCTGGTTTTAATTTTGGAAATAAGTTTGTACTACAATTTTTGACACTAGAGATTATTTAAAAATTTTCTACACTTTCCCCTTGACTTGAAAAATAAATCATTTAATAAAAATGTTGTTCTCAGAGAAGTTTGACTACAATAGTTGTTTGATTAAATTTTGGCAATATCAAGACAAAATATTTGCTCTCGAATTAAATAATAATAATTGAATGGTGTCCCCGGTTTTCATATTAATTTTTAATCCAAAAGATTTCCCGTTGAACTGCCATCTTGTTTCTAGTTTGACGGCGTTTGTGTGGTGCCGTTTGAATGAGAGTCTAGGTTTTGTTCGATGTTCTCTGCCCCCAAGGTGACCTGGGGAATATCAGTCTATTGTCAAAAAACTCAGGGTTGCTCGGGTTTTAATTTTAAATCGAACGCTTCAGTGCTATATCTTCGCCATCTAATTTTTTCCTTCAATTCATTGTTTCATAGACTGTTGTATATTTAAGCATTTAGTCAATATAACTACATGAAAATAAATAAGTAACAACAATTATCAACTTAATAATTTATATTTACCAAGAAATTTATCATCATTTATCATTTGTCTGAATGCCAACAGCTGATTCGAATTTTGACAGCTCTGAATTCTTGCCCCAAAAAAAAAAAACCTGGGTCTTGTGAGAGTCATTTAGAGCTCACCCCGAACACACATCGAACACAGTGCAAATAACCTAGGGTGAAAAAAGTGCTACATAAAACACCTCAGAGAGAGTTTTGGACGGATTGGTGTGTCCCAGGGCTGACATCGAACAAACCTGCTATTTATTTACTGACGAAAAAAGTCAATTTATTTTACTAACGTAATCGTGCTGTAAGAGTGAAGTGTTTTTATTCTAAAAACGTATATGTCACAAAATTACCTGTCAGTACCGTGGTAGTGTTATCCAAGCGTGTTATGAAATTTTTGGGGTGATTTTCTAAAAATATTATATTTCTTTTAAAGTCATTTAATTTAAATATATCACCGATTTAATTTTTCTCAGAAGTTTTGGAATATGAGGTTCTATTAAAGTCTAAATGTTATAACCGTGGTGTTAGTACCGCGGTATACGAATTTATAATGAACTTAAATTAAATTAAATTATTTCAAGCAATAGTGTTAAAATTCTTGTTATTTTTTTTCAATTTAGAATGGTACCAATATAGTTATAGTTGATGTTGAGCATAAAACTAAAGTTTGCAACCTCGAAAAACAGATTTCAAAAACCAAAAAAGATGCAATTTTAAAGCACGTCAAAACTTAAAATATGATTCAGAAGCTTACCAAAAATATTGTTAGAAAGAGTGAAAACGCATTAAAATTCAAAAGCGATAAAACTAGTGTTGGTACCGTGTCCTCGTCCTCGAGATTTAATACTTTTCAATATATTTTTTGTTCCTTAAAAGTTGTTGTTAAATGCTCGCCTATAGATTTATTACCATCTCTATATGTAAAGGCGAACAAAATAAAAAAAAAAAAAACAATTTTCAATGAGATATAAAAAATCACAGTTGGCGAAAACATAACTAGTTTGACCTGTGGATAAAAAGTGAATTTTGAGAGGAATTTGTGGACAAACTGTACTTTTTCCATCAAATTGATTTTCGATTGGATTCACACGTATCGAATTGCCAATCGAAAAGGTCATATACATAGGTACATGGCATAGGAATTTTTTGTATGACGGAAACGAGTTAATTTTAGAGGCTGAAGCGGTAGTTGAGAAATGTCCAAGGGATTGTTTTTTGGAACCTGAAATGCGGGATAATCTCGGTCAAAGAGAACTGTTATCAGCATAAATTTTAAGTTAGTTCTAGATGATCTTATCTTAACGAATTTTAGGAAATTCCTTCTATCTATTTAGACGCTAGCTCGATATAAAAATGTACGCAAAAATGCCCAGTTGTACACTTTATATGGGAGGACCAAAATATTCCACACAAATTTACCAATCACTCAACCGATGTTGATGAAATTTTCAGGCTTGATCCATAATGAAATTAGAAATCTTCACCTGATACCTACCTCCTTTAAAAAAAAAAATATAATGAAGAGTTTTTCAATATAGGGATACTCAAAATTTGTTAGCTTACAGCGGCCATGTTGGCTACACACATATATTATGTACATTGAATAACTATTTTACGTTTAACTATACTAATTTTACATAATAAGAATTCGGTAATGTAATTTATTTATTAATGATTGGGTTACTGTTAATAGTCATTTTTCGCATACATTGTTATAAGCGAATTTTCTTCACGAATTTAAAATCATTCAGTCACTATGGCGTATGAGTGTTTTTTTTACAATACAAAATATTTAACTTAAACTTAAATAAATATAAAAATTGAAATTGGAAATAAACCATAAAATTCGATATATCTAATTTGTTAAACACACTGTTCAAGAGATGAGTCTTTCTATTATACTTGTTAACTAAATGAATTTACATTTTGTAGGAAATCAATTTAACGGCTCTTCGATAATTTTTAAAAGCTCATTATAATTTATTGAAAGCTAATTCTAAGAAGATTTATTTGTTTTGATTAAGTTTGCACGGTACAAAATGTTGCCAATGTTTATTATTATTATTACCAATCTTTTTTACTTGCTATATAAATATATAAATGTAGGTAACCTAAAGAGCAAATTTAAGATTCGTTATTAAATCGAATTTGAGATTAGAGAAACCGATATTACGTTGATAGAAAACACGAACCAGATTGGGTTTCACAATCTACGGCTGAAGTCATTTTAACAATATTTTTATATATACAGAAGCTCCTTTAAAATTTAAATAATATTGTACATATGTGTGTATGTACATACATAATATGTAAATCAGAATTTTCAAACGGATATTTTTTGAATTATTGAAAAAAAAATTTATATTTTTATTAAAATTCAATATTGTTTAAAAACCTGTAAATAAATATTCTTGAAATTTCCTTTTTGAATCCAAATTTAAAGAAATAATTAAAATTGTCATATAAAGTTTTGTTTTGAAAAAAACATTTTATACATATAAATAACATATGCAAATTACATACATACATATGTATGTACATATATCAAACGATTTTTAGTTTTGGTTTAAAGTTTTTAATAAATGACTTTCATGCTTTTGAACACATTTTTCTAATTGGATTTTTTGATTTTATATGATGAATGATGGAGAAATCGAACATAAGAATAGAGTCAGTAATGTTTCATAATTTATAAGCATTTGAAGGGTACAAGGAAAAAAACGACTTGAGTCCACATATATAGGTTGATTATTTACCAATAAAACACTTAATTCAACATCAAACATCACATTCTTTTAACTCAATAAGAAAAAACAACTTCTCTTTTATTTTTTTTTTATTTTTATTTTGTGAGTCGCAAAATGTGAAGTTAATAAAACGTTGTATCAACAATGTCAGCAAAGTTCAAATTATCAACAAAGATAAATACGTACATAATTAAATTTATTATAAAAAAAAGAAAGAAACAAATTTCGTCTTCAATAAAGCCTTTGAAGTAAATGAATTATAGGCTTTCTTATATTTAAAACCGATAATAAATATTTACGCTTTCTTGGAATATAGCTGTAATAAAATTGCGATAATCAGTTATTGTTCTATACAAATTCGTATTTCTCTGGCTTAGACCAGAGAGTTTATTCGATTGCGTCTTATTTCCACTCTTTAAATAAAACAAATTTCCTTAAACCAGTATGTTTAAAAAAATTCCCCCAGAAAAATTTATAAACCCCCCAAATTACCATATTTTAACAAACAAATCAAAGTTTTTTCCAACATTTTTTTTGTTTTTTTATTCAAGAACAAATTGACATCACTCTTTTAGGATTTTGTATAATTTTATATTATATTAATTTAAAATGGTGACAATAACACAACGGAAAGAAGATTATAAATAAGAAAATGTTGACTACTAACACAGAATAGAGTGAGCGTTGATGCTCATAGTACACTGGGACGTACAAATTATACACAGCTTGAGCAATAGGTGTATTCCTTTACTTTGAAACTCTGTGCATTTGTTTGAATTTCTACACATTTTATCTTTTTAGGTACATAATAGCTGTGTTTTATTGTTTTATTTTCCCCCAGATCCAATCCAGATCAGATCGCATTTTCATGCAAAATGCAAAACAATCCAGAATCTCGACAGTGACAACTTGTTGTATACCCAACTCTTTCTTCCTTTTTTTTTTATTAGTATACACCCGTTGTCTTTTCAATCCGAACGGTAGGAAAATAAGTTAGGGTTTTGTGCATCGGTATCTGAATATCACAATGAGAGGGAAAATAGAGTGAGGTTAAGCATTCCATATTCGTGTAAGAAAGAATCCCTTTAATTCACCAGTATCCCTACGTCCGAAATTGGGCTCAAGGGTAAACTGCTCGAAATTTGATTTTTATTTCACGGTATCATTTAAATCATTTAGCAAAAAAAAAACTCTTTAAGTCATACTATAAATATTATAGGTATCTGTCTACATACAAATTTGAACACAAAATGGTACAATTGAAATAGTCAAAGATAAACCATCACAAAACATTTCGTATGTATGAATTTTTGAACAACAAATTGACGGAATAAAGAATGGTCAAGTCTAATAAACTGACATTCTAGTATGAATAATACAATCTTCTATATAAATAAAAATGTAAATGTATATTTGTTCCTTACCGTTAATCACCGAAAGTTCTTCACCGATTGCTTTGAAATTTTGACACAATGTTGCATTCGAATAAGAGCGGGTTTGTACATACTCAAAACAAGAAAACAAAATAGTGGGATATTTTGTGCATGAAAGCAACACTCTTAAGTTTTGCAGTCAACATTTTTAACTATACGTCAACGGTCAAGCGAAAAGCAAAAAGCAAAATTCATGAGTGAACCCTTAACCACTCTGTGCTGAAGGAAGTGGTACCTTACATATAGCTAACCCCATTACAATGGGCTGGATCGCGGTTGGAATGAATTGAAAAGAATAACTTTCGATTTTAAAGAAGGACTGTTCAAATCAATAAGTTGTATCATTCTCTTTCAATTTCAACTTGAAATTCGAATTGTGAAGTATGCCTGTGTGGATTTTTGTCATTCCGCATGTTCGAAAGTCTGAACTGATTATGTTATAAGATACTAGCCGCGTTTTATTATCCTCGGGTCTGGGTCGGGGTTATCTTTTAACACGTAATACAAAAACAAAATTGTATCTCGGTTTCCATACAGGGGCCTATTTCACCAAATAAAATTTACAAATACAAAATTGTATTTGTAAACTACGTTTACGAATTTGTAAACAGAATTTCTGTTTCATAAATTTCATACATATTTGCAACAAGTTTGTAACAAAGATGAAAAAAGTGGTACAAAATATAGTTGTATAGTTTACAATAAAAAAACATGCGTTTCACCAATTATATGCAAGATTTGTAAACTAACATTTATTCTCACAAATTTGTGAGAGTCGTATGTGTAAAATGAAAAGGGCGATACATTTAAATATGCAAAACAAAGTTTAAAGTTGTTAGAAACTTCAAAAAAGGTTCATAAATATTCTATGATCTATTTATTATTAATTCGGGAGCAAGTCAAAAAATGTTCCTTTTCACATATGTACATATTGGTATTAATTTTAAAAAATATGTCTACCTTTTATATACTACATTCTGCTTTTCAAAATTCTTGATATTAATAAACAAAACACATTTTATTCACACAGTTTACACGGTTTTAAGTTTAAAAAGCAATTTTAATATAGAAATCACAATTTGGAGAAGATATTACACATCATTTATCTTCTGTAAGTTTTTTTCTACAATTCAACAAATTTTGTAAAATTCTTTTATTTTGTGAAACAGAAACTTACAAAAATAACCCAGTTTTCACAAATATGTACTTGTAAACTACAAACAAATATTAGTCTTGGTGAAACGAAAATAAAGATATTCCCACAAATGTCCCTTTGTAAATTACAAATATACTTTTGTAATAAAATAGTTTTGTGAAACAGAATAAATCGACTTTTCAACAAATTTTGTCAAAATTCGCTTGTAAATACAAATTTGTAAGTTGGTGAAATAGGCCCCAAGTTTCATTTATGTGTCCAAAAATTAGTTTTTAATTTTATGGGTAGATGGCTTTTCTGTTTTGCAAATGGTAAGGTAGTCCGAAATAGAAAGTAAAGAAAAAAGACAGTACCATACATAAATGAAACCCAAGCAAAAAAGAGATGGGCATACAACACTGTTTTCATTAGAATCCATATGACTTTATTTTCACGGGGTAAACCATATGTGTTATTGGCGATAATAAAACGTAGCTACTATTTTTTAACGGAGACATTAGGTTACGGGCTCAAGAAGCTCAGCGAAGTGGATGGTTTATAGCTATTAGAATTATAATAACATTTTTGACTCCCGAGGAATCGAAGAATTTTTACATTTATTTCAAAGCACTTGGGTACCAAATTAATGTTTTGTTTTCAAACCGCAACACTTTTGGTGCTAATATAAAAGTAAAATAAATGTATGCATGGCGAGTAGTATTCACAGATTCTAGAGTTCCAAATATGAAATTTAAGCTGGCAGATTTAATCATTGGGGTGATTGTCATTTCCTGCCTAACAAATAACACTGTAATATTATTTATTTATATGTATTTTCTTTTTCAAATTTTATACGATGATTGGGTTTGCAAGCCTGTGCGAAGCCGGGGTGGGTCAACTAGTAAATAATAATAATTTCGTATGTATTTTTTTAAAACTTTTTGCAAAGGAACTATAGGAAATTGCAAATGTCACCTAACCCACATTATTTTGTATTATTGGATATATTTGGATATACATATTATGTATGTTAAAATGGTTTTCCTATACCATTTTGAAAAGAATCGAAAACAGTATCTAAAATAGCTTTTGCACTCAAAGCCTCAATTCGAAACGATTGTTTTGAATTTTGTTCAAATAGCCTCCGGTTTTAAAAATATTGATTTGAAAAAAAAATGTTCTCTACCTAGACTTTGGACCGTATCGTTGTTGTGTCGCCGGTCATTGGCCGCGCCGAGTTTTTTTTTTCAATTTTTTGATAACACCAGAGTCAATTATAACATCGGGTCAACTTATTTAGTCACTTGCAGATATTAAGTCCGTGCAGTTTAAATTCATCTTATGATGTGATCTCTAATTTCATTTTTAAAATCGATATAATTTCGTATCTATCATTGGATGAATTCTATTCCGTGAGCTCTAATTTAATTTTTTGTTTGCGGCCCAATTTTAAGTGGCTGCATATTTCCATAAGCCTCTTAGAGGCTTCCGTTAACCCCATAAATGCGAAAACGTCACCAAAAAGTGTAAAATCATCTTTAAAAACAAATAAATTATTTATTTAAATCTATATAAAGCCAACACGTTTCGCCGTTGGTCGTCGCTAGGTCTAAAGAAGCTTGTCTCTTAAAATTATAAATCCTAGATATGAGAAATTTAAAAAATCACATACATACTGCTTGTTATTCCTTAGAACTATACAGAATTATATTCAGGGAATTGGCCATTTATAATTTCTTTAAACCCCATCATTTAAACAACCTTGATTTCAAATTCTGAAACGCATAAAAACAGTGGGTTCGATATGTGTCTGATAGTGGTTTAGATCTTTTAAAACTATTATATCGAATATGACCATATATTCATTGTTAGAGGCACGTTAGGGTGATTTTCATTTGTTTTTTTATTTACTTTTTCGCAATCTAACAAACGTATCATATTTAAACATCAGAACCACTTTAACAATTAACGTCTTTTGGTTATTATATTAACCGGGACCATTTTAGTCATTTATACATATCTACCTTGAAGAAAAGTTTATACTTCTTGCATATTATGTATAATATGTACGTTTAACTATTTTATTTTTAACTCTTGTTTATTTTTAATTGATTGCTTACATTTGCACACCACAATTTTTACGTTGCCTAGTTGTCATAATTAGTATAGATATTAATTAAAAAGATATAAATCAATTCAATAGACACTGAATTAAAAGTTAACAAAACTGCTTTACACACCAATCATAGACACTGTTGATTTCACACTAGACCAACTTCATGAAAATCCGTATAGTTTTTTTCAGAAGCATTGGGAAACAATAAAACAAACTCCGTCATGGCAGATTTAGTAAAAAAATTCCCAAATAAATTAGCAAGGCTTTTCTAATTACCAGTGTAAAGTGAATGTACATATGTACTAAATAATGTACAATATTATATACTAATAGGGTGATGAATTTTCAAACGCATATCGGTTTTATAGATGATCCAATATGATAGGTATTAAAAGTCTAAATAAAAATAAATACATACCAACTGTAATTTTCAAAGCATGTATTAAATCACTTTTTCAATTTGAAATTAATAAGGAATGGACCTTGAGTGCAAACACTTTACACTTATAATTTTTTCTCATACACATATTCTATAAGTAGTGTATAGGTACATGTGTTATTATTATAATAATGTCATTGTAACAATTTTTTCTTATTTAAAAATTATTAATTTTGGTAAATCATTATCATTCATATGTAGGAGTGTATATTTAAATACATCGGTACCTTTCAAATTATTGTTAATTTATTTAAAGTTCACAAAACAAAAACATAAGATTTTATATTACCTTTTAACGCTTGGACGAACTTGGCGTTGTGGCAAAAAAATTTATTTATGTCCGCTTGACAGTGCTCAGTAATTATTTAATATTTTTCAAGCGACTAAATTGTCGCTTTTGTAAGTCAATTAAAAGGGTGTTTTAACAGAAAAGAGTCTAAATGTTGAAACACGGCAAGGCTAATTTCAATTTTTCATCATTTTATGACGCCAAAGTTACAATCTTCTACTGATCTTCTTTCAAGCGCTTTTGACGTACTCAAATGAGATCGTTATCTCGATTTTTTTACTGCACAGCTGTATCAGCGCAGAGGTTGTTTTCAAATATATTAACTTAAGCTATATGCATGGTATAAATATTCGTATACCATGAGCTAATTGTGCATTATCGAAAACAATGCGTTGGCCATGAGCGCAGTTAAAATTCGAATTTGCGGTTTCAAACAAAAACCTTTTGCAGTTTGCATTTTTGACGCAGATGAAGTTTTCGGGGGTTGTAACATATCTCGACGATATACATTTTATATTAAAAGCCTATGGGCTGTAAATGCATAATTTACATATCAAATATTTGACCGTTATTGAAAAACAATCACGAATTCCATCGTAATCAGAAACTTTTTACAAGTTCCGAAAATAAAATATATAGACGATAACTTATTGAATCATTTATTTTCAAAACAAGTAAATTTTTTCAAAAAACGTTTCTTTTTTATCTAAAAGTGCTCACTACAGGTAAGCATATGTCCCTAAACAATAAATAATCAACTTCTCAAAATTCATGTATTAGTGCATCAATTCATTGTTTAAGTACTATATATGAACAACGTTAGTTTAAATCAACATTTTCGACCATCAATCTCAAGTTCTGAGTATCGAATCCCGATCCTATGCAATTTAAATTAAAATTCATGCCGATTATGAAATAATCGACATGCTTATATAATCTTATCATGAAAAGTACCCCTCCTGCCATTCGGTATCGGCAGAAATTTTTGGTCCTCTCCATTCCTATCCTACTGACAACACACAGAGACTATGGTAGAGAATTGTAAGTCACTAAGATCTGGTTTTCCACGAGCTATCGCGCCAACGAATACTATTATGAATTCCAAAAAGTATTCTATAAATAATGTATGTGTTACTGTCAAACTCCCAAATGTAAAAATTCTACAACTGATCGGTGAAACAAAGTTTTTAGCAGCATTGGTAAGAGTCCGAAATGTTTTGTTTTCAAAATCCATACCGGACTTTTGTTATAAACATGGGGATGATGTCTCATAAAGACAAAATGTCTTATAAAGATAAATTCGTATTTATATATAATAAACTAAGCGGACAATTTTCTAGAACTATAGCTTTAGACTGCAATATATCAGCCATCATATTCAAGAATATATCAAATTATTGGCAATTCCTTGCTCTACAATTTTTCAGGGAACGAGAAAAATCCAATTCAAGTCATCCTATATATCTTTCCACAAAACTATAAATTTTTAGTTACTTTCCTGTACTATAATCGATCAGAACTTTTTGCGTTTTTATTTTTGTAGGTACACAAATTTAAAATTTTTAATAAGGTTTACTAAAACACGACTCGAAAAAAACCGAAATAAAAATATTTGTAAAAAAATAATTTTTCTTGGAAGAGATCATAAAAACACCATTAGCCAAGAAATTAAGAATTCGTCGGCTCAGATCAGATACCTGGGGGATGTAGAATCAAGTCATCCGGCACGCGGAATCTTCAAATTTTGCCAGGAAGACATTGGAAGAGATCCTCAACCATTTTGGGGTGCTCAACTAAGGACCTTGGGTTCTACCACGTAAATTGATACAATGGAGTATCTAGGCAGTTCTATTCTATACCCCAACTAATAAATTCTGATAGTGGAGCTACGATTATCTCGATCTATATCGACACCTAAGTACTATCAATTATGCTTTTATTGTTTGCTATTCATGACTCAACTAAAATCGTACATTTTGCCATACTGAACAAATATTTATTTACATTTAATAAAAATAAAATATATAATAACTTAAATCTAGTTAAACATTCGCTGGACTATACTTTTGTAGTGGTCCTCATCTCGTTTCCAATTTTGCTTGGTACGATTGTACAATGTAACAAATTCCTTTTTTTCTCGTATATTTTCCACTTTCTCTAATGTTGCAAATACTTGGTGGTAAGATTTCAAATTGAAAAAAGCAACAGCTCGGCGGTAAAGAGCTTTTTCCATATTTTTTATCTCATCTGCGGACGTGGAATTAGTAAATTCCGTCAAATATAGAACGTCTTCATAGCGTTGTTCCTGCAACAAGCACGCAGCTATATTTGTTTGTAAGATTTGAAGAAGGGCTTCCATGTCAGCTCCATCTAAATCATTTGACTCTTTTGTCAGCACCTCGAATGGCTTGAAGGATATTAGGCACTTCGCAGCTCGACTAAAGTATTCATGTGCAAATTTTGGATAAGACTTGAACATTTCCACTCCATTACAACGAAATTTCTGTGCCAAGTCATAGATTTCCTTCACGTCAAGCTGAAATAGATACTTCGTGGGTGAAATAGCACTCAGAGTGATATCAAAGTAGATAGATTCGCCGGATTTGTTTTTAATCTGACAATGGCTTGTTTCTCCAAGTAACATGTTTTGCACCAAAATTTCAATATAGCAGTCGATGGGTGTAACTGCTGAACCCATTTCGAGCTCAAATTCATTCTCTCGACGCAGGTAGAAACTTGGACGGTCTTCAAGATTAGCGATTTTAGATATTTTTACCCGGCAAGCTGATAATGTTGTGGGTTTTTGTAATTTTTCAAATTGAATTGCAAGGACTGTTTTAGACAACCCCTTCTTTAAATCTTTCCATTCTTTTCCAATTACCCAATCCATTTCGATAGTTTTTATCAAAATAAAATATTGATATACTGGATAATTTTTTCCAAGTTTTCGTTGTTGTAAACAAAAATGTGACGGTTGACATTTTATAACAGAGGCTCTAGATATACGGTACTGAATATAAGAAATGATAACAAATATTTATGCACATGTAGAACTTTCTTAAAAGTGTCGATAGGGTAGTGTGGAAACAAAAGTTAAGCTGGAAACACATGACACCATAGGTTCGTCCCCTTTTCCTCGATGGAACTTTCTGCTTGAAACTTTTTCGCTTGTGGACAAGAATTGTAGGAAAGTGAGAGGGGCAGCCAAACAACGCCGGGCTATGATTTGAAGAAACTTTTTTGACGTTTCCCCTTTCCTTAGAGGCCAGGGGCCGGAACATACATCACATACATTGTATGAATGTATGTATCTTAAAGTAGTCGCCAAAGATTGCTCTGCAGTGTAAATTTTGAATTTTTTGAAAAACTTTACGTCACCTTAGAAAACACAATTAAAAAAAAATTAAAATTTACGTCCACTCATATGGGGCCTATTTTACGTCACATACATTTCTGTGATGTATGTGACGTATGTTTTGTGAAATAGGCCCCAGTTAGGGACTAGTTATAGCTTTCATTGAAAATTTGAATCTTCAGTTTTGAGGCCCTAAAAAAGCGATATCAGAGAATATTTTGATGCCAATAAAAAGCTGATGACTCGATTATTATGTCTAGTTAAAAAAAATATTTCATTTTGGCCCTATCTTTCACATAAAACGATTTCTAAGATTTCAATGATCAATGATAAGGTAGTTCAGTCATTGAAATAAAGAAATTCATTTCCTGCGATAGACTGGGCCAAAATGAAATAATTTTTTGACTAAAGCATTAAAATAATAATTGTTATTATTGTTTTCGTTGTCGCCACCGAAAATTCGCGTTGGTGTGGGGGATCCTTTAAACTGTCATTTTTCTTCAGGCGATATAGCTACCAAATGGTGCTTGCTGCGTTCAAGAAAAGTTGCGTAACTGAACACAGCAGTGGAACGTGAACGCAATCCACATAACGCGTCGATGTGTGCCCCTCCATTGATTTACGTGTGCGGCATCCACATTGTTATCGCAATCGCCACCACCATCGCGTCGGTTTGCGCGTAGCTTTATGTGAAAGGTAGGGCCAAAATGAAATATTTTTTTGACTAGAAATATTAATCGAGTCATCAGCTTTTTATTGGCATCAAAATAGTCACTGATATCGCTTTTTTAGGGCCTCAAAACTGAAAATTAAAGTTTTTAATGATGAGTTTCAATGAAAGCTATAACTGGCCCCTTAATTCAGTAATTTTTTTCTACAAAAAGGCAACCATTTTATAAAAAAATTCCGAAAAATGGTACCTCCCATAGAACCGCTTTTTTTTTACTTTCGATTTTCTCAAAACCAGTTCAACTGATATTGATCAATTTTTATGGAGAATATTTGAAATTTTTTTTAAAGTTTTGTATATCAAAATTTTCAAAACATTTTTTCAAATTTCAAAAATTTTTTTTGAGATCTTAATAATTCGAAAACGACAAGGTAAATTTTTATTAAACTTGGCATGTAGCACTTTTTTAAGATTATCTAGCAGATTTAAAATGAAAATTATTCTTATAACCAAAAATAACGGTACCTCCCATACAAATTTTTAAAAACCGGTAGTGAAAATCTCATTTTTCTCAAAAACAACTCCTACGATTTTGATTAAAATTTTTGTGTGAACTTATATGTGTATAATCTACCATTTTAATGGAAACAAATTTCTATCGTTTAAAAATGGTATCTCTTATAGAACAATTTTTTTTATTTTCGACTATCTCATTATCTGTTGAACTGATTTTAATGAATTTTTAAAATTTTTTATTTAAAAAAAAAATTCAGAATTAGTTTTTGAAAATTCCATATTTCGAAAATGGGTAGATGATATTAGGGGTATTCCCGATCCGATGCAAACTGGTCTGGCATTATTGCAAAAGTGCAAAGTGGTGTCAGGGTATAGCAATTTTAAACTTTTGCATTTTTGCAATGATACAAGACCAGTTGCATCGGATCGGGAATACCCCTATTGTGTACAAGGGGGTCATACGTCCTCCGTCTATGAGCACATGGTTAAATTGCATCGTTAAGTAGTCTTATGACTGCTTTTAGACGATTGCGATTTTTAAACGTTTTACGTGTTTCTGTTTTGGTCTTCTTTCGGTTGCAAGGATGCTTTTAAACACGGCGATTTTTAATGGTTGCAATTTTTGTTAAATGAAAACTCTGTAAACTCTTCACTCTGCTTTGGTCTCAAAAAACACGAAAAGGTACAAAGAAGAAAGGGCGATATTTCTGCAATTTTTTCACCCAGCGGCTCCATTAGCAATACTTGAGGAAATAAATTGCTTGGCTCATTGCCATTGCCTCTAATATTGCTAATGTAGACGCTTTGGCAATGGCAATGACAATATTGCTCGGTTGATGGAAGGTAATTATTGATTTCCATCGCTGAGGCAATAAATTTTGACGTTTCACCTTTTTCAAAATGGTTTCTCCGCGATTTTGAATGAATTGTGCTTCGTTTTGAAATTAAAGTTGAAAATATAAAAAATTAAATGAATTAAAGTTTTTTAATTATCAAAAATTTGGGAATTTAAAAAGCAAAAAACACTTGACTGTGGTCGTAATTTCTACACTGACATTTGACAACTGAAATTAGCTGGCAATAGAAGGCCCACCGAGGCAATAAATTGTCATTGCCATTGAAATTGACATTGCCTCAAATATTGCTAATGGAGCCACAGCGTCAACCTCACCAATTTCGTCTGCCCCAGCCACCACATACGTCCACACATAAGTTTCTTAAAAATTGCAAGGGGTGATTGCATCGTTTAAAAGCAGTCAATGTAACATTTGCCCAATTGTTTTCAGTAATGTAGTAGATTAATCGCAACTTCTACTTGTGTTTTCACCTTAAAATCGATTTTCCACTTCAACCAATCAAATTCAAGAGAAGTAGGCGTCGTTGCCAAATTCAAAATAGTATAAATAGAAGCGAAAGAAAATTTTCAATTCATTCGAAATCAGTTTGGGAAGCTTCATAGCTGGCTGCTTGGACTGTGAAAACTTAGATTAATTTCTTTCTAATTTATATTTGTGAAAAAATCTTAAAAAACTTCAATCAAAATGGTAAGTTACTAATTAATTAACTGTGAATATATGTATACTATTAATTAACTGAGTTCATTCATTAAAATTGTAAAGAACAATTATCGAAGAAACGAATTAAAATGGCGACGTGTTTCTATTCGATGACGCCATCGTCGGCTTTCTATTGATTTTTTTTTTTCTACAAAACTAATAGAAACAATATAATTGCTGTGAATAATCTTCATTTTTCTATCCAAAGTTTTCACAACTTGTTCGTGATCGGTCATTATTTTAGTTTCTAGAAAATTTACCTATCTTCCGGCATTTCTCAATTTTAAACAAATTGCTATTATTTTCAAGTAATTCATCTCGATTATTAATTATGAATACCTAGTTCTTCGAATTACAAAAAAAAACTTAATTACCGGCAGATGCTATGGCAGCCATTTTTCTGCGGCACGCCGCACCCATTTTTTACTTTTCATTATACATAGATGACTATTCATTTCCTGTCCGCGTTTAGTTATGACGTCATTAAAAGTGATTCTTTTTTCTTTTACAGCGTGAATGTATCTCTATCCATGTTGGCCAAGCTGGTGTCCAGATCGGTAATGCCTGCTGGGAGTTGTACTGTTTGGAACATGGAATCCAACCTGACGGTCAAATGCCATCAGACAAGACCGTCGGCGGAGGTGATGACTCGTTCAACACCTTCTTCAGCGAAACTGGCGCTGGCAAGCATGTGCCTCGTGCCGTGTTCGTCGATTTGGAACCAACAGTAGTCGATGAAGTCCGTACTGGAACCTACCGCCAGTTGTTCCATCCCGAACAATTGATCACTGGTAAGGAAGATGCCGCCAACAACTACGCCCGTGGTCACTACACTATTGGAAAGGAAATCGTCGATTTGGTTTTGGACAGGATCCGTAAATTGGCTGACCAATGTACCGGACTCCAAGGATTCCTGATCTTCCACTCTTTCGGTGGTGGTACCGGCTCAGGATTCACCTCCCTGTTGATGGAACGTTTGTCTGTGGATTACGGAAAGAAGTCTAAATTGGAATTCGCCATCTACCCAGCCCCACAAGTATCGACAGCCGTTGTTGAACCCTACAACTCGATTCTGACTACTCACACCACATTGGAACATTCCGACTGCGCCTTCATGGTCGACAATGAAGCCATCTATGACATCTGCCGCAGGAATTTGGACATTGAACGACCAACCTACACTAACTTGAATCGTCTGATCGGCCAGATTGTATCATCCATCACCGCCTCGTTGCGTTTCGATGGTGCATTGAACGTCGACTTGACTGAATTCCAAACTAATTTGGTGCCCTACCCACGTATCCACTTCCCACTGGTTACCTACGCTCCAGTCATCTCAGCCGAGAAGGCCTACCACGAGCAATTGTCTGTTGCCGAAATTACCAACGCCTGTTTCGAGCCAGCCAACCAGATGGTTAAGTGCGATCCTCGTCACGGAAAGTACATGGCTTGTTGCATGTTGTACCGTGGAGATGTCGTCCCCAAAGATGTTAACGCTGCTATTGCTACCATCAAGACTAAGCGCACCATCCAATTCGTCGACTGGTGTCCAACCGGTTTCAAGGTCGGTATCAACTACCAGCCCCCAACTGTTGTTCCTGGCGGAGATTTAGCCAAGGTTCAACGTGCCGTATGCATGTTGTCCAACACCACAGCCATCGCTGAGGCATGGGCTCGTCTCGATCACAAGTTCGACTTGATGTACGCCAAGCGTGCTTTTGTCCACTGGTACGTCGGTGAAGGTATGGAAGAAGGTGAATTCTCCGAAGCCCGTGAAGATTTGGCTGCACTCGAGAAGGATTACGAGGAAGTCGGTATGGACTCTGGTGATGGCGAAGGTGAGGGTGCTGAGGAATATTAAGTTATTTCATTCATAAAAAAGAAGACACCCAAGAGTCTTGTTTCGAATCAGACAAGAGATTGAAATTGAAATAAAACATCAATGATTTCAAATTAAAAATATTTTGTCTTTTTTATTCTCTGCTTCAATTTTGGTACAAATATCTTATACATCAGATTTTTATTAAGGTGTGTCATTTCCTTTATTAAAATTAAAAAGTTTCGCTGTAATCTGTAGAAGCAGATCAAATTTTATTAACAATACATAGAATTATCAAATCAATAATTAATTTTATCGATTGTGAACAACACCGTGTTATTAATAAATACATAGAAGTACATAATCGCACCCTTAGAATGAAAGTGACCTAACTAAAAAATTCGGAATCTTTTGTACAACCTAGTTTTAAAGTTCATTTCGCTTTTAAAGATCATTTTATTGAAAAATCAGAAGTTACAGAAATTTTGAGTTAGGTCACTTTCATTCTAAGGGTGCGATAGTAGACAATCAGCAATATTTAAGAATTGCATTCTAATCGGAAATTTGTTAGGAATTCGAAAAGGAAATTTTAGGTTTTTGGAAATTTTAATACAGCGGGCTGATTTAAGGGGATTTTAAAGAACTTAATGCGAAATTTTGTCTTGAAGCAAGAATCATCCCTATCTGCAGAAATAGTAAACATATTGAAAATTTTCCGTACAATTAAAAAATAATAAAGTAATGTTGCAATTATTAATTGTATTCGTGACTCGTGTATCAGACCACACAATGATTACTTCGGAAAAGCATTGTTTTACAATTTCTTATTGCTCTCCTACTTTCTCAAGAGAAAAAAAAAACTAACATGCTCATGTTGTTAGTTTCTCTAGAGGAACATTTTTCGAGAATCAAGACGCTTTCTAATTTTACGGTCACAAACAATTGCACTGCGCTAGTTAATTTTAGAACTTTCTATAGGGTCGATGAACGAAAAATCATCACTTGTGGTAAGCTACGCACGTGTGGAAATGGGGATGTATAGATTTGTTAGTTTTGCGGGTGATATGAATAGTATTTTAAGTGTATATACCTACTTAATATATTGATATATGTAAATATGTACATACATTAGTGCCTAATATAGTTGGTGATAGTTCAAAAGAGAATTTCATGCATTCAAATTCCTTTCAATGTTTTTATAGACGAAGTATTTAGGTACATAATATTGGTTGGCAAATGTAAGCGTTTTTCTTTTGACTGGTTTATAAGGAATAATTAGGCATATTAGTAGTCAATCTAGGATTTAAGATCAAAATTAGATTTTTTTTAAGTAATTGCAGACTGCAGTCACAGACAAGAGAAATATTTCTCTGTGGTGCATTGTTTGTTTGTCATTAAACGATTCTTTGATGGCTTGAATCGACAGAAAGTTAACTTAACATTTTGTAGTGAATTTTATTTTATCTTTATTAGATTCTTTGTTTACAATTTCGTCGGGCAGATTGACAAATAAGATGGTTTTCGATTAAGTACCTATGTAATTAATTGATTATGATTAATTTTCGATAACACTATATTAAGTAACACTTTAAATAAAGTTGAATATATGTAGTAAAACTCCAATTTAAAACTCTCATTTTGTAGGTATAAGGTTAATTTCTAGATAATAAGGCCAAAAAGTGATAATTGGTGTGCAATTTCAATCATTTGCAACATACCTAAAAAGATTTGGTTATCGGTATCGATGTTTAACAGTTTATCAGTTTTGCCTGTTACTTTTTAGGAGAAGAAGGATTTGATTTTTTTTTCTTTACTTAACATTTTGTACCTTGTTAAAATTAAATCGAAAACACCTTAAGTAGTACTTATTGTCAAATTAGGTTTTGTAATCATAATCATTTGTTACAGGCAGGACTTTGCATTTTATTTTTCCACAAAATCAAAAGCATATAGTTAGTATTCTACGACTTCTATTACTTAAATCGATTTAGTTTATTGTAATGTCTAGAATGACTGTACAATAGGATCTTATTGTCTTTTATAGTGTGTCTAAAAATCGATTCCAATACGCTATATTTATCGTCTTGATTTTTCATCTAGAACACATAAATGGGAGAATCCAGTCTCTGGCCGGCGTTATTATGGAAGCGTGAAGTTTTTGATTCGATATCTTATTTTCTTATAGTTCAATAATAATACCACTATATAAAAGGAAATAAGGATATACAAAATGTATATGTAGGGTTGTGCTTTAATATAATGTATTGAAATTTTTTTTGTAGGTACATATTACATAACGTACCGATGTACGTAAAAAATCAGTGCTTTTGTAAATGCTAACCGATTTCTACAGCCAGAAAAATTAATGAAAAACGCCTTTATTATTATTTTTATTTGTACCTATGCATATGATTTTTTTGTATTAGGAAATTAGACCAAGAGCCGGAAGCAAATTTTGGGAGATGTCTGGCAAGTTTAAGGCTGAAAGTAAAACGTCTGGGACCTAAGTATTTGAAATCAGTGTCCAACCCTATATTGTTTTTATACAAATTCAAGTGGTTATATCCTCTACACAAAAATTGGCTGAAAAAAAAACCTGCCAGTCGCTTGGATTTCGTATGTTGCGTACCTACACATACATGTGCTTGAATTTTGGTTATAGTTCCACTCCCAAAATTTGCTTCCGGGTCTCAGACTAAATGAAAATCAACTAAAAGCAACAACGAAGATGAAGAAAATTAGAAAACTGCTTCTGTTTAGGTGGAGCGATTGAATAATTTCAAATATATAATAGGTACATATAATAACTACAAAAATTTAGTGACAAGAGAGTGAAGTCATAATAAGGAATAAATAAAAAAAAGACTTAAAATTTTTTCGAATGTTAGTAAGATAATATTTATGGCACATAAATGTATGTAATGTCCATATGAATATATGTACGCCTCGTTGTTTTTATTATTTTAAAGATGACGTGTATCTTAATGTGTGTAAGAATAGCAACCAACGCATTAATTAATCGTGAGCAAGACTTTTGGCACTGATTCACAGTTTTATCATACCGTGTGTTATTTAAAAAGGCCTGTTATCTTAAAATGAAAATAATATTTCTATCCAAATTATAAATTTCAATTCATAAATGAATAAAGATTCAATTTATTTTTTGTCTCATCTTTTAAAGGCATTTTTAACTTATTTTTAATGTGTTCTTTTACCAGGTGTGTTAAGCTCATTGACATAACATATATAGATATAGCAAGTGTTTGTATCTTTTAGTGTGTTTTTTTTCCATCTGGTTCGTCGCCATAATTTCTGTCTGGTGTACCTATTAAAATAAATAAGTTTTTTCAACACTACTGCAAAATGCAATACGCAAGTCAATTTATGCCGCATGGAAACTCTAGAGTATACCATACCTACATATGCGGCAAAATTATCGACCGTTGTTATTTTATATTTCATGACCAAATAAGGGGCGTTTCATTCCATGAAGTCATAGTGATGGTGATGACTAGTAAAATGTTATGTACGTAGGTTTCAGAGTATCACAATTCACAACCCACTACCCCAAAACACCTCACCATAAAGCAAACGATTTGAAATATCGAAGATATCTAGAGTATAGACCATAATATAATATTATATAATGTATGTACATAATTCGAATTAAGAGCTGTACCAGATTACTTTATTTGATCAGATTGGTCAAGAACTAATTGACTAGTTAAGAACACAAGTGATCCAAGTAATTTTTTTCTAGAGAATTTGTTGTTGTGTGAAAAATAAAATGCACAACTGGGTCGCACGAACTTGCTCTTATGCACGATCACATTGTGGTTTTAAAGTCTTAATTTTTTATAAACTATATTTATCTGATAAAAGAAATAAATTAGTTATGGGATGAATTAGTTATTATTTTATGCCTTCTGCCAAAAACGTAGTTTAGTTTAGGGTAATAACCTCTTAAATTGTTTTGACACCAACACGATTTACACAATCTGATTTCTTAAACAAATCTCAATTTATAAAAAAAAACATTTTAAAATTGTTGGACCGTTTTTTTAAAAAAAAATATTTTTTATATACCTACCTACCTATAAAATTTTGTAAATATTTTTAAGAAAAAAATTAACATGCAATTTTATTTAGCATTTATTAATGCGGAGCTAAAACATTGATTTAAAAACCCTTTTTCAAAATATCAAATTTAAAAATTAGTTTTTTAAATCCAAAATTTTTATTTTTTTTTGAAAATTTTATATGTATGTTTTTCAAACTTATTGGAAGCTCTTTTGTAAAAAAATTCACTAAGCCCGTATGATACTACATTTTTTAATTCATAAAAAAGGAAACTTGTACGAAGAATTCATTACTGAAAATTCCAAATAAACTGAGTGTGTACACATCACACCCTAAAAATGTGAAAATGTCACAAAAAAATGTGAACATTTCAGAAAAAATGTAGGTATTAAAAATGTCACTTGATTTACATTTTTTAGCTTCAAGTAGCTTTTTTTTTGACATTTAAGAATTTAAAATTAAAACATACCTACATACCTACCTATTTGAAAAATATTATAAAACTATTTTTTTCAAAACTTTTCGGAGAAAATTGAATCAGATATTATTTTGTGTTACCGTTAATATAAATTAATCAAATATTGCATCATAGAGTATACCTACCTATATTATCTAGAGAACCGACTCGTACCCCCATTGCCTAAAACACCATCAAATTTTATTTTAGTTCAGTGAGAGAAAACTCTCTTAAATTCCCTGTCCGTGAAATGTGAATACGTGTGAATTATTCATACAACAACAAATTGGTGCCAGTAGCATATAGTACGTATCAGCGTTGCCCTCTATTACAATTGTAGCCTTTTTGCTACATTTTTTTGTTCAAAAAAAGTCTACGTACAATCGCAAAATATTCGTAAAAAACTACAATTTCAGAAATTTAAAATAAAGTATTAAAAATGATATCGGATCTTTGCGTTTCGCCCTTAAATTCGCCAGTAGTCCTTATTTGTAAACGCTTTAAAATCAAATCAAAAATGATAGTTTTTCCTTTTTTCTTTTATGTACATGTTTTCTTTTTCTTAGGAGTTGAACCGTTTTAATTTGCTGTTTTGAATTTAATTGTTTTCGTGTTTGATCGTTGCAATAAATTTAATATTTCCTGGCAAGATATGTGTTTAGTTTTTAAAAAATGAACATGTTTCTTCAAAAGCTTCCAAAGCAGAAGTACACATGAATCCCTGCGTTATATATTGTACACCATGATTAACAAGAAAGTTGAAAGTTTTAAGAAATAAAATAAGAAGCTATAGAAATTGGCCATAATTATTAAGCCATTTTACTTTTTTAAACTATTCATTGATTGAAAATTTTAAGTTACCTTTTAATAATTGCTTAATGTTATCTTTATTATTATTTTTAAATTACTTATTTTTGTTGTTGAAATTCTTAATCAACAGTTAAAATTATCGTTATCATATTATAAGTTTTTTTTTTTGTATTTAAACAAATTACGATTAATTTTCAAGTAATCGACATTTTACTACATTTTAAATCCGCGAAGCTACATTTTGAAGCGATTGGGGGGGCAACACTGGTACGTATATTATCTAGAGAACCGACTTAAGGGGTTTGTTCTCTTTCGGAATACAAGCTAGTCACAGTGTACTGTGACTGAAATCTACTTTTTCATAAGCATGTATTAGTGGTCCCGTGTATTTTAAATGGGACCCGATGCCCCCACTACATTTGAGCATAGGAGACACGCTCAGTTTGAAATATGGTGGATTATGCGCTCAGATATTCAAAATAAGATTCCGTTAAATCCAAAAATTGAAAAATTAAATTAATTTTTTACTTTTTGATTTTTATCTTTTTGACGGATGCTTTAAAAATTCATACAGATGATAGATATTGGTTATCTACTTGTTTTGTAATTTTTTTAGATTTTTCGAAATTTTTTTAACCAAGACATTGACATATTTCTGTTGTTTTATTTATCACCTCATAACTCTTAAGTTATTGCATCTATAGGATTAATTTTTTTTTAATTCGCATCTAGGAAAATGGACAATTAATTTGATATATGTATAATACATAACTGTACGACCTTCACAATAGTTAAATAGGAAACCAAACAAAATCTCGGAAAAATTGAAAAAAATGGGCTTGTTGTTCATTGCCAATCGACTTGTTTCAGTTGAGCATTGCCCAATTTTTGCTAAAATTGAAAAACACCCGATTTGCGTTCTTTTTTATTCACGGACAGGAAATTTAAGAGAGTTTTCTCTCATTGAGCTAAAATAAAATTTGAGGGTGTTTTAGGCAAGGGGGGTACGAGTCGGTGCTCTAGATAATATAGGTACTCTATGCTCTCCACTGTCAAGTTAATGAAAATGGGTACGTTCAATGCATTACGTTTTACATCTAAATTTTCAGAATTCTGAATTTTTAGAGCTTCTGATTGGCCAGCTGTCATAAAAAGTTAGATGACTTTTAGTGACTTTTAGTTACGTTTAAACTGAATTTTCAGACAAGAAATTCTCATCTGAAAATTCAGATGAAAGTTGTTTGTGGTGGAGGAAGTGTCAAATCATTTTCGTCTTGTTGGTAGTTCATTTTTTTAGTTTTCACCCTGAAAATTCAATACTAATTTAAATGAACGAACTTTTTGTTTATTGTTTAGTGAATTTTTAAATCAACAACTTTTTATATTGATGTTTGGAAAGTTTTTCTATAATTTTTTAGGCCATACATATCAATAAAAAGACTTTTGATTAAAATAATAAAATCTGTTGCTCAATGTTTAATATACGAATGTAATTGAAGTTCTATTTTATTTCGCTTAAATGTAAATCCTACAGGTAAATGCAGTAATTTGACACAATGACTTTCGGCTGAAATTGCAAATTTTTTTGGCGTTCAACGACATAAATTCAGAAATCTGAAAATTCAGATGTTAAGCGATTTTTATTGAACCTGCACAATCAAAGGCGACTATAGCGCCGCGTAACTAGTACGAAGAACGTAATAAAAATAGACTCCATGGTAGTACTACAGGTTATATGTATATGCAAAGATGTCAGGTGCTTATCTGTCAAAATTCTACTACTTATTATAGGTGTTTTTACAGGATTTAATGCAGCACCGCATATAATTATAGTATATATATTTTTTAAATAAAGTATTGCATACATTAATTTATTAAGCCTTTTTTTTATTTTGACTATTTAAAATCTCAAAACACATCCATGAATTCCTTTACCTATAATCCTAAAAATGTCCTTACGAACACAGTTTGTTGGATATAATTTTGTTTTTTAAATCGGTTGGTGCGAAAGCGAATATGTACATATATCTGATACGTATTCTAAACTTGAGAAGACTTCAGACTTTATTCTATATCGTCAATAAATTGTGATTACTTCGAATATTTAATCGGTTGACTGCAATAGGTTGATAGCAATAAATGTTGACAGGCTTTCTTTCACATCCCGTCTGTGAGCCGGCAGTTGATTTGATGCTGTGGTCTTCAAATCTATAGCTATACTTTACCTTTTGAGTGAATGAATTAACACAAAGTTACAAGTGAAACAAAAGTATTAAACTTTTTGTTGGTATATATTTTCGTTACTATGTTACATTTTTATACGGACATGCTGAAGAGCTGGAATTAGCATTTTAAATGTTCTATAGACTCAAAACGAGCAAAGAATGTAATTTTAATGTTTCGTTCTATAAGTTTTCAAACATTAAGGAGTTTTCGACGTAGAACAAACATACCTACACGTAAAAAAACCTACGTCAGGTGTGGTAAACAAAAAAAAAGTAATATAAGGGTTGGGGTCATTATTCTGTAAGTGCCAATTCGGTTTCCAAAATTTTGTATTTTAAAAATCTGTAAATCTAAAATTCTGTATTTCAAAATTCTGAAAATCCAAAATTCTGTTTTTCAAAATAAATAATAATTCTGTATTTCAAAATTCTGTATTCTGAAATTCACTTTTTTTCACTATCAAAACAATTATTTTTTTTATAATTTACAGAATTTTGAAATGCGGCATTTTGAAGTTCAGAATACAAAAAATTTGTATACCTACTAAGCTTTCATTAGAATCCAAATTATTTTATTTTAAGATTTTCAGAAAAAGTGTGTTCATCTCAAGTTTTTAATTCTTTTAAGAATTTCAGAATACAGTTTGATATGTGGCGTTTTTCTTTTTTGGCTCTGAGCAACGCTCTGAGCAGAGGTTGACCGATCAGAGCAAAGCTCTGAGCAGATTATGATCAGAGCCCTCAGATTTAATTATGAAACACACTTGAGCACTGAATATGTCATATGCCTAGTAATCTGTCAAATTACATAAAAATTGTATGAAGTTGGCTTCGCTCAGCGTTTTGCTCGATTTGCTCGGTCATTTTATTCTGAGCATACAGATCATGCTCCGAGCTAGCTCAGATGGAAAAAAGAAACACGACTTATGTGCTCTGATTTGTCTGAGGTAAAAAAGAAATATAGAATTTATTTTTGACAGCTCGGTGATCTGCTCTGAGGTAAAAAAGAAAAACGCCAATGGATTGCATTTACGGATTTGTGGTTTTTTTATTTCCGTTCGAATTTCGATAACTCAATGTTCAAATTTTTTAACTTAATTTCCAACCTGATTTTTTGGAAATGTATGTTTTGTAAATTAAAGACTTTAGAGTCACACATGTAAGATTAATTGAAAGACAAATATTATTTATTTCACTGCAGTATTTAAAATTTTCCAGAATTTTGATATACAGAATTCTGCAGGATTTACAGAATTTTGGAATACAGAATAATAGATTTACAAAATAATGGAATACTTTTATGTTCATACAGAGTTTTCAATCCATTTACAGAATTTTGGTCATAGGTACAGGATTTTGTAATACAGAATAACGACCCGTTCACAAAAAATAAATTTCACATAATTTCTGGTATTAATAAAATTACCAAGAGCTTTGGCCACGGTTGTGGCAAATTCTGAGAAATTCTTGGATGGAGTTCTATGCTTTTAGTTGTAGCTCACATTCGTGTTATTTTAAAAATTTTCTAAGCACTTAATCTAAATTTAATTTTTTGGGGTTAAAATTGGGGCGTTATATTTTGTTCACCAAAAAAAAGAATAAAAGTAATGGTTTTTGATGGTTACTTATTTAGTTTACAATTGGACTTTTTCCACTATAACTATAATTATAAGCCGTGTTTTTCTTTTTGTTGAAAAAGTGAATATCCAGCTCATCAAATTTCGCTCACAGCCAAAAGCTGTATTTTTTGTTTGTTTGCATTTGTTGTCTTTTTTCTTTACACTATAACTCACAGAATTTGCAAAATTCAAATTATAGCCATCTACCCGCCAAAATAAAAACCAATTTTTGCAAAGAAGTAATAATAGTGGTTGTTCAAAATGCATTTGGAAGTACTTAAATTCAAAAGCAAAGTTGGATCCTTTGTTGTTTTTGTCCATGCTAAATAAAATATGTATAGTTGATAACCAACAAAGCGATTATAAAATACTTTGTACTACAAAAATGGATTTAAAAAAGGGAAAGCAAATTTATAAACGAAAGTATATAAAGGGTGTTTTTTCAGACGTGTAGTTTTCAATCCGGCAATACTTTTTTCGGAGTTGGTCTTATTGACAGCTGTCACTAGATTTATGCTCAGTTTGGTTTGCCATTTCATAATGAATAGACTTAAACTCCTGGGGCCTAATTCCGTAAAACAAAAACGATCGAACGATATCGTTTGACATATACCCATCTCTATCACATCTAAGGAGAGAGATAAGGACAGCTATTGCAAAAACGATATCGTTTGATCGTTTTCGTTTTACGGAATCAGGCACCTGAACAACGTTTGCAAATCGTGCAAATTTATTACCAAAATAATGGTTTGGTTCGTGCGACGCATCACGCGCTGCGTCCAATATTCGGTCGACATAATCACCCAGCAGAGTTTCGCACCACGTTTACTCTAGTGGATAATGCGCATCCTCAGAGATACCGTACAGTGCGCACCGAAGACGCTATTGCTGGAGCAGAGTATCGAAGAAGACACAATGAGTCCATCCGCCATCGCTCGCAACAATTGGAGCTGGGGCCTCTTGGGCCTCTCGGCTGGAATTTATTCGAGCCAGCCGCGGTGGCCACTTGCCCGAAATCATTTTTAAAACATAATGATTAATGGCAAACCTTTATCTTTATACTTAAGCTAAATTCTTGGCCATAACATTAAATTATATGCGTTTTATTTCTTCTTGAAAACCACACGTCTAAAAAAAAACACCCTTTATATAACGCTATTGATCCCAGTAACGCTCGGATCTGTATTGTTTTATTTTCATGGAATGATGAATTATATGGATTATAAGCGATCGCCTAACATTTAAAAATAAAGATACAATTTTTATCTTGCAGAATTTTGAAACCCAGAATTGGCAGGTTGAATTATTTTAAGTTTATTTTATAGTTATTGTTCTGGAGTTTGGGTTGAATAGCTAAAATTTTTACGAAAATTTATTAAGGGCCAGTTGTACAAATATTTAAACCGTGGTTCAGCAATTTTATCCACCGATTTCGGCGGATTAATTGAGTTTCAACAGTGGTTTACTGTTCAAGTGTGTGATAATAAACAATTACATACTTGAACCAGCGTTGAACTTTAGTTAATCCGCCGAAATCGGTGAGTTAAAATCTTGAACCGAGGCTGAACCACTGTTGTACAACTCGCCATAAATCAGTTGTGTGTGTTTCTACATCTTGGACATACCTATGTACACTCGGCCCTAATGGCTACAAATACTAATACTTACATACATAAATACATATGTATACACAAAAATACACATATATTTTACATATATAAATATTTTTATTTTACATTTAACAGTAAAATCACAACACAATTTTGGCACGATATCGATAAAGAGGATATAAAACATATAGGATCTTTTTTTATCTTTTATATTGAGTCAATACATTGAATACATAATTTAGCGCGATGTTCTTTGCACATATATCTCTGACAACAAATGCATTGATTCCATGTTTTTCTGTCTTTAGTCCATGAACACAGCTGACAACGTTTTTGTTTTTTCGAAGTTTGATCAAGTACAGGATTTAAAACATTGCTGTAATTTCTACGTTTTTTGCTTAAAATGCATTGTATAAGTTCTTTCGTAGTACTACCAATCGTTGGCCTTAACAATTTTTCTTCCAACAGTGGCCGCACAAGAGCCATACCAACTTGTTTAAAAAACGTTCGTATGCACATCCCTGAGCGGGGGTTTTCATTTAGGAAAATAGCTGTGCCTCTAATTACAGCAGTATCAAGCATACTATATAGGACGCTAAGTGATAAGTTTGTTGTTTTTCGAACTGACGTGCAATGTTGCTTTGAATTTTTACCTCTTGTGTATTTCCGAACTTTCGCACTAACCTTAGGCATGGGATACCTTTCCAAATTATCAAGATACTCTTCCCACGGATCTCCAATTTGAAACACTTCTTTTTTGCCAGTTTTATCACTTGATGTGACTTCACAAAAACTCAATTTCTGTAAAAAAATATAAACACGTCCTTCTTTAAGAGTTACTCTATAGATGCTAGCCCCAAAACATTCCGACCATAGTTCCGATACTTTGACGTGATTTTGTCTGAGCGCTGCTGATATTAAGAGTAGTCCTATAAACGCTCTTAATTCGACTTCATTGGTAGCTTTTTTGTAACCTAAATTTTTAACATTTTTTGCAGCTCCTAGTATTGTTTCATTTGTGTATTTAACTATTCTTCTAATCATGCTGTCGTTGATAAATAAGTTAAATGCATCTAATGGAGTTTTCAACTTTTTTAAATAAAAACCCTGCTGTATTTTCTCTGTTGTTAATTCTTTTTCTTCACTTAATTGAGGCTTTGGGGAAGTGGAAATATTTTGAAGTTTTTCCGGATTTCCATTTTCATGTTTGTCTTCATGTTTTCCTGTTGTGAATTCTTTTACTTCACTTAATTGTGGCTTTGGGGACATTAAAATATTTTGAAGTTTTTCCAGATTTCCATTTTCATGTTCGTCTTCTTGTTTTCCTGGGGACTGATTTAACGCCTCATCAAGCTTCACTGAACTCGATAAAAAAGCTTGTGGTATAAGGCAAGAATTATTTTCCTCTGCGGAATTTTTCTTACTATTAGGGGATTTGGAATCATTTTCAAAAACCATACAACCTTCATTCATTGAACTAGTATTTGTTATAGAAGATGAGAGTTCAAAGGATTCTTTAAGGGAACAATCTGAAATTTTTAATAATTGACTGGATCTTCTTTTTTCTATGTTTTTGTTCATTTCATCTATTTGATCATTGTATTTTTTTATTTTGGTTTCCAAAGATGTTATCTTAGTAACGAGTTTTGATGAGACTTTTAAATGATTTTTATAATTTTTAGATTTTTTAGCCGAAATTTTCGATGACTTTGAATAATATTTAGTTTTGTGTTGTATGTCAGGTTTGTCTTCTGCATTCTTTTTCGTTTTTTGACTCTTTTTCTTAGTTAAACTGATAAATATTAAAAACATAATTTAATTATTTAAACAAAGAAATGTTCTTAATTTAGTACCTTTTAGTTTTATATTCTTTTTCTTTTGGGTTTGTTGTTTCCGGTAGTAATGATGAGCATTTTTCCGCAATTTTTAACGATGTATCCGCAACAACAGTGACATTGGTTTGGTTGACTTCAATTTGGTTTTGTTGCGAATAACTATAGAAGAAAGTTAAAACAATTTTTCAAAAATTTACTCTGTCGTGTATGTATACATGAATGATAAGAAAAAGGTATTTATAATTTTGTTTTAATGGAAAACAATTTGGTATGGTTTAAAAAGGAATATTATTTATGAAATGTAGTATAATATATAGTCACGTATTCATAGTTTTTTACTAATTTTATTTTTAACTAAATTGATGAAGCTTAAGATCTATTGGATTTATGAATAAAGGCCAAATACATAACCAATTTTTGTTATTTATTTATAATTTCTTAAACTATTACTGCCATATTATTCACTGACTTCAATCCGTTTAAAATTAACACCTGAGTTAAAAGTAAGTTAAGCCCAAACGTTAAAACCAAAAGTATAATATTCACTTGTTATACTCGGAAATAAGCCCATTTTATTAAAACTTGCCGCGTTTAAACCCGATTAAATGTAAACTCCACTTCAAGGAGCTGTTAAAGTAGTTAGACCCGGGTGTAAGCTTACATTTCAGGATAATAAACAATTTTGTGTAAACTGTAAAAGTGGAATTTGACATTTGAGATTTTCTTGTGCGAGACTGAAAATAAATATTCGAAAAATTTATTTTATTCAGGAAATAGATGAAATGTTGATGTCTTCGTCGTCAGAAGATCAATTTCAGGACCAAAATGGTGAATCAACTTCCCCCTGTACAAACGGGCTTGTGTCGATAATTACGATGATTTGGATTTTCGTAAGTATTTTCGACTGAAAAAAGAAGCATTTTGGAAACTACATTCATTGATTAAACTGGAATTGGACGGTGATATATGCCGGTATATATATAGTTCAATGTCTATTGATTTTTTGATTATGTTTTTATTATAATGTCAAGAGAACTTACGGCCGAACATAAGCTTTTGGCTGTTTTACGCCTTTTTGCATGCGGCTACATGGTACAAACCGCAGCCGATTATATAGGTATTTCACAACCTACTGTAGCCAATATTTTGCCATCGGTCTGTGATGCCATTCTGCGACACCTGCATTCGGTCATCCGCATGCCACAGACAGGACAAGAGCGACTTGCTAACGCAATTGCATTCGCTGAATTAGCCTACGCGATATGATTTCAAAAACTAGGGTAACTTGATTTTTTTAATTCAAGAGTAGGAAAACAATGCAAACCACAATATTATCATATTTTAACGAAAAATTACATTAAATTTACGTTTATTCACATCCAAATTCAGTTTAAAATGCAAGCATTAAATTAATATAGGCACCTTATAGAAAAAAAAACACAAAAAAGTAAATACCTGGTTGCAAAGTGTCAAATTATTGACATTACGTAGATTTCAAATCGGTTTTACCTGCGGTTATTAGTAATTTTTAATCTACCGGGTATAATGCGTGTTTTTGAGTAATTATTATGAACAGAACTTTAAATTGTCGGGGTTAAAAAATGTGGTTTTAATGGCCAGGTTTAAAAATCACTTACACCTGACTTACACCCTCAGTGAATAATATGGCAGTTAGACTACTTCAAATATTAAAATTAGAAAAAATACACTTTTAAATAAATTTCATAAAATTCCACTAAACCCACTATATTAACCTAACAACAGTTTGAAAATTACTGAATATGGCCCATTATGTTTGAAAACTCTGATCATTAGAAATCAATCTAGATGGGTGTAGTGTAGCTTAGTGCCAAAATGATGTTGTATATCATAACTTCAACCACAATGTGCTCAAACACGTATTAAACTCATGTGGTTTAAATTATTCACTCGTTTAATCTAGTTTAAAACTTAAATCCGGAAGTAAATTAATATATAAATTCAATATATTATATATGTACATACATCCAAATTTAAGTTTTAAACTGGATTAATCGAGTGAAAAATATGGTGGATAATATCTGCTTTATTTATCGTAGCCTAAATTTGGACAGAAATTTTACTTTTACCAAATCGTCATTAGGGGCGATTTTAATACACTGCACTGATTATAATTATCACTGTCTCTGACATTGCAGGCCTCTAATTGTAATGAATACAGAATTAGTCTTCGAATCTAACGCTCGCCATCAACCAACCCTGCCTATGAGCTCGTAAATTGCAGCATAGTCTGCTGTTAATTCGACGCTGTCAAAAGGTGATATGTATCCTCCTCTACTGATGGGACGAATCTTTTTTCGAATTTGGGCAGTTGTAAGAGTTCTTAAAGATCTCGATATACACAGATATTATCTTTCCCATTTTTCTGAAGAGGTGTTATTGGTAAAATTGCTGATAAAAAACATACATTTATTATATACAGGGTGATTTGCATAAGGCGTGTTAAAAAGCTAGGGCATGTAGGTTGGCCTTAGACAAGAAAAAACTCGTATGGGAGGGGGGTCTATTTCCCCCCGTTTAGGCGGGAGGGGAAATTTTCTAAACAATTGACTTAAAACGGAAAAAAAATTATTTAAAAACAACGGTTAAACTTACAATGCCATGCTATACCTTTTTGGAAAGCCAGAAATCTTTCAAATTAAGTTATATTAGTGAATAGTTTTTGAAAATTTAATTTCAAACTCGAAATTTTGGAAAAAATTTTTTTCAAAATGTTATGTAATTAAGTATAATTTTTGTTTTCAATGTTCTTATTAATTTTCAATAAAAAACTGAAAACCGGATGCTAAAATGTATCTTAGTTTTTGAGAAATTAAAAAAAAATGTAAAGTACTTTTTTCCATTTGCCTGCCTAAACGGGGGGAAATAGACGCCCCTCCTATACGATTTTTTTCTTGTCTAAGGCCAACCTACATGCCCCTAAAAATTTCAGCTTAAATATACGTTGTACAAACAAATTGTTTGTATCGGAACTTGTATATACATAATATCCTTTAAAATACAAAAAATAATCATTATAGAACCAGAAAAACCTATTCAATTTAAGCCATTTACAGTAACCCCTACGTACTTTATTAATCACATGCAAACTATCTCGCTCAATATTATGTATTTTGATTTCAATTTCGGTCTTAGGTTGGCTGCAAAATTTGCGCCATCAAATCTCATATAAATTACACTATTATTCCTAATGTGCTGTCTCATTCTATCTTTAAGAACAGACCGAACAAATATTCACAAGAGTTGGCTCCGAAAAAGCAGTCAATTTGTATAGATAAATGCGAGAAAAAAATGTGTGTGCTTGATCGTTTGCTGCGAGTTTGTTTGGAAAATAAATAAGAAGATCGTTTGTCACAAGGTTAAAAACTTAATTTTTCAAGATATTTAGTTTTCTTTTCTGTGGCGGAATTTATTAAAGAAATCTTTTGATTGCTTTTGTTTAAACTAAGTCTCTTATTTTAACATTTTCGATGTGAGTTGTACATTTATTAATAATTACAAGCATTTTAATGACAAGAAAATGAACTTAATTTTTTTTAAAGATTTTGATAGTTTGTTGTTCAAAAGATCTCAATAGTGTGACAAAAGACGTTCTTCTCTAGTTGGAGTCCAAAAATATTTCTGGAAGTTTTGAACAAGTTTATGCACTTTCAAAGCTAATCTGAACCATCCCAGCTACAACCGCTTCAGTGGAGCGTACTTTTTCTGCGTTGAAAAAAATTAAGACGTATCTTAGAAGTACGCAAGGCCAGCAAAGATTGAGCAACTTATCTCTTATCTCAATAGAAAAAGAAATGTCGGAGATAAGAAAATGTAAAAGTTTTTATGAACAAGTTCTTGAAATTTTTTTAGATACATAGATAAATAAGTTTTTATAGTAATAAAAAAAATAAAGGAAAAAAATTTAAAATTTTAGTTTAGTTTCACATTTAGCTTTGATCAAAGGATATTTTGTAGCCAACCCAGAACTGAAGACTAGAAATCACCACTGATATTTAGTTGTAATGAGACGCCACCGTGCATTGATGAATTTCCAAAACGATTGAGAATTTCTTGAAATAATGCACTTTATTTTTGTAATATAAACTTTATATGATGATCTTAAATTATTATTAAAAAGTCTTCTATATGGTAAACAAAAGATTGGTAATAACAAATACAATGTGAATTGTTTTCAAATAAACATTATATAACAACATTTCTTCCTTATTAACAGGAGAAAAAAATATCAAATCGATTCTACCAACCTTATTTAAAATAATTAAATTATATTTAAGAATAAGAAACATACAAAATAAAGAGAGAGAGAGAAAATATATATTTAAAAAAAAGTACGTATACGTCACAGTGTACCATATATGTTAGGCGTGTTCCTTTGGGCTGCAGCATCTACTGCCAAGTGTTTCTGGCTGCAGTCAACTATACTTCTACTCTGTGGTCAAATTAGTTCAAAGCACGTCAATAATGTAGTAACGAAATGAATCCACACAAGAAATGTGACAATAAATTGCATAGTAAATTATTGATATTATAATGTTCCTCTGATCTAAAATAAAATACAGATACACAAACTATGTACAAAAATTAAATCTACATTGAGTTTAGATTTTTTATTTGGCAAAATTAACGCGTTCCATATTCACCATCTACTGGGATGTACTTAAAAGTACTTTGAAAGGCCCAAAGGAACACACCTATCATTTCACAGAGACATCTCTTGACAGGAGATATTTTAAAAAATTAAATGAAATGTTGCCATCACATATTTCCCCTGGGGGATTTTGACTTTAGCTGGAAAAAAAAGTCAGAGTTTCAATTATTCGAAAGAAAATTAATACACGAGTCATATTTTGCCCAATTGCACCTAATGGCATTATGCCGCCATCTTGTTTTAATTGGTTATTTTGATTTTCGCATTTGAATATCGCATATTTTTGATTATGGAAAAAAATTTACAAGGGTAGATTTTTGTATATTCGTCATATATTTTTTATTTTTTCAATTTAACTTAGTTCTCAACTGCCGTGAAATGGAAAGTAAAAACCTATCAAAATACACGTGAAAAATCATTGCGAAAACATAATTAATTCTCCACATGAATTTTTGATATACAAAGCTTGGAATTCCCAATACTCACGTTTTGAATGAAAACAAAATTGTATGACAGTCAACAGAATCTTGAAGAAGTTCTTAAAAGACTGTTTTAATTCCATATATTGTTGTTATCTTATCTCCTCCTTGGTAAGAATAAAAATGTTAAAGAATAAGAAAATTGTTTAAAAAAAAGTTGTATAGAGCTTTTAATAATAGGTATATGTTTTTTGTACAACATTTTTCGTCAATGCAAACTACGTTTTGCGTTCTGCAGCGTATATACGTTTGAGAAAACTGTACTGTACTATTTTAATTGAATATATACAAAGAGCAAATTTGGTCTTTGATTTTCAAAATATTTTCAGTACACGACCTAAGCACAATTGTTCATTTGTGTCCAAATTTGGTAACTTTTTTTCAATTGCTATCTTCGTAAATTTTGTTCTTTATCTGGTCGCTTTATTGAAGATTTTAACAAAAGAAAACAACAACCAAGAGATTGAATTTTTGCGTTCTCGTGCATTAAAAAATAAACTATTTGAATACAATTGAATGCAACCAGTGTGACCTTTAGTTTAAATCTTGTTTATTTATGGTTGAATGCTAATTTAATCACCTCATATTTTATAAAACTGCATATTTATTTTAAAAAAAAGTACTGAATGCACTCATTTTCATAATTTTGAAAACTAAAAGATGACTAGAAATTTAAATTATTTTCTATTTTTAAGTATCGTTTACAGTTGTCCATACGATGTATAACGTATTTATAAGGCGGAAAATGTTTTCCTTATTATAAAGCAACCACTATATATTGCTTAATATTAATATTAAAGTTCAAAAACATTTGTTGACTATGTCATAACAAACATAAACAAAATGTCTGTGAGTGTTAATAAACAAACTAAAAATGAGTGATCATGGAGCATTAGAAATAACTTTAGTAAACGCAAAGGATCAAGAAAATAATCAAGGTACCTACCAATCTTTTCGATATAACCAATTTCTTTTTTCTTATGAATTAAAACATTATAAGCTGAATGAACTATATTATTTAAATGATCTGAATAAATTAATTATCATTTGATTTTAATAAAGCGTTTTATTCAACAATACAAAAATTAACGAAAACAAGGCGATGCGGTGTAGTTAAAAACTTTTTGTTTACATCAGAATGAACAAATCTTAAAAATAATAATGACTGTGCAAAAATGTCTGAGATTAATTATTATTGGGATGAATACATAAACATAAGAAATATTTATAAAAAGAAAATTAATGAAGCAAAGAATATAATTATATAAAACTTAAAATAGACAATGCTAGTTCCCAAAAAGAAATGTGGAGAGCTATCAAACAGTTTGTTTTAAAAAAATCGAATGATGATATAACAGAGGTGAACTTCGGGAGTGTAGTTGCAAATAACGATGAAACGATTGCTGATAACTTTAATCATTTTTTTGTGAAAAGTATATTGGACATCAATGATTCTACTCCAGACAAAACATTCCAGGTACAAGAAATTGAAACAAATAAAAGGTTGAAATTCGAAGAGGTTAATGATCAGGATGTGTTATCTATTTGTCAGAAAATGAATATTAAAAAAGGTTTTTATGGAATAAATATGTGTATCGAATGCTTCACTACATTTACACTTTCATGTATTGTATTCATATTATTATATTACATTTGTATGTATTGTAAAATAACTATGTAATCGTAAGTAATATACTCAGTCACATACGTGCTCTCAGTTTTAATATTAATAAAGTCTAGTTAGTTCAAGTTGTTAGAATAACTTCTCAGCGCACAGTCGCATAAAGTAGTACAGTCCGGTACAGTGATAAAAATGTATAGTTATAGCATTCGAGTAGATTCAATAAAAGATATTAATAGTCGGGTTTTTCCTTCTCATTTTCCCGACTCTAAACAAATTACGCGTTTCATTTATAATCCTAGGAATTACAGTCCACAATTATACAATGTGAAAATGATTATAGATAATTGGTCATAATGTGGGGAAGTTTTAACAAAAATAATTAAGACGTCATTAAGATGTGGATTTGTTCCAGCTTCGTTGAAAGAATCACTAATTGTTCCTATAAGGAAGATTCAAAATACAAATGATTGCGAAAATTTCAGACCAGTTAACATGTTATCGTTGCTCGGTAAAGTATTAGAAAAAGTGGAACATAAACAGTTAGAAAATTACTTCGAAGAAAATAGTTTATTGATAAAGGAACAATCGGGGTTTCGCAAAAAATACAACTGTGAGACTGCCTTAAATTGGACTATTATTGAATGGAAGATGGATATATGGACAAAAAGAATTCTATTCTGATTGTTTTCCTTGATTTGAAACGGGCTTTTGAAACTATAAGCAGGGAAATATTACTGGCGAAATTAAAATCTTATGGAACAGATGGAATCGAATTAGAGTGGTTCAAAATTTACCTCGAAAGCAGAAAGCAAAGGACGATAATCGGGAAAGTGGTGTCGTCAAACTTGAGTGTAGAATTGGGAGTACCCCAGGGAGCAGTTCTTGGAACACTTTTGTTCGCAATATTTATCAATGAGTATGACATAAATAAAGTGCTGAAGCATTGCAAAGTGAAACTCTTCGCCGATGATACGGTTATTAGTATAGCAGGTAAAATCGATGAAATAAAGATGCTATTGGAAGATAATTTGGGGCGATTAGATGAGACAAAGTTTATGGTTATAAATGGTAGCTGCGGAAACTCTCTGATGATGAATATAACCAGGTCACCCAACGAATAAATGAAATTAAGTATCTAGGTTTTGTAAAAGTCTCACATTTGACAAGCATATAGATTATATCTGCAAAAAAATAGCTCAGCTCAAAAAGTAGGTTTTTCAAGCGTATTAGAAAAAGAATTTCAATGTTGTGTGCGGTTAAAATTTATAATGCTATAATCAAACCACATTTTGAATATTGCTCGACCCTGCTTTTTTTAAGTACTAACGTTTCTTTAAACAGGCTTCAATTGTTCCAGAACAAGGCAATGAGGACAATCCTTAAATGCAACAGATTTACATCAATTCAGATGATGTTAGATACTCTTCAATGGATGAATTGCAGATAGAGAATAAAATTAAACGTGCTCCTCTTCATCTTCAAAATCAGAGAATCTGATTTTCCTAACTATTTAAGTGAATTACTATGCACAGTAGCTGAAAGTCCGTTCAATATATGCGATGCTGATGTGAATTTCCGTTTGCCAATGTACAACAGAACGCGAACCCAAAATTCATTATTACTTGTTAAAAGAGAAAAAAGATTAAAATTTTTAAAAGAGACTGTATAAAATTTGTAAGGCAAAGATAAAATCATTTTTAAACTTAATATTGTATATTTTGTAAAGTATTATAAATACTAAGAAAAACATCTATCTATCTTAATTTACCAATGAAAAATCAACTTAATGACAAGAAAAATAAGTAAATTTGATTTACATGCAAACAAATTTGTAATAATCAATTATTTTGCATGTAAAATGTTTTGTACTGTACTCGCAAGCACATGATTCGTTTAAATATTGGTGTTCTGTAAGTGCAAGAACAAATTTCGATGAAATTTAGATGAATAAATGAATTTCTGCATAACATTTTATTTTTCACATAAGAACCGTTAATTAGACTTAAAGTAAATTTCGCTTAGATAATTAATAAATCAAATTCGTATATTTGTAAAATGCTTTTATTTAAGGAAGAAAGCTTGGAAAAATTCTGATCAGGAAATACAAATCAAGCACCAGTTAATTTTTCTAAATATTGGAATAATAAATTATTATGAGGATCTGATCCCAGATAAGTTCATGTGAATAATAAAATGCAGCTATAATTATTAATATGTATTCAATTTTTTGTTTTCAGATTTAGAGTGTTTTAGATACTTTTCATTTCGTTTGGTCCATTTTTGTAATTTGTGAGTAACTCATTTCGTATATGTATAGTAGGGTGGAGCGTCGATGTATGGAGAAAAATAAAAGTTGTTGTATCAATTTCGAATACCTCCATTTTTTTTTTTTATTAACTTTATTTAGACAAATAAACTAACACAAACTTGAAAATAAAAACTTAACAATTCAAAATACGCCATTCAGAAACTAACCCAATTAAACTTTTTATTTTCAAGTTGTAATTTTTTTTTTGTGTGGAAAAATGGCAATATATTTCGAGAATATATCTTATTTTTTATCAGCCCGTCTCTGGCCTTTTCACCAGCTACTGTTATTGAAGCTTCGGTCACCATCTTCACACAGCGCTCAACAGCTTGAGTGTGACAAAGGAAGTCCGAAAATGACATGCCAATAAGAGATTTTTTTTTTAGAAATTCTTCCAAATCCTGATCGCTATAGTTCTATCCAACAAAGGGCCTTGATGTAACTTGTGACTCGCTACAGCTAAAAAAGATTTCCATAGCGCAAATATATGAAAAATTTGTATTTATGTAGCGCCTTTTAACATATATCTCAAGAACGGCTAATCATACAATATAAGTTGTTTACATTTTTTATAGGAAATTTAATTATCTTTCTTTTTACTACAAATATTATTTTGTAGGATTTATACTTTCGGAAATACAGAATAAAGCAAAAAAATGTATGACTTTTTTTCCAATTTGCAAAACTTTGACCTGTGGTAGAGGGCTAAGAAAAACAATTTTTATTTATTTTTTTATTTTTTACGGATAGCTTACATAACTACGCAACTTTTTAGTGCTATTCGAATAGCTAAATCGGAAAAAAAAATTTGATGCTCCACCCTAATGTATAGTTCCTTTTTGTAGTTAAAAGCCACCATCTTGTTTTTATAAGTAATTTTATTATTTTTTTAGATTAGGTATTTACAAATCTAGCAAAATCTAGCAAATCTGTCTGTCTGCGTCTGTCGACCTTAAGTCTGTTTGGGAACTTAAAATTTCTTATAAATCACTTTCCGAAAAGTATAGTTTGGTTTCTGTCAAAACCAGTGAATTTTTACAAATTGCCACAAATTCCGGTTTTTGTTTGTAAACCCCAAAAAGCCCAACACAAAGAAAAAAAAGAAGAAAAACATTTCCCCTCAATTAAACAAACTTGTGAATTTCTGTGGTGACTGATGTGAAAATAACCTACATATCTGGATAATAAGTAACAATTGTGGAATGTATAATTTAATTTTTATTTTTTAAATTAAACGCGCCCCGGACTTATGGAATGTGATTTGTACGTTTTTTTTAATAGTTCAATGTTTTGTTATTTTAAAAAATTCTCTTACCTGTCATCTCTTTCTTTAATAAGTGATGAATCATGATCGCAAACACATACAACTTGACTTGATTTGTCCAAAGGAACTTTTACACATATAACCGTATCAGAGAGCTGTGTTAATGTGTTTGGAATGATACATTTGTTAGTTTGTGTTTCATTTTGAGTTTCATTTAGAATGCTAAAAAAAATCATAGTTATTTGGAATCATTAAAAAATGTCAGCAGCTGTGTCTTACCTGGATTCGTTTTCATCGGTTGTCAAAAAAGCATCGCAATTACTTTGAAAAAATAACTCAAAGGGAATTATGGCACCTGTAGCACAGTCTCTTACTTCAAGAGTAGAGTCAAAAAGGATCTGATTGTTCTTTTCAGCTCTGGAGCAACTGCAAGCAGAAATTATTGTTATTATTATTATTTTTTTGACTAAGAAATTCTTACTCAAGGAAATGGTCATCATTTGAATAGGTTTCAACTGTTGAATCTGGCAGTGGTGACTCTTTTGGTTCTTTTAATTCATCTGACATATTTGTGGAAGTCTGTTCATTGTCATCTAATGAATTGGAGTGTAATTTTCCCTTATTTTTAAGCAGGTTTAATGCTTCTACTGCCATGTTAAAACCCATTGTATCATCTGATCCGTTATAGTCATACTCAACCTCATTGTTGTCCTCATTTTCTATAACCTGTTTTGAACTCTCATCTAGTTGTGTATTGTTAGTTTCGAATGTTGCATCAGGTTGACAATTACAATTATCAAGTTCTTTTACATAGTTATGTTGTTTAATATGTTGAAATGTCCTTAAAGAATTTGTTTCATTATTTAAATCAAAGCAAACAAGTGACGAGGAACATGGAGATTTCAAAAAGTCTGTGTTTTGAATTGAATTCGTTTCTTGCATTGATATTGGATCAAACATATTTTCAAATCTTTCAAAAACTTCGGATTCTTTTTGGTGAGCAGCATAATTTTCTTTAATTTCATTTTGATTTATAGGCAAAACTAGAATATCATGAAGTCTCCGGACAGCATCCGCTGTTTCGAATTGCGAATCATTTTGAACCGCAGAAATATTTTCAAAATTATCATTTTGATGTTGATGTAAAAAGCTTTTTCGAATTGTGTTATTATCGTTTTCAAGTAAGTACGACAAGTCTGGAACATTTTGAAACTGCGGCCTTTGTTCTCTTTCATTGCATTGTTTAGTGTTTGAAATTTTCTTTCGTTTCTTAGCATATTCTTCAAATTCGCTTTCAGAACTAAAAAAAATAAGAATTTTACAGAGCTGGATGAGAAGAAAAGAATTTAAATCCAATGAAAGGAATCTAACCTAAAATTCCTATCTATAATGAAAAAATCTTCCATATATATTGATAATTATATGAGCATTGCATTTATTAACCGCTAGTGCTTTGGATTGCGCATTATTAACGTGCCCAATGATGAACACGAATTAGAGCTCCTGAGTCTCCTTTCACACAAAGAAACTGAGTTTCCAGCAACTTTCAGTTTTTAGATGAGAAGTGCACCAAGTATAAGAGTAGAAAACGGTCTACGATTGGTGGAGATTGGAATTTAAAAGAAAACGTCAAAAAAATTCTAGCAACTTGTTTCCGCGTGCGAAAGGGGACTAATTGTTAAATAGCAGTTAAATATTGTCAATATTTCGTTGACCCATTTTTTATAATTTTATACATACGAATATAATGATTTTTATAAGATAGCTGGTGACAAGATTCTAGAGCGTAAAAGCTTGATGAGTATATATAGGTTGGGCCAATTAGAAATCATTTGGAAGGGAGTTATATATTATTTTATATAGTTATATTATAAAAACAGCGGCAACAACAATTTTATGATACACACATTATATCATATCGTATTTATTAGAGTTTTGTCTTCTTAGATACTGTCTAACTATTTTCAAGTTGGTGGGAAATAAATATCACATTAGACCCTGTTTAGATTGTGACTGCTCACTAGGTAGTGACGGCATTTTGTAGGTGAAATCGGTGAGGTAGAAAGGGAGGCGACAGTCAGGAAGAAAACATAAAGATTGTAGTGAGCAGTCATGTTTCATATCCGACATGTTCCATTTAATGCCATTTTTTTTATTTTTGGCATGTTCGTTGTAGGGTAAGGTAGATGAGAATAAAAATTAAAAATGTGTAATTAATCAAGCTTAGACGCAAAAAATGCTTATTGAATTGGTGGATTGATAACAGCAAAGATGCTGAAGCAGATTTAATTATTAAAATTGCAATTTCTGCTATATTTTGCAACTACCTATTTATTTAATATTAAACTCATGGTTCATGGTGCTCAGAATCAAATGTTTCAATTCAGAGATATTCCATCAGAGTTCGGCGATACTCATGACTGAGAAATTTCGAGTGTAGACACGACATGACTATTCACTACGTAGTGAGCATGTCACAATCTAAACAGGGTCTTATTCACTGTTAAAACAATCTACTCTTGTATCTAAGTTACGCTAAGTACAGACGATTGTCTGACAATATTGTCAGAACTGTCAATGGTCTGACAATAGCTAACAATTAGCTGACAATTGACATATTTCTTACAATGAAAAATTGTCCGTTCGCACGGTTGGTAGATTTCTTCCCAATTTGATTGTCAGCTATTTTTTTATCTCTCTTTAACCAACTCACTGACATTTCGAACAATGAAGAAATTGTCAGCAATTGTAAGATGTTTTCAATTAAAACATCTGACAATGACCAATGAGTCTGACAATTGGTCAGTTTATATTTCGGAGATCTCAGAGATCTCAGTAATCTCATAAATATAAACAGGATTCCTCAGCAAAATTTCTCAGTTTTTATGTCAAATACAGAGGAACAAAAATTTTGGATTCGTCTGCTCAATTTTTGTCGGAGGAAAATTAGTGAGGACTCTGAAATATAAACTGACCAAATGTCCTAATCGACTGACAATGATAAAAATTGTGTGTTCAGACGATTGTAAGATACCTGACAATTTTTTGTCAGATTGTCGTCTGACAATGACGTGCCTGACAATATTGTCAGACAAAATTGTGTGTTCAGACGATTGTAAGACATTTGGAACAGTTTTTTCACTGACAGATCTGACAATATTGTAAGATCTGACAATCGTCTGCTCTTAGCTCTAGGCAGCTATAAGACAACAATAAACAAGGTTTTTGAACACATTTTCCAAAGTTGCACAGTTGTCTAAAATTAGACAACGTTTATATAAAATAAGACCATTATTCTTTAATTTTCTTTTTAAATGAAGTTGTTTTATTGAACAATTTCTAAAAATTATTTTTCAAACATAAAATTTAAAAAAAAATGTTTCTTAATTTTGTAATATATTTGTATTTATTATTAAGTAGGTACCTACTATTTGTATTTTACTTATCTTAATATTTTAGTCGTCTCTAAATTTTGTTATTGGTAGGGCCGATTATGTTTTAGTCAAACTCTAAAAATTTGATACTTAAAGGTTCCCCCACACTAACGCGAATATTTCGTGGCGACGACGAAAACAATAGGGGTATTCCCGATCCGATGCAAACTGGTCTTGCATCATTGCAAAAGTGCAAAGTTTTTTTTTTTAAATGGAGTTAGGGTATAGCAATTTTACACTTTTGCATTTTTGCAATGATACAAGACCAGTTGCATCGGATAGGGAATACCCCTATTATAATAACATCACGATGTTGTCACTGAAAACAACACATTGTTAGTATTGTTTTCGTATTCGCCACGACAGATTCGCGTTGGTGTGGGGGAACTTTAAATCTCTGCTAGTTTTTCAGAAAATTGAAAATAGAAGTACGTAGACAACTAAATTCATATTCCCCTCTAGGGAATCACCTTAAAACCATAGTCCTTTGGAAGAAGAAAATCACTTCAGCGGTTTATACTGTAAATTGAGATACAGACATACACCAAAGAACCAACTAACATTAGTTTAGATATATGTATGTATGTATAAAAATCCTCATAAAAAGCTGCAATTTTCATCGTCATATTTCCCTCTCAGTGTGTCAAAACTTTGCTTTTGAGTTATATTTTAGGTGGTTGGTTACACAAAAGATATTTTGTCGACTGTTTTGGGACGACTTACACGAATGACGTTACCATACATATATTTATAATCAAAAAGTAGAGGTGCGTCATTGGTGTCAGCATTTGAGGTGGTCACCCTTACTAATTCAGGTGTACCTGCTTTTGATGCACATTTTCTCAGTAACGGGGCTATTAGGTGCTGGTTGACAAACGTATGTACATATTCTTTATGTACTTTCACCTCGACTACTAGTAATATTTATATCTTTTGGTTTCCTTTAACACCAAGATTCTTCTTCGAGCTATTTGTATACCTTATTTGAATATCAGAAAATTAAACTCTCATTCACCTTAATTCTAACTAAACTGCACTTATCATAACAAAGTCATTCTATATGTCTAATAAATAATAATAATTAATAAATTAAACCACTCCTTACCTGGACTCAGTTTTTTTCACCGCCCAGTCCTCCCTCTTGTTGAATTCTTTATTGCAGTAACAATGTGTGTCGTTGTTTCTATATTCAAGTTGAATCTTATCTTCTTCACAACTACTATTTTCACTTTGGTCTATGTCGCTCTCAGCATCAACATCCAGACAATAATCATCGTTCTTATCTGTATTTTCCAAAACAATTCTACACACTCCTTTCTCTAGTATCACTTCAGACATTTTTTAAAAATTGATATCGTCTTATCAAAGTAGGTAGAATATTTGCAACGATATAGATCATGGGTTAATCGAACCCACTTCAGTGCATGAAAACAATCATTCTGTATAAGGAACTCGTTGTTCAAAGTTTTGAAAACCCTTACGAAGTTTACAGACATTTCTTATCACTTCAAACAAATTTAAATTGATGGAAAAACCCACCAAAGAAAAAAATAGAAACCACATTAAGTTAACCATTTAAACTAACCGTACGCCATCTTCCTTGGTATTCCTGGAATGGTTTATTTTATGTGCCTTGTTTTAAATGGCTTCTGGAGGAGAAACATGCGTATTTACATCTATACTACTTGCAATAGTGAAAAGCAACAGTTCGATTAATCAATGCGCAGATGTTATTTTTGTTAATAATAATAATGCAAGCAAATACAATATATACGTATTGGTTTTGTGTAATTGCAGATGATAATGAAACTTATAGTAAAGTTATTCTGACCTACCCTATTCTAGAAGGAATTTTTAAAGATAAAGACTTGCATCATCATGGCATTATGTAGGTATTTGAAAGAATTATTTTTATAAGAAGTGTCGCGTTGACAAATTCATTTATTTATTTTATTCAGCCAGGTTTTTCGTTTTAATTATGTAGGTAAGAGGCTCTTTAATTAATTTTTAAAAAATGTTGCATTAAAAATTTTTTCAATTACATAGTTTAACTATGTTTTTTTTTATCAAAAAAATTTATTGTCACAACCCAACAACAGTTCTCACCAGGGATAGAATATTTCTAACTTTGGATTTTTTTAATCGTAAGAAAGTACTATCGAATTAAACAAACACGATTCATGTCTTCCTGATTCCAATTATATGTGTTTTAGTTTGTCTTTTTGATCATAAATGTCTTTTTTATCTTTATTGAATTATTTGCGCTTTTTCAAAATATTTCGGTTCTTTTTTGTATTTTTCAATTTGGTTTCAAAAAATCGTTTTATTTTTGTGTATTAAAAAAAAAAATCTAAATAATTAGGTAAGACCTTGGGGTTAAAAAGTGCATCGGTTTAATGTTCTTTGAACATTAAAATATAGATTGACGCAGTAGCTTAGCTCCCCTTCACCACTCTCCAAACCAAAATAGTGGGGTACATGTAGTTAAGGTCTGTTGATGGAAAGGGGGGGGGTCATTGCAAAACTGTGTTCAAAAATTTTACGAGAAGAAACGATAAAGAGTATAATCTTACTGAAAAAATTAAAATGTTTTAGTAAATCTATTATTTCAGAATAATAATACAATTTAATTGATAACTAATAATTTAGAAGTAGTTTTCATTTAAATTATTACTGAAATAAAATTTTCGTTCATAAGAGAAAGGTATTTTAGCTCCTTCACAGCATTTTTATAATTCAAATAAAATAAATTACATATTTATCCATTGCTTATATTAAATAAAATGGCTATAATACAATATCGCGAACGTGTTTAACTTAGGCCTTAGGTCCGATTACTCGAAAAACGCAACCAATTAACGAACAAGTCCAGGGATTTTTTATATTTTTTTAAGAATTTAGAGATTTAAGGGTGGTATTCTTCGAACGCTCATAACTTAAAAACCGCATAAATCTATTCACTAAAAGCCCTTATATACTATCCCATTGAGTATTAACAAATGCCAAAAAAGTGGGAAACAAATCATGTATAATAGTGTGGAAGCTTTGTATATAAAACCTATAGTACTATCATGAGGTTGAAAATTTTATCTTTATGTGTGGACGCTACGTGGCGCAAGAATAGCAAAACTTGACAATGGAGAGTTAAAGTGGAAGAAAATACTAAAAGGAAAAACAAAAAATAGAAGGAGAGGGTTGTATTATTGTGATTCTGACAACAATAGGGGGAATAAGGGAGATAGGTAAATCAGAAGTTATCGTCGTGGCAACGACAACAAAAAACTCATGTCCATGCTGTGAAAACGGTATATGCATATAAAAATATAGCTATGACAATTTTATATGGATTATACGGTATACCTATGCATAAATTAAAGAATACAAGATTACGCCATTTGATTTTCTGCCTTCTTTTTGTGACGTCATTTGAGAAGAAAAAATTTTCCAGCCGAGGATCTTTCGTGTGAGAATAATAATAATTTGTTTGAAAAACATAAAATGAGAATTTGTTTAACAAATTATTATTATTCTCGCATGAAAGATCCTCGGCTGGAAAATTTTTTCTTCTCAAATGACGTCACAAAAAGAAGACAGAAAATCAAATGGCGTAGGTAATCTTGTATTGGATTATATGGGTCGAATTTGTTTTCGTTGGTAGGTAGGTAGGTATTATGTTCTTTTTTTCGTTGTTGCCTTTTATCACTATCTAGGTAGGTACCTATAATCTATATTATGTCGTATGGGAATGGCAATGTTGCGAAATTTGGTTGTTTTGTTCTATTGGTAGGTATTGTTAGTTTTTCAAAAACGTCACATTTTATTGCAACTTTTGGCAAAAATATTATAAAAAAAATCAAAAATGTATATTTTTTAACACCAATTTAAAATTAAATTCTTTCATTTTTTATCATTTTTTTTTTGAATAAAAATAAAAATATACCTTATAGGTATAACTTATAGTGTAATAAGTCGTTAGGTACATAGGTACCTATAAGGAAAATTTTATTATTCGCAAAATAGATTTTCATGTTGCAGGTGCTAGGTATATGACTTACCTTTTTGTATTTTTTTCCACATCACCCAGTGGTGTAAAATACTAGATGCGTTTTTTTTTTGAGGTTCCCCGATAGGCCTATTCCTCTCTATTACTACGTTATAAATTATGTATAGATATATAAATATATATATATAAATAATATATAAATATAAATGTTATGTTTAAATAATAATAAAATATCAAGATAGATGAAGATAAGTTAACACATGTAGGTATTAAAAAAAGTTTTTTTTACAGGTGGAAATCTTCATGTTAATAAGGGATTAATTTAAAATTCGTTTTTTTGTTTATCATTTTTTTTGATTCAAAGTTTAATTTTATCATGCTGATAATTTTGTAAATATCAAATTTTGTAAACATTTTTAAGAAAAAAAACTGGTAGGTACGCATTTTTTTATCAACAAAAACTAATTAAATTTTTTTTTAATTCAAAATTTAATTTTTTTTTAAATTTATATGCTGATAATTTTTATACCTAGGTATATAAAATTTTGAAAAAAATTTGTACGCAATTTTTAAGCAACAAAAACTAATTTAAAAATTTTTTTTTTAAATTCAAAATTTAATTTTTTTAAATATTGATAGGTATGAAATATAATTAAAACTTATTAGAAGCTCTTATGTAAAGTATTAAAATTGGTTCAATAAATAATAATACATAATATATAGTCATCACCCATAGCTTACAAAAAAAAATAATATTCGACCAACATCCTAACAACCCTGCAACCAACATTCTTCCCTTTCTTCCAACCTCTTCTTCATCAAAATTAAATCTATTAAAAACAAAAACAATTCACGAAATTGTAGCATCCTTTTTTCCTTCCAACTCTTATAAATTTTATATACTGTGCTCTCATTCTATTATTATCGCATTTTCTTCTTTGGATGGCAATTCTTTAGTCTCCGACCCAACTCTCCGCATTGTGGAATGTGGATAGTAAGTATTTACATGTGTGGACGCATGGTGGCGCGTCGGGCGTTTGTCACGATGATAGTACTATAGGTTTTATATACAAAGGTGGAAGCAAAGTATGACAGCCCATCTTACACAGCATAATATTCCAGCCTACACGATTCCCGAGTTCCGCGACTACTCATAAGTTATGAGCGCTCTCTCAAACTCAAAATGCGTTTGTTTTTTTTTTTTCGAATTATCGACCTGTCACAATTTTGTATTTCTTTTTATTTTTTTTATATTCATAAAATTTATTTGCTTTCATTATTAAAAATTCCTTTCTTTTATAAATTTAATAGAAAAAATATAAAATATTTATTTTGTTGTTGCTGCTGTTGTTCTTGTTTTTGGAGATGCATTTGTGCGAAAAAAGTTTGATTCCACAGTTTCCCCACACCAACGCGAATCACGAAAACAATAATAACAACGTGTTGTTTTCATTGACAACCGCGTGTTGCTATTATTATTTTTGTCGTCGCCACAACAAATTCGCGTTAGTGTGGGGGATCCTTAAAAGCGGCTTAGCTTCCAACTAGTAAAATTCCACCTTACGTTCATTTCGACTGTTTTGTAGGAAATAAATCACGATTCGTACTGTACATACATTTTTGTTCATTATTGATGGTAATACAGTGCATTATATTTTGACATTTTATTACACTCCGACTCTGACAGCTACTGTAAATATTTTGTTAATTGATTTTGATGCTTTTGGATTAAAATTAAAACTGTGCAATTGTTTCTTTTGTTTAATTAATTAACAGTGGTAGTTAAAATATACACATGTCCTCAATGGCTCTCACAAAAACTGTTGATCAAGCAACTATTTTAAGCGGTGACCGTTCCAAGTGAGTAATCTTGCTACCCATAAAATCTTGCCAAGAAAAAAGTTCTTTCAACAGGCTTAAGGATTTGCTATGCAACCGTCTTGCTGAATGCGGATGGAAGGATCAGGTTAAACTTATGTGTCGTAATAAAATAAAGGAAAATGGTGGGAACATCAAGATCGAGCAGTTGGTAGCAGAAGTTACTCCAAGCGCTCGTTCTATTGTTCCAGATGCAATTAAAAAGGAACTTTTAATGAAGATTAAGGCAATACTTGCCGCACAAGAAGGCCTCGACATTTAAACATTCATAAATTTAATATCTCGTCAAGGGCGTCAATGTTTTCTATGCTAGATCTTTAATCTTACTAATAAATTAAAAATAAATAAATGTCTTAAATACACAAATATGATTTTATTATGTTAAATCATATGCATGAAAAACATCTTACCTACTTTATTTTGTTTTACCACAAATCCTGTAAGAAAAGTAGCTACTTTCCCAATTTGTATGTCGGGTCCACTTCTATTAGTTTACATATAAAAATTTGGAAATGGTGCTCTAGTCAATTGTTTTAAATGAATGGTAGGTTTAATTTCGTTGTGGATCAAAGGACTGAATCGGTCTTTATTATTTATTCGGTTGCCCCTAAAATGTAAATTAATCCATTACTAATTATAAAGGTATTAAAATTTATCATTAATTTCGTTTTAAATTATATTTTTGCACAACCAAAAGATACAAAACTAGTAGTAGTAGGCGTAATGGTTAATGGACAGTCACGAATAAAGAGATTTTTTTTGCACCTCTCTAGCGAGGCATTGACAAATCCTCGAGCATCTTGTCATAAAGTGCCTTTCACCTTAGCCCTTCATATAGGACAGAATAGTAAAAGAAAGTATTAAGTAAATTAAAAAATATTTATTTCGAATTAATGAAAGTAAAATTTTCGTTTTTACGAAACATTCATCTTGCTTTAAACAACATAAGTTAAAAACGTATTTTAAATAAAAATTGTACTAACTCTCAACCCATAAATATGAAGATGATCGAAGCAATTAATAGGTACCAAATTTAATTCTAGATTTTTCAAGAAAAAAAGTTAAAAGCAGTCATCGAAAATGTTATCTTAAGCTAAAATAAGCTAGCTAGATAGCTTACGAACTTAACATTTACTTTCTTAACAAGACTTGTTTTTACCAACAAAAATTATATAAATTCTAACTTACTACACATATAATAATTTAAAAATAAATAATACTTAAAATTATTTAAGAAATTGACTAACTTATGAAAGTTTGAATATTACAAACTTTATCATTATATTTCCACTAACACTTAAGTGTTGATTTTAATTTATTTTTCATTTGGTGAGGTTCACCAATTTGAAGAACAGCCATCATTCCCAATATTGAATGGTTTTCAATATGACAATGATACATCCAGTAGCCAGGATTGTTGCTCAAAAATCGGATGATTATGTAACCAAATCCTGGAATTTGGACTGAATCTTTTTCCACCGGGAAGAAATCATTTCTTCTCAATAAGCCTAATTTGTCATATTCTTCAATCTGAAAGAAAATAATCTGTTGCTTAAAATTATTCAAAATTATTTATTTAATTTATCTACCCTCCATAAGTTTTCCTCTTGTAGAATACCCTGTCCAACAACTCTAAAAGTATAACCGTGAATATGGAATGGGTGTGTCCCACCCATGAAATTTACAACAATCAACTCAATTGGTGCATATGCCGGAAATGACAGCACATTTACACATCGACATGCTTCTCGGGAGCAATCTCTCCCAGCTCTAGCTAGAGTTGTTTTGTTACAAAACATCGAGTTATCCAATAGATCTTTAGATTGTAATAGCGATAGACCTGGCATTTCATAAGTTATATTATCGATTTGCATTTGAAGTTCTCCGTTGAGATCATAGGTGCCAAAGCTTGAATAAAATGTTTCAAATATAGTTGACTCGTACCATTCGACAGGTCGAAGAGAATGAAGATCCGTTATGGAAAGACTTTTGCTACTCTCATCATTTCGATCTATTGGATTGACTTTCACACCCTTCAAGCTATAGTTATAAGTCAACTTCTCTTGGGGTTCACCATTCAGCGCATATGCTCCTTGATAGTGTAAAACAGCTCCCTGGTAAAGGTTGTTAATACTGCAGTTAGTGTAACCCCTTACCCTCACCCAGTAGTTTTCAATGTATCGATCGGCCTGCAATACAAAGTCGAATCTCTCTGCTGAAGTCATGAAAAATGAAGTGGCTACTACTGGTTCAATATCATTGCCATCAGTGCTTATGATCAGGAGACGATGATTGTCAATGGAAAATTCGATTGGGCAATTAAAAACTCCATTGAAGATCACTCGAAAACGATAACGATTACCACGAACCACATCGAACTTCTCATACCTTGACGGCTCTTTTGCGCTGCTGATGTGGTTGCGTCCCTTTCCATTTATCAAAATATTCGAAAGTTTATCAAAATCGTAGTTATACACTATATCTTGAATCATTATCGTGTGCTCAGTTAAGTCATAGTCATACAAATCAGCATGTACATCAAAGATCCTTGGTTGGCGGATTACCATGCTACCTGCGGCTCCAAGTCCTCTCTGCCAATGACTATGGCTGTGATACCAAATTGTTCCACTACGATCAGCAGTAAATTTGTATCGATAGGATTCTCCAGGATTGATAGGATATTGTGTGATAAATGGTGCTCCATCCATTTCGGGTGTTTCGCTCATGTGTACACCATGCCAGTGCATTGTTGTAGCTTCTGTCATTTGATTGACAACATCCGCAATGATTGTATCGTTCTCACAAACTTCAATGGGTGGTCCTGGAAGCATTTTATTTACTGCAACAACAGCTGAATTGACTCCGTCAGCAAATATACAATTGTCTCGAGAACACGACCTTCTGTCTATAATACAACGTTTACAGTTGGGGCCCATCGTTTCATAGAAATGTACTACTAATTTATAAGAACATGTCATATGCACACCTGGGAGACATTTACGTTTACAAGGATGACTAAGGAAGTCCGAATCATATTTTTTGAGCTCGTGGGTTATAAAGTTTGAGTAGTCAATAGATTTGGCTGATCTTATGTATGATTCTGAAAAAAAAAAATATTAATTGTTTTAAAAATATGTAACAATAGTTTTTGTTCGCATCTCCTACATTCTACGTTTTTTTGTTCTATTTCGGGGCGAATCGATTTTCACACTAAAATCGATTCGTCGTATTGGAACACCCTGTTATCATAAATCTTTACCAATATAACAGTAACCGTGTTTTGGTGAGAATATAGCTCAGTGACCAATCTTAATGTATTCGATTACTCTTCTAGAAGCATTCAGAATGTTCTGATTTATTTTCAAAGGGATTTATTCGGAACAAATGAAATTTCAACTGGAAATAAATTAATAAAAATACACAAATTAACAATTTCAAACTATTTCACTGAAGTGAAATCAAATGCTTTAAGATTCATCTCGGCTTTTGTGATACAATTTTGAATATTTTAATCACAAATACAACAAAATCAGAATCAATCAAGCTGTGATCGTTCTCCTGGTGAAAAATTCTATTGGTTTCTAGTGTTCGAAAACATATCAAATTCTAGTGCACGGAAGGATTTTTTTTGGACGATATCTTTTAATATTAATGTTGTTTTTTTTTATTTTTATTTTCGAATGCAGTGTCTCAGATTACCCGAACACTTAAAGCAAATGAAGTAGACTGTTTTTTTTTCTATTTTTGTATCTTATTTAATCGCTTGTAACAAGTAAACGTTCCTTTCATGGACATGGAAATATATTCTATTTTATTATAGGTACATAGTATTTTATAAAAATGAATGTTTGTCTGTATGAGGCTTATGGATTCGAAAATTTCGCTGAAATTGTACCTATTAGAAGTAGTTTATAAAGTATTTTGGTTAAAATCTGCCCATTGCCACCCACACTTTTATCATATTTTACTTTTCCGCAACTACTTTTCATAGCTATTTATCTGAGATTCCTTCTTACTTAACATCTGTAGAAAGTTTTAAGATTGAAATTTTGTAATTCGACAAATGTAAACAGGTGGCTTATGAAATTATTAAAACGTTAGTGGCGTTGAATTTTGTTTTTACTTCTCTGAATGTTTAGAAACTCAAAAAATGTTATGCTTTTAAAATTTACTCTTATCACTTCCTCGCAAGGTCCAGTGTCTCTTAAAAAAAATATATTTTTTTTAGGCAGCATAGGCTGGGATTAGATCCTGAGTCCAACTGACAAACCACTATGCAAAGAAGCAATACGTATAAATTGGAACATTTTTTTATATAAAAACAACAGTCACTCCTCAATGTACTAAAATGTATTCGGTATAGAAATATTATAATACGCGAGTAGGTACATTATATATCATTGAACAGTAAATTTTTGATTCGAATGAAACCCGCAACAATTAAAAAAATATTCACTTTCGGTATATACATACATATGTAGGTAAACGAAAATTAAAAAAAAAGAAATTGAATGTGAAAATATCTACAACACAAGTTATTTCAAAGTCCAAGTACTGAAATTGAGTCTTGTCGACTGTTGTCAGCGGATAATTTTTTTTTCTATAAGAAATTTTCTGTAATATTTTCTACCAGACCTACGATATACATGAACACTGATTTTAACGTTTTTTTTTTAGAATAAATATTTTCTTCTTGAAACCATCATTTATAAACTCATGGATTGTTTAAAACTTCTTTTATTTACCTTTTCCCGAAACGAATTTTATATTAACTAACGAAAAACTTAAGATAATTATAAACAGTATCTTCACGAAGCATCGCCGAGTTTCAAATCGTATGACAGTCATTTTTGAACAGTCAACTTTGTTTGAAGAAAAATCACTTCCTTTAAGATCGACTTAACTCGGTACATAAAAGACTTCTCGACAGTGTTAAAAGCTTTAATACTGCGACAAGCTCTGCGTCAATACCAAAGAGTAGTAATATAAAGGTATATGAAGGTAAGATGATCTGAATTAAACATGAACAATGATACATACCACATGCTAATTAATTCGTCACATTCATTACTATCAGTTATTAACTATCTCGGTTCCATCAATTTAAGCTGATTGTATATTGCAAGACCATTATGACCGTTATCCACTTCATATTGTACTCTTGCAACGTGATGAGAATTTTGATTTTATTTAAACTGCTACAAAGTACGTGGGATAAAATCACTTGTTTGGTAATAGCGGAATCTAGTAAAAATTGAAAGTTTTGTCAACATCTACGTTTCTGGGAATAGTGATGAAAATCAGATGCCATAAAATACCACCAATTCTCATAGGTATTAATGAGTACTTAATAGCTTTATTACTTTGAAGGTGGGAAAGTAGGTACTCATGAATAGAAAATTTGTTTAATAAATTTGAAAAAGAAGGTTATTCTAAATAAATTTAAACGTTTTATAAATTTATCAAAGTACCGACATTTTATAAATGGAAATATTCAGATTGTAGATAAAACTGGAATTTCCAGTTAGCTTCAGATAGTCAGCTAGTTAGTTTTCACAAAATCAAAGAAATTTTTTTTTAAATTAGGACTATCTTTTTGTTAAAATTGGTGATCCGCTCAGACATATATGTAGGCTTATTATGGATGAGACGAGTTATCTCTCTACATTTTGATATCAAATAAATACCTGTTAGATTAATGTTTTCCTTTTTAACTCGACTAAAATTGGCCATATTACAGCTTTCTTAAAGACAAGTAAACTAAGGATGAATTATCGCAGAAAAATGCATTTAAAAAATCTAATACAGCTGGCTGAATAACAAATATGATTCGCCCACAAGATCTTCCAGTTGAAGGAACGAATACAGTCTGATTTAATATACTCATTACTAATGAAACGAGATTTACGTATTTCATATCATTCAAGTTACAAAGTATCACAACGTCTCGTCATTATCTATTAAATTGTGCCGTCGTCAAAAGCCAACAAAAAAATACAAATATTTCGTTTCGTATGTTTTATTCGCTACTCAAAATACATTTGGAGTACATTATTTTCAAAGAATGGAAACAAAAAAGTAAGAAGAAATAATTATTATTGTATAGTTATTATAATTTTGTAATCTCAGAAAAAAGGAAGTTTTTCTTTCATCAATCAGTCTAGTTATTTCTGTATCCTCCGCCACCGCCTCTATTATAGATCGACCTGCCTCTATTGAAGTTGGAACCACTATTCCCGCCTCCGTATTGGTTTCCTTGGTTCTGGTTGCTGGTTCTAAATGAGTCGCTCGAGAATCCTGAGTTGTTTGAGAAACTATTTCGGCCAGAATTGTTGAAGCTATTATTAGATTGGTCTCTTGGTGTCCAGCCGGCACCTTGGACACGACCAGTTCCAGTTATCCAATTGCCTCCCGAATTAGATTGCCCGAAGTTTCCACCTCCTAGATTTGATTGAAAATTGCCACCTCCACCTTGGTTAAAATTTCCTCCACCTCCACCACTATTGCTGCTGTACTGCTGCCAATTACCGCTACCACCACCACTAACACCACCACCACCACCACCGCGACCTCCTCCCCCACCTCCTCTACCTCCAATAAACCCACCACCTCGTCCTCCCCGGCCACCACCAGCTGGACCAGCTGAACGTTGGGTTTGCCACGATGGCATTTCAGGAGGCGGAGGTGCGTGCTCGTTAGCTCTACCTCCTCTGTCGGGAACGCTACCAATGACATGTTTCTGTATCTTGGAAGCAGTATTCTTACGCACATTGGCACAGCTTGTCTTTTCAATTATAGCTAAGTCAGTTCGAGCGGACAGTAGAGCAACGATGTCTGTTTCCACTCCACCTACCCGATAATTATCCAATTCCTTCATTTTGTTTTGATAATTTTTAGCTATTATAGTTTCTTTTCCTCGCATACGATCTGACCACTGGAAGGATTGCACCGTCACTTCTAGACGCGTTAGCAGAACTTGCCGCCGTAGATTGTACTCTTCGTCGAGACTCTTTTGGATGTCCTCCAATTTCTTCCATTGCGCTGCACTTAGTTGCTTGTCCGATTTCAGCAATGAATCACTTAGTAGCGATTTATTTGTATTTCTTTTAGCTTCTTCAAGCTTAAAGTTAAGTTTATCCATAAGAGCTCGAGGTGCGATGTTATCTGGTGGTTTTTCTAAGCCTAGATCCTTTGTTAACACTTCCAAAGCACGCGCCGTATCCGTTTCAAATTTGGGTATAATAAACGATTTATCTTCTTGAGGCTTTTGTTTCAGACACATTTTAGCAGTCATAAGTTCAGTAATAAGGTACTCCAGTAGTTGTATTCGATCTTTTTGATTCTGAAATCGACTCGAGAGTGGGCCAGTTACAAATTTCTTGAAAGGACAACCCAATTCTTTCAACATCGCTGATAATTCCATGGAAAATTCATTGAAATCCTTGGAATCTTTGTCTACTTTTTCATCGGTTTTTCGCAAAATATGCAATTCGAAGGCAATCCAACCAACAACCTCACGAAATGCTTCCGATTTTATGCCAACTTTAAGTGCCTCGGTAAGAGCATCGTTTTGCAGGCATTTACCTTGGTATCCAACAGCAGTTAAGGATTCTATAATATCTTGCTCGTTTTCCATAGTGCAGAGGTGACTATATTTTTATTTTACGAATTTTCCTTGAATTAGAATCCCAGGATGAAAAATATACCTTTTCGCACACAGCCGGCCAAAAGGGTGGAAAAAGGACAAACTTGAAATTTCTGACGTTTGCTAAAGCATTTTTGTGTGTATATCAACCAAAAACAGTGCAGCCAAGAGATTTTCCGAAACGATGACATTCAGCAAATATTTCATAGATATATGGCGAAATTTTAAAGCAAAAGGAACAATTGTATGGTCTTGACTCAGGAAAATATTCGATCAAAATCGTCTGATTAGCGATTTCCATGATAAAGGCTTAACTACATAAGCCAAAAAGTACTGAAGTACAAAAGTAAAAATATTTTTTTTTACCGCTAGCGCCGTTGTTTTGTGAAAAAGAATACACAAATTTGTTTTTAAACCAAAATTTAAGCTTTCTGCATCATTTTTATAAGTTTTCTAGTCAGAAAAACTATCACAAAATCAATTTAAAAATTTTCACTTTTGCACTTTTTCACTTTTTTGGCTTATGTAGTTGAGGCTTGAGGCCGGTATCACGGCAGTTCGTTGACAAGAGAAGTGTGGGGTGAAGAATCTGGTGAGGCACGAACAAAACATAACAACCGGACTCATGAGTCTACTTTGTCCCCTATTACACGATACACGACTTTATTTTGATGATTTTCAAAGGGAAATTCGATAAAGAGTCAAGCCTCAACTACATAAGCCAAAAAAGTGAAAAAGTCCAAAAGTGAAAATTTTTAAATTGATTTTGTGATAGTTTTTCTGACTAGAAAACTTATAAAAATGATGCAGAAAGCTTAAATTTTGGTTTAAAAACAAATTTGTGTATTCTTTTTCACAAAACAACGGCGCTAGTGGTAAAAAAAATATTTTTACTTTTGTACTTCAGTACTTTTTGGCTTATGTAGTTAAGCCTTCAGGCGCAAAGAATCATCGTGTAATAGCGTGCGATTCACAGGATGATTTTCAAAGAGAAATTCGAAAAAAGAGTCAGACGCAAGGAATCATCGTGTAATAGGGGAATTTGTTGTTGTTTCAATGTGCGAAATGTTGAAATTGTTGTTGTTTCAATGTATTTTGAGGCGCCTCAAAGTTTCAAATGTAAACACGATGGCACTCACCAGTCCGGACTCAATCTTCCCAATCTAAACAGGGTCTATCTGAATCATTTCATTTCAATTTTTTTCAACTTTTCTTTTGATGGTAATGCTACAAACATGACATCCGATTGCTTGGCTGGACTGAACACTTGCGTATATCTTTTTAGTAGCGTTTGATAGGAAAAATAAGAAAAAGGATTATTTATTTATTTTCTTCTGAAATTTGAGGCAAAATGGCGCAACAATCTACAATGCCCGATCAACAATTTCTTTGGGATGTATTTCAGAGGTAAATAATCTACTTTTTCTTTAGCTAAACATTATTTATAAATGTAAAACAAAACTTCAGGGTGGACAAAGACCGCAGCGGACATATATCAGCTGATGAATTACAAGTCGCACTCTCTAATGGGACTTGGAGTCCTTTTAATCCTGAAACTGTCCGTCTAATGATTGGAATGTTCGATAGAGAAAACCGTGGTACAGTATCATTCCAAGACTTTGGTGCTCTTTGGAAGTATGTAACAGATTGGCAAAACTGTTTCCGCTCCTTTGACCGAGATAATTCGGGAAACATCGATAGAATTGAACTAAAAACAGCACTTACCACATTTGGGTATCGCTTATCAGACGGATTAGTTGATATGCTCATTAGAAAGTTTGATCGATTTGGAAGGGGAACAATACTTTTCGATGATTTTATTCAATGCTGTATTGTTTTATATGTAAGTTATTTCGTGCAATTACTCGTAAATCAAGTATGAGTAGAGTATGCGTCATCTTTTGTAGAAATATTTATTATTTTTATAACGATTTGGGTGGTTTTTTTTTATTTATCTCCAATAGACACTAACTACGGCATTTAGACAGCATGATACAGACATGGATGGAGTCATAACAATTCACTATGAACAATTTCTGAGTATGGTTTTTTCTCTGAAGATCTAATCTCACTAAAGGTAAATGACATTTCAAACAAACAAATAAAATACAAAAATGTAAATAATAATATTGTGGCATATTGCCAGTTAAATATTAACTGTTTTGTATGATAAAATAGAACTATCACTAGTTTGTTTCCTTTCATTTTTCGATATCTTGTTGTTTCTTGTAAGTTGCCCTGACAAGAGGTTTTTGACTTAATTCTTTTTGTATTTGAAACCTTTATTTTGTTCATTAAATTCTGTATTTACATACATTTTCGCAACTCATAAATAAAAGAATTTTATGAGATTACTTTTAATTTGTATGGTTTGTTATGCCAATATTTCTAGTAGAATAAATCAATAAATTTATATATTAATTAATACAGAAGATAATTTGGTCACGGCAGAGCTTTGAAAATATTTAACATTTACTTATGAACTTGGTGAATACTTAACATTATCAGAATTTTTCAATTAAAAAAGCATCAAGTGCTAGAAATAAAATCAAAAAATTGTAGGTACATTGAAGTAAAAAGGCGTTGACTCTTAAGTAAAAAAAATACTTATGTATACACGCTAGAAGTAAAACTTCTTTCTCGACAACAGGGCAAGTATTTGCAAAATCGTGACGCTGAATTTTGAAATTCGTGACGGGAATTTGTATGTCGGTTTGACATGTCACTGACAGCTCCATAGAAAAATTTTTTACCCCCATGCCGCAAAAGAAGTTTTACTTCAAAAACTCATTTTTGTACTGGATTTGCCTTATTCGATTTTAAACAGGTAAACATTAATAACAGTACACAAGCTTTGAAGCATATTATTTAAACTTCACTAGTAGTGGTTTCTTAGGTCTTAAAGATTACACTTTTTTTTTCTCGTGCAAACTTCCCAACAATAGGTAGTTATCTTCGGCCTTGATATTCGTCATTCTAAAATAAATGAGCAAATTATTCATCAATTTCTTTTCCTTTTGGTTTTTTACTTTTTAATTTTGAACTTCTGATTCCAATTTTAAATTAAATTTCAATTTCTATATTTACGCGGTATCTATAGATATAAAGGTTCAAAAATGTCATTAAGGTGGAAAAAGATGTGCATTTAATATTAATATTTAGACCCGTTTCGTTCAATATCTTTGTATTTAGAATTTTATAATTTAATAATCACTTGAAAAATTAACATTCTACAAAATGGTCTTCAAATGTTTAACTGTGTGAAAAACTTTGTTTAGTTGAAAAATTGCCTCGCGATAAAATATTAGACAAAAAAAAGAATAAAGATTGAGTTTTAGATTAATAGGTATATCTCAAAAACCTCGAGTGAAGCGCACCAGAAAAAAAAAATATTCAGTATGATTCGTTATACATGCATACAAAAAATCGATGTTTCATCACATTTGGTCTAGACTAAAGAAATATTTCGTAATGGTTTTTTTTTTATTGTTTCTTGATCGTTTCTTTGTTTCTTTTTATCTAGATTAGATTTTTTCAGAAACAGGATATTTTTTGTAAGTATATTCCTAAGATAATCTCCACTACCTCACAAAATATTGACACATGTCAAAATATTGTGGGACTGCAAAGTGATAGATTCGAATTTTAAATACAATATTTAAAAACTTAACATTTTATATTTTTTGTTTATTTCAGCTTAAACGATTATTTCAAATACCTGATTGATGGTTTTATTGGAACAACTTTACATATATGTACTATTTTTATAAGTTTAAAAAGAAAAAAGAAATTATGCAAAAATTATTAAACATAACATAATTATGTTCAATTAATTTATATTTTTATCTGTTTTGTGATGTCCACTATTATGATTGTTGGTTAACTGTATATTAAACTTTAAAAGACACTATCGATTTCCCTGTGCCAACTTTTTATATCTATATTATAAATTAATCATAAAATACAAAACAGTTCCTTGGAAGTTCAAAAGGAAGTGCTTTATAAGATGACATAATGTTTTATTTAAAAATGAAATAAACAAAAATATGAATTGAAATGTTATTACTTATGTACAGTATAGTATGGATTTTTTTTTATAAACTGGTTATGTAATTTGCAAATTGAAATATTTAGTTATTATTTTTATTATTATTGTCACTTTTTTAAAATAAAAATCGAAAATAAATAATATTTATCTCATAACTCAACTAAATATTGGTTAGACATAATTATTAGGTATTAGACATAAAAAGCAAAGACTTATAAAGAAGAACACGATAAAACAAAACAGGGGCCCTTCTATGTAACTTGCTTCTACTTTCGAATCCATTCGAAAGTTGTTTTCAATGCTTATTTTAAGTGGTAATATGTGTGAAAGTGGGATCAAATTTTGGTGCTTTCGACTTTTTGCCAAAGAATCTTCAACTAGCGCTGTTCTATTTCCGTTTATATGCGTTTGCTAAAGAATTAGCGAGCTGAGATTTTGCGAGTTCGAATATTTTTATTGTAGAATCGAGTTACATAGTTGGGCCCCAGGATACATTATTAGTTTCTGTCTTCCGACAACATGACTGAACCAGAGGAGAAACATGAACAGGATTTCTCAAGAAGATATCTCGTTTTTATAAATTGTTTCCTATAACCAAAAATAACTTATGTCGTTTTTCACTGAACTCCCGGAAGCGTCCGATATCAAAAAGAACAAAGACAAAGTAAACATTAAACTCACCCATACCCATGTTATTTTAAATTCTCTATCTTAATTAATTTCGCTTTTCAAACTTAGCTCGATGAAGTAAATAAAAATGCGTCTTTTTAATATTTCCTGTATTTAACCCTGTTTAAATATCTATGGATCTAGATAAGGATCATCTTTTAACACGTTACACAAACCAACATGGAGTCCTGTTACATCAGCCAAAAATTCAAGGGAGCACCAACATTTAGATTTTTTTTTATGATTTTTAAAAGGTTGTAACTTCGTTAATAATGGTCGTATCGAGGAAAAAAAAAGAATTTTAAATTATTTTTATTATTTTTTTATTTTGCTGAAATATCTAGGTAATTTGGATTAAAAGTCGGCTTGTGTCTTTGACCTTCTATATCTCGGGAACCATCGTACAGCAAACAAAAGGTGAGTTTTGGAAAACATTTTCCCTATACCTACTCAATATTGAATAAAAAAAAAAAATAATTACTTTTTCTGGTGTTTTTACAAATCTACCACTACTTTAGAATTAAGTTAAGACCGCACTCAGCAGAACTAAACTTCACGGAAAAGTTGATAATCTGACCAACTTTGTCGCGACATGGAGTTCTGTGCTGAAAGTGTCGCTGAAGTGCAGTTCCGCCGAGTGCGGTTTTAACTTTAATGCGAAAGTATCAATTTTTTTTGGTTGGCATATCTTAAATCCTGGTTAATTTAAAAATCAATCGATTGAGCCGTTTTCTTTCGCGATTGGTTAAAGGATTTAAAAAAGTTATAGAAGCAAAGTTAAGATTGCTCCTTAAACATCAATTAATTTTTGTCGTTATTTTTTCTTAAAATATATTATGAACTCATATAACTCATAATATATAGAAAAAATATAAAATTTTGAAAAATTAAAAGTAAAAAAAATTGTAATGCAAGTTCATTTTGTTTTAAAATTACAATTAGTCCATTGAAAAGTTACATTTGACCTCGAATTTTGTATAGGACAAGGTTTCTTTTAAATGTGCAGGGAGCTTCAATTTGGAGTATACCGAATGATCTTTGGAGTTCTAACCCACCCTTCCCCCATTTGACGGTCGTGGCTCGAAAAGGGTTTGTTTTCGCCATAATCTAGAGAATCATAAGTTCCATACTAAATTTGTTGTCTCAGTTTTGTAGAAAAAACCTCTACAATTTTTACCGTGAAATCGAAAATAAAAAATATGTGCACTACTGGGTCGCACGAACTTATGTGCGATTACACTGCGTTTTTAAAGTTTTAATATTTTAAAAATTACATATATTTTATCTTATAAAAGAAATAAATAAGTTATGCCGGAGCCTTGATTATATACTATATTGTATAAGTTTAAGGTAGTAGGTACCGTGTTGCAAATATGCATGGAACTTATAGTTTAGACTGAAAAAATGGTAAAACAAAAATATTTTATTAAACAACCTCTGAAATTGTTTTGACATCAATGCGATGTACATCATCCGATTTCTTAAGAAAATCTCAATTTATGAGAAAAAAATAAAAATAAAAAAAATACTTTTTTTTATATAAAGTTTTGAAAAAATAAAAAAAAAAAATGGTAAGCAATTTTTTAGCCTTTATTATTGCGGAATTAAAAAATTAACTAAAAAAAATATTATCTACCCATTTTCGAAATATGAAATTTTCAAAAAATAATTTTGAAATTTTTTTTAAAAATCAATAATAAATTTTTTTGAAAATTTTGGCATGCAATATTATTAGAACTTATTTGAAGCTTTTGTGCAAAAAAAACTCATTAAAATCAGTTCTACTGATAATGAGAGTCGAAAATAAAAAAAAATGGTTCTACGAGAGATACCATTTTTAAACAGTAGAAACAATTTTTTTTTCAAAAATATGGTAGATCGTATAAATATTAGATCACAAAAAAATTTTAATCAAAATCGTAGGGGCCGTTTTTGAGAAATATGACATTTTCAATACCGGTTTTTAAGCATTTGTATCGGAGGTACCGGTTTTTTGGTTATAAGAATAATTTTAATTAAAAATCTGCTAGACGATGTTAAAAAACTGCTGGGTACCAAGTTTAATAAAAATTGACCGAGTCGTTTTAAAACGTTTTAAAATTATTAAGTTCTCAAAAAAAAATTTTGAAACTTCTTTTAAAAATCCAAAAAAAAATTTTTTTGAAAATTTTGGTATACAAAACTTTTTAAACATTCTTCAAAAAAAAAGGTGAATATCAGTTCAACCGTTTTTGACAAAATCGAAAATCAAAAAAACGGTTCTATGGGAAGTCCATTTCTTACCATTTTTCGGAAATTTTTTTTTACAAAATGGTTGCCTTCTTGTAAAAAAATTACTGAATTTTTTTAAAAAAGTTGAGGGCACGTTTTTGAGAAAAATAAGATTTTCATTTTTTGGTAAAAAAATTTGTATGGCAGTTAAAAAAAAATGGGCTGGGTACCAACTTTGAAGAAAATTGACCGACACGTTAGGGCTGCAGCCGAAGGGACAGACAGAATTGCGAGACCCACTTTTTTCGACTTCGCTATCATCGTAATGTCAACTTTGATCAAAATCCCGAGTTCGATTTTTTTACGAATTCATAACTTGCCATATACATACATACATACATAGTTCCTATATATCGCAAGTAAAAAGTTGCAATTAAAAATATACAAACGTTTTGTCTTTAATCAATAATAAAAGGTAATTTATTTTTTCTGAAAACGTTCGCTTATTTTTAGTTATAACTATTTTATTTTCGATTTTGCGGCAAACGTATGAATACCAAAATTGTAGAAAATTATTTTCGCGACGGAAATAATTGAATCCTTTTAAGTGGGCTTCAGGTCCTTCATGGTGTTATATTTTCTACAAAACTGAGGTTTAATTTTGATTGTGATGGCGAAAACTCTATAACACTATAACCATATAACATATTAACCCAACCAGCCCGAAAATCATTGGTATACTCACACTGACGCAACCCTACAAATTAAAAAAAATGCCTTGTCCTATACATTCTTATCCTTGAAGGCTCAGATGTTTTTTTCCGTGGGAACGGGTTAATAACTATCCATTTCGTTGTTGACTATCGAAGTTCTCTTCGTTTTTTTGTTATTTAAGCCAAGTACGCTCCTGATTCAAAACGGAAAATCCATCAAAAATAATTTAACGAAATATATGTACTCAAAAAAAAATTCGTTGCTTTTCGGTTTTGTGGCGATACCACATACAAATTTCGTTTCGCAACAGCTTTACGGAGGGACAGTTACAGCCGTGTTTATTAGATTTTTGATTTTACTAGTTGGACAATGGACTTATTGGACAGTATCTTGATAGTCCCATAGTTGGAAACATGCTTTATTTGATAATAAAATGTTAAATTGGCCAAGGTTTAGACAACCGAGTCCGTTGTTCAAGTTACAAAACTCTTACGCCCATATTATTCACTCGATTAATGCAGATTGAAATCCGGAAGTATTTAAATTGAATGTATATTAATTTACATTCGGATTAAAGTTTTAATCTGGATTCTGGACGTATCGACTGAATAATATGGCGGTTAAACATAATTTAAACATGTTTATCTATAACTTGAACGGCTGTCCAAAAATCACCGAGCAAGTAAGTTGCCATTTGTTTTATTTATGTAGGTACTACTGACGTTTTCTTGAGAAATTCCGAATAGTGATTTTTCATGAAAAGTGGACACGGCTATTACATCAACATCAACTGTCAGTTTTTTTTTCATGAATATTTTGTTTTTTTTTTTTTGTTTAGTACCTTACCTACTCCCTACACACTTTCCCAACACCTCAACAAATTTAGTGTGTATATAATTTTTTCCAATTTGATATTCAATTTTATTAAACTTTTAAAACATTTGAAGGTGATAAATTCATCGAAAAATAACTGAATTAAATTTATGGTATGAAATGGCTTCATTAAACTTTTTAAGAACAACTTTGAGGGCAAACAAGCAACTTCTCCCTGGATTACGTGTTTTACAAAAATTGTATGTAAATCGAAAAATTTGGTCATGTATAATAAATTAATAAATTCATAAATTTCAGCCCCCGAAAATGTAGTTCCAATTTTGAACGAGTGGATGGCTGTAATGAAACTATGAGCGAAAGTAAGTTGCATTTTGTATGATTATTTTTCTAATCGCTTATGGCAAAAAAAAAAATGATAGGTAAGAAAGCAATTGGGTATATTAAATTGTTTGCATAATATCTATGATTATTGTGTTATTAATTGCATTTTAAAATGTCTTATCACTACAACTTTTTGTTTTGTAGTTAAGTTCAAAATGATGAAAAGTCTGGGTCTAGATTGCGGATACAATCCTCATCCTAAACCTAGGGAGCACTTGCTGGAATATGAACCGAAAATAGAGGACTTACCGCCTAGGTCTTTGCAGGACTCTTTCACTTCTGCAATTATTCCCTTAAGCGTCAGCAAATCACTACAAGATCGATATGTAGCAACCTTGGGGCATGTTCGACTAGGCAGGCTTATGGAAGATATGGATTTGTTTGCCGGTATGTATCTAATATATAATAATATATACCTTGTTATTATAATAAAATCAAATACTTTTCAGTTTGGGTGTGCCATCAGCATTTGAAAATTCCAAAACTGGATCCATCGGTTCCTTTGCCTTATACCTTTGTAACAATTCTTGTCGATAAAATAACTTTTACTGACTTTACGCCACAGGCAAACCAGGATATTCGACTGTCAGGCCATGTTTCTTGGGTTGGCAGGAGTTCCATGGAAATTGTAGTTTGGTTGGAGCAATTGGATGGCGATAAATACAAAAAAATAACACGCGCTGTATTCCTAATGGCAGCTAGAAATGCAACCAACACTAAATCAGCTCCAGTTAATCCGTTAGTACCCGCGAACGAAAACGAAAAGATGATTTTAGCTGGCGGTGAACTACGTAAGGAAAGAAGAAAGCAATTGCAATCATCGTCATTGCTTAAATTCGAACCCACTGCTGAAGAACAGAAGATAAGCCATGATTTGTTTGTAAGAACTACTCGAACCGACTTGATGGAGTTGAATTCTCGAATACTACCAAGCAATGCCCGCTGGATGGGCGACACTTCGGTAGTCTCAACAATGGCCTCGTTTCCGGAAAATCGAAATGCTCACAACACTGTATTCGGTGGTTTTCTTATGCGCAATGCTTTGGAAATCAGTTGGGTCTGTGCGTCTTTATATTGTGGAGAACGTCCAAAACTCGAGACAATTTGTGACATTAGTTTTCAAAAGCCAGTGAATGTGTCATCTTTTTTAAAAATGCACGCTCATGTTGTTTACACCGAAGACAATCATATACAAATTATGACTGTAGCCGATATACTTGATCCAGCTTCAGGCAATCAAGTCACTTCGAATATTTTCTATTATACATATAAGGCACCGTCTAAAGTTGCAGAAGTTCTACCAAGGACCTACGATGAAACCTTGTGGTACATCGATGGTAGAAGAAAACTTAAATATGCATTGGGAATGGAATAGATGATATTTGGTATTTGTGAGATTTTAAAATTAAAATGATAATATTCATTTATAACACAAGTGCAAATATAGCTTTTAACTGACTCATTAATATATATTGTAATTGTTGTGAAAATGTTTAAGAGGCTATGAATTAAAATAGAAAATAAAATGCTGGTTATTTTATTTTAATTTCAATGTGAATTTTGCATTTTATTTTGGGATAATTGTTGGAATACTGCATTATTAAATTAATAATTTCTACACAGTAAAAATGAAGGAACGCTAAGGGACATGTTCGTAATCGTTGGACAAGTTCATATTTTGCTTTATTAAAACTAATATCAAATGGCTTAATTAATAGAGATCCTGTTTATCAAATTTTAATCGGTTATACTTCAAGTTCAAATATGTAAATTACCCCAAAAATAAAAATTAATCTCTCAATCTATTAATCATACTTTTTAACTTAGCATATAATCACTCAAACTTGTTTTCAAGAAGCAGCTTTAAAATTAGCTTAACCCTCTTAAAATAAAATTATGTTCTTTAAATTAAATAAAATAAATTTGCATTGCATTGCATTTGCATTGCATACATTTTGCATTAATTCCATACACTAAATGATGTATTTGAAAACAATTTGCTACAAAATCAGATTAAATTTAAGTAAAACAAATAAAACCGAGCGTGATCAAATACTTTTTTTTGTTAGTGTGTCTTTAATTTAAACAAAAAAGTTTTATTGTCTTCATATTTAATAAGTTTTTTCGCTTATGTTACTCTATTACTTAATTTAAAAAGTTTCTTTCTACAAGAAAAAAAAAAGCAAAAGATTAACACTCGCATATGGCTTGAATACAATCTTCTGAAAGTAATACGTGAATCTGTGTGACTTTCGAAAATGACCTTAAGATATGCAATTGACCCGATTTAGCAATAAAGCTAAGGTACATTAGAAATGGAAAAAATGGTTTTTAAAATAAAAATGTAATACATTTGTATAGGTATATCTGGTAATAAAATAAATTAGCCAAGTATGTAGAAGTCTATTTTTTGGATTTAATTTTATTAAAAATGATTTAAATTTTTTTTATTTGAGAACTTCACTTTGTAGATGATAGAGATAGGGGCTATGATTAAAAAAATACACATTTTTCAATCTCAAAAGTACGTTTTATTAACAATTTCATTTTAACTGCTAAATAAATATATTTAATATTATACAGCGACGATTTAAGCGTGACCAGCCGATCTACATTCATTCCAAGTTTTAATCAGTTCTTTTGAATCTTCAAATCCATGCGACGCCACAACATATCGATAGCTGTAGGGACCCGAATAAGTTGGTCTATGAAAATAGAACTCCTCACAATGGTGCAATTCAATTTTCGCCTTCAAAGCGACAAGACCCAAATACACATCGTCGAATCTAAAATGCTTCACATACATGCTTGCAAAATACATTTCAAATAGTGCTTCTCTTGAAAGTATAAAAGCTCCAGCCGTAACATACGGCGGCCACATATGGAATGGATATTCGTTCAAACTAACATACCATTTACTTGGTTTGTGTCTATGAGGCGACGAATGGAAGACAAATCCAGCAAAAAGTTTATCGTTATAACTATCGCCCACCAGTGCACTTTGCTTTTTATAATCTTCCTCAGGATTTACATTCACGGGACCTTCAGAATCTTCATAGAAATTACTATGACCGTGGGCAAGTATTCTTCGATCCACAGCCCCTTGTTGGGCCATGGCTTCTGGGAATTTATTAAAATAAAGCATATTTTTAAACCTTCCACCCAACTTTCGAAGGGTTTCGTCGGCTTCGTCCAAATTTCGTGGATAACTTTCTGGATTTTCTACAAACCGCAGAGCGTTTTTTGGTGAAACATAATAGTCATCATCTACAAACAAATAGAATTTGCTTGTGGGACAGACTTCAACTGCCCACCTAAAACCCATCATAGTTTTTATTGTGTTGTTGAAATAGGTATCTTCAAAATTTGATTGTACTATATCTTTATACTGCTTAGATTCGATTTTGATATGTTTTTGCAGTTCCTGATTGTTGGAAACACCCAACATAAAAACGGTCCGTACGATGATATCGGAAAAGCGTTGTTCATAGCCCCATGATTGGCGTATGGCTTGTCGTCGTTCGAAATTTGGCATTGCTGATTTGACTATGAATGTGATTTTTGGCGATATGGGTGAACCTCCATCCTCGACGCATTTTTGATGGCATTTTTCGAGGAATGTGTAGTTGTAGAGGTTTATTGGTTTCACTTCTACTTCCTGATGGAATCTTACGCGGTGTGAGTATTGCAAAATATCTCCCTGAAGTGGATAATTAAATAGACGATAGTAATCCAATTCAAGCATATGAGTCAGGATACCAAAGTAATCGATTAGAAAAATTATAAGTAGCACGATGACAACAATTTTTAACTTAGAATACAAATTAGATCGAGGAAACATTTTTGTAGCTTACATTTTTATTTATATAATTACAGTTTTCTTTGGCTTCTTTTAACCAGAACAAGTCTGGTTATTTAATTGTAGAATTATTTCATTAGTTATTAAAATTATGTATGCTAATGCCAAGCCAACAACTTCTCTGCAATCCGCACTGATATGTTTTCCTTATCTTTAAAAAAATAAAATAACATGTCAGTTCCTAACATTTTTGACAGCTAGAAAAAAAATAAGGATTTTGATTCGTCAGTTCACTTTAGGTTTGTTCGGTGTCCGAACCGTGACGCAGATGGGAAACAGATATTTTCCTGACAGCTCAGTGCCCTGCTTTGTAAAGTTTTAAAACTATCGAAAAATATCGATATCTTAATTCCTATCGATAGTAATTTTAAAATGATCGAAAATTGAATTATTTTGTTTAAAAATTGCCTTTTATAATTTATTTTAACAGAATGGAAAATTTTAAGGTTAAGCTGAAGAAGAGTATGAATTTTTTATTTCCTGATTGTTACATTTTAAAAAATATGTATGTAAGCAATAAGAACACAGTAATTAAAACAACAACGCCTTGGATTTTCCTATAGAAATCACACATCTCTCTTCTGGACATATTCGTGTTCAACAATTTTATTTTTGTTTTTTCACTACGCCATGACGATAATTTTGTGGGTGAGATCGGTGAGGTGATAATGATATATAAGGCTAAGAGAAATTCACCCTTATTCCGTAAGGCGATTAATGAAAGTAAACGATATGTAAAACGATATGGCTCCAGAAGCGTTAAGTAAAACTAAAACGTTACCGTTCTCTTCTTTCTTCACCTTTCTAATTTCTAACCGTCGTTTTACTTAAACTCTAACTGTGGCTTTTAGAGCTGTTTCGTTTTAATGGTCGTTTTACTAAAACGCCTTATGGAATAAGGGTGATTATTTCATAATTTTTAATTCCTTTTAAAAACTTTGTAGGTACTTAGGTATGTTAAAAATTTTATTTTTGTTCAAATAAATATTTGGATGCATTTCTATGTGAGATTTGAACTTGCGACTTATTATGCATATCTCTTTTTTAAGCACGAAATCTTATTTTATGTTTTGTTTGGTTAATTTATATAACATATAATATATAATAGCGAAATTCTAATTTTTGCGGATGATATGAAAATTTTTAAAAGCATTGAATCTGACAATGATCGTTTACTTCTGCAAGAAGATATAAACAGTTTTCTTATTTAATGTAATAAGAATGGCTTAAATCTTAACCCTATTAAATGTCAGGCAATGATTTTTTCTAAAAAACAAACTCCTTCTTCGTTTGATTACAAAATATCGCAACACACTTTACGCCGTGTTCATAGTTTTAAAGACCTCGGAGTACACTTTACTTTCAACCTTGATTTTACTGAGCATATCAATTTGATCGTCAATAAGGCCAACTCTATGTTAGGGTTTATTAAAAGATGGTCTAAAGAATTTCAGGATCCTTATGTTACCCTCGCTCTTTACAACTGCTTAGTCCGCCCCCATCTTGAATACGCATCCCAGATATGGACTCCTTTTTACGAAACCCATAAAAACAGAGTTGAAGCCGTACAGCGAAATTTCATACGTTTTGCCTTGAAAGGGCTACCGTGGTCCGATCCTTATAACCTTCCTCCTTATGAACACAGAATTAAACTTCTTCAGGTTCAGCCTTTATCACAAAGGAGGATTATTATGGATATAATATTTATTCACCAACTTATAACTGGCATTATTGATGCACCAGATTTATTAAATTTTATTAGTTTTAATTACCGTAGGGGAAACTACAATATTCGGAATTTGGAATTATTAAATTTATCCCAACACCGTACTAATTATGGTATGCATGAGCCTCTTACCCGCATGTGCAAGCTTTTGAATTCAAACCTCTTTGATTTTAAAATTAGTAAGAATAGTTTAAAACATACGTTTTCAAAACCAAATGATTTTTTTGGGGTATGTTTGTTTTGACTTTTTCATCTCGTTTTTTTTTGTCGTTTCGTTTTAAGGTCATTTCGCCTTTTATTGTTTAGTTTTTCGATTATTTTTTTTTTAGTTCGATTTTAATTATTTCGTTTACGATAAAAAGTGAGGTATGTATGGGGGGGGGGGGGGGGGCTTGGACACACTATAGGATTTGGGATAGGTGCGAGGTTGGGTGCATGCAGTTTCCTTTGCAACTTTGAATTTATCCTATATATCCTATGTTAAAAGCTGTTCGCTCAAATTTTCAGATATGATAATGCACTGTTACAATCACCACTGATGACAAATTAAACCCACGCTAAAGCAATAGTTAAATTAAACCTAGTGCGAAATAAACCGTTGGCGAAATAACCTTGATCCAAATAACTCTTTGCACTTTTAACGAAAATGCAAAACGATTAAAAAGAGAGAGAACAAAATGCGACATGACTGTAAGGCGAAATGATCGAAAAACAAAATAAAACAAAAACAAAATAAGGTTTTACGAAATAAACAAAAATAATTGTAAGAAAAACGAAACAACAAAAATGCGGAGTGAAAAAGACGAAACAACAGGCACCCGTTTTTTTGGATGGCAGTTTTTCTATGAAAACTACAAAAAACACACTGCATTTTGATATTCTTGTTCCTTAAAGTCTTGAATTTCCGTATCACTTTTCCCCAGGTCCTTTTAAACAAAATGGAATTATAATTCTTATAGGTTGGAGTGAAAAAAAGTGAACAAATGAAACAAAAACACTGTGACAACTGATGAGATAATTATTAGCATGAACCATAATTAAGTTTTTAGCTCAACTCTACTCGATTTTTGAGGAGTTCAAACTGTCAACATTTTGTTTAAAAACCAAAAAACTATTTTCCATTTAAATTTCTCATACGAGTTTACTTTTATTTCACTTTTCAACAAACAATAACGCACAATACAATAACAATTAATACATATAACAATACTTTTTTCCCTAATTAGCACAAATTACAAAATTAATATCATATATTATTATTTTTCTTGGTGTAAAAAAAAGAAAAAATAATTAAATAACAAGAGATTCGAAAGGCTTTTAATATAATCAACCCTATAGTGCGTATCTCTTCGGAAAGGAATTACAATTCGTATGAAATGTTAGTTTTGTTTTATTTAAGTAACCTGATTGAATGATATGATATGCAATATTACATGTTCTTTAAAAAAACAAATGCAGATATGCACCCAAAATATCGAAAAAATAAATTGTTTAACATTTACAAAAATTACTTGTTCTTATCTATATTTGTGCTACATAAGTATGTATAATACTCTTACTCATCCTTTTTTGAAGTTTAACAAGCAATGGAATGAAATGGAGACCTATTTTCCTAGTCGTTATTTTAATATCGGTCATGAAGTGTTTAGACAGCACATTATTTTAAGGTATGTGATTGGATAGCTATCATTGTCAAATAAAACTTGACTAACTTTGTTGGTAGCTGATCAATCACAATTGCTTGCTGCATTGACTACCTATCTTACTCGAGTCGTACAGCTCCGATAAGGATACCATGAACAACATACTGTACTAACGTTTTTTTTTTGTTGAACAAATACTACCATAGGGCTGATATTAGATAAATTTTGTTTTTGTTTTATATATAAAAAACGATGATAATCTACTTTTTCGAATATTGTTCCTTTAATTCACTTAAATCCGGATACAAAACTCCAGCTGGTACATAATGCGATTCTGGACGCTGCCCATTTTTGTATATCTCAAAAACTCCCTTACCAGTGCTTTTTGCAACTCGTCTGGCGATTCCTTTAGGAGTGATGTATTTTACATTCTGACTTACAGTGAACGCATTACCAAGTGTATCAAAGGTTCCAGAAGCAACTTGTCCTGCCGATGGTCCATATCTGAATAGAAATGCAAAAATCAAAAATTTTAAATATACGTAATAAAAAAATTAATGAATTTACTTGTGCTCAATAATTTTAACAGAATTATTGCTTAAGTTTGTGCCTAGAATTTTTGCTGATTCTTCAAGTCCATTGAAAACTGTACTGAAGCCTTCAACTGCACCAGCGGCAATAGTAAATGCTCCTTGCATCTAGAGAAAAAGAAAAAACGATATAAACTTGCCTTTAATATTACACAAATTTACAAACTTTATCTTGTGCATCTTCTTCGCTTAAACCAAAACCCACTGAGAGTATATTTGCTCCTTGATTTTTAATGTGTGGTGCTAGAAAACGTCCTATCGCCATAGTGGCACACCCAACCTTGCCGGCAATATATCCAGTAACTCCTACAGCTGCTCCGGAAACATTTTTCGCAACTTCAACTGAAGTTTGAACTTTGGAGGAAACTGGTGGTGTATCAGGAGGAGCTTGAGACATTTTTGATATTAAATACGGAGTAGACTTGACCATAAGTTCTCCAGTTTTTTCAGCTCCTTTTACTAAATTCTTAGCAATAAAATCAGCTGTACCCACAATGGTCTTCGAAACAGTTGTACTGACATCTCGTTGAGTACGTGACGGCCCTTCTTTAATTTCCATAACTTCTCCAGTTATTATGGCTTCGATTAAATCTAACCAAAATTGATTGTACTCTGGCTCTTGGCCTTCGAGAATAATTCCAAATGCTGTGCCCGGCTCATCGGCTTCCATATCAGGGAAAATATAAGCTCCATACTCTGTGCGAAAACAAGTAGTCACCCCAGGAACGAGTGGATAAACCCAGGACATCTCATGATTCGATGGTTCTGTGCCAGCATTCATTTGGCAGTGAATAAAGTACATGTTATGAAGGTATTTCCACTCTGGTGAATCTGTGCCAATGATAGCTAATTGGAGTTGTGTTCCATTCTGAAAGAAAAATTAAATTAACCAAAAAAAAGCATACTTTAGAGTAACAAAATTTACCTCCGCACTTGTCACTTCTCCATTTGGCTGAATCTTATACAACTTTGCATTCGATTCAAATATGGTGTCAATTGTTAATGGAGTCTCTTCCGTGCCAATGGCAACGCGAAGTCCTTTTATGATTTGTCTGTATGTCATTGGGATACCTGATTCATTGGCTATCGCAAAAGGAGTGGAATATTTAGTTAAACAACTTGGAGATACTTTAGTAGTAGTAGCGACAGCAGTGGCGGCAGATGTTTCAGTAGACTTTTTCTTTGGAATAGGTTCTTCTAAATCGTCTTCAGAAGACGACACTTCATCTTTGGATTCGATACATGAACGTCTGTAGATTACTTCGGAGCGAAATGTTTTAAGTTTTTGAATTATGTTGCATGCGTCGTTCCATTGGCTTTGAACAGATTCGACGTTATCAGGTAGACCAACTGGAATCGCATAGATTGCATCGATGGCTTCAATACATTTGGTGTAGCTGCGCAAAGCTTCAGCAATATTCTCTTCTTCTTCTAAGGTGACCGAAGCATCGATGTTTTTTATGACTTCAGAATATCCTAATTTAATTTTGCTATAGCACTTTAAAAACTCAGCCTCGGAAGTCATTGTGAACAACTGTAAAAATTAAATAAATAAAATTCGAAACCTTCACAAAATGGCAAAAAACAAAAATTCACAGAAGTCAAAAGATTAACAACAATCGTATAAAAAGATGAACTTCGTATCAAACTTACACACACACACATATTAAATTAAGATTACGATACTAACTTTATCATACCTAGGTACTTGTTTTTATATTATTTTTTTACACATTTAATGGCAACTTTTGAACTTTCGTTTAAATTTCTTTATTAATTTTTATTCCAACCAAAAAAAGAAAGCTTAAGAAAAAATAATGGATTTTAATTGTTCTTACAATATGATACACATTTAATAATGTGCATTATTATTATTCATTTGAGAGCGATTAAATCGGGGAAAATAATAATTTTAAAATAAAAATGTATTGTTAGAGGCTTACCTAGATGTATGTACATACATATGTAAATTTAATGGTAAAAAGTAAAAACAAAACATTGAAGATTATCCAAGAAAAAAAATAGTAAACAGGCCAATCTTCTATTTTAAATAATAGTAGAGGTTACAAAGTACAAAAACTCGAAGGAAAATACAAAAACTCATCAAATGATAAAACTTGGAAAAATGTTTTTTATTTATCCTTATTATGAAGAATCAATAGTGCATGCAAACATTTAGAGTGAACATTTATTTTGGTCCAATCTAATCATTTAGGGTTTATCTGGTGGGTACCAGCTAGTAATACAATAAAATACTGGTTTTAACTAGATTATTTATTTTAACAATCAACACTACTTGAATAGGCCATTGCCTTGATGATAAAAATTAATCTCTACAATTTCGATTAAGGAGGTGAAATTTAACTTAAATTTAAAATTTAATAAGGGAAAACTTGAGAATTGGTGAAGAAAATGTATTTAAAAAATAAAATGCACGACTGGGTCGCACGAACTTGCTCTTATGTACGATCACACTGTGGTTTTAAAATTTTAATATGTATTTAAAAAACTATTCATCTGATAAAAGAAATCTTATTACTTTAAACGAGTTATTCTTGTATATTTATATATTTATATATATTTGGTTTCTCGGAAATGGCTCCAACGATTTTGATAAAATTTTCAGAGTTTATTACGATGAACGAGAAAAAAAATAAAAAATTAAATTTAGTAAAATCCGCCCACCCCGCGCCCACTTTTCTTACTTTTAAGTATGACGGAATCGGTCTGAAATATCTTTATTACTCGGAAACGGCTCAAGCGATTTGAATAAAATTTTCAGTTTACTTTCATGGGTAAGAAAAAAATTTAAAAAATAAAATCAGTAAAATCCGCCTACTACCACGCCCACTATTATTAGTTATTGGCTATTCGAAAACGGCTCCAACGATTCGGATGAAATTTTCAGTGTTTATTGTTATGATCGAGAAAAAAAATAAAAAAATATATTTAGTAAAATTCTATGACTGCCACGCCCACTTTTATCATTTCTTAGTTTCTCTTAAACAATTCAAACGATTTCAATGAGGTTATAAGAGTTTATTCTTATAACAAAAAATTGGAAAATTCTTTTACTAAAATCCACCCACTGCCACGCCCACTTTTATTATTGCTTGCTTTCTCGGAAACGAAGCTAGCTATTTTAATACATTTTTCCGAGTTTTTTTCTCCTCAATAAGAAGAAAAATTTAAAGAAAAATTTAGTGAAATCCGCCCACAGCAACGCCCACTGCACCGCCTACTTATTTCGTTTTTAGTTTATCGGAAACGGGTCCGACAACTTAGATACAATTTTATGAGAGCGTTCTCTTTTATAGGTAGGAACAAAATTTAAAAAGAAATAAGTAGAATCCACCTACTGCCACGCCCACTTTTATTATTTCTTAGTGTCTCGAAAACAATTCAAACGATTTAAATGAGGTTATGAGGTTATAAGAGTTTATTCTTATAACAAAAAATTGAAAAATTATTTTACTAAAATCCACCCACTGCCACGCCCACTTTTATTATTGCTTGGTTTCTCGGAAACGGAACTAGCCATTTTAATGAATTTTTCAGAGTTTTTTCTCCTCAATAAGAAGAAAAATGTAAAGGAAAGTTTAGTGAAATCCGCCCACAGCAACACCCACTGCACCGCCCACTTATTTCGTTTTTAGTTTATCGGAAACGGGTCTTACAACTTAGATGAAATTTTATGAGAACGTTCTCTTTTATAGGTAGAAACAAAATTTAAAAAGAAATAAGTAGAATCCGCCTGCTGCGACGCCCACTTTTATTATTTCTTAGTGTCTCGAAAACAATTCAAACGATTTAAAAGAGGTTATGAGGTTATAAGAGTTTATTCTTATAACAAAAAATTGAAAAATTCTTTTACTAAAATCCACCCACTGCCACGCCCACTTTTATTATTGCTTGGTTTCTCGGAAACGGAACTAGCCATTTTAATGAATTTTTCAGAGTTTTTTCTCCTCAATAAGAAGCAAAAAGTTAAGAAAAGTTTAGTGAAATCCGCCCACTGCTCCGTTTACTTTTGTCGTTTTTAGTTTATCGGAAACGGCTCCGACAATTTGCATAAAATTTTCAGTGAGCGTTCTCTTTTATAAGTAGGAACAAAATTTTAAAAGAAATATGTAGAATTCGCCTACTGCCACACCCACTTTTATTAGTTTTTTGGTTTCTCGAACACAATTCGAAATTTTCAGTTTATTTTTAGATATGAACAAGAAAAAAATTGAAAATTTATTTTAATTAAATCCGCCAATGTCACGACTACTTTTATTATTTCTATTTCTCGGAAGCTACTCAAACTATTTGAGTAAAAGTTTTAGAGTTCATTCTTATGAGTGAGAAAAATTGAAAAACAAAAAATATCCGAAACGGATCCAACGATTTGCATTAAATTTTTAACTTCTTAGGTTTTTCGGGAACGGTCAGATTTGAATGAAATTTGCAGTTTGCATAGCTTAACGAGAATTTTTTTTGGAATTTAGCGTTATTTAAATCCGCCACTGCCACGCCCACTTTTGTTATATATTGGAATCTTGTAAATGGCTTCAGCGATTTGGATGAAATTATCAGGAAGTGTACTGATAAGCAAGAACAATATAAAAAAAAAATTGGAAAAACCGTCCACGCCCTTCCACGCCTACTTTTGTTGTATCACCCAGGCCCTTAACTAAAGGGGCGCTAAAGCAACAGTTCTAACTATCTGGAGGAAATTTTGTATTTAAATAATGATTTAACTTTCAAAGCTAATAAAAATAAGTATCATCCAGACCTTATAAGGAGGTGCCAAAGGATGCTGAATTCTATTTTAAGTCTAACGATGCAATTTTATTTTTAAAAGAGGAGCTAAGCTTTAGTTTTTTCAATTTTGATGATTTTGTTTTCGACTTAAAATGACCTCAGAAACTCTTGGTTTTCTTCTGAGGCGGTGATTTCGGGACACCCTGTATATGGGAAAGGAAGAATTATTGTATAATTTTCGAAGAAAATTTATTTTATTATGGGTCACTTAGACGTATGTGGAACATTTTTTTGTTCGACAAAATTATAAAATTTGTATGGGTAAGTGAAAAGTGCTTGGAATCGATTTTAGTTCGAAAAAATAATTAATTGTCATAATTAATTACTGTCAATTAGCTATGTGACATATTTTTATTTTCAGAGGAAACACTATAATTTGTGTGTAGGTGTAATTGTGATGCATTTGGAATTGCTTCTTATTGATTGTTATCTTAAATTATTGTTGCAAATATATTTTACTGCGAAGTACCTATGTCCTATATTTCTACAGAAAAACGACCCGTTCTTCGTTTTTAGCTTTTAACATTAACCATAATTTTTGCATTTATTTTCCTTCGTTCCTACTGGACTACTTGGTGAAAACGTAAGTAGGCGTGTTTTTGTCTCTTTTGTTCCTAATCGCTATTTAAAGAGTTTATAAAACAGTATTTAAATTCTATTTTTGCGGGCTTCAGGTCTTCTTTGTTTAACTTGCTTTTTTTAAATAGACTGCGTTTCGCACGTGTTTACGTGCTTCTTCAGGTCTATTTAGATAATCCTAAAAAAAATTATTTAAAATAAACTAAGATTTTATATCTATGTATCTATAGATATTTGTTATTATTTTGTATCTCTTATTATATTAACTGCCATGTCTATATTTCTCATACATATTTCACTTTTTTCAATTAGAAAAAGCCGAGCGAAGCTCGGTCTCCCAGGTACTAAATTAGTTATGGGAGTCTTTATTTTATACCACCTGCAAAAACGTAGTTTAGTGGTAATGTCCAACAATATGCATGGAACTTAGAGTTCAAACTAATCACTGAAAAATTGTAAAAAAAAATCAATATTTATAACTGATTAGATTTTAAATTATTAAACCTCTGTTGTTGTTTTGGCACCAAAACGCGGTGAATACCATCTGACAATACAAATATCAATTTATGGGAAAACATTTTTGAAAATTGTCGGTTTTTAAAAATAAATTTTTTTTATATACATATGTACCTATGTATGTATATTAAATTTTGAAAAAAAAAAATTGATCATTGAAATCTTGGAAATCATTTTATATACATATTATGTACCTACAAGGTTGCACCAAATGAAATATTTTTTTGACTACAAATAATAATTTAGTCATAAGCTTCATATTGGGATCAAAATAATCACTAAGGGTACCCACAAACCAACGCGATGGCGGTGGCGATCACGATAAAAATATGGATGCCGCACATATAAATCAAAGGATAGGCACACATCTATCTACCCGATTGAAGTGTGCCTCTCCTTTGATTTTATATTAGGCACCCACATTTTTTTCGTGATCGTTGGTTTGCGCGTAGCTAAAATTCGCTTTTAAGTGCCTCAAAACTTAAAAACAAAAATTCCAATAATGGTTTTCAATTAATGCTATAACTGGGCCCCTAATGTTAAAAAACTGTTGCGCGCCAAGTTTAATAAAAATCGACCAAGTCGTTTTCGAAATATTAAGTTCTAAATACAAATTTTAAACTTTTTTTAATAATCAAAAAAAAAATGTCTAAAAAATTAATAAAAATCAGTTCAACCGTTTTTGAGAAAATCGAAAATCAAAAAATGGTTCAATGGGAGATACCTACGATTTAACGGGTGATTTTTTAGCTGGTTTGGTTTTGGCAACACTGGTTTTGACAGCTGACGTGTGTTTAGTACCTTGTGTCACTGTCAAACAGCTTCAGTTTGGTTTGCAATTTAACCATGGATCGTCTTACAAATGAACAACGCTTGCAAATTATTGAATTTTACTATCAAAATTCGTGCTCGGTTCCAAATGTTCATCGCGCGCTGCTTCCATTTTATGGTCGGCATTCTCGACCTTCTGAGCAGTCTATTCGGAAGATTGTGACCAAATTTCGCACCAAATTTACTTTGTTGGACATTAAACCACCAACACGTTTACGTACTGTGCGTAGTGAAGAAAATATTGCGGCCGTATCAGCTAGTGTGACAGAAGACCGCGTAATGTCGATTCGGCGCCGTTCCCAGCAGTTAGGCCTTTGTTACAGCACTACGTGGAAAATTTTGCGGAAGGATTTGGTTGTGTTCAGCGATGAGGCTCATTTTTGGTTGAGTGGGTACGTAAATAAGCACAACTGCCGCATTTGGAGTGAAGATCAGCCAGAAGCATTGCAACAGCTACCAATGCATCCCGAAAAAGCCACTGTTTGGTGCGGTTTATGGGCCGGCGGCATTATTGGGCCATATTTCTTCAAAGATGATGCGAATCGCAGCGTTACTGTCAATGGTGAACGCTACCGAGCGATGATAACAAACTTTTTTTTGCCCGAAATGGAAGTTCTTGACTTGCATGATATGTGATTTCAACAAGACGGTGCCACATGCCACACAGCACGCGAAACAATGGCGCAATTGCGAGGCGAGTTTGGTGAACAGTTAATTTCACGTTTCGGGCCGGTCAATTGGCCGCCTAGATCGTGCGATTTGACACCATTAGACTATTTTTTGTGGGGGTATGTCAAGGCTAATGTCTATAGGGACAAGCCCGCTTCGATTGACGCACTGGAAGCCAACATCCATGCATTCATTCGTGAGATACCGGCCGATATGTGTGAAAGAGTATGCCAAAATTGGACTCAGCGGATGGGCTACCTGAGACGCAGCCGCGGTCAACATTTGCATGAAATTATCTTTAAACATTAAATTGCAAGGTTCAAACTATCGATTCAAATAAATATTTCATTCATTTTTTCGAATTTTTTGTGTTTTTTTTTAAAAAAAAGTTCTAAACCTCTTAAAAAATCACCCGTTATAACCATTTTTCGGATTTTTTTTTATAAAATGATAGCCTTTTGTAAAAAAAATTATGATTTTTTTAAAATGTTGAGGATGCGTTTTTGAGAAAAATAAGTTACCAAAAGAAAATCGACACACTCGTTTATGTTGCAGCCGAAAGGGCAGAGAGACAGATAAAAATGCGAGACCCACTTTTTTATATTTCGCTATCATATAAATGTCAAGCCATATAGTACCAATGTATATTTCGCAAGTAAAAATGGCAACTTTGCTATGAAATATGAATTACTTAGCACAGCACAGTACATTGGCTGAAGACATGTTCTACTCTGGAGTTGGGACTGCAAAGTGTAAGTGCCATCTAAATTAAGAAATTATTATCGCCGAATAAAAACGAAGGGGTAATGTAAAAATTTTTGTTCCACTTAAAAATTAACCGGAGCGTTTTGAGCTCTCTTTGTGGTGACCGCCTAACAATGCTTTGATTTTCATGTTCTAGTTCAGGTTCGTGACATCCCCAAAATTGAATACAATTTCTTCGCCCAAATTCATCATTTTTTAATAGTCCGGCTGGCGACCCTAAGATTATGTATCTTATCGCGGCTGTTGAAATAGAGGATACAAACTGATTATTATTTTTATAAGAAATTCATAGGTATAATAAGAATTGTATAAAACTAAATTACACAACGTCGCACAGTGGGGCAGCTCTATATAGAACCATGATATAAAGTCCATCTCAAAATTTTTAAGCAACGGGAAAAAAATGTTGTTTTTTTTAATAAATACATTATTTTTGATAAGACATGGAAGAACTTTTTTTGGTAAGTCACCTATGCTAACTTAACCACGCTGTCAAAGTTGATCAAGTTGGTGCGAGAAAGCAAATAAAAAAAACTAATTTTTGAGGTATTTTTGTGTTTAATTTTTTTTCCTAAAAAAGAGTAGTGATAAAAAGGTCTCACATGAAACTTATGTCGAATTCCTTTCAAAAAAAGAATCGATTTTTTTTCCAAAAGAATCGAATTTTTTCTGTCAAAACGAATCTTGCTACACTAGAAAAATTCGTTTTGACAGAAAAAATTCGATTCTTTTAGAAAAAAAATCCATTTTTTTTTTGAAAGGAATTCGACAATAGAGCAATATCTTCTGTTTCGGCATTTTTCAACCAGGTCTGTCACACTGACAGATGAACAGATATTTGGGAAATATAAATCAAAAAAGAAAAGTGCTTGAAAAATGCCGAAAATATTTTTTATGAATTTTTTAAGTTAAAAATGATTAAAACTACAATTTTTTTAATGGTTATTTAATTACTTTTCAATAACGGTTTTCTTTTTGTTTTGCTTTTTTTTAATTCGTGGCTGCATAATAAAAAAAAACATTATTTATTAAAATATGGCAATTTATAGATGGACAAAACCAAGTATTTCAATGTTTCAGACGAAAACTGGTTGATTTATATTTTAACAGCAACAATAACATTGGGACCTTTCTTAAAAATAAAATTAACTTTCTGAAAATTCAAGCCACTTAAAACTGAAGCTAAATGACTTTAGGTAGCAGTTTAAAAGTAAATGGGATTTCAAAGTTTTCAGAGAGCAATATAGCAGAAAATCTTCCAGAAAAGATAAGTTGACTGATATTTTTAATCGAATGATGATTTCTTCGGATCCTTCGGTTTCAAGTTTAAGTCGAAAATTAAATATAAACAAAAAAATTGTCATCTTGAAAAGTTTGAAGTAGTATGTTATGATTCCGATTAAAAATACATAAATAAGTTAAAATAAAAGTTTGTTATATTATTCTTTCTTTAATTTTTCATCAATACTGTGTTTTACTTATTACTCAATTAGGTGAAGTATTGTTGTTTGAACCAAATAAGATTAATATATGTAAGTTATTTTTATTTTATCAAAAACATTAAAACTTGAGTTTTTTGGATTTTTGTTGGTAAAAAGTTTTTCTCGAATAACTCAAAAACTAATAAAGATTTTCGCACTTGGTTTTCAAAATCTTGCTAAAAATTGGTAAGAATATTGAATATTTAGTAAAAACATTCATTTTATTAAAGCAAAATTTTGAAAAAAAATCAACTTCAAAATAAAAAACTAAGATTTTTTTCAAAATTTTTTTTAATGTAATTTTTTTTTTCACAAAATTGCCCCTCCCGCCTAAACGAGGTGAGCTGGATCCCCCTCCTATACAATTTTTTTCTTAGGCTTTATCCAAGAATAATTCTGCAAAATATTATCTGCGCTTTATTTATTAAAAAAAAAAACTCAACTTTTTCGTGCCTGTTTCGCGTTTAAAAATAATATTTTTTTATACAAAACTTACTTAAATTCAAGATAACACTTTGCTTTCATCATAAAATCATAAAAAGTTGCAAAACAACACTCAATTCCTAGTGAAAATAATTAATATCACAAAACGACCTATCTTGCCCCACTGTGCGTCGGCTAAATGTGTTAAGACTTCTAGGTCCACTTTGACAAATTTTACAGTAGAACAAAAAAACTATATACCTATATGAATATTGCATTAGGCTACAAACCTATACAAACTGAATTTTCCTTAAAAATTATTTAAAAACTGCTAAATTGGACAAAAGTGATTTAAGCAATTTGTGGAGAATTTGTTATCTTTAGAAAATGGCATCAAAATCCCAATTACGTCCTAAAGTGGGCTTAACAGTTTTACGCATTTAGCCGACGACAAACTATTCATCTTCGATATGAATCATCAAGATAAAAAAATGTTTTCACCGACTCAGGAAGTTAGTGAACAATATTACACTCTCACTTACTTTATTTAGTGCTGAATACATTTTGTTGCACAATTTAAAAAAAAATTTACTATCACACTTTTTGTATTAACTTAACAAAACTAGAAACACAACGCACTGATACATTAAATTTTCATTAAAACAATATTTGTCTACTCTAATCGTGAAATAGCTTTTCTAAAATTGGATTTTGTTCAACATCCCGACGCCTGACCCAATCTACCAACAAAAACCTAAACCTATGCATTCATTTGTTTTTAGAAGATGATTTTTGTCTCGAGTTGGTGAATTGAATTTATGTGTACCAGTACCTTATATCTATACCTATTTATTTAGCTCCTTAAATGAAATTTGTTTGGGTTTCTACGTCACTGCCTAGTTTAAAGGCCATGTGCTAATTTGCATCAAAATTGAATTTGTTTTCGCCTTTCGGACATTTTTAAGGTGTGTTGATGAACTCAAATTAGAGCAAAAAGAAGATGGTCAAGGTTTTGAAAAAATAATACTTTTGTTTTCTTACCGAACTTAAGTGTTTTCAGCCAGAATGAAGTATTGGAATGTTTTGAAAAAAAATTGTTGTATACAACTTGATCCTTTGTTTTTATATAGAACTTAATCTAAATTGTTTAATGAAAATAGGAAACTTTTTTAAAAACACTTTTTATTGTCGTACAGTGATGAAAGATGAACGTGAAATGGCAAAAATATTGGCCCGGAAAGGAAAGCTGCATAAGTTATCATCAGCTGTCAATTTTTAAGAAGTATCGTTTGTTTATCAAAAAAAAAAATGGCAAAAGCTTTTGGTGCATTTAATGCAGCTTAATTTACAGCAGAGTCTTCACAATGTGCACACCCCGATTTTTGCACTGCAAGGACTGCTTTTAGTTGACTTCGATTTTTAAGCTTCGAATCTCTTTTGATCTACTTTGGATGCAGAGATGCTTTTAAACACTGCGATTTTAAATAGTTGCTGTTGGGAAGAATGTACCTACTACCGACCAAACAAAATAACAACAGGCGTATTTTGTTTTGCAACCCCAAGGAATTGGTTTGTGTGTGTATCCGAATATGTTCTGATTCTTGGAGTTTTCTTAACGAACCCTTGTTGTATTTTGGCGGTAGATATGTTCGTAAGTACAGACGATTGTCAGATCTTACAATTAGCCAGTTCAGGTTTCTTGAGATATCTGAGATCTCAGCAATCTCAGAAATCTGAACGTAATTCCTCAGTGAGATTCCTCACTTTTGCTGTCAAAAAGCTGAGACTGAAATTTTTTGGATTCGTTTGCTCAATTATTTTTTGTCGCAGTTGATCAATTTATAAAAACGAGATGGAGAGTGCTTTTGACTTCTAAAGGAAAAATTTTGTTCAGGTTTCTCCTTCTCCTCAGTGGAGCTGACAGATGTTTGCTCAGTGAGATCTCAGAAACGTGAACTGGCTAAATATTGTCAGATCTGTCAGAGAAAAAACTGTTCCAAATGTCTTACAATCGTCTGAACACTCAATTTTATCTTACAATATTGTCAGAAACGTCAATGTCAGACGATAATCTGTCAAAAATTGTCAGGTATCTTACAATCGTCTGAACACACAATTTTTTATTATTGTCAATCGATTAGAACATTGTTAGACTCATTGATCGTTGTCAGATGTTTTCATTGAAAACATTTTACAATTGCTGACAATTTCTTCATTGTCCGAAATGTCAATGAGTTGGTTAAAGAGAAATAAAAAAGGAGCTGACAATCAAATTGTCAGACTTTGAAAAGAAATCTAGCAACCGTGTGAAAGGAAAATTTTTCATTGTACGAAATATGTCAACTGTCAGCTAATTGTTAGCTATTGTCAGACTATTGACAGTTCTGACAATATTGTAAGTCCCCTTTCACACGAGGAAACAATTTGCTGGAGATTTTCTGACTTTTTCTTTTAATTTTAAATTCCCACCAATCGTAGACCGTTCAATCCTCTTACTTGGTGCCCTTCTCACCCAAAAACTGAAAGTTGTTGGAAACTCAGTTTCCTTGTGTAAAAGGGGACTAAGATCTGACAATCGTCTGTACTTAGCTTTATATTTGTATATATATCAATCGCTGCACAAAAGCTTTGGGACAAATGTCAAAATTAATTTGGCAGCTGTCACTTTTCTGTGACAGAACTACAGAAGAAAAAAATGTTTACTGCGCGTTTCGGGAAATAGAATAATTTTTTAACAAAATAATAATATTTATCTAAAATAGTTTTTTTTTCAAATGAGTTACACTATGAACATAACCAGTACCGTGAACGTTTCGGTTGAAGCACCGTGCGAAAATCAAATTCAAGAAATTACCTACGATGGAACGGAAATATACCAACCGTAAGTTGACCGACCCAGCCGGCTTGTACCAATCAGCATCTTCATTAAATCTTTATTATTTCCAGCCCACCAACTCTATCGGAAACCCTTACCAAATGTGCTGCCCGTATAGATTTCAGCAAGACTTCTCTAGATGATCTGAAAAAAGAAGAAAAATCTTCCGACGAAGACTTGAAAGATCCATCACAATTTCAACCAAGCCTCTGGCCATGGGACTCGGTACGAAATAAACTCAAAGATGCTCTTACTGAAATTTGTGTCCTATCTGACGTTATTTCAATTGCTAAAGACAAACGCTACTTAGTATTGGATCCTGTTCCAGAAGAACCTGAAGACACCAAAGCTATCATTCAAGTTTATGCTCGTAAAAAAGCACTTAGCCAAGCGGCGAATGTGCTACTTAATGGAGCCGAAAGACTCCGTAGCTGCCAAAGTGAACAAAGAAATCGAAACGTAGCCGATTTTCATATTGAACTTTTGCGTCTTAGGCAGAATTGGCGTCTTAAAAAGGTTTCCAATGCCATTATAGGTGATCTCAGCTATCGAACAGCTGGTTCTAAGTTTGGAATGAGCGGAACATTTGAGGTTACCAAAGCCGAAGATGTAGTTGAAGATGAAACGACACCCATTGGGGCGGGTAATGGGGTGGTGCAACCAGTTGCGAAGCCTACATCGGCATTGAGGGTCAATGTTCCACCTGAACTGCAAGGTGTGGCTTACATTAAAGTTATCACCCAAAAAGACCAAGAAGATCTGTGTACTGCGAATGTGAATTTGATGGGAACTGGACAAAATATAACCCAACAGGTCGGAGTGTGGCAGAAAACACTAGAATTCGCCCAAAATGTCCTTTTCTGCAAAGAACTTTTTAGCCAGTTGGCTAGAGAAGCCATTCATATGCAAGCTCCTATTCCACACGTCGTTGTAGGCAATCAAATCAGAGCTACCCTTCTGCCAGGTATTCAACTAATAATCTCTCTGTGTCACTCCACAACATTCGATTCAAGCCAACCAGGACCGATTAACGACCATGATCATGTCCTGGAGCACTCTCTGCATCAATTACTGCGAGAGGTTCATCACAAAAATAGTCATCATCCGTTTCCTCATCCGGCCAGTGGACCAATGGGACCAAGTAAACGACGCATGTTAGCCGGGCCCATTGCAGCTGATCGACATGAACTGCTCGAAATGACTAAATCACAAACTATTCTCGAGCAAATCATTGCTCAGGCACAACACATATTTATGCGCAAAAGGACGCAGTATGTGCTGGACACATTGGCTCGTGACGTAAAAGACCCCCAGATTGTATCACATTGGAATGCAATGAATAGTCCAACAATGGCGTGTGTCAAAATTAATATAGTAACTCATGGGTGAGTAGTTTCGAATTTCTGTAGTAGTAGTAGTTTCCCATTTCTGACTGACATTCTTTTAGATATGACACAATTAACCGCACTTCGCTAGTCATTCACGTGAAGGAACGTTCTCTAAAGTGCATTTGCCGTGACGGACGTGTCATGCACTTGTCCTACGAACCCCAAGAACTTCGGGACCTGATTCTCTGTCAGATAAACCAGCATCAGATCTCTTGTCTTCTTAATTTAGCTCGCTGCATGGCATGGCAAGTGCTCTCGAATAGCAATCATTTGGGAATAGGTGAAGTCGAACCACTTGGCAATGCTAGTTCGTGTCTATTGGCATCACCAAATAGTGACAGAATGATTGCAGTTCAAATTCGATGTGATCCACAGATAGATGTTAAAGTTTTCATAGCCCGCAGTCCCAGACAAGATTTCTTCCCCAGTCCCTTGGTACCTGAAAAGTTTTGGGAAAATTTAGGAGGACATTTCAAAGAGGTAAGAATTGATTATTTTACTAAAAAAACTTTCTACATTTGCATTGCTTTTGGTTGTTTTGCAGGTGAAGTTCGACAAGATCGAAGGAAAGAGTTTCCTTAATAAAATGGAGTTTCTTATGGCAAGTCTGACGAGCTCATCGTCGTAGTGAAATATAAGTTAACGAGGATGTAGAAAAGCATTATAACTAAACTATTATAATTTGAAAATATTATTATTGAAATTAGATTTTATTGATTAAATTGAATATAAAATCAAAAAAAATATTTTATTTTATTGTTTGAATAGAATATTCTTTTATTCTATAATCTAATTTTTTCTTCATATAAAAATACATTCAGGAAGGACGTACCTACGTTTTTCTAAAAAGCTTCATGTAGGTACAAACCAAAAAAAAGTTCTTTTTAACTTCAGCAATTATTTCACAACTAGCCGACTCCCTGCCATGCATCATACCAAATCTTTTGAATTTTGGCGTTAACAATCAATATTTAAAATAATTGAATATTGTTTGATTTATGGAAGTTTTTTTTTTAGACTAACAAAATGTATGTATGGACCTTTTATATTCGTCTTTTCGGGGAATATTTTTTTTAAGACATTTTTGCTTGTTAAAAATATGTTATGGGCATTTTGAAAATTATTGTTTATATGTTTTGACCCCAAACTCAAAATTAAAATAGTAATAACTTCTTTATTAGTTGGTTTTGAAACAAATTTTTTTCAAATTTCGGCATATCAAACTCCATATTTTTAAAAAAGTGCCTTTAGCGCCGTTTTGATTGTTTACCACACAATTATTAATTTAAGTGAAATAAAAAATAGCAATGGTAACTGTTTTTTCTCAGGATGGATTTTATTACTAATAGCTAGGTATAGGCAGCATTATAATATTTGTTAAAATGGTCAAAAAAAATATGAATATAATGCTATTGTGAAAACCGTGTCATTGAAATTAATTGAACAGAAGAATTAAAATTATGCTAATTTTTGATCATGAAATTGAGTAAGAAGAATTTAAGCTCAAACGCGTGCGTTTAAAGACTAATATCACAATAATATTTCGTTTAATCCTTACTATAATCAATGCTGGCTATAAGAGTAGCTTTCCAATATTGAAGGTCCAAAATGAGCCTACTTGGGTTGACTTAATCAAGCTATCATGCTCGTTGAGCACAAAAGGATTGAGACAATAGATTTTTCTATGAAAAAAAAAATTCTTTATACTACTGAAATAAATTAGCCAAGTAGAAGATTTAGCACTACTTAACGGATAAGTTCAAGTAGGGACGAAACAACGCCAATTTTTGATGACTTAAAACCGTCTAAAGCTATGTCAAAAAGAAAAAACTACCAGAATACATATTTTATTAAAAAGTTAATAGGTATGAGTAAATAATTAAAAAATATTTTTTTTTTTTCAATTTGTAGATTTATTTTTTCTTCTCTTTCTTTAGAAAACGAATTTTTCATATTTTCTCCTTGGGTCAAAGGGATTTTTGCTAGAAATTTCCATGGGGATAGTAGGGTAGACAGCACAAACTGACAAATTTTTAAGGGGGGGGGGGGGGGGGGGAAGTTGGGATTGTCCGAAGATTTAATAGATGGTTGTGAAAAAAGTAAAGCGCTTTTATTTTTAAAAAGCATAAAATTTTATAAATACTAAATTTTTTATAATAATTCAATTCATACAAATATGTAGGTAAAACAAATAAATAGAAAAACAAACATAGGGCGTGATCCATTTCCTAAGGTACTTTTTCTTTAAATGACATCACACACAAATGGTTTTAGTTTCTAAGTGAAAAGTTGTAGGTACTGTACTCTACCTACATCATAAGTTTTCTTAAAAGGGTCAAGTACCTAAACGTGCATGAAAATATTTTTTTTTAATAAAATTTTTGTTTGCACTAAATTTTAAATTTATTTACTTTTTTTCACACATACTTTTATGTAACTCCGCAATGATTTTATAAAAAAAAATGTAGACTAACATTCTACCTATATTTTAAGGTCTCAACCTTAACGATCCGACTAATGCAGAACAAAAGTTATCACCCAACCAACGCAACAATGTGGGGAAATTTACAATTATTATGAACGAAAAATACCTACTATACAAAAAGGCAACCATTTTATAAAAAAAAATTTCCGAAAAATGGTGCCTCCCATGAAACCATTTTTTTGATTTTCGATTTTTTCAAAAACAGTTGAACAGTTGAACAGTTGATCAATTTTTTATGAACATTTTTTAAAAGTTTTGTATACCAAAATTGAAAAACAAATTATTTTTGGATTTTTTGGAAAAGTTTCAAACATTTTTTTTTGAGAACTTAATAATTCGAAAACTACTAAAAATGTTTAAAAACCTGAATTTAAAATCTCATTTTTCTCAAAAACGGCTCCTACGATTTTGATAAACATTTTTGTGTGAAATAATATCTGTACGATCTACCAAATTATTGGAAAAAAAATTCTATCGTTTAAAAATAATACTCTTATAGAACCATTTCCTTGATTTTCGACTACATCTTTATCAGTTCAACTGATTTTAATGAATTTTTTTGCACAAAAGCTTCAAATAAGTTCTAATAATATTGCATACCAAAATTTTCAAAAAAAATAAATTATTGATTTTTAAAAAAATTTCATAATTATTTTTTGAAAATTCCATATTTCGAAAATGGGTAGATGATATTTTTTTTAAATTAATGTCTTAATTCCACAATAATAAAAGCTAAAAAATTGCGTACCATTTTTTTTAAATTTTTTCAAAATTTTATATATACAAAATTATTTTCTTAAAAAACCGCTAAAACGATTTTCAATTTTTATTCTCATAAATTGAGTTTTCCTTAAGAAATCGGATGATGTACATCGCATTGGTGAAATTTTAAAACTTTAAAAACACAGTGATCGCACATAAGAGATAGTTCGTGCGACCCAGTCGTGCACATATTTTTTTTTTGTATTCCTCTTCCTCCTTGCATTTACCTCGATAAAATTTATTCTCCTAAAATTGTTCCAACGTTTTTAGTATGAAATTTTGAACGGTTTTGAAATTTTTTTTGCAACAACCCTAGTCATTCTGGCTTTAATTTTCAAAATCCATCAATTGAATCCAAAGATATAAGGGTGTGTTTTTCGGATTTTCCCCACTGAAAATCGTCGGTTACAAATGAACAACAATCCATTTTTTCAATTTTTCCGAGATTTTTTAACTACTTTCAGAAATATGTCAATATCTCGGTTGAAAAAAACATGAAAAATTTTACACAATATATAAATCAATAACATCCATTTTTTTGTTTTTTTTTATACCTTTCCGGAGGTGTAAAATTTATTTCAGTCGGACTTGACCCTGATTTTTAGGAATTTTCCAATTTTTTAGAGATTTTATTTTTAAATCAGTTAAGTTCTGGAATTTTAAATATCTATCGAATAAAAAATAAATAAATACTCTACGGCCTTCTGTTAAGAAGTTAGTTTTTAGACCCTTGACAAGTTTAATCCATTTTACACCGCTTAAAATTTCAAAAAATCCTTTCTTTATGAGCCTCTTCACAAAAATTGCAATTCAAAAAAATTAACCATATATTTTTAACACTGGGTACTGTATTAGATATTTTAAAATTATTTTGTTCATTGATAATATTTTCATTCATTTTCTTTTCTTAAACACTTAGAAAAAAATACGAGATACAACACCCATTTAATCAAGTTGAGATTGTATAAAATATAGGTACATTATGTAGATTAATGAATTTAAAAAATGTTGATTAAATTTGTAACCACAATTCAATCGCAACATTGGAAATCTTTGCTATCAAAATAACTCGTTGGATGGTAGGTCAACAAATTTCAGGGGCCCCTAAAATTGCGGGGCCCTGGGCCCTGGCCCACCCAGCCCATGTCTAAAGACGCCTATGAGGAGGGAGACCTTCCATCAGATCGGGTAGTTGTGATTTTTGGCTGAGGTGTTTATGATATTGGCCTAATGAATAAGCCAAGTTTTCGACCTCATGTGACGAACGACATATTGGTAAAAATCCAAAAAATAGCGAAATTTTCGCGCTTTTTTCAGTTATTGGTGATTTAAATCCTAAGGGATTAGTTTTCGATTATAAGTTCGCTTGAACATTTTTACTGAAATTTTGAGTAAAAAGCACTCACTTTTCTCATATATTAGTTTCTAAGATCGGCAATTACAATTTGGATGAAATTTTGTATTAAATAACAATAAAATTTTAATTTCCAAATTTAAAGTGCAATTCAGGCCCTTATAGTCAGAGGGATACCGAGGGGTGCTTATAGTGTAATTTTTTCTATGAATTATAGTACTTTTCAGAATGAACTATATACAAAAATATAATATAAAAATAAAAAATATAATATACAAATATAATACACATACAAAAATATATTATTTTTTAAAAAGGTCAAAAATACGCTTGGTAATTATTTATTTTTATAAAATCTTACGTTTTTTGTATAGCGACTTATTTTAAAAAAGATTTCGGTTCCGATTTGAGATTTATGTAAGTATTTAAAAAAATATAAGGTTTTCGGTTGAAATTTTTTATTTTTAAAAATAAATACAAATGGAAAAGGTCAACCTTTAATCCTTTTTGATGAAATTAAATAAAAAATGGTTAATGCAAAGGAAAATGTCGAATATGTCGAGAGTGTCGTTATGTTTCCAAAATAAATATGAAATTAGTATATTCTTGATTTTGTAGTTTGACAGAAAAAATGCGTAAAATGGAACCTTAAGATGCAATCAAAGTGTATTTGGTCTTTGTTTCTATGATTAATTGATTCAACTGAAATGTAGTACTTTTGCGTTCTATAATATAATACAATACTACATATATAAAGGGTGTCCGGAAATCACCGCCTCAGAAGAAAACCATGAATTCCTGATGTTATTTCAAGTCGAAAAACGAGGTAATTTCAAAGGTATTTTTAAGTAAAAAATGATAAATGTTTTTAAGAACACATATTGGGCTTTCAAAATAATAAAAAAAAATTATACTTAATAACACGTTTTTTAAAAATGTGTTTGATGATAATTTGCTGGAAAACTGTTATCCACACAGAAAAAAGTTGTATGGTAGATACAAATTTCTAATTGTTCTTGTTTAAATAAAAATCGGTTCCAAATCGGTTATAGTTTGGCAAAGTTAGAGCCAGTCAAAGAAAAAAAGAATAACAATCATAAAAACGTTAAGTCGAAAATGAAGCGAAAACGAGAAAATTACCTTTTAAGTTTTTCGACTTGAAATAACCTCAGGAATTCATGGTTTTCTTCTGAGGCGGTGATTTCGGGACACCCTGTATATTGTAGTATGGTTAGGAACACATCGGCTCTAACGATTTTGATGAAATTTTTGTATTTAAACAATGTCTTACTTTCCAAGTTGATCTAGATAGTTGTCATCAAGGGCCAAAGCTACAAGACCCCAAGTGGATAATAAATAATAAATTGATAAATACAAAAATCATAAATTTGAGTAATGAAGGTAATGATTGGCCTCAATACACAAAAATAAAGAAAATAGAAAGTTTATGTAAAGGTTTTCCAATAGGGACGGGTCGATGCTGATAGTCTGTGTGGCAGCCATGCTGTTTTGTTGGCAACTGTCAAATCTTTTGCGTATTATTCAGCCATTGATGCCTAATCAACATTAATAAAATAATGAAACATTATTTTCGAAATAAGTGTTCGTTAAAATAAAAGTTGTATTGCGTCCATTTTACGACAGACGCGGTTTCCACCTTCAATGTCTAATAAGGTGCAACTGACCCAGCAGAATGACGCTTGGTAGAATGATTGGAATTTGGAAGTAGAACGCACAGTGGTCAAAAATATTTATTTTTTTTTTCAAATCACATAAATTTAATTTTAATTAAGTAAAGAAATATTTGTACGTAAAATATATGACTTTTTTTTATCTAAATATGCTGAAGTTAAGAGAAAAATAAATTCAAACTTAGAAAACCTTATAAATCGATGTATTGAAGCATTTTTTGGCATAGTTTTGAATTCCCGATTTTCTTAAAAATCCTTTTGGAAAGTAATCGAATTCATTATAGCTTATAGTTATTGCACATATTTATCTGTTATAATACGCAAAAAAAACAAAAAGAAACGTTAAGTAGATTAGTACCGTTTGATGAGGGAGAGAGAGAGGGAAGGAGGCGAGAGAGGATCCCGATGGGAACAAGGGAGAATGGGAAAGAGAGGAAGGGAAGGAAGAGAAGACAGTATGAAAGGGTACGAGAGAGTAGAATGGGAAGACAGAAGAGAGCAGGAGAAGGAAAGACTGGAACTAATATTGGAATCCAGATATAATAGGTGGTATAAGGAAGTAATGACCGAGGGGATCCCACAATATTTGAAAGCGGGATGGAAGGCAGACAGAACAAGGAGAATAGCGAGAGTCAGGCTAGGGAATGAGGTGAGAGAAAGATGGTACTGGAAGCATGAAGAAGAAAGAATGTGTAGAGTGTGTGAAGGTGAATCTGAGACGTGGGAACATGTGATAGAAAGATGCAGGTCAGGTGGTGATGAAGGGATGTCAATAGGGGAGAAGATGAGGAATATAATGGACGACGGAGGGAGGGGGGAAGAGTGGATAAAGGCACTAGAGGTTGCGAGAAGGAGTAAGGCGAGAGGGATAGGAGAGTTGTAACCCTTAGGGGAAACAATACAATACCTACAATACGAATACGAATAGTACCGTTTGATTTTGAAAAACCCATCTCAATTGTACCCAATTTATCAAGTTTATAAAGGCGATACAAATATTCACAACTTTTCACAATTTTAATTTATTAACGAATTGAAAATTGAATATGTGCACTATCGAAACTCGAATGATTCATATCCGCATGTATCCGCATTTACGAGTTAGAGTGAAAAAACTATTTACATAGCGACTTTTCTGTATGGAAAATTATACTTTGAGTATACTAAACAAGGTTTCGGGAACATCAATGACGGTAATACGACAAGAAGATTTTTTGAGAATTTTGAAATAACTGCGGAAATATTAAATATTAAAGTTAAAATAATAGTAAGATTCAGAAACATTTTAAAATTAATTAATAGTGGTTTAAAGTTAAATGGGCAAAAATATGGACAAAAACGCCAATGGCACATTAGATGACTTCAAAAAACATTACCCAAAAAAATGTATTAAACCAACTGTTCACAAAGTTCTCTGCCATGGAGAGTATATAATAAGTTCTCATATTTTGCCAAGAGAAGAGCTGTCTGAAGAGGCTCAATAAACCAACCATATAAGCTATATAGGAAGTTCCGGTTAAACAACACTTGCAAAATTTCAAGAACGAGGACAAACGAAGACTAATTTCGAATGATGTTGGTATCAACAGACCCCTTTATATCATCACTGAGAAAATTTCAACAAAAAAATTAAATTAAAGATAATTATGGCCTACAGAAATTCTAGATATTTTTGAATAACCAATTGATTAACTTCTTTTATTTACTTTTTTTACTTAACCCAATAACAATTTTTATAATTTTCAATTTTCTGAAAAAAACTGAAAGACCTTAAATCCCAGATTTTAAACACTCCACTTAAAATTAATATCAGCATTAAATATAATGACATACTAGAACTCATAAACTTAAATAATTTTGCAGCAAATTTTTTTTTAAATTTTTTGTTCACTTTTTTTAGTTCAAAAACGAACAAATTGAAAAATTGTTTGTTGAAATAACATAATTTGTTTTCTATAAAATAAAGTTGTAATTAAATATTCTAATTGTTTCTGTTTTTTAAATTATTTTGTATCCATTTTAAGAAGGTAATTGTTTTGAAAAATTTTTCTTCCCACATTAACAGGAGAAAAACAACCAAACATCTTTTTTTAGAACAGAAGAATTTCCTATCATCACAGATATGTACCTACCTATATACACCATACACACTTTATTTAAAAAAAAACGAAAACATATTTTTTGTTATTTATTTTTAAATTTAAATAACACATATTTGATAAATTAAACGTTGTATATTAATAGGTACTTAAATAAAGTTACAAATAAAAAAAAATTATAAAAATATCTCAACTGGTTCAAAAGTTATGAATTTTTGACCACTAAATTAACGATTTTTGCCCACTGTGCGACGTGAATTGGCCACCAAGATCGTGTGATTTGATAAGCCGTAAATGGGTCGAAAAAAAAGAGAATTTCGCTAATATCTCCGACAAAGCATGTTTTATTTCATTTCAACATCGACCCACCTCTTTATAACTAAATAAAAAAAAAGAAAATAAAAAAAAAAGTACTCATACGCCACAGTGTACAATTGTTTCACAGAATCACTTTCTTGATAGTTTTTATATTTATTTTGAAATAATTAAAAAAAAATGGGCTCAAAAATAGGTATAAATAACTCTGTCAAATTGAAAGAGTATTAATTAAATACATATATTATAGGCCCTATTCCTGATTATTGCTATTCTGCAGCTATTCATCAAGTCGTAGGGAGAAGATTGTTCCAAATCGCGTATAAATTTCGATAAAAATAAAATTTAAACAATTAGATTATCTTAAGAAAGACAGAAATTAAAAATAAAATTTAAACAATTAGATTATCTTAAGAAAGACAGAAATTAAAAAAAAAAAAAAACATTAAAGTGAATCAAACCGTATATAGGGGCGTTCACATTCATATAGACATATTCATTTACACGTGACGTGTAATTTAGGGGCCTTCACATTTAACGACATGTTCATCAACACGTGTCGTGTCGTTAGATTTTTGTAATGTGAACACCAGTCGAACGACTGTCGATCAAGCAAGCTCTGTAGTTCAAATTTTTTGATAATTTGCCCTGTCGAACGACCGGTGTAGTAAATGTGAACTCCAGTCGGACGACCGAAAATTTAATTTTCTATCTTATTTCGATTTTTTTGGTAAGATAAAAAGAGAATAGATTGAAAAGAGAGTAAAATAATAAAACAAAAGTAGAAACAAATAAAATTAATGCGCTAGTATTGGTGAAAATAATGAAATTCTCGTCATGTTTGCTCTTTGAAAAATTATTTTCAAATGATGTCGGTACGAAAGTCGTTAAATGTGAACGCTAGCAAAACGACTCGGGTCGGACGACACGTCGTTGAATGTGAACCTCCCTAAAACCATTCGAAAAACAGTTGATATTAATTAAATTTTTTGACAATTTGAATTTTGACAGACATTTGTGGAGAAATTGACATAAATGTATAGACTTTCAAAATAAATAGGAACACTCCCAGAGTGAAAATTACTTTTTCACTTCTTGACGACAGAAGACAAATTTGCGAAGAGTTATAGGTATCTTTATACTTATAAGAAATACGAAGTCGCTTGAGATCTATGAAATGTAAATTCAGTTGAATTTGTACCAACAATAAAATCGAGAAACTATATATAGGTACACAAACTTTCTCAACTTTCTCATTAGGCATGTTCAGGAAAATGAGATCTCAAAGACTTCTTTCCATCAAAATTGAGAAATCGAATTCAAAAATTTTATCCTCTGTATTTTGACAGCAAAATTGATAAAATTTGATGAGGTATCCTCTTCATGTATGTAACTCAGATTACTGAAGTTTCTAAGATCTCGTTTTTCTGAACATGGCTATTATATAAAATTTATTGACGTACATGTACAAAAACTCTAATATAAGTACTATGTACCATACTAAGTACTACAATGTATTTAGTTTTATTATAAAATGCAGTTTGTTATTTTTATTTGTTTAACAAGCAGGCTGTTGTATTCTTAAATGAATAATTCAATCTTACTTAATCACTAACAGTCGTATTTATAATTTCTTACTTTAGATAGTTGATTAGTTCAACTTATATACCTTTGGTCTAATTTATAAACGTTGTCTAACTTTAGGCAACTGTCCAACTTTGGAAAATGTGTTCAAAACCTTGTTTATTGTCGTCTTATAGCCGTCTTGCCTTACTTACACACAAGAGTAGATTGTGTCAACCGTGAATAATGTGATATTTATTTTTATTAAATAAAGCATACGCCAATTTGAAAATAGTTAATAGTTGTCTAGGTAGACAAAAATCTAAAAAATATACGACTACTTATTTATAAATATTTTTCAAACATTTTGGAGACATTTGTTTCGTTAGAACTTCGTCGAAATGTCTTTTGATTAACACAGTTTAATTGATATTTTTTAAACAGTACAAGGAAATATACCCAACTGGATTTATTTCCTTAAACAATACTTGCTTATCTAGCAATGCTAGGCTATAGTTTTGGACGTATACGTATATTATCGATGAGTATAACCTACCGAGATTCTTTTTTTAGCTGTATGTACTACACGAATGTAGAATTCGTTATTTCTTACTATATCCAGTCACTGCCTTGACATACAGTAGTTAACCATGATTTAGAAATACTACGTAGCTGGTTCAAACTTCACAAATTAATCATAAGTGAGAAAACGAAATTCATGATTTTTAACATTATGCGAAAAATCTGTAATGATATGCCATTAAAATATCATTCTTCTAATTGCAAAAGATTCCGCATAGTGAATTCTAGTATTCATGATCAAAATGCACCCACATTTGATTCAAGTAAGTGCTGCGCGACCGACTGCTTCGAAATTGAGCGTGTTGACAGTTTTAAGTACTTAGGTGTTACCTTGGATTTTATGCTTAGCTGGAAGAATCATACTCTATCTTTAAATCAATTTTTGATTAATGTTGTTAGACAGATGTATCATCTCAGCCAATACTGTGGTTTGACAGTTTTAAAGTTAGTATACAATAGTCTTTTCAAATCAAAATTGCAATATGACATATCTTGTTGGCGTGGCACATACTTTAATAAAGTAGAGCCTTTGCTTATAAAACAGAAACATGCTGTTCACGTATTATGTGCAAGGTTAACCGTCTAACTCCTAGCTTTGAGTTGTTTAAAAGTCTTGAGCTTCTACCATTAAAGCATTTATATTTCTACAAGGTTTTAAGAATTTTTTTTTGAAAATTCCGGGTACAACAGCTCTTCGAGAGTTTATGATAAAAATAGTTTGCGCGTTAACACTAGAAATCTTGTCATTGTTCCTACTATCAGAAGATCACATTTTTCACACTTTTATAATGTATATTCTATAAACTTCCTTTTAATCTTAGAAGTGAGTGAGTTAAATCAGTTTTTCTTAAAAATATTAAACATTGGCTTTTTTTTCTTCAATTATGCTAAAATAAAAAACTTAATTATTTCATTAGTTTGATTTTTTCACTATACTACTGTATTTTTGCTAATTTAAGACATTTTTTATTTTTAAATTCTTAATTTTTTAATTGAATTTAAATTCTTACGTTTATCGCATCCCCGTCGATAAATCTAAATTAATTATCTATTACCTAATACATATAGTACTTTTGCCACTTGTCTTCGGTCAACAGAATGTACTTAACTGTTTCATTTTTTTTTTCAGTACGAGATTTTAATTAAACTCTAGTCAATTCACCAAATTGGGTGAATGAACTCTGTGTTTACTGCTATTTGAGTTAAATGTAAATAAATTTATGTCCAGAGTTAACTAATTTTGATTTAACTCACAATTCAAAAACTAGACCTAAGAATAAGTGTCATAAAGTAAAGTAAAGTAAGTGATACCTTTATACCAAAGTAAAATTTAATAAAAGCCCAGAAAAAAAAGATTCTTAGCGAAGTGTTTTGTGTTAGAAAATTAACACTAAGTTGCGAGGTCAAGTGGCCCTTAAAAAAAGCAATTATAAAAAAGGAGAAAAATTTATTTTCCCACAATTTACAACCAGAATTTCATATAATTCTCAACAAATTAAACTTAATCTCTTCCACATAACCTTAACTACTCTATTCATTTTTGAAACATTTATACATACCATACATATAGCAATATAGGTATGTAAACGTAGATGTGAATATAATACACATATACATATTATGAACAACCGCTTTTCAAACTAAAAAAAAAAGTAAATATTAAACCCTTCTAGGTTTACCTTAAAATTTGATTCAAAAATAAAAATTGTTATGATGATGGTGAAGGGTTAGAAGATGAAATAAAAATGTGTGGGTATATAACTACCTACACATTCTGCAACCACTTGCTTTCACAAAGCATTCAACAGAAATCCAAAAAAAAAAAATAAAAGGAGAAAATGAACTTTAATAACTTCATACAACCATTGAAATAGCCTGCAGCGACCACTACCACCATCGCAAAACAGCCCATAGTGACATGGTGGTGCATCTGAAAAACTTACTGTTTTCTACTTTCTTCTCGCACCCACCATCATCACCACCAACCGAACCCAACCACCAACACTAAACAAAACATGTGGCATTTTTATTGCATTCATTTATGTCGTCCAATAGACCGCAAAATCCCAAATCCCACGAACCCAACAGCCAGCAACAACATTCCAGAAAGGATTTTCACATTCATACCACATCCTGCTCTGTTGATCTAAAATACACCAAGAAAAGCAGTGTTTCTCTGTGCAACATGCAAGGATAAAAGAAAAGTATAAAGAAAATGAAACTTCCGCAATGAAAAAACCAAAAAAAAAAAAAAAATAAACTTAAAAATTCAACTGCACACCAAAAGAGAAAGGAAGAAATATAGGATAGGAAAACAAAATGAAAAGAAAGAAAGAACTTTTAACATAACTGCGGGGAAAATTAGTGAACAAAATGATTTTGTTTTGGTTTAAATTGTGTCATTAGGTCATAACCAGTAGAACATACATAACATCACATCACCACATGACACAGCCCACCCAGAGTGAAAAGTCTATGGTTAAGGACAAATCAACCAATGGCTGGCTGCAGGAACAGTGGAATTTTTACTCTAGACCCAGATTCCCCGTTTAAAATGTTTTGTATGTCAGAGAAACCTTCAGCTGAGCTGCATAATGCAACTGTTGACTGCGCCGCGGCTGATGGGGAGTCTGAATATATGAAGTAGTCTATTTGTTGTCTGCTCTCAAAAAGTCTTTGCTAACCAACATGTTGATCCACTTGGGATGAATTTTGGTTTTTCATAAAGCACAACGGAGTCATAGATTTAAGTTGCCAGTGCTACTAAAAGAAGCCAGAGATGTGAGTGAGTCAAGTGTTGCCATGGTTCTTTTTAATGAACTTACAAGCAGAGACATTTTCTTTTCAAACATACATTAGCTGTGTTTTATTTTCCCCAAGATCCGAACCAGATTGGATTTGCTTACAAAAATACATGTATTACAAAAACAACACAAGATCCAACTTTGTTTTGAATTTGGATTTCCAAATCCATTTTGAACACACACCCTTAATTTGTAAATGTCGTCAGTAGTGTAAAGAAAAAAGACAAAGGGTGTATACGAATAAAAAAAAACAAAGGAAAAAAAGAGTTGGGTATATAACAAGTTGTCACTGAGATCCTGGATTGTTTTATTTTCATGATCTGATCTGGATTGGATCTGGGGGAAAATAAAACGCAGCTATTATGTATAATTGTTTATAAATAGTTTTGTTTATAAATAGATTTATAAGTAGAAGCAAAAAGAAACAAATAATTCATTTTGATTCTTTTCAATCCATCGAATGAATCCATTGTTTTCTTTCTAAGGAATCTTTAGTTAGTTAATTCTCTTTGCCTGATGTTATTTAATTCTCGAGGAATTCCAACCGGACGAGGCAGAAAATATGAGTTTTATTAAAACCGACTTTCCCACCAGCTTTTGCGTGTTGTAGATCAAGCTTAGATTGTTCCTTAATAGAAAGCTATAATACAACCGGAAAACATACCCTGTGTCGAATAACTATAATCAGAACTTTACCCAGACATTGTGAAACAGACCCTTAGTATTTTCAAAAATGTTTCCAAAAAAAAGTTTAAGAAAAAATATTTTTTTCCGACAAAAATGAAAATTAAAAAAATAAAACTATCGTGTAAGGTGATTTGCGATAAGTGAGAATCACATTCAAACAATTTAGTCTGATGATATCACATTTGATAGCTAAGGCAGCTATCACATCAAAAATGTGATTGTCATTTGACGTATCTGCCGCAGTACGGCTAGAGTAACCTCCAGCCTACAAAAATTGTACAACTTTTTCTGAGTTATTTTTTTTTATACAAACAAAAGACATTCCGGAAGATGAAGAAAGTGTAGGAATTATCGCAAAGACATCATTTTTGTTCTATATTTTTGAAAGATCTTTACAAACATTTGAAACATTCACTATGGCAACCATGTTTTGGCAAATGTCATTGAAAAGTATTCAATTGAATTGAATTGAATTGAATTGAGTACAATAACCATGTTTTATTATCTACGGATCTGTGTCAGGAAAATCCCATGAAAATAAAACGATTCGGATCCATAATGACAACAGTGTATGCTCATCTCTGTTTTTCTTAAGTTTGTTTATTTTTCATGTAGATACTGTCTTCTTTCTTTACACTACAGTTTGTACTCCCATACCGACTAAAGAGCCGTCTACTAGTCAGAGTTAGAACTTATTTTCGGATCTTTAAAATAGATCAAGATACAGAGCAGGATCCAAAGTTGTTGTTGTATTACGTGTTAAAAGATGATCCCGATCCGTAGATAATAAAACGCGGCTAATATCACCTTACCCAGACGGAAAACTCAATGACAATCACATGTGACTATATGGGTGATGTGACAATCACAAGTATTTGATTTTTAACCTCGCAACAATAAAAAGGAACAATTTGGTACACAAAAAATACAAAAAATTGGTGGATATTGATTTCTTATTAGTTATAAATTTAAATATAGTACATATTTTAATATAGGTTGATGGAGTCTCAAAAAGAGGTGGATGGGTACAGACACGAGTACAAAATATATGTTAATAACTAAAAGGAAAATAAAAGAAAAAATTCTTCAACCTAACGCTAACCTAACCAACTCGACTCGAACATATGGGTTTCATTGACATTTCGGACAATGAAGAAATAATTGTCAGCAATTGTAAGATGTTTTCATGAAAACATCTGACAATTACCAATGAGTCTGACAATGTCCTAATCGTCTGACAATGATAAAAATTGTGTGTTCAGACGATTGTAAGACATTTGGGACATTTTTTTCACTGACAGATCTGACAATATTGTAACATCTGACAATCGTCTGTACTTAGCTTAAGTTAATGTATTAAAAAAACAATTGCGCATACGCCACCCTACACCGTTAATCAATAAAAAAGAAGAGTGTAATATACTAAGTTTATATAAAACTGACAAAATGACAACCGCTTTTGTTGGGAAGACTATAAATGCTCAGAAATCACCGTAAAATATGATGTGAAACCAAGAAAAATAGACTGAAGTTGAATCCAATATTTTTTAATTAGAACTTTGACAGCAAAACTGACAAATTCGGTGGGTTTTGCTGTTTTCTTTATGTTTCCAAAGAAGACACTCATATTTCGTATCAACTGTCAAACCACCAATTTAAATAAAAGTGAGCATAATTTAACATTGCAACAAAATGCATATTTTGTTCATTTGTTTAAGGTGTTAGGTTAGGTTTAAGTATGGTTGTCAGCAGAAACGCTAGAAACACTTAGATCAGGGGGTTGGTCCATTGTGATACCACAGGAATCTAGGAAGCTTTCTTCCTACTCGTTGAACCATTTAGAGCGAGACTGCTTATCATGATTTGCCAGATCACTAGGATCATTGTAGTAGAATTCTCCAAGGTAGAGCCTGAAGATAGAGCAGGACATGTGAAGGTGAGGAATCGATTCTTCCTCGTCCATACAACTTTTTGCAGAAGTCGTTAGAAACTACTCCAAGTCTTGTTGCGTGCTTGCCTATTAAACAGTGTCCAGTAATGATATCTATAATGATTATCTATGTGCAGTCTGCTTGGAGATATTTAGTTCCTAGACCGCTTCAGATCCAGCATAGGCCATGGTGCCTACGTTCTGTAACTCTCGCATCGATAATTGGTCGAGAAACGGTGGAAAATGGATCAAAGCACATATGATTTGTTTCAAACTTTATCGTTTCTCGACTGATTTTATCGATGCGAGAGTTACAGATCGTAGGCCCAGATCTGTTTTGTGGCCTGACATGTGGTAAATGTTATTCCACCTAATGTCGAATTCCTTTCAAAAAAAGAATCGAATTTTTTTCCAAAAGAATCGAATTTTTTCTGTCAAAACGAATCTTGCTATACACTAGAAAAATTCGTTTTGACAGAAAAAAATCGATTCTTTTGGAAAAAAACTCTATTTTTTTTTTGAAAGGAATTCGACATAAGATTTGTTTTCTTTATTGCATTTTGCTTTAGTATGAGTTTACAAGTAGCGGTGAGTATACCAATAATTGTCCGATTTGACAATATGTGACAAGGTGTGTTCTTTGGGTTTTCACTTGATTAAGCTTAGTACAGACGATTGTCAGATTTTACAATATTGTCAGAACTGTCAATGGTCTGACAATTTCATATTCCTTATAATGATTGTCAGCTATTTTTTTATCTCTCTTTAACCAACTCAAACAATGAAGAAATTGTTAGCAATTGTAAGATGTTTTCAATTAAAACATCTGACAATGACCAATGAGTCTGACAATGTCCTAATCGACTGACAATGATAAAAATTGTGTGTTCAGACAATTGTAAGACATTTGGAACAGTTTCCTTACTGACAGATCTGACAACATTGTAAGATCTGACAATCGTCTGTACTTAGCTTTACGGAATCAAAACCAAAATGCTTGCCACCTTCGGCAACACTAAATTTAACATCCCTGTATTTTTTTTGATAGTTTCCAAAAAAAAAAATATAAGATTGATTTCTTTGCTGAATAAGAACATTAGAACAATCTCGCGCAATAGCGCATGTCCTGTAAGAAGTGAATTCCATGAATGAAATCATTTTCGTTTCGTTTTCGTTGTTCTTGAACCAAATTCGTTTGTCTTTCAATGTATTTTTAGTATTGCACCCCCAACTTTCATTATTTCCCAGCTGCTGGGGAGTATAGAGCAGGTACATTACATACCTTTTTATATTATTAAAAATGACACAGAAAACAACTTGGAAACGAACCGAATCGACTCACAGACATGCGCTACCCACAATACGTACTGACGTTTGTGTATTCTGAATTTTCTGATAATATACATATACATCCATACATAATAACATGTACACATATGTATATATTACTTAATTTGATTTCTATTAAATTTTCATATAAAACACCCAAACTATTCTGTTTCAATTCCATTAACTGGGAGCGGTCTATGGAATCTGAATTATTTAATTGTGTGAGTAAATTTTTGTTTGACAGTTGGTTTAGTATTGGGTGGGTGGTTTTTAAAAGTCAAAAGACCAAAACACGACTTTCAGCTAGAATATATATCTTCAAAACTCTCCCCCCTTATACAGAGAGTCCTATAGAGAAAATCAGCGAATGAGCGAGCGAATGAGAGAGTTTTTTTTTGTTGAGTTTCGCTTCGAAAACTTTAACTCACTTTCAGATCCTTGGTAGTTTTTTTCTTATTCAGTATAGAACAATCGATTGTTCGGCACACGGCTGCATTAAGGATAACAGTCGGACGCGTGATTATTGTTTTAATATTTCTATTTTTTTTTCTATCCGCGTCACATAGAAAAACTATTCGAATATAGATACATAATATTAAACAATTTAAAGGACAAAAGTCCTTTTTAAAGCAACAAAAGCGATAATTTGTTTAGTTGCATGGTGTACATTGGGCTTCTTTTAGTGTACATATAGTATACCTACCGCAGAGTTAACTTCGATTTTTAAACCAAGAAAATAAAAAAAGCGAAAACAAAAAGAAATAAAAAAAGTATAAAGGAAAAGTCCTTGAAAGGAAAATGTGTCATTCCAATGGCATTCCATTTTCCTGTTCGCGATTTAATCATTTAAATACATCAAAGTGATAGTGAATTGAATATTTCAGAGGGCAGAGCCTTTTTTCTTTATTATTTGTTTATTTTTTTTTCTATTTTTTTTGTTGTTGAACGAACGGAACAGTCCTTTGGCAAGGATGAGATATTGAAAAACACAGATCCATTACCCACAGCATACCACTACCATTACCCTTGTCGTTGTCGCCCTAACCGTTGTCGCCGCCGCCGCGCCCACCATCATCAAAGCTCTATCACATGCATCAACGACAATGTAGATATCGTTTTTTTTGTTTGTTTGTTGTTGGATCTCTCTCGTTCTATACGTGTAAACATATAAATGTGTGCCCGTGGGTATAAATGAATTATGCATATTTGTGCATATTTACAGGTATTCATAGTCCCGTGACCCACTAAAAGTTTTTCGAATCCGTGCTACATTTTTTGTCGTTCTTCATCCTTTTGTTTGTTACTGAATTTTTTCTTGACTATCTCTTCCTTTGCCTTTGATTGCTGAATTTGTTGTCATTCACACTCTCTTTCAACAAAACCAAAGAAACTAAAAATGGATTTAATTGGCAAGTTAGAGAATGAAAACGAACACATAATGAACTGTCTATTTGGCAAGGACATTTTATCGATACATTCCAATTGAACATATAGGATATAAATTGGAATTAGATATCAATCGCGTGAGGCATGAAGTGTGGTGCAAGTATTTTTGTTTGTTTTACGTATCAAGCGAATAATGACGATTCGCGAATCACGGGTACAGTGTTCGGATAAATAGATCAACAGTGTACATTCCATCCAAAAATTAAAGTAAAAAAAAATTAAAAAAATTAAAAAAAAATTAAATTTGTGTCCAACCCCCTTCGGAGAAATAGCTTAACAAAAAAAAAAAAACCTACACCAAAGCATAAACGAATCAACCAACCAACCACCTACACCAATACCATTTAAATTGAGAGCGAACGGGGTATCGTGTGTTGCCCAAACAACCAACCAAACGAAAAATACCTTATGACGAAGAACTATTCAAAAATTTTCACTTTTGTTCAGTCGCAATCATAACACACTCAATCAACAAAACCACCCACTCACGTTGCTTGCAACTCTCTCACTCTCTTTCTCCATTATATATAGTTGTGTCAGTTACACTGCTGACCGTGTGTATCTGTCAAACGCTCAATTTATCTCTTTCAAGCTCTTTCTCTCTTTTTTTTTTGTCACAAAAAGAAAGTATCTAGATAATATTGATAAAAGGAACATATCGGGACATACGAATGTTGCAAGAGTTGTATTACACACAGTGCTTTTCCAATTTAGATGGGGATGCTGCGGATACATGCAATTACGAACTGGACGCAATCATTCGCAATAAATACACAAGCGGTAGTAACAAAAAATACCAAAATAACAACAACAAACGTCCCATTGACAGATCATACTTTTGTCAAATACAGTCGCTGCTGTCAAAACTGCTATCAGGTCTATTGTCTATATTTCTATCATCTACTACTACAACAACTACTGTCATCATTAATATCATCTGTCATTATTATTATCATAGCTTTTGTTACTTGGACGAATTTTCACCTGAAGCAACCAGCAGCAGAACTGGCAACAATATCATCTCTTTCAAATCATTATTGGAGTCTGTTTTCTTCATTGGCAGCATCATACTTGTGTGTTATTATTCTAGTAGTTCTAGCAGTTTACCTTTGCAACAACAATACGACCACCACCGCAACAACTACGAACAGAAAAAGAAACAGCAACAAAACCAACACAACCAGCAGTTATTGCTGCCACTGCCTCAAAAGAGGAACCGTTACCACCACCTCAGCAGCAGCAGCAGGAGCAGAACCATCGACAACAGAGTACTACCAACAGGGGAACAAAAAGCAACGACGAAGGAGCATCATCATCTTCTTCTTGTTCTTCTTCGTCGGTGTCGTCGTCTTCTTCGTTGTAGTCTTGTGTGGGGTGGTGTGGGTCGTCCGGTCTGCTAGATTTTGACAATAATGAGGAGTGGCAGTTCGGAATTATTACTCGAACAGCAACAACAAGAGCTACGGTTACGTAAAAAACGAGAACTGGCTCCGAAAAAGAAAAATGGTAATCGTCGTTTTCGGTCGTGGCGTGAACGTGTTAAATTTTACGGGACATCGACATTGGCCTTCTTCTCGGTAACAGCTGGTGCGTCGCTGCTGTTCTTGGTGCCACTTTATGTTGATCCAGCGATATCGACAATAAGCCACGACTTCATCGATTCACCAACTCTGTGTACGACTGTGCGTCGCGAAGATCTAATCGGCATATTCAATTGCTCGTGGAGTTCTTGTCGCGAAGGGTGCACATCGGATTTGTACAAGTGTGTTCATATATATGTGACGTTTATCGAGCAAAACATCACGATACCGGAAAATATGACCGATTTTAGTAATTTTACCGCCGAAATGGAGCAATCGGCGGAGGCGACACTTCTTGTGAATATTAAGGGCTGCGGTTATCCGCCCACAGTGACGTGCAAGGATTTTAATGGATTTTATGGCCTCGAAGGGGCCATATATCCATGTTATTATTCGCGAAAGAATAAAACAGTTGTATTGACGTCCTATAATCACGAGGATCAGGTCCAGGTGATAGTGAATTTTTTTTTCGTGCCATTTATTGTTACTGTTGTGTCGTCAATAGCTCTATGCATAATGCATTGTGATTGTACGTGTAAAAAGGACCGCAGCCATCGGCGGAATCGTCAACCGCAATGCCGGAGACCAAGAATTGAAAATTTAAGGTGAGTTTTATTTTTCTTTTTTTTAACACGTAAATTTATTTGTGTTCGGTCACCTGATAAGGATTGTGTCATACATTATGTCTTCCTATGTTTTGCAAATCATTCTAAGGGTTGGCAGTTGTGTTTATTTTTGTATAAATATACAAAGAAGAAGTAATAAGCATCTTTTTTAGTTCCATTAGGATAATTTGATTAGGTACCAATTCAACCTGAGCTTTTTTAACAATTATTTTTATGTAATTTTTTGGCATTGTATGATGTATATGTGCCTGGATTAATATAGCATGCATTTTCAATATTTATTTTTATACAAAAGGTACTTTTTGTCAAGTCTAAGCTTGAAATTAAAAAATTATATACATAAATAAATGGCGCCCAATACGGGATTTTAAAGTTGAAATTCATATTAGAAAAAGAAATATGAAAAAAAACATCTTTTTATTATATAATACGCATTCCATAAATGATATACATAAATATAATACGAAACTCCATTTATAACAGTAAGAACTTTTTATTGCCATTCAAAATATGAATTAATAAACGCAAAAGCAAAAACTATAGTATGCCGGCTGGTAGAGGGCCCTGAAGCCATTAGGGGGGGAGGGGGTATGAAAATATTACTTTTTTAAAACTATTACCACAATTTCATTGCGATCAACAATAGAAGAAGAGCAAAATTAAAAATTAAGTTGATCAACTCGATTTGTGATTTTTTTTACAAAAAAAAACTAAAAAAATGTTAAAGACATTTATGGATCTGGTTTTAAATGTTTAAGTAAAAATTGATAAGATCATAGAATATTAAAAACGAATATGCTTGGACATTAATAAGGTATTTACAATTTTGAAAAAAAATCATTTTGAACAATTTTTTTTTTAATTTTGAGTTTGAAAATTATTTTTTTCAAAAACTATCAATTATAACAACTTGTTATAGAAATAAAATTAAAGAATAAATTTCTGGTTTTTAAAAAAAGCTATGGTATTATTTTGTAAAAGTGTTGTCGTTGTTTTTTTTTTTTAAATAGTCTTTAATTTTTTATGTGTGGCACACTAATATTGGCAAAACAACACCGCAGTCCAAAAGCATAAGCCCGATGATGTATTATTTAGATCCGAAACGTGTCGCTTTTTTAAAATAAAAGTTGTGAATATTTTAAATATATTTAAAATAAAATAAAACAAAGTTTTTCATTTTTTTCAAAAAAATTTTAATTTTTAGTTTTTATTTTCATCTTTACAATTATTTCATTATTTAATTTTTTAAATCAGTTTTTAAAAATATTATTCCCCCACTCAAACGCGGAAAACAGACCCTCCTATACAATTTTCTGTTTCAATTCAACCTACACGCTCTACTTTCTTTTCCACCAGTCCAGCTTTATTAGTCTAAAACATAGAGCTTATCAAGAACAGATGAAAAAAGTGTGACCAAAAAATCCTGGGGCCTATAATTTCGTAAAACAAAAACTATCGAACGATACCGTTTTGACAATGCCCATCTCTATTCACACCTAAAGAGAAAGACAGGGACAGCTATTGCCAAATCGATATCGTTCGATCGTTTTCGTTTTACATAATTAGGCTCCTGAAAAAACTCATAAATCATCAAGCTTGGTTTTGGCTTTAAAGGAATATCCTTTGGGTGATATTTATTAAAAATCTGAAACTCAATTTTCTTGAAATCACTTTTCTACATGCACGAAATTAATAAAAATTTATATATAGAGCCGTTTTCAAGAAAATTTGAAAAAATCAAAATCGTTGTATAGGAGCTACCTCTTCCACATGAGTTTTTACGTAGCTCACTTAAGTTGACTAGTTGTCGCCGTTTAAAATAATTTTAAGTTCATCCACAGTTAGGCTATTTTTGACCCAGACAAGTTCAGAGAAAATGTATCACGTTTTCAGGTTACAGAGTGTGCATTCACTGTTTCGGTCGCTTCGATGGGGCATGTAGTTTAAGTACCCCCTCTCCCCTCTCACTTTGAAAATTGTGGAGATTGTTTTAATACTGTTGCTGTCGTGGAAATATATAGTTGTTTTATTAGGTTGTAGTCCAGCGTTCGATATAGGATCCTGGGTTCACTTTGACTTACACGCTGACGGAAAAATTCAAATTTTGACTTTTACTTTCCCAAATTAGCAATTTCTATCATTTTAATCAGTTTTCCAAATTTAAGTCCAATTATATTTTTTTCTATATGAATTTCGACAGAACTTTAAACTAAAATTAATAGAAGTAACCTCTATTTGTTTGTTCCCCAAAGCTGGAAATTTTTTACAAATTTTAGTCCAAAATTCTGTCAAAATTCATATAAAAAACAAAATTGAATTAAAATCGGTACCTAGTAATTGGCATATTTGTAAAGTAAACGAACAGATCTATTAGCAGTTTTGAGAAGTACACGAACAGACCTTTTAGGTGAATTTAAATAAAAACATGATTAAAACAAGCGAATAGCCTTTTCACACCGAACCCAAAACTGAGTTTTCGGCAAAAGTTTCCAAAAAACTCGAAAAACGTTCACACCGAACATATTTACACGTTTTCGTTTGAGAATTCAAAAACACCCACTCCTCTCGTACAAAAAAAAAGACTAACAAAACATCTCATTTGCAAACACTTTTTTTATTTTTATTGGGAATTAAACATTTTGATAAAGTTTACATTGAAGTTTTTTCTTTCTTTGATAAACTCTTTTAAAATTAACACTTTTTGGTGTTCCAGCAGATTTATTATCTTTTTCCCTTTAAAAATATAGCCATTCTTCCGATTACCAAGCAATTGCGGCTCTTTGTCGGCGCATAGTTTTGGGAGATATTCTTCATTGTGGTTTTTTTTAATAATCTATTGCGAATGAAAAAAATTGGTATTGTGAACAACAATTTTCATCGAGATTCTTGTCAGTTATCTATCAATTTTTCTTTCAATTGTAAATTTGCAGTTGATGAGTTCGTGCTGGTTAGAAAAATAACTAAAAAATGTGAGTTTCGAATTAAATAAGTGATAAAATTTAAAATTTTTTTATTTCTCAAAAAGTAGTAAGTAACAAAAAACCGTTTTACAGATTGGTTCAGTTGATGGAAGAGAACGTGAAACTCGCCATGGGATTTTGTTCCAAAGCTGCAGCAAATACAAAGTGGGAAATAATTTCTGTAGAGCTAAATAGCTTAGGGCCTCCAGAACGAACTTCAGAAAAGTTGCAAAGTATGGATCGATTTAAATGCAAAATAAAAAAAGAAGAAAACAGAAAACAAATTAGAAGTTACAGTCACTCAACTTCTTCGCATTCTTGCGAAGCAGGATCATCCAACTACTCATCTTCATTAAAAAAAAAAGATCAGTTGAAGTCATTTTGTTTTTAATTTATTTCCTTTTACGTGATCTTTTTTTTGTCAACATAATTTTGTTTTTAATTCTATCGATTTTCTGATAAATGATTTTCTTTGTAGATTCCTCAAAAAAAAAACAAACATCTGTCAGACACACATTCCCATTCACAATAATGGAAATATTTTGAAAGCATTCACAAAAGCAAAATATTTTATCAATTCATTTGCACAATATTGATTTTTAATTCAATTGATAAATTCTATCAACCGTCAATTGGTTGATAGTTGATCTTCGTAATAAGGGTGATTACTTACCACGACCAAATATTAATTCAAAATAAAATTTCTTGTGGCAGCAGACTTTAGCTGTTTTCTTTTACATTTGATTGGGCGCTGAATGTTTCCTAAGGTTTGTTTTTTTAGTTCAACTTTGAATTGTAACCAGTTTTTGAGAGGATTGTGGTATACCAAAAATGTATGGTATAAAACTTGAATTTTCGATGTAGGTTTTCCGCCAAAACCAATAATTTGGTGTGAAAAGGCTATTAGAGATTTATATATATGTGAATTCTTTGGGTGCCAAAATCGTTTAAGCTGAGTACAAACGATTGTCATATCTTACAATATTGTCAATATGATCTGACAATAGCTACCAATTAGCTGACAATTGACATATTTCTTACAATGAAAAATTGTCCGTTCCGATTGGTAGATTTCTTTGCAATTTGATTGTCAGCTATTGTTTTATCTCTCTTTAACCAACTCATTGACATTTCGGACAATGAACAATGAAAATTGTCAGCAATTTTAAGATGTTTTCAATTAAAACATCTGACAATGACCAATGAGTCTGACAATGTCCTCATCGATTGACAATGATAAAAATTGTGTGTTCAGACGATTGTAAGGTACCTGACAATTTTTTGTCAGATTGTCGTCTGACAATGATGTTTCTGACAATTGTGTGTTCAGACGATTGTAAGACATTTGGAATTGTTTTTTCACTGACAGATCTGACAATATTGTAAGATCTGACAATCGTCTGTACTTAGCCTTAGTCTCTAGTTCAATGTATAACAAAAGTAAGTTTGATGAAAACTACAAATTTAATTCTTGTAAAAATAATTATAACTTTGTGGACAAATTACAATTATTTGGTTGTCCGCTTATAAAAGAATATAAAAAAAACCACTCCATTCCCCCATGGCTAAAAAATAAATCTTTATACCTCAATTAACTCCTTAAAATTAATTTGAGGCGGTTTTAATTTACCTGCAGATCGTCATATATGTGTGTCCTGAAATTCTCAACTTATAATTGTTGCAACAAAAAAGAGGAAAAAAAAGCAGCAAAAACAAAAAGTCCCACATAAACAAATAATTAGTCACTAAACCATTTAAAAGTGCGGTTGTATATTATGCAAAAATAGCTGCACGACCAACCCCAACAGTACATATATTATATATCTACCGGAATAAGCAAGGAACGCTTATAACGATAATAGGGGTTCTGGCATATCACTTAAGGGCATCGTTTAACAACCAAGCGCAGCAAATCCAATAGCTGGTGTTGTTGTTGCTGTATATAGGAATGCGAGTATATGTATGTATGTGGATCTCGATTTGAGAATATGTACAGAGAGTGCACATATTATGGAGTTGCCACTTGAATACGAATTAAGTGCAATTAGCTGCTCCTGCAAAGCATTCTCTCGCACTGAAACACAATGGAATCCAATATTTTCCACATTCGAGTCAAGTATAAATGCTGGTGTTCATTTTTAGTGCTTCTTCATTCATAGACATAAGGCATAACACCTCTATATAGTAGCTGACTAACTCGGCTCGGCTTGACTGTATATAGAGAAGCACTCGTGCTTATTGTGGCGCATATAACAAGAATGGGTTGAATATAGCTTTATATATACGTTTAAAGGCCTATCAGCTATAACAACATTTTCAGCCGGATATTCCAAATCGAATTGACTTTTATAGTGCGGTTTATTTGCTAAGTCAATTAGAAACAACCAGTTTCTTTATCCGTGTAATACGGATTATTTGAAACATGTAAGTATTAGACAAAAACTGGGGTGGTTAAAGCTCTGGTGGTTACTTTTGAACCCTTCAGGTCTTTGCATTTACATTGCGAATATATGTATATGCGGTAAATAGGACGAAAATAAAGAAGAAAATCGGGTATTTCATTTCGAGATGATATGTCACGATTTCAAAGACCAAGACCAATAACATGAAGGAAATCTATTTTATTGACAACGAAACCTTATAAAAGCCTCAATAAATAATCATAGACACCGCATATTGCTTTTCGCTGCGATAAAAAGGAGTAGTTTAATCCTTCTTACTAAAAAGGAATAAACTAGGTGAATTATTTATTAAAAACAACTCTGAATTTATAAAACAAGAAAAGTATTTTTCCTGCATGCATGCCACTGTCAATTTAGTGATAAAAAAAATGATTGCGTGAGGTCAGGTATTTTTCAATTTAAAGAATTTTCTTGACTTTTAAAAATTCCAAGACCGCTTATACGTAGATGTGTGTAGGTTCATATATCAGTACCTTTGTATGTTAAAAAAAAAATACAATTTGATTTATCCATTATGGGCCAAGTAAGAAAGCATCATGTTTTGGAATCATGTCAGGGAGATTTGTAACTCCACTTCCTGAATCTGACATGATTAATGGAATGATTTTCGAAATGGGGTTTACAGAGAATGTTTAAATAAATTTTAAAATATCAAAGTCAGAATTGTGTGTTTTAGGAAGAAAATAAATATTTTCATGTCACTTACTTTGCATATGAATGTTATATACATATGTATATATTAGATGTCCTTTTTATGCCTACAGCATTCTCATAGAAAGTTGAATTTTTTTTTTAAATAACTGTAATGTAAGAAAATAAATTAATTAAATCAATTTGTCATGGTTTAAACATTTAAAAGACAGTTTTATGTATATGTATATTCAGTATTCACATGAATGCTATACATAGAAAATAGATTAATTAGTTGGGCCAAATGAATACGTTGAATACCAATGATATGTTAAGTTTTAAATTTAACTTGATTCTGCCTAACATGCCATATATTTTAGAGGATTAAATACAAAAAAAAAGCAAACAAATGGTAGGTATGTTTGTTTTGATGCTTATTTTAAGAAGTTTTTTTTTAGGTAAATAAATCTTTAGTTTTTTGAGGATTTACAATTAATAACTTGGGCTAGTGGGGAGAACCGAGCCTATATAAGGACTTACAAATCTCAAACATAACTTTGCGTGTTTTGTTAGTCGCAGGAATGGAGGGAACCAACAATGTTCTATTCAATTCACCAAGTAAAATGAGAAACACTTTTTAATGATACTCATTTGTAATTTCCTAGCAAGAAAGTAGGCACTGTAGGTGGAATAAGCTTATATTCAATGCCCAGACCTCTAGCAAGAGTATAGTTACGCTACGGGGAACAGTGGATCAAGTTGTATGGAAAGTTTGGTCTTAAAACTATTTATCAGACATGACGAGAAATGTGTATTATCTATATGACCACAATGAACTTCCGCCCACTGACACGCCCACTTTTGAAAAAGGGTTTATATAATGGTCGAAGTTGACAGAAATGAGGGTTGTGTCTTTCAGAAAAGATGTTAGTAATAAGATTTATAATTATTCTTCCATACAAAATGTTTTTGACACGCCCACTTTTGGGGGTGTTTTTGACTTAATTTAAAGAATATTATACTCTTTATAAATAAATAATATTTGTTCGAAAACTCGCACGTTGTCGCAGCTATTTTTGATTGACAGTTACAGTTCAAGATGGTGCACTGTCAACCAACAAACCTTTACAACCCAGCCCGGTCCTAATCTCTGTTTTTTTTTACCATTAAATCAATGACCCAAAGGATCTTCGTGTCTCAAAGCAACCAAGCAAATTTTAATCCTTTCTTAATGACTTTTAATACTTTAGGCCTATACAGCGGAACGTGAATGAGGTCAAGGTCATCTATAACGTGTTTGAGTCTTTAAGAGAGGACTTTACTACTTAAATGCATTCTTAGTCTGAAGAAGAGTAATTGGAAAGAGTGCAGTGGCATGCTTTGACAATTTGCCACCCTTTGCAAAGTGTCCATCTTAAAAGGGACTGGTTTTTTTTGCGTTTATCGTTTTGTTAAGTAAGTGGCCAAATTCCTAAACGCAAAACTTGCACAAAAAATACTAAGCAGATAGTTCCAAATTGTAAATGTAATCATCCCTGCTAAGCAGATTGTCATTAAACGTAGTAGATTTTTTTTCTTGCGCAAATGCAAATGTCAAAAATATCTAGCGGACTTCACTTTCATTTGAATTTGTTTATTTTTTGTCGTGTCTGGGATTTATTTATTTGTTTTTCAACCAAAATGGATGCAAAAATGAGGGTGAATAAAATTTATTATGACTCAACATAAACATTACTTGTAATAACAATTTAGAAATTTGAAAAACTGAAACCATTATCAGGAGGTGAAGTTATAGTTAACAATTCGATTGGCAAAGGTAAAAATAGTCTTTTTTTACATTTGCATTCTTTTTTTTGTAAAAAAAATTGGTGTTGTGGTGCTACAATTGAGCAAGATCTTTATTTTGAGATTCCATTATTAATTCGAGTAACAAAACACAGTTTAATCAAAAATGCGTTCCAAAATTGCATTTTGACATTTCAACTAGCTTTTCCATTTGCTTTGCATGTGTTTTGGTCTGCAAATGTTGCGTTTAGGTTTTGTTTTGCAAATTTTCCGTTTATGAATTTGCCCAGTGTATCGAATTCCGTCGAATTATGACATTCCCCACGAAAACGCTTATATCAGATTTCCACAACGGATAGGAAAGATTTTTGCTGGCTAAATGGAATGAGAAATTAGGTTTTGATAATCTCATTAAATCCCAGGGGTGGCGTTTAGTTGAGGGAATATAGAAAAGAATGCTGCCTAGACTGAGGATCGAACCAACACATCCAAGTTAGCAGTCAAGTACTACTTCCACTGCGCCAGGGCCCCCCCATTTTGAAATTTTATATTTTTTTAAATAAAATTTATTTAAAAGTAATTTTTAGTGGAATATTTGCTGAACAAACGTTAAGTTTTGAACAAAAATAATTTTTCATTACCTGAAGCAGTCTTACTATATGGAAATAAAACTCTAGAAAAACAACAAGATACTTTGTTTTTTTTTTTAAATTTTAATCTCTGAATAGGTACTCAACACTAATCCAACTATAGCTACATATCACAGTATGTATTTCAAAGTTGAAAGTGTAAAAAATTAAAAATGGCTTCTCCAGTGCCCACAGGAACTCAGCACGGATCATTAGAAACAGCAACAAAATATTGAAATTAGACAAGTAAAGGGGCACTGAATCCACCATTTTACCACCATAATACTTCGATTTGGACAGATGCGCAGAACTGAACAAAAATGAAAACGCTAGTAATATTACCTTTAATATGTGTACAGTGGCTTTATAACCATTCATTTAAGTCAAATCCAATTTAAATGTCAAGTCAATAATATAAACAATATTTTTCGAACACAACCCTTAACTTTTGTCTTTATCCTTGTAGGTATTTCATGTTTTGTTTTGGAAAAGAATCAACTAGTAAGGATACAAAAAAGTGTGAAAAATGGCAATAAGATGTATAAAAATATACATATAATTCACAAATTATATTACACAGCAATTCAAGTCCGAATTTTGTTTCCAAATAATTATGACAGATGATTTTAACAAATATAACAACTTTGTGATGGTTTATATGTGGGTAGGTATAAAGCTACGCACAAACCAATGTGATGGCGGTGGTGATAACGATAAAAATGTCAATGCCGCACATGTAAATCAAGGGAGAGGCACACATCTACGCAACGATGTGTGCCTTTCCTTTGATTTAAATAGCAGCCCATAGACACTACACTTGTGTCTGCACCTGTGTACTGACACCGGTGCGACATTGCACCACACACACCACACCGATCGAGACACCGACACTATAAATCAAAAACTTTTGATTTTACTCGCACCGTGTCTGACACCGAAATCGGTGTGCGCACTAGCCCACACACAGCACACATTTCCGTACACCGACACCGGTGCAGACACAAGTGTAGTGTCTATGGACTGCTATGTGATGCATCTACATTTTTATCGTGATCCCCATCGTGTCAGTTTGCGGTAGTTCAATAGTGATTTGGCGTGTTCAGAAAAATGAGATCTCATAGATTTTCCTCACTCAAAAAGTGAGCAAGATTTTTTTTCCTCAGAGTTTTGACAGCAAAGCTGAGAAATTTTGCTGAGGAATCCTGTTCAGTTAACTGAGATTGCTGAGATCTCCGAGATCTCATTTTCCTGAACATGCCTATTATAATGTTTTACAATGCGACGGAGCCGCAGCCGGAACATCTATCGAATTATTAAATACATACAAAATCAATGCTACGAGCAGAGTTGAAGGCAACTGCAGACGGAGCTGCAGTCAGAGCTGCAATGGTTCGTGAACTTTTAACTTTTTCTGTGCAACAATTTTTTACATTTCAGAATCGAACGAATATATGCTGCTTTACATATGGGTGGAAATGATTTTCAAACTCTTTTCAACTGAAATGTCAAATTCTAGCTGTCAATCAATTTATTTTTTCGTTTTTTTTCTGTGAAAATTTAAAATAAAATTTTGTGACAAAATAAAATAAAATAATGGACGAATCGGAAAAAGTTATACAAATAGTAAGTGAGAGGGACAAAACAATAAATCTGACACAAAAAAAAAATTACATCAAAATGCCAAAAAGCTGTACAGCACAATATTGGCAAATAAAAAATAAAGACACACGACATTTTTTGAAAGCAGTTGCAGCTGCGGTTCCGACTTCCGATTCCAGTTGCAGAAAGGCGTTGTGCTCAGCCAGTTATTCGGACTTGGATTCCTGTTCGGGCTAAAGGTTACCGAATAAATGAAATAAATATAAACTTTAAATTAAAAATTTGTTGATTTTTATTTATTAATATTAAAATTTATTTTCACAACTTTTAATTTTGTAGTTATTTTTATTGCAACGCGATTCGGACATTGTCCATCTTTGGGAGAATATTTACCAATAAAAAAACAGCTTCTATTGCGCCACCGAATATAAAAGCCTCACGAAAACTCTAAAAAGAACCAATTTAACTGCGTAATAAATGTTTGTTTTATGAAATTGAAATATAAGCTTTATGTTATATACATACATACATAATACGAACATTATAAGAATCGGTAAGAAAAACCCAAATATTTTCCATCAAAACAAAACACCAATCAAAAATCCATCAAAAATTATATAAACAAAAATATTCCAAACAAATGTCGACACATTGGTTTGTGTGATGTAGTCTGTGCTTATATGAATACATTTAAATAACTTAACCAAATTATTGTTGCCCCAAAAAAACAATTCTTTACCATATACCATACATAATGTATACATTTATTTCATTGGATTTGCCACAAGGACGACAGGGAAACTAAAGAATAATAATAAAATCAACCACAAATTTATAGGCGCACAATCACAAGAATATATCTACAAATAATATAAGATTTGTGAACCTTTTGACATCGAATGTTAAAACAAATAATCTCACGTGTTCTCATTCATAAATAAAAAAAAGCGCAACAAACATTTTTGTAACACACAATTATACTTCAAAAAGGCAAAGTTGTTGCCCTTCACATAATTTATATACGAGTATACGAGCAAAATGTACTGCACGAAGCTTTGAGACAGAATTATTTTGTTCCTCGATGTGAATAAATTATCATTTTCAACTTTAGTTCTTTTTTTATCTTTTAGATTTTCGTTTGGTCAATGATACACCAAAAAAAATAAAACAAGAAAATGCTACCTTAATTGCTTTTACCAATGTCCTTTTTTACACCAAGCAAAAGTCTTCCCAAGCCATAAAATATGCAATATTTGAGGAAGTTAACTTCAATAAATATTCATCTTTTGTGGAACCTCATTCATTCCCTTGTGGAAATAGAAATTGAAACAAAAATTTAATGAAAAAAGGTTTTAGGTAGGTACTCAAATTTCAATGTTAATTAACGAATATATAAAATATTTGAGATAAATTTAAATGCAACACAAATGCAAATGGGGTACTAAACCTTCGTTTATTCGACTTAAGTACAAAATTTTAATAAAACATTAAAACTATGAAACTAATAGTTAAGATTGGATGAATTGGGAGGATGATTGAGAAGATGGCGCTTTAGGCAGGCTGTACTGCAGTTAAAGTCGAAATAATTGAGGTTAGAACTAACCCTGCGTACGAATGAGTTAAAGTTTCTTGACTGGGAATACGGAAGTGACTGCGATGTTTTCGTGAAAAAACAAAAAACTTTTTTAATTTATTGACCTGAAGCCCAAAATAGAAATCAAATTTGCGATGTTTTAGTTTATGGAAGTTGAAAATAAAAAGTTCTGCAGTCAACGTAACCTGAAAGGAGTGAAAGAAATGTAGAGAATGTCGGTCATTTCTTTTTGTTCTCCCAGCTTGTTTAATTTAAGACAATCTTGATTTGGAGCTGGGGTTCAAAAACAGACTCACGAAAGGCAAATCGTAGGAAACGACGCACGTTGTATGCTCTAAATTTGCCAGAACAAATTCCACTTCAGTGGAAATAGGTTGATAATTGAGAAAATAGAAACGGTGACGAAGTGTTTAGGTGAGAAACTGATTGATTGGCTTTTGCCAATATTAAGAGAAACTGTTGAGATCTTGTGGAAAATGAGTTGAATCATGTGTCAAAGAAATTATCTTCAAAAACCTAGTATCGTTAGCGTAAAGTGAGATATGGGAATGCTTGATGACCATAATATGTCAATATCCAAAATGATAAGAATAATAAAAAGAAAAGGACCTAAGTAGCTGCTTTGGGAAAACCCGGAATAAGCTTTGAAAGGATCTGTAGAGAGAGATCGTAAACAGTCACGGTTTTTGGGGGTCATTCTGTAATTTTCTAAACGATAATCGTCAAAACGATAATCGTCGACGAGATCGTCCATGATTTGCTTCACGTAACTCGATCACTATCGTCTCGTCTATCGTTCGCAGTTCCAGAGCGTTTGATGTATTTCAGAAACCCTCAAAATGTAATTGAAAAATCAAATTGGCTATCATAATTGTCAATAAAATAAATTTTATTGTTTTTGTTTTGTGTTTGGTGCCGATTGAAGACAAAGGGAAAATATTTTAAAATGTAAGTTGTATTTTCGTTATATATTTTTACAAATTAATATAATTTCAAATACCTATAGGATAGTCACTCAAGACCATATTGCATTAACCGTCTGTTTGCTACGTAGCGTATGTAATTCCGCACTTCTTCTGCGGTCAATGGCTGATAGTCCTTCAACATCTCCTAAATCAAAGGCAAGCTTTATGAATTCGTCCTCAAGATCAACAATAGTGCGGCATGCAAAATATAATTCCTCTTTAAATTCGTTGTCCCAAATTTCAATATTCTCTTTAATAAATGTATTAAATAACAATAATAGAATTGGTGTGCAAAGTTTCATCACGGGCTGACCAGGCGATTATCTGCCCCATGCCTTTCATTTTTCCAACAAATAACAATACAAAATGTCAATTTTCAATGGAAACTCAGGGTCGGTTGTACAAATATTTAAACTGTGGTTCAGCAGTTTTTATCCACCGATTTCGGCGGATAAAGGCCAGGCGCGCACCTGCAACTAAACAGTTTGGTTCTAATTTGAGCACAACGGGCTTATATGGAAGTGCGCGCACATAAACTTCCGCGGGGTCTCATATAATCCTATAGTACTCAAAATCGAAACCAAATAGTTTGGTTGCAAGTGCGCGCCTGGCCTAATTAAGACTCAACAGTGGTTTATGGTTCAAGTATGTGATAATAACCAATTACATACTTGAACCAGCGTTAGACATTAGTTAATCCGCCGAAATCGGTGAGTTAAAATCTTGAATCGAGGCTGAACAACTGGCCATCAATCGTTCAACTACGCAATACCTAAAAACTTCAAAATTCAAGACGATACCAATTTAGTTATCGTCCAAAAGCTATCAATTTGACGATAGCGTTTCGATGATTATCGACTTACATACGTGAAGCCAATAAGGATGTCACTATCGCTCAAACGATATCGTCTGACGATAATCGAGTTACGGAATCACCCCCAGATAAGAAGAATGCGAAATTCAAAACTCGTTTTTAAAATTTTGAATTTTTAAAAATCATCATAAGTGTGAGCTCTAATCCTTAATATTGAGCTACTGTGGTCGCATTGTTAACTATTTTTTTCTAGGTTTTTGAAGTACAACGATATTTTGATTGTTTATGGTTCTTTTACTACGCAACGATACATTTTTGGTATCAAATTATTTTTCACTTCTTCTTATCCTCATTTTATACTATTTTTCAACCCCTGGAGGCCCTATGACTGCCAGTCCATCGCTGACAGTGAGACTAGCATAAGAAAACAACTGCCTTTATGGCCGATATTGAGTAGAACAAATTACGGTGAGAATATCCTTTTAAATCAATTGAGTTTTTTATAAACGACAAAAAAGTACAAATTTCAAAGGATATTAGGAAGAAACGTTTGTTGATAAAATATTTAAAATAAACAATAATGTTTCATAAGCTTTAAACACGTGACCCCAGAATATTAATATTTTGAAATATTGACTCATTTACTGAATTTAAAATAAAGTTCGCATACGCCCCAGTGAACCACATAAATTAACATTGAACATAATCCACGAAAATGATTGCTTTGCTTTTCGTTCTGCAGTTCGCTAATTGTAGATGATTACTTGGAGAAGTCTCGACTATTTTTATGCGCTGAATTATTTGTGCGGAAAAATAAATTTTAGTTTTTATTTGTGTTGTTACTTAAAGTAAATAAATAAATAAAATAAGTGTTTTTAAGTTATTTAAAATATATTTTATTTATATAAATCTTCCCCGAAAAATAGTTCATATTGACCTTTCCTTTAAAAAAAAACTAAAAATTAAATTTATTCAAACGAAACTTTCTTGATTTATAACATTTTAAAGGCTAATACGCTACGTTGCTGATGTAAAACAAAATTTGTACGTGCGGTTTCCAACAAAATAACGAAATGTGTGCGAATACACAGCTGAAAGAATTAAACAAAAAAATAAACAGAAAACTACAGAAAACCTTGCTTTAATGAAAGAAACAACAAAAATAAAAACTAAAATTTGTTTTTTCCGCACAAATAATTCAGCGCATATAAAAATAGTCGAGACTTCTCCAAATAATCATCTACAATTAGCGAACTGCAGAACGAAAAGCAAAGCAATAATTTTCGTACATTATGTTCAATGTTAATGTATGTGGTTCACTGGGGCGTAAGCGTACTTTATTTTAAATTCAGTAAATGGGTCAATATTTCAAAATATTAATTATCTGGGGTCACGTGTTTAAAGCTTATGAAACATTATTGTTTATTTTAAATATTTTATTAACAAACGTTTCTTCCTAATATCCTTTGAAATTTGTACTTTTAAAATTGTCGTTTATAAAAAGAAAACTCAATTGATTTAAAGGGTTATTCACACCGTAATTTCGTCTACTCAATATCGGCCATAAAGGCAGTTGTCTTCTTATGCTAGTTTGACTGTCAGGGGTGGACTGGCAGTCATAGGGCCTCCAGGATCCTTAAGAAAAGTGGCCGGAAAATAGTATAAAATGAGGATAAGAAGAAGTGAAAAATAATTTGATACCAAAAATGTATCGTTGCGTAGTAAGAGAACCATAAACAATCGAAATATCATGATTGTACTTCAAAAACCTAGAAAAAAGGTGTTAAAAATGGGATCACAGTAGCTCAGTATTTAGTTTGGGAGCTCCAACTATATTTGTTTCGTTTAAAGTGTGTGAATGTATTGTGAAGGCCCCTTGGGCCCTACAACAGCTCAGTAATAATTAGTATTGGGGTTTCTTTATCTTAACTATAGTTTTAGTGAAAATAATCTTGTAAAGACCCGCAACATCTTGATCCTCATTGTGGGGGCCCCTTAAAGAGCTGTGCGTGTCTTTCTCAGACTACTTTGGCTCACAAAAGCAATTTTATGAGAAAGTTTTCATTTCAAAGAATAAAAAAATTCATTTAATCAGGGGCACATCAGGAAAAATCCCGGTTGCCCTGCGGCTCTGTCCACCCCTGATGACTGAAGCTAAAATTTAAACAACATAGACCTGATGAAGAATTTATTGATCCATTGATCAATTTGCTAATAAAACAAAGCTGGGGATTTTGTCTGTGTTGTGAAAGTAAAGGAAGATTTATAAGCAAGAGTCTTTGAGTATAAGGAGGTAGCGTGGTTCTTTGGGACCACAGAAGAAAAAAAAATTAAAAACGCCTGCGGATACCCTCAAGTCTGTTTATATGAACCGAATAGTAAGGTGACCATATTACGCAACCGAATTCAAATATTGCCCTAATAAAATTTATGTAGAGAAACAAAGAATTTTATTGGTTTTTTTTAACTATAAAGTTATTATGGTCTGTAAATGTGAATTTAGTGCCAAGAATAACACCTAGATCAGAAAAAACGGAAAGCTTACATAGAAAAGAATCTTATATGCAATTATAAGTTATAATTTGTTTTTGTGTAAAACACATTGTTTTAGATTTGCTAATATTCAACAAAAGTCGGTTTGTATTGCACAATTTCCTAAATCTATATATAGATCTTCTTGAATCTGTGAACAGTAATTTATTTATAATGCTTTTGGAATTTTTAATGTCATCGACATATACATATATCAATGGAGGAGTATTTTATAATTGAAATTAAGTGATTTGTATATAAAATAAATAATAAGGGGCCTAAATGGCTTCCTTGTGGAACATCAGAGCTTACGTAAAATTTCTAAAAATACATATTATATAAATATTGTTTAAATACGACGCCATCCACATTCTTCTGGAGAATCATTCAGTACTTCGATGGAATTTTTAGACTTACTATCACCTCTGCGGATGTCAGGACCTTATTTTACCAAACACTTATCATTTTGCAACTTTGCAAAAAAATAATTTCCTAAAGTGCAAATTATTTCACAAAATTTTCAAAATGAAAAGACTTTTCACTTTTCAATTTTTTGACAAACAAAAGATGTAAAAATATTAAATTGGTCAAGTTCTGAACTCTCAAATTCCACAGAATGATGCTTATACAATGTTGATAAATATAAAAAAAAACCTTAAAGAAAAGTGAAATTTTAAGATTACATTTTTTGCTCTGGAAAGGCCTTTTAGATGACATTTGGATCGAAATATTCAATATAGGTCAAGATATAGTTCAGTTGTCAAGCTAAAAAATGTCCAATTCCATTGAAGGATGGCTGCGAAGTCGATGGATTAAAAAACCTCTAAGAAAACAGACATTTTTGAAATTAAGATGAAGGCTAGGTTGACCTAAAAAAAATAATTCTGTTGTGTCAACGTTGAGATACGGGCAACGCGCTGTTATGAGCATTTTGTCAATGTGTCCTAACTGCTTTGACAGGGTGATTCCATATATACGGTTAGACCAAATAATCAACAGGTTGACTCCTAAATTCATGTTCTTTGGGAAACTCGTCAAAATTAAAAAAAAAAAAATACCCGAATAGCCATTGTCTTGTTAACTACTACTTACTTTACTTATTCATTTTCAAAATGGTTAATTTTTTTTTTATTATTTTTCGACTTTTCAAAACAAACTCTTTTATCCAAATTTACTGAAAAGCTTTTCAAAATTCTTAATATAATTTGGATAGTTTATATCTTTGGTGAAACAAAAAGAACAACTACTTTTCAAATTAACAAAACTTTTCACTTTGCAGAAAGAACTTTGCAAATTTGGGTTTGGTGAAGCGTATTTTGCAAATAGGAAAACTTTTCAATTCAATAATTTCATCTTTGAAAATTTGCGTTTGGTGAAACGAAACGAAAAAGTAAAAGTCCAAAGTTGTAAAGTAAAAAGTGTTTGGTATGAAATAGGTCCCACATATGTCTTTCGCTTTTTCAACTCAACGAGAGCAGCAGATGCCCCGACAACTATAAATTTTTGATAAAACTACACAGTTTTTAATAAATTTATCAGCTGCTTTGTCAATTTTGAATGAAGCATGCTTGATGAGCATTTTATGATTAGTAATTATCTCTCTAAGATCCAAAGACCTTAGAAGTCCAAAAATGGATTGAACACAATCAAACTAAAGTAATCTTCTGTACTTTTAACTTCTCGATTCGGACGATTGTTCAGTGTATCAATATTAACAGTTTAACCAATTTTTTGAAGATTCATAAACTCCTTAGCATTCATCAAATATTTAAAAGAAAGTAAACCAGGGATTCCCAAAGTGGTCGATATCGACCCCTTGGGGTCAAAATCGGTTTTCCAGGGATCAACATAAACGAAAACTTATTTTGAGGGTCGACGAGGTCTAAAGATCGACCCCTATTAATTAACACAAGTTCTTATTTGAAACGTTCAAAATACTGTATAAGTTGTGTTACATGTACCAACTTGTTATAAGAATGACTTGAGAGAAGAATGACATATTGAAACACAGTATCCAGCATTGTGGAACATTACTGAAAAATACCTTATCGCTTTTCCATCATGATACCTAGTCGAAAAAAACTTCAGTGTGGTTATAAACATTTTGATAAAACAAAAAAACCATTTGAAAATTGAACCGGATTTAGCTAGATTGGGAGAAAGTCACCAGGTTCATCCATCACACTGATTTTTTTTAAATCTTTACTTTGCGATTTGAGTTTTTTTTTTTAAATAATTACCTATACTTAAGTATTTTTACTTAATTTGTAGTAATAATTATTAATTACACTTACAGCCTTATTTATTAGATTTCACTAATACTCGTTTCAACCTCGGAATAAGTAAACCGAGTCGAAGCACTTACTCCGTCTTTACGCCACGTCAAACAAATTCTTATTTATTAAGTCGTTTTAGTAAATTAACTCCGACTTTACTTCGCCTCTAATCCTGAAAAACTTATGTATAAAAATATAAACTTATGTATTAGAGGCGGAGTAAGCTAAAACTGGTACATAGTAGGATTAAAGCCGTAGTAAAGCCGTTTTAGTATCTAAATGACATGACATTTAGTAACTAAAAAGGAGTGTAGAAGAAGTTTTTTTTTCCGTTTGTTACTAATTGTAAGGCAAAATGGATTGTTATTTTGCATTTATAAATTATTTAAATTCTTTAAACGCTTAGTACAAAACTCGTTTAATCCCATATTATTATAACCAGAGAGATTGTTTTTTTTTTTGATAACATATTTGACATAAGGAGGGTGAAGCTAAAACCGTTTGACGTGGCGTTATGAGGGAGTAAATGCTTCGACTCGGTTTAACTATTCCGAGGTTGAAACGAGTATTAGTGAAATCTAATAAATAAGGCTGTTAATGTTTACTGAATTTTATGTCTATTTATTTTGTTAAATTTTTATGAGAAAATGATGTCAAGTTTACTTACTTAACAACCCGCAAAGTTTTTAAATTGATAAGTATTTTGTATCAATAGGAAACAAACTAGAGATATAATTTTTACAGTAATTTGGCTATGGGGGTCTGAGGTTTCAGTTCATTTTCGAAAAGAGGTCTCTTGCCCTAAATAGTTTGGGAATCCCTGCTTTAAATTAATTAGAAATTTGAAGTCCAAAGCGTTTGTTCAAATTTTAGGTGTTAAGATTCTCTTTCATCCAAAGTATCATAAACTACCGGGAATAATTCACAAAAATCACCAACAAGATCAGAAGTTCATGAATCTGGGCACTAGTCCAAAAAATGGTTAAAATCCAAAAGCCTCCTATTTTTCGGGAGCATAAATGTATTAAAAATAGGAACAATGGTTTATAGGTAGGTACCTATGCACGTGGAGAGATACCGAACTATAAACGTATACTTATAATGTGCAATCCAAGATACATAATTTCTTAAAATAAGTTGAATAAGATTTGACACATTTTTGACATAAATTCTTAAAAAAAAAACAATAAAAATGATACTTAATCAACTATTATAACTTTAAGACGTTTAAATCCCTCAAAAAGATTACAATTCTGCCATTCTTGAAATTCCAATTCATTTTACACTAGAACTTTTTCAAACCAATTCATTTTCACAAATCCAAATTCGATTCCCTAAAAAGGATCTTCCACTAAATCCTAAGATTATAAATAATAAATTAAACTTTTCCATATTGCCTTCTTAAATACATAATGTATATCTATTTCTCCATCTGTCAAAATGACATTAAAGTAACTTTATCTTCATCACTATACATATAACTTAAGAATCTCGTAGTACACCTAGATTTCCAGAAATAACACCACAATAAACATCTTCGCAAATGTGTCTTATTCAAATGTTTTTAATGCTCTATCTATCTCATTCACTCTCTCTCTCTCTATTTAATTTGCTTCTTTAAAAGCACTTTGCATAGAAATGTATCTCAAACTTAATCTGCTTCAAGAAAATCCTTAAATACTTCAGGAATTAATCCTTTTATCCTTTATACTTCTCTCCAATGGAGCACGCGCCAAAATTTCCCTAAAACTCAATACACATGGTCCGATTTCCAGAAGCCTGCTTTCGTATTTTAATCCTTCCAATTCAAGAAGGAGCTAAAAACGAAAACATATTATTCAGTCTTCTTGTCATGAAAGTTGTAAATATACCGAAATAGTATACTGCGAAATTGATGATGTAGGTATTATGGATTAGGGGAAAATATTCATTGCCTCCAGATTGCCAGTCCTGGTCATTTCCGGTCAGAAATGTTTATTCGAAGAAGTTCTTCCATCCTTGTTTACAATAATTCTAGAATTCTATATAGGTATATTATACTTATACCTAGAATCCTTGTCCTAAATAGATTTCCATGCGGGGACAGATTTTCCAATTACATAAAAACATCCATCCATTCGTCTTGCTGTGAGTATATAATCTTCTCATAGTGTCCTTGCCCCTTCTCATCATGGAGAGGTGAGGGACAAGAGAAAACGAACGACAAGTTCAAATGATGAGGAGCACCAGATGTGCGTATGAGAAATATCATTTTCTAGATACCTATACATATATTCTTTCGTCGTCGTCACCATTGTCGTAGTCGATGAATCGAACCGAAACCGACATTCGAATAATTTCAATTCCAACATCCCCATAGCCACATGAGGCGCTGCTGTCAAAAAGTGTCCTTAATATGCTTCATATTGCATGTTGTATGAAACTGCTGCTGGCTGAGGCTGTGCTGTGCTGTGAGTTGTGACACAAAAGTGTGATGCTTGTGTGAGTTTGTGTGTACCCTCTGCACTTCATTATACATTCAGCTTATGATCCTTGGAGACTCTTGGAAGGAGGTCGGAAACAAAAGGACACATACGTTCATCCGACCGAAGTAAACTCAACTATAGTAAATTTTATCCTTGATTTGCTTGCTGCTGCTGCTGCTGCTGTTTCTTTGGCGAACTATATCAGTAACCCATCCCTTGAAAACAAGGAGGACAGCCACCGACTTTTCTGACTGCCTCCTTTGTCGTCGTCGTTGTCGTCTTGAAGGTGACACAAAATCGATTCTTAATACACTTCGTGTACAGCAGTGGAACACTTGCTGCTCTCAACTGACTGTTGGCTGCAATATTGTTTATGTCAAGAGGAGGTCCTTCAGGCAGGATGCATCAGTAGATAGACACCACTTTTTATTTTATTTTTTTTTTTAATAAATTTTGTAATTTTGTCTTCTCATCATGAATTCAGATTTCAATACCTCAGGCGTTTATCCTTTATATACGTAAAATAATCTCCACTAAGATGAAAACGTAGTATTTTGCTTTTGCCTTGAATATATGCTATACCAATCCTCGAGCTACGACGCGTCATTTTAGTCCTTTAATGGTAAACTGAATGCTTGTGTGTATGTTTTTGTTTTTGTTTTTGTTTTCTTTATTTTTTTTTTTTATTTTTAATATTTTTTACTTTGCTTTATTTTTATTCTTGTTAGTGGAAATAATTTTGAAGTGTTAAGAAGGTATATAGTGAGGTATAGGATGGCGGTTCATGATTTTATAGTGGCTTTTGGCATTAGATTTTCAACAAAAGAAAGATTTGCAAAATCGAAATCAAGGATAAATATTTTGAGTTGGGTGTTGGTTTGGTTGGGTATTATTTTATTTTTTGATTTGTTTTCTGAGCAATGTGAATAAAAAATAATAATACGAAGTTGACACACACAGGGATTTGTGACAGAAAGCTTTGTATTTTAAGATGGAAGAATGACGAATGAAGTTTCTTCGAGAATAGACGTGGTATTTTTGATCGGTCAGTCTAAAACTAGTTGACGCATTGTAATTAATTACATACTTATTTTATTTACTGAATGATGAATGATTATTTTTTATTTAGAAAAATTCAACAGATTTGATTTAATTGAAAGAAAGAAGCTTACTTAGTATGATATAGCCGCTTTTGAAAAGAAGTGGGTTTCAAATGGAAGTTAATTTTTGTAGAGAAAATAAGTCACCTGTAATAAGTTTCTGTACGGTGTACCTGATCTTTCAGAATTTCGTCCAGGATACCCAAGTAATCATCATTTTTTATAGGCTTACGAATTTATTATTTTATGAAGGAACCCAGGAGCACTCCGCGCTATAGCGCCAACTAAAGTAAAGTAAAGTAAGAATGAATTTTGAAAGAATTTTGGAAAGGCTGTAACATTCCCACATTTTTTTTAAGGGGAAGGTTTTTTGTAATTTTTTAGGTGTTAATAATGATAACCAGGGTAGATAAGTTACGGGCCCATATTTATGCAGTTCAAGACATGCCGCGCAAGAGACAGTAGGCTGTGAAAAAAACAGAAATGTTTTTCACGGGTTAGTGAGTGCCTCTTGCGAGGAATTGAAAAATCCTCCAAGAGTATCTCTTGTCATGAAAAAGTGCTTCTCACCTTAGTTGTTTGGATGCGGCAGATTGTAGGTCCCCTCCACTCCTGCCAGTAGTTGAGAGTTGTAAGCCACTAGGCCCTGGTTCTACACGAGCTGTCGCGCCATCCAATTTATTTTATCAAACATGTTGGTAGGATAATTGAGAGAGGTTTTTTCTTGAAAGTAAGTCAGCCTTGAGTATTACTAATAAATTATTTGCTCGTTATGAAAGAGACACAAGAAGCTTTGGATTGGATAATGATCATGACCCTCATATTATGGCATAATGATTTGGAAGCATGTACTTGGAAAGTGAGAACTCTTTAAATTCCAAGTGCTATTAAAAGTATTTATTTATCTGTCCAATCCTGGAAATATGATATAGATAGTATTAGTTCGTAAATTTTCAACAGCAACAGAAAATAGCTTCCGATTTATCGATTCAGCTTTATTTTCAAAGCTGATGAACCAGTTTATAGCTCCTAAAAGGGTCGAACAGGTAACCAATGCAAGGCATGCATCAAAAATCTCAGACGGGCATATTTTTCGAGAGGCAAAATTCATCTCTGAGTATGTTTCGTTCTTGCTGCAAAGCTCTACGCTGTCCATTCGCCTACCACAGATGTCAAAAATTAGTGATTAAAGTATCTTAACTTCAGGCGTGTTTTTTTGCAAGCCCGGGGGGAATTGGTTGAAAAAAACTATAGCGGGGATCAGCGACGCCATGGCAGTAAAAAAACATGGAGTTTTCATACAAACTATCGATAACATGTATGCAATTCATGCCGGCAACACAGTTTTCGGTGCGCTTAAGTTTAGCCCCGAGAATTCTCCGGGATTAGTTGTTGTTGCATTTAACATGTTAATTGTTTAGCACCGACGTCGTTTTTTTTTATCGAATTCCCCCCGGGCTTTCAAAAAAATACGGCTTTCATCAAAGAGGTGGCCGAAAGGTTTGAGGGCTAGTTTGTTCAAAGTGGGTTAAATTTGAACAATGATTTTCACAGCTTCTAACTAAATGACGCTAATCAACCAAAATCGGCTGATTAACGATTTTCATGATTAACAAGTTAAATTATGGATTTTTTGAAAAAAAATTTGGTTTCCATGCACATTCGATGATTTAACAATAATCCTTGATTAAAGATGATCAGCTGTGAACAAACTGGCCCTAAGTCTCAGTCTAAGAAAATCGAAGAATTTCAGTATCGTCTTGGTATCTCTCAGTCTCGTATATACCGGTCTTTTCTGTGTTTTATGTGGAAAAAATATCGAACCAAAGTTTAAATCTAGAAGCTGCTAAATATTCACTTTGAAAACTGAAACATCTTTGGTTTTAAGTCTTTTCCGTCGAGACCACCAAGACTGGCGAAGTTAGGTTAAGGTTAGGTTGACGCTGCTAATCAGGAAGGATAAGGAACCATAAGTTGGTCCATTGTGATACCACAATAATTTAGAAAACTTTCTCCCTACTCATGGAAACACTTAGAGCACCTTTCGAAGCATTCAAGACTACTTATGTCATGATTTGCTATAGATCACTAGCATAATTGTAGTAGAATTCTCCCAGATAAAGCCTACGTTTTTGGAGTATGATATGTACAAACAAGCTGAGAAATTGTTTCTTCATCTTTTGTGTCTATACTGCAGAAATATATCGATATTACTCCAAGTTTAGTTGCGTGCTTACCTATTAGACATTGTCCGATCTGATTTGTGGAAAAATAAGTGGTGACTATGGTCCGCAAAGGTTCGTCTCTCAGAAAATTTTAGTCGAGTAAAAAAAATATATTGTTTGGTCTCGTCTAGTAGGAATTATCGTCGCAATTTACCGAGACTTTTTACCCCTTGTAATAGAGTTTTTCACGGCGCGGCGATTGAAGAACAGGCGAAACGTTGGTCTTTTAGTAAACATAATGTAGACATGCTATCAACTAACAAACATCTGTCCATCACCGCCTAAGACAAAACGCCATTATTGATAGCAGACATTTTTAAGAAGGTAAGGTTTAAGGCATTGATCAATACCTTGGATAAAATATTAACTTGGGGTCATGAAGGGCAATATATTCTCTTTTTTTCTTACCGAATCCAATCACAGGTGAGGCAATTTCTCAAATTGCATCATTTCTAGGAAGATTTGGCCCACCTATAGTAAATCCCAAACAAACGGCTTAATTTGCAGACCCAGGCGAGACATAGCCAGGGTCGTTGCAACATGTACAGGACACTGGCCAATCGGAGAGTATTGTAGATATTGTAGGCGACATGACTTTTAATGGTTAACAAGTATTTATTAGAACGTTAAGAAATATAATATGACATGTACAAATTTACTGTTCAGTTAAAATTTAACACACGTTGAGCATTGTAGTGGTGTGATGTTTTAAAAATTAGTTTTTTCTTTTTAATACGACCGCTGCCTTCAGCTTTCCTTTTGTTACTACCCCTTTTGGTTATATGTCAAGGGCCACGAGCTTTTGTTCTTTGACATTCGTCTGTCAAAGGTTTGGGATGCGCTGCAGTTATAGATCTGTTCGTTCGTTAAAATTCTTTGACGTTTTTGGATGACGTCAACAGAGAGCATGCAGCGAAGCATGCTTTGTTGCGGGGACCAGCAGGAAAAGGAAACAGTCATTCATTTCCACTTGGTAAAGCTTTTCAGTGACCTGAACGAACTTTCTGAGATGAGGATCAAAGATTTGATCTCCTTCCTTAACGAAACGCACTGGCTCTAGTATAAACCTCAGTAGCCACTGTACATTTTTCCTAGGACTAGATGATCGTTCTAAGGGGACAAACCTTGTACGTCTCTGAGCCAACCGACAATCTGATCAATGTGGCATGTTTCTGCGAGACTCAGACAATCCAAACCATTTCCATCCACAGGTTCTACGAGTTATGGTATCAAAACGGCGCACTCTAGCGCTAATTTGGTCAATGGGCTAGGTGGCTCGTGACCGCCATTTCTACCTATACCTACCTACCTATATGATGAAGTGCACGTTTTAAACAATCCTAATACTGCACGTTCTGCATTACATCCCTAATCTGAGAAGCAAGAGCTGATATTGAATTCTTTCGAAAGAAAACTTCTTCGATGGATATCGGGGAGGGTGGGTTTGCGGAGAGGGCAAATGAAGAGGAAGATCCAACGATCTTACAATACATGTCAACCATTCTGGCTTGGCAATACTAATAGTCTTCGATTTTTCGGCTCCAGGTTCAAGGTGGCAAGGAAGACCGAATTTCGGGTTAAGATTAAGCCAGATGCCAGAACTTAATCTTGTTGACTGGAAGTTCTGAGATTTTAGAGGATATAGAACGGAAAGCCGCTACGCCACTGTGTCCCTTAACGGGTCGGGAGCCCTTTAGCACTTACATATTTGATAAATATACATCAGTTTATGACTTGTGTTAACTGTTGGAAAAGTTGAACTTGGCATATTCCTTGAGATACAAGTAAAACTGCTGAAAAAATGTCAATATATAGAGAAAAGTTATGTTTTTCTTCTAATACAATTTTATTTGCTTTAGTAAAATCTATATGAAAACAAAACACCAACGACCTATTCAGGAATCAAAGTTTACAAAAACTTTCATTTGTGTGGATATCTATACTCTTAATTTCATATAAGGGATAAATTTGTGTCAAAAGGGGGGGGCGATTGGATTTTTTTTCTCATTTCGTTTTATTTTCTTCTAATTTTGTCAGCTTCCTTCTTTTGTTTACACTTTTATCCTGCTAGGGGCGATAACTGTGTTTGACAAATAGGAACTAAAGTCGGATGCCTACGAGGGTGGAAATGTCACCAAGGAGCCAAACAACACTCCATACTGTGGTATATAGTTATACCTTCTATAACTAACAACCAACAAAAACAACAACAACAACAAAATCCTAAGCACCCAGTCTTTTGAATACATTATGCTCGTGCTGCTTCCTTGTGCTGACAGCCAAAGGATTACACTGTCTCCCATATTTATTCCTATTTTACTGCATATTTCATTTTGGTTTTTTTGTTGTGTGCCTTTCTATCTATTGCCTGAATGACTACAGGCTTGATGGTGGCAGCACCGAGCACCGAGCACCGACCCAACCAACTCGGCCATCTAACAAAAGTCCAAGTCAACCTAACCTAACCGACCAACCAAAGAAAATAAACAAGAATTATTTGTTGTATTTGTTCACGGTGTATTTCTGTGTGTTAGGGTGTGTATATGTGTATATGCGGTGTTAAGGATGTGGATATGATGGATATAGGCGAAGAGGCAACATAAGGGGTCGTCACGAGCATCAGCAGGACATGGACCAGTGGCAGTTAACAACAATGCAACAGCAGTTGGGGATGTTGAAATAGCAGTAGCAATATCAATGCAACGGATAAAGGACGGACGGGGTCGTCTTTTTTGTTTAGGGAGTATTTATTTCCTTCGACCCGGCCGGCGAGAGTCGACAAACTTAGGAGGATATTTTTTTTTTATTATTTGTTTCCCTCTCCTTGTTTGCTTTTCGTCATCTTTATTTTTGTGGGTGGCAGAATATTGGGAATGGGCAGATTATAGCTAGAGGGAAGGATAAAGGGGCGCTAGTGGTGTGGCAACAGTCTGTGGTAAAGTTTTTCAGTAAATTGTGAGCAAGGATAAATTTTTTCTCCATCGTCCTTGAATAGAATTTGAATTGTTTGTGTGTATGTGTTTATATTTGATGGAAGGATCTTGGAACGTGATTATTTTTTCTTCATTTCCTTTTCTTATTCTTCGTTGTTATTGTTTCAAAATAAAGAAAATTGTGGGTGTTTAGAGGATGCAAGGGCGAAAGGTGGTGTGGGGGGTGTTGGGGGGGTGTCTAAATCGGTTCCGTCAACTATATTAAATTAAGGCTTACAAAATTTCGAAGGATAACAAGCATCGTCGCCAAGCAAAAATAAAAACAAAAATTGGGGGAAGATGCTTTGCTTTTGATTTTGCTCGTCCAGTTTGTGTGTGTGTTTGTTTTTTTTTTTTTTTTTTCTTAGCTTTTAGTAGGGCTCTCCGCCTTTGATGTTTCTTGTACTATATAAAATGTTATTTGTTTAGGTATTTTATAATTGGTGTAAGGACATCTTTTTAATTATCTAAAGAGAACAGAAAAAAAAAAGAACACAATCAAGTGAGTGCATCTTTTATGATTATACTGAATTGAAAATGTCCACAGTGTTGTATGTTCTGTGTGTGTATATGTGAAAAGTGACCTTTGTTTGCCTATAGCAGCTCCCAATACTTATAATTAAATCTTATATGATTTACATCAGAATATTTTCAAAGGGTGGAATATCTTATGGAAGAGTGTGGCCCTGATTAATTGTGCTAATTTATTTTATCCTTTTGTAAAAGAGTTTTTTTTATAATATGTTGGGGTCTGCATAATATTGAAGAGCTGTTGATGCTATAGGGAATAAATTTCAATTAGTTTTTGTTGCACAATTAAAGACACAAACAACAATGCAAACGTATATGTAGATCTTTGTTTAGATCTGACTCTTTAATTGGGTTTTAAAACAAATGAGTCATTCCAGACTTTCTAGTTTGTTGACTAGAATCATATTTTTTTGTATATACTATCAGATCTTTGCCGAAGAGGGCTTAGTACAAGCGACATCTTGCGACCAAAGATTTGCCAATACAAAATATTTGTTATCCGGCTCATCACTTAGTGCAGTGTTAGTAGTTAGTAAGCAAAAACAACTACTGACAAAACATACACTTGAGAAACAATTAATACAAAAATATAACATAAGATTATAAAATAAATACATACATAAATAAATACATGACATTAAGAAATCAAACTATAATTAAAGACATTTAAGAGCGTGGTGCACTGGTCCTTAACGTATGTTTTAAACTATTCTAATTAATATTAAAATCAAAGAGGTCTGATTTCAAATTTAAAAGCTTGCACATGCGGGTAAGAGGCTCATGCATACCATAATTAGTACGGTTTTGGGATACATTTAATAATTGCAAGTTCCGAATATTGTAGTTTCCCCTACGGTAATTAAAACTAATACAATTTTATTTATTTATTTCAATATCAATAATGCCAGTTATAAGTTGGTGAATAAATATTATATCCATATTAATCCTCCTTTGTGATAAAGGCTGAACCTGAAGAAGTTTAATTCTGTGTTCATAAGGAGGAAGGTTATAAGGATCGGAAATTTCGCTGTACGGCTTCTACTCTGCTTTTATGGGATTCGTAAAAAGAAGTCCATATCTGGGATGCGTATTCAAGATGGGGGCGGACTAAGCAGTTGTAAAGAGCGAGGGTAACATAAGGATCCTGAAATTCTTTAGACCATTTTTTAATAAACCCTAACATAGAGTTGGCCTTATTGACGCTCAAATTGATATGCTCAGTAAAATCAAGGTTGAAAGTAAAGTATACTCCGAGGTCTTAAAAACTATGAACACGGCGTAAAGTGTGTTGCGATATTTTGTAATCAAACGAAGAAGGAGTTTGTTTTTTAGAAAAAACCATTGCCTAACATTTAATAGGGTTAAGATTTAAGCCGTTCTTATTACACCAAATAAGAAAACTGTTTATATCTTCTTGCAGAAGTAAACGATCATTGTCAGATTCAATGCTTTTAAAAATTTTCATATCATCCGCAAAAATTCGAATTTCGCTATGACTTATACAGAAAGATACGTCATTTATAGCTAAGATAAAAAGAAGGGGACCTAAGTGACTTCCTTGAGGAATATCTAATACACTCGTGGTGATCCGGTCCGGTTATAAATGCATCATGCGCCTTACACTTCCCCAAAAACACCAACACCTATAGGTTTTTAATATAACCGATTCATATCTCTTACCGTCTCACAGTGGTTTCAATTGTATCATATTGTAATATAATCGAAACCATGTAACTGATTTTGATGAAACTTTCAGGTGTGATAAAAGTGGGCATAAGAAATCATCACAACAAATTTCTGCTTAACGAAAACTTTAGTTGAAGGTTTGAATGAAAAAAAAAACACCACTTGGATGAGTTACCACCAAGTTTTTATATAGGCTGGAATTATAGCTGTTTCACGCCGATCATCAGACTCCTTTTTATGGCGCTTGTTCAATTTTTTTTTTCCAAACAACTTTTTTGCCGTCACTGAGAGTCGAACCAGATCAAGCTTTTTGTATGTATTCTAAAACAATGTTACCTATAGATATAAGTCTTGTTTTTTTTGGAAAGATATTCACAGTATAGTAGGATTTTACAGGAGTTACAAATACAACATTCACAGTAAAATTACTGCCAATAAAAGCAGAAGTAGAATCCTATTGCGGACGGGATTTTTTTTTATTATTTACTATACTATATATAAAAAAAAACACGGCAAAAGTTCTGTTTAACAAATCACCATTTTTTTTGCACGGTCAATTTACGGTAATTTTTTAATGGCTATTTTGTTTATAAAGTTCTTCTTATAGCCAATGCATTGTGGATTATGTTTAAAATTAAAACTATGAATACAAACATTTATAAACGTTGCAAAGTTAGTGGGTGAATTTAAAGGTGTTAAAATTATGCCAGAAGTTCTTTCTTTTCTTCACACGAAATTTTAACTTTACCTACGTTAGATTAATATCGATGTTAAATCTTTACTTAATCTTCGAAGAATAAAATAAAATAAAATATAATAAATTAAAACAAAATAAAATAAAGCGAACAAAAATAAAATTAAATAAAAAAAAAATTAAAATCAAGTAAAATACACGATTTGGTCGCACGAACTTGCTCTTGTATAGCTAAAAACTATAATGTAGCTGCACTTTAAAAATGATTACTATTAATCTTTCAATTAAGTATTGATATCTTTGAATTAAAAAAAATCCTTAAAAAAATGTGCATACTTAAGAAAAAAAAAATAGTTTAGAGGATTTCTAGGAGTTTTCGGGGTTTTCTTCAAAAATTTTATAGTTATTAAATAAAATTTCTTTATTATTGAAAAAACAGTATGTTAATTTTTAGTATTTATATACATTTAATTATTATTTTTAAATTAATTCATTTAACCGTTTTCAACGTATTGATTTTTCCAAGAAAATTTTAATTTTTATTTAATTTTAATTTAAATATTCATTACTAGTTGAGAATAAGAAGGATAAGAATGTATTTTCATCGGCAAGTTCAAATTGAAGGAAAAAGAAACTAAAATTTTATAATACAAACGGTTTATACAGTTTTTTTACTGAAACATTTTTTTTTTCAATTAGTTTTTGTTGTATATATCTATCTCATATTTTTAATAAACTTAAAATGGGATGCTATTTTTTATTTTTTTTTCCATTTCACCCTATAAAAAACTATGTTTTAAAAATATAATCGAAGTCCATCCTCTAAATATAATCTTAAAACAATGATTTTTATATTCGGATACTATTTTTGTATTTTTTACCCTATTTCACCCTATAAATATATTTGAAAATATATTGAAAAATACTTATAATATGAAGGTATTTAATAATAAAAAACACTGTTCTATATGGCAGGTACACATTAGGGTGGAGCGTCGATGTATGGAGAAAAATAAAAGTTGTTGTTTCAATTTCAAATACTTCCATTTTTTTGCGTTTCGATGAGTAGAATAATTTGACATTAAAAAAAAAAGATTGGATTAAGTCTTTAGCCCTCTACCTTAGCTCAAAGTTTCAACTTTTTGGAGCAAAAAAATTTTTTTTTCGGAAACGTTAAAATTATTTCACAATTTCGAAATAAATTATATGATAATTCATGAAAAAAGAAAACACAAATTATAATATATTAACTTTATTTAGACAAATAAATTAACACAAACTTGAAAATAAAAACTTAAAAATTCAAAATTAAAAATACGCCATTCAGAAACTAACCCAATTAAACTTTTTATTTTGTCAAGTTGTAATTTTTTTTTGTGTGGAAAAATGGCAATGTATTTCGAGAATATATCTTATTTTTTATTAGCTCGTCTCTGGCCTTTTCACCAGCTGCTGTTATTGAAGCTTCGGACACCATCTTCACACAGCGCTCAACAGCTTGAGTGTGACAAAGGAAGTCCGAAAATGACATGCCAATAAGATTTTTTTTTTTTAGAAATTCATCCAAATCCTGATCGCTAGTTCTATCCAACAAAGGGGTTGATGTAACTTGTGACTCCCTCCAGCTAAAAAAGTTTTCCATAGCGCAAATATATGAACAATTTAAATTTATGTAGCGCCTTTTAACATATATCTCGAGAACGGCTAATAATACAATATAATTTGTTGTACATTTTTTATAGGAAATTTAATTATCTTTCTTTTTATTACAAATTAAAAATTTGACGCTCCACCCTAGTACACATGGCAGCTAAACTGTTAACAACAGTTTCTGTTAACATTTGTTTACCAAAATAATACACACAAAATTTCGTATCAAAATCGCTCGAGCCCTTTTCGAGTTAAATGATCTCTTTCATAACTGTTGTAAAGTCGGAACCACACTTATCTAGTGTGGTATATTGTGAAGTGGTGTGTCGCTATCGCTTCAATGTATTTCATATGCGTAGAACCATATTTGTCTCGTGTGATGTGTTTTGGTGTGGTCTTGGTCTTCTTCTTATTGCACCATACCACGCTGTATCGGAGACATATTTTTATGTGGGTAAGAGCAGACAGAAGACTCCGGGAAGAGTTTAAGTAAATAGCGAAAGCAATGACAGTTTACAACCGAAATCTCTGCTAATTGTGCAAAGCCAGCTACATCCCTCCATAACGCACCACACGAGATAGTTTTGGTTTCGGCTTAAGAAAGGCACCATAATTTTTGAAGTTAAAGAATTTTAATTTCTTTTCTAGTGAATCACTTAAAAAACTTAAGTTTGAAGTAGACATGACACATACAACTTGCAGCCCTCGATAAGTATCAATGGTATTGAAAAAATTTAAACGCCAAAATGTTGAGGGCAAGATTTTCCAGGGGCGATGTCCGTTACTTTTTTTATATTTTTTTTAACAGATTTTCTAAACTTTTTAAGTTATATTTTTTTAGACTTGCAGCTAGGCCATAATAAATATTTTATAAAAAAAAAAAAACTGCACTATTTAGAGCATACGTTTCTCTAGGGGCGATGTTCCTTATTTTTTTAATTTTTTTTACTAAGCTTTTTTGACCATGAAACTTAAAAGGAATTACAGGCAAGTTTAGACCCTTATAACTTCGGATCAATGAATGGTAGATACAAAAAAATTACATGCGCAAGTTAGATTTTCCAAACTCTAGAGGTGATGTTTTTTATTTTTTTTTTAATTTCATGTTCTTTAGTCTTTTATTCTTGCCTAACAACAAATTATAATAAAATGGTAATAATATTATTAAAAATTTTTGAATTAAAAATTAAAATAAATGATTTTTAAAGAATGTATTCACAAAAGACTGCATTCTTTTACAAGCCTGCAGGATGATTTCATATTTTTTGCATATTTGGTTATAGCAATAACTGCCTCAATTTATACGATCAAAATAACGTTGATTCGACATTTTCGACATTTAAAATTATCACAAAATATTTGTAAATATTTAACGGAATAATATTTTGAAGGTGTTAGGTAATAATGCCTAAAGAATTAACGCTCAAATCGATTTGAAAATATCGCCCAAAAATTTTTTTTTTATTGCCCAAACAAAAAAATAAATTGGAAATATCGCCCAAATTTATATTTTTCCAAATCTTAAGTTGGAAATATCGCCCAAATTCTTTCAATGTAAATTGATTTTGTAAAATTAGGGTGTTATTTCCCTCCATATACATACCTCACTGTTTGTAAGCAGTTTTAATTTTCAAAAATCCATATATTGTAAATATTAGTATTGAGTTTTATTATTATTTGGGCGTTATTTCCTAAGATTTGGGCGTTATTTCCTTTTTCTGTATTTTTTTGGGCAATATTTCCAATTTTGGGGGTTATTTCCCATTTGACTTTTAAAATTTTTATTTTGAGCGTTTTTTCCTTTAAAACTAAAAATTGTAAATTACGAAAAAAACAAATCGAGAAAAAAACAACAACAATTGCTGTCGATTTGCGCGTTATCTCTTTGGGCGTTATTACCTAGTGCCTATTTTGAAATCCAGACGTAATGGATTAATTCGAGCTCCGATTCGAATTCAGCGCGCAAAAAACCTTAGGAAAAGTGAAAGTAAGTAATTGTTTGGTTTCTGCAACAAAAACCTTGCTGATGAGTATTATTGAAGCAATAAAGTAATTTCTGGATATTCCAATAAAGGGGATTTACATATTTTCACAGTTAATATCACAATGTTTTTTGTGAACTATTTTAATTCAATTATTGAATAAAAATATTTGTAAACTTTATGATTTCTGTTTATAAATTAAGTCAATTTTGGGAACTTCCGCAATAAAAGGCGTTTTTTTTCATACTCGAAAAAAATTGGATGAAAAAAACGATTTGGGGCTAAAAATTTTAAATTTAAAAACAGATAATTCCCAATGGTTTTATCTAAGCACAGAGAATTGTATAGTAGCTTTACTTGAGCTCAGAAAAAAATTTGCTATACTACCATGAATTACAATTTATAATACTTCATATCATCATTTTCATTTGTTTAGAAACTCAAAATTTTTTTCTGTGAAGATGGCATCGCTTTCGTTTTTTTTATCGATATCGTTTTTTTCAACCAATTCTCATTGGAATTGAAAAAAAATCACGACTAATTTTAGTATCCATATTCGCATCTGCAATTATCAATTTATCTAAACAGCGACTTTTTGTTAATGCATTGGCACAATTATTGTTCGATTATCAATTGTTAATATCAAATACTTTCATATATGTAGATTGTAGGTAGTTTAAATTGAGAAAAAATGAATTTCATAAATCTGAAAATCAATAATTTAGTGTTAAAACCTAATTCACATAGGTATATATCATCGATTCCTATTTTCTTTTATTGAAATACTATACAAAAAATAATTTGAAAACAAAAAAAACGCTTTTAAGATACATATTTTAAATTTTATTTCCATAAATGAAAATTAACTAAAGGTAAATGAATCTGATAACGCGAAATGTTCTTAAAGAAATGTTGGTACATAAATCAAAAATAAAATTCAATGCTTTTTTTTTAATTTATTTCAAATTTAATAAATTATATTTTTTGTATTTATTAAATCTTTACAAGATTCTTAACAACTTGAAACTATAAGACCAAGCATATTCATAGATTTTATTGATAAATAGCTAAAATTTCAACAATTTGAAAAATAAAACCTAATTTTTAACCTAAAAACACACAGTATCGCGGCCGTTTTTTTTCACAATTTGAATTCCACATTCAGTTTTTGATAATTTTTTTTATAACACCAAACATCAGTAAATAATTTATTATCGTAAAAAAAAACATAATCAACTGAAACCATGCCTACTTGATTACTCTCATAATATCATGCTTCTTGCCAATCGTTAACAAATTGCAATTTGTATCGTCAAGGACTGAAATTGTTTTTTCTCCATCTATAAAGTTGCCTTCTTTCTCTCTAACCATTAAGAAGCGAAATCAATTTCATCTCACATTCGTAAATATTTTATTCATCAACGTTAACACGTTTATTAACCAAATAAAAAAAAAAAAAAAAAAACTTCATGACCCTGGAATCGTTTTAATAAATTACTAATTCCCGATTAGGACCATCGTCCATATGCTATCGGGCCAGAAAGTCCTGCAATGAGATACACAAATTCGTAGACAAAAATAAAGCAATGAAAGCAAATATTGTTCGCCTTCCATCATTTTCAACAAAAAAAAAACGAAGAAGACAACAAAACAAAAAATACATATAAATAGAAGCTAAAGCCTATAGGGATATTCTTATATAGAGCAGCCGGTAGGGCCACCCATAAACACACTGCCGTTACAATTTAGGATACATTAACCAGAAATTGGGGCTTTATTTGAAATAGCCACTACACACGATGCATACAAATTGAACTCCTTCTATATCTATATACGCATACTTAAGGGATGGTGAGCACGACCAAGTCTGATAATTTTTTGTCTGCTTGTTTTTGATGGTATAAAAAAATTACGAAGTTGGTAATAACACCTAATGAGCCAAATGTTCAATTAAAGGCTAAATGTACAACAAGAGCAGTTATACTACATAATGTATACCAAAAACAAATTTCAAAAATACCTACGCACATAAACAGCAAGGAAACGAATGAAGCAATCAAATATTTGCTATATCCTTGGAAACAAAATTGACTATACATTTATATAGAAATGTGCTGCAAAGTCAAATACTTTATAAACATAAAATGTAAGTAGGTATATCCGTTGCACTTAAAATATGATAACTATATAACATTGTCAATGTGTGGGGTATATACATGCGTGTATGTATATGTATAGGTAATGGAGGGTACATTTTATGCCACTTTTATATTTCGGGTATGGACTGTTAAAATAAATATTTTTAACTTTCCCATATGTTCAAACCAGACAAACAGATTTATGCTCAAAATAAAGTTCTTGAACTGGGTTAAACTCAGTGCCATCGGTAAACTTCCCTTAAAGCGTTTTAAATTGAAATTCTATCCAATCTTTTTCAAATTTGTACATTTGCACTGTTATACCCATGAGCTCAATGTAATAAATTCAACGTTTCGGTTATTCTTTTTCTTAAAGCTTCAATTAAAAAAAATTATTGCGTATACGCCTAAGTGTACCATTGTCATACAGTAACTTTAAAATTAATAGATACATTTGGTGGCACAACAGATAATGATGAACAAGGTGACTTACAACACTGTGTGCGTGTTGTCATTCGGCAGAATAGATTTTTACAAAGAAATAGAATTAAATCAAAACAACAGCCTCGCACAAGGCAGAGAACGGTGGCGCGGTGCAGGTTAACCTAAGAATGATCGACTTTCGACAAAGAATAATGTCGACTGTTTAAAATAACGAATTAGTTCGATTTTCCTGAAAGGGATTTATATAGAATTTTTTGTCGAAATTTTGAATTCTTGACTAGAAAAAAATGACAATTTTTGAATTTTTACCATTTTTTTTTTCTTACACCAGTTCACACTATAAACAGCAAACTTTAAAAAAAAATAGATTTTCAGAAAAAATATGCAAAAAATTAATTTTATTAATTAATAAAAATATGTACTATTTTGCACACCACCGATGGTGTAAGGTAGTCGTCGCGTTACGACATATCGACGGTTAAAGTGTTGGACCTTGTAAGTCGAAAAATTCCAAAAAAATTTTATAAATGCACACAAATTAGCAGAATCGACACAAGTACGATAACTTTGGCGCCAAAAATTGATAACGGTTTTTTGTAGAGGGGTCAAAAACAAATATTTTTTACTATGGGAGGGGGGGGGGGGCGTCTTTTTCACCCCGTTTAGGAGGTAGGAGCAATGACTAAAAATGAAAAAAAAAATATAAAAAATTTTAAAAGCCAAAAATCAACTCTTTAAACCTAAATTTAAATTAAAATTATTTTTGTCAATAGTTTTTTATAAATTTGCATGCAAACTCAAAATTTTGATAAAAAAAAATGAAAAAAAAAGTTTACATCCATTATTTTAAAAATTGTGAAATGAACTGCTAAATTGGGTTTTTGTGGTCAATGCTTATATCAATTCTGAACACAAAAAACTGAATGGTTTTAAGTCTTCTAGTTTTTGACAAAATTGGAAATCACTAAAACTACTTTTTTATGAGATTTAAATTTAGGATAAAAGAATAGATTTCTGACTTTTAAAACCGGTATAGTAGTTCATTGTAAGTTTTGTCGTTTTTTAATAATTTTTTTTCCCATTTTATGTCATTTTTTTTCTTCTAAAATTGCCCTCACCTCCTAAACGGGGGGAGATAGACCCCTCCCTCCTATAATAAAAAAATGCTTACTTTTAACCCCTCTACAAAAAACCGTTATCAATTTTTGGCATTAAAGTTATCGTAAACGTGCCGCCAGTCGTTTTGAACTTGACTGACTCTGTCCCTTCAAAAACCATGTTTTTCTTTTGCAAATTCTAGTCGAAGTTGCTTACGGCTTTTTGACCGGCTTTTACTGCTATAGATGCTTAGGACAAAAATTACATGCCAGACAGTGGATTAGATGGCATTTAATCCGGCTTTGATTTTTGGTATCGAACGACTGTAATTTGAAGCACAACGAATGATTTTCCGCCTATCAGCTGTTGAAAACACTGTACTCTGTAGATGTTCTTCCTTTATATTTTGATTCTAAAGAACCAGATTCTTTTAAATATCTGTCAACAAAAAATGCGCTTCGTCCAAAGGTTTTTGTGATATTGCGGTTGGAATAACTTTACGAGTGGTAAACCTTTATTTATAAGCTTTCTCTGAAGCATTTCCTTTTCCCATTTTTGGTAAAAACTGCACAAAATTAATTTACTTTACTTCAAACTTTACTCAATTATCAAAAAACAAGGATTTCCTTACTAAATATTCACGGATGCAGTTAATTTGACAACTGCCTTTATATTCAAGTGAACCGATTTAATTGCTTGAATTTCCGATTTTGTTTACAAACTTCGTTAAAGCCCCGTTTTTTTTGTACAGTAAAGTGAGTTTTGTTGGTATATTCTCTTGAGAGATTCTGAAACTATTTTGCCATTCACTTATTATAAAGCCATATAACGAATTCAATAAAATTATTGCCTTTATTCAAGTGAACCGTAGTGTATCTTAACCTATACCAAACCAAAATTTCGGAACAAATAGAATATTTTACAACTTCTACACCATGAACATCAAGCCACGTTGTCCTCATATCTCCAACTCACATTAAATTACATATATACGTGCAGAATCCATTCATCACCGCATCCGCGCAACAGCATCATCTGATCCACCATGAAAAGCAGGATATAACTTCGTTTTATAAGCAATCGTTCAAAAACCAAGCACCTCATATGCAATTAAGTCCACCACAGATGCAAATACGCAAGAAGACTTAGTCAGTTGTATATGCATCCGACGAAGCTACATACCAACCATTTCTACTGTATTTAGATATGTATATTTGCATGTGCTATGTAGGTATGTATTGTATAGATATATTTTGAAACTCTATCCAAAAATTTAATAAATCAACGACATTCCATTAAATCAGCAGCCGTGCTAATACAATTTGTACTTTCAAACAATGTCATGGATTTAAAATCTCAGTGCAAGCAGAGTCCCCTTAAGGCAAAAGCGATATGACGTGTTAGAATTGCTGGCAGATGAGAGACGCATTGCAATGGTAGAAAAAATATTTATGCTGCATTCGACGACGAATATTAATGCTAAAATAACGGATGTGAGTGAAATTAAAATAGAGACATAAATACATATACACAATATGTGCACACCACACTTTCATACTCGTAAATCGCAGTGTACATACTCGTATTTTTTAAATTATATTTCATTTATGGCAGAAATATTAAGCACATTTCTACTGAAAATTCTTTCTAATTTAAATGGTTTAAAATTTAAATGCATTTATGTATAATGGATGTATGTTCATATATACAGGGTGTCCCGAAATCACCACCTCAGAAGAAAACCATGAGTTACTGAGGTCATTTCAAGTCGAAAAATTTAAAAGGTAATTTTCTCGTTTTCGCTTCGTTATTCGATCGACCTGGCAGTCGTGAAATAACTTTAACTCTGGCCTATGAAAACTTGGTGGTAGCTCACTCAAGTGTTGTGGTTCATTCAAACCTTTAGTTTTCTTTTTATTACTCACATTTCAAAACGTTGTAAAAAATTGACCAATGAACCGCCCATTTATGTTATTGGTCTTATCTCACTACTTTTTGTAAAGATTTTTTGTTTGAAAGGTCAAATACTCGAAAGATATACTATAGTAAATCTAGAAGTGTGGGACTCATTCTACAGCAATCGGAAATGCTCAATTTAATTGATCATGATTCTGATAATGTGAGCGGATGGATACCACGCCCCTTTAAAGGAAAACCTAAAATTTTATATTTTTTCCTCTATATGCACCTCTACCAAATTGTATCTTTCTACAGCAGTCGGGAGTGCTCCATTTAATTGGTCACAATTCTGAGAAAGTAGGTGGATAACACGCCCCCTGAATAGATTCTGCGGTGTCGGGAAGTGCTCCATAATTTTGATGATCTGTCAGTGAGTGAATCAGTCAGGGCCAGTTGTATACAAATATTTAAACCGTGGTTCAGCAATTTTTATCCACCGATTTCGGGGGATCAATTGAGTTCCAACAGTGGTTTACCGTTCAAGTGTGTGATAATAACCAGTTACATACTTGAACCAGCATCGAACCTTAGTTAATCCGCCGAAATCGGTGAGTTAAAATCTTGAATCGAGGCTGAACCACTATTGTACTACTAGCCATCAGTCAGTTACGGTTTTCACGATTTTTGACGTCCTATATCTCGGGAACCATTTATGTTATGGAGTTGAAATTTGGTGTGGCGCTTGTGCTTGGTTAGTCTACCAAGTATTCCGAATTTGAAGTTCCTGACTTTATTGATACTGAAGTTAGAGGGGGGATCAAAAATCGCCTGAGTTTGTTCCTGTAAAAAGGTTGTGTGACCAACGACCGAACAAATAAAAGAACAAATGGGATTAGAAAAACATTTAATAAGCCTAAATTTTTTACAAAAACTAAACAAAAAAGTAGAAAACTTATTTTATTGAATGATAATCGGCCTTATCACAGGCCCCGTCGTAATAGATTCGTACTACGAATCCCGACAAAAAGTATTAAACCTGTCGTTGTAACAGAAATACATATTTCCAAACCAATTCAGAGGTCGTCAAAAGTTATATCGATAGCCTACAAAATCGTGGCAATATTTTTCTTACGACGACGCGACGCACAGTGGGGCAAGATAGGTCGTTTTGTGATATTAATTATTTTCACTAAGAATTGAGTGTTGTTTTGCAACTTTTTATGATTTTATGATGAAAGCAAAGTTTTATCTTGAATTTAAGTAAGTTTTGTATAAAAAAATATTATTTTTAAACGCGAAACAGGCACGAAAAAGTTGAGTTTTTTTTTTAAATAAATAAAGCGCAGATGATATTTTGCAGAATTATTCTTGGATAAAGCCTTAGAAAAAAATTGTATAAGAGGGGGGATCCAGCTCCCCTCGTTTAGGCGGGAGGGGCAATTTTGTGAAAAAATGACTTAAAGTTTAAAAAATAACATTAAAATTAACAAAAGGTTGTACAGTGATTTACTATAGCTTCTTAGAAAGCTAATAGTCTATTCTTTAATTTGTTTTTTCATTGAAGTTGTAAAAAGTGTATAGTTTTTGAAAAATAAAATTTTAAAATTAAAATTTTGAAAAAAAATCTTAGTTTTTTATTTTGAAGTTGATTTTTTACAAAATTTTGCTTCAATAAAATGAATGTTTTTACTAAATATTCAATGTTCTTACCAATTTTTAGCAAGATTTTGAAAACCAAGTGCAAAAATCTTTATTATTTTTTGAGTTATTCGAGAAAAACTTTTTACCAACAAAAATTCAAAAAACTCAAGTTTTAATGTTTTTGATAAAATAAAAACAACTTACATATATTCATCTTATTTAGTTCAAACAACAATACTTCACCTAATTGAGTAATAAGTAAAACACAGTATTGATGAAAAATTAAAGAAATAATAATATAACAAACTTTTATTTTAACGTATTTATGTATTTTTAATCGGAATCATAACATACGACATTTTCTACTTCAAACTTTTCAAGATGACAATTTTTTTGTTTATATTTAATTTTCGACTTAAACTTGAAACCGAAGGATCCGAAGAAATCATCATTCGATTTAACATGTCAGTCAACTTATCTTTTCTGGAAGATTTTCTGCTATATTGCTCTCTGAAAACTTTGAAATACTATTTACTTTTAAACTGCTACCTAAAGTCTTTTAGCTTCAGTTTTAAGTGGCTTGAATTTTCAGAAAGTTAAGTTTTATTTTTAAGAAAGGTCCCAATGGCGATAAATTTGTTTTCAATTTTTTTTTTCTTGCTGTTAAAATATAAATCAACCAGTTTTCGTTTGAAACATTGAAATACTTGGTTTTGTCCATCTATAAATTGCCATATTTTAATAAAAACACAATGAAAAAATATAGAGAAAAACTTGTTTTTTTTATTATGCAGCCACGAATTAAAAAAAAAGCAAAACAAAAAAAAAACCGTTATTGAAAAGTAATTAAATTACCATTAAAAAAAATTGTAGTTTTAATCATTTTTAACTTAAAAAATTCATAAAAAATATTTTCGGCATTTTTCAAGCACTTTTCTTTTATGATTTATATTCACCAAATATCTGTTCATCTGGGAACACTCACAGACCTGGTTGAAAAATGCCGAAACAGAAGATATTGCTCTAAGTTTCATGTGAGAACTTAGAAAAAAATCTAATTTTTGTAACCTTGCCATTATATACTTAAACAAGTTTCTCAAATTTTTCTTCTTAAAATAAAAACTACACACCTTCACCAATATCAGAAATATAACTTGACATTTTTATCACTACTCTTTATAAGAAAAAAAAATTAAACAAAAAAATATCTCAAAAATCAGTTTTTTTTATTTGCTTTCTCGCACCAACTTGATCAACTTTGACAGCGTGGTTAAGTTAGCATTGGTGACTTACCAAAAAAAGTTCTTCCACGTCTTATCAAAAATAATGTATTTATTAAGAAAAACAACATTTTTTTCCCGTTGCTTAAAAATTTTGAGATGGACTTTATATCATGGCTCTCTATAGAGCTGCCCCACTATGCGACGGTGCTATGATACTTTTTTCAAGATTCGTAGTACGAATCTATTACGATGGGGCCTGTGATAAGGCCGAATAAAAATTGATTTGATCTATTTAATTTTGCGATTAAAAAAACTCAAAAAGAACAATCTGTTTCATTATTTTAATCGCTGCTATCTTAAGTGTCAAGCATATGTATAATATGTAGACTTGGTTGAAACAAATTTCAGACTTTTAAGCATCCCGATTTGTTGGTATCATGAGCAGTCATTATGGTGAGTTTTTTTTCGTCCAATACGAAAATAGTGGGATTTTTTTTTGGATCCAGTGGGATTTTTAAAATCCTATTTGGCATCACTGGTCGCCGCTTTTTTTTAGCTGAAAAAGCAATTGAGTAACAACTAAAAAGTCCCTATATAAGATGCTTATCATGGCGCAGAGTCATGGACCTGTAGGTTGTTTTGAGAGGAAGATTTTTTGGGTAATATTTGGTTTAAGGAATTGTAGGCAGCTAGCTGAGCACCAAGCTGGATGGAAGAACCTTGTTGGTTAAGGCCCTGGTCCACTCCAGACTGCAGTATAAATAAGTAAGTAAAGGCAAAAGTTCGATAGCTTCATTTTCATTTTAAGATTTGGTGGGTAAAATAAAATCAAGCTTCGTATCTTCAAGGTTTAGGTCTTTTAATGAAAGCTAAAAGTCAGGATATATTTCTGTATAAAAACTGATTGGAAGTATTACAAAATTTAATACTAGAAGGGTGTTTGAGTAATTATACAATGCAATTTTTGGCATTTATAATTCAAAAATGTTCATGAAAAACTTCAATATCTACCACATATCAAGACTATCAATATAACAGACTGAAAAGGGTATTAACATGTCTGTCTTAAAAGAGGACAATCTTGGTTTATACTTATGTACAGTTACTGGATGGGCCATGTTATTATACCCATTATACCCATTATACATTTTATTTAAATCTACATGCTTGTTCCTGCGCGTCTTACCATTGCCAGACACCAAAACCATTTATAAAATAGATGAAAATCGAATTCACAAATTAAAACAAATCCCTCTTTCACTTTAAATTCACTCAACACAACATGGTTTTAACTTAAAATTTTATGTATGTGACTAATGTATTTTGCGTAAAGCAAATTTGCAATTCACATGAACAATTCTATGTGTTATAACTAATTGCTGTATAACCACAATTCGCACTTAAGAGCTTTCGAAAATACATAAATTAAAACGAGTTTCATTTTTTCCTTTTTATATAATAGATAAATATCTAAATATCTATTTCTTTATCTTCTCCTCCATTCCTTAAAACACAAGCAGTTGACATTTTTCTAATTGATAACGATTTGTGCGTGCTAAATAAGGATATATATACTTAGTTGTAGAAGGAAAGGGTTATTGTTTATGTGTGCATTAAGGACAGACAGTAAAAAAATATATACATACATATCTACTCGTATAGCTTAAACAATTATATTCAAATCAATATTATTAAATTTCGTGCGTATTTTGTAGCTATAAAGATTTACGTGCGGGTGGAACAAATTGTATATAGGTATAGCTGAGCTGAAGACTTAACAAATGTAATTTACACACAGGTCCCCCTTTCGAAGCGCTATATGCTATATACCAAAGTCATACCTACACCTACAAAAAAACAACAGGAGCTCGTAATGTGGATAAGCAGGCGAATTCACATTTAGTTCATTCATGTAAAATCCATTAAATATGTTGGCAAACAAGCTCGCACTATACACCTTCTCTATGTAGGTATACTAGCACTTCCATTTAATGTTAAAGAAACACTCGTACAGCCAGCAAAACATGATTGCCAGATGAGCCAGATGAGCCAGATGAGGAATTCTATATATTCTAGGATAGAAAGATTTCGAAATGAGTTTCTGTATATTAATTTTAATTTTTTTAATTTTTACTTGAAGATTAAATTGTTGAAATTGACTTATGGATTGGAAATTGATGAACGAATTCGAAAGAGGGAACTTTTCTGGCTTTGATATTTTAAATTCAATTATTGACGGACAGTGTACTGAGATTAAAGTTGAAATACAGGGGAATATTACACTCCATCCCACTTGCAAAACTTGAAATATGAATACAAACGCAATTTTTCCTAACTGCGAGTAAAAAGGCATTCGAAAACTTATCCGCAATACTGTGCCCAATAAAATTTAAGAACAGTTTATTGATAAACAACAAGATATTAATTGCAAAGATACATTACATACATACGAAACAAGAATCTAATTTGAATATTCTTGAAAGAATAAAGAAATTTCTTTTCCTAGAATTCGAGAAATTCGAGACATATTTCCAGCCACATACTTTCTGCGCTTTTATAATCTACATATTTTGTATTAACCTATGTATACACCTGTAAGCTATTCTATAGACTCTGAAACGAGTTTAAATTTTCATAAAATAGTCTAGCTGGAAGTTTGGTCAAAATCGGGTCAGCTGTTTGCTATAAAGGCTTTTTTGATTCGAATACCCTCAGAAACCACAGGTCTAGTTTTAAAAATTTTGTTTGTGTTCGAAATTCATAGAGGATGACTTGAGGGCTAATAGAAAGCTAATATTTATATTTTTCAACCTCTTAAACCTAGTTATAAAGGGTGTCTTTTTAGACGTGTGGTTTTCAAGAAGAAATAAAACACATATAATTTAATGTTATGGCCAAGAATTTAGCTTTATTATAAAAATAAGGGTTTGCCATTATGTTTGTTTGAAAATAATTTCGGGCCGCGGCTGGCTCGAATAAATTCCAGTCGAGAGGCCCAATTTTCGACCACTTTTTGCAGCAATTTGGGCCGTATGTCAGCAATAACGCGCCGAATATTCTCTTCCAAGGCGTCAATCAAACGATTCCACATAACCACACAAAAAATAGTCCAGCGGTGTTAAATCGCATGATCTTGGAGGCCACGCCACAGGTCCACGACGCGAGATAATGCGCTCTCCAAAAGTTTCCTTCAATAAATTGATTGTTTCCTTGGCTGTATGGCATGTAGCGCTATCTTGTTGGAACCAAAGGTCGTCCACATCAACATCCTCCAATTCAGGCACGAAAAAGTCATTAATCATGGCTCTATAGCGTTCCCCATTGACTGTAACATCATGGCCGGCTTCATTTTTGAAGAAATATGAACCAATGATTCCCTCTGCCCATTGAAGCATCCGGTATTGGATACGGATTACTACTGTGTCACAGCAGTAAACCTTACTTTCAAGGTACCAGTCACTTAATGCTGTAAAAACACGTTGAATTGAGGATTTATTGATGTAAAAATCGTCAAAGTTAAGTCCGAGGGCTTTAATTGTAACCTGAAGAATATAAATAGAACTCTCAAACTGACATATACATGATATCTAGAGCCGATACTAACTTAGCAGTGAGAAATTATTTTCTTCTTGCTTTTTTCAGGCTTTGAGGATATTATAAAATAAAAATTCTCAATCTTGCCGTTTAGAAGGAAGTTAAACATCTTTTATTTGGTGGTGTATACTGTATATATCCCACTATAAGAAAAATAGATTTATAACTTACAACTCTCAACCATTCCTTTGTGCGTGTTGTTGGCAGGTATGGAGTGGACCTAAAATTTTTCTTGGAGAAATTGTCAATTCCTCGCTTTTTAGGTGGTATATCTTGGTTATCGAATCGAAGACTATCGGCGTAACAGCCCTATGCACTAACCACTACGCCCTATGCTACTACTAAGGGTGTTTTTTTTAGACGTGTGGTTTTCAATCTGGCAATACTTTTTTCGGAGTTGGTCTTTGCCCATAGACACTGACTTTTTGAGGATATAACGGCGTCTCAACAATGGCTTGTGGATTATGATCACTCCAAATACGACAATTCTGCTTATTAACGTACCCATTCAACCAAAAGTGAGCTTCATCGTTGAACAAAATTTTCTTGTGAAAATCGGGATCGGTGGCCATCTCGAACCATTATTTTGGTAATAAATTTGCACGATTTGCAAACGTTGTTCAAGAGTAAGTCTATTCATTATGAAATGGCAAACCAAACTGAGCATAAATCAAGTGGCAGCTGTCAGAAAGACCAACTCCGAAAAAAGTATTGCCAGATTGAAAAAAAAACACTCTTTCCAAAAAAAACAACCATCTTTTCTAAATGTCTTTATTTCTTTAAGAACAGTGCCAAAAAAAATTCAATAACCTTTGAATACATTATATGCCACTTTAACTTCTTTCAACTTCCAACTAGCAGGAAAAATATATCAAGTGGACACGGTTATGAAACTACTCTCAGGAAATCATCTCTCAAAACTAAGCAATTGAACTAGCGATATTAAAATCTCAAAAAATTAACTCTCATATGGACAGACACACGGGAGTAACTCTCGAGAGTTTACTAGCGAAAGAACTCTCAAATGGACACGCACTTAAGAGTCCCAAGTAACATTTTTAGTTCTTTAAAGGCTTTAGCAGCGTTTATAGAGCTAATCTTAAAGCTCTTTTTTTTAATAATGAGCTCTAGAAACACATTTAGAGCTTAACCGAGCTCATTTCTAGCTAATTCTTTGAGTTTGAGTACTTTTTTGCACTTAAGAAGCACGGTATTAGTGGCAAGTGACTCTGAAGATCTATGTCATACACCTTTAAAGAGCATCTTTTGAAAGATATTTGTTCGTATTGGTTTGAGTAATAAATATAATACCAAACATAAACGCAGGCACGCTTTAATACTTATATAGAATAAGTGAATCGTTTGATAGTATAAATAATGTATAATTTTCTAAGATATGCCAATTATAATTTCCTACCAAAATAAATAATAAAGGAATTTAATATTTTTCGGTGAAATGTTAGCTTAATTTAAGTGCGAATTAAATTTTTTCACAAACGTAATGCGGGCACTTTGTTAAATTACAACGCGCCTTCGAAATTTTGTATTTTAAGCTGTCAAATAAAAATAAATAATGAAGGTTTGAATGAACAACAACACTTGAGTGAGCTACCACCGAGTACCACTTAAAGGAGTCTGATGATCGGCGTGGCAGTCGTGAAATAGCTATAACTCCTACAGCCTATAAAAAAAAAAAAAAAAAAAAAAATTGGTGGTAGCTCACTCAAGTGTTGTTGTTCATTCAAACCTTCAATATTAATATGATGGTGCGAAAGCTTGGCAGCCTAACTGCAAGTGTGTTATCACACAAAAACCCCTTATAAAAATAAATAATAATTTAAAAAATTTAAAATTCTAAAAAAATTTTTTTTTCAAAGTCGAAATAAATTTATTTTGGTTAAAAATACAATTTAGTTTGATTTTGATATATCACAAGATTTGCTTTCTGTACTTTTGGAGCTAGTTTTAACAAGATGGCATTTTTCAGATTTTTATTTTTTTTTAATGAAATAAAAAGGGTGTTTCAGAAATTGAAAGTTTCGGCAAGTGGATAATAAATAAATAAAAATTATTTCTATGAACGAAGATTTTTATTTGAAGAATATTTTATTCCAAAAATGTATTTTAGGTTCTCGGTATATTTTTGTATGTACGTAATAAAATTTTCAAAGCTTATTTATAGAAACGAAATTGTCATCAAATAAAGTTTTTATAACTCACCCGCCATTTGGAAAAAAACATTCTTTTTAACAACCAATATGACGAGAACGACACATCATGCAGAATGAAATTAATTAATTTATTTTAAACTGGTTTAATTTTTTCTTTTGAAATAATTATTTTCTTCGTATTCTAGTATGGAACACCCTATAATATGAGTGCTTTCATATACAGCTGTTATAGAATTTTTTTAAAACTTGAAAATGCGCTTCACGAAGTATTTGTGTGCAAATATTAGTAATTCGGCTCTACAGCCGCTTTTTGTACAGCTCTGTAAATGCTAAATTTTTACATTTCAGAAGATAATGCGTTATAGTATTTTGGGGATGTGTTCTAGCAGCTGTATAATGTCTCTAAATTGTCTGATATTGACAGGTTGCTCGATAGTAGACGTGTAAAGTTTGTTATGGAGCATATTTTTAAATCTTGATGCGTTATAAAGTTAGAGCTAAATGTGTTCTCAAACTTCAATTATAGAACCTAATTTTTAAATAAAATGAAAGGAGCTGTGAAATAATCTTTTACAGAGCAATAGCTTTCAATTTTGCTAGCTAAGAGCTGTAAAAGAACAGTTTTGCATCTAATAGCTCCAACGATGTTACTTGGGTGACTTCAACTCGAGAGTTTAAATTTCTTTTTATTCACTACAAACTTCCAACTTCCAGTTTGAAAAATATCCCTGGGATATTTGTGAAATATTAAAAAAATTGTCATTTTTAAATTTTAATTTGAATTGTACCTTAATTTTTGTAACATTTTTTTTTTTTTTGAAACAAAAATTTTGCTCGGTCATCTTCTACTTTTTCCAGGTGTTGACAAATCTAAAGTTGAAAATCGAAAGTTGAAAACGTAAACTTTCAGTGATTAAAAAGAAATTCACAAGATGAAAATAAAAACCCTCAAGTATAATAAAATAAATAAAATCGGCCTAAATGAATTCGATGATCGTCAAGAGGAAAAATGTATTTCCTCGCTTAAAAATAAATTAATCATTTCTTGCAACGAATCTTTGAAGTCAAGTTGGGTCGGGTTCCTATAGGTCTACGAAGCTAATATTTTGCATTTATGACAGGCAGCCCTGAGAGGTATAAAAAGAGGAGGTGGTATGCGTTGTAAAAAAAAAAATCAATATAAGGGACACCCTACTATGTATATTGAATAACATTTAATGAAATTCAAAAAAAGAAGAAGAAAAAGAAGCATTCTTATATACCTGGTGTAATTAACGTCATTCAAGCAAAAATTTGGTAATGTTATAAAACTAAGGGCCAGTTGTACAAATATTTAAACCGTGGTTCAGCAATTTGTATCTACCGATTTCGGCGGATTAATTGAGTTTCAACAGTGGTTTACTGTTCAAGTGTGTGATAATAACCAATTACATACTTGAACCTGCGTTGAACATTAGTTAATCCGCCGAAATCGGTGAGTTAAAATCTTGAACCGAGGCTGAACCACTATTGTACAACTGACCCTAAGGCACTTAGTCCCACTTTTACGACCACAACTGTACCTCACTTTTCTTATATTGCTATTTTTTACTTATTTAAAGTCCGTTTTTTATATCTTTGAATAATCTCTTTATTAAAGAAATCTAGTCTCCATATCAAGATAAAAATTAAATTAAGTCGAACAGTATCATCATCAAGTTTAAGAACCACTGCTCTATATAAATATAAATGCTTATATAATTGAAATGAATGACTAAAGCTTTGAAAAGTGTTGATTTTTAAAAAGCAATGATGGCAGTTATCCTACAGTCGCCTTCCTGACTTATACTATTCTATATATTTCAAATTTTAAATTATATAAATCATCTTGATTGGCTCTTATATAACTAGGGTCCGTTCTATATACCTTTCTTCAACAAGTTTCTTCAGTTATATTAACGTTAGGCCGATTGTGCTACAAATGGGTGAAAATAAATTGCCTCTGATAATAAAACCTTCCACCAAAATTATATTTTTTTTTTTTTCAAAAAAAAGGTAAAAATATTGACTATTTCTAATACTTATTATGTCCAGTATGGCAACCATGGGAGGTAGAATGCGTAAAGTTAAATTTTCTATTTGAGGTATACCAGTAGGTACCTAAGTTTATTTTTTCAAGATTTTTTGTTTGTTAGCGCGCTCTCCTATTTTTATATTTCCATTCTCCTTTTTAGCCTCATTTTCGTCCTGTTTAGTTGGTATCGTTAAAATACCGTTCTACAACCTTACTCACACACAAAAAAAAAAAAAACATAAAATCAATATCGGCCGACCGACCGTTTGTCCGTTTGTAGTTAGATTCACCTAAAATAAAAAAAAAAATTTAAATAAAATGTGGGACTGAGTCAGTCAGTGTATTTGGCTTTTGCCTTTTGTTTGTAGTTCTGTATACGTTTATTTCCATCAGTCCGTCCGTTAGTTTCGTTTGCTCTATTTGTGTGTTGGAAATTGATTTTCCCACACCTATAAGCAAGGACACGACGAACGAATTAGTTCGTTGTTGTCATCCTCATCAAGTCGAACAGTACAACAAAGGAGGTTCAACATTCGACATTCCACATTCCATAGCCAGCCATCCATCCAGCCAGCCAGCCAGCTATAGAAGCAGCCCCACACATGAAATGTGTTAAGGGTGGAGCACGACAGACGAGAGCCAAGAATGACGAAGAGGAAAAGTGTGGATTGTCGATGAGTTTTTAAACGAACCAGGGAGTGGTTTAGTACAAGGTGGTTGACTCGGCTTGAATAGAAATAAACCAGCAGGCTGTGATGAATGTTAAAATTGGTTGGCGGTTGGTATAGCGAGGGGTTGCTAAGCCCTTCCTTCGTTTATTTTAAACAATGGCAAAAGTTATTTAAGTGTTTCGGACTTTGTTTTAGAGCAAAATTCAGATTCAGTTGAATTTATAAATATTTTCGAAACAATCATCGTCGAGGCACTTCCCAATGACATCAATTAGTTCGGACTTAATTATTTAGAAATTTTCTTGCGGAAGGTTGTTACCAATGGCAAAGCAATTTAAGACAGTAATTAACACAACTTTAATGATGTAATAAAAGGAGGCATAAAAATGACCTTTAGCCATATGCCATTGACATGTGTTAAAATAGTAATTTTCGTAACCTTTTTGAAAGGTATAGGTATGTTCATATATTTAGGCATGATTTGTTGATGAATTTAGTTGATGTGAACTTATGATTATTCTGGAAAGAACAGCTTTTATTTGCTTTTTTTTTTGTATATATACCTACCTACTCAGTACTTGGATTTACATAGATAAGTACATAACATTATTTTATATCAGACTGATTCTTATAAATGTATTTAAATGTAAAAATTAAGTTAAATTTCTGCGCACACCATATATAGATATAGGTACGTAGGTTGCAAATAATAAATTAAAATGCCTGCTTCCCTGAAAACCATAGCAATCCTTTTTTAATGTTAAACAATTTTTATTTGTTCATGCAAAATTAAATTTCATATATATAATTACAATCTACTTTAAATTACTTTGTAAAATATTGAAAGTTGATGGAAAACAGTTAAAAATAAATATGTAGTTAAATTGTTATCATTAAATAAACTTGTCTTTCAAATTGTCTCAATTATTAATTTGTTTATGACTTTTAAGGTTCCCCCACACCAACGCGAATTTATCGTGGCGACGACGAAAACAATAATTACAATACATGGTTGTTAATGAAAACAACACGTTGTTATTATTGTTTTCGTCGTCGCCACGACAGATTCGCGTTAGTGGCGGGGAACCCTTATTCCGCCATATTTTAATTCGAACTAAAATAATGAAACTTAATATTGAAAAAAGCGAAACATGTGAAAAATAAAACATACAGGGTTAAATGAATTGTTACCTAATTTACATTTTGCTAAGTTAATTCCTACTTATAACGGGTGATTTTTTAGCTGGTTTGGTTTTGGCAACACTGGTTTTGACAGCTGACGTGTGTTTAGTACCTTGTGTCACTGTCAAACAGCTTCAGTTTGGTTTGCAATTTAACCATGGATCGTCTTACAAATGAACAACGCTTGCAAATTATTGAATTTTACTATCAAAATTCGTGCTCGGTTCGAAATGTTCATCGCGCGCTGCTTCCATTTTATGGTCGGCATTCTCGACCTTCTGAGCAGTCTATTCGGAAGATTGTGACCAAATTTTGCACCAAATTTACTTTGTTGGACATTAAACCACCAACACGTTTACGTACTGTGCGTAGTGAAAAAAATATTGCGGCCGTATCAGCTAGTGTGACAGAAGACCGCGAAATGTCGATTCGGCACCGTTCCCAGCAGTTAGGCCTTTGTTACAGCACTACGTGGAAAATTTTGCGGAAGGATTTGGGCGTAAAGCCTTTTAAGATACAGCTGGTGCAAGAACTAAAGCCAGCCGACCTACCACAACGCCGAATTTTTGGTGAATGGGCTCTTGGAAAGCTGGCCGAGGATCCGCTTTTTTATCGAAAAATTGTGTTCAGCGATGAGGCTCATTTTTGGTTGAATGGGTACGTAAATAAGCACAATTGCCGCATTTGGAGTGAAGATCAGCCAGAAGCATTGCAACAGCTACCAATGCATCCCGAAAAAGCCACTGTTTGGTGCGGTTTATGGGCCGGCGGCATTATTGGGCCATATTTCTTCAAAGATGATGCGAATCGCAGCGTTACTGTCAATGGTGAACGCTACCGAGCGATGATAACAAACTTGTTTTTGCCCGAAATGGAAGTTCTTGACTTGCATGATATGTGGTTTCAACAAGACGGTGCCACATGCCACACAGCACGCGAAACAATGGCACAATTGCGAGGCGAGTTTGGTGAACAGTTAATTTCACGTTTCGGGCCGGTCAATTGGCCGCCTAGATCGTGCGATTTGACACCATTAGACTATTTTTTGTGGGGGTATGTCAAGGCTAATGTCTATAGGGACAAGCCCGCTTCGATTGACGCACTGGAAGCCAACATCCATGCATTCATTCGTGAGATACCGGCCGATATGTGTGAAAGAGTATGCCAAAATTGGACTCAGCGGATGGGCTACCTGAGACGCAGCCGCGGTCAACATTTGCATGAAATTATCTTTAAACATTAAATTGCAAGGTTCAAACTATCGATTCAAATAAATATTTCATTCATTTTTTCGAATTTTTTGTGTTTTTTTTTAAAAAAAAGTTCTAAACCTCTTAAAAAATCACCCGTTAGATAGTTATAGATATAAAAGCTGATTCATCAACCGCATAAAGATTTGATTTTGACAATGTGAGTTACTTATACAAGTATATGTATATATCCTACAAAGTAGAATGATGCTTATCGTTCTACATTGCACTAAAGTATGTCATCGGGCGAATGCAGCTTTATCTTAATTTTCTATTTTATTAGATAAAATTAAATAAGGAGCTATCTCAATTTCAACTGCACTGATTGAGGTCTTACGTGTAATATAGGGTCTGTCAAATGAAGCGTTACTAATTGAAAATATTGCATACGGGTACCTACCAACATTATGTTGGATTTTAAAAAAAGGTTCAACATTTTTAATAATTCGAAAACGTCTCGTTTGATTTTTATTCAATTATAGTCACCAAGAGATTTTTAAACACATAATCAAACAGATTTTAAACAAAAATTATTCTTATTTACAAAAAAAAAAACGATTAAAAAATGTATGGTTTTTTAAGTGTTTAAAAATCTTTAAAATCCAACGATTTAAAAAAAATTTTTTTCATAAATTAAGATTTGTAAAAGAAATCAGATAATGCACATGGCGTTTGTGTCAAGTTTTTTAATCAATTTATTTTTAATTGTGTGGAGCCATTTTAATTTTTTTTTTTTCAAATTTTCTCGAAAATGGCTTTAAAGATTTTTTTTGTATATAGTCCAATCAATGAAGCATTTGACTCGGAAAGTTGATATATAACATCCTCATGGTGTTATTAAGAAACTGTCAAAAGTCCCTATCGATATTAACCCCGCTAACAGTTTTACGGGGGTTGAAGGCCCACCAAAATTGTTTTTCAGGAATAACTCCCAAAAGTTAAGTTTTACAAAAAAAATGTCGAAGACTAATTTGTAGCTTTGAAAATGTCATACAGAAAACATTAACATTCTTTTTTCATAAAAATAACCGTTTCCGAAATAAACCAGTTGGAAGAGTTAGGGGTCTTACTTTTCTATATAATTGGGGGCCTTAAATAAAAATTTGTACTTTTTGTGATAAATGCATCAATTTTTTTTGTTGTCGGTACATTATATGAACATGATTTTCAGATATCGACCCACTGTATTTGTCCACCCCTTTAGGTTGGAGGGGTAAATTAAAAAAAAATTTTAAATAAAAACACAACGGCAACACCTACAATATCAATTTATAACTTTTTTTAAAGCCAGTAATTTATTCTTTAATTATGTTTAATTACGTTATTTTAGTGCTTTGTTTTTGAATAAACTCTTAATTTTTCGAATTTTATTCGAATTTTCTTCGAAAAATTACTTTTCTAGAAAACGGTTCCAAAAATCGATATATTTTATTTTATAGCTCTAAATATAGGCTATTAAATTTACTGGAATACGAAGAAAAAAGAAGTCATCATTGCGTTAAGGAGCTTTTATTAATTAATATGTTATGTATATGGAACCAATGCGTGCAGAACAAAAAAATCTTACTATATTCACCCATGAATTTATGAGCGAATGGTCACACTGTTCATTTTTCAATATTGTTGGTATAATTCGAAAGCTGAATTTAAAAATTTAAATTCAAAAAAAAATGTTTGGTCTACAAAACACTTTGCAACAAAATAATTTCCTGCAAAGTAAAAGAGATAAGAAAAGATTTTTCATTTTTCAATTTTTTAGACTATATTTTTGAAAAGTGAAAGGTAAAAGTGTTTCATTATAATTTTCAATTCACTTTGCAGTTGAATTCGTATTTTGCAAAGTTCCAAAGTAAAAGTTATAGATTGTATCCATTTAGATCAATTAGGCGCCAGTTATAGCCTTCATTCAAACTATCATCATTGAAAATTTTAATTGTTAATTCTGAGGCACTTAAAAAATGAAATCAATGATTATTTTAATGCAAATAAAAAGCTGATAACTGAATTATTATTTCTAGTCAAAAAAATATTTTATTTTGGCCGAGCCTATCGTAGGAAAAAAATTCTTTATTTCAATGATTGAACTACCTTTTCATTGATCATTGAAATCTTAGAAATCGTTTTATGTGAAAGGTAGGACCAATATGAAATATTTTTTTGACTAGAAATAATAATTGAGCTATCAGCTTTTTATTGGCATCAATATAATCACTGATACGCTTTTTTAGGGCCTGAAAACTGAAAATTAAAATTTTCAATGATGAGTTTCAATGAAAGCTATAACTGGCCCCTTAAGTTATACGATTAGGCGGTCAAAGTTAATGCGTTGACTCCTTAACTTCACCAAAAATATTAAAAATATATTGTCAACGTTGATTATCTCAACGCATGAAACGTTGACGATCATACGAGTGACACTAGTCGTTCAATATTGTCCCAAAACGCATTGAACTGTAATCTGTGCCAACGCGTTTTTAATTCTTTGTCGTCAAAGCGTGGACATGTTAATCTATGACGATCACTCGACTTGACCACATTCGAACACAAAGCAACCATTTTTTGCGTTGACAATCAAAAGATGTGAAAATATTAAATTCGTCAAGCTATATGAACTCTCAAATTCCACTGAAGGAGGCCTATACGATTTTGTGTAGATTAAAAACCTTAAAAAAAAGTCGAAATTTTAAGATTCCATTTTATGCGTTTTAAGCCCTTTTTGATGACATTTTCATCGAAATATGTAATATACGTCAAGATATAGTTCAGTTGTCAAGCTATAAACTGCCAATTTCTATTGGAGTATATGGCTTAAAAAACGATGGATTAAAAAACCTGTAAAAAATCGTAAATTAATGAAATTTTACTTTTGTAAAGGGTCATTCATTTTTGATTTCGAAAGTAAAGCTAAATAAAACACACACATGCGATACATTTTTGATGAAAATTTTATGTCATTATAAAGTTTGGACTTTGAGATTAAGTGTGAAAACAATACCATTCAAATGGCCGCCTCGGGAAATTTGGATCATGCTATACTTTTGAGGTAATTTTTAACCACTTTTCGCACATAACTTCAGTAATGTTAGTTTTTAATGCGTCTAGAGTTCGGGGATTATTCGCGTAAACACGGTCTTTTGCGTTATAGCCTCACAGAAAAAATCTTACGATATCAAATCGCGTGATCTTGATGGCCAATTGACGTCGCCAAAAAGTGAAATAACGCGACCAGGGAACGCCAAGAAGCGTGAGGTGTATACGACACGTTCAATTGCTGCGAAAGCCGGGAAATCGATAAATTCGGATCATGCACTTGGAGCAGCAATATTTTCGACTGAGCGTACATTACGATGATGATAAGACATCAGTAACGCTTCCACTCTCTTCAATTTTATTCACAATTTTACCAATTGCTAGTGTAGTCGGTCGATTATGACGACCATAATCATCGCGTAATGCGCTAAAAGTGGCTACGTTTGAATCACAACTTTTGTGAGAAATTTTAATAATTTTAACGCCTTGTTCGATGTTTAAGCTATCCATTATCGTAAATGGCAAACGTTCAACTAATATTAAACTTGTTCGTTTACTCCCCAAACCTAACCATTTCTACCATTTTAAGCCCGAAAGACTGTCAAAGTTCATATAAAAAAAATTAATCTGGTAGAATCTGGCAGTTTCGGGCAAGTATGCGAAGAGACCTATAATGACACTTCAAATGACAGCTAAGTTTTACAGGTGGCAAATGTCAGCGCTAACAACTTGAAACCACGAAATGAATGACCCTATACTTCTGAAAAATCTTTTGGGTGACATTTGAAACAAAATATTCGATTTACAACAAAATATAACTTGTTGTCTATCATGTCAAGCTATAAAATGTCCAATTCCATTGAAGCATGTCGATGGATTAGAAAATCTCTAAAAAAACAGACATTTTGAAATTGAGATGAAGGCTAGGTTGGTGTCAACGTTGAGATAGGGTAATCGAGCTCTGACGAGCATTCTGTCAATGTGTCCTAACTGCGTTGACAGGGTGATTATACGGTCACACAAAATAATCACCGCGTTGACCCTAATCATGTTCATTGGTAAAGTCGTCAAAATTTTGAAAAAAAAAAGAAAAAATAGCCGAATAGCCATTTTCTTCTTAACTATTATTTACTTCTTCATTTTCAAAATGGTAAATTTTTTGTTTTTGTTTTATTTTTCGACAACTTTTCAAAACAAACTATTATTTGCAAATGAAAATTTCTCTTCGCATATTATTGAAAAGCGTTTATAAAAATTCTTAATATAATTTGCCAAGTTTATTTGTTTGGTGAAACAAAAAGAACAAATAGTTTGCAAATTAACAAAACTTTTCACTTTGCAGTAAAGATCTTTTGCACTCTGAAAATTTTCGTTTGGTTAAACGTATTTTGCAAAAGAGGAAAATTTTTCATTTCAATAATTTCTTCCTGTTTGCAAATTTGCGTTTGGTGAAACGAAATTTTAAAAGTAAAAGTGCAAAGTTGCAAAATGAAAAGTGTTTGTTGAAAAAGGTCCCAGATTTTGTTATTAAATGAAAAATTTAAACAAAAGAAGTTAACAAGAATTTATCACTTTTTTCGCAAGTAGTGGTGCCCCTGTAAAAGATATATTCTTTTCAAGTGGTATTTAGGATTCAATCCAAGACCTCCCGCGTTGCTGTCCAACTTACTAACCATTACCAGAATAAAGGTTACAAAATCTCGGACTTGCTTCAATTAAGTTTAATATTTCAGAAATTAAATAAAATTTGCGGTTCTCTGAAGTGAATTTTTCATAATTTGGATCTTTAACACCACTTATGAATCTGACGATGTTGCATTTTTTTCAGGGACAGCATAAAAGTATTGAAAAATCCTCTTTGTACAATAATTGAAATGCGAAATGATAAATGTTGCCATCATTGAAATGTTCGTAACTTTTCATTTGAATCACCTTGTATGTATTTAATTAACAAAATATGTTTGCAATTCCCATTAAAGCTTCTTCTCATTATTAAATATATATAAGTTAAATTGATATCGATTTTTATTTTTAATTATTTTTATTCACATATTTGTTTCCAAAAAAATAATTTCTCATTTTTTTTTTTGCAGGTGAGTAAACAATTTCGATGCTGAAACCACAGTTATAAAGAATAATTGGGGCAATATTTTTGTTTTACAAAATTCATGTGAATACACGTGAGTATAAAATTTATTTAATAAATAAAACTTTATTAGCTGTAAAATGAAAATACCGTTTTTGTTGTTGTTTTATTTGACAAATCAATTCACTGTGTTTTTTAACTTTTGCTTTATTGTCATTTAATAACTTTGGAATTAAAATAAATAAATGATGTGATTTTTATTAAAAATGTTAAATTGTTTTTGCAGAGAATCATCGAGTCACCCAATAAATGCAATTAAATATAATATGTGAGAATAAATAAATTTGAACTATTACATTATGCAATGTCTATAGGTTTGTATTGTGTTATATACATACATACAATGTATGTAGATACAATAGCCGTGTTTTGATGAAATTGTATAGCAACTCATCAAAATTTGTACATGCAAACAATAACAAATAATTTTTGGTTTTGTGTATAAACAATCACAAAGTGTTTATAATCACTTTTTTTGATTTTTGTTTACGTGTAAAAATTAAATAAATGAATGGGTCGCACGAACTGGCTCTTATGTACGATCACACTGTGGTTTTAAAGCATTAACATTTAAAAAACTATTCATCTAATAAATGAAATAAATTAATTATGTGAGCCTATATTTTATTCCACCTGCTTAAAACGTAGTTAAGTTTAAGGTAGTAACGGGTCATTCATTTTGTGGTTTCAAGTTGGTAGCTCTGGCATTTGACACCTGTCAAACTTAGTTGTCATAATTAAGTGTCATAATATTAATTGAATGTTTGCAATTAACGATAATGGATCGCTTAACAATCGAACAACGCGTTAAAATTATTAAAACTTATACTACAAAAGTGGTGATTCAAACGTAGCCACTTTTTGCGCATTACACGATTGTTAAAGAAAGAAGAAATTTGAAGAGAGTTACTGATGTCGTAAGGCCTGTGCTTCATCGCGTAATGCACGCTAAGTCGAAAATATTGCTGCTGGAAGTGCAAGTGTTGCTGCAATGATCCGAATTTATCGATTTTCTGTCCGATTTTTTTGGCCGGCGATTGAAGATCATGACTTGGACAGTATGTGGTTGCAACAAGACGGGGCAACAAGCCACACAACACGACCAATTATGGCTTTATTGCGTGAGCAGTTTCCTGGTCGTTTAATTTCACGTTTTGGCGACGTCAATTGGCCACCAAGATCATGCGATTTTACACAGTTAGATTTTTGTCTGTACGGCTACGCAAAAGACCGTATATACGCCAATATTCTCCGAACTCCAGACGCATTAAAAACCAACATTACTCAAGTTATGACCGAAATAGCGCCCGAAATGTGCGGAAAAGTGGTTAAGAATTACCTCAGAAGAATCGCATGCTGCGAATCTTCCCAAGGCTGCCATTCGAATGATATTAATTTTAATGACAAGGTTCAAACTTTATAATGAAATAAAATTTTCAAAAAAATGTATCACTGTGTGCGTTTTAGCTTTACTTCCGAAACCGAAAAATTAATGACCCTTTAGGTACCAACAATTGGTTCATACAAAGTTAATATTACTATTGATATGTGTAACGTTTCAAAACTGGTCATCTATATAAGACATTTTTGATTATTAAGATTAGCCTCGTTATATAGGTAAATATATAATATTTAGCGAGCTCAATGCAGTACAAATCCGAATGTTTCGCTTCAAATTACATTGAGCGTGGTCATCGGGAAACTGCCATGAATATGTTATAAGCAATGTTTGCTACGCAAGTTCTAGTGATGCGTAGAGGGTTCAACTTGCGTTTCACCAACAACAACAACAACAACAACAACAACAACAACAACAACAACAACAACAACAACAAAATCAAGAGATATAACCCTCTACGCATCGCTACAACTTGCGTAGCAAACATCGCTTTAAACATCTTCATGGCAATTTTCCCGGTGACCACGATCAATGTAAACGTTCGGGGTGAGTACTGCATTGAACTCGCTAAATATTAGCCTAGTGAATACTTGCGTGAATCATGTCGTGAATCCATACAAATTTGCATTTTTGTTCACCCGTGAGCGTGCTCGTGAAGCCATGACAAAAAGTGGAGAGTTTGCGTTCTCGAGCGTCGAACCATATTCACGCGCAAAATGTACGGGAATTCTTTGATTTTTGATGTAGCTTTGACAATTTGACCATAAAAGCTGCAAAAGTCAAGCAAATTGTGTCAAAAATTCACTTTCTCCACTGATGGTTGTTCACTTCACGAGGAAGTATGTACTAGGCTTAAATATTTAAAACGCAGCTAATCCGAATAATCTAAAATGTCTTATGTTAACAACCGCGGAAACCTTAAAAGTTATATCGTCATCTATAGTTATGAATATTTCTTTAACACAGATTGTGTTCGGCTTAATGACAGTATTTTAAGACCTTAATATTGAAGATGGGTTAATATTTTTTAAATTACGTGCAGTTTAAAAAAAAAACTTAAAACCAATAAAAATTTATTTTATTTTGAGTTTAATTCTTTAACATAAAGTATTTGACCATTAAAAGCTCCAAAAAAACGACACTTTTTTAAAATAAGATTTTTTTTCTAATTAAAGTGATTCGCTGTCCTGTTGAATAAATCCCTAAATCTCTATATATCTACAGTTTTATGGTACGGTTGAGGCTGAGCGTTTAAGTCAAAAATGTAATTGCAAGATGTTCTTAAGCGAAAACTGCAAGAATCAAAAATTCGAAACCCAAAACAATATTTCCGATAACGTACATAGTTTGATAAAGTTATATTTTGTTCGATAACATCATTTAGGGGCAACTCTGCAAAAAATCAAGTTGACGAAAAAAAAATTGAAAAGCCAGAGATTGTGCTGATAGAAACGATCAAATTGACGTTGATTTGACATTCTTGAAAACGACCAAATTTATTTTGGCTTCACACCCCTCAACTTTGAATTACATATTTGATAACCCATAATAGCATTTATAAATAACTACAAAATATTGAATATAGTCTAGTCAAATAAAAACAGCCCAATTCGGAAATAATCACCGGAAAGCCTCCTCATGGTGTTCTTAAGAAAATATCAAAAGTAACCATCAATATGACTTATGAGCGCCGCCCCCAAAATGTTTTTTCAGGAATAACTCCCAAATGGTAACTTGTACAGAAAAAATTTTAAGCTTAGAAAATTTCCTACAAAAAACATTAATTTACTTTTTTTCATAAAAATAACCGTTTTCGAAATAAACCAATCGGCTTAGTTCAAAAATTGTACATTTTGTGATAAGAGCATACATTTTTTGTATATTTTTGGAACATTATATGAATAAGATTTTAAGATATTGGCCCACTATATTTGATTTTCAAACTCAAAATTCTGAAAATAAAATCCGAAAAATTAATCGTTTAAAAATCATTTATTCAAAAACTATAGGCAGTAAAATAAAATCATTTATAATGATGGAGAAATCCAAAAAAGTGCGTTATACCTTCCGTTTGTCTCTACGTCTTTGCGTCTGTTCTTCCGTGCACACTGTGATGGAAGACAAATTCGAAGTTTTATAGCTCATCTCAAACATCGGCTCATTATAGAAAGAACACTGTCATAACTCAAAATATTTCGTTTTTGAGTTATTACACCATCTCTTTCTAATGAGAGACATGTATGTATGTACAGTAGTCATGTATGTATGTACAGTGATCAAATTATTACGGCCACTAGAAATAAAATGATTTAAACATAAACGCACATAACTTTTTTGTTTTAAATTTTTGTATCTTTATTTTTTTTTAATGTAATAACATTACTTAGAAACCATTGAAAAAAACTTTTTGTATCAAATAAAGTTTAAAAACAATTAATACTTTTTGGCATACTTTGAATGCATTTGAAGCAATTATTTTTAATATTTTCACTTCTGTGCCATACTTCAATGAGGCTTTCTATTAATGCCCTCTGATTTATAATTTTTTCTCTTCCTATTTCCCTCTTCATGAGCTCCCAAAGATTTTCTATGGGGTTCATATCTGGAGAGTTACCTGGCCATTCCTTAATACGTCCACACTCTTCTCCTCCAAAAAGGCAGTCACTCTTTGGCCTTGTGAAAAGGTGCAAAAGGTTTAAAGTTAATTGGTTAAAATATAGTTTCGGAGTAAAAATAATATATGTATTAAGTAAAAAATAATAAAGGTCACTACATAATTAAAGAATTTAAGTAAGTTTTTAATGCATTTTTTCGAACCAAATCCTGAAAATAACATTTTTTTATGGTGGCCGTAATAATTTGATCACCCACTGTACATATCTGTCATACAACAATTAATATTTGTTTTATATTTTCTCAAAAACAACTTTAACGATTTTGATTAAACTATTTACCTGCAATGGCCGAAGCATTTGTAAGAAAACTGCGTTTCAAGTTTTTGACAAAAAAAATTGAATAACGGAAATGGTTTTTTTTTCTAATATTTTTGAGGAAATTGCCTTATTTTTGAATTATTTATGTTTAGCTTTTAAATACATATGTACAATATGGATATATAATATATAATTTTGCAATCTAAATGTATTAGACAATATTGCATTTAAAAATTTTGAAAATCATTTATTTGTTTAAAGAAAAAAAATCAAACAAATTATTTTTTTTTTGTATTTAAACCATAATATTTCATAAACACGTGGTAACATTAAGTTGGAATTCAAAAGTCAAACAGGAAATTTCTGGGTGTATTGGGTATGGGACGTTCAAAATTCAGGTTGCCAAAAAAAAAGATGGCACACTTTAAGTTCAAATCTATTTAACAATTTATTTTAATTAACCTTCGTATCAAAAAATTTTAAAATACATATTACGTATGCAAATAAAAAAAAATACATACCTACGTCACGTTTGTAATTATGTACAAAAAATAAATACAACTAACAATTACAAATATACACAAGTAAAATTTACATTTATGGAAACCACAATCCTTGAATAACAAAAAAAAATAAAATATTTTTTTCTTATTTTATTTCTGTCTGCACCATCTCATTTCATTCTCTAACTTCATATGAAAAACGTCATAAGTAAAATGTTTGTTTATATGTTAACATACATTACATACTGCAAAATACACATATGTACCTATATGTAAATAATTTTCTGAATGCAGCTATTGTGCACAAGAAAATACAAATTGCACATGAACACTCTGTATTCAAAAAGTTCATTGCGAGGGTTGCATCACTTATACATAAAAAAAAACAATATCTTTACTCTCCAATTTCCACACAACTTGATAAAAAAGCTCTTTTCAAATAAAATATGTTAAGACTTTAACTCTCAGATAGACTTTACCCTGCAAACATACATACCTATACAAGTAAATGTATTTGCATAAAACTGTATTTTTTTTTTCAAAACCGAAGAACCACAACAAAAATTGCATATGCCCAAGTCCTCTATCCACAGATATGCAGTGGCACCACTCGTCATGCTTTTCAATTAACCAAATCCAATTGTGTTACTTTCAGACGTCATAGTCAGTTGATTGTGACGTATATATACTTTGTACGTATGTAGATACTTTAAGGCAGGGCCGCATTTGGCTTAAATGATTAATCACATTTACAGCTAAAGAAAATGCAAAGTAACACACTATTTATTTGGAAACAAACATACTTTGAATCTTTGATAGTTTTTACCAGGAAATCGTAATAACCTTGCTTGTTTATTTCCCAAACTTACCCATTTCTATCATTTTTAGCTCGAAAGACTGTGAAATTTCATAAAAAAAATAAAACTAGAAGAATCTGGCAGTTTCGGGAAAGTACGCGAACAGACCTAATATGTAGTACAGTTTAAAGTAGCCAGAAAATGTAGGGTGAATATAGATAACTTCTTGTATACCCTCCAACCACCCGCAAATATCACAATTTGACACCTTTTATTGTGTCCATCCATTTAGTTCTATTCATAAATTGGTCGGTGAGAAAAATTGTCAATAGAAAATAAATTCTTTTTCAAATTTTGAACATTTCATGTCGACTATGATAGAAGATTTTACCTGATTAGGTTCATCGTTCAACACAACCAATAACTTCAAATCTATAGAGCAAAAAATTTCCGCTGTCTGTGAATTTCTGTTTAGAAAATTTTTGTGGGCAGAAGTATCAGTTCTTCCAAATTAATGTGATTACGAAAGTAAAAAAATAAATAAACCCAAACATGTGTGTTGTGCGATTAATTCATATTTTTTGGAATTTATTAATTAAATAAACAAAAAAAATGTGACTTTTAAAAAACGTCATGACTTGTGATTGAAGAAAACCAAAACAACAATACAATACGAGTAAATGAATTTTATCGTTAAAGGCATGAAAATACCTCTGTTATAGAATGATGCAATAAGAAATCATATTTCATTATTGATTGGATGCATAATCTGTATTATGCGATTAATATTTATTGTACGTAACAGTTTGCGCTTGTGTGTCTTGAAAATAAAGATTTTCAAAAGAACTATTAATTTGCTTTATTTAAACAAAAAAAATTGGCTTTAAATCAGGGTGATCTATGTTGAAATCAACAAGTTGACTAATGAAGACCAACCATATCGATACACTTTTTATTAAGCTACTTATCAAACCACGTTCTTTTTTTTTAACAGATATACGATTAATTTTCACAACCAAACATTTCCTGCTGGATCTTTGCTTACCAAAAACTTTGGTGGTCCATACTTAAACTGCTACAATAGTTTGACTTTTAACAAGAAATATTCAGAATTTCAAGTTCAACATTTTGTTGTTCACTTTTTTTCTCATCCACATATAAAGCATAGTACGCTGCTGATGTGGAATGAAATTTGTCGATGGTCTCCAACAAGTAAACAAAATGCTTGCGGAAACCACAGCGAAAAATGTTTTTTGAAAGTGTCGTCAATATTAAAAAAAAAGTTACAGAAAGCCTTTAATGAAAGAAAGATTAAATACAAACACGAATTAAACACAAATGTTAAATTTCCGCATATTTTTTGGCCCGAGCAATTCATTTTACGTGAAAAAAGAGCGGAGACTAATTCTCCAAATAATTTGTTTCAATTAAGAATTTCTCTCGAGCTCGAGATTTTGATCAAAGTTGACCTAACATTGATAGCGAAGTCGAAAAAAGTGGGTCTCCCAATTTTATCTGTCCTGTCTTTCGTTTAAACTTGGTACCTAGTCTTTTTTGGGTACTACCCCGACACGTTTTTTTCATTTTTTTAACCAAAAATAACAGTAGCTGCCGCACGATTTTTTTTTTACAAAAAATGAAAATATTAGTTTTTTTTAAAGGCTTTCATTTTATAAAAAAAATCCGAAAAATGGTTATAAATGGTACCTCCAATAGAACCATTTTTTTTTTCGATTTTCTCAAAAATAGTTCAATCAATTTTGATAAATTTTTTTATGAGGATTTTTTTAAAAAGTCTTAAACTTTTGAAAATAATTATTCCTTTTTTGTGAACTTTTAAATTTAACTATGATTAAATTTTGTGGGCTTCAGGTCTTTTTTGTATGAATTTGTTTTTAAACAGACGACGTTTCGTACGTATTTACGTACCTACTTCTTCAGGTCTATTTAGATAATCCTAAAAAATAACTTAACATAAACTTTGATTTTTATCTTTTTACAGATATTTGTAATTATTTTTTATATTCTAATATATTTGAAAGTCTTTAAAAAGACGTTTCAAATCATCAAAAGTAGGATTCAATTATATTTAAAAAACTTTTGTGTAAACAAATTTTCAAACATTTTTTTATCAAAATTGATATTTTTTAACATTATCTAGCAGATTTTAAATAAAAATTATTCTTATAACCAAAAACTATTCTTTCGAAACCGGTAAGGAAAATTTCATTTTTCTCAAAAACGGCTTCTACGATTTTGATTAAAATTTTTGTATCAGCTGATATCAGTACCATCTAACATATTTTTGGAAACATTTTTGTATCTATATATTAAAAATGGTATATCTCATAGAACCATTTTTTTTTATTTTCCACTATGTATCTCATTATTTGTTAAGCCGATATTAATGAATTTACACAAGATCTTCTAATAAGTTTAAATAATATTGCATATCAAAATATTAAAAAACAAATTTCAAAGTTATTTTTTGAAAATTCGATATTTCGAAAATCGGTTTGATTTTTTTTAAATTAATTTTTTAATTCCGCATTAATAAATATTAAAAAAATGGCGTTCCAGTTTTGTTTTTTGCATATACATATGTACCTATACAAATTAATTTTTTAAAAAACCGCTCCAATGATTTTCAAATTTTTTTTCTCATAAATTGATATTTATTCAAGAAATCAGATGGCATACACTACACAGCGTTGGTGTCAAAACAATTTCAGAGGTGTTTGATCAATTTTTTTCTAATTATATTGATTTTTTAACAATGTTTTCATTTATACCTACGGTAACCATCTGTTCATTATAATAATAAGACGATGTTCACTTTGAATTATTTGTTATACAAAAACACATAAATGTTCTGTATTTCAGAAGTTGTTCATTATTTATACTGCATTTCGTACAAATTCTTAAAATCAATAACATAACTGTTAGAGCAAAATTCAATGACAAAAAATATATAATAATGCTAACGTTCCCTAACCGATTAAAAGAAAGAACAAGACATCTAGTACATTTTTAGTTTGACAATTAGGGCTTCTATACAGAAAGAGTTTTTTTTTTCTATTCTAAATAATATTTGGACAAATGAAAAAATCCAAATGAAGGTCGAAACTGTAAAATCTATTTTGAATTCAGTTCAAAGAATATTTGAAAAAAAAAAAAACAGAACTTAGTGAAGAAAATTTACTATTCAGAAAAATATTAAAATCCGTAAAAATTAAATGTGTTTTTTTTATTATTTGTAAGACTTTTTTTGTTTTAGAGTTATTTTGTTCTTAAGTTTAATTTCTGTACCTTCTCTTTTTAAGTTAAATCATTTTTCTATAGATATTTTTTTAATAAATAAATTTAAATAAATTTAATAATAATTTAAAATTTAATTGAATTTCGTTTCATTTTTCATTTGTTTATAATATTTTGTAATTCTCAAATATGGTCACCGTATGTATACCTACATACATATGTATAATATTATGTTCATATAAATATGTACTCACATAATACAACCTTAAACTTAAGGTATCTCTTCTTTTAATGCTGCAAGATTTGATAAATTTATATTAACGGCAACACAAAATAATATCCGTTCTATTTTGCCCGAAATGTTTTTTGAAAATTATTTTATTTAATGTTTTTTTGAAATATGTTTTAAAAAGCTGTTAGAAGCTGAATCTGAAACACGTTAATCGAATCACATTTTCAATACATTTTTTTATGACATTTTCACATTTTTTCTGACATTTCAACATTTTTTTTTGTGACATTTTCACATTTTTCTCTCCGATTTTCAATGAAATAATTTACAAATTCAATTTATAAATTTTTTTTTTTAAAGCATCAGGGTAGCCAGACAATATGATGCCGTCTGTAATATAAATTTACATTTATGTAAATATTTACATTTAAATTATATGTAAAAGAAAGGTAACAAATGTATGAACAAAAAAATAAGAATTAAGGAACATTAGATTTAATTATTGAAAAAAGAAAAGAAACAAAAATAATCATATTTCATCAAATACTTGGTGGGCGGATGGAGCATCTTTTATGTATTGGATGGATCGTACTTCAGATGTTGAGTTAAGTGAAATGATGATCCTTGTAAAAATTTCAGCCCTTTAAATTTAAATTAAGAGGCTGTTCATAGCTGTTTTGTTTTTTCCATACAAATCGTCTGGGACATTTTTAGTTTTTGGGTTCTTTTTTTTACAACTTTTGAAACGCTTATTGTTAGGTAATGTAATGATCGAAACGTATTTTTGAAGGAAATTTCATTCTGTGGAATCAATAATGAATTCTTCGTACTGCTTTAGTTTCATTAATTCATTTCAATGATTTAAAAATGAGAATAAAATGTAGCTTTCTCGGAGAGATCTCAGAGATTTTTATCACTCAAAAAATGAGCAAACGAATCCGACATTTTTCTTCCTCAGAATTTTGACGGCAAAGCTGAGAAATTTTGCTCAGGAATTGTGTTTATGTAACTGAGATTGCTGAAATCTCTGAGATCTCATTTTCCTGAAAATGCCTATTAACTCATTTATATACCTACCTACAAACAAATATTGGCTGTGCTCCTTTACTTTGAGACTCTGTATAGTAAAACACTGAAGTAAAAATTACTTTTCTTCGTCATTTACCGATAGCCGCCTTACTGAGAGCTTACCATGAAATTTCCGTTTTCAAGCTTTTTAAGAGTTGACAAAAAAGGAATTTTTAAAACTCTCGAGTTCTAAAGGTCTGATATTCTAGGTTTAAAGCCAGGTCAAATAAAGAGGTTATTTAATAATTGGGGTCACCATATGTTCATATCTATAGCTACTTAATGAGGTTTAAGGAGAAAATCAATTCGATCTGTGTTATAATAAACATAATTATTATTTCGGGTTTTCTTGTGCGTTTATGAAACACATCTAATTTTTCTGAGTCGATATATCAACGATTAATTAATATGTCAAAAGCAAAAAATTCTTCATGGAAAAAATCCGGTACCTGTGGTAGCCAAAACGTAAGTAGTAGGTATTTACTGGTCAATGAACTTGGCAAACAAAAATATTACGTAAGTAAAGGTAATCAATCACTGGCTCTCTCTCTTAATTATTATATATTCCTACTATATACTTTACTCACCTGACCTGACCAGCACAATATTGTTCGCAAAAAAAGTTTGTCTGCTGTATTTTAGAAGACAAATACAGCCCTGGAAACAAACCAGAAATTATTCTGCTTTTCATCGCATCGACTCATTGTTGCTCTCCAAGTTCCAAGTTCAGTATCACTTCAGCTTTTAGTTTGCAAATAAACTTTGGCAACGAAAGTGCTCGGTTTGCGAGTATCTTTTACTCATCGTCGCGATTCTTCATCCATCCCACACTCTGCCCGGCAAGCTAACAAATAGCAGCTGCTAAGTTGTGTAACCACTTCCACCCAGGTGGGTCGGTTTTGTGTTTTTCGTTCTTTTTTTTTTGTATTTGTTTTATGTTTCATTGAAAAAAAAAAAAAAAAACAAACTTTGGAAAAACAAAAATAAAAACAAAACTCACACGAGACAAATAAATAACGAGGAAATGTCATCGAAAATCTTCCGGGCTGTTATTCTTGGTGCGCCTGCATCTGGAAAAGGAACTATTTCGAAACGTATCGTCGAGAAGTTTGGCTTTGTACATATCTCACCGGGGGACATACTTCGGTTGAATATTGCAAATGGTACGGCGCTGGGCAAGAAAGCCAAAGTATACATGAATGAAGGTAAACTGGTTCCAGATGAACTAATCATCAAGTGCGTGTCTGGACGAATAATCGAAGCTGGCAACAGGTCATGGATGCTAGATGGTTTCCCACGTACAGTTTCTCAAGCAGAACGTCTTCATGCTACCGACCCTGTTGATGCTGTCCTAAATTTGGATGTTCCAACAGACGTTATAATCGAACGAGTTAAAGGTCGTTGGATACATCTGCCATCAGGTCGAGTTTATAATGAGGGTTTCAGCAATCCAAAGGTGCCATTCAAAGATGACGAAACTGGGGAGGATTTGGTGCAACGTGAGGACGATAAACCAGAAATAGTGCGCAAACGATTGGAGGTCTATCATGAGGCAATGAAGCCGGTTCTAGAATTCTATGATAAATACAATCTGGTGACAAGGTTTGCTGGTCGAACAACGGCAGAAATTTGGCCAGAAATTCAGAAATTCCTTCTCAAGAAGACCGAAGCGGTGATTGCTGAAAGGCAATAGTCACGAGGGACGGACGAACGAAAAATGCTTCCAAGGCAGCTACACCATATAATGTCGTCAAACACAAATACTATATACAGTTCAGTTTGTTCGCACAGCAGCTCATACATATTCATACTCATACTTTCAAGTGCAAATATTGTAACTACTACATCCTTTAGTGCATAAAAAAAATAAATGTTTATATTTTTCTGTTAATTGATTTTTTTTTCTAATTAATTAATATCGGAAACTAAACGAATCGAAAACACGTTTGGCCCTTTAATGGCTTCTGAGTCGTCTTGTTCAGTTGATCTGTTTACTAACAAGAATATGGAATAGGGGAATATAGGGGCGCCATTTCCCTCGCAATTGATGAGATTGAGATGACACTTTGTATCTGTTGAGGAAGCGATGTGTGTATTTATGTTGTATATTCTCTTCCCCTTCATCTTCAACAACATAGGGATTGGCAAACTATATAAGAGTCGACTTTGACCTTGCGACTTTGTTTTCATGTGGTTTTTGATGATAAGATAAAGTGATGTGCTTTTTGGGAGCTTTTTTTTTGTATATTTTTTCTATACGCGTATGGTGCTATGGTAAATTGATTACTAAAAGCTCATTTGATACAATCAGTGGCGCGTAAGTAAACTTGTTTTTGTATTTATCTTTTTCAATATTCTACTTGTCAATTTGTGTATGTGTTTTTTTATTAGACCTTTGATCACAGAGCATGTACAGCATGTACGCACGAGGAGAATTGAACAAAAACTGAAAAAGTGGTCTTTTGTTATCGAACGAATCGAAAGTGAAAGAGGAATTTGAAGAGCCCTATATTTAACCATTTGATTAAATGTTCAAAGTTCTTAATATTGTTTATTGATAGATAATTAATGTATAAATGTAGTAGGTACTTGTATAAAAATAAAAACAAATCATATGAAGAGTTGAATAAGATTGTTAGTGCAGTGAAAATAAAGAAAACAGTTGCCAAGAACACTATTTCATAATTTGATTTTAAAATAATCATTTGTTTATCGAATACCTATAATTGCATATAGTTTAGGTGAAAAAGATTGAACGAAAATGAACAATTGAATTAAATTGGGGTTCAAGTAGATAGTTACACTGCGACCACAACATTTTTTATTTCCTCATACCTATAAAATTTCTCTTCCTACATTTCTTGCTCCGAACGTTATCCCTCTAAGAACTTAAGTATCTTTTTGGAGCACTATGAGAGAGTCTAATTCGCTCTCTTCTTTCTAGTCACTAGTGTCAAAGGGACCCTTATCTTTGGTGTATAAATATATGCAACACATCTAGGTATGTAGGCAGGGCCGGCCTCAGCCAAACTTGCGCCCTGTGCAAGATTTGTAGTAAGCGCCACTTTTTATACATATGTGCACACATCCATACACATGGCAAATGGTAGTACAAATTTGTTTGCTCAAGATCAGATTACATTGGTGTTAGGCAAAAACGCTAAAGGAAATAACTCGCCCAAATCAATTTGGAAATATCGCTCAAAAAAAATGGAAATACCGCCGAAATTTATATTTTTCGAAATATTTGGAAATATTTGGGTGTTATTTCTTCAATTTTGGGCGATCAAACATTTTTTTTTTAATTTGGGCGTTCTTTCCTAAATTTTGGGCGATATTTCCAAAGTGTTCAATGATAAAATAATCTTAAAAAAAAATCGCGGTGCTTAAACAGTGAGGTTTTTCTGGATTTTTTTTTTTGGGCGATATTTTCAATTCTGGGCCTTATTTCCCATTTGACAAAATTTGTATTTTGGGCGCTCTTTCTTTAAAACAAATTAAAAAATTGGAAATAACGCCCAAATCGAGCAAAAAAAAAACAACAACAATTGTTCAGAATTTCTTTGGGCGATATTTCCAAATCAATTTGGGAGTTATTGCCTAACGCCAATTACATTTTCTTGCTCCTGGTAATGCGCCCGCAGAATTTTGCGCCCTGTGCATTTGCACATCTTGCACATATGGTTGGTCCGGCCCTATATGTAGGTATACTCAGTATCAATACCTATCATGAAGATTGCCAAATCTGCAAATGGCTCTGCTAACTAAACCATGAAAACTGCAGAGTTGTCTTTTAAGGTTAGACTAGTGTTGCCGCTGAGAAACTTGAAAAGGTCGAATAAAAGGGTTCACGAGAAAAAAAAGGTCGCATTTTGGATTTTTTTATAAAAAATAGATAGGAAAATCGAACGAAAGATAATTATCAAATAACATTTATTTTCATACTTATAGTATGATTTATTGCATTTCAGTATCAAAAATATTTTTTAAACACATAAGTTCAATTAAGTGGAAAATAAATAGTGCTTTACATTTTAAAAAAAAACTAAGTACACAATTAATTGTAGTTTTTTTGTTGTAAATTATTTGTAGAAAGAAAAAATTTTAAGCTCTATTATTTTTATTTTTAACAAAAATGGTATGTAGTAGTAAGTTTATATCAAGTTAGCATTACACTTTTGAAAATTAAAAAAACTATATACGCAATTAATTGTAGCTTTTTTTGTTGTAAATTAGTTGCGGAATGAAAAAAATTCTAAAAATTTTGTTCGACTTATTTTTAAATCGCGCAATTTTTTATAATAAAGCAACTAGTTTTGATTGCAAAAGCGGGTTAATAAGAAACGGGATTGTAAAAAACGAAATTATAAGAGACAGGATTATAAAAAATGGGATTATTATAAAAAACAGGATTATAAAAAGTGGGATTTAAAAAACGGGTATAAAAAAGCGGGATATCGAACCTAACCCAAAAAAATTTTAGAATTATTTTCTTACCCTAAAGTAATTTACAACAAAAAAGCTACAATTAATTGCGTACTTCGTTTTTTTTTTTAAATTTTACAAAGTGTAGTGCGTACTTGAAATACAACAACACGTTGTTATTATTGTTTTCGTTGTCGCCACCGAAAATTCGCGTTGGTGTGGGAGAACCTTTAAACAATAAGCAAGAGAAACATATGAACATATATAAACAGGATTATAAAAAGCGGGATTTTAAAAAAGGGATTATAAAAAGCGGGACATCGAACCCAACCCAACTTGTCCTAATGTCCTAATTAATGGGGCATTTTAAACTCGGACGTCAGGCTTAGCAATGGGCTTTTAACCATTTAGAGCTGAGTTTTACATGGATAACTTTGAGAGAAGATTGTTTCTTTTGGAAAATTCTTTCCAAAAACATGTTTTGCTATGGATTCGTTATGTGGATGAATTTTTTTTGTATTTGGACAGGAACCCTCTGGAATCTGATTCACTTTCAAAATTTCCAAAAGTTTTAAACAAATTTGATTAAAAACATTCAGTTCGAAAAAAATAAAAAAGCCTTCTTACCCTCAGAACAACATTAAAAAAAGGGCGTATACAAAATTAAAGCAACATAGGACCTTACAGACACGTAGGTACTATCGAATTTTAAAGATCTTTAATGCTATTGGACCCATATTCAGGCCTCTTAGGACACCTCGAAGACTCTGGACGTGTTTGTTCTAGCGATGATGTAAAACTCCTACACTTTTTACCTTCCGGAAGCAATTAGGTTAGGTTAGGTAGAAGTGGCTGGCGGCGAAGAGACCGACTCACTTAGCCCAATCGATGGAAAATTGTGATACCACATGAATCTAGGAAAGCTTTCCCTACTCGTTAAACCATTTTGAGCTTCTTATAAAGCGTGTAAGATTGCTTATAGCAATATTTGCTAGATCACTCGGATCGTGCTTCGTAGCTGAACTCACCCAAATAGAGTCTGCGTCTTTGCGATAGAACAGGACAAGTACAGAGAAGGTGAGGAATAGTTTCCTCCTCATCTTCATCCATGCAGCTTCTGCAGAAATCGTTTGAGTAGACGCCTAGTCGCCTGGCGTGTCTACCTATTAGATAGTGTCCGCTAATGACACCTATAACGGAGCTAATTTGTGATCTATATATAAATAGCCTTAAATAAATTTTGTGGTACCATTTTCTCGAAAAGTATTTGACCGATTTCGATAAATTTTGTATGGTTGGAAAGCCAAAATTGCGAAGATGTGCAGAATATACTTGAGACACGCATTGAGACACTGTGGGTCATTTTTGTTTTTGGACTGTCGAGCACTGTGCATATTGAAAAAAAATTAAATCAAAAAGAAAAATGTCGAATTTCGACACAGGGCGATACTAGTCAGCTTAAAGATATCAAATGTTTGGAGCGCTTCAGATGTTGAGGTTGTGCCACCTCTGGTTTGTTTTCTTTATAGCATCTTGCTTTTTTTTCTACATTTACATGTAGCGATTAGTATACCAATACTTTCCTTATCGGTTAAGAGTGGTATTGTTGTTCCACTTTTGGTTAGATCATCAGCTTTACAATTTCCTGGAATATCTCTATGGCCCGGCACTCAGCATAGTTGAATGTTGAACTGTTTCGCCATCTCAACGAGAGATGATCGACAGTTTTGGGCCGTTATAGAGTTTGTAGAAACAGAGTCCAAAGATTTGATCGTAGATTTGCTATCTGAGAAGATGCGGATATCCGTTGTTGATATTACGTTTTCTTTAAGCCAAGATAAGGCTTCTTTAATCACCATAAGTTCCGCCTGGAACACGATACAATGATTTGGAAGACGGAATCTCCGGAAGCAATTGTTTTCATTAAAAAAACACGTTAAAAAAACATTTAAGGTTCCCCCAAACCAACGCGAATTTTCGGTGCCGACGACGAAAACAACAATAACAACACGTGGTTGTCAATGAAAACAACACGTTGTTATTATTGTTTTCGTTGTCGCCACCGAAAATTCGCGTTGGTGTGGGGATCCTTTAAACGTTAAATGTTAAAATTCATTATATTATTGTATTTCTTTTACTTTTGTCTTCATGATGTCTACTTGAGTTTTGTACAATTCTTAAATTCTTATTTTAAATGTATAATTAGTGCCCTGAGGATGTCCTTACAAGACGAAAATTAAAAATAAAAACCACCGTGGAAACAAAAGTGTTTTTACTAGTGAAAATAGTTATTTCAACGAAAGGTTTAAAAGATAATTTCAACTGCAAAAAAAAAACTAATCTGTGCTTTATGTGTGCTTTATATTTATTTATAAATTATTTATTTTTTTCGTCTCAAATTATAAAATAGTGCAATATGTATCTACATATGTAAATTTCCAATTTTTAAATGATTTTTTACCAAAAATGGAACTAATAAAGAAAATTCCTTGAAAATGTTGGAAAGTATCCAACGAAACGTCGCGTCGGGAATATTTAAAAATGGATTAGTTTTAATCGTATAAAAATCTATCAGAACAACAAGCCTAAGTAACAAGAGCGTATTTTTTTAAGCACTACTGCTATTTTTCATAGCTTTTTCACGAAACAGAAATTTTCAATATCATTTATCTCGAAACAGCATTTTTTGAGTTATGACGATATTGCAGCAAATGAGCGATGTAGGTACATCATAGAACTAATCTTTTCCATGCATTTTTCTAGAGATGGGGTCAGAAAAGTCGCAAGATTTTTAAAAAAACCACTTTTTTAAAAGGTCGTATCATGGTCGCATGAGAGAAAAAAAGGGGTCAAAATGCGACTAAAGTCTCATAACGGCAACACTGGCGTTAGAGTGATAAATAAGAAGACCTTTTATTAGGTTTGGGAGTTCTTGGGCCCCGTTAACGTTGTCATAATATGTCATTCCTCTTTTTTTTCGCTAAAGACTCATAAAGTCTCCCATAACCAGCGCGAAACACTTGATGCGAATACACGGCGAGCAAGAACCAACGGCAAAAAAGACAACAGAGGATGTTTAAAAATTCGCTGAGTGAAAATTCTCTTTGATCACCATGTAAGTTAATTTTGATAGATGAAAGTTTTGTTGTCGTTCCTATAATATGCGTTTTTCTTTTTTAGTTCAGAGCAGAGCCTGAATTGTCAAACAAAAAACTGTGTTTCTTTTTTACCTCTGATTTGTGTTTCTTTTTTCGTTCTGAACGTGTTTTGAGCTTGTTCGGAGCGCGCTCTATGAGCTCAGAATAAAATAACTGAGCAGACCGAGTTAAATGCTGAACACAAGCATTTGATAGGTAAAACTGAAAAAAAAAGCTATGTGTTCAGGTGTGTTTCAAAAATAATTCTCTGCGCCCTCAAGACGCTTTGTTCAGAGGATGTTCAGAGCATGGCTATACTCGCACTCTGTTCAGAACTCTATTCTGAGCTAAAAAAGGAAAACGCCTAATGTTTCGTGTCCAGGCTTGGAACCCAGTATTCAAATTTCGGAGCAGATTTATAAAAAAAAGTGGAATAAATCGAAAATTTCCAGAGTAGATTTGAAAACGCAAGAAAAACTCAAGTTTTCAAAAACTAATATTTTTAACAAAAATAAATATTTTTCAACAAAAAAAAAATAAATCACATGGTTTTTGAACAGAATAGAATAGAAATTGCCTCTTTCTAAGAAACTGAAATAGCTCGAAATAGATGAAAATGTGTTTTATTTATTTAAATTAAATGACATTTTATAATAAGGTTTAGATAATACCGATTCCATTGTCTATATAGTTAGGCAATAATTAAAAATGTTTATATATAAGTTTTGAGTTGGACGCCTATCGAAAGTTAGACAAATTTTATAAACAGATACAAGTTATGTATGAGTTAAAAAAAAACTCCAGATTTTGATAAAATTTTAAATTACAATGATAGACGTTCAAATTAAAAGGGTTTGGTTTTCCTCCTAGACACATCACTTGCATTTCTTCCTATCTTCAAAATACATCTTACCAATTAAATTCATGAGCTCTTTATTTTGGGAAATGAGAAGTTCCCCAGGGTGGAGACTTAGGACCATTTTTATTTGCGATATATAGGTACTGTATGCAGGCATGTTATGGATTCCGTAAAAAAAAAATCAGTCTCGGGATTTTGATTAAAATTGACATTACGATGCTAGCGAAGTCGAAAAAAGTGGGTCTCGCAATTCTGTTCGTCTGTCTGTCTGTCCTTTCGGCTGCAGCCTAAACAGGTTGGTCGATTTTCTTCAAAGTTGGTACCTAGCGTTTTTTGGACATTCCCCCCACAAGTTTTTTTTAAGATCAAAAATAACGGTAGTTGCCGTACAATTTAATTTAGCAAAAAATAAACTTTTTTTTTTCTCAAAAACGTGACTACAACTTTTTTTAAGAAAAATTCAGTAACAAAAAGGCAACCATTTTATAAAACAAAATCTGAAAAATGGTTAAAAATGGTACCTCCCATAGAACAATTTTTTTGATTTTCGATTTTCTCAAAAATCATCCCACTGATATTGATCAATTTTTGTATAGAGAATGTGTGAAAAAATTTAAAAGTTTTGTATACCAAAATAAAAAAAAAAAAATTTTTGGATTTTTAAAAAAAGTTTCAATGGTTTTTTTTAGAACTCAATAATCCGAAAACGACTAAGTTAATTTTTACTAAGCTTGGCACCAAATAGTTTTTTTACATTATCTAGCAGATTTAAAATGAAAATTATTTTTGTAACAAAAAATAACGGTACCTCGCATTCAAATGTTTAAAAACCGGTATTGAAAATATTACTTTTCTCAAAGACGGCTCCTACGATTTTGATTTGATTTTTGATATTTTTGTTTGAACTTATATACGAACGATATACGTCTTAATGTACGATATACCATATTATTTGAAAATAAAATCATCTATCGTTTAAGGCGCCAGTTATAGCTTTCATTGAAACTAATCATTGAAAATTTTAATTGTTAATTTTGAGGCACTTAAAAAGTGAAATTAGTGATTATTTTGATGCAAATAAAAAGCTTATAACTCAATTATTATTTCTAGTCAAAAAAATGTTTTCATTTCAATGATGAGTTTCAATGAAAGCTATAACTGGCCCCTAAAAATGGTATCTCTAAGAAAACCATTTTTTTGATTTTCGACCATCTCATTGTCAGTTGAACTGATTTTAATGAATTTTTTTGCACAAAAGTTTCAAATAATATTGCATACCAAAATTTTCAAAAGAATAAATTATTGATTTTTAAAAAAAATTTCAAAATTATTTTTTGAAAATTCCATATTTCGAAAATGGGTAGATGATATTTTTTTTAATTAATTTTTTAACTCCGCATTAATAAAGGCTACGAAATTGCGTACATTTTTTTTTTTAATTTTTTCAAAATTTCTAGGTACATATGTATTTCTAGGTACATAATATGTACTATTTTTTTTTTAAAACCGCTTCAACGATTTTCAATTTTTTTTCTCACAAATTGAGATTTCCTTAAGAAATCGGATGATGTACATCGCATTGGTGTCAACATAATTTCAGAGGTTGCTTAACCAATTTATGCTTATTTATGTACATATTTTTTTTACAATTTTTCAGTCTAAACTGTAAGTTCCATGCATATTTGCAACACGGTGCTTTATAGTTCATAAATAAATGTACCTACTCGCATAATACTTCCTTAAACTTAACTACGTTTTAAGCAGGTGGTATACAATATAGGCTTCCATAGCTAATTTATTTTTATAAATATAGTTTTTGAAATACATATTAAAACTTTAAAAAACACAGTGTGGTCACACAGGAGAGCAAGTTCGTGCGACCCAGTCATGCACCAATTTTTTTTAATCGTATCCCTCTGTGAAATTCCCATTTTTACAGTCCTTAACGAAGTTAAACTGAGTCTTCAGTCCTTAAGACATGTAGTCTTAAAATTAAGAACAGTTAAAATTAAGGACAGTTCTCATAACTAGTTTCTTTTGAGATTGATTACCTTTTAATCTTAATTAGAAGCAACGTTTAATATCTAAAACTATTGTTTAGTTTCCCATTATCATAAGTTAACTCTCAAAGAAGCAATGTAATTAAAATTAAAATACAGAATTACCCACTGTTGCAAACATAATTATATTACTTTTAAGTTAGGTATGGTGTTCTTAACAAAAAAAAAAACAGAATTTATTTCCCAATTTTACATTATTAATTTAAATTTTGATTCAAAAACTTAACCGAAACCAATTTGGATCCTCTTATCATTAGCAATGTTGTTTGCATCCTTCATTAACTTTGATTGTTTTTGCCTCCTTGAACTAAAAACCTTTTTACTATAAATGATATTATCCCAAATTTCTTCCCCCATTCTCTTGTTTACCTTATACCTACTCTACTCCCTTACCAACAATATAATGGTGATTCTGATTCAAATCGAACAAAAAAAATATCAAACCTAAAACAACGCGAAAAATAATATACAAATATGTATCTAGGCATCATTCGTATATATACATACATATTATACATTTTAAACGATAGATACGGATACACATCAGCATCCTTGAATAATAATTTTCAATCTATATTCAAACGACGTCCATCGGTTAAATCGATGAATATGATGTGCAAACAATATGGATAAATCCCTAGCATCATCAGTTCTAATACCCATCAGTCCGCTATATAAGAATGGACAAAATACCCTTGGACCTATATATGAAGGAACCTTTTGCATTGAAGATTCTACCATCATTATCATCATCATCATCATCAACTACCCTACCTTACTCTTGCGTAACCCCCCTCCCCTTCTTCCATTGTCAACGGTTAGTGTCATAGTACATTTTTACTTAAGAAAAGTGCGTGATCCCATAATTTAAATTTTCCGATAAATTACCTCTATGTGAATCTTACAACAATCTATGGAACAACCCAAGTCTCCTCCTCTTTTGAACTAACTATAAAGAGGTTCAAACTACTATACCTACATATACCCACGCAAATTGCATGTTGAATGAATAAATGAAAAGTAAACTAAGCATTTCCTCTGCGTTCGCCATATTTTCGATTTTCGATAACATCCGTTTTGGTGGTGAAATCGGAGGGGAATAATTGCTGTAATAATTTTGAAAGTTATCACCTTCTGCGAGTTGAAATAAAATGTTCAAAGAGGCAGAAAGTCGCTTAGATTCGATTTGCATAACTGTTCAATTGCTGGCTGCTAAAGAATTTTTTTCCATGCGGATATTCGAGACTTGACGCAGCAGTATATAGCAACAGTATCTATCTGCTATGTGCTGCGGATGTAGGGAAAAGAACCATCGATTGCTATTTCCCGTGGTAAATGAATTTACCATGGAGCTTCCTTGAAACGTGAGTGCATAACCCGATGGAATTTTTAAGGGAAGTGGTCAGCCTGCGAAAGGAGCTCGATAGAAGTATGTACCATATTGCTGCAATTTGGTATGTACTGTACATATGCAGAATAAGGTTTAGGGGGTTTATCATTGGAGAACAGTTTGCTTTAATATTATAGTTAAATTGAAAAGTTGGGTTTCAGATATTGTGTAGATATAACTGTTGGCAATGTGGTTTTGTAATTGAAATATTTTGGAACTCTTATGCAGAGAAAATTCAATTGACTGGAAAGAAATCCAATTAAAGGAGTTATACAATATGTATATATACAAGTAAAATACAATGTGGAACAAATTAAATGGTGCATTGAATTTGTGCAAGGGAAATTATTGTTTTTAAGAAACAAATATCGTTAAAAAACATATAAAAATCGAATAACTGTTGGATATTTAAGTTTAGCATTAATTAGTTTGTTTGATTGTGTAACTTTATTCCTGTATACTGTCGAATTTTGCTCTTTTTTATTCATAAAGTTCGAAAAAAACGTCTCCTTGGGCGTTTTTCTTTTTTAGTTCAGAGTAGAGCTCTGAACAGAGTCTGAACACTCCTAACATACTCTGAGCGATCTCTGAACTTAGCGTGCTCTGCTCTGAGAGTTCAGATTTATTTAAATAAACACGCTTTACCAGCTGTCACTTTTTTATTTGTTCACAGTTGTCATTTTCTTTGTGTTCAGCTATTCAACTCCGTCTGCTCTATCAATTTATTCTAAGCTCATAGTGCTCAGAGCGAAAAAAGAAACACAAAATTGGAACTTAATGCTCTGAGCTAAAAAAGAAACACGATTTTTTTTTCGACTGTTCCGGGCTCTTCTCTGAACTAAAAAAGAAAAACGCCCCTTGTTCGCCATTTAAAAAAATTAATTATAGTGTTTTATATGCGATTTTCTTAGGATTCTAATTGTATTAAAGTACGTACTTAGTTTTCTTTTTTTTTCACATATTTGGTTTTGTGGGAAAAAATATTCTCTTTAATTTTTGCCCACAAACATATTTGGCAACTCTTTCCGTTTACTGACCATTTTTTAAAAAGGGTGACAGATCTGAAATGTACTTATACATAATATAGCTGGTTTTTTATTTTCCCCAAGATCTGAACCAAAATGGATTTGCTTACGAAAATAAAGGGTCATTCATTTTTCGGTTTCAAAAGTAAAGCTAAATAAAACACAAATAGCGATATATTTTTATGAATATGAAAATTTAATTTCAAAATTTAACTTTGCCAAAGTGTGAACAACTATATCATTTAAATGCCCGTCTCGGGAAGATTCGCAGCATGCGATTCTTTTGAGGTAATTTTTAACCACAATTTCGCACATTTCGGGCGGTATCTCGACCATAACTTGAGTAATGATAGTTTTTAATGCGTCTAGAGTTCGGGGATTATTCGAGTAGACATGGTCTTTTGCGTAGCCTTACAGAAAAAAATCGAACGGTGTCAAATAGCATGATCTTGGTGGCCAATTGATTTCGCCAAAACGGGAAATTACGCTACCAGGAAATTTCTCTCGCAATAAAGCCATAATTGGTCGTGTTGTGTGGCTTGTTGACCCGTTTTGTTGGAACCACATATTGTGCAAGTCATGATCTTGAATCGCCGGCCAAAAAAATAGGTAATCATTTGACCATATCCCTCCGAATTGACTGTAACCGTCTGCCCATTGGCATCATCGTAGAAATACGGACCAAAGTTTTAACGCGATATTCGATTGTTAAGCGATCCAATATCGTAAATGGCAAACATTCAACTAATGTATAATGACACTTCAAATAAAAGCTAAGTTTGACAGATGTCAAATGCCAACTTGAAACCACGAAATGAATGACCCTTTACTTGTTTTACAAAAACAACCACAAGATCCAAATTTGCTTTTGAACTTGGATTTTCAAATCCATTTTGAACATACTATACCTTTATTTCTTGTTTGTGAGAACTAGTTTTTATTTTGACGGGTAGATGGCTTTTTTAACTAATTTTGACGCAAATGGCGTCGGTAGTGTAAAGTAAAAGAATAACCAGTAGGTATATCTAGTACTACACAACACAAACATGTATATGCCAGTAAGACCTAGGGTCTTATAAATTAGGCTGAACACATACTGGAGCTGCGAGCAGAGCGGTGATGCGAGAAGTGAGCAGAGCGTCGAAAACAAACAAATGTTTTCTTATGAAAGCTCTCATACTGAGGAGTCTAGCAACGAGGTAGCAGCGCTGCTATAAACGAGCAGAGCGGCGCGTTCAAACAAATTTGTTTTCTTCGCTCTTATCGAAGTAAAGTTTCACGAAGAAATTGAATATACAGAAGAATTAAAGCAATATTTTAACGGAAATTAATTTAAATTATGATAAAAAATAATTCAAAATAATTAAATTTCATAGGTTTGATTAAAATATCCATAGTTTTCAAGAGCTTATATTTTAATTTCTCTTATAATAGACCTTATGGCAATGATTCTGTCCCGATGAAGTTCCATGATTGAAATGTGTAGTTTGGTCGTCCCAAATTATTCAAAAAAATAGATGTACTACCTACACAGTACACGTATTAAAGGTAATATCATTAGCGTCTTCATTTTTGTTCAGTTCTGCGCATCTTTCAAAATCAAGTTATTATGGTGGTAAAATGATGGACCCAGCGCTCATTTCCTTGACTAATTTCAATATTTTGTTGTTTCTAATGATGCGCGTTGAGTTCCTGTGGGCACTCGAACAGCCATTTTTAATTTTTTGACATTTTCAGCTTTGACAACCTGCGCAATATATTAACTTAGATTTGTGTACTGTGGATGTACTACATCTTCCATTTTAAACGTTCATTCGATATAATATTATACATAAAATCTTCCCGGACCCAGTCGAAGTTCTGGTGAAATTCCCCGTGTTCGCGACTACTTTTAATCAAGGCATGGACAGTGGACACTTCATCTTCTGTTTCTTTTTTCAATAAGTACCAATTTTTGAGCAAAGAACTTTAAAAAAAATAGGAATACATCATTTCAGTTTTAAATCTCATAATCGACTATCAACGCTTCAGTATAAGATACCTATTCTTTGATCAACTCCTTCTTTCATCGACGCTCTGTTCACCTCTCGCATCTCCACTCTGCTCGCAGCTCCAGTATGAGTTTAGTCTTAGGCAATGTTAGAAGGAATAGAAGGATAGTATAGATTTTTGTTGGCAGAGTGGATTGAGAAGAGTGATTATCTCATTAAATCCCAGGGGTGGTTTTCAGTTGAGGGAATATAGAAAAGAATGCTGCCTAAACTGGGGATCGAACCCACACATCCAGGTTAGCAGTCAAGCACTACTTCCACTGCGCCGGGGCCACCCCCTACAAATAAAAAAAAAGAGAGGGATATCAATATTGTCAATATGATCATGGGATGTTTTATTTTTATGATTTGATCTGGTTTATAGATATGGAGAAAATAAAATACAACTAATGAATTTTGTAGGTTACTATAGAGGTCAATCCAAAAAACTTCTTTGTATTTAAAATGGTGTGAGATTAGTTAAACATTGTAAAAATATCATTTGCTGGCAACAACATAATGTTTTTATGCACAACTGATAGAAATTTACTTCAATTAATGCATAAATTCTCAATTGTTAATAATTTTAGTTATTTTGGTGTTTGAAATGAGAATTCCTTTTTGTAAACTGTGTACCTACATACAGCAGAAAAGAGAAAGGAGGGTTGGGTTCATTATTCTGTAAGTTCCAAAATTCGGTCTCCGAAATTCTGTATTCCAAAATTTTGAATTTCAAAATTCTGTAAATCTAAAATTCTGTATTCCACAATTCTGAAAATCCAAAATTCTGTAAAACCAATATTCTGTATTTCATACTTCTGTATTTTAAAATTGTTTTGATAATGAAAAAAGTGCTGTTTTTTCATTATCTTTTATAATTTACATAATTTTGTTTAATTCTTTTTCACAGCTGGATTTTGATTTGTTGATTTTCTATTCCCGTTTGATAACTCAATGTAGATGTGTTCAAATTTTTGGTAACATAATTTCTAATTTGTTTCAAATGTATATTTTGTAAATTAAATAATTCAGTCTCGAATTCGGACGTTTTCAACGAAATTATATAAATAACGTATAGTAATTCTTTTATTATCACAATATTTGAGTTGATTTCGCCTGTCATTTATCTTCTGGATTTACAGTTAAATAATAAATCACATCGTTTTTAATTTGATTTGAAATCAATTTATTTTTTTGAAAACCAAAAGTTATTTATGTGGATGTGGTTTATAAAATATATTTTCAAGGTATCCTTTTACTTAATATAAAAGACGCGTTTTTCTCTGCAAGTCCATATGGATTTGACATCAGAACTAAGCGATTTACAAGTAAATACATAACAACAACTTAAGTCCGTAGCTAGGTCCAGTAAATTTTTAGGACTTAAATTTAGTCCCGATAAAAACTGTATTACCGGCGAAAATTATCATTCTGATGTCGAAAGTTTGTATGGAAACGTCAAATTATCCGGGTCATTGAATGAAACAATTTTTTTATGAAAAAATAAAAAAGAAAATGGCGATCATTGTCTGGAGTTTATTTTGTATTCCTATTAATGAGTTGAAATTAAGATCTATGTTTTTATTTTATGAAGGGATTCTCTGCCAACTGTGATTCTTTGTGTCCAGGGCTTTATTTGTAACTTTATATAAAATTTTCTTATGAATTTCTGGTTTGAATTTTGGAAATAAGTTTGTACTACAATAATTTACATTACATACCTAGTGTTTAAAAATTTGCTACCCTTGAAAAAGTAAACGCAAAATGCCAGTACCGCGGCATGTCCCATCCTTGTGTTTCCAATTAAATCTTCTATTTTCTATAAAAATACATCGTTGAATAAAAATGTTGTTCTCAGAGAAGTTTGAGTACAATAGTTGCTTGATCAAGTTTTGACAATATAAAGTCAAAATATTTGCTCTCGAATTAAATAATAGTAATTGAATGGTGTCCCCGGATTTCAATTTATTTTTGAATTCGAAAGATTTCCCGCTGAACCGCCATTTTGTTTTTAGTTTGATGGCATTTGTGTGGTACCGTTTGAAAGAGGCACTATTTATTTATTGTTAACGAAAGTCAATTTATTTTACTTACGTAATTTTGCTGTAAGAGTGAAGTGTTTTTATTCTAAAATCGTGTGTCAAAAAATTACCTGTCAGTACCGTGGTAGTATTATCCAAGCGTGTTATGAAATTTGTTGGGGTGATTTTTAGAATATTGTATTTCTTTTTAAGTCATATAAGTTAAAATTATAACGGATTTTATTTTTCTCAGAAGCTTTGAGATATGAGGTTATATTAAAGCCTAAATGTCAGTACCGTGGGTGTCAGTACCGGGGTATATTTATTGATGATGAACTTAAATTAAATGATTTCAAGCAATTTTGCTAAAAATCTTGTAATTTTTTTTATTAAGATGGTACCAGTACTTCGGACAAAACATATTAAAACAAATTTGTGCAATAAATGTTGAGTTATAACCTAGCATAAAAAAAAAAGACTCCAACCTCAAAGAACAGATTTGAAAAACTAAAAAACATACAATTTCGAATAAAACATTGCCTTTCAAAGTTGAAAAAGTCGAAACGTTAGAGGGAATTTAGAAACTCACCAAAAAAAACGTTGAAAAATGGAACAAAACTCATACGAATTGTTTCAATTTTCATCGTTTCTCAACTGATTTTGTCGATGCGAGAGTTGCAAAACGTAGGTAAAGAATAAAACAAATTGTTCTACTAAGCTGTCATTTGAGTCCAAATAAATTTATCTCAACATTTCCAGTAAAAGTGTGTCAAGAAAGTCAAAAAAGAAGAAGAATTGAAAGAAAAACATTATTTACTATACAGTATTTAAAATTTTCCAGAATTTTGTATTTACAGAATTTTGATATCCAAAATTTTGGAATACAGAACAATAGATTTCCAGAATAATGGAATACAGAATAATGTTCACAGCATTTTCAATCTATTTACGAAATTTTGATCATACAGAATTTTGTAATACAGAATAATAACCCGTTCCCAATTTTTAATCCATGTACAGAATTTTGTAATACAGAATAACGACCCGTTCTACTCGAGAAAGGATATAAACCGAAACCGGAAAATGTTTTAAAATGTTCATTCCTGACTTCGTTATGTTATTCCCCCTACATATCTGCACTCCTCACCCAAACTATAAAAAAGACAAATAAGACGAAACGACAAAAAAAAAAAATCGTTTAATCAGCTCTGCTCACCTCTTGCATCACCGATCTGCTGATGTGTTAAGCCTAATGCTTTAAATTAACACTTTCATAATACCATTTTTATCACGATCACCTTAAAAGTGTTTGAAAGTCATATCATATGAATCATCATGTTATCTACAAAATTGATCGCAACATATTAAATTCAGGAGTCTTCTATCGAATTATTTCATTACGAAATCAGGATTCTTCTATCGAACTATTTCATTATACTAAATCAGAAGTTCCTCAGGGTAGTCACTTAGGACCACTTCTTTTTTTATATTAGCTATGAATGATATATCCCTCTGTGAAAATCATCTTGCAGAGAATATCAGCCTATAACTTGAGTTAATAAAGACTTTCCCAAACCAATGCGAATACTTCGCAACAACAACTAAACTTTCGCCTGTCTAAATTTATTTACATGGTGATTAATGAGAGCACCAATACTGGCGCGATGCGAATCTTTTAACATTCTTCGGTCGTCGCATATATTCACTCCGAATTTTTCGCTCTGCCGCGCCGGATTGGGAGAGCGTTGATGTTTATCGGAAACAAAAATATCGACTAATAATGATATCAATTAAAAATAGAAAGAAAAAAATTATATTGGGGTCTTAATGAGTCGTATATTCATAAAAACTTCGAGAGTTATCGGCATTTAAAGCATAATTAACAGATCAAGCATCAAAGCCTGCACCAACGCGATGATCAAGACAACATCGTAATAGAATCGCAGTCGATGCTGATTATGATTTAATCGTTACCACAAACGATATTACGACGATGACAATTCAATTAAATTTTGACAAACTGATGATAAAAATAATTATCTTAACTTTGTAAATTCAATAAAACTGTTGGAGCTTCCCAACTGTTCACAGCGGCAGATGCAATGGCTTTGTTATGGTGAGTTGTTTTGCATCATGAATGGAATATGAAACACGTCCCTTTCTTTGGAGGACATTTTGATATTTGAATTTGTGATAATTAAATGCTAATTTTTTGAGATTTTCAAAAATACACCAATAGATAATACCAATTAAAAAAATTGTAGCTCTAAAACATGGATTTCAACACTACACCCATCATTTAAAACAAATGTTAACTTTTCTTTCTTTATTTTACTTTTATTAATTTATATTTCTAGAACTATTATATACTTAAAGTTTTCTTTTCTTTTTTTCCTTTTAATTTTAATGGTGGTGGCGGTTGTGGTTGTGGCTGGCGTCGTGCTCGACTTAAGAATGAGGAATATGACAAAAGAAAATGGATGCCATGCATTTGGAACGGGAGGAACTGAAACAAATAAGAAAAAGGGGGTTCACATTCAACGACGTGTCGTCCGACCCGAGTCGTTTTGCTAGCGTTCACATTTAACGTCTTCCGTACCGACATCATTTGAAAATTATTTTTCAAAGAGCAAACATGACGAGAATTTCATTATTTTCACCAATACTAGCGCATTAATTTTATTTGTTTCTACTTTTGTTTTATTATTTTACTCTCATTTCAATCTATTCTCTTTTTATCTTACTAAAAAAATAGAAATAAGATATAAAATTAAATTTTTGGTCCTCCGACTGGAGTTCACATTTATTACACCGGTCGTTCGGCAGGGCAGATTATCAAAAAATTTGAACTACAGAGCTTGCTGGTCGACAGTCGTTCGACTGGTATTCACATTACAAAAATCTAACGACACGACACGTGTTGATGAACATGTCGTTAAATGTGAACGCCCCTAAATGTTCTGAAAACAAATTTTGTTTGATCGGACGAACTAATATTATGCGGCACACACAATGTGTTGCGCGGCTTTCAGTTCCTCTCGGGTACCTTCAGCGAACTTTAACTTTAGAATTTGAATTGACAATTATATTTGAACTGAACAAATAGATAGGGCAAATTTTTTCAGTTTTTGCTTAATGAAGTCTGACTCACAATGCGGCTTGAAAACGAGACGTGTGTCGTCATCGGCGCGGCGTATCGACTATCGAGGCATAAAATAATGAAAAAAATACATAATAAAGCATTTCTGGGCGATTAATTATTTCCCTGATTGTTGACGTTTTTATATTCCCCAGTTTCTTCACACAAATTTTAAACTTTGTCTTAAACTTTGTATTCCTCTTATTTTAAAATTAAGCTAGACAATTACACCAAAGGCGATGATCAGTTAGATAAACTTTATGATTTTTCATTCTTACTCAGAGTATAAACGAGTGAATCCTTGTTTTGTTAGTTTTTTGGATCTACTTAATTTTTTTTATTCTTTAAATGAATCTTTCAGTGTTCTTATACCTTTACATATCCGCTTGAGTTTATCCACCCACACGCACACAAGAATAAATCTTTTTTTTGTTCATTTGTCAAGGACATCGTAGACACTGATTATAATGGAGAGAAAAAGATGAAGGAAATGTTGCTCCTATGGGTTGTTTGACTTTAGCTTTATTATATATACTTATACATATACATATACATTTACAGGTATGTTGAATTTTGTGCTCCCAGGGTTTTGCCTTTTTTGTGCAAATTTAAAGTTTAACCTTGTGATGTCTTGAATTGTAACTTTGTGAGGTGACTCCATCTGTGCCGAACATTTATCACAATTTTTTTTTTTTTAATTTTCTGACTTGGTTTCTGGGGGAGGGGTGAACATAATTTTTCAGTTTTTGTTGCACGAAAATACATTTTCCAGCAATTGACTCAGGAAAACACAGCCAGAGCACACGGCACACAAATTACTGAATTTCGTGATACATGAGTGAAATTCATTTAATTAAGTTTGAATGTGTGCAGGTTTGTCGAGAGGACTTTTTATTATTTATTTTTTCATTTTCTCATAAAAGTCACGTCATGTCACTTATGAAGTAAAGTTTATATAGTAGTTTGGTTTTGAGATTGCCCTGATCAGAAAGTACATATTATATACATACATGCATATGTATATGTATTATGTATATTATAATTAAAATGGAACTGTTGATGGGTTTTGTAAATTTTTCAGAAAAATGAATATGTTTGTATAAGAGATAGAAATTTGAAGATAAATTAAATTAGGTACTTAAACAAATTATTTAAAGTTAAATATTGAAGAAGTGTAAGGAACTAATGATACTTTATCTTAAATTAAATTTTTAATGACTACATATGAATGTATAAGCTTTTAACTTAAAGTTATAAATTAAATATGTAAAATCCCACTTCGTTCGAAACATAAAATTAAATATTTCACTTTTTTAAAATTGTAATTTTAAACAATTCTAAAATATATTTATTTTCCAGTTAAATGTTTAGTTGATTTAATTGATTAGTGCGTTGGGATTTCAAGTCGGAGGTTTGTTGGTCAGAGCTCAACCTATTCCGCACTTAAAACGAAAAATATATTTTTTAGGGGTACCTTACTGCCTTTTGCGAAGAAGTGACAAGTCTTCCATAAGTATTTCTTGTCATGAATAAGTTCATTTCACCTTAACCATTCGAATTTGGCAGAAAATTGTTGGTCCTATCCATTCATGCTTACTAACAACATGCACACAAAAATGGTTGAGTTTTCCACGACACTATAAAGGCACTGGTTTTACACAAGCTTTGTTTTATTTTTATAGAACAAAGTATTGGTTTCGATTTCTTCTGTGAAATTTGTACCGAGTTTTCTTTTCATTTACAGAATTTTTGTCATTTTTGTATCTTTTTATAAATTGTGCATACACAAAAGAGGTTTTGACTTTTGACTGCTCTTATAATGACCAAGCACGACCGAGAGTTATTAGAAATATAATAAAGGATTTACATAAAAGGAGATACCGATACTCATTGGATTGGAAGTTCTTAATATCTACATGCAAAGACAAATTTCTTTCACTTTCGATGAAAACCTAACCACCTAGCAGCGTTTTTAGTGACATCGAATATGTGGTTATTCTACAGAATGTGTTCTGTGCAGATGCAAATACCCAGAACTGTAAACTATTCTGTTTCTTTGATGAAAAAAAAGGACGAGAAGGTATCAAGTGAATCTTAAACGAATATGAAAATTGAAAAGCTAATCAGTACTGTATTAAGCAAAACAATTTAATGGAGTCAAAGCATCAGACGATCATTGATAGTTTTTTTCTACAGATGGAAATCTTCAAAAAACACTTGTATTTGGTACCAAACATGTAGTGTGGGAATTGTACCACACTATAACCACCAGGAAATCGGGACCAATAACAAAAGATTTGTATTTCTTAATACAAAATCGCATTGGGGGAAGTTTAAAGTTTTAATACTTTCCCATCGCTTTTCGACAATCAGCTCATGAGGTTTGGTTCTTCTTATGGCCAGTTGTACAATAGGGGTTCAGCCTCGGTTCAAGTTTTTAACTCACCGATTTCGGCGGATTAACTAAAGTTCAACGATCGTTCAAGTATGTAATTGGTTATTATCACACACTTGAACAGTTAACCACATGTTGAAACTCAATTAATCCGCCGAAATTGGTGGATAAAAATTGCTGAACCACGGTTTAAATATTTGTACAACTGGCCCTTAGTCTCCGAACATTGTCTCGTATATATTTAAGACAAACAACAGTCTCTATCTCGGAGTTAGATTGACTATACAGTCGCTGATTATGTGACACACCATGTTTTCTTACCACTTCTTTAACCATTTCTATTTTTAGATCACGATTTAAATCGCTTCTTTTAATATACCAAGAGATTAGTCCACGAAGGACTTCGATTTGGATCGATGAACATGCAAAAGATCAGAGTCGGAGACCAAGGGCACATAAGTATTTTTTTTCATAAATAAAACCATCCAATAACACTTATATTGACGAAAATGAAATTCAGATAGGTAAGACAAATCCACATATTTTCGATCAGAAAGCTTGATATCAAACTCTTTAAAATGCTTTTGAAATATCAAGTGAATTAATTAATCTGAAGCCTGTGTCTACGTTCTGTAACTCTCGCATCGAAAAAATCAGTCGAGAAACGATGAAAATTAAAACAAATCATGTGAGTTTTTTTTTTTTTTTTTTTTTCATTTTTCAACGTTTCTCGACCAATTTTATCGATGCGAAAGTTACAGAACGTAGGTACTGATTTATAATGCAACCAGGGTTGTCCGGTTTGAAAAAGCGGAATCGCCAAATGTAAAGTCTAAATCACCAAATTTCAATATCTCCCACCCAATAAATCACCAAATTTAAAAATGAAATAAAATTTCACAATTTTTAGTTTCTATATAAAAAAACCGTTCTTAAAAAAAAATCAAAAGAAAACAATTCAAAAACTTAAAAATTAAAGAAAACAATACGCTTTTTGTTACCTATAGTCTTCCTCAATAAATTCAACGTAATGTGTCAATTGTTGTCCATTGGATCTTTTTCATATAAAAAATTAAATCGTCAAAAACTAAAGATATCGCCTTTTTGGTGGTACATCGCCAAATCGATTTTCGTGTCGCCAAATGAAATTTCAAATTGCCTGTTTGGCAATAAATCGCACAATCTGACAACCCTGAATGCAACAATAAAATGAAACGTCAACGTGAAACGCTTTAATTGTGCATTATTTCATTGATTGAAACTGGATTTTAAGAGAGAACAACTACGAAGAGACCTCTTCAAGCTGAAGTGTCTCGTTTTCTCTTCACATTATGAATTTAATCAGACTTTTTCCAAAACAATAGTTAGAGGGGAAGAAGATTCGCTTGTTTTAGGGACAAGCTGTTGTTAACCATCCTCTCAGAAAGAGTTTGATTGAGTACACAGATGGGAACAACGTTTGTGGGATTCTATCTGACCAACAGATTGGTCTAACTCTTCCAACTGCACCAGTGCGAATGAAAATTCTTCCCATGAAATCCTTTATGATCTCATGTATACAGAGGGAGCCAAAACGTTTTTTGACAACGTCAAATTAATAAAAAACTATTCGGCAAGCAAATTGACTTTCAGTAGCAGTCTGACAGCAGGCTTGTCATTTATTAAATACAACTAAAAGAATACATTTACTTATTTATTTATTTATCTTATTATGCAATCACCATTCAATTGAATAAAAAAGATTGCATTCATTTTTATTCCCATTCATTTTACTGCAATCAATTGAATGCAATCTTTTGGGAAGTCATGAATTCTTTAACCTTCTTCCATTCCTTACATTCATTTGCATTCTTTTACATGATTTTGCATTCTTTTCATTCTTTGCATTGCATTTCATTTGAAGAATGCAAAAGAATGCATGAGTTCCCAAAAGATTGCATTCAATTGATTGCAGTAAAATGAATGGGAATAAAAATGATTGCAATCTTTTTGATTCGAGTGAATGGTGATTGCGTAATTTAAAGTCTGAAGTCTTGAAGTGAAATCAATGAATGCAATCATATTATTCATTAACAATTGTATTCACAAATGTAATCTACATTCTTTTACAAGCCTGTCTGAAAGTAGGTAAGGGTGTGTTGATGAAGATGAGCTTTGCAAATTAATTATAAGGAGTATTTCGTATGTTTTTTCTCATTCCGTGATTGAATTAAATCAGATAGAGTTTTAAAGTCATATAATGTACCAACAATAAAAAAAATTGATGCTTTTATCACGAAATGCACAATTTTTGAAGTAAGCCGCCCCACTATATAGAAAAATAAAACCCTTAAATTTTCCGATTGGTTTACTTTGAAATCGGTTATTTTTATGAAAAAAGTCAATATTTTTTGTAGCAAATTTTCTAAGGCACCAGTAATAGCGATCAGAAAAAACCATCCGAAAAAAAAATCGATTGAAGTTTTTATTACTTTTCAATTCGATTTGATAGCCAAATGATATATCAATCGACGAGTAATTCAGCATAGAATTTTTTTCGCGAAAAAAAATGCCAAAACATTATATTTTTATCTTTTAAATGGATTTACTTGTTTTTCGGATGAAATTTCATTTTTCGTATATCAGCTGATTGCTTTTTGACAGAAAAGGGAACAAATCGTTCCACTGATTTGTGTTCCAATTTTTTTCTGTTCCACTGAAAGAATTTCATCCGAAGATTTCAATCAGAAAAAATCTTGGTGGCTGTTTGTTTTCATTTTGCTTCACTTTTTCTGACACATTTTTTTCATACTGTTTCAAGTTTTTCGGATGGGTTTTTCTGATCGCTATAACTGGCGCCTAAGCTATAAATTAGTTCTTGATATTTTTTCTGTACAACTTACCATTATTTTGAGAGTTATTCCTGAAAAACAATTTTGGGGGACATTCAACCCCCTCTAAAATTGTTAGCGTGGCTAATACCGATGGGGACTTTTGACAGTTTCTTAAGATCGCTATAAGGAGGTTATATACAAAAATCCAGCTTTCCGGCGATTTTTTCCGAGTCAAAATGCTTTATTGACTGGACTATTTTATTTTAATTTTTTGTTAAATTTTTAACTTAAATTAATCAAGTTTTAGTTTCACAAATATTTTTAAATAAAATAGATATCGAAATTCTGTTGCAGACTTAAGTTTAAATGCGTAATTTTGATTAGAATTTAAAAAAAGCGCTAACAAAAAATGCGTCCGTCAAATTCCATGAACACTCCTCAGTCCTCATACATTATACTTGTCCTTGATGTTATTTCATAAGCACAGACAAATTGTATTTCATTCTCAAATATACACTATAGTAGAGCACAAGCCTTGCTTTAAAAAAAAAAAAAAAAAAGTCCTTCATATTGTGATGCAACAATATATGAACCAGAAAAAAAAGGACAAAAGAACTAACATTCACTCACATACACCGTGATGTGTGCATTTGTGCAATTCTTTTTGAAAGAATAATATCTTTTATCTTCAAAACTACTATAGCATCTCTCTCTTCGTCGCCTCTAAAACAAAGAAACAAAATAAAACTAAATTCCTTTATGTTTTTGATTTTTTTTTTCACATTTCTACAGTGTTTTTTTCACTTTTTTTTTAATTTTCCGTGATGTGTTCCATGATGCAAAGAGGCTTTAAGGAAGTGCTTTGCTTTTCATCCGCATTCTCTTTCGGTTGTATTTAAATTTTTTTTTTTCTTGAATCGGTTGCATAATGCTTTGTTGTTTTAAATTCCGTGCTCATAGGTAGGTATATGAAGAGTTGGAAAAAAGGATATCTACATTTAAAAAATATAGAATAAGAAGGTTACAATAGGGTGAGCAGAAAAGAATAAAAGAAGTTTTGACTTTGTAGGTAGGTAGGGATGTATGTATATCATATTTGTTTTTTGAATACAATTTTTTTTTATTCCACCAATGTTGCAGGAGTGATAATAAAACAATAGTGAAATCCACTTATAATTTCAAAAGAGGTAACTCGAGGCCGTTTTATATCCCTTCATCAATAGAAATTTTGTATGAACGGACGGAAAAGTCCCATAACTAAGGATGGGCGTAACGCTTGATATGAGTGTACGATAGAAATTACCTATATGAAGAAAGGAGTGAAAATCATGGGCATGGTCTGTACAAACCTGTCAATTTTTTTCAACTACAGGAACCCACTAGAATCGAACGTTAAGTGTTTATATTCAATGACACACAGAATTCATACTATCCTACCAATAAGACAGTTAGGAAGTGTCCTGCAGCATGCTTCAAAAGTTCAAAAGACCAATAATTAATATACCTATCCGCTGCACAAAAAAAATAACAAGATAACCCTTAAAACTACGTAGGCAAAAAAATCACAAGATAACCCTTAAAACTACGTAGGCATCTTTTTCTTGAATATACTTCAGAATACAGTAGACCCTCGATATAGTGAAGTAATTAAAACCAGGCCTGTTCACTATTTCGAAAGAGAAACTTAAAAAGTTTTCCAAAGTGAATTTGATACAAAATTAATATTTTTTTTTTATTTATTAAAACGTAAAACAATTTCAATTGGGTGTTTCAAAAGGGTGTTTTTTTTTAGACGTGTGGTTTTCAATCTGGCAATACTTTTTTCGGAGTTGGTCTTTTTGACAGCTGTCACTTGCTCAGTTTGGTTTGCCATTTCATAATAAATAAACTTACTCCTGATCAATGTTTGCGAATCGTGCAAATTTATTACCAAAATAATGGTTCGGTTCGCGCGACGCATCACGAGCTGGATCCGATATTCGGTGGACATAATCGCCCAGCAGAGTAATTCGAGCAACCATAGATCGGTTTCGCACTACGTTTACTCTAGTGGATAATGCGCATCATCAGAGACGCCGTACATTGCGCACCGAAGACGCTATTGCTGCTGTGGAGCAGAGTATCGAAGAAGATCCAATTGGAGCTGGGGCCTTTTGGGCCTCTCGGATGGAATTTATTCGAGCCAGCTGCAGCGGCCACTTGCCCGAAATAATTTTTAAAACATAATAGCAAACCCTTATCTTTAAAATAAAGCTAAATTGTTGGCCATAACATTAAATTATTTGCGTTTTATTTCTTCTTGAAAACCAAACGTCTTTACAGTCAGATCAATAAATTTGACAACTCAAAAAATAACAATAAAGTGGTATAAAACTTTGCGTTTATGCTCGTTTTATTGATAATTTAAACATAGAATATAGCAATTTAAGTTTCAATAAAACGCTATGTTCACTTTTATAGGTGTACACTTTTTATTTTCTACAGGGTGTCCCAAAATCATCAGAAGAAAACCACGATTTAAAGAGAATAAAAACTTTCTACCGGTCTTACTCTTTCTAACATTCAACACTCAACGCTCAACGTAGTTTTTTCATCAAATATTCACATATTCTTGATTTTCCCTAATTTTTTGTTTTTTTTTTATTTTTTAATAATTTTTACTGTAATTTTAGGTAAAAAATGTTAAGTATTTTTAAGAACATATATTGGGCTTTCATAATAAAACAAAATTATACATAATAACGTGTTTTTGTGAAAAAAATCATATCGAAGTCAAAAAAACAACCTAAAAATGCTTAAAAAATGTGTTGGATAATAAATTTCGGGAAAACCATTATCCACACAGAAAAAAGGTAGATACAAATTTCTAACTGTTCTTGTTTAAATAAAAAAAATTAAAAAAATCGGTTGTAGTTTGGCAAAGTTAGAGCCAGTCAAAGGAAAAAAAGAATAAATATCATAAAAACTGTTATAAGTCGAGAACGAAGCGAAAACGAGAAAACTACCTAATTAAGTTTTTCGATTTGAAATGACCTCAGGAACTCATATGAATTTCTTCTCAGGCGGTGATTTCGGGACACCCTGTAAATGTAAATATATTTGCATAGTATTGTCGTTTCCATTTCTTCAGAGTTCATAACTTTATGTCTTTGGATTTTGGACAATATATCTAGATGAAATGTCTGATGGTTACCTACCATCTGACTTTTTGAAAAAAGAACGGGGGTAATCCCTTACTAGCTTTTGCTGTGATTTATGATCCGCACCTGTAAATCAAAATCTTCTACGAGATCTGGTTCTCAAAATATTTATATCGAAAGTTATACATATTTCGGAATAATTTCGAAAATCAACCCAAAAAACTGGTTTGGATGGCGATATTTCTGTAATCGAGACTCGTAAGTGGTTGCAAATTTCAAAATTTATTTATTAGTTTTTTTTAAGACCTTTCTAAAATTGTAAACCGAAAAATTTTAAAAAGTCGAAATATTTTAGAAGCTCGGAATATTTTCATCCAAAGTGAGTAATTATTTCGACTTAATTCAGTTAAAATTTGTCAAAAAAATTAGGCGAAATTTTCACAATTAAGACTCGTAAGTTGCTGCAAATTTCAAAATAATCTATTTGTTTGTCTGGTTTTCGAAATATTTTCATCCAAAGTGTATTACTTTAGGTCTAATATATAAACCCATTCCAAAGTATGTCTAAATTTGGACAGCTATCCAACTCCAAAACCTTGTTTATAATTATGTTCCAGCGAGTGTCTAGCTTAGACACTGCAATTGGTTGTCCAAACCTATTCTAACGTGGGTATGTTCAATGAACAAAAAATTGGAAATTAGATGAAAAGTTTATTAAACGATTCCAGAGATGTTAGTGAGTGTATGAGAACATATTTAGACAACTTTTGGAATATGTTTATAAATAAGGACATATCCAAGTATTTAGACACTGTCCAGCTGGACAACTGTCAAAGAGTGTTCATAAGGTAGTTTTATAAATACGACTGTTTGTTTGGATGTAACCCTAAAAAAGTTTTTGGATGGCGATATTTATGCAATCGAGAATCGTTACGGTTTTCAGCTTTGAATATAAAAGGAATAGACCTTTCTGACAGTATTAAAAATTCGACACATACACAAGATGGCGTAAAACTAATAATTTTTGTTTTTGTTATTTTATTAATTTATTAATTATTAAATTATTAATTATTTTATTAATTTTTTATTAAAAAAAAATTGATTTTGAGTGACGGAAATATTTATTTGGACCTTTACAATTTTTTCTGTTAAATGGAAAAGATGATATCCGTCAAGTGGCTGCCTCCAGTGTTGATACACATTTGTGCCCGCAAAAATTATAACATTTTCCGATTGGGTGATTAATTTTACGCCACCTTGTGTATAAAAAGAGACCAATTCCTTCTATTAATCCGACAATCATAACTTAAAAACGCCTTTTGTATTCTTCTAAAGCGATTTTCAGCTGCATCAATCGTCCAAGCCACCTTACCTTACCTTACCTTATACAGTAATTATCCTGAGAGTTTCCATCAAGGTATCGCAATAGCAAAAAAAAAAAAATAAAATAAAATAAATATAGAAGATGTTCAAATTGAACTTACTTTTATGGATGGAATAGATTTGCCGTTGTGACATTTATATAGTTCTGTTCGACTTTTTATTTAGTTTTTGACAATTTTGAATGTATTTGCATTCAAAAATATTTTGACATAAATATAGATGCTTTCTCATTTGAATAATAACAGTTCTTCTTTTTAAAATATAGAAATAAATTTTGGATTAGATTTTTGAATCACTAGCCTAGTTCCTTTACTTTGAAACTCTGTGCATTTGTGAGAATTTCTACACAAAAGTCTGCCAAAGTTCATACAAAAAAAAATTAAATGTGTAAAAATTCACATATCTTGCCATCCTTCGAAGGAATTTGACAGTTTTTATGGCATGATAGATGGGAGACAAATCGCATATTTTGATTTTTATTTTATGAAAAACAATCTGTGTTATCGACATTTAAGCTTAATAAATTTTCATGAATTGTGAATTCAATTCAACCCAATATTTATTTTCAAAACTTTAACGCCCATATCATTCACTCGATACATCCAGATTGAAATTTAAATCCGGATGTATTTACATTAAATTTGTATACTTTACATCTGGATTAAAGTTTTAATCTGGATGTATCTAGTGAATAATATGGGTGTAAGACTCTTGCTCGATTTTATACATTCACTTTGTTTGCTGACCTATTAATCGACACTCCTGATTTTGCAGTAATCTACCGCTATGTGTGCAGAATTTAGCCAAGCTTAGTCTATTCATTATACAATTTACACAAAAAACCTCACCTATATTTCTCCATTAACCACACGGAAATTAAGAAAACGGCGTGAACTTAGGCGTATTAGAGCAATAGAAACTATTTTAGCTAAAAAAAATATGCAGAGATCGAGAAAAAAGTTCTCCAGAAATTAAAAAGTAGTAAAGCGTTTTATTTGAATTAGCCCTCAAGCAATTCTCGAGAGAAAACACACTAGTGGACTATTGAGAGTAACTCGGGGGTATATGACATTTTATTCTCACATAATTACTGTTATTTTTGGTCCTAACTCCTAAAACAAAAATTTTGAAAATCTTTCTGCATAATGTTAAAAAAATCTTGATGACAAGTTCTATGTAAATAGTTTCAACCAATTCTGTAGTACGTACCTAATGGAAAAAAATATAGCTCTATTTATAAAGTTTTTTTTTCTCGACGTATAATCACCCTCTATGCATGAATCCATCTCTAAAGTTTATCAATTAATTATATGTAGATTATACCATAGGTATACTGCAAAAGCAATAAGGCACATCATATAATAGTGAACAAACAAATTATCACAACAGCAACATTGAAAAATTTAATCTCCAACCTTAGATCAATTAATCTTTCTCTGTATGAAGTATGAACATGAAGTGAATAATGAGTTTCTCCACACACATAATATAGCATCTCCATTATAATATAGATACCAGCTGAATGCCTCCCAAGTCACAATATATGTGTTTTCAATGGCTACACCTATGTTCTTTTCTGACTTCTGGTCTGACACTTGAGCCTACATTATTAAATCGTTTGCATCAAGGCATCATCTATAAAATAGCAAAATGCATTGTATTAAAACTCGCCTATACTCTGATTCGACTGGAAAAGGACTTCACTAAAAATCTACAGCTTCACTCACCTTACAGGCTACACTTACGCACACAACTAAATAACCATTATATAGCTTTCAAATACAGTTAAAAATGCTTACAACTACATAAATACGTTTTAAACTTTCTAAAATCATTTCATTTGCAAATGTGTTGCATAATAGTTTGTATTAGCAATTACTTAACAAAAGGGCGCAAAGTGATGATAAAAAGTGCAATGGTTTATTCGTATATTATTACTAAAGGATTTTCATCTAAAGTTCGTTCGTAATTTCAAATTAATTAAAAATTAAGTTTTTTTTTTTAATGTCATAGAAATCCTGTAGACAGGGTGTTTCTTTTTTTAAATGTTTTTAATCTCTTTCTTATATCAAAAATAACTTGAGTAAATGTTAAACTTGCAGTATAGAATAAGTATGTATGGTTTGAGTTTTTTAATTAAATTACCACTACGGTGATAGAAAAATGCGAAAAAGTGGATTTAGTGTGGCGTCCGTGCGGATCCACTTGAATTTTAACTAGAGCCTAAAAGTCCAGTCAATAAAGCATATAAAGCATTTGACTCATAATAAATCGCCAAAAAGCTGGATTTTGGTATATAAAGCCTCCTCATGGCGTTCTTAAAAAATTGTCAAAAGCCCCCATCGATATGACCACCGCTAACAATTATACGGGGGGGTTGAAGGCCCTCAAAAATAGTTTTTCAGGAATAACTCCAAAATGGTAAGTTGTATAGAAACAAATTAGTGTAGATTAAAAATTTTTCCAACAAAAAACATTAACATATTTTTTTTTTTAATAAAAAAAAACCGTTTTTGATTGGTTTAAATCGGAAAGGTTAAGGGTTTTAGATTTCTACATACTGAGGCATTGTGCATTTTTAAAAAATGACTATAAAAACATGAAAAATCGACTTTTATCTTTAAACTTGATTTGGGGCTAAACTATAGACGTGCTAGAGGCATCAAAGTTGACAACTTTAAACTTGACTTGCGGCTTAACTTTAAGCGACCTAGCAACTTCAAAAATGCATATTCGTAATCCAGGAAGTGCCAGCGTCGCCCGAGAATTGTTTTGTCGTAAACGCCAAAATGCACTTTTTTAAAAATTGGTATGCAGTTCTATGTTTTCAAAGGTCCTCTTTCCATTTCTGAAATCAGATTTGACCTATCATTTACCGTTACTGAGAAAATCAGTATGCATTTGTCGTATATCCGCACAAAATAACCCGCATCCCTTAGTTTTTTTTTTGTCGTAAACGTCAAATTTTGGTATATACGACAAAATATCCGCATGTATTTCCGCGAAATTTTTTTAATATTGTTTTGTCGTACGTATATAGGATTATTTGCATTTTTTTTAGTTACAAACAAAATTATTAAAAATCAACCGCATCACTTACAATGTCATGTAATGCCTTTTTTAAACCCAAAAATCCATCCATTAATTCCGTTTTAAATTTTTTTTTTTATGCAATAGTTTTGGAAAAATTAATTTTCAAACTCAAATTTTAAAAAAAAAAGTGAAGAAAGTTTTTTTCAAACTCATTTTGTTCAAAATTTTACACTATTTTGAAAGTAATTTTGTTTTTAATATTCAACTCTCGTATCAATTTGTATTCAAACACTAAAAACCAGATGTTAAAATGTCAATTCTAGTTTTTAAAAAAATCGGAAATCTCGCTTGGTTCGGTATTGCATTCAACTAACGCATTTGTGTTCACTTTGTCGTATGTGTATGGGGATCGAACAAAGTACTGATTTTCGTGGCGTATACGACAAAATGATCTTGGAGATAATCCTCTATAGATGAAAAACTAAAACCGACTCAACAATCTGGAATATACCTTAATCAAAAGAAGATTTTCCATACAAAATTTTATTAAAATTGTAGAAAACTTCATCGGTCAGTTTCTTTTTATTTAAACGTGAAACTTAAAATGCAATTTCCCAAAATTGCTCAAATGGTTTATACGACAAAACAATTCTCGGGCGACGAGTTCTAAAAAATCAAAAAAAAAGTTAAAAAAAAAAAATAAATAAATAAATTCTTGGGTTCCAAGGATTTTCACCCCCGTTTTTGGGTCCTCTGTACCGCTCACGCAACTCCGTTGCTCCGCTTAGGCCAGGCAGGCGCCTATGTCAACAGTTTTCTTGTAGAAAAGTCTTTCTTTATCAAAAGTACCTCGCGTGACCCGCTTCGCGGGATGCAAGAATTTTAACTTTCTTTTCGGGCGGCCCTGTACCGCTCACGCAACTCCGTTGTTCCGCTTAGGTTCAGTCGCCATGTAGGCGCCAATGAAACGGTTTTCTTGCATAAAAGTACCTTGCCTGGCAGTTTTCCTAATCAAAATGAATTTTATTGAAAAAAAAAATCGTTTCTCTTTGCAATCATTATTAGCCCTTAAAAGAACTTTGTTAAGTTATAAATCGTTTCAGCAGCATTCTTAGCTTATTGGTAGAGAATTGCTGGATCCATTTTCCACTAATTCACTATCGTCGGCACCAAAATGAACATTTTCCATAATTATTTCTGGCTTAAAATGCCTTTTTAGCGTTTTTTTTATTTGTTCCGTGGAACCACCCAATTCGTCAAAAATATTTTCAAAAAAATAAATATTTTTCCTCTAAAAATTCATGAAAACGTTTAAAATGTTATTTAATGTAAACATTTTTTTTTATACATTAAGGCATTTTGCAGAATTAAAAAAATTCCAGCTCAAAGTGCGTTTTCTTGAAATTTTTACCGCCACGCCCCGCGCCGTCCAGCCCATTTCTTCTGATTGGCTATGTGCCTGTTTACATAGGGTTTTTACTGAAAGGCGCATCCAGTGAAACAGGTAGATTTTATGTGCGTGGAAACGAGAAAGGTTTTGGGAAGGAATCTACACTTCTCGTTTCTAAGCACACATAAATCTACCTGTCTCACTGGTTGCGCCTTTCAGAAAAAGGCTTGTGTAAAAAGGCACTAAGAATAATTAAAAAATATTTCAATAAAATTAAATACTTTGTCAAAAAATATTAATTTAGAAATATTTTTTAAAAAGTACAAAATTATACTAAGATTAGTGACAATCCCGTCAAATATTTATAAAAAATCTTTCGGCAGGATTTTTATTATTTTTTTTCGGCGGGATTTCGTTACGCTCCCAAATAAAACAAATATTTTTGATTGCAAAAGCGGGATAATAAGAAATGTTATTATAAAAGACGGGATTAAAAAGATACAGAATTATAGAAAGCGGGATTTTAAAACCGGGATTTAAAAAAACGGGACTATAAAAAACTGGGTATCAAAACCCAACCCGAATAAAGAACAATTCGCAAGTTAATGCGATCCGGTCGTGCATTTTATTTTATTTCTGGAAAACTATTTCTAGGCTACCCTGAGTAGCTCGGGGTTGGAAGTCGTCTCAGGAAATCTTTCGTAATGAATAGGTAATATGATAAATGCGAGCGTGAAAGAATTCGGTTAATCTGGAAGAATGGTGTAACCAAGGCAACTGAAATCTTGGGTGGCATCGGTTCGCAAGACTGTTGAAAAGAATGAATACTCCAATCTTTGAGACAAACATTGAAAGGTGGAACTTTAAAAAGGAAAAAAATGGAGACAGTGTTTGGGGAGAGTAAGTTACGTTATAATTTATTATAGTACAGTGAAGTACAAAAGATTCACTACGGTGTTATTTTGTAGTTTTTTTTTTTTTTTCTTTTTCTTAAAATTTTTCATTTAATCCGATTTGGAATGCAAAATCTCGGGAAACGAAAGTAAAACTCAAACTTTGAAACGTCGTACAACGCGACGTCGCATAATTTTCTGTCAAATTCCATAGACAAATTTTGACAAGTGGTAAACTATAGCATGAAGTTGCAATTAAAATAGACATATTATCGGGGTTCATATTCAAGTAAATCAAAGGGCACGGTATTGCCCAGCCAAGTTCTGGCACTACACCCTTTTTACAGGAACAAACTCAGGCGATTTTCGAACCCCCTCTTACTTCAGTACCAATAAAGTCAGGAACTTCAAATTCGGAACATTTGGTAGGCTGGCCAAGCACAAGCACCACACCAAATTTCAACTCTTTAGCGTAAGTGGTTCCCGAGATATAAGACGTCAAAAATCACGAAAAACGTAACTGACTCACTGACTCCCTCAGTGACAGATCATCAAAATTATGGAGCACTTCCCGACACCGCAGAAACTTGATATTTCGCACGAAAATTTGAGGTTTTCCATTCAGGGGGCGTGGTATCCGCCTTCTTTCTCAGAATTGCAATCAATTAAATGGAGTACTTCCGATTGTTTAAAAATGATGAAATTTGGTAGAACGATAGGGCTTGAAATGCATACAAAGAAAAAAATTTATTATTTGAGGTTTTCCATTCAGGGGGCGTGGTATCCGCCTACTTTATCAAAATTGCAATCATTTAAATGGAGCACTTCCGATTGTTGTAAAATGATGAAATTTGGTAGAGCGATAGGGCTTAAAATGCATACAAAGAAAAAAATAGAATATTTGAAGTTTTCCATTCAGGGGGCGTGGTATCCGCCCATTTTCTCAGAATAGTTATCAAGGAGCATTTCCAATTGTTGTAGAATGATGAAATTGGGTACAGCGGTTGGGCTTGCAGTGCATAAAAAGAAACAAATTTATATTTTAGGTTTTTCATTAAAGGCGCGTGGTGACTAAAATTTGGGGGTTCACATTTTCAATTTTTCAAAACGTTTTGAATTGAAAATTTTAGTCAGTAATCATTAAATAATAAATTTCTCTCATAACTTGATGTTGTTTCAATATTACTCTTCTTAAAATATTTGATATTAAACCTTCATAAAGTTAGAACTTGGCATACTTTTAGATCTCACTACTTTTCACGGCTGAGTTGTTAAATATACAGATTTTTATATAGAAGAACTTGGCTGTTTTTTTAACATTTATGTTTTTTGTTGTGATTTCCATTAACACGAGTTGACAGAATTTTTTAAAATGTGAACAGCAGTCGGACGATCAACGAAGTTAGTGCTTTTTATTTTACATGTGGGATTAAACTCCTTGAACTTGAATATAAACGCTATAGAAAAACAACTCAGGTCAGGCGCCACGTCTCGTTGAATTTGAAGCCTTTATAACAATTTATTGATACCTACTAATAATTTTTTGAATTATTAAAATAATGTGATTATTTCAGTTAAATTTTTAAAACTATTAAAATTCTGCTTTTGCATAGAAAGTTGCAAACTGTAAATATTATCAATAGGTAGTCACTTTTAATGCAGAGGACACTATTTCAAGCTCATCCTATTTTATTAATTGATTACATGTTGTTGTTTGTGCTTCATTTACTTTTGGAGCACCCTCTATAGATCTTTTATAAATTGAGTTTATATACGTTCATACCTATCATTATGTTGAAACTAAGTTTCGTTTAGTGACTCTATAGCTATGGATCTTACATATATACCTACATATATAGAATTTCTAGGAAAACAGAAAAGTTCAACAAGTTGGTAGTGCTTGGATCTTGTTTTCATAACTGTTTTTTCATCGCAAATGCAGGTTGTTTTTTTTTGTTTCTTTCTGTTCTATTGTCCAAGCGTTTGAAGTGGATTCTGTGATGGTTTGCCACATTATCTCTGGTGACGTGACGATAGTTTATATTCATTGGTGGCGAAGCATATAAAAAGGGGGAGATATTTTATTTGCATTTGCGAAAAGTCCACATCCGGCCATGATGTTATACAGGATGTTGGGGGTTAGCTTGGTCTTGATTCATGGAGAGAAGGTGTTTCGTTTGGTATTATGTTAGACCACACGTGCGGTATGACTAAACAAATATTGAATTCACGTGCAATGAACTATATAAAGAAAGTTTTATTATTTTTTTTTTGTCAAGGATAAACTTTAATAGCAACAGGTATAAATGTACAAAGTTTTTTTAGTTTGAAATTTATCAAAATTATTTTACGCTTGACTAAAGTTATTGCAAATAAAAACTTTAAAACAGTATCAGTAGGCCTTTGTACAGATTTTCTTTTATAGTCTGAAAGCTAAATACCTTTAATTAAACTAAAGATGGTATGACTGACACATTTATTCTATTTAAGGAAGAATATGGAGCTGTTCCATCACCAAATTCATTTTTTTAAATAAGATGAAAATGTGAAAAAAGGCACACAGTCGGAATGAAACAACCAACACTTGGGTGATCTACTATACCAAATTTGTAAAGGCTGGAGTTATAGCTATTTCACGACTGCCGCACCGATCATCAGACTCCTTTTGGTCTAAGTATTTTGTTCGATTCAATTAAAAAAAAACTTTTTGCCATCTTTGCGGGAATGGAAGCAGACCAAGCTTTTTCATAGCCATAATGCACATACGCATTGCGCTACCAAATTCACGTGACCAAGTCCATCCCAATTACATATTTCCAGAGTTGGTTCCACACATTTTTGACAAGGTCTAAGGACCTGATTATTTTTTGAATTTTTGAAAATTGATATAAAAGAAATCTCTGAAAATTTATGGGTAGATACTGATATTTGGTGTGTTCAGAAAAATGAGATCTCAGAGAATTTTCTCACTCAAAAAGTGAGCAAGCGAATCCGATATTTTTTTCCTCAGAGTTTTGACAGCGAAGCTGAGAAATTTTGCTGAGGAATCCTGTTCGGGTAACTGAGAATGCTGAGATCTCCGAGATCTCATTTTCCTGAACATGCTTATTTTTTTATGAGACAAAAAATATTACATTAACAAGTGACAAGTGCTGACAATTTTGTCAGCATTTAGTTGACAATTGTGGCACGAAATTTAGTTTCGGTCAAGTGTTTGGTATTGAAGTGACAAGTTTGCGAGTTTTTTTTAATAATAGGTTCGTTCACGACTGCTATTTTCTACCAGACTTAATCCAATTCCGATCGCGTTCGCACACTTTAAGTAGTTTCGGACAGAAGAGAGCGCTCATGAAATAGCAAACTATTTCCCCTTCTGAATCCTAGATTAAGGGATTTTCGTAACAAATTTGTCGTTGTATTTAACTGACAATTATGTCACCTGTCAATATTTTATGAACTGAAAATTGGTCAGATAAGATGTGTAGAATTGTCACCTGTCAATGTTTATGAAATAAAGCTCAGCCATCGCAGAAGCTTTTTATTTGCATATGTGCGGAGAGATTATGAAACGGTCATTCTTTTAATGTTTTGCAAGGGCTGTTTAGCAAGTGGTTAGCACATGATTTTTTTTATTAAATGGTTAAGATTTATAAAATTTTTTTAGAAAATATCTGTTTGCAATTTATTCAGAACTAGAAATTTCATCCTTTTACGGGGCTTGTTTGATTGCGGTTTAATTTTTGTCTAGTTCCTTTTCTCCGATAACTGTTTTTATTATTCTATACATATACCTAACTAAAGATTAAAGCTAAGTACAGACGATTGTCAGATCTTACAATATTATAAGAACTGTCAATGGTCTGACAATAGCTAACAATTAGCTGACAATTGACATATTTCTTACAATGAAGAATTGTCCGTTCACACGGTTGGTAGATTTCTTCCCAATTTGATTGTCAGCTATTTTTTTATCTCTCTTTAACCAACTCATTGACATTTCGAACAAAGAAGAAATTGTCAGCAATTGTAAGATGTTTTCAATTAGAACATCTGACAATGACCAATGAGTCTGACAATGTCCTAATCGACTGACAATGATAAAAATTGTGTGTTCAGACGATTGTAAGATACCTGAAAATTTTTTGTCAGATTGTCGTCTGACAATATTGTCAGACAAAATTGTGTGTTCAGACGATTGTAAGACATTTGGAACAGTTTTTTCACTGACAGATCTGACAATCGTCTGTACTTAGCTTAAGATTAAGTAACTGATTAAAGTTAACACTTATATCATTCAACCTATTTGATATTTCATTTAGATATTTTAAATACAGTTAAAGTGTGCAAATTTTGTCAAGATTCTTCTAAAGTTTTTTTTAAATGAACTAATCCGAAATAGAAATTTTAAAGTTTATCTTTTTAAATATGTAAACAGTTTTCTCCGTTTTTATTTATCAAATCACTTTCACCAAGTGCTTTAACATAAATTTAAATTTTTTCGACATTCATTTATTCAATTACAAAAGACAGAATATTTACGCAAAAATCCCATTAACATAAAAAAAAAGATTAATTTTTTGGAAATGATACATGTAGTCGTTATTGTGATACCTTTCGTAAAAAAAAGGCAACCACTACGCGAACCCTTGAAATGTGTCCCTAGAGAATGTTATGAAAAGGAAGTGCATACTTTAATTTTATGTAAATCACATCACATAGTCTTACAAGAGTGTATACTGTACCTCTAGTTATACGAGCTTGAAGCATTTTTAAATTTAATCGTTTTAGGAGGAAAAACAGGTGTTGGCGTTAATGAAATTAAATAACTACATTTACTAAAACATTCATTTGCTTTTGTATAATACATATCTACTTAATTTTAATTAAATTGACGAAATATGTAAATGTTTCCCTTAAAGGGTTGAAAGTAAAATACCTAACTATTGTTTGCGTTTTTCGAGTTCTAATTTTTTAATACACTGGCTTACAAGCCCGGCTTCACACAGGCAGACAAAACAAATATTTTAGTAAAAAAATAATAAAAGAAAATATAAATAATTTGACACTTGTCAAACACAGCTGTCATTTGAAGTATCATAAGATTAGTTGAATGTTTGTATTTACGATAATGGATCGCTTAACAATCGAACAACGCGTTAAAATTATTAAAACTTACTATTAACGAAAGTGGTGATTCAAACGTAGCCACTTTTCGCGCATTACGCGATGACTATGGTCGTCATAATCGACCGACTACGCAAGCAATCGGTAAAATTGTGAAGAAATTTGAAGAGAGTGGAAGTGTTACTGATGTCGTAAGGCCTGTTCATCATCGTAATGGACGCTTAGTCGAAAATATTGCTACTGCAAGTGCAAGTGTTGCTGATGATCCGAATTTACCTATTTCCCGGCGTTCGCAGCAATTGAACGAGTCGTACACCTCACTATGACATATTTTGCATTTGGATTTGCATCTCCATCCCTATAAAGTTCAAATTATGCAACAATTGAAGCCTGCTGACCATTCACAATGCCGCGCCGTAGATACGCTTCTTGGGTGTTGGATTGGAACAACAGCCAATTATAAACACCTATTTTTCGAACAACATTTTCTTCAGCGATGAGGGATATTTCTCACTCGGTGGGTATGTAAACAAACAAAATTGCATCGTTTGTGGATCAGAAAACCCACAAGTGATTCGAAGAGGTGCTGTCGAATCCAAACAAAGTGACTGTTTGGTGTGCTCTATGGTCAAAAGGTGTCATTGTTCCGTATTTCTTCGAAAATGCCAATGGGCAGACGGTTACAGTCAATTCGGAGCAATATGGTTGAATGATAACCCACTTTTTTCGGCCGGCGATTTAAGATCATGACTTGGACGATATGTGGTTGCAACAAGACGGGGCAAAAGACCACACAACACGACCAATTATGGCTTTATTGCTCGTTGTTTATTATCTATATATGATGCGCATTTAGGCTAACCAGACGTCCTCTTTTAAGAGGTTTAGGCCTCTTTTTGTCTTATCTTTTTGAAAAAATAAGTGATTTGTCCAGTTTTTTTTTAAGATTTTGCATTTGTGTGAACACGGTCTTAAAAGAATTTTCATTACAAAGATTTGAAGTTTGAATTCACTCATTCCTTAATCACAACGCCATCTATTCTCTGTTCTTATATGTATCTACTTATTAACCATTGGACGCACCCATTCATTTGACAGCTCATTAACTAAGGCCGTGTCCGAATTGCGTAAAAATGTTGGTTAAAACTTGACGTTTGGTTAAATTTTGACTGGTGAATAAAATGGGTTAAAAATTACTCAACTCCAGAGCAGGTTAAAATTGACACTAGAGATCGATCATCTTTTTACGTCAAAAAATGCGAACATGAATAATAAATACTTCCTCAAATTGTAATTCATCTTGCAAAATTAATGCCAATTGGTTGTTTTGTTTTATTTTATTTTTTTTTTTTGTAGTTTTTTAAACCAAACGTCAAAATTTAACCAGTGTAGAAAATTTTAACGCAATTCGGACACGGCCTAACTGTTTCTTTTTCTTGCAAATTCAAATCATTGTCTGGTGTGTTTAGTCTTATGAGAAATTTTTTGTAATAGTTAAAATAATGAAATTCCAAAGCGCAAGTTTATACATATTTAATACTGGTCTCCAAAAAAATATCCGATGATTGTACCAAAATGATACAAATGTGAAACATGTGGTCTTCTGCTCTTCTTGAAACTCTCCATTTTCGTTGGCAAAGAAATTGTTGTGGATGTCTTCTTTTCATTGAGGATAGATCTGGCCACCCTATGCGCATATCACACTGCGGCTTGTAATTTTCCATCAAGTTTTCGTTCAATTTTTCTTTCGTGAGTAATGAGAACTCCCCAATTCGGTTTGATGAGTGAAAAGAGCTCCCGAAAAATAAACTGAATACGCAGCTGCAAAATTCTATAGAATATAGTGACATATTTTTCAATACTGAAGTACGCAAAATAATTTCGTGAATCACAGATCTGGTCGTAAATTCATATGTAGATTCAGTAATTGTGAATATGGCAAAAGTTAGTCTTACTCCCGCCGCACCGCGAGCTGCCGAAATTATTAAACTTTAATTGTTATTTTTGCTACTAAAAACCAAAAGAAATTTTTCAATTTCACTGAACGTTTGTACTGAGTTTCAAATACATACGTAATATCAATAATAATTGATAATCAGTTAAAAAAAATAACCAGCGTTGCCGCTATTTGTTAAATTTTTCAAAGTTGGGTAAGAGAAAAAAATGCAGTAGATTAAATTTGTTTTTGAAAACTGACTATTAATTATTATCAGCACATTATAAGATGTGCTTTGTCTATACAATCTGTAATAGGATTTAATATAATTTTTTTCTAGGAATTATTAAATAGCTTTTCAACGAGTAATGATTTCAAATTGGACAGAAAAGTAGCTCTCAAACTATGAATTACTAATAATCGAAAAACCGAAAAATCGCTTATGACGACATAAGCTACTCTGTCTTATTACCACAGATATACATATATTTATTTTAGTAAGTAAAAATAAATTTATATTTATTGTAGTATATAAATAGAAGACATTTTAACTTAGGGTATATGTATTTTGGCTTTGAGTTTCAATAATTTGTATTTATAATTTTTTACTGCTGAAAATGACGGTTTTCCATAAGAGCAAGTTTGTGTACCTATACCTACTCATTTATTGAATATTTACTAAATTATTTATACAAAAACGTACATAGTAAATGCATAAAATCAATGGATCTGTAGGTATTCTATTCAGGCGAATGAAATAAAGCTCTTTCCATCAGATAGGTAGCTAAAAGGCAGCTAAAGCAATCAAATATTCTTTAACACGTCGCGTCGATTTGTTGTCCAAACTCATATACACTTCAATTAAACCTCTTTTGATATAAATTCGTAATTACCGTGCCATTGAAATGACATATTTCATTCAATCCATATACATATGTATATACAAAGAATATATCTGAATCAGACACAGCCACAACGTGTAACTCTTTACAACACATAGTACATATGTACATATGTATACGAGTGCGTACGAGTACGTTAATGTACCTTTTGCCTATATGTTAAATCGAATTCTCAATTCGCTTAATCATGCGGTTGTAACAAAAAATGTCCCCAATAAAATGGCCTTCAGAAATACAAATCACCTATAGTATCTCATATAGCATATGGTCATTGGTCAATCAATAGCTTTTCGACCGACATTTATGTAAATCGAACCACTATCAAATGAACAACAATGAAAATTCCATCACACAAAAAAATTAAATGGTTTTTTTTCTATATAAGTAAAATTTCATTGTATGAAATCCCGCTATTCCTGTATGTGAGAAAATAAATCAATAAAATGGTTGATTATCGTTGAACATATTTTTCTATTTTTCTATTTTCTCATTAAACATACAACAGGCGTGTTTTTTGCAAGCCCGGGAGAAATCAGACAAAAAAAACGACGTCGGTGCTAAACAAACACCGACGTCTTTTTTTTTGTCTGATTCCTCCCGGGCTTGCAAAAAAAACGCCTGTTATTGGTAAATGTTAAATGCAACAACAACTAATCCCCTGCAGTTCTAGCTAGACCCAGAGATTTCTTGGGGCCTAATTTAAACGCGGAGAAAAACTGTATTACCGCTGTGAATTACCGACAGTATGTATGAAAACTCCATTTTGTTTCTGTGATGGCGTCGCTAATCCCTGCTGTCGTCTTTTTTAACAATCGTCCTCGGAATTGCACAAAAAAACACCTACCATAACTAAAAATGTCCAACTTCAAAATTTATCAGAAGTCTTACTTTGTGACTTTTATTATGTTATTTTATTTTTTACATAAAATGACATACTACTTTTTCATTGGGGCAAATGAAGTAATTTCGTTAAAAATTTCCGAATTCGATTCCAAATTATCACATTTCCCATATAAATTCTCATTTCGAAATGAGGTAATTTTAATCAAATTTGCACGAAATTTGGTTGGAAATTAAGTTAAAACTTTATGGACACATCCCAAGTGGAATGCATCCATAGTGTAAGCCCATGTGAAACCATTGAACATGTCAGAATTTAATGTATAGAAAATAGAAAGAGAACTTAACAAAAACTAAGCTATTAGCTGTGTTTGGTAACGTGAAATTTCTTGCACAAATTTTCACAATTTTTCACAAATTGTTACTAATTCCTATTTGTTAACTCAAAAAAGTTGCAACGAGAGGGCACAATGAGAGATGAAATTATTTCCCCTCCATTCGATAACTTGCAATTTTTTGCTACACAAATTTCTGTGTGCAAGGAGTGTAAAAACTGTCAAATACATAGCTGTCAGTGTCTTTTACTTGATGTCGGCTGGGAATTTACAAAATATTGATTCAGATTGTCTTCATTCACTTGATGAAGATTCAAGATAAGTCCATCAAAACCGCTGTTACATTTTCGTTCGATATTTTTCAGTATACAAATTATTTTACAATTTAAAAATTAGAGGGTTCAAAATGATTTGTCAATGTTTTAAGTCTTGTACACAAAAGTGACATTTTATACAAAAAGTGGTTCAGTGCGTTTGTTAACTTTTGGACAAGTTCTTCCTCTCTGAGAGTATTTTCTCTTTCCATCAAAGTTTTACAAGTTTTTTTCAACTTTTTTCTTAAAAAAGATACCAAACAGACCTATTAACTATTAACGAAATTAGCAAATTAGCAATGAAAATATTTTTTCTGTAATTTACGAAATTACCTCATTTCGGCTCCAATGAAAACGTAGTTTAAAATACATAAATTAAAATTTTGCAAGCCCTAAAATCCCAACTAGAAATTGTTCGTTCCATATAACGTAAAGTTTTCGAGATATTCTCGCTAATAAATTAAAAAAAAAACCATTTTCCTCTATGCATTATGTATGTTTAAGGAATTCCGAAAAGAATCAGAATATTTTTAAAAATTTAAAGGGATTTTTAAAAGGAAGATAAGAATAAGGGATGAGTTATATTTAATTATGAGTTATATTTAATTCGTGATTAAATTAAAAATCTCATTGATAAAACAAAACAAACAAAAGTTTATTAAATACGTCGGTCGTGTAAGCTAATTAATCGAAAAAAGATTCTTCAGCAAAGTTTTTTTTTTTGGATTTCTCAAAAAAATTGCCCGAATGCATTTTGGACAGGGCAATAGTGTTTTTTATGGGTTTAGAGGTGAGTCAGTGTGAGCATACAAAATCATTGTCGAGGTTGAAAGCCTTTTCATTTGGCCCGCAATATTGGAATAGGGGATTTAAAAATTAGTTCGCTATATAATTACATATGTATCTTGATAATCATATATAATTCTCACAAACAATTTTTCTGTGTGAAATCTATACTTTTAAATGAAAAATTGAAAATCAAAAATAGCTGTTACCCACCCGCTTCGCTGGGCGTTATTTAAATGAAATAGCCAGAGGTTCATAACTTCACATTTCATATCGCATTCAAATCTTTTACAATTAGTATTTTCACAAAACTATCATTTATTTATTAAATACTATTCATCTTCTAAATTATTTACTATACTTTCAATTTTACTTTCGCAAACAGAAAAATGAGTTTATTTTTTCTACTATTTCATTGACCTCTTCATTTTCAAATAAATTTTGAATTTGGAAAACATAAATCTAAAAGCTGATGACTCAATTATTATTTCTAGTCAAAAAAATATTTCATTTTGGTACAACCTTTCTAAGATTTCAATGATCAATGATAAGGTAGTTCAATCATTAAAATAAAAAAATTCAATTCATGTTAAAGGCTGGGCCAAAATAAAATAATTTTTTTACTATAAATAATAATTAAGTCGGGAGCGGGTCATAATACTGTTTTTCAAAATTCTGTGTGACAAAATTCTGTGTGGTCAAAATACTGTAAGACCATAATTCTGTATGTCATTATACTGTAAATACAAAATTCTGTACGTCAAAATACTGTATGGTCAAAATACTGACTTGCAAAATTCTGTATTGTAAAATTCTGTACGGCAAAATACTGTATTTTCAATACAGTTTTTTTTGTATTTCCTTAATAAAAAATTCAGATGCTTTTAAATGCAAAAGAAATTTAGCCTAAACCCAACCTCGCACCTGCCCCAAATCCTATAGTTGGCCCAAGCAGGGGGGTTATACGCCGTAACTGAATTACAACTAAAGTGTTGAACAAAAACATTTGGCACGTCACCACTTTGTTATACCATGTTCAGGGGATTACAGGTTTATTTATCAAACAAGGAAAGACGGTTGGTTTATTAATGAGTCAAAAGGCCATAAGTTGGAATATGGCCTTATTTCACGTCATTAGACCAACTTCTGTAATATGGCCTTATGACGCATGGCCTTATGACACGGCACCGTTTTTTTCTTCTTTTTCTAATTTGGGCGATGCCAGACCCCTTAACTTTGGTCCCTTAACTCCTAATTAGGTACCTATATTAATCAACAATTGAAGCTTGCTTCTTATTTTAAGTTTGATCTTTTACTATCTCAGGTGGTGATAAGAAAGTTATGACGTCAGTGTAAAACCTTTTATAGATAGTCTGTATTTCAAAGTTCTGTAAAAATGCTGTAAAATAAATATCGTTTTGATACAGAATTTTGATGCACAGAATTTTTCAATACAGTATTTTGACCAACCAGAATTTTGCTTTACAGAATTTCGACATACAGTATTTTGCCCATACAGCATTTTGCACATACAGAAATTTGACATACAGTATTTTGGCTCACAGAATTTTGAATACAGTATTTTGCAACATACAGGATTTCGACATCAGCCTTTTATTGGCATCAAAATATTCACTTATTTTACTTTCAAAGTGTCTCAAAGTGAGAAATTAAATTTTTCAATGATGAGTTTCAATGAAAGCTATAACTGACCCCTTAGTAATTGTTTATTCATCAAATTTGATGCAATTTTCGAAATGCAATTTCCTTTGTTCAAGTTCAATTTTTATTCGTGTTTTGATTTGTGTGTTTTTTTAAATTTTAATTTATTAAGGGTAGGTATCTATGATATTTTTAAATATTGCCGTTTGACAAATTCAATAGACAATTTTAAAATTATTTTGAATTCTTTAATCATATAGCAACATAATAAACGATTTGTTTGCAAGTTTTATTCTAACTTTCAAGTGTTTAAAATAAATCCTAATCAATCTCATTCCTATGTACTTATAACAAAAAAAGCAATGTTTTAACCCTTCTTTAAGTTTTTATGTCTCTCTGTTTTGTGGTTCAGGCAAGATGCTTCCAAATTGGAACGATAATTTTATTGTTTTTTTTTTTATTAAAAAAATAATAATAATAAACATTAATTGTTGCTCTCATGTAACTTAAAAATTTGGTTTCACAAAGTTGTTTTAATAATGCTTTGGAAACGCTTGATTTTGTAATAGGTTTCTCCATTATTTTTATGTGTATAAAAGAACAAAATTATGACACAAAAAATTGTGTTCACTGTGGCGTATACGTACTTTTTTTAATTCAATTTTCAGCAAGAATGCTCCTCCGGTTTTGTTTGTTCTGTTTGTTATTAAAAGTAACTTCAAGGTTTGTTTGTTTGTTTCTTTCTTTGTCAATTTATTGCTTGCATTTCCGTAAAGGTTATAGGCATAGTAAAATTAACTTACAACAGTAGGTGGTTATTTGGCAAAATGCCCTAAAAATGCATCCACAAAGTTTGAACCCAATCGGATGAATGGTTTAGCAGCGCATAAGGCAAGAACAAACAAACAGACAAACAAACAAGCTTTCCTTTTTATATTATATTAGAGAAGAGAAGATTAAAAATACATTATGTAGATGACGGAAATAAAAAACCTTTGAATACTTAATATTATTTTTTTTTTTTTGAAATGTTTAACTAAAATTGTATAGTAGATTAATTTCTCTTCAAAAACGTGCTTAAACTTTGTTTGTCAAATTTATGGTTCTCAAGAAATCAGGAAAACACCTTTTCCAAGATGGCTAAATTGAAGAGTTTTCAAGCCTTTTATACTCACACTATGTAACGAAGCGTTACATTTACGCACCCCGTCCTGTATGCCGAACCCTAATTATTAACCAACCACCGCCAAACCTGTTCAAAAACCAGCAACGTAAATACAACCACCTTCAAACCAGTAATTATCACACCGAACCCTACCTACATATATAAATAATCAACCGAACTCTACCTACCGAACAACATCACCAACAATATCCTACCTACATTACATGCAATGTACGTCATCAACATCAGCACGAGCACGAGTATCGTATACTATCCACCCACCACCCAACGACTCATCAACAGCAGCAACAGTGCACAGCAGCATCATCACAGTGTGCAATTCTTATATAAAATGAAACATCGTCGCAAAAGTATTGAATTTTTACTTTAACTTTTTTATAGTTCACACTGTGTTTCGCCTCCGAAATTAACGTATAGATGTAAGAATTGTCGATCAAATCGAAGCTTACCACTCGTAGAAACTACTAAATATTTATTATTTGGCAAGTCGAGAGTATTAAGATTCCGGCGATATCAGTTTGTCTCAAACTACCGATCCCTACAGGTCGCTTTCATAATACCTCGTGTGTTATTGTAATCCATACCGCTTTAAGTAGATATCGTAGAGGTAGTGTTGTTATCCCTCGGAATTATCCCTGGGCTGGAATCAGATTCCGTTGATATCCCTGCTTTCTCCTTCAGAGTTAGTTCAGAGCCAAGTAATTTTCCCTTGGGTAAGCCTTGGGCTGGAATTTAGATTCCTATAACGTTCTATTCCCGGTTCACTTCTTCAAAGTGTACGTTTTGGGACTGAGTTTACTCCTGTAGCTCGAATAACCAGCTTTGATGTTATATGAAATACCGTGTTAGTTATTTTAAGAATAGAAATATTGTAAGTAAATAATATAATATAATAAACAATATCTTACATCTTCATTGCTTATATAGTCACTTTATAGCCTTGAATCGTAATAAAATCAAAGTCACGTGATTCAGTCGTGCATTTCATTTGAAAGAGATTTTATAATCAATTCAATTATATCGATTGAATGAATCAATTTGATTAGATTCACCTGCAAAATTCATTGAATCTATACTTCAAATAAAATGCACTACTGCTTAAAAAAAATCGATTCTATATACATATATCTAAAATATAAACAAAAATTTGTAAAAATTGTAAATTAAGAAATTTTAAATATAGGGCAAGCATTGGTTTCATGAAAACTAAAATCAAAGTTTTAATCAAACTATAAACATCACGTCGGAAAATAGAGAAATGATAAAAACCCTCCAATTTTGTGTACAGAAAACCAATAGGTACTTTGCTCTATAGAGCAAGAAAAAAATCGAAAAAAATTAATTCTTTGAAATCTTGGCATTTACTTTAAATTATCTAATTAAGTTTCTTCAAGTATAAATGTAGATGCTGAATTTCGTTGAGTGAGGAAGGCAATTTAAATGATTAACTTATATTATAAAGGAATTCCTTTTGTGTATCCTCGAACTGATGCAAACCCCTACATTCAAAGGTATAAATAAACAGTAAACAGGTAAACAGTCTCCTTAAAGGGTATTTGTCTAAAAACGGCAGCTTTTGTGGCTGAACACAAAGGCGTTGCTATATATGTACATATAGCTACAGTAAGAAAACTCCAGCTTTCTGGCTACAGCTAAAACTACAACATTGTGTTCAGCCAGTTAATCTTATACGACGACTTATTTTTGGTTAAATTCTCGATAATTTATTTTACGATTTTCCTTCAATGAAACGCTATGTATAAATGAATTACATAAAATTCACGGCTGATTCGCATATTTTCTCTTACATATTTACGGACAAAGCCTGAGTATATAAGAAGTTTAAATATTTTTTAGCTTTTTTTTTGAGTACCAAACAGAGCTGTTGAAGTACTGCAATTGCAGTCTTTGTACTGCAATTTGATACTCCGTACTACCGTACTGCAAACACGGCCAAAGTACTGCTTTTTTCATTTTCCATACACAAAATCTTCAAACCATTAATTTTCATTATTGCTGTACTGCTCCCAAATAAATTTTCTACGAACATACCCTTCAAATTAAAAAACGACAAGCCATTAGCCAACCACAACTGGATCACAAAATTTTAAAACTGTCCTTTACTTTCCTTTAAACATTGAAAAAAATGCTACAAATAAATTATATTTAACTTTCTTATCCCATATTTTAAAACTAACTAACGAAGTTAATACAGAGTTCCAAGCAGAAATCCCCAGATTTGATCAAAACAAAAATTGCTTAAATGTGACTGCCGTAAGTGGTATCCTTTCAACCAAGTGTTTATAGATGTATAAATGTATTTAGCTATATTTTAGTAAATTGCAAAAAATATTCTGAAGTACAAATATTATCAATACTCAAAATATTCTGATACAAATAATTAAGTATTTAATTGATCTCAAACGAAACTAAAAGCAACAGTAAAAACGTTCTTTAACTTAACAATGGACGAAATGTTTAAATTAATTTTTCTTTTAAAGAAAGAAAGATTTGAATCCAAAGTCTTAACAAAAATGTAAGCAATATTATTCTTTATATAATTTTTTTTCTTATTAATTAAACAATTACACATTACCTGCATATTTCAATGATGTAACTAAAAATTTTACTTTAACTATGTTTTTTGTCTTCATTAATCCCTTGCACACTATCCCACTGAGTATTAACACAATATGTCAAAAAAGTGAGAAACAAATCATGTACAGGGTGGCGCACGAATCGTGCTACAAAAATAAAACGTAATAACTTTTTTTCTGTGTGAGTAATCGGCTTATTTTTTTTTTATTTTGTAGGTTACTATTTAGATTTATAAAAATGGATGCTTGGGATACGGAGAAAAGAATTTGGATAGTGCAACGGTACCATGCTTTGCAGTCCGTCATTTCCGTCCAAAGGGAATTTAGGCGGGAGTTTGGCGGTAATCCCCCGAGTAGATGGACCATTATGAGGTTTGTAAACATGTTTGCCGAATCTGGAAGCATCGCACGAAGGCCGTACCATCGAGATGCCAATGTTCGGGTTCAGGATACAATCGCAGCAGTAGCATCTGCAATACAGGCCAATCCGAACGTTTCGACCCGAAACTTATCGGGGCAAATTGGAATTAGTAGACGGTCATTACAACGGATACTTCATGACGATTTAAACTTGTTTCCGTACAAAGTCCAAATTACTAGCAAGTTAAACCCTCAGGATTTGCCTGTTCGCCTGGAATTTTGCCAAAAAATGATATCAATGGCCGAAGAAGACAACACATTGATCAATTGTTTGTTCATGTCTGATGAGGCCCATTTTGATCTCAACGGCAATGTAAACAAGCAAAATTGCCGTATATGGAATGAGTCTAATCCAGAAATGCTCCATGAGACGGAACTGCACCCAGAACGAGTCACTGTGTGGTGCGCAGTTTCATCAAGGTGTATTGTCGGGCCGTACTTCTTTGAAGAAAACGGTGTAACCGTTACTGTCAATGGGGACCGTTATTTAAAGATGTTGAAGGAGTTTTTTTACCCAGAACTGCGCCGAAGACGTATACCATTCAACAGCGTTTGGTTTCAGCAAGATGGAGCAACTGCACATATAGCCAGACCAGTTATGGCGGAGCTTAACAAAAAATTCGCAAACAAATTAATTTCTAGGAACTCCACTCTTCGCTGGCCCCCAAGGTCACCTGACCTGACTGCACCAGACTTCTTTTTATGGGGTTATGTCAAGCAAGAGGTGTATAAAACGAAGCCCAGGAATTTAACTGAATTAAAGCAGTCCATAACGACAATAATTGAGGCGATCCCAACTTCAACTCTTCAGGCCGCAATGAATAATTTTTTGACCAGGTGCCGCATATGCGTGGGACAGCGTGGAGGTCATTTGCGGTCTATAATCTTTAAAAACAACTAACTATTTGAAATAAAATTTAATTTTCTAACCAATAAAAAAAAATAAATGAAATACATCGATTAAAAAAAAAGTTATTTGAATTTCTTATTGTAGCACAATTGGTGCGCCACCCTGTATAATAGTGTGGAAACAAAATATGACAGCCCATCTTACACAGCATGATATTCCAGCCTACACGATTTGACATGTATTAATACATGAGAATTTTTAGAAATGGTTCTAATTCTATCACACATTTCATCACATTTTTATTGAGGTTAAATTAAAATGTTGTGTGTGGTCAAAAAATGAAAAGTCATTTCTGTCCCACAAATTTGAGAGTAGCATGGAATTCTCTCCCACTTTCAATTTGACATGTATTAATACTCAGTGGGATAGTGTGGAAGGGTTTTAAAAAATTCGAAGGGGTGAAAGATATATAGATAGATATTTATTTAGATAAGTTTTACATTCGATACAATAACCTTTCAACTAAAATTATTTATTAAGGGCTTCTATGAGTACATTTTCGATTTAAACATTACATTTGGAGGAAACACAAAAAAAACCTCCATTAGAAGAAAAAAATTATAAATAAGTTAAATCACCTAAGATACCTTACAACTAATGACTAGAACAAAAAAATTAATAGAAATTAAATTAAAATATTACAATTTACAATAAAAAAAAAGAAGAAATAAAAATGACTTTAAAGTGACAAATTAAAATTTATACTTTCATGAATGAATCAATATAGGCAAGGGTGCCCAATGAGCCCAATTCTTTTTATCTTACTGACGGCGGATATAGAAGATAAATTAGGCAAAGGAAAAGACTGGAAGTAAACGTGGGAAACACGAAAGTGATGACTGAATCGGTTCAAGATGGAAGGAGGGAGAAATACAACAGTAGACTGGAGATGGAGAAGAAAGAAGATAGAAGAAGTAAAAAAATTGAAATACCTGGGGTATGTGTTCAAAAAGAATGAAGTGCAGGAGGCACATACAAGGGACAAAATAAAAAAGGCGACAGTGGTCATGAAGGAAGCTTGGGGATTGGGAGGAGGAAATTCGAGAAGGTATGGTAGAGAAAGATGTGGCTTTTCGATACTCTGGTGTGGACCGTGATGGGATATGGGGCGGAAGTATAGGGATGGGAAGTGAGACAAGAAATGGAAAGAATGCAAGAGCGGTACCTCAAATGGACACTAGGAGAAGAATGGCAAACTCCAGGATACATGTTGAGAGAGGAAACAAAAAGAGACCAAATAACAATAAGAGCAGGGAGAAGATCGTAGAATTATGAAGGGAAATTAACAGGTGTAAAAGGAAGCGAGATAGCGAGGGAATGTTTAGAGGAGATGAGAGAGAGAGAGAGAGAGAGAGATAGAGAGAGAAGGATGAAAGCGAGAGAGGATCACGATGGGAACAAGGGAGAAAAGGAACGAGGGGAAGGGAAGGAAGCGATGACAGTATGACAGGATACACGAGAGTAGTATGGGAAGACAGAAGAGAGCAGGAGAAGGAAAGACGGGAACTAATAAAGGAGTCGAGATATAACAGGTTGTATAAAGAAGTAATGATCGATGAGATCCCGCAATATTTGAAAGCCGGATGGAACGAAGACAGAACAAAAAGAATATCGAAAGTCAGGCTTGGGAATGAGGTGAGAGAAATATGGTACTAAAAACAAGAAGAAGAGAGAATATGCAGAGTATGTTAAGGTGAGCAAGAGACGTAGAAACATGTGATAAAAAGATGCAGGTGAAGCGGAGACGAAGGAAGATCAATAGGGGGCAAAATGAGGGATATAATGGACGAAGAAGGAAGAGGAGAAAAGTGAATAAAGCTCCTAGAGGTTGCAAGAAGGAGTAAGGAGGGAGGGATGGGAGAAGGGGAGAGGATTTGTAACCCTTAGAGGTGTCAATACAACACAAAAGTGAAAGAATTTTAAGCAAAAGTTTGAAGTTTTACAACACAATAAAATGCAATAATTCCTTTTTCATGACCTTTTAAAATTCAATCTAATTGAATCCTAATAGTTTTTAGGATTATCAAAATAGTCTAACGAAACGTGGCACCGCCGCGGCAGTGTACAGAGTACTTTATACTTAAAATATTAATTTACTTAATTTGAAGACACTTATTGGCTAGACCATTTTTGTCCATTTATGTAGCCAAACCAATGTAGTCGACGTGTTTTGGCTTATTGGATTATACATTCATATCTTTTTGTATATATTCTCAAATATCTGTCAAAGAATATTTCTTTTGAAAGAGCGTCAGTATCAGCTTTCCTTTTCTGCTTATAGTTCATCATTGGCCGCGCGGTAATATCATGAAAACATGATACTGTAGCATATTTTGAACGAGTGATAACCTATTTAAAAAGAAAATTAAAATTAACATTATTTCTGGTCACCAGTTTTTTAAAACTATTGCTTCATAAATTAAATAAAAATATAAATTTGTAATGTACCTAAAAATTCAAAAATTTCTTAAAATTAAAGAAAATCCATAACTAATAAAAGTTTGTTTATATCTTATTTTAATTTCAGTGATACATCGATATCAACGCGAGTGGATATGTTAACGCCAGCTATTGAAGTCTATAAACCGCCTCTCTGACATAAGGACGACACGGTGGAGAGCAATTTAGGTAATCCATCGACTAGTAGTGATTTCTAGCATAAGCAAAACCAATCTGAGCTTAAGGATAATCTATTTGTTCTTCCATCATAGTGTCAATCAAAAACAAAAAATAAATAATAGAAAGAAAAACAATTAATAGTTAATATTTAAATTGTATCCACTAATAGTTGTAAAAAATGAAACAAACAAAAAATAAGAAAAAAAAAGGTATATATATCGTATAAGAGAAGCTGAAAACATATACTATAGACATCCATTCAAACCATTCAAAGCAGCCAACATAATTTAGCTACCGCTTAAAAATTTGTATGAATTTCAATCATACAGATTAAATAAAAAAGTAAACATTAAATAATAAAAAAAAACACAACAAACTCTCCAAACTGTTCAATTCCATCGATGGAAATCCAACTAAGAAATAAACACATACTATTAGAATCATTTTAGAAGAAAAAAATCGCTGATATTCATAAAATTTAAGTATAGTAAAAAAAAATAGAGAAAAAAAACTTTTGTACCGCTAAGAAACGAAGTACGATAAATAAATTGAACATAATTTTTAAAAAATCCAATAGAAACATTTAGTAAAATGAGAATTTATTACAAAAAAAAATCTAACTTCACATTTTTTTTTTAATTTAGAATCGATCCATCCTTCGCTAGAATTTTTAGCACAAAATCCATCACAAATACCCACATTCTTGTGATGAATTTGTTGCACTTTTTTTGTTTCTATTTATTAAACAAAATTAAATATGATTTTATTCAAAATTCGTGTACAAAAAAAAAGACATAAAACACACTTAAGGAAAACAAACATAATAATTTCTTAATAAATATAAATTTAACAAAAAAAAACAAAAAACAAAATAAATAAATATATATTTTTGGACTGTGATTATTTAAAAATATGCAACACAAAAGCAATTCGAATATTGTTTTAAAAAAAAATAAATTTAAATTAATTGAAGTATGATACATAAGGAATTAAAATTAATAATTAAATTTAATTTTTAATTAATTAGAATTAAGCAGAGGAGAGAGTTGAAAAAATACCTACATACATAGTTCACAAGAGAATTAAAACAACAACGTTTAAAAAAAAATAAATACATTAACAAATATTTCTTGTTATTTAATTTATATAGGCAACGTTCTTATATTATATGCAATATAAGAAAAATTTGCTTTTGACATGTTTAAGTATTTAAACAATTTTTTATTTTAAATTTGTTACTTTTGAGAAAGATTATTAGCTGTGATTTTGATAAACAAAAAATATAATTAGATAAAATAGGTAAATATTACAAGGAAAATACAAAAAATATAAACAAACTATTTTGAGTTTTAAAAAAAACATTAAAAATTTATATATTTTTGTTTCTCGCCAACAATATAACTAATATTTAGTTTTTTTATATCATTTTGTTTCATTGTTTCGAACGTAAATCAGTTTTTTTATATATTTACTTATGAAATGAAATAGTAGCTACCTATATTTGCTCCTCTCTTATAGAACCCTCGAAGAATAATTTCTTAAAATAAATTAAGTTTTTAAATGGAACAAAATAAGTTCTAATAGTAAGAATTTAATCAAAAAGTCGAAATGATAACATTGACTTTTATTTTTATTTTTGTTTGTTAATTACGAGAAAAGGACATTTTCAAATCACAAAAAGAACAACCCATCCAAATTTTTTTGTATTGAAACACCAAACGATCAGTATTGAGGCATATCAGTGTGGCTACTGCTTTAAAGTTGATGTTTCCTATACTTTTACTGAAACTTCGTTGTTCTCTTCTATTCTGTTTATGCGGCCCTGAAATTTTGTGTGGAAGCTTTCCTTTAAACTGAAAGTAGGTACTTTAAAAACCTTTATAGGAATTCTTGGGGCTTAACTTAAGCGCACAGAAAAACTGTGTTACCGGCATGACTTACATACAAGTTATCGATACTTTGTATGAAAACTCCATGTTTTTTTCTGTGATGGCGTCGCTAATCCCCGTTGTCGTTTTTTGTCAACCAATTGCCCCCGGGGTTACAAAAAAATACACCTTATATAATTTGAAAAGATAAGAACTAGCAATTCGAAAAAGAAAATCGACCATATTAGGTCAAACTGACCAAAAACCAAATTTCAGCATTTTGAATTATAAGACGGTGTTCACATTGGACTTTCTTCTCCGACTTTTTTTGACCGTTCTGTATAATTATCTCACTCCCACTTCAGAGCGATAAAGAGGTGGCCAAGAAAGGCATCTCTTTCTCGCCATGAAGTAAGGTATATCCGTTCCGTTCCGATTAATAGTTGATAGATAGGAATGTGAGACGATAGGTTAGTTAAAAAATATTTACTGCGAGTTGAATTTCTTACGAAGTTATATTTTTAATGAATGATTTATTATTGCATTTGGAATAATTATGTATATCATAAAAAAACAACGAAGAGGACTCAACAACAGCCATCGACGAAAACTAACTCGAAACTCCACAAAAACTTAACAAAAGTTAATTCTTATGGCCAAATTTTCTTACAATTCTTTAATTCAAATGTTAGTTTTGTGAAATTTCAAATTTCTTTAAAATTAAAAAATTAAACTTCTCTAAAATGAAAAAATAAATAAGTGCGAAACATATTTAATATTTATAGTAGATGTATTTCACGAAAAAAAAAATACATTTCTCTTGATTTATTTATAATTTTCCACTTTCTTTTCTTATGTATTGTAATTTAATTTACTTTTAATTTGATTTCTTTAATTCTGGGAGCATATTAGGTATGCTAAGAAAACGGTTCCAAAATGCAAACGCAAATATCCTTTTTTTCTCTTTTAGAAATTTGATAAACTAGAAACTTGTTAACTCGTTTAGCGCATGAAAAGGATTTTTGCTCGGAAAATAGGCACAAATCTAGCAAGTTTTTTTAACAGAAATTCATAATTAATGTATTTAGTTTTTACTTTTATATTCTTCTTTTTGTAAAAAATTCGTGTTGTGGTGCAACAATTGGAGCAAGATCTTTATTAAATTTAATTTTTTGGGAGTCCATAATTTATTCCAGCAACAATCAAATATTTAAGCAAATATTCGTTCCGAAATGGCATACGCATGCAATGCAAACATTATAAGCGTATTTATGCAACGTGCGTCGTAACTTGTAAGTCTACAAAATGTGTAAAATGGTTTCCACAAAAGTTTGAATGAACGCCATCTTAAATTAAACAAATTTAAATGCTGTGTAATTTGGCGTGTTCATAAAAATGAGATCTCAGATATTTTTCTCACTCAAAAAGTGAGCAAACGAATCCAAGATTTTTTTTCTAAGAGTTTTGACAGCAAAGCTGAGAAATTGTGCTGAGAAATCCTGTTCATGAAGCTGATATTGCTGAGATCTCCGAGATCTCACTTTCCTGAACATGCCTATTGAATCAGCTATTCGTTAAACGTCAAAATATGTATAAAAATAAGCGTGTTCAGATTTCAAATTTATTTTTAAATCGAGAACCTCTTCCAAACCAATGCGAAACTAGAGCCGAATGTCTCGGAACGGTTAAGAAATGTAAGATACACATTTTTTAAGCCAGAAAGAAATTGGAGGAGAAAACGATTAGGTAGAACTGTAACCGCCATATTATTCACTCGATACATCCATATTGAAACTTAAATCCGGATGTATTTACATTGAATTTGTATACTTTACATCTGGATTTAGGTTTTAATCTGGATGTATCGAGTGAATAATATGGGCGTAATAGTTGCTAAGGCCGGCCATTCACGATACAAAAAAACTGCGCAAAATTAGGTTTTGCGCAGTTTACTTGTATTGTGAATGGGGTTGTTTGTTCTGTTTGTGCAGTTAACTGTGTAAAAATCAAAACAATTTTGATTTTTGCTCAAGTCTTCAAATTTGTGCAGTTATTTTGTGTCGTGAATGCCAAAAACTGTACAACCGCTCAGTTGAAAAATCTTATTTATGCAGTGCACATTTTTTGTTTTTATAATGGCTGATGAAAAAAAGTTCTGGAGCGAGTTTCTCGAACTTTGTAAAGAACAACCGGCTCTATGGAAATTTAAAAGCCCGGAATATATCAATAGAATAATGAAAAACAAAGCCTTCAGAAAACTGAGAGAAAAAACCCAGAAGCCGACCGGGACACTATTGTTACAAAAATTTATAATTTTCGGACAAATTACCGAAAAGAGCTTTTCTCATTAAAGTATCTTCTTTTTCGATTAAGAGTATCACTTTAGATAGAAGTTCATCAAACACATGTTTCTCCATGCGCACAAAATTTTTAAAATCAACTTGATAAGTATATTCTAGTTCTTTTAATAATTCTGTTTGACCTAATTTTTGTGTTTTTTAAATACATATTCTTAGACCACGCGCGTTTTCTATTTTTGCAGTGTTTTTTCTGTTCACTGCAATAGCAAGCAGTATATAGAGAGCTAATTTTGAACACATGTTCACTGAACAAAAACTTTTTAAAACTGAGAATTGTGCAGTTCACTTGTATCGTGTTTTGCACAAACCGACTTTCGTGAAATGTTAAATTGTGCAGTAATTTTGTGTCGTGAATGGCCGGCCTTAACGCACGGCAGTGATCTAACAAAAATGAGCGAATACAAGAAAATCATATATGACGCGCTCATAATGGTGGATATTTACTTTCACTTCGATGACAATTCGGAAAGTATTACAAATACAAGTAAAAGCATTTCCTTTTGTAAATTATGATCGATTTGTCTAAATTAACAATGCTGATCAACAATGTTGAGAAAATGTAGAAGTCCTAATTATTTTTTTTTTGTATAAATTAAGTTTAAATTCACAACTTTTCTACTCGACTAATCTTAATAGGCGTTTTTCTTTTTTAGTTCAGAGCAGAGCCTGAACTGTCAAAAAAATATGTTTGCTTCTTTTTTAGCTCTGATTGTTCAGAGCTTCAAATTTGTGTTTCTTTTTTAGTTCTGAGACCTGAGCATGTGCAGAGCACGCTCTGTGAACTTGGAATAAAATAGTAGAGTAAACGGAGTAAAATGCTGAACACAAACGAGAAGACATTTGAAAGGCGGGAAATTAAAAAAAATCATCGTCGAAACAATTAAAATAGCGGAAGAGACTGGTTGCTCTAGTGGAGAAGGTAATATAATAATAATTTAGTTAAATAATTTCTAATCATGACAGTTCAATGCTCAAGTTGTTTCATAATTAAATCAGAGAGCTCTAGAACTTACTCTGTTCGCTCAGACTCTGCTTAGTGCTCAGCTCTGAACTTAAAAAGAAAAATGCCAAATGCGAACACGGGCAGAGTTTTTTTTTAGTTCTCTGAGATATCATTATTATATATCATATTTCTGAACACACCTACTTCACAAAAGTCACAATGACTTTTAGTTAAGTTTATCAAAAAAATTTTGTTAATTTTCCGCAGCAAAAATTCTTGAGGAATTTTAACCAAATTATGTACATAAATCATTTATCATACAAAATTTTATAGTTAATTAACCACAAATCGTAAACTTAACCAATGGTAAACTTATCTAGTGTTTTACATCATTACATGAATTCAATTAGGGCCAGTTGTACAAATATTTAAACCGTGGTTCAGTAACTTTTATCCACCGATTTCGGCGGATTAATTAAGTTTCAACAGTGGTTTACTGTAAGTGTGCTATAATAACCAATTACATACTTGAACCAGCGTAAAACTTTAGTTAATCCGCCGAAATCGGTGAGTTAAAATCTTAAACCGAGGCTGAACCACTACTGATCAACTGGCCATTAATATGCTTTTGACCAGAGATTATGAATTATAAAGATTGGAATCCTCGGCTGTCATTCTGGTTTGCCTACAAGCTAAACGAAATGGCGGATGGTGGTGAATTCATATTTTTGCACTAGTGTCCATGTTTTAACGCATATTAGTGCAAAAATATGAATTCACCACTGCGTAAATTGTTGTTGCAATTCACATCTACTCATCGACACGAGATGAAATTACAAAAGCAATAATGTAAACAAATGGCTTTTGGGGGATGGAACGTACGAAAGATTCCAATCTTTATAATTCATAATCTCTGCTTTTGACATTTCAACTTACTTTTTGCTTTTCGTCGGTTATTTTACGAGTCAATAATATGGAGCTGGATTTAATTATTGAATTTAAATTAATTTACATCTGGATAATATGGCGGTTAGAATTCATATTTTTTCTCTTTCGGTCCTGTCTTACTATGTACATATATCTAAACGAATTTATTTAGTTTCGAAATGGAACCCAAGAACGCTGTTGATTATCTTGAAAAACATATATGTTACTTGTGAAAAGCCCCGATTTTGAGCGAATTTTCTGTTGGAATTACTTAATTCACACACAAATCAGGCTATGTTTCAGGGTTTCAAATGTGTCCCTATCTAAATTTTACATTTGTGACCTCTCTTTTAGGAGTGCAGAATAGTAGCTCTATTACCAAAAAAATTGCTTTCGATCGATTTTAATTTTCGTTCACTTTATGGCTGGACTAGGAAAAATCGCTTAAAAACCATGAATCGCTCAATTCTGAAAAATCAATTCGCCACGCCCCCTAGCGCGCGCCACCAACCGTTGTCCTATGCTAATAGTTTTTGGGTAATTTAAGATTTTTTTTTAATTTTTGAGAGATCGATAGATCAATATTTTAGGAAAAGACATTTTTGGATTTGGGAGATTTGATTTGCCCAATAAAAATAATTTGGTCTTTATTTCACTTTTCACAGTGAAATAAGCAACGGTTGAAACTTAACTGCACTACTTCTCTTTTCAAAAATGAAATAGATAAAGCTAAGACGATTGTCAGATCTTACAATATTGTCAGATCTGTCAGTGAAAAAACTGTTCCAAATGTCTTACAATCGTCTGAACACACAATTTCGTCTGACAATATTGTCAGACACGTCATTGTCAGATGACAATCTGACAAAAAATTGTCAGGTATCTTACAATCGTCTGAACACACAATTTTTATCATTGTCAGTCGATTAGGACATTGTCAGACTCATTGGTCATTGTCATTAAAAACATCTTACAATTGCTGACAATTTCTTCATTGTTCGAAATGTCAATGAGTTGGTTAAAGAGAGATAAAAAGGTAGCTGACAATCAAATTGAGAAGAAATCTACCAACCGTGTGAACGGACAATTTTTAATTGTAAGAAATATGTCAATTGTCAGCTAATTGTTAGCTATTGTCAGACCATCGACAGTTCCGACAATATTGTAAGATCTGACAATCGTCTGTACATACTTAGCTTAGGTAAAATTTTGAAAGTTGGTCTTATTTCACGGCACCTATACATTTAATTCTAAAGCTAAAATCATTTTTGTATATATAATTATTTTATAATATGTGTATATAGTATCTACGTTATTAAATTGGCAGTTAAATATTAAATATTAATTATTCAACAATTATTCAAAGAGATCTCATTCTCTTTAATTGCGATTAGTTGATATACTTCTTGTTTTGAATACCCTTTTTCTTCAAAAATTTAATTGCTTTGTTAAAAATAGAATTTCTATTATCTTTGTTTTTAAATATTTAATTAAAAAAAGATTTAAAATAATGTTATTTTTTTATAAAACTCACAATCAGCCAAACATATTATATTTTATCAGTCAAAAACAATAGCTTCTGATAAGAAAATTGAAATCATAGAAAAAAAAACTGAGAAATTAAATTAAAAAAAAAAAAACAAAAAAGATTATTAAAAAGCTCTTTTTAAAAATCGTGCTTGACAATATTGTTTCCATAATTAAGTGGAAAAATATAAGTAAAACAAAGAAGAAAAAAATTTAATTCAATACAAAATTCATAGTTCACTCATACTACAAAAAAAAAGAGATAAATAAAAGAAATAGTTGTTATAATAAATTAAAACATAAAGTTAAGCATAGAATATAAATAAAAACGTTGATTGATTTTATTAAAAATTTTAATATTTATTTATTCGTACACACCAAAAAAAAAACAATGTTACGATTGAAATAAGAATGAATTTTTTTATTTAAATTTTATTTTTTCACATGTAAACATTAAAAACACAATTTTAAATATTATATATTTTTTTAGAAGAAAAAAAAGATATCAAAAGAATGATGCTTTTATTGAAAAGTATAAAATATTTAAAAAATATATATAAAATAAATAAATAAAGTTGGCAAAGTAAACTATAGTAAGCAAACCATGTTAACATTATTTTTAGAATGATAGTTATAAAAAAAATGTCTGTCAGTATATATTATAAAAAAACACAGATGCGTATTTTTTTTATTTTCAAATTATAATTTAAAAAATAAAAAACCGAAAATGAGAGCAAAGTAATGAAAATATTTAAATAATATCATCAATATTTTTATGCAGTTGTTGAGCACGTCAAAAATAAAATTCATTGTGTACTACGCAAATGTTTATTGAAATGATTGGAAATATTTATATGAAAATTCTGATAAAAAAAGAATTTTATCAATAATAATAGAATTAACAATTAACTTTTTTCGTTATATTTTTTTTATGCTTTCATGCAACTCAACTGAATTGAATTGCAATAACTTTATTTTGAATTTTTTTTTTGTTCAACCTCATTTATTTTAGTTATTTACAACAAGAATGAATGATAAATTTTAACTGAGATGCGCTTGATGATTAGTTTTTTTTTTTCAAATCTAAAGAAAACAGAAAATTATCTCTGCTTTGTTCAGAGCGCTTACGGATTTGAAGTGCTTAAAAACAATAGTAGGTACACCTTTATCTTAAGAAATTGATAAACAAACAATATGGTTTTCCCAAAAGCACTTAACTAGGTATTTTTTGATCACATTATCTGATCCAACAGACTATCAATATTGGGGTATACCAAAGTTTAAAGATTCTATTTCTATTCTTGTTGCTTTAGCCATTTAGCTTAAGTCTTCCTTTTTTTATTTTATTTTACTTAAAATAAATGTATGTCTTACTTTGGCCTTTAGGTATTTAACATGGCGCTTACAGTCCAAGCTGAAAATTAGTTCTTGACATTTTTTCTGTAAAAGTGACCGAGTGACCTTTGACCTCCCGAAAAATTGTTAGTCCCCTTTCATACCAGGAAACTGAGTTTCCAGCAACTTTCAATTTATAGGTGAGAAGGGCAAGAAGTAAGAGGGGAAAATGAAATCTCCCCGGTCAACGATTTGAGGAGATTTTTTTGACATTCCTCGCTACTTTAAAAAGAAACAACAGAAAGTTTCCACGATTTTGTTTCTTCGTGTGAAAGGTACAAGAGATTTTTAAAGAAATTAAAAGAAAACGCCAAAAAAATCTCCGGAAACGTGTTTCCTCGTGTAAAAGGGGACTTAGCGGCGCTCATTTTTATATGTATAACAACACAATATGCCTGTTTGGTAACTTTTTTTTCAACAAATTTCCCAAAACCGAGTTTTTTTTTCTACTAATTTCCCAAAACCTAGTTTTGTCTCTATGGGTTTTGACAGCAAATTGTGAAAATTTGTGCAAATTCGCAAGAAATTTTACGTTACCCAACAGACCACATATAAGAAGGCTAAATATATACCAAAATCCAACTTTCCGGCATTGCTTCCGAAATTTTGCTGCGATTTTATGTCTAATCTTGTTTGGACTAAACTATTATAAGTTTAGCAATTCATACTTTTAGAGACCCTGTATCCAGTGGTTACCCCTATAGAAGGTTAAATAAGCGCAATTATAGTGTGAAGTGGTACTGGACATTGACATGTCCTTTCCTAGTTTCTATACAACATCCAACCAAATCAAATTAAAACTCACATTATGTATCTGTCGCAGTGTTCTTTCATTATTATGTCTGTTTGGTTATTCCAAATTCTAGCTACAAGTTGCTGTGATTTTTTTTTTCCATGCGATTTGACAGCAAATTGTGCTACGTCGTACGACGTCGTACAACGTTTCGCGTTACCAAACAGACATATTGTTTGTATAGAACTTAAAAACAGTGATCCAGTAAAACAACCAATTGAATTGAATTAAATATTCAGCCCTATCATGAATTCCATCGTAATCGGAAACTTGTTACGAATACCGAAAAAAACTATCACAGATTCCATCGTTGTGGAAAATCTCAAATAGTCATTACGAACGGATTCGGTGATAGTTTTTTTCGGGATTCGGAAAATTTTCTGATTACGATGGAATTCATGATAGGGCTGATTATTTCTCTTTGGTACTTTCGCATCTATAGCAACATACTGTCAAGTGTAGGGAATTTTTATATAACCAAACTTATACGAATGTAAAGACTTCTTTTATACTTTGCTCTCTAAAAAAGTACTCCAGTGAAATAGCCAATTAAATAACTTCTTTTAAATAATTATTATTTCTCTTTAGTACTTCCGCATCTAGCAACATACATACTGTCAAATGGAGAGACTTTTTTTTACCGAACTTTACGAATGTGGAACTCTTTTACCCATAGCTCGACTTTTCTCTTGTCAACTCTTTTATTCAAAAAATCAAAATCAATTGCTTCAGGCTTTCTAATTATATCATTTAAGATTATTTTTAAAATAACCAAACAAAGAAAAACGACATACATGTACGTAAACTTTTTCAGAGTTGTAGTATCCGGACGGAAAATTTTTGTTTCAAATAGAAAACATTCCATAAATATTTTTCAACAGTCAATTATAATGATGGAAGGTTAATTGTTTTAAAATTATAATTTTTACTTTGTTGTATAAATAACCATCGAACTATAAAATTCTATCGACGAGGCTATGTGCAATAGTGAAAACCACTCCCAATAGTGAAAAAATTCCTTCCATTTGATGAGAATCATGAAAAAAATCATACAACTGTAGAAGCAGCAGTTTCGCTCTTTGATCTACTGACCTAATTTATCGATTATCTTCTATAACCGTCTCTTGTATCCATATTTTCCCACAAAAGTCATAAACCATGAACTCTATATATGTATGTTCATAAAATAATATACAATATACAATATACATACATATCTACCTACATATATATGTACATAAATAGAGATTTACAATTTTCGAATCCTGATTATCGACTTGCCATCCACCCACTTTTAGCAGCCCATTAATAGAATATCTATACAGTGCTGTGTAAATTTTGATTGTTATTAAATTTGAAATAGAATTTAAAAAATATTATAATTTATAACAAAATAACAATAAAATAAAACACACGAACTTTCTTTGTAACTCACAACTACTATAATGTTACAGATATGAAGCAGGTAAATATAATATGTAGGTTAGATATACAGGATCATTCATTTCGTGGTTTCAAGTTGGTAGCGATGGCATTTGACACCTGTCAAACTCCGCTGTCATTTGAAGTGTCATAATATTAATTGAATGTTTGCCATTCAATGGTTCGCTTAACAATCGAACAACCCGTTAAAATTATTAAAACTTCCTACAAAAGTGGTAATTCAAACGTAGCCACTTTTCGCGCATTTTTCGAAAAACATTTTCTTCAGCGATGAGGCACATTTCTCACTCGGTGGGTACGTAAACAAACAAAATTGCCGCATATGGGGCTGACAAGTGATCGGAGAGGTGCCATTGCATCCAGACAAAGTGACTGTTTGGTGTGCTCTATGGTCGAAAGGTGTCATTGGTCCGTATTTCTTCGAAGATGCCAATGGCAGACGGTTACGGTCAATTCGGAGCGATATGGTCGAATGATAACCGATTTTGTTTGGCCGGCACGGCACGATCATGACTTAGACGATATGTGGTTCCAACAAAACGAGGCCACAAGCTACACAACACGACCAATTATGGCTTTATTGCCTGAGAAGTTTCCTGGGCGCTTAATTTCACCATATGGCGACCCCGATTGGCCACAAGATCATGCGATTTTACACCGCTAAATTTTTTTCTGTAGGGTTACGCAAAAGACCTTGTTTACGCGAATATTTCCCGAACCAACATTACTCAATTTATGGCCGAGACACCGACCGAAATGTGCAAAAAAGTGGTTCAAATTATCTCAAAATAATCGCATGCTGCGATTCTTCCCGAGGAGGCCATTTGAATGGTATTGTTTTTTACACTTAATAGCAAAGTACAAACTTTATAATGAAATAAAATTTTCATTAAAAATGTATCGCTGTGTGTGTATTATTTTGCTCTACTTTCGAAACCGAAAAATGAATGACCCTTTACATTTATTAAAACAAAAATATAGAACTTAAATTATATTCGTATAAATTAAACATTGAGCGTGAGAAGTTGTAAAGATAGAATTATGTGTAAAGCTATGATTAGATGGTCAAACGTAAATGGTCAATGCATTGAATGCTTGACGTCAGCAAAAATATCATCATTTCACTTTCAACGTAGATCGTGTCAATGCATGAAACGTTGACGTTCACACGAGTGACAGCAGTCGGTCAATGTTGTCCCAGAATGCATTGACGTGCTGTCTGTGTCAACGCGTTTTTTATAAATTGATTTCAACGTTAAACTATGACAATTTAACGACTTGACCACATTCGAAAACTTTGAGCGTTGATGGCGAGTTGATACGAGAAAAAATCAACCATTTTTCGCGTTAACGATTGCACCACGTTAAAATTGGCAGGCTACGTTGACCCGGTAAAAAATTCTGCTATGTCAACGTTGAAATACAGTCAACGCGCTGACGATCTTTCTGTCAATTTGTCCCAATTGCGTTGAAAGGGCGATTGCACGGTCATACAAAATAGTCAATGCATTGACCCCAAAATTCATGTCAACGCGAGTGTCAACGCAGCTGTCAACGCATTGAAAGTGTTCTACGTTGACGATTACACGCCTTGAGAACTTTGGGACAAAATTTGACGTGATTTTTACATCAGAGAGTCAACGCGTTGACCATTTGCATTGATCGTAGCTTAATAGGTAGCTTAAATAGGATTTAATTAAAAGTGTTTGCTACTAAATTCAACTTTTATGTAGGTACTTATAGTACTGCAGCTGATTTGACATTTCTCCCACCGCACAAACAACTTTCATCTGATTTTTCAGATGAGATTTCTTGTCTAAAAAATTCAGATGAAACATAACTAAAAACGTAACTTAAAGTCACTAAAAGTCATCTAACTTCTTATGACAGCTGGCCAATCAGATGCTCTGAATTCTGAAAGTTCAGATGTAAAATGTAATGCTTTGTAACCGCCCAATATAAAAACTACTACTAGCTGTGGTATTTAATAAAAATTCAGCTAGAGTAAGGTGAAATCCACTAGGACAACAAAAAGGATACCAGCAGACTTTACACGATAAAGTCCCCAATCTCTATTTGAGAATTCAAGAAAATATAATAAATTATGACAACAAATATTAAAAAAAAAAAATTAGATTCTCGAAAATGTTCTCTCGATTCTCGAATGTTGTACTCAGCGTAAGATAGAAATAGGTGTGTTCGATTTGTTCAACTATTGGCCCTATGAAGATTTAACAAGATTTATTTCTAATCCACTAGATTTGAGGATTAAATTTGTATGGTAAATCTTTAAGATTTGATGATGATTTTGGGTAAATCTACTTAAATCTCGGATAAGCGATCGGTAAAAACGTAGTATAAGGACAATCACAAGTTTTGTAGAGATTTTCAATGGAAAATTGATTGATTCACCGCAAGGCAGTATAATTTAAAGAGTAGGTACGCAATTCAAATGACTTGAATATATAATATTTTGAGCCTTTTTCGACTTCTTTTCAAAACGTATATGTCAATTCACAATTTTTTATAGAAAAGAGTAAATTCAAGCTAAAAAGTTCATCAGCACTGTAAAATATTACTTATATGTATAATATGAGTCAAAGCGTTTGTCTGTATTTGTTGGGATAAACATGTTTGTTTCCTTGCTGTATATTCGCATCCTTAACTAACAGGCTGAGTTGATATTTTGCCGCCATTAAAAGCTTCTTAACCGGTGATTGTATGCCATTGCCAGCCAAAGAGTTTGCACTTTAACGATAAGGTATATTGTATAGCTTCTGCTTCTACTGATATTATTGCGGACTTTGTTATATATGATAAAAAAGCATCCAGCTAACCAACCACACAGCCAACAACATCGGCTTCGACTAATGGATACAAAATGATTACATTCACATCAGCACATCAAGTAGAAGTAATTTCGTTTTCACTTTGTAGATTATCCATTTGAGCGTGTGACTTCTTTCATAATATGCACTGTACAAACATAAATACATACATATACACCTGCACACAAAATTACAATCGATACCTATGTATATATCCTGGCCAAGTCTATACAATATTATAATATAGAAGGTAGATATTATGAACTTCATTTGAATAGATTGTAGTCAGATTAGCTTTTTATAAGGCTTAGGCTTTAAGAGAAATTATTGCTTCTGACATTGAATGATGAGGGCCGCGGCCGTCGTTGCTCTCAAAGATTTATTATTCACTCAATAACATGTGAAATTGTATTTTGAACATACATACATAGATGGAAATGTACATATATACATAAAAAAAACCAGCACATATTTTTTTGTTAAAACATAATCATGTCGATTATGAAATCCGCAATACTGGATCCGCAGTGATTCTCAGTACAGTGTTCTTTTTTCTTTTCACTACAAATGGGTAAAGAGAAAAGAGAGCACCGTACTCCGAATCACATTGTCAGATCTGTCAGTAAAAAATCTTGTCCCAATTTTTTTTTTTTAAATGTGTGAACTTAAAATTTTATACAATATTGTCAGACACGTCGTTGCTAGGCCATTGTTAGACAGCCAACTGACAAAAATATTGTCAGATATCTGACAACCGTCTGAACATGTCGTGACACACAATTTGTATTATTGTCAGACCATTAAGCAATTGTCAGCAAGTCAGATGTTGACAATTTCTTCATATAGTTCATTAAAATGTAACTAAATGCATCTTGTATTTTGAACATTTCAATGATTTTTCACTTTTCTATTAAACAAAACTTGTAATTTGTCTTACAATGCATGTCAACGGAACGAAAAAGTTTTCGCAAAACAATATCTCATGCCAACCTTTGTGAAATGACAATTTTCTACTTGACAATATTGTCAGAAAAGTCATTATAAGGCCATTCTTACAGTGAAATTGTGAGACCTTGGTACAACATCGTGTCAACTGAAAATAACCTTCTTGGTGTACTCCCCAAACCTACCCATTTGTACCATTTTTAGCCCGAAAGACTGTCAAAGTTCATATAAAAAAATAAAACAGGTACAATCTGGGAATTTTGGGCAAGTAAGTGAACAGACCTAATTGTTCATTGTAAAGGAGTTGCCTATTGTCAGATCATGGCAGCTTGTCAGAGGATTAATAGATCTGACAATCGTCTGTACCTTATTTAGCTTAGGTGCACATGATATTAAATCGACCAAATTTATACTCACGTGAACTTTAGCACTAATTGAAAATGGTCTGCAAAAAAACAACTGGCATTGGCATACTACATTGTTCTAAGAATGGACTTATAATTTTTATCTTTGCACTTTTATAAAAAATAATGCCATATTTGAAAGAGTTGGTAACACCTTCTAACTGTCAAAAAAATACATTATTCTAATAATTATCACCTAAAATGTTTAACTTATTTCACGCTGTGTAATGGTTTGACAATAAATAGAAATAATCTGATCTAAGGACAGCCCAGCTCTTGTTTCATCGGGCTACGGCCCTGATTGGAAGTATCGGAGAGTGTTAATTTCATTTAAAAAAATTAATATGATTTTGTATATTCAACGAGAGTTATTGCGCTGTACCATCAATATTATTAAGATAACCTTCAAATTATGTATTTAGCTTTTTGATTGATGATTTTTTATCAGTAAATTGGTTCTTTTAATATTCGGTGAATAAAGTTAATAAAAAGTATGAATGTATATATTTGACAAGATCTGTCAAAATCTAATTATTAATATCGATTATGTAGATAATATTTTTTTTTATGTACATATGTGTTTGTACCAAAGGAATGTTTGATTCTGAAATTTTTAATTAAAAAAAAATAAGTTCACTATTTAGTTTGAAGTTTTAATAATTTTAGTCGCACTTGCTTCTTTTTTTTGTATTCCTTTCTTTATTGGGGTCAAGTCTTTGTAAATCCAAATAAATATCGATGAACAGAAAATCACAGCTGACAGTTATTATCTATATAATAACAAAATATAAGTAATATGGTTCGGTAAGGGCATAACTGGATAACTGCTGAACCGATTTTACTTATTTTGTTTTAAATCTTCGTAATAGCGCGGTTTGTACGAAGAGAAAAAAATTTAAAAATTGGGTTAAAACTGAAAGTACTTTTTTCCCATAGGATTTTCGTATGAAATCGTGGCCATAACTCACGATTTGATTTCCAATCCATTAACACGGTCTTTTAAGTGGTTAAAATAAAATCCGCCTGCTACGGCAAGCCCATTTTTATAATATTTAAGTTTTCTTTTTATTTAACAGACATAGACAACAGGCATTTTTTAATCAAGCTCCCTTTAACATAAAATATGATATATTTAAAGGTAAAATGTTTGAAAATCTGCCCTCTGCCACGCCCACTACTCTTACGTTTTTTTTAATAATGTTTATATAAATATAAAATTTTGTAATTGAGCAACATATAGAATTAAAGCATTAACAACCATAATTTTTCCCACCCACTGCCACTCCCATTTGTGTATATAAAAAGAAAATCCATTTCGTTGAAACTATAATTTTCGAAGCAACTGGACCGATTTGTATGAAATTTTTATAAATTTTCACCGAATTATCACTCAAGCGGATTCGCATGTTGTACCGACAAATCAACTCAATTGAGTTATGAACATCAATATACTATGTACTCAATTTATAAAATCTTTCTAAGTTCTCAATATCTGTTTCATATAGGAAGATGTGTTTAATTTTTGACAAAATAATTGATTTTTCAAAAATAAACTTTATTTTTGAAATTAAACTCAGATTTTTTTTTCCATATTTCCTATGCCTTGCCATAACATTTTCTATATTATCCTTTTACTTTTAAATGAAAATAGTTAACACTAAAAACAGATGAAGGCATAAAACAGATCTGTTCGTATTTAATTAATTTATCTCTAAAACATTTTAAAAGCGCAACATATCATTGAATTATTTTTTTTTATATAGTTTTCAAATTTAAGCCTTTAAGCTGGTTGCATATAGAGCTCAACCAAAAGAAAAAAAAATTCAGAATGCCTTAGTTTAAAAAATAAAACATAAAATACAGAAATTTTTGTAAATAAAAATCCTTCTGTAGATTTTGTAGAGAGTGTAGATTTTGTAGTTTTTTGAATCAAATTACATATAAAATAAATATCATTTAACACAAAGCCAATCATTAAAAAATATTGCTTTATTTAATTTTTATTTAAATCCATCCATTTCGTCCATTTAATATCAAATGCTTGAATTAAAAACAAAAATACTCATAAGGTATTCGAATAAAAAATAAAAAACACTAAAAATTGATCAAAAAAGAAAATTTTAAAAAAGTATAAAAAGAAAAAAACGCCGCATCATAAAAATTGTAGTGATAAAAGCTTAGCAGAAAAATGGGATAGATGAATAGTTGTTATACTAAATAAAGTTATATACTTTAAGAAGCTGAAATAAATAAAAAAAAAAAACACACACACATGAAACACATTTTGATATATGTAAGTATGTCAGCTATAAATTAATTGTTAATATTAATTGAAAAATTAATTTAAAAAAATGTTAAAGTTTGAATAAAAAAAAAATATATTTACAACATACCTACACATTAAAAATAAATAATAAATGAGAAACATTTAATGTTAAGCTTAGATAACGTCGTATATATATACATTTTGTTTTTGTTTTCGTTTATGAGAAAATATAATTAATAAAAAAAAATTCACTAAAATCCCAAAAATATAAATTTACATTTTTGTATAAAAAAAATATAAAAACAAAATTATATCAAAACTAAAAAAAAAAGAAATATATATAATAAAAAAAGAACAATAGATAATACATTTAAAAATGTATTAAACACAGCGATGGTGTTGGTTAATTAATTGTAGTTATTATATATATAAACGAATTAACTAGTGTAACGAGATTTATATAACAAAAAACAAAAAAATTATACTAAAATTCTAATGTAAATGAATGTAAAATGAAATTATAATGAATACACACTTTACGATTTAAACAAAAAGTAAAACAACAAAATCATAATACTTTAGTATGTAAGAAAAAAAAAAATAAAAAAAAAAACAAAATCAATACAAAAACAAGTTAATGAATAATAATACTTTGTAAATTAATTGATTATTATTATTTATCGAAAAAATAATAATAAGATCAAAGTGAAAACTGAAAAGAAAAAAAAAAAAAAATGATAAATAAACGTTTTATGAAAATGAAATTTTTTGAAAACTTTGTCTATTTATTTTTGTTTCTGCAGAGGTTTAATTCAATTTAAAAACTAACCTGATACGGGTAAGTCGAAATCAAAAAATTCAAGTACAGACCCTGATTTTACTTTTATAGGGTTATTGCGGAAGAGATGCCGGATGGCCCAAAAGTCAGATTTGTAGTCAACCGTGTCAACATTTTTTTTTTTGTTAATTTGGTTTCAAAACACAAACGAAAGAAATAAAACAGGGGCCTATTTCACCAAACACTTTTCACTTTTCACTTTGCAACTTTGCAAATTTTGTTCCACCAAACGCAAATTTGCAAAGAGGAAATTATTGAATTGAAAAGTTTGCCTCTTTGCAAAGGCTTTGCACTTTGCAAATTTTCTGAAACACATTGCACTTTTACTTTGCAGGAAATTTTTTTTTGCAAAGTTGCAAAGTGAAAAGTGAAAAGTGTTTGGTGAAATAGGCCCCAGGTTTCTTTTTGAAGTTAACTTGAAATATTATGTTTCACATTCTCTTTCGTAGCCTGGAAATTTTTCAGTTCGACGCTAGCAATCGTTGCATATGGAAGTTAAAACCTATTTTGTTGCAAGTTAGTATTTTAGGTGATTGAGTGGTTTGGAATGAAGTGGCTCAAGTGACTTTTTTAACTTTTGCTTTTTTAACTTGTCTGCTACTGTGTGGCATCTCTCCCTCACTCCGTCGAGAGATGCCGCACTTTTTGCGAGGTAAGATGCCGCGTATTGAAATTTCCCGTTAACCAAAATATCGGTGCCCTTTAACACTAGAAAAGAAACAGTTCGCAGAGGTTCTCACCTTACCAGAAGCTATAATTTAAAAAAAAAGTTGAGAAAGGATTATTGAGTCCGGTTATTGATCCAAATTTTAGTTCAGAATGCTGGAAAAATATTTTTCAATAAAATGAGAGAAGATTGGGTAAAATGCACCAAATACTGGAAATAGTTGCATGAAAAATGTATACAATTTACAAAAAGGATAAATTGTCATTTGTACTGACTAAGGATCAAGGATCTTAGATAAAATAAATATTTTTTTTTCAATGATCTTACACTGCGGCAACACTCCCTCACTAGTTGGGAGAAGCGCCGAATTCAGTATAATTTATTTTAATTTATTTATTATTTAAACATTAATTTTTTTTGTTAAGTCTTTTTTATGGTAGAACACAAATCCATTTTTAAGTTTTATAAAAAAAAAATTGTTTTTTGTTAATGACACAACAAAAAATTGAGTTTTAAAAAAGCGCGGCATATCTCCCGCAATTACCCTAGTATACAAATAAGTTTGGTTTTTTTTATATATATATTTTGCGTGCACTAAAGGGAATGGGAATACCCTTAAAATGTTTTAACACAGCACGAGCGTTTAGGGAAATGGGATAGGATTTAAAAGGTAATACCGATGCACATTAGTTTTAAATGTCTGAACATCGCAATGGGTAGGAAAAATTGAGCCGGGTAAAGCATTCCACATTCATGTAGTGCAGCTAAAGAAAGAATCTCTGTACTTAAAAGTAAACATCCAAAGTTGGGCACAAGGTTAAAGTGATGGGCGTTCCCAGCGGTACGAGTATTACAGCGAATTTGTTTAAGGGGAGGAATGCAGCTGGCTATCTCACTAGAATATTGTCTATTGAAATAACGATGGAATAGTGATAGACAGGAAACATTGCGACGCGACGGTGTTCGAGAGAAGAAAATGTTTATAGTTTTATCTTTTTCAACGCTCTATTTTGGATTCTATTGAAAAGACTTAAATGCGTGATTGGAGCACCTTCCCAGATATGCGAGTTGTATACTCAAGCTTTGGACGGATGAAGGCTTTACAAATTAAAGCCAGATCAAAAGGGGAGAAAAATTTCTTTCAACGCCGAAGAAAACCTAAACACTTAGCAGTGTTTTTGCCGACGTCGAATATGTGATCATTCCACAAAAGGTGGTCTGTGATGCTCATACCGAGAGCTGAAAGCTGTTCAGTTTCTTCGATGCAAGTGCCACTCATGAATAGTGGCACACTGATACAAAAATTTAAGATAACTATGTCATACACCATTAAGAAAAAGCTTGTTTATATCGAACAAAATTTGAATACAAAAATGTCGGTGTACTGTTGTATGTAAAATATCACTTTGCAACAAAATTTGTAGCAAAAACTGTTAGTAATTATGGTAGCGATACCTGCCATTAGTCGTTAACGAGAAAGTCGAAAGTCAATACGTTGGACTTTCTCGTTAACGGCTTCACCGATTTCAATCGAAATGTTTCTACATGACGAAGAAAGTAGAAAATAATTAATATTGCATAATAAATATTAAGTAGTAGCCTGTGGCGTAATGGTTAGTGTGTTGGACTGTTACGCCGAAGGTCTTGGGTTCGTTTCCCAGCTTATACCACCTAAAAACAGAAATGTTTTTCACGGGTTACTGCTTCTTGCGAGGAATTGATAAATTCTCCAAAAGTATCTCTTGCCATGAAAAAGTGCTTCTCACCTTATCCGTTCGGATTCGGCAGAAAATTGTAGGTCCCCTCCATTCCTGCGAATAACACGCACACAGGAATGGTTGAGAGTTGTAAGTCACTAGGCCCTGGTTCTACATGAGCTGTTTATTTATTTATTTAAATATTAAAATAAATTCTTTAACTTTATAAATCATTTTTTCATTTAAACTTTTTTTAAAATGCACGATTGGGTCGCACGAACTTGCTCTTAATATGTGCGGTAACACTGTGGTTGTAAAGTCTGAATAATTAAGATCTATATTAGTCTGATTTTAAAAGAAATGCATATTTGCAGCTTTTAAGATCGAACGCAAATGTTGCGAAGCACCTCAGCGTGAAGATAGCACCGCCATTTTCGGATTTCAAAAAACAAAAAGTTGTGCTTTTTTTGAAACTCGAAAATGGTGGTGCTAACTTCACGCTAAAAAAATGGCTAGCCTCTAAAAACCATACGCTTAGTACGATTTTTTTTAAATGCAGCACTATCAAGGAATTAAAAAAAAATTGTGGTAAGTTATGACAAAAAGATACAAAAACAAGTTGAATATTAATGACATAAAAATCTCAATTTCGCCTAAACTCGACTTTAGCGGTTGTGTGGTTTGTGGGCACAGATCAGGCACTCGAAATCTGCATGGCTTACCTTTTATACTTACATAAAATTCACAGAAATGTGTTTACATATATATGTATATTTAATCTTTTCAAATCATTAAGCCGTAAACTGGATGGCTATTTTTTGTTTCTATATTTTTAATTCTATTTTTTGTCTATTATTTTGACATTTAAGTTTAAATCGAAAATAAACTATTATTTTTTTTTATTTTTTCGGGGCGTCGAACCTCCTTGAATACATACATCACGGTCACTCAAAAAGTTTACCACCCAAATTAATAATTAAACTTGAAGAAAATAGCTCCGTACTTACAAGATAGATTCGATACTAAATTACATTAACCACTCTCACAGTCAAAACCAACACACCATCGATTCTTGATGGCTTTAATTTAACCAATAAACAACAATTTTTTCAAAGCCTCATCGTATCGGGTTAATTTATCCTTTAATAGGTTGACTGTATAGTGTTCTTTTTGTTTAACCTAACTCTGAACTATGGTAATTCCGTTGGACATGCAATCTGTTATGGTGTGTGGATGGACAATAAATTTAGAATAAAATATATAGCTTATATTGGGAATAGGGTTTTGGTTGAATCAATCGCAATTCTTCCTCAACAATGTACCTACATATAGGCACCTATTTCTATTTGGTTGCTAATTGAAGCTGAGTATAAGTTATATAAGTATGAGTATAGCTGTTTGTTGTCTAGTGGAATATATTTTTGTTGAGAACAAATATCCTTAATATGAAAAAGTTTTCCATTAAATTTATCGATTCCATTTCATTTTCGTGTTCGAAGGAATAATAGGGAAATCATAAAGTTTTCTATGCCACATTATGGATAGAAGTAGTTAACAGTTTATATTACATGTTTTGCTATATTGTAGCTACATTTTTACTTTTGAAAAGTAATGGACAGTGGCTTAATTCTTCCATAGTTTCTGGTTCATGATGCGGCGATGAGCTTTATAGCTATAAGAAAATTATTTATATTTGGGGCCGCAATTCCACACAAATTCTCTAAGTGGATTTATCTCCATTAATTTAGAATTAAATCATATCTGTCATCTAACAACCATCTAATTTTAAATATGAGATTTTATTATTTTCTATTATTAATGTCCGGATTTAGCAATATTTAGTAGAAGACTTAACACTATTTCAATAGTGTTGAGTCTTCTACTTGGCTGATTTATTTCACTAGTATATAGAATTTGCTATGTTAAAAAAAACCTTCGTTTATGTGATAAGTTCCCGAAGGAAAAGTTACTTATCGTAACCTAATAACGTAATAACATCTTCGAAAATGAAACATTTTTCAGGAGAACAATTTAAAAAATAAAAAAATTAATATTATTCACTCAATTGATCCAGATTAAAATTTAAATCCGAATTTAAATTCAATTAATTTACATTCGGATTGAGTGAATTATAACATGGTGGTAATAATCTATAAAGACAAAAGAATTCATAATGTATAGAGTTTATTTAACCATAATTCAGTCTAAGAACGAAACACTCCATATTAAGTATAAAGAAATTGGCACACAATTTTAAACAGCCTGATGTTTATGAGTAGGCAAACAAACTATTTGTAATTGTCGAAGTAATATTTAGAGGTAGTATGATACTAAAAAAATACAAATTTAGACTTTAATAAAATTTTAAAATGAAAGTAAAATTTAGAAAATCCTGTTTTTAACCTAGTTTCATACTAAAAATGCTTTAATTAATATTGTGCTAAATAGTTTAAAAATTTGCGCCATTATTTTTAAATGAACATATGTCCTAGAATTTTCCAATATGTATAATCCTGAATCCTGATTAAATTAATCGTAAAATATGATTAATGTGAATTTGTGAAAAGTACACTGTGGCGTATACGTATTTTTTTTTTTTTTTTTTTACTTTACTTTACTTTAAATGTCGAAAGTCAAAGTGTTATTCTATTTCTCCAGCGTTAGGTCTTTTTGCCCAAAACCATAAAGCCCACATTTAAAATCCCATAGCGCCCAAAATAACTTTATTAACATTTTGTTGTTGCACGATTTGGGCAATATTACCGAGGGCTTGGGCGTTATGACATTTTGTTTGGATAATATGCACATCTTATTTAAAATAAGCGTTTGGTTATAACACCCAAATAATAAAAATGTTGTAGCGGCGTTAGGCAATAACGCCCAAAGAAATAACCCCCAAATCGATTTGGAAATACCGCCTACCTCAGAGATATGACAAAAGTTGTTTTAACAAAACAAACATATTTTCAAGAAATTAAATTTAAATAATTCAGAGTAAAATTTCATCAAAATTAGTCGAGCGAGGTTCTCAACACTGTATCCTTTAATTATAGTAAGTGAAGCTTAGAGCAAAGTTTTCCATATTGCAAAAGTCAAGAATAATGACGAAACGTTGGGAAGAAGATAAAATAAAGTTTGTTTTATTTGCATTTAAATTCAAATCGACCAACAAGCCTGCATAAATATCCACACAATAAAGTGTAAATCCTACGAATTTTTATTTAATCGAAATATTTTTAAGATAACAATTTATCTGATAGCATCTATCTTAATTCTTAATAACAGTAATAGAAATGTAGGTATGGGTACTCATTATTGAATGAAATTGTAGATTCTTAATTTTAAAGAACCTCTTTATAAAACAACAACGATTTCTTGCATTTTTATTTAACATAAATCTTTCAACTTTCTTCCCTATAATATAGTAGTGGATGCATTTCATGTTTCTTTAAAATGCACAACTTGCCTGCCTCCATTATAAAAAGATTGCGTGCATTTAATGCATTAAGCACACGTTTTAGTAAACCTAACAGGTGTGACAGTTTAATCACTCTCATCTGATTGCTTATAAGCAAACAGTTTAAGTATGGAATAACAGTTAATTAAAATGCAACATGAAATCAATTTAACGCGGTAGATACAACCCAACAATTATACATATATTTTAAATTAAATCACAATTTGTTTGCATTTTCCAACTCATTGGGGAATCATTATTTCCGGTGTTCATTCGCTTCTTCCGGTCAACTTGGCCATCCACTGCCATCAATATATAGGTACTCGTATACTATAAGGTACCAAAAAAACAAACAAAGCACACAATTTGCCACAAAATTTACGACATAAAAGTCGGAACAATTCAAATTGAAATAAACACGTACCTCTTTAGTTACATAATATACATATCTATATAGAAAGTTATAAATGCATGTATAAGTACAGTTCTTGAATTTTGTGTCCCTAGAAACTCTCTGTTTGCATGAACCTTCCTTTTCCCAAAAGTGAAATGTATAAGTGCCATAACGGGCTCTTACCGTTAATTATGCAAGCATTTTGGCATTTTGCCTTTCCTTTCCAAATCCAAAAAAATGAGCAAAACCAGATATAACGTTGTCTGTTTTTGAAAAGGTGCAGGTGCACTTGCAATTAAGAAGGAACTCTTGACAACGACAATAATGCAAAGTCGAAGTTTTCTAGGAGGGGAGGTAAATTCGGCATAGGATGAGCTGTCTCTAGCTTATAACTTAAATATCGTACACAAATACTATCTCTAAATTTGAATGCAATTTTGAAAACAAGCTTTTTTTCGTTTATACATATGTACATATATATTTGTGTCGTCTTATCTTTATCAAGATTGTATGATTGTAATAGAAGGTTGTTTCCGTTAGAAAATGAAAGGAAGGGTTCTTCAAGCCCCTCCCCCTTGAAAAAGAAAAAAAAAAACACGGATTTCCGCAAAACCCAAGTAGGCATAACATTAAATTTCAATGACAGCATACCTATGCAAATGAGAGGAATTATAGAAGACACAATGCAATGTGCAAAATTAGGACATTTTGCGGTACCTATGTACCAGTACCTAACATATATCTATATTTTCTATGTAATTTTTTTTTCCTTTTCTTGTTGAAAATGACGGTAGTTTTTAGACTTACAACTGATAGCTTTTGTTATTTTGGTGAAAGTGGAAAGATCTTTCTAAGGATTGGAATTGTTGTAAGAATTGCGAAAACTTTAGTAAGAAGGTTTACGTAACGGGGATTAATAAATATAGAGATATTTTGAAGTTTGAATGGTCTATTTTAGAATTCCCTTGAAAACTCAAACGAATATAGTCTTTAGCCAAATAACCCAAGGTGAAAACAAAATTAGTTTGGAAATGGAAAACTTTAGATCTAAGTTTTAAATTATATCACAAATTTGAGGGAAATTTGCATCATATTGTATGTATAAGAAAAACACAAACCCATATAATACTACCTCACCATAAACTTATTATGTATTCAATTAGATATTGAATCCTTGATTTTCATTCATTCAAATTTCCAGACAAAGTTTTGTCTGGCATTTAATCTACCTGCTAAATACATACAGAAATTATGATAATTAAGTTGATTTTAACTTTAAATTTATCTTCTTTTTTTTAATTCGTTTATAGTAGATTTTTTTTTAATTCAATCAATTCATTTGTTAAATTGGTATGTTTAAGATGCAACTAGAATGTGAATGAGTATCTCTAATAATCTATTTTATTATTTTGTGAGGACCACTTTTCAAATAAGTTTCAATGACTTTTCAAATTTTAGCAGCAATGTCATCTTCTCTTGAAAATAAATATTTAGGGCCAGTTTCACAGTGAAGTAAGTGACACTTAGGTGCCAAATATGGAAAACTAATTCCCAATATCACAGTGTAAACTTATCGGAATAAGTGACACTTAAGTCTCCCATGTTGGGCATTTAAGTTCCACTTACTCAGGTAGTAAAACTGCGGCTAAAGTGCCAAAATATCAAAATTAAGTGCCACTTATTTTGTTAAGTGTGCACTGTCAAACTGGCCCTTACACCCTTATATATTAACACCTATAAATAAAAATTCTTAGTTATCTTCTAATTTACAATTTAACTTAATTAACGTTAGTCAAAAATTAATTCACGAATTAAAATATATTTATAAATAAATATTTGGCGTTAAAGCCTAGTACGCTGCTGATGCGAAACGAAATTTTTCTGTGATCTCCAAACAGACAACGAAACGCTTGCGAAAACACAACGAAAAATATCCTTGGAGAGTTTCACTAATTCCAAAAACAAAATAAAATATAAACGCTAAAAGTCAGAGAAACCAATGATGTAAGAAAATGATTAACAAAAAAAAAACGCAAATAAAACTCAAATGTCATTTTTCCGCACACAATAAATAGTCTGTATAATTAAATCAGTGCGAAAAAGGAGCGGAGACTTCTCCAAATAATCTGCTACAATTATAAATTTCGCTCTTCGAACAGCGTACGGCAAAACCAGAACGAAATTTTCCGTTTATGATTTCGTACTGTAATTTTTGTATGGGATTTTTCGGTTCGCATCAGCAGCGTACTAGGCTTAAGTAAAGAAAATCTACTACACTCAACAAAAACTCTGCTATGTCGCCAAAGAGTATTACAGCCAAATTAATATGAACGTAGAATAGCAAAGGGTTAGGTCTTATTCCGTGGACTAAGTGCAAAATATGTTATGAATAAAACAATATTTCTACTAATTGACTTGTACCATTGAGTAATTATTCAATGCTTGTGCTAAGTTAAGCCACTGAAGAAGGTGGTTTAGCAAAGGAATAAGAACCATATGTGTCAAATTTATTCTGAAATTAAAAAAAATAAGTGAAGATTGCTTATTTAATTTTGAATAAAAATAATTATGTCTGCTAGATTTATTGAGTTTTTAAATCATTTCCAATTATTGGACATATCAGCCATCAACCACCAGAACAAGAAAAATATAGAAAAATAGATATGATCCAATGGAAGTGTTAAGTGAGAAGGTTTTCAGGAAGAAATATAGATTTTCCAAGGAAAATATGAGGAAACTCATTGCGGTTGTTGAAGATGACCTAAATGGGGACCCAAGAGGTGGACATATTCCTATCGGTTTGCCACCAGATACATTCCATTTAAATAAATAAAAACAAAGCAGAAAACATACATAACGCACACAATTGAAAAATGATAATAATTTTGACAGAAATATTTACATATATATTAACTAGAGAATTCTTTGGTGTTTTTGGTAACGTGAGCTTTATTTTTTTTTTTTACAAATTATCACAATTTGCTGTCAAAACCCATACGAAAAAAACCCAAGTTTGCGAAACTTGGGGAAAATTTCAAGTTAAACCAGAGTCTTATTTATTGTAGTAGACTTTCTTAAGGGATTTTTAGTAAACGTCACTTTACTATTCCACGAACATTTTGGTTTTACCCGGCAGGCCCTTTGACTTTCAGTCCGGCCTTGGCAAAGGGCACTTCTTTTTTTTCACAATATTATACATGGTTTTTTCACACATTTTTAACATGTTTTAATACGTCTTGCGCTATAGTTTAGGAGGAACATTTAAGCACCCCTATTAATAAACTCAAATTAAACATGAATTATTTTTAACTTTAGAATTAATTTGAATATACATCAAAATACAGATCATTTCAATCTGTATCCGCATGTGCAGTAAGCCCAAATCTTCTAGATGGTCTGGTTCACAAAATATTTCCATCCAAAGTGATATTACTTTATTTCGACCCAATTAAAAAAAAAAAAAAATGGAACCTACCAAAATTGCTTGGATGACGATATTTCCGCATTCTAGCCTCATTAGTAGTTGCGGTCTTTAGTGGTGATCTGAAAATTCACTGACCTTTCCCTCAATAATTTCAATCTTGACAAAAAAGAATTTGTATTGAATTTTAGCAAAACTCGTTGACTATCGAATTACATATCGACTGCTATAAAGTGCAAAACCTCGTAAGTCGTAAATTTTGTATGGCGATCCATGGTAAGAGTTTTTGAATTCTCCCCTTTTTCGGAAAATGTTCAGAACAACATTTTTACGCTGAAATTGCCATTTTTTTTTGCATTAATAATATTTTTTCTATTTTTCGACTTATGAGGTCTTAAAATTTAACCTTCGGTATGATAGAAAGCAATAAGTAAGTTAATATAGCATAAATGTTAGTTAGAATTGGAGAATCAAATAAAAACGTTGTAGGTATTAAAATAAATTTATTTTTATGTTATTTTCTCGTAGCTGAAATTAAGTAAGGCTTATCTTTCAAACTTAAAGTAAAAGTACGGGAGATCAAACCCGAACAAAAGCTTGGTTTAAGAAATCATATAAAAATAAATTTCTACATTTAAATGTAAGATAGGTAAACTTTTCGTTACATTTTTGAAATATGAATTTATAAAAGTTATAAATAAAGACACACTTCCATTTTGGTTTTGAAATAATCCGGCATACAATAGGACAAAAATAAATATTTTGAGCCATTAAATAAAATAAAGTTAATTCAAAAGATTGTTTCCTTTTTTGACTGTTTGGTGTGATCTATGGTCTAAGGGTGTCATTGGTCCGTATTTCTTCGAAGATGCCAATGAACAGACGGTTACAGTCAATTCGGAGCGATATGGTCGAATGATAATCAATTTTTTTGGCCGGCGATTGAAGATCATGACTTGGACGGGGCAACAAACCACACAATTCACGACCAATTATGGCTTTATTGCGTGAGAAGTTTCCTGGTCGCGTAATTTCACGTTTTGGCGACGTCAATTGGCCACCAAGATCATGCGATTTGACACTGTTAGATTTTGTATGTAGGGCTACACAAAAGACGAATAATCCCCAAACTGTAGACATTACTCAAGTTATGGTTACCGCCCGAAATGTGCGAAAAAGTGGTTAAAAATAACCTCAAAAGAATCGCATGCTGCGAATCTTCCCGAGGCGCCCATTTGAATGATATTGTTTTTCACATTTTGGCAAAGTCCAAACTTAATAATGAAATAAAATTTTCATCAAAAATGTATCGCTGTGTGTGTTTTATTTAGCGTTACTTTCGAAACCGAAAAATGAATAACCCTTTATAGAGGTAGTTCAATTTCCGCGAGAATATATACATACCTACCTTTATTTGCTGAAAACGTTTAAATGTTTTTTTTTTAATTTTTCCATTGAACACCTAATTTAATCCATTAACGTCCGGTTACTTGGGTTGCCGGGGAATTGTGTAATATGGCATCATCACCATAGCAAATCTTTGTCCTTTTAATAGTTTTTTATTTTTTCAATTCAACTTGCTAGGGGAAGTATTGGTTTCTTAATTAATCTAATGTAGTTAAATAAATTCGAGATTTCATGGTCCTCATGCGTGCTTCAAACACAACCAATTTGTTGTGACATTCCAAAATTGGAAGTAACAAATAAAACTAAAATAAATTTTACTCTTGGTAAATAACAAAACTGAATTGAGAGTCATTAACGCAAAATTTAAGACGATGGTGATGATAGGTTAAAAAAACAGGATTTTCCAAATTGTAAACGAGTTAGCATCGTTCTGTCTTTTTAACATTTTATACTAAAATCACCAAATGTCTATTTTAACTTTTAAGTATCATACTAACTCCAAATGTCATTTTGTTAAAAATGTTAAAATGGCTGCGTTCTGGTATGTGTCCAAAGCGATCTGGATATCTTTGTGTTGTTGTAAGCCCTTGTAAATTCACAACTGATATCAAAGCAGCTGTTGCCAAAAAATAAATCAAGCTATCCTAAAAATTCTGGGATATACTCATCTATCCTATAAAAAATGCTGATTTGTGTTCAGAAATATACTTGATACTCGAGTATCTTAGATAGGCTATCCTAGTGCAACCTAAACGCCAATGGTATGTTTGCTTACTTGTTGGCACGAACTGTCACTTTATTACGCATGTTTAGCTGAAGTTTATTAAGAAAACAGGTGATGTTTTTACTGATTCTTTTAATTTCAATTTTAGGTTTAAGTAAGTTTTGAAATAAATGAATTAATTAATTAACAAAAAATTAAGTTAACAAAGCAAATAAGCGCGACTAAGGCAGATATTTTATTTAAGCCCAATCTGTCTGTCAGAGTGAATAAACAAGAAAAATAAAATTGAATCCAAGTCCACAATGTCCTCAAAAAAAATATGATTTCTATATTATATTTTTAATGTTTATGGTAGTGACATTGTGGAGAAGGAGAATATTATTAAGTATATAAGTAATTGAAGAAAATCTTCGAGAACATTGGCAATGGATTCATTATATACAATAGAAACCAGTTTATTCATTGTTATATCGGCTCTGCTGGCCTTGATAATGCTTCTAAAAGGATATCGATTAAATGAGCGATTAATAACGACGAAGTAAATACCGTTTTTTTTTTTGTACTTTTATTGAAATGGTTTTTTTTATATGAATTAATTTCTATACCTATATTGTGAAAAAATGAAATGCTTTAAAGGCAGGTAAACTGAGTTGTATTGAATTTTAAAATACAAATATTTTAAGGGTTTGTACTTAGATATGGGGTTTAACAAGAATACAAATCATTTTTATCTTAATCAACTAGCTTTTTTTTTAAGGTAAAAGGATGAACCTATCAACAAAATTCCAAGTATTAAAAAAATATATTATAAAATATGAAAGAAACAAAAGCTTATGGACTTCAAGCTTTAAATGTTGTTTTCCTTTTGCCACCTGGAATTTTGTTTAAGGCGAAAAACCAGCAATTCTAACGATATCTTTCACAAAATCAAATGTGTTTTGAAGATGTATGTATATTTTTTTGATGAAGCCGTGCGGCTTCTAACAAACGAAACCTGTGCCTACATTCTGTAACTCTCTCATCGATAAAACTAATCGAGAAATGATGAAAATTGAAAGAAATCATAAGAGTTTTGTTCCATTTTTCTACGTTTCTGGACCAATTTCAACGATGTGAGTGTTACAGAACGTAGACACTGCGCATTGTAGATGTTTTCATATAGGAACCTATACAGCCTTATTTATTAGATTTCACTAATACTCTTTTCAACCTCGGAATAGTTAAACCGAGTCGAAGCACTTACTCCGTCATAACGCCACGTGAAACGGTTTTGACATAAGTAGTTATATCTGTCAGAATTATTGTTCATTTTAATACGCAACTTTTCCGGAATGATCTTATATTGTTTTTAGTATCAAATTATTCACAAATGAATCATCAAGTCCTTTGACACCAGGCGATCACAAAGACGTAGAATCCACCTTGGAGACTACTACTTCAACGATACCAGCGATCTAAAAAATTCTGACATTATTTGTCTCCTACGCTTCATTCGAAGCTCCAATTGGTTCAACGAGTTAAGCTGATCAACTGATCCATGTGGTATCAGAACGGACCATATTTTGGTCTAAGTGTGTTGGATTTCCCAACCAACAGCCACTTTAACCTAACCTAACCTCATTGACATTGAGCTAAGTACCGGGTGTTTTTTCTAGACGTGTGGTTTTCAATCTGGCAACACTTTTTTCGGAGTTGGTCTTTTTGACAGCTGTCACTTGATTTATGCTCAGTTTGGTTTGCCATTTCTTAATGAATAGACTTACTGCTGAACAACGTTTGCAAATTTATTACCAAAATAATGGTTCGGTTCCGCTGCGTCCAATGTTCAGTCGACATAATCGACTTCAAGCAACCATGGATCGGTTTCGCACTACGTTTACTCTAGTGGATAAGTGGAGCAGAGTATCGAAGAAAACCCGAATGAAACCATCCGCAATTGCGCGCAACAATTGGAGCTGTGCCCATCCACTTTATGGAAGATTTTGCCAGCCACGGGGGCCACTTGTCCGAAATCATTTTTAAAACATAATGGCAAACCCTTATCTTTATAATATAGCTGAATTCTTGGCCATAACATTAAATTATATGCGTTTTATTTCTTTTTGAAAACCACACGTCTAAAAAAAACACCCTTTGTATGATCCGATACAATTTAGTTTTTCCTTTATGTTAAAATCTAAGGGCCTGCAGTTTCACAGTGCACACTTTGCAAAATAAGTGGCACTTAATTTTCCCATTTTGGCACCTTAGCCGCAGTTTTAAGGTTCCCCCACACCAACGCGAATTTTCGGCAGCGACGACGAAAACAATAATAACAACACGTGGTTGTCAATAAAAACAACACGTTTTTATTATTGTTTTCGTCGTCGCCACCGAAAATTCACGTTGGTGTGGGGGATCCTTTACTGTCTGAGTAAGTGGAACTTAAGTTGACAACATGGGAGACTTAAGTGTCAGTTATTCCAATAAGTTTACTCTGCATTAGTTTTCCATATTTGGCATTTAAGTGACACTTAATGGAGTGTGAAACTGAGCCTAAAAAAATTTATTTATTATTTAATTTTTCATCCTGGGAAAAAAGTAATTTTTTTTAGGAAATTTTCATTTCGCTTTGATGTAGGTCTATCTATAAATTATTTACGTTTTTTTTTTAAACAAATAGAAACTATACTTTAGTTAAAATGATGCGTGAAATTTGAAATTAAAAAATAACATTAATTATTAATATGTTTATACGAAATAATTAAGTTGATTTGCTTTGCGACCTCCAGACGAAAATATTTTCATCGATTGTGCATATGCTGCCAAATCAACTTAAATGTTCCTCATCCCAAGCATCAGGAGACGCTTCATCACTGTTATATCCATACATACATATATGTATGCTTGTTTTAAAAGGGTATAATAGTACATTAAAGTTTGTAGGAGGATACCAATGTTAACAACAATACAACCCAATGCCAATCCCCAGTTGCCACTAGTTGTACCAAAGTCATACTCCATTGATTTTGTAAAAATACTACATTGAGGCACATGACACCATTCCATGTGACAGTGGGCTTTGATACACTCTATATAAAATTGCCACCCCCGAAAAATAAGCGCATACACATCCTGCAACAGCATATATACCAATATGTTCAAAATGAAAGCACTAACACATGAACAAAATGGATGCACATAAAATGTAACACTATCGAAACAGGGTTATCACATGTTAAATTTAAAAGAAATTTTATAATTAAGTGCATCAACGCCTACGTTTTCATTGGGCCAAATGAGGTAATTTCGTTGAAAATTTCCAAATTCGATTCCAAATTATCTCATCTCCCATACAAATTCACATTTCGAAATGAGGTAATTTCTACCAAATTTGAACGAAATTAGGTTGGAAATTACGTAAAAACTTTATGAACACACCCAAGTGGAATGCATCCGCAGTGGAAAGAATAAGAAACAGAAAGAGAACGCAAAAAAAAAGAAGCTATTAACTGCCAAATCAAATTCAAAATGAAGTTATCTGTCAAACGAAATTAGCAAATTTGCCATGAAAACACCTTTTCTGTAATTTACGAAATTAGCTCATTTCGGCTCCAATGAAAACGTAGTATAATCTTGGTACCTAAAAACTTAAAAAGCCATAAGATAAGCCAAAACGTAAGATCATTGTGCAGAATATTGGTTGGCTTAATTTAAGCTTGCCTATCATTTATTGAGCGACAATACTCTTGAGAAGCTATTTGTCAAAACTTCGTTGCTAAGTAACGATCGCAAACATTGCGATCGCTACGAACACATAGTAGGTACTTTTTCGGAAAAATATACCAAGTTTGAAAGCAGAAAGAAGTCGCTCTGTCACTCAGAAATGTCCCTGTTGCACAGCGAATATGTATCCGCAACCATAAAGTCGCACTTCACTTCTCGCTCACTAATTGGCCGAGCCCTGATTCAATGTTTCTTTTCATTCTGTACAATTTATTTTTTATAATAGGTGTGTTTTTTGCAAGTCCACACAGAATAAGACGAAAAAAACCACATTGAAGCTAAGCGATTTACACGTAAATACAACAACAACTTAAGTCCATATGGACTTAGCTAAGTCTAGATGATTTTCTGGACTAAGCTTTAGGGGCCAGTTATAGTTTTCATTGAAAACGATCATTGAAAATTTTAATATTCAATTTTGAAAGGAAAATCATTTTTTATTTATATGGCAAAATTAAGGTTATGACTCATTTATTATATGCCAAAAAAATTTTTCATTTTGGTCCAAGATTCCGCATAAAATAACTTTTATTTTTTCAATGATTGAACTACCTTATACCATTGATCATTGAAAACTTTAAAATTATTGCACTTGAAAGGTTGGGCCGAAATGGAAATGTTTTTTTTGATAGAAATAATAACTGAGCCCTAGCTTTATATTGGCATCAAAATATTAACTTATTTTTCTTTCTAGACGAAGCAAAATTAACAATTAAAATTGTCAATGATCGTTTTCAATGAAAGTTATAACTGGCATTGAAAATTTAAATTGTCAATTTTGAGGCCTTGAGAAAGGAAAATCAGTGTTTATTTATTCGCCAAAATAAAGGTTATGACTTAATTATTATATCTAGTCCAAACAAATTTTCATTTTGGCCCAATATACTGCATAAAATAACTTTTATTTTTTCAATGATTGAACTACTTTAGAACTACTTGAAAAATTTAAAGTTATTGTATGTGAAAGGTTGGCCCGAAATGGAAATTTTTTTTGATAGAAATAATAATTGAGCTTTAAGCTTTATATTGGCATTAAAATTAACAATTAAAATTTTCAATGCTATAACTGGCATTTCAGTCCCCTTCACACAAGGAAACTCATTTTCCAGCTAGTTTCAGTTTTTAGGAGAGAAGAACACCATGTAAGAGGAATGAACGGTCTACGATTGGTAGGAATTGGAAATTAAAAGAAAACGTCGAAAAATCTCCAGCAACTTGTTTCCTTGTGTGAAAGGGGACTTAGTTCCAATAAAAACTGTATTATCCAAACTTATTTATCATTTTTCTATAGATAGTTTTACATGGAAACAACAAATTATCCAAATCATCAAATGAAACACTTTTTTTTATGAAAACAAAATGGCGATCTATGTCATGGAATTAAGTTTGTTTGTTTCTCGCGTCTGACTTGAAATTAAGTCTTATGTCATTATTTAATTTTATTTCATTGAGTGAACAATTTTGATATGAGTTTTCTTTTTATTTTGATGTGTGGCATGGCTGATAAGTTTTTGTTTTGCATGTTTGCCACAAAGCTGAAAGGGAAGTGATGACATTTTATAACAATGATGGGCTCTGATAATTTTGGTTCTGATTTTGTTTTTCTTTTCGGCAAACAGCATATGGACTTTCAAAAAAACAAATCTAATATATAACCTTCTCCAATCTCCGTTTATGCAGAGGACGCTAAATATGAAATGAAAGAGTTTCTTTTCTCCACCTTTGACCTTAAGGCTTTTAGCTTTAACAATGGCCATGCGTCTGCTATACGTTTTTGACGTTTTCTTTAAATTTCCTTAAAAAATCTCTTGCACCTTTCACACGAAAAAACAAAATCCTGGAAATTTTCTGTTGTTTCTCTTTAAAGTAGCTTGGTTGAACACACACTACTGTGTATGTGAAGAGGAATGTCAAAAAAATCTTGACAAATCGTTGACCGGGGAGATTTCATTTTCCCCTCTTACTTCTTGCCCTTCTCACCTATAAACTGAAAGTTGCTGGAAACTCAGTTTCCTCGTGTGAAAGGGGACTAAGGTCAAAGAACCAGCGATTAGAAAAAGGCGTTGATATCGTTTATGCGCCGTTTGTATGAGGTATTGGAACAAGCTTGTTTTATATAAAATTATTCTAACGTAAATTTATTTTCCAAACTCCAAAATGGCAACCCATTTTTATGTCCAATCAATTAATATATGTATATGTGTTATACATCCAGCATTTATACTCAGTTTCAAAGTTATCCATATATATAAACTAGGTCAAAGCCAACCAACCGATTCCACCAACACCCAAAACGTATACGAACATATTTTTTTTTGGAAACATCTTGGTGATGGCTGTAAACAGAAGCATCAACAACAACAGCAACACCATCAAAAGCAATTCGAAAGGATTTGCAAGGATGTCCATGGATATAAACAAAAAAAAAATATTCAGTTCAAAATTAATAAGGAGACAACTACTGCAAGCAATAGACTTATCGAACAGAACCAAGCCAAATAATAGCAACAAGACCACTACCACCACCACCAGCTTTGAAGCATTTTGTAGTGATGGCGGGTTTTTCAAGTTTAAGGTGCATGCATCACAAACCAATTTTTTAGAGCGGGAAGCAGTTGCTCCTTGGGTTTGGGTTGCTTTTCATGATGGATAAATTCAAGGAGCACTTTTGTGCAGCTCAGCCAAAATTGCATGTCGCCCAAAACTTGACATAGAATTGGAAGTCCTTCAGCTTATTTCCGAGCATCATCATCATCATTATTATCATCGCTGTCGTCCTCACCCATTAGTGTGCATCGATGCAGGCAAAAGTATTAGAAGATGACTATGGAGGTGAAACGGCTCTATTCTAATACATTGTGAGGGATTTTGCCAAGAATGTCCTTTATTTGTTGGTGTATTTTTTTTTATTTTTGTATCCCTAGGCGAAATTAAATAAACTCTTTTGTACGGAACTTTTATATATCTTCTTCATAAAACAGTTTTATTGAATTCTTGTTCAATAAGTTTTAAGTTTGATGCAGGACTTTATTATTAAGTATTATCGAGAATTTTTTTTAATTACTTTGGGTGAATTTCAACAACAACAAAAAAACATATTTTAACCATTTCAAAAATTAATTTGACTTATTCATGACAGTGCCTTTCTTTTATTAATTTAGAACTTTCGTATCAAAATATTGTGAAGTTCTCATTTCGAACACACAAAAATACAGGGTGTCACTAAATTCAGCTTTCTCAAATTATTAAGTTTAAACAATTTAATTAATTTTCGTCAAGAATTGTCCTGGGAAATGATTTTTATCACAAAAATTAAATAAACGCATCACTGAGCGTCCTAATAACGTTTCTTCTTTCAGAAACATTTCTCCATTGAAAAATTCGGATGCATTCTTCCTTTTAAACAAACCGTAATAATTAAGATTTTGGGAATGTTCATCAGTACAAGATCTTGTAAATGAACCTTAGAGCATATTATATTATTTATATGGAGTGCTTGTTCATATACCTTATGCATTGTAGTTCCTGAAGCCGTGATAGGGGACGCTGTTACCACTTTCAGTGAATACTTAAAGTTCAACTGTCATTCATAATTTTCTTATATTTTCTCTTGAAATTTGCTAGCATTTTTTGTATTGTTCTTAAAGATATTTGTGACGAAAGTTATGTCCCTCTGCCCACGGACAAAGTGTCATTGAATATTACTTCTTGAATCTTGATAAATGATCGGCTACCGGCTGTCAAAAAACTTGTAAATGTTCACCGAAAAGGTGTTGAGCGCCCCATATGAAAGCTTCAATTTGGAAAGGTAACGAGCACTCCATGTACTTAATAAGGCTATTGTTAAATGATAAGTTAACACAAAAGTTTGCATGAACTAAAAATACTCTTTTCTCTGTGTGAGATAGGTATTAAATTTAAGATAATTATTTTTCCATAACTTTAATAATGTTTAGTTGACATTAAAAACCATCCAGAATCTGCAAATTCGAAAATACTTTAAGAGCTAACTCAACTCTTTACATAAATTCAACTATTTCTTCACACGCACCGAACTCAAAAACTGAAAGGTCAAAGAAGTGACAAAATGGCAACATACCGCATTATTAACATAAATAGCTATTATTCAAGCATTTAATGCAAAATTACTAATAACAACATTTTGTTTGGTATAATGTTGATAGCAACGCCATTTGTGTAAAGTTTCACGAACAGCTTTGTATAATTTTGCATGTTAATTGAACAGCAAGAGCGGGGCATTTGTTTTCAAATTTAATCGCATGTGTGTTGATCACTCGAATTTATATTATAGAATAGTGTATGTACATATATGTTACCGTAAAACATCGAAATGTTGAAATTTTAGAATTTATTTTAGATTGGCCGCGTTCAGGTTGTACTAGGATAGCCTATCTAAAGCTAAGTACAGACGATTGTCAGATTTTACAATATTGTCAGAAATGTCAATGGTCTGACAATAGCTAATAATTAGCTGACAATTGACATATTTCTTACAATTAAAAATTGTCCGTTCACACGGTTGGTAGATTTCTTCTCAATTTGATTGTCAGCTATTTTTTTATCTCTCTTTAACCAACTCAAATTGACATTTCGAACAATGAAGAAATTGTCAGCAATTGTAAGATGTTTTCAATGAAAACATCTGACAATGACCAATGAGTCTGACAATGTCCTAATCGACTGACAATGATAAAAATTGTGTGTTCAGACGATTGTAAGATACCTGACAATTTTTTGTCAGATTGTCGGCTGACAATGACGTGTCTGACAATATTTTCAGACAAAATTATGTGTTCAGACGATTGTAAGACATTTGGAACTGTTTTTTCACTGACAGATCTGACAATATTGTAAGATCTGACAATCGTCTGTACTTAGCTTAAAATACTCGAGTATCCAGCATATTTTTGAACGCAAAACAGCTGTTGTTGACATTTCTCATAGGTTAGATGAGTATCCCAGAATTTTTAGGATAGCTTGAGGTTAATATTTTTGCAACAGCTGCTTTGACATCAGCTTGTCACGTCACTTTGAGATATCAATCTACATTTGTTATGAATCACAACGCAGTGCGTGCAAAATTTTTGTAAATTTTTGTTAGAGTTACACTGAACAATGTCAACAAGACTTAAGGGGGCCCATTAGAGACATCGAACGAATAAAGCAGCAAACATGGAAAATAGGAGAGCAAAAACAACAGATGAACAAATCCAACAAGATAACGAAAATGTGCGTGTGAGCACAACATTTTCACGTTTAATTCAAATCGTTTCATTCTTTCTATTTTCTCGATAAACGATTATTCTATTTTATCGATCACATTCGATTAATTTTATCGATCGTTAAAACATTCAAACTAACTTACAATACATTCGTTATTTCTTATTAAACAACCAAAATACTTACTAGAAATAATTTATATGACTGAACAACGTTTTCCGTGTCAGCTAGTATATTATTACATTTATTACAGCAGGATTTATAGTGGCAGGTTATAACTATTTAATATATTTTGCTTGTTTTTCATTGCATTGATGTAGCTTGAGACCCACTTACGCTTAAATTTTCTTGTATACTGTACAGGTGTCTTGATGAATCTAACGGTACGATCGATGATAGAAAGTACGAAAGTGTTGAATTTGCCCTTTTGTCTCAATACTTTTACCTACAGTCTTAACAGTCTTACTTACTAAAAAACCGTTAAATAAAAACGTTTTCTTTTTTTTTTAAGAAAACGGTTCTACGAATTCTGATTAAAACAAATTGTTAATATGCGTGTAATTTTGGAGATATTGCTGTTATATAAATGAAACTTTTGGTAAAAGGCATAATTTTAACAAAACCCCTTTTTGACCAGTTCCTCCTTTAGATACAAAAGTGGAACATGCACTATACGGATGATTTTATTTAGAGTATATAAGTAGTCAAAATTGCCATCCAGTCGTACACATTATTAAAATTATCATTTTGTAATCAAGAACCAAGTCTTCACTGAAGTTAAAGTAAGCACCAGTTTAATAAAAAAAAAAAAAAGAATTTCAATCCAGGGTCCTAAGCGCTATGTAAATAATTTTAATTTGTCCTTACACCGAGACATGGCTATGAATAATTTATGCGTTCAGCAGTTTTACTGTGTTAGCATTTTATTTCTCATGTGCAAACGTCACGCGATTTTCTACTTGAAGCCTGAATTTCAATAGAGATATTACATTATTATATGATGACAGATAGTCTCTGTATCCTGTATATGTATGTATATAAGACTTATGACGTATGGTGCATAGCAATGATATTGGAGCGGGTGTATTATGATGTGCAAATACAACGTGCGAACCCTATATGGCGTATTGTGTCATATAGTGATGTGCTTTTTACGTCGCAGCTAATTAAAGCCTCGTTCACACTCAAAGGCATTTAATACACAAAAAAAAAAACCTACCAAAGGGAATATAAATTCGAAAACGTGCCATATGCTTACACAGAGAGGTAAATATGAAAAGAATAGTTTAATTCAACACTAGCTACATACCTATATATGTATGTACATATAAAGCTGGCATTTAAAAAGTGATATCTATCTCTTGGTATTCTTCCTGTTCTCGGTGATGTTAAATGTATGAGAATAGAAATATGTACGAAAATTTTGCATACTTTTCCGCGAATTATTTTCAGCGATTCTACATATTTTTTTTCCTTTTTGGAATTCCACCTTAAGCGATTTGAAGGGAATTTATTTGTGGGAGTTTTGTATGCGCATTACGTCTAACTCAGAATGATTGGGATACATTCTAACATTACATTTATGTAACTATGAATATATATAACGACGATATTCTGTGAATTCTTTGAAGCAATATAAACTATTATAATCATTGTGAATAATATTATAATTATTCTAACAATGAGCTCTGTCAATAATCTGACAATAGCCAACTACCTCACAATGTTAAATTATATAAGTTCAAATAAACCGAAAAAAACAACTGTTTTTTTTAAGTACAACCAACTTCACGCCTACTGTCAAGTCTATCGACTTCAAAAATAACCAACTCTTTACGGCCTCTCTGTTAAGAAAATAGTTTTTTGACTCTATTTCAAACTTACCTTATTTTACCCTACTAAAAATTGATATTTCAAAAATCGCACCTACATTTATCAAAAATCAAATTAAGTTTTCTTTTAAAAAGAATTTTTTCATTACTGCATACCACCTACCATAATATGCTTTGCAATTCAGTACTCAAGTACTGCAGTTAAATGAGGAAAGAGACTAATTTCCTTAAGTCTTTAAACTTACAAAAAGACTTAATGTAGGTTATCCGGACAGTCGCAGTCAATACTAAAATTCTGAGTGCGCATTTAACAAAAACAATTAATTGACTAATGGCCAGTTGCACCAAATGCTTTGAAACATTTATTTCTTCGTTAAATTTTGAAAGAGCATTTATCGGTTGCACCAATCAATTTTAGTTTAAAAGGTCCATAAACAAGCCAATAAACTAAAATGCCATTTTCCTCCGGATAAATTTTAAAAGCGAGTTTTAACGAAAAAACCTTTCTACAAAAAAATATTTCACTTTTAACAAGACATTTGAAAGTTACAATAAAAATAAATACTCGAAATTAAATAGATCGTTGGAGATTGAAAATAAATAAAAACAAAAATGAACAGGTAAAATTCATTATTTTTCTTTTTAATTATTTCCTATTCAATAAAAAAGAAAGCTATTACAGAATTTTAGATTGGTCATCCTCCTCATCTGATGTTGATTTATTTGAGGAAATTGCAAGACGCCCAAGAGTTCTTTGAGTTCACAGAAATCCATTTAGTGAATTCGACGATATAGATTTCAACTTTAGGTTCCGAGTTTCCAAACAGTGTGTGGAGCAACTATTAGGATTATATTTGGTATTCATTTGGAGCCGAAAAACTTGAGAACACGACGCAGAGTCACTCCATCCGTGGATCTGTTCTCTATAATCTTGCGGAGTCTTAAGCAGTGGTGCCACTTTACTTCAAATGAAGTAGATCTACTTCATTTTTTCGAAAAAAAATTAAAATCTACTTCCTACTTCGCACCATCACCAAAATATTGAAATCTACTTCATTTTCATGTTTCAACGTCCTTCAGTTTTGCAGAAAAAAGACCAAATGTACTTCTTTTCTCCGTGCAGCCGCAGCAGAGCGGAAGTTCTTTGAAAGGAACGTTATCCAATTTTTTGTTTGTGTCTTTTCAAAGACTGAAATATTTTTTATTTATTTTTAATAACGTCTTCTTATTTTTGTGAAAACATACTACCTAATATTAAAATAATTTTAATGTTCTTTTTTATAAAAAAAAAACAGATTAAAGTTTAGCTAAAAATTTTTTGTTCTAAGTTTTTTTTTTTTGTTAAACAAAAAATTAACGATTTTGTTAAAAAACGCATACAATATACATCTGAAAATGAAGTAAAAATAACGTATGCTTTTTTGTTTAATAAATTTAATAAGTGTTACTAAACAAATGTTAATATGAAGTCTGAGAGTCGGTTTTTGTTTTTAGTTATTTTTCGTTTAATTAGATTAAATTTATATAAAAAGGTTCATTTTAAAATCTACTTCGATTTTTCTCAATCTACTTCACTTATTTCTTGAAATCTACTTCTACTTTTTTTCCGGAAGTGGTAACGCTGATCTTAAGGCAATTTCGGTCAGAGCATTATTCTCCTCCTCCACATAATTCTTCCCTTTTTCCCTCCTTTTCTTTGCATCTATTTTTTATTTATAAATTGGTCGAAATTGAAATTAGGTATAAATAATTTGTTTACTTTTGTACTTGGCAAAACACGAATAAAAAAAATAGGTAGGTACCAAATAAAATAAAAAAAAATAAAATAGAGGTTCGAGTTTGACATCTCTCATATTGCCATCTTATGTCGAATTCCTTTCAACAAAAGAATCGAATTTCTTCTGTCGATGAAAGGAATACGAAAAGACAAAAAAAATCAATTTTTTTGTGACTGTGTGTGTGGCACTCGACAGCAGCAATTTTGAAGTAAAATGTCCAGAAAATATTCAATTTGGAAATTATTATTATAATTATTTGAAAAACAACGCACAAATATTTCCTATAAAATTCACCGAAAATTCGTTGCAAAAACACAATTTTATTTCATAAAAAAATTTGTTTTCTTCAAACACCGCGACATTCAATTTGACATTTTAGAAATTTCAAATCTTGCAAGTGTGTGTGCAAATAGGTGTAAAATCTTTCTTGAATCTTGCAAAATTGACAAGATTTGTTTTGACTGAAAAAATTCGAATTGTTCAGAAAAAAATCGATTCGTTTAGAAAAAAAATCGATTCTTTTGTTGAATTACATTACATTACTTACACGAGTGAAACTTTTTCGTTCAGTTTAAAAATCAGCTCACAAAATTCAGGTATGGTTCGCAAACAGCATTTTAGCTAAAAAATCAGTGAAAGACATTGGTGCAACCCAATAAATTTAACAGGCCTATAAATTTTATGAGCATTTTAGCAAAAACTGGTTTTAGTGCATTTTGGTGCAACTGGCCATAAAGTTAATTAACTGCCGTACTTTTTAACTGGCTTTAGTCTTTAAGTCAGTTGAAAGTCTTCAGTACTGGCCTGGTTTTGATTTTAGTCAATCAGTCTTTTAAGTACAGCTAGTTAACTGTGAGTCTTTAAACTTATTTTAATCTTTTGACTAAAATACTTCAGGATTTTACTAATAATATTTCAAAAAGTAAATAAAATGTTCATTATCATATGATCTAGGTATAATTTATTGCACGTGGCAAGCTGAAGCCCAACATTGACACCTGACCCTGAAGCTACACCTTGAAGCCCGACTTTGAAGCCCGATTTTGAAGCCTTAAATTTAAGCCAGACTTTGACGCCCAACCATGAAGCCCTACATTGAAGACCGACCTTGAAGCCTGAGGTTGAGGCCCGACCTTGGCCCCCGACCTTGAGGACCTTGAAAAATAACGTTTTTTAATGCCCACCCCCGGTTGAAAAAAAAAAACTGCCAGACGGTTGGATTTTGTATGATGTTGCGTATACCTACACATATATGTGTTTGAATTTTGGTTATGCCTCCACTCCCAAAATTTACTTCCGGGTCTTGGTCTATAATATGTAAATAAAAAAAAATGTTTATGGAAAATAAACTAAATTCATCTATCTAGCATTGAAAATGAAATCCATAGAGGATATAGGTAGAGTAATTATAAGCTCTCATCTATTAATACTGAAAGTAATATTTTTATTTGAATAAAGAAAAAACCTAATCACTATTTTCAAGTCCATGTTATTAAAATGATCATAAAGAATATTATAATAGTTATTAAACACCCTCTATGTTATTTAAAATTATGGACTTCTCTTTAATATTAATAGACTTAAATTCAAACTTTATAATTAAAAATAAACTTTTTAAGAGAAAAGTTGCCTTTAATTGAACAGTCAACTTGACCTGCCATGTAAACCTATATAAAATCTGTGAGTTTCGACTGTTTTTGGAAACAATTCCAACGTTATAATCCATTCACTCCATTCCCTATCCCTAATCATAATATTGTTTATGTAATTTTAGGTTTGTTATCATTACCTTTAGTACCCATGTGACATGTCACAAAAAATTAAATTTTTATTAAAATAACCACATTGAGTTGGAGCAGGACTTTAATTTTGAATTTAAACTTTTTGCTTTGCAAATCAGAAATTAGTTAGTTTTTAGATTATAAATATAGCTTCTTCTCGTTTATGCAAGTCTTATGCTTTATGCATTCTAAAATGAATAAATTAGAAAAGGACTCTGTGAATACTGTACCGTGTTAATGAACTGCTTTCGTGATGTGCTGTCCATGACACGCGAATTTTGTTAGCAAATTTGACTCTGTTCTGAAAACCTCAACAATATAACCGAATAAACAAATAGGAAAGTCTACATTTTGTTGGGTAAAAACTGTGCTACCTTATGTTGTCTAAATCAATGTTTAACAAAGAATTGTACGCGTACCTTTTGGATGTATAGGAAGAGTTTTGTGGGGGGTACCGGCTGCGTGCAAAAATCGATGAACCATGGCCCAAATTCTTGTGTGGATATTGCTAGCTGGAAGCAATGGAGGGGACCTATAATTTTCTGTCGAATCCAAACGGCTAATATGAGATGTACTTTTTCTTGAAAAAAATACTCTTTTAGGATTTTTCACTACCTCACAGGAGGCTATACCCGTGAAAAAACATTTTTTTTTTGGTTTTTAGGTGAAATAGATTGAGACCAGGGGTCGAATTAAGGCATCAGTGACTGAATGACACGTGAGGGAAATTTCATACAAAATATCGATAATATTCGATATTTCGTATGAAATTTCCCTCACGTGTCGTTCAGTCACTGATGCCGTAATTCGGCCCCAGGACCCATGTTCTGTAACTTGGGGATAACTTTTCGAGGCGATAAACGACGAAAAATGAAACAAAACCCATAGGATCTCTATGAGTTTTGTTCCATTTTTCGCCGTTTCTCGCCACGAAAAGCTATCGCCGAGTTACAGAACATGGGTCCAGGGGTCGAATGACGGCATCAGTGACTGAATGACACGTGAGGGAAATTTCATACAAAATATCGATGATCTTCGATATTTCGTATGAAATTTCCCTCACGTATCGTTCAGTCACTGATGCCGTAATTCGGGACCAGTTCTCCGGCGCCACAGTCAAATGCACTACCATAATGGTAATGAAAAAAAGTTTGAGATGTTTTAGAAAAGCAGGCGATAGCAAAATATCAACCGATTGTATAGGTATAATCGACATCGTTTACCGAAATAGATTTCTTAATTTTTTTATTTCTTAGACAATTTCTTTTCCTGACAATTAAAATTTAAAGTCATTTTATAGCCCAGAGAAAGGAGTAAATATAGTGATTTTATAACACACTACAACAAGAATTCACGTCTATACTTTGATCCTTTCACATGAGTAGGTATTCTACTTACGATACGAAAGAATGTCTAATAACTATTATATAAATTATTGCATTATTTTTAGTGCTATTTATAGAGGGACACATTCATCACACCTTATATACATTCAAAATAACACACAAAAAACACCTCTGAATCAGAATGATGAATACCACCACACCAGCCTAAGGGTAGTTTCACATAGAAGGTTATACTAGCTCATTAAGGCAAATGTGAGGTTTTATGTTCCTTATGACCATCACACACCACACGGTTATAAAAAAAAATCCCAGTTAACACAAATGACATCACTTTTGGACAAGCGATTTTCTTTTATCACTTTAAATACCCCTCATTCATTGGGTCACTCTGGCGTGCATTGAACGGTTAACTTGTATGTTAATATGTATGAATGTATATTGTGCAATGGTATATGGGGCTAATACAGTGGATTATTATAGGAACCGTACTTAATAATAATTGCGTTCATGAAGTTGGCTACAGGGCAATTATTCTATTATACATAAAGGTCACAAATATAATTTATACTGGGACACTGGGAGCATTTTTTTAAAACGTAGATACTCGTTACTTATTTAATTTGTACAACAATTCGTTTTGTTTTCTGGAATACATTGAACAAACAATAACATTCTTAGTTACTTTAATTTAACTCATTATTGACTTATACCTATAATAGCTTGTTTTTTATGGCAACGTAGGTATGTATGTATATGTTAGAACTTTGCATATCTAAGAAATCAAAACAAAATACTCAATACTCGTGGCGAATGGAAACGGACAGCGAAGTTCAAATTATTTTTTTTTAAAACGAGAAACAATGTATAGTTGTGTTTTTTTGAAAAAGTGAATATCCAGGTCAGCAAATTTTTATACGCTGTTTGCGTATAACTCAAAATCCAGGTTTGATAATAAAAAACAAATGTAAAAGCTTTTTTTAAACTAGCTAAAGCTAGCTAGTCATAGGACCTTGAAAACAAAAAAAAAGCTAAAGCTAAGTACAGACGATTGTCAGATCTTACAATATTGTCAGAACTGCCAACGGTCTGACAATAGCTAACAATTAGCTGACAATTGACATATTTCTTACAATGAAAAATTTTCCGTTCACACGGTTGGTTGATTTCTTCTCAATTTGATTGTCAGCTATTTTTTTATCTCTCTTTAACCAACTCATTGACATTTCGAACAATGAAGAAATTGTCACAATTGTAAGATGTTTTCAATTTAAACATCTGACAATGTCCTAATCGACTGACAATGATAAAAATTGTGTGTTCAGACGATTGTAAGATACCTGACAATTTTTTGTCAGATTGTCGTCTGACAATGTCCTGTCTGACAATATTGTAAGACAAAATTGTGTTTTCAGACGATTGTAAGACATTTGGAACAGTTTTTTCACTGACAGATCTGACAATCGTCTGTACTTAGCTTAAAGCTTAAGCTTGGAATTTTTAAGTAAAAGCTTGATTTTTGGTGAATACAAATAAGCTTAAGCTATAGCTAGTTAAAAATGTTTTCTAGTTATAACTATTTTAAAATAGCCAACGTTAAATTCATTTAGTGCAACGTCAAAGCCTGAACGAAAAAACCGATTTTCTTTAAATTTGGTACAGAGCTTTTGGAAAAATTTATGTGATATCTTATCTCATTTCGGACGGGTAGATATTTTAAAATTTTTTGATATGCACCGAAATGAAATCCATGTTCACTCCACTCAAATATCTGCATCCTCTGATCAGAGGTCATGTGTACCTCCTCCATACGCTCTGTTAAATCTTGTCTGGGTATAAAAACTCGACCATGATATTTCGTACTATAACAACAGGGAATTCTAAAGGTATAGGATGAAAATTGGGTGACCAATAATTTTATAATATACGAGAATTACCCAAAAATCTAAGACAATTTTTGAAACAAACTTAAATATTCTATTTTCCCAGCCTCCATTCCTGTAACGAATTAAACCAACGAAACCCTTGATCATAACTAATGAACTGGGGCCTATTTCACGGAACATACATCACATACATTGTATGAATGTATGTACCTTAAAGTGGTCGCCAAATTTGGCTCATTGTATATTTTGAATTTTTAGAAAAACTATGCGTCAACTTAGAAAACGTTTAATTTAAAAAAAATTTAAAATTTACGACCACTCATATGGGGCCTATTTTACGTCACATACATTTCTGTGATGTATGTGATGTATGTTCTGTGAAATAGGCCACTGGTTGTTTGTTGCGGCGCAGGGACATGAAGCCCAAATTTTATTTTTAGGGCTTATGTCCCACTTGAGTGGGACATGAAGCCCAAATTTTATTTTTAGGGCTTATGTCCCACTTGAGTGGGACATAAAGCCCAAATTTAAACTTTTTGGTGGTGCGAACTTTGTGGTTAACAATTTTTTTTTTGTATTGGATGTTTTTATATGTTTGCTTTTAAATTATAAGAGATGTTAACAAATTTACCACTTAAACTGCTTCAACCTTTTTAAATATACAGCTGCATTTTATTATGCACATGATCTGATCCGGATTAAATTTTAACACATAAATACAGAAACAACATGTTATCATGTTTTTTTTATCTGGGTCTATTTCAATGATTCAAAATCTTGTACTTTTTTATTATTATTATGTTAAGGTAGTTTAAATTCTAGTGCACAGAAAAAAGCCAACAAACACATTACAAATTTACAGACTTTACAGACTGTTTGATTTATTATTAGGATCTGATCCAGATCAGATCATGTGATAAAATGCAACTAATGACTGTGGAAAAGTATTCGTACTTTTACATTTCTACAAACTATCAATTTTGACTTTGAGACACAATCAGGGGCCTATTTCACAGAACATACATCACATACATCACAGAAATGTATGTGACGTAAAATAGGCCCCATATGAGTGGTCGTAAATTTTAAATTTTTTTTAAATTAAACGTTTTCTAAGTTGACGCATAGTTTTTCTAAAAATTCAAAATATACAATGAGCCAAATTTGGCGACCACTTTAAGGTACATACATTCATACAATGTATGTGATGTATGTTCCGTGAAATAGGCCCCAGGAAATGTCCTGTAAATTGAATTGAAAAAATTGAAAAATGAAAATTTTAAAATTCTCCAATCAAGCAACTGATCATTTGTTGCAGTTCAAGCTTTTTCCAGTCAATTAGTCCATCTACTTCTTGAGTACTTCTACTTTAAGTTCAGTGTCACTTTTTGACACTGGGTGTTACAAAAAAACTTTTTTAATTATTTTGTACAAAATGAAAAACAGAATCAATAAAATCCAAAAAAAAACTGTAGACACTAGACAGTACTTTTCTAAATGGTCGTATTTATAGGTATGTACATACAGATTACAGATGAATACATAATAATATGTTAAGTTCAAATAAAACAACTTTATTTATTTTTTTATAAATTAAAATATATTGTCCCTTCTTTTGTCACACCCCAGAATCTACAATTATTGTTTCATCATCATCACCTTTGCTATAATTAACGACCGGTGGTTTTATTGTAATTTTAGTCGTCGTACCAGAACTTGATCGAAATGATGGAAATGCTAATGGGTAACCAAAATATGGATTAAAATTAAATGGTTCCCTCAATGCACTAATGATCTGTTCTAATTTTTTTTTTGCCTTCCACGTGGAATAATCTTCTATCTCGTATAAATACATTTTTTTAGTCGAACCAAATGATGACGATGGATTTTCACGTCGAACCCGATTCCGTCCAGTTGAATAATGAAAACGATTACCATCATGATAGCTATGTGGACGATGCCATGGATCATCTTCTCGATCAACATCACGTAATCCCATAAACGGTTGCAAGATTTGTGGTGTAAATGAGAATAAATTGATTTCACCTACAACAGGTGCCTCTGGATTATTATCCACCATCACACATTCCTGATGGTATCTTAATCTTGGGAAGTGTGCAATTTAATTTTAAAATGAGAATTTTAATGAAATTGTGGTGGTGATAATGATGACGATTGGTATGACAATTCATATGATTATGACGATTATTATGACGATTGATGTCAATTGATAACAATTGATGACGATTGATGACGATTGATGACGATTTATGACGATTGATATGACGATTGATATGATGATTGATAATGATTGATGATCGTTGATACGACGATTGATGACGGTTGGTGAAGTTGAATGAAAAATACATGAAAACAAATTAAAAAAAAGATATTATAAATAAAGTGTACAAAATTATAAGAAATTTTATTTTTTTTTAACTTTACATCAACTTAATTTAATTAATTTTAGTACTAAATATTAAAAATAAATATTAGAGGCCCTAATTGTTTTCTTTTTAACGATGTGATGACCTCGACTAGAATCACAAAGCTTTTGACATAAATTAAACAATAAAAACTATTTTTTTAATAAATTAAGAAAATTTGCGTGATTTTTTATTCAAGCCATTATAAAATTTAATTTAAAAAGAAAATTTTAAAAAAATCATTTTTTAGCTATATTTAAGATTTGTTTGACAACATACCTAAACCTACGATTTTCCTTTGAAGAAGATAGGTAGCTGAAGAGCTAACTTTCGATTTAAGTGTACCTATAGTATTTCCGAAGATATATAGTTAATTAATTACAGATAAACAAATATAAATACCATTTATAAAGTTTTCAAAGTCACAAAGTCTTCTGATGAAACTAATAACATAATTTTCAAAAAAATTATGAGATTGAAAGTATTTTTCTTTCAATATTGAAGGCCAAGTATAACGTTAACCTTAATTCAGTAGATACCTACTTAAAGTACAACAAACTGAAAAAGCATAGTTTCATGTTTCTACAACAAAAATAACTTCAACAGAAATAAAGACATATAAAAAGCGAAGTAGACAGCAAAATAATGAAGGAACACGTTGACGGTCAGTTAACGAATATCATCATGAATTTTCATTGAAATCCGATCATGAAAAAATTAGAGTCCAAGTTCATGAATAAGAAAAAAAAATTTTTTTTAAATTATATTATAAAAAAAATATACTCAAATTGAAGTGTGAGATTGTTTTTAATAGAAATCCAACCAATAACAATAGTATTTTACTTTTAATTTGAAAAAGGCAACGGAATTCCACGATCGAAATATTATCAATATTTTTGTGGAAGTATTCTAATTGGTTCGCTTATTCGCTTACTGTTTTGATCTGCGAAATTCTTGTTCTGAAAAGATGAGAAAATTGTTTTGAATATTATTTCAGAATCGAACCCAGATTACCAAGAAAAGGCCGTATGAAAAAGCGAGTGTTGTTAAATCAATAAAGAATATTTTGAGATTTATGATGCTCGACATTTTGAATGATAGTTCTTCGAAATATAAATAATTGCTGGGGAAAATTTGGACAGCTCGAAATTTGATCACCATTTTCACCACAAATTTTATTTGTTAATTAATTGAGGTTCTCGTTCGAGACCTTAATTGTTTAAAAAATTGCAAACAAAAAACTGCTTTTCAAAATTCATGAAATGAAAAATTATTTCAACGATTTGTCTCGGTAGAGAATACAGTATTGAGTATCTAAGTAGAACAAAAATTTTTTACTGAACGAACTAATTTTTTGTGAAATTAATAAAACCATTGCGGAAGTAACTCAAAAACCAGCTTTTATAAAGTAAAGAATCAAAAACAAATCAAAAATACTCTAAATCACCCGTTGCCTAGATTCAATGTTAATTTTAATAAGTTAAATTTTGTGAAGATGCCTAAATGATTTTTCTAAATAAAATAATAAAAATAAATTGAAATAATTAAAAGTAAAATAATTTATATCGTATACAACTACGAACAATTATTTTTTTACCAATCTTCTTCATAATAATTATCAACACTCCTAATTTTTTTTCCTTCAGAACTACTTTTACTATAACTGTTATCAGCTTCTTTTATTGTGGAATAATCAATTGTTTTGACTTCTTTTTTTCTGGGTATTTTAACATGCCTACTCATCAATGGAGGAGTTTCTGTTGAATCATTCATCACAATCGACGACACTGTGCTGGATTCATCTTTTTCTGTTGTTTTCTGACTGCACTGTTCCCCCATATTACATTTGCTCATTTCATACAAAAAATATAATAATTCAATAAGTTTAGTTTTTTTCTCAAGTATATCCCGTTGTTTAACATCATCATTTTCTAAATTTTCTGCTTTAGTTTCCAGTTCCTTTAGTTGTTTTTGAATTTTCTTGCATGGGGACTCGACATTGCTCTGTTGTTCTTGTTTGTATTTTTGCTTTCGAACACGACCGCCGGAAGTGGTGGTGTTATAATTGTAGCCACTATTTTTCATTTGTTTTTCATAATCATAGCCAGTCGACTTGTTTTCTTTGGGTCCCGATCGACTGGTAATTCGTCTTCGACCTTGACCGTCACTAACGCGTTTGTATTCATTATTATGATTTTCTTGGGGCCTTCGTTTTTCATATTCTTCAGTGTATTGTTGTTGTTCTAAATTTGATGAAGATCCAGATCTGTTAACTGCCCGATTTATTGAAGGCTTGGAAGTCGTCGACTTACTTTTATAGGAGTAACCACTTGGTTGTAGGTGATCATTGCCCTGATCGTCACGCGGTGCCGGGCTCGTGGTCAATCTTTTCCCATTTCTCTCCTGATTAGGTCTATGAGATTGTTTCTTTTGTTCGCGTTCATAATCCTTTTCCAAATTGTAATCATAATCCAAGTCATCATAACTTGTGTTAATGGAACGTTCGCGAACTTTCTCTTCGTCATCTTCATCTCTTGACTTATTTGTTAACATTGCTTGTGTTGGTTTTTGTCGATTTATGGAATTAGGGTCGCGGTAGTATCGAAAACTATTCTCATTTTTATGTGCCTTTGAAGAATGTGCATTTTGTATATTCTCATTATTTATATTCGATCTGAAAGAAGTCATTTTTGGTGTGGTATTTTTGATCAAATTATTTTGCAAGCTCTTTAGATCAGAGAGAAATTCCGTAGATGCCTTGCATGTCAAGCATTCATCAGGGTCATCACTATTTTCTTGATCTACTTCGGAGACAATTCCCGAATTTATTCCCTTGAGAATTTGTTTCTTACACGTTTGGCAGCAGTTGGTTAGTTTCTTTTTTATTGTTTCCATTAAATCATTTAAGGTGTTCGTTGAGGGATCGATCAATTGGCCGCCTAAGTAATCTCTGACTTTTGCCTCCGCAGTTACTGTTAATGGATTTGAATATAGCATAGGGGCTTTGTATTCTGATCTTGCAGCAGAAAGTTGATTGTAATTTGCCATTGATGGTGATGGTGGAACTTGGTGCTGAACTTGTGAAATTATCGGTTGTTGATAGAAGTAAGCAGGATTATTTACAAGTGGAATATTTGGTTGAAGAAGTGGATTTCTGAACTGTGTATCATAATTTGACGTCAAACTCTGTAGAGGAACTGATGGTGGGCTTATGATTTGCCTTCCGTATACAGTTGGTCCTTCTGGTATTCCTTGTTGCAATGTACCAACGTTCTGTTGTCCACTATTACTATACATTTGCTCAGGTTGAGCATAATGTTGTACACCATAAGTTCCTCCTTGCGACGCTGTATCAATGTTCTGTTGTGCACCGTTACCATACTTTTGCTCAGGGTTACCGTATTGTTGTACACTATAGGCTTCTCCTTGGGACACACTACCAACGTTCTGTAGTACACCATTACCATACTTTTGCTCAGGATTACTATAATGTTGTACACTATTAGCTCGTCCTTGCGACACTATACCAACTTTCTGTTGACCACTGTTACCATATATTTGCTCAGGTTGGCTATAATGTTGTAAACCATAAGCTACACCTTGCGGCACTGTACCAATGTTTTGTTGTGCACCGTTGCTATACTTTTGCTCTGAGTTACCATACTGTTGTACACCATAGGCTTCTTCTTGGGACACCGTACCAACGTTGGATAGTGCACCATTGCCATACTTTTGCTCAGGAATACCATTCTGCTGTACACCATAACCTCTTGAATTTTGGAAGTCATTTCTAAAAGGATTTACACTTGAATCACTTTGAACTGTTTCGTTCTGGTTTGAATCTATGTAAAAGTTCCCATTATTATTATTATTCATCATTGGGGATCTAACATTTTCAACAGAATATAGCGGATTTTGCGCGGAAGACCATTGGTTTTGGTACGAATGTAAGTTATTACTTGAAACTGATAGCCTTGCTGTCGGCTGGCCACCTCTTTGATTGTGCACGACTGCGCGACCTGCCCCTTCATTGTGGACGACTGTTTGACCCGGGGTACCGTCAACTTCTATTGGTTCTGCATTCGCTCTATACAAAGCTTCTTGAATGGATTGAGAATTTAAACGCATTAATGCTTCAGCTGGATCTTCGTTCGGCTGTAAAGTTATCTCCTTCAAATTTTCTTTATAGCCTTCTCTAAGCTTTTGTAGAGAGGATGCTGGTATACTCTCAAGTGTAGAATAGTTTGGGTTTCCACCATATGATACCTGACGTCTCGATCGATGTCGATTTTTTAAAGACGGAATGCTGCGCCTAAACCTGTGTACCTTTTTATTACCTGATTCAGAAATATCTATTGAAGCCTGACTTTTTGATCGATATGCTCTGACCCTATAATCTATATTAGAATTTATATGGCTTAAATAAGGCTTACTTGCTAACCTTGATGTTTTATCTGCTAATAAACGGTGTTCTGCGTTTGCTGATGTTCTTTCATTGTGTTTATCTGAGTTTGTTGCTTCTTGTTGATTCTGAGGCAGTTCGCTTGAAGGGGGCAACATTTTTGGTTCATCTACGTGCGATTGGTTTATTGGATGATTGTGAACAGTGCTTCTGCTGAGATTAGGGTTGGGATCTTGGAGCTGTAGTTTCTAAAAAATCGTCGCCTGTTAATGATATGGAGGCATGTTGTGTAAGAACAACAAAATGGATGGATATTAGTTCGATGAATGTGTGCAATTTTGGACGGACGGGATTAATTTAAAGTAAGGGAAGGAATTGTGTGTGGAATGCTGGTGAAGTTTTAATAAGGTAGAAGTAATGAACTTACCATTGGGTTTTCTGCCATTTCGACTGTGCGATATCCGCCACCATGGCCGCCACCAGAACTACTGCCATAGCCTGCGCCATAACTGGAACCATGACCTGCACCATAGTTCCCGCCATGGCCTCCGCCATAGCTACCACTTGAACCGTAGCTTGATCCAGAACTTCCACCGTAGCCAGCACCTTGACTGCCATAACTGTGTCCGCCACTACCGCTCGAACCGTAGCTTGATCCTGAACTTGCACCGTAGCCAGCACCTTGACTGTCATAACTGTGTCCACCAGTACTACTTGAACCGTAGGTTGATGCCGAACTTCCACCGTAGCCAGCAGCTTGACTGCCATAACTGTGTCCACCATTACCACCTGAACCATAGCTTGACCCAGAACTTCCACCATATCCAGCACCTGAATTACCGTAGCTGCTTCCTCCAGCAGATGATTCATAACCAGAACTTCCTCCTGCACCATACCCACCATGGCCTCCACCATAGCTACTACTATGTTGTTCTCCATAGTTACCACTTGAACCATAGTTTGATCCAGAATTTCCACCGTAGCTAGCACCTTGAACTTGTTCACCATAAGCCCCACCGTGAGATGCGCCATAACCAGGACTAGAAGCTACATCATAACTAGCACCTCTGCCATAGGTAGAACCTCCTCCATAGCTTGAACCTCCACCATAACTACCTCCATAACCCCCAGAACCATAACCTCCACCTCCAGAGCTGTAGATATTATAGTTATGAGTTACATAATGTCCCCCACTGCTAGGTTTTTTCTTCATTAAAACTATTCGGCCATGGGAAAATGAATTAGTCGAATGAATTTTGATATTAACTCCAAATAAATTACCTTTTTTAAAGAAGCGAGCATTGCCTTCAGTTTGTGGTCCCATCTCCGACACTATTGGATGCTGTTCGTCTTTGGTGTCTAGTTTTCCTCCATCGGACATGGATAAACTTTCAGCTCCCTGTTGGGTTTGAGTACTCTGAGTTTGATCAAGAGTCTGATGTATCATCTGACGTGGTTTAATTTCGTCTAGAAGGGACGGATCGACGGACGTCCATTGCTGTTCTTGTAGCCATTGTCTTGGTTCATTTTGTGGCACGGGATCTTGTTGAATCATCATAGACTGTTTTTGAGGTTGTTCCTGAATCCATTGACGTGGCATTTGTTGCATAGTTGGTTGTTCCTGCAGCCATTGACGGGGTTGTTGTTGAATAATTTCTTGCTGTTGATTTTGTTTGATCGGAATTTGTTGTTGCATGATAGGGGTTTGATCAGGAAAAGATTGACGTGGCTCTTGGGGTGTCATTGTTTGTTTTGGAAGTTCCTCTCGTGCCTCCTGTTCCATAATTGGGTGCGTTTGAGGTTGGGTGGCCTGGCGAAATTGCTGCTGCTGTTCTTGCATTTGCATAGCTCTCGCTTGCTGGGCAGTCCATTGCTGAAATTCTCTTGCGTAGGCCGAATTAATTTGTTCAGGCAACTGATCACCTGTCATAAGTCGCGGTGTAGGCATTGGCATCGGCATTTGTTCCTGCATCATTGTGGCTTGTCTCTTAACCGATGGATGTGCTTCCATGTCAGTTTTGGGTACAAACTTCAAGATAATAGCATCTTTTCTGATAGTCTTCCAGTTCTTTCGAGCATATTGTTCAAGCATCTTTTGGGTTTGTTCATCGTTAAGAGCTCTCTCGATCTCGTCCTTTGTGGTAATGGAATTGCTTCTTGGAAATGGCATTGGAACAATAAGTCCTTCTGGTTCTGTCTTCGAATTGACAGGAATACGTTTCGGGGTCTCTGAGTTTTTGGTTTTAATCAAATCTTGAAAACCAGTACGAGCTTGCTGATATTCCTGGAGAACAGCTGAATTCTGAGTATTTTCATTCATCATCTGATATTGCTGATGTGTTGCCTGTGGCGTCTCCTGTGGAAGTTGTTGCATTACACCACTTCTATCATAGGCATACATGGGAGTATTTGGTGCTGATGATCCAAGAGGAATGATATCTGGAATCTGTTGCCTGAGGGAAGCAACCATACTCCTTGATAGACTCTGTGTATTTGGCCTTACACGAATTGGATCGATTTCTGACGCCTGAACACCTTCACGATCGTATACATCGAGACTTGGAAAAGCCCTTTGAAGCCAAGATTGGGTATACGGTGTATTCTGAAGCTGATGGGGATAATATTGTTGGGGTTGTGGTGGCCGTTGTTGTTGTTTTTGCTGCAGTGGTCGTTGCTGTTTGTGTTGCTTTTTTTGTTTTTTGCTTACTGGTACAATCGATGGATTAACTGCAATTCCTCTTTTTGCAAGTTCATTTTCAAAGCCTGGAGGAGCTAAGAAGTACGTGGCATCCTCCTCTGCATTTACACCCATTGATTGCGCCTCAGGATTGGACAAAACCAACATCATTCGTGATTCTTCTTCTCCAAGAGGCGAACCTAGGAGGAACCATTTTTTCTTCCACCAGTCTTCCTTGAAAATTTTATCCCACTTCCACCAATCGCCAGCTTTTTTTAATCCAACTCCTTTCCAGATATTCCACCAACCGAATTTTGATAACCATGATCCGACTTTTTTAATAGAACCAAGTGAGAACTGTAAAAAAACATAAAATCAACTATATAAAAGTTCTGAAGTACATATATCAAAAAATGCTTTACTCACACTATCTTCTTCTTCTTCCAAAGCACTCCCAACTTCAGGTTCAGGTGCTTCCTCTCCGCCTGAAGCTGGTTCTTCAGCAGGTGGCGCCTCCTCTGCTGCTGGTGCTGCTTCATCAGCAGTTTCTTCTGCTGCTGCTGCTTCTTCCTGAGCATTGGCTGCATGATTGAAAGCTACTGCCACGATCAACGCAAGCAATAAATACTTGGTTATCTACAAAAATAAATCCAATAAGATTATCCTTTCATAAAAATATCCATTATAAAAAACGAATCCTAAGCACCGAAAACTTACTCTTGCCATTGTGTTCTACTATCACTGTAATTATTTTTTATTCCAGCTGGTCAAGAGGTGAGAGAACTATTCACGTTCACTGTTAAAACTTGAATGTCTCGAATGGCTCAATGGGCAATCAGAAAATAGTACCTATTCTCAAGTGAAACTTAGCCAAAACGCATTTTTTTTTTTTGTATAATTGCTTTCGAATGCAATTTTTGTCAGATTTAAATTTGGGTCTTTACGTGAAGAACTTTTGTTTGCTGACTCTGCACAACGTATTGGTTTAATTTTTTTTTTTTTTTTTTCATTGCGAAATTGGGTGTTTCATCGTCCATCGAATGGCCTCTTTTGGTAATTTTTTTTTTTATTATTACTTTTGTGTTTGAATCTTTTTTGATGATGTGACTGTTTGTTTTTGATGGAAACTTCATCAACGATAATAATTGTAATTATTGGAACACTAAATTGAACTCAACTATTGTCATACCAACAAGCTGTCGTCGACCTTAGTCTTTGTTTTAAGAGAGATGCTATTCGATGTACATGTACATGTTCATGTGACATTTTTTTGCTAACTAGGTTTTGAAACTATTCGTTGTTTAGAAAAAAAATAAATTCTTGGAAAGAAGATGTCATAGAACTTGCGACAATGAAGCTATTTCTATGAGTAAGGTTTGTAGTTAGATAGGTACATATCTATGTACATATATAACAAATGTCTCGCAATTGTGAATGACATGGAGTAATATTAAAACATCTCTGAACAGATATATGTACATTACATAGGTAATTTAATTGAAAATGAATAACAATCACATAATGAATTATCTGACGATGGGTTTTTTTGTTGTTAAAGATTCGACATTGATCGCATTGTTTATGTCACACACTGTCTTCTACCCTTCCAATGCAATTTACCTACATTTGTTTTAGTGGTTTCAACTTTATAACTCAAGTTTCTGATTTCAAGTCAGTATATAGGTATAGGCGCAGTAAATACTTACATAATTATCATATACATTCATATAAAATATACACTCAAGTTATTATTAAATTTTATGTTCTTACATACATATGATTCAAATTTGGCACATTATGAAAAAATGGTCATAAAAGTTCAGGAAGTTTCGGTAATTGATCAGCCTTTTAGAATTTGTTTGTATAATAATTTAAAATATATCATCTGATAAGGGTTATTTTAATCCTCATAAAAGATCAGCTAGTTTCAGTAATTGGTCAGCCTTTGATTTAGTTTTGTAATTTTTTAAAAGTTTTTTTCAAGAGATTGTTACCACCTTATTAATTGTGGAACATTCGAAAAAAATATTCCATCTGAAAGGTCACATAAAAATGTCAACTATTTTCTAGATATTTCTTCTCGGCCTTAGATTTTATTTGATTTTTTTTTTTAGGTTTGTTAGGGTTAGCGCCTCACATTATAAACTACAGACAAATGGAACATTTTTTTTAGGTAGACCTGGGGGGTCATTCCGTAAATCGATTATCGTCAGACGATATCGTTTGAGCGATACTGATATCTTTATTGGCTTCACGTAAGTCGATAATCGTCGAAACGCTATCGTCTAAACGATAGCGTTTGGACGATGGCTAAATTGGTATCGTCTTGAATTAATTTTGAAGTATTTAGGTACTGTAGTCCAAGAAGAAGTTGGAAAATAACCAACTTTTCACTGTCTTTGTGTTATTTTGCTCTCTCATGAAAACAATCCTCACATAAAAAAGGAAGAAAGATATAATTGATAATAATCGCCCAATAGGTAACCTGTCGGCTCTTCCGAAACTCTTCGAATTCTTTGTAAAACATTAAGTTTTTACACAAACCGCGTTTATTGAACATACATTGGCTTTCTTAAGGTTGTTCGACTGTCACTTTCCTAACGGAATTAGGGAGTTTTTAATTAATTCTTTTAAAAATAAAAACAAACGGATTCTGTTCTGACAGATTTTCAAGCATTTAACAAACTCCAAAAAGTGGGTAAGTCAGTTGGGGTTTAGCGGAAAATTCATAGCTTGGCTTAGATCTTATTTGCTTGACAGATCCTAATCTGTGAATTTTAGGTAATTGCTATCAGTTTTTTTTTGAATTCTAGAGTTCCACACACTTCCATAATGAAAGTTAAAATAGCAATTTGAGATTACGTGACTGCCCTATTAAGTACATATTTGAAATTATAAATTAATTTGAAAAAATATAACGAAAATACAACTTACATTTTAAAATGATTTCCCTTTAGTTTCAATCGGCACCAAAAACAAAAACAAAAAAACACTAAAAATTTATTTTATTGACAATTATGACAGCCAATTTGATTTTTCAATTACAGTTTGAGGGTTTCTGAGATACATAAAAAGCTCTGGAATTACGAACGATAGACGAGACGATAGTGACGAGTTACGTGAAGCAAATCATGGACGATCTCGTCGACGATTATCGTTTTGATGATTATCGTTTAGAAAATTACGGAATGACCCCCCTGTACGTATTTGATCTGATAATCTGAAAATAATATTAATATGTTGATGGTCAGTTATGATATACATATGGACACATGTGGCGTTAACAATCAAACAGAGGCTAAACAAAATTGAACATGAAACCTAAAATATTTAAGATAATTCTATGCAGTTAATTTTGTAAGATTTGTGGAAGTTTTTTCTATTAGATTGACTACAAAAAATACTATAAGGACCTTTTGTTTTCGCCCTTTAGTGAAATGATTTGTTTTTTAGGCAGTTTTGTTTTTTAAAATATATTTAGCGCATTTTGAAAATAACTTTTTTAAATAGTATCGTTTTAATTCTCAAATGCCTGTAAAAAGCAGAGTATAAAATAACTTAATTATTGGAGTTCATAAAAAGTTTCATAACAGCGATAAAAAATAATATTAGTAAAATAAATAAATAATACGCTTTCTTCACAATATCATTGATAAAAATTCTTAATTAGCCAGTTCAGGTTTCTTGAGATCTCTGAGATCTCAGCAATCTTAGAAATCTAACGTAGAAATCTGACGTAATTCCTCAGTGAGATTCCTCACATTTTGCTGTCAAAAAGCTGAGCCTGAAATTTGTTGGATTCGTTTGCTCAATTATTTTTTGTCGCAGTTGATCAATTTATAAAAACGAGATGCAGAGTGCTTTTGACTTCTAAAGGAGAAATTTTGTTCAGGTTTCTCCTTCTCCTCAGTGGAGCTGACAGACGTTTGCTCAGTGAGATCTCAGAAACGTGAACTGGCTAAATAATTTTTGTTTGCCATAGGAACTTCAGAAAAATGAAGAAAAAGTCAAAATTAAGTCAGTGCTCAGTTTCATTGAGAAACTCACAAACTTCTGGTTCATCTATAGGAGTTTGAAAAAAATCTGTATTCATAATTTACCTATAAAATTTCAAGTTTTCAATTTCTCTCAATCTCAATTTTACCCGACAATGGTGTTTGAGGAGTTTGTCAATATCATTCTTTTAAGCTTTTTAAAGAGGAATTTCAGATTGCAATGATATTAGATCTATCATATCAATTCTTTTAGTCGGGTGTATGTAATGGATCTTGAACTGCAACTACAGATCTTTCTTTTATAAGATCTTGTTTTGACAAACTATTTAGTTGGCTAAAATTTAAAATGACATTAACAGGTTGGCTTTGGGTTTTCTTGGGCTTCCCAGTCCATTACTAGACACACTCCTTCGCGCCGTTCCTAGTTTTTGGAAAGTTCCATATTCATTGAAAATTTTATGATACTTTTCAGGAAGGATGATAACTTCCTCATGTTGCACTTTTTTCTATACCAGCAAAGACTCTGTTCAGCGGAAATAAGGAATGGCCATCAATATGGAGATTAATTAATTTTTTGCTGAAAAATTCTTTTTCATGACATGGTTAAATTGTTTTATAAAAATTAGAGATCCAAAATAACCGTTGACGTCTATTTTGAATCGATTTCTCAATGAGATATTTCTAATTTGTCAATTTCTTGGTCTGAGATTTATTTATAAAAACTAATTTTTTAGTTCTTTGGTTGAGATCAATTTATTTCGAGAATAAATGTTAACTGCTGACTTATTTCATAAATAAAAGGAAATGATCAACCTTAAACAATTTCCATAGAAAGTAAATCAAAAATTATTAAAATGATTAATTAGGTTATTTGCTTTCAGTTAAAATAGGTAGAAATATGTACATACAAAATGGTGTATATATATCTAGGAACAGGGTGTTTTGCATAAGATGCCAAAAAAAGGCTAAAGCGTGTATGTTTGGTCGAGATAAGAACAAAATCGTATGAGAGGGGGTACCCCCGTTTAGACGTGAAGGGCAATTTTCTAAAAAATCGAATTGAATTAGAAAAAAAAAATAAAAATTAACGGCAACACTTAAAATGTCATGTTACACTTTTTATTAAAGACAATTCGATCCATCTTTTAATTAATTATTAATTATTAAGGTGTTTAAAAGTTTTTGATCATGACGATTCAAATTAAATAAATACATATACAAACATTTTAATTTGTAATGTTTTTTCTTTTGGTAATTTTCAATTTTCTCAAAAAAAAAAATAGAAGACATAAAGCCATCTGGTTTTTATCGTTCGACTAAAAATTGGTAAAAGCAAACTAAAATTAAAACTAGTAATCAATAATTACAATAAACTAAAAAAAAAACAACAAAAAAATAATTTTTTTTAAATTTTGTTGTCAACATTTTGATTTGGAAAATAAGCTTTATAAAAACTATACCTAAACTACATCAAAATAACGAAAACATTAGAATGGATTTTTGGTTTTTAAAATAGCTACCTGATGTTGTAGGTTTCTTAGTTGATTTTTAATGTCTGTAGTTTTTTTTTAACTGTTAGAGTTAAATGGGGGAAAAAAGTATCCCCCTTCTAAACAATTTGTTTTGTCTGGTTTCAACCTATATACCATACCCTAGCTTTTTGTGACATTCTATGCTAACAACCCTGTAATCTTTATTCAATTTACAGCTACTAAAGGGCATGAAAATAATAATCTCAAAAAAATTAGGGAATTTTGTTTCGTTTGAAAACGATTCAAACATAAAAAAAAACATAATAAGGACCACCATAATGTACATACATTAAAGGACCATGGGCAACTTTGTATGGAGTTTGGGCCCACTTTCAACATTGCTCAACAGTGATGAAACTTATGTCATATGAAAGCGTATGGAGAGCACTTTATTTTATTATAATATGGCAGCTAAATTGAAATCGAGTGCAAAAGTTGTGTTTTGGCACATTTTATAAATAAAGTATTTGAAATGAATATTAAAAAAAATGGCAACACTTACTAAAAAGTTTTTCACTTTTTCTGAAAGCCTGAAGTCTGTTCTTTAATTTTATTTTTAAATCAACTTATTTGTATAAATAGTTTTCAAAAAAATTACTTTCAAACTCAAAAAAAGTTTTATTTTTATTTATTTAACAATCCTGTTTGTTTGAGTTAAAATTCTTATAATTTTTAATCTAAGACCGTCGTTGGTGAGTTTTATACCTTTTAAGAAACTTCAATACCATGGCCAATTTTTAAATCTAAAAACCGGTATTGAGTCATATGATTTTTTTTAGGATGCTCTTTTAAAAATTGAAGTAAAAAAAAGGTTCGATTAAAATGTCAAATTATCAATTTATTTAGAGAAAAATGGTGCAGGATATCAAAAATATTTTGATGCAGAAAATTAATCTTACTATCATAGAATATTCAAGTGAAAAAATTAAGAAAAACAAAAATCAATTATGGACAGGGTGACCAAATACCTGGTTCAAAGTAGGGGTTTTTCGTAATTTCTAAAAAACTGCCGTTATTGGAAAATCGTTATGATGGGGTACGGACAAGTTACTAAATTCTGAGTAGTTATGATCTGCCCTATCACCAGTTTCAGTTTGGACCATTGTTTATGGGACACCCTATATACAGAAAAGTAGTAACTTTCTTTTTCAGCTTTTTGAGTTTGAAAGAAAATTTTTCGAAAGCTATTTATACAAACAAGTTGATTTAAAAATAAAATGAAAGAACAGACTTGTGGCTTTCAGAAAAGGGGAAACACTTTTTAGTAAGTGTTGCCATTTTTTTTTAATATTTTTTTTTGCATTTTAAATACTTTTTTTTATAAAATGTCCCAAAACACAACTTTTGCGCTCGATTTCAATTTAGCTGCTATATGATGAAATAATAGTGCTCTCCATACGCTTTCATATGACATAAGTTTCATCACTGTTGAGCAATGTTAAAAGTGGGCCCTAAATGCCCATGGTCCTTTGGCAAAGGAAGTATATGAAAAATAAGAAATAAAAATAACATAAGAACATTTAGCTCAGTTCTTTGAGGTACATACGGTAATTTTTATAGCATTTTCAATGTGCCTTGATTTTTGTACAAAATCGAAACATTAACGAAGTGTATAGAATTTTGTTCCATTCATAATGAGCAGAAATTCCTTTGTAAAAAATCTACAGCATTGAAAGATTAAAATATTAAAAGAAAAAAAATAACATTCATTAGAAAATAACTGTAAACAAAAGCAAAACTTAAAATCGACAAAAAATAGAATGTGTTATGCAGAAATGCAAAAATTCGGCCCTATCGAGGTAACCGTGCGTCGGAGCGGAATTTTCTCTGCAACGCAACCTTCGTCGGAAAGTCAATTTCGGTTCGAGGTAGCTTTCATCGGAAGAAATTTTACAGAAATGCAACGACGCATTGCGATGGATATAAATTTCAGGCAGAGATGTGCAAATTAGCCGATATATCGAAAATGCGATATATTTTAGATATTTTTTTATAAAATAAACACCATAAGCATTTTAAACCATGAAAAATCGGTGAGAGAGTGTTATTTATTGTTTATAAAAAATAATTTTTGTCAATTCTAATGCGCTAGCGTTTTTAAGAAATGTAATAAGATGTACCGATTTTTAAATCAAAACTATCGAATAAAGTCCCCTCCCTATTTCCAAACATATGTTTTTTGTTTCCATTTGAAGTGAAGGGGGACAATTTTGAACCGCAAGAAGTCAAAATCACTCTCCGTATCTTTTGTAATTTTGGAGGAATTTCTGATATATCGGCTAAATCTTAGTTTTGGTTTACCGATAAGCAGTTCCGAGAGAAAATCAAACGCAAAAAGTTCAAAAATACCACACTTTATTGGTATTGGAAAAGTAAGATTTTCAATATACATATTTTTTAGGGCATCATTTGATTGTCTGCTGATTAAAAAAAAATACTTGGAAAATAACGGACAGGAATAAAGAACTTCTAGAATTTATTAATTAATGATGAGTTTAACATTTTTTTTTAATAAAATTTTAATTTTCTTTGATGCAAAAATTTGGTACTTTGCATTCAAAATTTTCGATTTTGAATTGATTTCTTTAATGCAATTCATTTTTGACTTGCTTTTAAAATTTTTTTGTAATTCAAATAGGAAAACATTGCGACAAAATGTGTATCTTCTATACGAAATGGATGAAAATATTTCCTTGATAATTATTCTACCAGTTTTCGTTATGAAGGCTACAGACTGCAACTTTTCATGTTTTTTTTTTTCGTAAATACTAATTACCCATTTTTTTCCCAGTGAAATAAAAATTTAACGAAATATTCGATTTACTAAAATGTTCCTTTTCGTTCAGATCTTCTGAATTGATTTTGTTTTGCATTAAATTAAAAATGAGTAGCTATTGAGTAACAAAAAAGAACCATTATCATAAAACATCAAAATGTAGTTACAATTATAGCGAGTTCAGACATTTTATTTCCAAAAACTCATGGAAACATAATTTACTTGATACCAAAAAAAAAAAGCGGGCTCAACCGGGATTTGAACCCGGGACCTCTCGCACCCAAAGCGAGAATCATACCCCTAGACCATTGAGCCTCTTATAGATTGCAATACTAAAATACTAACATAAATAATGAAACAACTTTCTTTGCGGAATTTATGAATAGAAAATTGATTGTATTATGCTCAACATAAACAAAACCATAATAACGTCATAAATAAAAATAAATCATGTTTTGTAACTTTCATACAAAACAAAAAAAACTCACAGAAAATAACAAACTTAAACAATAATTCAAAAAAACAAAAAAAATTTCTTAACGCCTCTTAAAATTTCTTTTTTGGTTTTGTCTTTGATATGGTGGTGGTTCAAAACCAGGATCAAAGCCTTGTTCCTGGTTGCGGTTCATAGGATACCGACCTCCAACATAGAAGGTGGGTCCAATTGGTTGAAAATCATTGTTGTTATTGCTGCACATGCAATCGTGGCCAAATGCCTGCCTTGCAAAACTGTTCTCGCTGCTCATCGGTGAATTGTTCTGAAGAGGATGAGGGACTCCAGGTGGTGCAAAACCCAATAAGCCTGGCTTCGTATTCGGACCTAGACATCCACTTGGAAAACTTTGAGGTGGTTGCTGTTGTTGCAATGGTGCACAAAGCTGCTTATAATTGACTTCTTCTGTTATATTGCCATTTGCGTCAATGAAAATTCCAACATTCCGCATTACCTCCAGAAGAACACCAGCACATTCGATTTGAAATAAATCGAAAATTTTCTGAGGTGTAGGATCTTTATGGAAGAAATTAAGGGCTCGTACCAAGTCCGATACAGAATGATTTATTTGAATTTTAAGATTAGACTTGAGTTCTTGGTACCATTGTGATCGTTGAAGGTAACTATAAAGAATCCGACTGACGTTATAATACTGGTCTTGGCAACTGCTTCCAGTGCCCGGACGAAGACGAGGATCACATTGTGATATATTCGGTGGAAAGAAACTGTATTCGGCTTGAGGAAATACACCATGATTCTGAAAAAAAAATTGAATTAATATATCAAATAGATTTCCATATTGAACCCTACTTTTTCCTTTTCAATAAACTTCTTTAATCGGGGATCTGTGCTATTTGATTTGATTAGTTTTTCCATGAGTGTTGGCTTATTTACTTCATATTGAGGCATGTAAATCTCATAGAGCTGTAAACAAAAATTTAGAAAATGTATGCCGGTTATATAAGTTTATTAGCCAGATTACGTTTCTGGGATCGCATAAGTTTTCCTCCGTCACTTTGGCGGCGCAAAAGAAGAACCCTAACATGCCGCCTCCAATGGGTGTGAACGATGGTCGGGTTATGAAGATGTCTAGAAAAAACCAAGGCACACAAATCCATGGAACGACATATTCATACAAATTGAGTTTTGCTCGCACAACAAAAGATTATGCTAAAGTTTATTTATTTATAACAAGTATATAAAAACACTGTGTATTCGAATGCAATGTCATGTCAAAATATCAAAGAAATTGGTGAGGAACTTTCATAGATTTGCGATTAGGAACAAACGGACATTTACAATTTTATTTGTATAGGTTTTTAATATAGAAAGTTGTAAATAGCTAAAATGGTGCTAAAATGGTGCTAAACAAATCATTGAATTGAATCAGATTTCTGATTGGAGTTCTAATGTTAGACTAGCTTGTTCGATGCCGCCTCTACAATGGTTGTCGTTTTAATCGGCCCTATCATGAATTCCATCATAATCGAAAAATTTTCCGAATCCCAAAAAAACTATCACCGAATCCGTTCGTAATGACTATTTGTATGAGATTTTCCACTACGATGGAATCTGTGATAGTTTTTTTCGGGATTCGTAACAAGTTTCCAATTACGATAGAATTCGTGATGAGGCTGAATAAAACGAAGCTTTGGAAGCGATACTCGGCGTTCCAGTAAAACCATTATTGGTTAAATGGTTATTTTGAGAGTGGATAAAACGGTCAAGTTTAATTTTACTAAAAGGAACATTTTCATCATAAAACACAAAGTAATATAAAAGTTTAATATATATTATATTAAATGCGACGAAGCATAATTGAGCAAGCGAAAATTCAATCTCACTTTTTTTACTGCGAAAGTTAGGAATTATTGCTGAGATATCTAATATCTCTTATTTATCTAATATCTCAGAAACATTAACTGCGTAAATAATTATTGATTAAAATATTTAATTGTCGAGATTATTGATTAAAATTCAGAAGCTTCAACTGTTCGGTTCTATTTACCTTATATTCGATTGGAGGATAAGTAAGATGAGCATTTATTTCCAAAGCAGGCTGATAGTTATCCAAATTTTTGGTGCGTCGTGGTAATTCGGGGCATGTTCCATCTGGTACAAAAGGTGTAGACCCTTCTTCAAATTGATCAGGGGATGCTATGTACATTTATTGTATTCAAAAATAAATATTTTAAAAAATATAATAAAATAAAAAATATATAAAGACATTTTATACCAATTTCCTGAGGGGGACTTTGTATATCACTTCGTTCATCTGCATCCCAATCTTCTGAAGAATTATCGCCCTGCATTTGATGATCTAGGAACGGTTGAAGCAGTGTTCAGAGTTAAGTAAAAAATTATATGTGCAAATTATTTGAAATTCTATTCAAAGAGTTACTCGATTTTTGTTTAAGAAATGAGGCAGTATAATAATAACTATTACTCTGAAACTATGATTTTATTTTTTTTAGTCTTTTGATTTTTATCGTAGAAATTCGCAGTTTTCGACATTACGGGAACAGACCTAATAATAAAGCCGTGACCGTACCCAACAAAAATTGTAGTTTTTTTCAAAGAAGAGAGAACATACAGATACAAAATTTAAATTGGAAGTTTTTAAGTACATAGGTCGCTAAGTAGGTACTGCAAGTAAAATGCTTCTACCATGCAAGTTATATCAATTTTCTGCGCTAGCTGCTATCAATGAACTTAGTATAAGAGAATAAGCTGCAATATTTTTGTCTGCTCTTTATCAGGATCACGTTTCATGATTTTGTTTTTCACTAAGAAATATTTACTAGTAATATTAAGTTTCTATTGAGAATGAACGCATACGTATACCCCATATTTTGCTATGTCGGTTTATTGAACGAAAAGTCTAGTAAGTAAACGATTTTTCTAGATATTTAGAAAGTAGAAAATCGTGATAACTATTTCCTGCATTCAGGTAGCGACATAAACTCTAGTCTATAATCTATATCTTAAAATCACAATTAAAGGAGCAGAACAACAAATCTGAACACGGTATCTAGTAAAAAGTCAAAGGAATTATGTACATATCCCCTTCAATAAATCAATTTACGAAACATGAATTAATCGCTTTCAAGAAAATTTAGATTACCAAATTAAATCGTTCGATATTTAGTAATAGATCGCTAGCTGTTTAATTTCCTTATTTATATTTATTCCAAAATAAGAAAGTCTTAATTTATGAACAATGTACATATAAATAACTTACCTTGTTTAAAGTTCGGCTGAGCTACGTATTTTTTTCTTTGCTCTTTTATGGGAGAATAACGCTGTTGCGTCTCAATACCTGGAGAAATGATTTTTCTTTGAAATGGATTAATGTACTCTCGCTGTAGTTCGTTCTTAAATCGAACTGGCGGAGGCGATTCAATTGATCTTCTTGGAGGTGTTTTAACTGTAAGATCGATTTCTGCGACGACAATTTCAGAATTTGGACTACACATGCGGTTGTCTTGCTTTTCCAATTTTATTGAAAGATGCGAAGGTGTAATTTTACCTTCTTTCATTGATTCTAATGGCACAGGTTGAGTTTGTTCCTCTTTCTGAGGAAAAAAAGGGTTTTCAATTTCTGTTTTAGGAGGTGAATGGATATAACTTTGGGTTTCTTCATCTTTCCAAGTATCAATCTCGACCTGTTTTTCATTCGTATCTCCTTTAATCGAAAAGTCATCAGTTGCATCCTTTGTATTTTCATCAACTTGCACCTGGGCTTGATTTTTTAGGCATTGAATTTTTTCTTGTAGTTCTTCAGATGTTGGGAGTACTTCCAGTTCTTTTTTATTTTCATCAAGTTTAGTGTTATCTTGATTTTTTGAAAATTCAATTTCTTCTTGTAGATCAACTTTTTGTTCTCTACTGTTTTCATCAAGTTGATCATCAGCTTGATTTTTTAAACATTTAACATCGTCTCGTAAATCTTCGTATGTTTGAAGTTCTTTTAGATTTACTGTATTTTCATCAAATTGAGCATCGTCTTGAATTTTTAGAATTTCCTCTGGTAATTCTTCAGATTTTTGATCTATTTCTAGTTCTTTTTGAGACTCGCTTATTGTTTTTGAGCATTTGGTTGCTTGAGAATTGTTAACAAATTCCATAGAATTTGGATGTACTTGTATTCCTTCTTGAGTCTCTTCAATAACAAAGTGCTGAGAGTGTTCTGTACTATCTGCAGCAGAAATAATGGCTATCTCGTCTTTAACTTCGTCAATTTCTTCTTCTATTATACTTGAATAAGAATCACTATTTGAATCGCCTACTACATCAATTAGAATGTCATCTTCCTCCGGAGTCTTAGCCTAAAAACAAAACAAATTATGTATAATGATTATGCTTCTTTTTGTTTATTTTTAATCCATACCTCATTTTCAGCATCGTCTGCATCATTAGTTTCATCGATCACCAAAGGCCCTTCTTCTTGTTCATACCAATTTTGCATACAATTAGTGTTTTCATCATTGTAGCAAACAACCTCAAAACTAGGTATTTTTTGTTCAATTGGTAAGTGTAATTGTGTTGACAATATATTCCTCATATCCGTATCTTGTCCAGCTACAAAACTCATTTGTATAGCTTCAATTTGAGTCGCATGAATGCCAATTGCATTTAACTGAGCCAGAGTCAAATTCAGCAAGTCATCGACTTTGGTGATTTCAAGTTTCTGCAAACCATTGAGTTGATCTTCATTGAGAAAATATAACTTTTCCTTCAATGTAACAAAAAATTTAGACGCATCAATTTGTGGAGAGGTAATTTTTTTCTCAACGTTTTTGTGTGGTGTAAGATTATCTTGCGTCTCCTGTAACATTTGATTCATCTCGGAAACATTCATCTTAGAGCGCATATCGACGAACTCCTGACCCAAAACATCAATTGGTGCAGTGTGTATGTGTCGTGCAAGGGCATTTAGCATTTCTGGAGATAATGAACTCCCATGGGATAGTTTACATCTTGTTTCGGATGTTTCATCTTCACATTTTAATCCCATGTAATAGAATTTACACGGAAACTCTGAATGCATGTACTCACATTTTGATTTTTTGGCGCAGCAGTCTTGAAGATAAAACTTACAGAGCTGTGGAAGTTTATCATGAGTTTCTTGTGGCGATTGACTCCCTTCTTTAGACTTAAAGAGAGAACAGAATTAAGTTTCACATAATAATTGTTTTTTATTTAAATTTTTAACTTACGTTTGAATTTCCCCGTTCAGTATGCTCATCCGACGATAAGCTCTTATCTTTAACGATTTTTCTTGGAGTTGTCCGTTTTCTGCGTCGCTTTCCTGAAGTTTTTCTCCTTTTTGGAGGAGTTGTGTCGAATGAAATGGTTTCACAATCTTGAAGTGGAGATTTTCTACTGTAACTTAATCGTTCAACGACAAAGGGAACAGGACTTGCACCACGCACACAAAGCATTTCATCTTCATCGATATAAACAATTTCTTGGTCATTTAAATAAACCTAGAAGAAAATGTATTGAGTATAATGGAAACAAGACGTTTCTAACGAAACGTACTTTTTCTGAATTGTATCCTTCTGAGGATTTTCTTCGTTTCTGTCCGTTGTGTTTGCCGCCATCTAAAATAAAAAATCTATTGTTTTAAATCATTTTATTAAGCATTCTTCTTTTTGTTGTTGTTTACAACAACACCATCGTAAGCCACAGTACACATACCTATGTGTACTGTGATCGTAAGCTACGCCGCTCGGCTCGAAAACTTTGCTTTTTCACTACCAGGGGCCTATTTCACCAAACACTTTTCACTTTTCATTTTGCAACTTTGCAAAAAATAATTTCCTGCAAAGTAAAAGTGCAGTGTTTCACAAAATTTGCAAAGTGCAAAGACTTTGCAAAGAGGAAAACTTTTCAATTCAATAATTTCATCTTTGCAAATTTGCGTTTGGTGAAACAAAATTTGCAAAGTAAAAGTGCAAAGTTGCAAAGTGAAAAGTTTTTGGTGAAATAGGTCCCAGATCTGACGCAAGGTCTGATGTATAAAGTTACTCGACTAATTTTCAAGATCTAAAAAATTGTTATACACTGACTTGGAGATGGCTTTATAGTTTTGCAAATGGTGTACAAAAATTGGTAGAGATGGCTATATAGTAGGGTAGAGTCGCGCAATGGCGGCCCCCTCCAGTGGCCGGCCACCTTACAAGAAAACCTTTGGGAATAGTGAAACTGTAGTCGTATTTCTCCGTCTATAATCTCAAAAAAATCTGTCATAAATGCTTAATGATCTGTCAAAATTTTACTCAGATTTGCCTAATACTTTCCGAGTTATGAGTCAATAATAAGTCTGTTTCTTTACTTCCCAAAACTGCCACTTTCTACCCATTTTACCCCAAAGTTCTGTCAAAGTCCATATAAAAAAAATAAAATTGGACTAAAATTGGCCAAAATTGGCAGTTTTGGGAAGTAAAGAAACAGATTGAATGTTCACAAGCAAGTGTTTTAATTTTTTCGCGTACTATAACTGTTGATTTCAACAGTGAAAACGGTTTCAGTATTAGTGATTTTTGAGGACAGTCCTTGGGTTAATAGTTTTAAATGCGGTTTTTATATTGAAAAACATTATATTTTAACTAAATATGCTTTTAAATGTAAAAAAAAGTTATAATTATGACTGGCCGGAGATAGGGAACTGATTTTTTGGGTGTTTCCTATTGTCGGCCCCCCGGCCGAAGTTAGGAAAAAATACTTTTTTTGAGAAAAATGCATAATATGAATAACTGAGCTAAAACAGCAACACCAGAGCAAAAACTGACGTTAAAAATCCATTAAATCCAGTCTCCGGCCCCCTATTTTCAAAAGGAAACTAGGGGGCCGAAGACTGGAAATGTGTGTCCTAACTCCGGCCACCACACATAAAAATCAAAATTCTTGTTGCAATTGGGGTGGCCGAGCTCAGGAGCATCCGTGGCCGGTCTTAGACAACTAGGGGCCGGCCACTGGAAAAATTGACTTTTTCATTAAAACTAATTAAAACGTTAGTTTCTCATTAAAATTTTTAAATTTCTTGTATGTAAATGAATAAAGAAAACCACAAGGAACATTCTGTTTTAAAAATTAATTGAAAATGTTAAAAATTGTAAATTTTATGATAGATTTTCTAGAAAAATTGTCTTAAGGGGCCGGCCACTGGCGACTCTACCCTATTTCCAAGTTAAGGCCTTAATTCTTTGGGAAATGATTCTTGGGTATGTTTTTAAAAAATACCGTACCTACTTCATTCAGATGAGATCATGTCGAAAAATAACGAGGCTATTATGTAACTAAATTTTGAAAAATAACCTCTGGGTGCCCAAAGTATGTCAACCGGCGCGGGTCCGCACCTGCGGATGAGCATAACCAGTACTTTCATAAACCAACCTGTTATAAATTGGCACGTATATTTAGCCAGGCACGCACATGCAACTAAACAGTTTGTTTTCGATTTTGAGTTCTATAGGATTATGATAGTCCGCGCACATGCATGTGCGTGCACTCCCATAAAAGCTCTATAGTAACAGTCTATTTCGCATTTATATAAAAGAGATAAGAAGTGATCGACGAAATGACTTAGAAGTTAGAATCCACTTAAATCATAACCGAGGGTATTCATCTTCGCTAACAAAGTGGGCATAAGCTATCGTTTTGTTGTGTATTAAAATATCTAATGTTTGCACCGACTTCGGCGTGTTCATGTAGTTTAAAGGGCCTATAAGGTTGTTGGTTCAGCGATTAAAAAATAAAACGGGTTTTCCAAGTAGGTATACTCACTTCGCTGCGGAGATTCATATTAGTACCCCGTAATAGGTACTGTTATTGTCTTGCATTGAGTCACTTCCCGATTTTTACGGAACATACAAAATGTTACCTATCTAAATGATTTTTATTGCAAATTTTGAAATTTTAAAAAATTCTGCCGTATGAATTCCATCGTTATCGGAAACTTTTCCTAATGCCGAAAAAAACTATCACCCAATCCGTTCAGAATGACAATTTGTGAGATTTTCCAACACGATCGAATCTGTGATTGATTTTTTCGGGATTACTAACAAGTTTCCGATTATGATGAAAATCGTGATAAGGATGAATAGTTCTAGCAGCTTTTAAAAATTCAAAACCAACACTGAGTAACCTATGGGACTTAGGAACATACTGCGAAATAGGCCCTGTGACGTATTTGTGGGTGAGTTCAATGGAAAAAGTGAGCAACATCGAAAATTTGCATTAAACCAAATTGCGTGAAATATAATATGTATCTGACAATGGGTGTCTCCAAAAAGTTACAAATAACGTGGTGCTGACTAGTGTTCAAATAGTACATTCGATTCAAATTTATTGGTCATTTTTAAAAAATTACCTAAAATTAACGTGTTTTTTAAGAAAAGTATCAAATATCAACGGTAACGCCGTGTACAAAAAAAAACAAATAAATATCGTGTTCTATCGTCTCACCGAAAACTGTAGATGCAGGTCGATCGTCATTTTGAGTTTTATCTGCTTTTATAAAGTTCTTGACAATGACACGTAAATCTTTCACGATGCCACTTTCAGCCAGAGATTCTGGTAACAAAGAAGGCTCATTACTTTCATCAATTTCCCCGTCTTCTAGTCGTAACTTTAACGACTCATTGTCCGACATTGTAAACTTTGTAATTTAAAATTTTTGTTGTGAAACTAAGCCTCATTAAAGCTTTTTGTGTACAATAAATTTATGATTGGCAAGAGTGGCACATATCAATCGCAATAAACATTTTTATTTTTTAGGAAGGCGAGTACGTTGTAATCGCTTTAGTCAGTTTATGTGTTTAATTAGTACTTTTGTAGTTGGATTGGATTGTAGTGCAGTTCCTATTCCTTTGTACAAAGGAAGAAGCCAACGAGAAACGGTTTTTATCCCAAAACCTGCGTTCCTCTATTTTTCATTACGTTCCAATCGTTTCCACAAATTTCTTAATAAAGGCATATTTACACTACTGTTACATTCCTTGCGTTCGGTAAAAGCCCTTCCACACTATCCCACTGAGTATTAATACATGTCAAAAAAGTGTGAAACAAATCATGTATAATAGTGTGGAAACAAAATATGATATTCCCAGCCTACACAATTTGACATGTGTTAATACATGAGAATTTTGAGAAATGGTTCTAATTCTGTCACACATTTCATCACATTTTTATTGAGGTTAAATTAAACTGTTGTGTGTGGTCAAAAAATGAAAAGAAATTTCTTTCTCACAAATTTGGCAGTAGCATGGAATTCTTTTCCACTTTGTATTAATACTCAGTGGGATAGTGTGGAAGGGCTTTAAACTATCAGGGGCCTATTTCACAGAAAATACATCACATACGGGATCCCCCACACCAACGCGAATTTTCAGTGGCGACGACGAAAACAACAATAACAACACGGGGTTGTCAATGAAAACAACACAGTGTTATTGTTGTTTTCGTCGTCCCCACCGAAAATTCGCGTTGGTGTGGGGGAACCTTACATCACAGAAATGTATGTGACGTAAAATAGCCCCCATATGAGTAGGCGTAAATTTTAAATTTTTTAAAAATTATGCGTTTTCTAAGTTGACGCATAGTTTTTCTAAAAATTCAAAATTTACAAGTCATCTTTGCCGCCTACTTAGGTACATACATTTCATACAATGTTTGTGATGTATGTTCCGTGAAATAGGCCCCAATAGGCTATCTAGGGTGTTTTTTTAGACGTGTGGTTTTCAGGAAGAAATAAAAGGCATATAATTTAATGTTATGGGCTATGGCCAAGAATTTAACTTTATTATAAAGATAAGGGTTTGCCATTATGTTTTTTTAAAATGATTTCGGGCAAGGTGGCCGCCGCGGCTTGCTCGAATAAATTCCAGCTCATTCGGGTCTTCTTCGATACTCTGGTCCACAGCACCAATAGCGTGTTCGGTGCGCACTGTACGGCTTCTCTGATACTACGTTTTCATTGGAGCCGAAATGAGGTAATTTCGTAAATTACAGAAAAAGTGTTTTCATTGCAAATTTGCTAATTTCGTTTGACAGATAAAAAATTGCTTGGGTAAAAATTGCTGAACCATGGCTTAAATATTTGTAAAACTGGCCCTAAGGGTTCTGTAACTCGGCGATAACTTTTCGAGGCGATAAACGGCGAAAAATGGAACAAAACCCATAGGATTCCTATGAGTTTTGTTCCATTTTTGTTCATTTGTTCAGTATTGCGAATTCCATAATGGCCGACATGATTGTCAATAGGCGTTTTTCTTTTTTAGCTCCAAGCGGGGCACAGAGCGGGCTCTGAGCGAATAGAGCTCACTCCGAACAGAGCGTAACCTAGCGCACCGATATATTTAATGTCGAATTCCTTTCAACAAAAGAATCGATTTTTTTTCTAAAAAGAATCGAATTTTTTCTGTCGTTGAAAGGAATACGCAAAGACGAAAAGAATCGATTTTTTTTTGTGATTGTGTGTGTGGCACTTGACACAAACAATTTTGAAGTAAAATATCCAGAAAATATTCAATTTGGAAAATATCATTATTGTTAATTGAAAAGCAACGCACTATAAAAGTCACCGAAAATTCGTTGCAACCAAAAACACAATTTATTTTCTTAAAACACCGCGACATTTAATTTGACATTTTAAAAATTTCAAATCTTGCTAGTGTGTGTGCAAATCGGTGTAAAATCTTTCTTGAATCTTGCAAAATTAAGGCTTAACTACATAAGCCAAAAAGTACCGAAGTACAAAAGTAAAAATATTTTTTTTACCGCTAGCGCCGTTGTTTTGTGAAAAAGAATACACAAATTTGTTTTTAAACCAAAATTTAAGCTTTCTGCATCATTTTTATAAGTTTTCCAGTCAGAAACACTATCCTAAAATGAGTTTGAAAATGTTCACTTTTTTACTTTTTCACTTTTTTGGCTTATGTAGTTAAGCCTTTAACAAGATTCGTTTTGACAGAAAAAAATTCGAATTGTTCAGAAAAAAATCGATTCTTTTAGAAAAAATTCGATTCTTTTGTTGAAAGGAATTCGACATAAGAAACTCAATTGAGCACTGAACTCTCATATCTGTCAAATTACATGAAAATTGTATGAAGTTAGCCGCGCTCAGCTTTGTGCTCGATATGCTCGGTCATTTTTTTCCGAGCTCATCGAGCGAGCCCCGGTCGAGCTCTGAGCTAAAAAAGAAATGCAAGTTGAGAGCTTGGAGCGCTTCGAGTTAAAAAGTAACATATTTTCTTTTTGACAGCTCAGTGCCACGCTCGGGGCCAAAAAAGAAAAACGCCTAATGAAGCCGCTTGAAGGACTATTATGTGCGTCTCTGCGTCGCGTCGTTTTTATTGTGTTCCAAATGTGAGAGCTCGAAAATCTGAACACCCTATAAGTAATTTTTATGAACACTCCCATTTGTCACTTGTCAAAAACTTCAAAATTTGAATTTTGTTTTTTTTTTCGAATTCAGTTTTGTTTAAAGTGAACGATAAATTCAATAATAAACTTATGAAAAATGTTTTCTAGTGCAGAATTTGTCGAAGAATGGAATCAAATATTTTCTTTTAAAATTAAAGAAACTGATTTAGCAAAACCTACTGAGACTTTTGTGTTCAATGCTCTTATAAATTATTTGAAAATGTTTAACTTTGATACTTCACCAATGATTCAAGTAAACCAAATTATTTTTGTTTTAAATAGGTGATATACATTACTTTATTTATTTTGTTTAAGATGAAAAATTGCGAAAATGTGACTGAAAGGCGAGCTTTTCTTGTTCGTTTCTGTAACTACATTGATCACATTTACAAAATCTCGGATAAATCTCATTGTTTCTTGATTAACGACTTGAAGCACCCTTGTAAGTACACACATGTCATACCAATTACCTTAAAATGTATTTTCAAATTACGAAACAATTACTTTTTGGAAAACTTTGTAAGAATAATTTTAATACAAAATCGATGTTACGATTCCGCTCTATTTAAATTTGTTTGTTTCTCTTCCAATAGCTCCAAAGAAAACTGTCCATATGCTGAATCACTTATTGAACTATTTTTTCTACTACAACATGTTTAAGGAATCAATAGTTCCGCTGGCAAGTGGTAAAATCCGACAAAGGCAGAAGCTAATTGATGAAATAAAAAAATATAAATTTGATCATGAACAAATCGCAATCAGGGCGAAAAACGTTTGTAGTTTGTTTGTTAATTTCAAGTGCTAAAAGTATTATTGACCATTTTTATTCAGATTGAAAAGCACATCAAGAACTTGCGTCCACTTGCCCCACAAACATTGGCCCAGCTCAATAAAATAATCGAAGCAGAAGCCTCGCAGAAAGATTTAATAATATATTTGGAAGCACAATTGAAGGAATGCAATAGTGTCTTGGAATCACTGCGCGAAGAAGAGGCGCGGCTAAGCATGGATGTTGTCTCCAAAGAGGAAGTGGATCGTTTACAATCGTTCGTTTTAATTTCGATTTAAAAAAATATTTCTATATTGATAATTTTTGTAGGACCAAGACTATCCTCGACAATGCAATCGACGAGCAACTATCGATTGAGCGCACCACTTTTAAGAAAAATCAAGATCGCTCTGTTACTCTGGGTAATTTGCAAAACATCATGTCTAACATCGAAAACTCGATGGATTTGAATCCACCATCATTCTTAAAATCTCACAAGTAAGTTATTTAATTCTAGTTAAATAAATGTATTAGTTTTCCGTTTCGCATAGGGATTGCGTTGATAAGTACAATGAGTTGGAGGCTAAGTTCGCTGAAATCAGTCGGCGGAAAGAAACTTTTAAATCAATTAACGAAAAATTGATCGAAGATCTGAAAAGATTAGAAAAAGATTGCTCTTCCAAGAGAACTCTTTTATCAAAAATAAAGGTGGCTGGTGAGAAACAAATCGAAGATATGAAAATGTTAGAAATTTTGAGAAAGAAATATGAAATTTAGTTTTGAAAAAAAAAAAAAACTTTTCCTAGGTTGTGCGAATCAAATGAAGTTACTATATCTGATTTGGAGCACGAGTTACACAACACTGAAAAACAGCTAGAAGAAGAGAAGAATATTACTCAGTATATATTGGATACGACTGCTTTGCTTGTTCGAGCCACATTAAACAATTCTGGTGGTACCTAAATGGAAAAGTTCTATTTGTTTTGTTATTTTTTTATTGAAAGCAGAAGTTATTTTATATAAATTTTTTTTAAAGAACCACATTAAAAACTCACATATGTTTTACTAAATTTCCATTCAAGACCTGGAATGTATGTTACTGTAAACATCCACAATTTACCTGTAAAAGTATTTATTACCTCATTGACATTGCAAATGTTGAAACATTCATTTAATTCCATATTCCAATCTAAAGCTTCTCAATTGTGACAAAGCTATAATAATAATATGGTAAATTTTCCATAAACTTAAAAAATTACTATAATATTTTTTCTTTATCACAACCACAATTTAGAGTGGTGTAAATTTTATCAATTTCTCTGTGCGATTACAATGGAGTTATCCATAATGGAATTAAGTTTAACAATTATTCTCTTGTCACTTCAGTAATGACAGTCTTTATCGGTAAATTTTATGTATAGTTATTAATAACTATATAATATATTGTGATGTTTCAATTATATGATTTTCACAGGGTAAAAAGTTTCGGTAAAAGCCCAATTTATACATCAATGGGAAGTAAAATCAAAACCAATGTGGAATGTCATAATCAGCCCTATTGTGCTATAAGATTCGATCGAAGTAAAAAGCCAATTTATTGAGATTTAATTTTATATTATTAGGCAAGTTCAGAAAAATGAGAGTCCAAAATTTGTGTTCCTCAGTATTTCGACAGCAAAAAAGAGAAAGTGCTGAGGTGTCTCAAATCTCGTTTTCCTGAACTTGTCTATGTTATTTTTTTTTTAAAGAAAGTTTGCTACAAATGAAAAGCAAAACAAAAAGTAATTTGAACCAAAAATTAATTTTAGTTACATACATAAAATGGACAATTAAATTCGATACCCGAATAAACGTAACAAAACCATTCGCAGTAGGATTCTACTTCTGCTTTTATTGGCATTAATTCTACTATGGATGTTGTATTTGTAACTTGTGTAAAATCCTACTGTACCTACTGTGAATAGCTTTCCCAAAAAAAACATGGCTATTGATATCGTTTTTGACCAAGTTGAGTATGACTTACATCAAAATTACAAAAGTTACATTTGAAGTAGGAAAGAATTTAGTATTAAAAAGAATGTAAGAAGGTTGTTTTTAATAATAAAAATTCTATAAAGGTAGTACTGAAATACATCAGCCATGTAGAAGACTTAGCACTATTTATTTGGACTTGTTGAATTATTGATTAAAAATAGCTTTTAACGGCCTTTAGTCCTACAAAAATTGGCGTTTCATCCCGGTGATCTCACTTGGACTCATCAGTTGACCAGTGAGGGCCTTTTTTTGCTAAGTTCAGTTCATCTTACATAGATTTTGTGACGAATATCTAGTGTGAACTATATCCAACAAGACTAGAATTCCTATTCATTAAAATTAGAAATTTTTGATTTTTGCCCGTAGCCTGGCATTATTGCCTGAACTGAACCTAGCAAAAATTGTGTATTGACAAAGTCCTCACTAGTTAACTGATGAGTCCAAGTGAGATCACCGGCACGAAACGCCAGTTTTTGTAGGACTTAAGGCCGTTAAAAGCTCTTTTCAATCAAATAGTTTTTGATTGGCCAATTCTTTGGATTTTAAATGATTTTTGAGTTTCATCAGGCTTTTTTGGTCACACTTCTCTTTTATGCAAATAAAAAAACTTTACTTAATAAATTTCCCTACGTTTCATTGGATTTTCCCAATTTTTTCAGGGGTAGTTTATTAAATCTGGACAAATAGAATTTGTATAGAAGTTGGAAAAATCCAACGAAACGTAGGAAAATTATGAAATATTTCTTGCAATCAGGGGCCTATTTTACAAATATTCTGCTTTTGATATTTATCATTTTTTTCGAGTGCTCATCCAAACCAACAACGTGAAAAATTCCGAACAACACCGATTGTGTACAGTCGGCGCGGCGATACAACAAGCCACACTAGGTAGGTGTGGTTCCAGCTTAACATTTGTACAGAAAATATTTAACACCCTATTCTTTTCTGCTGTCATTTCCGCCATGTGCTTAAACGTCAAGTGAACTGTCAAAAAGGTCAAAACCAATTTTGTAAACATTCGAAAAGATGTCGCGTAAAAAGTGGTCGGATCTTGAAAAACCTCTCTCAGAGCCAATTCTGGAAGTCGTAAAGGATCTTGGGTTTGATTTTATGACCCCAGTGCAAGTAAGAAAACAAAAAACACGAGAAAGTAATTTAAGACAACAATTTCCATATTTTAAAGGCAGCGGCAATCCCTCTGTTGATTGCACGTAAAGATGTTTCCGCCGAGGCAGTCACTGGCTCTGGAAAAACTCTGGCTTTTCTTGTTCCTCTTTTGGAGATTCTAAAGCGACGAGAAGCTGAAACCCCATGGAAACCAAATGAGATTGGAGCTCTCATTGTTTCTCCAACAAGAGAACTAGCTTTTCAAATATCTGAAGTTTTGAAACAGTTTCTGTCGCATCCACAGTTGTCTTTTCTTAAGCAGCAATTATTAGTTGGTGGGAACAACATTGAAGACGACATTGCCAACATACAAAAAGAAGGACCTTGCATTTTAGTCTGCACTCCTGGACGCTTAGAAGACTTATTCGAACGGAAAGGAGACCTCAATCTAGCTGGTAGGGTAAAAAGTTTGGTAAGATTAAATGGCTTGATAAACATGGAACTCTATAGAAAAAAAACATTTATTTGAAGGAATTCCTCGTTCTCGATGAGGCTGATCGTCTTTTGGATCTTGGATTCAAGGCAACCATTAATGTCATTCTCAGTTATATTCCACGTCAGAGGCGAACTGGGCTTTTCTCTGCAACTCAAACCACAGAGGTAACACAACTCATACGCGCTGGTCTCAGAAATCCAGTCTTAGTTTCAGTAAAGGAAAAATCTACAATTAGCACTCCAGTGCTTCTTAAAAATTTCTACAATATCGTAGAACCAGAATTTAAGTTTGTTGCATTGCTGGAATTCCTCAAGCAACATCTAGACAGTAAAATTATGTTGTTCTTCCCCACCTGCGCTTGTGTAGAATACTGGATGGAAGTTCTTCCACAGTTTTTAAAAAAATCTGTAGTCCTTGGGATTCATGGAAAAATGAAGGCGAAGCGAAAGAGTATTGTTGAAAAATTTCGATTAGCAGAAAAAGCAATTCTTCTCTGCACAGATGTTCTAGCTCGAGGTCTGGATGTACCCGAAATAGATTGGGTTGTTCAATGGGATCCACCTGCCGGTGCCTCGAGTTTCGTCCATAGAGTTGGGCGTACTGCTCGTCAAGGTACAGAAGGTAATGCTTTAGTATTCCTACTTCCCACGGAAGATGCTTATGTAAACTTCTTGAAGATCAATCAAAAAGTCGAACTATCTCCACTAAACCTTGATGTTCTGACTCAAGACTTTGAATCAATACTCAATCGTATTCATAAGCTACAAGCAGCCGATAAGGGATGTTGTGACAAAGGAATCCGCGCGTTTGTGTCTCACATAAGGGCATATAGTAAACACGAGTGCAATGCCATTCTGCGATTGAAGGACCTTGACTTGGGAAAAGTGGCAACTAGCTATGGTCTTCTTCAAATGCCACGAATGCCTGAACTTAAAAATTCAAAAGCAGATAGTTTTATTGGTCCGAAATTCTCTGTCGATGTGAATAAGATGACATACAAGAATCAACAAAAAGAACAAATTCGCCTGGAGAAGCTCAAAACCTACCAAGCGACTGGAGAATGGCCAGGGAAGAAGAAATTTCACAAACGTACAGAATCATGGGAACAGTCCAAAAAGGCAAAAGATGATGCTAAGTCTAAAAAAGAAATGAGACGTTCTAAGAGAAAATTAAAAAAGGCATCTGGAGATGCAGAGCCAAAGAAAAAGAAACAAAAATTTACCGAAGCTGACCTTGAGGAACTGGCCAATGACATAAGATTGTTTAAGAAGCTAAAGAAGAAAAAAATCACGGAAGAAGAGTTCAACGAACAAATGGGAATGGAAAATGAGTAGGAATATATGCAACCAGAGGTAGGTAGTGTACATTAGATTAGACTTTGAACACTATTTTTTAATTTTTAGTTCTTACGACAATAAACTTAAATAGAAATTGATTCACAGTTTTAATGTTTTTGAACTTCAAATTACGCACTTCAAAAATAATTATGCTTTTTGGGCACAAAATAAATAGAATTATTTAAAATGTTTAGGAAGGTAAAAGACAGTTCCAAGGTTCTAAAAGACGATGTTTTGTTTTACAGAGTATTGTGTAAATAAATTTTTATCATCAAGCAAACGCTGCAACAGCGAACCAACATGTGTTAATTGCTATCTCCCACCCCACTCACCGACTGATTGTATCCGCACCATGTGCGCTAATTGTAAACTTCCACACTCTGCTTCTTCCAAAGACTGTCCCGAGTACAAAACAGCAAAAGAAATAATTACTATAAAAACCCAACAAAAATGTTCCATGGCTGAAGCCAAACGTATTCATGGGCTGCAAAACCCAAAACCACAAACAACAAATTTATCATTTGCATCAAAAACCAAACCACAAAATATACCTTCCAATAACCAACACAAACCCATGGCAGCTAATCAACCCAATGATACATCAAATAATACGATTCTTAACAAGAACACAGCACCTAACCACTCTAATGATAAAACAAACAATCTGCCTCTTATTAAACCCAACATTCCAAAAGAAACTCCCCAAAAATCAACAACAGAAACAACACCCACTACATCCACAATTACCAACGCATCATCCAAACAACAAGAATCACTTAAAAATACAAGCTTTGACAACAACCAAATGAATACCACTACCCTCAGTAACAAAACAACAGTATTACCCCCAAATCCCTTCAATGTTAACTCTTCTCCTATTTCTAATCTGACTTCAAATCTAATCAATATGAACAAATATTATATGAATATATCATCTAACGATGATAACGACACCTAATCAAACAAAAAAACTATTTAAAAAAAAAGCCGCATTTCCGGACGTGCGACGTGGATAGGGATTAAATCTATCCCTGTACAAGTCGCACGGTCTGAAATGCGGCTCAACATACATAAAACCAGCTCAACTTAAATCCAACTTTCAATCTTCAACTTTTTCCTTTTCTACCCTTTGCACAATATATATAAAAAAAAAAAACACATATTGTGTCTAAGGGCCTCTTTCTATCTATGATGGTCAAAGTTCTGCAATGGAATATTAACGGTTTTTTTAATAATTACCATGAGCTGCAACTATTAATAAAAGACCAAAATCCATCAATAATTTCACTTCAAGAAACCCTAATACCAATAAACCCAGACCCAAACAAATTTACAAACTACTCACCGAAACAATACAATGCTTATTTTCATAATCTCATCGCCAATGACACAGCTAAGCAAGGGACCGGTCTATTAGTTCACAAATCAATATACCACAAGCAAATACAAGTAAACTCCAACTTGTCTGCAATAGCAGTTGAATTGGAATTAAAAACTAAAATAACGATTATAAACATATACATCCCACCCGACCAAACTTTCCGTGCTTCCGAACTAGAAAACATTGTAAACGGTTTTCAAACACCAGTATTACTTACCGGTGATTTTAATTGTTGGAGTCCCTTATGGGGTTCCCCTTGTAGTAACACTAGAGGTAAAATATTTGAAAATTTTTTAACAAATTCTAATCTCATACTACTTAACAATGGTAGCCCTACCCATTTTTCAACCCATAAATCTCTAACCCATATTGATCTAACTCTCATTTCTTCTCAATTATTCCCAATTACAACCTGGGCAATCCTCTCAGATTTGTATGGAAGCAACCATTTTCCGATTGTAACAACCATTACAATGAATCCACAAGATAAGGTCACGAAATCTCGCCCAAAATTTCAAACTGACAGAGCTGACTGGAAGCTTTTCAGTACAAATGTTTTGAATTCTTTATCTACAAGACAAATTTCGCCAAACATCAATCAAGAAGCAGCTAGAATTCTCAAGTCTATTAAAGTTGCAGCTAACAGCTCAATTCCACAGTCCCATAACAAAATCAATAAAATACATGTCCCCTGGTGGAACAAAGAAATATGCAATTTACGAACCAACAAACAAAACGCCTGGAAGTTGTTTAAAAGACATCCTACAGATGCTAATCTAATAGTTTACCGCAAGGCCAACGCTCAATTTCGTAGAGCTGCCAAAATTGCAAAAAAAACCTGCTTTGAAACATTCACCAACAATATCAACCCTTACTCCTCGCCCAGTAAACTGTGGTCCGACATTAAAACTCTCACAGGCAGTTACACACCATATACAATCAAAATTATTAAAACTGACTCACATACACTTTCTAAATCCTCGGATATTGCAAACTTTTTTGCAAATTCTTGGGCCAAGCAATCGCATGATAGCAACTTCTCTCCAGAATTCTTGCAAGCTAAAAACACGTCATTGCAAACCTATCCATCCACACTGAGCACATCGCCCTCGGCAAAACTTATTGAATTACCAATCAAATTTATGGAGCTAGAAAACTGCCTCCATCTAGTCAAGGGAAATACACCTGGTTTCGATCGCATTTCTTACCCTATGCTAAAAAATAGCCCATTGTCTTTAAAGTTTCGCTTATTATCCCTTTATAACCACATTTTCGATGAAGGTACTATACCACAAACGGAAAACAGCTACGATCATACCATTGCCAAAACCAAAAAAGAACCCTCTCGAACTAAATGGCTATCGTCCAATTTCCCTGCTGCCTTGCATGGGGAAACTTTTAGAAAAAATAATAGCTAAGAGAGTCCAGTGGTTTATCAAAAAAAATAATCTAACTAGCAAAAATCAAGCCGCTTTTAAACATGGCCGCAGCACTATTGACGCTCTTTTATATATCGACGAATATATAGCCTCGTCACTTTCAACAAAAAACCATATCTCAATTTTATCAATCGACTTTGAAAAAGCGTTTGATAGAATTGGGATTCATGTTGTTTTGAACCAATTAATAAAATGGAAAGTCGGTCCTAAAATCTTTGAATACATTAAATCGTTTTTAACAAATAGGAAATTCCGCATAAGAGTAAACAACGAATACTCAAATCTCAACAACCTCGAAAATGGTATACCCCAAGGATCACCACTGTCAGTGGTCATCTTTATTATAGCATTTAATGAAATTAGCGATATCTTATCCAAATATCAAACTGTACGGCATTCGCTGTATGCGGACGACCTTATTATTCTTTTGAAGACCAAGGAAATTTCAAAAATCATAAATTATTTTTTAAATATTCTTTCTGACATCGATAACTGGTGCCAAGTATCAGGAGCAATTATATCCTTCGACAAAAGCAACATATTACATATATGCAGAAAAACAAGTTGTACAAAAAAAATAAATCTAATGTTTAAAAATAATAATATTTGTAATGTAAACTATTTGAATATTCTTGGTATAATTTTTGACAACAAATTTAGTTTTAAGAACCATTGTATGTACCTAAAAAAAAACTTAGCTACCAGGACTAACGTTATAAAATACCTAACAAATAAATCTAGCAGCTCACATATTAACACAGTTTTAAGAATCATAAAATCAATAATTCTATCAAAAATCGACTACGGTCTCTCAATATATGGCAAATGCTCGAAATCTGCCCTGCAACTTATCAAACCTGAGTACAACACAGCAATAAGACTTGCCCTCCGAGCTTTCAAAACTACACCAGTTGTTAACATGTTGATTGAATCTGGCCTACCTTCCATTGAACAACGACATGAATTTGTTACTGCACAACTTTTGTACAAAATTACATCTTCACGCAACTCACCAATAACAGACGTTGCAAAACGAGCTCTCAATCGCAAAAGAACCCCTAAATGCCCATCAACACTATACAACATACTTTCATTCGCAGAACAAGTTGAATTCCCAACCACCTTCATCGCAAGAAAAGAATCTTCATACCCTCCATGGTTCCTGTCACAAAGCTCAATCATCACAGACCTCAGCAAACTACCGAAAACCTCTACAAGTAAAGAAATCTACAGAGCTGCTTTTGCAGAATCAACCTCGAAATACAAAGAACAAAACTGGCACTTTGTGTACACTGATGGCACAAAGAATCTGGACGGTACTGCTTTCGCAGTAGTTAATGAATCTGAACAAATTATTTGTAAAAGTATACTTCCAGTATTTTCTTCGGTATTGTCAGCCGAAGCCACTGCAATCCTCTCAGCAACAAAATTTAGCAACAGTCAAAAAACAATTATATGCACTGACAGCCTTTCTACGCTTAATGCTGTAAGAAACATAAACAACAACTCACCAACCATCCGATACATAAGAGATACACTCATAACAAATAAGGACAGACTGAAACTTTTATGGATACCTGGACACTCCGGTATCAAAGGCAATGAGTTTGCTGATGAAACGGCCAAACAGGCGGCTAAAGAACCACTTCTTATGTCTTTCATACCTAATAAAAAAGACATATCAGTGATGGTAAAAAAACATTTTTTAGAGAAAAGACGAAACCAATGGACATCCTATCACCACCATTACACCAGTATAAATCCGGAAGCTCAAGAGGCAATCTATCCAACGAACTGCTCAACATTTATGATTAGATGTTTTTTACGACTCCGAATGGGACACTCAAAAATAACCCATAGCCACATATTCGAGGGAAAAGACCCCCCAACATGTCACTTCTGCAACAGAGAAGTACTCACCATACATCATCTACTTTTCAACTGTAATACAATTAAAAATACTATATATAATTTAATCAAAAACAAATCTATACTAGATATCTTAAATACCCCATCTGAAGAAAATATAAAATTAATTTTCAAAATACTAGAAACATTAAATTTAGATAAGCTTATTTAGTTTTCTAAAAATATCTTCTTTTATTTTTAATCGTTTAATAATATTTCCTTAGCTGATAGTCCCGGTAGCTATAGCTATAGTTTGTATTATTTTGTAGTTCATTACATTGTAATAAATAATAATAATAATAATAATAAATTTTTATCATACTGCTCTCAGACTTCTACATTTAGTTTTACAAATTATTTGAGCGTGCCAAAAAATTCATTATAAATTGTATGTATAAAATTTTATTTTCATTAAAATTGACGAAACATTCCATGCTGACAATTTCTTCATTGTTCGAAATGTCAATGAGTTGGTTAAAGAGAGATAAAAAAATAGCTGACAATCAAATTGGGAAGAAATCGGACAATTTTTCATTGTAAGAAATGTGTCAATTGTCAGCTAATTGTAAGCTATTGTCAGACCATTGACAGTTCTGACAATATTGTAAGATCTGACAATCGTCTATACTTAGCTTAAGTCTTCTACTTGGCTGGTGTATTTCAGTAGTATATAGAATTTGTATTATTAAAAAAAACTTCTTATATAAACTAGCCAGGCCACGGGCAAAAAACAAAAACTTCCAATTTAATGATTAGGAATTCTAGTCTTGTTGGATAAAGTTCACATTAGACAATCGTCACGAAATCTATGTAAGATGAACGGAAGTTAGTAAAAATTGCGTATTGACAAGGCTCTCACTAGTCAACTGATGAACCCAAGTGAGATCGCCGGCACGAAACGCAAATTTTTGTAACTTAAAGGCCGTTAAAAGCTACTCTGAATCAATAATTCAACACAGTCCAAATAAAATACTGCTAATTGATTTAAACATTGAAACGAATCGAATAGCATAGAATAGATAGGGCTGAAAGTAATCATTTTAAAATATGTATTTCTACATTACTCCTAGAATTTTTTATAAGCATTGCAATCCATTGAGAAGCTTTTGTAGAAATAAGATGAAAAAAAAAATAAACCGAATCAATTGTTTCAACAAAAAAAAACTCCGAATATCCAAATTCTAAAGTTAAAAACTATGTTGGTTCCTTGTGTTCAATGTCTTTATTATAAAAAAATATAAAGAATTCTTAATATAAAAATAGATTCTAACATTTAAAAATAAATAATTAAATAATTTTTAATAAAACCGATTATTTTCTGTGTAATTGTGGGTTTTTGACTGTGACAAGTTGGCCCAGTATCCAGAGGTGAAGACTCAGTCAATGAGTTTTTTTTATTAAAATTAAATTCGCTTGTAAATAGAAGAGAAAAGTAAACAGAATAAACAATTTGATTTTTGGCAATTTTTGCCACAATACTAAACAAAAATGTATAATTGTGCAAAAATGGCAACAATATTCATTTAGGTAGGAAAATATCTTAGGTTAACTTATGATGATAAACTGCCATTTAAATTCTTCATAATTGAGCCTTCTTCTTAATGGTAATTGTAAATTCTACTTTTAAAGGTAACTGCAAGCTTATTACAACATTCTCTCCTCTTGCTATTCTAGTTATTACTGTAATTTTCACTGTTTTTTTCCCAGGTCTTTATTTGTAATAATATCATCTTCATAGGTACTTTTCCCATTTGATGAGGATTTAAAAGTCCAGCAAGCATCAAACAATACGAGGTTTTAGAGAACTTGATGCAGGACGCGTCTTCGCGTTTTTTTTTATTATTTTTTTCCGAAGACGGATACTCCCACGGAGTATGCGTTGCACAGAATTATGAATCCGATTACCTCGCTAGGGTCGAAGATTAATATCGATTTTTATGTTTTGTTATGCCAATATTTGAGGTAGAATAAATAAAGATAAGTTTGACAAAGGACTATAAATAAAACCCATTTTTTTAATAAAAAATAATTACTTTTCTAAAATATTGGGTGACGTGAAATAACAAACCAATCAAAATAAAGACAAAAATCAAGAAAATAACTCCGAATTTTCGATTTCATTTTATTTGGCCTTACAAAAAAGAAATAATATGCCAAATTTTAGTAAATTTCGTTTTCATGAGACCACCTAGGTAGTTTTTCCAAGAAACCCAAGTAGGACCCAAGAATATACCTTAAGTGGATAAACGGAGTTGTGTGAGCGGAGCAGAGGACCCGAAGAAATTCAAATCATTGGACGCCGACACACAAGATACTGTTGTCCAATGTTGACAAAAGTCCTGAATGAATTATGAATACAAAACATTTCGGATGAATGTTGATGAAAAATTCTAAATTTTAACAGTAAATTTGAGATTTACATTTAGGAGTTTTACAGCAACAAATTTTTTTTCTGATTTTTGTCTTAAATCCATTACAGTTGATTGCATTACTTAACTGCTTATATCAAAGCAAAATTTTGTACAAAAACACTTTGTTTTATTTCCAAATCATAATATATGACCTTATTTCGCTTTGTAAATAGAATTAAAACCAACTTGTTTTTATTTCTATTTTCAAAATAAAATAAAGTCAAATTTGAGTTAGTTCATACATATTTCGTTTGGATTTATTTCAAGTCACCGGAATATTGGCCTTGATTTTCAAATTTCAAGGATTTATGTACCCTATGTACATTGCACCAGCTCAATATCTAAACAAGTACATCATTTAGCCCTACATAAATAACTTCGCTGATGACAAGTAAGGTGATATTTCCCAGTGAACTCAGATTCACAAAATTTGCACTTAAAAGGTTTTTCATCATTGTGTACAATAACACTGTGAGATTTTAGCTCGAGCTCATGAATAAACCGCTTTTGACACAGTGTACACGCATAGGGATGTATTGCTTTATGATCTAACATGTGAATAATAAGTTCTGAAGACAATTCAAATTCTTGATAACACTCTTTACACTTATATCTCTTAGGATTAGTACGATTAGTCAAGTGCACTTTTAAATTCAATCTATTTTTGAAGAGATTTAATTGTTTTTCCTTTAAGTGAGATTTCAAATGATATTTGAGGCTAGACTCCAAATTGAAACCTGAAAATGTGTAAGGCTTTTGTATTTATTATTACATTTCAAATTTATTTGGAATTTACTTAAATCGCATTGTGAACAAATATGTTTGTTTGGTGTTCGTGCTGCCTCTTTTAGTTTACTAGCTAAAACTTCTTCAGGATGTTTGCGCAAATGGTTTTTGAGACGACATGGCCTAGGAAAAGCTGTAAAGAATATGTTAACGTTATATTGAGTATTATTTACGGTAGGGACGCTATTTGTATTATTATGGTTATAGAGGGCTGAGAACCTTGTGAGGAATTCACAAATCCTTTAAGATTATATCTCTTATCATGAAAAAGTGCTTCTCACCTTAGCCGTTCGGATTCGGCAGAAAATTGTAGGTACCCTCCATCCCTGCCAATAACACGCACACAGGAATGGTTGGGAGTTGTAAATCACTAGGCGATTAATGAGAGTACCCACACCAACGCGACGCGACGATGCGATTAAGAATCTCATGTAAAATATATTGACAGCCGAGAGTTTCGTTGTCCTTCCGATTGTTTCGCGTTGGTTTGTGGGAGCTTGTTGACATTTTTAAACGAACAGACACAAAATTCAGCGAGTGATAACGGGATTTTTGTGACTTTTAAGGTGTTGTAACAGTCGCTGAAAACAATATCCCAAAGATAACACCATAGAAGGGTGAATTAACTTTATTCCGCTGGAAAATAACTGACTACCTATTTAAATGAATTTCGGCTTTCAGTAACGTAATAAATCGCTTTGTTGTTTTCGTATAATTCGTTGCGAAACATCGACGAACATGAGTAAATTAAACCAGAAAGTGACCTAAAGTGCCGTAATGTTTGAAACTCACCCTTGTCACAATAAGGACACAAGTGTTTATTGTTTTTGTTTTGACTGCTTGTTATTACTTGTATTTGTTTTCTCTGTCCGCATTTTTTCATATGTTCATTGAAGTCCGTGTGTTGTGCAAAACCAGCTCCGCAAGATGCACAGTGACGAATGTTCACTTCTACTTCAAGCAATTGACCGACGGAATCTCGTTCCTCCTTCAACTCTCTTATAAGATATTGAACCGTGTGAATATCAAGTCCATTGTTTTGTTCTTGGAAATTTTCATAATGATCATTTTCAACTTGGTTACTGCTGGCTGTCGCAATTTGTGTCGGTGAGACAATTTCTATTTCAAAAAATTGCAATTGTTGCGTTAGCATATCATTTTCAACTGCAGGTGTAACCTCAGTGGGCTCGCTTTTAATAGATATTTCTCCCATTTCCATTTTTGTTAAATCCTGGCGAGATGCATCTACAGTCTTTTGTGCTTCATAGAAATGATTAGAAATATTTACTTCCGGTTCTTCTTTTATCTGCATAGCTTCAGATAAGTTTTTTCTTTTATCAAGTTGACTCCTAAGAATTTTTAACGAATTATTGCACTTCGTTTTGAACGAGTAGCAGCGACTGATATCAATAAAGCATTCATAACACACAGTTTGCGGAAGTCCATCGGTAACCTCGAGCTAACATACATTGCATTTTAAATTACATGGGTTTTCGAGAAATTAAGGAACAGTGAAATTTCCCTACCTGTATGTCAAGAATATATTCCAGCATTTCAACAATACTGTTATCGTCATCATTGTAGATTGATACTAGTTCTCGGTTAATGCACAAGCAAGTTCGACATGTTTTACCATCTTCTGTGGCCATTTTGCATGTTTTAAAAAACTGTAGGCAGTGTATGTTATAAACTTTTAACTTTAATGCGAAAATCTTTTGATTATGTTTTACTGTTGACCAAACTGCCAACTGGAAACAATTGGTGAAAGCAGCTGTCTTGTGCACGAATTTTATATTCTGAACGTTGCCAACACTTGATTTTTCCAACAAAAAAAGCATGGGTTAAATGTATAGGCTTATAAGAGCACATTTCAAAATTAAAAAAAAAAAAAAACATTTAAAATTTTACACCAACGAAAATAAAAAACCTACTGGGTATGAATTATTTCTATTGCATGATTATTACATAAATTAAATGGTGAAATGTATATATTCGACACATGACCTCTCTTGGACAAGAAAATAAAATTACAAATACATCATACATATATGTATGTACGCTGTGGCTCCATCGGCAATATTTGAGGCGATGTCTATTTCAATAGCATTGACAATTTATTGAGTGGGTTGGCCTTCTATTGCCATGTAATTTCAGGTGCCAAATGCCAGTATAAAAATTACGACCACTGTAAAATGTTTTTTGCTCTCTATTATTGGTAATAAAAATACTTTAATTCACTTAATTTCTCATATTTTCAACTTTGATTTCAAAACCGCGAAAAAACCATTTTGAAAAAAGTGAAACATCAAAATATATTGCCTAGTGATAGAAATCAATAATTGCCTTCCATCTGCCCAGCAATATTGCCATAGCCATGCCAATGAGCCAATTATTTATTTCCTAAAGTATAAAAAATAAAGAAACAATTTAGACAAGCACCTTTTTATTGCAATGGTGTGAATAAATTAAAAAGTGTAAAGCCTCAACTACATAAGCCAAAAAAGTGAAAAAGTGCAAAAGTGAAAATTTTTAAATTGATTTTGTGATAGTTTTTCTGACTAGAAAACTTATAAAAATGATGCAGAAAGCTTAAATTTTGGTTTAAAAACAAATTTGTGTATTCTTTTTCACAAAACAACGGCGCTAGCGGTAAAAAAAATATTTTTACTTTTGTACTTCAGTTATACTTTTTGGCTTATGTAGTTAAGCCTTTACGCATGTAATATAGGATGATTCCAAATGTTCTATAACCGCCATATTATTCACTTGACCACCAGGTTAAAACTTAAATCCGGGTTGTAAATTATATGAATTCAATGTATATACATCCAGATTTTATCTGGATGTATTGAGGGGGAATAATATGGCGGTAATGTAAGTGAAAAAAGTTATAAAACGTTGAAATACATTGGAGCGATAGCAGGTGTGTTCCTTTGGGCTCCCAGTATCTACTGCCAAATACTTCTGGAATCAGTTAACCACTTTTACTTTGTGGCCAAAATAGTTCACAGCACTTCATAAATGCAGTTACGAACTATATCCACGGGAGAAAGCGACATCATCAGCAAAAAGAAATTACATAGTCCCTTTTCACACGAAGAAATGAGTTGCCAGAGATTTTTTTTAACTTTTTCTTTAAATTTCCTTAAAAATTTCTTGTAAACAAAGTCGTAGAAATGTTCTGTAGTTTCCTTTTAAAGTAGCTTGGTTGAACACACCAGTGTCAAAAAATCTTTCTCAAATCGTTGACCGGGGATAAATAAAAATAAAAATAGCTTAACATCTGAATTTTCAGATTTCTGAATTTATGTCGTTGAACGCAAAAAAAATCTGAAATTTCAGTCGAAAGTCATTGTGTCAAATTCATGCATTTACCTAAAGGATTTACATTGAAGCGAAATAAAATAGAACTTTAATTACATTTGTAAATTAAACATTGAGAGTGAGTAGTTGTGAGGATGCCAATATATGTAACTATCAGCAACAGGTTTCATTACCTTCATTAAAAGTCTTTTTATTGATATGTATGACTTACAAAAACATAGAAAAACTTTCCAAACATCAATTAAAAAAATTGTTGATTTAAAAATTCACTAAACAATAAACAAAAAGTTCGTTCATTTAAATAAGTATTAAATTTTCATGACAAAAACTAAAAAAATCAACCACCAACAAGACGAAAATTATAAAGTTCAGCTTTTATGTGTGCTTTTGGCACTTCAAAAGAATAGAATTTCTAAAAATTCTCATGTATTAACACATGTCAAATCGTGTAGGCTGGGAATATCATATTAGGGGTATTCCCGATCCGATGCAACTGGTCTTGTATCATTGCAAAAATGCAAAAGTGTAAAATTGCTATACACTAACCCCATTGTAAAAATAAACTTTGCACTTTTGCAATGATGCAAGACCAGTTTGCATCGGATCGGGAATACCCCTATTTTGTTTCCACACTATTAAACATGATTTGTTTCACTTTTTTTTGACATGTATTAATACTCTGTGGGATAGTGTGGAAGGGCTTTTACTTGGTGTCCATCTCGCCTAAAAACTCAAAGTTGCAAGAAACTCAGTTTCCTCGTGTGAAAGTGGATATGGAAAATTATTGGTCTTGATGTTTCTCTAATGTCGAATTGCTTTCAACTAAAGAATCGAATTTTTTTCTATAACGAATCGAATTTTTTCTGTCGTTTAAAGGAATATGAAAAGATTTGATTTTTTTTTGTTATTTTGTGTGTGGAACTTTACAGCAGCAATTTTGTTTATTTATTTATTGGATTGAAAAACAACGCACAAATATTTAATCATGTCGATTATGGAATCTACAGTGATTCTCGGTACAGTGTTCTTTTTTTTCACGATAAATGGGTAAGAAGAAAAGAGAGCACTGCACTGCGAATCACTGCGTATCGAGGCGTATCGAGAATTGCGGGTTCTATAATTGCGGGTTCTATAATTGATATGAATATAAAATTCACCGAAAATTCGTTTCAACTAAAAAGACAATTTGTTTTCTTAAAGCACCGCGATAAAAGCCCTTCCACACTATCCCACTGAGTATTAATACATGTCAAAAAAGTGTGAAACAAATCATGTATAATAGTGTGGAAACAAAATATGAAATTCCCAGCCTACACGATTTGACATGTGTTAATACATCAGAATTTTTAGAAATGGTTCTAATTCTGTCACACATTTAATAACATTTTTATTGAGGTTAAATTAAACTGTTGTGTGTGGTCAAAAAATGAAAAGAAATTTCTCTCTCACAAATTTGGCAGTAGCATGGAATTCTTTTCCACTTTGTATTAATACTCAGTGGGATAGTGTGGAAGGACTTTAATCAATTTCAACTCTTGCTAGTGTGTGTGTACATCGGTGTGAAATCTTTCTTGAATCTTGCTAAACTAGCTAAATTTGTTTTGACAGAAAAAAATCGATTCTTTTGGAATAAAATCCTATTCTTTTGTTGAAAGGAATTCGAAATAATTTTAATAAAATACAAATACAAAAAACAAAACCCCATAGGAAAAAAGCATATTTCGAAATGAGTTTGCAATCGAAGCCATCGTGTAAAACATCAAAATTATTTTGGTATCACCTACAACATCTTTCAATCGATGGCAGAGCTCGAATTTCCTATAAGTAAATTTTTGAATGTCAAATTTTTGCCGCCAAAACAAAACGCAACCGCTACCATCTGCCTCGATTTGTTGATTTATATTTTATTAGTTTTATAATTGAAGAATTGTTAACAATTCTGCAAGTTTACATCTCTTTTTTATCAAATTCAACAATTTGTAACATTTGTATTCTTTTCATAAATTCTTCTTTGCTTAATTTTCTCATAATCCCTAACTATGTCGGTAAGTAGAATGTTCATATCTCAACTCTTGACTGGAATTTTTGCAATGGTACATCCAATTTTCAGGATCCATTGAGTTCTCCACCACCAGCAACACCTAGCGATGCTATTGAGCGTCGTGATTTGCGTGCAGCTATGACCTCTCCCGTTGGTGACTTTGAACCATTCGAAAATGAGGATGAAATTCTGGGTGACCACACAATTCGGGACGAAGAGGAAGAGGATGGAGAGGAACTTTTCGGGGATAACATGGAAAACGACTATCGTCCAATGCCCGAGTTGGATCGCTACGATCCCAATCTACTTGACGACGAAGAAGATTACGATGATTTGTCGCAGGGAGAACGTTTGTCGGCGGAGGCGGAAATGCGCCGACGTGACCGAGCCCAAGGGATCCATCGTGATGATCGTGACTTGGTGTTCGATGACGAAGAAGATGATGATGCAGGGCCCCGAGCCAAGCGTCGTGCTGGTGAGAAAGCTGCCATTGGTGAGGTTGAAGAAGATACTGAGATGGTCGAGTCGATTGAAAATCTAGAAGATACAAAAGGTCATTCGACCAAGGAGTGGGTTTCAATGTTGGGACCAAGAACAGAAATTGCCAATCGATTTCAGAGTTTTTTGCGTACTTTTGTGGATGAAAGAGGTGCTTACACATATCGCGATCGCATTCGCCGAATGTGCGAACAAAACAAATCGTCCTTTGTGGTGTCGTACACGGATCTGGCCAATAAAGAACATGTGTTGGCTTATTTTCTGCCCGAAGCACCATTTCAGATGTTGGAAATCTTCGACAAAGTTGCTAAAGAGATGGTACTTAGTATATTTCCAACTTACGAGCGAGTAACCACTGAGATTCATGTCCGAATCTCTGAGTTGCCGCTTATTGAAGAACTTCGTACGTTTAGAAAGCTACATCTCAATCAGTTGGTTAGAACGCTGGGTGTTGTGACTTCAACTACTGGTGTAATGCCACAGTTGTCGGTCATCAAGTATGATTGTGTGAAATGCGGTTATGTTCTGGGACCTTTTGTCCAGTCACAGAACTCAGAGGTAAAGCCCGGTTCCTGTCCAGAATGTCAGAGTATGGGTCCCTTTTCTATCAATATGGAGCAGACGCTTTATCGCAACTACCAAAAGATCACACTGCAAGAGTCACCTGGTCGAATTCCAGCTGGTCGTATCCCAAGGAGTAAGGATGTCATCCTCCTAGCTGACCTGTGCGATCTTTGCAAACCCGGGGATGAGCTAGAAGTCACTGGGATATATACCAACAACTATGATGGTTCACTGAACACAGATCAGGGATTTCCAGTATTTGCTACTGTGATTATTGCCAACCATGTGGTGGTGAAAGATAGTAAACAGGTAGTGCAATCGTTGACAGACGAAGATATAGCTACTATCCAGAAGTTAAGTAAGGATCCGAAGATAGCTGAACGCATTATTACCAGTATTGCTCCGTCTATCTATGGACACGACTACATTAAGAGAGCGCTTGCATTGGCTTTGTTTGGAGGAGAGTCTAAGAATCCCGGAGACAAGCACAAGGTCCGTGGAGACATTAATCTTCTCATATGCGGAGATCCAGGAACAGCCAAGTCGCAGTTTCTTAAATATGTAGAGAAAATCGCCCCCAGAGCTGTCTTCACTACTGGTCAGGGTGCCAGTGCCGTTGGGCTGACAGCTTACGTGAGAAGGAATCCAGTGTCAAAGGAATGGACTCTGGAAGCGGGTGCATTGGTTCTTGCTGATCAAGGTGTTTGTCTAATCGATGAATTCGATAAAATGAATGACCAGGATCGAACGTCTATTCACGAAGCCATGGAACAGCAATCTATTTCGATCTCCAAAGCTGGCATAGTAACGTCTCTTCAGGCTCGCTGCACAGTTATTGCTGCGGCTAATCCAATTGGTGGTCGTTATGATCCCAGTTTGACGTTCTCTGAAAATGTAAATCTTTCTGAGCCGATTTTATCACGTTTTGATGTCCTTTGTGTTGTCAAAGATGAGTTCGATCCAATGAAGGACGAGCACTTGGCAAAGTTTGTTGTTGCCTCCCATATAAGGCACCATCCTTCCAGTGAAGAGGTTCACGATGAGACACGTGCTAGTGGCGTGGACGAGATTCCGCAGGATGTTTTGCGTCAATATATCGTCTATTCCAAGGAGAATGTACGCCCTAAGATAACTGTAACTTAAAAAAAAAAAAAAAAAAAAATTCCAATTCTTAAATAAATTTTTTTTTTCAGAACATCGATGAGGACAAAATCGCCAAAATGTACTCACAATTGCGACAAGAATCTTTTGCCACTGGCTCTCTACCAATCACAGTACGCCACATCGAGAGTGTTATACGAATGTCTGAGGCTCATGCTCGGATGCATCTGCGTGAGAATGTTCAAGAATCCGACGTGAACATGGCCATACGAATGATGCTTGAGAGTTTCATTGAAGCACAGAAATTCAGTGTCATGAAGAAAATGCAGAACACATTCCAGAGGTTCTTGTCATTCCAGAAAGACTATTCCGAACTTTTGTTCTTTATTCTGCGTCAATTGACATTGGATCAATTGGCCTACATACGTTGCAAAGAGGGACCCAGTGCAACTCATGTCGAGATCATGGAACGTGATTTTATCGATCGTGCCAAACAATTAAACATTGAGAACATCAAAGAGTTCTATCAATCGGATATTTTCAAAAATAACGGATTCTCATACGATCCTAAGAGAAGAATAATTTTACAAATTGTTCAAGGAGGTGTTACAGATTAACTTATATATATTTTATGACTTTTATAGGCTGAATTTTTGCAAACAACGACTCTGGAAGTACAAAAGTGGAAGTTAACTTCGGTATCATCGTATTTGTTAAGTTTTTTTTTATTAAATCATTTTTTTTTTTAAATAAGCATGATTCGAGTTCATAACTGTTAAAGTGCCGTTACAACTACAATGCATAGTGGTGCAGGAACGGTGCTGTAATGATTAAGCATTAGTTTGTCTTGTTTTGATTGTTTCGATTGGTAAATAAATTTGTCCTCGTAAAAAGATTGATAAAAATAATTTTTTTTAAAGCCGTAACATAAATGCTTAAACAAAAATATTCAAACAGCACATGTACGAAAGCGAAATGTACGCAAAGCCATTATTTTCTCTGCTACACAAGTCTAAACTCAAACGTATTTAACGACTGATGTGAAAATTTAACGCATCAAACTTTTTAAGACGATCGTCTTTTGTCGAATCGAACATTGATCGACATTTGCAATAAGGACCGGAGTTGTCAGTTTGGAAACGTAAAATTTAAATCGCCAAATTTCAAAATTTTACACCCAATATTTCACCCTACCGCCAGTATAGATGTTTACACATCAAAAAAAAAAAAAAAACAAAAACAATTCCAAAACCTATAAATTAAATAACACATTACGCCTTTCTTTACCTATTCTTCTTCAATAAATTCAATGTATATATTAATTGTTGTCAATTGGATCTTTTTCAAATCAAAATTTAAATCGCCCAAAAATTAAAAATATCGCCTTTTTGGTGACCAAACCGATTTTGGTGTCCCCAAATGAAATTTCAAATCGCCTGTTTGGCGATAAATCGCACAATCCGACAAGCCTGATGAGGACAGTATATTACTTTACCTGTTAAAATTTTCCGATATTTTGATGTGTTACTAACGGGTAATTTGCGACAAGGGACACATATTCACCCTTATTCCGTAAGGCGTTTTAGTAAAACGACAATTTAACGACACGGCTCTAGAAGCGACAATTGGAATTTTAGAAAAACTAATTAACGAACGCTTCGGGAGCCGTGTCGTTTTCCTAAATAGCCTTACGGAATAAGGGTTTTTGGAGCCAATAGTCTCCGCAGCTAGGCTCTATAAATAATAATATTACCTTGTAATTTAAATTACATGTTAATAAATAATAATAATAATAATAAGGGTTTTTGTCCGGTTGGTGACTTAGAACCCTCGTTTTGATTATCAAAGACTTAAATCTCTTTTATCAAAGCGACGACATACTCCTAAATAAAATTCGGTAACTTTTATAATAGGTTCTCTGTTTAATTTTATATTTTTAAAAATCAGCTATCACTTGCAATGCTTATTCTATGATATTTTGAATTAAATTTAGGTTCTTGCGCAAATCTGAGGAGAAAATGAATTTGAAATTTAAAAAAAAAACATGAACCATAATCGGATATAAGCAATTTCACCATCAACGTTTCCGTTGGTAATTTTATCTAGAAATATACCCTAATGAAAAGACATTGCATTCAATTAAAAACGTCTTTTAATAAAGCAAAGCACAAACAAACTTAAATAATGGTACCTAAAACAAAGTGTTCAACACTTTGTCTAAATCTCTAAATTAAAGATCATATTCACAGAGCTAACTAAATAAATAAAAAGTCAGTCGTCTAAAGACACACAGTTATTTCATCGGTTCTCAGGCGGCGTTCTGGCATCCTTATTTTTTGGCTTATGTTCTGCTAGTTCCTGATCTATACGCTCTTTTGCTCGGAAGACTTTCGATTGTAAATAGAATGAGCCACCTTTGGCTTTGTCATTCATTTCGAATAGATGTTCGAATCGTTTTTGAACTTCTTCTGGTTTCAGGTCGTTTACGTTGAGTATTTGTTTAGCCTCTTCTAGTGTCATCCCTAAAAAAATATATTTATATAGTTTTGGGAATCTTATGGTAATTAATTAATTAGTATACCTGTTCTTGCATTTGCCTCAGCTCTATTTTGTCCTTTTTGACCACCGCCAGCACGCTTAGCCGCTTCTTGTGATGCTTGTATCTCTTGCTTGAGAGCTCTGGCAAATGCACGCCCGATTGCTTGACCTCCAAGAACAATAATTTGTGCTAGATACTTTGCCATTTTATTTAATAAATTTATTTATTTCAGTTTGTTGTTGACAAGGAACTTTAATTATTCAATTAAATGTTGGAAATAGATTTTATTCTAATACTTTTTGACATTATAATTACACAATCGAATTTAACCTGGAAATTTTTATTTGACATTTTGATTTGATGTTTTTTCTTTAGATAAATTAGTATTGGCTGCATTGTTTTAACAGCGCAGGGTGTTCCAAATATTAAATAAAAATAATGACAAATTTCAATTATACTACGTTTTCATTGGATTGGAGCCGAAATGAGGTATAATTTCGTTAATTACAGAAAAAGTGTTTTAATTGCAATTTTGCTCATTTCGTTTGACAGATAAGTTCAGTTTGAATTTAATTTGGCAGTTAATAGCTTTTTTTTGAAGTGCTGTATTTCTGTGTTCTGTACATCAAATTTTGACATTTTCAATGGTTTCCAATGGATTCCCCAATTAGGTGTGTTCATAAAGTTTTTACGTAATTTTAAACCAAATTTCGTGCAAATTTGGTTGAAATTAACTCATTTCGAAATGTGAATTTGTATGGGAAATGCGATAATTTGGAATTGAATTTGGAAATTTTCAATGAAATTACCTCATTTGGCCCAATGAAAACGTAGTAAAAACTATCGATTAATTATATGGAAAAGTCAAAACTGAAGTTTGAAATCACTAATTTCTGAATATTCTAGTTTTTGACAGTTTTGCGTTTAGGGCCAGTTTGTTCATAGTGGGTTGAGGTTCCCCCACACCAACGAGAATTTTCGGTGGCGACTGGTGACGACGAAAACAACAATAACAACACGTGGTTGTCAACGAAACAACACGTTGTTATTATTGTTTTCGTCGTGCGTCGCCATCGAAAATTCGCATTGGTGTGGGGAACCTTATACTACGTTTTCATTGGAGCCGAAATGAGCTAATTTCGTAAATTACAGAAAAGGTGTTTTCATAGCAAATTTGCTAATTTCGTTTGACAGATAACTTCATTTTGAATTTGATTTGGCAGTTAATAGCTTCTTTTTCTTGTGTTCTCTTTCTGTTTCTTATACATCAAATTTTGACATTTTCAATGTTTCCACTGGGTTTCCACTGCGGATGCATTCTACTTGGGTGTGTTCATAAGGTTTTTACGTAATTTCCAACCTAATTTCGTGCAAATTTGGTTGAAATTACCCCATTTCGAAAAGTGAATTTGTATAGGAAATGAGATAATTTCAATCGAATTTGGAAATTTTCAACGAAATTAAATCATTTGGCCCAATGAAAACGTAGTATTAAAGGTACAACCGCACTAGGCGGAACTGCACTTCAGCAAATAAGTCGTGAAGTTCAGTTCCGCTGAAGTGCAGTTCCGCCGAGTGTGGTCCTAGCTTAAGGTGAAACCGCACTCGGCGGAAATGCACTTCAGCCGAACTGTACTTCATGACTTATTTGAAGGAAATTGTATGAGCTATATCGCACTAAGCGACAACTGCATTTCACGGCGTGGCAATATGCGACAAAGTTGATAATCTGACCAACTTTTTCGCGACATGAAGTTTCGTTCGTGTGTTGATGTTTTACTTTTGTGCAAAAGTAAAAGTTAAGACCGTTTTATGTTTTACTTTTGTAAATTTGAGAATGAAGATAGGATTGCGTAGTACGTTGAAAAAGACAAAACATTTTGTTCACTTTGGTACAAAAGTAATGCCGGAACCACACCTATCTCGTGTGGTGTGTTGTGGAGTGGTGTGTCGCTATCGCTCCAATGTGTTTCATATGCTTAGATCCACATTTGTGAAGCGTGTTGTGTTGTGGAGGAATCGCTTCTGTTTCGATTGCGCCATACCACGATTTGTAAGAAAAAGAACACTTAAGCCTAGTACGCAGTTCGGGAAAGATTTTATTTCTCATACAAATTTTTTCCCAGGACAAATTTTGTCTTGGATTTTTCTTAAGCAGTACGCAGTTCAAACGCAAAATCCAAACTTTTTTTTCAAACTTTACATACCAAAGTCTCCACATAATTTTTCCAAGACAAATAATGTTCGAAGCATTATTTTGCTAGACAAATGTTGACGTTTCATGAATATCACGCTTTTTATCAACGAAAAACATATTTTCGTTTTAACATTTCCAATTTTGAAAGGTATTATGTGAAAGATGACCAAAAAAACATAAAATAAAACATGAAAGAAAGTTACGGGAATAAATTATATAAAACAGCTGTTTTCACACAGTCAGTGGCGTAGCTAATAGGAAAGAGTTCAAGAGGGCAAATTTTTAATCCAAGAAAATATACTACTTGTCATAGAAATGACTTTTGAATGACAACTCATAAACTCGCTGTAAAGGCTGCAAACCCTTTTTTTTACTGATTTTTTTTGTTATATTAATATTGCAGGGTAGATTTACAAAATACAAACAAATATTTTTACCTACGTTACTGTCCTCATTTGAATTTTATTTTTATCTCTACACCTTCAAAATTTGTCTCGAGAAAAAGACTGTAGAGATAAAATTTAGTTTGTCTCGATCTGCGTACAAGGCTTTATATTATAAACAAAAATCAAAGCAGCCAGTCATGTCATGACATGTATATCTGTACTTTTCTTTTTCAACATCACTACACACAAGTGTGCACATTCAACGACACACCGCTCAACACAAGTGTGCACATTCAACGATACACCGCTCAACACCACAACACACCACACGAGATAGGTGTGGTTCCGGCTTAAGTTGAATGTAGTTATAAGCCTTTATAGATAACAATTTTTATTTGATGTTTAAGGCCAGGCGCGCACATGCTACTTTTAGTTTCAAAACAGTTTGGCCTATATGAGAGTCCTAAAAATCGAAATCAAACCGTTTAGAATTTGCATGACGTGTGCGCCTGGCCTAGAGTTGTCTAGCTTTGAAAACGGAATTGTTTGTTTAAGGTTCCCTTACACCAACGAGAATTTTCGGTGGTGTTGACTAAAACAATAATAACAACGTGATGTTTTCATTGACAACCACGTGTTGTTATTCTTGTTTTCTTCGTCGCCACCGAAAATTCGCGTTGGTACGGGAGAACCTTTAAACCTTGGTTAATGTTACATTTTATTTAAAATTTAAAACTAGTAAAAAAATAATAAATAGCCTGCTAGTTTACTCGTGTGAAAGGGGCCTTTTTTTTCAAATAAATTTATTGGCATCACTTAAAATTATTGAATGCGTCCATTGACACAGAGCTATAGCCGCCGCCAATGCTAATCCACTAGCTATGAGCCTCGTCACTAGAAAAAGTCTTTTCAAAAGTGTCTAGAATTTTTGATGTTTCGGTGGAGCCAGGTTGGATTTGAATTTTATTAATTTACCAAGAGTTCCAACATAATAAATTTAGAAAAATGTCAACAACGGAGGGCCAAATCGCTGTCAATACTAATTTACAAGAACAGAATCTTGAAAATCTCGTAAGTATTCCACAAAGTCTCACAAAAAAATACCGCAGCATTTACAAGCTTGCATATGTACGGTAGGTTGAAAATGTCTGACCGAAATTGTTGGCGTTGCAAACTACATTCAGGGAGGGAAAATCTTCATGACCCATTGTATTGGCACGTGGCTCTATTTTTTTTCCAAAATGTCTATCCTAACTTGAAACGCTTATCCTGAATATTAGAAAAAATGGAAAACGATTCGAAATTGTTTTAACACAAAAAAAAATTGGTGTCTCAAGTTGATTTCATGCAGCTGATGCAATCTCAACAAAATCATAACCTCAATTATGGAAAAGTTTCTTAATAGCTAGCATTTTTGATTGTTTTATTGACGATCCCAGTTAATACTTCTAATTTTTTACATTCACTTTCAGGATATCAATAATTTGACTGCCCTCTCACCGGAAGTAATTTCGCGTCAAGCAACGATTAACATTGGAACAATTGGACATGTCGCTCACGGCAAATCGACTGTGGTGAAAGCACTTTCAGGAGTGCAAACTGTTCGTTTTAAAAACGAACTCGAAAGAAACATCACCATCAAGCTTGGTAAGTTTTTGATAAATGAGTGCTGATAGTTATTAAATGTATTTATTAATTAGTTTAGAATTTAAGATAAAATTTTCATATTCATTAAGGGTCTTTGGGTTTAAGAAATTTGAAATTGAATGAGGAATGCAAAAAAAAAAATACGAAAAGACTTGTTTTTATTAATTAAGTGAATAATTTATATTCGCTTAAAAAACAATTGCTATGTTAAACAAAACATAATATGCCTGTTTGGTTACTTTTTTCTTTAACAAATTTCCCAAAATTGAATTTTTTCCAAAGGGTTTTTGACAGCAAATTCTGAAAATTTGTGCAAATTCACAAAAAAATTCAACTTTAAAAATACAGACATAATAATGTAATTCGCTTGGTTAGCGAAGAAAAACATCATCGCTTATGAATGAAGCAAATTTTAAACAGTGTAATCTTATTTTGGATAAATAAGAAATACCTATATTTTCAATTAAAGGTAGAATTTTCATTCGGTTCTTGTTTTTTTGTTCAATGGAATGTTTTTATGGAAAATATTGAGTTCTTTCATGTCAAAGTCATATTCAATATAAGACATTACATTCTTATTCGGTTAATATTGCTTACAAAAATAAAGAAAAAATATTTTTTTTAAATAAATTAACACAAAATATTTCGTAACTACATTTCAGAGTCCTCACTTATTTTGATCCGTCAAAAATTGAGCAGAAGAATACAAAATTTTACAAAAAAAAACAGACATTTCATTGGGGAATCATGTTTATTTTTGTGAGATTGCAAAAAAACAGGCCAATTTTGTTTGTTTCAAATATCACTGCCACCAAGATTTTGAAATGTTTTTTCCTTTTTTTTTGCACTTCGCCATTTTTGTGTGAATTTTATTTTAAACGAATATAATTGGCTAAAATTGTGTTTATTTAAAATAAAACACCTTATATACATACATAAATATAAAGAGGTGACAATCTCGAAAGTAATTTGGTGCGGTGTGGGTCTATTTAGTAACTAAAAACAAAGCTAAAAATACATCTTGAAGTAGTACCAAATACAATCTGTAAAGGTAAATTGCCTGAATTCCTAAATATATACACCAGAAGCTTTCGTAGGCTCTGATAGCATATAAAATAAATGTTCTTGAAGCTATCAAAATCTCGTAACATTAATACTGCTTTCATAACTGAAATAAGACACCAACTCATCAAATCACCGTAATTCCTTGAGTTGATTTGGATTTAGGGATCCAGGGAAACGAAACCATTGCAGCTAACTAGGCGATAATTTCTCCAGTTTATATGTTTAACATCTACAGAGTCACTCAAAATGCTGAAGCAGCTAGCTAAAAACGTTTCATACCACTACCACTACATCAAATTTTATCATGAGAAACTCCATCCCGTATAACCGAAAGATATATCCAAACGAAAAACCTGCAACTTTGTTTGGCAACCATCCGCAGACACTTCATTCATCAGCAGCTTTGCACAAAAAATAGTCTTAGCTTGCTGGTCCTGCAACATAAATTTGAACTTAAATTATATTGTTGAAATTTGTTCCGTGCTAAAACTTGTATGAAATACTGACAAACCCCCACGAAGGCTTTATTTGGGAAAATTTCTGTATGGATATTGCATGATTTTGTTTTGGGTGGACAAAAAAAAAACTTCACTCTTTTGTTCGTTTCTCAATAATAATGATAATTTTTGAGTAAGAATACAGGGTAAACTCGCTATGTTTTTTCATAATTTATTGTAACGCTCTTCGTCAAACGTGACATTTGAAAAATCCCTGAAAAATGGATGGATACCGTACATTGAGAATGATGAACGATATTTGAGTTCGAAAGGTTCGAATTTTTGTCGTGTGAAATATCTTGTCTCTTTCTGCATAATTCATCACTAAACTTTCTTTTTTTAGCAAAGTGAAATAGTAAAAGTCTTTCAAATTGTTTAAAAAAAGAAAAATAATGGAAAAATCAGAATTGTTGAGTTTTTCAAAAATTGCTGTGAGGGATTTTAATTTTGATAAAAGAGTCATGGTTGTATGTTATGGAAACACAACAATTATTTTGTAAGTAACTTAAGTGTGCGTGTGTGAATTTTAAAAAAACGTATAAAATTCATTTGTAAGGCAGTTTTTAATTTTTTTTCAATGGTAAATGTTTCGTAAGGGAAATTATGACGCTTACTAGTGCATGCAGTTGACATAAAACAAATAATTATGCTAATCTCTTCGAGCTACTATTCAAAACTATGAGATGATTCCATTCATTCATAGACACAATATGTACGAAAAATATCTGAGCGTTTTTTTGAAAAAAAAATTTGGCCGTTTTTGTTTAATACCTATCATTTTTTTTATCATCCTTTGTCAATACCAAGGCCTTTTGCCTTTATTATTTCTTTTTTTTTTTAATAATATTTTTCATGTGCAGTATGTTTTGTGAAAAATTAAGAAAAAAAAAACTAAATAAAATGCTGGAATCATAATTGTTTTTAGAGAAAAAAAAAAAAAAATAAATAACCGATAGGGTTTTTAAATTCTTTTATCTTATTTTTCATTCCTCTTTTTTGGTTTAGTAATTTTTTGTTTGATAAATTCTTTATGGCTCCAGCAATTTATTTATTATTTTTTCTTTCTTTTTTATAATTACAGAACGTATTCCATATGAAAAACTTCTGCGAATAGCTAAATCAACACAACTTTTACGAGCGTTCATTAGGGAAGTTAATCAAAAATACCAAAAACATCGTCGTGAGCAGCTTCACGATGAACTTAGATTTCCATTACCAATGACACCTTCGAGTGAACGATCAATTAGACACGCATCGAGCCCAAGTTCGGGTTATGAGAGCGCTATTGACGTATCCGATCTGGAATCGGTTCAAAGTCTTCGTGTACGGCAGAGTACTCCGACAACACATACTAGTAAATCTAAAAGCAAAAAAAGCAAGGCAAAGCCAAAAGGTGAATATGTCGTAGAATCTATTGAGAGTATGGAGTCACATTGTTCGCAACCGTTGTTCTTTGTCAAGTGGATGGATTACCCACCAAGTACAAATACATGGGAGCCGTTTGCCAATGTTAGAGAATGCCAACATTTGAGCATATTCCTTGAAGAGGAACTTCAAAAGTTCGAGGCAACAATAGATAAAATTAACGATTCGATTCATAGAGAAATCGAAGAAAATAATGAAGTACTTACTGCCGCCGATGTGGATATACAGGATTTAGATGATTTTGATATTCTGGCACATCAATCGGATTTGGTGCTGCTTGCTCAGTTCAAGTTATCTGGTTCGAAAAGCAAAATCGAATCCGGCAAGATAAGGGATCGTATAAAGAAGGCAACCTTAATGAAACCACTGATCATGCAGCGCATGCAACAACTTAGGGATATTACGCGCTGGGAGCTGATTGTAAACAAGATTGAAGCAGAGGCTAAGGTGACTGTAGAGAATAAGGCTGACTTGGACGTGCCCGATCCACTCTTTAACTATATTAAGAGCAGTATTGCGGGTAAGGGAGTGGAAATTATGGATGATCCGCCAATTGGTTGCAAGTGCGATAGTTGCGAATTTGGATCACCTTGTTGTTCGAAAATGGCTGGGAGCAGGTTCGCTTATGACAGAAGTGGTCGGCTGAGAATACGTTCTGGTGAGGCTATCTATGAATGCAACAAATTATGTAAGTGCGGGCCAGACTGCGTGAATAGAACCATTCAGCGTGGACGTAAAACTGGCCTGTGTATTTTTAAGACCAATAATGGCTGTGGTTGGGCCCTGAAGACGCATAGTGCTATTCGAAAAGGAGAATTTGTTTGTGAATACGTTGGTGAGATATTGATGGCGGATGAAGCTAATGAACGTGGCAAACAGTATGATGCCATTGGAAGAACATACCTGTTCGACTTGGACTATAATACATCGGCAGAAAGCGTATATACCATCGACGCTGCCTTCCACGGCAATGTATCGCATTTTATCAATCATTCTTGCGACCCAAACTTGGCAGTATTCCCAGCATGGATAAACTGCTTGGATATCAATATGCCAAGATTGGCGTTCTTTGCAATAAAACCTATTAAGGCAGGAGAAGAACTGACTTTTGACTACATCTGCCGTGACCACGAGTCTGATCTCAAGTATGAAAATCTATCGGAGGCGGAAAAGGTTGCATGTCGATGTGGAGCAGAAAATTGCAGAAAGGTTTTATTTTAAATGTTAACATTAATTGATAGAAAGATATTATTAAATTGTTTGAGTTCTAGAAAAAACGAACCTTTTTTATAAACAAAAATTAAAGTTTTGATTTGTACATGGTTTGATTTGTTTTTTTTTTTTTCAATAAACTGTTACATAATTGAGCATCTAATTATATATTCATTAATATTATTTCACATTATACCAATAAAACACAATACAAAACGTGTTTTTTTTTTATTTTTTGTTAATTTTTCTTTTAAACTTTCAATAAATATATATGTAAGTTGCAAGATTAATGTATCAAAAGATTCAATAGAGATGAACCACTTATTTGATTTATTCGATCGTATGTTTTTCGTTTTTATTAAATTATTAAATTGATATTTTAAAACAAATTTTCAAATCACTTATTTGGAGAAAAGTTATCAGTGGAATAGGACAATCAAATGTTTGAGCTAAAGAAATATATGTTGATTCACGAAACCAATTAACAATTGTATTCTAAAATATATTTGTACATGCGTTAACAATGTATTTTACTTGTTTTTTTTGCCGAAATGAAGTTTGCAAATGGATATAATACAAGCTATCGAAATTAGTTTGCATTTGCAGATGGTATTTCCGTGGGGTCGTGTAGAAACAAAAAAGTCGAATTATTTAGACTAAATTATAATTATTATTATAAGTACATATTTCTACCTATGTACATATACAGTGAAACATTTTTAACGAAAGTTAACCGTTGTGTTATGTTTACTAACACAACGGCAATGCAAATTTTTCCCACATTAATTGTTACGCTGGGTAAATAAGATTAACTTTTGATATTCAAAGCTTAAATACATTTTTTTTATTCTTATAATTTTGCGAATTGCTCCCCAACTTTCTTTGAGACCACGTCTTTCTTTCTTCTCTATCTTTCTGACAGTAGGTTTTCTTTCACCAGAACGTCTCAGTTCAACATTGATGTTTTTTCTTTACCGAAATATATCAAAGACAAACAACCGTTTCCCGAAATGGTACCAATCAGGTTCGACGCAATTGAGTCAAACAACAGATCGAGAACCAAAGCACAGCCGTCACGTTGATCATTCACTACCCATTGTATGGTATTGTATTTCCACTGACCCAGACGGCATCCGTTAGGTGATATACCAAATGAGTAATTGATGTGCAAGCATGAAAATTAGAAGTGCATTGGTTTCAACGCACAACAACCTTGTAAGACCGCTCCCTCATTTAAAAATTGACTGTCATCAGTCGTGAAAACAATTTGGGCATTTTTAAAAATTTGGCTTTGTTCTCTTATTTCGGGTGCGCTGTTTGAATTTACCTGCGCGACGCGGAGATATAAAAATTCGAGACGACCAACTCTTACTGCACCCGATTTTTTTGTGGTTATTTACTTAAGGAGCCTCCTGCTCACCTTCTGGAAATGAAACAAATAATTTAATATATAAAATTAACATATATGAACTTTGTTTTACCTGGGGCCCTACTCTGTATCTCGTTCCGAAAGTCAATCCTAATCGAAAGTGCTTTTCGTTCCGCTTTTGAATTGGAACTCTGTAAAACTTTCGGAATGGAAAAAAATAGTACTTAAACTTTCCCATTTACGGAAAAAAAACGATGTGGAAAAGACAAAATTTTTGTTTAAAAAAAAATAATATGTAATATAAAAAAATTAATATAATATAAAATGGATTCAATTGCACTGTGGATGGATGCAGACAATAGTGCGAATAGAGCGAAAAATTATATGCGACAAATGTAACATAATGGAAATGTGTGATAAAAGGTAAAATTCGATTGATGACAAAGATTCATTTCACTGCTTAACAATTCGTCGCTACAATGCAGAACTAGTCTAAGTCCAAAATTTAAAAAGGAATTTTTTTTTATGTCATAAGGAAACTTGTTGTGTTCCAAGCATTTTCTACATATTCTGAATATCCCTACATGCAGTAATTCCTTCAGAATTTAAATAATAGAATATAATCATAATGTCGAAAGTCAGCATTTTACGCACTAAGGTTCTTCTTGAAAAATTTGGAAAATGTGACTTAGACTAGTTCTGCATTGACGAATTGTTTATTATTTTTGTCTATTCCATAAATTGTTGGAAGTTTGTTTAGCGTCATTCAGCGGTTTTTAAATGTCCTTTTGCCATATCGGGATGCCCACACATAAATTCCACCAACATATCAAATTGTTTTTGCTTCGTGTAAAAATGTTTGCTTAAAATTCCTTGTAAATAAATTTTATTTGCTTAAATTGTTATTTTCACTGAGATTGTCTTAAAAAAATTACATTTTTCGACTTTCGTTGTTCGTTTCGCTATCACATTTGTTGTAGAAACAAATTTTCCGCATTTCAATGTATACATTGTATCAATGTATGTACCTTAAAGTAGTCGCCAAATTTGGCTCATTGGCACGCATAATTTAAAAAAGTTTTAAAATTTACGCCCACTCATATGGGGCCTATTTTACGTCACATATATTTCTGTAATGTATGAGATGTATGTATGTTCTGTGAAATAGGCCCCAGGTACGAAAATTTCACTTTCGGAATTGTCAATCCGTAAGTAGTAGGTTTCATTCCGCTTTAGAGATAGAGAGTACAAAATATTCGTTTTCGGAAAATTTCACTTTCGGAGGGAGATACAGAGTAGGCCCCCTGGTACTTCACGATCGTAATGGATTCAACCTTAATCAAATAAATCAGTGTGGTGTTTAATCAATATGAAACGTAAATATTTATTATAGAAAAAGATTCAAATTCTATTTACGATTGGGTCTTCCACGAAGTCTCGAAAATTAACACTTGAAAGTAACAACTAGAATTACAAAAATCTCAAAAGTCATAATTTAGCTTGATTAAGATTTGCGCGCTAAAATTTTAAGAATTAAAATTGAAATCTATCATGCTTATAAATTCAGAGGAGAGATGTAAGTTTAAACATCTCCCCCATCATATATGTACAATTTATATACCGAATACTGGTAGACGGCCATAAGCCATACCTATACGACTTATGAAATGAATTATATTATATTCTTGTATATATTTGAAAATGTTATATATTTTGAAATAAAGGAAGTCAATAAACTAACTAACTATAAACAGAATGCCTTTAAAATATTAATATAAGAACTAAGAAGGCTATGTTATACATTCGTATGAAACTTCGTCATCATTGATTTTTTTTTCATAGAATTATTGAGTAAGCAATCGGTATTTCCAATTTCAGTTTTAAAATCTACCATGGTTCATGACATCTTAATGTTCTTATTATTATTATTATTATAACTTTATTTATATGTAATAAATTACAATATAAACTTAAAACTAATAGCACTAACTACCAGAGTCTGCGGCTATTTAATGTTCTTCAAAATTTATTAAACTAAGATTTTTTTAAAATTTCGACTTGGTCATAGGATACGTGTGTACATATAATAATCAAAAGAACCGACTGGTACGCTTAGGTCGATTTTATTCAGTGAAAATTGAACATAACTTGGGGATTTTTTTGTATTCTTCAGGAATGGACATGGAATAACTGTTTAAGGTTCCCCCACACCAACGCGAATTTTCGGTGGCGACGACGAAACGACAATAACAACACGTGGTTGTCAATGAAAACAACACGTTGTTATTTTTCGCCGTCGCCACCGAAAATTCGCGTTGGTGTGGGGGAACCTTTATGTTCTAACTAATATCATTAAGAAAAACACTCTTCTCTTGTCGAGTACAGATTTTTGACTGGATAAGGGCAACTAGTAAAGAAATTTCATATAGGTACTATTATCGCAAGCTTTGAATTCGCAAAAAAAAATCGAACTCGATTTAATTAGTTATACGAGTTTTAATTACTATTGCATAAAACACGTGTTCAATACAACATTTGTTGTTTTGTTAAATTTTTAAGTCAATAGAATTTTGAGTTACAAAAGTTTCCAGAGATTAACTTATCAATTAGAAACAAAATTAACGTATTTTCTTTCATTAACAGGTTATGCAAACGCAAAAATTTATAAATGTGACAATCCAAAATGCCCTCGTCCCGCTAGTTTCATTTCTGGAGGATCCAGCAAGGATGATAGTTTTCCCTGCACCCGTCCAGCATGTTCGGGCCGGTTTCAATTGATTCGTCATGTGAGTTTTATCGATTGCCCCGGTCACGACATTCTTATGGCAACTATGTTGAACGGTGCCGCCGTAATGGATGCAGCTTTGCTTTTAATTGCTGGTAAAATATCCATGAACATGGAATGGAACATATCGACAATAAATGACATTATAATTAAATATTGGAATTTGTATCATAGGAAATGAATCGTGTCCCCAGCCACAAACCGCAGAGCATTTAGCTGCCATCGAAATTATGAAGCTGAAACACATGATTATTCTTCAGAATAAGATCGATTTAGTTACAGAGAGTCAAGCCAAGGAACAACACGAGGTAATTGTGAAGTTCGTGCAGGGAACCGTTGCTGAGGGAAGTCCCATTGTTCCAATTTCAGCTCAAATGAAATACAACATTGAAGTAAGGCTGAAACTAAACAATTCTTGTTTCTTAATAATGCTTATTAAATTAATTACAGGTACTTTGCGAATATATTGTTAATAAAATCCCTGTACCCATACGTAACTTCGATTCCCCACCGAGACTGATTGTTATTCGTTCATTTGATGTCAATAAACCCGGTTGTGAAGTAAATGACCTCAAGGGTGGTGTTGCCGGTGGATCGATTCTCAGTGGTGTTCTTAAGGTTGGCCAGGAAATCGAAGTGCGACCAGGAGTCGTCACGAAAGATTCCGAGGGTAATGTAACATGTCGACCGATTTTCTCGCGGATTGTCTCATTGTATACCGAGCAGAACGAGCTGCAATTTGCCGTCCCCGGTGGGTTGATTGGTGTGGGTACAAAGATTGATCCGACACTTTGTCGTGCTGATCGTTTAGTTGGTCAAGTTCTCGGCGCTGTTGGCCATCTGCCAGAAATCTACACGGAGCTTGAAGTATCCTACTATTTGTTGAAGCGTCTCTTGGGTGTTCGTACGGAAGGTGACAAGAAGGGTGCCCGTGTACAAAAACTAGCTAAGAACGAAGTGCTTTTGTTAAATATTGGTTCATTAAGTACCGGTGGCAAGGTCCGTGCCACAAAAGACGATTTGGCCAAAATTGTTGTAACTACACCTGTGTGTACTGAAATTGGTGAAAAAATCGCACTCAGTCGTCGAGTGGAGCAACATTGGCGGTAAGTGTTATTTTATGGCAGATTAAATCTTTGTCACAATTGTGCAAACTTTATAAAAATTATAAATTTTCCTTTTGCAGTTTAATCGGTTGGGGACATATTCGTGCAGGTAAAACAGTACAACCAGTTATCGATAGACAACCTAAAAAATAAATATAAAAATTAAATTATATTTAAAAATTAAGTATATTTTTTTGTTGAGATCCGAAATAGACAAAAGAAGAAAAACAGGATACATAAATAATGAAAAAAACGCATTTTTTTAAAACGAATAAAATAAAACTAAATTTTATTATTTTGATCACAGATTTTCTATTTAAAAATTTATATATAAACATGATACAAAAAAAAAACCAAGCATGGAGAACAAAAAACAAAGTTGTTTTTCTTTTTGTGGATGTAGATATACATAATGAGCCCTTTCGGCTATGTGGAGGGGAATTTTTTTTCTCGGAATATTTTTTTTCCCCTGAAAATTTTTCTTCCATCGGAAATCTCCCCCGGAAGAACTTTCCTCTGAACAAAAAGTCAAGAAATAAATGAAGAAAGAACGAAAGCAAGAAAAAAACAGGGCTGATTGCTTGATATAGAAGTAGACTAATGTAGACATTTCCCATTGAAACTCTAAATTATATCAAGTTCAGCAATTTGGATAGGGCAAAGGTTGTCTTTTTACTTGCTCAAACTCGAGATTCCCTTTGGGTCTCCCAATTCCGTCGGATGGCTGTATCTTCAAATACAGCTTAAGCGGGTGAATCGACTTTGTTTAAACCTTTTTTTTTGACATTTGCCTGACACGTTTTTATCATTTTATTTTCAAGCAAAAGTATAACGGTACTTACCATTTAAGCATTCACTATTAACTTAATCTTTTCCCCGGGGACAGTATCATTATTCCCACATAAAATATGTCTCCGACACATCGTAGTATGGCGAAATCGGAAAAAAATGATTCCGACACAACAAACACCACATCATAATACTTCACACGAGACAAATATGGCTCTACGCATATGAAATACGTCGAAGCGATAGCGACACACTACACGACAACACACCAAACGAGATATGTATGACGTTGTTTAGATTGGGAAGATTGAGGCCGGTATCACGGCATATCGTAGACAAGAGATTTGTGGGCTGAGGGCTCTCGTGAGGCACAAAGAAAACATTAAAACCAGACTCATGAGTCTATTTTGTTGTTATTTTAATGTGTGGAATGTTGTAATTGTTGTTGTTTCAATGTATTTTGAGGCGCATCAAAGTTTCAAATGTAAACACGATGACACTCACCAGTCTGGACTCAATCTTCCCAATCTAAACAGGGTCTATGTGTGGTTCGGGATTTAAGTATGACATCGAACGAAATTGAGCGAATACAAGGAATTTTTATAATTATTATTATGCACTGCGGATTCTTCTATTTTAATTTTCTATCACTTTTTCTTGGCAAGTACAAAGCGCTCTACAACTCGATTTCCTTGTACATTCGTAAACTCGTGATTAATTTCCTTCTCAATTTTTATAGGCATTCATTTACAGAACTCCGCGGCTAACTAATTTTTTAAAACCAATTATTTTAAGTCTTTTTAATGTACGAATTAAAATTGATTATTCGGTATCGGTACCTACCTACTTAAAAATTATATTAATGTATGTATTTCTTCCGGTCACGTACATAAATGTTTGCAAGGAAAATTACTGTATCCATTTTTATTTCACTGTGAAGGATATGGCTGTCAACTTTTCATTACAAAGCGGAAGTTAATTTAATGAACAATTTTGTACATAAAAGAAAACCGTTGGGTGTTTGATATTTTGTCTAGAAGGAAACGCTGCGTTGAAATACTTTGACCTGTATACTTATTTTCAGTAAGGACACTCTTTCACATAACGGAAATAGGACTCTAAGAAAATTGTCTTATTTTTTGCTCATTCCCGTATATTATGTACAATGATGTACAGTGAGGGCTCTCTTAGGCTGGCAGTGATAGTATATTTATCACCCTAAAGGAATTGCCTTCGCAGAGAAATAATGTTTATTTTCGAATAAAATAAAACTTAAAAAAAAAAAATTAACTAGGAAAATAATTTTTTTTGTTAAAATATCTGTCCGCTTATGGGAGTTGTTTTGTTTATAGCCGTTTTTTCTTTGAAGGTGGCGATGTACTTTGCTAGCGATTTTTAATGGAACGCAACGCACCGAATTGATATCCCTACAAATCTCATCTCCTCGCCACTAGTACCAGATTATCGTTTGCATCTACTCAAACTGGATAGACAAATTTTGCATACAGTTTCCTTTGAGAAGTTCAACAAATATTACAATTTAAAATTACTAATGAGTAATGATGAAAAATGAATATATAGGTACATATATATTTTTTTAGAAAATTAAAAACCCAAAATTAATTGTTTTTGTTTTCCTTACTTTTCGGAAATCTTAATATATTTTAATAACTAAAAAATCTGCAAACATATTTGGGATCGGGATTCGGGAATTTAATTTAAATAAACCCAAACTACATTTATAACAAAATATCTATTAATTCGTAAAGTGAAATAAAATTGTATTTCAAGTCGGAGTTAATTTTACGACGTCATTAACGTCACCACTCTCATTGTAGAACAAGTTATTATTAATATCACTTTCATTGCAAAAAGTTTGCCTCGCAAAAATTTCTTTGTTTATTCTCTAACTAAAAGAAAAATTTAAAAGATTACTATATAGAATATGGATGGATAATGGCTATTTATGTACATCTATAGTAAAAAGTTTTTCCTATCACTAATAACTTTATTTACTGAAAGAATTTGAATAGATTATTATTGATGATCATTTTCATCATGTGCAAGGACAAAGAAGTATTAAAAAAAAACAAACAAATAGGCGAAGAAAGTCCCCTTGCTCATGAAGAGACAGTTTGTTGAAAAAGTAGATTGCTGATGAAAAGTTACTTTGTTGTTAAATTCTTCTTTGAGATTTAAAAATAAAATGAAAACTGTGAAGTAAATTATGGAATTTCAACTTACAATTCATATAATATATGTATATATATATGTATGTATGATATCTTTTTGGTTTTAATTCAGTTTCAAATCCGGTCATCTAATGAACTTAAATATAGGTAAATTAAAATGCAGGAACTTGGTTTTTACTTCAAGGTTATAAGTAAAGTAGCTTATCATTAAAGAGGGTAAATATTGGTTCAATAATACCTACAATTAAAATATTATATAAAAATAAACTTAAGAAATTGATTTCTTTGTTGATTGTTTTGAACAATACTTCAGCTTTTTATACTGTTTTTAGCTAAAAGTTCTATTCTGTAACGGCTGTTTGATTTTTTTTTTTGGTTTCTTGATTAAACAGATCTCAAAAGTAGGATTGAGAGACTCAAAAAATGAATCCAAAGTCAAAAAATTATTAATTTTGTTAATTTCTAACGATTTACATAGAAGGTACCAACGAAAAGCACTTTCGAATTGGATTGACTTTCGGAACGAAATACAGATTAGGGCCCCAGGGTAAAATTATTAGTTTCATAGACCATAAGATTGCAAGAGACCATACAGTTGTGACTTAAGTACACAAATTATACGATAATATTTTGCAAAAATATTACTGTGGTGATTACATATATGTACATACATACATAGTTTGAATGATAGATATTCAATTTTGAATATTCATTGAATATCATACCCACCTAAATTCCAATTCAACTCACAAAATTATTTGAAATAAAAATTTTTTTCTTCACAAGCGAACTACAGTTTGAAAACATCAAATTAAAATTTTACCGGCAAATTATTGTAATTTTATGACGAAATAATTATTCTTATAACCAAGACTAACGGTACACACCATATAAGTGTTTAAAAACCGGTAAAGAAAATCTCATTTTCCTTAAAAACAGCCCCTTACGATTTTGATTAAAATTTTGGTTTCACCTAGATCGTACTGATGATTATTGGAACAAAAATTGATTTTTTTGATTTCGACTACCTATCTATCGATTATCTTTTGAACCCATTTTAATGAAATTTCTTACACATGAGCTTGTAATAATTTTAAATAATTTTGCATATTCAAATTAAAAAAAAAATTTTTGGATTCAAAAAAAAATGTTCGAAAATGGGTAATGGTTTTTTTCAAAATTAATTTTTTATTTCCGCATCAATAAATTCTAAAAAATTGTGTTCCAATTATTTTTCTTAAAAATGTTTACAAGATTTAAATATAGACTCCCATATCAAATTTATTTCTTTTGAAATAACTATTCAGATTTTAAAATCGCAGTGTGATAGAAAGAACATAAGATCAAGTTCGTGCGACCCAGTCGTGGATTTTGTTTGTTATATAATTAAGTGTGCATTTATTTAAAATTAATTTTGACCAAGTTTATTTAATTTACTATTTCGGAACATAATTTTGTTATCTAAACATGTAATCTCTCAAATTTATTTGCAAAATCTTCCAAATTAGTGTTTACCATATTTACAAATAATGAAAAATTAAAATAATTTTAAATTGACGATTCACAAATACAATGAAAAACAAATATCAGAATCAAAAAAAATGTTGCAAAGTGTTCGTTTGGTATGCCGGATCGGAGAGTTCCGGAGACTTCTTCCAGATTACCAAACGTAGGCACTTTTACTAATATCTATATAGCTATAAGGAGTATCCTTTTCCGTTGCTGTAACTCAAAACTATTTTGAATTTAAAAATTAACAAAAAAAAAAAAAACTACTTGAATCAATTACCAAATTCAATTAAAAACCAATTGTTGTATATAATATAATAGTCTAAATAATTTGGTATGCATTAAAAATACTTGACACAAAATGTAGTTAATTTTCAAATTATAATTGTTGCTCTAACCGAATGGAAACAGTAATAATTAATTCAAATCGACAATTTCATAAGAAAAAAATAAAAATAATCTACTGCTAACTGATAATAGGTTGTGTCCGACTAACCTTATTACTAAACAGAATTACCAGAATGCGTCCTTTATCTGTAATTATTAATTTATTGAAAATATCACCCAAATACCCACTGCACTCAATTGATACCTTCATAATCATGCGCTGTTTTTTTTTAGTGCAGATATGAATAAAAGAGCATACATTTTTATATTTAAATATATACGTATTTTTAATTTCCAAGAATTGGTGCACATTTTATTAATATGAAACAGCAAGTACGTGCACAATTTTAAGAACGAAGCATGAGATACATGCATACATATACATACAGTCCCTACCATTTGGATAGCCTCACAGATAGTTCATTTTACAATTAACTATTTTTGGTACTTCTTTGAGGTCTAATTACAACATTTGTATTGAGTAGCAAAGTAGAACATTGTTACTAGTATTAAGAGAAGTTTTGACTAATTTCTAAAAGCTAAAGCAATTTTCTCAACTAGTTTTGTTAACAGTCACAAAAATGTGTATTTTTTGCTGTAACATAAGAATAGCCTCACAGTATTTATTTAGTAGAAATAAAAACCAATTTATTAATTTTTTTAAAGACAATAATTTTTATTTATTTTCTGTGGTTAACACAATATTTTAGAACTTTTTAGATCCCTCTTTGTTTTGAATTACCTCAAAAAAGCGATCGTTTAAGGAATCATACAAAATCAATGTTCGATTTCTTAAACAATCGCAAACGATTCCTTAAAAATCACACGATTCAGCTTCAATGAACTTTACTTTTTTTGTGTACATCCTTCCATTTCCATAAACCATGCGTGTTTGAAAACTCCACACATTTTTAATGAGAGTAGGGTGGTGAGGATAATCGCTGTTTATTTTAAGTTTGCAACATTTTAATAAAAGCTGTGTGAATCGGCTCATTGTCTTGCTGCAAAAAGAATCGGCAGCAGTCTTAAAATACACTGAAAGTGAAGCAAGACTGTTTCCAATAAGGTATTATATTATTTGGATATCCTTTTACAGTCTACAAAATCTAAATCAACAGTGCCATAAAATGGTACTGCATCCCCATACCATAAATCATCCCTCACGGCTATGATAGCGATCAAAATTCAAATTTTCTTTTCTTAAATCATGGAAGTAGTTTTTATATCCATCCGGTCAGTTTAAGTTGGACTCTCTTCAACTAAAAAGAGCATTTTTTGCCAATTGTTTGAATGGTTGCTGCCTTAAGCATTTCATGGCATTCGGCATCGTGCTAAACTAAGCTGGTATAGTTTACGCGCATTGTTAAACAGAGGTTTTTTCATCAGCATTAAGTGCTTTAGGTGTCCGGCATTTCTGATAACCTGATTTAAGGTCATTGGGATTACTTCTAACCCAGCTCCGTGTCTTGATGTTCTCAGAGAGTGGTTGCATTTGGAGGCTTATCATATTATTTTCGTCATTGATAGATAAGATAGAATTGAAAAAGTTCGTTCTTTGTAGTTTTTTGCATTCATTAACGGATTTTTTAAGAAATTGCATACAAATTTGAGACTTTGATTAATTTTCTGACCAAAAAAACGTTTCGTCGGTCCTTGATTCCGATAGGCCTCGGTTTTGACAATCTCTGCAAACGTTAATGAGTCTTTTCTGCCCATTTAAACTTTCAAATTGAAGAATTCACAAAACATAACTGTTCTATCACTTCTTGATAACTTTTCGAGACCTACGCTGCCAAATTCTAGCTAGTTACAATGTGGAATAAAATCAATTGAGGCTATTCAAATGTTACAAACAAAATTAGCGTTTTAGTGACAGAAAATTTAGTTAACTTTACGAAATTTGTTAAAAAATTGTCTTAATCTCAGAGACCGTTCTCTTACCTTGTCTTTAAATATAAATTTTCTTATGTATAAATTAAAGAAGTATCAAAAACAGTTGAATGTAAGAAATTTAATGTTTGAGGCTATTCAAATGTTACGAACTGTATGTTTTTCTGCATTTTTTCACATTTGTTTAAAGTCTACGCTGCGCCTTTAAATTTAAATTTCAACTACATAAATTAGGTCATAATACTCTCAGGTTCAATTTTATTAATAGTCCAGTCAATAAAGCTTCTGACTCGGAAAAAAACGCCGGGAAGCTGGATCAGCGTCTTCATGGTATTTTTAAGAAATTTTCAAAAGTCCCCATCGAGCGCCGGCTGCTAACAATTTTATGGGGATTTGAAGGCCCCCAAAATAGTTTTTGAGGAATAACTCCCTACAGAAAAAAAAGTCAAAAACTAATTTTTAGCCATAGGCGTCTTTAGATATTTGAGGGCCCTGGTCCCAAACCGATATTGACCCCCTGCACTCTAAAGTATTTTCTTAGATTGTGATCTACATTATGAAAAATATCTACTACAAACGTGGATATCTACATAAGTAAATTTTTACCGATGCAAACCCGATTTGCCAAGATTATGGTTTTTTAATACAAACACTCCACCGTCTTTAGAAGGCCTATCTCCCTCCCACCAGTAAATTGTTATTAGGAATTTTTTTTTGTATTCCACTTCCTCGCTGCATTTGCCTCGGTAAATTCAGTTAAGTTCTGGAATTTTAAATAATTATCGAATAAAAATAAATAAATACTATGACCTTCTGTTAAGGAGTTTGTTTTTTGACCCTTGACCAATGGGTTCATTTTACCCTACCTAAAATTCAAATTTCCGAAAATCCCTTCATTGTGAGCCTCTTCATAAAATTTGCAATTCGAAAAAATTTACTTTATATTTTTAACACTAGGTACTGTATTAGGGGGCCCCCAAAATTGAGGGGGCCTTGGGCCCTGGTCCACCCGGTCCATGCCTAAAGAGGCTCTCGAAACTAAAAATATCGAAAACAAAAATCTAGAATTGAAAAAATCTCGAAAAAAAATCTAGAAATACAGGAATCTAGAAAAAAAAATCTCGAATGCAAAAATCTAGAATTAATAATAAAATTAATAACCATCCACCCAAGTGGGACCCAAGCCCCAAATATTTTTTGTTAACAATGGGACATAAGTCCAAAATTTTTAAGAGGCATAGAAGATAATTATAATTTTTATTTGAAAGAAAATTTAGTACAGTGCTAGCATTTAGCATTAAGGCCGGTGCGGCGTATAAGAAGTGAGGTATGTATGGGGGGGGGCATGCTGCCTCCCTGCAACCCCCTGCTTGGGCACACTATAGGATTTGGGGTAGGTGCTAGGTTGGGTGTATGCAAAGCTTCTTTTTATCATTTGGTGCGGGCCAACATAAAAATAACCTTGTTATAGTCATCGTCAATAACTGCATCAAAAGTGGGCCCAGAAAAATAAATTGTTTAATAAACGAGTATAATAATGAGTTTTATTTATGTTCGAATTCCTTAAATATAAGTACAAAAAAATCTAGAATGATTTATTTTTGTCGACATTTTTTTCTAGATATACCTAGTCTTTCGATATTTTTGTTCATTCTAGATTTTTTTGCATTCGAGATTTTTTCATTCTAGATTAAAAAAATGTTTTTTTGATATTTTTGGCATTCGAGATTTTTGTCATTCGAGATTATGTCATGATCCCATTTGCATAAACGGACCACTGTGCGTCGTGACAATAAATTTTGACGTTCCACTTTTTTCCATATGGTTTGTCCGCGATTTTGAATAACTTTTGTTTCATTTGGACAAGAACATTTAAGGTTGGTAGCAATTTCTATTCTTACGTTTGAAAACTAAAAATTCTTTTCAATAAAATGCCCACCAGGTAATAATTTGTCATTGCCATTGAAATTTTCAATGGAGCCATATTGTAAAGTTCCTTATTTTCCATGTGTACTGCGAGTGGAAGATGGCGGCAATAAGCTAAGTTTAAGGAAAACCTATTGGTTTATTGTAAAACTAAAATTTTTATAAAGATTTTTAAAGACGTATTTAATCTAATTTACTTACATGATTATGTAGTATGTACTGTATATGCGCATAACCAAAAATTCACACAGCTCAAAAGTAAAATATTTCCAGGAACATCTTCGATCGACCGTAGCCCTTAGGCCATAAGTTCGTTGGAATAACAACTTAAATAGAAGTAGGTATGCATAGGTAGGTATAATAATATTATCTTTACTGTAAAAATACGAAATAATTTTCAGCTTCTGCGGTGGAAGAATTTAATTTAAAGATTGTTACATAAGGAAATACTTTACTTATTCTGTTATTCAAGAATATGTATAAGTAGTTAATTATTGAACAGCAAAACCTACATTAAATTTCATTCCTTTTACTTTTATATCATAAAAAATATAATTGCTTCCCTTCACGCTTCTTGTAAAATCAACCTTTTATACTATCTACTTGGTTCTTAATCCGTAATGATTATAAGTTTTTTGAGAGGGAGGATGTAATATTGAATTCTAATTAATGTATATTAAAAACGTGGTTTCGATTGTATTAGAATCTGTGATTTGGAAGAAAGAGCATATACATATATGTATGTACATATACCTATTTGTTTTACATGCGAAGCTTCAAAAACATAAATTCGTGAGTTATTATGGTTTTGTGAATGCTTTATCGAAATTAAGAATCAAAACTTCTTAAGCTAAGTACAGACGATTGTCAGATCTTACAATATTGTCAGAACTGTCAATGGTCTGACAATAACTAACAATTAGCTGAAAATTTACATATTTCTTACAATGAAAAATTGTCCGTTCACACGGCTTGTAGATTTTTTCCCAAAGTCTGACAATTTGATTGTCAGCTCTTTTTTTATTTCTCTTTAACCAACTTATTGACACTTCGGACAATGAAGAAATTGTCAGTAATTGCAAGATGTTTTCAATGAAAACATCTGACAATGACCAATGATTCTGAAAATGTCCTAATCGACTGACAATGATAAAAATTGTGTGTTTAGACGATTGTAAGATACCTGACAATTTTTTGTCAGATTGTCGTCTGACAATGACGTGTCTGACAATATTGTCAGACAAAATTGTGTTCAGACGATTGTAAGACATTTGGAACAGTTTTTTCACTGACAGATCTGGCAATATTGTAAGATCTGACAATCGTCTGTACTTAGCTTTAATGATTGACAATGGCAATAGGTCCACTGGTGATTTGATGTTTCATCTCACCGAGCTTTATATGAACCAATAATTACGTTTCAGCGTCGCGTCGCGTCGTTAAGTAAGAAAATATAAGACTAATTGTAACTGCCACCAACCTATCCAACAAAAGTTATATATTCAACAGTGAGGTGTTTAAGAAATTTAAACAAAATCTAATATAATAAATGCGACTCATTATATACCTATTATAAATGGACTGTTAGGGTTTGCTTCATAATGTCTGAGTAAAGTTCTGACTAGTAACCCAACAGTTAAATTATTCGCAAATATAATTCTTCTTTTAACGAACTTTGCCTTTCATATTATTGTCGCTTAAAACTTAAAAGTGAAAACGCAATTCATTTTCAGCAGATTCGACATTGGACTATGCCACGGCTCTTTTAAAAACTGAGTTGAATATTTAGGATTTTATTACATTCGGAGTTTATGGTATTAAGGATTATGGGATATGGTAATTTCTGCTATCGCGATTTTTACCCATTCCCTGAGACAAAATCGGATGTTTACAAATCGCTCACTGCCTACAATAATGGCACAACTCAAAAAAAAGTGTGAGTGCCGGGACTCAGGGTTAAGATGTGTTAACATACGTAACGTAACGTGAATCACAATCACGATCACAAGATACGATACGTTTTTTTTCACCCTACCTCTAGTATAGATGTTTACGCATCAAAAATTCAAATTTGAACTGTGTATTGTGTAGTTAGTTATGATAAAAATTAAACCCTTTACGTTTCTGCAATATCGGCACATTGATACCTCTTCTCAATTACGTGAGATGGCGATAGTGCCATTAAACTTACGAAGCTTTTGTGCTTTTACTTTATGCCTGTTTGGTTACTTTTTTTTCCACAAATTTCCCAAAAACTGATTTTTTTTCTATGGGTTTTGACAGCAAATTGTGAAATTTTGTGAAAATTTGTGCAAATTCGCAAGAAATTTCACGTTACCAAACAGACCATATATCTATTACGGCACTTCTCTCAGTCAGTGTTCGTTTACTGGCTGAACACAATGCGACGGAGCCGCAGCCGGAGTCGGAGCTGGAACATCTGTCAAAATATTAAATACACACAAAATCAATGCTCAATGCTACGAGCAGAATAGAACGCAACTGCAGACGGCGCTGCAGTCGGAGCCGCAAAGGTTCGCCAACTTTTAACTTTTCACGTACAGCATTTTTGACGTTTCAATTTATATGAAGAAAAAAGAAGCCGGAAAAATATATTGAAGTTTTTAGTGCTGAGTTGTGTCGCGAAAAAAATTAATAATTAAAAGAAAAATATTGGAAATAAAAACAGTGAATAATAAACTCGTGGCTGTTTTTTTTTTCTTTGAAATATCCAAAAAGCTGTACAGCTCATTGTGGTCAGATAAAAAAATTGACGTACGCCATTTTTTGAAAGCAGTTACAGCTCCGGCTCCGATTCCAGTTGCAGCAGGGCATTGTGTTCAGCCAGTTAATCGTTAAGGTAGAACTGTAATAGTCGGATGCCGACGTAAGTGGTCGTATGAAACGAAACGAATACAAAGAATTCATATGACGTGCCCATAATTGAGGTTTGCTTCGTTTCGACCAATTTTCGTTAACTTTTGCTTTCGGAAGTGAAGAGCGCTCACCGACTGCTCCATGCGTAAGTGAACTGAGAGAATTTTCTTCCGACATCTTCCGACTATTATAGTTCTACCTTTAGTGTTTTCGCGGAAGTCGCATACTTTTGAATCCCGTAAAGAAGATATAAGTATGTAAGTAATGCTTATAATATCAAACTAGCACTTTTTTTTCCTTTTTTTAAATTCGTTATTACAAATAAAACAAACAACGTGAAAGGAGAACTATTCCTCAAGAGAAGAAACAGATTTTTTAATAAGGTATTCCACACTAAAAGTGCTATTTTATAGACAATAATAGCTGCATTTTTTGTATTCATATGATCTGGTCTGGATCAGATCCTCATAAAAAACAAACAGGATCACAGTTACAGCTAATGGTATATAACCATTGTGTGTTGCATATATTCAAGGAACTTACATTTTAGACTGAAAAATTGTCTCTGAAATTTATTGACTCCAACGCGATGTATACCATCTGATTATTTAAATAAATCTCAATTAATGAATTGAAAATCGTTGGAGCGGTTTTTAAAAAAATAATTTTTTTTTTGAAAAAATTTTGTAAACATTTAAAAGAAAAAAAAATTGTTAGCATTTATTAATTTGGAGTAAAAAAATTTATTTTAAATCATAAATCAAATACAGTGAAAGCTCTAATAAGCGGATACTTATGGTCCCCTAATTTTTGTCCGGTTATGAGAACTGTTCGGTTAAAGGTAAGGTATAGAAAAACTTTTTTTAACTTCATATTAAATTTGTATATTAAAAATTGAAATCACTCAAAATTGAGAGAATTCTGGCACTTGGAAACCATTCCATGCACATGTGGTCAATTTTGTAAACTTCCAGTTCTGAAAGAAGTTTTTTTCTGATTTATATTGGATCCACCTTGCCATTTAGGTACCAATATCTTCTTTATTTTTTGAAATCTCTGCAGCTTGTGTTTTTCCAATAACAAATTAAAAAAAGAAATGCAATGAACTTTGCATAGATAAAAACTTATTTATCGGGGCTAAAAAAAATCTTTTTGAAGAACCACGAACTTCCCTTGGTATCAGGAAAAGGATAAATTAAAAAATAAATTTTTAACGGAACCCGATGAAAGGGAAACATACACTCCCAAAAATTCAGCAACTTAGTTACTCGGGAAATCCCCTAATAAGCTTTCATAACAGCGCTCCGTCCGGTTATTAGAGCTTCGCGTCCGGTTATCGGAGATTTTCTATGGATTTGCTTACGTAATGGGTTTCTGTTTCATTTGATTGATACAAAATAATCTCTAAATTAGATTATGTGTTCGCATATGGGATGTTTTCTATCTAAAATGAGCAGGAAAAAGTGTCCGCGTTCGTTTATTCGAGTGTCCGCTTATAGGAAAGTAATTTGTATGAGAAATTCGAAAAATAAGCTTGTTCCCGAAAATTTGTCCGTTTAAGGGAATTGTTCGCTTATTGGAGCTGTCCGCAAGTAGAGCTTTCACTGTATGTAGATCCAGATAAAAAGCAGGATTACATGTTGTTTTTGTATTTACTTGTTAAAATTTGATCCGGATCAGATCATTTGCATAATAAAATGCATCTAATAAACTTAGTAGCTTTTAACGGCCTTTAGTCCTACAAAAATTTGGTGTTTCGTCCAGGCGATCTCACTTGGACTCATCAGTTGACTAGTGAGGGCCTTTGTCAATAGGCAATTTTTTGTTAAGTTCAGTTCATCATTCATACATTTCGTGACGAATATCTATTTCTACTTGGCTGATGTATTTCAGTAGATAGTATATATAGTATTTGTATTATCAAAAAAACCTTCTTATCTAATAAAAATAATATGTATACCTACCTATCTATGATGTGTCACTGTAAAAACCCGAACTGTGGAAATTCCAGAATTTACAGATAATACTTAGAATTTTGCAGCAACATTGGTAGAAAACCGAAATTTTTTGTTTTCATATTTCATTCCGGATTGTTAATATTGACATCTGCCTGGCTGCATACTGCATTGAATCATTACCTATCCACATTATAGTTTTGAACAACAAGAGCAAGTTCGTGCGAACCAAATGTGCATTTTGTATTATGTAGGTATACAGTAGTATAAATAGGTAACGTCTGCGTCACCACGGCACGCATGACACAAGCATGGATGCATAAATTTGCTGTATAAAATTGACGCAGTTGTGAAATAAGAAAAGAGTGTGCGTACTTATGTACACGCGCTAGAAGTAAAACTTCTTTCACGACAACAGGGCAAGTATTTTTCAAGTCCTACCACTCAAAACACCCGATTTGAAACTCAGAACCGTTGCAAAATCGTGACGCTGAATTTTGTAATTCGTGACGGGAATTTGTATGTCGGTTTGACATGTCACTGACAGCTCCATAGAAAAATTTTTTACCCCCATGCCGCAAAAGAAGTTTTACTTCAAAAATATCCTAATTGAATTATTCTCATTGCATTGCATTAAAGCATTTGATGCATAGATGAGATCGAGTTGAATATAATCGACTTGATCAAGATTGTGATCATGATTGTTTGAGAGTTAAATTAAAACAAAAAAAAAAAATGCTTAATTATCTTCTTACTCATAAATATAAACTAAAAAGTTGATTAAAAATTAATTCAAGAATTTATAATGTGTAATAAATATAAAATTATCTGCTTAAATTCACTTAGTGTAGCAAATCTTAACGAAAATATTCTAAATTCAACAAGAACTCTACTGTCGCCAGAGCAGTGTTGCCAAATGGCCAATTTTTCAGACTCGGGACCCGTGGCCCCCACTTTTTCAAAAATGATCAAAATTGGCCCCTTTTCCTTTTTAAGTAAGATTTTATTCTTTATTGAACGAAAAATAAAGAAAAGGCATTCCGATTCCATGATATATCTGCACTAAATTTTTTAGAAATAAAAAAAGATTTGGGAAATTGGGTACCAAATAAAAAGTCTATATATAAATACAAACAAAATATTTTAAACACATAAAATATAAACATGTATTAAATTATGTATTTAGAATACATATTATTTATTTTTTTGTAATGAATTTGTTTTGTTTTTATTTTTTATGCTATTACCTAAATTTAAATTTAATGTTTTTGCTGCAGTTGTTTTTTTTACTTTAAAAGTATTTGCGGAGACCTCTTTTTTTGGCGTGGGCCCCTTTTTTGGGACCCCTTTTGAAATTGTTCAGGGGCAATACTGCACCAGACTATTATTAATTCTGCACACAGTGTGAATTTTTACACACATACTTTCTCATTTTAGCTTGTAAATGTGTACACGTGTAGTTTCTAAATACAGGTGTGAATAAAAAAAAAGTTTTAATATAAAAACGGCGCTTTTTTGTAACTGACAAGTGACCGTGGTGAAGGGATTTAGAGGTTTTACAGTGTAAAAAAAAACGATTTTAAGAGTATTATTTGATATTTATGTTACACCAAGATGAAAATACTTTCCAAAAAACTACATAGTTACGGCATTTTATCTAATAGCCAACGTCTTTTCGACCACAAAACATCATAAGTACAATTTAAAAATAATAACACATGTACTGCTAAATACACGTGAAATAATAAATACATGAAAAACCTAATTACACGTGTAACAAGGGTATAGGGAGGCAATAGGGGGGCTATATAGTTTGTTTTGTTTTTGGCAAAATCATCTAAGGTATTTTTAACTAAATAATTCGATAAATCACCTGTGTGAATTAATTTCAATTTTATTTCATTGATAAGATTTCGCACTTAAATTACTGATTAAATATGTAATAATTCATGTTTAATTATAGTTTATTAATATGGGTGATAATGTTGTATTATAAATTGAAACACATAGTGTAAACCTGATATTATATAAAATAAATAGTTCACAACTGCGTCAATTTGATTCAACAAATACATGCATTCATAAACGCGTGAAATGCCGTGGTGACGCAGACGTTACCTATTTATACTATACTGTATACAAACAAAATACCAAAATGGAATTAATAAAAAGGAAAATAAGCAATTATGAAAGGGAATTTTCGTACATACTTTTTGAAAGGGAACAAAATTAGATTTCACAATTCACACGCCAGAGTTGGGAAAACACATTAAATACCTACTAAAGACAGTAATTTAGTATGCCATTTGAAATTTTCTTAAAATATTTTAGTGATTAAGTATTTTAACTGCTAATAAAATTTACTAAGGAAAAAGAGAGCAATGTAATTTTAAAGAAAAAAAAAAAAAAGAAGAAAAACACCAGCCAATCATAACCTTCTTTTCCATAGATAAAAAAAACTCTGAATAAGTTTATAATTAGATACAGCCGTATAGCTACTCTTCTCTATTCGTTGATAAATAAATATTTTGTTTAAGATTCACAATACATTTTATTAAAGAAAAATTATTTTAATTTTTATCAGTTATATAGTAGTAATAGAACACGAATGAGTTGAGATTTTTTTCGCGGATCCGAGAATTAAAAAACAAAAATCAATGAAAGATCTATTAGGAAGTTAAAGAAAATAATAAATTTTACGGTATAATTTACCAACAAACCTTGGACAAAACCTTGAACTCGAACATTTATTATCATGATAAATTGAAGATAAACCTAGTAAATGAAAAGTGTCTAAGAGAAGTTATCTGAAATAAAACAGGTACAATGTGAACAAATAAAAAAAACTATTGTGGAGTTAAAACAAGCGTTGATTTTCTTAATTTAATTTTTTAAAAAATAATTCTGCGCTTAATCAAAAAAATATAAATCAAGTGAAAAAAAATAAAAAAAAAAAAACAATCAAGCAAACGAATAATGTGATTGCATTTGTGTAAAAACAAGTATCAAAATTCAAACATACAGAAACTGACTATAGATTATAAACCCTCTTGATGAATATAGTCGGTAAAAATAAAAAAAAATAATAATTCAGTGAAGCAAAAAATACCGCACATTGCCAATGTGAATAAAAAGTAATATTTTTTAATTTAAATATGACAATAGATCTTTTAATTTTGATTTTACTCTTGATATCGTTTACAATAAATTTCCTGGCATTAGGTGCATTCTGTATGACACCAAGTTTACGAACAACAGCGGGTCGATTTGTTATTAATTTATTAATCATTAATTTAGCCAGTTGTTGTATATTAGCATCTACATTATTTTTTATTGGAAATACATCAGCCACAGTACACACACATAATAGTGTAAATATTTTAGACAGCTTCACAAAAGATATTTCTTCCGATCATCATAGACAAAGGAAACGGACGATCAATGAAAATGGAGTTCTTAATAAAATCAAACAGTCATCAGAAAATATATTCAAATATAATTCAAAGTATTTCGAAAACCTGACAATTAAAGATAATTTAATGCAAGACGATAATCTTGTTAATCCTATTGTTGAAATTAGTGACGAGAAAAGAAAGGCGAAATCAACTCAATTCATGAGGCTTTGGTCAATTGATCTAACAGCGGCATTAGGAGGTTTATCGGTGCTCGTAGTGGTCGGAGATACATGGATGGCAGTGAAAGATCCTATGCGATATCGCCGTCGGGTATCGAAAGAAAATGCATGGATATTGATTGTTCTAAATTGGACACTTGGAATTTTATTTGGAGTGATGTCAGCTTATTGGCAACTTGATTTTGAAGAAATTGCGAAGAAAAGAAACAGTTTTTCAGAGAAGATGCAAGTTTTAAGTCTTACATTGAATATAATCTTCAGCAAGACATTTGCGTATGTTTATTTTGTAGTTATTATCTTGCTACCATTTGGATTCGTTTGCGGAATGTATTGGAGAATATTCTCCGTAGCTAAAGGTTTGAGAATGCGTAATAGTTTACCATCGCCGTTGCTTAAACTAAGAACTAATTTATCTCGCAAGAATTTGCAGTTTGTGAAAATCGACAGTAATAGAAGAAGTCTAGACGAAGAGATTGTTGATCCACAACCAGGGTTGCAAGATGAAACTGCAGTTGAGGAAATGAATTCAAATCAAATTTTGTTGAATTGTTCAAGCGTTAGTGAAGAAAGCAATCAAAATTACTCACAGAGGCCGTTTCTGAAGAAATCTTCTCAAGATCGCATAGAATCCGATCGGATTCAATCGATCCGATCAATATACTCAACTCCAAATCTCCACAAATACAACCAGGGTTATGGAAGCTTCTTGTACGGATTTGAAACCACATTTAATCCTCGTTATATGTCATATCAAGCCCTACAAATTCACAACACTCACATCTCATCGAATTCCTTTAGCTACATGACATCAATTCGCCAACAACTCTCACATGCATCATCATTTTTAAAGCACCGTGAAGAGTCACGTGCTGCACGCATCAGTATTTTAGTGGTACTAATGTTTTTTGTATCATACCTGCCTTATGGTTTTCTAGGATTACTGCACGGCAGCCAGATGATCAAGAACTGCCCCTATTCAACACAACTAGCAGTATTTATGATTCTTCTGGCGAATCTCATCTCACCGTTCATTTTTGCTTATCGAAATAAGCGCGTTCGTCATGGAGTAACTCGCCTTTTCGGCTTTGATAATAATCGTTCTAAAAACCATTGTCTAGAGCATAAATGTAATATCCTTCAATTTCTCACTAAAATCAGTATAAGTATTAAACGAAATAGTAACAAATTATTATCTAGATATTCAATGAATTCGTGTAAGTATTTTACATTACCAATGCATAAAAATTCTCGTACAAGTTTACAAAATATTAAATATGATATGAATACAGTTGGAAAATATCTAACAAATTCGGCATCGATACAAAGTTGTACAATATTTGGGAATATTACTGTTTTTAATGCAGATATAGAACTCGAACAGGCCCACGAAAATGTATCGATTTTAAAAACATTCTGTCAGAGATCACGAAATATTAGCAGTCATCCACAACCAATTGCTGTTTAATTTTTTTTTAAATATGTCCTAAAATAATAATTTTTCACACAGCATTTAAAATAAACAGATAGCTAAAATCATAATAAAGATCTAAAATAACTACTAAAGCATTTAATAACAATGACTAAAGCTTTAAATACGCTTAAAGTGAGAGAATTAGTGCTAAATGATCGGTTAATGGGTTAATTCAAATACCAAAAGAAAATTCACGAACAAAACTATTAGATTAGATGATAGTTGATGAATATTGAAATTCGGTACATAATAGTACTGATAAACTATTTCTTATCAAATATCACCACTCTCTATGAGTGGCCTAAACAATTTTCTTACTTTTAGAATAAATAATATCTCGGCAGAAACTTATAAAAGTATATAGTTAACTAGACTTTTCATCCAAAATTATATCGACAGAGCCAAAAACAGACAACAATTTAATTTTATCTCGTTACTTGGTAACGTACTTTATTAAAAATTAAAGTCAAAAGGGAAATAACGCCCAATGTTGGAAATATCGCCCAACAAAAATCCAGAAAAAGGAAATAACGCCCAAATAATAATAAAACTCAATACTAACATTTACAATACGGATTTTTGAAAATTAAAACGGCGTATAAACAGCAACTCCCCTGCTTGGGCACATTAAAGAATTTGGGGAAGGTGCGAGGGTGGGTGTATGCAAAGTTAATTCTTTAAATCCAGATACTGCAAATGCAAAAGAGACTTTGCATACACCCAGGCATCTCGCACCTACCACAAATCCTATAATGTGTCAAACCAGGAGGGGTTTCAGGGGGCAGCACCCCCCCATACATACCCCAATGTTTACGCGCCGCGATTTTTTTTTATCATTGAAATTTAACTTTGGAAATATCGCCCAAAATTTAGGAAAGAACGCCGAAATAAAAAAAATGTTTGGAAATATGGCCCGAAATTAAGGAAATAACGCCCAAATTTTACAAAAACAATTTACATTGAAAATATTTGGGCGATATTTCCAACTTAAAGGTTCCCCTACACCAAAGCGAATTTTCGGTGGCGACGACGAAAACAATAATAACAACGTGTTGTTTTCATTGACAACCACGTGTTGTTATTGTTGTTTTCGTCGTCGCCACCGAAAATTCGCGTTGGTGTGGGGGAACCTTAAGAATTGGAAAAATATAAATTTGGGCGATATTTTTTTTTGGCGATAAAATAAAATTTGGAAGATATTTCCAAATCGATTTGGGCGTTATTTCCTTGGACGTTATTGCCTAACGCCTTTTCAATTACCTGTAAGAAATTTTCAATGAATGATAGTTAAATTATAGAATTAAATTACATGAATTTCTATGAATATTGCAATATTTAATATTTTTTGTTTATTTTAGTGCTCGATTTAAGTATACATTTATTTATACATATGCGTATTTATAGAAAAAAAAATATTTGAGTGAATATTTTGAATTTCCTTTAGTTTAAAATTTTGGTTTTCATATTGAAAACTTTTTCTTCCTGTTAAGTTGTTTAAAAGTTTGTTATACATTATGTACATATACAAATAAAAAAGGAGTATTATTTATTTTGTATATAACTTATCAAATTTATTGAAGTTTTTTTGAGTTAATATTTCTTTTTTTATTTTTAATTACTTTTTTTTGTGTATAGAAGAAACCTTGCTTACATTTTTTAAATTACCTACTTAAATAATTTTGATTTTCTTGTACGTTGGTAATACATGTTTTGAAGAAGGATTACAAAATAATTGAATACATTTTATTGAAGCATTTTGACACAAAAAAAATTATATATATTCCTTATATTACGAAAATTAAATACTATGTATACCTATTTATTATTATAAAATAAATAAAGAAAATGTAAAAATTGTGTTGTTTTTATTTAAAATTTTTTGTATACAGCAAAATATTTCCAAATTACTAAATGAATTGAATATTTAATTTCCAACACTTATTTTCTATTGACGGATATTTGTAGAGAAGATCGATTGAAATAACAATCAGAAAATTTAATCAAATCCTGATCACCTATGCGCCACGAGTCTGGGAAATTCCTACGTCCTGAAATATGATTTCTATCAAAAGTCACAGGTTAAATAATAAGAAAAAGATACAAAAAGACGTACAGAAGGCTTTGTTCCACTGGAATTGTTTTGAAGAAATGTGTAGTAAACATTTTAACTTTAACTTATATTTTACGATAATGAACAATTTTTTTTTTGCTCTCGAAATCTATTGCTTCAACACAATATATGTATGTAGTGATACAATATTTCTTTGTAAAAAATTATTTAAGTTAAAATTTTTATGTTCACAATTTTCATTTTCGAATTTACAGAAAATGTCAGCTGATTTAAAAAAAGTTTAAGCTGTGCCTTAAGTTAAAAGTATTTTTTAGGAAATTCTCAGGATTTAAAAAATAAATCTATACACAAAAATTCAGTTTTTTCGGATTTTTTTTGTTGTTGAATTTTTGTCTTTTTTGTCGAAACATTTGAAAAATCTTTAACCCAAGCATATTTAATTATTTTTATAAAACTTTGTCATACCAAAATCCGAAGGGGAAAGCCTTCATTTATATAATTCCTATATTATTTATATTCGAATGGTTAGGAATTGGTTTAAGATGACAGAGTATTTTTGTTTTTTTCATTAGGAAATTTCCATCAAATATGTACATAGTTATAGTTGAACACACAAAATAGAAAATTCTCTAGAAAGAGATAATGTTTGTGTACGTAGGTACATATGTACGTACTACATACTACATACTACATACTTACATACATACATACATACGTACAATGTACATATGTACGTATGCAAAAAAAAAAAAACAAAAATTATCATCATGAATGTTTTGTTTATTTAAATCATTCAAATAGTTGACAGGTCATTATGGTTGTTTTGCTTACATTATTCCAAAAATTTAAATTTATCTATTAGGTAAGTAATTAAAATTAAGGTATCTAAATGAATAATCAGTTGATCAGATAAATATTTTCTTGCACCGAGCCGCGCCGTCACCGTCACCTTGGCCGTTAACTTGTGTTGAAAGCAAAATTAAAACAAAAAGATAAGGAGAATTTTGTTTGACATATCCCTGCATGAGATATTTACATTAAGTAGGTACATATAGAAGAAGATGAAATTTAGAGCAATAGATTGGAAGAGTGTGTGTGTGAAAATTGAGTCACATTTTTTTCCGGTTAGCGCATATAAGAAGAAGATGAAGTATCTTTCACACAAAAATTCTAATGCCTAATAGCCGCGTTTTAATATTTACGGATCTAGATCAGAATTATCCTATGAAAATAAAACGATACGGATTATACACGATACGGACAATACAGTGTTGTATGCTAATCTCTTTTTTTGTCTTATGTTTGTTTATTTTTCATGTACAGGGTCATTCATTTCGTGGTTTCAAGTTGGTAGCGCTGGCATTTGAAACCTGTCATACTCAGCTGTCATTTGAAGTGTCATAAAAATAATTGAATTGGTCAGTTTATATTTCTGAAATCTCATAGTTTTTGTGTCAAATACCGAGGAACAAAAATTTTAGATTCGTCTGCTAAATTTTTGACGGAGGAAAATTAGTGAGGACTCTGAAATATAAACTGACCAAATGTTTGCAATTTACGATAGTGGATCGCTTAACAATCGAACAACGCGTTAAAATTATTAAAACTTACTATAAAAGTGGTGATTCAAACGTAACCACTTTTCGGGCATTACGCGTTGATTATGGTCGTCATAATCGACCGACTATGCAAGAAATAGGTAAAATTGTGAAGAAATTTGAAGAGAGTGGAGCGTTACTGATGTCGTAAGCCCTGTGCATCATCATAATGCACGTTTGGTGTGCTCTATGGTCAGGGGCGGACTGGGAGTCAAAGGGCCGTCCGGGACTTTAATGAAAGGGCCACAAAATAGTAAAATAAGTAGAAGGAGTGAAAAGAAATAAGCCGTGAAAACGACGTTATTGAAGGAAAACATATTCTGCTCCGAAATTTTTATTATGTGTTCAAGTTAATAAAAAATGTAACTAGATTTTTGAAAACATTGGGGCCACAAAAGCTGTTTAATTACCGTAAGGCCCTTACAAAACCAATTTTATAAGAAAAATTTATTTTAAGCGAACAGAAAGTACTGCAGAAACTTTAATAAACTTTTAACTCTCCCAGGGACCCACTGGGAAAATCCGGGTTGCCCGGTTGCCCGGTGGCCCAGTCCGCCCCTGTCTGTGGTCGAAAGGTGTCATTGGTCTGTATTTCTTCGAAGATGCCAACGGGCAGACGGTTCCAGTCAATTCGGAGCGATGTGGTCGAATGATAACCAATTTTTGTTGGCCGGCGATTGAAGATCATGATATATATCCAATATAAGACCGGGCAACATAGCATGACCAATTATGGCTTTATTGCGTGAGAAGTTTCGTGGTCGCGTAATTTCACGTTTTGGCGACTTCAATTGGCCAGCAAGATCATGTGATTTGACACCGCTATGCAAAAGACTGTATTTACGCGATTAATCTTCGAACTCTAGACGCATTAAAAACCAACATTACTCAAGTTATGGCCGAGATACCGCCCAAAATGTGCCAAAAAGTGGTTAAAAATTACCTCAAAAGAATCACATGCTGCGAATCTTTCCAAAGCGGCCATTTGAATGATATTGTTTTTCATACTTAATGGCAAAGTCCAAACTTTATAATGAAACAAAATTTTCAACAAAATTGTACCGCCGTGTGTGTTTTATTTAGCTTTACTTTTGATACCGAAAAATGAATGAACCTTTACTTATTACTTTTTATTTTGTCGAGGAATTATGTATCCAAGGAATGGCGTCCAAAGCTGCCACTTCTATATATATGCATTGTTCTACCTGAAAAACATTATTTGGTTAAATAAACAATATTTTGTATTAATATTTTTGATTAAGAACCAAAAACTAGTACAATGCAAATCATCCAATACTGACTAATTGAATCTAAGTTACCAAAGCAGTAATACCAACGTGAAAATTTTCAAAAATTGAACTGATTACGAAAAACGAGTGCCAGATTTAAGAGCAATGTACAAAACTATGCTAAGAAACACTCTTGTTTTTTCGTATCAAAAATTTAGCCGTTATTTGTAGGCATTAGTTATTTTTTTTCGAGGTCATACAAACATGTAGATAAATTTTTATAAATTTGATTTGCAGTTTGAAAATATATTTTTGTGTCAGTAGGCAAAAAGGAAAGCAGTAGTCTCTCATTTTCTTTTTGAAAAAGAATTTTGTCATTGATGCGACCGCCTTTGAAAAAATGGTACACTGTGGCGTATACGTACTTTTTTGTATTTATTATTATTTTTTTTGTTGTATATTTTTCTTCGATGACACCTGTATATTTATATAAACAAATAACCCACCAAAAGTCATACAACCCTTTAAGGGATGTCAATTATCAGTTGATAGTCAGTCCAAACGTATTTGTATTATGATGCTATGGGACGACAACGCACCACAGATTATAGAGCTCGAGCTCTGTTGTCTCTTATATGATACTTCTCTGGCGTTTAAATTCTAAAAGTGGATATTTTGACTGGCTTTCGTGCATTACTCGACTAAACGACTCTAGCCTTCTACATGTATTGTTATTTGTCCAAAGTTAATATTATTCAACCAAGGTTCCTTAAAGCCTTGAAAGAATGAGCAAAATATGTATACATCATTCCCAAAGGAACATTTAGTTTTTGGTAAATATCTTGAATACTATCAGTCTTCTTTTTTGAAAAATGGTCAAAACTTATGAAAAAATGAATAATGAAGAATATTTCAGTTTGATAGTTGGTACGTTTGTAAAAAAAATAACAAATATAAATAGAAAATAGAAATTATTTCAATTTCAATAAATGGAATATTATGTTCTGCTTCAGACCACTTCATCAAAATTTGCGACAAACATAGTAACCAATAAAACACCAATAATAAACTCTTAGCATTAAATCTATGCATTACAATGATAATTATACTAAAATATTAAATTAATGCGTTACGTCGATAACCATTAAACAGTGTCCAGCTCTAGACGCCATAATATACGTATCAATCAAATATACTTTGACTTTGAATACTAATAATGTAATAATCTTATACAAATAGTTGATATTTAGCATCATTTTATGATCGTATAATTTTATTCTATTTTGTTAAACCCATATTAATAAATTTATTTAAGTTCCATAATTGGTTACAAAGACAAAAAGATAATCCCGTTTAATCGCTTCATAAATCTTATTTTGATTAATGATGATGTACTTTAATTTCCTATTTGAGGAGTAGAAACATGGTTTTATTAAAAAAAAATAAAATCAAAATTTTATTTTGTATGCGTATGCATGTATACATTGTACATAAATGTTTAACTAATTAATTAAACTGCCTTTTGGTTGCAAACTTATGCCTTTCCTTAGGCTAAACTCATACTGGAGCTGCGAGCAGAGCGGAGATGCGTGAGTTGAGGTAGAGCGTCGATGAAAGAGGGAGATTTAAAACTAAGAAGATGTATTACTATTTTGTAGAAAGTTCTACGCTCAAAAATTGGTATTTATTGAAAAAGAAAACAGAAGATGCAGTGTCCATGGCAGTGGCGGATCCACGGGGTGGTTTACGGATCCCCCCCATAAACATTTAAACCAAATATTCGTACATTAATTCATTTCTCTTCGACCTAAATTTGGTCTTAATTTGGCCTACTTAATTCCAGAAAAAATATCGACAAAAAATGTCTTCAAGTGTAAAAAATAGGTATACCTACCTCCAAAACTACAAATGCATCTTAGAGGAATACCTTCTTTGAGATGGAATTTGTTTGTGCTATTTTGTGTTCAAAAAATAATACAACCGAAGAGATAAAAAAAATCGCATATTTAGGACCGAATGCAAATGATAGGAAGGAGCTGAGCGTGAAATTAGCACCATCATTTTCGATTAAAAAAAAAAAAAATAAGTTGTGTTGTGCCCTCCATATGCCGTACATTTTTTTTTAAATTCGTAAATAATGATCTTTTAAAAAGTTATAGGTACTTGCGTTGTTTTAAGCTCAGTTTGTGCTTGTTTGAGTTTTTTTCAATCGGAAATGGCGGTGCTAACTTCACGCCCATAAATAATGAAGCCCAAAGCCCACGCAAGTGCTACTTATCTTAAACACCCCCCCCCCCCCCCTGACCAAATCCTGGATCCGCCACTGGTCCATTCCTTGAATAAAAGTAGGCGCGAACACGGGGACTTTCACCATATACATGCAGAACTTCGACAGAGTCCATCCATTCATCGGGTCAGAATCTTTGCAAAAAGGTTTAGTATAAGAGAAATTAAAATATAAGCCTTTGAAAACTTAATTTAATGTACATACCAATGGATTCTGAAATCTCCGAAACAGTTAAGAAAATCTTCGGTATTGGCCCTAAAGAGTTTCTGTGAAGTTTTGTTAAAATCGATCAGAAGTTTATTAATATTGCTTAGCAACAGACGCTTCGTACCTGTTTTATATATATTAGGTGTGTTCCTTTACTTTAAAACTCTGTGCATTTGTGTGAATTTCTACGTCATTTTATTTTTGTTATATGAACTTTGACAGACTTTGGTGTAGAAATTCACAGAAATGCACAGAGTTTCAAAGTAAAGGAACTAGGCTATTAATGAACAAAATAGATTAGTTTGAATCTCTGGAATATTATGCCTGCTCTTCGCGAGCCGATTTTTGCCGTGCGGCCCAGGTGCTACATTATTTATGCCTGAATCACATCGATTCAAAATTCATTTCAATTGTAAATGTCGACACACTCGCGAACTCTGTATCCCGTGGGTTCCATAAACAATAATGCTTTTCGAAGAATTCTCAATATATTCACAATATTTGTTTTATACGTTATTTTGTTCGACAGACTGACATAAATACAAAATAAATAAACAACACGTTATCGCACGGCAAAAGTCGACTAGATCCTACTTTGGGGTTTGCGACTTAAGTCACTTGCGGCTTATCGACTCGTGAGAAGCAGGCATTAGACTTTTACTTAGAAAAAATTTTGATTGTCAGGTTTATTTGTATATGTTTATACAGCATTTCCTAAAAACTACACTAAATTTGATCTTTAACATCGTTATAAATTGTCTTATTTATTTTGAGCCAATATTTAGGTAATGCACTTCACTCCTAAATTACCAAAATAATTTTAGTACAAAGAAAGCAAAAAGTTGTCATCCTATCAGAAGATGCTATAATTTTTCCAAATTATTCCGCAAAAAAATTATTTAACTCACTAATGTCAAAGTATAGAATTGTCATTTGCGCCGATCTTCAACCGGTGGAGACTTACACTTACTTAAACCTTGTAAGAAAAATATTTTTCTTTAAATTCAAGAAAACACAGAAATTAAAATGTTATTGATTAATAACAATAGTTTATTTTTAGGAGTTTGAGAATTATTTTTTTTTTTAATTAAACAGTTTGCAAAACAAACGAATATTTTTTGGAAAATTTCTATAGGTATACAGAACGAGAACGGTAGTGCCCAGCCAAGTTCTGGCACTACAGGCGAACTTATTGGTACTTCAGTACCAATAAAGTCAGGATCTTCAAATTCCGAATATTTTGTTAGATAGCCAAGCACAGGCGCCTCACCAAATTTCAGCCCCGTAACTTAAGTGGATCCCCCAAGATAATATATAAAAACGATTCGGGACTAAATAATTTACATGTTAAATGCAACAACAACAACTAATCCCCAATGGCCTTAGCTCAGATAATTTTCGGGGCTTAACTTAAGCACGGAGAAAAACTGCATTACCGGCGGGAATAACATACTTGCTATCGATAGCTTGTATGGAAACTCCATTTTTTTTCTGTAATGGCGTCGATAATTCCCGATATCGTTTTTTTCAGCCAGTTCCCTTCGGGGATGGAAAAAGACACACCTAATATTGTACATTGTACATGTGTACTTTTTTTATTTTAAGGAAATATTTTTGTTGCTCACAAGTTGTTGCAAATTTATTTGATCGTATTTTATTACTAAGAAACATAATACAGTTTTCTAATGTAAAATTTGGACTTATATGTGATTGTAAAAGAATGTATGTACTACATAAATAGACTTCTTGTGTATGAATAGAACATCTCTCTTCAAGAGTTTCTCATCCATCTTCAGTGGTTTGTTCGACTAAAACAATTTACAAACAAATGAAAATGACCTCTTAAATTTTAAAGACCACTGTATTTGTTTGTGAAATTAATAATAATTATGTATATCTTTTTTCGAAAACATTTCCATAAAATTAAAAATCAATATTTCAAACATAGGGAAAAATTTCATTTGAAACAAACGACAGATGGTCACCGTAGACAAAGTCACATTTTCTCTATAGAGTACCGGGTGTCAGTTACTGTTAGCTATGATTGAGATTTGTTGTTGTATTTATAAAGATGACCCTGAACTTTACCCAAAGCAATATAAACTCTCATCATAATATCTGATGTATTGATTAAAATAATTTGTTCAACCTCTGCCTATAGTCATACATATAATCATAACAACATAGCATATCGACCAGTAACTTTGTTAATCTCATTTTCATTGAATCTGCCCATGCTTTATCTAATCAATGTGCCAATAAATGAGAATGAGTCCAGAATATCGGTTCGGGGATGTGTATCTTCTGTATATATATATGCGGACGTGTTGTCATTGGAGCCAACGACGTCGGACGATTATATTATGGGGTGTAAAGGGTTCTGCTGGCGCCAAAAACTCTGTTGAATGTTAATAAAATTTCATTTGAAATAATTATGGACTGATATTACAATACGGATAGGTATTATTTGTCGGCCAAGTAATAGTAATTGTGGGGGAGTTCGGGTGTGGTTTTTATAGATGGAGAATGATATTTTAGTTTGCTCAATAAGAATTCGAGTGTTATTTTTACTGTAAGGGGTGGATTAAAGGTATATTTAAGGATAAAAATAAAAATTTTGTTTTTTATTTGTTCTATATACAGGGTGTTTTGCATACGACTCGAAAAGGCTAGGGCGTGTAGGAATTGGGTTAAGGAAGAATGGATCTATTTCCACCTGTTAAGGGGAGTGCGTTTTTCTAAAAAAAAACAACTTGAAATAAAAAAAAAAACTATTCCAAATCAAAGGCAAGCCTTCCAGTATCATGTTATATCTTTTTTAAAAGTCAGAAATCCATTTTATAATTCAGTTTTTGAATAAAATTTTTGTGAGTGAATTTTTTTTCAAACTCAAAATTAAAAAAAAAATTCAAAAAATTTTAGTAAAATACGAAACGCTTTGTTTTGGAAAAAATCAAAAATAACTGAAATAAATTTTTTTCTAAAAAAATTATATGGAATTTTGTTAAAAAAAAATAATTTCAAAAATATTAATTGTTTAAACTATTTAGAAGCACCCGATTGCAAAATCATTTTAAAGTTGGCCAAGCAATTAAAATGCTATACGAAAATAACTAAAAAATAAGGCATTTTACTCAAAAAAAAACGTCAAAATGGTGTTTCCATGATGAGATTTTTTGGTAAAAAAACTTGAAACGCTATATTCTTACAATCACTTTTAAAGTAAAAGTACCAAGTTTATTCAAAAGTAAAAGTTACCAAGTTTATTCAAAATCTTTAAATTTAAAAAAATCAGAAATACGTTAATGACAATTATACCTACCCGTTTTTGATAAGCTTAAACCAAAATTCGAACTTCTCTTCTAGAGCATGACATACAGGGTGTGTTTCTTTATTTTTCCGGACAAAAAATTTAAAAGACAGAAAATGCAAAATATCTATCCAGGACCCATGTTCTGTAACTCGGCGATAACTTTTCGAGGCGATAAACGGCGAAAAATGGAACAAAACCCATAGGATACCTATGAGTTTTGTTCCATTTTTGTTCCATTTTTCGCCGTTTCTCGACGCGAAAAGTTATCGCCGAGTTACAGAACATGGGTCCAGAATGGAATAAATAAAGAAACAGATTTTAAGGAAAAGAATATCCAACTATCAGCTGTTTATTTTCATGTAGTACAAAATTATTTTTATAATTTGTGTGTATATTATCAAATTTGCCTTGATGACCTTTAAGGCATTTTATATCTCCACGAGACCAACGAATTTGCATATTTAAATAGAAGAAACAAATAAATATTTCTCTCAATTGATTTTCTATATATTTTCTACAATTAATATTGTTTATTTACTAAGCACGTTTTCACTACAAAACAGTCGACATTTTGTACAAAATGCGAAACGCAGAAGAATTACCTACCGAAATAAAAAAGTTGCGATGATAACAAATTACATAAAATTTTATTTAGTAAAACCGGAAATTTATTTTTAGCGCACGCAAAAATAATAATCACAAATTCTTTCCTATATTTCTATTTGTTTTAATTGATTTTTATCAATGGCAAATGGCAGACAAGACAACTGTTTGTTGTTTACAATGAAAAAAAAATCGAATGTATATCTGTTTAATTAGAGAATATTCCATTTTCACTACCTCTTGAGTGGGAACAATTATTCAATTCCAATTATTCTGGAAGGAATAAAGAAACAACAAGAAAGTTTATCCGGATTATTTTAGTAAATAAAGAAACATCAACAATCATTTTTTTGGTTTTCGATTATCTCATAACATGTTGAACCGATATTAATATTTATTTTTTCACACAAGAGCTTCTATTAAGTTTGAAAAATATTGCATACCTACTTATTAAAATTTTGAAAAAAAAATTTGGGTATAAAAAAATTTTTTTTAATTCTATAATTCAAAACTAGGTAGATGATTTTTTTTTTAAATTATTTTTTTAACTCTGCATTAATAAACACTAAAAAAATACGTATCAATTTTTTTCTTAAAAATGTTTTCAAAATTTTATATGTATATAAAAAATCAGTTTAAAAAAAACCGCTGCGACGATTTTTGAAATTTGATGATTTTCATAAATTAATATTTATTTAAAATATCAGATGGCGTACCGTTGGTATCAAAACAACTTCAGATTTTTTTTAAATTACTAGATATATTGTAATTTATTTATAATTATATAGTAAAATTTTACCATTTTTTTTTATTTTAAACTGTAAGTTTAATGCATGAATATATGTGCACTGTGGTGCTATATTTTTAATTTTTGTATTGTCTCTACCTTAAGGCCCGTTTACACGAAAGCGACCAATTATCGACGAATAAAAGAACAAATGGGATTTAAAACATTTAATAAGCCTAAATTTTTCACAAAAACTAGACAAAATAATGGAAAACTTATTTAAATTAATGTTAAGATACTAAAATTTTCGTTTTAATTACAAAATAAGAGAAATTTTAGCAAATAAATTGATCGTCACGAATTGCAATCTATTCGTGACGACCAATTTATTTTCTCAAATTTCTCTTATATTAGTAATTAAAACGCAAATTTTAGTATCTTCACATTAAATTAAATTAAATAAGTTTTCTACCATTTTGTCTAGTTTTTGTGAAGAATTTAGGCTTATTAAATGTTTTTAATCCAATTTTGTATTTTATTCGTCGGTCGTTGGTCGCTCTCATGTAAACGCAGTCCTCTATACTACCTTATACGAAACGACGTTTTTAGCAGTTGGGATAAAATATAGGTTCCCATAACTAATATATTTCTTTCAAACTCAGACTAATAGATCTTATAATTATTCAGGCTTTAAAACCACAGTGTGATCGCACATAACAGTAGGTCTGTGTGACACAGGCGTGCATTATATTTTACACGAAATCAATACTTACCATACAGAGCATGTTAAAATGTATAACATTTAACTTTTAAGTCCATGGTTAGATAGATAGATAGATACTTTTTTTATTTCATTAAATGGATAACAATATTTTATTTTCGAATACTAACATGGCTATTCTGTCGTCTGCTGGATGTGATCCGTGGTTTCTATAGATTTTTTTACTTCCACCACAATCAGAAACTACGTTTGTAAGTAAATACTCGCTGGAATTACCATATGTGCAAGATGTGCAAATGCACAGGGCGCAAAATTCTGGGGGCGCATTACCAGGAGCAAGAAAATGTAATTGGCGTTAGGAAATAACGCTCAAATTGATTTGGAAATATCGCCCAAAGAAATTCTGAACAATTTTTGTTGTTTTTTTTTTGCTCGATTTGGGCGTTATTTTCAATTTTTTAATTTTTTTTAAAGGAAAAATACAAATTTTAAAAGTCAAATGGGAAATAAAGCCCAGAATTGGAAATATCGCCCAAAAAAAAATCCAGAAAAACATCACTGTTATGTTATCTTATCATTGAAATTTCATTTTGGAAAATCGCCCAAAATTTAGGAAAGAACTTAAGATTTGGAAAAATATAAATTTCGGCGATATTTCCATTTATTTTTGGGCGATAAAAAATATTTGGGCGATATTTTCAAATCGATTTGGGAGTTATTTCCTTTGGCGTTTTTGTGATCTGATCTTGCGCAAACAAATTTGTACTACCATTTGCCATGTGTATGTATGTGTGAACATATAAAAAGTGGCGCTTACTACAAATCTTGCACAGGGCGCAAGTTTGGCTGAGGCCGGCCCTGAGTTCATTCTTCACTTCAAGTTTTTTTACTTTTATATGTGTACAATGTACCAATATGAGAGGAAAATTCCATAAAAACATTTCCCATAAGTTATTGAAAATAATGTTAGGTGTGTAAAGGTATATATAGGATATTAATTATGAATAAAATGGTTTCCAGTTTTGCCCTTTACAACAACGATAAGTTATTATTTAAGAAATCTTTTGTTAAAACAACAAACATGGCCAATTTAGAATCCGAACAGTATCCCTAAAGTATTCCAAAATGAACGCTTAATTTAGTATTCATTTGAAATTCCAAAGAAAATAACTTGGCAAGATTGAATAACACAAAATATAAGGGTCATATATGTACCTACCTACAAAAAAAAATAAAAACAATTACAAATATATCATTTATTTATATAGTATGAACAGAAACAATACAGTATGTTTTCGGCTTGGCCATGATTATTTATTAATGATGATGATGGAAGTACGGTCCAAATAACTTGATTTAGGTTGTAAACAAACTTTTTCATTCAATTCAGGGATTTTATAAAATTAGTTTTTTTTTTACCTGAGATCAGAATAATTTAAAACAAGCAGTATATTTAACAGTTGGATGTGGGTACATGTGTACTTAAACCGAACATTTTAAATTATTAAAAACAAAAATCTTAAAAAACGTAGGAGCAAAATTATTTTTTCCCTTGAAATTTTTGATTTTGTTGCGATGTAATTATTTAACATATCGACGCGACGCGACGGTTGAAGTGCAGAACCATGTAAGATGGTTTTTCATGTTTATAGAAATAAAAAAAATCCTGTCAAATTTTGTGTGACCGTCTATAGAAAAATATTTGAATTCTGCCTTTTTCTGTAAAATCCTCAGAACAAAATTGATTTGCTGTAATTGCCAAAAAGTGATTTTATTGCTTCATGAATATTTTTTTTAATTTTTCGACTTACGAGGTACTTCACTTTAACCGTCTATATGCATTTTACATTTATTTAACACAAAGCTAAATTAGTTTTACTGCTTTCAATTTTTTTTAGGTTATGTAAGCAAATAATGTAAATTATTTAAATTTATTTGACAAATTTACAGTTTTATCAAGAAAATTATTGAACTATTTTATACTTCAAAATAATTCTCATAAAGCTGAATTTTGATGAAGAGCTAATTGTCTTTGTCTTCAACACATTCCACGATTAAGTACCCTAAATTTAACAATTCTGACTTCTTTACTTGCGATATAAAGGTACTATGCACATGGTGCAGTGCAATAAAACCTAAGGTAATAAAGGCCGTGGGTAATATTTCCCAAAAAAAAGAAAAATAATATCCTCGGGCTTTTTTTCCTTTTGAGAGTGGCAATAAGGCCCACTACAAAAAAGCATTAAGACCCGCGGGAGTTTTCGCCTTTCTGAATTGGCATTAAGACCCATACTTAAAGTTTGATTCAATATTTCCAACTTTGCTTTAAAATATTTGTTCAATTAATAATTTCAAATCGCAACGAATTTGAACTTTTTTAATAGTTTTCCTAGGTATTACTATCTTGCGCGGCCCACTTCGCGGGTTCCAAGGATTTTAACTCCCTTTGCACCGCTCACGTAAATCCGTTGCTCCGCTTAAGGTATGTTCAGTCGTGAGGCGGGTACCTATGTGAACAATTTTCTTGGACAACGGTCACTTGTACTTTTTTTCTTTGAGTGTAAACCCACAAGAAAAAAGAATTAAAACCCACAGCTTTTGTATCCATTTCAAAAATGAAAAAAAGGCCGCGGGTGTTATTTCCCGTTATTTTGAGAAAGAAGACCCGTATGAGATTTATTTTATTACCTGTTGAATAGTGCAACCAGGGGCGTAGTACCTACTGGTCTACCACAACGTAAAGCCTGCTTTGTCGAGTGCCACCAGGGCCCTAGTACCTGCTGAATAGAGCTACCAGGGGCGTAATACCTACTGGTCTACCAAAGCGTAAAGCCTGCTGTGTCGAGTGCCACCAGGAGCCTAGTACCTGCTGAATACTGCTACCAGGGGCGTAGTACCTGTTGTTCTACCACAGCGTAAAGCCTGCTTTGTCGAGTGCCACCAGGGGCCTATTACCTGTTGAAAAGTGCAACCAGGGGCGTAGTACCTACTGGTCTACCAAAGCGTAAAGCCTGCTGTATTGAGTGCCACCACGGGCCTAGTACATGCTGAATAGTGCTACCAGGGGCGTAGTACCTACTGGTCTACCAAAGCGTAAAGGCTGCTGTATTGAGTGCCACCACGGGCCTAGTACATGCTGAATAGTGCTACCAGGGGCGTAGTACCTGCTGGTCTACCAAAGCATAAAGCCTGCTGTATCGAGTGCCACCAGGGGCCTATTACCTTTTGAATAGTGCAACCAGGGGCGTAGGTTCTGCTGTTTTTGTTTCAGGTTATATCTTTAAAATTGAGTGGAAACCCAGTATCCCAATACCGAAATACTAGAGACACAGGAGACGCGGAAAACAGAATATCCGATAGAATAGATAGTTTATCAGAAGCAAGATTCCCGTTACCAGAATCTCCTATTGACCAGGGCGAGTCAACCGCTCACTCACAAGAATCCAGACCGAAAAAAGTCCATAATTCAAATACCGATCTGTTATAAGTTTAAGAGCTGTGTTATAAATAAAGATTTTACAATAAGGTTTTAAAGATCTTTTACTCTGAAATTTCGTGTTTTCTTCAGAACGACCTTGGCGAGACCGACGAACAAAACATCGGCTGAGAAACAAAAAGCACATCACAAACCGTTGTAAATTGTTATTTCTTTAGACAATTTCGAGACACAAAACAATAGTATTTATTTATAGAAAGTGACACTACCCTGACAAGTTTTGTTTATAAAAGTACCCTGCAGGATCGAGCGGTTCTATAAAGGTGGACATACTTCAAACAACCAGAATCTGTTTGGTCAAGTAAGTAAATATATATGCCAGAAGAAGGGCGTAACTTCACTCCGAATATCACTTTAACAATTAAATATAAACAAAAATTGACCTTTAGCCAACAAGAGTTAGTTAGAGAAAGGATATAATTTACTAGCACTTATAATTTTCTTTCCCAAGATATTGTACCCACCTTGAAGATATTGGTGCTAAAAATAACAACGCAAAACATTCGCAAATTCCATTTCCATTCATTTTTAATAAAAAAAAGAAGGATAAATTCGTATGATTTGGATGTGCCCTAGCCTTAATTACTATTAAAGACATTCAAGTTCAATCTACCTTAAATGATTGTTCTCAGACAACCATATATGTTATAATATGTACTAAGTATACCTAATGTGTTTACAAATATTTTTTTTTTAATATCTTGAAGGCGACACAGTCATAATAAAAGTTTATTTATAACAGCAGATTGTATTAAAAAAAAAAAAATGTTAAGTGGTCCCAAAAGTTGGGTGAACTGTTTAATTGTTTGCTTATTTCAGAGGTTTGGCATCAGTATTAAAAATGTGCAATAAAATTTCTGGACACACAGTTTCTTACTCAAACATTGAAACATAAATTAATCCCAGTAGGGAGGTTTTCGCTAGCATGGATATATAATATGCCAAACCAATTAGTGAGATTGGGAGAAAATTTCTTCAAAGTGTCGAAAGAAAATTGGGATTCACTTCTTCTAGTGTGCAACGTGATAATGGATGGATTGGATATATTTGTTAAAAGTTCGAAGACCTTTTTTTGTTGACTAATTTAACATGAACAATTTTTTAGCTGAGTTCACAAGGGTGAACCCCAATTAAGTAAACATTAACACATACAAATTATTAATCCTAAAGGAGAAGTTTTATGTTTCATATATATGTACACATATTATGATTTTCGTGAATATTTCATAAAATAATAATATTTATTTAGAGATCCAAAATAATCGCTGACCGTTATTTTCAATTGGTTTCTCACTGAGAGATATTTAATTCCCTAATTGCATTTTGATCTTGGACTGAGATTTATTTTTAAAAACGATTTTTTAATTCTCTTGTTGAGATTTATCATTTAATTTCAAGAATAACTGTTGACTTATTTCATAATATAAATAAAGAGAAATAATGAACATTAAATATTTTCTATGATATTTTAATTTATTTATGTATCAATAAAGTTAAAATAGTCATACAAAAATTTTCTATAGAAAAAACAGAAATGGTTAAAATTATTTATTAGGCATGTTCATAAAAATGAGATCTTGGAGGTCTGAGTTACGATTGCTCACTTTTTGAGTGATAAAAATCTCTGAGATCTCATTTATGTTATTTGTATTCACTTAAAAAATGTGACAAATATCGTGAATTGTGTATATACCAGGGTCTTTTGCATAACATTCGAAAAAAAAGGTTATAGGGTGTGTAGGTTGGGTTTAGAAAAAAACAAAAATCATGCGGGAGATGGGGTTTATTTCTCCCCGTTTAGGTGAAGGGGGAGGGGGTTTTAATTAAAAAAAAAAAACGATTTGAATTAGAAAACAAATTATTAAAAATTAACGGAAACACTAGCAATATGAGGTTATACTTTTTTTAAGATAAAAATCCATCCATTAATTTTGTTTTTAAATCACATGCGTTTAGTGAATAGTTTTGGAAAAATTAATTTTTAAACTCATATAATTGTGAAAAAAGAAGCCTTTAGTTCACAAAAATTAGCGCTTCTTTCCTTTCATTTCTTTTTTAATTAGCAATAAACTGCAGTTAAAAATCTTACAAATTGGTATTTCTCTAGTCTCGTCCATTTTTTCGTTGGATATCTTTGAGTCTTAAACGGTAGCCAATTTAAGTTCTCTTCTTGAAAAATGTGGCACTTTCAGTAACCACATATAAAGGGGATAAGTGAGCACTGACCTCCATTGCTGCTATAAGGCAAAATCTCTGCAAATGCAAAAGAATGCAAAAAATTCATGAATTACCAAAAGATTGTATTCAATTGATTGTTGTAAAATGAATGAGAACAAAAATGATTGCAATCTTTTTCATTCAAGTGAATGGTGATTGTATAATTTAAAGTCTTGAAGTCTCAAAGTGAAATCAATAAATACAATCTTATAATTATGAAGTAATTACCGATTACATTCACAAAATATTGCATACTTTTAAAAGCCTGTAAACTATACAATACTGGTTGAACTCCATATTGAAAGATAAGGAACTGACAGCCGTATCTATTAGATTTTCTTAAAACTTCTTTTAGAGGCCATTTAGTTAAGTGTGCTTAAGTATTTAAATTGCCTTAAAATGATGTTAATTAAATTCTTATCTGTAATGGTTTGCCCATTGATACTTAACTAAACAACCATTGTTTTACGTATTCTACAAATTGCATACTTTTAGACTGTTTTTTAAAGCATCGAAAAAAAATGCAAACAAAAACCAAGCTCATTAGCAAATAAGAGAGAAAGGGAAGTAACTGGAGGTATGTAGTCCACAGCAAAAGAAAAAGAAGAACTCACCTCTCTCATCGCCGCTTTGCTCGCAGCTCCAGTATGAGTTTAGCCTTAGATGTGAATAATATATAAAAACTAACTGTATAGTTGCAATAACTAAATAGTTATAAATATAACAGAAATATGTCAATATCTCGGTGTTTTTCTTTTTACCTCAGAGCAGATCACTGAGCTGTCAAAAAAAATTCTATGTTTCCTTTTTACCTCAGACACAATCAGAGCGCAAGCCGTGTTTCTTTTTTCCATCGGAGCTAGCTCAGGACATGGTCTGTATGCTGTGAATAAAATTACCACCGAGCAAATGGAGCAAAATGCTGAGCAAAGCCAACTTCATACAATTTTTTTGTAATTTGACAGATTACTTAGCATATGACAGTTCAGTGCTCAAGTGTGTTTCGTATTTAAATTTGAGGGCTCTGATCATAATCCCCTCAGAGCTTTGCTCTGATCGCTCAGCCTCAGCTCAGAGCGAAAAAAGAAAAACGCCATTTGATTACCTTTCCGGAGGTGTAAAATTTATTTCAATCACTTGACCCTGATTTTTAGGAATTTTTCAATTTTGAACTTTCAAAAATTTATATTTTGCTTTTTTTGATTTTATAGAATTTTTTTAAAGTCAGTTAAGTTCTGGAATTTTAAATATCTATCGAATAAACAATAAATAAATACTCTAAGACCTTCTGTTTAGAACTTAGTTTTTGGACCCTTGACCAGTTTAATCCTTTTTAACCTACTTAAAATTCAAATTTCAAAAAATCCCTTCTTTGTTAGCCTCTTCATAAAATTTGCAATTCAAAAAATGTACTATATATACTTTTCATACTAGGTACTGTATTAGGGGGCTCTTGCCCACCCGGCCCATGCCTAAAGACGCCTATGATTACATACATACATATTTCTCTAATAAATGCACAAAAGCAATTCTTCTCAGATGTAAAAATATATTTGAAATGGCTTTAAGTAACCTCTAATTTAAGTTAAGAGGCCTTTAAGTAAAGTTGCTTAAATTTGAAAATTGTTATAGATACCGATTTGGCTCTTAAGAGCTATTTAGAGGTATTTTAAAGTTAAGATGACTTTAAAATTTCTTTATAGAGACGGGTGTAAGATTGTAATTAATAATTCATAAAATCGATTTAGTGATAAAAAGTTTTCATTGAATTGTGATACTGCACAAATCAAATAGAAGCGGTTTACAGTCCTACAGTCTAGTAAACTTATAACAACTCACCTTAGATCAAAAGACAGGTTCATCGGGCTTAACCTCTAAGCAGTTTCACGTACTATTTAACTCTCTATTCAGAGTTCTTTTAAACTTTCCCTCACGGTACTTGTTTACTATCGGTCTCATGGTTATATTTAGTTTTAGATGGAGTTTACCACCCACTTTTTGAATCAAAAATGATTCTCAAACAAATTCAAATAAATCATAATTTTTAAAATGGAAGGAAATTCTTATTAAATCAAACGGTGGACTCTTTATTTTTTTTATTGGACTCAAATGATCATAACTTTTGATCTAATGTGAATTGTGATAAATTGTATACCTTTCAAGAAACTGCAAAACAAGGACAAGCTTTTTAAAATAAAAATGTTGTTGAGTAGCGTAGGATATTTTATACAGAGTGCTGCTTTAAACGTTTCCAGTACAAATTAATTTTTGACCACCATTTAGGGCTATAGATTTATTTATAGCTGTATGGTGAAGAGCATTAAAAATATTTTTAATGCTAGTCTAACTATTAAGCAGTATTAATAAAAAAGATGGTCAAAAATAAAAATCAATTTTGGACAGGGTGACCCAAAAATTAAATCAAAGTAGATGTTTTTCTGCATAAAAAAAATGATTTTACTCAAAAACCGTTAAGATTTAGTATTAAAATATAACAGGTTATGAAATTTTTAAGAATATAATAAAAACAAATTTGACGCACCCTGTACAATACAATATGAGTTTGTCTAAACTCTAAATCATGGTTATAGTGTTTTTTTTTTGGAAAATATTGTTTAAACAAGTTTAAGCAAAAAAAAGTACTTTGGGGAAAGTTCTTGGTCATTTAACTGCGTTTTTGATTTTAACTAGACGTAATTTGAAGTCAACACCAAGTCTCAGATCCCTTGCGGTTTTTTTCCCAACAATCACTGAAAATTAAATTTTTTAGCATCAAAACTAGAAAAAGTTTTGTGTAAGTTTATGTACTTCGATTTTCAAACTAATAGTTGGAATGAAAAGCAAAAAAAATACTTTTTATTATCACCTCTTGTTTGTTCGTATAATTATGGGAAAATGAACCCTCTTCCTTCTTTTTTTTTTTTCTTATATCTATCCTAACATTTTGTCGCAGCTTATGTGGAATGCATAGCTACATAGGAAGTGTGTAAACCTACTTAGGAAATATCTTTTATATTCCCAATAAATTTCAATCGCATTCGAAAAAGAAGATTTTAATAATATTGATTCAAAATAATTTTGTTAAATGAAATGAAAGGGACATTTTCGTAACGTTAAAGATTCCTTCAAAAAAACATTTATGTATATAATTTCTTTTATTTAAGGTATTTTATGTTTTTCCTCTAATTGACATCCAATGTTTGAACTTTTGTTTTGAGTATATACCCTTGGGCTTGAAGAAAACTAAAGGATGAATGATTCGGTGAGGAGTATAAGGACTGATTTATTCATCAAAAAACTCTTTATAAAATGTACATATATTGACCTAGATTTGGTTGGATGTAGTCTTCAAGCAAAGTCTTGTGGAATGAATCATGAAAAATATACAACATTACATAGCTAAACGTTACTAACGATGCTTGATGTTCTAATACAATGAATTGTTTAATTGATGGAAATGATTGTCAAAATAGATTTTGATGAGTGTTTTAGATTGTAGTTAATTTATTTGAACTGAACATTCTTCTGAAGAGAATAAAGCTAATCAAATGAATAAGATATATGAAGATCAATCGTATAACTTAAAAAAGTTCATGTTTTCATTTTTAAATACACATTTAGGTAAAAGTCCAGTAACCTTGACGTCTCAAAGGCGGTAAACATTGATTAGATCCGGTAGTTCTAATTTCTTGCTGAGTTGTTTATGATATTGGCCTAATGAATAATCCAAGTTTTCGATCTCGAGCGATGATGCATTGGCAAAAATTCACAAAAAACGCGATTTTTTCAGTTATTGACGATTAAAACCCTAAGGGCCAGTTTGTTCACAGTAGGTTAAATCTGAACGATGACTTTCAAAGCAATTGTAACTAAATGGCGCTAATCACCCAAAATTGAATGATTAGCTATTTTCATGATTAACAACTTAAATTATGGATTTCTTGAAAAAAAAAGATTATTATGCACATTCTATAATTTACCAGTTGCAATAATCCTTGATTAAAGATGATCAGCTGTGAACAAACTGACCCTTAGGGACTCCTTTTCGATTATAACTTTGCTTTACGATTTCAATATAACTACATTTTGTTCAATTTAAGCCCAAAATCTTCTCTGTAGAACTAATAATTTTCAAAGGACAGCTTTCCAAAATTAAGCAATAATAACTTTATAACAACAAGTAGTACAATAAATAGTACAGGGTTTTCCAATAAGAGGTTTCATTTTGATATTAAAAAAAACGAGTATTTTTTAAGAGAAATCAATGGATATTTATTTCATTGCAAAGAGGAAGGTATGCCATTAACAATGGAAAATTATATCAGCCAAATATGGCCGCCACGGCTACATGGGCAGCACCATATTATTTTCATGAAATTTTCCATGACCAATTCGCACATTTGCGGCTGTATGTGATAACCTCTTCGAGAAATAACACGGTCAGGTAACTTTTCTTGCAAAATTGCGATTGTTTCGTTGCAATTGTGTGGCACGTAGCGCCGTCTTGTAGTGAATTTTAACAATTTCAAGCGTGTACCATTCTATTTTAGTAATGGCGTAGTTTTTACTTGTCAAATGTCAAAAGTGACAGCTACCCAAATAGCGGGATATTCAAAATGAAACCTCTTATTGGTAAACCCTTTTTAATAACAAATAACTGGTGTTTGGCATAATATGCATCAAATCAATACAGTATGTGTAGGTTGGGTCAAAGAAAGAAAAAAAAAATGGAATAGGGTGTCCATTGGCGTAGTTAGATATTTTTAATAGAGGTGCCAGCCAGCCAGCTGATAAGCCACCACCAATTTTAAACTATGACTATTACTTTTGCAAGCATATTATGTGTTTATGTAAGCTTTGAAAAATTTATTTTCATACTCTCTTCTTGGTAACAATTTTCGAGTTCAAACAAAATTGATATATTTTGAAAAGCTGTATTTTGGAAATTATACATATATGCCATTTTTAAGAAATCAATAATATACACTTACAAATCTAATTTCAACAAAATTTACTAACCTGTTATCAAAATATTGATTTTTCAAAAAAAAAAAAAAAAACTTGAATTTATATTTAAAAATCCAAAAAATGTTTCTTTGAAAATTTTAATATGCAATTTTATTTTAACTTGATGAATTAAATTAAACTTAATTAGAATACAATTTTTTTTAATAGAACGCAAATCGGGTGTTTTTCAATTTTTCATCTTTTTGAGCTAATGGCGCCAATTTGATATTATATCAACAATTCGCACGTATACTCAAATAAAATTTGCGGGTGTTTTTGGCAAGAAGGAGTCGGTTCTCTAGATAATATAGTTATTCTATGGTAAGGCCTGTGCATCATCGTAATGCACGCTCAGTCGAAAATATTGCTGCTGCAAGTGCAATTAGTGTTGCTAATGATCCGAATTTATCGATTTCCTGGCGTTCGCAGCAATTTAACGTGCCGAACCGTGGACGGCAATTGAAGATCATGAGTGACTTGGAAGACAAGTGGTTTCAACAAGATGTTGCAACAAGCCACAGAACACGACCAATTATGGCTTTATTGCGTAATAAGTTTCCTGGTCGCGTAATTTCACGTTTTGGCGACGTCAATTGGCCACCAAGATCATGCGATTTGACACCGTTTGATTTTTTTCTGTAGAGCTACGCAAAATACCGTGTTCACGCGAATAGTCCCAGAACTCTATAAGACACATTAAAACCAACATTACTCAAGTTATGGCCGTGATACCGCCCAAAGTATGCGAAAAAGTGGTTAAAAATTACCTCAAAAGAATCGCATGCTGCGAATCTTCCCTACTAGGCGGCCATTTGAATGACGTTGTTTTTCACACTTAATGACAAGGTCCAAACTTTATAACGAAATAAAATTTTCATCAAAAATGTATCGCTGTGTTTTATTTCGCTTTACTTTCTAAACCTAAACTCAACAAACAAGCTTCTTTCATTAAAATTGGAGAAACGAGAAAGTCGAAAATAAAAAACTAAAGGTTCTACATGAAAGTTACTCATATCACAGTTTTTGGTAGATGTATAAAATGTAGAACATATTTTTTCCGGCGTATTTGCCATTTTAATTTTTAAAAATAAACACTTTTTTCCAAGGCAATTTGGTGTTATTTCTCTTCTGTTTTAAGCCTAGTACATACTTGTGAATCATGTCGTGAATCCATAAAAATTTTTTTTTTGTTCACCCGTGAGCGTGCTCGTGAAGCCATGAAAAAAAGTGAAGAGTTTGCGTTCACGAGCGGTGAACCATATTCACGCGCAAAATGTACGGGAACTCTTTGATTTTTGGTGTAGCTTTGACAATTTGACCATAAAAGCTGCAAAGGTCAAGCAAATTGTGTCAAAAAATTTTACTTTCTCCATTGATGGTTGTTCACTTCACGAGGAAGTATGTACTAGGCTTTAAAGGTTCCCCCACACTAATGCGAATCTGTCGTGGCGAGGGCGACGACGAAAACAATAATAACAACGTGTTGTTTTTATTGACAACCACGTGTTGTTATTATTGTTTTCGTCGTCGTCGCAACAGATCCTTAAAACTAAAAAATCAAAATGAGCTTTAAAGGCTTACAGTATATTGTTTCACGTGGTGCCGTTAACGTAAGCGTTACGGAATTGGAAGATGTGAAGCAAATAGGTCATGGAGCTTTACATATCAACTTGAGATACTAAATATTATTTCGTATTTGTATTGTAAACACATGAAACTACTCCATTTAATCTAGCCATAAAGATTAATTTATTATTTAGCACCATAAAATATGTGTTACGAAACTTGCTTATTTTCAACGTGCTATATATGTAGTCATCTTGTTGCTTAACTAGGAATTTTTTTCTAATAAATCAAATTAATTCTAATATTCCTTTCTGTGAAGTAAATGCTATTGCAATAAAATCAAACCATTAAAATTTAGTTATCGCAAATCTTTTTCTCTTAAGTATTATAATAATTGTGCTTCAATAAAAGCCTCCCTTAATTGGGTAGCCCAACTTGAAAAAAAGTTACAGTGCTATTAGTTTGGCTAGTGTTGATGCTGTTTGTGACAGTTCGAGTCTTCAACTCATGTAGTTTATGATTCTTGAATTGTCAATTGTCATAACCAGCACTGGAAGCAATAAATTTATATGTTTGTTTTGATTAATCTGTTTTATGTTACACATTGGCACTGTAACTCCCCATTTTCCTAAACTTTATTTATGATGTTCCCATATTCGATACTGTCCTATATAGTCTTTATCATATTATGAACATAAGCAACTGGATTGACCCCCACGTGCAATTGCTAATGAATAAAAAAAAATAAAATAAAAACAAAACAAAACAAAACAAAACAATAAGAATAAATTAATCGCTCACCTGTCGAGAAAATCACAAAAGACTCATTGGCTGCATTTTAATGCAAATGGCAACGGGCGACGATAAATCAGAATCAGCTATCATGCTTTGTTTTTGAGACAAATAAAAACAATGAGAGAATTGTGATTGTAGTCGAAACGTGCTTGGGGTAAAAAAAACTAAATTAAATTTAAGAGAAATCGATTTGGATCTTTTTTCTTTTAAATTTAATGAAAATATAATTTATATCATAAATTGATTTTGAAAACATATTTTAAACTGAAAATTAAAAGTCCCTTACGATAAAACAGGAGGAGATAAACCTGCCCCTGAGATTTTTGTCCCGTATTATTAAAAAAAACTTTATTTTTGAATTAAATATGTCAATTTAATGACATTAATGACTACATTTTATTTTTGTTTTCAGTCGTATCGTTTTGGTTTTAGTCTCTATGGATCCAAAATAAAAAATCACGTGGCATTATTAGTCCATATTTAAATGTTACAAAATTTTGTCCGAACCTCGCATTTAGTATAGGGCAAGGTTTTTTTTTTTAATGTGTAGTGTGCATCAGTGTGAGTATACGAAATGATTTTCGGGGCCCCCATTTGGCCGCCATATTGAAAAAGGGGAGAAAAACCCTTTTTCTTGAGAAATATAGGTCTGACAAAAAAAAATTATTGACTTTTTTTTTAGAAAATCTAATTCTCTACAATTTTGGTTAAGAGACTTTTTATCGTTAAATTGAAAACAAAAAAGATATAGCCAATAATATAATAATAATAAAAAAACATTTTCAAAAAAATATATTTAAAGGGTTATAGCTTTTTCTCTAGCTGTTTTATTAAAAAAACACTTCAGATGTTTTTGTAAATAATTTATTGCGAACAATTTGCTATACCCACTTTTTAAATTCCATCATTCTACAATGGGTTCGCACCAAGAAGTAACAATTTTTTTTATTGTTTTTGATTTTTTTTTTATACAGGGTGATCGGTATGAGGTGCACCAAAAAGCTACAGCAAGTAGGTTGGGCTAAGACAAGAAAAAAATCGTATGAGTCGGGGGGTCTATTTATGAGATTTTCAAACATTTGTTTTTAAATATTTGTATAGGAGGTTCCGTTATTGTTGGTCATAAGAATAATATTTAATTTAAATGTGCTAGATAATGTTAAAAAACTGCTGGGTGCCAAGTTTAATAAAAATTGACCCAGTCGTTTTCGAATTATTAAGTCGTCAAAAAAAAATTTTGAAACTTTTTTTAAAAATCCAAAACTTTTAAAACTTTTTTCAAACATTCTCCATAAAAAAATTGATCAATATCAGTTGAACTGTTTTTGAGAAAATCGAAAATGAAAAAAGTGGTTCTATTGGAGGTATCTACCATTAAGCATTTTTTTTTTTATAAAATGGTTGCCTTTTTGTAAAAAAAATTACTGAATTAAAAACAAAAGTTGTGGGCACGTTTGTGAGAAAAATAAGATTTTCAATTTTTGCTAAAGAAATCTGTACGGCATGTACCGTTATTTTTGGACTTAAAAAAATGAAAAAAACGTGTGAGGGGAATGCCCAAAAAACGCTAGGTACCAACATTGAAGAAAATCGACCGACCCGTTTAGGCTGCAGCCGAAAGGACTGACAGACAGACGGACAGAATTGCGAGACCCACTTTTTTCTACATCGCTATCATCGCAATGTCCAAATCTCGATATCATCGTTTCGATATTATCACAAGTAAAAATATAATACGTCATCAGTGATTTTTTTTATATATCAGCGTGCCAAGGACCGCGCAAAAAAAATTGCTTTTCAAAAAGTTAGAAATTAATATCTCAAAATGTATTTAACATAGCAAAGTAATGTGGTACTATTTTAAAGACATACATATTTCATACCTTTCATTCGATATCATTATTATTCTTCTAGGTCGTTTATTTCGCAGGTTTTGAAAAATTATGAAACAAAAAAAAAAACTGAAATCTTAATTTTGCAATCGGAAACTTCAAGCTCAAATATCTCGACTTTCCCATGAACGATTTTAAAAATATTTCACCGATATAACAAGCTAAACGTCACCTTTAATTTGATACCAAACTCATTTTTGTACACTCTTGGCCAAAAATTCAGGGCAATTCCCTTTATGGTGTCATTCTATCAGTAGCTTTATAAAAAATACTGCCAAGTGGCGCTGATTGCTCAGACGGTTTTAATAATTTAAATATAATTAATTGAGATTAATTGACTATTATTATTTTAGTAATTTAAGAATAATTTGTTTGATTCAATTAACTTAAAAATGTATTAATAAGCGTGTTATAGCCAGGGTTGTCAGTTTTGAAAAAGCGGAATCGCTAAATGTTATGTCTAAATCGCCAAAAAAAATAGCCAAATTTCAATATCTTCCACCCAATAAATCAACAAATTTAAAAATGAAATAAAATTTCACAATTTTTAGTTTCTACATAAAAAAGCGCTCTTAAAAAAAAAAAAAAAAAAAAAAGAAAACAATTCAAAAACTTAAAAATTACAGAAAACAATACGCTTTTGTTTACCTGGTCTTCCTCAATAAATTCAGTATATGTATCAATTGTTGTCCATTGGATCTTTTTCATATAAAAAATTAAATCGCCAAAAACTTAAAGTATCGCCTTTTTGGTGGTACATCGCCAAATCGATTTTCGTGTCGCCAAATGAAATTTCAAATCGCCTGTTTGGCGATAAATCGCACAATTTGACAACCCTCGTTATAGCTTCAACCAAATCACTTGGCCATTTTACTGCGCAGCTCTCTTTTAATTTCTATGCAGATACACACAAAAAATACGAATATCACAGAAAATAACTGAGTTTTTCTTATAGCTTCACTCACTTTACTCATTAAATATCTTGCGCATCATTTTTGCTCTCTTAAATCCTCTCTCTGCGCAACCGACCGTTGGCCAAGTGATTTGGTTAAAGCTATATTTTTGAATGAGATTGATTTCATCAACAGAAAGTGTGAAAAAAGTACGTATACGCCACAGTGGATCATTTTTGTCAAACGTCATCTAATGGACTATTGAGGTATATGTAAGATTAAATATTTAACAAGATTTTATATAAATATGATAGTTTTTCAATTATTTTATCAAATATTTTCGTTTAAAGTCATATGACGCCAGACGTTCTGCACTCCGCACAATAAAGAATTATTAATTCAACTTACGAGATTTCTATTCTAGAAAAGTTGCTATCACAATTAAAGTAATATGTTTTAGGAACATCTAAAACTTAAAAAAGTAAACGATTTTCTAATTTTTCATTTGAATTCACGAGAAATATGAATTCTTTGGAAAACTGCATTCATTTCTCTACTAAAAAAACTAAATCTCATCAGAATTTCAATATAATTACCTTCAATTAACATGTAAATGAAAAATTCTCAAAAAACGATTTGTCGACTCAAAAGTCAATATCACTGATTTCTTTGTTCTAATAAAATGCTTTTCACACCCACAACCAAACATTAACTGCTATGCATTGTCATCAAATTGGAAATTAGATTGCATCGATTCCATTTCGTATTCAACATGTTTTCGATTTGTAAGAAAAAATGAAAAGCACGATTGGGTTGCACATTCTTGCTGAAAGTGGTTAAAAACTATAATCGTCGCTACAATGCAGAACTAGTCTAAGTCGCATCGTAAAAATTTTTCAAGAAGAACCTTAGTGCGTAAAATGTTGACTTTCGACATAACGATTTTATTTTATTATTTAAATTCTGAAGGAATTACTGCACGTAGGAATATTCAGAATATTTAAAAAATGCGCGGACCACAACAAGTTTCCTTATGACGTTTAAAAAAACTCATTTTGAAATTTCGGTCTTAGACTAGTTCTGCATTGTAGCGACGTAATGTTCATAGACATTGAATTGCATGGTAATTGTTCAATATAATGTACTGATAAGGTTAACGAAAAAATGAGAATAAAAAAACAAATGTACTAAAATAATAGATTTTTTTCGAAAAAATAATAACTTTTTTGTTAAGATCCAAAAATTGTATTTAATTTCTTATATATTCTCGAAGCTTCAGCACAAACAAATTGATTAAAATGCGAACTTTGAATTATAAAAGCATATCAATTCAGACTTTTAAAAATGTTGCTGAAAAATTCTAAGTTTTTTCGGTAAATTCTTTTATTTTCACATTGCGAAGTTTAACAGTTATTTAAATATAAATTATACAAAAAGTAAAGATAATCAAAGACGCTAACAAATTATTGAAACGATGAGCTTGGTTTTGAGTTTGAGGCTGAAGTACAGTAACCATACTCACAGTAACCAATTTCCTCAGCATTGGTGTTTTTAGATTAAGAATTTTTGGACTATCATGGTCTTCAACTAGTTCGATAACACTTGGGGAACCAGCAACTTTCCATTCTTACAATTTTTTTTAGAAGTAAGGCAGTCCGATGGAAATATGAAGAAAAGAAATGTATGGTTCCTTCCATAGTACGTAATAAAGTTAGGTTTAATAAAGACACTGATAGTTGTGGTTAATTACGAAACCAATACTTACCCTAAGAGCAACGCAAAACAATGCAACTTCAAATCGAATCGAATCTTTACGTATTAAGTCCCTGGTGGTCTTTGTCACAAAATTAATAGAATTCCTCCTTCTAATAGGTATTGCTTTGCTTATCAGGTATTCTGTTCTTAAATTACATAGAGTAGGTAACTATTTAAATCAGTTCTTTAGATGAGTTCCAAAATCTCTATTCCATACATTCATGCATGAATTCCGGTAACCCAAGCCAGGATGCTGTTAGTGCATTCGAGTATATTGCTTAGTGTTCTTCAAGTTTAATTAGATTGAAAATTAGAAAGGGACGATAAAGAAGAAAATTCTTTGATTGCATGTTGTAGATTTAATTGCATCTGAATATTGGTTTAACTATATAGCTTTGTATACCGATTAAACCAAGTCTTGAATTTCGCAATATGAACGTATTTACTCTGAATACTAATTATTAAGATTGTTATTCGTATAAGAGAAACAAAATGTATTTTTATGTAAGATTTAAGTTTAATTTTTTCAATTTGACATAGCTCTGCCTTAAAATAATGCTCGTAATAATCAAAATTAAACAAATAAATTTTATAATTTAAATTTATTAGGTTTTTCGTTAGAGATCATAAGTTTTTTATAGATATGACCCCTTTTTTTGTTGACGTTAAGACTCACTGCTAGACTGTTTCTTGATTAAACCTTTAAGTTAAAATTAAGTGTTGAAAATTTTTAATATGGTTACCTCGGCTTGAAGTATGGTACAGTCAAAGCGGTAGCAATAATAGCAACAGAGCCAAAGCGACATTCACAAAATAGCAGCTATAAAACGGCAGCAAAAGCGACAGATTGGAAGTGAATGAAACAAAGTGGCAGTGGTGGGACAAAGTGGCAGAAAAAACAAAATGGCAAACGATAAGGTGGAAAAGACAAAGTGACAGCGGCATAGGGGCAGCTAGTGACAGCAAAAACAAAAGATGACAAGGTGGAAAAGGCAAAACGACAAAGCGTCAGTGACAAATTGATAGCTATAAAGTGGCATCGAAAGTGAAAAATTGAAAGCGAAAAAAGCAAAGTGACAGCGAACAAGTGCAAGCTATAAAGTGGCATAGAAAAAGCGGCAGCGATAAAGTGAAAGTAACAAAGGAACAGCGACAAAGTGACATCGAAAAAGTGGCAGCGATAAATTTGAAAGTAACAAAGCGGAAGCGACAAAGTGGGAGCGCAAAGCTGCAGCAACAAATCTACAGCGACTCTTCCTTGACAGGATTTTCAGTTTACTCGGTAGGGGCGTGGCGTCTGGATATAATGTTCAGAGTTTCCACTTGAATACAATTGTATTCCAGGGGGTTCTTTTTTTTTGTTGGAATAGGGGATACATTTTTTTTAAAAAGGACACATTTTTTCACAATCATTTTAACTCAATGAATGTTAAGTTTTTTTTATGAAAATTAATACTTTATTGTATTCTATTACAATATTTGTTTCCATATTAATGAATTAATGTATTTAATTTATGTTTTATAGAACAATAAAGCTTTGATAATACTTAAAATCGGCCATTTTTAAAAGTTTTGCACTTATTTTTAAAAGGACTTATTTACTTTCAAAAGGATTCTTTTTTTCATTCAGAGGGGCTCATAAATAATTTTGGCTATGGTAACACTGATTATATTGTGATGAGTGCCTTTGATGTGGATTATAGCCAGGTTATCATTTATCGGCCTTAAGTCTACAACTTTGGTTCTTATCCAAATTCCCACGACGAATCTTCATTCATATTGTTGCATCTGTAGGAAATGTAAGTAAAGAAACAACACCCAAACCCAGGAGTAAAGAGGTTTACTTTTTATTAGGACAGTACTACGGTTATATGAGAACTGAAGCAGAGAGAGACAGAGATAGAAAGCATTCATGGCATATGTTTAATTGAATTTTCACTTGTAAGCAAATAATATGATCGCACATCTTATAGTAAAAAAAAATTCCATTCAATTTAAATTAATTAATTTTCTAAAAATATTTTATCTCAGTCCGAAGGAAAAAATGCGTTATTTCGTCAAAAGCCTATTTTTAAATATTTATTCTCATATAAAACTTGCAGTTTCATTCATAACTAAATGTTTGTTTTTTGATAAAAATGTTGATCAATTGCCAAATATTTCCCTAGCCACCATAGGTATTGATATAGTTGCCAAAAACTCTCGTCATTTTTTTTTTTTAGAAACGTCTCGGCGCGTCATCTTTTTGTTACATTATTCAGAAGATGTATATAGCCTCCTTCATCACCTCTGACAGCGAAATGGAAATCAATTTATCAATCAATCATTTATTATGAAGTGAGTTTTATGACGGAAAAGGCCACAAACTGACTTTTCAAATTAACTGACATTGGCATTAAAAAAAATGCATTTAGTGATCTCATAAATAAATATATTTATAAGGTGATTTGCATAAGGTAAAAGATAAATGACTTAAATGAGTAGGATGGATCTAAGTAGAGAAAGCGAATAAAATATACAACTAAATAGCACGTATTTGTCATTATGGTTCAAGGCAATATGGATTGAAGATGTTAAGTTTTGTTAGGTTAACATAACAAATTCCTGGGCTATATTAAAAAGTAATTTGGTATCTTATTACGTGTAATACTATTAATTAAATTTAATTATTGATTAAACCTGCATATTTAAGAAATAAAAGTTTAACAGCTACAGAATTTTTGTAAGGTTGCCAGGTTAGCCACTAAAGTAAGACAAGAAAATTTAATACACGAAAATCCATGTTTAAGTCTTACTCTATACCAGTGGCAGATCCCCAGGGGCTGGGTTTCGGATCTGGGCCCCTCCCATGAGCATTAAAAAAAAGCAACACAAACATATATATGCCAGTAAGACCTAGGGTCTTATAAATTAGGCAATGTTAGAAGGAATAGAAGGATAGGATAGATTTTTGTTGGCACACTGGAATGAGAAATAAGGTTTTGATTATCTCATTAAATCCCAGGGGTGGCATTCAGTTGAGGGAGTATAGAAAAGAATGCTGCCTAGACCGGGGATCGAACCCACACATCCAAGTTAGCAGTCAAGCACTACTTCCACTATTTATTTGTATTTTTATATTAATTTATTAAATATTTTTTTCTCTTCGACCTAAATTTGGCCTATGTTTGACCTACTTACATAATTACAGAAAGCCCATTTTTTTATAAAATTGCGACTAAAAATTTCTTCAAGTGCAATGAAGAGGTATGTATACCTACCTCAAAAACTACAAATAGATCTTAGTGGAAAACGAGTATACCTACTTAAATTTTTATGAGGGAAACTTAGTTCAATGGCTTAAAGTATGTTAAATTTTGAAGACTTTGGCAGTTTATCATACTTCTCCAAAGCAACATATTAAAATACTGTTCAATATTATAAGAGAAAAAAGAAGTTAACACCACCATTTTCGATTCTGGGAAAAAAATAACTGTGCTGTATTGTGCTCAACTTGTTCTGCGATGTGTCGTAAATATTTTTGAAAATTTCACATAATTGCAAATTTTGAGGATGAAATTTCTTCAAAAATTAAGTTTTTCTAAAAACTTAAAGTTATGCTGTTTTGTGCTCAAAAAATGATTCAACCGAAGAGATAAAAAAAAATCGCATATTTGCAACTTTTAATACCGAACGCAAATGATGCGAAGGAACTTAGCGTGAAATAAGCACTCCTCACTCCTCACTCCTCACTCCTCACTCCTCACTCCTCACTCCTCACTCCTCACTCCTCACTCCTCACTCCTCACTCCTCACTCCTCACTCCTCACTCCTCACTCCTCACTCCTCACTCCTCACTCCTCACTCCTCACTCCTCACTCCTCACTCCTCACTCCTCACTCCTCACTCCTCACTCCTCACTCCTCACTCCTCACTCCTCACTCCTCACTCCTCACTCCTCACTCCTCACTCCTCACTCCTCACTCCTCACTCCTCACTCCTCACTCCTCACTCCTCACTCCTCACTCCTCACTCCTCACTCCTCACTCCTCACTCCTCACTCCTCACTCCTCAATCCTCACTCCTCACTCCTCACTCCTCACTCCTCACTCCTCACTCCTCACTCCTCACTCCTCACTCCTCACTCCTCACTCCTCACTCCTCACTCCTCACTCCTCACTCCTCACTCCTCACTCCTCACTCCTCACTCCTCACTCCTCACTCCTCACTCCTCACTCCTCACTCCTCACTCCTCACTCCTCACTCCTCACTCCTCACTCCTCACTCCTCACTCCTCACTCCTCACTCCTCACTCCTCACTCACACTTTCATTCTGCTCAACTAGGGCCCAGTAGCGAGGATTTTTGTTTGGGGGGTTTCAACCTCAATTTTGGTAGAAGTTTTTTTTATGGCATCACTGAAACATAACTAGCACGAAAATGAAAAACTTTCAAACTTTCTTCATATATGAATAAGAAGTAAAAAAAGGAAAAACACAAAAAAGTTATGGAGTTAATTAATTTAATTTTTTATACTTTTAGTTTGAAAATAGCAATGTAGGTAATAGACACCTTTAAAAAGATTTTATATCCATATTTAAGTTTTTTGTATATTCAGCTTCTACATAATCAACTTATTCATGCAGTTAATTGTTTCCTTCAAATAGATATGCTCTTATACTCACATTATTTACAGCTGTTAGAAATCATTATAAATTCTTCCGTTGAAAAGTGCCCCAGATAAAATCACACCTGCCCCGCATGTACCTTTGAACATAAGAATCTATTTTGTATTTTAATAAAAATAAAATGTCAACATTTATTAAATTTAATCAAAAATGGGTTTAAATTAAAATTTAAATATATTTCTCAAAGTGCCGATAACTTACAGGCCAATGATTCCTTCACATTGGGTTTTTGGGGACTCTTAACCAAAAAGTGTTCAAAGGTGCCCCCCTCTCCCCTACCTATAATTTCATATTGTATATTGGTATGTATAATATTTTTTGAGAAAATTGTATTTTGGCCAAAAAAGCTTATTGTTAGTAATTCTTGCATAGAAACAAAGGAGTATAAAAGTAGAAAAATCTTTTATTTTTGTTATTTTTAGAAAAGAAAATTAAACAAAATAAAAAGTTCAATATCTTAATAAAAAAGATTTTAAAAATTAGATTGTGTTATGACTCAACAACGGAAGGTAAGAAATTTAATCCTGATAAAAGGGGAAACAATGACTATTCCATACGCTCCATATACAAGGTTCATTGTAAGCTTTCAACCCAAGATACATGTTGTTCAAAAATATTGTTGACAAAAATTTGGAAACAAAATATTTCGGACTTTTCCCAATGTTGCTGCCAAAACTTTACCGGCAAATTCTAGAATTTTCACATTTTGGATTTCCACAGTAACACTTCATATGTATGTGTATGTATATAAAGCTAAATCTTACTCTTGAAGAAAAACAATTTATATTTATGATTCTCATTCCTTATTAAATCAACAAAAAAAATACGACGGAACCTAGCCCGATTATTATCGTAAATAATTTATATTTCTCTCATCGTTGATTGAACTGGGAGTTGGCTTTTTGGATGACCATGAGAAGCTTTACGGATAATGAGACTTGGTGCATTTTGAAATGTGGCAAAACCACATGCTTGCTTTATTTTTTTTATCAGATACAAAAAAAATTTAGGATCAAATTTTTGGATGTCTCATTGATTTTATGAGTGGTTTTTTTTTTTGTCTTGTCGGCATTTCATCGGAGCTCTGGTTGCAGATACTCATAGGATCTATAAGAATATGAAATCGAGATGTTTGGGTGTACATATGTATGCATGTATGTAGTTGAAAATTTATTTGCTCGTAAAAGTTCTCAATTGGGGTTCCTATAATGGAAGTATAATAATATTGACGAACGTAGCATAAAATGCCCACATTAAAGTGTTCCTTTTTTTTCACATTGGCATTGTGAATTTATATTGAAGATATAAAATATCTTATTCTGGAATTAACTAGCTAAGTATTGAGTGAAAAATTATTGAGACTAACGCAATTACTTTGTTTAGTTTAGTTTAGCTTTATCGGGGGTAACCCTACTGGCGATGTTGTATTTGAATTGCATTTAAAATCGTTATACAACGAATAGCTTTTCCAATTGAATAAATGAATAGTTAAATATAATTTGGATTAGTTTTTCAACACTTAAATACTGACATAGGCTTATCAGTCCACAGAAGAAAAGTTCACAATTGCCTTTTGGCCCAGCTGAATGGATTATATAAAGCCAATATTTCTGTTCGGAAAACTGATCAGAATTGTACAACAAGCCCTAAAAAACTTTTATGACATTTTAGTGACGAAATATTCAAATATTGGGACGAGTTGTAGTTTTTTGGAAGGTGTAACTAATTTAGGCTATACAAATATTTGTTGGTTCGAATTTATTAGATAATATTGAAAAACACTTACCGCCATATTATTCACTCGATGTATTCATCCAGATTCAATGTAAATATATCCAGATTTAAATTTTAATCTGGATGTATCGAGAGAATAATATGGGCGTTATTGATGTTAATTTTAATAAAAATAAACCAAGCAGTTTTCAAAATATTGATTTTAAAAAAAACTTTGAATTTAAAAAAAATAATTTTTTGAAAATTTTAGTACCTACACAATACTACTCAATCTTTTCCAAAGATTTTACATACAAAAATTTATAAAAATCAGTTAAATCATTTTCGAAATTTGTTGCCTCTTTTTTATTGCATTGTTTTGATTCCCCAAAGGGTTACAGGTTCCACCACACCAACGCGAATCTGTTGGCGACGACGAAAACAATAACAGGCGTGTTTTTTTGCAAGCCCTGGGGAAATTGGATGAACAAAAACGACGTAGGTGCTAAGAAATTTATATGTAAAATGCAACAATAACTAATCCCCTGTGGGCTTAGCTAATCCCAGAGAATTCTCGGGGCTTAAGTAAAGCGCACAGAAAAACTGTGTTACCGGCATGAATTACATACATGTTATCGATAGTTTGTATGAAAACTCCATATTTTTTTCTGTGATGGTGTCTCTAATTCCCGGTGTCGTTTTTTTCAACCAATTGCCCCCGGGATTGCAAAAAACACACCTAATAAGAACGTGTTGTTTTAATTGACAACCACGTGTTGTTATTATTGTTTTCGTCGTCGCCACGAAGGTTCGCGTTAGTGTGAGGGAACCTTACAAGTCTCCCACCTCCTCTCCTTCCATCGCTCTCGCCTTACTCCTTCTCGCAACCTCTTAGTGCCTTCATCCGCTCTTCCCCCCGCCCTCCTCCATCTATTATATTCCTCAGTTTTTCCCCTATTGATCTTCCTTCATCTCCGCCTGACCTGCATCTTTCTATCACATGTTCCCACGTTTCTTGCTCACCTTCACACACTTTGCACATTTTCTCTTCTTTTTGTATCCAGTACCATCTCTCTCTCACCTCATTCCCTAGCCTGACTCTTACTATTCTCTTTGTTCTGTCTGCCTTTCATCCCGCTTTCAAATATTGTGGGATCCCCTGGGTCATTACTTCCCTATATGACCTGTTATATCTGTATTCCTTTATTAGTTCTCGTCTTTCCATCTCCTGCTCCCCTCTGTCTTCCCATTCTACTCTCTCGTCCTCTCTTCCCTTCCTCTCGTTCCCTTTCTCCCTTTTTCCCATCGTGATCCCTTCTCGCTTCCATCCCTCTCTTTCTCTCTCATCTTTTCTAAACAATCCCTCGATATCTCGCTGTTAATTTCTCTTCATAATTCCACGCCCATTTCTTGTCTCACCTCCCATCCCCATACTTCCGCCCCATATCCCATCACCGTCCACACCAGGGTATAGAAAAGATTTCCTGAATTTTTGATTATGGAGCCATTTTTATGAAAAATTAAAATTTTTTTAAAAAATTAAAGAATGATAAAAAAACATTATTTTTGGTCATTAAAAAATAGAAAAAAATAATATGCCTATTTTTAAGTAAAACAAAAACAGCTTTCCATTATAATCATCGTTCCATAGCATTCGTTCAAATAAAGAGAATTGTGTAGCTTCTCACGCTTTTAAGATTCAGGTTTATTTCAGTCGTGAGAAAACAAAAAGAATTCCATTTCATTCTCAACGTACAAACATATTTGCGTTATTAAATGTATTTTTAACACCATCATACACGTTTTTTAATTCCTAAGATATTTAACTTACTTGCAATCTTTGAGAAGCGTGTCATTGTGTAAGATAAGTGCTATTGCATTTTCTGAAATTCACGCGTATAAAGTATCAAATACCGTCTGCATTGAAAAAAATCAGTCTACCATGTAATGAAACCTGAGAATAATTTGTTGTACGCAACATGTATAGGTTAGATACCTACTGCCTGTCTACATATGCTATGCTCCAGATTTCTTAAACTTTTTATGAGTTCAACGAACCAATACCGCAAGCCTTAAATGACTTTGACTTAACTGACCACCTTAAAAAATCAGCTGTTTAATTAAGCATATAAGAGTCAAGGAACCTTATGTCTATCTATCATGATTATGTTTTTTTTTTTGCTTGTTTTATTGAGATCGATGACACGTCTGTAGGTCCACACGCCTGCTGCAGAGATACGAGTATATATACTGTCAACGACATGCGACACATTATTGGTATTTTTGTGCAGTATCCCGCCTTCATACTTTGCTGCATTTTGTCCTCTTTTTCTCATGTATAGTGTGAATGACGATATTTAAGAAAATTTTGTTAGGACTATTTTGTATATCCATGTCGTGTGTAATTCGATATGAATAGCAATGGCAACGCCAGACCATTAAGAAATTTGTAATTTTTTTTTTTAATTTTATTTGACCAAAAGCGTTCCAGCTACATATATTGGGCCATTGATACCTTATGGGCTGACTAACATACTGTAAGAAATTGTGCCCGGGATTTTTTTTTTTAGGTCAATGACACAACCCAGATGTGTCGGTTTAATTGATAAAAATGCCACTCATATGTTCATTTTAATTCTATTCAATTCATTCTAGTTGAGTCAATTAAGGTTTTCACTTCAAACTTTTAAACTGCAGCTCCGATTTTGATATTTTCTTTTTTGCAAAATGTTTGTTTTTATATTTCAATGTTTTAAAATTTAAGAAACCTTCGTATTGTTTAATTATTTTAATTAAACTTAACAAAGGAATTGGATTTATGAGAAGAATACAAAAAAAAAAATATTTGGATGTTAACGGAGCATTCATAAGAATTCTGTTGATGAAAAATCATAACATAACAGTCAATCCGAAAACAATTAAAATTGTTTTCTAAATAAAAACTATATTATGCAGGATTAGATCGCACTAACATAGCTTTTATGATTAACAACTCGTCGGCTAAATACGTAAAGGTGATAAGTCCACTTTTGGCCGAAATTGAGATTTTGATGCCATTTTCTTAAGAAACACATTCTGCACAAAATGACTTAATCACTTCTGCCTAATGTATCTTAGTTGCTGCAGAAACCTAAAGAGAAAATAAGTTTTTATATAGAGCCTTATGTAATTTTTTTTTGGTTTTTCGCTCTCCTGTAAAATTTGCAAAAGTGGACTTAGCAGTATTTTGCCGACGAACTGCAATGTAGCCAAACATTGAAAATCCATGTAAGTGGTTCAATATTTACAAATATAATTACATATACGTAGGTATCTTTAACGAGAAAATGTGAAAAAAGTCAAAAGGACAATAAAAAGATTAATTTTTCTTTGAGTTTATTATGTTTAAATATTTTTTTAATTTAAAAATTTTAAATGGAATTTTGTTTGAATTATTCAGAAGAACCAGATTATAATAATTTAAGTCTATAGTCTGGTCAATATAAAGCCATAAAAAAAGCCCCATTAGGAAATAATCGACGGAAAGCTGGATTTTGATATATAGCATCCTCATGGTGTTTTTAAGAAACTAAAAAATCCCCATCGGTATGAGGGGTTGAAGGCCCCCCTAAATGTTTTTTTAGGAATAAATCCGAAATGGTAAGTTGCACAGGAAACATGTTAAGAATTAATTTGTAGCTTAGAAAATTTCCTACAAAAAAATAACCGTTTTTGAAATAAAACAATGGGAAGAGTTAAGGGTTTTATTTTTCTATATAGTGGGGCGGCTTAAGAGCATGGAACAAACGAAAATATGAAATTTCAAACGCCAGACTCCAGTCTCCATAGTTAAAAAGAGCTAATATCAAAAATAAATATTTTTTTTTAGATTTTTTGGAGATTTTATTTTAATTATTCTGGATTATGTAATCAGAGATTTTTGTACATTCGGGATTTTTTTTATTCTAATTTTTAAGTTCGACATAATTTTTTTCTTTGTGTTTTTCGATTTTCCAAAAAGCGGTTCAACTGATCTTGATATTTTTTTTTCGAAAAGTTTTAAAAGTATTGTACCTACCAAATTTTTCAAAATTTTTGTTTTGGATTTAAAAAAAAAAAATTTTTATTTTGTTTATAAATTTTTGGAAAATGAGTAGGTGATTTTGTTCAAAATTCATTTTTTAATTCCGCATTAATAAATACTAAAAATTTGTTTTCTTAACTTAAAAGTGTTTTCAAAATTTTATAGGAAAAAAATTATATTTTTTTAAAATCGCTCCACCGATTAAAAAATTTTTGTTTTTATAAAATAAAAAAAATAATTGAGATATGTTTAAGAAATCACATGGTGTACATCGAATTGGAGGTTGTTAAATCAATTTTATTTCTAATTACCTATATTCATTTTTTTTTAACAATTTTTTGGTCTTAGTTACTGGAAATTCTATGCATAATATGTGCAACACGGTGCTATATTCATATTCATATTAATATTTATAAGTATTCTTACATAATACCACCTTAAAGTATACTACGTTTTTGGCAGGTGACATAAAATATATGTAGGTTTCCATAACTTATTTATTTCTTCGCACATAAGAGCAAGTTCATGTGACTCAGTCTTGGATATTATTTTACACGAAACCAATACTTGTTCTATAGAGTCAGTGCAAATAAAAATAGTTGTTTTAGGCTTCCAGAGTCGATTTTTGCAAAATAAAGTTGACAAAAACTAGTGAAGGTTTTAGTTCCTATTACTTAATAATAACTATCACAATTTCCACAACTCTAAACGAGTCCAGGGTAACACAAAAGCGCACGATTACGAGAAGTTGCGATCGTAGAGTACATTACTTATGTAATGTAAATCTGTCACTATAATTTACGGCAAATAGTGTTTTATTCTAGTGCCTCTGTTTATCTTACATACACCTCTGCAAAACCGATTTTAGAGTACAACCAGGGCCGGCCCCAGCCAAACTTGCGCCCTGTGCAAGATTTGTAGTAAGCACCACTTTTTATATTTGCACACATACATACACATTGCAAATGGTAGTACATGTTTGTTTGCGCAAGATCAGATTACATTGGTGTTAGGCAATAACGCCCAAGGAAATAACTCCCAAATCGATTTGGAAATATCGCCCAAATTTTTTTTATTGCTAAAAAAAAAATGGAAATATCGACGAAATTTATATTTTTTCCTAAATCTTAAATTGGAAATATCGCCAAAATATTTTCAATGTTAATTGTTTTTGTAAAATTTGGGCGTTATTTCTTCTATTTTGGGCGATCAAACATTTTTTTTAATATGGGCGTTCTTTCCTAAATTTTGGGCGATATTTTCAAAGTAAAATTGCAATGATAAGATAATCTTAAAAAAAAGTGTGAGTGCCGGGACTCACGGTTAAGATGTGTAAACATACGTAACGTAACGTGAATCACAATCACGATCACAAGATACGTTACGTTTTTTCCACCCTACCGCCAGTATAGATGTTTACACATCAAAAATCGAGGGGCATAAACAGTGAGGTTTTACTGAATTTTTTTTGAGCGACATTTCCAATTCTGGGCGTTATTTCCCATTTGACTTTAAATTTTTTTATTTTGGGCGTTCTTTCCTTTAAAAAAAATTAAAAAATTGGAAATAACGCCCAAATCGAGCAAAAAAAAAAAAACAGCAACAATTGTTCAGAATTTCTTTGGGTTATATGTATTTCCAAATCAATTTGGACGTTATTGCCTAACGCCAATTACATTTTCTTGCTCCTGGTAAAGCGCCCCCAGAATTTTGCGCTCTGTGCATTTGCACATCTTGCACATATGGTTGGTCCGGCCTTGAGTACAACAAAGCATTATTCACGTAAAAGTGATTGAAGTGAATTGAAGTCCTTTATTGAAATAAAAAAGAAATAATATTTTTTACGAATGAATAAGTAGAAAGTGTTGTACCATTTTGAAATCTTGATAAAATAGGCCAATTTTTAAAATAACTTACCGATGGTAGTGCAGTAGTACATTTTTTTTTTAAATAAGAAGTGTCAAAACTAGCTTACACAATTAATTTGAACCATGACTCAGTCAAACTTTATTTTTCTTTCGAAACTCTATTTTTGTATTTATGATTGCGATCAATAGCATTGTTATTTAGGATTACGTAAAAAAACTCCCCACAAAATTTGGAAATTTGTGCCCACATTTCCTAAAAAATGTGGCCAAGGTATCGATTTTCAGATAGACTGAAACTAAGTCTCTCCTTCCGTCTTCCCAATCAATGTAGCGTATTCCAGGCGGAACTTTTGGCGATAAAAGAAGTCCTGTCGTGGCTAAAAGAAAACGTGATATCAACCACAGATATCCGTATTTTCTCGGATAGCCAAGCAGCCATTAAATCTCTGGATTCTGTCTCTACAAATTCAAAAACTGCCCTTAATTGCCGATCATCTCTCTTGGAGATGGCACAGCAGTTCAACATTCACCTTTGCTGGGTGCCGGGTCAGAGGGACATTCCAGGCAATTGCAAAGCAGACGAACTCGCCAAAAGTGGAACTTTACTATACCTATACTGTCAAATCGGACAAATATTGGTATACCCATCGCTACCTGTAAACTTATGCTAAAGCAAGATGCAATAGAGAGAACAAATCGTAGGTGGAGTAACATTGCCACATGTCAGGCTACAAAACAGATCTGGCCTGTGCTGGATCTGAAACGCTCTAGGAACTTGTTATCTCTCTAAGCAGATTGCACATAAGCTCCGTCATAGGTGTCATTACTGGACACTGTCTAATAGGCCAGCATGCAACAAGGCTTGGTGTATTTTCTAACGACTTCTGCAGGAGAAGAGGAAGAATCGATTCCTCACCTTCTCTGTACATGCCCTGCTCTATCTCAAAAATGCAGGCTCCACTTAGGAGAATTCTACTACAATGATCCTAGTGATCTGGCAAGTCATGACATTAATAGTCTCTCTCGATTCGTAAGAAGCTCTAAATGGTTCAAAAAGAAGGAAGAAAGTTTCCTAGATTCCTGTGGTATCACAATGGGCCAACCAATGGTCTAAGTGTGTCCAGCGTTCTGCTGACAACCACATGAAACTAACCTATCGATTTTCACTATTTTTCGAAATATTGCTATTATTACTTAACCAAGCGAGATGGATTTTTTTTTCTTATTTTTTCCAGAACCCTGTTCTATGTAACTCGATTCTACAATAAAAGTGTTCGAATTCGCAAAATCTCAGCTCGCTAATTCTTTAGCAAGCGCATATAAACGGAAATAGAACAGCGTTAGGGGCCAGTTATAGCTTTCATTGAAACTCATCATTGAAAATTTTAATTTTCTAATTTGAGACACTTTGAAAGCAAAATCAGAGAATATTTTGATGCCAATAAAAAGGTGATGACTCAATTATTAATTTTAGTCAAACAAAATTTTCATTTTGGCCAAACCTTACAAATCAAATGAATTTCTTTATTTCAATGATTGAACTACCTTATCATTGATCATTGAAATCTTAGAAATCGTTTTATGTGAAAGATTGGGCCAAAATGAAATATTTTTTTGACTGGAAATAATAATTGAGTCAAGAGCTTTTTATTGGTATCAAAATAATTACTGATTTTGCTTTTAAAGTGTCTCAAAATTAGAAATTAAAATGTTCAATGATGAGTTTCAATGAAAGCTATAACCGGCCACTTAGTTGAAGATTCTGTGGCAAAAAGTCGAAAGCACCAAAATTGAGCATTGAAAACAACTTTCGAATGGATTCGAAAGTAGAAGCAAGTAACATAGTAGGGCCCCAGGTATAAGCTACCCTATCACACGGTCTCTGCTTGACGTTGAGTTTAGGAACACCCTGTATACAAACGCTCCTGATGCAATGTTACCCAATTTCCCCCTTTCTTTTCGTTTGTTGTTAAAAAGTTGTTAAAAATTTTTATTTTGTTCATTAAAATCGTTACTTTACTTTCAAACATACAAAAAGTTGTCCTTTCGTAAGTCAAACTGGGGTAAAATTATCCCTATATACTACTACTATATACCTATATACGCAGATATATCACCGAATGTATATTTCCACATATTTGGAGATATAACCAGAAGTATCCACGGCCGTAGCCAGAACCTAATAAGTGGGTGAGCTCCAAGTTTTCTTGGGTGAGCTGATATTTTTTATTTGAAAGTCAAAATATCAACTCTAGAAAAATTTGATTTTTTTAAAACCGTAGTTATAAGCAATATCACATTCATGTTTTTTTGAATTACCAATTAGAAGAATTGCAAATAATGAACAAAAGAAAAAAGAAACAAAATTCAATTCAATTGTAAATTATTCCATTTACCTAAAGAATATCTACATAAAAATGACTTAACCACACAAATTAGGCCTTTGTTTGCTTAAAAATTAAACTTAAAAACAAAGTAACTCTAAAACAAAAAAGTCTTACAAAAAAAAAAAAAAATTAAAATCTAAATTAACACAGCTCATTTTTACGGATTTTGATATTTTTCTCAGGAGTCAATTTCCTTCACTAAGTTCGGTTTTTTTTTTTAATATTCTTTGAACTCTAAACAACTGAATTCATAATAATTGTAGGTATTTAGTTATCAAAATAGATTTGGCAGCTTTTACCTCCATTTGGGTTTTTTCATTTGTCAAAATATTATTTATAATAGAGAAAAACTCTTTCTGTAGGAGCATTTGGCAAAATAAAATTGTACTAGATGTCTTGTTCGGTCTTTCAAACGGTTAGGGTAAATTTTTTTTTTGTCATTGGATTTTGCTTTAATATTAATTATATTATTGTTTTTAAGAATTTGTACTACATACAGAACAAATAATTTACAACTTCTGAAATACAGAACATTTATGTGTTTTTGTTTAACAAATTATTCATAATGAACATCGTCTTCAAATACAGAACTGTTCATTATTATAATGAACGCATGGTCACCGTATATATAAGAGATCAAATATCTACTTCTTACTACTTAGAATTAAAAAGTTGTATTCTTCGGGTTTTTTCGGCAAATTTACGCGAAATATTATTTTTTTTTTAATCATTTCAAATGTCAAAGTATTTAAGACTATAAAAGAAAGATTTGGCAATCATTGATCATTCATTAGGCGTTTTTCCTTTTAAGCCCCGAGCGTCTATCCTCGAAAGTCCCGAAAATGATGACTTGTTCAAAGATGTACCATCACCAAATGTCTTGACAGCTTCAAAGAGGCGATATTTTATAGGAAAAGTGCTTTTAACAGGAAACAACAACTGAAATATATTTTTATTTTGCAAATCCAGAGCTATTTTTTCCGTTGAGCAGAAAATTTGTTAAAACTGAAATTTCTTCGTGTGAGGGAAATACCAAATTTAATTTAATTGGTTTTAAGTCGTTGTAGTTAAAATTTTCACTCAAAAAGTCTGTAGTAGAATCGACAGCATTCAGTATATTATCAAACAATTTGTCATTTATCTTTGAAATTACTGAGTCGATAATTTCAAAACAAACTAGCTTTAATAATGCTACTTCATTGTGATTGTCCCTTTTCCCAAGTGAAGACATAACAATGGATTCGCATAATCGGGTAGATCGAATTTGCATTCTCCGTGATACAAAGAGGGAAAATTTTCAACAGCATTCTGTTTTTCATCTGCTGTATTCAAAAACTGATTCATCACTTCGTAAATCTTTAACACCTTCTTTAACTGACTGAATAATTGGCATAGCACTGCGCTATAGCCGATTGCACTTAGTTGCAAAATTCTATTAGCTGTTTCAATTATTCTCAATAATTTAAATAAAAAACAATGCAAACATATAAATTTGAACTGAGTTTTCAACGAAATGAGAGAAACTAATATGAATGGTTAAAGTGGAACGTGAAAACTGTGTAGGTATTCCATAATTCCAATCTGCCCCAAATTATTCAGCGCATTTGAATTTTCACTGAAAAAAAAACAATAAGGAAGATGACAACAAAAACACACAAGAAGAATTTTAAAGGGAAATTCTCGACTTGTTGATGAAAGAAATTAATATGCGGATTAAAACGGGCAAAATTAAAACAGTAGAATTTGATATGAAAAAATATTTTATCACAGAAGTTTAAATAGTGTGGAAAATTATAAAATGTTTCTATTTTTTTTGGGTGAGCTAAGATATTTTTTGGGTGAGCTGAGCTCACCCTAGCGTATGGCTAGCTGCGGCCTTGGATGTATCTCCACATAAGTGAAACTAACTCCACTTGTATATACACATATTTGGTGGTATCTCCAAATATCATACCATGACACTCAAAGATTTGTGGAATTCTCTACGCTACGACCCTGAATGATACCTATATTTAGATTATCTTGGAATATAAAAATAATCTTCGCTCAAAATTGTATCCATACCGTAGGAGCAATTTGCGAGAAACTAAGGAATACAAAAAGTGGGCGTGGCAGTGGACAGATTTCAATAAAATTATTTTGTAATTTGTTTTCGTTGATCAGAACAAACTGCCAATGTCATCCAAATCTTTAGAGCCGTTTTTAAAAACCAATTACGTATATACATAATATTTTATATTTATAGATATAATGTTTATTCAAATTTGAAGTGTTAGCTTGAGCTCGCACTAAAAATCTGGGCTCTAATAATTTCTTATCCAAGTTGGTTTCTCCTTATCATTTAAATATCCGGAATTTCGACATTTAAAACAAAAATTGACGTAATATTAAGTTATCTCCTATCAAATTCTTACTTTGTATCTTATAAACGCTCATTCAGCGTTAGCTTAACACAATCCATTCAAAGGGTTCTAATAACCTTTTGAGTTAGTATACATACCTACACATGTATGTATGTATGTATGTATATCACAGGTAAACGTTTAATAATATTTATGACTTACAAAAATTTTTTATGAAAAAATAAACTTTTGAAAATCTAAAAATAATATACATAAATTAAAAATCTTATTAGTCATCAAGACCAAATGAGCTGATGTTAATGCTTTTCATAATAATTTCTCCAATTGATTGCCCTTGATAAGTATTCAATTATACATCAGTTTATTTTAATGAAGACAATCAAAATAAAGTTTAAAAATGTGAATCAAGTCTTTAAAATACACATATACCTACATACGAAACCGGAATAAAATATTTTATTTTTAAACTTTTACGAAACTGTGTTGCATAATATGAGGATATTTTAATTTTAGCCTTCATAAAAATCAGGGTAAACGGTAAATTTGATGCAACATAATAACTTTAAATGGATTACGGTACTTTTTTCAGCACACAGGTGGTTTTATTTGTTTACAGGAAGAGTGGGTTTTTTTTTTAAATTTATTTGTTAACGGAACCGGATATACAAATTTTTAATAAGAAAAAATACTGTAAACACGTTGCCATTTTTTAACAGTTGACTGAAGGGAGTTGTGTTTTATATGACTATATATTATTAAGTGTTTATTATTTATGCGATGACGTAAAAGAATTTTTTGTAATTTATTCAATTAAAATAAACGATAAAATTCATAATTAATTTTTATAATATACAGTAGGTACACCACGGATGTATGAGAGTCTGTAAATAGAAAAAATCTTGTTCTTATATTCGATTTTACAACGGAAAATAACTAATATCGCTTCCTGAATGCAAGAAAATTGGTATAAATTTTTTGTTTGGATTTTTACTTGCGATATATGTAGATACATATGTATATGTTACTGTAAGACTCCAAAATGTGGAATTTCTTAGAATTTTCAACTAACAATGGTAAAAAACAGAAAAGTTTTGTTTTCATAATTGATTCTTTTTTGTCAGGAGCTTACTAAATACATAATATAGTGGTTTAAGTCGGGAATGAAATATGAACACAAAAAAAAAAATGATCACCCCTTTTCACCATAACTACCTGGTCTCGGGGCTTACACCCTGTTTTTGATTTTTGAATTGAAAAAATTCAATTCATAAGCTTTTTAGAATTTGTGAATTGAAAAAGATTTAAATCATAAGCTAGTTGGGATTTGTGAATTAAAAAAAATTCAATTCATAAGCTAGCTTCATCTAGCTTAAGCTAGCTTATGAAGCAAGCTTAATCTAGCTCATGAATTGAAAATTTTCCTACTCATAATCACCCATTAGCTTATGAATTGAATTTTTTTCAATTATGAATTAAATTTTTTTCAATTTACGCAGTGATGCCAGATGAGATTTAAAATATCCCACCGGATTTGAAAAAAAAAAATCCCACCATTTTTGTACTGGATGGAAAAAAAAAACACCATAATGACCGCTCATGATACAAAAATATGATGACGCTTAAAAAATAAAAAATTTGGCGTTTCGTCCCGGCGATCTCACTTGGGCTCATCAGTTGACATTTTTTTAAATGTGGCTGTTTTATTTATAGCGTGTCTCAAAACAATAAGATGCGTTTAATGCAAACATTTTTTTGGGATCTATATTTTTTAACCGCAACGAATTAAAATCGCAAGCGTTTTTTCTAGCCTTACTTCTACTCTCTCTGCTTGTTTGACAGGTTTTTTGGCGATCACTGATGGTCAGGCCAAATATTTTTTTTTAGTTATAAATACAAGGTAAGAAAACAAAATTGGAGAAAATAGGTAGGTAGGTATACTAAATTAGGTATATTATGTCATGGTAAAAATATTATTACCACCTCATAAAAAGCGTTTGGTAAATTTTCCCACCATAAATCCCACCATGAATGTTTCCCCACATGCCAACAAAACTAATTTTTCCCCACCATTTTGGTTGGAAAAATTACCAGTATGGAAACACAGAATTCACGAGTCCATTACTAACTTGTGAATTGAACGAGGCCTTAAGCTAAAAAAGAACTTAAGCCTTTGCAACCCTGCTTGATTTGTTCAAAGAGTGATTGTATAATTGGAAGCTTATCATATTATTTTTGTCATTGATAGATATGAAAGAATTGAAAGAGTACGTCCTTTGAAGTTGTTTGCGTACTTTAACGGATTTTTAAAAAAATTGCATATCAATTGGCTGACCAATAAAACGTTTCATCAGTCCCTGCTTCCGATAGCCCTCTGTTTCGGCAATTTCTGTAGCCGTTAATGAATTTTCTCTACCAATTTAAACTCTTAAATTGAAAAAATCACAAAACATAACTGTACTATCTCTTCCTTAAACTTTAATCGTCGCAAAGTTGGTATGCGTGTCAAAATCAGCTGTCACCGAAATGCAAAATTAATTGGAAAACAAAAAATGGAATTTAAAAACTATTAAAATCGGCATTTATTTGTACTAGCATTGTTGCGTACATTTGTTTTCATAATTAGTAAACAATTTGAATATAACTACATAATTCGCAGTTGCTCTATGTAGCTCGGATTATATGGAATCTCGATTTATTCGGGAAAATATGCGTCAAGACAAGATGTAATGGTCATCTTCTGATGAGCCCAACCATTACATCGGGGCGAAACGCATATATGAACACTTCTATGCTGGTTTATATTTATTTTCGTGATTTTAAATCATATTTATTAAAATTTGAATATATTTTCTTTCCATTTTATACTATTTTGGATCTTCACTGGGTGATTTTTTCCAAAACATACTTTTTATTTACTTATAAAGTTATAACTAATTCACTATTTAAAAAGATAAAAAAATATTGTCCCTTTATGTGAAGCTAAATTCAAGGGAATGGTTATATGGAGGTTGAGTTGGATTAGAGTTGAAAGATTGAAATAAAAGGTATCTTTTTTTTGTCATGTAATTAGATTAACTTAGGATTCTAGAAGTGAAAAATAATAGTTTTAAGCTTCACGTTTGTATGTTTTTTTAAATAATTTGAATTAGTAATAGTATAATTCTCACTCTTACTTGACAGATAAGGAACGAATTGCATAATTATCTTCCTTTTATTCAGTACATATTTAAGAAGATCTGTCACCAGAAAGTGCAAATAGCGTTTTCGATATGCACCTATATTTAATTAAAGAACCGAATCTAGAAGCGATCACACGTTTACACAGATTTCATGCCAACGCAACTAGAAACAACATTTCGACGCCCAGCAAACATTTTCATTCAGAACTGTATCATAAATGATTGACATAAGTGAACAAAACCTTCGAATCTGAATTCATTTCTTAATCGATTTGGGTCCAAACTCCTGGGTAACGAAACACACATATTATGAATCTTTTAAATGAATCATAAATGATGAATAAATACGAATAAAAGTGAATCCACACAATTTCCTTGTTTGAGGAATTACTTGTGTACGTTCACTTTTATTCACCTACAATGAAGGAGAATCGAATCTCAATCATTTTTGTCCTGCAAGAAATTCCGCTCAAACCCCCTCTTCCCTTCATAACGTAAAAATGATAGGCTTTTGAAACATTTTCAGATTTCATTCACTGAAAATGAACATTTATCGGATGATATTCTTCATTTTTGCTGGATGTTAAGTGAACATTCACCTAAATGTTTGTTGGGCGGTTTTTTTTGACGCCAAGGAGTCAACGAATTAATTATTTACCCTGACCGTCTAACCGTAGCTTAATTTTCCGAACCAAAACAAAGCATAAACGTAAACGAACGCATCCTAAAATGCCAATCTTGAATACAAAATATTTTTCTGCAATCTCATTGATTGTCAAACCATTCCAGACACTCCAAAAGTTTATCTCAACTAATATATTCACTATTTTTACTGACTAAGTTATTTAAACTATTCCTTTGTTGTTGTTTACTGTAAACTTTTACCGTGCTGTCTATAGAATTCCCAATAAAAAATGGCTAGATTATCAAAAACAGTTAACTGAAAATATTCCAAGTGAGAGGCTGTTCAAATGTTACGGACTGTATATATGTACGATATACATACGCGTGGATGCGGAATTTTTGAAACCGTCATATGCTCATAAAAACCTTTAAAAAATTATATAAGTTAATCAAACTTCGTTGCCAGACCATCTGGATTCTGAATATACAAAATTCTTACTCAAATAAATATCCATTCAGTGTATTTCGGTCATCGCGATGGGGGATAACCGTCGTTGAAAGAAAAAATTACTCGAAATAAAATTAAACTAATTTATTTCTTTTCTCATTTTCATTGTATAGATGGTTAACATTTCCGGAATTACTCTGCTGTTTCTTTTGGGATTTCACCGCGTGAACCGGAAGGTTTTATTTGATGTGATTAAATCCTATTTGGAAACTCAGCAATTTCCTAAAGCTGAGCCGCCACCGAACAAGAGAAAAGTGGTTCATGTGACAAAATCCATAAAAATCTCACAAGCGGCAAGATTGAATTTTGACCTAAACATACCTATATATATACTAAATTTAAGACCATTTGGGACTGCAGTGGCTCCTTATTAAAAGGCCAATGACTTCTACTTCTCCAGAAACACTATGAGTTCATCCTTCACAAGTATTTGTATAAGTATTTTTATGAATATTGCGTAACACGATATATTCTACGATATAACGCAGTGTATATTTTAATAGAGGTATTTGCTTGTGCTTGGGAGATTTGGGATAAATAAATTTAGTTTCGATATATTATACACTTTTCCGTTTTTTAAATAGAAATTCTCATCTATAAGTAACAAGAAGCATCTTGTTTGCATGCAGGAATTGTTGGATTTATAATTGAACTAAATTGAAGACAAAAAACTGACTTTAAGGCTGACAAAAATTATTTATATTCAATTATTATTTATTAAAAGTTCATCTTATATTCATCAAACTAATAACCATCAAACTATCGTCTATCCCTTACTATCAGATTTATATTATGACTAAATCGCTGAATAAAATGTTTAACAGATGTTGTTGTAGTAGAAGTTGATGGTCGTTAGAGTAGGCGTTAAAAAAAGTTCATCTAAATTTTCTCCAAATGAAGAAAAAATAATTGCCTAATTTTTTCAGATTTTTATTTTAATGTCCTTCTGGCGCTGCTGCGTAAGCGGTTAAAAAGTAATGCAGGCGAACCTAAGGCGAACGCCAGGAAAAAAAGAATACAAAAGTGATGGAAAATGGTTCCCGCGAGAGGGTTTGTTTATTTTCATATTATTTTTTTTAATTTTCGCGGTTAAAAGTTTCTGATTTCGTTTTTATCGTCGGAAGAACTTGCACAGAAACCAAAATGAATTGCCTCCTCGTCTCAATTCTAGCGGCTTTTTATAGTGCGTATAGTGTCTGTCTACTATTTTCCATTCTCCACTGTCGAATTCCTGGAAGTTCCAAGTTTTTACGCCATTTTTGTCGTTCAATTTACAAGCAAACGTGATTGGGTATGACGTAGGTGAATTATTATTATTATAATTATTACAGGGTGATTCTCGTAGAATCTCACAAAAAGCTATAGGTAGGATTAAACCAGACAAGTCAAAAATTGTACGGGATGAATAAAAATTTATGAAAAATCAACGAAAAATTTTACAACATTAACTTTTTTTTTTTTATTTTATGTAATTAAGTGCTGGTTTAATTTTATTTTTGATGGTTTTAATAAAGAAAATATTATTCTCTATTTTTTTATTAGATTTTTATTTGTATTCCTCATAGGCACATGTAAGCGGTTAATTAATTTAGCTCCAGGTTGCCGCGCGGCAGACTCATATAGATTGTAAAAGGTCATTGCTTTCTTTCTAACGGTCATAGAGTTTTTAAAAGTGAGATGGTCTTTAAGAGGGGAGTTGGAAGTTTTGTCAGTACACACATTACAACCCTCAACCTCAAAATAAAAATAATTGCGATTAAAAATCTTCACTCGGATTTTTCCGCTGTAAAATTACATTTTATTTTTGTAGTCGAGTCAATAAAGCATTTGACTCAGAAAAAATCGCCGACAAGTTGGATTTTTGAATATAGCTTCCTCATGGTGTTCTTAAGAAACTGTCAAAAGTCCCCATCGATATGAGCACCGCTTACAATTTTACGGGGTGTTAAAGGCCCCTCAAAATGGTTTTTCAGGAATAACTCCCAAATGGTAAGATATACAAAAAAACTGTCAAAGACTAATTTGTAGCTTGAAATATTTTCTACAAAAAAGATTAACATACTTTTTTTCATACAAGTAACGGTTTTTGAAATAAACCAATCAGAAGAACCCTCAATATTTTTTTTATTTTTATTTTTTTCTAGGTCTGAATATAACGGAACAATTATTTGTAAGGTTTGAGGAACTCTTAAGGAATCCTCCTTATATCTAAAAAAAATATTTTCATTTGAAATTTCAATAATTGATATGCTACGGGAAGTTAGCATCTCATTTTTTAAAATCCTCTTTTTCGGTGAAATCGAACAGAACTATTTTGGAAAAGTATCAGGAACTATAGAACTATGGTGCATGTGATAAGAAATCCAAAAAAAAATTGTTATGCTAACACTTGATATGCTCACTTCACGCACACTGTATAACATTCGTAGTTTTCAACTTTAACAGTGCTACGAGCTACAGCTACACCATTGTATTAAGCCAGTTGCCAGTTAAGGATCCTCCTCAAACCTAAAAATATTGTCGTGCTCGTGTTCTTTTGGAAACAGAAAAAATGCTTATGAGCACCACCTCATCAGCAACACCGCTAAAGTAGACAAAAAATGCCTATAGAAAAAAAGCTACCTACCGGCATAATGCCTAAACCAATGCTCCTGCAAAATTTAATCAAACTACCCCAATAAAATAAACTTGAAAATGTGAATTGTTTTTTTTTTTGTTTTGTTTTGTTTCGTTTTTGCCTTTTCCGTTACTTCACCGAATTTCGTTTGATGGAGCATGCTCCTTCACAACAATCCAACACTGTGGATCATGTTTTATTTCTTGTGGAACGTAGGTGAATTCTCTTTTTCTCTGCACTAGACCAGAACCGTACGGTATCTGTATTCTGTATCCTTATTCGACTGAACGGTGTTGTACACGTGACTCTACGGTTCTTGGTAAATACATATTTTTCCACTATAAACGGGAGGGATATTCGATTTTGTGTATAATAATAATAATATGCAGATGGATCAGCTGATTTTGTACTGTTAACTGACATAAATTGTACCACACTTAGTTGAATAGTGTGCAAGGTTTGACGCAACATTGGCATTGGTTCGTATGCAAATGGACGGACAAAGAATAAAATTTTGGTAAAAGGAAGCAAAGGACTTCTTTTCGTTGGTAAAATGCTGCACGTCGAAGAAAAATGATAAATGATGTATTCAGTTGGATTTTCGCGCAATGGCAACGAGTCATAACTGCGGATGATGTTATAGTTATTTTTTGTCATTTTTGAAATTCAAAAAAAAAAAACAATTATTAATCTTTTGATATAATGTATCTAAAAATATTGTTCTATACCAAACAAAAAGTTTTAAATAAAAAAAATTGTTCGATTTGTGAAATCTTTAAACTGAAATAAATTGAATGTTTTTGATGATTTTAGTGAAAAAAAAACACTAAACAAATAAAATTTTTAAAAAATTAAGATTTTTTAAAAAAAAGTAAAATAAATATCAAAAAGGATTCAAGTTTAATGTGTCAAATAATGTGGAAATTAATTTTTAATTAAATTAAGGAGAAAAAATATTTTGTGATGAAAATCTTGTTGACAAAACCTAAACCACCATCAACAACAAAGGGATATTAATGTAGGTTACTCTATCTATTCCTATAATAATGGTAAGTGTCTTAATGTGTGATATTATGTTGTTTTTGTTTTCATTGGAAGTACATATGTATGTACCTATATATGTACATATTACATATTATGTATGTACATAGGTATATGTATTATGTAGGCATATGCAGCAACATTGTGCAAATTATTTATTATGAAAGGACTTTTCCGTCAATTCCGTTGTTGAGGTAAAGTCCATTAGGAGCGTTAAGTGGTCCAGTTTTACACGCCCACGAGCAAATGCTGGTGTATGTATGTCGGTTAGATGTTCTTACGCATTTTTGGTTCTAATGACAGTTATTGGAATATATTTACATGGTAGCGCGAATCAATCTCAGTGTTTAAGATATAGATATTGCCATTTACAGGTTGGTACGCACAATTACTCATTTTAACTAAATGAATTTATATGCTTAATTAGAATATATTTAGGTATAAAATTCAACGCAATAAAAAGGAAATAAATTTTTTAAATCATGTGCTATAAGATTGTGGGTGTATGATTATATTTTTCTATTTGAAATAAATTGTTTCTAAGAACTCAATAAAAATTGATTACCTACTTGGTAATACATATTATGTATTCGGAAGTACCTATTTTTAGAGGAATTATAAGTCCCAAATGTTTTGAAAAGAAATTAGGTTACGCATTTCTTTGATCTGCTTTCTAAAATAGAAATATAACACGAAATACACATTTATGAAATCGGATTTATGAAATAAGGCAGAATGAAAATATTCCAACAGTTGGTTTGTCCTCTCTAAAAAGTAGAAGTTTTCTTGAGCTATCAATACCTGATGGTATATATCATACGAATAAGACGAAACAAAGTCTAAAGGAAAATACGCAACGGAATTTTAATAATATTTGAAACAAAATAGCTTTTAACAGCCTTTGAACCACTTATTTGAAGCAGGTACAACGGATGATTCCCCGCAGATATTGGGTACCTCTAAGTGAAAAAATAAATGTTTGAAAAATGATTAGTAATAAATAGAACCATTTTTTCGTTTTTCGCTTTCCTCGAAAACGGTTCAATTTTATATGGGGAATGATTTTAAATTCTAAATAGTATTGTTTACTTAATTTTAAAATGTTTAAACAATTTCTTTGGATTAAAAAAAAAAATCCAATTTTTTTGTTTGAAAACTCAATATGAAATTTGTAGTTTTGTTTAGTTTAATTTATTTCATTTTGGATCGATTGTTTCAAAAGATTGATAACGGTGGCATACCAGTGGCGTAGCATGAGTTTTTGCCGCCCGGGGCAGAACCAATTTTTTTCTGACACCATTAATTTTTTTGCTGTTTTAAAAAAAGTCAAAGATAAACAACTGCTTAACTAAGATTTTCCAATTGCCATTTTTAATATATTATATTAAATATACATATTTTGGAAATTTTCTGCCCCTGAAATGGATTCAAATGAAAAGGAAATATAAAAACAGAACACAACTAACGTCCGTTTTTATAAATATTTTGAAAAATTGCCTCCCCATAGCAAATTGGCTCCAGGATATATTTAAAATTTGCCGCCCGAATATTCTGGAATATTCAAGTAAAGTGCCAGCCGGGGCTTGTGCCACCCTTGCCCCTGCCACGCTACGCCACTGTGGCATACGAAAGCTCATTGAATCGGACGCAATGAAATCCACTTGATTCATGATTGTTCATTTTCGTAGCAATGTTTAAAGCGTCAAATAAAGATTCCTAAGAACGGTTTATCGGAAAGTAAGTACTGTGGCAATTTATCTAAATGCTCCAGAAAGGTTAAAAATTTGATTGATTTTTATTGAAACATTTTCCACGTTCCAAATTATACTGTTGACTATTCAAAATTGAATTTGTGTACGCGTTTACCAAGTTGAGATACTTGCTTTAAAACTTGAATTCAGAACTGTTTGCAATTTCAATGAAAGAATCACAAATTTCTGATAAATTTTCTGTGAAACACTTAGTCGGCTTTTCAGATAAATTTTTTAAAGCAATTAACTTAGAATATTCAGCATGTTTTTGAAGAATGGCGCAGCGATTCGCAAACAACAAGATTTTTTTCATGAAATATTCATACTTTCTTGATTTTACTTTATTTTTTGTTTACTATTTTTTTTTTTATTAAAAATTTATTGTTAGGTCAAAAATGTTAAGTATTTTTAAGAACACATATTGAACTTTCATAATGAAAAGAAAAAAAATTATACTTAATGACGTGTTTTTTTGAAAAAAATAATATCGAAGTCAAAAAACAACAAAAAAAAACTTAAAAAAAGTGTTTGATAATAAATTGCGGGAACACATGTTATCCACACAGAAAAAAGTTTTAAGGCAGATAAAAATTTCTAACTGTTTTTGTTTAAATAAAAAATTTTCAAAAATCGGTTGTAGTTTGGCAAAGTTAGAGTCAGTCAAAGGAAAAAAGAATAAAAATCATAAAATCTGTTATAAGTCGAAAATAACAAAATTACCTCTTAAGTTTTTCGACTTATAATTACCTCAGAAACTCATGGTTTTTTTCTGATGCGGTGATTTCGGGACACCCTGTATATTTAACAAAGCAAAGCAATCCCGACTTTCTCACGAACGATCTTAAAAATATTTCAATTAATTATCACGGAATAGTTGATCAGCTTTTTAAGAAATGAAGTTTTAATGTAGCAAATTTCAATATTTCTGCTATCAATTGATAATTGACAATCGGAATAGGGGTGTAAGTTTTTATTGCACCATAAACTGCTAACACAAGTCAACATGAATTTTTTGACTATGAAAAAAAGAATGAAATTTCTAAATGTGCATCTATAGTCATCCGAAAAAATATACATATAATATGATAAAAAGTTTGCTTTTGTAGCCAGGAGAAGGTTTTAACTTGTTATTTTTAAAACTATGATTTAAATTTGTATTTTTTTAAAAACCAAAACAAATAGATTTGTAATTATTTTTGTATCTTTAATTATTAAAATATTTACAGTAAAAATTAACAAAAGTGTGAAAAATAATAATTTAAAAGTTAACCCTGGTACTCTTTCTCTCATGTTCATACCTAAGTGTTTTTTTTGTATTAAACCCCAAATGTAGTCTCCCATCATATTTTCATTGTTTTGTCCTTGATAACGTCGTTCAAAGTCCATAACATCGTGATGCGTATAGCTGCTAAGTCCATTTTCGGCCAAAATTGAGATTTGATGCAATTTTATTATGAAACACACTCCGCAAAAATTGATTTAATCACTTTTATCCAATGTATCGTAGTTGTTGTAAAATCTTGATGAGAAAATCAGTTTTTGTATGGAGCCTTATGCAATTTTTTTTTTGTTTTTTGCTCTCCTGTAAAATTTGCGAAAGTGGACTTAACAGTTTTACGTATTTAGCCGACGATATGTACTTTCAAAGACATCCTGCAACCCATGGTTTTAAAGTTCCTCATAACATGTTTTGGAACTAGTGCTTGGAAACTATGCCAACATTTTTTTCGAGCACTAGTAAGCAATTTAAGGAATTCCTCCCTGGGAAAAATTGTTTCAAAATAGCTTATAAAAATTGTTTTAATTTGTGGACCAACAAACCTTTATAACCTTTGCTTCTGACAACTTAGGAAAACAATTTTTTATTTTAAAGTCTGAATAGTTTAGATTTATTCATCTGATTTTAAAAGAAATAAATTTTGTTATGGGAGCCTGAATTTTATGCCACTACCTAAAAACCGAGTTAAATTTACCATGCGAGTACATATTTATATGAAATATCGAATTTAAAAGAAAAAAATTTTGAATTTTTTTTTTAATTCAATATTCAAAATTTGTTTTGTTTTTTAATTTTGATATATAATATTATTCAAAATTATTAGAAGCTCTTTCGTTAAATTGGTTGAACAGATAATGAGATAGTTCAAAACCAAAAAAAAAAAATTGCTCTGGGAAATACCATTTTTAGTTGGTAGATAAAATTTGTTTTCCAATATAATGGTAGATCGTACTGATGTAAGCTCACACTCAAATGTTAATCAAAATCGTAGGAGTTGTTTTTGAGAAAAATGAGATTTTCCTTACCGGTTTTTAAACACCGTAGATACCGTTATTATAAAAATAAAAATAATTTTACTAAAACTCTGCTGCATAATGATAAAAAACTGCTGGGTGGCAAGTTTAATAAAAATCGACGAAGTCATTTTAGAATTATTAAGTTCTCAAAAAAAAAAAACAAATATTGAAACTTTTTTTAAAAATCCAAAAAAAAAATTGAAAATTTTGCCATACAATTCTTTAAAACTTTTTGAAATATTCTCCGTACAAAAATTGACGAAAATAAGTTGAACTGTTTTTAAAAAAATCGAAAATAAAAAAAAAAATGGTTCAATGGGAGGTGTCATTTTTAACCATTTTTGGGATTTTTTTTTAAAGGTAGTTTTTTTTGTTAAAAAAAAATACTAAATAAAAATTTTATTTTTTAGTTTTCTGAACACGCCTAAATCTAAAAGTCAAAATGAATTTTGATGAAGTTTACCAAAAAAATTTTGTTAATTTTATCCAGCAAAATCCTTGCAAAATTTTAACCAAATTGTGTAAATCAATTCTGATACAAAATTTGACAGCTCATTAACTAAATGGTAAACTTAACCAAACTTATCCAGTATTTTACATCTTTGCTTGAATACCCTTAGAATTTAGGATTTTTTTAAAATCTGCAAGAATATGCACGTTTAAATATTAGCAAAAAGACAAAAAAATGCATTTATAGTAAGAATATGCAAAAATGTGCTCTAAAAATTTGTTGATTCGAAAAACAATTTTATTCATTTGCTTCTACGTTTATCAAAAAGAAATATGTATTTACAAAGAAATCTATTAAAATCAATGCAGGAATTTTATTTTTTAAGATATACAAAAATAATTAATCAAACCAGCTCACTCAATAAAAGAATATGAATATATGTATGTACAATGTACATACATATGCTGTTCATCTTTTTTTTGTCTCATGTACTTAGATGTGTAGATGTAGCTGCTAGCAGTTTTTAGATCTGATCTAAGGGCGCAAAATACACAAAATTTACAAATTTCTGATAATAAATTCAAATTTACATACATTTTATTTGTAACTAGCTGATCCACCTGGCTTTGCATGGAATTTTTCATCAATTTAAGCATTTTGAAAGTGAAAATAAAATCTATAGAGGCTTCAAACGACACTTTACAATGATTTTTTTTGGCACGCTCCAATAATTTGTATAAAAAAATGTGCATAACAGCCTGAGAGCGTAACGCCATCTGTCGGCGAACGAATTTTCGTGTGGGATTTTCAATTCCTTACAGCCCTATTAATAATCACAAAATAGATATGAAACAACACTAACACATGTTTTAACTTATAATTCTTAATAATAAACGTGTTTTAGTCTTAAATGACATTTGACAATGAGCGGATAACTTATCTCACCAATTTTGGTGTTCAACGAGCGGATAACTTTACTGTTCACAATTCAATTCACAGCTGACTGATATGACAGTTAGCTTTCAAAAATGAAAGGAGAATATTTAGTACAATTGAGGGAAGTGCTGCCTACTTTTCCGTGATATTCAGTAAACAGATAAAATGAAGACAGAATAAGTTTATTAATATTTTATTTTATCAAACGGATAAGTCCACAATCCATGTGTTAGGTAAAACGTGTATTTACGAGCGGATGGTGTATTTTTATTAATAGGGCTGTTTATGTTTATCATTCCTTAGAATCAATATTTTTTCCTTCCCATACAAAATAGAATTTTCAAATATTGCCACCATCTTCCCCTGAAAGTATGCAATTTCAATTTTTCATGATTTTTCGACTTTTTGGTCGAAATTTCCTGGTTCAATACGAATCCAATAAAAAAAATCCCCATGCAAAGCGGATGATATTCAGCAGAGCTATGCACGTATACAAACAAAAAACGAATTCATTAATTTATATTCGTAATTATTCTTTAATCACAAATAATACTTGTTTGTACACCATGACGTTTTTTTATCATTTCGAAATCCTGCAATATTTCCCACACCTGCAAATGTAGAAATCTCGAAGAAAACAGAATAATACTCCTCAGCTTTAAGCTGTATCGTATATAATGTCTGTAACTTTTTTCCATTACCATAGGTTTACAGTTGCTGCCTCCCTACGAAACGAGATAATTTCGTATCTACATTTACATCGAACTTAATTGAATTCATGGTAAAGTTGTAATTCTACAAGCAGAAGTCTCACAGTTCCTTTGAAACTCGACCCCATATTAGCCACCAGGATGTCAGGGTAATAAAAAATTATAATATACCAAAACAATAGGTAGGTTTCCTTTAATTTTATTTAATAAGATTTACAGGACGTTGGAATAGCTTAATTGCAATTATACAGTGAATTTCACCTTTACTAACGTGTGATTGGTATCGTAGGCCCATTGATTACGAACGAAGTCTGAGTCAAATAAAATACAAAGAAAAAAAATTAAAACTCACTAACGGCCAATTAGTAAAATAAAAAAAATAATTTAATTTAACATTTATTTTGCAAAAAAGCACAAATTGAAAGGATATACAAAGATAATCAAATATGAAGTATAGTTTACAACAAAAACTTAAGCGCACTTCTAATAACTTATTTAAGTCTCAGTTGTTGCTATTTCACCTTTAGTTATATATGCCTATAAGTTCGTTGCAATATTAAAATTTAATGCAAAAATAAAATATTGGATGCATACTTTAAGGCGTAAGAAAATTCTTTTAATTTATACAAAATATCTACCCAATATAAATACCTTATAATCCAAAAGTAAATACATATATGAACATGGAAATTCTTTTAAGATAAACAAATTGAAAATAAAAGCGTCATGAGTTTGAATATTTTTTCGAACAAATTTATTCAAAAGCAGCCCTTCAATTATTTATATGATTTTAACAGAAAAAAAAACAAACAATTTTTTTCCAGCATATAAATCAGGAATCAGATACTCGAAATAAATCTTCCAAATAGAATATAAGAGTTCAATCACTTCGTACAAAAAATTATGCACATATAAAGGGTGATTTTTTAGCTGGTTTGGTTTTGGCAACACTGGTTTTGACAGCTGACGTGTGTTTAGTACCTTGTGTCACTGTCAAACAGCTTCAGTTTGGTTTGCAATTTAACCATGGATCGTCTTACAAATGAACAACGCTTGCAAATTATTGAATTTTACTATCAAATTCGTGCTGGCCGAGGATCCGCTTTTTTATCGAAAAATTGTGTTCAGCGATGAGGCTCATTTTTGGTTGAATGGGTACGTAAATAAGCACAATTGCCGCATTTGGAGTGAAGATCAGCCAGAAGCATTGCAACAGCTACCAATGCATCCCGAAAAAGCCACTGTTTGGTGCGGTTTATGGGCCGGCGGCATTATTGGGCCATATTTCTTCAAAGATGATGCGAATCGCAGCGTTACTGTCAATGGTGAACGCTACCGAGCGATGATAACAAACTTTTTTTTGCCCGAAATGGAAGTTCTTGACTTGCATGATATGTGGTTTCAACAAGACGGTGCCACATGCCACACAGCACGCGAAACATTGGCGCAATTGCGAGGCGAGTTTGGTGAACAGTTAATTTCACGTTTCGGGCCGGTCAATTGGCCGCCTAGATCGTGTGATTTGACACCATTAGACTATTTTTTGTGGGGGTATGTCAAGGCTAATGTCTATAGGGACAAGCCCGCTCCGATTGACGCAGTGGAAGCCAACATCCATGCATTCATTCGTGAGATACCGGCCGATATGTGTGAAAGAGTATGCCAAAATTGGACTCAGCGGATGGGCTACCTGAGACGCAGCCGTGGTCAACATTTGCATGAAATTATCTTTAAACATTAAATTGCAAGATTCAAACTATCGATTCAAATAAATATTTCATTCATTTTTTCGAATTTTTTGTGTTTTTTTTTTTTTAAAAGTTCTAAACCTCTTAAAAAATCACCCGTTATTTATAAAATATTCATACATACATCAATATATACAATCAAAACATCCGAACAACATGGCATATACTATGTCATATTTAGTTCAATTATTTGCATTTTTTGACTTTCATGTCAAAACTTTAGGGGTAAGTTATTGATTTATAAGAAATTATCGAACTTGAGGTTATAATCAAACATTATATCATTTAGACGGAAGTACAGGTTGCGTAATTAAATCGAAGTCTATTGAAATTTTAACTGTAGGATTGGGATTTTGAATATTTAAAATTAAAATTTTACGAGGTGGAAACGTATTTTTAGATTTTAAGCATTACTACCCCTAAAAAAAATTAAACAAAAAAAAACGAGTATGTCATTAAATGTCGTGAATCTAAATCGTAAATTTGTCGTGAAAGAAACAATATTGTAGCGCTTGTTTTTTTTCTTTTTAAATAACTAGCATTACCAGCCCTCAAACAAAAAATTCCACAAAAAAACAGGTACGTCATCAAATGTCGTGAATAGGTCGTAAATTTTTCGTTGATTTGTCGCGAAAGAATAAAATTATTTATTTTAAATTCCACAAAATCTCATTGCAGCAATGAGTACAGCTTCTGATGTGGAATTTGTTTAAACAACTGTAAATAACTTGTGTAAATATGTATATAATTTGTCGCGCCCTGTTTTAAAAAAAAAATCCCCTACACAAATATGACCTTAAAAATTGACTAAAAAAAATAAATTAAGCGTGGTAATGCTGGATTCATAATTGAAAAATTCTATTTTGTGGTGTTTTGTCATATTTAGGTGATTTTTTGACAAAACAAGGCGTGACAAATTAATTTTAAGGAAGTCGAGCGACAAGTGTTTAAGCAAATTTCACATCAAAAAGTTTTGTAGGAACAAATATATAACAAAATCAACGCTATGGTAATGCAATACCTATATTCATTTATGCAATTTTTTGGAATTGAAAACAAAAATTTCGGTTATTTTTTCTTTTACGAAAATTTGTTTATTATTTTTTTTTTGAGCATTACCAGGGGTTATTTAAAAAAAAAAAAAAACAAGCGTAACAATTTTTTTCTTTCACGACAAATTCACGTCAGTTAATCCAACTTAACTGAAAAGTCAGAGTGCGTGAAGTTAGCCCCCTCTTTTTTTGGAATTTGCTATTTTTGAAAGTTGTTCCTGGTTGTTCCCGATTTGTTCCGTATTGTTCCAAGTTTTTTTTGAAAAATATTCAAAAATGGGGGTTTTTTGAGCCAAAAAACCGTTTTTGACCTAGCCCCCCTTTTTTCAATACATGCATTTATCATAAGGTTTCAAAAGTCAATGCATTAAAAAAAAAAAAAATATTAGAGAGCCGTTTTTTGGATTTTTGAAAAGGAAGGTTTTATCTTGAAAAATACACGTCCTACAATTTTGAGTTTTTGGAACAATGTTTAGAACACTTTTTGAAACCCGAAAATTTTTTTTTCGAATTTTGCCCATAACTTTTGAATTTTTGAACAAAGGGGTCCAAAAACTTGGAACAATGTTCAGAACAACTAGAACAATCTGGAACAACTTTCAAAAATTTGATTTTCGAAAAAAGGGGGGCTAGGTCAAAAACGGTTTTTTGGCTCTAAAACCCCCATTTTTTAATATTTTTCAAAAAAAAACTTTGAACAATACGGACAAAATCGGGAACAACCAGGAAAAACTTTCAAAAATAGCAAATTCCAAAAAAGGGGGACTAACTTCACGCACTCGAAAAGTCATCAAAATTTCTAGCATGTTAAAGATTCTATATATTTTGTATACATTTATTAGTTTTGTAACACTTTTAATACTATGGTTAAAGAGAGCACCAAAAATCGCGTTTCCGCAATTCTTCTTGCATATGAACGCGATACAAAGTTAATCAATCCGTTTGGAGCGATGGAAGCAGTATTCATTACTGTTTATAAGTTCAAGGTTTTTCTAACTCCAAACAAGTCAAAGTTTTCAGATAAGCCATGCCCAATTCTGGTTACGAGACGTTAAAATTAAAAAGAAGGTATCGCCTCGTCCACCATCTCTTTGTTTTTGTGAAAAAAACTGTTTCCAATCTTCGCCTTTTTGACGTAGAAATAGCTTGTAACTGGTCGCTCGTATGGAAAAATATTGTACATTAATTTTTGTAGAAAATTTTATTAACTGGACAAACAATACTTTTTGACAACTTCGCTACTTCGAAAGTAAGGTCAGAGTTTTTTTTTTGTTGAAAACACTATACCAATAAGGAGTTATACCAGAAAAACTGACATATTCATAATTTTATGTTTTTTGAAACAGAGATATCTTCTAAATGATCAGAGGCAGCCAACACAATTTTTGTATAGAATTGCGCATGATCTACAAGTTTTGTATGAAGTATACTTTTTTATAGCATCTACCGTTTAGTATTAAAATGTAAAAAACGGGAACGGGTCGTTATTCTGTATTACAAAATTTTTTATGATCAAAATTCTGTACGACCAAAATTCTGTAAATGGATTGAAAATTCTGTATGATCATTATTCTGTAAATATTTTATCTTGTATTCAAAAATTCTGTAAATCCAGAATTCTGTATATCAAAATTCTGTAAATCTAGAATTCTGTATTCAAAAATTCTGTAAATACAAAATTCTGGAAAATTATAAATACTGTATATTCTGAATTCCAAAATGCTGAATTTCAAAAATTCAGTAAATTATAAGAGAAAAATCATCATAAAATCAATTTTTCTTTTGTAATTTACAGAATTTTTCAATATAGAATTTTGAAATACAGAATAATGGTTTTACAGAATTTAGAAAAATAGAATTTTAGATTTTCAGAATTTTCAAATACAGAATTTTAGTTTTACAGAATTTTAGAAACTGAATTTTGGCACTTACAGAATAATGACCCCAACCCGTAAAAAACCGATATTTACGATAAAACGGCCTAATCCCAAAATTTTCGAACTGAGATAAATGAGTTTAAAGAGAAGCTTATTTTAAACATCTTTTTTTTTTAATGTTCATTAAAAGTAAAATAAACATTGTTTCTTATTCCTGTTTGGAATTAATTAATTGCCTAAAAGGTCATATGTACTTTTGGCTTAACGAAGGTAAAGTTTGTTTTTGAAAATTATATTTTGTCTAAGCAGGTAACGCCATTTTATCTTCGAACCTTTTTGATGTTTTTTTAAAGAGTAAAAACATTTTTCCGCAATAAAAACAACACCATTCTTCATTGGACTTCGTTTTTTTTTTTTTTATAATATAAATGATTGTATTGTGGTTCGATCTGCACATTCAGTTAATTTTTTTTGAAAATGTAGGTTAGCTTGTTTTGGCTCTGAGCGCCTAATTTGACCTTCAATAGACAAAAATTACGAATTAAATTAATTTCAACAGTTTAGAGTGTGAGTTGATTTTTGGCGCTCTCTGAAGCTTTATCAATATTGATAACAAAATAATTAATGTATTGAATCTGTAGAGAATTTTAAATTTTCTTTACCATTAAGAAGACTCCTCAAATTTGCCAAAAATAAACAAAATAATTTCAAATGTAAAAATTTTATCAAATTTATCTTCTCTTGGCCAAATTTTGTTCCACTGTGTTTTCTGAAATTTAATGTTAACATTATTTTATTTTTTCATCATTCTTTTTCGAATTTTCTTTTTGAGAAGAATTCTTAAGAAAAGTACAAATAATTAATACAATCTGTATTCGACAGCACTGGTGCAATTGATAGAAGCATGTGGTATCTGCTGTTTGGTCTCTGGCAACTCTGTGCAGCACAGTCCCTTCGAATTCTTGGCAATAACCACTATACAAAATGTAACAAGACAGAACTCAGACGACGAATTGTTTAGAGACATTGGGGCACATTCATAGTTCTTCGTTAAGTTTTGTTTTTATCTTTGCTAAACTAAACTCCACGGTTTAAGTTATTCATAGACAATTTAAACCCATTTTTAAACGATAACCTGAAGTCAAAATAAACACGACAGAAGGTATGTTTAAGCTGTTTTTAACTCTATCAAACGTCAAAAATAAATAAACAAAAAGATAAAATTCGGAATTTTTCAGAACGACTGATTTAATTTCAGTGTTTTTTTGTATTCCATATTTATAAATTACTTCACATATTATTGTTTTTTTTTTAACAAAAGGACTGCCCAACAATAACAAAAAAACAAGACAACAGCTACTTGAAATTTCACGTTCAGTGCTTTTTTTTTGACAGATTCAAGGGAAATTATGGTAAAATTGTAGTAGAATATCTAACTAAACAGAGCTGCCAATTTCTTTATGAATATCAGCTGTGGGTCTTAAATTTAGACTCTGGTTCAGTTAGATTTGGGTTTAAAATATGACTATGAATATGTCCCATTATTTTAAGTATAAGTTTTCTTTCCTTTCGGTATAAATTTATTAAATGCAATAACTTTCATTTTTTTTTCATTTTCTGTAAATTTTCATTTACCAATTGTCAAAAGCAAGTATATGCAACCCCAGTCGTTTGCTTTATTTTTCCTTTGACTTCAAGTACCGTGACAGCATCAGATTCAGATTTAAAAAGGAGTGGGGTAAGGCGAGTTAAATCAAACATGTACTTTAGTACCAAAAAAAAACAACAAAACTCTTCGATAAGGACTCACGTAATTTTTTTTTTTTGCTTATAGTTAGATCTTATGTCTCAACAATCTTTCCTCTGGCAATATGGTAAGATTAATTTTGGAAATGTTATAAAATAATTTCACATAACATTCTAAATTGAAAAGGAAAAAAAAAAAAAAAAAAAAGAAGAAAAATTCTGTTTTGCGTATCGAAATATCCAATTAAATTGAGAAATATTGTTACATAATATTTCATTTGAATATTCTTAGATTTTGTTCTGTTTAGGTTTTAAGATGGATTGTTCGTTTGAGACGTGTAATGATATAAATCTATATTATATTATTTATTTAAAAATACACAAAGGCTTCACATATAAGATTGAGTAATAATTCCTACGAATACGTTCTTACTCAAATCTTGTGTGTTGTTATACCCAACATAAGTCATAGGATATTTACTTTGTAACTTTGAAGTCACTTCAGTTTATGTTTAAAATATATAAAACTCAACTAAACTAAACAAAATACACGAAAGGTAAAATATATATAATAATTCAAGTGGCTGAGAAAATAATTGTTATTTCGTTATATAGACTGGTTTAAGTCAGTCAATTGAGTATATTGAAGCCGCCCAAGTACAGCAAAGTTCGAGTGAAAATGAAAAGTTAATATAAAATCGTCAGCTTGTATATACATTTACCTTAACATTTTATTATACATATTTCAATATTTTAAACCAAAGCAAAATATAAAATTTTTTCATACTACGTCAGATTTATCCCTTCCACATCTCATCTCCATGTTCAAGAATTTAAATAATGGCCATTACAAAATTGTATAGAAATGCTTTCATTTTTAAATTCACAGGAGACAGAATTGTGCTCTGCGTCAGATTTCTTAGAATGTGAGAAAGCAGACTATACCGTTATTTAAGCGATTGGCTCTCGGAAATTACCCCGCATTTTTGTATTTTTTTTTTTTTTTTTTGAAAAAAGTTTGCAAAATCTCCATACAAATTTCAAGAAAAAAAAAAGTTGGACATTCCTGGCGAAATTTCATGAATTTCAGGTGTCAGCAATACGGCAGCCGTTAGGGCAAGAATATTTTTCTTGGAATTTTGCAGGCCATTTGAATAAAAAGAAAATCCATCCTCACAACCATTACTGAGTACCTGTTGTATAAGTCGGCAGGAAATATGAATGAAGGTACCTACTTATAATTTTCTGCCAAATCCGAACGACTTAGATAAGAGTGACTTTACCATGACAACATATTATTATTCTTTAGGGAGGGATTTATCACTTCTAAGGTTAAGTTTGGTAGAGGTGGTACCCTCCAACAATGAAAACATTAGTATTTTTTCTCCATATATATAGATACCTCTGAAAATACTTATTTTGGAGTTGATTTATGATTTTTGTAAATATTTATATGTTTCTGTCGGTCGGTTGCTTAGGTAACAAAAAGTTGCTTAACATCAATCTGTAGCTTTGGTCATTGACGGATGTGACAAGTGCCGGTGTCGTTGTTGTGGTATATAAATACTGGCTGATGGGGTCCGCCGGACTATGATCCGTCTCAAACAGTGACTTTCTCGATTGGTATGAATGAATTAATATAATGTGGGGTATATTGCACTGCGACCTATAGATCTATTGTGCCCCCATTTGGAGCTGGACGAGGATTCTCATATTATAGCACGAGTGCATCGCAACTGGCTTGTATGTGGTTTGGTGTTTCCTCAAGAATATTGCAGAATCTGCATGTGGCACTATTTATTAGGCCTTAAATGTTAAGGTGCCTTTTGAGTTTGCAATGCGGCCGGTGAGGAGGCCCGTTATGATTCTGAGGTTGTTCCTGCTTAAGCTGATGCAGTCATTGAATCGTACGTTCTTGGTTATAGTTCCCAAGTAGGACTTTGGCTTGCCTCTGCAGCTTGGGTAGTTACTTCTAATTTTTTGATCTAAGCTGGCCTCCTCTTCTTTTTTTTTAACAAACAACACAAACATATATATGCCAATAAGACCTAGGTTCTTATAAATTAGGCAAATGTTAGAAGGAATAGCAGGATAGGATAGATTTTTGTTGGCACAGTGGATTGAGAAATTAGGTTCTGAATATCTCATTAAATCCCAGGGGTGGCGTTCAGTTGAGGGATCGTAGAAAAGAATGCTGCATAGACTGGAGATCGAACCCATACATCCAGGTTAGCAGTCTTCCAGCACTACTTCCACTGCGCCGGGGCCACCCCCAATTTGTGATTTTATTTTTAATACCATTCTCTCCTAAGCCGCAATAGGGCTCAGGTCCCGTTAAGGTAGTCTTTGCTCCTATTTTTTCTAGGGAGTCTGCCTCTTCATTACCCTGAACACCAACGTGTCCAGGTACCCAATGAGGTGTGACATTGTTGTTTCTGCCAAGTTCATTTAGCCTGCCTATGCTTTCCCATACTATTTTGGAGTTGATGGAATAGGAGCTGAGTGCCTTGAGCGCTGCTTGGCTATCTGACATGATGGCAATGTCTTGGTTTCGGTAATTCCTTTCGAGGTTACGATCTGTACATTTACCTATGGCATTGACTTCGGCCTTCAAAATGCTAGTTGACTGTCCCATCGGAATAGAAAGTTTAGTTCTTGGCCCAAAATTGTCTGCCCCAGTCCCTTCAGTCGTTCTTGATCATGCTATCTCTTGGGATGTCAATTAGGTTTGTTACTGCGGACTTTGGCAAACTGTCTCTTGTGTTGAAACTTATACATTTTCCTGTCCCAGTTCCCTCTTTGGCAAATATCATGATAGCTCCATTTGCAGCACTTTCAATGATCTGATGTAAAGGAGACAGATGAAGGACTACCTCCACAGCTAAGGACTACCTCCACATCTGCTGTAGGGCAATTTTTCATTGCTTCAATGATACATATACATGCGAGCCTTTGGACTTTATCTAGTGCTTTCTTAGTTGTTACTTATTCGGTTCTTTTGTGCCATGCAACTGCACCATATGTAATGATAGGTCTTACCATCATGGTGTACATCCATGTGAAGATATTTGGTTTGCAACCCCATGATTTGCCTGCAAGTCTCTCCCATATCATTAGGGCATTTGTGGCTTTCCCGACTGTTATTTCTACGTGCTTGTTTCAGAGGAGTTTTGCTGTCTAGATATTTTACCTCTGTCATTGTTTCGATTTCTTCACCAGCTGATCTAAAAGGCTTCATGCGCGGTAGAAGTCGCTTATTGGTAAGTCCTACGGATAAACACCATTTCCTAGTTGTTGTTAGATAGTACCCCTCCCTGAGGACAACCTCTCGTGTTGATTTTCTGTACAGTTGTACCTGCTTGTGCCTCTGCCGTTCTGGTGCCTAACATTTCATTGGTCTATCTGGTTATGGTGATGGGAACACACTTCCTTACAAGCACAATGTTGACTGACTCATGGGAAGTGTTGTCAAACGCTCCCTCTATATAGCTAGAAAAGCAGCTAATGCTGTTTCTTTTGCATCCAAAGCTTGTTGTAAGGTATTAGTGAGCTCAAATAGGGCGGTTGATGCTCTATAGGCATGCTGTCGCAAATAAAGAGGCCTATACGTGTTAAAACTTCGGATCTTACGAAGTTTTAAATAAATTTGTCCAAGGTTTTCAGTATAAAAGATGTTAGGCTTATTAACCTGGAAAACTTTGGATGGGTTGTACCTTTTTTCCCAATTTTAGGGAGAAAAATTAATTTAGCCCTCTCGATTGATATCGGTCTAGTCTAGTCATTAAAAGATAAACAAGAATATCCCATAAATAAGACAAATTTCTCAAAAAAACTTCAAAACCCTATTTCCGTTATGAGATTTTTTTTAAAAGCTTGAAATGGCAAACGCATAGTTTTCTTAAAATTACTTTGGTCACAACAGGTAGGAAGTGTAATCAAAATTGTTGGAACCGTTTTTAAGAAATTTGGAAAAAAAATTTACAGCTACCCGTTCTACTAGATGACTTAAAATAAAAATTCAAATTTATCCCCTATGTTACGCAGACCGCAGTAAATTTTAGTTACAATACAAAAATCTTTTCAAAATTTAGCTATATCTAAAATTTAATAAAGCATTTTAGGCAAGAGGTACGCAGCTTCCAGAGTTCAGTTGAAAAAATTAAATGTTTGTTTCTTACTGGGCAGCCGCAGTCGGAGCAGGAACACCTGTCAAAATATTAAATACACACAAAATCAATGCAACGAGCAGAATGGAACACAACTGCAGATGGAGCTGCAGGCGGAGCCGCATTGGTTCGCGAACTTTTAACTTTTCGTGTGCAGCACTTTTGACGTTTCAATTTATATGAAGAAAAAAAGAACCAGAAAAAATATTGAAATTTTTAATGCTTATTTATGTTGCGAAAAAAATTATTAATTAAAAGAAAAATATTGGAAACAAAAAAAGTGAATAATATATACAAAAAGTTATATAGTTAGTTCATTGTGGGCAGATGAAAAAAACGACGTACGACTTTTTTTGAAAGCAGTTGCAGCTGCGGCTCCGATTCCAGTAAAGCCGTGAAAATTATCTGGGTTTAGCTAATCCCGTTGGGGATTAGTTGTTGTTGCAATTAACAAGCAAATTACTTTTAATCCAATCGTTTTTTTCGTCCGATTGGGGCTTGCAAACAAAAAACACGCCTAATATATAAACACGTTTTCATCACAAACAAAAAGACAAAATTCGACAAGAGCTGTCACTGACAGCGAAGGAACATCAACGATGCCATCTGGAAGAAACACCAAAATTAATAAAACAGTGCTGTCACCTGGCACAAAGCATGGGGAAGAGCGAAGCCCGACCAAATATTCTGTGGTCAATATATTCTCCTTTATCTTTTACATAAATATATTTTGACAGCCCAAATTTTCGTCTTTGTTCGAAATTTTTCACATTGATTTGGGAGAGCCTTAATTCTCAAGCTAAATTTTAACTAATTCTGTAATTTTTTAGTGAACTTTGATTTGTGAAAATAAAAACCGAAATGGAGGAATAAACGATTTATCTCAACCATAGAACAGAATCCATTTTTCATTTGAAATAATCAAAACAAATTCCTTGAAATGGATGAATATATAAATTTCTCCTCAGAGAACACTTGTTTTCTATATGTCATGTACTCCACATCGTTTTACATATGTATGTCAAAATTTTGTTAGGGTTTTTACTTTTTAGCTGATATTTGGAGAGAAAAACTGGTGCTAAAAGTTAGTGCACTGTATACTAGGCTATAACAGAAAAATGCACGGACGGTATTTATGAAACCACAGCAACAAAACGAGCAAGTAAAATTTGTTAACTTAAGAAAGTTAGTTCTTCAGGCCTATCACAGAATCCATCGTGGAAAATCCCCGAATAAATTATTCCACTATGAACCCCGAAAAAAAAGAATTCAAAAAATCCGAATGGAGTCAAAAAAATGCCAAATTATTTTAAGAGTTTAAGAATTTTTAACAAAATAAAAATTGATTAATTGACGTTTGCAACCATTGCAAATTTTAGAATTTGTAAAAAAAAATTTTTTTCAGTGAAACATAATCGTTTTCCACTTGGCTACGACAAGAATCAGTTGCCATAGAAAGGGACGTCATATTTCAGTTTCATTCGTCATTAGTGATGGTAAATTCCCCGAATTTCGAAATTATTCAGCCTTATTGTGAGTTTCGCCCGAACAACATTCCACCCGGAAAATTTGATATTTAACTTTTCGCCTATTGTGAGTTTCACCCGAAATTTTGTGTTAAAAAAAATTCTCTTTATTGTGAACATTCATTTCGGGCGGAATATAAAGTTATTGGCAGCCTAAAAATTCACTTATTTTTAGTAGGCGAACGAAATTTCGTTTGGGCGAAACTCACAATAGCTTTTAAAATTCCGGGGGAACAAAAAATTTTAAGGTGAAACATTTTTCGCGTGAAACTCACAATAAAGCCTAGTACGCTGCTGATGCGAAACGAAAAATCCCTTACAAAAATGACACAACGAAATCATAAACGGAAAATTTCGTTCTGCTTTTCGTTTTGCAGTACGCTGTTCGAAGAGCGAAATTTATAATTTTAGCAGATTATTTGGAGAAATCTCCGCTCCTTTTTCGCACTGAATTAATTATACAGACTATTTATTGTGTGCGGAAAAATGACATTTGAGTTTTATTTGTGTTTTTTTTGTTTATCATTTTCTTACTTCATGAGTAGCGTTTCGTTGTCTGTTTGGAAGAAATTTTCGTTTCGCATCAGCAGCGTACTAGGCTTAAGGCTGATTAATAGATTTTCCACTGCGAATTCACAACGTATGGATTCTGCAATACATTTTTCGTGATTCGTAGCACATTTTCGATTACGATGGAATTTGTGGTAGGGCTGGTTAACTTCTTTTAAAGATTTTAAACGCAGAAATAAGCTTCAAGAATATTTATTATTATAATTCCAGCCTATAAAAAAAACTTGGTGGTAGTCCACCCTGCAAGTGTTATTGTTTCATTCAAACCTTTAAGATATTTAGATGTTATTATTTATCTTTACAATAAACAGAAATAAATTAAATAGTAACTGCGTTCCCTTTCTCTTAGACTTAAATTAAGGTAAATTTGCGAGTTCTTCAGAATGGATGGGGGCTGGTCATTTATCTTGATAATTTATACTTTTAACTCCACTTTGACTGGTCTTGTTTTATGTTTATAACCCACGCTATAATATTATAACCATCGATTGTTTTAAGTCAATAGTTATACCTACTATGCCCTTTTAGTTTTAGCCTTTAAAATATTTGTGTGTATTGATGGCTATAATATGGTATCGACACGCAATCTTTCAATTTTTCAGGCTGATTTTATAAGGCTTTCAAAAAATATCCTTGAACTTGTAGACCTTTTCAGACATTAATGCTTTTTATTATTCTTTATAAAAGATAAATAGGCACATAGTTACAGGGGCGGAGTGCAGGCCACCCGGCAACTGGGATTTTGCCCGGTGGACCCCTGGGAGAACAAAAAGTGCATAAAAGCCCCTGCAATACTCTTTTTTTACTTTCTCATAAAATTGTATTTCTGAGAGCCTTACAGTTAATTTACAACATAGTCACATATTTCGTTAAATTAAATACATAATATAAATTTTGGAGCATACTATTAATGGCTTCCATTACACAAAGATAAATTTTTTTTACTCTAATCATTTAAATATTTTGTGGCCCTTTTTCTTAAAGTCGCTAGAGGCCCTTTGACTCCCAGTCCACCCCTGCATTATAACATTTGTTCCAATAACTTGGATCATTTTAAATTTTTGTTTACCTTATAACTCAACAAAAAAAAGTTAATTTGGTACAATTTTTAGCTACATTTTTACGTTAATCATCTAAACTTGCAACTTATAACCCGTTTGTATTATAAGCTATTGAAGCGTGCTTGAAGCTCGAGGAGTTATAGCTTGATAATGCATAAAGCTAAGTACAGACGTTTGTCAGATCTTATAATATTGTCAGATCTGTCAGTGAAAAAACTGTTTCAAATGTCTTACAATCGTTTGAACACACAATTTTATCTGACAATATTGTCAGACACGTCATTGTCAGACGACAATCTGACAAAAAATTGTCAGGTATCTTACAATCGTCTGAACACACAATTTTTATCATTGTCAGTCGATTAGGACATTGTCAGACTCATTGGTCATTGTCAGATGTTTTAATTGAAAACATCTTACAATTGCTGACAATTTCTTCATTGTTCGAAATATCAATGAGTTGGTTAAAGAGAGATTAAAAAAATAGCTGTCAATCAAATTGGGAAGAAATCTACCAACTGTGTGAACGGACAATTTTTCATTGTAAGAAATATGTCAATTGTCAGCTTATTGTTAGCTATTGTCAGACCATTGACAGTTCTGACAATATTGTAAGAACTGTCTGACAACTGACAATCATCTGTACTTAGCTTAACAGACTTCGTTTATTTGCATATTTGTCTCAAAATTTAGAATTTTTTAATGAATACGAGCAGTATTTTATTTATTTTCGTTTGGAAATATTTCTAATTATAAAGGGTGTTTTTTTTAGACGTATGGTTTTCAATCTGGCAATACTTTTTTCGGAGTTGGTCTTTTTTACAGCTGTCACTTAATTTATGCTCAGTTTGGTTAGTCATTTCATAATGAATAGACTTACTCCTGAACAACATTTGCAAATCGTTCAAATTTATTACCAAATTAATGGTTCGGTTCGGGCGACTCATCGCGCGCTGCGTCCAATATTCGGTCGACATAATCGCCCAGCAGAGTAATTCGAGCAACCATGGATCGGTTACGCACCACGTTTACTCTAGTGGATAATGCGCATCCTCAGAGACGCCGTACAGTGCGCACCGAAGACGCTTTTGATGCTGTGGAGCAGAGTATCGAAGAAGACCCGAATAAGTCCATCCGCCATCGTGCGCAACAATTGGAGCTGGGGCCTCTTGGGCCTCTCGGCTGGAATTTATTCGAGCCAGCCGCGGCGGCCACTTGGCCGAAATAATATTTAAAACATAATGGCAAACCCTTATCTTTATAATAAAGCTAAATTCATGGCCATAACATTAAATTATATGCGTTTTATTTCTTCTTGAAAACTACACGTCGAAAAAAAAAACACCCTTTATTAATGCAATTCATTTTTTCTGAAATCTCAATACAAATTCAATTCAACTTAAGTAACGAAAAACCTTCTTCTAAAATCCGATCCTAATCAAACTGGTGCTTTCGATCCTCGGGGTATTCAATTTGAGAATGTTTGTTGTATTATTGCTACTCCCGCCGGCTTCGTACGGAATTTTTCATCAACAACCATAGCGTTGCCGACGATCGTTCTTTTTTGAAACGAAAATTTTATCGTGACACGGTGGCATGAAAAAAATCAATATGGCACTTTTTCTTATATCTGTTTTTACTACAAATAAAGCGAATTTTGAACATTTTTTAGGAAAATTGCTCCAAATGGAGTAAAAAATTACAGAAAACTCTTATTTTTTGACAATACACGAACAGAGAAAATTTATTCTTCTATATTTTTGTTGTATTTCCCCCCACAATTGAATTATATTTTTTGTTTAATATGAGAATTTGGGTTTTTTTTTTATATGGCACGATTTCTTAGAAAATGTGGCACGGAAATTTCTTTTTGGGCGGCAACGCTGTGACAACAACCCTTTTACAATAATTTTTTTAGTGGGTATACTCCAAATAATTTTTATACACAAATAAAGAAGCTTAACGCCATCTGTTGCCGATCCTATTTTAGTAAGGAATTAGTCGATTGTCAATCAATTCCGTAGAGTTTGTCATTCCTTAAAACCAATATTTTCTCCTTCCCATACGAAATGGAAATTGAAATATCGCCACAATCCAATCCTGAAAGTATACAATTTTGGGTTAGGGATTTTCCGATTTTTCCGGCCGAAATTTCGGCTACTGTTTCAGTACGAATCCAACAAACAAAATCCCAATGTAAATGGGATGATATTCAACTGAGTTAAGCGAGTACAAACAAAAAAAAAACCGATTAATTTTTACATATTTTAACGAACTTATTTCAAAAGCTGACTGTGATATATTTAATTCTCACTGATTTTCATTTTCAATCGTCTTTTTCTTTAGTAACTGAAAAATTTGTATTCATTTATGGTTCAGGATAAATATTCTATTACTTCCATCTTTACTGTTCCTTATATCCGGAATAAATAAGTTCAGTGAAGATAAAGCTAAAGCTAAAGCCATTAACTGTAAAATAAAACCTTGAAATAATGGAAAATATACGAGAACTAATTGCGAGCAAATAATTTCCTTAATTATTTTCTAGCAATATTCGTCCTTGGGTTCGACTAGAACGCAATTGGTTACTCAATGAGGACGAGTAACGGTAGGAATCTAATTAAAACAACACCGTGATGTGGCAATGACACTTAATTTATGTCCATTTTCTGCATATTTTTTGTTTGTTTTTGTTTTTATTTCCTTTCCTTTGAGTATAAGACACTAACAAAAACAACTTGTTGTGCAAGGCACGTGAGTAAAGTTATGCTGTGGGTAAATTTTTTTTTTTTTTTATTTTTTTGTCTGGTTGTGACAGGAAAAAAAAAAACACACAATAGCTACACATCTATGTATTTAAATATATTATGAAGATACGACTTTGAATAATCGTATTTTTCCCTGTTTGAAAAAGCATTGTCGGGAATTCAAATTGAAAAACTCGTAAAAAGGTTAACAAAGGTTCATTATGAAAATACCTAGAAGCTCTATCTTGTAAAATGATAAATTAACTACCCAAATAGATATAATCGAATATATTATGTATGCATGTATGTAGATATATTTTTTTTAATTATTATACTATATTATATAGCTTACTTTTTTGTTCTTTGAGTTAGGTATAATTAATAGCCTTGTTTTGGTGAAAGTGATATAACAAATCAGCCACATTTTTACACGCAAACAAGGAACAAATTATTTTTTGTTACGTATGTAGAAACAGTAACAAAGTATTTTTTAATCACTTGTCCTTGTGCCGAAAAGTAACTGTTGTTTGTTTACCGCTGTCTAATTTGTTTTTTTTTTTTTTTTTTTTTTTTTTGTAGAATTGGTAGCATTTTCAATGGGTATTTTTTCGCTGTGGTTTCCGTAAGAATTTCGCTGTTGAATTGGAGAATCAGCAGCGTCCTGTCCTTTACTCAAAACCTTATATAGTTAGTACGCTGTTGATTCAAAATAAAATTTATCTGTGATTTCCAAACAAGACAACGAAATGATTGCGAAAACACAACAGAAAATTTCCCTGGAAAGTTTCACCGATTGCAAAAATTAAACAAAACAAAATATAAACCCAAAAAAAATCACAGAAACTCATGCATATAGAAGAAAATAATAACAATAACAAACACGAATATAATTGTCATTTTCCTGCACACAATATAAATAGTCTGTATGATTAATTAATTCAGGGCCAAAAAGGAGCGGAGACTTCTCCAAATAATTTGCTTCATATAAAAAAATTTCATTCTTTGAAAAGCGTGGCACAGTCTAACGGCGCTGTGCTAGACTGTGTCAATCACCCCTATTTTGATCTTAGAAGGAAATTAGACATGTTCAGGAAAACGAGATCTCGGAGATCTCAGCAATCTCAGTTACCTGAACAGGATTCCTCAGCAAAATTTCTCAGCTTTGCTGTCAAAACTCTGAAGAAAAAAATCTTGGATTCGCTTGCTCACTTTTTGAGTGAGAAAATTCTCTGAGATCTCATTTTTCTGAACACACCAATTGATTAGCAAAGGCGCCTTTTCTCAACTAACTGTAGTTGTTTTTAATCCCCCCGGTCCAATTATGTAGTGCAAATAGGCACTGTTTTAATTTAATTTTTAATTTCTGTCAAAATCAAAAATTAAATTAAAACAAATTCAAACCTAATGATGGAACAGTGATTCCGGAACGCGTTGTAACATTAATATTTGAGCCTACGATTCAGTCCGTGTATTTGAAAAACATGGGTACACGGACTCCGTGTAATTATTACACGCAAATAAAAATCCGTTCTCTTAAATCACGTGTATTTATTTGCTTAATATCCGTGTATCCGGATATTAAGCATACACGGATCTTTATTACACGGATTCTAAATACACGGAATGGTTTTTGATTTTTATCTTTTCAAGGGGTGGACTTACAAGCTCAAAATTTTGAGGGATAATGGATATTACAGATTTTTATTTTTGGTGATTTTCCCAAATAAAAATCGATTTTTAAAGAAAAAATTAAATAATTCTAAATTTCAATACACTGAAAGATTCGACTACCAAGTCGTTTTCGTATTTTTATCAAAAAAATCACATAAATTTGGCCCTCTCCAGTGATGATTATATTATTTAAAATACACGGATCTTCGGATACACGGATACACGGACGCACGAATGCACAGATACACGAAATACACGGATTCGAATCCGGATAAGAACACGAGTATCCGTGTTTTTAAATATCCGTGTAATAGGGAGCTCTAATTAATATACAAAAAAAAGTTGTGATGTAGTTAATAAATTTTAATTTAATTTAATTTTTAATTTAATTTAATTTAATTTAATTTTTAATTTAATTTAAGCAACGACAAGTGGCTAAAATCTAAAATTAAATTTAAACAAATTCAGACCAAAAACCAACATGAGTCACTAAAATAACTTCATTTAAAAACATAATTAACATAATATTGTAAGTGTTGCCGTTGTTTTTTAATATCCATTTTCTATTTAAAATATTTAGTTTTAATTGGGCCCTCCTACCTTATAATAAGCAGACACATTAAGTGGCCTAATATCTTAGAATCATATTATTATTACAAAATTATATAAATTTATCATAAAATGAACAATTTTTACCTAAGCCGCTCCAACATATAGAAAAGTAAAACCCTTAACTTTCCCGATTGGATTATTTTGAAAATGGCAATTTTTATGAAGAAATGTATAAATATGTTTAGCTACAAATTAATCTCTAACATATTTTCTGTACATCTAACCATTTGGGTGATTTTCCTGAAAAATTATAGGGGGCCACTAACCCCGGCGCACAGTGGGGCAAGATAAGTCGTTTTGTGATATTAATTATTTTCACTAGGAATTGAATGTTGTTTTGCAACTTTTTGAGATTTATGATAAAAGCGAAGTGTTATCTTGAATTTAAATAAGTTTTTTATAAAAAAAATATTATTTTTAAATAAAAATGTTTTTTTTAAATAAATAAAGCGCAGATGTTATTTTGCAGAATTATTCTTGGATAAAGCCTAAGAAAAAATTGTATAGGAGGGGAGATACAGCTACCCTCGTTTATGCGGCAGGGGCACTCTTGTGAAAAGTTGACTTTAAGTTTAAAAAAATATGAAAAATTAATGTAATCCATTATAGCTTATTGGAAAGCTAATACTCAATTCTTTAATTTGTTTTTTCATTGAAGTTGTTAAAGTGTATAGTTTTTGAAAAATAAAATTTTAAAGTTAGAATTTTGAAAAAAATTGTGGTTTTTTATTTTGAAGTTGATTTTTTTCAAAATTTTGCTTTTATAATTGGTATGTTTTTACTAAATATTCAATGTTCTTATCAATTTTTAGCAAGATTTTGGAAACCAAGTACAAACATCTTTATTAGTTTTTGAGCTATTCGAGAAAAACTTTTTACCAACAAAAATCCAAAAAACTCAATTTTTAAGGTTTTTGATAAAATAAAAATAACTTACATATATTAATCATATTTGGTTCAAACAACATTACCTCACCTAATTAAGTAATAAATAAAACACAGCATTGATGAAAAATTGAAGAAATAATAAAATAAAAAAACTTTTATTTTAACTTATTTATGAACTTTTAATCGGAATCATAACATACGACATTTTCTACTTCAAACATTTGAATAGCTTCAAGATAAAATTTTTTTTTGTTTATATTTAATTCTCGACTTAAACTTGAAACCGCAGAATCCGAAGAAATCATCATTCGATTAAAAATGCCAGTCACCGTATCTTTTCTGGAAGATTTTCTGCTATATTGCTCTCTGAAAACTTTGAAATCCCATTTACTTTCAAACTGGTACCGAAAGTCTCTTAGCTTCAGTTTTAAGTGGCTAGAATTTTCAGAACATGAAGTTTTATTTTTAAGAAAGGTCCCAACGGCGATAAATTTGTCTTCGAATTTTTTTTTCTTGCTGTTAAAATATATAAATCAACCAGTTTTCGTCTGGAACATTGAAATACTTGGTTTTGACCACCTATAAATTGCCATATTTTTAAAAACACAATAAAAAAATATAGAGAAACACTTGATTTTTTATTATGAATCCACGAATTAAAAAAAAAAAGCGAAAAAAAAAAAACGGTTATTGATAAGTAATTAAATAACCATAAAAAAATTGTTGTTTTAATCATTTTTAACTTAAAAAATTAAAAAAAAATATTTTCGGCATTTTTCAAGCACTTTTCGTTTTTGATTTATATTCACTAAATATCTGTTCATCTGGAAACACTCACAGACCTGGTTGAAAAATGCCGAAACAGAAGATATTGCTCTAAGTTTCATGTGAGACCTTAGAAAAAAGTTAATTTTTGTAACCTCGCCATTATATACTTAAACAAGTTTTTTTTTAAATTTTTCTTCTTTAAATAAAAACTACACACCTTCATCAATATCAGAAATATTACTTGATATTTTTATCACTACTCTTTTTAAGAAAAAAAAATTAAACAAAAAAAATCCCTCAAAAATCTGTTTTTTTTATTTGCTTTTTTTTGCACCAACTTGATAAACTTTGACAGCGTGGTTAAGTTAGCATAGGTGACTTACCAAAAAAAGTTCTTCCATGGCTTATCAAAAATAATGTATTTATTGAAAAAAACCCATTCCCGTTGCTTAAAAATTTTGAGATGGACTTTATATCACGGCTCTCTATAGAGCTGCCCCACTGTGCGGCGGCGGCGCTCATATCGATGGGGACTTTGTATCAAAATCCAACTTTTCGGCGATTATTTGCTACTTGGGCTGCACTGGACTATTTACTTATCGTCATATTTTATGCTAGTAGAATAGCCTGTTTTATTATCTGGCCTGAAGCAGCTCAATCGTATAGTACAGCAGAATCTCGGATAGAATTTTAATAACTTAATTTTGTACTTTTTCTTTGCCTTTAGTTTTTTGTATTGTATTTATACAACATTTTTTTTAGTTCTGTGAACGGTAGTTCGGAGCTTGTTTTAATCAAATTATGGTCCTCGAAAAGATAAACTATTTGAAAAGATGATGAACGGGCCCTGTTTTATATTTGTTCATCTTTTAGAGATTCTACTGTATGGGACTTTTAAGAATGTTCATTAGTTTAAACTCTTGAACCCAACAATTCGGATGTGCTAATAAGTGCAAAAATTATTTCTTTATTCACACTTCGAGAATGTGAAATCATTTAGTTATTTTACTTGTTCTCTCTCTTCCATTCTAATATTCATACCTACATTTAAAACCATTGTGCATCGGTTTTTCTTTTTAAATTCAATACTTTATCCCTTATCTACTCTCACATTTAGTTTACAGTTCAAAAGTAGCCATAACCCCATAAATGCGCGCATATTATAAAAAAAATACACTCTCTAGACGAAAAACTAAAAACGTAGCCATTAAATAACAAATAAACTTTGTTCATCCACCGATAAGTCCACAAATCAAATTTCTTTTTTTATTTTTAGCCGTTTTGTTTGAGGACCAAATGAAAACCCTAGATATATTATAGCTTTTTGTTCTTTGTAAAAAAATTTTTTTTGTCCGACACTCTTTCGGTTCACCACAATTTCTCTGTCACTGAACTAATTAAATAAGTGTAACGATGTCAAAGCCCCGACCTCGAATAAAAATAAAAAAACAAACACATTTATATACTTGAAAAAACCAAAACAAAAAGCTATTTACTGAATAATGGTTTCAAAAATCCATATATTCCTTTCAAAAGGATAAGAAAATTAAGCTTCACTATAATATGTTCGACACACCCTTAGAGGTTATCTTTATAGCTTCATATATTTATTTATATATATTATGTATACATATTATATGTGAGGATGTTTTCCGAAAACCACTTGTTGAACTTAGGTTATAGTGTTGTGCAAGTTAAATTCAAATTTGCTATTGGGCAATTATAGGTACAGCTACTGTATAACATATAAAACGTCGTCGTCGTCGTTGTTGGTCGGTCATTTCTAACACTCTCATGGAAGCCACGAGGACAGTAAATATTTGGCCAGCTATCTCATTAATAACCTATAGCTCACCATCATGTTCACATTTTATAGCTTATTGCTGTTGTATGCCAGAATATATAACCGAACACTCCTTATGGACATGGACATGTGGCAGTTTGTCAAATAAAAATGTCCATTATACGAGTATGTACGTATACATTATTTAGGTAGGTACTATGTTTTCAATAATTTATCCTTAAACTCAGTAAAATTTGGTATTGATGATGTTTGCCTTGTGTGTGGAGCAAATCAGTAGAACAAAAAAAAAAAAAACTGTAACCACAGAAGTAGTTTTTTTTTCAATAAAATTGGTTTATTTTTATTAAGCTTTTGTTCTTTACTAACCGGCTATAGCTTCTTGAAGCTTAACATAGTTAAGTTTACTCATTACATTGAAGGTAGTTATTCTTTTAATGGAAGGGAAATTTTGTGGTTTTTTTTTCTGAAAATCTCTATATAGACAAATATTGGAAATTCTGCTTACAAATTGTAAAAGATTTAAGTTTTCATTTGTTTTTTTTTCTAAAAAATATCAAAATACTAAAATGGAATTTTGGAAAATATTAACTTTTTGAAATTATGTACTGAATTTTTCAGTACAAAGTTTAAGAACTTATAAAGTACTGAAACTTTGTTTTTAAGAATTTCGGAAAAGGTAGGTTGGGTACAGAAAGTCAGTTTTGATTTTTAGAAAAATATGAACCGAAGATTTTTTATTTACCAAAACTGAAAACATTTCATGTGGTTATTTTTGGCATATCAAAAAAATTTACAGCATCTGAAACTCAAGTTTTGAAAAAAAATGTCGTCAGACCCCACTGGAGTAGCGAGGGCTTTGGCTTTCGCGGATAGTGACTACAGTCAACGTTGGATTGCCCGGACACTTGACGTGCCTCGAACCACTATCCGGGATGCCATCAGACGATTTCGTGAGACTGGATCTTACACTAGGAGACCAGGCCAAGGCAGACATCGATGCACATCCACTCGAGACGACCGCTTCATCGTAAACAATGTGCTAAGAGATCGCTTTAGCACAGCTAATGAAGCTCGTGCTCGTCTCTTAGAAGTGCGAAATGTAAGTGTAAGTGAAAGAACAATAAAAAGAAGACTGGCAGAAAGAAACATTAAATTATTTCACCCTGCCCGAGCTCCCGAATAACTCCCACAGCATCGTAGGGCAAGACTTCGTTTTGTCCGAGAACATTTAAACTAGACTATTGATCAGTGGAAGAACGTGCTGTTCTCAGACGAGAGTAGAATAGTTTTAAGAGGACCAGATGGTCGTATGCGTGTATACAGACGACGAAATGAGAGGTTTGCTCCATGCGCCATAGCCGCAACAGTGGGATATCAGGGAGGCTCTATAATGGTATGGGGAGGCATTAGTTACGAGGCTCGTACCGAGCTCGTAGTCTTCGATACAGGAAGTGTGAATGGTCAGTGATAGGTTTAGGAAGTTCTTCAAGAACATGTGATAGCTTTTGCGCCATTTATTGTAGACTATTTTATTTTAATGCAAGATAACGCACGTTTTCATGTAACCAGATCTTTGACAGAGTATCTTGACGAAGTTGGTATTCAAACTTTACCATAGCCAGCACGCAGCCCGAATCTGAGTCCGATAGAACACATATGGGATAATCTAAAACGACGGGTTCGGGAAGGGATACCAGTGCCAACCAGCATTAGAGAATTGAAGATGGCTGTAGTAGAGGAATGGCACAATATCCCACAATCAGATATTCAGGATATAATGGATGGACTTCCAAATAGGCTCCAAGAAGTCATTAGAGCTCGAGGAGGAAATACTCATTATTAAAAAAAATCATATTTAATAAACGACAAAATAAAAAAAAAATAAAAAATGTTATTTCTATAAAAAATGAAAAAAGATCATTTACATTGATAAAGATCCATGTTTCTTAAACTTTAAATGGTAGTTTTTGTTACTCAAACCTTGCTCAAAATAATCCCTTCAAAAAATTTTCTTATTCTGAATCGATATTTACTAAAATCGTAAAATAACTGGGTGGGCGGTTAATTGTGCCTGTGAGTGTATTTAAATATACAGGGTGTCCCGTAACTCAAAGTCAAGCGGGTAACGGGTGATAGGGTAGGTTGTACCTGTTCTGGAAAAAATAAGAAAAAAAATCTATCTCGCTTGCTTAAGTAATAATAGCAATATTTAGAAAAATAGTGGAAATCGATACCCTAGACCACATTTTTAGGTACTGTGGTCACAAATTTCCGAATTTTGACGTGTTTATTTTTTTTACGTAATTCTAAATAACCATGCTATTGATTTCAATCACAAATTTAAAAATAAATATTGTAAGTTTCGAAAGAAAAATAAAGTTTGACTGAGTCATGTTTCAAAAAAAAATTTTAAGCTAACTTTGACACTTCATAATTAAAAAAAAATGTACTACACTACCTTGGCAAGTTTTTTAAAAAATTGGCGCGTTTCATCAGGATTTCAAAATGGTACAACACTTGCTACTTATTAATTCGTAAAAAATATTTTTCATTTTTTATTTGCAAAAAGGACCTCAGTTCACTTCAATCACTTTTACGAGAATAATGCTTTATTGTACTTAAAAACCAATTTTACCAAGGTGTACGTAACATAAACAGAGGCACTAGAATCAGACACTGTTTGCCATAAGTAAGAGTAAGACAGATCTACATTACGTAATATGGTACGCTACGATCTTCGTTCGGTACGCTACGTTTCTGGTTTTACTCGCAACATCTCACAATCGTGCGCTTTTGTGATACCCTGGACTCGATTATTGTTGTAAAAATTGTGTCAGTTATTATCTAGTAATAGGAACTAAAAACTTCCATATTTTCCCCAACATTGTTCTGCAAATATCGACTCTGGGAGCGTTTAGTCACGAGGTAGCAAACTTTGTACACGTTGCAGATGGTACGGGTGGAAGTAGTTTTGTTTTAAAATTCGATGAGCAATGCTTTTCGGTATTCCAGTGGATCGAAAGGTACCCAATTGTGGGGCGTCACTCATGACCACCGGGTGTTCATCTATGGACACCTATCATACTCGCAAGGACGATTGCCTTTAGTACTCGTATGGCGGCGCTGCAGATGGGAGACCCCAACGACATAACGACGAAGGAGTTTAAAATTAAATTGAATTGAATGTGATCCCAGCGCTTGATCAATGCGATTGAAAGATCCACTGGAATACCGAAAAGCATTGCTCATCGAATTTTAAATCAAAACAACTACCACCTGTGACCCGTATACCATATGCAACGTGTATACAAAGTTTGCTCCCTCGTAACTATACGCTCTCAGAGTTGATATGTTGGTAAAAATTTGTGAAGTTTTTAGTACCTATTAATAGATAATAACTAACATAATTTCCACAACACTTTTCGAGTCCAGGGTAACAAAAGCGCACGATTGTGAGATGTTGCGAGTAAAACCAGAAACGTAGCGTACCGAACGTAGATCGTAGCGTACCATATTACGTAATGTAGATCTGTCTTACTCTTACTTATGCCAAACAGTGTCTGATTCTAGTGCCTCTGTTTATGTTACGTACACCTTGTTAAAATTGATTTTTAAGTACAATAAAGCATTATTCTCGTAAAAGTGATTGAAGTGAACTGAGGTCCTTTTTGCAAATAAAAAATGAAAAATATTTTTTACGAATTAATAAGTAGCAAGTGTTGTACCATTTTGAAATCCTGATGAAACGCGCCAATTTTTTAAAAAACTTGCCAAGGTAGTGTAGTACATTTTTTTTTAATTATGAAGTGTCAAAGTTAGCTTAAAATTTTTTTTTGAAACATGACTCAGTCAAACTTTATTTTTCTTTCGAAACTTACAATATTTATTTTTAAATTTGTGATTGAAATCAATAGCATGGTTATTTAGAATTACGTAAAAAAAATAAACACGTCAAAATTCGGAAATTTGTGACCACAGTACCTAAAAATGTGGTCTAGGGTATCGATTTTCACTATTTTTCTAAATATTGCTATTATTACTTAAGCAAGCGAGATAGATTTTTTTTCTTATTTTTTCCAGAACAGGTACAACCTACCCTATCACCCGTTACCCGCTTGACTTTGAGTTACGGGACACCCTGTATAAGTTCAACAGTTAAAGTAGATTCGAAGACTGGTCGGGCTGGTGCGTCAGTATCCATACGCTCTACGTGTCTCAGCCATCTCAGCAGCTTTATTTTCAGCTTTTTGACTAGGTCGAAGATTGTAGAGCCCGTAAAGATCGTTGTTGAGTCTTCTCCTCCATTTCTCCTTCGATACACACTGAACCAAAAATTACCCAAAGTATCTTTCTTTCAAAGCACCCAAGCAAATTTCCATCCGTTTTTGACAAAGTCCATGTTTGTGCCATGATGATCAAGGTTTTATATAATGTCTTCTTGGTTCTTTGAGAGAGGGCTTTTCTGCTTAATGACAGGAATGATCAAGGTCTTTATATAATGTCTCTTTTGAGAGAAGGTTTTATAGCTTAAATGCCTTCTTAGCCCGAAGAAACAGCGATTGGCAAGAGCGATTCTACGTTTGATCTCTGTACTGATTTCATTTTGTGAGGTATAAGTCGAGCCAAGGTACTATTCAAAGTTATACTTATCCGCATCATGACGTTTTTCCCGAGTCGATGATGCTGAGATGACAACATATACTTTGTCTTGTCCTCATTAATGGTAGAACTATAATAGTCGGAAGAAAATTCTCTCAGTTTACGCATGGAGCGGTCAGTGAGCGCTCTTCACTACCGAAAGCAAAAGTTAACGAAAATTGGTCGAAACGAAGCAAACCTCAATTATGGGCACGTCATATGAATTCTTTGTATTCGTTTCGTTTCGTACGACCACTTACGTCGGTATCCGATCCGACTTTTATATAGTTCTACCCAGGGTTACCTCTGAATATTTTCAAGAGGAGTCAAAAAAGGAGTCCTGGGTGAAAAAAAGAGTCCTCTTTAAACTTCAAATAAAACACCATAATTCAAAGAAATTTAGTTTTCAACTTTATTAACATAAGGCTCCTCTTTTATACAATATAAAAAAGTTCAAAAATAACCATATTTTCCATAAAAATCGTATATTAATAATATTATAATATTAATCGTATATATTAATTTTCAATAGTCAGTATAAGCAGTGAGTTAGTACTTTTGCTAGATTTAAAAGACTGAAAAAATTGCAGTATTTCTGTTACAAAAGTGGTAAATGAATGGAAAAATTCACTTTGACATTTTGTCATTATCATTTTGTTTTACAGAAATACTTCCATTTTTTTTGGCAGTGTAAATCCAGAATTAATCTCCATGCAAGCTGTTGGGCGGTCGGGCCGGGTGTAATAATACACGTAGTCGAAAACAGCACTAAAATCGTTGTTAAATTTTATTAGTTTACAATACAAAAGATTTAAAAATTTAATAAATTCTTATATTTGTGCAATAAGGCACCACCCGTTTGCTCAAAGGGCTTAAGTAAAAAGAAAATTTTAAAGTTAAATGATTTAATGAGAAATGGCAAATAAATGAAAATGAATGTAAGAAAACATGAGAAATGTCAAATGCAAAAAATAGTTCAATTCGTTAAGTTTATCATTCGTGGTGGAGAATAATTGACAGCTTACACCGCAACACAAGCAGAAAAATTACAGTAAAATAATAAAAGAAATGGTTGAGAGCTATTTTGAATCAATAAAAGAAATAGTCTGTGTGTGTTATGGATGTGAATATTATGGTATCTGTGACAGATCCAAAAAGTAAACTTTCATAGAATATTTGAAATGGCACCGTATAAAAATGGCGTTATAAAAAAGGGTTGAACGAATTCATTTCGAAAGTATAGGTGTATTCTCTTTATATGTTATTTGTTGGTTTACAAAAATTCCCCACTTTTAAATTCTGAATCAAATTAAAAAATTTTTCAAAAAGATCCGAAGTCCCGAAGGTAATACTACGTTCTCACCAAAAGTTAATCTCGTTAAGATTTAATAAATCATAGGAAGTGTTTTCAACGCACAAAAAGATTTAAAAGGAAATTAACTTTGACAGTACTTTTCAAATTGTAAATTTTGTTTTATTTTTTCTTATAAAGTAGAAGTTCAATTTGTATCAAACGATGAAAAAAAATAGATTCTCGAAAATGTTCGCTCGATTCTCTAATATTGTACTGGATATTGTGATAGGGGAATAGGTGTGTGCGATTTGTGAAATTATTGGCCCTATGAAGATTTAACAAGATTAATTTCTAATCTTCTTGATTTGAAGATTAAATTGTATGGTAAATCTTTGAAATTTGAAGTAGATTTAGAGTAAACCTACTTAAATCTCGGTTTAGCGGTCGGTGAAAACGTAGTATAACGCTGCTGAACAGATCACAGAAATGAAAAATAAAAAAAAAAAACTTGAAAGGGAACGGTAAGAATGAAGTTTTAAGAAAAATGTTGAACGAATTCGTTTCCAAAGTATTCGATTATATAATATTTTTTTGGTGCATTTACAAAAAAGAGTCCAAATTTTAAAAAGGAGTCAAATTTCAAAAAGATGAATCCTGGAGTCCCAGCGTTAAAAAAAGAGTCAAAGTGACTCTAAAGAGTCCCGAAGGTAACACTGGTTCTACCTTAGCAGTCAAACCAATTTTTGCCGCCTCCTCTTCAATATTTGCAAATGCGCCAGTATTTTGATGTACGATTAAACAAAATATACTTATTAATTATTTTAAATGTCTTAGTAAAATTTTATTAAATTGAATTGAAATCAAGCTTTCGGCACACAAAGCAGGCGAAGCATGTCGTCATAAACATGGGTACGGTACTGCACTTGATTGCTGCTTGTTTACAGCTCACATTGGTTTCAACAGGCAATCGCACACGAATCTTAAGTTGAACGTACTCTTCACAGTACAAGCATAACTGGATTACATCGGCATTCGATCGGTATAGGTGGAGAGACTTTTTGAAGGAGGCTAGTACCAGATTTGTACTTGTATTTGATTTGTCTTTTTTGGCTTTTAATCATTTTTACTCCTACAGTACTCTAAAAACCGTCGATTGGCTTTTCCGAATAATCATGTCGATTATGGAATCCGCAATACTTGATTCGCAGGGATGCTTAGTACAGTGTTCTTTTCACGACAAATGAGTAGAGAAAAAAGAGTGTACTGCTCTGCGAATCACTGCGGATGCAGTATCGCGGATTCCATAATCGACATGAATGTTTTCGAAGTGGTTTTCTGTTTATAATTTCATAAAGAAGTAAACAAAGAACACACACGTACATATAAAGTTTTTCGTTGGATTAATTGTCAGAAGTGAAAAATGCTTGGAGAAACCATTTTGTTAAATGGCAGCATTCGGTAGTGTGGATGTAAATTTAGGAAGTTGATGTTTTTTAGTAGTAGTAGATCAGTCCGAAAATCCAATCAAAAATGCCAAAAAATTTAACATTTATTTAATTTTTTAGGTAAATATTATAAATAAAGCTTACTTAAAAATTCTTTAATAAACAAATTGAATAAAATTACATACTCTCAACAAAACAAACAGCAGGGAAGAGTAAACACACATTTATGTCAAGTCAATAAACAGAATTAAAGTTTCAATCATTTTCACTTTTTTTTTAAACCCGTGGGTTGTAATGACCCACAAAAATCATTTTGGTTTCCAGCTTTTAAATTTCGAAAAATTTGTTCAGTTGGCAACCGTAATTTTTTGTATTACACACAATAATTGTTTTTTTTTTTCTTATTTCATTTTTATTACATTTATGTAGGTTTATGTACAATATACTGTACATGTATATGTATGTATACAATACATATAACTATATATCTGCTTATTGACTCCAGCCTATTAGGTGTGGTGGGACTTTAATTTGGAAGGATTTAATAATATTATTTTATTAAGGAGGTATATACGTTGCTCGTTGAAATAGAAAACCAATTTACAGGAAACAAGGAAATTAAGGAGGTCGTCATGGATCCAGGTCAAACTCACCTCTGTATATAAAATTGGTTATGTGTGAATAAATTTAAGATTGCTTCAATTAGTGAAATAGAATTGAATGGGCAATAAAAAATATTATGGTCTAAATAAGTGGGTATAAGCCAAAAACACCTCGTTCTAAAAATAGAATCATTCATTTAATTTTATACTACAAAGGTAAGTAAACATTTAACAGATTATAAGGAAACTCACGCTAAAGATGTTTCCAATTGACTTAAAATATCAAAAACACCTACTTCAAATAGCTAGCTTAATTAGATCATTTATAATATAGTAGGGGTCAGCTCTTATTTTTATACACAGCAGGGTGTTTCTATAACCTATTTAAATACTTAGAAAATAAGTTTTGACCAGACAAAAATTGTATTTAAGTATAACCGTTGTTATTTTATGCAACCGAGCCTCATAAGAGCTTGTGTTTTCCAATATTGAATATTCACCCCTGTTCTGAATTTCTAGCGGTCATAAAATCCTATCGTTTTCAAACTCAAGGTGTTTTGAAATGGGAGCGTATCGGAATCCCTCTTTTTAAAATCCCGTTTTTCGAAAATCCCGAAAAAAAAGTTTTAAAATCCCGTCTACTAAAATACCGTTTTTTTTAAATCCCGTCTTCTAAAATCCCGCTTATTCATAATCCCAATGTATTAAAATCCCGCTTTTAATTTCATAATGAAATAAGTCCCAAATGAACTAACTCCCAAATTTATGAACTAAGTCCCAACGAAATTTTGGTGGGAGTTAAAACAAGTAGTTTTAATTGATAAAGCGGGATAATAAGAAACGGGATTATAAAAAACGGGATTATAAGAGACGGGACTATAGAAAGCGGGATCTTGAAAAAGCGGGATTTTAAAAACAGGATTATAAAAAGCGGGATTTTAAAACCGGGATTTAAAAAAACGGGATTATAAAAAGCGGGATATCGAACCCAACCCTTTTGAAATACTTTCGCTTTCAATACTTGCGGTTTGAGTGTGCTTTGATATTCGATCGGATTAAAAATTCTTGACGTTTGGAATTTTCATATCCGAATTGGAATTGGCAATTGGCAAAATTTGAAAAATGTTTTTAAAAAGTTAAGGTAGGCTACTATAATATTCTTAGTTTTTTTTTATTTACGTAATTTTTTTTTAAACAAATTTGAATTTAATTGATTTCGAAATAAAACAAGGTCTGAATACTGGCTAAGGGGCTGGTTATACCGATCAGGAAAATGCATCAGGAAAAAAATTTCTTTTGGATAATTTAATACTTTATAATAAACGAGTTATTCTTGTATAGTTTATCGGAAACGGCTCCGACAATTTGCATAAATCAGTGAGCGTTCTCTTTTATAAGTAGGAACAACATTTTAAAAGAAATATGTAGACTTCGCCTACTGCCACACCCACTTTTATTAGTTTTTGGTTTCTCGAAGACAATTAGAAATTTTCAGTTTATTTTTAGATATGAACAAGAAAAAAATTGAAAATTGATTTTAATAAAATCCGCCAATGTCACGACTACTTTTATTATTTCTATTTCTCGGAAGCTACTCAAACTATTTGAGTAAAAGTTTTAGAGTTCATTCTTATGAGTGAGAAAAATTGAAAAACAAAAAATATCCGAAACGGATCCAACGATTTGCATGAAATTGGCTTCAGCGATTTGGATGAAATTATCAGGAAGTGTACTGATAAGCAAGAACAAAATAAAAAAAAAATTGGAAAAACCGCCCACGCCCTTACACGCCCACTTTTGTTGTATCACCCAGGCCCTTAACTAAAGGGGCGCTAAAGCAACAGTTCTAACCATCTGGAGGAAATTTTGTATTTAATATATGCAAGTGGAGGAATCTCCAAATGTAACTCCACATATTTATCTCCACCAAATTTATCCAAACATATGTCGATGCATCAATGTATCTCCACATGCGTGCAGGTATTTCCACATGTATCTCCACATTATGTCAAACTGTCTACATATTTATCTCCACGTACATAATATGGAAGCATCTCCATTGAACGCATTTATAAAGTGAACAAATTTAATGGATGACATATGTTGTTTTCTATTAACTGCCATGTCTATATTTCTCATACATATTTCACTTTTTTCAATTAGAAAAAGCCGAGCGAAGCTCGGTCTCCCAGGTACTACTTTATAATACGAGTCGATGATAAATTACTCGAAATATCTTTTTCATAAAAAAAATTTTCATTGGAGGACGTATTTTGCCTTAAAAATGCATTTATTGATTTTACTGATAGGAATTCCATACGGAAAACGAATTTCAATCAGTAAAATTAGTAAAAGCTTTTTTTCGAAAGTATAATTCCTCAAAAGAAAATTTTGTTTATGAAAAATATATGTCTAGTGATTTATCATCGTTTCGTATCTTTTTTATATTTCAAATCGTATGATGAAACATTAAAATATCCGAAAGGAAATTTTTCCTGATGCGATTTCCTGATCGCTATAACCAGCCCCTAACCTGAAAGTGAAAATCAGAACCCTTTTTTTGAATTCGTGCGCAAATTTATTTTGCTTACGGATTTGATTTGGAACGGAAATCAGAACAGAGGTGATTATCGAGATCTATCCGCAAATTTAAAACAGAGAATCTGGTTCGAACATTTTTTTTTATTGAATAGAGAAAGTCATGTTACCTTTGCATTGATACATATTTAAAAATATTTGTACACTTTTTTTTTTTATTTTCGAAAAAAATCATGGGCCAACCCATTTAAAAAAAAAAATATTTTTTCAGCTATCTTTCCGAAAATCATCGAGATATTCATTTAAGGAAAGTTCTGTTGAAACACTTCCTTCACCTATTAACCAAATTTCTTTCGATATCTGGTTCTCAGCATATTTCCGTTCAAAGTGAAAAAAAATTACGAGATCTGGTTCACATAATATTTCCGTTCAAAGTGAAAAAAAAAAATTACTATAAAATTTGAACCCAGATATGTGTCGCGGTGGTAACTTCACACACTATAATTTTAATTAGATATATCTGAAGATTTTTATATTTTCAGAAAAACAAAATTTTCCGTAACGGATACAAAAATTGTGTGGCAGGTACTATTATTTTTGATTTTCCAATTTATTTTGATTCTTAAAGTTTAGAGCAATAATAAAATTATCGGAGTATCCTATCTCCCAAAGACGAATACCTTTTTTCGAAGTGTAGTCCACGCAATAAAGAATTTGACTCGGACAAAATCGAAAGGAAAGTATTTCGGTGTATAGCCTCCTCATGGCGTTCTTAAGGAACTGTTTAGCGCCACTAAAAATTTTACGGGGGGTTGAAGGCCCCCCAAAATAGTTTTTCAGGAATAACTCCCAAATGGTAAGTTGTAAAGAAAAAAATGTTAAGGACAAATTTGTAGCTAAGAAAATTTCCTATAAAAAAGATTAACATAATTTTTTTTCATAAAAATATAATCGTTCTTGAAATAAACCAATCGGAAAAGTAAATGGTTTTACTTTTCTATAATATACTGGGGGGGGGCTTAGTTAAAAAAATGTGCATTTTGTGATAAAAGCATACTTTTTTTTTTGTTGGTACATTATATGAACATGATTTTAAGATGTTGGTCCACTCTATTTGTCCACCCCTTTAGGTGGGAGTGGCAAATTAAAAAAAAAAAATATTGAAAAAATAGAAAATGAATACAAAAACACAACGGCAACACTTACAATATCATGTTTTAGATTTATTAAAGCCATAAATTAATTCTTTAATTATGTTTTTAAATGAAGTTAAGCTTGACCGGTTTAATTTGATGCTTCTGAATAATAGTTTAAAAAATTCCTTTGAATATTTTTTTTTTGGTACATGCAGAAGACAGATTCGTGGAAAGTGCGAATATAGAGATTTTTTGTTTGTTTAGAAAATTTTTGAAATTTATTTTATTTCTAATCTGTTTTTCTGTTCTTTGAGAAAGACCTAATAAATTCTTACTTTCTTTTGTAAAGAGAAGTATTTTATTTGTAAGGAATCTACAAAAACAACATGCAACACTTAAAGCAAGAACGGCATTAAAATAAGGGCCGATGATTCCACCCGGGTAATCATGTATCCGGGTACCTGGTTACCTGGGTTGCTTGTACCCGTGTATTAGAGTATTATGGGTATTAACCGGGTAAATGATTACCCGAGTGGAATCATCAGCCCTAATTCAATGTCTCTAACATCTTGATAAGACATAAAATTAATTAGTTCAAACTTATGGCTGTGGTTCGCTACCAGTTCCTATTTTTGCTTCCTCTAATTAAAATTAGCCTGATTGGTGGCATGTATGAAAAATTCAAACATTATGTAAATTTTCTATAGTTTTTTAACGCATGTTAGCTGGAAGGCGCTGCAACCAAAGAGACTTCAGCAACTCGTCATCCATTTTTGAACCTGCTAAGTGTCACATTTCTCGCAGAAATTGAGATGGCTTGCGGTCGCCCAAATAAATCTCCTGCAAAAGTTTTCGCAAACGATGATGGTCTGAGTCAGTGAATCATGAGATGAGCTGCCTTTTTAGGTTGTCGTACATATTTTCGGCTGGAGGGTTCAATAAAACGTTGCTCACCTGTCCTTAAACACTGCTTTCTATTGCCGCAATGACGGTGTGATATTTTCTGCTATCCGACACAACACGAGCCATGAAATACTGCGATTCAACCTGAATAAACCACAGCTCTGGTTTTTCTTTCCAGAAAGGAGGAACTTTTACAGTCACTCTGGCCATCTGAGACACCTCTGGCGGTGAAAGTTGTGTGGAAACATGCGCTGTGTCAGATGGAGGGACGTCCGTAGGCATCGTAGTCGTATTATTGTCTTTTTTTTCGCTCATATAAATTGATTGATTAAGTGTGGTTCTCGTCTACGTCAGGGTCACCACTTTAGTGATTCTAGCCAAATAAAAGAAAAGATTTCACTAAACTAAACTTTATTATAGAAATTAAATTAAATATAAATTTTGTTGCGTTGAAGGTGATTGGATTGTGGCTGATCTCGTCGATAGCAGGAACAGAAAGAGAATGGCAGAAAGCACATTGCCGATAATCTGTCAAACTAATTTTATGTCGTTCCTCAAGTCAAGTTAATAGTGTTGCTGTTGAACACGTTCTGTCCACTGTCTACTGTCCGCTGTTGAGTCCGCCACAGTTTGGTTTGATGAAATATTAACAATGACAACCAAGAAGATATTCGTAAAACTGAACCTTCACATGATCACTCCCACTGGAAATAGCAGAAATAGATGAAAAAAAAGAATATAAATACAAGTTTCTTGATGAAAAGTTCCGTGAATCATTTATTGATTGTCTTCTATACATGGGTGATTGGTATAAGGTGCACTAAAAAGTCAGAGTGGGTAGGTTGTGTTAAGACAAACATCCTATGGGAGGAGGGTCTATTTCCCCCGTTTAGGCTGTAGGGGCAATTTTCTTAAAAATTAAAATTAAATTATTTAAAAACAACGGTTAAATCTACAATGCCTTTTCATTTTAAATAAAGTTGTGTTAGTGAATAGTTTTTGAAAAATTAATTTTCAAACTTGAAATTTTGAAAAGAAAAAAATAAAAAAAAGTTTCAAACAAATTTTTTTTTAATTTTATGTAATAAAGTATGTATTTATAATTTTTGTTTTCAAAATTCAATGCTCTTATTAATTTTTAATAAAAAACAGAAAACTGGATGCTAAAATGTATCTTAGGTTTTGAGAAAAAAATTTGTTTGAATTTTTTTTTAATTTCAAAATTTCGAGTTTGAAAATTAATTTTTCAAAAACTATTCACTAACACAACTTAATTTAAAATGAAGAGATTTCTGGTTTTCCAAAAAGGTATAGCATGACATTGTAAGTTTTACTGTTGTTTTTAAATAATTTTTCTTCCGTTTTAAGTCAATTTTTTAGAAAATTGCCCCTCCCGCTTAAACGGAGGGAAATAGACCCCCTCCCTCCCACATCATTTTTTTTCTTGCCTCAACCCAACCTACTTACTTAAGCTTTTTGGTGCACCTTATACCAATCATCCTGTATATTTAAAAAGACCTTTAGATCGAAAAACCTTGTAAAAAGGAGCAATGTTATAGCTAGGTATAAGTGCAGTAACTTAAATTTTCAACACTTTACCACCTCATATTTAAAGAGGAATAATTATACGTGCTATCGATTTCTGTATTTAATTTTCTTTTGGTAAGTTTTTATCTATCTTATAGCTTATAAAATGCCTTAAATCTCTATCATAGATATATTTTTCACATTAAAGTTGCTATAAACCTATACCTAAGGAGGAGGAACTTTTTAATCCTACATACAACTGATGTTAACATTGTTCTGAACATAAAGCTAACGATACCATGGATTTACCTATAGTATAGTATATCGAATAAGTAGTCTCAAGAAATTTTTTTAATATTAAAAAAAAAAAAACAGTAAATCCATTGTTTAAATTTTTTTTGTGGAAATGAACTGGATTAGAATAACTAATTTCAATTAGACTACGGTCGGTAGCCTACAGCAGATTTTTTAATGCTAAAGGTAACCAAGAAATGATTATGTTTTAAGAAGTATCCAGAGTCAAGGTGATAATATATATAGGTTTTCTGGTGCAAAGTGGCACCTTTACCGAAAAAAGTGCACAACAAAAGGACCTTTTTAAAAACTTAAACCAAAAATTTAAAAAATATTATTTTACAATAAAAATTAAAATACAAAATTGTTTTTATTTTTATTAATTTTATTACACTTATTTTCACAACTTTATTTTTATTTTTATTTTTATTTTTATTTTTATTTTTGTTTTTATTTTTATTTTTATTTTAAAATCTTGCGACGTGTTTCGGAGTGTTTAGTCCATCCTCGGGCAAAATAAAAAAAAAAAATTATAAATTATAACACAACTTGGAGACAACAAAGCCAACAAAAATTAAATATATTGCTTTCCTGACTTTGAATAAACATATATGATTTATGAAGATACAAATAGTAGAAGTTCTATGTACCACCGTATATTGAATTGAATATTTGTATCTTTTTAAAGGGTGTCCCAAAATTTACACATCAGGAAGTAATTTTGATAGAAAACATGGGTTTTAAATTAGAATTGAATTTTTTTATTGATTCATAAAATATAAGATAGGAGATTATGTATGAAATAAAATACCGTCGACATCCTTTTGTATCTTTTTTTTTCTACACAATAAAATTGGTGCCTTGAAATGTTTTAAGTTCCTCTATACTGATTGTATGCAAGGCAAACATCGAGGATTTTTTACTCATATCATTCATGCCACTCATATCGACTCTACTGCAGCTCGTCGTCCGTTTTTTGTTGCATTTTTTTTAGATTTTTGTGTGACTTTTCTCAGAATTAGATTTTTTATTCAATTTTTTCGTTTAGTTTAAGTGGGAAGCTAAAAACTAGAAAATGTTAAATATTTTGATTTTTGACAAAATGAATTTTTTGGTTTAAATTTTTAGTTTGAAAATATTTTCAATTTTTTTTTGTGAAATTCTTCTCACGACGAATGATGATGAGTGATGACAATAGCATGTAACATTTAAGTTATGTAACCATGTGCTGTCGGTCAGGCGATTGTGGTTGTCCTAAATATTTGTCACATATTCACGCAGTAGAAATTGTTGGGATACGTGTTGTCACATCAAATCATTGTCCTCAATAATTTTATATTTTCCAAAAAGTTGTGTGTACATATTTTGTTTATACACTTTTTCTCACTTAAACTATGTGCAATGTTACAAACTTACATACTACACGTAACCGCAATTACTTGTTTCGTCGTTAATTTGTTAAAAACAGAAAATTTATTTTTTATTTTGAACAACAATTATTATGAAATTATATATTTTGTAATTTTAAGGAAAACAGATACAAAATGGAATTGCATACACTTATGAAAGCAATAAATAAAAGATACAAAATGTATCTTATAACACAAATTTCTTTCGGTGCCAAAGTTTTCCTTTTTTTATATTTTCTAAGAATTACTAAATACCAATTTATAAACGTGATTAATTTAAGATTCATATTCTGAAAGTTATTTTCTGTGTTTTTAATTTAACATATTCCTTCTTTATTAAAACAAAAAAAGATAACATAAAACAAAAGTTCTTGAATACAAAATTCTTCGGAAACAGTAAGTAATAATTTAAATAGCAAACACCTTTTTTTGGTGCATATCTACGGTAAGAATAATTTTTATTCTCAAAAAAAAAATAAAAATATGTATTAATAGACTTGTAGATGAGTATATTTTTTTCTTTAAAAAAAGGTCACAATAAAAAAAGAAGGTAAACTAATTGAGAGATTTAATAAATTGATTAATTAAATAAAAGTAGACTCCTTCTTTTAACATCTTTCTTTTCTTGGCTATTATATAAGAATTGGATATATTACAAGGATAATCCTTATTAATGACCTCATTAATGTTATACTTAATTGGAGTGTTTTTATTGCGAGTGGAGTATATAAATAAGAAAAAAGAGGTTTAAAATTGTTGCACCCTCTTTCTTAAAAAAAAAAAAAAAATATACATATATATTTTAATTTCAGTTGCGAAAAAAGTTTTAGAGTCATAAAGTTCTAGCTAAGGTCGTATTATTTGTAAAGAATTCATTTATTTTTATATGTACAATATAAAAATACATAGCTGTCTATTTATGTTCGCACAAAAATAATGTTTCTTAGGCCGTGTCCGAATTGCGTTAAAATTTTCTACCACTGGTTATATTTTGACGTTTGGTTAAAATGGGATATTTTTTTTTATTTTTGCTGTCCGAACTGGATTAAAATAGGATGGGTTAAATGAGATTTTTAGTTAAAATTCCCGCAAGATTAAAGAAATTTCCTTAACCACAAATGTGTTTTATTATTCCAGAAAATAAATATTTTATACAAAATCCAGCTTGAAATGTAAAAAAACATAAATTCAACGCGAATAAAGTACAAATTTCTTAATTTGATTTATACTTTTAAAGGTTTTGCATCGATTATATCCCAAAACAATCCTATTGTATATTGCTTGATTATTCAGTCAGCGAACACTAGTTCACAGCTGTCGACAAACTAAAAAAAAAAAAAAAAAAAAAAAAAAACAACAAATTGACATTAATTAACAATTTGAGGAAGTCTTTTATATTTTTTAAAATATCAGCGTATTATTATGAGGACTGCAATAACACAGCAACGACTACGCGAGGTATGCACATGAAAATTCAAAATTCAGAACATTGATTATTTCCATTGTTGCACTTTTAAAAATAATTTCAAATTCAATTTTCTCTCTTTCTTGAGAAACGTCAAACTTTAACGAATAGTGTCAAATTTTAACCTGCTCTGGAGCTGGGTAATTTTTAACCCATTTTATTCACCACGCTAGTACAAAAAAATTATTCTTTTTGATCAATTGAAAATGTGGAGAGTCTTCCCAGTTTCCTTTTGGTTGAAACAGTTTATACATATATTGTTTTCTTAATGTCCTCCTTAGAATTTTCAAGCGCATTAAAGTCTCGTGCTGTGATAAGAAACCACGCTATATAGACTTCAAGGCTCTTCCATATCCTCTGACTATTCGGTTTGCTCTCTGGTTATCGAATTTCTAAGATTCAACAATTTGACCCAAAACACACGAAAAAAATTATAAAAATTTTTCGTAAACTTAATAAAGCCAAGTCAATTTTTTGGTGGACCTTTTTAGGAACATGAAAGATTTTGTTTATAAAATTTTAAACAAAGGTTTAATATAAAATATTTTAAGTAGAGTAATATTGAAACAACTCTAAGTTATGAGAGAAATTTATTATTTAATGATTACTGACTAAAATTTGGGAGGTTTACTTGGCAAGTTTTCTTTTTGTAACGCACAATTCAAAACGTTTAGAAAACTTGACCCCCAAATTTTGGCCAGTAATCGCATTGAATTATAAATTTCTGTCATAACTTGGAGTTGTTTCAATATTACTCTACTTTAAATATTTTATATTAAACCTTCATAAAGATAGAACTTTGTTCCCTTTAAATGCACCACAAGTTCTATATATCGCTGTTCGAAATGACATGATTCTGTGGTGTCGGGAAGTGCTCCATAATTTTGATGATCTGTTAGTGAGTCAGTCAGTTATATACGTTTCTTGCGATTTTTGAAGTCCTATATCTCACGAACCACTTATGTTAACGAATTGAAATTTGATGAGGCGCCTGTGTACCCAACACATTGCTGCTAAGCAATTTTTCTCAATTTTAAGTTTCAAAATTTTTTTGGTAATGAAGTTAGAGGGGGGTTGAAAATCGCCTAAGTTTGTTTCTGAAAAAAGGATGTAGTGCCAGAACATGACTGGGCACTACCTTGGCTTTTGATCATAGGCATAGGCATCTTTAGACATTTGGAAGTCCTGGGTCCAAACCGATATGGGGGCCCTCTGCACTTTAAACATTTTTTTTTTTTTTAGTTGTGATCCATTTCCTAAGGTACTTTTTTAAAAATGACACAAGTGGTTTTTTAGTTTATAAGTGAAAAGTTATTGGACCACAATTTTAAACAATATTCTAGGTCTAAAACTACCAATGAGCTGAAAATATTGAAAAGAGCAAAAACTTCAAATAAATAAATGTTACAAAAGAAGGCGAGCATTTTACTCCTTAGTTCGGTTTTTATTCTTTTTAATTTAGAAAAAGAACGCTCCCCACTGCAATTTGTCACCATCATGGATACAAAGATTCTACAGACTATTTCTACATTTGGAAAAGTATTTTCAATTCTGTCCATTGTTAAAAGATCATTGTTTTGAAATTGTAATTGCATCTTCACTTTCAGATGTCTGGACTTCTTTTAAATACTCCACTGAATGCATACATTCCAATTCAAGCTCATCTGCACTTATGTCCTTGTGGTAAATTTTAACAAATTCTGGGCATCGTTTTTGCAATTCTTTTGAATTTAAAGTTATTAAGCGATTCAAAAAACCAAATAGTTGACTGTTTTCATTATAAGAATAAAATTTAGAGGGAAATTGGAGGGAAAGTTGGTACTTTAAGCTTGTCTTTGCCATAGAGCTGAACAAATGGCGCAGAGCCATCAAAAAATGTTATTCGTGAACTTCTTGGGCTTTTTCTTTGCGAAAGGTCTTTAAACTCAGCTTGTGAGTTTTGATTTTAAGCTAGCGATTCAAAATTTTCAAATTTATCCCTTAAAAAATTATTGAAATTGTAAAGCGAAGCTAACAAATTCGATGCAACATCAATTGTTTATTTTCATATATTTAGAAGGAAGTGACCAAAAAAGCCAGATTTATCAAAAACATCAATTGTTATGGTTTCTTTTTGAAGGCTTTGTTTGTTTTGTCGATTCTTTTTAACATAGTACTCCATAGTTTCCCACATCCTGTGGTCTATTTCACCAAATTACAAGTAAAATTACAAATTTGTATTTGTTGATTACATTTACAAATTTGTTTACAAATTTTCTGTTTCACAAGTTACAAACTTAATGCCAACAAATTTGTAAACAAAAAAAAAATTAAGGGAAATTGTATTTGTTATTTACAAATACAAAAAAAGAACCGTTTCACCATTTAATTTGCAAAGTTTGTAAACAACAACTGTTTTTCACAAATGTGTAAGCAATATTAAAGAACCGTTGAAAATACTATGCGTTGGCCAAAAGAATACGAAAGCATTCGTGATGCGTGATATAACTATCGGTGCTACTATACCTTCGACATTTTTAGGTTTGAAATCCGATTTCTTTCGAAAAATACAAATTGTTTTTAAATCGACAGACGATCTTTTTATTGTAAGAAATTTTCAGTAACTGAACAAATTTGTAAAATTTCTTGATTTCGTGAAACACAAACTTACAAAAAAATATGAATTTTAACAAATTTGTACTTGTTAGCAATAAAGAAAATTAACTTTTGGTGAAACGGTAATAATGAAATTTCTACAAATTTCCCTTTGTAAACTACAACTACAATTTTGTAGCACAAATATTTTGTGAAACAGAATAAATCGATTTTTCTACTAATTTGTTGAAAAAGTGCTATAGTAAATTACAATTTGTAAGATGGTGAAATAGGCCACTGATGGTACTATAGAAAAGTATATGCATACAATGCTATTATTCCGAAATTGTTGGAAGGATTTTCACGAGTTGGCATCTGTACAGCAGAGAAACTGTAGAAGAATGCCAGAACTGTGCCCTTATTTGGCACATGTTGGTTACTTGTCCCATCTCCAAATGAATAAATGATCCACAACTTATTGATCAACAACTCGCTGAAATCTTAGATCCAGCCATAAGGTTGCAACATCACTTCGCAATAAATTTAATGGTATTTAGATCTAAACGCTTTTGTATTTGAAATCTAAATTTTTCTATTTTTATGTAATATCCAAGAGTCATATTTTTGATAATTCTGTGTTGAAATGTACTTGAATTATTTGCTCCTTTCAAAAGATGCCACCATATGGCCCCGTTGCCCTGATGTCTTCATCAAAAATATAGTTTATCAATTCATTTTGTAAATTATTTAGTTATAAATAAATAAATAAGTAAAATATAATACACAAACCATTGGGAAGTTTTGCAAAGAAATTTTTAGGGATATTTTCGTTTGGAGTGAAAAAAAGGGAACACAAACCACTTTGGTCATATCACAACAAATAAAATACAACACCTACTAATTATAACACATATAACGGGTGATTTTTTAAGAGGTTTAGAACTTTTTTAAAAAAAAAAACACAAAAAATTCGAAAAAATGAATGAAATATTTATTTGAATCGATAGTTTGAACCTTGCAATTTAATGTTTAAAGATAATTTCATGCAAATGTTGACCGTGGCTGCGTCTCAGGTAGCCCATCCGCTGAGTCCAATTTTGGCATACTCTTTCACACATATCGGCCGGTATCTCACGAATGAATGCATGGATGTTGGCTTCCAGTGCGTCAATCGAAGCGGGCTTGTCCCTATAGACATTAGCCTTGACATACCCCCACAAAAAATAGTCTAATGGTGTCAAATCGCACGATCTAGGCGGCCAATTGACCGGCCCGAAACGTGAAATTAACTGTTCACCAAACTCGCCTCGCAATTGCGCCATTGTTTCGCGTGCTGTGTGGCATGTGGCACCGTCTTGTTGAAACCACATATCATGCAAGTCAAGAACTTCCATTTCGGGCAAAAAAAAGTTTGTTATCATCGCTCGGTAGCGTTCACCATTGACAGTAACGCTGCGATTCGCATCATCTTTGAAGAAATATGGCCCAATAATGCCGCCGGCCCATAAACCGCACCAAACAGTGGCTTTTTCGGGATGCATTGGTAGCTGTTGCAATGCTTCTGGCTGATCTTCACTCCAAATGCGGCAATTGTGCTTATTTACGAAGGTCGAGAATGCCGACCATAAAATGGAAGCAGCGCGCGATGAACATTTCGAACCGAGCACGAATTTTGATAGTAAAATTCAATAATTTGCAAGCGTTGTTCATTTGTAAGACGATCCATGGTTAGATTGCAAACCAAACTGAAGCTGTTTGACAGTGACACAAGGTACTAAACACACGTCAGCTGTCAAAACCAGTGTTGCCAAAACCAAACCAGCTAAAAAATCACCCTTTATATATATACGCAATCAAGTCATGTCGCCTTGAAAAAAAGTATTATGAAAAAAGACTGCAAGTATGTATCTAACGAACAAAGTTACATGTTTGCAAATTTACATGTTCATGGATGTGAATATTATCTTTGATTTCAATTTGTATATCCTTTTGTTTGGCGTAAATATGACCCTTTCTTTCCTTAAACACTTAGAAAGGTACAATTCACCCTTACAATTAAGTTGAGATTGTATAAAATATATAGGTACATTATGTAGATAATGTATTAACAAAATGTTGATTAAATTTGTAACCGCAATGTTAATCACTTGAAATAAACTCAGTCGCAATATTGCAAATCTTTACTATCAAAATCGGATGGGGGACCCTGGCCCATGCCTATAAAGACGCCTATGCCTTTGATACATATACTATATTAAATATCTACACTTATTAAATTCTAAAATTTGCTGTCATAAAATTCACTTTGATACTGAGCTGCCGAGAGGGGTGGTTGGATTTCAGAGTCTATAGCTTCTGTTTGTTTCCTTTATATTTATATGTATAAACTTTTCTGCCAATCAATTCTATCTAAAACACAAATAAAACATAAAAAAGAACTTCAATATGCGGGTTCTTGTTACTTTTATGCCATTTTATCCTAAATCCTCTAAATTTATTCCCAAAGTTCCTTGATTAATAAGCTGTTTAAATATTTAGGTACACATATGTATGAATGTATATAAAATTCCTTAAAAGCATCCTGTTGGTAAATCCCCACAATTTGGTTACATTAAAGTCTCACCATACAAACTTCTAAGTACTGTATGTACATAATATTGTATATGTAAACGAGAGAATAAATTAAATCAATGCGCCATGAAGAACAGAATAGAGAAGATTTATAAGGTTCTTCCTTTCCGTTTATGGCTATCATATACCTTAATCTTACATACATATATACATATCATATTTGATATGTTAATATACGTATGCTTCCCCGAAGTAGTATAAAATTATACCAAATTTGATGATTCATCGCGTATACCCCACAGGCACTTAATGTGTCATTTCTATCTTATTATCAAGATTGAATACAAAAGAAAGAGATTCTTAAATCTGTTCGTTAAGCTTTAATTATGGTCGTAAATGAAATTGCTGCAGCAAAATACTCTCCGCATGATGATAATTCTTGAACTAAGTTAAAAAAGACCATTAAAACAATATTGGAACATAAGCTCTCGTTTTACAATTATTACACTTAAAAATCCAATTTGTATATTCCTTAAACATTATGTAGATTTTTAAAATACAGTATAGTGAAGGTTTGAATGAACGATGATGGTGCGAAATGCTTTGTAACCTTTACTGTGAGGACCTATGCTAACATACAATACCCGTTTCAATTTAAAACCCAGAGTGATAGATGAATAGAAATTGTTTTTGAAAGAAACACATTTTCTCCATATATATATAAATATGAAGACGTATGTCTGATGACTCTTTAAAATTACATTTTACGAGTAAGAACCTAAGATATACATGTAAGTAAGTAAGAGGTATAAAAAACGAGTATCATCCTATCGTATATATTATATGGTGTTGATATATTTGTTGCTTCTTGCTGAGCTTATATAGAAGACACTCTTATAATCCTTTTTCGTTCTTTATTATATAGGGTTGTGTTTTTTTTTTTTTTTTTTTTGTTTGTTCAGTCAGCATATCTAAGGCAAGAAAAGCAGACATGGAATTATCACTTCAGATGTCCTGATAATATGGTAACCCAAAATTTTATATCCCCATATACACATGATGTATATTTTGTATGGCAGTATATTTGGTCGTAAATTGTCAAAAAAAGATTGCCTATGTAGAATTTGGTTTTTAACTCCTTAAACATGTAACTCTCTTTCTCTCTCGTTTATGGACATTTTTTATAACGAAAGAAAATATAAAACAAAAAAAAAAAACTCAAACTTACTCTTTTGTACAGACATTTTTTACACATAAATGAGCTTATGTTATGTTAAGGTTTTTTTCATTCTTCAATTTGAAACCAAAAAATGTATATTTTACGACTTAAAAAAGGTGCTAGTATATTATGCAATTTAGTGGAAATGAAGATTGTCACTCTTAAAAAAAAGAAGAAGGATGTGATACCATTTGTTAAATTGTCGGGATAATATGAAAAGGACCGAAAGGATCTAAAATAGAAAGACGTTGAAACTTATTGTTTATTTTTGTTATTTTTTTTTTCTTCAAATTTTCAAGATTTTTCTCTTAAAAAGTTTACCTAATGGTTTTGAGGTTTTTAGTAATATAATGTGCTCATATAGGTAGAAACAAATTTCAAGTTCATTGGATAAAATAGTATTTATTTATTTTTGTGAGGGTTTGATAGATATATTCTCAAATAGTTTAGATATAGATGTTTCTCTTATATGTATATTATGTAGATAAAGCAAATTTACATTGTAAAGGGTGTTGTTTTTAGACGTGTGGTTTTCAATCTAGCAATACTTTTTTCGGAGTTGGTCTTTTTGACAGCTGTCGCTTGATTTATGCTTAGTTTGGTTTGCCATTTTCATAATGAATAGACTTACTCCTGAATAACGTTTGCAATTCGTGCAAATTTATTACCAAAATAATGGTTCGGTTCGCGTGACGCATCGCGCGTTGCGTCCAACATTCGGTTGACATAATCGCCTAGCAGAGTAATTCGAGCAACCATGGATCCGTTTCGCACCACTCTAAAGGATAATGCGCATCCTCAGAGACGCCGTACAGTGCGCACTGAAGATGCTATTGCTGCTGTGGAGCAGAGTATCGAAGAAGACCCGAATGAGTCCATCCACCATCACGCGCAACAATTGGAGCTGGGGCCTCTTGACTGGAATTTATTCGAGCCAGCAGTGGCTGCCATTTGCCCGAAATCATTTTTAAAACATAATGGCAAACCCTTCTCTTTATAATAAAGCTAAATTCTTGGCCATAACATTAAATTGTATAGGTTTTATTTCTTCTTGAAAACTACACGTCTAAAAAAACACCATTTACAACCCTATTTTTCGTTATTCAATTCGATCGAAACTTTGGATTCACATGAATAGTTAATTTAATTTGTTTCAAATAAAGTGTTTTATATTTGTGTGTAAAGTGTTTTCTATTTGAAATTCCCAAGAGCATCTTTATTGTTAAATTAATATTTTCTCGCATTTTATATGCATTTTATTTTATGTTATTTTTTTTATTTTTGTTTTATTTTATTTTATTTTATGTTTTTTATTTTATTTTATTTTATTTTATTTTATTTCATTTTGTTTTATTTTATTTCATTTTATTTTATTTCATTTTATTTTATTTTATTTTATTTTATTTTTTTTATTTTATTTTATTTTATTTTATGTTATTTTATGTTATTTTATTTTATTTTATTTTATTTTATTTTATTTTATTTCATTTTGTTTTATTTTATTTTATTTCATTTTATTTTATTTTATTTCATTTTATTTTATTTTATTTTATTTAATTTTTTTTTTATGTATTTTATTTTATTTTATTTTATTTTATGTTATTTTATGTTATTTTATTTTATTTTATTTTATTTTATTTTATTTTATTTTATTTTATTTTATTTTATTTTATTTTATTTTATTTTATTTTATTTTATTTTATTTTATTTCATTTTGTTTTATTTTATTTTATTTTATTTCATTTTATTTTATTTTATTTTATTTTATTTTATTTTATTTTATTTTATTTCATTTTATTTTATTTTATTTAATTTTTTTTTTATGTATTTTATTTTATTTTATTTTATTTTATTTTATGTTATTTTATGTTATTTTATTTTATTTTATTTTATTTTATTTTATTTTATTTTATTTCATTTTGTTTTATTTTATTTTATTTCATTTTATTTTATTTTATTTTATTTTATTTTATTTTATTTTATTTTATTTCATTTTATTTTATTTTATTTAATTTTTTTTTTATGTATTTTATTTTATTTTATTTTATTTTATTTTATTTTATGTTATTTTATTTTATTTTATTTTATTTTATTTTATTTTATTTTATTTTATTTTATTTTATTTTATTTTATTTTATTTTGAAGAAATAGTTCTCGCGGATAAAAAGCAAAATATAAGGCTAGGCTGAAAATTTTCATTAAATACTTTTTCTTGAGATTTTATTTTATTTAAATTTTAAATCACCTCAAAGAATATTGTTTTCTATAAGTTTTTCGATATATGAGTTTTTATCAAAGGACATGGTAGTGCTCAGCCAAGTTCATGACACTACACACTTTTTACAGGAACAAACTCAGGCGATTTTCGACCCCTCTCTAACTTCAGTACAAATAACGTCAGAAACATTATATTCGAAATGTTTGTAAATCTGACAAAGCACTGATGTCTTACCAAACTTTAACTCCTTAGCATAAATTGTTCCCGAGATAAAAGTCTTCAAAAATCGGAAAAACCGTAACTGACTAACCATTAAAACTATGGAGCACTTCCCGTTATCGCAGAATCTTGTAATTTAGCACAGCGAAATTATCGAAAAATCGAAATCGAAAAATTGATATTTTCCATCCAGGGGGCGTGGAATTCGCCCACTTCCTCAGAATTGATTTAAATTATATGGAGCAATTGGAATTCCTTTACAATGATGAAATTTGGTAGAGCGGTAGGTCTTGAAGTTCATACAAAGGAAAAAATATAAAATTTGAAGTTTTCCATTGAAGGAGTGGTATCCGCCTACTTTATCAGAATTGCAATCAATAAAATGGAGCACTTTCGATTGCTGCATAATGAGTTCCTCATTTCTAGCTTCATTTGTATTCGAGAATTTTTGTAAAAATCTTTTTAAAAAGTAGTGATACCAGATCAAAAATATAAATGTTAAAAAGAGAGCCAAGTTCCTCTATATAAAGACCTGCATGTGACAAGTCAACCGTGAAAAATAGTAAGATCTAAAAGTATGACAATTTCTTCCTTTATGAAGGTTTAATATCTAATATTTTAAGTAGAGTAATATTGAAACAACTCCAAATTTTGAAAACTTGACCAGTAAAGCAACCAAATTTTAGTTATTAAAATAATAAATTTCTCCCATAATTTGGAATTGTTGCAATAAAAGAAATAAATAAGTTATGGGAGCCTATATATTTTATACCACCCACCAAAAACATAGTTTAGTTTAAGATATAGTATTATGGAAGCACAATATAGCACCGTGTTGCACATATTATGCATGGGACTGACAAATTATTTAAAAATCAATGTAATTAGAAATAAAGTGATTAAACAACGTCTGAAATTGCTTTGACACTAACGCGATGTACGCCCATCTGAGATTTTCCTTAAGGGGTTTTAAGCACTTGTATGTTAAGTATATTTGGTTATAAGAATAATTTTTATTTAAAATCTGCAAAGTTAATAAAAATCAACCAAGTGGTTTCGAATTATGAAGTTCTCAAAAAAAATTTTGAAGCTTTTTTTTTAAATAAAATTCCTATATGAACTCTAAACCATGCACGGTCGCACGGACAATTCCACGCACACAAATTTATTTATTTGAAAACTAGATGATAAGCTTTATACATAAGTTCTTAGGATTTAAAACCACAGTATAGTGCACTTCTTTTTAAATTAAGATTCCTTAAATGTGAACTTTTTCTTTTGATTTTGTGGGATGAAAGAGGCAAACTTTTTTGGAAGAAATGTCGCTTATGAAATTCTACACCAAAACAGCATTAAATTTTGTAAAAAAAAATGTTACGCAGGTTTGCGAACATTTTTTCATACTTTATTGCTCTTATATCTTTTTTTTATCATACCTTTTACTTATATATGAAAATGTCTACAGTCTCATACACTGCGAAATAAAAATACGAAAGGAAGACATTTTGTAGTTTTTACCGATTTGCAACTTCCAGAAAAAAAGAAAAAAACCCAAAACATTTTTACTAAACATTTTTGTTCGTTTTTTTTTTCTCGTAAATAGTTTGTATAGCTTTGTGTATATAATCATAACAACGGTCGGGACTTATGCTGCACCGTCATAACATTAAATTTAAGAAAAAAAAAATATTTTCGTTAAGCTTTTTCAAGGAAACCATAAATTGTTCTGCAAAGTTTTTGTGTTCACAGATGATGGTCCTAGTTACTGTGTACTCCTTTTTTTTTCCAACAGAGCTTGACTCGCATCTGTTGACAAAAGTAAAGTCAGCTTTCTTTATTATATATTATATAGCATCCTTTTAAAATTAATTTTGTTTGTGTTATGCTCGGCTTCACAGATATTATAAAAAAAAGAGAAATGCAAACCTATATTTCCTATCCTAAGGTCTCGCGCACATGCAGCAAAAATAAAAAAAAAAAAAAACACAACAAAAAAAAAATAAAAAAGAAACGCGAAATGTCTTTCGGCAGGATTCTAGGTACCTACTATATTAATAGGTTGCAAGAATTGTAATAAAATCCATTAAGGACATTTTTCGGTTGAAGTTAAAAAAAGAGAAACAAGTTGGTGTAAATGAAGCAGAGATTTTTAATATTGCTTTTGAAATGAAACTTTAAGCCCAGTATGGTGCGGTGATGCGAAAGAAAATTTGTCATGTGGTCTCCGACAAATTAACAAAATCATAATGAAACACAACAGACAAATATTAATGGACAGTTTCATCAATTAAACAAAAAACATCAAATAACAGAAAGTTATTTTCTATTATGAAAGAAACAAAAAAAAAACACAAACTCAAATGTAATTTTTCATAAAAAAATAATTTTCCAGAAAATTAATTTTGTTTGAAAACAAAGAGTGGAGACTTCAAATAATCAACTATATTTAACATTTTCATTCGAGGAACTTTGTACTTCAGGATGAAAAACAAAATAAATAAATTTGGGAGCGCGACATGGAAGGGACCTACAATGTTCTACCAAATTTAAACGGCAAAGATGAGAGGATTTCTCGCAAGAGGCAGCAGACGGGAAAATAAAATATTTTTTTTTTTTAGGTGGCGGAGGCTGGGGGCAATTTTTCACATGTCCCAATTTTTTATTTTTTAAATCTTACTAGCACAAGGTCGATTTGAGGGTCATTAGCTGGACCTAATTCAAAAGCACACTTAATTTGCTTAAAATTCAAGCAGCATTTCTAAAATCTCGGGTGGTTGAACTTTTATATGTCGTTTGGGAGTTGAAGGAAATCTGTGATTTTAGGATCAGAGGAAATCAGAAAATTGTGAAGAAAATCCGTATTTGTATCAACAAATTCTTCTGGAAAATACGACCCCAAAAGTTTATCAATCTTTTTGACGGGCTTCTTAAATATCTTTTGACAGCTGCCCTACAAAGATTTGTTAATTTTCTATGAAGGAAATTTATTTCCGAGAAATCATTGGTCGCCCTGAAAAGCGCAAATTGATAGTTTAAAAAAAGACACAAAATGTTTGGGGGGGTCTTGGCATTTAAATTTACTATTCAATTGAAGATTAATAACGGAACTTTAAAATAACATTATGTACTTTCATAATGGTACTTTGCAGCAATTTTTTGTATCCTCCAAGAAAGAAAACAACTCCTATGTCGCTATCATAAAAATGCGCTTTCAAAAAACGTTTATTGTGAGTAAATCTATAATTATTTTAAGAACCAAAAGGCGTTGTAAATAAAAACAGTTAACAATAATAATTAAGTTTTAAATACTTTAGTTTTATCTCACAAAATCAACTTACAAAACTCTTGTTAACCTGCGTCTTACAAAATAAATATAGTAAGCAAATTAAATTAGATGACTTTGCAAAGCTGCCACATGTAAATCAAAAGATTTGGGATTTTTTGTTGTTGTTAGTTGTTGTTTGGCTATTTATCTGAACTGTCTCTAATCAATCAATTAATCAAACGGTTTTTTATAATAACAATAACACATATTTTTTGTCGTTTTTGACCAACTAGGGTTGTACTAAATCAGCCAGTGTGCGGCGCGTGCTGCAGCAAAAGTTGTCACCGATTGCAAATGGCGGCAAATGTCAATTCTAGTTTGACATATTTGTTAACTAAGCAGATACAAAATACACGTCAACAACACATGTAATCACTATTAAAAAATGCGGAATATTTCGATTTTTTTCCGTAAGAATTTGAAAAAAATTATAGCATTTTCCGTAAGGGTAACAATTTTAGCGCCATCTTGTATATTTTCATGGCTATTAAAAATCCACACTCAGAGATTTTCAGGAAAACTTTTGTATATGAGGTTAAAAAAATTGTTTTATATTTTAAGATCCGATTTTGGTATATTGAAAATGTTATCTTTACTTAAATAACGTTTCTGCTTTTTAGTATTGTGTTTCAAGTTTTGCAATTTCTATAAAAAGAAACCGCCCCCGGGTGGGCTCGAACCACCAACCTTTCGGTTAACAGCCGAACGCGCTAGCCAATTGCGCCACGGAGGCAGACGTCATTTATTAATGTTTAAAAAATACAGCTTCGAAAAACTTGAAACATTTTGTAAACCATAACCCACGCCATCTTCTATTTAATTCAAAACCTATTCAGGGAAAGAATACCATAGTACATATGTGTGTTACTTATTCACATAGTTGTAAATTATGTATATATACATAAGCAAAGCAATCAGCAAGAGTATTTCTTTAAAAAAATGAAGAAACCATAGAACAAATAAAAAAAAAATCCTTAAGTTGTAATAGTTGACAAAAAAAAAAGATTTCAATTTTTATTTTTATTTCCCGTTTTTTCCTGGGACTATCCGTTTTCCGGTACAAATTTCTCACTTGCGAGAAATGATTTTGCTTGAAATGGTTGCGTTGTACATGGAGGATATGTACGTCAGTTCCCACTCAGAAATTATTTACATTGAAGAAATGTTGTTCAACATAGCACAAGCAGCTTTTGAATAAATAAAATACTCAACACTTCCCTTTATTTTATTTTTTTTTCCAGGAAATATCCATAATAAAAGCTGAGCGTTAAAATAAAATGAATAAAAAAAATTGTAACCTTTTGACGATTTCATTCGAAAGAATTTTTATTGAAAAGGTAAAGAAACTCAAATTACATTTCATCATCTATCTATCTATCTTCAAATTGTTGATGTATATGTTTCTGTGATGTGAATACAGTTATATGTATATAGCAGCAGCAGCTATATGTAAGTTTTTCCCCCATGAACTTTACACAAGGTCATTCAATTTCATTTACAATGAAGAATAATTCGTCTATACACAAAAGTCATCCATTTCATGAAGTTGAGGTCTTCCATCACTCAGCTTGAGTACTTGTGGTAATGAAATTTATATGAGTATTCGAGAGTTTACTCACTCATTAGTGCTTTGCGGGAAATTTGTGTGGCTTTGCAATGAAAGTCTAATTTACCATTCATCAGAGTTTAATGAGAAGAATGATAGAGGCGAGGGTGTTAGAATTTGAATGGTTGGGTTTATTTCTAGCACAGGTCAAATGTTTCTAAGAAGTTATTCAATGTTTTCTAAAATTTGAGTAAATACATATAATATTATAAAGATATTTGAATTTATAATAAAAGTCGACTATCTGAAAGCGAATAAGAGGGAAAACTTCCAGAACTTTGTTCATCAAAAACTACTAAGTTTTTATCACAGAACTTGGCGTTGCTATTTTGCAGAGACATGATGAAGTTTAAGAATTTCTGGGTTTGAATATACAAAAAAAAACTAAACGTTACAAATGAATTACCTTTGAAGAAAAAATGTGTTTGTCAATGCGTATAGGTATTTAATTTTTTTATTTTGTTTATGTGATCCACCGGTCACATAAAAAAAATAAGACCTTGGGTTTTGAAGAACCAGAAAGTTAATATTTTAATTTCAGCACGAAATGTCTTCATTTGTTACGTCAATTCTGTGGAAAAGTTGAGTATTTTGATTGGCATAGATTTTTTTGTATACTTGCACCCCTTACCTATCGTTATACTAAATTGATTTTCTTTTTTTTTAAATAACTTTTGGAGCGATTTTAAGAGTTTAAAATTTTTACTTGAAAGGAGGGAGGTCTTTTTTCCCCGTTTAGGTGAAAAGGGCCCTGTATGCAAAAAACAACCTTAAAATAAAAAAAAATTAAATAAATAACAACGGCAATAAGTGTTTCATTTTATTTTTGTATGGATTGAACATTTTTGAAAAATTAATTATCATACCCAAAATTTTGGAAACAAAATTGTTTAAACTAATTTTTTTAAATTTTATTATTATTATTATTATGATACAAGTTGTTTTGTTTTTATTACTATCAATTTTTAGTAACTCTTAAACCAGATGCTTAATGGCCAGTTTCACAGTGCACACTTAACAAAGTAATTGTCACTTAATTTTCCCATTTTGGCACTTCGGCCGGAGTATTACAATCTGAGTAAGTGGAACTTAAGTGGCCAACATGGGAAACTTAAGTGTCACTGATTGCGATAAGTTTACACTGGGAAATTGTGCATTTGTTTTCCATATTTGGCACTTAAGTGACACTTAATCGAGTGTGAAACTGGGCCTAAATGTCTTCTAAATTTTGAGAAAATCAGTCACGGTGATTTTAGCACTTTTCCTAACCATGATGCAGGAGTTCTTCTTGTTGCTTTGGAAAAAATTTGAACACCAATTCACGGGCTATTACTGCAGCTGTAGTTGTAATTGAACAAAATTAAATATTTAACGTATTTTCCGTAAGGCGGTATACAGAGTGTCCGATTGCAAAATTAGTTTGCTTTTAAATTGAATTGAGTTTAAGTTGAAAAAATTACTTAGTTTCGATTATAAGTTTTGTTTATAGAGCTAATCGAAGTAGATTAAGGCCGATTTTATTCACTTGAAGTTGAACACAACTTGACGATTTTTATTTTCAACTTGTGAATTTCTTTTTATTCACTTAACATTCGATTTTCAACTCTAGAGTTGATCAACTTTAAAATTTTACGTCCAAAAGTTTTTTTTTTTTATCGGAAAAAAATATATTAAACAAATACCTAGTTCCTTTACTTTGAAACTCTGTACATTTCTGTGAATTTCTACATCAAAGTCTGTCAAAGTTCATAAAAAAAAATAAAATGACGTAGAAATTCACACAAATGTTCAGAGCTTTAAAGTAAAGGAACACATCTAATACTTACATAATACACATGTTCCAAAGTAATTATAATTTTTCTTCGAGCACTGAAAGTTTTTTTTCAGTCATTATCAATTATATTTATTCCAAATTTAGCACAATTTGACACAAAAAACATAATTTAACACAAAGAACATAATTTAACACAAAGAACACAATTTAACACAAAAAAACAGTAAAATATGATTTCAGATTCAAATTTATATTTAAAAATGACAGTTTTTGTTTTATATTTCACAAATAACCCAGGGATATTTTTCAAACTGGGAGTTGGCCAACTTTAGATCTTCAACTGGAGAGTTGAGAAATTTCAACTTGCATTTCAACACTCAAGTTGAAGTCAACTCTCAAGTTCGCCAACTTGAGAGTTTGGCTCAAGTTGAACAATAGTGAATAAAATGGCGCTAATTGGATTGGGGTCATAATTCTGTATGTGTCAAAATTCAGTTTCGAAAATTCTGTTTTACAAAATTTTGTATTTCAAAATTCTTTTAATCTAAAATTCTGTATTTCAAAATATTGAAAATCCAAAATTCTGTTTTAAAAAATTCTTAAAAACCATAATTCTGTATTTAAAAATTTTGTATTCCAAAATTCTGTAATTCAAAATTCGGAAAATTATAATTCATTATCAAAAAAATTTTTCTGTAATAATTTTCAGAATTTTGAAATTCAGACAAATTTTCTATACCAATTGAATTTTTTTCGAATTCGCTTTGATATTGATTCCATAAATGGATTTGTTTTTTCTTTTTCGTGCCAAACTCAATGTAGGTGTGTTAAAATTTTTTTAAAATAAGAGTCAAATTTGTAGGATATTTCTAGTTCAACATGAAAACAATTGATTTTATTATTATTGAAAACCAAAATTAATTTTCAAATTATTTATGTTAATGTTGTTCCTAACATATTTTTCAAGTTTTTCTTTTAAGTATGCCAAGTAGGGGCGAAAATTGTTGATTCAAAAAAAAAAAACAAAAGAAAAGTTTCGCATCGACGGTTTTATATTTTAAAATGCGAGATAAAGTTAAAGACAAATATGATTTACTATACAACATTACAATGTAGAATTTAAAATTTTTCAGAATTTCGGTTACAAAATTTTGGATTTATAGAATTATGATATGCAGAATTCTGGAATTTAAAGAATTTTGGAATACAGAATAATGTAATACAGAATTTTCAATTGATTTACAGAATTTTGGCCATACAGAATTTTGGAATACAGAATAACGACCCATTCCCAGATTAATTTTTTAATCTGGGAAAGGGTTTTTTGTTTAATGAAATTTTTTTTGTTTAATGAAATTTTTGCTTGATATATTTATTTTTGAATTAAATAAAAAATAAACCCACAAATTAGTTTTAATTTAATACTTTTAATTGCGTTATAGAAAAAACTACGCTATAGTCGACTTACATTGAAGAAAAAATAAATTCTTTACATCTTAAAAAAATAAATTGAAAAACTTAGTTGCATGAATTTGATTAGAGCTGCGAAAGAGAGAGATATTACAAAGTCAGTTATTTTTTTTCTTTGAGTGTATATTGACTTGTAAAGTAGTTTTTTTTTTTTTTTTGGTTTGGGTGTTAATTAATATTTTTTACCTTTTACTCCTTTTGCTAAAAAAATAAAAAAAAAATATTCATATACTACTACAATCATAAAAGTTGTTTGATTTATATTGTGGTACAAATGAGTCTTGTGTTCAGTAGAAGATTCTGAAACACCTTATAACGGTTTTTTTTTAAATTTACCAATTCGTCGGCTAAATACGTAAAACTGCTAAGTCCACTTTTGCTAATTTTACAAGAGAGCGAAAAAACAAAATAAAATTACATAAGGCTCCATATAAAAACTGATTTTCTCTTTAATATTCTGCAACAACTAAGATACATTGGACAGAAGTAATTAGGCATTTTGTGCAGAATGTGTTTCTTAAAAAAAAAAATGGCATCAAAAACTCAATTTCGTCCAAAAGTGGACTTAGAAGCTTTACGTATTTATCCGAAGAATTGTTTTTTGCAAAACCCTTTTTCCATTGAAATTTAAAACTACTTAAAAATATATATATAACAAAAGTTAAAGCAAAATTAATATTTAATTTAACTTAAAAGCCAATGTTGTTTTTCTTTTGCTGATTTAGGTATCTTACTAACATTTATCCCTGCACCTTATCATATTAAACTAATTTTAAAATTTCTGCTGGCAACCTTTAAAATTGTACTTAGGCATTTGTCCACTTTTTAATATTATTGTATTTATTAACAAGTAGTTTAATTTACAGGATAATATCATAAGATTTTGGAGCCTAGCTGTGGAGACTAACAGTTGTAGAAATATACCAGAGTTATGTAAAGAAATGTCGAAAGATTAAATAAAATGATCACGTTAAGTTAAAGACAAGTAAGTATTAAATGTGAAAAAATAAAAAGGGAAATACGTTGCAAAGTGATTTTAACCTATGTTGCAACTAGTTGCGTGAGGAGGCGTTGAGTGTAATTAGTATATTCATACTTATTTATTATAATATACATATTTAACAACAGGCAACTTTATTGATTGATATCTCAGTATTTTTAAATAATTTTTTACATATAACATTAATGACGGTATCTTGCTATCCTTTAGCTCTCACTTAACTGTCAGCCAATAGTTTCTTTTCAATATATTTACAAAATAAATTTAAATATTGATTTTCAGTCCAGTTTTAGTTTTCACGTTAACTATAAAAAGAAAGTGACACTTAATTGTATACTCGGGCGTATACGTACTTTTCTTATTTAAAAGTTCTTTAATTTAAATTATTATGTACTTTGATGTACAACAAAATAAAAAAAATTACTCCTTTAATACAATTACTACAAATTTTTTTAAATATTGTTCATTGTACCACTGTTTTGTAGAATACGAAATTGCCATAATAAGTAAGCCCGTTTAAGTGTTTTGATTTTTGCGACCTATAAGAAATTTGACTTCTGTGCGGCAGCGCGGCGTTACAATTGAAACCCAGGGTATTTGCTGTTTTTGTCGGTGTAAGTATACATATATATTTATCAAAAGAGGCATAATTTCTATGAACTACAGGACTGCAAAATTCGCTGAGCTCAATAAGTAGAAAACTAAAAGACATCTGGAAACTGAAAGTCGTCGGAAATAGATTTAGTTTAAAAGACCAAAGTCACACTGTATCTATGTACATATATCGAAAGCAAAAATATATGTTTTTGATACCATATTTTTTTGATAAAAAAAAATTAATATCAAACCTACAGAATTTTTTAAACCCTCCCTTAAGTTTGGACCTGAATCCATAACATAAAAAAGCTAAATAAATATTGTATTATTCATGCTAGAATGTCAGTTTATTAGACTTGACCATTCTTTATTCCGTCAATTTTAATTTTTTAATTTTTTAAAGTTGCTACCACCAATTGTATAAGAATTAATATATAATTCGTTCTAATTAATTATTTGGCTGGAGATATAGGTATTTCAAGGGATCCCTAGGTGTGCATGTAGAAAGTTTTTTAAATAAAATTGGATTTAAGCTCAGTACCAATTCTTAGGTTAATTTTTTAAATTCTTAATATAGACGAGCATTAAAGTTTTAAAATTCAATAAAAACATTAATTTTTAAACTACATATACGTACAGTATATATTTATTTATAGCCGTGTCTTGTTGAGATTGAGTATAGCCAGCTCATTCATTTTTTTGCACATAAGCAATGACAAAAGGAGTGATTATAAAAACTTTGTTACTTGTACACAAAACAAAAATTGATTTCTTAGTGTTTTTGTGTAAACAATTTTCTGAGTTGCTATACACTTAACACCATCAAAACAAAGCTTAATATATTTTTCAATTTTTACTCAGAATAAATATATTCAATAGTATTGATTTTTAAAATGTGCTTTTCTCTAAATGTACCTATAGCTCAAGGTTATTAACACAAAAATGATACTAACAACGCATTTATTTTAATTAAAAAAAATCCAGAGGCACAGACATGTAAATTACATAAAAAATATATCTTTAGCGTGTAAATTTTTCGTTTATTCCATTGATTCGCTAGCTAATTTTAATTATTCTTTTGAGTTGACATCGTCTTTATTTTGTTCGATGCCAAGGAATTTATTGGTTTCCTTTTAACAACAAAATGCCATAATTAAAAATAAACAAAACATCGAATTTGTATACACCTAAAATTATGGTTTGTATCCCTCTTTAATTTAAAATAAAAAGGTCACTGGTTTGACTTCAACAATCTTGATGTTTTTTTTTTGTTGTTGTTTATTAGAGTTTACAAATTTAATTTAGAACATAAATGTAGCTTTCATATTGATATTCATAGAAACTTTATACTATACGAGTATAGACAAACTTTTTTGACAATCAGTCTTTGAATAAATAAAATACCTACACACAATTTAGAAATTTCTTTCTCTTTCTCTCATATTTATGATGAAAGTTATTCAACAAACTAGGTCATATCTAATGGACATTCATTTTGACGGTCACTCTCTTCTTTTGTTTTTCTAAAACAAAAACTGAACATCTAACCTCAAACATCATTTAAATCGGTTGACACAATTTCACTGACATAAATTTTATAAGTGGTATTCAACAGGATGCCTCTCGTTCCACAAAAAAGTATACAAATACATATCCGACAGTATACCACTTAGCATAGTACTTGTATAAAAAGATAGATATAGTATAGTAGCTTAATATATACATAATAGTAGATGTATGCGAAGCTGCATCGTGTTTTAGTTAGAAAGCGATTAAAACAATGTTTGGGATAAAATATTCATCAGTCTCAGTCAAATTAACATCATGCTTCGCATTTATCATTCTTGATTAATATGTTTAGCATCTATAGCTATAGAAGCTATCATCAAATAACAGGACCTGAATTGGTGAACGAGATGAAAATGTATATCTAAAAATTGAACTACAGGTGAACGAGATGAACAAAATGACAGACAAGATATTTTTTAATTTAAATATTAATTAATAAATAACATTATCTTTAGATAATGACATCGGCCGTGTTTTTGGTGAAAGAGTATAGGAACTCAGCAAAATTTTATACAAACAAACAATACAAAATTATTTTTTACTTTGTGTACAAAATATTTATAATCACTTTTGTTGTTATTTTCTATGTTTGAAAATTTTTGCAAAATACGGATTTTGTATCCAATTTTTATCCAATTCTGAATAATATATTAGAAAAAAAAAAATTATCAAACAATCTAATTACATAATGTTATCTTTATTTTTTTGTTCGTGTTTTCAGGCTAGGATTTCTCGAAGTCCTAAATTTGATCCAGAAAATCCGATCAAAATTCCAATTCAGGGAGTAAAATCTCTTTGCAAAAGTATCTATAGTCTGCTGTTTGCTAGAAAAAATGATTCCGCCATCTGTGTTATTGACTGAGTGAATATTATTTTTCAATTACATACCTATATGTATGTATATACTTGCAGTTAAATGATATAGTGTGAGAAGAAAAGCTACGCAGCTCGAATAAGTAAACCAACATGTTTTAAAAAATAACAAAATTAAAATTGAGATTGAAAAACGTAAGGTATGAGCCTTAAAAATAATAAGGAACAAATCAATAAAATAAAATAGTACGCATACGCCATAGTGTACAATTAAGTGCAACTTTACTTTTATAGTTAACGTGATAAGGTACAGGGCTGAAAATCGGTATTTACTTTTATTTTGTAACTATATTGATGGGAAAATATTGACATTAACTTAAGTGAAAGCTAAGGGATAGCAAGACACCGTCAGTAATGTTATAAAAATTATTTAAAAATACTGAAGTACAAGGCTAGAAGTTGATATTTTCATGCTTTTGTAAATGTTATGAATTAAAAAAGTTGACAGATGCTTAAGTGCAAATTCAAAGGTTGTGTTTTTAAAGTTATTTAAATATGATAAGCTGCAGTGATAAATGTTAGCCTGACGTCTATATAAAGCCGCCAAAGAATAAATTCATTGATTTTAAATATAAATCAAATATTTTTTCCAATTTAACCTTTGCCAATAGCTGCTTTTTTAAATAGTTTTTTTTGCTGTGTTAGTTGTGAATGACAACTGACATTGAAATATTTCCTTCTTATAGCGACAATTTAATGTGACGGTTATCCATTTATTTAAAAATAATGTCTTTGCTAAGTGATATTCGCCGAACAGCATTCGAAGAATGTTCTTATTACATTTTGAGAATTTTACTACACTTAAGTAAAGATGCATACATATATGTAAAGGGTATTTTTTTAGACGCGTGGTTTTCAATCTGGCAATACTTTTTTCGGAGTTGGTCTTCTTGACAGCTGTCACTTGATTTATGCTCAGTTTGGTTTGCCATTTCATAATGAATAAACTTACTCCTGAACAACGTTTGCGCGATGCAGCGCGCGCTGCGTCCAATAATCGGTCGACATAATCGCCCAGCAGAGTAATTCGAGCAACATGGATCGGTTTCGCACCACGTTTACTCTAGTGGATAATGCACATCCTCAGAGATGTCGTACAGTGCGCACCGAAGACGCTATTGCTGCTGTGGAGCAGAGTATCGAAGAAGACCCGAATGAGTCCATCCACCATCGCGCGCAATAATTGGAGCTGTGCCCATCCACTGATTTTGCCAGCCGCGGCGGCCACTTGCCCGAAATTATTTTTAAAACATAATGGAAAACCCTTATCTTTATAATAAAGCTAAGTTCTTGGCCATAACATTAAATTATATGCTTTTTATTTCTTCTTGAAAACCACACGTCTAAAAAAAACACCCTTTATAATGTATATGGTGTTTGCCCAATAAACGAACACAGATCGATTAAACATAAAATTTACAACATACTTTGAAATTCGTTTAAGTGTTTTCTTCGGGATGTTATAGGCACCGTATTGTGGAAGGTTGAGCCAAAATTTGGCAAGGATTAATAATTAAGACATCAGCTTTATATTGGCATCAAAATAATCACTAATTTCTATTTTTAAGTGTCTCAAAACTTAAAAACAAAAATTCCAATGATCGTTTTCAATGATAGCTATAACTGGCCCCTTAATTGGATACGGATAGACAATTTTGTGTTTCTTAAAGTTTATGGGCCTTACATATAATAATCAATCGCTAATGTCGACTAGCAGTTATCTGAAAAATTTAAATTAAGTGAAACCTTAAACTCAATCTTACCAATAAAAAAAAATCTTACTTTTCTGGGATCTACTACAATTTCTGTCAAAGAAGCTGTTAAAAAAATTAGAAAAAACATATAAAAAATATTTAAGTATAGGTATGTACTTACATATCGCATTCTTAGAATGAAAGTTACCTAACTAAAAAATCCGGCATCTTTTTTACAACCTGGTTTTAGAGTTTATTTCGCTCTTTAAAGTCAGTTTATTGAAAAATCAGAAGTTACAAAAAATTTAAGATAGGTCACTTTCATTCTAAGGGTGCGATATATGGGGGGTCTAATTTCAAAACTCTTCTTTTCCATTTCTTTCCAAAGTTAAGTTGAGTTAAGTATGAGGATGTGTTCTTTAAAAGGGCCCTCATCTGTGTATACAAATGTATGTATATAGCTAAAATTTATAAAAACTTATTATTTCCTATTCTTCTTGTTGCTTGAAAAGTGGTGTTTTGTTTTTCCAAAACTTCACTAGTCCACTTGGTTTTTTAATTTAAAATTCATCTATTCCCATACAAAGCGAATTCCGCACCAAAACTCTTTTTACTTGCGATATATATGTGGGTACTATAATCTATATTCGGTATTACTTTTTTCAACGACCTCAATTTCTGGGGTGTAAGATAAATTATTTATTCTCTTACCTCAACGCGACGAGGTGGCTCTAGGACGAATACGTGCAGCTTATCACTGCGACCATAACCCAAACAATTCATTTCTCACCCACAGGTCAAGCGAGTTATGGTATCAAAACGGCGTAATATTAACGGTACTTGGGTCACTGAGCTAGGTTGCTCTGGTGGCCGCCATTTCTATCTACCTACCTATAATCGATATGGTAAGTTATGCTTTCGTAAAAAAATCGTACTCGAGATTTTGATCAAACATTACGATAAATTCCAAAAAAACGTGGGGCTTGCAATTCTGTATGTCATCTGTCTGTCCTTTCGGCTGCATCCTTAACGGGTGGTTTGATTTTTTTTAAACTTGGTACATAGCGTAGTTTTTTTTTTCATTTTTTTTGAGGACCAAAAATAACAGAAACTGCGCCTTACAAATTTTTTTTAGGAAAATATATTATTTTTATCAAAAACGTGCCAACAACTTAAAAAAAAAATCAGAAAGTATTTTTTTTACAAAACGGTTACCATTTTATAAAAAAATCCGAAAAATGGTTCTAAATGGTACCTCTAATAGACACAATTTTTTGATTTTCAATTTTATCTAAAACGGTTCAACTGATTTTGATCAATTTCTTTGCGAGTGATTCAAAAAATTTTAAAAGTATTATAAACCAAAATTTTCGTTACAGTATCTCTCTCATAGAACCATTTTTTTTTTTTATTTTGAGTATTTCAGAACCTGTTTTACCGATTTTAGTGAAATTGATTCTAATAATCTTGAATAATAATGCATATAAAAATTTTCAAAAAGACAAATTTTGGATTTAAAAAAAAATGTGAATTTTGAAAATTCGAAATTTCGAAAATGTGTTGATGGTTTTTTTTCAAAATTATAATAAACATTAAAATTTTTTTTCTTAAGAATCCTTTCAAAATTTTATACAAAATTTTTTTTCTCATAAATTCATAATTTTTACAGGTTTTGTTAATTACCTAATTTATTTCTTATTTTATATTTTTTTTTCCAATTTTTCAGTTAGAACTGTACGTTTCATGAATGCATATGTTCACCGCAGTGCTGTATTGTTAATTTTTGTATTCTCACATAACTATAATAGATCTTAATTATTCATACTTTAAAACCACAGTGTAATTGCACCTAAGTTCGTGCGACACAGTCGTGTATTTTACTTCGAATGCAATTACTACAAAAAGATGTAATGGAAAACAATCTGCCTTGTGTCGCGGGCCAAATTTCGACGACTTATTAATTTCATTATTATTTTTCTTGTATGTTATGTCAGCATAGCGTTTCATTTACTAAAAAATGGGAAATATTAATTTGCAAATAGATAAGTTCTCGCCAACCAAATAATGGATTCTATGTTTCTTCCCGGCGCGGCAGAGCGGCGGCGATCTCACTTGAACTCATCAAATTCAATTCAACTTAAATAAAATTTTTTTGCAAAAAATCTGTTGTGAACTACAATAAATGTAAAATATATTGTACATATCGACGGTTAAAATGTATTACTTCGTTAGACGAAAAATTACAAAAAAAATATTATTAATTCAGCAGAATCAGAGCCATGTTTTGACAATTTCAGCGTAAAAATGTTGTTCTAATTGTTCTAAACATTTTACAGAATTCAAAACTATTTTCATAATATTGCGGATGCTAAAGCTGAAAAGATCAAATTGTTAAGTTCTAAAACCTTTAAACAAATTATTCAAATGTAAGACTTTTTTGTATCTTGATCTACAATAAAAATAATAATAATATTGCGAAATTTTAAACTTTTTTTTTAGTGGACATTGATCATTGTAATATTTTTCGTGGTCCCGCAAATATGAAAGTCGGTAATGGTGCATTGAAAATGCGTTTTTTTAAAGCTCAGATATAGAAACTAAATTATATTTAACATAAGATCTGAGTGCCCTAGACATGGAAATATAGGTGTCCATATGACGTATTGGATGGGGTCTTTCTGCATAAAAGACGAATCCAAAGATGGGTTTGAAACCGCTCTCTAGATTGTGATAGCTCTCTGATAAATTGATACTCTGTCTATACGTCTCTCTATACCTTTTTCATTCTCTTTTCGTGGCGAGAAAGAGTTGGTCAAGAAAGGCATCTCTTTCTCACCATGAAGTGGGAGATGTCATTCTTGGCTACCTTTTTCTCGCCATGAAGTGGGAGTAAGAAAAAGTACAGAGACGTCAAAACAAGTCGGTGGAAGTAGTCCAATGTGAACACTGTCAATGAAATTTAATCTACTTCCAATTGACAGCGCGGAAAGCTCTAAAATGGTGGTTTTAATCTATTGGCACCGTAGCCAACCTCTAATGAGATTTGACATTTACTGGTTGAACAGATAAGGGATGTATTCCAAAATTAAGTTCGAACTGTCAACCAACTTTCACCCCAAACGAACTTCCAAAATATGGGGGATGAATTCTAAAATGAAGTTTGAACTGTTCGAACGTTTGAAAAGATATCAAGCAAACTATATTTTGACGTACATGTAAAATTTATCTCGTCCCAACTGACAGCGAAATCCTCTAAAATGACAGTTTTCACATTGGACTGCCTCCGCTGACTTATTATGACTTCTAAAGACGTCAAATCATGCCATCGGAGGCAGTGCAATGTGAACACCGTCAATGAAATTTGATACTGTATGTTTTAAAAGACAGCTTGCAAGCTATATATTTGGACGTACTCTAAAGCGCATATGCAACTAAACAGTTTGGTTTCAATTTTGAGTAAGTAATATAGGAATGTATGAGAATCCGTATATATATTAAAGGTAGTATCATTATTCATTAGCTTTTACATTTTTGTTTCGTTCGGCGCATCTATCAAATTCGAGGTATTATGGTGGTAAAATGGTTGATCCAGTGCCCCTTTATTTCTCTAATTTAAATATTTTGTTGTTGTTTCTAATGATGCCAATTGAGTTCCTGTGGGCTTGAAGTACAATCAAAACATTTATGAATGGAACTCGACTTCATTCATATGGCCACCGCAGGCACGTTTGCAGCGGTCGATTCGTTATACACAATTTTCGATGACTCGGCCACACATTTCGGCCGAAACGGCCGCTATTTCGCGTTCAATGTTGGCTCTGAGCTCTTCAATCCAACGTCGTCGGCTTGTTGGCATAAACCAATGACTTAACGTAGCCCCAAAGAAAATAGCCTAGAGGCGTTAAATCGCACGAACAAGGCAAAATACGCCATAATGTGGTATGAGCGATGCCTTATTCTTGAGAACGCCGTGGAATTGACTGATTTGGATCGTTTGCTACGGACGCCTGAACGGCAGCGATATTTTTGACACTTCGACCAACCCGTTGTCTCACTGACATGGCAACATCGCACAATGAATATGCTAGACTCAAATTTTTGCACTAAACTTGTTATTACCTGTCTACTAGGGTGAGAATTACGACCGAAAATTGGAGTTAACGCTCTTAAAGTTGCGGTCACCGACTCCGAATTTCGGTAGAAAATTTTTATAACTTGCAGAAGTTGATCGTTCGTGTACTTTACCATAATGAAAATTTTGAGTTTACTGAATAAATTGACAGTGACAGTTTTATGATTAGTGAAAGGGTGCGTTCACAAATTACATTCAAAGTTGTCAAGTCCCTATTGGAAAACCCTATAGAAACGAAGTTTTAAAAAACGCTCTGGTCTAAAAGCAGTCATGTAATTTAAGAATATTTAAGTGCTGATTTTACATCACTAAACGCCGCGAGCAGTTATGAATTTTTTTTGGTACTGCTAGCCTGCGTTCTGTGATGCGAACTTTTAGTTGGAACAGCCAACCTAATTTCAATCCAAACTGAACTCGACCTTTCGATTTCGTATATAAACACTCAACGTTTAGTTACTGAACGTACCTAGTGTTGAACGTACCCAATATACGTAATGAAACGTGAGGGTAAAAATCACAATCACAAGATACGTTAAGTTTTTTTTTCACTCTACCGCCAGTATAGATGTTTACACATCAAAAAAATCATCTTTAATAAGATACACATCTCAATTTTATTCTTTAAATATATAAATATTGTAATTCTCCCCTACTGTGTAACACATTTGGTTAAATTTTTTTAGGTGTAGATATAAAATTCTAAGAAAATTCTCGTCCTAATTTTTATATTAAGAATTTGGTAATCATGATTGGATTGAAGTTAATGACTCAAAATTTGTTGATTGATTTTAAATTGATTTGTATCTACATACATACATAGTCTCTGTTATGTTCTGCTGCTCAAATGCTTAACAAAAGTGGACTGCTAAAAAGTGAGTGGGATGAGGTAAAAAAAAAAATGATTTCCCAGTCAACATAACCCGAACTTTTATTTGAAAAATGCCTATGTGAAATTTTCCTAGCACTACACAAACACACTTTATATATTTTCGTTTTTGGTATTGAGTTTATGAGTTACATATAAACATATGTATATTGGACTCAATTTAATTGTATACCATATTTTCCTAAATGTCTACCATGAAAATAATAAATCCTTTTCTTAATTTTTCAGATATTCAAAAATGAAATCAAAAGGTAAACAATTCATTATTTTCTTTTATTATCTTTTTATAAACAAAAAAAAAAAAAACATAAAAGATGTATTCAAAATTTTGTCATCGTAAATTAAGTTTTTAAATTATTGTTTCATGTCAAATATTTGACTTTGATATGATTTTTATATTAAAAATTAATTTTCCTTTGAAACGGAGACAAAACAAAATATTAAAATTAAATTTGTTTATTTAAGTAGGTAGGTTGCTACAAACAAATTAAATAATTTAAAACAAAAAACTAAAAACATACAAATATAATATTTCATAGTGTGACAGAGGAAAAATTAAAATTAAGACTATAATTTATTGAATTGTAATTCTTTGGAAAATTTTGAATACATATTTTATGTATGTATATATTGACGTCAAATTGGTATCACTCAGGTAAAAATTAATTTAGTTTGACATCTATTTATAGAAATTAAAAACTTTCAAAAACTTTGACAGCAATTTAAATTTTCTAAATTTTAAAGAATTGGCGTGTTCAGGATAATGAGATCTCAGAGATCCAAGATTTTTTTTTTTCCTCAGAGCTTTGACAGCAAAGCTGAGAAATACCTAGAATTAAACCGTTAATTAAAAAATTAATTTGGGGTTTGAAAACAAATATAGTATGATATTGTTAGTGTTGCCGTTGTTCTTTTTATTTTAAAGTATTTTTTTTTTTAGAAAATTGCACTATTTGGATGAACGGGGGGGACGTAGACCCCCTTTTTAGAAAATTTGCTTCTAGTTTTGAACAAATTTACACGTTCTGGTGTTTTGATGCATCTTACGCAAATCACCCTGGATTTATAAGGTTAAATTTATAAAAGTAATGAAAAAGTAAAATTTTGGGGTTTGTAAATAAACCGGCCAAAACTTTGGTACTAATCCATAAATTCTTTTCGTTTATACCTCATATTCTCGCCTTAACTATCTTTTCTACGAACACAATCCAAAACATTTTTTCTTTTTATGATTTCATTATTTTTTTGGTAAAATAATAAATTTTATTTTCTCATTTTTGTTCAAAGTTATGATTTTTTTAATATATTTTGGACTATAACTTTTAAACTCTTCAACTAATCAGGAAAAACTAGATGTGATTTGCATTGGTTACTTAATATTGTTCAATTGAATCCATCTACAACCACATAAGTTTCAACTAAGTCAATATATGGGCTAAATTGTAAAGCTGCTTTCGAACATAGCACAAAAAAAAAAATTAAAAAATTCATATCTCGAAAAAATATCCATTCTAATTTTTTTAAATTTGATTTTCGTGTTTAGGAGGCCAAAATACATACAAAAAAATAGTGGCATTGAATGTCCATTTTGACTGTAAACTAGTGTTATTTAAAACAATTGGAAATTAAATGAGAGAGATATAGTGCTGGCCAGTTGAGATCGCCTCTTAGCGAAGATAAGTTGAATGGAAAATCTTTAGGACCCTATAATTTCGGAACCAGACGTCTTCAAGCACGTCTTCAAGCATGTCCTCAAGTACATCTTCAAGCACGTCGTCAAACACGTCTTCAGGCACGTCTTCAAGCACGTCTTCAAGCACGTCTTCAGGCACGGCTTCAAGCTCATTTCTTCAAATGCAGAAAGATAAAATCCTGCGGATCATGGTTATGTAACGTGCTTAAGCCACTGTGACCGTTCGATCAATATCCTCACAAAAGCAAGAGCCGATGATACCTAATTTTGAGGTTATACCTACATCATAACTGCAGTAACCCTCTATACGAGATAAGAGACTTTTGGTGAATGGGATTAGATTCACTGTAATAACACATAATTTTTTTGTTGGTTTACCCATCAAAAGGTTGTATGAGGACCGAAAAACGCGTGCTCATATAGGATTGTGAGATTCTAACTTCACTAAAACTACCTCCTCTTCCTCATCAATTTATTTTATAGTTCCTGCGTATGCTGCGATTTTCAAAGCGGTTTTCCGTTTACCGCACCAAGTCAGAAGGTTTAGTCCTTCGCAAGCGGCGCGGCGTACTAAATTTTTCTCTAATTTTAGTTGAATAGAGTTTAAGCGGGCTGTAGGTGAATAAAAGATGTTCATTTTTGCAACGTTTCAGGCCTTTTTCTCGTCAAGAATTTCGATAAAAGTGCTATTAGTGTGTTCTAAAAGTCGTTTTCTATGCTTTCGCGCAAAAGTTTTTATTTCAATTCGTATACCGTGGGGATCGCAAGATCCCTGCGTAAATCTTCGTTTCTAATGTACCACGGTACATTAACAAATGATCTTAGCAATTTATTTTCTTTTTTTCTTTTTATTATTTTTTTAAAATATTTAAGTTAGAATCCCGAGTACAACCCCGGAGCTGTATATCATAAGTCCAGGCGGGCTTAAGTACCTGCCTGTATAAAATAAGCTTGTGTTCTATATTAAGCTTAGAGTGTTTCCGACTCCCGAGTAACCAGAAACATTTCTCTGAATTTAATGTTTAATTCTTTGAATTTCTTTTTTACATGCGGCTTCCATTTTAATTTCGCGTCTAAAGTCATACCGAGATATTCAGCTTCATTTGCGAATGGAACCCGAGTTGTATTTACAAATACAGGTAATCTATCGATTTTCTTGTACGTAAAGTCCACGTGGACTGATTTAAATTCGTTGAGCGCTACTTGTCATTTTTTTGTCCATTCATTGACATTATTAAAGTGCGTTTGTCATTTTATTGTAGCTTCCTTGATCGTTTTGCCCACTGGTAGTATTGCCGTGTCGTCAGCAAACGTGGCTACATTAGTGCATTCTGTTTGAGGTATATACCGTGTGTAAATAAGAAGGACAAAATTGGACCTAGAACACTACCTTGTGGTACCCCCCTCCCCCACTATTTCTTTGAAATCAGATTACTCATTTCCATTACTCACAATTATTCTCCAGATATTTATTAAAAATTGCCATTTTGTTGCGAGGCAATAGGAAGTAAAGGGTGTCGGTAAAGTGGAAAGGTAGGAAAAGGAAGAGGTAGGAAAGAGAGAAAGGAAGAGTAGGAAAAGAAAGGTGGAATGTCAAGTTCCGGGGACGCGGCCTGCTTGCACATGCACGGCATCAGCTCGTCGGTCGGGGGGGATCTTGCCCCCGAAACTTAACCTCGTCTGCAATCAAAAACACTTATCAGGCCTGAGGAAAACTAGGGGAAAAAAATCGTCAGTAAATACACGGACGGACTATTGTCACACCAAGGCACTGCGGATGTTGTTGCGGTGAGGCCATAACCCATCCTACCATAGGAATCCTTGGCCATTTTTAGATTCCCCCAATAGGCAAAACTGGTTTCAATTTAACAAACCATAAACTGAGCTGAAAATGTACCTCGTCAGAAAAAAAGATGATAACGTTTTGAGGCAACACAAATTATATCGACTCAACGAGCCATTCTATTTTTACGACTGAAACTGATATTTCAACTCCTATTCTCAATGTTGTACCTACATTAAAAAAATAAAAAGTTAAAAATTTGTTCTGTTTTAAATCAATTCCAATTTCATTTCAATTTAAAATCAATACGTCTGATGTCTTGCGGCTTCCGCCCTCTATAATACAAATTCGAATAGAATATTGAATTTGAATTAACTCCACTTACTTTAAAATGAAGTAATGTATCTTTATGTGGGATGATGAGATCAATAAGATGACAAGAAAAATAAACATACGTGTCATCATACCAGCTGTTTAATTGATAACGAAGAGCACGTTTAAAATTACAGTGTCATAAGGTCTAAGTAAAAAGGTGATGGGGATGGAGCAAAAATAATTAGATAACCACAAAACCGTTAACAGCCACCACAAACACGTGGTTTTTTTTGGATGTGAGAGCTTTATTAATTAAATTAACACATAGGCATTACTCCTTGTTTGCAGATGGGCGTGTGAAACACTAATTATATATGGCTAACCTTTATAGGTGCTAAGAAGACATTATACGTATCTAATAGATAAATCAATAACAACAAAATTTGAAATATTATTTGTACGAGTGCAATAACTGCACGTGTCGTATTTTTAGAGCAAAATTATTATACATATAGATTTCATTATTTTTTAACTTAAGCAATTGCTTTAACTAGCTAAAAATTTTAGGTTTTTAGAAATGTCTGTTTTGGAATTTTATAAAAATGTTTGAGCTATTGGTTTTTTTCAACTATCAAAAAACGGACCAATCAGTCATTTATTCCTTTATAAATATATCTATTAATAAAACACATCAAATGAAGCATGTGCTACAGAAATTATGAGTCTATTATAATATGGTAGACCCAATGCATTTGCTACACAAAGGGTTAAATATTAAATAAAATAAAACTGCAACATTTATCGACTTAAGTTAGCTTCTCGATTATAACTTCACAGCTATTTCTGGAGTGACATGCATCTTGTTGAAATTGCGTTCCATTCTTGATCCCGGGAAACGGCTGCAGATCTAGTAGCAAAAAACTCGTCGATAATAATTTGGCAATACATTTCAGCAGTGCGAGTATTTGTCGCTGGTTAAAAAAAAAATGCACTGGGTTGCAAGAACAATTGCTCTTATGTGGTCTTAAAGTCTGAACAGTTTAGATCTGATTATTTTTTGACCCAGATGAATTACAACTAATAACTTATAATTTTACTAATGATTATGCTTCTAAAGTCTTAGATTCCTTTGTGTCATTTGATTTAATTCAAATTAATTATTTTAAGAATAATTTAAAAAGAATATTGGACTAAATATTTGTCGATAAGGAATCAATGATGTCAGGCAGTGGCGAAGCGTGAATTAAAAATGCGGTCTTGCACTTAATTTATTTAAATTTTCTGTATGTTTACAATTAACAGGTACATATGTTGGTATTACATAAATTCTAATACAAATCTTCTTTATTACTTCAAAATATTTGTAATACATTTTAATGAAAAGAAACTTCCAACTATGTATTTCTGTCGCAAAATTTTTTTTTTGTCAATGGTAATCATTAAAAGTTATAATACTTCTCTCACAAAGTTTAAATATTTCGAATTTTTTCAAGAAAGTACTTAACAATTAAATTTCAAAAATCAATTCACATAAGTCACTTGAAGTTTCACCAAAAAATTGTTGACTCTTCCAAAGTTTTTCAATTATACCTATACAATCGCATACGTAAGAACTTTTTCACTACCTTGTTGATGTCATTTTTTTTTAATAAATTTTACCCATATTATAGAATCATTACTTAAAAAAAGTTCCAAAATTTAATCTACAGTTTGAACAAAAATCGTTTTCTTACCTTCATTAGAAAAAAAACTCAATTCATTGCCAAAATTCCCATTTCGTTCATAATCTTCAAGCACGAAATACAAATAGAACAATGTCAACATACAACACCTATCCTAAGTAAATATAATATTTTGTACCTACACATTGTGCCTACACTTCTCTCATACACAATACACATATCTGAGTATAAACTTTGAGCAAAATTTGCTTGGATTCGTTCACAGCTAATTTGAACGAATCGGCTGAAGCGATGAGAGCTACACTTTTTTGTTTGTGTGTATACTTTAAGTGGATACATTTCGTTTCCAAATCATGTGAACGAAATGGGTGCTACAAAAATGTGAGCTGTTTTGTTTTGTTGTGTATACCTACTTGCAATGGATACATTTCGTTCTCAAATCGTGTGAACGGGTTGATGTTTAAAGTAAAAAGAGAGAGAGACGTTGTTGTTGCTAGTGGTGTTTGTTTTGTTTTAAATTGAGTGCATGAAATAGTTGCACGAGTCGGAAACTGCGAAACAGTGAGAAATTGACTCAAATTATCAGATAAGTAATAACGGGTGATTTTTTAAGAGGTTTAGAACTTTAAAAAAAAAAAAAACACAAAAAATTCGAAAAAATGAATGAAATATTTATTTGAATCGATAGTTTGAACCTTGCAATTTAATGTTTAAAGATAATTTCATGCAAATGTTGACCGCGGCTGCGTCTCAGGTAGCCCATCCGCTGAGTCCAATTTTGGCATACTCTTTCACACATATCGGCCGGTATCTCACGAATGAATGCATGGATGTTGGCTTCCAGTGCGTCAATCGAAGCGGGCTTGTCCCTATAGACATTAGCCTTGACATACCCCCACAAAAAATAGTCTAATGGTGTCAAATCGCACGATCTAGGCGGCCAATTGACCGGCCCGAAACGTGAAATTAACTGTTCACCAAACTCGCCTCGCAATTGCGCCATTGTTTCGCGTGCTGTGTGCATGTGTGATGTGGCACCGTCTTGTTGAAACCACATATCATGCAAGTCAAGAACTTCCATTTCGGGCAAAAAAAAGTTTGTTATCATCGCTCGGTAGCGTTCATCATTGACAGTAACGCTGCGATTCGCATCATCTTTGAAGAAATATGGCCCAATAATGCCGCCGGCCCATAAACCGCACCAAACAGTGGCTTTTTCGGGATGCATTGGTAGCTGTTGCAATGCTTCTGGCTGATCTTCACTCCAAATGCGGCAGTTGTGCTTATTTACGTACCCATTCAACAAAAAATGAGCCTCATCGCTGAACACAATTTTTCGATGAAAAAGCGGATCCTCGGCCAGCTTTCCAAGAGCCCATTCACCAAAAATTCGGCGTTGTGGTAGGTCGGCTGGCTTTAGTTCTTGCACCAGCTGTATCTTAAAAGGCTTTACGCCCAAATCCTTCCGCAAAATTTTCCACGTAGTGCTGTAACAAAGGCCTAACTGCTGGGAACGGCGCCGAATCGACATTTCGCGGTCTTCTGTCACACTAGCTGATACGGCCGCAATATTTTCTTCACTACGCACAGTACGTAAACGTATTGGTGGTTTAATGTCCAACAAAGTAAATTTGGTGCGAAATTTGGTCACAATCTTCCGAATAGACTGCTCAGAAGGTCGAGAATGCCGACCATAAAATCCAAGCAGCGCGCGATGAACATTTCGAACCGAGCACGAATTTTGATAGTAAAATTCAATAATTTGCAAGCGTTGTTCATTTGTAAGACGATCCATGGTTAAATTGCAAACCAAACTGAAGCTGTTTGACAGTGACACAAGGTACTAAACACACGTCAGCTGTCAAAACCAGTGTTGCCAAAACCAAACCAGCTAAAAAATCACCCTTTATAATTTTGTGGGTTGTTAGGATAACGAGAACATTTTAATATTTGTATAGGAAAGTTAGGCGTTCATGAACGAAATGAACAGTATGACGCCTCGCCACTGAATTGTCAGGTCAGTAATCGGATCTATTTTTCCTATATTTTCAAATTCTATTCATCGATTTAGCTTTAACTTTTGAATGTAAAATTAAAAAAATTAGTAATTTAAAAATAAATACAGTCGATTTACTTAAACAAATTGTAATGAGGCAGATTTCTCTCGCATAGCGTGTTTTATGGACCGTTTATCTTTACCTCCAATAACAAATAATAGTGAATTATCTCTGTGTTATTAAAATAAAATAAATCAAATCGAAATTGTTTCTTAAAAATTTAAACAAAAAGATATCCGTTTGTTTACAAACCGTTGTAGGTGATATTTAAGAAAGAATATTATATACCTTTTTCTCTTCACCGAATTCCCTCCTGTCCTTCAAAGCACAGCTGAGGTGAGTACATAAAAATCTCAATTACAATTACAGCACAATAAACACGATTATTCACTTTAAACAAAAAGTTAAAATTTTTAACAAATTACCGAAAAAGCAAAATAAAAAGAGCTATTTTATTATTATTTTAATGTAATACTAGAATTCAGCAAAAAAAAGAATTAAACCACACGAATAGACAAACACGCTTCACTTTGATTGACATTCAATATACACTTCACATTGACAGCTAGAAATAAAGTAGCGTCTTTAACTAAACAGACAAATATGCATCACAGTCAAGTCGATAATAAACTGGACAAACTTTAGACTCCTATACAAAACCTTGGGACAAATCTGACAAAGGAAATTAAAGAACAAATTGAAACCTTAGAACAAAAATTGAACTTAATAATTGAAAAAAAAAACAATATAATTGAGGAAAAACAAGAATATTTGGAAAATAAAATAAAATAATTAGAAAGATCTATGAAGAGGAAAAATTTTGTTATTTACAATGTTAAGGAAACTGAAAAAAAAACAACGAAGAGCTACAAAATCTTAATCTACACCTATTAAACAATATTCTTGAAATAAGAACTTAACAGCTGGTAATTCATTTTATAAGACGTTTAGAAAATAAAGAAGATAAAATTAGACTTATTTTATTTGGACTAAAAACACAAATAAAAAAGGATATTATAATGAAAAATAAAACTAAATCAGAAGAAATCATTTATATAAAAGATGACTGCATAAAAGAAGATTTTAACGCGACAATCCAACAAAATAAACCAAATACTAACCATCAAACTAAGGCATTAGAAAATAACGTTGAAAAGAAAACACAACAAATCCCTAAAAGAAATCGACAATTTGACAATTATGCAAATGCAAATGACAACGAAGCAACATATTCGACCATTTAAAAAAAAAAAAAAAACAAAAACCAACGAGGTAATAAAAAATGACAAAATAAGAAGAAGCAACAGTTTACATAGGATTTTTCAATCAAACCAATAAGAAACAAATACAATGAATAATGACCAATGCAATTAGCAACAAAAGAAGCAAAGTTTGATTAAAAATAACATAGAACTAAATATAACTCAAAAGGACTCGACTATCCATCGTAGGGAATGACGGCAAACACCCTCCAAACTGCCCGAGCTACCCAAAAAATGAGAAAAAATCCCAAAATACTTTATACATATGCTCTTACAATGTTAGGACACTAGCTACAGAAGCAAAACTAACCGAACTGAGACTAGCCTTATAAACTATCAATTGTAATATTCTGGGACTATCAGAATTGAGAATTTTTGGACAAAATATAATTGAAAACCAACACGACATACTCCGCTATATTGGGGAAACCAAAGGCTTCCATGGAGTTGGATTACTATTAAAAAAGAGTTTAAACGACAAAATAATAAACACTAGTACGTCCAGCCCCCGAAACTCGAGTGCTAATAACATTATCGTCTAATTGAAAAACAACTTCTAGAAAATATATTGTAATTCACATGATACTCGAATATTAAGTAAAAAATCGCAAGACTAATATCATCGTTTAAAAGCAGTCTTGAGCGTGGAGAAAAACTGAGCTAATTATTATTATATGAGCTACTTTTTATTATTTCCTGCAGCACTGAACGCCGCTCTGCCGGGTTGGGTTTAGCCGATCCCAGAACCACTGCACTGGTCCCAAGACCATCCCAACCAATTAAATTTATATCGAAAATAATACTCGTCGAATGTATTGATTCGTGTATTTAATATATTCGTTAAGATGGTTAGTGAATAAAAAGTTATTGTTCCACGCCTCAGCTTAAACATCCCTCACACTACATCTACAAATTGAAAGCATTCTTCCTTTTTTTGCTCACATTTTATTTCAATTTAAAAAACAACACCCAATGAGCGAGAGACACAATAGATTGCAGAATATTTCCATGCAAAACCAATATACCTACAACTATACATAATTTATGCTTCCTTGCATTAAATCGACCAATGGCCGAAAATCCAACACAACAGAAAAAAATCCTCAGAAATAAAATTCTTCCCACAAAAATCCCTCACTCGAATTCACTAACCATCTTAACGAATATATTAAATGTACGAACCATTGCATTTAACGAAAATATAATAAGTTTGTGAACAAATACCTCGGTCTCGCTCTGGCTCTTGCTATGGTTCTCGCTCTCCTCGCACTTAAAATGCAATTTTACTTTATTGTTTTTTAGTCTTTGTGGTAAAATTATTTAATAACTGTTTGCTTCGTGCACTTCTATGCAAAAAAACCTTTCCATCGACATATAATTTATATATTTTCGGCTTTTGTAGACCGCGTAAATGGTACCCCAAAATTCGTGTTTGTCGTTTTATTATATTGATGATGATGATGATGATGATGATGATGATGATACGGTTTTTTAGTGAAAGATTATGTAGTATGTTTTAAAATATAGAATACTAAAATGACAATAAGTAATTCAAGTTTATGTCCCGATTGAAAAAGCCAGTGACGAAGAAATGACATTTCGAATTATAGACCAGTTTGTTTGAAAAAATTATTTGTAATTGATTTCATTTCTTTTAAAAGAAGTAATATCTCCATATCAACATGGATTTGTTCCTGGCAAGTCAACTACCACCAATTTAACCCTTTTCTCTAACTTTATTTTGAATAATATTGAAAAGGGTTATCAAGTGGATGTTGTTTGTACAGATTTTGCAAAAGAATTCGACAGAGTAGATCATAAAATTTTGTTTCAAAAACTGGATCAATTGGGATTTCATTCGCAAATATTTGATTGGTTAAGTTCATATCTAAAAGGGCGCACTCAATATAATAAAATTGATTCGAAATCTTCTAAATCTTTAATAATTGTTACACCTGGAGTTCCTCAAGGAAGCTATCTTGGTCCACTCCTTTTTCTTTTATTTATTAACGACTTACCCAATGTTTTTTTCAACTTATCATGTCTTTTGTTTAGAGATGATTTGAAATTGTTTTCATGTGTTAAAAATCCTTTTGATTGTTATCTGTTACAAGAAGAACTTAATAGGTTTTCAGAATGCTGCAATAAAAACAACCTGCTTCTTAATATTTCTAAATGTCAAAGTTTTTCTTTAACCGTCTCCATTTACTTTACTCCATTACTGTCTGAATATTATATTGAAAATATTGTTCTCGAAAGAGTTTGTGTTAAGAAAAATCTAGGGGTTATTTTTGACTCTTATTTAAAGTTTAATCATAATATAGATATAATATAGTAAAGCTAATTCAATGTTAGGATTTGTTATTCGTAAATCCAAAGACTTAAAAGATCCGTATATACATTAAATTCATTGTATGTTGCATATGTCAGATCAGTTTTTGATTATTCTATATTGATTATTATATTATTGTATTTAATAAGAATTGAAAAAATCCAAAAGAAATTCACTATAGATTTGTAATAAATAAACTTGGTTGGAACATAGACAATATGCCTTATTATTATACAAGATGTCAGCTAATTGGCTTGCACACTCTTGAGAACCGACGCAAGATGCCCTCGATTGTTTTTATAAGAGATATTTTATCTTATTGCATTAAATACTTGTTTTTGCTAAATTTAATTAACTTTTATGCACCAAGTCGGGCCCTTAGAAATCGAAATTTATTTCATAAAGAAAATCATAGAATTAATTATGCGATAAATGAACCTATAAACCACTGTCTGAGAGAAATAAATAATTTTTTGATTGATATTTATTTTAACTTTCATTTGTAGAAGGGACAATTTTAAAAATATGTTAAATTTATATTTTTACATAAATAATTTGTATACAAAATTGTAATATTTTGTAGTCGGTAAGAGTAATATTGTAACTGAATTGATGTAAATAAACTAAACTAAAAAAAAAATAAATTAGTTATTGGAGCCTTTACTTTATGTCACCTAACATAGTCAAGTTTAAGGTAGAATTATGTGAATAAAAAAATGAATAATCACCCCTGTCCTGATTTCCGATCGGTTCTAAAATCCTTTCGTTTTCAAACTCTAGTTGTTCTGAAATACTTTTCGATTTCAATACTTGCGGAATGAGTGTGCTTTGATTTTGATCAGATTGAAAATAAATGTAATTTGAAAATTCATTTGTGTTTTCATGTCCGAATTGAATTGAAATGGTATTATTACGTATTATTAGATTTTTTTTGTGTTTTATTTAATTTTTTTTTTCCACAAATTTGACCTTTCGAATTTTGTTTTTAATGATTTTGAAAGAAAAAAGGTTTGAATACTAGCTAAGTGAAAATCAGAACACTTTTTTTAATCCGTGTGGAAATCAATTGCGTTTACGGATTCGATTCGGAACGGAAATCAGAACAGGGGTGAATATATAGTAAAGTATAGTTCTATAAAAGATGCATGCGTGGAAATGGTACTTACAGTTTAAATCGAAAAAATTGCAAAAAAATTAATATAATTAGGAAAAAATTGATTAAAACACCTCTGAAATTATTCTGACACCAATACGATGTACACCATCTTATTTCTTAAATAAATCTTTATTTATGAGAAAAAAAAAATTAAAAATCGTTGGAGCAGTTTTTAAAAAAATTAATTTTTATTTATAAAATTTTGTAGGTAAACATTTTTTAAGAAAAAAAACAAATTGGTTGGCAGTTTTTTAGTAGAAATTTATAAATTCGGATTTGAAAAATTAATTTAAAAAAAAAAAATCGTTAATTCTTTTTCCGAAGTAACCATTTTCATCCACAGGTCCAACGAGTTATGGTAACAAAACGGCGCACTCTAGCGCTAATTGGGTCAACAAGCTAGGTTGCTCGTGACCGCCATTTCTACCTACCTACCTTTTTCGAAATATCGAATTTTCAAAAAAATAATTTTTAAAATGAAAAAAAAAAAATCATTTTTATCAAATTTCGCTCTTAGCAGTTTTTTGACATTATGTAGCAGATTTTAAATAAAAATTATTCTTATAACCAAAAATAATGGTACCTCCTATACAAGGTGTTTAACAACCTATAAGAAAAATCTCATTTTTCTCAAAAAACAGGACCTATGCATTTTGATTAAAATTCAGTTTATATCATTACCATCCACCGTTTTTAGAAAAACAATTTTATCTATTGATTAAAAATGGTATCTCATAGAGCCATTTTTTTGGTTTTCGAGATTCGACTATCTCATTTCAATTTGGTCAATAAAAATATTTATAATATCTCATTATTTTTTGAACTGATTTTAATGAAAGTTTGAACAATATTGCATATCAAAATTTTCAAAAAAAAAAAACTAATTTTGGACTAAAAAAAAATTCAAAATATTTCGAAAATGGGTAGATGATTTTTTTTTTCAAAATTAACTTTTTAACTCCGCAAACAAATACTAAAAAATGGCGTATTCATTTTTTTTCCTTAAAAATGTTTGCAAAATTTTATATATAAAGAATTAATTTTAAAAAAAAAAACGCTCCAACGATTTTCAAAATTTTTTCTTTTAAATTGAGATTTATTTACGAAACCAGATGGCATTATTAAATTATAGGCTCACATAGCTAATTTATTTCTTTTAAAATTAGATAAATAGATCTAAACTATTCAGACTTTAAAATCACAGTGTGATCGCACCTAAGAGCAAGTTCGTGCGACCCAGTCGTGTATTTTATTTTTAAACCATTCATTTTGGTTAAAAAAAATTAACTGTCATACAAAAAGTTGTTCGAGTAAAATTGGGAAATTCTACTTAGTTTTTGAGTTAGATTATATACCTAATCAAAAATCATTCTTTTATGATAAAGCGCAATAATTGTTCATTTCTTTTCCTTATTTCTGAATAAACAGACAGGTTTTTCAAAGATTTTTAAGCATTCGGAATCAAAACAAAATTCCAAGCTTTGGGCACACAACACAATGTTGTAAAGATAAATTTGCAAATTTACGATTATTTAGCTAATGATGTTCACTGTTATGACACAAGAACAACAACAACCACAACATCTATTTCATTATAAATTATAAATGACTTCCACTTCAAAGAATATCAAAATAACAGATTTTTCTGGTTATAATTTTGTGGCATTAAAATACGATTCCTTGGTTAGTAAAGAGAAAAGGGCAGAGATTGTGTTGAATTGAAATTCACTTTGTGTTGACATTAACCCCTGCATAAATTATTTTATAACTAATTTATAATAATTTCCTTAAAATTGCTGACGGCATATTAATTTTCGATGTAATATTATTTTCTGTTTGTTGAAAATAAATTATTTCAAAACCACATAAACTGCCAAAAACCAGAATATTTATATATTTTTCTTGGCCACATATAATTTTTTTTTTCCATTGCCATTTGTATAAAATATTAATTTTTTGATAATAATATTGATGGATATTTTTCTTTGATGTCGTTTATACTGGACCATTCGTAATACATAATTTATTTAAAATTACACCCATTTTTGGTGGTTCTGCCTTAAATTAAACTCGTGCTGTAACGAAAAGTATATGGATGAGTTAAGGTTTTTCTTAATTTGATCGCTGATGACTGATGAGTGTTTTTATATACAAAATATACAATAATCGAATTCGGGAAAAAGGTGAGATGATTGGTATATGTACAATTTGTACATATCTACATATCAATTTGTTTTAAAAGCCATCTGGTTATGATAACAGGGAGCAAAGAACAGCCATGTTAATGAATTATGAATTTTATTTTACTGAATTTTTCATAATGTTTTTCAAGTTCATATGGCGGAAAATGAGAGAAAGCATGATATATTAATTTATTTTAATTATTCGTCGTTTTATTGATTTAAAACAGCTACACACATATTTTTAATTTATCAAAAAGAGAAAAAATAAGATATACAGAAGAACATTTTTTAAGTCAATAACCGATTTCATGAACAAAAAAAATATAATCTGTCAATTTATTGACAGCGGCAATGTTCGCAAAAGATCCTTGGTAAGATGGAAGTTCATTATTTTTATTTTTTTTTTTGATAAATGAGATGCGTGTTTACGTTTGGTAATTAAGTTTTAATAAATACCAAACGCACGGCCGAGGAATATTGTTTTAAAGTTTAAACATATACATAGCTACTACCTACTCTCATATATACACATAAGGGTGGAGCGTGGTTGAATGGCGAAAAAAAATTGTTAAAATGAAAAACATACCCCCGCAAAATTTGCGTTGGGTCCTTAAATTAATTTTAATTTTTTTTTTAATTTAACGTTAGGGGTTGCCATTTAGCATTGTATATTATATTATATACAGGGTGTCCCGAAATCACCGCCTCAGAAGAAAACCATGAGTTCCTGATGTTATATCAAGTCGAAAAACTTAAGAGGTAATTTTCTCGTTTTCGCTTCGTTTTCGAGTTATAAAGGTTTTTATGATTTTTATTCTTTTTTCATTTGACCGGCTCTAACTTTGCCAAACTACAACCGATTTTTGGATTTTTTTTTATTTAAACAAAAAAAGTTAGAAATTTTTATTTACCATACAACTTTTTTCTGTGTGGGTAACGGTTTTCCCGCAATTTATTATCACACACTTTTTTTTAGCATTTTGAGGTTGTTTTTTTTTTTACATCGATATGATTTTTTTCTAAAAAACACGTTATTAAGTATAAATTTTTTCGTTTTATTATGAAAGCCCAATATGTGTTCTTAAAAATAATTAACATTTTTTTACCTAAAAATACATTTAAAATTATTAAAAAAATAAAAAAACTGATAATAAAGGAAAATCAAGAAAAAATGAATATTCGATGAAAACTAATGTTTTTTTTTCTTAACTCATTTAACGTAATTTTTTTTAATTTATTTATTTTTATGATTTTTTTTTTAATAATCTTTTTTGTTTCCAACATTTGGTAGTTCTTTTCGCTTAATTAATGTGTTTTTTTTCATCAATGTGTCTCTGTTGGTGAATCTCCCAACTGTTTGTGAAGCCACGGTGACCAATTTAACTGCTCTTTCTATACAGCTTTGATTGTAGCCTGCGGTAGACTTGTCAACAAATTTGGTTTATTATTATAATTTTGGCTGACAGTATCCCAATTTGGATTTATGATTGGTCAACTTCAAATTATTGCATTTACTTAGGACAATTGTTTTAAACGGACTGAATAGAAAAATTCAAAAAAATTTTAAATTCCGAGAAATTAAATTTCCCCGGTATTGATGGTGAAAAGTTAATAAACAAAGACTTTCAACACAAAAGCTTATAAGGAAGTGTTTTGTAGCAAACATTCTTCCATAAATTTGTGCATAGATTTAAAAGCTGTATGACACTGAAAAAAAAAAAAAATTAAAAACAGAAAAATCAAGAAATTGTAAACTTTTATTCTGTTTTGCGTGACCCCTAGGGGTGGCAATAAAAGTTTAAAAAAAATCTTAAAATTAGTTAACCCTCTACCGCATACGAAGCCGAATGTGGATTTCTGCAGTTATGTCCCTTTTTCTCTTTCTCCTGAGTTCAATAAAAAAAATGATCAAAACACAACACAATCCTCTTCTGTGCATTTCTGAGAACAAAGAGCTGTACCTTTGCACACGTGCACCAGACAGGGTTTTCAGATTTGAAAACCCCAAATCTCCAAACGTAAAGTCTAAATCGCCAAAAAATCGCCAAATTTCAATATCTTCCACCCAAAAAATCACCAAATTTAAAAATGAAATACAATTTCGCAATTTTTAGTTTTTACATAAAAAAAACGTTCTTTAAAAAAAAAACAAAACAAGTCAAAAACTTGAAAATTAAAGAAAACAATACAGTCATATAGGAGCTTTCAATAGAGCAAGACGTCAAGTTGAGCAATATTTATCTCTGATCGTGATTTTTTCTATCAATATTAACAAGCGTGCGAGATCTCCTAGCTTCGAGGACAATCCAATGTCCTCGGGCAGTAAGTTTCGGAAAATGAAAGCTATTAATGTAAATAAAAAGGACTCCAGAGGTAACTACTGGAGCCCTTTGCAATGTTTGCCGGATAGTGACACCGAAAATGAAAACGAAGTTGAAAAAATGGACGATTCCGCATCGCCAGATAAACCCTCCAAAAGAGTGCAAATTCCTCCCATAAAACTTTTGCAAAAACCTTGTGAATTTGTGCATACACTAATGAAATCAATTAATATCTCCGATTATTCGATTAAAAAAATGTCAATAGGCATAAAAATTATGTGCGAATCATTAAATTCTTATAACCTTGTGATCGATAAGCTTAAAGAAGACAACTGTCAATACTTTACTCATGCTTTCAAAAATGAAAAAGCTTTCAAAGTTGTTTTGTATGGCTTAAGTGACGTAAATACAACCGTGCTTAAAAATGAACTGATTAAACTTGGACTTCTATGCAGAGAAGTAAAAATGATCACAAAAAAATATGATCAATATACGGATACTTTCTATATAGTATCTCTCGAAAGTGGTTCAGTAAAATTGTTCGAACTAAAGAAAAATTATCGTTCAATTTTTCACACTCAAATTAACTGGGCATATCAACGGAAACAAAAAAATCGTTTGACCCAGTGTAGAAACTGCCAATTGTTTGGTCATGGCGAGAGAAATTGTCATGTAAAAACATACTGCTCTATATGCGCGGCTTCTTATAAGACCGAAGAATGCACTAATACTGAAGTTCACAAATGTGCAAACTGTAACGAGAAGCATAAATCCACTGACAGCGCATGCGCAATAAGAAAGAGATATCTAGAAATGAGAGAGAAGCTTTCAAATAAAGCAAGTCATCGTGCTCAAGCTCAGCCAAAGAACATACAGAAGTTCAACTCTTCCCATCTGTCAATGGACGATTTCCCATCTTTACCTCAACGTATGCATGGACGACAAGTGCAGAACAACAACGTTTATGTTCCCACAAGACCAAGTACATGGGATAATATAACACCTGTGGTGAATACACAACCAAGTGCAACTTTTATAAACAAACCAGCGTCATCTACGTGTGGTGAGTTATTCTCAATGGAAGAATTAAATACTCTTGTAATGGAGATGATTTCTAAATTAAGTTTATGTAAAACAAAACAAGATCAATTTCAAGCTATCGCACAGTTAGCTACTAAGTTTCTCTATTCTAATGTCAAGTAATATGATAACAAACACAATGCTAGATTATAATTTAAATATTATAACATGGAATGCCAAAGGCATTCGCAATAAAAATATGGAATTTTTAAACTTTTTGAATCAAAATGCAATTGATGTAGCTTTTGTAACAGAAACATGGTTAAGTTCAGATATATATTTTTCTACTATAAATTATACATGCCATCGCGTAGATCGAATTGATCAAAGAGGTGGAGGTGTAGCAATTTTAATAAAAAAGTCTATTCAGCATACTCTTTTACCTGTTGTTAGGACTCGTTATGTTGAGAATGTTGGTGTGGAAATAAGGCTAAGGAATCATTCAACAATAAAAATGTTTTGTGTGTATTTTCCAGGTAAAAATTCTTCTGAAGAAAAGAGAATGCATTTTAAAAGAGATTTAAGAAAATTAATTATTAGAAACGAAAATTATATAATTGGAGGTGACCTCAATTGTAGGCATAGAGATTGGGGATGTATTCGTGCGAACTCGTGGGGTAATGTTCTTGCTAGTATGTCTTGTTTGTTTCCGTATTCTATGTTGTTTCCGTTTAGTCCAACTTATTTTCCGTCTGGGTCGAGAGGTTCACCCTCCGTCCTTGATCTTTTTATAACGAATATCCCTTCGTTTTTCAATCAGCCTGAAACTATTAATGAACTAAGTTCGGATCATATTCCTGTTCTTTGTAAAATGAACGAAACGGCTGAAACAAGAGAGCAATGTTACCTGGACTTAAAAAATGCTAATTGGAGTCGTTTTAGGTCAGAAATTAGATCCAAATTTAGGACAATTCCAACTGATTTGGATAGAGTGTGTTCAAAAGAAGATGTTGATGCTCATGTTGATGTCTTCTCCAACCAAATTCTAGAATCAGTACATTCATGTGTCCCAAAAAAAAACAAAAGACCTTTTTTTATTAAAATGCCGGAATACATTCTAGAATACATTCGTATAAGGAATTCGCTTAACAGGCAATGGCAACGTTACCGCTTACCTGAATACCGCATTGAAGTTAAATTGTACAACAAAAAGATTGCAGAGGAAATAAGTAAGTTTCGAAATAAAAATTGGAATGACAAGCTTAGTAAGTTGGAAAAAAATGCTAAACCCTTTTGGAACATAGCCAAAATTATTAAAAATAAAAACAGACAAATACCTAATCTTGAAAATGGTGATGAAATAGTGTATCGAAATCAAGATAAAGCTAATGTTTTTGCATCAACATTTTTGAAAAATCATTCTGTGTCGCAAAACCTTAGTGACAATTCCACCAAATACCTTGTGAGTCAAACTTTAAATACAATAAACTCACAAATAATTGAAACTCCTAGGGATCAGTTTATAACTAGAGGGGACGTAAAGTATATTGTTTCAAACCTAAAAACTAAAAAATCCGACGGACTAGATAACATTAAAAATATTTATCTTAAAAAACTACCAAAGGCAGGGCTTGAGTTTCTAACGTTTTTGATTAACGCTTGTCTCAAAATACAATACTTTCCAATTAGTTGGAAATATGCTAAGGTTATACCAATTCCTAAACCTGGAAAGCCGACTAAACTCCCTTCTAGCTACCGACCAATAAGTTTGCTAAGTTGTATAAGTAAAGTACTAGAAAAAGTTCTTAAAAGTAAAATCTTACACATCGTTGATGAGTTTAAGATATTTCCAAACGAACAATTTGGATTCAGAACGCTTCACAGCACTTCCCATCAAGTTTTAAGAGTTTGTGAACACGTGAGAAAAAATAGATCTCTTGGCAAATCGACTGGTCTTATTCTACTGGACATAGAAAAGGCATTTGACTCAGTGTGGCATGATGGGATTGTGCACAAGATGGTATGTTTCAGATTTCCCATATATCTCGTAAAAATTGTTCAAAGTTTTTTGTCTAACCGCTACTTTAGTGTTTTTGTCAATAACAGTCCGTCCAACAATTATCACGTCAACCAAGGTGTCCCACAAGGATCAGTTCTAGGTCCTTTTTTGTACAATATTTATACATCTGACATTCCCAGATTACCGAATTGTCAAATAGCTATATTCGCGGATGATACAGGCATCTTTTCATCGCATGAATTTAGTCTTAACATTGAGACAAATTTAAGAAATGCAATCGAATTGATGACCAAGTATTATACTAAATGGAAAATAAAGCTGAATGCTGACAAACTACAAGCTATCTTTTTTAGTAGAAAACGAAAGTCTTGTTATCTTCCAAGCAATCAGCTTAACGTAAATGGTGTGAATGTCAAATGGGACTCAAATGTGAAATACCTCGGTATTTACTTAGATCAAAAACTCACTTTTAGAGAGCATATTGCTAAGACTCTTCAAAAAGTAAGTATTGCCATAAATATATTATATCCTTTTATAAATAGGAAGTCAAGCCTTAGCAAAGATAATAAAATGATAATCCAAAAAGTAGTATTCCAAGCGATCCTTTTGTATGGATGCCAGGTTTGGGGAAAATGTGCAAAAAGTCACCTTAAAAAACTGCAAGTATCACAAAACAAGCTACTCAAAATTATGTTAAACCTCCCACGTTACCATTCAACCTTAGATCTACATGACAAGGCAAATGTTGAAATGATTTCTTTTAGAATTAATAAACTCAATAGGACTTTCTTACAAAATTGCGAAGCCTCTGACAATCCACTTATTAATGAACTAATTCCTTAACCATTTTCTGTGTTATTTGTAGTACAATTTTGTAAAATAATTATTAACTTATTTGTTTTTTCATGTATCTATTTGTTTATTTGTTTAATTGTTTATTTATATATATTTATACACTATTTATTTATTTATTTATTTATTCATTGATTTAATTATTTATCTATTTATTTAATTATTTGTTAATTTATTTGTTTGTTTATTTATTTATTTAATTGTATATTTATATATTTATTTATTTATTTATTTATTTATTTACTTATTTATTTATTTATTTATTCATTTATTTATTTATTTATTTATTTATTTATTTATTTATTTATTTATTTATTTATTTATTTATTTATTTATTTATTTATTTATTTATTTATTTATTTATTTATTTATTGATTGATTTATTTACCATTGTTATTCACTAACCAACTACTAATATACTCAAATATACTTATTTATTATTATTTATACTAACCTCATTTTTACTAACCCTCTTCATAACTATGGTTTTGAAGTTTTAATTTTATTCGAGTCAAATGTACCTGCCCTTTTCGATTCGCACTGAAGGTTTTGTTTGTATTTTCCTTCAAAATTAATTTCTTAACTTTATTTAAATTCAATATAAATTAATATAATTATTGAGTAGAAAGATATCATATGTAGTATATCAAATCTCTGTATGTAAACTGTGCGGTAGCTTACCAAATGCAATTGTAAATACGAAAATAAAGATCTATCTATCTATCTAAAGAAAACAATACGCTTTTCTTTACCTAGTCTTCCTCAATAAATTCAATGTATGTAGGTATCAATTGTTGTCCATTGGATCTTTTTCATATAAAAAATTAAATCGCTTTTTTGGTGGTACATCACCAAATCGCCAAATGAAATTTAAATCGCCTGTTTGGTGATAAATCGCACAATCTGACAAGCCTGGCACCAAACAAAAAGGAAGATATTCATGTTTGCAGGTCAGTCGGTTACTTGTGGTCATTGAAAACGGAAGTGTGAAAAATGTTCTTATTTCAAATAATAATAACTTTTGTTAGTAAAGTGGTCATAAAAATATATTTCTGATTCTCTTTAAAATGAAAACATTTTTATAAAAAAAAAAATTATTATCTTGCTCGTTTGAGAGGTAAAAGTGCCATATTTGGCTTCGTATGCAGTAAAGTGCTGAAAATATACATATTTTGTTAAGTTTTTTATTTAAACAAAAATATAGTTTTTGGTTTTTAATAAAAGAAGTCTTAAAAAAACCGAAAGAAGTCCGGATTTTATTTTTTTCCTCTTTAAACAATAATTCAAGCGGGAGATGATTGCAACATTTGCGGGGGGGCATTATTATGGTTTTTCCAAAATTTTGGAAATCGCTCCGGTCTAATACACATATCCATTGAACATTGAATATTTTAATTTATCAAAAATTCATCATAAATTCATACAGAGACCCAATTCCGCAAGCCTGAGTTTTCTTTGTGTATACGTACACAAAAATCACAAAATAGCTACATACGAAATTTTACGATTCCCCAAGAGTGAGATGAACAATTTTTGACAGGTGTAACAGGTAGGCAAATTTATTCATGTATATTTTGAACGTGAATAGAAAGTTGACATCGCGGAACATTTATCACACTTGCGGAATTGGGCCCCTTTTGAAAGTTTAATAAAAAAAACTAAATTATTCCGAGTTTTTGAATTTTTGACTTCAAAAGAATTTGCCAGGTTATTATATATTGCGTAATGATAGGGTTTCTAAGCGTGCGGGTGGAGTTGCTATATATTGCAAATCAAATTTCAAATGTAAAATGATTGACTGCTCAAAAAACTCTGAAGTAGAATATCTTTTTGTTGAAGCGTTTGATGTTGGAAGTAGCTGTTTAGTTGGCTGTGTATACAATCCACACAAAGAAAATTGTTTACAGAACTTTTTTGATTTCCTGAGTGTTTACTCTCCGAGTTATAATAATATAATAATTTGCGGTGATTTAAATGCCAACCTTTTAATTGATAATCGCATTTCTCAAACGTTCAAAGACTTCTGTTCTATGGTTGGTCTAGATATTGTTAATGTTAAGGTCCCAACTCATTTCCGTCCTGGATGTGCACCAAGTCTCCTTGATTTGATTCTTACATCAGATTTAAATCTAATTAAATTTTACAATGAAGTTAGTATCTCTGGTATTCCGCATCATACCATGATTTGTTGTTTCTTTGTTTTGATCTGTCTTTTGATTCACAACTGATTTTATCTATTGAGATTTTAATAGAATCAATCACAATGAGCTACATGAAGATGCTGCAAGTATTCCATGGTCTGTCTGTTGGAACGTGGCTGAAGTCAACCAAAAGATTGAAATTTTCCAATCATTGATTCAGGATCTTTTTAATCGCTATGTTCCTTTGAGAACAAAAAGAATTGAACATTCTAGGGTACCGTGGTTTTCTAAACAAATAGAGAATATTATCGCAAAGAGAGATAAATTGTACAACAGATGGCGTCGAAGTCGTAGTATAGTTAATTGGCAAATATATACTAATTTAGAAACAAAGTTACTGCTCAGATAAGAAAAGCTAAAGCTTACTACTTCTCAACTAAACTTAAACCCAATCAAAGTAGTTCTGTCATTTGGAAAAATCTTAAATCATTAAGAGTTATTGAGAAAACATCTTTCAAATGTGATCTAGACTCAAATCACCTTAATAATTACTTTGTAAAACATAATGCTAGTGACACTGGAAGCAATAATGAAACATCCTGGAATGTATTCAATTCCTTAAATAATGAAGAATTTTATCCTAATTCTTTCCAATTTCAGTGCGTCTCTGAGTTTGAGACTGTAATCGCAATCAAAAATGTAAAATCAAATGCAGTAGGTTATGATGGGGTATCTCTTAAATTCTTAAAAATGATTTTACCTCACGGTTATTATACTTTTACCCACATTATAAACTGCTGTATTATGAGATCAGAATTTCCTGCAATATGGAAGTTTGCAAAAGTGGTTCCGATACCCAAAAACTCCAACAGAAGTAAACCTGAAGACTTTAGACCAATAAGTATTCTGCCATGTCTGTCGAAAGTTTTTGAAATATTAATGCGTAATCAGATCTATGATCATATTAACCAACATAAATTACTGACTTCTTGTCAGTCCAGTTTTCGTAAAAACCATAGCTGTACAACTGCAATTGTAAAAATTCTTGAAGAATTAAGATGTGAATTCGATAATAATAACATTTCGATTTTGTGCCTACTCGATTTTTCAAAGGCTTTTGATAGTGTTGACCACCAAATTCTTATTAAAAAGCTGAAACATAATTTTAACTTCTGCAAAAACTCATTACTTCTGGTTGCTAGCTACTTAAGTGATAGATTTCAACAGGTGTGTACCGACTCTGGTGTCTCCTCATTTTTGAAGGTTCAGTGTGGTGTACCTCAGGGGTCTATATTAGGTCCGTTACTTTTCTCCCTGTTTATTAATGACCTTCCTGTCGTTTGTCATAATGCCATAATGGATCTCTATGCTGACGATGCTCAGATTAAGTTCTCTAGATCCATTGGTTTGATCGAAGACTGTGTTGCAAGATTAAATGAAGACAGGGATCGAATATATGCTTGGGCTCACGTTAACAAATTGCTATTAAATCCTCAAAAATCTAAAGGCATAATCATCTCCGAGAATATAATCGATACACCTAGTATACCAGCTCTTCTAGTAAATAATAGTATTATACCATATGTGGATGAAGTTAATAACCTTGGGATTATTATCAATCGTGAACTCTCTTGCGAAAATCATATAAAAATGGTTGTTAAAAGAATCTACTGTGGCTTACGCCAGCTTTACATCTCTTCCAATGTTATTCCAGTCACTGTTAAATTGAAGCTGGTTCAAGCTCTTTTTTTTACCTTTTATAAATTACTGCGCAGTCGTTTACTGTAATCCTGATTCAGCTTCTTTCCGAAAGTTAGAACTTGCATTTAACTCTGCAATACGCTTTATATATGGACTTCGTAAATTTGACGTAAAATCACATATCCATATTTTCTTCTAATGTAACTGGGTGTTCAGTGTTCACTTAGGCAACATATAAATATATGAAATTGCATATTCCTTCATACCATAATTCAAAGTCATCAAACAATTTATCTGTTTGAGAAAATAACTTTTGCAAACTCTATTCGAACTCGAAATATAATTATTCCCCGTTTTAACTATTTAAATAGCCAACGACTTTGTTTTGTTCACGCTATAAGATTGTGGAATTCACTACCTTTGTCAATTCGATTAGTTATTTCAAGTATGAATTTCAAAAAATTGTTGTTCACATATGTCAAAAGTAATCAAATGAATAACTTATTTAATTGAAATGTGCATAATGTACTCCCTTACAATAATTTAAAATTTTTTGTAAATATCTAACCATTTTGTTTTAAGATTAGTACATTTTTAATATTTTATAATATGTAGGTACAAATTAAAAGAATTTAATTCTTAATGTTCTCCCCATGTTTATATTTTTTTGAATAAAATGAATGAATAAAAGAATTTACTTTGTCGGTTTGAAAAATTTATATTTTTGAAAACGTGTAAATTAATTTTTGAAATTAAGTTTTTAGGTGTATATTATTTAATAATTTGTTACTATTTAAAAAATTGTTTACCCAAACAAAACTTTTTAAGAATACCGCTCAAATGATTTTTGAAATTAATTTTGAATAAAGAATTTCAAAATGGCGAAAGCAAAAATGGTAGCACTTATCTAAGAGGGTTTTTTTAATAATACAGATTCTATATACTATTCTACTGAAATACAGGGTGGCGCACCAATTGTGCTACAATAAGAAATTCAAATAACTTTTTTTTTAATCGATGTATTTCATTTATTTATTTTTTTATTGGTTAGAAAATTAAATTTTATTTTAAATAGTTAGTTGTTTTTAAAGATTATAGACCGCAAATGACCTCCACGCTGTCCCACGCATATGCGGCACCTGGTCAAAAAATTATTCATTGCGGCCTGAAGAGTTGAAGTTGGGATCGCCTCAATTATTGTCGTTATGGACTGCTTTAATTCAGTTAAATTCCTGGGCTTCGTTTTATACACCTCTTGCTTGACATAACCCCATAAAAAGAAGTCTGGTGCAGTCAGGTCAGGTGACCTTGGAGGCCAGCGAAGAGTGGAGTTCCTAGAAATTAATTTGTTTGCGAATTTTTTGTTTAGCTCCGCCATAACTGGTCTGGCTATATGTGCAGTTGCTCCATCTTGCTGAAACCAAACGCTGTTGAATGGTATACGTCTTCGGCGCAGTTCTGGGTAAAAAAAACTCCTTCAACATCTTTAAATAACGGTCCCCATTGACAGTAACGGTTACACCGTTTTCTTCAAAGAAGTACGGCCCGACAATACACCTTGATGAAACTGCGCACCACACAGTGACTCGTTCTGGGTGCAGTTCCGTCTCATGGAGCATTTCTGGATTAGACTCATTCCATATACGGCAATTTTGCTTGTTTACATTGCCGTTAAGATCAAAATGGGCCTCATCAGACATGAACAAACAATTGATCAATGTGTTGTCTTCTTCGGCCATTGATATCATTTTTTGGCAAAATTCCAGGCGAACAGGCAAATCCTGAGGGTTTAACTTGCTAGTAATTTGGACTTTGTACGGAAACAAGTTTAAATCGTCATGAAGTATCCGTTGTAATGACCGTCTACTAATTCCAATTTGCCCCGATAATTTTCGGGTCGAAACGTTCGGATTGGCCTGTATTGCAGATGCTACTGCTGCGATTGTATCCTGAACCCGAACATTGGCATCTCGATGTTACGGCCTTCGTGCGATGCTTCCAGATTCGGCAAACATGTTTACAAACCTCATAATGGTCCATCTACTCGGGGTATTACCGCCAAACTCCCGCCTAAATTCCCTTTGGACGGAAATGACGGACTGCAAAGCATGGTACCGTTGCACTATCCAAATTCTTTTCTCCGTATCCCAAGCATCCATTTTTATAAATCTAAATAGTAACCTACAAAATAAAAAAAAAATAAGCCGATTACTCACACAGAAAAAAAGTTATTACGTTTTATTTTTGTAGCACGATTCGTGCGCCACCCTGTACATCAGCCAAGTAGAAGACTTAGCACTATTTTAATGGACTTTGTTGAATTATTGATTCAAAATAGCTTTTAACGGCCTTTAAGTCCTACAAAAAGCACTTATCATTTTTCGAGTGGGTCTATATATTATATGCACAATTCTTAAGTTCCTTAAACTAAGAAAGTTTGGAGCATTAGAAATAAAAACAAAATATTCATTTGGATGAATTGTTTTTGTAGAGCTAGTCAAAGTAAAAACAAAAAAAAAAAATTAATTTTTTGTTTTGGGTGTAGAACCTGGGGAGATTGCGTAAGAAATTTCTAATTTTTTACTTGCTTAACATATTTATTTATTACTAAAAAATAAAAAATGAATTAAAAATATATTTTGTGAAATTTTAAAACTATTTATTTAAATGTTTTTTGAAACACCACTTTTTCGAATTTAAAAATTGAACGAAAAAAAAAAAAATTTATTAACGGCAAAAAAAACCTATGGCTATTTGTTCGCATAATCCCAAAATGTTAGCTGCATAAAATATCATATAGAACTGTGGTATAGAGAGATTTGATTTAAAGAAGTCAGTCCAATTTTTTTTTTCAAAATTTTGAGTTTGAAAATTAATTTAAAAACAGAATTAATGGATGGATTTCTGGGGAAAAAAATATAACATGACATTAGCGTGTTTTTTTGGGATTTTATAGACAGAAAAGTAGAAATTACCAAAAAAAAACCCGTCCGCAGTATCTCCATACTGCTGCTTTTATTGGCAGTAATTCTACTGTGGATGTTGTATTTGTAACTTGTGTAAAATCATACTGTATTGTGAATAGCTTTCCCAAAAAAAACACGACTATTGTAAGTGTTACCGTTGATTTGTAATTTTTGTTTGTAATTCAAATCAATTTTTTGTAACCTTCCGAATAAACAAAGAGGGTGGGGCATGGTGCAGGGTCATTAGTCCACAGGCCAAAAGTAAATAATTGAATTTTGACCCACTCTGGTGGGTTAAAAGTCCACAAATCTACTGTGAATTTTTGAACCACCTTGGTGGGCCAGAAGTCCACAGGAAAATCTTGTGGACTTCTGGCCCATTGATTGTGGATTTTTGACTAACTAGTGATTTCAAAAATATTCAGTTTATTGATTTTTATAAGAGTTCAATAGAAAAATAAGCGTGCTCTTGAACAACCAGTATATCAAGTGGGTTCAAAGACCCTTTTTGGGTCCACTGTACCACACACGTAATTTCGTTTCAATACTTTGTGTGGCCATTGCTCCGCTTAGGGTATGTTAACAGGTAGGCGCAAATATCAACATTTTTTTTAGTAAACAGTTCCTTGGGTAATTTTAAAAAATTCTAGAAAATGTTTGTGGACTTATGATTCACTTCCTTTCTAAAATTTTGGAATATTGACTCATTTTTTTGTGGACTTCTGGCTCATGGAGGTGGGTTATAAGTCTACAAATGATTTATGGACTTATAACACACTGTATATTTTTGGTTTGTTTAATTTATTTTTCACTAAAAAATGTGACCCAGTCGAGCATTTAATTTTATTTAACTTCTCGATAAGTTCGAAAACTTAATTTCCCTTATATCTGAATTTCAACTCTCCTCCTTATGCTGACTCCTCACACATATGTACTTACCTATATCCCGAATAGCGCAATAGATCCACCGAGATTCGAGTGAGATGACACGGCGCGGCGCGGCTGTATCATCACTCCTTTTAACCTAACCTAACCTAGAAGTCTAAAACTTGAAACACAAATTTTGTCATCTACTTCTGAATTATGTTAAAAATTTCTTTATCACATTGATTACAAAACTGTTACCCATATGAAACATACATACAGAGAGAAATCGATGAACTAGCGATTTGAAACTTTTAGTAAACATGTTTACATTCACTTCAAATCTATTTTTAAAATTTAAAAAAACTCTAGTAAGTTAGTTTCAAATCGATTTGTATTCAACAGACATACATATGTAAGAAATTTAATTATTTTCAAAATGATCTAGGTAACTGAAATGATAAGTGGAGTGCCATAACCCTCGCGGCATTAACCCCCTCGGGGGTTCGTTCCCAATTGAATTGGAATTAACACCCGCGGGGGTTAATATGATATCATATGGCGAGATATATATGTATGTATGTAGATATGAGCACTATATTTCTACTAGTAGGTCAAAGTCATTCATATCTGTTTAAAATTTTAATTTTCATAAAACCCCTTAGTAAGACAAATCCTTGCTAAGTCCTCGTGCAGGAGGGAAAAAAAAAACACCACCACTATACGTTTGGGTGGAACTTTTTAAGCATTATGACATGTTTTTGAGAAAAAATATTGATTTAACATTTAAGAAAACAAATAAAGTAACCCTAGTTAAGCCCACTCTTTATTCCTATTCTTCCTTTAGAACAGAATATGCTTTGTCTAAGCAATGTGACATATTGCAAAGAATGTTATAGATGTGCTTATATGGTTCGTTAGTCTAAACTCATACTTAGGAACAAGGAAAATAAAAGTGTATGGACTAACGACGACGATGAACGTTGGTGTTTATCTATGCACGGACAGGTATCTTTAGTAAGGTGATATCTTGCAGCACATGTGTTATGTTCTGAGAATTTAGATTACATAATGCGTGGTTCTGAGTTTGCTATCGTCAAAGCAATTTGTGAATAAGTACGTAACTAAAATATCATTTTGTAAAATTAATAAAAAAAAAATGGGAAAAATTCTAAAGAAAAAGTTTGACATTTCTAGTGTATATAGTCATAATGACGTCAAAATTTAAAGCTGTGTGTCAATGAGGGAATTGGAATTTATAGAAATAAGTTGATTGGTGAGAAAATTATAAAGTTTGCTAATTTTTATGAAAAGTTTGGATTTATTTTTATTTTTGTAGGCAAAAAACATTTGTTTACTTTTATATTTTAAGGTGACACTGAAGGATGTTCTTGATTATTTTTAGCACGAAAATCAAAAGCATATCAATTCTTGATGTCGTTCCGCCGTCTAATAATATCTATTTTTCTTCTACTATAAGAAAAGGTACTTCCTCAAGATTTTGATCAAACTTAACAAAATTGGGTCACACAATTTTGTCCATCTGCCTCCGAAACATTTTTTTAAAATTTATTTAGTGCCTATTAAAAATAGCGTTTTTTTACCAATTATCTTTAAAATCTTTTTTGTATCAAAAACTTGCCCACGTGTTACAAAAAAATCGTAAATTTTGATTAGGTATTCTTATTTATTAAAAATGGCACCTCCCATAGTATACCGTTATTTGATTTAAGATTTTCTCGAAAACGGTTGAAAAATTAATTTTTATTTACGCATATATGCTCTGCATTTCACCTTTAGTCAATTCAGGTGACGAAAATGAATTCGAGTGTTCTACAATTCGTTCGAAATGCTGATTGTGAATTGGAGTTTCAAAAATAAAAATTGTTGTTCTGCATTTCGTTTGATTCCATTTTCTTAACCGGATTTCATCTAATTTGTTTATGCTTATTCAAATTGGTGCAGATGCGTTAAGTAAGAAAACTTATTTTTTTATTTCTCGTTAATATGTATTATGACAATTTGGATTTGTTCCATGTCTAGATATCAATTCAAAACATATGTTTTAAATTTGCTTAAAAATTCTTTGCAACTTTGATTTTATATTTTTATTTTTTTAATTAAATATTTTTGAACTCAATACTTAGGTAAGTATATTATTATAAATTCTTTTTAATATATTATAGTAATAAGCAAAATCTGTGGATTAATTATCGTAGATTGAAATAAATAGTTAAATAAATAAATAAATATTTTATTAGAAGAATTCATAATAAATTACGTACGCTATAATCAGGCAATTATTAGATTTTTCGTTCAAAATTGTTAGTTTAATTTTTTTCTCAGATTTTATTTTCTTTTTTTCACTTTTCAAAACAAATAAAAATGGATGCACCTTCAATTTTGACATGTGATTGCGAAAATTTTCGAAAACGAACGAATAGTAAAACATCGAATTTAATAATAAATCCTGTTTCACGCCAGTTCATTTTTCCTATCCACGCAAATTTTTTTTTACTTTGAGATCGAATTCTCGAGGAAATGCTTAATAAACATAATATTTAATATTTTTTTCTTGTAAACGTAATAATAATAAAAATAAAAATCAATGACAAGATCGTGGCAAACTCATAGATTTTATGATTTTGGGCAGCAGGTAAAATTTAAAATTTTTGCCTTAAGCAACAAATGCTATGAATAAAAAATGATTTTGTGCGGTTTTAGATAATTTTCATTTTAAATGTGTAATAAAACAGTTATTGCAGGTGCTCAAAGTGTCCTCCTTCGTTTTGTATGCATGCTATAAGAGCCCATTTTTGGATTTCACGTTGAATATTTATTGATTCTAACAGCTGCTGTCGTACTTTTGATGAGGCTTCGAAGATACGTCCTTCTTATTTGTTTAAATTTGATATTTCAGTGGAATAAAAAAGTTCTTTTATTCTTTCCCATTCAAAAAAATCGAATACAGTAAGGTCGGGAGATCTTGCAGGTTCATTTATTACTATCCAACGATCACCGTACTCTTTATCTAGCCCAATTTTAACCTCAAGACCTAAGTGGACTCGAGCGCCATCCTGTTGGAAATATGATAAAGCTAGTTGAATAAGAGGAATGTCCTTCAATAGTTCTGGTAAATCATTATGGAAAAACTCCAGATAGTTTGTAAAATTCAGCCTGGGTGGTAGTTTGAATGGGCCGATTATTTTATTTCCAATTATGCCTGCCCACATACTGACGCTGAATCTGTGTTGAAATGATTTATGTTTCTTAGTGTGTGTGTGTGGAGCCCATGTATGAAGATTTTGGAAATTTGTCCTATCTCTTGTAAACTGAGATTCGTTCGTCCAAAGGATTCTGCTAATAAACTCGTTGTCATCCAAGCTCCGCTCCAGCAACTATTTAAAAAATTCAATTCCCTTTTCGAAATCATCAGGAAGCAGTTCTCGCACATGGTTATGGATGGTATGGATAAAGCCGTTCTCCATGCAGTACATTAAAATTCCCTGATCTTTTGTTTTATTTACTCAAACATTAATAGAACCAAATTGATAGTTTCAAAAGTCATTCGATTTTAATTAGAATAAATAATTTGAAATCGACCAGTTGGCTATCGAAGCTTTAACTTCGGTTCTAAAGGGTCATTTATTTCGTGGTTTCAAGTTGGTAGTGCTGGCATTTGACACCAGTAAAGATTGCTGCTGCAAGTGCAAGTGTTGCTGATGATCCGAATTTATCGATTTCCCGGCGTTCGCAGCAATTGAACGTGCGTCGTTCACCTCTGTATGGCGTATTTTTCATTTGGATTTGCATCTCCATCCTTATAAAGTTCAAATTACGTAACAATTGAAGCTTGCTGACCATTCACAACGCCGTAGATACGCGCTTCTTGGGCGTGAGAAGTTTCCTTGTCGCGTAATTTCACGTTTTGACGACGTCAATTGGCCACCAAGATCATGTGATTTAACACCGTTAATTTTTTTCTGTGGGGCTATGCAAAAGACGGTTTTTAAGCAAATAATACCCCAACTCTAGCCGCCTTTAAAATCAACATTACTCAAGTAATGTACGAGATACCGCCCGAAATGTGCAAAAAAGTGGTTAAAAATTACTTCAAAAGAATCGCATGCTGGAGCGCGTGAAGTTAGCCCCCTTTTTTGGAATTTGCTATTTTTGAAAGTTGTTCCAGGTTGTTCCAGGTTGTTCCCGATTTGTTCCGCATTGTTCCAAGTTTTTTTTGAAAAATATTCAAAAATGGGGGTTTTAGAGCCAAAAAACCGTTTTTGACCTAGCCCCCCTTTTTTCGAAAATCAAATTTTTGAAAGTTGTTCCAGATTGTTCTAGTTGTTCTGAACATTATTCCAAGTTTTAGGACCCCTATGTTCAAAATTCGAAAAAATTCGAAATTCTTAATTTTGAATTTTTTTTCGGATTTCAAAAAGTGTTCTAAATATAGTTCCAAAAACTCAAAATTGTATTACGTGTATTTTTAAAGATAAAACCTTCCGAACATTTTTTCAAAAATCCAAAAAAACGGCTCTCTAATATTATATTTTTTTTTTAATGCATTGACATTTGAAACCTTAAGATAAATGCATGTATTGAAAAAAAGTTCTGACCTTACATTCTTACTATCAACTTAAAAACTAACTTAAAAAAAACATCTCCGATTTTTTTAAATTTTCAAAAACACCCCTGCCGCCCCTTTTCCAAAAATCCAAAATCTAAAATTTGTTCCAAGTGCAGAATCCCTCAAATCCAATTGTTCCAAAGAATCATCAAAAAATATTGAAAACTGAAGATTTTAAGCCCAAAAAACACTTTAAATGAAAATATATCTTATTATCCTTGCTCTGGCCCCCCTTTTTAGAAAGAAGAAGAAGAAGAAAGAAGATGCATTTATAATAAGGTTTCAAAAGTCAATGAAATAAAAAAAAGAGCCTATTTTTTGGATTTTTGAAAAAATGTTCAGAAGGTTTTATCTTTTAAAATACACGTCCTACAATTTTGAGTTTTTGAAACAATGGTTAGAACATTTTTTGAAACCCGAAAAAAATTTCAAAATTAAGAATTTCGACTTTTGCCCATAACTTTTGAAATTTTGAACATAGGGGTCCAAAAACTTGGAACAATATTCATTCAACAACTAGAAAAATCTGGAACAACTTTCAAAAATTTGATTTTCGAAAAAAGGGGGGCTAGGTCAAAAACGGTTTTTTGGCTCTAAAACCCCCATTTTTGAATATTTTTCAAAAAAAACTTGGAACAATGCGGAACAAATCGGGAACAACCTGGAACAACTTTCAAAAATAGCAAATTCCAAAAAAGGGGGGCTAACTTCACGCACTCCGCATGCTGCGAATCTTCCCGAGGCGGCTATTTCAATGATATTGTTTTTCACACTTAATGGTACAGTTCAAACTTTATAATGAAATAAAATTTTCATCAAAAATGTATCGCTGTGTGTGTTTTATTTAGTTTTTCTTTCGAAACCGAAAAATGAATGACCCTTTAATAGTCGGATACTACAATTGATTATTTTGGGTTTTTAAAATGCAATATACTCTACTACAAACAGAAGCCAACGACATCTTATTTAAGTGCTATAATGCCTTTTTCAACACAGTCATATTTTTGTTGGAACTTTTGGATTTATTGGAATACAAAACAGGTACTTTTTACTAAACAAAGACTCACTACAGTATTTTTTGATTGATATTTAAAATAATCATGTCGATTATGAAATCCGCAATACTGGTGATTCGCAGTGCAGTGCTCTCTTTTCTCTTTACTCATTTTTAGTAAAAAGGAAAGAGGACACTGTACTAAGAATCACCGCGTACCCAGTATTGCGTACATTTCATAATCAACATGAATATTGTTAAAGGATGTAGGTACTTTTTTATTAAAATTAATTTTGGTCCATAGGTTTTTGCGTTCTAATTTCTAAGAGCGTATAGCAGAACTTATTCTTCTCGTTAAAAGTGATTATATTCGTATATTTTTTCGACTGTTCATTACGTTCTAATACTACACAGAAGTGAGATAATTATATGATTTTTATTCGGGTCTTTTAGTATTTGAACTTATTGAGGTACATAGGTAGGTACTTTACAATACTTGTGTAATCGAAAAACAATTGAATCATATTATTTACCATAGTGAATTTTTTTGTAAATAAAACAGTGTAGCGTGTTTCAATTTAAATATATAAAAACAAATTATCAGCAATACATTTTATGCGTAACTTCTATGAAAATATTGTTCTATTTTTGTCTCTGAATCACACTTTAATGATTTTTTTTCATAATAATTTTTTAAGATCCCAAAAAAAAAAAAATTGTAATAATAAACAATCAACAAGTTCCAAATATGCAAAGTTCACAATTTATAATGATTTTATTGAGTGTCAAATTTATAAAATATTATTTTATATGAGATGATTAATGTTATTTTAATGCAAAAAGTGGGTTTTTTATGACTTAAGGTTTGGCAACAAAAACAAATATAAATTAATTCGTATGTCCAATTGTATACCAAAATTGGACTTTGACATGCTTTATCGTATTAATAAACGATTTTCGGAAATAACCCAATAATCATCTCTTGCGATTGTTCATATATATATTAAGGGTATTCACGCAACGATGTAAATAAAACACTGGATAAGTTTACTGGCGTTGGGCAATAACGTCCAAATTGATTTAGAAATATCGCCCAAAAAAATTCTGAACAATTGTTGTTGTTTTTTTCTCGATTTGAGCGTTATTTCTCTTTTTTTTAATTCGCACCTAAATTTGCGAATAACTTTTGAAAAATTAGTTTTAGAAAAAAAAGTTATTTATAAAATGTTTAGAACTCTTTGTTTGCTATCGGGAACTCTAATCAGAACTCCTTTTTTTTTTGATTTTGAAAAATTTTCGTTCTAAGTCAATGGGCACTTTAATTTGCCCTAACTTTTCCAATTTTGCAGAACTCTTTCTAAAACCCATGAGGAACTCTAGAACTCTAGTTGAAAAAAATGCTCAGAACTCTTTTTCTCGAAAAAGTCCTTGCTGCGTGAAGTTAGCAAAAAAAACTTTTTTTTCGAATTTTAACACTTCATTTGCCAGAACTATTGAAAATAAGTATGAGGAACTCTAGAACTCTTTGTTTGCTATCGGGAACTCTCATTTTGTATTCAATTTTACACAATTCTTTTGCTAACTTCACAGGACTAACAAATCAAGAAAAGGGAAATAACGCCCAAATCTTTAGAAATAATGCTAGGAAAAAACGGCGTATAAACAGTGTGGTATGTATGAGGGAGCATGCTGCCCCTGCAACCCCCCTGCTTGGGCACATTATAGGATTTGGGGAAAGTGCGGGGGAAGTTCTATGCAAAATTTCTTTAAATCCAGATTCTTTAAATGCAAGAGAGCACCTACTTCAAATCCTATAATGTGCCCAAGCAGGGGGATTGCATGAGGGCAGCATGCACCCTTCCATACATACCTCACTGTTTATGCGCTGTGATTTTTTTTAAGATTATCTTATATTTCACATAGCTTTTGCAAATATTCCTAAAAACTTTGCGTATGCCCAAATTAAAAAAAATGTTTGGAAATATCGCCCAAAATCGAGGAAAAAACGCCCAAATTTTACAAAAACAATTTACATTCAAAATATTTGGGCGATATTTCCAACTTAAGATTTTGAAAAATATTAATTTTGGCAATATTTCCAATTTTTTTTTTTTGGCGATCAAAAAAAAAAATTTGGGCGATATTTCCAAATCAATTTGGGCGTTATTAACTAACGCCAAGTGTACCATTTGGTTAAGTTTACCGTAAATAAGAACTGTCAAATTTTGTATGAGAAATGATTTATACAATTTGGTTAAAATTCTCCAAAGAGTTTGCTGGATAAAATCAACCAAATTTTTTTAGTAAACTTAACCAAACGTCATTGTGACTTTTAGAATTAGGCGTGTTCAGAAATATGATGTATTAAATATCTCAGAGATATTTGACGTTTAACCCACAGCTGATTCAATAACACAGCATTTAACCAAATGAATTAAACGGGCTTTCATGCAAACTTTTGTGTAAACTTATCATTTTACGTAATATGTAAACTTACGACGCGCACGTTGCGTGAATACCCTTATTTTATTGTTTAAAAAAATAAATATTTACCAACCAAGTTTCGATATTCTCGGATCAATTTTACATAATATGTATGACGTATGCACATAATGTTTTTATTTAAAATAAGTGTGCAGTTTACCTCGGGCTTAGATTCATGGAGGCAAGTAAATTTAGTAACATTTTCGATATGGAGTTAATTGAGAAACTCAATTTTGTTTTTGCATTTTTGATTTAGCTGCAACCAGTCTTAGATACTTTTTAGTTCATCAGAAGGATGCAAATTTGATTTGTCCTGTTTCAAATTTTTTCAGAAAAATATCGTGTTTGAATTTCTCTATATTAGGGCCAGTTTCAAAGTGCACTGCACTTAACAAATTAAGTTGCACTTAATTTTCCCATTTTGGTACTTTAGGCTCAGTTTTACTGCCTGATCAAGTGGCACTTAAGTGGCCAATATGGGAGACTTAAATGTCACTTATTCCGATAAGTTTACACTGTTCAATTGGGTATTAGTTTTCCATATTTGGCACTTAAGTGATAGAAATGTAAGTACGCACACTAGGGTGTCCCTTATTTTTCAAAATTTGTTTTTTTTTTTTAAACGCATACGGCTTAATTTTTTTTGTTATAATTTAAAACTGTTGCAAAACAAAAATTGGCGTAATTTGAACTTCATTTACTAGACTCGACTTTCATTCCATGCAATTTATATAGGAAAAATACCACATGTCCCAAATAATTTTATTAGTGCGTATATTGTCATTTTTAGCATCGATATCAAGTATATTTATTTTTTTTAAGATGTCATTACAAGTTATATAGAAGTTCTGAATACATTTTTCTATGTGGGAAATAAAAACCACCAATTAACAGAGGCTTAACTTCCTTCAAAACGGTAAGTTTTCGAAGTTTTATTTTATAATATTCTTTAAGCTGAAAAAAAACGAGATAATAGAAAAGAATTAGAATTTCGTTTTGTAAGAGAAAACATTTACATAACATATAAATGGATACTCAGTTTTGCTTTTGATATTATTATAAGCTTAAATTAATTTTAAATCAACAAACTTCTTATCTTCTTCCACCGAATTAATTTGCAATCATTATAAAAATTTCCATTCCATGATTTAGAATGTTGGCATGTGCATTTATATGGGGAGGGGGGAGATAAAACCACTCATAGCGATAATCTTTACATAGCTATAAGACTCCAAATCTAATTAAAATTAATCCCACAATAATTATTCTCGATAAACTGATTTCAAATTGCAAAACAGAAAAGACATTTTTGGGAAAAAAGAAACAATTTTTTTTTTTGGGAGACACAAATATACTTTTTTATACTTCACCATCGCCACTTAATTCTTTGAATTAAGTGATGTCATCGATAAATCAAAGACAGATTTTGAACAATTGAGAGGGTAAACAATAATATAATGAAAGCCAGACATTTATCAAGGACTATCATGGTCCTAGGGCAATTTTTTTTTTTAATTAAAAACATAAGCTCTCCGAGATTATGCAGGAAATTGATGTCCTATATTGAAGGGATTTTGTTTGGGTGTCCTTCTGTTTGTGTTTGGTTTTTGGCTTTTCCTATTTATTTGATATTGAATTGACATTTCTTGTATAATGTATAATGCTTAGTTGAAGTGTTATGTTTTGAAGAAAATATTCACGAAATTGCAGCTTTATTTGTTTACATTTAATTTGCATTCGTAAACATGCAATCTTTACAACATGATTTTTGTTTGTTATAAGGCGCGAGAGTTTATAAAAAAAAAATAATAGAAATGAGATAAACCTTGTAGACATAATATTGTAAGTATTTTTCGTTTGAATAACGAGTCTGTATTTTTTTTTATTAATTTAATACAGTAAACGCTCGATATAGTGAATCTCGATAGAGTGAACTATCCGTATAGTGAACAAACAAAATTTTATACAGACAACTCTAAATAGTGAACAAAAGGTATCTCGATATAGTGAACTCACATTTTTGTTTAATATTTAACAAGATTATGCCATCAGCAATGCGTTTACAGAATTGTGGACCTTTTTTTTAAGATATTTATGAATTATTTACAAGAAAAAGCAGTGTAAATCAATATAAAGTTGAGAAACAAACAAACAGAATTAGTGATTTTATTCTTTAAAAAAAAAACGAATTTATACCGGGAGCAATGAAGTTTTTGTTTTTATGAAAAATAACGTTTATTACATATTTGTTATTTATAATATTATAAAATATTTATGTTTTTTTACCCAATTGAAATTATTTTACGCTTTAATAAATAAAAAAAATCATTTTTTATCAAAATCACACTGGAAAGCCTTTTTAGTTTCTCTCTCGAAATAGTGAACATGCCGGGTTTTAATTACTTCACTATATCGAGTGACTACTGTATTGACCTTTTGTCTGAATAAAATAAATTTTTATATTTTAATTACGAATAAAGGGAATCTAAAAATAGACCATTAGATGACGAAAATCACTTACTTATGGACTTCCCCATAATTGTAATCTTAAGTCTGACTAAGGCCTTAACACATTCTTAGAAGTAACCAATTTACTTACACTATATAGATCTTATGAAGAATCGCTGCTAATCGCGCTGTTTCTTCGAACCCAGAAGAAATTTAAGTAGTTAAGGCCTCTTGTAAGGGGCCAAGAAGTCCCTATACAAGACTTTGATCAGCAGTTTATGGTGTTTCGAAGGAATGTGGAGGAGAAAATTCAACGATGAGCTCTATAAGCTATACCTACACTACAGTCCTTGAGATATCTGTGACTCGTGTACAGTTACAAAACAACTCTTACGCGGTCTGCGCATTATGTAGGTGGTGCGTATATAAGTGAAGACTAGAGAGTGACCTTTACCAAATTGGTGTGTGTACGCGTAGCTAAGAAGCAGTAAGCTACAATGATCGAGCTGGATGGAAGGCACTTGTTAGCTAGGCCATGGGTCCATTATGAATAAAATAAAATTATCAACTAGATACTTAGTCCATTGAAATGTTACATTGGCCTCGCATTTAGTATAAGACAAGTTTTTTTTTTTTTTAATATGTAGGGTGCATCGGTTTGAGTAAATGAAATAATTTTCGGGGCTGTAACCCCCCCCCCCATTTGTCCACCATATTGTAAAAGGGGGTAAGAAACCCCTTTTCACAATATCTTGAGAAATATAGGTCTGACAAAAAAAAATTATAGACCTTTTTTGTAGAAAATTTGGTATACCCAGTTTTTTAATTCAATCATTCTACAATGGGTTAACACCAAGAAGTAATAAATTTTGTATTGTTTTTGTTTTTTTTTTTAATTCAAGGTGATGGGTATAAGGTGCACCAAAAAGCTAGAGCCAGTAGGTTGGGTTAAGACAAGAAAAAAATCGTACGGGATAGGGGTCTATTTCCCCCCGTTTAGAAGGGAGGGGCAATTTTCTAAAAAAAATGAAAATGACTTAAAACAGAAAAAAATTATTTAAAAACAACGGTTTAACTTACAATATCATGCTATAACTTTTTGAAAAGCCAGAAATCTCTTATTTAATTTTTATTGTGTTGTGTTAGTGAATAGTTTTTGAAAAATTATTCTTTTTAAATTTTTTTTTTCAAAATTTGAAAATTAATTTTTTAAAAACTTTTCACTAACACAACTTAATTTAAAATGAAAATTAAAGAAGAGATTTCTGGCTTTCCAAAAAGGTTTAGCATGACATTGTAAATTTAACCGTTGTTGATGCACATTAAAAAAAAACCTTGTCCTATATACTAAATGCTAGGCTCAGGCAAAATTTTGTAACATTTCAATGGACTAATTATATACGAGAGAATAATCTTTAAATAAGACAATTTTCTAAAGAATTATCGGGATTCTATTTCGGTTATACAAAATTTTTCCAAAGACTTGAAACGCAGTTTTATTTAAAAAAAATGCAGATTTTATTGGAACATTTTTCAAGTATCTCGTACGATTTTGGTGTTAAATGTGATAATAAAGTTGGAAATTTGTCAATTTGACATCCCGGATGTTTCAATTTGAAAACCGAAGTTGTCAATATGATTACCAAAATTCACTCTCGATAAAATTGACAATTCGGAATCTTCATATTGACTACTGTGGTCATATATCGGTTCAAAATTTACAATTTATTGTTACATTTACTACCAAAACTTTCAATAAAACTACGGTAATATATTTCGAAAAAAATCCTAATTTTTTTTTTAGTGCAAAAAATTATGAAAAAAAAATCGCATTTTTGTTTAATAAAACAAATTTCGAATGAAATTTGCAGTTTTTTTATGCAAGAAATGTTCGAACGAAATTTGTTTTTTTTTTTTAGTACAAAAAATGTCCCAACAAAATTTGTATTTTTTTTAATGCAACAAATTTTCGAATAAAATTTGCATTTCTTCTAATGCAAATAATTTTTGAAAAAAATTTGCATTTTTTTTAATGCAAATAATTTTTGAACTAAATTTGCATTTTTTTTATTGCAAAATATGTATTTTCAACTAGCATTAAAATTTTTTTTAGTGCTAAACATTTTCAGCTTGCATTAAATTTTTTTTTTTAATGCAAAATGCATTATTTTTGCATTGGAATTTTTACGAGGACGTTCAACGTTCGTGTCACACATCACGGCACTCGGACTCGGACTTCTTAACCAGTGAGTCCCGGCACTCACATACTTTTTTTATACACGATATATTCTTAATAATTGCTCTATAGAGCTAGTAAAACATATGTTACTATCCTATTAAGATTGAATAAGGGTCATTATCCCCTTTTTCCGACTATACATGGATTTTCCCTTGAATCATAACTAACTTATAGAGAATACAAACAAGAAAAACTGCCTATACTCAATTCATTGCAAATAAATTATAACACGTTGTAAGGTACAAACATGTGTATACATATGCTTGATGGAAAGGAACTGTATATACATATATGTATCATCAATGTAATAGGTGTCATTAGCAACATTGATTGGGAACAATTAATATCGTGTTTATATAATAATGTATGGTTTCTTAATGTTGCTTACATATTGTTATCTATATCAGGCGTATTTTTTTGCAAGCCCGGGGGGAATTTGTTGAAAAAAACGACAGCCGGGATTAGCGACGCCATGACAGTAAAAAACATGGAGTTTTCATACAAACTATCGATAACATGTATGTAATTCATGCTGGTAACACAGTTTTTCTGTGCGCTTAAGTTTAGCTCCGAGAATTCTCTGGGATTAGTTGTTGTTGCATTTAACATGTTAATTGTTTAGCACCGACGTCGTTTTTTTCATTCAATTCCCCCCGGGCTTGCAAAAAAACACGGCTATCAATAGCTTGAAGTAAACTTTGGATTAGAGGTCACTTGAACTCATTAATTGAATAATATTCAATCGCTCCACTAAAACAGAAGTATTTTTCTAAATTTCTTCACCTTCGTTATTGTAAACAATTTTATTTTTTTCTCCAAATTAAAATTTAAGTTTAACATACTGTACAATTGAGTATGAAAGAAGTTAATATTAAAAATGTTTTTTTTTAAATAGATACATTAAGGCATTCCATCCAAATCAATTCGTTTAAAAAACTATTTATTCCGAGCGCAATATACGTAAATTAATAAATAAATTCAGGAATCCAATCAAAGTCTGATGTGCATATTACCTCTTACTTCTTTTCTAACGCTTCGCCTGCAGTTCGTTTGACTTTATTTCCGTTCTTAATTGAAACTAAATTGATTTTTGAATATGTAAATGGCATCCGTTCATGGAAGATTCAGTTTACTTTGTATAGAGTATACCAGTGCACAACACAAAATAGATTTTCGATTTTTTGTGTGTTTCAAATAGGATATAAGTATTGGTTTAGTAAAAAAAAATTGCATTGTTTTGTTTTAATCAAAATCGATTTGAATCGAAATAAAACATCTACTCTTTCAAATTAATCGAAACTTTAGCAAGAGCATATTATTTTACAGACAAGAAAACTTTGCACGCAATAGAGCCATAATTGGTCATGTTGTGTGGCTTGTTGCCCCGTCTTGTTGGAACCACATATCGTCCAAGTCATGATCTTTAATCACCGCGCCGCACACAGGTAAAATTTCCCAAAAACATGGCCAAAATTATTGGAAGTCATTGAAAAAAGCAATTTTTACGTAAATGCACTATTTTTAGTAAATTTTTTTTTTTTTTTTTAATTTTTGTTAAAATACAAACAAAAGTGAATACAAACAAAAAAATTATTTTTAGAAGAATTTTTAGTTATTTTCAATTTTCTCGAAAACTGGAAAACATAGCACAATCTAGTTTCTAGCCTTTGATTGAAAAATAATAGAAGTATTTATTACTTAAGCCAAAACACTACAATTATTAACATAAGTTTTTTTTGTACAAAATCAGTAATATTAATTATAAGTTTCTGCGGTACACTTTTATTTTCACTTATTTTAATATATTGCATTGATATTATTTTAAAAAGTCACAAAAAGTCGCAAATGTTTTTGATAGATTCTGAATCAGAATACTTCAGGGTAAATTTAAAGCCTAATTTCAATGCTGAGCAAAGCCCAGAAGTCAAACATTTTCTTTACGAAACAAAAACTACGATTTCTTAATGGGTCCCAGAACTGGTCTTTTTTTGATAAACAAGAAATCTATCCCATAATTAAAATATTACAAAAAAAAAATTATTGAAATTATTCTACTTAGTACCAGCAACAAATTCCATAATAATTTTTATTTTATCAAAAAGTATAATAAAAAGAAAAACAAAGTAAATTCACTTCGTATCGCACTCCAAAATTGGTCCTGAACGTGCTCTCTAAAAGCTACCAATTTAGACGCATCAACTGACGAAACGGTTGCAATCTTAATAGCGAGAGTAATCAGAAATTAAATCCTTGTTAATTGTTACCAACTTTACATTAAAAAAAACAACAAAACGATTTTAGTTTTTATAGTTTTGGCAACGTTTTTGGGAAATTTTACCTGTGTGCGCCGGCCAAAAAAAATCGGTACATATTGCTCCGAATTGACTGTAACCGATAAATTCGGATCAGCGACATTTGCTTGCAGCAGCAATATTTTCGACTGAGCGTGCATTACGATGATGCACAGGCCTTACGACATCAGTAACTTCTTCAAAATTTTACCGATTGCTTGCGTAGTCGGTCGATTATGACGCCCATAATCATCGCGTAATGCCCGAAAAGTGGCTACGTTTGAATCACCACTTTTTTAGTTAGTTTTAATTATTTTAACGCGTTGTTCGATTGTGAAGCGATCCATTATCGTAAATGGCAAACATTCAACTAATATTATTACACTTCAAATGACAGCTGAGTTTGACAGGTGTCAAATGCCAGCGCTACCAACTTGAAACCACAAAATGAATGAACCGTACAACAAATTATATACAGTCCACATACAGAAAAGAAATTTAACGCAAATAATACAAAACAGCCAGCTTAGAAAATATTTTTGAAGGTAAACAATGACAAACAGAAAGTGAATATAAAAACTTTATTATTGTTAATGAGTTGTTATATATACACTTTCACCAAAACAAAGAAAAATTTGTTTATTTAAAAACGGTTTCAAAAATTGTGTATAGGGATAAATCTGCAAGACAATTTGATTACAAATTTTTAAAATAATTTTGAATTTCTTTTGATAAAAAGTAGGTACCTAATGTAGTATAGTACTTGTACGGCACTAAAACTACCGTGAAATCAGGAACATCATATGAAAGATTGGACAAAAATTTTGTATTTCTTAATACAAAATCGCATTCGGAGAAGTTTAAAGATTTAATATTTTCCCACCGCTTTTAGACCATAGACTCTGATCATTGTCTCAATTTCAAAGTAAGAATGACTTTGCAGTCGCTGATTGTGTGAAACAGCGCATTTTCTAATCACTTTTTTAGGTGGTAAATCGCTGTTTCGAATACCTATATACCATGGGGAACTTATAATTCTACGAAGGACTTTGTTTTTGAATTTTTGGATGGTCCCAGCATTTGTTTTCTTTGTATAGCCCCAAAGTTGGATGCCATAAGACAAAACGGGTTTCAGTACCTTCTTCTATAGCATTAGCAGATAGGTCAAAGTTCTTTCCCTAGTAACCAATACATTTTTCTATTCTGTATGCTCTTTCCACTTCAGCTTGGCATCCATAATCATTCCAAGGCTTGGAAGTGAAATACAGCTTTACCTTTGATACAAATTGGAACATTAAAAATCTTTTCTTAGTAAAGTTTATATAAAGTGTCCATTCTCTTACTTTATCAGTTGCATTTTGCAATTTTTCTATAGCTTTCAACACATATTTATCATGGACTAAAATGGTAGTATCATCTGCAAATGTGGCCATGACACCATTGTTGTTCACTGGAATATTCCTAGTATATAAGAAATTCAGTATTGGTCCTACAACAATTCCTTGTGGTACATCGGCTTTAATTTCATTAAGTTCTGGTATTCGGCCAGTACTCTTAAGAATCGTTCGGTAACTTAGGATTTCAATATTTCGTAGAACTGCTTTGGAAGATCCTTATGCAGATTCTACTCAAGTCAACAAGAGCAACTTCTAGAAATAGAGAGAAACATAATATGTACCTATTTGGTTTTCTTTTCCTTTTCAAAAACATCCTTAATTCGATGCACTTAGTCTATCGTGGAATGATTATTTTTGATTATTTTTCGAAAATTTTTGCGATAATTGGTACATGTGATATTGACCACGAAGAAGTGATTTCTGCTGGTGACTTACCTTCTCCAATGATGTGACACATTTTGGAGCTGAAGAAATGCATTTAATATACATTAGACAATGTTTTTGAGACCAAATTTGAAGGCAATCAAATGGTCTTAATTTTTCTAGGTTTGCATTTTTTTTCTAGATTGTTCCACTCCAAAGAAGCTGAGGTAAATTTGTTGAAAACAAACATTTTAGACAGCGGAGTTTTCAATATTTTGATAGATTTTTTAAGATGGTTCAATGTAGCAGTCCAATGATATACCTCCCGAAAGTCTAATACGTAAATAGGAAGTACTGGGCCACTGGCAAGCAGGATTTTGCCTGATGGCTCTATAGGGAAAAAAACAAAAAGTGCATGAAAGATACTGCATTACGTTATGTTCTTGAAAAAGAAAAAATTCTCATAAAATTGAATTTATTATAAAGGCCTTTACAGTAAATATACAGCTTTTGTGGCTTTTGTGCAGGAAGTCCACACAGCTCTGTTAAAAGCTACGTTGAGTCCCTACAAGATTGTTTTATTTAAAACTATAATTTTACTGATAGTGCTCCCACACTTATTATTATTGAGCTGTTGTAGGCCTAAGAGGTCCCTCACAGTACTCTCAAACATTTAAAACGAAACTATAGGTGGTGCTCCGATACTAAATATTGAGCTATTGTGGCCCCATTGGTAACCTTAGGAGGCTCCTGAATAACTTTTAGTAAACGTTATATTCTTTAGATTGTGAAGTACTGAAAGTTCATTTAAAAGAAAGCTTTCACACAAAACTTCAGGGCCGCAGAAACAGAATAGAAAAGAACAACAACGATATTTCGATTGCTGTATGAATATTTTTGAAGAAGGGAAAATTATAAAATTTGCATTATTGCAGTAATGTTTTCAAAAATCAAATTATATTTTTTGTTAACTCAAATACATTGTAGAAATTTAAGAGCAGACTGTTTATGGCTTCAATTACACAACCATAAAATTTTGTATCGTCTTTTTCGGAGGTGATTCTTGTTTACTCCCTCTAATGATTGTGTGGCCCTTTTTCTTATAAGGTCCCTGGAGGTCCTTTGGCTCCCAGTTCACCCCTGCAATTGGGTTACCTTATAAAAATGCGCCGAATTACAAATTGTGCGAAATTGGTGTTTTAAAAAAAAAAACTGAAAAGGCTTGAATAATTTTTGAATGAATTTTGTATGAATTGCTTAATCGTGGCAAAAGTTGTCCGAAATATTTTTAAATTTTTTAAATTTTGCTATTAAAATTATGTTAAAAGAACTGATGGCGCCTTGAATGTAATATCGTATGATACTATTGTCGATGATGGGTTTAACGAAAACCAATTTTTTGGTCTTCAGAAATATCGGACATATTTTTTTTTTAATATGAATATCTATTGGTGCCACAAGGATCAAATGCCAGAAGTGTTTAAAATGTAAAAAATTATTTTTATTTTTAAAATGGATTTCTTTGAGCAGTGCTGGCATTTCCGCAATTCAAGTTTTAAGCTTTATCCGCATTATAATTTCTTCCATTTCCACATTGCAGCCTATTGCTTCAAGCTAGGTATATTTAAATATTATATATTTTTACATAAAATCTTTAATCAATACAAATACCTTTTTGCGAAAAGACTGATGGCTTGGTTACTAAGATTTATGGAAGAGAAAATAAAGTATGAATCTCCTAAATTTCTTAAATAATTTAATATCTATAGGTAACCTACATATGTCTACAGTTTCCAGACCAAATCACCCCTTTTCATTTAAAAAAAAATTCCTAAAAAATGTAACAGAGTTTCGTGCACAATGGGAAACCTTTTACATCAGTGCTTCTGCTTTTATTAAAATTTATATACATTTTAAAAGTGGAAAACCTGATTGTGTTTAGAGTAAATATACCTACATTCATACATATTTATATCGCATCTAAGGAATGAACTCAGGTCTTCCTCTTCTCCTGCCATTTATTTTATGTTGAATGTCAAAAGCTATTTAATATGTATTCTCTCATAGGTATATAAAACTATAGAAATCAATTTTAAACGTCTGATGGTATATAAAGGCGGTGTTCTTCTGCAGCTCTACTATAAAAATATACCCCGAGGAAAACAGAAGACTCACCGAGATGAAATCGTACAAAATAATAAATAAAAGCTCATAAACAACAAAATGACACAGAATTCTCGAAGGAGACGACGAATGTGTTTTTGTGTATTTTGCACAAGGCGGGTGCGACGAGCACAACTTGGGTAAACATAATTTTCCGCAGCTGTTTAATTTTGGCCAAAGGATGTCTTTCATCCTGGCTTCATCACTTGGAATGTGATATTGAATATTTTTACTTAACCTATTTGTTTTATATGTACACACTGCACACATTCGCTCATACGAAGATAATAATCAACCAAGGATGGTTGAATGTTGAATTTAAAATGAACAAAATAAAGATAAAAAAAAAAACAAAAACACACTTGAGCAGTTTTTAATATACATATGATCATTTATTTTATACTGCTTATAAATATTGACCTATTTAAATTCTGTCAATCGTATTTACAAAGAAATAATTAAAAAAACATCTAAACAGGTCATAGTTATTTATCAGTCTCAATAAGTTTTTGTTTTATGAATTTTTAATTTCTTTTCAAATTCGGTAAAGATCTTGAAAGAAAAACTTTCAAAATTCGAAGAAAAAAAATCCAAAGCTCACTAATTATTTGAACTAGCTGACCTTTTATGACCTTTAAGTTTTTCAAAGAGTTTATAATAATACAATTTAATTTTCGAAAGGCCCTGGTAGTTAGCGCTATATTTATTTAATCATTGTTAATATATTTTACATATTTATGTTTTCAATAGAGTCTTAATAATCGATCTTATTATAGGCCCCGTCGCAAGAGATTCGTATTACGAATCCCGAAAAAAAAATTTAAACCTGCCGTCGCGTCATGGCAATATTTTTCTTAAAAATATTTCTATAACGTTAAATTTCCAATTTATTTCTAAAAACCCATTTTTGAGTCAATCATGATTTTCCATGATTTTTAATACGCAGTCATAAGTCCACAGGTCAAAAGTCCCCAATGGACTTTTGACCCACTTGGGTGGGTTACAAGTCCACAAATCTATTGTGGAATTATAACCCACCTTCATGAGCCAGAAGCCCACAAAAAAGTGTCTCGATATTCCATTATTTCAGAAAGGAAGTGGGTCATAAGTCCACAAATATTTTGTGGATTTTTTTAAAATTACCAAAGGAACTGTTTATTTAGAAAACTGTTGACATTGGTCCCTGCCTAGCGACTGGACATACCCTAAGCGGATCAACGGAGTGAGTGGTACAAAGCAGTGATGCCAGACTTTGGGAGCAGGTACTCCCACATTGATACTCAAGAATTCCCTTTTATCCCACGTCTTTCTGATAAATATCCCACAATTATGCCTCGTCGAAAAATTTAAAAAAATCTATATTTCTTTGTAATTTATTAACAAATTTTCATGCCACATTGGCAGAAACGTTAAAAATTTACATTGAATGCATAAGTTTAAACTTTTGCAAAAAAAAAAAAAAAAAAAAAATCACAGAAATTAATATGAACAGCAAAAAAAGCAATAAAACTCAAGTGTCATTTAATTATTCATGCTCAAAAAAAGAGAACAAACTTTTCCAAATATCGTGCTTGTATTGTCAATTTCGTTCATCGAGCATAGTTTTGCAGTACAAAAACTAGAACGACAGTTTTCGTTTATGGTAAAAAAAATTTCGCTTCGCATCTGTAGCGCACTAGATTTTAGTAGATCAAATGCAAAAATGGAAATGAATAGATTCAGATATTTAGAATGAGTTCGTTATATGCATGAAATCGTTTTATTCGACCATAACTGAATACAACTTTTGTTTCTTAATAAAATGAACAATTTAAGAAAACAAATTGAGCAAACCCTATGAGATTCTTAAAATCCATTGTTCCCTTTTAGCTTATTTTAGACGTGAAATTCCCACGAAAAGCGATAGATCCCACGATCTGGCGTCACTAGTACAAAGCCCCCAAAAAGGGAGTTTAAATCCTTGGAACCCGTGAAGCGGGCCACCCAAGGTACTGCAACGGAATTACGTGAATGGTACAGGGGACCCAAAAGGGGAGTAAAAATCCTTTGAGCTCATTTGATATTTGTGGATTTTTAACCGACCAGAGTGAGAGCCTAAACTTGTGAGCTGGTTTGATACAAATACAGAGCATTTTTAATTTGTATGTAATTCTCTAGAGGGGAAATTTAAATTTTTTCTTTTACCTCATCAAAAATATTTTGCTCGCATCAATTGTTTTTTTTTTAATTTTCTCAAAAACAGCTTTAGCGGTTTTGATTAAACTTAAAACCTGTAAGTGATTGTATAAAAACTCTGTTTAAAGCTTTTGGCACAAAATTCGCATTGACTTTTTTAAACATTGTAACTACATTATATATATATAAAGATATTGATGTAGATGAAAATTTATTGTTTAAATCACCTTCGTGTTCAGATCTTTTTTGTTTGGTGTATTTTTCGACAGCGGAAATTGAAAAAATATCAAAGATACTCGATAAACATCTACAATCTGTCTAAATATACAAAAAAATATTCTTTTTTCATATAATTATATCTAAAATGTATTTTAAAATGATGCACATTAATGGAAAGGTCTTGTGAACTGACAACCGCAACCATTTACGAGGCTTGGTTGCAGAAATATCGTTTTTGAAAATGAATCGAAATTTAACTTTGGATGGAAATATTTTGAGAACCAGGGTACGTAGAAGATTTTGGCTTACAGGTGCGGATACAGTTTTTAAAGACCTTTCTAAGACCTTTAAAATTTCATTTGTCAAGATGTGGTAAAATTTTTACATTGTTGGAAAGGTCTGCGAATTCGCAATTCATTACTGAAAACTAAAACCACTTACGAGTTTCGATTGCAGAAATATCGCCATCCAACCACTTTTTTAGGGTTACCTACATGGAAACAAAGTGATTACACTTTGGATAGAAATAATTCAAAAACCAGACCAGGGGCCTATTTCACTAAAAACACTTTGCACTTTGCTACTTTACAAACAAATAACTTCCTGCAAAGTAAAAGTGCAAAGTGTTTCACAAAATATGCAAAGTGCAATGACTTTTCACTTTTAAATTTTTCAGACTATTTTTGAAAAGTGAAAAGTAAAAGCGTTTCACAAATTTTTAATAGAACTTTGCATACGTATATTTTGTAAAGTTGCAAAGTAAAACTTAGATTGTATCAATTAAGATCAAATTAAAGGACTATTCATATGAAAGCGACCAACAACCGAAGAATAAAAGAACAAATGGGATTTAAAACATTTAATAAGCCTAAATTCTTCACAAAAACTAGACAAAATGGTTGAAAACATTTGCGTTTTAATTACTAGCCGATATAAGAGAAATTTTTAGAAGATAAGTTGGTCGTCACGAACAGATTGCAATTCGTGATGACAAATGCAAAAATGAATATTTCATCAGGACTAAAAAAATACAGGTATATTTGTTGACGTATTATCTATGTCAACTCGTTTTTAATCCTATGTCATCAACGGGTGGACTATGACGATTACACGACTTGACCAATGACCACATTCGAACACAAATCAACCATTTTTCGCGTTGACGATCACAAGACATAAAAAATATTAAAGCTCTCGAATTCCACTGAAGGATGCTTATACGATGTTGATAAATAGATTAAAAACCTTAAAAAAGTCGAAATTTTAAGATCAAATTTTATGCTGCGGAAAAAGGCGTTTTAAGTGCTTTTGGTGACATTTGGATCACCAATCACATATTCAATATACGTCAAGATGTAGTTTTTTGCCTATCTGTCCAGCCAAAAACTGTCAAATTCTATCGAAGTATGGCTACGATTACGATGGATTAAAAAACCTCTGAAAAATAGGAAAAAATTCGATTTTTTTTCTGCTTCGGAAAAATGCTTTTTTAGGGCAATACGGTAACATTTGGAATGAAATATTCCCTTTGCCTCACAATATAGGTTGTCACCATTTTATCAACCCATTAACTGTCAAATTCAATTGAAGTATGGCTACGATGTTGATGGATTAAAAAACCTCTAAAAAAAACAGACAGTTTTGAAATTGAGATGAAGGGTAGGTTGAACAAAAAAAAAAAAAAAAATAAGTTCTGTCAACGTTGAGATATACGGTCAACTCGATCTGACGAGCATTCTGTCAATGTGTCCTAACTGCAGGGGTGGACTGAGTGTCAAAGAGCCTCCCGGGAATTCAAGAAAAAGGGCCACAAAATAATAAAATGAGTAGAAGTAACGAAAAAAAGATTTTTGACGAAAACGATGATAAAAATGTGTCTATACGGAAGTAGTAGTACAGTACAAGTACCAATTATTAAATACAATTGAAAGTCTTTAAACAAATTTTGGCAATATTGCGTACGGTGCTCGGGGTTTTAAACTTAGATGCGCTTCATTTCATTAGTAAAAATTCGGAACTACTGGTTTTGGTCGGTTCATATTTTTCTACATAATAAATGATGGCACGACAGCTCGTTTAGAACCAGGGCCTAGCGATTTACATTACAACTCTCAACCATTCCTATGTACGTGTTATTGGCATGAGTGGAGGGGACCTACAATTTTCTGCCGAATCCAAACAGCTAAGACGAGAAGCAGTTTTTCTTTTTCATACTCTTGGAGAATTTGTCAATTCCTCGCAAGAAAATGTCTGTTTTTTAAAGCTGGGAACCTAACTAACCATTACACTACGGGCTAATAGTTACCTACTATTTTTCTACCTAACTTAAATAAAAATTATTCAAAATTTGGCTTACATTTTGGGAATTGGGCTATACACTTTTTCAACTTCCGTATCTGTGTTAGGAAAAAAGGACTTAAGTCTTAAACATAACAAGTCATGTTTAGCTTCGTATGCAGTAAAGGGAAATGTAACTTGATTTTTGAAAACATTGCTGCAATAATGCAAATTTTATAATTAATGTTTCCTTTTTTTACAGAAACTTTGAAAATATACTCATAACAATCGAAATATCTTAGTTGTTGTTTTTTTATTTTTTTTTCTGCGGCCCTGAAATATATGTATTAACTGCTGTTTGAGTTCTTTCGCTATTAAACATTTCCACGAAAGATTTGCAGTTTTTCGCTGCAACATCCAATTAATTTTTGTTCTTTACTCGTCTTTTGGAAGTTCAATTTTGTGAGAAAGCCTTCCTTTAAAATAACTTAAAGTATTTCAAAAACCTATAGAATATAGTTAACTTTTAGAGCATTAATTTAGGGGCCACAAAAGCAAGATAAAGTAAATTAAAGAATTAAAGATTTAATGAGAAAAAAGCACTAAACGTTTGTGTATGCTAAAAATAAACTTCGTTTAAAAGCCTTGCGGGTTATACATGTATCCAAAAGTCACATTTTTTGATCCATACATTGACAAGAGGCTGGAATTTGTCTCCCTAATTGTTTATGCTTGCTGGGTGTGACAGTTTTTCTGGTAAGAACAGTTCAGAAAGTTTTCATAAATATGAATATGTATAAAGTTTGATATAATACATATTATGAGGGAGGGAATATTATAAAAAAGTAGCCTCTGGTTAAGTGAGATGGAAATGACATTACTTTAATCTTTTTACATGAAGAATGAAAATTTGTTTTAGATTTACATTTTTGAAAAGAGTAAATTATTTGTTTTTTTTTACATGTCATAAACAAATATTTTTTTATCAACAGTTGACACAAAAGAAAAGATTATAATAGATATAATATGTCCCTTTAACAGGATTTGGCCAGTTTGAAGAAGTTTTCATAATGTATATGAGATACAAATATAATTTATTCAAAGAAAATGGTCGTCAAGACGCTTGGAGTCACATTGAGGGATACAAAAATAGGTTTATGTATATGCTGTCCTAATTTTAATTAGATATTATGTTTCCTGTTTTTTTTTTTTTAATTAAATTAAACTCAACTCAAGAGTTTTAAAAATAGACATAACTCTGTAGAAATGTTTATCTAAATTTAAAAAAGTAAGCATAATGTAAAAATGTTTTATATTTCTATGCCATTGTACCGCAGTGGCTGCTGTTGAAAATTGTAAACCCAATAGAATTTTTTCTATGATTTGTATACAAAATTAATATATATTCACTGAATTTTATTATTTTTTTTTTTTGCAGTTCAATTTTTGACGTATTGTAATCCAGTATACAGAAAAATTGAAAGTCCAAAACCACTGTCAAAACTGAAATAATCAAGAAACTCGCATATCAAAATACATAATCTGTAACGACAGCGAAAGTGTTAGCTATAAGGAAAGAGTAAGTACATTTTTTAGAACTATACTAGTGATATCCTACTTAATGCCTCATGGGTGGGTGGTGTTTATACAAAATGGTAGTTTTTGCGTCGACAAATGGACAGGCTTAGAGATTGTTATAAGATTTTCTGTGGTAATCAACACTCACACTCAAACGTAGATTTCTTCTTTTAATGGATGTATATCTACTCAAGCTATTCATATATTTGTCAGCAAAACTTATAAAAATATATTAAAGAATTAAACATATAAAACACATTATTTACTATAGCTGCATGAAGCGGCTTTGAATTTGTTGATTTGATCAATATATTATTTTAACAGTTGAATAAAACAAAGGCTATAGTTAGAAGCTATTTATAGCTAAACATTTCATATTTGCGGTTAACCAAGTGCGCTTTGCTGCACATAAACTAAATGTGGGACAGAAAGATGTGCAGTGCGACAGCTAGTATACCTACTTTTTAAATTTTGACTTGCGTAACACCAAGATTGTGAATGAATACCTTACCCATTTTTTGTTTATTTTTTAAAATTATTTTATTGAACAATTTAAATAAAATTTAATACAAGAATTTTTTCTAAGTTTCCAAAAAGAGAGAATTCTTCACTGAAAATAAATTCCTAGGTAATATTGATAATTTTTTTTGTAGACTTCAACAAAACAATTTTATCGTTTTGATAAAATTTTATCAATACAATCAAATAAATTTATATATTTCACAAATTTTTTATAATTTTCATCAGTTTAACAAAACATGGCCTACAACTAATATTTTCAGTTCAACAAAATACGTCATGTTACTATAACAAAGTAAAACAGAGATTTTTTTCATATCCACAACTTTTTTTGTGGAATAAATAAAATGTTTGTTGTATCAACAAGAATTCAATTTTGTAAATGTTTGTCAATGCCACAAAGTTTTTCTTGTTTTTTTTTTTTGTCAATTTGATAGAAAATCAAAGAATTGACAAAAAAAAATTTGTTGTAATGATAAATTGTTTTTAGATGTTTGATTATTTTGTAGTACTGATAAAAAAAAATTCTGATAAATGTAGATAAAACTATTTTGTAAGTAATTTATTTTCAACAACAAAAATTTCTAAAATATTTTTTTCATCCTGACAAAACATTGGTTTTTTTCAATGAGTCAAACATTAACAAAAAATATTGGTGTATGTACACAATTGTTTGTTAATTCAATTAAAAAAGCAAAATTTATCCATTATACAAAAATTTTATGGGTAAGAATTAATTATTACATATTATATCCGTTGTTGTTGCATACCTTTGCCTACTTTGTGCTATCGAAAAAAATGAATGTAAAATAAACAAAATTGATTTGCAATTGAAACAATTTCAAGCTACAAAATTTATCCATTATACAAAAATTTTATCGGTAAGAATTAATTATTACATATTATATCCGTTGTTGTTGCATACCTTTGCCTACTTTGTGCTATCGAAAAAAATGAATGTAAAATAAACAAAATTGATTTGCAATTGAAACAATTTCAAGCTACAAAATCTCTTTGTCAATAGATTTTTTACTTTTATAAAGACCAACACATATTATACCCGTCACCACTTTCTACAATATGCCTGTCAATACTACTGAAGCCATCGCTGTTGAAGTCCATGCAAATATTTAATATTTAAATTTAAAGTTCACACTCGGTGGAGACCTATGAACGCATTAAATAATTTTGTGAAGTAAGAAGAAGAGAAACACAAATAATAGGAAAATTTTTATTTTTGTTTTTGTAGACTGTATTGAATGAAATTCAAAATAAAGTTTTTTTGGGACCTTTAGTCCAATGCGTTTCGCCCAGGCGATTTGTGAAGCTCACAAATAAATTTTGTGTATTCAGAAAAAGAAATTTGTTATTTTAACAAAATATTTTGTTAATCTGACAAATTATTTTGATAGATTCAACAAAAAAAAAATAATAAAACATTTTTGTTATTTCAACAAATAAATTTGTCGAGCTGACAAATTAATGTTGTGGTTTCAACAAAATGAAATTGTTGAATTGAAAATTATTTTATCAATACAACAAAAATTGTAAATATAACAAAAATATTTTATACAATTAACAAAATTTTTGTTTATTTTACCAAATTTTTTTGTAAATATGAAAATTATTTTGTTAATATGACAAAATAATCCTTGTCAGTTCAATAGTTTTTGTTGTCACATCAACAAAAGAACACACACTTTTTTTACTTTTATCTGTTTGAATGAAACATTTTTGTGGACGAAATAAATAAATATTTAAAAAAAATTTTGCTGTATCAAAAAATATTTTTAGTTGTATGACAAAATAAAATGTTGGTTTGTTGCTTTTATCAATTTGATAAACCATTTTTGTTGGACGTATATTGACAGAAATTTTATCAGCTCAACTTACATTTTTATCATATATACCTACATTTAATTTTAAGTTTTTGTGCAGCCACTTGAATCGTTTTAGATAGAAATTTCAACATGACAAACGCAAAGTACAAAAAAACACTTATTTTTTATAAACGTGACTGCAGGGATTTGCGATAACCCCAATTTTTCTTCCTATATCAGTTATCCGTTCTTTTATATATTTTGAATCAAGTTTAAAAAAAAAAAACACACCTTATGTCAATAGACTTGAGCTGTTTTAAGAATTTTTTGTTTTATTTTTAGCCGCTCTCTATACAATATGACATAGGTTTTCCCAGTCTTGAATTTTCAGAATTTTTGCAGCCCAAATCGCTGCCCTTATTACTTGATGAAATAATAGAAAATTGGTTTACTTTTTTTTCAAATTCTTTTCGTGGATCAAAAAAATAACCAATTTGCGTTAAATAGTCCAAACTGGCAACACTCTAATAAAATAAACGGTACAAGCCGTTAAAATTTTTTTTGGTAAATATATATTGAAAATCTCATTTCTCTCAAAAACGTGCCTTAAAAAAATTCAGTTATTTTGTTTACATATAACTACCATTTACTAAAAAAAATTTCAGAAAAATAGTTATAAATAAAAGAACATTTTTTTTTTTAGTTTCAATTTACTCAAACCCGGCTCAACTGATTTTCATCAATTTTTATGGAGAATATTTTAAAAAGTTTTGTATATCAAAATTTTTTTTAATTTTTTTTAAATTTTTTTAAAATGTTTCCAAATTTTTTTTAAGACTTAATTATTCGAGAACAATTCTGTCGCTTTTTATTAAACTTGGTTCCCGAAAGTTTTTTTTTTAACATTATATGATTCATTCCTGAGATAACTATTCGTCAAAACGGAAGTTTTAAAAATAGTGGTTGTAAGGGCACGCCATTATTTAGAATATTTAGAAACAGCCTACAGTCTAAGTTTGCAAAAAAAAAATAGACTGCTCATTAGGTTGATTCAAAATAACTACTTTCTCGAAATTCAACCGGGACGGGGCGAAATTATGAATCTTAGATTGAAACTAAACAATTAAGACCAAAATATTCAAAATCGAACACCATTTAGAGGTCGCTACCATCGTGTATTTTCAGTAATTTTGCTTGAAAATCTTTAAAAATCGAAATTCTTCTCATAACTTATCACAATTCACCTTAGATCAAAAGCTATGAACATTTGTATCCAATCAAAAATGATTCTCAAACAAATTCAAATAAGTTATAATTTTCAAAATAGAAGAAAACTCTTTGCTTATTTTGAACTGTTTGTCTTGATTTATTAAATGAAAGGGTCGACTTTTTATTTTTTTTATTGGATTCAAATGTTCATAACTTTTGATCTAAAGTGAACTGTGATAACTTGTATATCTTTAAAGAAACTGGACAACGAGGACAAGCCTTTAAAAGTAAAAATGTTACTGAGTAGTAAAGGATATTTATACAGAGTGCTGCTTTAAACGTTTCCAGTACAAAATATAATTTTGACCACCATATATGGTGAAGAGCATTAAAAATATTTCTTTCTAAAATGTAAGTCTTACTATTAAGCAGTATTAATAAAAAAGATGGTAAAAATAAAAATCAATTTTGGACAGGGTGACCCAAAAATTAAATCAAAGTAGATGTTTTCTAAATTAAAAAAATTCTGTTAACTAAAAAACCGATAGGATTTAGTATTTAAATATAACAGATTAAGAAATTCTTAAGAAAATAATTAAAAAACTAATTTTTTTTGACTCACCCTGTACAATACGATATGAGTTTTTCTACATCATATTATAGAGTTCTTTTTGAAAATATTGTTTAAACAAGTTTAAACAAGAAATGAAGTTTCTTGGTCATTGAAATGCATTTTCTGTTTAACAAGACGTAATTTGAAGTCAACACCAAGTCTTTTCTTTCTTTTTATTTGTAGGTAAACAAAAAAAAACTATACAAAAAAGTATTTCAAAAATTAAATTTCTAACTGAATATTAAGGAATCACATAAAATTACGCTTTAACACCAAAACGTTATGCAGCTTTAACATCTGAGAAAAATTCCTATTTTCAAAGCAAAATTATTGAAAAAAAACTCTCGTAAATGGTGTTCTATTATGAATTTTTTGGTCTAAATTTTTTGGTTTCAATCTAAGCTTCATAATTTCACCCAGTCCCGGTTGAATTTCGAGAAAGGTGTTTTTTTGAATCACCCTACTGCACATACAGAATTACACCGTTTATAGTTAATATATTTTATATACCACAAGATGTGTAAAGTCTTGAATAAAAGAGCAAAATCCATAATCAGCAGACCATGACGAATAACAGGGCATTTAATTTACATATATGTGTCGTTGATTCATCCCAAAACCTAGGCTCTATGAATATTTTTTGAAATTTAAACTATTTGATAAAAATGAGAAAATGGAAGTATTTTTTAAGTTAAGTTCAAATGTCAACCATTGCGCTGTGAGATGAAAAATTCTCATAATGTTTATCAGAGTCTTTCATCAACCAACCATAACCTATAACGTCAATTATTACTTTGCTTTGCTTGTACATATATATAGAATACCACTCATGGTCAGTGATTTTCTAAGAAGAAAAAGTGTGACAATTACAACATTGTGGTATTGTGATAAATTTGAAAGAATGTGAGAATTTGAATAAAACCTGTTACCTCGCATCAGTGTCAAATAATAAATCTCTTTTTGCTCCAATAATTTTCTGAGACGTGACAACATATTAATCTGCGATGACTGCTCTTATTTCAGGTCTTCTTTTTTTTGACATCATATAGTTGACATATTGTCTAGAAAACTCTCCTGGGATCTTCTTCCAAGTTATATACACTTTACACCCAGGTTTTTGTTATTAAGCATTTTATTGTCATGTCCATGATAATACAAATGTCGCACATTTTCAGGCCGGCAGGAATTTTTCAATTAGTCAGCTATTATAATAAAACTAAATTATTCATGTATGTATGTGGGTTTTATTATATGTATATAACAATGATTGCGATGTTTACGAATATATAGAATAAATATGGACAAAAAAGTTATGAGAAATTTATTGTTGGTGTGTGTTTTATGTATGTTGAAACATTTGAGGTCAATGATGACAGCGAGGGTGGCAATGGTGGTAATATAAGATATTGGCGAGAATATCCAATGTTCATGACAGAAGTCAAGTTTATTGAAAGTCATTGCCTTTATTGTAATCGTAGGCAAAATAATTTTGACCATATTATAATATTTGTACAATATACATACATATATACCTATTTAGGTAATGCTTTCTATAAATACGTACCTGTGTAATGTATGTACATAATATAATGTTTGCTCTATTGCGCACAAGTTTTGGTTTTGAACAATTTTTTTTTTAGATTTACGGGTTTAAGAATATTTAGATATTTTGCGTTTAACCTCAAATAGATTGAATTGATAACCGCTGCATTTTATTATTCACATCATCTGATGTGGAACAGATCCCCATTATAAAAAAAAAGAGGATCAAATGTGATCAGTAGCGTACGTAGGATTTTTTTTGAAAATGAAAGCCTTTCCAGGGCCGGACCAACCATATGTGCAAGATGTGCTAATGCACAGGGCGCAAAATTCTGGGGGCGCATTACCAGGAGCAAGAAAATGTAATTGGCGTTCGGCAATTACGCCCAAATTGATTTAGAAATATCGCCCAAAGAAATTCTGAACAATTGTTGTTGATTTTTTTGGGTCGATTTGGGCGTTATTTTATTTTATTATTATTTTTAAAGGAAAGAACGCCCAAATACAAATTTTAAAAGTCAAGTGGGAAATAACGCCCAGAATTGGAAATATCGCCCAAAAAAAAAACCAAAAAAACCTAACTGTTTATGCGCCGCGATTTTTTTAAAATATTATCTTATCATTGAAATTTCACTTTGGAAATATCGCCCAAAATTTAGGAAAGAACGCCCAAATTTAAAAAAATGTTTGATCGCCCAAAATTGAAGAATTAACACCCAAATTTTACAAAAACTAATTAACATTGAAAATATTTGGCGATATTTCCAACTTAAGATTTGAAAAACTATAAATTTCAGCGATATCTCCATTTTTTTTTTGCGATAAAAAAAATTTGGGCGATATTTCCAAATCCACTTGGGAGTTATTTCCTTTGGCGTTTTTGCCTAACACCAATGTAATCTAATCTTGCGCAAACAAATTTGTACTACCATGTGTATGTATGTGTGAACATATAAAAAGTGGCGCTTACTACAAATCTTGCACAGGGCGCAAGTTTGGCTGAGGCCGGCCCTGAGCGTTTCATTATATGAATAAGAAGTAAAATTATTAATATAGAAGGAAAAACACTACCTATATGAAAAGAATTTTATAAATATAGATCATTCTTAAACATTTTTTGAATTTTAGTTTTAAACAACAAATTCAGGTAATATAATTTTGCAAATCAAAAAACAGGAGAATAAATTTATTTTCCGAAATGGTAGCACACAAAGAACTTCAATTATCTTTCCCAAATTAGGATACAAATCCGGTTTGGAAAACAGAAGCTTAATCAATTTCTAGTACAGTTAGCTATTTCGGTTCTATCCTTTCATATCTAATTATGTATTGAATTAAATTACTTTTTTTTAAAACAAAGCGAGTGAAATAATCCCTTTCACCAAAGGTGTCTAAACGCTTACCACAACTATTTGATGAATGGAATTTTATTTTTTAAATATTTTAAATGACAAAAATCGACTTTTATCGTCGGTAGTAGGCGTATATGATAATGGTATTCATATTTTAATATATTTATGGAATTTCCTTTTTTTATTTAAGTAACTTTAGCCGCGTTTTATTATCGCCAAATGTGGTTCACCTCAATATATAATGGGTATTTTTCTTTTTTAGTTCAGAGCAGAGCATGAACTGTCAAAAAAAATCGTGCTTCTTTTTTAGCTGAGAGCATTCAGATCTCCAACTTCGTGTTTCTTTTTTCGGTCTGAGCATGTTCAGAGGGTGCTCTATGAGCTCAGAATAAATTGAGCAGCCGGACACAAAGAAAATGACAACTGTGAACAAATAAAAATGTGACAGCTGGTGAAACGTGTTTCATTAAATAAATCCGAATTCTCAGAGCAGAGCACGCTCAGTTCAGACATCGCTCAGAGTATGTTCGGAGTGTTCAGATTCTGTTCAGAGCTCTATTCTGAACTAAAAAAAGAAAAACGCCCAATAAAACGATAAGATATCCTTATTAAAACAGTGTTAATCTCTTTTTTTTTATGTTTGTTTATTTTTCATGTAGATAGTGTCTTTTTTCTTTAAACTACAATTCGCACTACCTTACCATTTGAATAGCTTGATAAGCCATCTACACGCCAGGGTAAAAACTAATTATCTGGAGTAAAAAATACTAATCTGATTCCATGAAGCAAATAACGTGTTAAAAAATAACCCCTCATAAAAAGAGTATGAGAAGATTGTCTATCAATGATTCAAGTTTAAATTGATTCAAACTTAAATTTAAAAACAAAATAACTCTTAGATAAAAAAGTCCGAAACGTGAAATTAACTGTTCACCAAACTCGCCTCGCAATTGCGCCATTGTTTCGCGTGCTGTGTGGCATGTGGCACCGTCTTGTTGAAACCACATATCATGCAAGTCAAGAACTTCCATTTCGGGCAAAAAAAAGTTTGTTATCATCGCTCGGTAGCGTTCACCATTGACAGTAACGCTGCGATTCGCATCATCTTTCAAGAAATATGGCCCAATAATGCCGCCGGCCCATAAACCGCACCAAACAGTGGCTTTTTCGGGATGCATTGGTAGCTGTTGCAATGCTTCTGGCTGATCTTCACTCCAAATGCGGCAATTGTGCTTATTTACGTACCCATTCAACCAAAAATGAGCCTCATCGCTGAACACAGCAGCGCGCGATGAACATTTCGAACCGAGCACGAATTTTGATAGTAAAATTCAATAATTTGCAAGCGTTGTTCATTTGTAAGACGATCCATGGTTAAATTGCAAACCAAACTGAAGCTGTTTGACAGTGACACAAGGTACTAAACACACGTCAGCTGTCAAAACCAGTGTTGCCAAAACCAAACCAGCTAAAAAATCACCCGTTATATTTTGATCCCTTCAATATTTGACAAAAGCAAACAAAAATTTTACAAAGAAAACTTTAAATTTTATAGAAGATTTTTGGATTGGGTTAAGATGAAGGTTGTGTTTCTGCTGTGGAAGACAGAATATCATGAAAAGAAGAGACACAGCGTTCAAAGAATGCAATAACAGCTCTTGGAGACTGCAGTAAGGATCTTTTTCCCCAGTATCAACATGAACACCAGAAAGAACGTTTTCGTTTTATTGTTCTCAATCGCTTACAGCCTTAAAAGTGATTTTTCAAAAATCATATTCCCTCCTGAAATATTTATCTGGCTACGTCCTTGGACAATGTATCTCTATTATGTCAAATTCAGTAACCTTTGTATAAGTTTCTGTGAACTATGGTCATTTAATTGTTCTCTTTAAAGGAAACTATTAAATAATGTTTTAATTTTTATAGTTCTAGATATACAGACTTATGCATATATAAATGGTGGTTTAATTGTGTAATGGTGCGAAGCTGCAAAACTGCTTCTGTGCTCTGTCAAAAAAAAAATAGCAACCTACACTCGTGTGCGGTTGTCTAATGACTCAAATGTGAGCTACAAGTAAGCCGCAAACAAGCGTAATTAATATAAGGCTATGATGAGACTCTATGTGCAGAAGGTATGGAAATAGGGGTTTGGCGTGACTTTAGGTGAACTTTCAAAATATAAATAAATACATTTTTGTTTATCGATACCGCAGTAGTAGGGTTATCCTAAAGGTATAGTTTCTACTATAGGCTTGTGCGTTTTAGTTCACTTCAAAAAACGGTCAGTTTAGTTCAAAAATATTAAGTGAACTAGCTCGCTCTTCTAGTTCACTAGTTCAATACAATCTACACCTTAAAAAATAAAATTTTGGATTTTTGCAAAGGTAATATAAAATTTATTTCTCTTGCTTGCTTTTTAGGGCAATTTATTTGGAACGAAATATTTGTCCCCTATCTGTCAAATTCCATTACAGGATGACGAAGGCGATATACTAAAAAACCACTGGAAAGAACGAAAAATTTCGAATTTTTTGTCTGCTCTGGAAAAATGCTTGTTTAGGGCAATCCGTTGACATTTGGAACAATATATTCCTTATGCTTCAAAATATAGGTTGTCACCTATCCGTCAAGCCATCAACTGTCAAATTCCATCGAAGGATGGCTACGATGACGATGGATTAAAAAACCTCTGAAAAAAAAGAATGATTTATTTTCTGCTTCGATAAAATGTGCTCACTGTACTCAATTCAAGCAATTAGAGAAACCTTCTCCATTATCTGGCTCACCAGTCACCACTTACCACTCACATATTCCTCTGTCTCTAGTTCGATCTTTCCTTGGGGATCTACTGAATTATTTCAATTGAACTCCCAAGTAACATTTTTCCTCTCATAAGATGCTCCAAGAGCTTAACGAGATTATAGTCAGGGAGCTAAAAGTAATCTTGTAGAACACTACTAGATTGTTATAAGACTGTTAAAAGCGTTAAATGGCCTAGTTATAGGAGGCTCTTACGTCGAAATAGTCTTGCTATGAGAATGAGTCTCTTCCAATGAGATTCGCTCTCACCTCAACTAAGTCTTGTTATGAGAATGCGTCTCTTCCAATAAGATTCGCTCAAAAGAGAACAGAGCACTCAGCTTACATATTTTGTAAACTTCAAAAAATTATATACATCTTTCTTATTTAATATTTTCTCAGAGAGAAACAAACTATTTTTATTTGTGTGTGTGTTTCTTATGTCAAAAAAGGCTTGTGTGAGAATATTTATTTTGTAAGTTTATCAATTATTTATATGCGTTATAATGGCGATACTTTGTATTTATTATTTTTTTCATGTATGCGGTTGAAAATGTATCGACTTTTATATTAATTATTTATCAATGATAAATTTTTATTATTTATCAATGATCTCATAAGCCTCCTATTGCAATACTTTTGGTATTTAAACTCCAGATACTCTTGATACATGAGGTATTAAACTGAGATCCTGTAAGGTTTCACATAGAAGTACAAAAAGACTAAAACTCTTATAAAAGTCTTGTTATGGGATTATAAAGACTACGAAAATCTGTTTAGAGCTTAATTTTCACAAAAGGATTCTTATAAGACTGTAAGTTTATATAATCCTATTCCTATTCCTATTCCTATTAAGAAAAATTGATTTAGCTATAAGAATTAAGTATTTTGAAGAGAGAAAAAGAGAGAAAAGTGTTCAGCTCTTAAAATAAAAATGCTATGAGACCTTTTTATGTTTCATAACAAGACAATAATTTTTAAGTATAACAATAAGTATAACAATGGGATATAAAAGAGTCTTATGGAAGTTTTTTTTGACATTTCAAGAGCTTATCTATGGAGAGTTTGTCAGTTGGGCTAGAACTACCTACCTAGTTCATTAGATTCACATAGTTCATACAGTTCATATAGTTCATATAGTTCATATATTTCATGTAGTTCATATAGTTCGTCTAGTTCACATAATTCACTAGTTCATATAGTTCATATTATAGTTCGTTAGCTCTTCAGCTTCTTAGTTCGTTTGAGAACTACAACTGAAATACCTTTGTAGTTCCCTTTTTGTAGTTCTGTACAGGGTTGCCATGTCTGGAGCTAGTTCGATAGCCCAATTTGAAAATTTTTGTAGCCCAAAATCGGAGCCGAAATAGTAGCCCAATATACCAATACAAAAAATTTGTTCATAACTTCAATTACAATTTATTTTTATTTTATAAAAACACAACGAAAAATAAAAAAAAACATTTTTTTTTTCATAAAAAAGAAGAGTTAACAATATTATCACATATTTAACTGCTGAAAATCATTCATAAAATGTTATATCCTCATCAGAGTTATCGTCATTGTCATCCTCGTGGTCATTATCATCACATTTGTAACTACATTGTTTGGTTAAATTTATTTATCATTTCAAGTGAGGGTGAAAAGTTTTTACAGCAATTTTTTTTAACCGTATAGCATCAATACGAAAACGCATAATTGCATCGAGCGATGCTGTAGTTAATCGATTTCTTGGTTTTGTTTTTACACAACTCATGAATGAAAATGTTCATTCTATACTACAGCGTTGCTGACAGGCAAAGTTAATAGTTGTATAACAAACCATGCCAAATCCCCGAAAACTAATCAGAAATATTTTTTTACGTTATGAGCGTTATCGCCCAAGATTAGGTTTGGGCTATTTAAAGCCCAATTATGATTGAGCTGTCATAGTGAAATTGTTGTCGGCAATTTTTGAAAAAGATAGCCCAATCTGGCAAGCCTGGTTCTGTTAATGTAGTTCGCTCTCCGTTGGCGTTAGCTCTTTTTTTCTTTAGCTCTGCGTGGCGTAGATTAGAGTAAAGCAGCTACAGCCTGCACTCTGTAGGTAACCAGATACATACAATGACAAACACATGATAAACAAAAATGAGGAATTCTGCATTTTTCGTTGTTCGTTAATCGTTCTAGTTCATTGGCTCTTTGGTCTTTTTTTGTTAATTGATTAAAAATTTGTGCTCTTTAGTTCGTTATTGAACTTAAGTTAACTACTGAACTAGGTGAACTATGAGATGGTGAACTAGTTCACTTAGTTCACTTGCAGTAGCTACTTTTTGAACTAGTTCGTTCGTGAACTACACAAGCATAGTTCCTACAGCTTCAAAAAATTGCTTTCAGATTAATTTATAAAATATATAGGATGATGCAATGCCAAAATTAAGTGATAAACTCATTTTTCTTTTTTAAATTAACTTAAACCACTTTCATAATATAATCACCGGCCGATACATATACTCAAATGAATTTGTTTAAATAACTGTGTGTTGTTCTTTGCACCCAATAATTTTTTTGTATATTAGAATTGTTTCATACAAACATTATAAAAATTCATTAAATCTATGAGAAAAAAAAATAATAAACAAAAATATAAAACAGACGCAGACGAGACGAGTCAGTATGCCAAATTATAGGCTATTTAAGCTTCTCCCGTAATCGAAATATACATATAATATCAAAGGTCTGATCAAAACCATGGAATTTTTTCAGACTAAACCATACAAGTAGGTATATATGTACATATAGAAAAAGTCAATTATTAATCTGTAGACTTTATTCTGAATAAATAATTGTAAATCAATGACATGACAACAATAAATGAACATTGACACAGCCACAATATAGTACATACACCTACTTATTCATTCATACTAAAAATAAAAGATGAACAATTTAATTTCAACCCACAGCTGATAATAGGGTTGCATTCACGAATCATATTAACAGTCGACTGGCCTCATTATTCATACTACAGTGCGTGCGCTTTATATTTAGTATTTTAAATTTATTGCAAACGTTACCCAAATACCTATCTCAATATATACGAGTAAATATAGTCTTATATGTAAGTAGACAATAAGAGCGATAAAAAACGTGCTATTTTATTAAAAACTCATTATGAATGATAAAAGAAATAAAATATTACATATTTACTTTATTTTTTATTTGCACCACTTTATTTTGTAAAACAATTTGATAAAAATATACTTACGCACGTTTTAACACCATTTTCCCCAATTGGGCGTTGAATATGAATATTATAATAAAAAGAAAAAAAAAAAGAAAAAACATGGGGTGTGATGGTTTTGGCAGCTTTTTTCGGTGTTATTTTGTAAATATAATATGCTGAGTGTTTAATTTTTTTCAATTAAATTGGATAATCATAGGTTCAATAATCGAAATGGGAATATTTTAATTGGAATTTGCTCTTTTGCAGATTCATTAAAAATGTATTTTATGTTAAAAATTATGTGCAAAATTGGGTACAAAATTCATAAGGGAAACCATTACGGAATATTTTGACAGTAATTGTGTGAAAATATAATACAGAATTGGTCATTGAAAAAATGTTTAATCTAAGAACAGAAGGTCTCTTAATTAATATAATTACTGTTATATTAGTGCAAAAATTATTAGAACCAAATAACTAGAAAAATTATTAGAATTTTATTAGACCAAAAATGTGGTTGCACCCTATGGGTATATGGGTAACTGGAACTGCCCGAACACAATGGAGACGGAGTTCCAACAATATACATACAAATTTAATGTTACGAACACAAAGCAACGCAGTTGCAACGGAGCTGCAGACGGTGCACTGTGGTTATCCAAAATGACTTTTTTGGTTGCAAAAATCATAACCTTTGAACACATAAAGATATCACTATCATTTTTTTCTCTTCTCAAAGGAAATTTCCAAGGCTATATAAATAGTGATTTTTATGAAAATTGCTTTACATGGTGTTTCTAAATCTTAGACTGAAATAAGATTTTCTTTGAAAAATGAATTAACATAGAAAGAAATTAAAGAAAAACTTTCAAAAAAGTTAAAATTTTATGAATTTTGTAAAAAAAAAGTTTGCGGCTATTTAATTGTTCACATGGTATTCCAAAATAATTTTTTTTTACAACAGTGGATGCATAAAATTAACGAACTAATTTTTGATGTTTTAGCAAGTATTTAAATAGTTTTTTTTTTTCATTTTTTGGCTTATCGACATATTATCTAATAAACTGTTTAAGTGACCAATTTTATGTGAGACAGTGTAGGAAAAAAGTAAACGGACCAAAATTTATATATATTTTTTTATTATTTATTTATAAAATAAAATAGAATACATTATACGTCTTTTTTTTTAAATAATTATAAATTTTAATTTTCAGTAAAAATTTCATTAACATCATCATCATTTTAAGCAATTAATATGACTTACTAGAGCTGGACAATAACTCTTTTTCAGTTCTTTTTGAGATCTCAATTGCCTTAAAGATGAAATAAGTGGATCCGATGATATAGCTAGCATATTATGTATAAATCTTCATTTTGACGTTTCCGTGAAACCTTGGAGGTATTTTGGTATCGATATCGTTTGTAGTCTTTATTAAGTCAATACAAAAATGAATCTACTACTTTTGGCAGGTTTCAAAAAAGGATTTATGATCAAATATTTTTTATTGTCAACGTTTATTCCTATTAACCTACTGTAGTGTCAAAAACTATTTTATTTTAAAAGGAATTTATTAAAAAAGGGGCGTAAAATTGGATGGATTACAAAAATTAAATGTTCAATATAACAATCAGTATACTTTGTTCAAAAGATTGTAAGTTTATTTTTTTAACAATTACTATTTAAATAAAAAGGGATTTTTGTACGATCAAGATAACAACAAAACGTATTTTTATTGAAATAAGATGTTCTCAGCTCATTTGAGATATAGAAAATAACTCAAATATTCTTAAAGTAAATTTGCTTTTAAGACCAAAATGTCAGCACCAAGAACATGCTTTTATTTTTACATAAATAAATTACATTTTCTCAAAACATTGCAAAAAATTGCCGCTGGCGTTTTGAGCCACAGTCCACTGTGTGGTGCTGCAATAGTTCACTAACTTTTAACTTTTCATTCGTACAGCACTTTTGACATTTCAATTTTTATGGAGAAAAAAAAAATGAGCGAGCCGGTAGCAAAATATTGAAGCTTTAAGTGCTTATTTGTTTCGCGAAAAAAAAATTAGAAATCAAAAGAAAAAATGTCGGAAATACAAAAAAAAATGGATAATAACCCAGTGATTTTGTTTATTTTTTTTTTAAATATACAAAAAGCTGTAAGTAAAAAAAAAATGCACGTATTTCACTTTTTCACAACTGTTCCGGCTCCAGTTACAGTATTCTATTGTGTTCAGGTAGTAAGATTTGTGAGAATTCCATACTTCTCATTGCTCTAGATGGGGCATAGTTATTAGTTGCCTGTATTTTTATTTATTTAACACATAGCTAATTACTAGCTTTATAAATTTGGTTTATACATTGCAAACATAATGTTTCAAATAATCAATAGTCAAAAATGAAACTGGTGATAGGGCAGGTCATAACCTCCCAGAATTTAGTAACTTGATCTTTCAAAATCATATATCGGTTTTCGATTAACTGCTGTTTTTTTGAAATTTCGAAAAACCCATTCTTACCAGTCTTAATTCACTTGTCCAACTATATACTTGTCCGACAAGTGCAGCTAATTCTGTAACACAACTCAATCTATAAAACTTGTTAGGAATCTAAAATTCCCTCGACAATGCGAAAAGTCTGCATTTATTTGGAGAAGTGTGATGAGAAGTTTATATGACAAGTGGGTAATTTATAAATTTCATTCATTCTGTACCACAACGTGACAAGTGTCAGGAAAGACTTGTAAATATTTGCTTAGTTTATGATAAGATGCAAAATCAGAACTGTCGAACTCGAACAAGTGTACAAAAACTGAATAGAAAAAAAGATAAAAATAATTTTTAATTTTTCAAAATCGAATTATTCAATGCAAACATTTTGCAGTTTGTTGATTCAAGCTTAAAGTCGATATTTTTCTCACAAACAAACTCAAAATAAGTGACGAGATTGAGATCATTAACTTGCAAAAGTCTGGCTGGAGATGAATTCTTACTAATTTGCACATATGCCCTTTATTTTGGCAGAGATTTTTTTGGCGAAATCAAATAATTTTTGGATCTCAGTTTATCGCTAATTAAATTTTTATTTGTTGCTTTTAGTTTTCATGAATATTTTTTTATCGTTTTTTAAATTTTTATTTGAAATAAAAACAAATATCCATAAAATATAAAAAATAAATTAGTATAATTAAAAAGCTGCAAATTGAAGTAAAAAAACCTTTAAAAGGGGTATCTTGAATATTAAAAAAAAAAAAAACATTCAAGCTACAAAATCGGGTTTGAGCAATTTAATTATCTTCAAATTCAAGTACCTACCTACCAATTAAAAAATTTAATTCGTATTATTTTAGATTTCGTCCGTTAACTCCAGAATTACTTTAGCGGTAACTTTAATTAAAGAAAAAGTGTTTGAGCTACAAATATTTGGTTAGAGCAACAAACTATCATTTAATAAGCTATACAATTAATTTAGATACCGAAATTATTTAATTCCTGCAAAAAGTATCAAAAAATGAGTGACGTAATTTTCATTCTATCTAGGAACAAAAATTGTATGATAATTTTTTTAATTTTCGTATTTTTTTTATATTTGTTATTTTATTGTTCTTAAGCATATTTATTAATGAATTCAAACAATTCATTATTAATTTAATTTTTATTATAACCTAACACACAGAGTTGCACTATAACTCTGCGCAGACAAGTCGGGGAAATTTATTTATTCTGACAAGTTTACAAGTTTTGGTTGTGTTACATTACAGTTGGACAAGTCTTTATTTTTTCTTTCTAAAAAGTCATTCATATAAAAAAAATTGTACACTAATTGTCACTTTCTGTTACAGAAAGAACAAAACCAAAGGATTTCGCACTTGTAAAATTTTATCGTGACAAGTTTTGAATGTTCATGTCATAATTTTGGATGAGTTGTCGCTTTTCACTTGTCCGAAATGTATACTCGTCGCGTTATTTTTTTTGGCCATCCTGTCCATAATTGATTTTTTTTAATTTTTGCACTCAATTAATATTAGATGATAGTAAGACCAATTTTTCGCATTAAAATATTTTTAATATCCTGCTCTATTTTTGCTCAAATTTTGATCAAACTGATTTTTTTACCTTAGGGTTTTACTTTTAAAAATTTTCCACTTTATTGAAGTTTCTTAAAATGTATAAAACTTAAAAATTAAAACTTAAAACTTAAAATTATAACAAATTGAATTTAAACTGACGGGTTTCCAAAATAAATAAAAATACATCTTATTTTAAATAACAGCTGTTTTATTAATTTTTATTTTTAATTTTATTTTTATTTTTATTTTTATTTTTATTTTTATTTTTATTTTTATTTTTATTTTTATTTTTATTTTTATTTTTATTTTTCCTTTGGCTCAAATGTTCTCTTACTTAATTTACAAAAATTGTTCAAAATGAACAATTGGCAATGAATGCAGATAAGTAAATTAATAAAAAATAAATAAAACGGCACAACTTTGTGTTTTTTTTTTTAATTTAAGAAAATCGAAGATGCCAGTGCTAACTTCACTCACATAACTTCATTTCTTTATCTAAAGAAAGAAAACAAAAATTAATTTATTAGAAACAGTCACATAGATAAATTTCAGATTTTAAAATAGATAAATCTCAAGGTCAGCCACACTTAACATTCGCATTTAAATTAGAGTAAAAGACGTGACGTTTTCAATCACACAATTCACATATAATAGGTTTGACCAAAATGTGAGTGGCAATAAAAATGATTTCCCAAACATATAAAAGAAAAATAATTAAAAACAAAAAAAAAAAAAACTTTGTATGGTCTTATTGCATATACAACAACACTGCCAGTGAATGCCCTCTTTATTTTATTTATATCTACTATAAGTGGTGTACCTACCTAGACTGGGGGCAGAAACTTTGAGAAAAGAAGAAACTAAAGCCAAAGTAGAACGCACCACAACCACATACACTACCGTTCAATAGAATAGGGTTAAAAAGTTTTGTATTATTATTTTTGCTTCATTTATTATAAGATTAATGCAAATTTTTGAATGAATATAAATTTATTTAAAATTATTCTTGCATATTTGAAAACAAAACTGTATCCTATAACTTCTGGAGGATTATGTTAAAAATTAAATTTTCAAGAAGACAAAGAACATAATTTAGAAAACATAAACGTTATCCGGTTTATGGAGTTAATCACATTGAGAAACATTAAAAATTTCAACTTTAATGGTCAAATGAGTAATCGTGGCGAAATTCCTGCTTTTTTAATTTTCAGCTTTTTCCGTAGTTTATCAAATGATATCGAAGATTCTCTGAGTCAAATATTTTTTTTCAAATGTGCCACACTTTATTTGAAAACCATTCCAATTAAAAACCGAAGGTAAATGTTAGCTTTAAAAAGTTAAACAAATGCCAATATGAAATAAATATCTTATTACGCCATGCATCTAACTCAATATTAACGTAGTTTCGCAACGAACGCCCTATTGTGGTCCAAAAAGCCAAAAGTCGCGGCAAAAATACAAAATCCGATGTTTTTTTTTTTAATTTTTTTTTGTTTTGTATTTCTAATAGAAACACAGAGCTTGAAAAAACAGCAAACAAAATATTTTTTTGTTATTTTTTGGTGTATAAAGCTTTTCAAAGTTGGACAATTTCGTTCTAGAGTAAAAAAAAACAACAAAAAAATTAATTTATTTATTTTCTTTATTGCAATTATTGCATATTTAATGAAAATCTAAATTTACGCAAAATTTCAAATTAAAAAATGTTTAATATTTATGATCCTGAACTTTGCAGATAATGCGTCTGCTGAAGTTTGAACAACTACCAAAGTCGTAATACTTGTTCGATTTTAAGGAACTAAAGAGCAATCGCTTCGTCTTGGCAAGATCTAGTGCCGATATTTTTTAGTTTTTGTTTTTATTTGCCTTAAAAAAAAAGTTGTGGCTAAAAGATTCAAAAACCACCAAAAAAATAACTAAAAAAAACTTTGGCGTTCAGCCACAACTGAAATTTCGCCGCATTTTCATTAAAACTACGGCAATCGCTTCGTCTCACTAGATTTTGCCGAGACGAAGTGATTGCTGTATTTTTATGAAAATGCGGCGAAAATTACAGTGGTGACTGAACGCCAAAAATTTGTTTAGTTAATTTGTTGGTGGTTTTTGAATCTTTTGGCCATAACTTTTTTTTAAAGGCAAATCAAAAAAAAAAAAATATCCGCACTAGATTTTGCTGAGAAGAAGCGATTGCCCTTTAGTTTTTTAAAATCGAACAAGTAATACGACTTTGGTGGTTGTTCAAACTTCAGCGGACGCATTGTCTGCAAAGTTCAGGATCATTAATATTTAACAAAAAATAAACTCGTTTTTGAGGTTTGAATAGAGCTACAAAAAAAGTCTCGCTACATCCCGCTTAAAAATTATCAGGATATTTTAGCCTTACTATTTTTAAACCATGTATGCAAAAAAAAAAAACAAAAATTGTTGGCCAATTATTTTAAAATTTTTATTACTGCATTTTTTTGTTAGGCTCTTTTGGTCTATTTTTGAAAAAGTAAGGAATTCTTACGAAACGTTGGGTGAAGAGTGGAATGGACTTGTTTTTATTTGCATTCTAAACAAAAATAGACCAAAAGAGCCTAACAAAAAAATACAGCCTAAAAAAAATTGTTTATTAAAATTTAGGTCCGTTTACTTTTTCCTCAATAACTGTTTCACATGAAATTGGTCACTTTAACAGTTTATAAGATATGTCGATGAGCTACAAAATTAAAAGAAATACTGTTTAAATACTTCCAAAAACACCAAAAATTAGTACGTTAATTTAATGCACCCACTGCACTGTTGTAAACAAATTTATTTTGGAACACACTGTATGTGAACAATTAAATAGCTGCAGACTTTTTTTTTTTACAAAATTTGTAAAATTTTAAGTGTTTTTAAAGTTTTTCTTTAATTCATTTCTCTGTCAATTCATTTCTCTGTCAATTTCAAAGAAAGTCTGACTTCAGTTTAAGATTTAGAAACACCCTGTAAGGCAATTTTCTTAAAAATCACTATTTTTATAGCCTTGCGAATTTCCTATAAGAAAAAAATAACTTAAGCGATATCCTTATGCGTTCAAAAGTTATGATTTTTACAACCAAAAGAGTAATTTTGCACCACAGTGCTCCCGTGCGTGCGTCGCCTTTGACACTCGAAATCTAATACGACATAATTAACCGCGGTTATCATCTTCTTCGACTAAAAAATGCCCTATTTTGCAATAAGCAAAACCGCTTAAGAAAATCATTTATTTAGTGAGTGTAAATTAACCAATCTTTTAAAATTACTTTACCAGTTTGTGTAAAAAATTATCTTCAACTAAAATGCCCAACGGCCAGAGTTGACTTTAAATTAATATTTTCAAAGTAATAATTCTTTAATTAAAATTTAATTAAAATTATATTAAAAGGGTGACAACTAAATTGAACATTTTCAAATGAATCGGATTGTATGCATTCAACATAAGTTAAATAAGAAAAACAAAAAGTGTGGGAAATTGTTTGACAATAATTCAAGAAATTGCACAAGTTAATTTTTTCTTTCATCAGTTTTATCTTTACTTTTATATCTCATCATTTTTTATGGCGACTATATATACATTTAGTTGGAATTTGAGTTCTGATGGAATGGTTGTGATCAAGTAGTAGATCATTGAACTGTGATGTAGTAGTTTCTTTAATCTTGCAGGAAAATACATTGAACCATTTATTTTAAGGGTTAAATTTGTTTTTGTATAGATACTATTAGATTCTATATATGGTATCAGACAAGCAAATGACAAGCAAGTCAATAAATTATAATGCCCGATGATGATCCCTGAGATCGAAGCGCATGGCCAAGTATATTTATAAATAAATAAATAAATAAATAAATTTAAATTATTTTTAAAAAGTTAAACAAATTTTTATACATTTTATATCCTTTTTTTATCAAAGTTTACACACAACATGGAGACTACACCACATAGTTAAATATTTGAAGTTTGATGTACAAAATTTATTGAACTGCACAGATATAAACGTATGTCATTGTCGATGGTCTTGCGGTAGCAATGTTTACGCAGTTTCACGATACAAAATTCGTTATTCGTTACATCTTATGATCCAGATTTAAAATTCTCCGCAATGTTTTTCTGGACATGCCCAATTGGCCCGAACGAAGACGAGTGATAGACAGATGGAGCACAGCAACCCTCTGTCGCACATCTTCCACATTGTCTTCAGTAAGAATATTTCGATGAGCGCTAGGATGGTCAGCAACTGAACCCCGTTCCTCAAAACGATAGAATACACTTTTAATCATGGAGACTATCAGCTGGTGGTAGTTGATTTTGAATTAAAATTTTTGGCGGTATTTGTTGATATAAAAATGTTAAAAATTTGGAAAGGTGATTTCTCTCACAAAAATGCGACAAACTGTTTTTTTTTTTTTTGTTGAAAATATTACATAAATTACGAAATATATAAATACCATGTTTCATGAAAACCTTGAAAGCAAACCATGAATTATATAATATGTCGGTATAACTACATTTTTTCCCACAAACAGGTGTTAATTGTAAAACGTCAACAAAATTGTCATGGTTGTTAGGTAATCAGTAATCACACGAATAAATTGGAACGACTATTGTTTAATTAATGCCTTTTTATAGAGGTTCCAGGAAATTAATAATAAGTTCTATATAAACCATTAAATAAATCAGAAAACAATATGATACAAACATCGCACTTTTTAGAAGTAATTACAAGAAACTAATTGAATAATTGCAGAGAGAAGACTGTGAGATGTACATAGTTTAAATTTGATTAGGTACCAATAAATTAGTTTTTGAGATTTTATTTATTTACACCATCATTAAACTGAGGATGAAGGTCTATACATACACCTACAATTTTGAATTTTGCACAAAATTTGACTAAGGCATAAACCATCTAAAATAGCGAATGTAAATATTTAATCATCGTTAAGATGTCTTTGCTTCAGTCTACCGTATTCTTTGATGGTGCAATGTGCATATGTTGCCTTTTAGTTTTGACTAAGTTGTTGGTCTATGTTTATTCAATTTGGCTGTAATTTCATGGCATCTTAGGAGATTTCAGTAGATTTACAGCATTGCTTACCTTTTTTATGATGGTGACAGAATTATATTTTCTTCTAGCAATAAAAAATTGAGTGGAGTGGTGCGGAGTATCGGAGTGCGAAGTGCTGAGTTGCGGAGTGCGGAGTTGTGGAGTGCTGAGTGCGCAGTGCGGAGTTGCGGCGTGAGGAGTTGTGGAGTGCTGAGTGTGGAGTTGCAGAGTGCTTAGTGTGGAGTTTCGGAGTGCGGAGTTGCAGAGTGCGGCGTTGCGGAGTTGCGGAGTGCAGAGTTGCGGAGTTGCGCAATAACGGAGGCACGGAAGTCTACGCCACAAGCAGGACTGGAGATCATTCTCAACCTTCCAGTCCTGGATGAATACATAAGGGCTACAGCAGCCAAAAGTGCGTTTCGACTTAAAGAAATGGACTCTTGGAAGCACAGCACCTATGGTCATGGGTCTATTTTGCAAAGATATGAATGACGGACTTAATGTGACAACTGACTACGTACCACCTGTAATAGATTTTAGATTTTAGAAAAAACTTCTTGATTCTAATACCCGAAAGGCATGGATGGGAGTCCAACTCACTACTCGGTGAAAAGGGCATCCCCCTTTACACTGATGGGTCAAAAATAGAAGAAGGAACAGGAGCTGGAGTGTTTTGTGAAGCTCTTAATATTTGAAAATCACAAAAACTCCCAGATGAGTGTAGTGTCTTTTAGGCTGAGATTTATGCTATTCAAAAGGCAGCCAAAATTGTTCACTGGAAGGAAATGAGCTTATCAGAAATTACATTCTTCGTGGACAGCCAAGCTGCTATCAAAGCAATAGCCAGTGAGACTATAAGGTCCAAGGTAGTAACAAAATGTCGAAATACACTAACAATATTTGTAACTCTAACCAAGTTTAACTCTGCTGGGTTCCTGGACATAGCAATATAGCAGATGTACTGGCAAGGTAAGGGTCAATGTCAAATAGAGACAGTAGTAGCCAGTCAGATACGAGACCAGACGTCCCGATTGGCGTGATCAAAATGAAGATAGACCTAATAACGAAAGAGCGAATCAACAACTCCTGGATATCCAGGAACGATTGCGTAATCTCTAGAAGTTTATAATGGCCTAGAATTAATGAAAAAGAAACTCAGTATATTCTATCGCTGAGTAAAAAGAATATTAGAACCCTGATACCTATGTAGGTGTACTAACGGGACATTGGGCCATGCATTGGCGTAATGGCCATTAGATTGGGTGTATATACGCACCCGATTTCTGTAGGAGCTGTCAGTATGGTGAGGAAATAGAAACCATTAAACACCTGCTCTGTGACTGCCCAGATCGCCAAACAAATCGCCTCCGTTACGTTGGGAACAGGTTTATCGGAGAACTGGACGATCTAGAGCAGGTCTCAATGACAAACATGAGGAAATATATAGAAAGCACATGCTGGTTTGTAAATGAACAAATCTATGTCAATCATTAGTTTAGATGCTACCACTGTTATAGGGGATCACAATGGACCAATAAGCCCCCGTGGACGCCACAGCTTCAGAGCTGGGCACGGCACTCCTAACCTAACCTATGGTTTTTAATGTTTGAATTAAAATTGAATTTAGAAAAAATATCTGTTTTTGAATTTTTTTTTCAATTTTTTATTTTAAAAACTGTTAAAACAAGTGATTAAACAAACAAAATTAATAAACTCAGTTAAAGCATGATATTGTTAGTTTTGCTCTTGTTTTTTAATGTTTTTTCCAAAGAGTGTTAAAATTTGTGGTATCTTTTTAAATTTACTACTATTTTTTGTACAGGTATGTAGTTACTAGATTATACACTGATACTTTTTTTTAACCAGGTATGAAGTAAATTAATTCGCTTTACGAGTAGGGTTACCAGCTCTAAAATCAGTAAAGCCTGACAGTAAAGAAAGAAAAGCCTGATTTTTGGGAAAAAGGCCTGGCAAATAAAATTTTTTTTTTTCCTTTTTGAAACTTAATTTTTATAAAAAAAATAAAACGAAAGCGTCTATACAGAAAAAAATGCAAGGGATCTGGCACTTAGTGTTGACAAATTACGTCTATTTAAACCGAAAATGTATTTCAATGACCAAGAACCTGCCCAAACAATATTTTCAAAAAAAAAAAACACTTAAACCATGATGTAGAAAAACTATATCGATTTTACAGAGTGCGTCAAAATGCATTTTTTTAAATTTAGAAAATCCTCTATTTTGATTTAATTTTTTGGTCACCCTGTCCAAAATTGATTAATTTTGCTTAATAGTTAGACTAACATTTTATAAAGAAATATTTTTCATGACCTTCATTATGTAGCTACAAATAAATCGAAAGTCCTAAATTATGTTAAAAATTAATTTGTACTTGAAACATTGCAAATAGCACCCTGTATAAATATCCTACTGCTCAATAACATTTTTTACTTTTAAATGCTTGTCCTAGTTTTTCAGTTTCTTAAAAGGTACACAACTTATCACAACTCACCTTAGATCAAAAGTTATGACCATTTGAATCTAATAAAAAAAAATAAAGAGTCGACCATTTCATTTAATAAATCATTACAAAAAGTTCAAAATAAGCAAAGTATTTCCTTCTATTTTAAAAATTATGATTTATGTATTTGAACTTTTTTGAGAATCATTTTTGATTGAATTCAAATGTTCATAACTTTTGATAAGTTGTATACCTACCTTTTAAGAAATTGCAAAAGTAGGACAAGCTTTCAAAAGCAAAAATGGTGTTGAAACTCAGGATATTTAAATAAAAATTTAAATAAAAATTACATAAAAATACGAACAATCACTGAAAATTTCATGCTTTTGAGAAAAATTACGATTTTCAAAGACTTTCCAGTAAAATTATTGAAAAAGCGCTGGTAGCGAGCTGTAAATGGTGTTCGATTTGCATTTTGTGGTTTTAATTTTTTGTTTTAAATCTAAGCTTCATAAGAAAGGTGTTTTTCGGAATCACCCTATTGCAGCACTTTTTGTCCCTTTCTAAAAAGTGACAACTATAAATGAAAAAAATTAATTTGTTCATTGCGATGTACAAGCATTTCAATTTGAAAGCATTCATGTAAACGTTTTTCTCCTAACGATTATATTTTGTGCGATAACTATAAAAAGCCTGACAAAGGACGAAACCTGGCCAAAGCCTGATTGGACACTAAAAGCCTGACGCGTCATTAATACGTATTTTAAAGGTATGGTGAAAGTTATTCAGAATTGTTTGAAGAAAATTTTGTCCAAAATACGGAAGACCACGCATTACGTGCATTAAAATTTCGTTAATTGAACCATAGAACACCAAATAGGATTTCATCTTATGGGGATTTTTGAAGAGTAATATTTTTGCAGTTATAATCCTCAACTGTATAACACCTCAAAGACAACATCATCGAGTAAATATTATTGATCAAACCATCATTATTGGAAAAAAAATTATTAAAAAAGTTGTTAAAACATTGATATCCTGCTGAACTAGCTGCAGTGGACGGCACTTGAGCGATATTTTTTTTTTTTCAATATTCACCGGAAACAATGTACTCCAATTTTTAATAAGAAGTAAGTAAAAATTTCATACAATTGTGATTTATTTAAAGTAAAAAAAATACCTCAAATTTGAACATCCTTTATTTTAGCATTTTTTTTTTTGTAGAAATAAAAACGTCCCAAATAAATATACTCTAGTATTTTCATGTATCTAAGGCAAATCACTTTAGTATATAAAAAAAAAAACTTTTTCCAAAAATCACGAGAAAGCCACTGAAATGGCTCCGGGATCTTAGCACCTCATATATGGGATAATTGGTCATAAAAGGTCAGCTATTGTCAAAAATCAGGCTTGGAAAACTTGTAATCCAAGCTTGAACTTTTTCAAGGTCATTAGCGATTTTTGGCACCTCATTTATGGGATATTCGCAAAAAAAGTATACCATTTGAAAGGCCACCGGATCGTGATAAAAGGTCAGCTAGTTTCAGTAATTGGTCAGGCATATATTTTTTTTAATAACGTTTTTATTTTTTTAGGTCATACAAGGTCACGTGTACCTTTAGCACCTCATTTATGGGATATTCGAAAAAATATATGTATACCATTTGAAAGGTAACTCAATCCTCAAAAAGGTCAGCTAGTTTCGAAAATTGGTCAGCTATAGATTTTTTTTTATGAATTAAAAGAAAAAAAAAATCAAGGTCACCAGTATAAGACTTTTAGCACCTCATTTGTGGAATTTCGCAAAAAAATGCATACCATCTGAAAGGTTACGTTATACTTATAAAAGGTCAGCTATAATCGGAAATTGTTCAGGCATAGATTTTTTTTATGATTTTTTAAATTTTTTTTCAAGGTCACTAGTATAAGACTTTTAGAACCTCGTTTGTGGTATTTACAAAAAAATGCAAAAAAGTCATAAAAAAAATCTATGCCTGAGCAATTTCCGAATATAGCTGACCTTTTATAAGTAAAACATAACCTTTCAGATGGTATGCATTTTTTGCGAAATTCCACTAATGAGGCGCTAAAAGTCTTATACTGTGACCTTGAAATTTTTTTTTTTTAAATTCATTAAAAAAACCCTATGTCTGACCAATTACTGTAACTAGCTGACCTTTTATCACGATCCGGTGGCCTTTCAAATGGTATACTTTTTTTGCGAATATCCCATAAATGAGGTGCACAAAAATCGCTAATGACCTTGAAAAAGTTCAAGCTTGGATTACAAGTTTTCTAAGCCTGACCAATTTCTGAAAATAGCTGACCTTTTATGACCAATTAGTGACCTTTTAGATTGCATACTTTTTTTTGCAAATATCCCATATATGAAGTGCTGATCCCGGAGCCTACTGAAATTTTATTTTTTTTTGTCGAGCATTAAAATTTCGTATCTTAAAGGAAGTGGGGCCCTGATACACGTTGTCTAGATGTCATATAGCTTGATTACGGTCGTGGTTTTGGATATAACGGGTGATTTTTTAGCTGGTTTGGTTTTGGCAACACTGGTTTTGACAGCTGACGTGTGTTTAGTACCTTGTGTCACTGTCAAACAGCTTCAGTTTGGTTTGCAATTTAACCATGGATCGTCTTACAAATGAACAACGCTTGCAAATTATTGAATTTTACTATCAAAATTCGTGCTCGGTTCGAAATGTTCATCGCGCTGCTGCTTCTTCAGCGATGAGGCTCATTTTTGGTTGAATGGGTACGTAAATAAGCACAATTGCCGCATTTGGAGTGAAGATCAGCCAGAAGCATTGCAACAGCTACCAATGCATCCCGAAAAAGCCACTGTTTGGTGCGGTTTATGGGCCGGCGGCATTATTGGGCCATATTTCTTCAAAGATGATGCGAATCGCAGCGTTACTGTCAATGGTGAACGCTACCGAGCGATGATAACAACAAACTTTTTTTTGCCCGAAATGGAAGTTCTTGACTTGCATGATATGTGGTTTCAACAAGATGGTGCCACATGCCACACAGCACGCGAAACAATGGCGCAATTGCGAGGCGAGTTTGGTGAACAGTTAATTTCACGTTTCGGGCCGGTCAATTGGCCGCCTAGATCGTGCGATTTGACACCATTAGACTATTTTTTGTGGGGGTATGTCAAGGCTAATGTCTATAGGGACAAGCCCGCTTCGATTGACGCACTGGAAGCCAACATCCATGCATTCATTCGTGAGATACCGGCCGATATGTGTGAAAGAGTATGCCAAAATTGGGCTCAGCGGATGGGCTACCTGAGACGCAGCCGCGGTCAACATTTGCATGAAATTATCTTTAAACATTAAATTGCAAGGTTCAAACTATCGATTCAAATAAATATTTCATTCATTTTTTCGAATTTTTTGTGTTTTTTTTAAAAAAAAGTTCTAAACCTCTTAAAAAATCACCCGTTATATGTATAAGATATATACACATTCGTCTATATGTAAATATAATCTGCTCTCAAAGATTATTTCGATAAATTATTTTTATTTTTTAATTTAAAGCATGAACTGTTTTAATTTAATATCGGTGAATAATAAATTAATTCCAAAAATAAAAAAAAAAAAATAATTTCATAAGATAATAAATAAATTAAAATTGTATAAATTTTGTAAACAACGTTTAAATTTGTTTATCAACGGTAGACTCATTGTCTTTTATAATAGACCAATTAGTTATGAGGGGGTTCAAAAATTTTGTTCCGAAAAGACAGGTCATATTATTTTTTTGAAATGAGATAAAAAGAACGCAAACCATTAATTCTTTTATAAACTGGTCATGACATTGACATTCGTTTGAATTGCTAATTTCGATGCCGACATTTTGGTTTTCTTTTATTGAAATTTAACCTACCTATATAATATATAAGAGTTAATTCATACATATTCTCGTAGAATTGTAAGAAATATACTAAATTAAGAATGATTTTTTTTCAACAATCAATAAAACTGTCAATTATATAAAAGAATAAAAAATTAATTGACTATATCGAATGAAAAAGTCGAATTTTTTAATTGAGTAAAAATATTCTATAGAATATGATAATTTTAGTACACATAACATACATACATACATACGTTTATTTTTGTGGTTGTTGAATTTTATTTTTTTATTTTAAAATTAATTTTTATTTATTTATTTATTATGCATAATATTGTCAAGAGATGTTTGTTGACATTGAGAATATTATAATTATAGCTCGGAAGAATATTATCGCCTTCTAAAATGCACAGATAACTTTCTTTTTCTTATTCCTAGGAATAAGTTATATCATATTAGTAAAGGCAATGGGGAATTATCTGAGAAAAGTTTTGAAGTGGTCTAGGTTTGAATGCAGTATTGTAGGAGGGTTGGTTTTGAGTATAAATCTGAGTTTGCGGGAAATTCGAGTTTTGAGTGTCCCCTTATCTGGAAAATAAGATTTTTATGTTTTTTGCCGTTTATCTCCGTTTGTGTGAAAAAAGATTAAATACTTTTTGTTGAAATTCATATTATATTATCTATAAATCCTTATACAACATTTACCTACAGAGCAAATAACTTAGAAGTTATAAACGAAAAAGGACTAAACATTTGGGATTGATCACCCTTATTTTGAATTGCTCGCAAACCGTTACATTTTCAAAAAAAAAAAATGTTAAATACTTTTTTTTAGTAAATATATAAGGTATATTCAAAATAGAAAGCTATTTTAAAAGTTAAAAGTAACGGCCTTTAGTCCTACAAAAATTTTGCGTTTCGTCCCGGCGATCTCACTTGGACTCATTAGTAACTGACTAGTGAGGGCCTTGTCAATACGCAATTTTTGTCATTAATAATTTTTTAACGGTTTACATTTCTGTCTAAAACAAATTTAGTTTTTAATGATTCATATATAGATAGTCTTATATTAATTATCGTATATACAGTCAATTTTTTATATATTCGATTTAAGTCCATCTGCCGTAAGCCTCCCCCATTAGTGTTCATAGATCTCTGTTTTTTGCGTCATTATACCAGTTACTGAATTATCTTAGATCGTCAATCCATCTTTTCCTTGGGCTTCCTCTTGGTCTTATTTCGTCTGTTGGATTCCATTTCGTTACAATTTTTGTCCATCTGTTGTCTTCTATTCTTGAAACATGACCTGCCCTACTCCATTTCAATTGTTTAACTCTTTGGATTCCATCGGTTATATTTGTTCTTCTTCATATTTCTTCATTTGGAATTCTTTGAATAATCCTTATATTTAGTAAACGTCTTTCTATTTTCACTTGACATATTCTAAGTCTTTCTAGTGAATTATATGTAAGTCTCAATGTTTGTAGTCCATATGTCATTACCGGAAGTATTGTTGAGTCCATGATATATTTTTGTGTGTCTTTTCCAATTTTTGATTCCAAAATCAGTTTTATGTTCTAGAATTGCTTCCAGCTGTTTACTATAAGTCTATTTATTTCCTTTTCCTCTTGGTTATGGAAGGATTTCAGCTGTCATAGGTATAGATAGTCATCAACGTAGTCTATTTTTTCATTTTGAAGCAAGATGTCTTTCCTTATAATTCGCCATGGCTTTGGTTTTGCTCAAGTTTAACTGCAGTCCATGTATTTTGCATTCCATTGAAAGCTCGTTTATCATTTGTCCAATGTCTTCTGGTTTATCGGAAATTAAAACTATGTCATCGGCAAATCTCAGGTTGTTCAGTCTTTCTCCCCATATTTTTAATCCAAATCTATTTGTCCAGTTGAGTTTACGAAAAATTCCCTCAAGAACTGCTGAAAAAAGTGGCGGAGATATGGGGTCTCCCTGTTGTACTCCTCTTTTTATGTTGAATTCTCGTCCTATTTTGTCCGTTTTTACATTTGCGGTGCTGTTGTTATATATGATTTTTAGGGTTTGAATTAATACGGGATTAATATTTTGATTTGTCAATGCTATCCATATGCTGTTGTGCTCTAAGTTGTCAAAAGCTTTGCTGAAGTCAATTAAAAAGAGGTAGAGGGGTTTGTTATACTCGTTAAATTTTTACATAAGTTGATTTTTTGTCTGTAAATGGTCAGTTGTTTATAATACAAATATTTGAATTGTTAAAATATTAATTAAAAAAAAATATCATCTACCCATTTTCGAAATATGGAATTTTCAAAAAATAATTTTGAAATTTTTTAAAAAATCAATAATTTATTCTTTCGAAAATTTTGGTATGCAATATTATTAGAACTTGTTTAAAGCTTTTGCGCAAAAAAATTCATTAAAATCAGTTCAACTGATAATGAGATAGTCGAAAATAAAAAAAAAGGTTCTACATATGAGAGATACCATTTTTAAACGATAGATTTTTTTTTTTCAATAATATAGTTCACACAAAAATTAGGTACCGTTATTTCTGATTATAGGAATAATTTTCATTTAAAATCTGCTAGATAAAGTTAAAAAACAGCTGGGTGCCAAGTTTAATATAAATTGATCCAGTCGTTTTTGAATTATTAAATTCTCAAAAAAAATGTTGAAACTAAAAATCCAAAAAAATTTGTTTGAAAATTTTGGTATACAAAACTTTTAAAATTTTTTCAAAGTTCTCCATAACAAAATTGATCAATATCAGTTGAACAATTTTTGAGAAAAAATCGAAAATCAAAAAATTTTTTCTGTGGGAGGTACGATTTTTAACCATTTTTCGGAATTTTTTTTTATAAAATGGTTGCCTTTATGTAAAAAAAATGATGTTTTTTTTTTTAAGTTGTGGGCACGTTTTTGAGAAAAATAGAATTTTCATTTTTTGCCAAAAAAATTTTGTTATTTTTGGTCTTAACAAAAATTAAAAGAAATGTTTGAGGGGAATGTCCAAAAAACGTTAGGTACCAACTTTGAAGAAAATCGACCGACCCGTTTAGGCTGCAGCCGAAGGGACACAGACAGACAGACAGACGGACAGAATTGCGAGACCCACTTTTTTCGACTTCGCTATCATTGAAATGTCAACTTTGATCAAAATCTGGAGTTCGATTTTTTTACGAATCCATAACTTGCCATAGGTATAGTACTTTTGTATATGTATATCGCAACTAAAAATAGGGCGTTGTTGAGAAATTTTAATTAAAAATTTAAATTTTAAACTTCTTGGGCTTCTTATAAACAAATTAAAAAAAATAAAAATAATGAATTAAATTATTTTTACTCAATAATTTAATTCATTAAGGGTATTCACGCAACGTCGTAAGATTACCAATTGTGTAAAATGATAAGTTTACACAAAAGTTTGCGTGAACGCCCTTTTAATTCATTTGGTTAAATGCGGTGTAATTGAATCAGCTGTTCGCTAAACGTCAAATATGAAGCTCCAAAATATGTATACAAATAAGCGTGTTCAGATTTAGAAATTATTTTTAAATGTAGAACCTCTCACAAACTACCTTATTTGAAATCGGAGCAGAATGTCTGGGAACGGAAAAAATTGTAAGGTACACGAAAAAAACCGGTTTTTTTTTAAGCCTGACGGGAATTATATATGAGAAAACGATGTCGGGGTTAAATGTAGAACTGTAATAGTCGCAAACTGATGGCACTGATCGAACGGAAATGAACGAATACAAGAAAAATCATATGGCACACCCATAATGGTGCAGGATATCTATTTTTCCTTCAGTTTTCGGCAGTAAAAATTGTCCTGAGCTCAACACAACTGAAATTTGATGAAAGTAGAATAAAAAGAATAAATGGTTCTTTTCATTGGGAAACTATAACAAATACAAGTAAAAGCATTAACTTTTGTATATCCATATCGTCCATTATATGTATTTGTGTAAATAAACAATGCTGATCAATAGTCAGAAAATGTGGATGTCCTAATTTTTTTTTTTGGTATAAAGAACGTTTTTATTAACAACTTTCATCGCCAACTAATCTCAATGCGATAGTTACAGAACACGGGCAGAGTTTTTTTTAGTTCTCTGAGATACCTAATTATCATATTTCTGAACACGCCTTATTCTAAAAGTCACAATGACGTTTGGTTAAATTTACCAAACAAATTTGGTTAATTTTATCCAGCAAACTCTTTGGAGAATTTTAACCAAATTGTGTAAATCATTTCTCATACAAAATTTGACAGTTCATTAACCAAATGGTAAACTTAACCAAATGGTAAACTTATCCAGTGTTTTACATCATGCGTGAATACCCTTATTATTTTTATTTTTTTGTTTTTTTTTTAATTTGTTTAAATAATTAGATAATTCCATCTGAAAAAATATTGAAAATTTTAATAATTTTTCGAAAGGATTATTACAACACAATATATCATAAAACTTAAAAAAAGTCAATTTATCTATTACCTATAGCATTAATATAATTCAGTTCAATTAAGTTGAATAAGTTATTAATTTGTGTTGCTGAAGGTGTCATTAATTCTTTAAATTTATTGCAGGCTATAAAAATGCCAAATGATTGACAATAAACTTAAAATTTTCCGACACGATGCTGTGCCGCTCTACATATATTTGTTTCCGATGTCACTCTATTTTATGTTTATTTAAATTTAAATGAATATAATAATTTTAAAAGCAAATAAAGTGTTGCTGCAAGCTTTCCTATTTTTCAACATGAAAATAATCTTTTCCCTGTATCTAAAGTTGTTAAATATACATAAGTCATGACCTTGAAAAACCGGTAAACAATCTGAAGATTTCGAGGAACAAACTCAGAAACTATATACAAAACGAGTTAACCTAGACCTATTAAACTAATAAGAGAAACTTACCGAAACCAGAAAATACAAACTTTGTATGTAATTAATTAATTTGTATTGAATATATTGTAGTAATTTCAATTGTTTTTGATTTTAAAATTTGATTTATTTAAGTCGTAATTTTCTAATTTTATTTAAATTGTTTTTGCATTTAACATTTGATTTATATTTAAGTCGTAATTTTGTTGGAAAACAAAATTGATTTCTTATTCAAACTCTTACTCTTCTAAACAACAAGTCATAAAAATTTCCACTCATATTTTATGTGCATAATATTATCGAAATATATTAGAAAGCTAAACAAAACATATATTTTATCGAATCCCCAATCCCTCGCTTATGAAATAAATTAATTCCTGTTTCTTTATTTTTTGTTGTATTTTTTGCTAATTGATTGCTTCAATATAAGATTTAAAAAAAAATAAAATAACGAGACATTATAATCTTTAAATTTATGCCACCATCGTCAATATTTATTAACTTAAATCGATAGCCCAGTTTTACTTTTTATAATTAATTCAAAAACTGGGAGTTTCCTCTGAATATTGATGACGTATATACGCGAATAAAATAGAGATGGTCAGTTATTGGTCAATGGCCATATAAATAGTAATAAATACAATTTTCTCGTTGTCATTGAGTTAAGCAGGTATTTTGGAAAATTTATTTTAATCAGTTAATACATGTTTTGATAATATTCGATTCATTTAAAATTATGGTTATTTTTTCGAATTTCGTCATTGATTAAGTTCAAGCTAACAACCTGACTCATTATATACTATCACATGACGTGAGTGTTGATCATTTCTACTTGTTCTTTATCGCAAGTAATCGTTTTTGTATGAACAAAAATAGCTGTTTTGGTCATACCGTCTGACGAAAATAATACACATTATATTAAATCGATTGAATAGTATTTTGATTCTACAAATTTCACACGCTTAAACTGAAATATATCTTCGAGTTTTGTTTTATTTTCATCAAAAAAAAAGAGGAAAAACAATATTTCTAGTTCCGATGTTTTTTTTTACTCTGATAAGAAATTCCAAATATTAAGAATGTGTACCTACTTACCTACAGGCAACGGATAGTCATTTATAGACCATCTGATAAATGTTTAGAAGTTTTCCAAGTTTAATTGAATGCAGTATTGTGGAGAGGTTGATATCTTGAGTATAAATTCTGGTTTGCGGGCTCCCGCCATGTTAAAAATAACATTTTTAATTTTTATTTTTTTCCGTTTTTATCTGGTTCGTGCTACTTTTTATGAAAAAAATATTGAATACTTTTTTATTTTTATATTATTTAATATAAATTATTTATGTATATAGAGCAGATAACTTCGAAGCAATGTAAACGAATTTTTTTTTATAAATTGGACAGATCGTATATAGAACCAGGGCCTAGTGACTTATACAACTTCTTCAATGGAGGGACATACAGTTTTCTGCCAAATCCGAACTGTTAAGTGTGAGAAGGACTTTTTCATAACAAGAGATGCTCTTGGAGGATTTGACAATTTCTCGCAATAGACAGTAGACCATCAAAAACATTTCAGATTTTTTTGTTGGTTATAAACGAAAAACGAATACAAACTTTGACTCATCTTTATTTTTGAATTGCTTGATAATAAATATACTTTATTGAGATAAAGTTTTAACAAAAGAAATGATGTAATTGTTTATTAATTTCTGATTATTTTTAATCTCACTATACAAAGATTTAAAGTCCACGTAAATGTTATTTTATTAAATACGTATGCAAGTTATTCCAGAAGAAATATTTTTATTGAATTTGTTTGTACATTATAAATTTTTTTTTATATCACCTTCTAATGACATAAAAAAAATTTATTTATATAGTTAAATTTAAAAAATTATTTTGAAAAAAATCCAGCTATCCATTTTCGAAATATCGAATTTTGAAATTTTTTTTTAATCAAAAACCTGTTTTTTAAAAATTTTGATATGCAGTATTATTCAAACTTATTAGAAACTCATGTGTAAAAAATTTCATTAAAATCGGTTCGACATAGAATGAGATAGTCGAAAACCAATAACATAGAATGAGATAGTCGAAAACCAATGAGAGATTTCATTTTTAATCGATATATAATTTTTTTCCAATAATATGAAAGATCGTACTGATATAAGCTCACAAAAAAAATTTAATTAAAATTGTATGAACGGTTTATGAGAAAAATGTGATTTTCCTTGCCGGTTTTTAAACACTTGTATGGGAGATACCTATAACAACCGTCAGTTTTGATTATAAGAATAATTTGTATTTAAATACTGCTAAATTATTTTAAAAACTGCTGGGTGCCGATATTAATAAAAATTGACTAAGTCTTTTTCGAATAATTAAGTTGTGAAAAAAAATTTTTTAAACTTTTTTAAAAATCTAAAAAAAACTATTTGAAAATTTTGGTATACAAACCTTTGAAAACTAAAAAAATGGTTTTATGGGGGGTACTATTTAAAACCATTTTCCGGAAATTATAAATTATTATTATTAATTATTAAATTTATAAAATGGTAGGTAGCTTTTTTGAGAAAAAAAATTTACTGAATTTTTTTTAAGTTATGGGCACGTTTTTGAGGAAAATAAAATTTTCATTATTTGCCGAAAAAAAAATTGTACGGCAGGTACCGTTATTTTTTGTCCTCGGATATGCGATTTTGATCAATTTTTCATGAGGAATATTTAAAAAGTATTAAAACCTAGTACTCAGTTCGAGGGAAAATGAAATTTTCATACAATGTGACGCCTAGTTCATTGGTATGAAATTCACAACAAGAGTGAGTACCAAAATATGAAAATAAATTATGAACTGGTTCTTCAATCAATTTCACGATAAATTTTCTTTCCCAACGTACGAAAAAAGTCTAAGGTGTTGTAGAAAATTGTCACATTTGTCAATCAATTTTTTTTGCTCAAAATATTAATTCTAAAATTAAAAAAAAAAAAATTATTTGGGATTAAACGATTGTCTTCTCTAAGGTTTGTATTCTCAATCAAGTAGGACAGAAGAACAGAACAGGGAATTTTAACACTCTTTTTACGAGCCTTTTCAAGATTCTGATGACAGCCTTTAAAATTTAGATTTTTTTCATTCAAAGTAAGTATTAGAAACAGTGTTGCCACTTTACAACAGACAGACAGACCAACTGCTGAATTTTTCTTGCTCCATTGTGCTTCGCAAGTAGTTTTTTATCGATTTCAGCTTCGAAATATATCTTTCAGCTTTTGATATGGTAACAGGTATAGTTAAGGACATTATAAGAGTGGTGAATATACTTCTGGATATCTCGAAGACAGTGAAGAATTTTTTACTACAAAAAAACATAGCCCATTCCTTAAGATTTTTCATGGAACTAATTTCTTTCAAAAATGTTGTGCTCAACGGATTTTCTGAGATCTCTTTTCAGATAATAACCAACAAGGAAAACAATAGACAACGTCTTTTTTTGTAGAATATCCAATTCCGTAATATGCTTTAGCCCGATTTTGTGATCAGAGCCATTCAGCCCAGTGGCGGATCCAGGATTTGGTCATGGGGGAGTCCAATTACAAATAGAAAACTTAAAGAAAAATAAAACTTGCGTGGCCTTTGTGCTACATTATTTATGTGCGTGTAGTTAGCACCGCCATTTTCGATTTTCAAAAAAAAATACAAAAAGCAAAAACAGCAGCAGCTTAAAACAGCACAAGTATAATTTTTTTTTTAAATCGTGATTTTGAAAAAATTGCAAATTTGCGAATTTGAAATTTATCACTAAAAGTTGCAAATTTAAAAAATACATTACGGCACATCGCAGCACAAATTGAGCACAATACAGTAAAACTTTTTTTTTTGAAAATCGAAAATGACGGTGCTAATTTCACGCTAAGTTCCTTCGCATCATTTGCGTTCGGTCGTGAAAGTCGGAAATATGCGATTTTTGTATCTCTTCGGCTATATCATTTTTTCAGCACAACTTAAAGTTTTTAGAAAAATTTTGTTTTGGAAAAATTTCTTCCTCAAAATTTTCAAAAATATTTACGGCACATCGCAGCACAAGTTGAGCACAATGCAGCACAGTTTCTTTTTCAAAATCGAAAATGGTAGTGCTAACTTCTTTTTGCCTTTATAATATCGAATAGTATTTTAATATGTTGCTTTGGAGAGGTAGATATGATAAATTGCCTAAGTCTTCTAAATTTAACACACCGTAAGCCCTTGAACTAAGTTTCCACCATATAGGCTTTATAGCCTTTACACACCGAATCAAAATCGAGATTTCGATCACAAATCACCAAATCTCATCAAAATCAACAAGATTTCCCATACATTTTCAGATTTCGTAATCTAGTAGATTAGAGATTTTGGTTCGGTGTGAAAACCGTATAAAACTGCTACGCAATCTAATGTAAGTAGGTATACTCCTTTTTCCACTAAGATGCATTTCAAGTTTTTGAGGTAGGTTATTCATTACACATGAAGAAATTTTAAGTTGAAATTTTATAAAAAGATTAACACAAAATTTAGGTCGAAGAGAAGTAAATATTTAATAAATAAATAACTTAATACAAAAATGTTTGGTTTCAATGCTCATGGGGGGGGGGGTCCGGACCTAAGAAAAGGAAGGAGGAGGAACATAGAGACCTGTTGTTGGAAAATACGTCTATATGGAGGAATAAATCACGTCTTGTACTTGAAATTTATATGTAGGTACTTGAAAATTTTTCAAATTGGTTTTTTTTGGTGACTAACGTTCACTTTCTTTTACTTTTATCATCAGTTTTTGTAAGACACGTTTTTATAGGTTGAAATTCTTAAACCACATTTTATGTTACAATTTCAATTTATTTATCTATTAGGCCCCATTCACATATTATTATGTACATTGTACATAGAACTTGCATTATGGGAATGCTACAGCTTAATGCGAGTATATACATATATAGAGTGGATGTGGCGCATTCAATTCAAACAGAAGTGACAAAGAAGATACATTTTGTGTATATTTTTTATGTGATGCAGACATATTTTGCACTAAAAACGAAACTTATTTCATATAATAAAATTACCAATGAATGGCAGGCGCGCCACTCGTGTAAGACACTCCACGGTACCGAAATGATGTTGCACGCTACATCACCTCCACACTGCACGTAACCAATACTTCTAACAATTATTCAACGAATATTGAATTCATTTATTATATGTCAGACTCAGTTCTAGGATTTACATTTGTTTCCTTAAAATTGGAGCAAATGCTTTTGTTAATAAGTAAGAAGTATGTAGGTTATACAGGGTGTTTTGTATAATAAGCGAAATAAGGCTATAGAGCGTGTAGGTTAGATCGAAATAAAAAAGTAATTATGGGATCGTTTATTTTATGTCACCTATAACAAGAACGTATTTTAGTTTAAGTTTGTATTAAGTTAGCATAAAAAATTAACAATATATATAGTTGCATACATGCATGGAACTTAACGTTTTGCAGAATTAATAAAATATAATTTGGATAAAAATAAATTCACCCATTTTTGAAATACCAAATTTTTAAAAAATATTTTCCAAAGTTTTTTTTTTTAACCAATTTTATTTTTTGATTTGAAATGGCTGAATATATAAAATTTGTTTCTGTAAAATCGTTGCGCTTCCACATGTATATTATGGGGTTGCATTTTGAACAATTTTTGTAATTAAAGTAAGAACAAATTTAAGCTAATCTTAAAAATAAAAATTAATAAAACAGCTTTTATTTAAAAAACGATTTGTTTTTATCTGTTTTGAAACAATATTTGGTTGAGTTCAAATTGTTATAAATTTCGATCTAATGCTGGCTTTGATAAATTTTATACCTTTTGAAAAACATCAATAACAAGGAAAATTTTTGAGAGTAAAAATTTGTATTAGGCGCCAGTTATAACTTTCATTGAAACTCATCATTGAAAATTTTAATTGTCAAAAAATCATCATTGAAAATTTTAACTGTCAAAAAAATATTTCATTGTGGCCCAGCCTATCGCTGGAAATGAATTTCTTTATTTTAATGATTGAACTACCTTATCATTGATCATTGATCATTAAAATCTTAGAAATCGTTTTATGTGAAATGTAGGGCCAAAGTGAAATATTTTTTTGACTAGAAATAATAACCGAGTCATCAGCTTTTTATTAGCGTTAAAATAATCACTGATATCACTTTTTTAGGGCCTCAAAACCGAAAATTAAAATTGTCAATGATGAGTTTCAATGAGAGCTATAACTGGCCCCTTATGTCATGTGATTTTTTTTCAGGATGCTCTTTTTAAAATTGATTTACGAAAACATGTTTGATCAAAATGTCATATCTTATACATATTTTGTCTTTAGTCTGGACTCATTTTCGGAATCTCATGACTCATACTACACCGATTTTGACAAATGAGGTGTCAAACGAAGCAAAATCACCTGCTGTTTTAACGAATTATAATTTTATTTTAAAAATGTTAATAATTTGTTCAAAAACTACATTTGTTTGTTTTCTTGAATCTTTTATTTTTATGTAATTGCAAGAATTTTCGCACGGGTAGGCAAAATCGTGCAGAATATCAAAAATGTTTTAATTGAGAAAATTTTTCTTACTATCATACAATATTCGAGTGGCAAAAATTAGAAGAAATAAAAATTAATGATAAACATGGTCATTTTTGGGGCTTTTTCGAAATTTCGGAATGGACAAGTTACTAAATTCCGAGAAGTCATATTGGACGCCCTTTATAGTTTGTGTTAAAAATCGCTAGGGGCATAGTTTCATAAAAATCGATCAAGTCGTGTTTCGAAATATTTGAGCTTTTAACAAAAAATTTTTTTTTTTAAATTTTGGTAAACAATACTATTTTCTATGGGAAGTGCCATTAAAAACCATTAAAAATTTTATTAAATGTTAGTCTATATTCTTATTATAACAAACTTATGTTTTTATGTTTGGAGCCATTTTTGAAAAAATTAAGGTCCAGTTACACAGTGAAATAAGTGTCACTTAAGTGCCATATATGGAAAACTAATTCATAATTTCACAGTGCAAACTTATCGGAATAAGTGACACTTAAGTCTCCCATGTTGGCCACTTAAGTTCCAATTACTCGGGCAGTAAAACTGCGGCTAAAGTGCCAAAATTGGAAAACTAAGTGCCACTTATTTTGTTAAGTGTGCACTGTGAAACTGGCCCTAAGATCATTCAAAAATGCTTAATACAAATACGGGGTGGGGTCATTATTATTATTATGAAATGGATATCTAGCTACCTTAATTATAGAACACAATGTATGAAATTGGGAAATTTTGTTTCAAGTATTATTAAAGTTTCATCTGGAGTTCCTCAAGAAAGTCACCTTGGACCACTCCTTTTTAACATTTTCGTTAATGAAATCCCATATCTTCTAAAAAATGGTTTATGTTTAATGTATGCTGATGACCTTAAAATATATCTTTGCATAAAAACTAGAATTGATCATCAAAATTTTCAAAATGATTTAAATATTTTATCCGTTTGGTGTGAAAGAAATGTTCTTCCTTTGAATATACAAAAATGTAATGTTTTTACGGCACATCGTACTTTAGTTCCAATGATAAACAACTACCAAATTTTCAATCAGATTCTTGATCTCAAATCTGAGATTCGTGATCTTGGAGTCATTTTTGATCCAAAGTTGTTGTTTTCGTTACATGTGGACTATATTATAGCCAGGGCTAATTTGGTTTCGTTAAGCGAAACTGCAATGAGTTTTTTAACCCTTACGGTTTAAAATCAGTTTACTTGTCTTTAGTTCGTCCAATTCTTGAGTATTGTTCAATTTTATGGTCTCCTTCTACTTCCATTAGGATAACACGTATTGAAAGAGTGCAAAAGGCTTTTACAAGATTTGTAGTTAGGCAGTTAAATTGGAGAATTGACACTTTATCATATGCATCTAGGTGTGCCTTAATTGGACTTGATTCTTTAGAAAAAAGACGGTCTATTCAGTGTTTGTTGTTTGTGTATTTTCTTATCTTAACTAAGTGCACCGATTCTTACTTACTTTGAGATTTATATTCCGGAGAGAGAATTGCGGTTACGTCATTTTCTTAATAATCCAAAACATAGATACAATTATGGTTGCAATGAATCCTTTTCTAAGTGTATTAAGCTTTTCAATTCTTTATGTAATGAACTTGATCTCTCAACAAACAGATTTGCTTTTGCTTGCTAAATTATTCTGTAAGTAAGTGGTTTAAAAAATTCTGTATTTTAAAATTCAGTAAATCTAAAATTCTGTATTCCAAAATTCTGAAAATGTAAAATTCTGTTTTCAAAATTCTGTAAAACCATAATTCTGTATTTCAAAATTCTGTAAATTATAAAAGAAAATTGATTTGATAATGAAAAACAGTGGTCAGTTTTTTTCATTATCAAACCAATTTTTCGTTAATAATTTACAGAATTTTTAAATTCAGCATTTTGGAGTTCAGAATACACAAAATTGTTTATACCTATTATAAACTTTATTTCAATATTTTCAGAAAAAGTGTGTTCATCTGAAGTTATTAATTCTTTCATTATTCACTTAAATTATTCACTTTGATATTGTTTGCATATACGGATTTGTTTTTTTTTTCAATTTCCGTTCTACATATAACTCAATGTAGATGTGTTCAAATTTTAATAATTTCCAACCTAATTTTTTGAAAAAGTATGTTTTGTTAATTAAATACATTAGAGTCGTATTTGGAAGTTTAAAATAAAATTTATATATAAATAACGTAGAAATTCTTTTATTTTCACAATTTTTAAGTTGATTTCGTCTGTATTTCCTTTTATTTATATTCTGGATTTACAGTTAAATTACAACACAGTTTAAACTTACTTATCGGGACATTTATTGGTTATTTTTAGTTCGACGTGAAAACAATTGATTTATTGAAAACCAAAAAGGTAATTATCAAGTTATTTGTGTGGATGTGTTTCGTTGAATATATTTTCAAGATTCAAGGTTTTATATTTTAAAATGTAAGATTCATTAAAAAACAAACTTTATTTACTATACAGTATTTAAAATTTTCCAGAATTTTGGTCATATAGAATTTTGATATACAGAATTCTGGATTTACAGAATTTTGAAATACAGAATAATGGATTTACAGAATAATAAAATACAGAATTATATATTCATACAGAATTTTCAATCCATTTACAGAATTTTGTAATGCAGAATAACGACCCGTTCCCTACAAATACATATACATATATGTATAAATATATCATGTACAATTATTTTTGGTCCCAAAACAAATGTAATGAAACGTATGGGGGAATATACAAAAAACTCTAGGTTCAAAGTTCAAGACTTCCAATCCAAAACTACAATTTAGTACCTACATAATATATGTAAAAGGTTTTCCAATAAGAGGTTTTATTTTGAATAGGCCGCTATTTGGGCAGCTGTTACTTTTGAAGCTGTCATCTTTTGACATTTGACAAGTAAAAACTACGCCATTGTTAAAAATGGAACGATACACGCTTCAGCAACGCATTGAAATTGTTAAAATTCACTATTATAAGTGCAACACAAGCAACGAAACAATCGCAATTTTGCAAGAAAAGTTTCCTTACCGTGTTATGTCTCGAAGAGTTGCGATCACAATTGGCCACCGAGATCTTGTGATTTAACACCTTTAGACTATTTTCTTTGGGGCCACGTAAAAAATGAGGTCTATGCCAATGCTCCACAATCGATTCAAGACCTTAAAGGTGGAATTCGTGAAGTTATCGAGGACATACATTATAATGGGTGATTTTTTAAGAGGTTTAGAACTTTTTTTTAAAAAAAAAACACAAAAAATTCGAAAAAATGAATGAAATATTTATTTGAATCGATAGTTTGAATCTTGCAATTTAATGTTTAAAGATAATTTCATGCAAATGTTGACCGCGGCTGCGTCTCAGGTAGCCCATCCGCTGAGTCCAATTTTGACATACTCTTTCACACATATCGACCGGTATCTCACGAATGAATGCATGGATGTTGGCTTCCAGTGCGTCAATCGAAGCGGGCTTGTCCCTATAGACATTAGCCTTGACATACCCCCACAAAAAATAGTCTAATGGTGTCAAATCGCACGATCTAGGCGGCCAATTAACCGGCCCGAAACGTGAAATTAACTGTTCACCAAACTCGCCTCGCAATTGCGCCATTGTTTCGCGTGCTGTGTGGCATGTGGCACCGTCTTGTTGAAACCACATATCATGCAAGTCAAGAACTTCCATTTCGGGCAAAAAAAAGTTTGTTATCATCGCTCGGTAGCGTTCACCATTGACAGTAACGCTGCGATTCGCATCATCTTTGAAGAAATATGGCCCAATAATGCCGCCGGCCCATAAACCGCACCAAACAGTGGCTTTTTCGGGATGCATTGGTAGCTGTTGCAATGCTTCTGGCTGATCTTCACTCCAAATGCGGCAATTGTGCTTATTTACGTACCCATTCAACCAAAAATGAGCCTCATCGCTGAACACAATTTTTCGATAAAAAACATTTCGAACCGAGCACGAATTTTGATAGTAAAATTCAATAATTTGCAAGCGTTGTTCATTTGTAAGACGATCCATGGTTAAATTGCAAACCAAACTGAAGCTGTTTGACAGTGACACAAGGTACTAAACACACGTCAGCTGTCAAAACCAGTGTTGCCAAAACCAAACCAGCTAAAAAATCACCCTTTACATACATCCGCAAATGTACGAATTGTTCATGAAAAATTTCATCAAAAGGATATGGTATTGCAACCGTGGCCTTGGCGGCCATTTGGCTGATATCATTTTCCATTGTTAATGACATACCTTCCTCTTTACAATGAAATCAATGAACATCAATTGATTTCTCTTGAAAACAAATTTTTTTTTTAGTTTCAAAATGAAATGAAAGGAAGACAGTGCTCGAGGAGAGAATAAGTAAATAGTGAAAGAAAAAGATGACAGTTTGCAGCTCAAAACTATGATTATTGTGTAAAATCAGTGACACAACATACAGCTCCACAACACACCACCACACGAGATAGGTGTGGTTCCGGCTTTAAGTGTTATTCAAGTAACAAACAAATTGTTTTAAAAAGAAAATCAAAGAATGAATTTGTAGCTATAGCATCACATTTAAGGTGTTGCCGTTGTATATTTTTTGTCTTAAATTTAAGGTCAAATTTTTAGAAAAATTCACCATCAACCTAAATGGGGAGAGGTATATATGTAACTCCTACATTACGATTTTCTTTTCTTCTTTCGATCCAACTGTTAAAAATTGAAGTTTGTGGCACTTTCTTTAATAACGGGTGATTTTTTAGCTGCTTTGGTTTTGGCAACACTGGTTTTGACAGCTGACGTGTGTTTAGTACCTTTTGTCACTGTCAAACAGCTTCAGTTTGGTTTGCAATTTAACCATGGATCGTCTTACAAATGAACAACGCTTGCAAATTATTGAATTTTACTATCAAAATTCGTGCTCGGTTCGAAATGTTCATCGCGCGCTGCTTCCATTTTATGGTCGGCATTCTCGACCTTCTGAGCAGTCTATTCGGAAGATTGTGACCAAATTTCGCACCAAATTTACTTTGTTGGACATTAAACCACCAACACGTTTACGTACTGTGCGTAGTGAAGAAAATTTTGCGGCCGTATCAGCTAGTGTGACAGAAGACCGCGAAATGTCGATTCGGCGCCGTTCCCAGCAGTTAGGCCTTTGTTACAGCACTACGTGGAAAATTTTGCGGAAGGATTTGGGCGTAAAGCCTTTTAAGATACAGCTGGTGCAAGAACTAAAGCCAGCCGACCTACCTCAACGCCGAATTTTTGGTGAATGGGCTCTTGGAAAGCTGGCCGAGGATCCGCTTTTTTATCGAAAAATTGTGTTCAGCGATGAGGCTCATTTTTGGTTGAATGGGTACGTAAATAAGCACAATTGCCGCATTTGGAGTGAAGATCAGCCAGAAGCATTGCAACAGCTACCAATGCATCCCGAAAAAGCCACTGTTTGGTGCGGTTTATGGGCCGGCGGCATTATTGGGCCATATTTCTTCAAAGATGATGCGAATCGCAGCGTTACTGTCAATGGTGAACGCTACCGAGCGATGATAACAAACTTTTTTTTGCCCGAAATGGAAGTTCTTGACTTGCATGATATGTGGTTTCAACAAGACGGTGCCACATGCCACACAGCACGCGAAACAATGGCGCAATTGCGAGGCGAGTTTGGTGAACAGTTAATTTCACGTTTCGGGCCGGTCAATTGGCCGCCTAGATCGTGCGATTTGACACCATTAGACTATTTTTTGTGGGGGTATGTCAAGGCTAATGTCTATAGGGACAAGCCCGCTTCGATTGACGCACTGGAAGCCAACATCCATGCATTCATTCGTGAGATACCGGCCGATATGTGTGAAAGAGTATGCCAAAATTGGACTCAGCGGATGGGCTACCTGAGACGCAGCCGCGGTCAACATTTGCATGAAATTATCTTTAAACATTAAATTGCAAGGTTCAAACTATCGATTCAAATAAATATTTCATTCATTTTTTCGAATTTTTTGTGTTTTTTTTTTTTAAAAAGTTCTAAACCTCTTAAAAAATCACCCTATATCTACCTGAGTATTGAAATAAAAATAAAATGGTTGCAATTTGTAAAGAAAATGTATCATTAAAATGTAGAATTAAGGTTTATTTTTGTATACAGATAGTGACTATACAAAAATAAACCTTACTGCCAAACTGTAGATAGATCCATTTATCTTAAAATGTTGATGCATCATCTTTTTTTTTTCATTTTTTTACATTTGTACTTGTAAATTCATCTAGTTCTTAACGTGACTAATTTATAATATTAATAATAATCACCTTCTTTGCTTATCATTGAGGTAGTATATTAAATAGATCACCAAGTCAAGTGCACCTGTTCATTTATTGGTATTTTACACAATTATTTCCTGGCTTAACTTTCATTTTGCTTAAGTCATAATATAGCATGCGGTTATTGAAAAAAAAATGTTCAAGGCAATTGTCTTAATCTTAGTTAGTAAAAGTATAATAAATAAATCGTGACTGACGCACTTATCTCTATAGTATAGGTTATAAAGTTCCGTGATACATTATATTAAATTCTCCCTTTAAAATAATTACTAAATATTGAAAAAAACATATATAGGCGTAAAATACTTATAGGTGAACAGAATTTTAAGATCCATATTAAAGAGAATGTACAGCGATAATAGGTATTACACAGAGATGAGTTATTTTAGCGAGATTTTATCCTGTATATTTTTTATATTTTTTTTTATAATAATAAATATAATTGTAAATGCATTTTATGTTTGATTATTTAATATTATATTAAATAATTTTAGGTTTTCTTACTATATACCTATTCTATAGCCTCAGCTATAGCATTGCTTAATTTATTCAAATGCTAATATGTATATCATGACCTCCACACGAATTTTACCAATTTTGCCAATACTTATATGGTTAAATAATATATCCTATAAAATTGAAAAAAAAAAACGCAAAATATATAAAGAAATCTTTTTCATTTTTCCTGCCAAAGGCGTATCCAAAGTGTTATTGGTCTTATTTTTTTTTTACAGGTATTTAAAATTTTTAAAAAAACTATTTATTTATTTTTAATACACTGGCAGCTTTCTTAAGTCTTTTGAAACAAAATTTTAAAAAGATTTGCGCATAAAGAAAATAAATAAGCTTCGAAAATTGAAAAAAAAAAATTGAAAACAAATTAAAGGAAAATCAAACTCATCAATATAATTTTGTTGCTCATAATTCTGTTTGTTATGAGAGAGAAAATAAAGTCCACTGCAATAAAGATTGTTACCTTAACCTTTAATGTGCTTTGTTTTACATTTTCAACGTTAAATTAAGTTCGTGATTTCGACGCACGAAATTTAAAAAAAAAACAAAAAGAAAAGAAAAGAAGTTAGTATATCCTTAATAATATTCACCTTTTACTCTTTGAAGACTGGTAATAACTGGGAATAGTATAGATTAAGATTTAAAAAGGGCCCCGCATTAGTGAGTTATATAGCATCAGAATTTTCAATAAACCCCCGATATCAATGTTTACAAAAAAAAATATGTGTACGAACATTGTCCATAAAAAAATTGATCAAAATCAAAAAAATGGTTATATGGGAGGTAGATACCATTTTTAACAATTTTTCTGAATTTTTTTTTTATAAAATGGTTGCCTTTTTGTAGAAAAAATTACAGAATTTTTTAAAAAAAAAGTTGTGGGGACGTTTTTGAGAAAAATAAAATTTTCATTTAAAAAAAAAATTTGTACGGCAGTTACCGTTATTTTTGGTCTTAAAAAAAAATGAAAAAAATGGATGTGGGGAATAACCAAAACGCGCTAGGTACCACCTTTGAAAAAAAAAACACCAACCCGTTTAGGCTACAGCCGAAAGGACAGAGAGACAGACGGATAGAATTGCGAGACCCACTTTTTTTGACTTCGCTATCATCGTAATGTGAACTTCGATCAAAATCCCGAGTTCGGTTTTTTTTACTAATCCATAACTTGCAATATACAGTGAACTCTCTCATAACCGGACACTGATGGTACCCAGAAATTTGTCCGGTTATTAGAGGTGTCCGCTTATGAGAAAACGAAAAAAATTAAATTGAAAACCTTTTAAAAAAGACAGAAGCATATTCATATTCCAGAATTGTCCTACTCTAATCCGAGTGCCTTCTCGTATTGTAAAAATTGGAATGCACTTTAAAAACAGAATGTAGCTTTCGAGATACAACAAAATTTCACCTATGAACGAATTTCTGTCTAAGAAAAAATGTTGTGATTTTTTATCTTGTGAGGATTATACCACTGTAATCTTCATATTTTTACAAGTTATTAATTTCCTATCCAAAAATAACGAAATGGACCTTATAAAAATTGAAAAATAGTACTTCACATGCACTTTGTCCGCTTATGAGAGATCTAAATTCCATTGCGGTTATTAAATTTGGTGTCCGCGAAAAATCATGAATTTAATTCTGTTCTTTTTGTCCGGTTATGAGAGGTGTCCGCTTATGGGAGGTGTCCGTTTGCAGAGAGTACACTGTAGTACCTATGTATATATCGCAAGTAAAAAATATATAATTCAGCGGAAATAGTATTAAAATAATTGACAACCCAACATCCACCGCCCCCGTTGATTAAAAACTTGCATACGACTTTGGTTTCAGTAATTAGATTACCAGACAAAAAGTCTGCAAATCAAATTAATATGCTTTCAATTATTCATTTACGTTTTCAAATTCAATTAGATGCCAATAAATTTTTAAATGTACCTATTTGTTTGTTTGTGGTGTTTTTTGTATTTGAACGATAAGTGCAGGACGAATATAATTTCCATTTTTGATATAAAATCATTGTTCGAGTATATTGTATTCAATATTCAGTTTAAAAAATTTAACATATTTATGTGACATTTGAAAATCATTTTAAACAAATATATATGTAAATACGTCTAACATATAAGCAAGTTTGTAAACAAAATTTAGTCTCGACATTTTTGTTTGGATTGTTTTGTATCTTTTGCATATGATAAACCATTATCAATAATTGTAACACAAACAAAAACAATAAAAACAAGTATTTTAGTGAAAACAATAAATAAATATTAGCAAATAAAAGCGATGAAGAAAGTGGGAGTAGCTTTACGTAGTTTTTTTTTTTAAAGATAATAAAAATAACCTTGACATTTTGTGCACAAGCCTTGGCAAATTTATTTATATAGTTAAAACATTTAAAACATATAATATACAAGACAAGATCAAAAAATATTAGTAAGGTTTTTTTTTTAATAATACAAATTCTAGATATTATAGATATTCTACTGAAATACAGCAAACAAGTATAGAAGACTCAAAGCACTATCTTATTTGGAATTGTTGAATTATTGATTCAAAATAGCTTTTAACAGCCTTTAGTCCTATACGATCTCACATGGACTCATCATTTGAATTCCCTTATCATTAAAATTGGAAGTTTAATTGTTTTTTGTCCGTGGCCTGGCATTTAATATAATTCTAGTATTGTTGGATATAGTTCACATTTGACATTCGTCACAAATATCGTCGGCCACTCCATCATTCTGAACTCATTCATATAACTTCCAAGTATTACAGATTACACCAACCCACAGCTACAGTTCCATAAAAACTTTCAAGTTACCATTCCTTCCAGATCTCTCTGCGAGGATCTGGCGTTCCTGGAAGATGAATCGATCCACTTCTATACTGACGGTTCTAAAATTGATGACGGGGTTGGTGGTGGTGTATACTTAGAAAGGCTGAAACTAAGTCTCTCCTTCCGTCTTCCCAATCACTGTAGCGTGTTCCAGGCGGAACTTTTGGTGATAAAAGAAGTCCTGTCTTGGCTCAAAGAAAACGTGATATCAAGCACAGATATCCGTATTTTCTCGGAGATAGCCAATCACCCATTAAATCTCTGGATTCTGTCTCTATAAATTCAAAAACTGCCCTTAATTACCAATCATCTCTCATTGAGATGGCACAGCAGCTCAACATTTACTGGAAAAAGGTTTTTTTTGTATACACTATATTAGATCTTTGTCGAAGAATACTAAAAGCATGCTTAATCAACTTATCAAGAACAATAATGTCAACTGTAAAATGAGAATACAGATTCTTTAGAAAAATTGGAGCAACGACTATTTAAAAGGGCCTGAGCCCTTTTGAGGTTAGGGATGAAAAATCGTCTTTCAGCAATGCATCAATTTACAAAAAAGCGTATTAATCGTACTTTAACAAGTTTTTTTACTATGATATGGACTTTTTCAACCATATTGAGGTGTAGGAAAAACTGTGATAAAAAAAAAACAGCAAAATTGATATAAGAGTCCAAAAGTTTAAGGCTGGAAAGGAGGTGAAGCAAGGCAAACTCTTTCTTGGGAACTATAACCAAACATTTTTCGCACTCTGTACAAGCATAAATATTGGAATAACTTCAAATCGACACCTAATTATTCTTGGATGACATTTACATCAAAATATTCGGTAAACGTGAAATTATTGAATTTAATACAGGGTCATTTATTTCGTGGTTTCAAGTTGGTAATGCTGGCATTTGACACCTGTAAAACTCAGCTGTTATTTGAAGTGTCATAATATTAGTTGAATGTTTTCCATTTGCGATAATGGATCGCTTAACAATCGAACAACTCGTTAAAATTATTAAAACTTACTAAAAAAGTGGTAAATCAAACGTAGCCACTTTTGGTGCATTTTTCGAACAACATCTTCTACAGCGATGAGGCACATTTCTCACTCGGTGGGTATGTAAACAAACAAAATTGCCGCATATGGGGCTCAGAAAACCCACAAGTGATCGAAGAGGTGCCGTTGCATCCAGACAAAGTGAGTGTTTGGTGTGCCCTATGGTCGAAAGGTGTCATTGGCCCGTATTTCTTCGAAGATGCCAATAGGCAGACGGCTACAGTCAATTCGGAGCGATATCGTCGAATGATAAATAACGATTGAAGATCATGACTTGGACGATATGTGGTTCCAACAAGACGGGGCAACAAGCCACACAACACGACCAATTTATGGGTTTATTACGTGAGAAGTTTTCTGGTCATATATAATATCACGTTTTGGCGACGCCAATTGGCCACCAAGATCATGCGATTTGACACCGTTAGATTTTTTTTGTCTGTGGGGCTATGAATAATCCCCAAATTCTAGACGCATTAAAAACTAACATTACTCAAGTTGTGGCCGAGATACCACCCGAAATGTGCGAAAAAGTGGTTGAAAATTACCTCAAAAGAATCGTATGCTACGAATCTTCCCGAGGCGGCCATTTGAATGATGTTGTTTTTCATGAAATAAAATTTTCATCAAAAATGTATCGCTGTGTGTTTTTTATTTAGTTTTACTCTCTAAACCGAAAAATGAATGACCCTTTATAATAGGCTCGTTCAGAAAAATGAGATCTCAAAGATTTCGCTCCGTCAAAAAGTAAAGCGAATCCAAAATCCTCAGTATTTTGATTGAAAGCAAAATTGAGAAATTTTGCTGAGGAAACCTATCATGTAGGTAACTGAGATGCTGATATCTCCGAGATATCATTTCCTTGAGCATCCCTATAATATGATTGTCGGGTAACATTTGCAAATCTCACGTTACCAAAGAGACCTAATATGTATATCTGTCAAGTTGTTAACTGTCAATTCCATTTCAGGATGTCTACTATTCCAATTGATTAAAATTAGAAATGTATGATATTTTATTTTTGTTCTCCTGAAAAATTGAGATTTTATGGCTTCCGGGTGGCCTATGTGACAAGGAATAAACCATTAAATTCCATTGAAAGATGGCTAAGATGTCGATAGATCTAAGCGCATTCTATGTATGAGAGTTCTGAGATATTTTGTGTTTTCTTTTAAATGAATCATCCTGTACATATAAATTTCTATATATATCGTCGGTCGATGAAACCTGAAAAGCGTATATCTCCAAAATGTATGAAAATGAGATTTTAATGCCATCTGTTAATTTAGGCGCATAACTACAATTTCTCAAAACCGGTTATCCCCATTTCGCGTATAATCGTATAAAATGGAAAATAATACCTCTAAATCAGAAAATAAGATAATGTTCTCCTGTAAAATTTGTTAAAATGGTGTTACACACTTTTCAGGTTGTATTTTGAAAATTTTCGTTTGCCTTTTGGTCTACTGTTGTAATTTGATTGGATTATAAAAATTAATTTTGGTTTTCTTTCAAGCAAATAAATATACGTATAGAAAATAATAGTAGAAGACCCGCCATAGGACGATTTACCTCTTATCGAGTTACCAGATGAGGAGTATACCTATACAGTTTTTTTGGCATAGAGTTGCCACCCTTTATAAATGTGATTTTTTAGGTTTTTTTTTCAATTATCTGACCATGCTCTTATGGAAGCGTGATATAAACAAAAATATTATGGCAAAGGAAACTTTATTCAAAAATTTTAAAATACGTGAAGTTTTTTTTTTATCGGAATTAGGATAAATTAAGAAATAGGTCCAGATTCTATTTTCCAAACCAAAAATGATAGGGAGTTGAATTTTATTGTAATCGATTGACCTTTTTAATACAAGAAAATCACACATTTCAACAAAAAAAATTTAGAAAATCTAAAACTCCATATAAAAACATTTGAAAAAAAATAAAATAAAAATAGACGTTGAAGAAAAGAATCACCTTAAATCATGGTAATGGTTTCTAGAAATAAATTTTATATTTTTGAGAAGCAGAAAAAAAAACTAAAAGACCGATATTTGTAAAATTTTTGATTTAAGCTTTTTTCTCGGCTAGATGAATTATTGAACAAAATATAGTTTTTTTTTTTCAATTTTTGTTGGATTTTCATTTTTTCCATTTTACTCTCATTGGTAATTTCAATTAAAACAAAATCAGCATAAAGAAAATTTTACAACGAGTACGGTGGTAGGTACTATGTTGTTTAGCTAACTCACAGTTGATAAACATTAGTTAGAGGGAATGTGTTTGGCTTAGAACCAAGTTTTTCACTGCTGAGTTAACTCTGAAATTAATCAGAACTAGTTAATCTTGCAAATAGATTTAACTTAAATTTACCTATGAAGCTGTTTTTAGTTGAGGATTAAAATTTAATTCTAGCTGTCAAAAATCTATTAGAATTAAAAATCGTCACTATATGGAAATTGTTATTTCTGTAGTGAAATTTTTATAAATTTTGGATGCGAACAATACAACATCTACATCGGTTCAGTTTACATTTCAGAGTTAAGTCCCTAAATTAGTTCAGCTAACTCGGGACTTAACTTAGGTACTGAAAAATATGTTTTAAAAATTAACTTGGGTTTAACCCCGAAATAAAGATGAAAATCTTAGCCTTAATTGGATTTTGCAATTTACTAAGGGTTTAAGATAAGTCCTCACAAACGGCCGTTTATTAATATGAGCGCTATATAGTACAAGGTCATTCATACCGTGGTTTGAAGTTGGTAGCGTTGGCATTTGACAAACTCAACTGTCATTTGAAGTGTCATAATATTATTTGAATGTTTGCCATTTATAATAATGGATCGCTTAACAATAGAACAACTCGTTAAAATTATTAAAACTTAGGTACTACAAAAGTGGTGATTCAAACGTAGCCACTTTTCGCGCATATTTCGAACAACATTTTCTTCAGAGATGAGGCACATTTCTCACTCGTTGGGTATGTAAACAAACAAAATTGCCGCATGTGGGGCTCCGAAAACAATCAAGTTACCGAAAAGGTGCCGTTGCATCCAGACAAAGTGACTGTTTGGTCGAAAAGTGTCATTGGTCCGTATTTCTTCGAAGATGCCAATGCTTAATTGTAAATGAAAGCTCTTTCTGATAAGCAAAAGAGCCGGGACGAAACGCCAATTTTTGTAGGACTTAAAGGCCGTTAAAAGCTATTTTGAATCAATAATTCAACAAAGTCCATTAAAATAGCGCTATATCTTCTACTTGGCTTATGTATTTCAGTAGTATAGTATATATAGAATTTTTATATAAAAAAAACCTTCGTATATAAATTTTGGCATATCAAACTCCATATTTTTAAAAAAGTGCCTTTAGCGCCGCGCCTTTTTGATTTTTAACGACACTTGTATGTTCCAATATGTATTCGTACATAGTATATCAACAAGTTTTTATTAGTTTATTTTTCGAAGTTACCTATTCCAAATCCATTTACTTAAAATTCTGGCATCAATTAAAAAAAAAACTGAATGTATAGGTTCAACAACAACAAACCAATTTTGAACAGGTTTTTTGTCCACAAATTAAAATTTCTTTAGAACTAACACTCTCAATAGGGGAAAACCCGCAAGAAATACATAAATGAAATAAACATTTTTTTTTATTAATTTCAGCATTCATTCAACATCTCTCAGCCAATTCGACTTATATCTTACAAATAAGGCAAATAAAAATTGCAGGCATCTGTGAGCTGAAACAAAAAATAATTACATCAACCATTGCATCATATATCTACAATATACCAGTTAAGGCACCGTAAAAAAAACTAACTCTCCAAATACAGAAAAAAAAAACTTAATTTTGTATTGGTATCAAAACTATAATTACATACGCACTTTTGCAAAGTTTACCACAAAAATCAAATCAAAACAACTATGTATTAAACCTATTGAAACTTCTATCCATCCATCTCTGTAATATTCAAATAAATATCTGTGAAAAGTGGTTTCCCTCAATTATTATAACAGTACCTCCCTAATAACTATACGTCATCAATTTTTGATAAGCTTTCCGTCCACGCGAATTGAAGTAACCACCTACACATGTTTGTATGTACATACTCGTAGTAGGAACACCAAATAAAAATTTCAACTGAATCATGAATTAACAATAAAAATTTAATTATCTACCAAAAAAAATCCATAAACACGCGACGAAGTTTGCTAATTCCCGGAATTCGGAATTCTGTTGCATCTCAATACAAGAGTAGACATTATACAAGAGCAAAAACACCATCGATAAGAAAATAATTTTATTCAAAATACTACCATTGTTTGATAACGTGATGATTTAATTAAAATTCAGTTAGTAATTAAAGTTCAAAGAACAAAGAATACACAAGAATAGAGAATACATAGTTATACAAAAAAAAATCAACATACTCCATTATAACCTTCACCTCAATATATTGATAAAACATAAAATGAATTCAATATAAATATTATTCTTTTAAAGTAATTCAACAATAATCATAAAATAATAAAATTCATTTAAAAAAAATTGTTATATAAATCAAAAGAATCACTCAAATCTTTTCACTCACAATAAGTCATGAATATTTTCAACCACTAATACTAACATAAATTGCAATTAAATGAGATTTTATAATATTTACCTAATAAAAGAAGTTTAAATTCACCACACATCATAAACTAAAAGAAAAATCTCACGCAGTCGGAAAAATAATTTCGCAACATTTTCCATTCTCTTTCGTTCTCTGTTATTCTCTCATCTGCTCAAAAAATAATTCAAGAGATTTTCGCTTAGAGGAGGAGAATAAATAATACGGGTATGTTTTCAAAAAGAAAATAATAAACAAAAAAAAAAAAAGAAGAAAATCGACGCCGCCGATCCTCACCTCAAAAACAAAATGCCGACAGGAGAAGATTAAATTTGAGCAATACAAAAGCACAACAGAGACTCTTCTGTGTTTATTTATAAATAAATTATGTTTAGATCTCAAAAAATGTATTTTTCTTGAGGGAGATCATTAACAACAGTTCAGTTGTGAATTCCACGCTCACGAGTGAAGATCTATTTAAACGGGTTTCCGCAGAAAAAAAAGAAAAGAGAATGAAAGATTAGTTAATTATACAAATAAATTAAACTCTCTTTAACTAAATTTCTAAATTAATTTAGAAAATAATTAAAAAAAAGATCTTAAACTCTAGCGGTTTGCATTAAATTCAAGATTGCCTAAAGTGATAGTGATAAATTAGTGTCGAGAAGAAATTGTGGTAAATTAATTCTCAAGGAAGTCAAATCATTTCGAGTGCAAATAGAAAACAACAATACAGTTGAAATTAGATTTGAAATTTCTTTAAACATATAATTACAACCTTATCAATGTGATTGTTAACAAAGTCAATTGAAATCAACTTAAATTTATTAAAAATCCAAATCAAATAAGAGAGTTACAACTGTGAGTGCTACTTTGAGTGTTAAACTTATGTAAAAAACAACAAAATTGTCCACAAGATGGGCTAAAAAAAAAACCAACCACAACAAGTTAAACTAAAAAAAAAAAAAAAATACCTCAAGTATGAAACTTGATCAGTTTTGTCGGTAAATCTAAATTCAAAGGAAATGAATATTAAATACGGAAACAATCCAAAACGAGAAATCAAATAAAAAAAAAGATAATTTGGCATACAGCCAATCAATAATAATAATAAAAAAAAAAGTAATATTAATATGAACAAATATGGCAATAGACTTTTTAATTTTTGGTTTTCTCTTGATATCATTCACAATCAATTTGCTGCCATTAGGTGCATTCTGGGCGACACCAGGTTTACGAACAACGGCTAATCGTTTTGTTATAAATTTATTAATTATTAATTTAATCGGTTGTTGTATATTAGCACCTACATTATATTTAAATGGAGATATGTTAGCCGCTGTGGAAATTACTGATGAAAGTTTAAATACCATGGCTAAAGCAAAACCTGCCGAACTAAATCGATTGACGACGAAGACACATCGGAGTCAGTTGATAGAACAGGGAATTGTAGATGGGACTTTTCGTAATAGAAGCGAACGTACAGAGATGACATTCTCATGCAATTTAACGAATTGCAATCATCTGACAGTTGTTGAGGAGCGAGGCGAGCAAATTGTGATAACCGAATTGCATGAGAAAAAGTTAAATAAAATCATGCAATTTCGAGATAATTCTAGAATATTAGAATCGACATCAATGATGAGGTGTTGGTCAATTGATCTGGCGGCTGCTTTGGGAGCGTTATCAGTGCTTCTGGTGGTTGGAGATACATGGATGGCGGTAAGAGATCCTTTGCGGTACCATAGTCGGATATCGGGACTAAAATCATGGGTCCTAATCGCTATGACTTGGATTCTAGGGATACTCTTTGGGTTGATGTCGGCATTAAGAGAAATTAATTTTCAGTGTGATGGAGTGATTGAGAGAAGGAGATATGGTTTATCCGAAATGCAAATGCAAGTTTTCAGCACTACAAATAGTACGATTTTTAGCATGATTTTCGCATGCATTTATTTTATTGTGATTATCTTGTTGCCGTTTGGATTTGTTTGCGGAATGTACTGGAGAATTTTTTCCGAAGCCAAAGAAAATGGTCTGAGAATGCGTCAAAATGGATCATCACCTTTGCTGCAAAGTGCAACAAATTTATCTCACAGTCATGAGCAGAAAAATGCACATTTACTAATGCAAAGAAATTCAATAACTAGCTTACATTTCCAAATCGATCGAAAAAGAAACCACAAAGATTCAACTGTAAAGATTGCAGAAGTAAAAAAGCCAACACCACAGTCAACATTAGCTCCTCTTTCAGAGCCGGAAGAGTCGTGCCAAGCGGCCGCGGCGGAGGAGGAAAATGCAGATATCAGTTCATTGCCTCTGCCAAGCGCCAGTAAAGAATTCAAGAGAAATTACTCAGCACGACACCTTCCGCATGTGGGGAAATCCGCCCAAGACATCATTGACTCTAATCGACTGAATACGTTCCGGCAAATAAAATCAACTCCCAATTTGCAAAAACATAATCATCAATCACATCGGAATTCCTTGAATGGTCTAGAAACAACATTCCATTTTCGTAACATGCCTCATCAGTCTTTACACAATCATTCAACGACGAATGCCTCACCCAAGTCACTAAGCTACATGACATCCATTCGTCGGAGGCTTTCAAATGCTTCATCGCTTTTTAAACAGCGCGAAGAGTCACGAGCCGCTCGCATCAGTATTTTAGTGGTTATAATGTTCCTTGTGTCATATTTACCTTATGGCCTCCTAGTATTACTACAAGATCGATTGATCGATAATTTTCCATATTCAACGCAATTGGCAGTGTTTATGATTCTCCTCGCAAATTTTAGCTCACCGTTCATCTTTGCTTATAGAAATAAACGCGTTCGTCATGGAGTCACCCGGCTCTTTGGTTTAGATGCTCGTTCTAAAGACCATCGTTTACAATGCAAGGGTATCTTCCTACGCTATGGCACTAAAGCCCGAATCAGCGTCAAACGTAGCAGCAGCAAAGTATCTGCATATTCCATGAATTCATGTAAATATCTTACACCAATTCTTAAACATACAAATAGAAATTTAAAAAACAAAAACGAAGAACAAAAAAACGACGCAAACACATTTCTAGCAAGTGTGGAAGTTGAAAATAATTGCTTAGAACATTCACCAACCCAAAACAGCATCAAATCGGATAAAATTGATGTTGTCGATACGACAGTGACCATTCAACCAGATGATCCTGTTGAGAAGTTTTCCATTTTCAAAGTGTTTTGTAAGAGTTCTAAGACTGCAAACTGTACCACACAATCCTGTACTGCAGAATCAATGGAGGTTTAGTGTAAAAAAAAAATGAAATAAATAAATAAAAGAATGCAAGGTACCTTGAAAGAATTTTTTTGTTTTAGAAAAAATCTTTGCAATTAAAAACAAATGTACAACTTATAAAGGTAAATTTTATTTATTAACATTTAAAAATCTCTTAAATTAAAATAAAACAAAACCAAAAATTATATAGTGACATATGTACATATGTATATGTGAAATGTTCAACTTAAGTCAATCTGATTTTTGTTAAATCAAACAATAAAATAAGTAGGTACACAATGTAGATTATTTATTTATTTATAATAATTTTTAAATATAGAATTTAAATTATTTGAATTATTAAATTTATGTACATATTTGTTGTATAACTGGCTTTGTCAAAGCAAAAACTATTGCACGTGTATAAAATATCCACAGATTTATTGAATAAATTTAAAACGATTACAAAAAGTTTTCAATGTATCAATGACCGACCACACCAATGGCAATTATTATATCAACTGTTGCATTTTAATTTCTGATATGAAAACGCCGCGCGCGCCACCGGAATGGTATGAGATTTTATGTAAGCGAAAATTTATATGATTTTTTTTTAAGCAATTAGAGCAGTACCTATTTTAAAGAAAAATAATTGTATACAGGGTATTTTTGTTGTATTGTATTGTATTTGATTTTCGAATCCAGTAGTTGAGGTCGAATATCGACAGTTGAAATTTGCAAGTTTTGTTGTAAAGTAATTTTTGTCTTGATGAAATGGCCATACTAAGCAAAACAGTGTTTCCAACTTTAAAAAAAAAGAAGAAAATTATTCTGTAGAAAAATCACATTAGGTGTTTTTATTTATTGACATAGATTTAAAAAAAAATATTTTTAAAAATGTCCGTTTGTTTAATTTTCTTTCGATTTTGTTTTTATCCAAACATTTTTTTGTTTGAAAATTTTAATGCATTATTTATTAAAGTTTCTTCATAGATAAAATTTAATTCAAATCGATTATCTAAATTATTGTTTTGAAGAAAATCGAAAAAAAACAACTTTTGTAAGGCTACCGTTATTCAGAGTTTTTAGAAGAATTGTTTTCAATTATTCATTCAATAAAACATACCCAGATATTGACTAAAAATCCATATAAAATTTTTTCGAGAATTGTGTATTGTTTATAAATTTGAATATTGTTTCTGACTCTTTATTAATTTCCTTGTCAGTGCTGACATGCTTGACCGGCCGTACGGTCGTCTGTCCGCGGTGCAAGATATTGAAGACTGTTTATTGCTCTCAATGCCTCGCTTTGAATTTTCTGATGCACCACCAAAACTGCTTGATCTTGGATTCTCTCAAGTAAATACTCTATCGATAATATAAAAAGAGCCAGATTATCTGATGATCCTTTAAATGGATTGATCATCCTTAACTCTTTTAAATAATTTTTGTCGTTCTCTCCAAACTGCATGTTGAACTGGATCCATCGGCTAATTGCGCTTGCTGATTTGCAAGTGAAGCCTGTTGAGCTTGATGTTCTGCGGCGGCATTCATTCTATTTTCCTCTTGTATTTTAAAAATTCTTTCTCTTAATTTCCGCAAGTTTTTCATTCACATATTTTTTTATTTAAAAGTTATTATTTTTTTTTTTTGCACTTTTTAATTTTTTAATTTATTATTCTTTTCTTTTTTTAACTGTTTCGTCTTTTGCATAGACACTTTATCTTTTTCGTAGACACTATGTTTTTCGTTGACACTTTATTATTGTTTTTTACTTATCTCTCTAAGAGAATGCGTGTATTAAAAAAATTTTATGAACACTTAAGTATACAAACATTTTATATCGGGTTTTTCAATAAGAGCGCTACAAAAGTTTTTTTAAATAAAACAAAAACGGATATCAATGAAATTCTTTATTCCTGTGAAAGTACGTTCGATGCCATTATGTATGGAACTCGATTTCTTTTGCATGGCCACTACGGGCACGCTTGCAGAAGTCCAGACGCTAAACCCAATTTTTGACAGTTTTCAAGCATAAATCGGCCGATACTGCTGCAATTTCACGTTCGATATTCGTACGAAGTTCATCAATCGTCGCTGGCTTGTTGGCATAGACCATAGATTTGACGTAGCCCCACAGGAAATAGAAATAGTCTAACAAAAATATTCGGTTATCATTGAACGGTAGCGATCCCCATTCCCCATTCACAGTAACGTGCCGTTCTTGATCATCACGGAAGAAGTACGGCCCAATGACGCCGCCGGCCCATAAACCACACCAAACCATAATTTTTTCAGAATGCAATGATGACTCATGGAGTACGTGTGGATTGCTGCCTGACCAATACCGCATATTTTGTTTATTGACGAAGCCATTCAGCCAGAAATGAGCCTCATCGCTGAAGATGATTTTTCGATGAAAATCCGAATTATTTTCAAGTTGTTGCTCAGCCCAATTCACCAACATACGACGCTTCTGTTGGTCAAGCGGCTTCAGTTCTTGCGTCAATTTAATCTTGTAAGGATGTAGGCCAAGATCTTTTCGCAAAATTCGCCACAACGACGTCACAGAGATGCCCAACGCTTGAGAACGACGTGTAAGAGACACATTTGGGCTTTCTGCAACTGAAGCCTCAGCGGCAAATGTCAAAAGAGCGGCAAGAAATATGGCGTCGTTTGCTGTCCCTGTTGCTCTACTTTTGTAGCGTCCCTGTTGAAAAACCCGTTACCTGAAAAATCACTTCAGTGTTTTTATGATACAAAATTTTCTTTTAAATTTTTTTTTCTTCTACTTCAGCGAAAGAACGAAATTGTTTTGTCCACTAAAACACTTCAGTGTTATTAATTTTCACAAAACACAATGTAATTTCGATTGTTGAATAATTTTTTAGATAATGTACGTTGTACTTTAATCCGCACCAAAATTCTACCGGGTAAAAAATTTATTTTTTTTTTGGTCCGATCACTGAATCTCATCTATTCATTAATTTTCGTTTAATTTCTTAGTGAGATCCTACCGACTGCGTCAAATTTTTCTTTGATCCTCCGGGATCTTTTTTTAAAAAGATTTAAAATAAAAGACGTTTTAAAACTAAACAATTACTTTATTTATAAATCTAAGGATCGGATCCCTTACCACTGGTGGGGGGAAATCTACAGCTATACGTAGAAGTGTCGAGATTAAACTGAACTCTCTTCTTTCAGCAAACCCTTTTTATGTGCAGTACATTCTACATTGTTGATATTCCTAATTCTTCTTACTGACTAAATATGTATATAGAGATACATCCATATCATCATTTATGATGATTATTTAATTTTATCGTGATGAAAGAAGTTATCGATCTTTGTTTACATTAAATTTATTTATGTCTGGATATAAGAAGTACTTGATCGTTGACGGTCTTTGTTTACATAAGTTTTATATTTCAGCAAAAGTTTTTATGACATCCTATTGGTGTCGATTCATATAAATTATATTCAAATATGCTTGGTTGACATTTAATATTAAAATGATTGGATTTCTTATGAAGCGATATGAAATACGTTTGGTATGGTTTTATTGTTATCTTGATTGAGAAGCAATTCTATAACTCGCGCAACAATTGGAGCTGGAATTTATTCGAGCCAGCCAGGGGCGGACTGGGAGTCAAAGGGCCTCCTGGGACTTTAAGAAAAAGGGCCACAAAATAATAAAATGAATAGAAGTAATGAAAAAAGATTTTCTTCGAAAACGACGATAAAAATTTCGGATTTTTCAATTCCTCGCAAGAAAATTTCTGTTTTAGTAGAATAGGCTGGGAATCTAACTAACCATTACACCACGGGCTACTACCGACTATTTTTCTACCTAACTTAACTAAAAATCATTCAAAATTTGGCTTACATTTTGGGAATTGGGCTATACACTTTTTCAACTTCCGTTTCTGTCTTAGGAAAAAGGGACTTAAACCTAAAAATCCATATTAAGCCTCGTATGCAGTAAAGAGAAATGTAACTTGATTTTTGAAAACATTGCTGCAATAATGCAAATGTCATAATTAATATTTCCTTCTTTTATAGAAACTTCGAAAATACTCATAACAATCGAAATATCGTTATTGTACTTTTTATTTATTTTCTGCGGCCCAGAAATATGTATCAACTTTGAGTTCTTTCGCTGATATTAAACATTTCCACGAAAGATTTGTATTTTTTCGCTGCAACATCATCAATATTTATTTCACGGGCCATGAATAGAGTTGTGAGGAACCAACAGCTTTATACTCATTGTGGAGGCCTTAACAGAGCTGTGTGGGCCTCTTGAGACTCCATTGGGGCCACAAGAGCTGAATATTTACTTTAAAGCCCCTAAGTAATCCAATTTTATGAAACAATTTTCTTTTAAAAGTATAGAAAGTACTGAAAGATCTTTTGTCCATATTTTGCTCGCCCAATGGCCCATTTGCCCGAAATCATTTTTAAAACATAATGGCAAACTCTTATCTTTATAATAAAGCTAAATTCTTGGCCATAACATTAAATTATATGCGTTTTATTTCTCCTTGAAAAGAACATCGTATAAAAAAACACCCTTTATAAGCAACTGTCTCCAACTGTTGCATTTAACGTTATAAATCTGACATTTTTGTAGAAAAGCGTGGGAGCAACAGCTTTATAGAATGTTATTTTTCGAAACTCAGAAATTTAATTAACTTTGCATTTGAAAAAGCGAAGATCAAACTTCTGTCGCGGTCAGTATATCTACAGGGTGGCGCACCAATTGTGCTACAATAAGAAATTCAAATAACTTTTTTTTTAATCGATGTATTTCATTTATTTTTTTTTTATTGGTTAGAAAATTAAATTTTATTTTAAATAGTTAGTTGTTTTTAAAGATTATAGACCGCAAATGACCTCCACGCTGTCCCACGCATATGCGGCACCTGGTCAAAAAATTATTCATTGCGGCCTGAAGAGTTGAAGTTGGGATCGCCTCAATTATTGTCGTTATGGACTGCTTTAATTCAGTTAAATTCCTGGGCTTCGTTTTATACACCTCTTGCTTGACATAACCCCATAAAAAGAAGTCTGGTGCAGTCAGGTCAGGTGACCTTGGGGGCCAGCGAAGAGTGGAGTTCCTAGAAATTAATTTGTTTGCGAATTTTTTGTTTAGCTCCGCCATAACTGGTCTGGCTATATGTGCAGTTGCTCCATCTTGCTGAAACCAAACGCTGTTGAATGGTATACGTCTTCGGCGCAGTTCTGGGTAAAAAAACTCCTTCAACATCTTTAAATAACGGTCCCCATTGACAGTAACGGTTACACCGTTTTCTTCAAAGAAGTACGGCCCGACAATACACCTTGATGAAACTGCGCACCACACAGTGACTCGTTCTGGGTGCAGTTCCGTCTCATGGAGCATTTCTGGATTAGACTCATTCCATATACGGCAATTTTGCTTGTTTACATTGCCGTTAAGATCAAAATGGGCCTCATCAGACATGAACAAACAATTGATCAATGTGTTGTCTTCTTCGGCCATTGATATCATTTTTTGGCAAAATTCCAGGCGAACAGGCAAATCCTGAGGGTTTAACTCGCTAGTAATTTGGACTTTGTACGGAAACAAGTTTAAATCGTCATGAAGTATCCGTTGTAATGACCGTCTACTAATTCCAATTTGCCCCGATAAGTTTCGGGTCGAAACGTTCGGATTGGCCTGTATTGCAGATGCTACTGCTGCGATTGTATCCTGAACCCGAACATTGGCATCTCGATGGTACGGCCTTCGTGCGATGCTTCCAGATTCGGCAAACATGTTTACAAAGCTCATAATGGTCCATCTACTCGGGGGATTACCGCCAAACTCCCGCCTAAATTCCCTTTGGACGGAAATGACGGACTGCAAAGCATGGTACCGTTGCACTATCCAAATTCTTTTCTCCGTATCCCAAGCATCCATTTTTATAAATCTAAATAGTAACCTACAAAATAAAAAAAAAATAAGCCGATTACTCACACAGAAAAAAAGTTATTACGTTTTATTTTTGTAGCACGATTCGTGCGCCACCCTGGTTAACTTAGAGTCTGCTTAAAGAAGCTTCACTTAAAAAAAAATTAACGTTTAAATCAAAATATCTATCATTATGAGTAGTATTTCTTGGTGTATAATTGTTATTGTAATTGTTTGTTTTCTTTGTTACATTGATTTCTTTCTGTATTTTATTTATTACTAGTAAATTAACTCCAATTGAATTAGAAAGTAAATATTTGATTAAGTTTGAATTTCGAATTTAAATTGAATGGGAGCTTTAAGACATTGCTGCAAAAGAAACACAAATATGGTAAAGATATAAAATATATTTAATAACAGATATCATGACATTATATCAATATGTAATAAAATAAAAATTAAATCTTTTAATCTATGTACTATAATTTTAAGTAAACAACAAACAAAAACCAAAGCGAACTTAAAAAAAAAAATAAGCACGAGATGATGGGATGATGTACGAGTAAAATATATGTATATGCACTTTTAATGCCAAAACAAATAAAATGTAAATAAATTTTTTACTGTTAAATTTCATTGCTATATAGAAAATAGAAAATGATTTCTTTTTTTTTTTTTGTTCAAAACAAAGAAATTTAAATGACTTTTCAGTTTCTTTTTTTATTATTTTCATATTGAAAACATTTCATTTTTATTAATTATTTCTTGATTTATAGTTTAATTTATTAAAATAAATAAATAATTTTATTACCATCTCTTATACCTCATAGATTTATATAAATTTGTTTCTCAACACAATATAAAAAGAAAAAAGTATTATAATTATAATATTAAATTAATTTCATAAGTAGATACTTAATTTTTAAAAATATATAAACAAAGACATTAATTGTTTTTTTTTTTTTGTATCGAAAGCAAATGCATTTCATGTTATTTTGCATGCTTCTTCTTACTTGTAAATTAATTTGTATAGTAAAATTATTCATAGTAAAAGATTTATTGTTAAACAAAATCAAAGAAGCTGAAAAAGAACCAAAATAAAATATAATTAACGAATTGTGATGAAACTTAAAGTTTAAGAAACAAACAAAGGAAACAAAAAGAAAGGCATGAAAAAAAAAGAATATTAATAAAAAAATAAAAAGTTTATGAACATTCAAATCATCGTATTGAATGATTTTGTTTTTTTTTTCTCATCAGTTTTCTGGGAAGTTCTGTTTTATTGATAGAGTAACAGTGATGAAGAAGAAAAATGACTACAGAAAGTCAATACAGATAAGTATTTGTACAGGAAATCATGACGAACAGAAATTTGATTTATTGTGTCAAAAAAGAGAATGCGTAAATAAAATGATATATTGCGACTATTATGGCTGTGAATTTTCCATATGAAAATTATAGAAAAGCACACAATGATGAACAGATAGTTTTGTTCATAAATTATTGTTTAACACGTAATTGTTCATTGGCCTGAATCCAAGTCGAAAAAAAATTAAATAAATATTACGAAAAAAAATGTTTGCCTTCATAGTATTTTCACTATAGTGATATTAAATTAAAACAAAATTCAATTTATTGTTATTATTTTTTATTTATTAAAATTATTCAAATTACGTCAATATACGACTACGTTTTGCATGACTTAACATCTCGTTTACTAAATCACAAAGCATACCTATACAGGATTTTCACCAGGAGGAGCAAAGCAATCATATTCGAAAAAAAACTCATTGAAAATTTGTGAAATAGTCCGAAAACTATAATCCAGATGGAGCTTTTTCTTAATGGATTGTATGATGTATCGCTTTCAATAAGCACTAATATCTATAAGAAACGTCATGTACCAAACTAAATGACATTCTGAAAAATAATCAAGAAGTAGGAATGGTTAAGTAAAAAAAAATAATAATATTTAAATATTTTGTTTCTAATTAAAAAAAATAGATTATACTTCGCATAAGGGTGCAAAGAGTCTATGTTACCGTTGATTATGTTAGGCTAGGTTAGATTAGGATATGAGGGGCTGCCAAGCTCTGAGGCTGTTGCGTACACGGGGGGCCTATTGGTCCATTGTGAAACAGAGAACACCTTAACTAGTAATTGACATAGACTGGTTCATTTACGAACCAGCCCATGCTTTCTATATATTTCCGCATGTTTGCCATTGAGACCTGCATTAGATCGTCCAGTTCTCCAACAAACCTGTTTCGGTAACGGAGGCGATTTGTTTGGAGGTTAGGGCAGTCGCAGAGCAGGTGCTTAATGGTTTTTATTTCCTCAACATCCTGACAGCTCCTACAGAAATCGGGTGCGTATACCCCCAATATAGTGGCCACTGCGCCAATGGTACAGTGTCCCGTAAGTACACCTATCAGGGTTCTAATATTATTTTTACTCAGCGATAAAATATACTGAGTTTCTCTTTCGTTAATTCTAGACCATAAACTACTAGAGATGATGCAATCGTTCCTGGATATCCAGGAGTTGTTGATTTTCTCTATCTTCTATCTTCCTTTTGATCACGCCAATCGGGACGTCCGGTCTCGTGGCTGATTGGCTACTACTGCCTCTATTTGACATAGACCCTTTCTTTGCCAGTGCATCTGCTATGTCATTCCCTTCTATATTGCTATGTCGTGGAACCCAGCATGAGTTTGACTTGGTCGGAGTTGCAATTATTATTTAAAATGTCTCGACTTTTTACTACTGCCTTGGATCTTGTTGTCTCACTGGCTAATGTTTTGATAGCAGCTTGACTGTCCACGAAGAATGTGATCTCTGACGAGCTAAGTTTTTCCCTGTGAACAATTTCGGCTGCCTTTTCAATAGCATAAATCTCAGCCTGAAAGACACTACACTCATCTGGTAGTTTATATGATTCTCTGATAATAAGAGCTTAACAAAACACTCCAAATCCTGTTCCTTCTTCTATTTTTGACCCATCAGTGTCGAGAGGGATACACTGTTCACCGAGTAGTTGGGTTTCCATCCATGCCTTTCGGGAAGTTTTTCCTAAAATCTTTAACGGGTGGTACATAGTCAGTGGTCACATCAAGACCGTCATATCTTTGCCAGATAGACCCATGACCACAAATGCTGTGCTTCCAAGAGTGCATTTCTTTAAGTCGAAATGCACTTTTGGCTGCTGTACCCCTTATGTATTTATCCAGGACTGGAAGGTTTAGAATGATCTCCAGTCCTGCTTGTGGCGTAGACTTCCGTGCCCCCATTATTCCTATACAGGCTAGTCTCTATACCTTGTTTAGGTTTTTGAGATAGCTAACCTTTTTTAGGATGGGACGAACGATCGCCGTGTACGAAGCGTGCAAGACTACTTATGTCATGATTTGCCAGCTCATTAGGATCACTGTAATAGAACTCTCCGAGGTAGAGCTTACGTCTTTGAGATAAAGCGAGGAATTGATTCTTCCTCTTCTTCGTCCATACAACTTCTGCAGAAGTCGTTAGAAAATACTCAAAGCCTCGTTGCTTGCTTGCCTAATAGACAGTGTCCAGTAATGATACATAAGACGGAGCTAATGTGCAGTCTGCTTAGAGATATTAAGTTCCTAGAGCATTTTAGATCCAGCATAGTCGAGGTATGTCCTGACATGTGGCAATGTTATTCCACCTAAGATTTGTTTTTTTCTATTAGGATCAGAGAATTGTTTGTTTTATACAACCATTTATTGAATTGGCTTTATTAGAAAGTGAGTTAATGTGTTGAATAAATTCCAGTTTGGGATCAAATGTGACACACCAAAAATAGATTCATACACCGATTTCATGAAATATTGATATACCATAAAACAAATAGTTGAACAAAGTAGAAAACTTTCTTGTAAAACACATAGTAACACATTTATCGCGATATTTAGAAGCAAACAGTTATAGAAGTAACCCAGTCGAAAAACGAATTAAGGTCACATTTTAATTCTTCGCAATAACGAGTATTTGAAATAGTTTCGCGTCGGTCAGCGTAAATAAGACGCATAGAGTATTTTAACACTGAGACGGTAAGTCATTTATAAATAAAATAAAAAGGATAGGGCCTAAGTTACTACCCTGTGAGATTCCAGAATCGATTTTAAACTTATTCGATTAGCAACCGTTAAATAGCAACCGAGTAAGATTTATCGAATAAATAAGATTGAAGCCACCTTACAAAGTGTTCGCAAAAATCCCAATTTCCTCTATTGTAAAAGCAAAACTCGATGTGACAGCTTGTCAAAAGCTTTACTGAAACCAGTAAATACAGAATCTACTTGGTTTTTTATTTTTAAGTGAATCAATACAGTTTTTAGCCAATTCTATTAAAAAAGTATCAGTAGAGCGACTATTTATAAAACCATGCTGATTATAGGAAAAATAAATGATTTGACTAAAAACATAACGATAGACAAATAATAGCCTCAAAAAGTTTAGGAATCTCAGATAATCTGGCAATAGGCCTGTAGTTTTTAATTTCGTCTTTTTTTCCCTCTTTTGTGTAGAGGGATTATGAAAGAACTTTTTCAAATAGATGGGAATACACAATATGAAGATATTGAAAAGTTAAAAAGAATAGACAAAGCTAATTGACAATTAGTGACGTACACAGTTTTTCAAAATAGTAGAGGGTATATATCGCACCCTTAGAATGAAAGTGACCTAACTTAAAAATTCGGCATCTTTTTTACAACCAGATATTAGAATTCATTTTGCTTTTAAAGGTCAGTTTATTGAAAAATCAGAAGTTACAGCAATTTTGAGTTAGGTCACTTTCATTCTAAGGGTGCGATATGTACTAACAGGACCTGGAATACCTACAGCATATCGTCTAGGTTAGATATAAAATTTACAAGTTAAAGTTCATATCAGTCAAGTATAACTAAAAGATTTCAAATGGTTAAAATTTTGAGCCATTTCGTCAGATTTGTTTGAAGTATAAAATTAGAAAAAAATTAGCTCGAAGTCAATATCACTATTTATTCTCAAAATATCTTACAATTTGTTGTGTTTAAAAAAAAACGTCAATTGAATTCTTACAGTTACAGCATTGTGTGTAAAATAAAATTATCCCTGAGTCAAAACACATTTTGGAACTATTTTTTAGTAGTTCTGTGTTCCAATTTTGTTGCTTAGAAAAAATACTGTCAATTAATTGTTTCTACAAACTTTATCAATTATATTGACTACGCCATGGTCTGTAGAATAAAATTAGTCTGGCTTCGATATCAGTGTTTTTCTCAAGTCATTCGAGCCAAAAACGTTTTTTAGTATTTTTTTTGTAGTTTTTTTGCTTTGAAAAAAAAAAACTGTTAGTTGATTTTTTTTTAGATCATACCAGCAATCAAATATGACATCGTGTATAGAATAAAATTAGCCCGAAGTCAATATCATTGTTTGTTCTCAAGATATCCGAGCCGAAAAACGATTTTCTACAAATTTCCGAATGTTTTTTTGATTAAAGAATCAATCGATTCTTTCCAATTCTCCATTATGTCACTATGTTTAGAATAAAATTTAGTCGTAGTTACCTATAGGCATTTTTTGTTATCGAGATATTCGAGACGAATGACATTTTATATTTTTTTTGAAATTGCTATTATAATAAAACTACTAATTGAATTTTTTAAACCCCTTTCTGCACTTTATCTATAAAATAAAATTTATTTGAAGACTATATCTTTATTGGTTCTTGAGACACGGTGAACGATAGAATGTTTTATAAGAACGTACGAACGTAGGAACACACACACATACAGACATCTTTTTAAAAACTGTATAGATTTAGATTTTTGGGACCTCGAAACGTGGAGAAATGTCAACATTTTCGATTTGACAAATCCGACAAATTACAATAACTTCCGACGGACATAAGTGCAATTCAAGTTGCATTTAAAGTACATTATAGGTTTCACAGACATATTATATTAAGTGTGTTAAATGAGTCATTTCGCGACAAAAAAGAACAAATTATCATAAAAGTAAAGGATTAAACGTTTGATGAGTAAAAATTTTGCCCTAAATTGTTGTGTAGAACAGTTTTTGCTGCACCTGTACTTTGAAGTTAAGAACGAGAAAGTGAAAAATGTCAAAGCTTCAACTGATTTATTTGTTTGACGAAATGAAAAGCTACAATTTATAAAAAAAAATACATTTATTAGATTTTTATAATAAAAATAAGAAATAATATATAAAAAAAGTGCGAATTGATATTAAATTGAATTGTAATTGTTATAAATTGATATTTCTCTAGTCTTGTCTTCCCCAATACCTAAGTTTTTATGACACTTTTTTCTTCCATAACACATCTTAATTCTTTACCATCAGATCAAAAGTTTCTCTGGATATATATAAGAGGGGTATATGAACGTATATATAACATATATGAACTGTATGAAATATACAAAGGACATGATTTTTTATTCGTCTTCCATTCATAAGCTCTAGCCTATACAGAAAAACGACATTTCCTCTTTGAAGTTTGAATGTTGTGTTGCATTCCAATTAAAAATTCCTTCTGTTATGGAATGTCAACTTCTCCCAACGCAAAGTCACGTCTTGAAAAAAATATTCCACATAGTGGAAATTTTATAAGAAAGATTTTGAATCATACTTTATTCTTGAAATGTATATGATAAAAGAATGTCAAAATCACTGCAACATACACTACCGAAAATATCTTTTAAAATTGCACGATGTTTGAAATTGAAATTCCTTTCTACATGCCTTAAGATATACTACTACCTATTTTTTCTTCATTTTACACTAAGGACTACCTACTGATATAGATATCATATTTTTAGTGTGAAGGAATTCCTTGCGACTGTCAATTCTTTTTGTGATGGTAAATAATATGTCCTTACATAAATGCACAGTAGCACCGAAATAAAATCAGTTTCACCATAACCTCAAACTATTAAATGAGTAAGGCTAAAAACAAGAAGATGTAAAGCGGCCCATACACACCACACTTCCGACGAAACTAGTGTATTCAAATGTGGAATATGTGTGGACTGGTGTGTTCACCAATTTCTGTGTCGCTATTTCTTTCTGGTTTTCGATCTGCAGTAAGCTGTTCGATTATCGAAATTGATAATTGTATAGAAGATTAGTTGGAGAAGTCACCATTCTTTTTTCGCTAATTGCCCGGGCCATTTTATATTCAGTAAGAAAAAATTACAATTGAGTTTTTTTAAGTTTGTTTTCGTTGTTTTGTTGTTCGTCTATTGTAGCATTCTTTGGACATTGTTTTTCCCTAATCTAGCTTGGAAGGGATATTGCAATTATTTCCATGCCATAAAAAATATTTTAGGAGTTTATATGGGAAACAAAGCATTTTGGACTGACCAATGTTGCTGAAACATTGTACCTTTGATTTTAATTTACTTTTATCACAATTTTCTTAAGCATATAACCCTATTTTTGCCATATTATCACTATGTTAAAAAAGAATTCAAAGAGAAATCGCATGATTTCATCTTAAAGTGAAAATATAAAAGAAATTGTTCTCGATAGTTGCCATTCCATGCTAAGGAAATAAATATAGATGCGTGTCCTTAGAATCCGAAGTTTTGAAATGTTCTTTAAAAATAGTCCCGTACATGAGAAGGTCTCTTAAAGACCAATTTATAGTCCGCATCTATAGAAACAAGTGACAAGATATGGGTCTACGTACGAGTTTGACATGCAAAAACTGCTGAAATAAACTCGGAAATTGTTTTATGTATTTCTGAAACAATTTTTTTGTATTTCTGAAACAATTTTTGAAAAAAATCTCGAAATTTGAAAAGAAAAAATTGAACCGGAATCAGAATTAACCCGAATCCACCTTGTGAAAGAGAGAATTTTAACAAAAATATTGTTTTTTTGGGATTTTTTGACAGAATCCCTGCATCAACTAATCAACCAAGAATGCTTAGAAAAAAGCATGCCCGAGAACTGAGGTATCTGTTCCATGTCTCCCAAATTTAAAAAGGCGATCATATTATGTCCTGGAAAAACAATGAGGGGATATCCCTGCTTAGTGCTACATATAATTAGATTTACAGCATTATGTAATTTAAGGTTTGAGACGTGCATCTCAAGCTATTCTTGATGACTTTAATCAGCAAGTATAGGTAAGTCTTTGTGTAAAAAAAAAAAGTCAGGACCTGGACAAAAATTTTACTTCACACTTTTCTTTCACAATCCTTTAGAGGATATTATTAGGAGCATTATGTGTAGTTTTTTGGGAAAATCAGGCTGGAGCTTAAGCCGCCATCTTGAATTAAAAAAAAAATTCTTTAATCTATACAAATGTAATAAATGAATACTATTGAAACATATTTTTGTGTATCTAGTGTGTTTACTTTAATAAAATAAGAATAAAAGTAAAATTAAAAATAAGGAACATCGCTTTATACGTTAGCTCTATGGGAAATTTTTATTTTTTTATATGTATAAATCATTTATTGTAGCCTATGTGCTCTTCTTAAAAAAAAACTTTCAAAGCTTAGCTGGATTTCTTAAAAATATAATGAGGTACAATTTAAAAAAAGTAACGGACAATTTTTGCGCTCAACATTTTGGTGTTAAAAGATTTTCAATATCATTGATACGTCTTATCGACATCTGCTATCCTAAAAGAAAAAAAACCTTCGGATGCAGCGATCTTCAGATTCATAAAACAACACAGTGTCATTTTATATCTTTTTTAAAAGCTAGAAATCCATTTTTTAATCTGTTTTTTACTTTTTGAAAAAATAATTTTCAAACTTAAATTAAAAAAATTTGGTTTAGCTTTTTTGTATAAAATTGTTTCAAAGTATTTATTTATTTATTTAATAGTTATTTATTTATTAAATTATTTATTTTTGAATAAATGTAAAATCAGATAAAAAACAATTTCAATAAATTGTGACCCCTGAAGAAGTTGAGAATTTTCAACGAAACGTAGGGAGTAAATATGGAATTGTTTTAATTCGCATAAGGAAAAACTGATCAATATAGCCCATAAATATAATACATTGCAATTTGAATATTTGATCAATAAACATATTAATATTTATCTTTTAGTTTTTCGCTCAACATGTGATTTATAAAGAACTTTTTTAGTTTAAGAAATGTTTTTAAGTTTCTTTTTTTTGTAAATTTTTTGTTTACCAACATTATAAAGTGTTATTTTTTATGAATATAAATCAAAATGATTAAAAAAATTTAAAATGCTTGTATTCTTTCTTTGAGAAAAAAAGCGGATTTTTTTTAAAAAAGGGAAAAAAAAACGTTTTGGTGCCAAAAAAAGGGGATTTTTTTGAAAAACTTTGAACACTGCTGTCAATACGATCGGGTGCTTGGTATCAACATCTCAACAGAGTAACCATTATCGTTATCAATTGCAAGTAAAGAGCTTATTCAGTGGATTTTATTAAGGAGCTTTTAGAATTTGAAGCTTTTGAGAACAAATTTTATGAAGTTGAGTATGTTGAGTGTCGTCGTATTGTTTTTCCACTTTTAATTTTTTTTTCTGGAGAATCCGTTTTTTGATGGCTTTTTGGTCTTTTAGAAGAAAAAAGTTATTTCTGCGCAGTTTTGAAACACTCAGAGTGCATTGTGTGATATTATTCTTTAGAAAAGGTGTTTTTTAAGTGATAATTGTTTTTAAATAATAGTAAAGTGATATTGTGTTTTATAGTTACGTATTACTATTAGTGTAGTGATATTTATTATGTTTAATGTTTAATAAAAAGTGAATTAATATAGTTTTAATTATTAGTATTGGGATACCCAGAAAAATAAATCCGGCATCAAAAAATTGAACAACAGTTTTTCACGAAAAAAATTGATAAACGCGTTTTTCTCTCTCATTTGCAGCGATTTATAATGTTAATTACGGAAACCCTGTGAGAGCTTTAAATAGCGACCAAAGTGAGAAGCAAACGTCCTATCTTCCCTATATTGCACAAATCAATTGGATAAAGTATAGAAGCATATTTTTGGTTTTTTTGGGAGAATCGAGTTGGAATTTAAGCCGCCGACTTGGATTTTGTAAAAAATTTACTTAAAATAGAAAACAAAATATATATAACGGGTGATTTTTTAAGAGGTTTAGAACTTTTTTTTAAAAAAAAACACAAAAAATTCGAAAAAATGAATGAAATATTTATTTGAATCGATAGTTTGAACCTTGCAATTTAATGTTTAAAGATAATTTCATGCAAATGTTGACCGCGGCTGCGTCTCAGGTAGCCCATCCGCTGAGTCCAATTTTGGCATACTCTTTCACACATATCGGCCGGTATCTCACGAATGAATGCATGGATGTTGGCTTCCAGTGCGTCAATCGAAGCGGGCTTGTCCCTATAGACATTAGCCTTGACATACCCCCACAAAAAATAGTCTAATGGTGTCAAATCGCACGATCTAGGCGGCCAATTGACCGGCCCGAAACGTGAAATTAACTGTTCACCAAACTCGCCTCGCAATTGCGCTATTGTTTCGCGTGCTGTGTGGCATGTGGCACCGTCTTGTTGAAACCACATATCATGCAAGTCAAGAACTTCTATTTCGGGCAAAAAAAAGTTTGTTATCATCGCTCGGTAGCGTTCATCATTGACAGTAACGCTGCGATTCGCATCATCTTTGAAGAAATGTGGCCCAATAATGCCGCTGGCCCATAAACCGCACCAAACAGTGGCTTTTTCGGGATGCATTGGTAGCTGTTGCAATGCTTCTGGCTGATCTTCACTCCAAATGCGGCAATTGTGCTTATTTACGTACCCATTCAACCAAAAATGAGCCTCATCGCTGAACACAATTTTTCGATAAAACACATTTCGAACCGAGCACGAATTTTGATAGTAAAATTCAATAATTTGCAAGCGTTGTTCATTTGTAAGACGATCCATGGTTAAATTGCAAACCAAACTGAAGCTGTTTGACAGTGACACAAGGTACTAAACACACGTCAGCTGTCAAAACCAGTGTTGCCAAAACCAAACCAGCTAAAAAATCACCCGTTATTTAAAAAACCACGGCAACATTAACAATGTCATGTTAATTTTCCGTTCTTAAAATTCTATTTTTAAATCAAATTATTTAAATAAATACTTTTTGGAAAATTAATTTTTAAACTCAAATTTTTGAGAAAAAAAATTTGAAACTTATTTTTTTAAATTTGTTCATTATTATTATTTATTATAGCATATTTTTTTTTACAGTATTTTTGTGTTTAGTATTCAATGATGTAATCAATTTTTAGTCAAACCCTAAACACCAATTGCTAAAATGTCTTATGCTCCCATATGCTGCAAATAACACCCTCTATAGAAAAGTATACATTACATTTTTTTTCCACATTATTTAGCGTTGCACAGCGAAATTTACTTTTATAACTATGACCCTGGTTCTATACTAGCTGTCGCGCCACATAATTTATTTATTTATTCATTTATAATTAAAAATAAAAATGTTCATATAGTTGCTTAAAAAAAAACACAAGTCCATTTAAACCTATAACTTCTAATATGCGAATATTTTTGTTTCTACTTTAATGGAAAAATGTATGATAAACATAAGACCATACTTATGTAAGAAATAAAATATAAAAATAAAAGAATTTATGATGCGATAAAACAAGATTCTTTGTGACCTTTTATGCTATACGTATACTTTAGATTGATATCTTGAAAGAGTTGAACTATTAAATTCGCCTATGAGTTTGCACATTACGCTTCAATTATATGAATATTTTATTACATATTTATGGACAATGATTACCATTTGTTAAGTGTGTATAACCATATGCATACGTAGATAATGTGAATGGCGTCTGGATGCTGTTTTTATGGAAAAATATAGGTCATCGTCCATTGAAGAAATTGCAATTGATAACATTAAATTACGAATTATGTTAAGTGGATTCCTTTATTTTATTTATAGGAAAATACACTCAGAGAAATCATTAGGAACAAAAGAACTTTGTGAAGATTTTGTATTGATGGAAATTTCTTTTAATATAGAATAAATTATATACAAACTACAACCGATTTTTGAAATTTTTTTATCAAGCATATCAAGCATTTTTAGGTCGTTTTTTTTCTTTCACAAAAACACGTTATAAAGTATAATTTTTTTATTATGAAAGACCAATATCAGATCTTAAAAAATAATTAAATTAAATTAAAAATACTTAACTAATTAAATAAAAAAATTCAAAAATCGGTGGTAGTTGGGCAAAGTTAGAGCCAATCAAAGGAAAAAAGAATAAAAATCATAAAAACCGTTATAAGTCAGAAAAACAAGCGAAAACGAGAAAATTACCTCTTAAGTTTTTCTTTCGACTTGAAATGAACTCAGGAACTCATGGTTTTCTTCTGTAGCGGTGATTTCGAGACACCCTATGTATTTGCAAAGTGTGTAATTTGCAAAGTTACAAAATTTTCAAAAATATTTTCGACAGCACAAGTTGAGCACACTACAGCACATTTTTTTTTTAAATCAAAAATGGTGGTTTTAACTTCACGCACATTCATTATTCTTGTCCTTATAATATTGAAAATTTGTTTAATATGTTACTTTGGAGAGGTATAATAAATTGCCCAAGTTTTCAAGGTGTGTTTACCTTAAGCCCTTGAACGAAGTTTCTTTTATAAAACTGCTACGCAATCTTATGTAAGTATACTTCTTTTTTCACCAAGCTGCATTGGAAGTTTTTCAGCTTATTACCTATATTCATTATACACTTGAAGAAAAATTTTATATAAATATATGACTTTTCTGGAATTAAGTAGGTCAAAAGTAGGCCAAATATAGCTCGAAGAGAAATGAATTGATAAACAAATATTTGGTTTAAATGCTTGGGGGGAGGGGGGGTTCCGGACGCGAAATTAATTTTCTTTAACTTAATTTTAAATCGTTTTTGTATAATTAATACCCTATTTGATCATAATTGAACCTTGTTATAAATGTTTTACTTTTCATTAATTATATTTCCACAAAAATATTTTCTATTAAAATGGGAAACTTTTTAAAACATATAATTTATCTCTTTTCCAATAAAATGACCTAGACATTGATTTAAGTGCTTTGGACTTTCAAACATTGCAACCTACGCAATAGTTATAAAAATTAAAAGTATTAATGCCCTCTGAGAGGTAGTTGACTTAGATTTTGTACGAGATACATTTTAATTATTTTGATTTATTTAGTTTGATTCATAAATTTTGAAAGTGAAGTTCAGTGAACGCACAATTTATATTATGATTCCATTAACCTCTTCAAATTCATATATAGCTAAATGAATCTGAATCATTCCAGATAGCTTGCATTATTTACATCGTTGATGACAAATACAATTACATAATACTTTTTTTGAGTTTTTATGAATATCGTGTGACATGAGAGTCATGCGTCTCAATTATTGTGATCATGAGTTAGAGATACAAAATATGAAGATATGAAGATAAGTTTAATCATCTTGTAATAAAATATTTCAGAAGGTTTTTGACGATCTTTAGAATTTTAGGGACACCCAGAATTTTGATTAATTGTTTTTAAATTGGCATATCAAATTTATTTTTCTTATTTTTCAAAGTTTAGGTAGGTTTATGTGGCTGTCAGCAGAAATGCTAGGCACACTTAGGCCAGTGGGTTTGGCCCATTGTGATACCACAGGAATCTAGGAAGCTTTCTTCCTACTCGTTGAACCATTTATAGAGCTTCTTAAAAAGCGCGTTAGACTACTAATGTCATTATTCGCCAGATCACTAGGATCATTGTAGTAGAATTCTCCTAGATAGATCATACGTCTTTGAGATAGAGCAGGACATGTACAGAGAAGGTGAGGAATCGATTCTGCCTCTTCTTCGTCCATACAACTCCTGTAGAAGTCGTTAGAAAATACTACAAGCCTCGTTGCGTGCTTGCTTATTAGACAGTGTCCAGTAATGACACCCATGACGGAGCTAATGTGCAGTCTGCTTATAGAGATATCAAGTTACTAGAGCGCCAGATCCAGCTTAGGCCAGATCTATTTCGTGGCCTGACATCTGAAAATGTTATTCCACCTAAGATTTATTATCTCTATATTGCATCTTTCTTTAGCATGAGCTTACAAGTAGCGAAGGGTATACCAATATTTGAAGCGTCTAGAGTGAGAAGGGGTCAAGTGACATTTTTCGATTTTTTTGTTTTTTTTTTTACCAATACTGGTGTTAAGCGACAACTTAAATTTTGGTCAATTCTTGTGTCTCTATTGTTATTACTTACAAAGTTAGATTCAGATAAAGGGGTTAACTACCACTACTACTTCTTATAAACTTAAAACTTTAAATTTAAAGGCTTATAACTCAAAACTTTAAAAATGTCACTTGACCCCTTCTCATTCTCAACGCTTCATTTGTCCGATTTGACAGTAGTATAGACGACAAGTTCGTCTGCTTTACAATTGCCTGAAGTGTCCCTATATGACCCAGCACCCAGCAAAGGTGAATGTTGAACCATGAGAAATGATCGGCAATTAAGGGCAGTTTTATTGAATTTGTAGAGACAGAATCCAGAGATTTAGGGGCCAGTTATATAGCTTTCATTGAAACTCATCATTGAAAAATTCAATTTCTTATTTTGAGACACTTTAAAAGCAAAATCAGTAAATATTTTTATGCCAGTAAAAAGCTGATAACTCAATTATTATTTCTACTCAAAAAAATATTTCATTTTGGCCCAACCTTTCCCATAAAATGAACTCTAAGATTTCAATGATCAATAGTAAGGTAGTTCAATCATTAAAATAAAAAAAAATTCACAAAAAATAAAAATTAATTCTTGATTCAAAATAGCTTTTAACGGCCTTTAAGTCCTACAAAACGCCAATTTTTGTAGGACTTAAAGGCCGTTAAAAGCTATTTTGAATCAATAATTCAACAAAGTCCATTAAAATAGTGCTAAGTCTTCTACTTGGCTTGGCTGATGTATTTCAGTAGTAAAGTATATAGAATTTGTATTATTAAAAAAAACCTTCCAAAAATTAATTCTGTTTCTTTATATTGGCATCAAAATAATCACTGATTTTGCTTTAAAAGTGTCTCAAAACTTAAAATTTAAATTTTTTAATGGCTGCTTGGCCATCCGAGAAAATACGGATATCTGTGCTTGATATCACGTTTTCTTTGAGCCAAGATAGGACTTCTTTATTATTATTATTATTATTATTATAAATTCTTTATTATCAAATAACTCGAAATATTTACATTGTAAAGATATAAAAGAACATTAGCATGGCAAAAAATATCTGCCGTCTGCCTGAAATTGACATTAACGAGTGTTTAAATACAGAAAGTTTAATTTTCGTGATAATTTAATAGAAAAATAAATAAATAAAAAAAGAAAAAAACTTAAAATAAAAATATTTACATGAATGTGATATATTAAAAATTTAAGATTACATAAATGGAATTATTTTTAGTCATTTAAAGTTTAATCCAAAAAACTCTTACGATAACCTAAGGCATGATTAATAAAACTGTATAGGTCATTCCAACCGCACTCTCCGTTTAAAATTTGCTTCACTTCCTGGTGAGTGAGAAAGCTCTTTGTAAAATAAAGTCTTCGCAGTTCTTGTAGAATTGGACAAACGGCCAAAAAATGGTTGACATCTTCGATTTCATTAAGGTTACAGAGGTTACAGATAGAATTACCATTTCTGTGCGGTTTGTAATTTAAATCTAACATCTCAGTTCTTACTTTAAACAGTGTACTGATTTGATTTACAGAGAGCCTTCTATGAAAATAGTTGTTTATAAAGAGGGTGTGATTGAGCTCTCTATAAACCAATCTACTTGGGGAAGTTTGAGCCCTATTCAAGGATTTCAGATAGAGGGAGTCATCGACCATCGCAATACATTCGTAAAACCTACATTGCCAATTTGAATGAGGAGTAGCATTAAGATTTAAATTAAACCCATGAACATTTGCTAATTCGTACCATTCTTTGAACGGAGACAGTTGCCTTTGGAGTGCAATCTCCATAATTTGCCTATGGAGGTTTTCATTTGATCTTTGCATGACTTTGACTATATAATCTGCATTAGATTTAAGGTTTTTTAAAAAAATTGGAGGCAAGCCTGATTCTACGTGAATGGCATATGTTGGCGTGGAGTTTGGAAGCTTAAAAATTCTTTTAAAAAAGAAACGTTGCACAACTTCAAATTCATCTAAGTTTAAGTAACCAAATACTTGGCTGGCATAACATAAGCATGAGTTAATAGTTGCATCAAAAACTCTAAATTTAGCTGAAATGTCTATGTACTTATTACAGAAGATTTTGTTCCAAATAATGTTTATTGCAGTTTTTGCCGACAGGCATTTTTCTTTAACATGAAGACGGAAATCTAAATTGCTGGTAAATAGAACACCTAAATACTTATACTGGTTTACCAGCTCTATAGGCTCCCTGTCCAATGACCATACCTCTAGAGGGTTTCTCCTTCGATGGGTGCTTTCAAAAATCATAATTTTTGATTTTGAGGTATTTATTTTCAGGTCCCATATATCGCAAAACCTTTTCAATTTATTAATTTGTAGCTGTAGGGTGGTGGGGTTGTCTGACAAAACAACGAGATCGTCCGCATAAAGCAGAACCTTGATAAGCAGATTACCGAACCTAACGCCACCTGGTAACTCACGGGAAACATCATCAATAAACAGAGCGAACATTAAAGGGCTTAGGGGACAACCTTGGGGAACCCCGGCATCCGTTTTAAAGAAAGCGGAGTTGGAACTCCCATTCAACACCGCAGCGCAAGTATTGGAGAGTAGGGCTTTATATAATCTTAAAAATTTCGTAGATATTCCTTGAGTTGACAGTTTATATAGAAGTGAATTCCTGTTGACAGTATCAAATGCCGCCCTAAAATCTATAAAAAAAGCATAGAGTTTTTGTTTATTATCGATGAATCTTTTAGCTATATTGGAGAGAGCAAATATTTGATCCACGGTTGAGAGACCAACACGAAAACCAGCTTGGAAAATGCTCAGCAGTTTGTTGTCTTCTACCCACCTCATAAGTCTGCTGTAAAGAATTTGTGTAAATATTTTTCTCAAACAAGGAAGAATCGAGATACCCCTATAATTTGATGGAGTGGTTGGATCCCCTTTTTTAAAAATAGGACAGATCTGTGACTTCAAGAATGACTGAGGTATTTCATTTTCTTCGAGAAGCTTATTAAAAAAAAACAAGAAGAAGATTTAAGAACGACGGTGTAGAGTATTTATAAAATTCGGCTGGAATTCCATCTAGCCCTGCCGCTTTGTTATTTTTCATATTTTTGAGAGTTGCTTGCAATTCAGTTATTGTAATAGGGCCATCAAGTTCTGAAACATAAATCAATGGTAGGGCATATTGGAAAACTTGCGGATTTGATGAAGGGTTAAGAAGTTCTCTGAAATGGTTAGCGAGTAAATCCACATTTATTGTAGTTGCTGTATTTTTTTTGCAGCCACCCAACAATCTTACTTTATACCAAAATGACTTTGAGTCCTTACATTTTGACAGACTTGCTGCAACTCCATCGAAGAAAGTTTTTTGTTTGTTTTTGCATATTTTTTTATATGTTTTATTAGCATCCAGATAGAGGGATTTAAAAAAATCGGATTTGGTTTTCCTAAAGAGTTTAAGCAGTGTGAACGATTTTTTTCGAAGATTTATACACTCCCAGTCATACCACTCAGAAAAAAAAGTTTTGTTCCTATTGGATGGCATGACTGACCGCTTAATTACTCCTATTATTTCAACAGCCAACTGCTCACCGGTCCAGGACACTTGAGTAGACAGGCAATTCAATTGCAAATCAAGTCTTTGCTTGTAAACATCTACCTGCTTGTATACCCATTTGTATTTTCGGATTGGATTGCTCGACGCAGAACTAAAGTTTTGAAATTTAAGGGATGTCACAATTGGAAGGTGGGCTGAATAAGTTGCAGGTTGTACCTCAAAATCTTCTATAATATTAAGCCAATCGCCTCTTGCTACACAATAATCTATTAAGGAACAACCTTGTCCTGAGACGAATGTTAATTCACCTTTACTATCGCTTTTGGTAATTCCATTTAAAACCATAAAACCGAAGTCCTCAACCAATTCCATTAATCGTCTGCCACCACTGTTTACAATTACATCCAAAGAGTTTCTCAAATTATCAAAAATATGCGATGTGTTGTTCACCAGAGAAGCTGAGTTTTGAAATCCGCCTATTCTTGCATTTAGATCACCTAATATTAACATATTCTGAAGATCAATTTCACTTAGAAAGGTTTGAAGTTCATTAAAATCGTTATTCCAATTTGTGCAGTTCAAATAGGTTGGAAGAATGTAATACTGATCATGCCCATGATTTAACATTATAACAGTCTTATTTCCTATTGATTTTATGCTTATAACATTTTTTAAATTACATCGTACAGCTAACAGCAAACCACCACTCGCTCTACCAAAAACACTACTTCGGGTGGCCGGAATAAATTTAGTATTAAAATCCTTGAAAAATTTCACAAATTGTGTTTCATGGCTTTCTTCAAGAAAGGTTTCTAACAAGATAATTATATCAAATTTCAATATAAACTTAAAAAAATCTGGAATTGTTAATTTGTTTTTAAGTCCAGATACATTATAACATAAAATTTTTAAATTTAAAATTACTTGGCAGACGGCAACGCTATCCTAACATTGTTTATGATGATGACTCCGCTGTACGCTGGATCCAGGTTGAATATTTTGACTGATAGGTGGCGCTGTCATCGCCCTGGTATTGTTATTATTGGAACTGTCAAAAAATTGTAGACCACTATCTCCAAATGTGTTTTTGACAAATAAAAGTTCTTCTGAGTTGTTTACAAGCAGGCCGCGTGCAAAGTTGAAGGAAAACGCTAAATCGTTGATGTGAAGTTTAACTCCTTTTATAAAAATTTTCGCACTTGGTGTTATGGCGAGTAAATTTGTTTTGATGTCGTAGAGAGATTTCCTTTTTTGCCGAGTGATCAGTGATTGTTCTCGATGTATCACAATCCCAGAACCTCTAAGATTAGGTGTTGCATCAATCACTTTATTCGCAGTGACCCCCGGGTGAAAGTTAAGAATCACAGTGGATTTTTTTGTGTTGTTGTTCGTGAATTCTTGTGCACTTTTTATTGGTAACTCTGCATTTTCTTGGAGATGAAGAAGACCCCTACAAGTTTGTTTGGCAAAGTCAACTTTATCGGTCTTCCCTTCTGCCGGAAAATGCACCACAACAGAATTTTCATAGTTTTTACGCGTAAGGACGTCAAGTTGTCGCTCCAACAGTTGACAGTAGTTCTGCATTGCAGTTACTCGTTGCACCAGATGTTCATTGTGTGATTTGAGTAACTGCATTTGGGATGCAATTGCTAGAACATCATCTTTTTTTGCAATGTCTGCCAGCTTCGGGATAATGCATTCGTCCAGCATTACTTTTAACTGATCGACGGACATGTTTCCAACTGCCATACTGTTAAATTTGTCAAAAGTATTCTTTTTTGTGTTAGGTGATTGCTCTGGGGAGGTATCTTTTATTCCTCGCTTTAACCGCATATGCAAAATAATTAACGGTTCAAAGTTGAGATGTGTCGCAGACAAAAGTTTAAAATTACGTGACTTCAAAGTGCAAGCGAACAAAATAAAAGTGCCTATATTACGCAAGTTAAGTTCAATGACGGTTTCAACAGCTTTAGGACCAAATTTTATTGTTTTTTAAGCTTAAAAATTTATTAAAAAAGAGGACCGCACAAAACTCTGACTTTCTCACTTTATGACAGATGTCAATATTCACTTCTTTATCGCCAAAAGTATTCACCTCCACCAACCCCGTCATCAGTTTTAGAACCGTCAGTTCTTTGAGAGGTGTGAGATGGAACAGAATGTCCAATGCAGTGACAAGAGTCGCCCATGCATCGGCAGGCTGACTTTTATAATATTAATACGGCAATAGCAACGTCATCCGCATAGGCAATCACCCTGTAACTCTCCTCCTCAAGGCATATCAGAAGTTCATTAACGACCAAATTCCAGAGAAGGGGAGATGGAACACCGCCTTGCGGCGTACCTCCACTGACAGTTCTTTTTTAGGAAGATCCATAATAACATAAATATATCAGATTTTTTTGCTAAATAGTTTTTACGGGTAAAAACTCAATCGCGGTTTTCAATTTGCATAAACACCAAGTTTCTCTTTTTTTTTTTAGTTTTATAAAATTGTTAACCCAAAAAAAAAATTAATTTAAAAAAAAGAAAAAAAGTTTTTATGTGTATCTATATATTTCAATCGATTTTCAAAATTAAACAAAAAAAAAAAAAACAAAATATCTATTTTTTTAATGTCTATACCCAAAAAAAAAGTGTGAGTGCCGGGACTCAAGGTTAAGATGTGTAAACATACGTAACGTAACGTGAATCACAATCACAGAATCACGATCACAAGATACGTTACGTTTTTTTTTCACCCCACCGCCAGTATAGATTTTTACACATCAAACTAAATTTTTTTTAGAATATTAGTTTTTACGGGTACAGTAAAACCCGCTTTAGAGGAACTGCAAAATGTCACAGTCTTTCTTTCACTTAAGCGGGTTTTCACTTAAAAATTTCACTTAAGCGGAGTCCGGATAAGTGAAAAAAAATTTGCATTTAAAAAATTCCAAAAAGGGTTCTGACATATCCGAAGTTTCGCTTAATGGGAGTGTTATAAAGTTAATTGGTCGACAAACACTCGGGGATGAAAAAGTGTTTCAGATAAGCGGGTTTTTTCTCTTAAGCGGGTTTCTCTTAAGTGGGTTTTACTGTATTTCAATTTATTTTCAAAATTATCAAACCAAATTCCCATTTTTTTTTAATTTTACAAAATTTTCTATAGGTACCTACCAAAAAAAATGTACATTTATGTAAAAAAATGATGCATGTTTTGCACAACACCATATAAATTTATTTACATTAGATACATTTATTTTGAATATAAGTTACATTCTTAAATTATGATGAAAAAAAAAAAAAATCAAAATTATAAACACCCTATGTATTTCCTTTGAGTAGTAATATAGTTGCTATTTAATTCATACAGTAATTTTAGCGGAATGAATTGAATCGGAAACGTTATATTTTTTCCGTATTGTCATTCATATACAATGCAAAAAATATCGATAGAAATATTTTTATCGATTAATAGATTATATCGACAGATAGTTACAGAATATACGTATTTCACCCATCTTGCATGAGTGAAGTTTGGTGAAATATGTATACAATATACATTGTACACACATATACCTAGGGATCGATTTTTTTAAAAGTTGAATAAACAAACATAAAACACATAAATCAAAACGTCAATTTAATTTTAATGAAGGAAAACAGCTGTGTGCGCACTGTTAATTTTTTTTTTTACTATCCGTATCATTTTTTTTTCCATGTGATGATTTATATCATTAATTTGCCACAATAAAACGCGGTTAATATTTAAAAATTTCCTAAGCCACAAGTTTACACACGGACAGTAAAACAAATATTTCAAATCCAAATATTTTGTAGAAGAATAAATAAATATTGAATAGGTACATATGTGTAAGTAATAAGTATATGATACTCATAAAACTTGTCAGATTTTGAAAAATTTCGTATTCCATAATTTATACTGAATTAATGATTCTCAATTCAATTTCAAAACTAATGCTCCTGTTTCTCATCAAATATTATATATTCTTTGTTTGATTCTTGCTATTTCTAATTTCCTGTTTAAAACTCTTTAAATCACAAGTAATGTTAGGATTGTTAGGATTATTATATTTTATTTAAGAGTTAATTAATAAGAAAATAAAAATAAACAATATCATAAACCTTACACATTTTATAAACATCAAATAACAATTTTTGTATATCGCGTTGAGGTAAAATATTTTGGTTTTATGAATTTTATGAGTAGGTAATTCTCATTTTCAAAAACAAACAAAAGTCATAGAATATGGACGCCAATAAACATGTCAGTTGGTAAATGGTAAATAAATAAATACAAATTGTTAACTAAAATTCCACGATTACTTTTTCCTTGAATTTGGAGACACCCTCTATAAGGGAACCTGGGCTAAAAAATTTCACGGTCTTCTTTGCTGGTGATAATTTAGTATATGTAAATAAAAGTAGCGTTAATTCGAATTTTTTGATTTTTTTTAAATTGTGTTTTTTCTAATATACAGGGTGTCCCGAAATCACCGCTTCAGAAGAAAACCATGAGTTCCTGTGATCATTTCAAGTTGAAAAACTTAAGAGGTGATTTTCTCGTTTTCGCTTCGTTTTCGACTTATAACGGTTTTTATGATTTGTATTCTTTATTCTTTTTTCTTTTGACTGCCTCTAACTTTTCCAACAACCGATTTTTGAAAATTTTTTATTTAAACAGTTAAAAATTTGTATGACCATACAACTTTTTTCTGTGTGGATAACAGTTTTCCCGCGAATTATTTTCAAGCACATTTTTTAAGCATTTTTAGGTTGTTTTTTTGATTTTGATATGATTTTTTTCACAAAAACACGTTATTAAGTATAATTTGTTTTTCATTATTATGAAAGCCCAATATGTATTCTTAAAAATGCTTAACATTTTTGTACCTAAAAATACATTTTAAATTATTAAAAAAAATCGGTTGTAATTTGGCAAAGTTAGAGCCAGTTAAAAGAATAAAAATCATAAAAACCGGTATAAGTCGAAAATGAAGCGAGAACGAGAAAATTACCTTTTAAGTTTTTCGACTTCAAATGACCTCAGGAACTCATGGTTTTCTTCTGAGGCGGTGATTTTGGGACACCCTGTATTGCCGGAGATTGAGAATTTTCAAAAGTGTATTTCTATAATATTTACTTTGAGTTTTTGAAAATAAAGTAAAAATATGTCGAAGTTCCTAAAATCTGAGACAAAAAATGTGCAAGAAAAAGTGTCCGCGTCCGTTTATGAGAGTGTCAGTTTATAGGAAATTAATTTGTATGACAAATTCGAAAAAAAAGTTTGAATACTAATTTTAAGGTGCTTTTAGAAATGTTCGATATATGTATATTTATAGGGTGTTGGTCTATGTTTGACGCTACTGACAAATTTTAAATTTTGGTGATAAAAACCGCAACCTCTTCCGAAGCTTGGTTACGGAAATATCACCCTCTAAATACTTTTTTATTTTTAAAGTTTATAATTATTTTATTTCTAATTTTTTAGATTTAAAAAATTTTAAGTCAAAACCAACTTCCACATCCCTGACGGTATTTTTTTTCTTATAGACGCTTACTTTCTTGTAATTAACAAATAAAACGATGAAAGTGGTAGGTATATTTTAAAAATCTACAAACTATAAATGAAACAATCTCCAAAAATTTCAAACTTTTATTATCAAAACTCGGAAATTTATGCAGTTTTTTAACATTATCTCGACAAAAAAAAATTTAGCGAAAAATTAAAAAAGTTATAATCCGGCAACATTTAAAAGTTTAAAAATCAGATTTCTTTTGAAACCCAATATCTCCGCAACCAAGCCTCGTAAGTGGTTGCTATTTTCACCTCTAAAATGCCAATAAACAGACCTTTCCATCGATGTACACCATTTTACAAAGTTTGATAATAATTCCGATTTTAAAACAAAAATATTGAAATACAATGGTATCGAATGGGGTTCGAGTGTGATTTCAATCTAAGCTTTTTGCTCTTAATATATTGTATTTCAATTTATTCGATTGTAGTAATGCAATCCTTTAGAAGCATTTGTACTATGTATAGTCAGTTTTTATTACTTTTTAGAAACAAAACTAGTCGTGTTTTCTTGTTTCCTATATTCTTTGGAATTCATTCAAATTTCAGAATTTATTACTTTTTATAAATTAATCTTACACTTACTTTCGAATAGATTTTTTTTATATAAATTATAAATAATAAATTATAGATAAATGATAGTAATTTTGTTGATAACAAGATAATTCAAGCACCAATAGTTTGGAACCAAAAAAATATGACTTTTTTCATTATAACCTTATTTCCTAGCTGTCAACAATATAACGATAAAAAATTGAAAGCCATGCAAGAATGCAATATTCCATTTTCATTGCCATATACCTACAGCGCATTCACCAATACACATCCGCATTTAAAAGCATTTTCCAACATTGCATATTAAATAACTTACATTCTAGAAGATTTACATAGCTTCGTTGATATTATTTGTTTGTATCCTTTTTCAGTTACTTTTTTCTTTTGTATTTTCCACTAGAAATACTTTCTCACAACACTATTTATTCCATTTGCATTGTTTACGATTGAATGCAATTTAATATTTTATCGCCAAGCATCCTTTAAGTTTTCTAACAGAGTATCCTTTTATGCGCATATATAGCATTCCTGTTCCACTGAACCGGATGCATTTTATTTCTTAAGTGTTAAAGCCCGACCAACCGAGTTCGGTTAGCTGGTATATAACCTCTTTTGGATTCTAGTGGATATTTGCATTATTTTCTATTTGCCTTCCTTTATCGAGATGAATAATATTAAGTGCAGTTTTTTTTTCGTATTCAATTCGTTCTTATTTTTGTCGTCCTGTGTTTGTAGAATTTCAAATTTTATTCAAATTGCCACTTGAGGCTGACATCATCGTTGTTTTCAGAAACTATATATTGTACTTGTTTATTTTGTAGAATATTTTAATAAGTTCATATCAAGATATAGATACCAAGTTGCTAGTACATTATTTTTACTTCTATCTACATACTTGAACTGAAGTTATTTCAGATGCTTCTAGTCGTGCCCCTATACGATATCGTTTGGAATAATAATATGGAGGTAGTGTTGGATTTCCAAGCTATCAAGCGTTCTTAGAAGAAATTGCTATATAGTTTTTGTTTTTTGGTATTTATAAGAAAAACCTTCTTACTGATTGAATTGTTAAGATTTTTGTATAAAAAAGAACTCGAAACACAAACAATTTCAATTTCGCAAGACCTTAAAATTGAATATTGCAAGGATATGAGGAGTGCTGAGGGTAAGGAAAGGTTTTTATGGACCACCAACTTTTCGCGCAAAACAGAAATGGAAAATGTAATCATGTTGAAAACTGTTTAAAATGATGTGTAAACTGAGTAAACTTAAACCTAAGTTCAATTTCACCGGAGTGTGCAGAGCGAAGGGCGAATTAATGCAAAGTGTGGAATGCGAAGTGTGGAATACGGAGTGCAGAGTGCAAATTACGAATTTCGAAGTGTGAATGTGTACGATGAGCGGAGTGCAAACATTAGATAATAGCTTAAATATAGATACAAAATATGTACGGTTTTTTCTTTACAGCAATGTTTTTTGAGAAAAAAAAAAACATTTAAACAAGTAAGATTGAAATATTAAAGCACGTTTTCCTCAAAATCTATTGGTTTAATGAAAAATTTGTTTGTACATTAAAACCCGCTTAAGAGAAACTGCAAAATATCACAGACTTTCTTTCACTTAAGCGGGTTTTTCACTTAAACGAACCCCGCTTAAGTGAAAAATAATTTTACTTAAGCGGCGTCCGGATAAGTGAAAAAAAATTGCACCTAAGCGGATTTAAATATTCCAAAAAGGGTTCTGACATCAGAAATTCAAATGTCATTTTCGTGATGAAAATTTGGCGGAGGTGAAAAATAAAAAAAAGAAGTAAAAGCGTTCAGCAAATTTTTTGTTCTGTTGTATTAAATTTTTTTTTACTTAAGAGAGTTTTTTTTAATGAAAAATATTAAATTTAACTGAAAATATGTTTCAGGTATCCGGGTTTTTCACTTAAGCGGATTTCACTTAAGCGGAGTGTTATAAAGGAAACTGGTCGACAAATACTCGGGGATGAAAAAAGTGTTTCAGATAAGCGGGTTTTTCTCTTAAGCGGGTTTCTCTTAAGCGGGTTTTACTGTATCTGTTTCATGTAGAATTGTTTAAGCCGCAATTTAGTCCTTTCATTTCTCCAAAAATTCGATAATTTTCGAAATTTGTTAAATAAAAATTTCACAACCTTCTATACACCTTAAAAAACTTAGCATCTGGCTTTGTATATTCTAAAGGGTGTTTTTTTTAGAAGTGTGGTTTTCAAGAAGAAATAAAACGCATATAATTTAATATTATGACTAAGAACTTAGCTTTATTATAAAGGGTTTACCATTATGTTTTAAAAATGATTTCGGGCAAGTGGCCGCCGCGGCTGGCTCGAATAAATTCCAGACGAGAGGCCCAATTTTCGACCACTCTTTGCAGCAATTGGGGCCATATGTCAGCAATAACGCGCCGAATATTCTCTTCCAATGCGTCAATTGTCTCGGGCTTATCTGCGTAGACAAGCGGCTTCGCGTAACCCTACAAAAAATTGTCCAGCGGTGTTAGATCGCACGATCTTGGAGGCCACGCCACAGGCCTTCAATAAATTGATTGTTTCGTCGGCTGTATGGCATGTAGCGCGAACCGAACCCTTATTTTGGTAATAAATTTGCACGATTTGCAAACGTTGTTCGGGAGTAAATCTATTCATTATGAAATGGCAAACCAAACTGAGCAGAGCATGAATTAAGTGACAGCTGTCAAAAAGACCAACTCCGAAAAAAGTATTGCCAGATTGAAAACCACACGTATAAAAAAAAACACCCTTTAAATTTATGGGACCTACTTATTAGGAAAAACATAAAGGTGCGTGTCCATTTGAGAGTTCTTTCGCTAGTAAACTCTCGAGAGTTACTCTCGGGTGCCTGTTCATTTAAGGGTCAATTTTTTGAGATTTTAATTATCGCGAGTTTAATTGTTTAGTTTTGAGAGATGATTTCCCGATAGTACTTTCATAACCGTGTCCATTTGATATATTTTTCCTGCTAGTTGTAAGTTGAAAGTAGTTAAAGTGACATGTATTCAAAGTTTGTTGAATGTTTTTTTCTGGCACTGTTCTTAAAGAAATAAAGACATTTAGAAAAGATGGGTTAAAACGGTTTGGGTACGAAATCCCGAATCACAAAATACCGATTCACAAAATCCCCAATCCCGAATCACGAAATCACGAAATCCCGAAATTTCAATACTAAATTGACAGCACTGTATGGATTTTCATTTCCAAAGTAACTGGTGACACCAATCGATGAGAATCAACGAGAACGAAGTTTCCTACTATTTTGGTTTGCAGAAGACCGCACTGGTTTAGGCTCCTCCTCCTTTTTAAAAAATTATATAAGCAGGATTCATTTGGAAATAAACTTCAGTTCTTAATTCTTATTGGAACTTGATAGACGTCCTCGGGAGCGAAATAATTCAATTTCTGGTTGTAGGTTGTTGTTTGGACCGTGTTCTTTTTTTTGCGGAAAAACAAAAATGTTCTTTTTAGAACTACAAAATTTTCAAAAAGAGATAAAATAATTTTTCAACATTTTTTTCCAAAACTTTCAAAAAAATATTTTTGGATTTCGTTGGATGTATGCAAAGTTTTTTTCAATTGATGCATCGCATTATACGAAAAATTGACTTTTATCTTTAAACGCGATTTGCGGCTGAACTAGACATGCTAGAGGCATCAAAGTTGACGCCTTTAAACTTGAATTGCGACTAAACTAAGCGACCTAATGACTTCAAAAATGCATATTCGTGATCCAGGAAGTGCCAGTTCTAAAAAAAATCAAAAAAAGTTGGTACAAAATTTTTTTGTACCAAAACAAAAAAAAAAATAAACAAATAATAAATAAATGCTGTCAAATCTACAATTGCCTGGCGTGCTGCGCAGGTTCCAAGGATTTTCACCCCCATTTTTGAGTCCTCTGTGCCACTCACGCAACTCCGTTCCTCCGCTTTGGGTACGTCCATTCGCCAGGCAGGAGCCAATATAACAATTTTCTTGCAGAAAAATACGTTGCAGGTAGTTTTCTTAATTAAAATGCATTCTTTTGGAAAAAAAAAAATCATTTTTCTTAACAATAATTTTTAGCCCTTAAAAGAACTTTTTTTAAGCTATAAATTATTTCAGCAACATGCTTAGCTTATTGTTAGAGAATTGTCGGCACCAAAATGAACTTCGGCACTTCGTTTTTTCATAGTAAAATACTTTTAGTTTAGGTCACACTAAATGATGAAAATCAACAAGAATGAAGGTAAAATTCGCCGACCAATTTTTTATTCAAAGTTTTTTAAGCAAATAATTGTAAAAATTGCATAAAATACTTTCTAAACGTTTTTGCATAATTTAGTAAAAATTCCAAAAATAGTTGAAAATTCGCAAAAAACGCTTAAAATGCCTTTTAAGTGTATTTTTTTTTTTTACTTTTTAAGGAGACTTGAGGAGACTTGACCATTTTCCAGAATTATTTCTAGCTTAAAATGCCTTTTTAGTGTTTCGTCATTAATTGTTCCGTGGCCCCGACCAATTGGTCAAAATATTTAAAAAAAATCAATATTTTTACTCTAAAAATTCATTTCATTCAAATTTTTTTATACATTAAAGCATTTTGCAGAATTAAAAAAAAAAATTCTAGCTTAAAATTTTTGCCGTCTTCTTCTGATTGGCTAAGAATAATTAAAAAATATTTCAATAAAATTAAATTCTTTTTCAAAAAATATTAATTTAGAAATATTTTTTAAAAAGTACAAAATAATACTTTAAAAAGAGTAGTGAAAATCCCGTCAAATATTTATAAAAAAATATTTCGGCGGGATTTTTATTTATTTTTTTGTCGGGATTCGGGATTTCGTTACTCTCCCGTTAAAACACAGTTATAGATAATAGAAATTTGGCGCATGGTTTGCCTTTGGAATTATTATCTTATCTCTTTTCTCAAGTTATGAAATTTTCGTTTAAGTTTATTTTTGTTCCAATCGCTAAATTATCGATCATATACTTATAAGTCAGCAAAATTTTTAAAAAATAAGTGTTCCAAAATCAAAAAAAAAAATCCGGATCATTTAAATCGATTCACTTTAACCGGATTTTAAATAAAAATTTATTATTAAACCACTATTGATTCATTTGCTTCCTCCTGAAGACAACAGTTTCACAATGTAAACTCGCAACAGCTACTCACAAAATACAAACAGTTATGGAATTCTGTGAGCTTATCTTCGATAGTTATCAAACATGTGTCCTCTTGCGAGTTACTATCAAAAAGTTTGAATGTCGAGAGCAAAAATTAGCCTCTCCGCGAGCTATACTCTCAAGCCAGTGTCCATCTTGCGAGTTTCTTCTCGAGAGTGGCCTGAGAGCTACTCTCAATGTTTTTACCCTCAAATGGACACGCACCTTTAAGGTGGACACGCACCTTAAAGGATGTACACTATCGAGAGTTTACAAGCGAAAGAACAGTTTGGCTGTCTTTCTTACTTTGCTGTACCTTTAAATAATATCTAATTCACAATATTTATATTCATATTTGATTAATTAACACGGATATGAAAATATTTCCCACTCACTTCACTTACCTCACATCTCCTAGGTCAATAACTTCCTTAATTTTTGCAGAAATGTCGAGAAGACGTCATAATATGTATCATACTATGTTCAAATTTGGAAATAATTGGATATATACCTTGCCTGTCTACTACTCAACTTCATAGTCATCCCCAAATTAATACGTTATAAGTTTGCCAATCAATAAGTTTTTATTATTTAGGTAAATGTCAAGTGATATTGAAATGAAGGAAAAGATGAAAATCATTAACCAAGTTTTTAATTAAAAAAATAATTGTACCAAATCGATTCACGGTTTTCGTTCAAATATTCGATCTTGTATAGGCTAATGGATTTTTGTCATTTATAATTGTGTTCTGTATGCAATAACAAGGCATCACTAATTCTATGCCAAAAAAAAATGAATTGAACAACAATGTCAGATGGCATTGTTGGTTTGTATGTCATGCTCACTTTAATCTATATTTTCCTTAGTCATCAATCTATAAGAAAATTTATAGTGTAAAAGCGGGTAAGATGGAGCACATTCACTATTTTTTTAAATTCTGTATTCAATAAATATAATGAAATTTCAGATGTCAATAGCGCAAGGAAAGTATTACTAACTAGGAGGCGTATAGGTTCGATTGTCTCGCTATAATTAACTGATGAGTCCAACTGGGATCGCCGGGACGAAATGCCAATTTTTGTGGACTAAAGGCCATTAAATCAATATATTCAACAAGTCATATTAAATTATAATAAGTCTTCTACTTGACCGATTTCTTCCAGTATTGTAAAGGGTTTTTTTTTAGATGTGTGGTTTTCAATCTGGCAACACTTTTTTCGGAGTTGACCTTTTTGACAGTTGTCATTTGATTTGTGCTCAGTTTGGTTTGCAATTTCATAATGAATAGACTTACTCCAGAACAACGTTTGCACATCGTGCAAATTTATTACCAAAATAATGGTTCGGTTCGCGCGACGCACGCATCGCACGCTGCGTCCAATATTCAGTCGACATAATCGCCCAGCAGAGTAATTCGAGCAACCATTGGATTGGTTTCGCACCACGTTTACTCTAGTGGATAATGCGCATCCTCAGAGACGCCGCGCCGCGCCGTACAGACGCTATTGCTGCTGTAAAGCAGAGTATCGAAGAAGACCCGAATGAGTCCATCCGCCATCGGGCGCAACAATTGTAGCTGGGGCCTCTTGGATCTCTTGGCAGGAATTTATTCGAGCCAGCCGCGGCGGCCATTTGCCCGAAATCATTTTTAAAACATAATGGCAACCCCTAATCTTTATAATAAAGCTAAATTCTTGGCCATAACATCAAATTATATGCATTTTATTTCTTCTTGAAAACCACATCTAAAAAAACACCCTTTATATAGAATTAACATTGCTAAAAAACTTCTGCATAGATAAGATACAAAATTATTTCTCATTTTAAGTTTATTAAACTGATAAAATATTGTAAATATGACATTAAGATGCACATTCCGAACGTGGTTACCTACATTCTTTTTCAAGTCTAATCTTTTACTCTTAAAAAATATTAAAAATCAGAAAAGGTGTTTTTTTCATGTGTTGTTAATTTTACATTTTATTTATTTTATAATTATTCGGTACCTCAGGTTGATTTTGTTTATATAAGCGCTACTCTACCCTGTTTAGATGAGCTAAAAAATAGATTGATTTTGTTCTCTGGGAGTTACAATATAACAATTATCTGTACTAAATTTTAACATTAGAAATGTTAAAGCGGAGGCATACCTTCTAACAATGTGAAAAAAATCAACAGAATTTCAAAAAAGTGTAACGCCGAGTAGAGAAAGAGGGCGAATAGACAAAATTATTGCGTTCATGCTATGTTCTTAATGGTCTGAGGAAACAGAATACGAAGAAGATGATAAAACGGACACCGAAAAAAGGAGAAGTGTTCGTAGGCAGGGATGGCCACTACATTGTTCACATTTGCTACGTAGTTTATGTAGTTAAACGTAGTTAAATGTAGTTAATGAAACAAATTGTAGCAAACTTAGTCTCAAATATCAAATGATCTGTCAGTTGTTACTTTGAAGCTTGAATTTTGAGTTAAAATGTTCAAATTTTTATTGAAATTTTATTATTTCTCTAAATTTACTATGTATGTATATGAAAATGTAACAATTTGTAGTAAATAAGACGTGTAGTTTATTAAATTAACTACGCGTAGTTAATGATGTAAAAAATGTAGTGTAGTTAATTCGGCCGACCCTGTTCGTAGGCTTTCCAGATTAGTGCACGGTTAAAAATTCTGGCATTAATTTTAATATTTTCAGGGTTGTATATATGACAACACCAAAAATGTATTAAAGTTTAATACATCGCAAATATTATATTTTTACTTTTAATACAAAAATTATTACATTTTTAATAGAACTTTATTAGAAAAAGAGAGGAAATAAATTGAGAAAATTTTCTCTCAAAAGGATATTTCTTTTGAGAATTAATGCAACACAGAAAATATTATGTACATACTCTTAATTCGTAATAGCTATAATAATGAATGTGTATTTTTGCAAGAGTACCTATTTATCTTTGTATGTCAATTTAGTTCCATTTGGGAATAATTATTCTTATTATTTTTATTAGAAAAATAACATTCTTTTCTCCATCGTTTTTCAGAAATGAGAATAGAAATCTTATTGCGATTGAAATTTTGTCTACTAATTAACATATTGTGCCTCGAAAAACTGCAAAGCGCCTTCAAAATAATGCATATTTAAATTTTTTTATTTTTATTATTCTTGCTTTTTAATACAATATTAATAAATTTTAATCTTGGGTGTATTAAAAAGTGACGCAGTCTGTTCAAAATGTTCATATTCAATATGGCTGACAAAAAAGAGCATCGAAGCAAAAAAAGGGCGAGGAGGTATTATAATGTAATCAAAAATTATTAGAAAAATTCCCATATTTGAAATGGCAACTGAGAGAGAAATTTTCCCTCTCTAAAAGGGATATGTTTTATTCTTTTGGGTTAAAATCGGCTCTTTTTTGTATTACAAATGATATTTTAATACAAAAATATAAGAATGTAATAAGAATTGATTAGAATTTTTTTTTAATATTTCTCTAGTATTAAAATGTAATATTTGCTGTATTGCATACGGCTGTAATACAAGAGCTGTATTAAAAAATACCCCAGAATTTTTAACCGTGTGTGTGAAGAAGAGCAAATTTAAAAAAGAATTTATTCAAAGTTTTAAAATACATAAATGCTTTTTTCATTTCTAATGTACCTCAACTATGCTGGAATAGCAAATCGGGTAAATTTTTAAGCAATTCCTTTTGTTTATGTAGCTCTATAAACGCCTGGATGGAAAGACGAAAAGACGTACAGGAAAACTGCTTTATCTTAATGTTTAATTTGTGTTTATAAAACAGTGTCCGGAAAGTGTCCAATTTTTACTTTAGTTTTTTGTTGTAAAAGATGTTCAATTACAAATGACCATTTTTGACCACCCCTAGTTAAAAATCGATTTTGAAAAATGGGTGGCCAAAAGAACGGTAGGTACCTTCAAAAACCGATTTTTTAAATTTTATTAATTCTTTCGATTGGTCTATTTTTGAACATTTTTGAACTCGTAAAACCTCTAAAAATATTTTTTTTTGATTTAAAAAAAAAAAAAAAAATTCGGTATAGGTATTTTTTTTTATTTCCAAATTTTTAAATCAAAATCAATTATCTACAATGACCACTCTTTATAATTATTCCAATTGATCGAACAAAAATTTGTTCGTATGTATTTTGAAAGATGATTTTTTTAGTCCCTCATTTTTCAAAATAAATTTTTTTCGTAGCCGATGTAGTCCCGTCAACTAAGCATTTGACTCGGAAAAAATTCCTGAAAAATCATTTTGGGGGGCCTTCAACCCCTCGTTGAAGGTGCTCATATCGATGGGGACTTTTGAAATTTTCTTAAGATTACCATGAGGAAGTTATATATCAAAATCCAGCTTTCCGGTGATTATTTCCTAATTGGGCTGTTATAATGGCTTCATTGACTGGACTAATGGGTGGTCAAAAATAATTGTTTAATTGGTGATCTTTCACAAAAAAATTGTATACTTTTTCGGGCCAAGTTAACAACGATTATATTTTTATCTTATCTTATTTTTTTTAACATGATATCTTAAACATATAGTCAATCTTATCTTATGCGGGAGTTATGTTCAATGTGTTTTGATCAAGCTGCTGTTTTTACTCACAAAATTTAAGAAGGAATTAAATTATTGTAGTACATTTATAGTCCACTCTAATTAGCCATAAAAACAGCCCAATTAGAAAATAATCGCCGGATTTTGGTATAAGAAATTGTCAAAAGTCCTCATCGATATGAGCACCTCTTACCATTTTCGGGGGGTTTAAGGCCTCCCCAAAAGAGAAAAGTTTCTGAGAAAAAAGTAGTTTTTCCAATTTCCAATTTTCTTAAATAGTAAAAGACTTAAAGCCATATGGTTTTTAACATTCGATTAAAAACTAATAAGAGTATCGAATTTATAACCAAAATTTTAAATAAATAAGGAACAATCCTACACAAAATATTGTAATAAGTTTTTTTGTCGAGTTATATTTTGAAATTTTTGACTTTGAAATATTTTCATTCGTTTTCATTTTTTTTCAAAAACTAAACAATAAAATATTTTATTTTAAAAACATAGTTAAAGAATAAGTTATTGGCTTTAAAAAAAGCTATAAAATAATATTGTGAGTGTTGCCGTTGTTTTTAATATTCATTTTAGATATTTTTTTTAGTTTGCCCCTCCCACTTTAAGGGGAATTTTAATAATAATAATATAATAATAAAATCAAAAAACAAAAAAAAACATTTCCACCCCCTCAAATTTAAATTTTTGACAAAAATATTTTAAATTTAAAAAACTGAAAAAAAAAAAAAATTAAAAGTATATGCAAATATATAGTTCTTCGAAATATTGTCCTTAAATTTTTTTAAATGCTCAGTTACTACTCAAATCAAAATATTTATCGAAAAAGAAGATAAATTAGTTTTATTTAGAAGATATATCGCCAAAACAAAAATTTATATACCCCACCTATTTTTACCCTACATGAAGAATGTACATTCTACCTATCTAAGTGTAAACATCACGACACCTAGCTATAGGTACGACTTGTATACGACTACTTTGTATTTGTATATACTAGTAAAATTATATTTTCGGACAAAACAATTTATATTTATGACGGTAATATCTTATGAAATCACAACAAAGACGAAGGAATTCGGCCTGATTATTATGGTTAATAATTTATTTGTCTCGCTGAATTAGCCCATCAAAGGGGTGGTAATTCGGTGGCGTTGTCGGTCGTCAGTTCGTGACCATGAAAAGCTTTGATAGTAAGGAAGCTGGTGGAAGTAATTTGTAGATATAAGATATGTATATGTCTCAATCATAAAAAGTGTAGGTATGTACATATGTATATGTAATGTAAAGTATGCAGGCAAACTAAACAATATATTATATAGGGTGTCCCGAAATCACCGCCTCAGAAAGAAACCATGACTTCCTGAGACCTGAGGTCATTTCAAGTCGAAAAAGTTAAGAGGTAATTTTCTCGATTTTGGAAATTTTTTTTTTTATTTAAACAAATACATTTAGAAATTTTGATCTGCTATACAACTTTTTTCTGGGTGGATAACGGTTTTCCCGCAATTTATTATCAAATACTTTTCTTTAAGCATTTTAAAGTTGTTTTTTTGAATTCGACATGATTTTTTTCTAAAAAACACGTTATTAAGTGTTATTTTTTTTTCTTTTTATTATGAAAGTCCAATACGTGTTCTTAAAAATATTTAACATTTTTTACCTAAAAATACATTATTAAAAAAATACAAAACAACAAATAAAGGAAAATCAAGAAAGTCTGAATATTTGATGAAAACGAATGAAAAACTACGATGAGCGTTGAGTGTTGAATGTTGGAAAGGATAAAGTAAGAGTAAGACTGTTAAAAGATTTTTATTCATTTTAATTCGTTTTTATTAAAATATTCATATTTTCTTGATTTTCCTTTATTTTTGTTTTTTTATTTTTTAATAATTTTAAATGTATTTTTAGGTAAAAAATGTTAAATATATTTAAAAACACACTTTCATAATAAAAAGAAAAAAATTATACTAAATAACGTGTTTTTTAGAAAAAAAAAATCATATCGAGGTCAAAAAAACAACTTTAAAATGCTTTAAAAAAGTGTTTGATAATAAATTGCGGGAAAACCGTTATCCACCCAGAAAAAAGTTGTATAACAAATAAAAATTTCTAACAGTTCTTGTTTAAATAAAAAAAAAATTTCAAAAATCGGTTGTAGTTTGGCAAAGTTAGAACCAGACAAAGGAAAAAAGAATAAAAATAATAAAAACCGTTATAAGTCGAAAACAAAACGAAAACGAGAAAATTATCTCTTAAGTTTTTCGATTGAAGTGACCTCAGGAACTCATGGTTTTCTTCTGAGGCGGTGATTTCAGGACACCCTGTATATATTTTATACCTAATTTATAATTAATGGATGTATAATATATTCGTTAATTCAAAGTCATTTTAGAACTGCTCCTCCCTGTTATCCCTTGTTTGATTTTCTATGTTGTTTCATTTACCCGGTAAAATAAATAATAAAAATCATAAGTAAACAATCTAACTTGATATTTAACGCAAGTCGATTTTCTGCATGCACTGTCACGCTTAACAGTTTAACAGAAAGTCACTTGAATTGAATCGAACGGGTAATTTAAATTAAATAAAAATAATAATGATAACAATTTATACTCTCATAATAAATTTAAGTTATTTAATTTTAGTATAATATACTAGCTTCATTCAATTTTGGCAAAAGGCCAATATAATTTTTGACACACGCGATTATGTTATTTGTTAAACATTTGATTTATAATTATTTTGACGTTTGTCAGTTCACCGAAGATATTCATATTAACGCAATTGCTTGAGTTGCTTGTTGAGTTGCTTGAGAACCTATAAAAAAAAAACACATACAAATACACACTTTCCTGTTAACATACATACAATTATACATATCCACAGTATTTCCCGCTTACTTACACCCATTTTGTCTGATTTTCCCAACCATTTATCAAATTATTCAATTAATTAAAACAGTCGGTCATTTGAATTATGAAGAATAGACATGTTTTTGTTTCATCTATATCAAATGCAAGTCATTTTAAATGTCCCCATAGTTACCTACTCTATGAGCGAAATCTGTAGTTTTTTTTAGAATGACCATGACGCCAACCTTGATCTGGTGGGGCCCCGAAAAAAAAACCAAATATGTGGCCCTATTTCTCAATTACTTCCTAAATGTTGGTTAAATGGAACAGCAAACATTTTTTAATATGTTTGTCTTATTACTTTAAACGAGCTATTCTTGTATATGCAGGGTGTCCCCAAATCACCGCCTCCGAAGAAAACCATGTGTTCCTGAGGTAATTTCAAGTCGAAAAACTTAAGAGGTAATTTTCTCATTTTCGCTTCGTTTTAGACTTATAATGGTTTTATCATTTTTATTATTTTTTCTTTTGACTGGCTCTAACTTTGGCAAACTACAGCCGATTTTTGAAATTTTCATTTAAACAAGAACAGTTAGAAATTTGTATCTACCATACAACTTTTTTCTGTGTCGATAACGGTTTACCCGCAAATTATTTTCAAGCACATTTTTTAAGCTTTTTTAGGTTGTTTTTTTTGACTTCGATATGATTTTTTTCACAAAAACACGTTATAAAGTATAATTTTTGTTTATTATTATGAAAGCTGTGTTCTTAAAAATACTTAACATTTTTGTACCTAAAAATAGATATAAAATTATTAAAAAAATAAAAAACAAGAAAGTAAAAAATCTTCCTGATTTTCCTTTATTTTTTGTTTTTTTATTTTTTTAATAATTTTTAATGTAAGTCGAAAACGAAGCGAAAACGAAAAAAATTACCTTTTACCTCAGGAACTCATGGTTTTCTTCTGAGGCGGTGATTCGTGGACACCCTGTATATTTATATATTTAAATAAATTTGGTGTCTCGGAAATGGCTCTAATGATTTTGATAACATTTTGTTATGTTGTTCTTATGAACAAAAAAAAAATTTTAAAATTGGTTTTAGTTAAATCTGATCACTGCAACGCCCAATTTTGAATTGCTTTTTTTAGTGGAAACCGCTCTTTTTCTCGGAAACAACTGAAATGATTTAGATGACATTTTCAAGGCCTATTCTTTTGAAGAAGAAAAAAATTAAAAAATTAAGTTTGGTAAAATCCGCCTACAACCACGCCCCTTTTTCTCATTTTTTGGTTCCTCTGAAACGGCTCTAACGATTTGGATGAAATTTTATATTATGACATAATTTTACTTTAAATCCAGGTCCGTAGCCCAGGGGCTCCTAAAGGGGCTCTTATTTCCACAATGGGTTGATTGATTTGGTTTACGTTTTGTATTTGGATAATATTCTTCTTTCAAAGGTAATAAAAATAAGTATTATCCAGGCCCGTAACCAGGGCGGAAAATGAGAGTGACTCTCTCTTAACCAGGCATACCCGAACTGTGAAATCAAACTTTTTTCACACAAATGCATCTCACAATAACAGTAGCAGCAACAACAAGACCAAATAATATTTTTTCAACTTAATTGAAAAATGGGCCTCACACATTAGCTAAAATTTAGTTTCAGTTAAAATTGTCTTGTTGGTATACCCCAATAGTTATGGGGCCTCCTAGCAGAGATGTGGGCCTTCTAAGATTTCTTTGGGGCCACAAAATCTTCTTATTTACTGTAAAGCCCTTAGAAATCCAATTTTATGAGAACATTTTTTTTTTTTTTTTTTAAGAATAGACATAACCTCTTTTTGCTCGTCCAGTGGCCTATTGGGCAAAATCCCGGTTGTTCGGTGGCCCAGTAGGGCTCTGCCCGTAACTAAAGAGGGTGATTAGAAATAGCTAGTGATTACGTACATAGGTATGAAAAATTCAGAATCTTTCGTTAATCTTTCCCGCCATTATTTCCTTATTATAAAACTAGCAAGCCCGCTTTGGTGAGCGTAAATAAGCTAAAGAAAAATGTACACAATTGATATGTAATATCGAGCGTCAAAATAAAAATCTTGAAAAAATTACGTGTTTTTTCGGAATTATTTTGAATGGTTTCTTCACTTAGAAACAAATAATACAAAAAAAATACAACAGATTTGACAACTTTAGATGGGCATCGAAATGTTGGAGGACAGCTGAAACGATGGAGAGACGACATACGGGCAGCATGTTCACTATATTATCATGAAGCTCTGGACAGAAGAAGATGGAGAAGTATATGGGGGAGGCTTATGCTAACGTGATATAGATTTTTTGTTTACAAATATTAAATTGGAAACAAAAACCACTCCTCCACCTGGTGGTAGGTTTTGTAAGATGTTGAGGAGCAGCCTCTTCAGTTGAACGTTGGGAGAGAGTCGATTTCTCCCTTTACATTTTGTATGCTGGAGCCCAAACCAAGATCAACAAAGAGTTCGACATTCTCTCCAGTTATTATGACGTTCTTGTACTCTTCGCTCTTCTTCAATGCTATTTCCACAGGCAGTCGGCGCTTTTGACGCCCGAAGAAGAGCCATCTGACAAACCTAGGCTTTCCAACAGAACAGAAGTGTCTCGCTAAGAGGTAAAGGTAAGCTTGTCGCCCGTGGCCTGAGCTCCTGCCACGTTACGCCAATGCTCGTGTCTCTGTGCGTCCACTTTACATCGAGCTAGATCCTAAATGGGTTAATCGATTTCTTTAAACTTGAATCCAGTCATCCATTTTATTTATAAATTCTTAAATCTTTGAAAAATGTATAACCTATAACTCTTAACAATCGTTTAATCAATATACCTTTACCTGAATTGCCATCAGCGGTTTAATTTAAATTTAATATGTAAAAGTAATGGCCAAAGCGGGTTGGATATAATATTGTGGCAAAGCCACATCAGTCGTATAATTGGATAAAAATAGGACCAAGATTTACGAATGTCTCATAGTGGTTTGCTTATATTATTACGAGTGATACAAATGGAGATTATGCGAAATTTATATCAACTGGGTTTTGAGACATAACATAATGTAATTGAAATTTTGTTTGCTCGTAAATATTCTCCATTACAATTTCTAATGGAATGAACAACATTTCACATTTCAACTCAGAAAACAGACCAGGGAATAAACACATTAAAAACAATAAATGCGGCTATATAATAACAAAAGGGCTAAAAGAATTCGCTTTAGTGATACTCGTAGCTTGTATTAGTCATAATAGTCCATTTAAATTTAACAATCATACCTTATTCTAAAATAAATGCTTAATTGGTGCTATTATGATATCATTTTCGAAAACAGTTCAACTAATTTCTATAAAACTTTTTATTGAAAAAATAACAATTGATTTAGGAAAACTCAATATATTTCAGCGGTTTTTCGATTTAAAAATAATATCGAGGCTAGGATTTTCAAAATTTGAATTCAGTCAGTTTGAATTCTTAACTGCACCTACTTAAATTTTGAGCACCAAAAATGTTAAAAAAATTTTATAAATAAAATATTTTTTTAACAAACCGTTTATTTAAAAGTGTATTTAAAAGTTTTTACTTCAGCTGCAAACCTTTTCTTGTGAGTAGGCTGACCAGACATCCTCTTTTAACCCATTTCCGGCTAGCGTTGCGAAAACGAAACGTCATATCTGGAACTTAACTGATGATGAATTTAAATAAACTAAATAGTGAATTTGAGAGCTATTTGGACTATCTAATCGACCTGTTTTTGGATTTTTTTCCAAAAAAATTTTTTATTGCTTTTTTGAGACTCTCAAAATACGAAATTTTGAAAATTTTGAGGTAGCATTTTCGAACTATTGAAAAATGTCATAAAAATAATAATTTTTTTAAATAATTACAGCTTCAGGTAAATAAAGGTTCAAATTATATTCTAAATTAATGTTGACGCAATTCGTATGAGTTGCCTGTCTGACAGGTTAGATGAAACCACTATGTTTCGTTTTCGCAACGCTCGCCTAATGTAGTAGCATTTGAAACTAAAAAAAATTTTTGCGTTCGTTGCGTTATCAAATCAGAATGATCGGTTTTTTCTCAGAATATTGTGTGTTTATGTTTATAATGTACCAATTTTTGTAAAAAACATAATTTTTGATTGCATCCTGTCCAACAATAGGAAGCATATTTTAGTTCTGAGAAGAAAAATGCAGTCAACCCTTTACTATCCCTTTGACTTTATTCTATGAAATAATTAGCCAATACCTTCTGCATATAGGAAGCTTTGGCTATTTTTCTTTTGAGCGTTTTTGAAAGAGGGAAACATTTTCCCAAATGCAATAGCTGGCGAAATTGAGCTAGAATGTATGTATGTAGATTTGATGATTTAAATTCTCAAAAGCCTCGTGAAAAATACGACGAACCGGAAGTCGATATTGTATCAAAAAATTTAAACACGTCCGAAAACGTAGCTTCAACATTTTAACAAAGAATCCACATGCCTTCATTATGAGTGGTCAAAAGTCATCGAGTTCAATTTTCAAAAAAAAAAACCAATAGACGTGTCAAGTGAGAATATACGAGCAATTTATGACAAACTAAGCTTATAATATTTATATAATTCAGAAGCTATTGAAAAATAAAAGAAAACATGTCAACATTCCAATGTCAAATGCAATTCGTGAGAATAACATAACGATGGGCGGAGCTGATTTGTTAGTTACGCTTAAAGCAACTATTTTATTCGAATCCGGGGAAAGAAGTGGTCCTGGCCACTTTTATCAAATTCACTGGACGCAGCATTAGTAAATGCAGGGAAGATACCTTGCGTTTGCAAAAAATTTGCTAAAAAAACACCAATTCCACAGGTAGAATTTATAAAATTGTTGTAGATTCCATTTTGCGATTGGAAATAAATATTCAACCTGTGATTCAAACGGAAGGAAAAAAAAAATAAATAAATTGGGTGGTGTGACAGCTCGTGTAGAACCAAGGCCTAGTGACTTCCAACTCTCAATTCAACTCTCTATTGGCAGTAATTGAGGGAACCTACAATTTACTGTCGAATCCGAACGGCAAAGATGAGAAGCCCGTGCAAAAACATTTCTGTTTTTAGATGGTATAGGCTGGGAAAAGAACCCAAGACCTTAAGCGTAACAGTCCTAAGCACTAACCATTACGCCACGGATCACTACTACTTACAAAAAACGGAAAGAAACCTCAATGACACCAAGCATACAGTTATCAAAACCGGAAAACGTCTTCAATGTCGCAAGCGTCCGGCCAAACCGTTTTTCCATGCAAAATGTAATATCCTGCTTCATCCAAAATGCTTCCAAAATTTTTTTTACAGATTTCCTCTAATTGCACCAAAAATAAGCAGTATGTAAAATTTCAAGTTTCTAAGTCAACTGGAACTGGTAGCCGCCGGAAATGGGTTAATAGGACAAGTCCTCTTTTTGACCTAATAAACTTTAATCTTGTATCTTTTTGAAAAAGTAAGCGATTTGTCCTCTTTTTTTTAGATTTTGCAATTTTAAAATTTTTTCGTGAAACAAAACAATTATACAAAATTTATTTTGGTGTAAACACGGTCTTAAAAGTATTTGCAAAACAAAAATTGAACTTTGAATTCACTAATTCTAAATAATTATAAAAAATGTCTTTTTTTTACAACTATATTTTGAAGACTCCCGATATTTGTCAAATGATAAAGGGTGTCCCAAAAATTCACGGAAGAAGTAATTTTGATAGAAAACATTTTTTTAGAATGGGTAAGTGGACAACTCGGCTTTGCACTCGTGTAGCACTCCATTTTTAAAAACCAAGATGTCTTTTTTTTATTGGTGACAGATGAATACGTGAATTTTGGGACACCCTTAACAATCAAAGCTCAAATGGTTGAATAGTTCTTGAAAAAAAAAACACTTTTTGTGATATTAAAACATTTTATTGCTTAAAGTTATTTTCATGTTAAATAACTAATAGATTTTATGATGTTTTTTATTCTTTTTTTGGTTTATTGTTATTGTTTTCTTTTGTTATATGAATAACACACATGAAAGTTTTTTTTATCCAATAAATCAAAAAAATAATTTTTTTTTTAAATTTTCGTTTGAGATTTTTTCGGATGTCCTCTTTTCACTGAGGGTACATCTGGTCACCCTACATGTGAGCGAACAACATGGGTTTATGAAAAAGAAATCTACCGTAAAAAATCTTCTTGAATTTATGTCTTTTACAAATAAAACTATTGAGAAAGTCCATCAAGTTTACTGTATCTATACTGACTACAGTAAGGCCTTCGACAACTTGTCTCATAGTCTTATTTTATTCAAACTTTCATCTCTTGGTTTCCCTTCAGCTTTCGTTTAATGGATTAAATCTTATCTGAAGGGGAGAACATTCCAAGTTCTTTTTAGAGGAATCATATCTGATTTAATTAACGCAAACTCTGGTGGACCTCAAGGTAGTCACCTAGGTCCACTTCTTTTTATAGCTTCTATTAATGATGTTATTTCAATAGTAAAATCCTGTAGGGTGCTTATCTACGCTGATGTTATTAAGTTATTCAAAAATATTAGAAACCAGTCTTATTCTGAGTCCCTTAAAAATGACCTTAATATCTTTTCTGATTGGTGTACACAAAACAACCTTTTTCTGAATGTGTCAAAATGCCAATCGATGTCCTTTTAAAAAAAAAAAAAAAAATGCAACATCCTTTAATTACAGCATAAATCAATCTGTGCTTAATGGAGTAATGGCAACATGTGATCGAAGTGTATAATTTTCACAAAATCTTGACTTTTCACCCACATTGAGAATATTATAAATAAGGCCAATACAATGCTTGGTTCTATTAAACTTTGCAGCAAAGAATTTTCGAGTAGCCTCGTTACATCTTTCCTAATTCCTACACAACTCTTTTGTTCGTTCTCACTCCCCACTTAGAATATCCTAGTATGGTATATGGATGGTATGGTCACCTCACTATTCTGTACACATTGATCGCAACGAATCTGCTGAGCCTAATAATAGCCGCGTTTTATTATCTACGGATCTAGATCGGGATCATCTTTTAACACGTAATACAACAACAACTTTGGATCCTGCTCTGTATCTGGATCTATTTTAAAGATCCGAAAATAAGTTTTAACTCTGGCGAGTAGACGGCTCTTTAGTCGGTAGGGAGTACAAACGGTAGTGTAAAGAAAGAAGACAGTATCTGCATGAAAATTAAACAAACATAAGAAAAAAAGAGATGAGCATGGGATGTACGTTTCGCACGAAATTACTTGAACATGGAATGTTATGCAATCGCCTTCTTCTTTTAAATATGACTATTCTGGAAAAACGTCGAGGTTTTGTTTTTACACCAACTACTGTTTGATTCCATTGATTTACATGTTCTTTTGAACCAAATTAATTTATTAGTTAGAAGTCACTGTTCTCGGAATTCTGACATATTTTCATCTCGACTTCCATCATTCCAATTTTGGTCTCAATGAACCATTGACTCGTATGAAACAAAGTGCGAATAAAAACCATAATGTTTTCGACTTTAGTTACTCAAAGCTTACACTTAAGAACATTTTAATTTAAGAATTGTAAAGGCGTTCTTAGTACTCGTGTCACTTTTCCTTTCGCATTGCAACAGTGTTGCCACTGTTTGTTTATTCGTTTATTTAATTTATTAAATATGTAATATTTTTGACTTGTCGTTTTTTTGTAGCGCGAGTGCGCAATAATTTATGTATGTGTGGGTGATTCTCTGCCAACTGTGATTTTTTAAATACAAATTTTGATAAAATTAAAAGTCATTGAAAATAATTTTTTTTTATTTTATCTGCCTTTTAATAGGCATGGTATTAAATCTGTAAGAGCATTTTACTACAACTTTTAAGGAACAAAAAATACCGTAAAAAGTATTAAATCTCGAAGACATGGTGCTGATACTGATTTTTTATTTTTGAATTTTTATAGCTACGTTCTAACTCTTTTTGACAATATTTTTGGTGAGTTTATAAATTCTCTTTTACGTTTCGACGATTTCAACTTTGAAAGGTAAGGTTTTATTCAAAATTCTATGTTTTTTAGTTTCTGAAATATGTTTTTTGAAGTTGGAGTCTTTATTTTTATTATAGGTTATATCTACACATTTATATATATATGTATATTGTTTTTATATGTTTTGTCCGAAGTATTGGTACCATTCTTAATAATAAAATAACAGCTTGGAATCATTTAATTTAAGTTCATTTAAAATAAATATGCCACGGTACTGACACCCACGGTACTGACGTTTAGGCTTTTATAACGGGTGATTTTTTAAGAGGTTTAGAACTTTAAAAAAAAAAAAAACACAAAAAATTCGAAAAAATGAATGAAATATTTATTTGAATCGATAGTTTGACCCTTGCAATTTAATGTTTAAAGATAATTTCATGCAAATGTTGACCGCGGCTGCGTCTCAGGTAGCCCATCCGCTGAGTCCAATTTTGGCATACTCTTTCACACATATCGGCCGGTATCTCACGAATGAATGCATGGATGTTGGCTTCCAGTGAGTCAATCGAAGCGGGCTTGTCCCTATAGACATTAGCCTTGACATACCCCCACAAAAAATAGTCTAATGGTGTCAAATCGCACGATCTAGGCGGCCAATTGACCGGCCCGAAACGTGAAATTAACTGTTCACCAAACTCGCCTCGCAATTGCGCCATTGTTTCGCGTGCTGTGTGGCATGTGGCACCGTCTTGTTGAAACCACATATCATGCAAGTCAAGAACTTCCATTTCGGGCAAAAAATAGTTTGTTATCATCGCTCGGTAGCGTTCACCATTGACAGTAACGCTGCGATTCGCATCATCTTTGAAGAAATATGGCCCAATAATGCCGCCGGCCCATAAACCGCACCAAACAGTGGCTTTTTTCGGGATGCATTGGTAGCTGTCGCAATGCTTCTGGCTGATCTGCACTCCAAATGCGGCAATTGTGCTTATTTACGTACCCATTCAACCAAAAATGAGCCTCATCGCTGAACACAATTTTTCGATAAAAAAGCGGATCCTCGGCCAGCTTTCCAAGAGCCCATTCACCAAAAATTCGGCGTTGTGGTAGGTCGGCTGGCTTTAGTTCTTGCACCAGCTGTATCTTAAAAGGCTTTACGCCCAAATCCTTCCGCAAAATTTTCCACGTAGTGCTGTAACAAAGGCCTAACTGCTGGGAACGGCGCCGAATCGACATTTCGCGGTCTTCTGTCACACTAGCTGATACGGCCGCAATATTTTCTTCACTACGCACAGTACGTAAACGTGTTGGTGGTTTAATGTCCAACAAAGTAAATTTGGTGCGAAATTTGGTCACAATCTTCCGAATAGACTGCTCAGAAGGTCGAGAATGCCGACCATAAAATGGAAGCAGCGCGCGATGAACATTTCGAACCGAGCACGAATTTTGATAGTAAAATTCAATAATTTGCAAGCGTTGTTCATTTGTAAGACGATCCATGGTTAAATTGCAAACCAAACTGAAGCTGTTTGACAGTGACACAAGGTACTAAACACACGTCAGCTGTCAAAACCAGTGTTGCCAAAACCAAACCAGCTAAAAAATCACCCGTTATAAGCATCGTGTAAAAAGAAATTTATAGGCAAGTGCTAAAATTGTTAGAAAAATGAAAGGGGGTAAAATGCCATATGTTTGCATATCGTGAAACTATCAGCTATTTCTTGACAGACAAAAATGAATTAAAAAATTGTATCAATTCGACATAAAAAAAAAACTATTTTGTAGGAGCGATAAATTTTGATAAAAACATGAGCAATATGATTTGGTAATAATTTTTAATCAATTTTCTATACACCCGATGCTGCTGAGTTGAATTCGTTATACGCTTTATTTTCTTGCTAAAAGCCCTATACCACTCATTTTCACGCAGAGTTTTAAACACATGTAGAAAATGTGCGAAAAATTATATTTAATAGTGTGGAAACACAATTTGAAATTTCATCTCACACGACTTGAAAGTCCATCATCTTAAACATTTTGACATGTGTTAATACATGAAATTTTTTTATGATTTTTCTGAAACCATCACATATTTCAATTTGATGGTTAAGGGTAATGACAAAAGTGATTTATTTGGATACCAGTGATGTGGAAGCTAAATATGAAAATTATTTTCAACACATAAATATGGTGGTTGTATATGTAATTAATTCTAAGGCATTTTGTTGGCATATGTGTTACTCTGTGGTGGAGGTTCTTTAATATTGAGCACGAAAAACGAACAGATTTGAAGAGCAATTCAATAAATGTTTATTTTTTTTGTGAATAATTATTATTTTTCTGGCTTAAAAAGTATTATTTTATTACTTATCTTTTTCTTGAGTTTTAACAAATATTCAATTTCTCGGGTATTAAAAAATGTTCAATGAATGTTCAATAAAATATTGTAGGTATGGTATATATAGGCACTCACACTATTACATAGATTAATTTTATGCACTCGAAGAAATGTTTTTTTTTTCAACCGTATAATACACTTATAAGCTTGTTTTCACACTTTAATTAAAAATTCTTTTTCTATTAATAATTTTTATTGATTCTACAGTAAAATCAGGTTAACAAAAATTTATTTTCCAAACATTTTTTCATTGCAGATTGTAAATTCATATTGATTAGGCATAAAGTCACTTAATTTAGTTCTATACAATTTTTAAAAATAATTCTTGAAATCTTGAAAATAATCATATTCTATGAATGAAAAAAAAAATCGTGCACGACTGGGTCGCATCAACTTGCTCTTATGTGCGATCACACTATGTTTTTTTAAGTTTTAATATCTCAAAAACTATATTTATCTTATAAAAGAAATAAATTAGTTATGGCCTATGGGAGCCTATATTGCATACCACCTGCTTAAGTTTAAGGTAGTATTATGCATACATTTATTTATGAACACTTTTGCACCGTGTTACAAATATGCATGGAATTACTTACAGTTTAGACTGAAAAATTGTAAAAAAAAATATATAATTAAACATAAATTGATTAAACAACCTCTGAAATTATTTTGACACCAATGCGATGTGCATCGTCCGATTTCTTAAGAAAATCCCAATTTATGGAAAAAAAAACTGAAAATGTGTGTGGCTAATAAAAATGCTGGTTTCAAATGCAATTGTCAGAACAAGAAAACTTAAAATTGGATCGATTTGCTCAAGTGACCTCGGTGGCGCAATGCGTATGCATATAGCTCGGAGGGAGCTTGGTCCGAGTTCGAGTCCTAGCTGGGCATAAAAAGTTTTTTCAATTAAAATTGAACAATGACTTAAAGGAGTCTTAATGATCGGCGTGGCAGTCGTGAAACAGCATAACTCCAGCCTATAAAAACTTGGTGGTAGCTCACTCAAGTGTTGTTGTTCATTGAAACCTTCAAAATTGAAAATCGTAGCAGCAGTTTTTTAAAAATATAGTTTTTTGTATATAAAATTTTGAAAAAATAAAAAAAAAGTACCCAAATTTTTAGCCTTTATTAATGCGGAGTTAAAAAATTACTTAAAAAAAAATATCATCTACCCATTTTCGAAATATGTAATTTTCAAAAAATATTTTTAAAATTTTTTTAAAAATAAATAATTTATTCTTTTGAAAATTTTGGTATGCAATATTATTAGAAGCTTTTGTGCAAAAAAATTCATTAAAATCAGTTCAACTGATAATGAGATAGTCAAAAATCAAAAAAAAAATGGTTCTACGAAAAATACCATTTTTAAAGGATAGGTAGTTTTTTTTTTCAATAATATGGTACATCATACAGATATTAGTTCACACAAAAATTTTAATTAAAATCGTAGGAGCCATTTCTGAGAAAAATGAGATTTTCAATACCGGTTTTTAAACATTTGTATGGGAGGTACCGTTATTTTTGTTTATAAGAATAATTTTCATTTAAAATCAGCTAGATAATTTTAAAAAACTGCAGGGTGCCAAGTTTAATAAAAATTGACCTAATCGTTTTCAAATTATTAAGTTCTCAAAAAAAAAAAATTGAAATTTTTTTAAAAAACCAAAATTTTTTGAAAACTTTGGTATACAAAACTCTTAAAACTTTCTCAAACATTTTCCATAAAAAAATTGATCAATATCAGTTGAACTGTTTTTGAGAAAATCGAAAATCAAAAAAATGGTTCTATCGGAGGTGTCATTTTTAACCATTTTTCCGAAATTTTATTTTTTATTAAATGGTTACCTTTTTGTAAATAAAAATTATTGAATATTTTTTTTTTAGGTTTGGGGGCATGTTTTTGAGAAAAATAAGATTCAAACCGTATATTTTTAACAAAAAATGTTTTTTAAAACATATCACATAAATTCTATTCATTTCAGAACTGAAGAATTCAGATTCAGGCATTCAGAGTTAGTTGCAAAATATAATAACATAGGTAGTGCATTTATTTTTATATTTTGGTTTGGCTAAAGAAATTTTGAATTTTTCAGTGTGGAAAAAAAAAATTAGTTGATCTCAAAAGTGACGGAGTAGATTTATTTTCCTTTTTAAAATTGAAGGAAAATTACAATTATTGACTGGTGAAGCTGTGTAACCGCTCGAAGACTTTAAAAATTAATGAAAATAAAATACAAAAACAGAACATACGAAAATCTTTTAACACTAACGCGTTGTGGTAAATACATATTCGGAAAAATTACCGCTCCTAGGAAAGTCCCTCCCGGATATTTTGGAAATTTGCCGCCCCTTAAATGGATCCAAAAGACAAAAAAAAAAAAAATATAAAAACAGAACATACAAAAATCTTCTAATACTAACGCCTTTTTTGATAAACATTTCGAAAAATTGTCGCCCCCAACCAAACTGCTTTTCGGATTTTTGGAAATTTGCCATGATTCTGAATGGAAAGAAAATATAAAAAATTCATATTGTACAAAAATCTTTTACACTAACGTCTGTTTTGATTAATATTTTGATAAATTGCCGCCTCAGCAATTTTCAACTCGAATATATTTAAAATTTGCCGCCCCCAAGTAAAGTCCCGCCCGGGACCTATGCCCTCCTTGCCTGGCCACCCTATACACCACTGCTTCCCAGAAGCCTTTTGTTTTTGATTCTTAAAATAAATATAAAACAATTTCGCCTCTTTTCAGAAGAAGAACTGTTATTTTGAAGATTTCGGTGGGCTTCTATGGACGTCAAATTAAAAATAACAGTCAATTTTTTAAGCAAACAATTTTAATGCATTTACCATAAATTGAATTAACTTGATTTAAGGGAAAAACTCACTGCATATTAGAAAGTTCATAATGATAAAAAGAATTCTGCAAAAATTCTAAATTCTTCACATAAATCAAAATGAAAAATAGACATTTTTGACATATTGCCACTAACACATTCCACATCAAATAACATAAAGCTAAGTATCCAGACTCCATCCATTTACGAAATAACGTATCGCTACGCTATAATACAATATGTAAATTGTCCAATGTCCATACATGTAAGAGTAAATATCTATTTGGGCATGACATTCAGGAAACCAAAACATTACCACACATATAAATTGCTCAATATCTTATCGTATCATAGTAACTATGTATGGATACTGGACACTGGACATAGTTTTCTATTTTGCTTCCATGGCTGCTTTAATTCAGATAACAAAATTGCTTTAAGCAAATATTGTGTGTACAAAAGTATAATATGTAGTTCAGAGATGTCGTTTTGAAAATTCAGAAAGGAGTATTAAATAAGTTTAGAACCAGTAGTCGGCACCTATACCTTGCAAATTTGCTGGCGAAAATTTTGATTGGTCCTTTTCAATTTCCTACTTGTTTTCTAAGAACCACATGAATTTTTCCTGCAACTTTTACATATTTAAATCTAATATATGTAAATAAATAAATTTGGTGGCGGACAACAGTCCTACGCACTTAGAATTAGGCCATGGACTTCTTCATTTAATTCTTATAGGAGCAACAATTTGCCAGATGAATTTAAATTAAAAAAAAAAAACTTTTGTGAAACATGAAGTAATGCCGTGTCCGAATTGCGTTGAAATTTTCTACCACTGGTTAAATTTTGACGTTTGGTTAAAATGGGATAATTTTGTATTTTTGTTGTCCGAACTGGATTAAAATATAATGGGTTAAATGCGGGATTTTTAGTTAAAATTCCTGCAATATTAAAGAAATTTTCCTAACCACAAATGTGTTTTATTATTCCAGAAAATAAATATTTTATACAAAATCCAGCTTGAAATGTATCAAAATAAAAATTCGACGCGATTAAAGGTTTTGGATCGATTATATCCCCAAACATTACGTAAAAAATCCTATTGTGTATTGCTTGATTATGCAGTCTGCGAACACTAGTTCACAGCTGTCAACAAACTAAAAAAAAAAAAACAAAACAACCAATTGCCATTAATTTTGCAAGATGAATAACAATTTGAGGAAGTATTTTATATAAATTATTTTATACTTTTTAAAATATCAGCGTATTATTACGAGGACTGCAATAATACAGCAACAACTACGCGAAATATGTGTATATGCACATGAAAATTCCAAATTTATAACATTGATGGAAATCATTGTCCATTGTTGCACTTTTAAAAATAATTTCAAATTCAATTTACACTCTTTCTTGAGAAACGTCAAAATTTAACCACTAGTGTCAAATTTTAACCTGCTCTGGAGCTGGGTAATTTTCAACCCATTTTATTCAACATGCTAGTGCCAAAATTTAACCAAACGTCAAGTTTTAACCAACATTTCAACGCAATTCGGACACGGCCTAAAAGTTAAAAAGTACCAATACAATAGTATTTACTCCGACAACCTTGGAAGGAGATTATTCTTGCTGATGGGAAAAACATATTTCTATAGTTTCTCGTTATAGTGACTCCTCCATGACTATACGATATAAATTCTTTAACAAGTACAGGCGAACCATAAGGACCTTGATGTGAGATTGTGAATGAACGAATCAGCATTATAGTCATCACATAGATGCAGTTGACATCTGGTGGGTGATGCGATAGTTTTGGAAACTCACATAAAAAAAAAAAAACATTTTTGAAAAAAAATTTGTGTAAAAATGTCTTAAGTAAACATCATACGACCAAAAGTCAGAAATCGTTTTAAAAGCTGCCAAGTTATACCATCACCCATTTTGCTGACATGACAGCGAATGTATATAGTGTATATAGTGATGCTTGTGGAACATGCATACATATATCTGAACGACACATAGTGAAATGGTTTTGTCGTGATTCTAAGGAAAGGCAAATAATCCTGATTTTCACGTCACTTTCAGTGTTTAGATTTGTTAGAATTTTTTTTAGAATTTTTATCTACGAGGGCAATGTTTTAAAAAACTAAATTTGCTGGTTTGTTAAAGCTGTTACTATTTGAACGAGTGTAATTGTCATGGTTTGCAGATTATGTTTTTAAAAATTTTTTTTTTTTCGTTCATATAGCCATCTCTTAACTTGCGCTATTGGTTAGGCAAGTTTTGGATTAGAAAATAAATCGAAAAATCGAAATTTGAAGTAAACATCATGCTATTTCGATGATAGAAGAAAAAGTATATCATAGACAAGAGTCTCGTATCAATGCTATAGTGGACAATTGGATAACAAGTAACAAGTAGAAAAAAATAAATACAATAAAAAAAACATTATTCGACATTTTTGGCTACGATATTGTTCCAATGGTGTTTCGTGTTGATTCAAAATGCTCTTAACACAAGCGAAAATCATTTTCGTTTAAAAATAATGTAAAATCCATTCGATTCGAAGCAACCATCATACTAAATCATGTTTACTGTCAAATTAAAATAAAACAGAATTCGATTTTGAATCAAAATGATTTCCATATCAAAATAACATAGATTCCTGTTGAATCAAAATGACGCGTTTTGATATTTTCAGTGTGTTACAATTTGCATTTTTTGCGCGAGGGAGGTCTATTTCTCACAGTTCAAAATAAAATATAAAAAAAAAATTATTTTTTATTTATTTATTTTTGCAAAAAAAAAATTATGTACTTTCAAATAAAAAATTTGTGAAAAAAACATCAAACAAATGGGTTGCATGTAGTTTTGGCCCCCCAACTTTTGAGTTGTGAAATACTGAAAATGGCAATCGTTTGTGCGTCGTTTGTGCACGTTTGTACATCTTTTAGAATTATTTGTACACCCACCGTTTTTTTTTATAGAGACACTTCAAAAAATGAGCATGTAGTTAGCCCCCCAACTTCAACGCACGAAAATTCTGTAAATGAAGTTCGATAGTAATCGTTTATGCATCATTTGTCTTTTTTTTTTTCGTTTGTACAGGTCCCAAATTTTTTTTACCCAAAATTTTTTTTAAATTTTTTTTTTTAATTTTTTGAAAAACATGCAATTGTTTGTGCATATTTTATAAAGATTTTTCATGAAATTATTTTTTTTACCTTTTTTTTTATTTCTATTTTTAAATAATTATTTAAATATTTTGGGACAAAAAACATGTAGTTAGCCCCCCAAACTTTAACGAACGAAAAATCTGAAAATGCACTTTGATAGTAATCGTTTGTGCATCGTTTGACTTTTTTTTTCATTTGTACATGTCCCAAATTTTTTTTTTTAATTTTAAATTTTTTTGGAAAACATATTTTTGGGCATACAAATTTTTTTCCAAAATTTTTTATAAAATTTAAAAATGTTTGGACAGAAAACGGTGTTTCACTTGAAACGTGATATACAGTTCGACAGACAATCGCTTGTCCACACCTTAGTTTTATTTTAGCACCAGTACAACATTTCGTGTATCTTGTTTCATACATATATATGTCGGTATAGGTAGGTATGAACCTACTTTCATCTTAAGGACAAGATTAAAAAAGACAACAAATATGAAGAAAAGATCTTATTGAATTAATACTTCTATAATTTGAAAGTTCAGGAGCTAAATTCATGACATTTTGAAATAGAAAGGAATCAAAATGTATAAAATGATTTATTGTAAGATTTGTTTCTATTGCATATTTTTGAAATTCAATACAAGTTTTTTAATTTATTTACATTTAAATTAAGGCACGGACAAGCGATTGTCTGTCGAACTGTATATCACGTTTCAAGTGAAACACCGTTTTGTGTCCAAACATTTTTAAATTTTATAAACATTTTTGGAAAAAAATTTGTATGCCAAAAAATATGTTTTCCAAAAAAATTAAAAATTAAAAAAAAAAAAAATGTTTGTGTAAAAAAAATTTGGGACATGTACAAACGAAAAAAAAAAAGACAAACGATGCACAAACGATAACTATCAAACTGCATTTTCAGATTCTTCGTGCGTTAAAGTTGGAGGGCTAACTGCATGCTCATTTTTTGAAGTGTCTCTATAAAAAAAAAAGGTGGGTGTACAAATAATTCTAAAAGATGTACAAACGTGCACAAACGACGCACAAACGATTGCCATTTTCAGTTTTTCTCAACTCAAAAGTTGGGAGGCCAACTACATGCAACCAAACAAATGTTCTTCTTTTTAAAATTGTGAAACAAAGTACTAAAAATATTTGTTGTTGCAATGTTAAAATTTTACTGAGTTGGCATACACTTTCATTGAGAGTGTGTATCTATCTGAGCTAAATTTTATACACATAAAGAATATAAAAAATATAATAAATACTTTGTAATTGTTTGTACACAAAAAAATAAGGATTTTTACTATTCATGTTGAATTTATAATGAAACATTTTATTTCAAAATGATACAATGCCAATGTCGTTTTAACTTACAGTAAATTGAAGCAGTTTAGGTTAGGTTCCCGGATAGAATTTGCGACTCGATATTGCCTAGGCTCCAGCTAGTTTTGCCTAGTTTATATCATGGGCCTATCGAGCAGTATCTAGCTTGACCCCCCGCTCTAATTTGTTAGTGCTCTGTATGCTGTAGACCTTGCTAGTGGTTCCTAAATGGTCCCTAGATAGATCTTCCAAGGCAGACATGGGCCTATCGAGCAGTATCTAGCTTGTCCCTCGCTAATTTGTTAATGCTCTGTATGCTGTGGGCCTTGCTAGTGGTTCCCATATGGGCCCTAGATAGATCTTCCAAGTCAGGCTTTGGATAGCTAAAAATTGAGACATTTTTAGGCACTAACTAGGGCCTATGTAGATGTTTACTAAAACCCATATAAGAACGTGAAGAATTGTTTCCTTCTCTTCCTTATCCACGCCTATGAGGAGACACCGGACCACATTTTAGGTAGTTGCGAAGCACTTATGCATAAACGACACAGATATCTGGGACGGCACCAGATAAGAGGGAGCGAATTAGCCTCTCTAAAAATACCCCAGATACTGAAGTTTCTAAAAGAAACAAATCTGGAGGAAGAGTTATAAATGAGACACCTCATCTAGCTCTAAAAAGGGGGCACAATAGATCTTTAGGTCGCAGTGCAATGAGAATATATATACATATTCCATAAAATCCCAAAACTTTCATTCATTCATTCATTCCTTATCCATGCAGCTTTTGCAGAAATCATTTGAGTAGACGCCTTATTGCATGGGGTGCCTACCAATTAGACAGTGTCCCCTTATGACACCTATTACGGAGCTAATGTGTAATCTGCTAAAAGATATCAAAAGTTTTAGATAGCTTCAGAGCCCGCGTTGGCCTGATTTGTTTTTTCACCAAGTAAATGGTGATAAGTGATTGGTGAGGTCCATATGGCACTCAACAAAGGTGAATGTTGAACTGCTTCGCCATATCAATGAAAGATAATCAGCAGTTTTGGGCTGTTTTAGATTCTGTAGAAATAGAATCCAGATATTTGATAGCAGCTTGGCTCCCTGAGAAGTTGTGGATAGCATTCGCCAACCCCCTCAACAGTCCTTGATGCATTAGTGTTAAAATTACCGGATTCATCTTCCCAGGACGATCTGGTTGGGATGGAAGCTTGAAAGTTTTTTGTTAAAATGTACTTGGGGTAGAATGTAGTCAATGTTATACTTGAGAAAGATCTGAATGAATTTACTATTCCGGAGTGGACCAATCTCATATGTTGATCTACAGTGAAGAAGTTTTACGACGAATAGCTATGTACTCGCCACCGTTTGTTTTGCAAAAAATATCAAAGGGTATCAAATGAAAGAGAATGTCTAGTGCAGGAGAGGGAGTGGAGCGAAATGCTCCGCTTGTGCAGGGACAAGGTCTTTTACCGAAGTACCCTTAGGGGCTAGTTATAGCTTTCATTGAAACTCATCATTGAAAAATTTAATTTCCTAATTTGAGACACTTTGAAAGCAAAATCAGAGAATATTTTGATGCCAATAAAAAGGTGATGACTCAATTATTAATTTTAGACAACAAATATTTTCATTTTGGCCAAACCTTACAAATCAAATGAATTTCTTTATTTCAATGATTAAACTACCTTATCATTGATCATTGAAATCTTAGAAATTGTTTTATGTGAAAGATTGGGCCAAAATGAAATAGTTTTTTGACTGGAAATAATAATTGAGTCAAGAGCTTTTTATTGGCATCAAAATAATTACTGATTTTGCTTTTTAAGTGTCTCAAAATAAGAAATTCAAATTTTCAATGATGAGTTTCAATGAAAGCTATAACTGGCCCCTTAGAATGAAAGTGACCTAACACAAAATGTTTGTAACATCTGATTTTTCAATAAACTGAATTTTAGAAGCGAAATGAACTCTTAATCTAGGTTCTTAAGATGCCGAATTTTTTAGTTAGGTCACTTTCATTCTAAGGGTGCGATATACAGCCGGGGAGTAATGTGCTGTTTTGCAGGAGAAAAGAGCAACCGTGGCTTTTTTGCCTCTTTCTAGTATGTATATTAGGTTTCCAGCTTAACTTATTATCCAAAGTATAACACCCAGATATTTTGCTTCTTCGGTGAATCTAAGTGGTATACCATTCACAGAAGGGGGTCTTTGTAGGTAATTTTATATTTCCTAGAGAAGAGGATAAAATAAATTTCGTGAGGGCTGGATATCTTAAGATTGGGACAAGATATAAACTTTATTTAAATGCAGCTTTAAAGGTTGGTATTTCTTCTAAAAATAAAATCCTAGACGATATTTCTGCCACTAGAGTTAGCAGAGCAATTTTTGTTAACATGGGTCAGGATAAATCAAAGTAAGTGTTTTCTTAAATCCACGATAAAATCTTCGAATATATTCAAGAACCACACCCATAAATAATGTCAACCAGATCTGGGACACCCAGTTGGTATACATGTGTTATACTAAGCTCCTCATAAGAATTGAGAAGCGTGTCAAACACTACACCATTTAATATAGTCTTACATAAGGTGTTAAATTCTTTACTCAATGCAAAACAAAAAAAAAACTCTCTGTCTATTGAAACAAAATCTGGCTTCATTGAACCGTAGTTGTGGACTTCAAAAACTACCCGCATATGCCATTTTAAAATAATCTCTGCCTCTGCAGAGCTAGTTCAACGAACTAACACTGCCAGCTATTTAAATTGATCTCCTTCAAAAAATTCAACTGCTTAAATTAAGGCTTTAAATAAAGAGTCAAAGAACCTTATGTCTTGAATGTTGATTTTTTTGAATATCCATTTAATGTTAGGTTAATGAATTCTCTTTAAGATCGATGACACTGTCTGGAGATTTCCACACACCCAAAGATCACTGACATGCGACCGTTTGTCCACTGTTACTATTCCTTCTTATGTTTTTTTTTTGTATAGCTCTTAAACGTCCGTATAGAATTATGTCGTAAAGGTTTTATAAAGATTCCTTTATATCGAATAAGTTAAGCGTAATATGATAGGGGTGCAAACGCGACGCTGGAGTATACATTATAAGAGACCGTCATGAGTCATGATACTCAAGGCACCTTCTTTTTGTTTTTTTTTCTTTAAGCCGAAAATCAGCCATTCGTATGGGTCATTGATACTCCTTACTGGGAAGGTACTTCTTCCCCAGCAGCCTTGCTCAGATGATACAATAGTCGTCTACACAATATATTTCTATAGATAATTTCACATACCTGTTTTCCCATTGAGAGAAGCTGTGTCGGTAATTATCAGCAGATGTGCAAAGCTTTGAAAAAAATAACACATACCTACTTACATATATAAAGATTGGTAACTAAATCTTAAAAATAAACAAAAAAAAATGGTGTGCCAGTCAGGACGTCACACTGTCATCGAAGCAGTAGATCGTTTACAGCATCCATTAAAAAAAATCAATTTTGAATATGACCAAATGGTCAAGGGGCTTACGTGACAGCTTCCCGTTTTGGTACATGATACACAGAGGCATGACTCCGTTGCTAATGCTTGCACAATTTGAAATGGAAGCTGATGAAGATATAGGTACCTACATGAGTTTAGAACGGAAACCCTTCCTAATGATTTCCTCAACAACTGTCCCCAGATGAATCAATTTTAAGGATCCATAACAGGATATAGCTATCTGTGAGGCAATCGAGTGAAGTGCAGAAAATGTTTTTGTCTTTCTTTTGGGCAAGATGAATAGAAAAAAAAGTATAAAATCAAACAAAAATTGATACAAATGAAAGTCAAAGATGACAAAAAAAAAAAGGAAACTACCAATTAACACTGTTCAATGGTTATTTCATGAGTATTCTTATAGCATTTCACAAAAGCAGAGGCTGAGGTAGGCTCGTCTAGGGTTTATCCCAAAGAAAGCATAAAACGTGGGTTAAGAGTTTCCAAACTCCGTTTTTGAAATCAACTTTATTTCTTTGCTTTAAATTCGGTTTAAATATTTTACAATCTTTTCACTGACTTAAAAATTAATAATAACATGGTAGTTCATATACATTACAATATCTCGATTTATTCGTAATAATATAACAATGTACTACCTACGTATAAATAAATCTTTTCAACGTAATCGGTTGGGTTCGGTTCGCCACAAGGGCAATCGGTTGACGGCTGGAATCGGTACGGCGCGGCGGTATAGAAACGAAGATTTACGATAGTATTCTCAGAATAACTAATTGGGCCATTAGCAAAAGACCAAGGGATAAACGGTGAGAGGATCTCGGTCCACGATACACTTAAAAGAAGTGGATCGAGGAATAAAGAAGTAGAAACCAAAGTGACCTTATCGCTCCTAGCGGCAGATTAGAAGATAAACAGTGAGCACAGGCTCCGTCCGTCGTTCTTTTAGAGGAAGAATACCACGAAATAACCTTCGTACCTAGCGAAACGCTAGAGAATCAAAGGTGTACTGCCCTCGGATGGCAGACTGCGTCCACTTCGCTTCCAGCCGCAGCCAGAAGGTAATCGGTGAGCAGTCCGCACTAGCTCCATCCATGGCCCATTTAGAAGAAGTCTATCCATGAAATAATCGCTGGGATCTCGGTCCAAGATACACTTAGAAGAGGTGGATCGAGGAATAAACTGGTAGATTCCAAAATAGTCTACCTTATCGCTTCCAGCTGTAGGCTAGAAGATAATCGGTGAGCACTATCTCCATCCGTGGCCCACTTAGAAGAAGCGTGTCCACGAAATAATCGCTGGGAATCGTTTCGCGCCCTTATCGAAAGACTAAGGGATAAACGGTGAGAAGATCTCGGTCCAAGATACACATAGAATAAGTGGATCGAGGAATAAACAAGTAGATTCAACGTTGTCTACCTTCTCGCCTCTAGCAACAAGCTAGAAGATAATCGCTGAGCGAAATAATCTTTGGGAATCGTTCCCCACCCTAAGCAGAAGGCTAAGAGATTAGCGGTGAGGGGCATTCAGGACAATACATGCCGTTACGGTCCAAGATACACTTAGAAGAACTGGATCGAGGAATAAACAAGTAAGGGGTTTTCCAATAAGAGGTGTTATTTTTATAGTCAAAGAGAAATGGCTTTTTTTGAGATAAATAATAGGATGTTTATTTCAATATAAAAAGGAAAGTATGCCATTAATAATGGAAAACAATATCAGCCAAATGGTCGCCACGGTTACACAGCTTACACAACAATATCCTTTTCATGAAATTTTTCATCACCAAATCGCAAAGTGGCTGCTGTATGCCCTCAATAGCTTCACGAATTCCTTTTTTGAGATCTTGAATTGACGCTGGGCTGTTGGCGTAGACCTTATCTTTCACGTGGCCCCAAAGGAAGAATTTGCAAGGTGTTAAATCACAAGATCTCGGTGGCCAATTTTGATCACCTCTTCGAGAGATAACACGGTCCGGAAACTTTTCTCGTAAATGATCGATGGTTTCGTTGCTTGTGTGGCACGTAGCGCCGTCTTGTTGAAAGTAAACGTTGTCCAGATCAATACCATCCAATTCCGGCCATACAAAATTATTAATCATCTATCGATAGCGCAATCCATTCACCGAATCTGTTGCTCCAGCCTCATTTTCGAAAAAGTAAGGTCCAAACAGTTACTCGTTGAGGATGGAGAGGCTTTTTAAGAATAAATCTTGGATTTTCCGAGCCCCAGATGCGACAATTTTACTTGTTGACGCAGTCACCGAGGTGGAAATGGGCCTCATCAGTCAAGATGATTTTTCTAACCGTCTCTGCCAAATTTTCACCATTTTTATAGTGAATTTTAATAATTTCAATGCGTTGTTGAAGCGTTATCGTTCCATTTTTATATTAATGGCGTAGTTTCTACTTGTCAAATGTCAAAAAATTACAGCTTCAAAAGTGACAACTACCGAAATAGCGGGCTATTCAAAATAACACCTATTATATTGGAAAACCCTTTAGAAGCCAATTATAGCTCCTAGCGGCAGACTAGAAGATAACAGTTAACACAGGCTTAGTCAGTCGATTTCTTAGAGGAAGAATAACACGGAATAACCATCGTGACTAGCAAAAGGCTAGAGAATAATCAGTGTACTGCCCCCGGATGGCAGACTACGTCCACTGAATACTACTTGAAGAAAGTATAAAGCTGATTATTCCGCTTTATACTTTCTTTAAGTATTCAAGTATGGGGTTGCCCAAAACAATAATAATAAACGTAGAAGAAGCTTAGAAAAAAAAAAGGTATATGTTTTGCAACCCAAAAATTAGTGAAACTTCTGACAGCATCTTGCGCCTCACAGCATATCTAGATTCGCTTATAAACTTATTCCGTTCCAGAATAAATTAATCTGCGAGTTTTGTTTTCTCCTTCTAGTACACTGAATTGTTACAAACACTGATAAAGGCAGAAGACAAATTTTAAAACATAGACTGAAATTGTAGTTTGCACCTCCCTTTAGCATATTTGCTGACAGCAGCAAGTGTGAATTCAATGATGATTAAAGTGAAACCCAAAAATTAAAAAAATTGTTTCCTCAAGTATGTTATTTGTAGTGTACTTCAAGGAGTCGGTAGTGCAAGTTATTGCATACTTAGCTGGGCAGATTCTTAAGAGTGCGTTTATTGTATATGGCAAATTAGAGATTCTAAAAGGCAGGTTCGTTGGAAGGGTGTAAAGGGTGTAACGCTTCATTACAAGACAAAGATTGATTATACTCTAATGAGGAAATAATCACCAGGAAATGTGAAATCAGTGTTAAGGGATAACAAAAAAAAAACCCAAAGTGGATTATTTAAATTATTTTATAACATAAAATGTTATTAAAAATATAAACAAAACTATTACGTTCATTTCCTTGTTTTCAATCGCTCATTTCCTACTATAGATTAGTCAGTAGGGTATATTTTCCAATTAATTTACCTACGCAAATAAGTATAATCAAGGTTGACAATCTGAAGGAAATTCTAGACATCAAAAGGGGGAACAAGGAAACCCTTTATGAACGAATTTATATACAAACCTACATACTTCCTTGTGTGAGCAACAAATTACAATAAAATGTACCTACACTTGTTTCCTATAGGCATTTACACATTTACCTACATTTATGTTGATTAAATCCATAATGATTTTATTTGCTCACTTGCGTAATACATCGAAGGGATATTCAAAATCAAGGGCAAGACTGTTGTCTATATAGGCTGACGAAAAATGTTCTATTCAAAATATCGAAATACAGAACCTTTTCCAGATAGAATTTTTTTCCGTATAGCTATTTGCCTACAACAACACACCTTTTCTCATCCCAAACGTGGCTTTGAATCCTAATAAGACCCACAAAATACTCACTACCTTGTATGACGAATTCTTATTTCATCTGAAGTTGGTAATTATATATAAATATTTTTGATAATCATTTCTAAATTTCAACTATTTTACGTGAGTTTTAAGACTGCACGTCTTCCTCATTTGGTATTCTAAACATGGAATTGTGGTTAACTGGGGGTGACTCCCCCAATCGAAAAAAATCATGTTCAGAAATTGGTAACACCTTTTAAGTGGAAATATTTTGATATACAACTTATGTTGCAGGGACCAATTGTCATATAGTCTGACTATCAAATAAATTAGATTTATTATTATTACAGGGTTACATATAGTGCATGTTAAGTAGGGTGAAGCGTGTTATAAAAATAATATTTTTTTTTTCGTCTACAAGTACAAGGGGCTTTTTGTTTTTGTTACTAGGTCAGTAAGAAATTTGGTCAAACATTAATATATTCGGAATGAGATGGACATTGTTTTTGTTTTTGAAGCGCATTGAAAAACATAAAAATTCAAATAAATTCTCGAAATAATGTTGGTAATTAAAATTTCTTGAAAACAAGTTGTAAAATGTGCAGAATATTTAGAAAATCTATGAGGAATAAAATCGGTAAACGTTGAATTTTTTGCATATGAGCAAAAAAAAATGTACGAACTATTTTGTGTGAAATAAAATAAATAATTTTTTTTTGAAGAAATACAAATATAAATTTTCAAAATTTCATACATTAGCAAGAGGTACCTTTGTCTAACATTCCAAATTAAGTAATAACGTAGATGAAGATATTTAGAAAACTACTTCTGTTTAAGTGGAGCGATTAAATATATTTCAATTTATAAGTTCAAGTGACCTCAACTCCGAAAATTGCGTTTCGCAAATTCATCTACGTTATTATTTAAAAAGGCAGACCACGGGCTACTGATTTTCTAAGTATCTGAATTTAATCAAATTCCCTTCGAAATATAAAATTCATAGTAACGGGTGATTTTTTAAGAGGTTTAGAACTTTATTTTTAAAAAAAACACAAAAAATTCGAAAAAATGAATGAAATATTTATTTGAATCGATAGTTTGAACCTTGCAATTTAATGTTTAAAGATAATTTCATGCAAATGTTGACCGCGGCTGCGTCTCAGGTAGCCCATCCGCTGAGTCCAATTTTGGCATACTCTTTCACACATATCGGCCGGTATCTCACGAATGAATGCATGGATGTTGGCTTCCAGTGCGTCAATCGAAGCGGGCTTGTCCCTATAGACATTAGCCTTGACATACCCCCACAAAAAATAGTCTAATGGTGTCAAATCGCACGATCTAGGCGGCCAATTGACCGGCCCGAAACGTGAAATTAACTGTTCACCAAACTCGCCTCGCAATTGCGCCATTGTTTCGCGTGCTGTGTGGCATGTGGCACCGTCTTGTTGAAACCACATATCATGCAAGTCAAGAACTTCCATTTCGGGCAAAAAAAAGTTTGTTATCATCGCTCGGTAGCGTTCACCATTGACAGTAACGCTGCGATTCGCATCATCTTTGAAGAAATATGGCCCAATAATGCCGCCGGCCCATAAACCGCACCAAACAGTGGCTTTTTCGGGATGCATTGGTAGCTGTTGCAATGCTTCTGGCTGATCTTCACTCCAAATGCGGCAATTGTGCTTATTTACGTACCCATTCAACCAAAAATGAGCCTCATCGCTGAACACAATTTTTCGATAAAAAAGCGGATCCTCGGCCAGCTTTCCAAGAGCCCATTCACCAAAAATTCGGCGTTGTGGTAGGTCGGCTGGCTTTAATTCTTGCACCAGCTGTATCTTAAAAGGCTTAACGCCCAAATCCTTCCGCAAAATTTTCCACGTAGTGCTGTAACAAAGGCCTAACTGCTGGGAACGGCGCCGAATCGACATTTCGCGGTCTTCTGTCACACTAGCTGATACGGCCGCAATATTTTATTCACTACGCACAGTACGTAAACGTGTTGGTGGTTTAATGTCCAACAAAGTAATTTTGGTGCGAAATTTGGTCACAATCTTCCGAATAGACTGCTCAGAAGGTCGAGAATGCCGACCATAAAATGGAAGCAGCGCGCGATGAACATTTCGAACCGAGCACGAATTTTGATAGTAAAATTCAATAATTTGCAAGCGTTGTTCATTTGTAAGACGATCCATGGTTAAATTGCAAACCAAACTGAAGCTGTTTGACAGTGACACAAGGTACTAAACACACGTCAGCTGTCAAAACCAGTGTTGCCAAAACCAAACCAGCTAAAAAATCACCCTTTATATATTATTCATGTTGTGAGTTTTATAAGAGTCGGTAAGCATCGACCATAATTCGCGTCTTAGAAGGGTACGACAGCATCTAACTGATGAGTCCAACTGTCGTACCAGGGCGAAACGCAATTTTTGGAGTTGAGGTCACTTGAACTTATAAATTGAAATATTCCAAATGAAGTTAATATGATTAATTTTTTTTTATTTCATTCATTAAGGGCTTGTTTTACAATATATCTGATTAAAGTTCATGATTAGTTACTTGACGAATAAATATCGGAACAGGGTTAAAGTCCACAAACCAAATAAAATTACTTTTGCAATTATAAATTCTTTCTTATTCTTCTATTTCTTCTAACTTAGTGCCGTGCAATTCGGGTTGCAATTAAAAGACCTTAGGTCTTACAGGCATATTTAGTTAAAATTATTATTATATTATTATAAACCTATTCAAGTTGTCAAAAGACAATTTGTTAGTTATTCTCTTGTGAAGGTCAGGGTCATACCCTGTGTCAATATTTAATGTGTCAAGTATAACTAATCAGAACTTACTCACCCATTATGAAACAGACCCTTAGCCTAGTAGATACTCAGTTCGAAATGAAAACAAAAAAAAATTGATACAAAAGTGAGGCCAAGTTCACTGGTATTAAATTCACAACAGGAAGTGTTAAGTTTAGGGTAGTATTATGTGAGCATGGCTGTATATGTGCAACACGGTAATATATTGTTCATATTAATATATCGCACTCTTAGAATGAAAGTGACCGAACTCAAAAGTTCGGCATTTTTTTTTGCGACCTGGGTTTAGAGTTCATTTTGCATTTTAAGGGCAGTTTATGGAAAAATCAAAACTTACAAAAATTTTGAGTTAGGTCGCTTTCATTCTAAGGGTGCGATATATTAATATTAACAATATATCACCGTGTTGCACATATACAGCCAAATTAATAAAAAACGCTTATTCCATATTTATTCCACGAATTTACTAAGCCACGGAATAAGAGTTAAGCTATGAGTTAAAAAATTTCCTTGTATAAAACCAAAATGTTCGTGGAATAGTAAAGCGACGTTCACCAAAAATCCCTTAAGAAAATCTAATACAATAAATAAGATGCCTGTTTGGTAACTGGAAATTTAGTTTTTTTGTGTGTTTTCGTTGGGGTTTTGACAGCAAATTGTGATAATTTGTAAAAAAAAAAAAACAAAATACACCTAAGAATTATCTTGTTAATATATTTCTGTCAAAATTATTATCATTTTTCAATTGTTTGTGTTTTGTCTGTTTTGTTTTTATTTATTTAAATTGAATGTATATCTGATGAAAGCCATAACTTGCAAACCGACAGGAATATGTCCAACTCTTGGGTCCCCACTTCAGTGATCTTCAACAACAGCAATGAGTTTCCTCATATTTTCCTTGGAAAATCTATATTTCTTCCTGAAATCTTCTCCAGATAGTACTTCCATTAGATCATATCTATTTTTGTATATATTTCTTTTTCTGGAGTTTGATGGCTGATTGTCCAATAATTGGAAATGGATAAATCTATAGCATATATTATTATTTTTATTCAAAATTAAATTAGCAATCTTCACTTATTTTTTTAATTTCAGAATACATTTGGTTCTTATTCCTTCGCTAAACCGCACCTTCTTTAACTTGTTACACGTCACTTAGCAGACATTTTGTTTCATTCTTAACATTTTGCACTTGTCAATCGGAATAAGACCTTAGCTAACCCTTCGCTATTCCACGTTTATTAATTTGGCTGATACAATATACATACATAGAAATTACATTTTATACTGCAAAATTGTTAAAAAATCAATATACATATGTATTATGTTATTATTGAATTGATCAAACATATCTATGAAATTGTTTTGACACCAACGCGATGTACAACAACCGATTTCTTAAATTATCCTCAGTTTATGATACAAAAACTGTGAAAATTGTGGGGTAGTTTTTTTTTTAATAAAATAAGTTTTTACATATAAATTTTTTTTAAACATTTATAAGAAGAAAAAAAATGAGTAGGTACCTACGCGATTTTTTAGTATTTATTAATGCGGAAATAAAAAAAATAAATTTAAAAATCAAATCATCTAACCATTTTCGAAATGTCTATCGAATTTTCAAAAAATATCTAGATTTGATTTTTTTTTAATATAAAATTGTTTTTTTTTTTTTTTTGAAAATTTGATACGAAATATTTATCAAATCTTATTAGAAACTCTTGTGTAAAAAATTTAATTAAAATTGGTTCAACAAGTAATGGGATAGCGGAAAACCAAACAAAAATGTTCTATATGGGACATACAATTTTTAGTCGATAAATATATTTTTTTTTCCCCAAAAAAGTAGATTCCTGCGATACAAGCTGACATAAAAACTTTAATCAAAAACGTATAAGTCATTTTGAGAAAAATGAGATTTTCCTTACCGATTTGTAAGCACTTTTGTGTGATGTACCGTTATTTTTGGTTATGAATATAATTTGTATTTAAAATCTACTAGATAATGTTACAAAACTGCTGAATGCCAAATTTGATAAAAATCGATCAAGTCTATTTCGAATTATTAAGTTCTCAATAAAAAATAACAAAAATTTTTGTTAATTTCATTAAAACTTCTTGATTTGATATTGGAGATTTTCAACGTGCTTTTTCATGAAATAAATAAAAGATATTATTTTAAATAACTTAAAAACACTTATTCTATTTTTTATTTAATTATTAATTTATTTATTATTTATATAACTAAAACTTACTGATGATGGAAGCATAGATTCCGAAATGCATTTAAGAAAATAAAAATAAATAAAATAAGTGTTTTTAAGTTATTTAAAATAATATCTTTTATTTAAAACTTCTTCATAAAAAATTAATCAAAATCGGTTGAACCGTTTTTGAGTAAATCAAAAAAAAAATGGTTCTGTGGGAGATACCATTTTATAGCGTTTTTCGAAATTGTTGTTTTATAAAATGACAGTCTTTTTTTTTTTTTTATTGTGAGGCACGAAAAATAATATTTTCATTAATCGCCTAAATAATGTGTACGATAAATAGCTAACAAAAATGAAAAAAAAAAACGTATCGGGGAAATGCCCAAAAACCACTAGGTATACCAACTTTTAAGAACATTGACCCACCCGTTTAGGCTGCAGCTGAAAAGACAAACAGACAGACAGATAGAATTGCGAGACCTACTTTTTTCGGATTCGCTATAATTATTGTAACGTCAACAGGCTTGTAAAAGAATGCATTCTTTATAATAATTTATTATAAATTTAATTAAAAAATTGAATTCATTGACTTCCCTTTGAGACTTCAGAGTTCAAATTATGCAATCATTATTCACTTGAATCAAAAAGATTGCAGTCATTAATTATTTCCCATGTTCAGGAATGAATGAATGCAAAAGAATGCAAAGAATGATTGAATTCCCAAAAGATTGCATTCAATTGATTGCTCTAAATTGAATCCAGAGAAGAATAATATAATAAAAAGTGAGGATTTATCAAGTTACTGTAAAAGTTTAAGTAACTATTTTGTTATTTTAACTTTAGTAAAATGTTAAGAGATAGTAAGTTGCTAAAACCGTTCAAAATTAGCAAAATCTTCTTATTAACTTATATACCTATATTAACTTACTAAAAAGGCTGAAATATTTTACTAAATCGTTTAAAATTTTGCGCCTGTGCCAACAAGTATAATTGTCTAGTTCACGCTTAAATCGCATTCTACAAAATGTCCCTTACTTCGAAAAAAGACTTGAGCAGTTTTATGGGCTCTGGAGGGTGCCAATTGACTAACATGTTATTATTTAAAACCATATTATGTATCTAAAGTTGAATTCCAAATGTTGTACGAATAAAATTAAACGAATTTTCTCATTCAATCGTACTGTGAGTAACACTCCAATTCAATCAATGCGTGTGTCGTACGTACTCCACTCTTACACCCACCTTGAAAAAAAAAAACAGTAAAACAATCGTGTGCATGTTTTAATAATGAGAGTAAGTGCCTACGACGAAAATTTTATTTCTTGTATCTATAGCCAACCATACATATTATATATTGTCCTACATTTCTGTCAAATTTTGTGGGAATTTTTTTATTTACTTACCTACTCTTCGGGTTATTGAAATAAAAATGACTTTGTTTTTTTTAACCTTTTTTATTTCTTTTCTTTTTTTTATTTATTCGGGTTTAATTGGTATTTTTTTTTTTGTCAATTTTCAGTTGTCAAGGATTTTGTTTTTTTTTTTTGTATTTCGAGTTTGGATTCACTCATTTCCACTTAGAAAAAACTTTGTTGAAGGACAACACCAGTAAAAAAGACCCACACAGTTTAGAATAAAAGGCTCACAGGAAGAATTCCTCTTTTTTGCCAAAACAATGTGAGAGGTTGAGGACTACTTGCTGCATTTGAGGGAAGATATCTATGTACATATGTATGTTTATTTATGTAGGTCTGAAAATATAAAAAAAATCATATTTCGCTGGGGAGAGATCTTAAAAGTATAAAAGAATCAATGTTTATCTTGATGAAATAGAATTTGCTTTTAAATAATTATCAAAGGGCACGGTAGTGCCCAGCCAAGTTCTGGCACTATACCCCTTTTACAGGAACAAACTCAGGCGATTTTCGACCCCCCTCTAACTTCATTCCCAATAAAGTCGGGAACTTCAAATTCGGAATGTTTAGTAGCCTAGCTAAGCACAAGCACCACACTAAATTTAAACTTCTTAGCTTAGGTGGTTCCCGAGATATATATAAGACGTCAAAAATCGTGAAAACCGTAACTGACTGATTGACTCACTCACTGACAGATTATCAAAACTATGGAGCACTTCCCGACACCGCAGAATCTTGTTATTTCGCACAACGGAAGGTCTTGTTGTGCATATAAAGGAAAACAAAATTTGAAGTTTTCCATTCAGGGGGCGTGGCATCCGCCCACTTTCTCAGAATTATTATCAATTACATCGAACACTTCCGATTGCTGTAGAATGATGAAATATGGCAGAAAGTTTGGGCTTCAAGTGCATATACAAAAGAAAAAATTTAATATTTGATGTTTTCCATTCAGAGGGCGTAGTATCCGCCTACTTTCTCAGAATTTCAATCAATTAAATGGAGCACTTCCGATTGCTGTAAATTGATAAAATTGGGAAGAGCGGTTGGGCTTAAAATGCATACAGAGAAAAAAATAGAATACTTGAGGTTTTCTCTTCAGGGGGCGTGGTATGCACCCACTTTCACAGAAATTTTTATCAATTTTATAAAGCACTTCTGATTGTTGTAGAATGATATTAAGGTAGGTATCTTTTTGAGGTATTACCTGACAACAAATAAATATCTTTGGAAAAAGGAATGATATCACAACAAAAACATAAATGTTAAAAAGTAGCCAAGTTCTTCTATACAAAAATATTTATGTGTAACAACTCAGCCGTGAAAACTAGTGAGATCTAAAAGTATGCCAAGTTCTATCTTTATGAAAGTTTAATATCAATTATGCAAAACTTTTAAACTATGATAAATAGAGAAATTAACATATTTTGTTGGAAATTAAATTTGTTATTTTTCTAAATAGGCGAGAAACACAAGACAAGAAACTATAAAGCTCGGAATATTTTCTCGACGGAAATTCTCATTCGTACGTATACAAGGCAAGTCATAAAAATTATTTCACGTCTGCCATCAGTAGACCCAAAGGCGGCAATGATAAATAAAAACTTATTTAAGAATTATAAAATAACAATCTGCTGAGCTTAGTTGCTTCATTCACTTTAAAAATGAGCTTAATTTGAATTTAACATACATAGTTTCAATTTAAATTATTTTATCAATCAAAATCATCTAAGACAGTCAGATAGAGATATAGATAATCATCTAAGGAAAACGAAGTTTATCACATCCATTATTAGATATTCAAACGACTCGTCACGATAATGATTAATAAAATGATAAATGACAGTGAACAGTCCTTTCTAAGCAGCGTACAATGTACATCTTCATAACGGAATTTTTGCAATTAATGTAATTGCACCCGCGTTCACATTATAATAAATTGTATATCTTACCTAATATGGTAAGCAAAAAATTAATAGCTAAACAATTTTAATTTTTTATTATTATCTAGAACAAAGCAACAAGAGGAAGGAATTTAAATTTGAATGAAAAATTACTCACAATAATTGGGTACACAATGCACACGTTTATACATATGTATTTAAATTTCAATTTAATTTAATTTTGTTAATTGTGACTCAGATTAATGTTTATTTTTATAAATCTATAAAAAAAGTTATTTTTTTTAAATGCTTTTCCACCTACGAATGATCGCTAATTGCATTATTGTTTTGTTAATAAATTCATTGGCAGCAGGCACATATAAAATAAAAATTATATCTATTCATAAAATATGCAGATCTAATTGGGGAACTGATCAAATGTTTTCAGTGAGGTGTTTTTGTTTATTTATAACAAAGGTAGTAAATAAAAATAAAGAATTTTTTTTATTATTATTTTAATAAGAATTTAAATGACAATTTATTTGACATTTCAATATTTGTATGGCCTATCGATCGGCAATTCAGAAGAACTATCCGATCTGGAATGTCAATAAACACACAAAAATAGATTCAATTGATTCTGAAGATTTTTTTTATCGTTGCATTTATGAAAAATTACAGCATATGCCAATTGTATAACTATTGATAAATATGTCAGATATAAATACATAGATTCATTGTGATTACAAACGGGAAAATACTATTTATACCTTTCCGATAAAAAACCTATTATGAACCAAATACGTGACAAATTCAGCCTATAAGTGGTTAATAAATGAAAAAGTTATTAATTTACGTAAAGAAGTTTGGTTTGATCCTCCTAATGAACCAATTATAATTGATAATAAAATACATCAAAACCGAATGGAAAGGATGAGTGTGAAACGACTCTACGCTGACGTTTCACTATTTATATACAAACTTGACAGGACACAATTTTAAATGTCAAAAACTATAATTTCCGTGACAAAATATGAAATAATGGTACACTTGGTCGTATACTTACTTTTCTGGGTATGCATTTTTTAAAGGTTATGTAAGTGTTTGTGCATTCGCATATAATACGCAAAAATCAATTATGGGTATACTGGTAAGTTTGGCAATATTAAACAAACAAACTTCCGCCACAGCTAACTATATTCGATTTTAACAACGTGAGTATTCCAAGTCTTTTAAAAGAGCAAGAAAACGATGAAGAGCTCATGTCACTTTTAAAACTTCCAAAATCATCTTTCAAATTAGAAAAAGTAAATATTCCGATAAACGACGTCGAAATATGGTGTGAAACGTCCACTGGAAAAACTCGTCCGTACGTACCAGAAATTTTTCGACGAACAGTTTTTGACAACCATCACAAACTGTCTCATTCAGGTTCAAAAGCAATGCGTTAAATAATTACTGCAAAATACTTTTGGCCTAAAATGAATAGTGATGTTAATAGATGGACAAGAAGTTGCATCTTGTGTCAAAAATCGAAAATTTCCAGGCATACTACTTCAAAACACGGAATTTTTCCAGTTCCAGAAGGTCGATTTTCACATATATCCATATGGATTTGGTTGGTCCTTTAGCACCATCTCAAGGTTTCACGTATTTACTCACTATCAAAGATCTTTTTTCCTCCTGGCCAGAGGCCATTCCGCTTAAAAACACGAACGCTTCTACCGTTGTGTCCGCTTTTGTACAAAACTGGGTTTCCAGATTTGGAGTTCCTCAAACGATCACGACTGATCAAGGAACTCAATTCGAGTCAAGTCTATTCAAAGAAATTTCCGAAACTCTCGGTACAAAACGGATCAGAACTACAACGTACCACCCTCAAGCCAATGGATCAGTAGAACGGTTTCACCGACAGCTTAAAGAATCTCTTTGCGCTCACGATGACAAACAAAATTGGTATTCAAACTTACCTTGGACTCTTCTAGGTATTCGTTCCACGATAATTGATGACATTAATGTAACGCCTGCACAATTATTGTACGGACAAAACTTACGATTACTTGCAGAACTTATCGAACCCAAACCGTTAAATCCGACTCAAGCCATCTCGCAAACTCTTCCATGCTCTAGTAGAAATCGCGAACAAAAATACATATTTGTACCAAACGATTTAAAAACTTGCAAATACGTGTTTGTTCGGGAGGAGGTGAACCGTGGAAGTCTTAATCCACCGTACAAAGGCCCATTCGAACTAATTAAACGATTCGAAAAAACGTTTTCAGTGCTCATAGATGATAAGGAGCATATAATATCTATCGATCGACTTAAACCAGCCTTTTACACAAAAGATAACGATTCAAAACCAAAATCAAAACAAGTAACTTTCAATTTGCATAAAAATTTTTCAAAGAATGTTTATTTCAGATTTTTTTTTTATTTTCTAAAAAAAAAAATGAATTAAAAAAAATCAAACATTTTGTAAGGTCTTCTACCTCAACTCACTGTACAAGAAATGTACAAAAATTATGAAATAAAAAAATAAAAAAAGTAAAATTTTAATCAATTATCTAATTTTGTACTAAAATTAAACTATTAATACGTAATTATTAAGATTAAATATGTAAAACTGCACTGTATAAAATTTTTAATCTAATTGCCACAGTCTTCTTCATTGCAACTTAAAATCCAAATAATTCAAACAGAACTTTTGTACGGCGGAGAGTGATGTAGCGTGTCTACACGTAAGCTTATAACCAACGTATAAACGCGTTACATACTTACCTACCATTCCAATCACAGCTTCACTTCGAATTGTACTAAAATCACAGTTTCACTTTGAACTGTACGAAAATAATTTTGTTGCGAACTGTATGTACATAAAAGTTCCTTTGACGTTCGCCATATTATTTCTTCCATTACTTTTCTGAACGTGATTAAACGTGGCTGTGGCAAGCACTTAACTTTTGTAAACTAGAATTTGGCCAATTTTGTAAAATAAATTTAAAAAACTTAATTTATAATTAAAACGTAATAAATTAGCTTAAGAATAAAACTAAGTGTTTTTACTTAAAAATTAGCATTGTGCCTATAATTAAGGGCACATATACTTACCAAGGTTCGAAGAGCAATAAACTATGATTCGTTCCCTCGTAAGAAATTCAAAAGGGAATTTTATTTTTGATTTGATCGTGAATCTTATTTTTTGGTTTCTTTAAAATAAAATTCGCGATCGAATCAAATCTGTTAAGGATCTATAATATATATGGTTCGTTCCCGAATTTATCACGTCGTATCAACTATTGAAGATTCATTCACGAACCGTTCAAATAAGAAAATAAATGTCGGTGATTTGTTTTGTTCGAAATTATTGACTTTTCTCAAAACTTGTCACTTTTTTCAAAATTTTGAAAATGTAGAATTTTTGATTTTTGTCATAATTTTTGTTATTTAAAATTCAAAATCTTCTGTACCTACAAAAAAAAAAAAAATAAAAAATTGGTGGTATAGTTAAGTTAGGCAAAGTAAGAGCCAATCAAAGGAAAACAGAATTAAAATTATAAAAACCGTTATAAGTCGAAAACGAAGCGAAAACGAGAAAATTATCTCTTAAGTTTTTCGACTTGAAATTACCTCAGGGACTCATGGTTTTCTTCTGTGGCATTGATTTCGGGACACCCTGTATAATTATATATAGTTCAGTTTTGTTTTTGGTCTTATAAGATCCAGCATTATAAAATTATGCTAAAGTTGTATAAAAATTATTTTCTCAATTCTAAGAACTCAGAACTTTCACCGTAGAATTATTTTCATGTACTCATTTTTGATTCTGCGTTCTTACGGTAGGCAAATTTTTTTTTATTTTGAGGTTATGAATTCTTGTTGAAAGCATACTATTTTACCTGTTTATATATTTATATCATATCTACATACCTATACATATTTTTTCCTTCCCAAAAGAACATCAACTAGCTAGCTATTGAGAAGAATTTTTTGTTTTGTTTCTTTTTTTTCTGTAAAAAGTTCAAATACCTCAAATTCATTTGCATAGGCCTGATGGATTCGTTGATACAGACGAAGTAAGAATTGATTTCTCAATAAGAATATTTAACTTGCATTACTTTTTATTTTGGAAAAAATTATGCATGCGATGACCTCCAGCAAGGAATAATAATAATAAACTCATGGAATTGTTGCAATTTGCAATCGCAACTGACCATGCTACATATGTAGGTACATACACATTCAAATTAAGTCAAATAAAATAAAAAAAAAACAAAAAGACATTAATTTTTCAATTCTCAAGTACCAATGCACGAATATTGTTCAGTTTTGATGTCTCTGATTCTATTTATAATTTTGACATATTCTTACAATGAAATCAAGTCAAGGCAAGACAATTACAAGGAAATGAGTGAATATGCTTTATGAGTTTTTATTTCGGGACTTGATGTCTATACTCGTGAGATTTCAAGAATATATATTATATATAATATATGAAAACGTCAAAATGTAAGAGAGAATTTAGAAACTCAACAAAAATATTTTCAAAAAGAGTTAGAACGTATAAAAATTCATAGCTCAAAGCCCTGGTAGGTAGAGCTTAAACTTTGTTTATTGATATTTCAATTTATTTATATATCAATAAAGTTATAATAATAATAATAATAAAAATTCAAAAATAAAAAATCAGTGTCAGCACCATGTCTTCGAGATTTAGTACTTTTTAACTTTTTTTTGTTCCTTAAAAGTTGTAGTAAAATGCTCTTACAGTTTTAATACCATGACTATTTAAAGACAAATAAAATAAAAAAAAAAAATTAATTTTCAATGACTTTTAATTTTAGCAAAATTCTTATTTAAAAAATCACAGTTGGCAGAGAATCACCCATATAGATATGTATTACACATTTGTATGTAGGTATAGATATAATAGAAACGTTATATTCTCTATATATATAAAATATAGAAGGGTGGGACGAAAAACCAATTTTTTTTGAAGTCGTTATTCCGTGAAGTGAAAGCTTAAAATGGTTAAGAGAAGAAATTTTACTCAAATTAGGTAAACTTTATATAAATTTTGTGGTGTTGTCTCCATGTTGTATGGTTTATGAAAATAAAGATAAACGTAAAACAAAATTTTTGTATAAACACAATTTTTATTTTTATTTTATTTTAGTTATAAAGGGTGATTTTTTAAGAGGTTTAGAACTTTTTTTTAAAAAAAAACACAAAAAATTCGAAAAAATGAATGAAATATTTATTTGAATCGATAGTTTGACCCTTGCAATTTAATGTTTAAAGATAATTTCATGCAAATGTTGACCGCGGCTGCGTCTCAGGTAGCCCATCCGCTGAGTCCAATTTTGGCATACTCTTTCACACATATCGGCCGGTATCTCACGAATGAATGCATGGATGTTGGCTTCCAGTGCGTCAATCGAAGCGGGCTTGTCCCTATAGACATTAGCCTTGACATACCCCCACAAAAAATAGTCTAATGGTGTCAAATCGCACGATCTAGGCGGCCAATTGACCGGCCCGAAACGTGAAATTAACTGTTCACCAAACTCGCCTCGCAATTGCGCCATTGTTTCGCGTGCTGTGTGGCATGTGGCACCGTCTTGTTGAAACCACATATCATGCAAGTCAAGAACTTCCATTTCGGGCAGAAAAAAGTTTGTTATCATCGCTCGGTAGCGTTCACCATTGACAGTAACGCTGCGATTCGCATCATCTTTGAAGAAATATGGCCCAATAATGCCGCCGGCCCATAAACCGCACCAAACAGTGGCTTTTTCGGGATGCATTGGTAGCTGTTGCAATGCTTCTGGCTGATCTTCACTCCAAATGCGGCAATTGTGCTTATTTACGTACCCATTCATCCAAAAATGAGCCTCATCGCTGAACACAATTTTTCGATAAAAAAGCGGATCCTCGGCCAGCTTTCCAAGAGCCCATTCACCAAAAATTCGGCGTTGTGGTAGGTCGGCTGGCTTTAGTTCTTGCACCAGCTGTATCTTAAAAGGCTTTACGCCCAAATCCTTCCGCAAAATTTTCCACGTAGTGCTGTAACAAAGGCCTAACTGCTGGGAACGGCGCCGAATCGACATTTCGCGGTCTTCTGTCACACTAGCTGATACGGCCGCAATATTTTCTTCACTACGCACAGTACGTAAACGTGTTGGTGGTTTAATTTCCAACAAAGTAAATTTGGTGCGAAATTTGGTCACAATCTTCCGAATAGACTGCTCAGAAGGTCGAGAATGCCGACCATAAAATGGAAGCAGCGCGCGATGAACATTTCGAACCGAGCACGAATTTTGATAGTAAAATTCAATAATTTGCAAGCGTTGTTCATTTGTAAGACGATCCATGGTTAAATTGCAAACTAAACTGAAGCTGTTTGACAGTGACACAAGGTACTAAACACACGTCAGCTGTCAAAACCAGTGTTGCCAAAACCAAACCAGCTAAAAAATCACTTTATTTTATTTATTATTAACTTTAATAATTTGAAATTTGAAATTTAATTTTATGTTTTCTCGAAGATTAAAAATTCATCATCGGGCGTAGATGCAGTTGTCGTCAACAAATAAAAAATGTTTTTATACAAAAATTTTGTTTTTACGTTTATCTTTATTTTCATAAACTTTATATTTTTACGATTATTTTGTCTCTGACTTAATTATGGGTACTCGGCTCTTAGTCGAAAATTTAGTGATTTAAAAAAAATAAAATGCATGACTGGGTCGCGCACGAACTTGTTCTTATAGGTGCACACTGGGGTTTTTATAAGTCTGAAATATTTTAAAAACTATTTCTCTGATTAAATAAATAAATTAGTTATGGGAAAGATCCTATATTTTGTGCCTCCCAAAAATTTAGTGTCGTTAAAGGTTGTTTATGTGAGTACATAAATATGAGCAGTTTAGCAAAGTGTTGCACATATGTACATATATGCATGGAACTTACAGTTTATATACTGAAAAAATGTAATATAAATAGAAATAAATTAATTAAACAACCTCTGAAATTGATTTGGCACCAACGCGATGTATACCATCTGACTTTTCTTAAACAAATTTCAATTAAAGAAAAAAATTTTTTTTTAAATCGAGCTGTTTTTTTTAATAATTTTTTATTTATAAAATTTTTAAATATTTTTAAGAAAAAAAATTGTTACGAAATTTCTTAGCGTGTATTAATGGGGAGTTAAAAAAATTATTTATAAATTTTGAAAAAAAAAATTATTTAAACATTTTCAAAATATCGAATTTTCAAAAAAAAAATTTGAATTTTTTTTTTTTAAATCCAAATAAATTTTTTTTGAAAATTTTGATATGCAATATAACTCAAACTTATTAGAAGTTCCAACAAATTTTATTAATATGGTAGTTAGTTCTAAAATAAGTTCACTTAAAAATTTTAATCAAACCCGTATGATCCGTTTTTGAAAAAAAATGAGATTTTCTGCACCGGTTTTTAAACACTTGTACGGGAGGTACCGTTATTTATGGTTATTAAAATAATATAATATATTTAAAATCTGCTAGATAATCTTAAAAAACAACTGGAAGGAAATTTAAATAAAAATCGATCAAGTGGTTTTCGAATTACATATTAAGTTCTCAAAAAAAAATTTTTTTTACTTTTTTTTAATCCCACAAAAAAAAAAAGAAAGTTTTTTGAAAATGTTGGTATAAAATTCTTTCAAAACTTTTTGAAACATTCTCAATACAAAAATTGATCAAAATCAGTTGAACCGTTTTTGAGAAAATCGAAAATCAAAAAATAGTTCTATAGAAGGTCCCATTTATAACCATTTTTTGGAAATTTTTTTTTTATAAAATGGTAGTCTATTTGTAAACAAAATTACTAATTAATTATTTTAAAAAAAAAGTTGTAGGCACGTTTTTGAGAAAAATAAAATTTTCATTTTTTGATAAAAAAATTATTGTACGGCAGCTACTTAGTCCTAAAAAAAAAATTAAAAAAAAAAACGTGTCGGGAGAATTCCCAAAAAAGCCAAGGTACCAAGTTTAAAGAAAATCGACCCATCCGTTTAGGCTGCAGCCGAAAGGACAGGACAGACAGACAAAATTGCGAGACCTACTTTTTTTGACTTCGTAACGTCAAGATTGATCAAAATCTGAAGTTCGATTTTTTTACAAATATGTACATAGATAACTTGCCATACAGATCCTATATAATGTATGTACATTTGTAGGTATATATCGCAAGTAAAAGAGAATGTTAGAAATCAGTTAAGTTCTTCAGTTCGCGTACTAAATCTCTCAAATATAACAAATTCTTGAGTCTGTCGTAACCCTCGCTTCAAAAATCCCGAAACTCCCCTTATTTACTAATCTCAACCTCCGCCCCCCCCCCCCTCATGCCTATTTAAAAATTGAAGACGCTAATTTAAAAATTATCATAACAATTTTTTTCACAGACCCCAGCAAACTTTTAGAACATGTAGGCGATAGGAAGACACATTAACTGATTTTCGTTCTTTAGATTACAATTTGACCCGAACCAAATTCTTCAAGGACTATCAAGAGAACATCATAATAGATAATTTTAGTCAATCAAGATATGAAAACACCATGTTTATAAAAACTTTATATAACGTCGATGACGAATCGAATTCCTTTGTTTCATTGAAACTAGATAACACAGACCGACGATTATGTTCACCCGAACTCTGAGAAGTAATATCCAAATCCTTATATCTGAACTTGTCTAATGAACCTATTTTGGAGTGGTTAGGTTAGGTTAGGTTTAGGTGGTTGTCAAGCAGAACGCTGGACACACTTAGACCATTGGTTGGCCCATTGTGATACCACAGGAATCTAGGAAACTATCTTCCTACTCGTTGAACCATTTAGAGCTTCTTACGAAGCGAGCGAGACTATTAATGTCATGACTTGCCAGATCACTAGGATCATTGTAGTAAAATTCTCCTAAGTGGAGCCTACGTCGTTGAGATAGAGCAGGGCATGTACAGAGAAGGTGAGAAATCGATTCTTCCTCTTCTTCGTCCATACAACTCCTGCAGAAGTCGTTAGACAATACACCAAGCCTTGTTGCATGCTTGCCTATTAGACAGTGTCCAGTAATGACACCTATGACAGAGCTAATGTGCAGTCTGCTTAGAGGTAACAAGTTCCTAGAGCGCTTCAGATCCAGCACAGGCCAGATCTGTTTTGTGGCCTGACATGTGGCAATATTACTCCACCTAAGGTTTGTTCTCTCTATTGCATCTTGCTTTAGCAAAGGTTTACAGGTAGCGATGGGTATACCAATATTTGTCCGATTTGACGGTATAGGTAGTAAAGTTCCACTTTTGGCGAGTTTGTCTGCTTTGCAATTGCCTGGAATGTCCCTATATGACCCGGCACCCAGCAAAGGTGAATGTTAAATTGCTGTGCCATCTCCAAGAGAGATGATCGGCAATTAAGGGCAGTTTTTGAATTTGTAGAGACAGAATCCAGAGATTTAATGGCTGCTTGGCTATCCGAGAAAATACGGATATCTGTAGTTGATATCACGTTTTCTTTGAGCCAAGACAGGACTTCCTTTATCGCCAAAAGTTCCGCCTGGAACACGCTACAGTGATTGGGAAGACGGAAGGAGAGACTTAGTTTCAGCCTATCTGAGTATACACCTCCACCAACCCCGTCCTCAGTTTTAGAACCGTCAGTATAGAAGTGGATCGATTCATCTTCCAGGAAGGTCAGGTCCTCCCAGAGAGATCTGGAAGGAATGGTAACCTGAAAGTTTTTATGGAACTGTAGATGTGGGGTGGTGTAATCTGTGATACTTGGGAGTTCAGAATGATCGAGTGGCCAATATCATAGTTGGACCATTGTGAGGAGGCTTTAAGACGTATAGCTGTGCTTGCCACCGTTTGTTTGCAAAATATATCGAGAGGTGTGAGATGGAACAGAATATCCAATGCAGCGGCAGGGGTCGTACGGAGTACTCCACCCATGCATCGACAAGCTGACAGTTGGACCTTGCTTAGTTTGCCAACATTTGTTGTTTTATCTAGAGCGGTCCACCATACTGACACACCGTATGTTAAGATCGGTCTTACTACCGTGGTACATGAGAAGAGTGCCACCGTGGCTTTTTTAATTCTTTCGTTTATATTAGGTTTCCAGCTTAACTTCTTGTCAAGAATAAGACCCAAATATTTTGCTTCATTCGAGAAAGTTAAAGGTACGCCTTTGATGGTAGGAGGGTCTATATGGGGAATTTTGTATTTCCTAGAAAAGAGGACAAGATCAGTTTTGTGAGGGTTGACACCCAGTCCACAGCGATCGGCCCAGTTTGTTAGCTTATTTAGCGCGTTTTGTAAGAGTTCACTCAAGGTATTGGGTTGTTTTCCTGATACGGCAATAGCAACGTCATCCGCATAAGCAATCACACTGTACCTCTCCTCCTCAAGGCATATCAGAAGTTCATTTTGGAGTGGATCTAACGTCCTTGTTGCCGAGCTATTCAAAGCGACAAAAGATGATTACTTAGGAGTATGTATATTATTATTAAGCTTAATGCAAGCAATTACTTAAAAACTAGAGAACAATTGAATACTTAAAACTAACTTAAAACTAAAGGGACAGTAAGAAGGAAATGGATGTATGCAGTATGCACCAACTCATCAGAAATATATATGGAAAAACAGAATTACTGTTATCTTCTAAAAATAAAATTAATTTAAATAATTTTAATTAACATAATTTATGTTTCCATATCGGTTAATGAATAAATTCCTTTGCGTCAATGCACTAACTGCAACAAATCAATAATTTCAATTTATGTTACCAAAATATATAGTCCAACCAAATATATTCCGGTTTTCATTCACTAAAACCAAAATCAAGGTTGAAGAGCGCGAGCCTGTCAGTTGCAGTCGTTTATTTTATTTTATTGACAAAAAAAAACTGTAATTTGAAAGTCCCGTATATAGTTAATGTTATAATTTAAAATAAAAAAAATTATACAAACTTTACCGTTTGCCTTGATTTTTATGGACGTGATGTTCCATTTGTATTTTTTATTTCTTTCCAATTGAATCCGGTTTCCATTTTTAAAACTAAATCACTGTTTTATTTTTAAACTTTATTTTTTTTGCCATCATAAAAATGAAAGAAAATAGAATTTCTGTTCCGATTAAACCAATTGAATTTTTGACAGTGATTATTTCGAAACATTATGATTATAGTCTAAGCTCCTTAGGTCAAAGTAACCCTTAATTTAGGTAAAAGGCTGTAAAAAGCTAATTTTTATCCATAATTCAACAAGTCTAATTAAATAGTGCCAAGTCTTCTACTTGGCTGGTGTACTTCAGTATAGTATATAGAATTTGTATTATTAAAAAAAAAAACTTCTTATACATAAACAATCCCAGGCCGATATTCGTCACGAAATGTATGTAACATGAAGTGAACTTAAAAAAATTGGGTATTTACAAGGCTCTCACTAGTCAAGTGATGAGTCCAAGTGAGATCCCCGAAACGAAACGCCAATTTTTGTTGGATTATGCGTCTGTTCAGACACTGTACATCAAATGAGTGTACCGATTTGCTTCAAATTTAGTGCAGAGCATTTTTATGTATTTCTCTAGTTGAGAAATAAGATTTTTTGTTTTACCTCACCTAGAATTATAGATGCCATACCATATACAATGATTTTTATCATTCTCTTGGAAACGGCTCAAATGAGGTTTTTTTTAAACACAATTGCTTTATTTTCGTACTATTCTCCAAATAAAACTTTGCAGTCCACCAACTTCTTAGCAGTGGCGGATCCAGGATTTGGTCATGGGGGGGTCCAACTACAATAGAAAACTTAAAGGCAAGTAAAACTTGTGTGAGATTTGTGCTACATTATTTATCTGCTTGAAGTTAGCACCGCCAATTTCTATTTTCAGAAAAAAAAAACACAAGCAAGCACAAACTAAGCTTAAAACAGCGCATGATGTATAACTTTTTAAAAAATCGTAATTTTGAAAAAAAAAATTGCAAATTTTCGAATTTAAAAAAATATTTACGGCACAATGGCAGCACAAGTTGAGCACAATACAGCGCAACTTTATTTTTGAAAATCGAAAATGGCGGTGCTAACCTCACGCTTCGCAATATTTATTTTTGGCCATAAAAGCTGTAAATATGCGAATCATTTTTTGAGCAAAATACAACACAACTTTGATTTTTTGAAAATCGTTATTTTGGAAAAAAAAAAATGATCCCTAAAATTTGCGAATTTAAAAAAAATATATACGGCACATGATAACACAAGTTGATTACAATACCTACAGCACAACTTTTTTGTTTGAAAATCGAAAATGATGGTGCTAATTTCACGCTAAGTTCCTTCGCAAAGTTACAAATAGTAAGCGATTTTAGAAATTTTATAAAAAGATGGGCTTTCTGGAATTAAGTAGGTTAAACGTGGACCAAATTTAGGTCGAAGAGAAATAAATATTTAATAAATAAATAAATTAATATAAGAATATTTGGTTCAAAGGCTCATGGGGGGGGGGGGGGTCCGGACCCGAAACCCCCCCCCGTGGATCCGCCACTGCTTCTTAGTATGTAGTTCGAGTAATATAGCATTGAAATAAAATGCATTACTGAGTTGCAAGAACTTGCTGTTATGAACTATCGTACTGTGGTTTTAAAGTCCTATTATTTTAAAAAACTATTAATCTGATATCATAATTTTCAAAATATCAGTACGCAATTTTTTGTTAAGTTCAGTTCATCATACATAGATTTCGTGACGAATATCTAGTTTGAACTATATCCAACAAGACTAGAATTCTTTATCATTAAATTGGAAGTTTTTGTTTTTTGCCCGGGGCCATTGCATTGTTTATATAAGAAGGTTTGTTTAATAATACTGAATAATTTCAGCCAAGATAGAAGACTTAGCACTAAGTGTGCGCAAAGTTACGAATAGTTTGACTGCTCCTATTATAAGAGATGACACGAGAACAATTCAACTACCTCAAAAATGAAAATTATTTTTTGAAAATTTAATTTTTTCCTTTTTTTTTTAAATTATTTTTTTTAAGTTCTAATAATTGTCTTCTACTTGGCTCATGTGTTTCAATAGATAGTATATGGAATTTGTCTTATAAAAAAAAACTTTCTTACATAACGATGATAGCAAAGTCGATAAAAATGGATCTCGAAATTATGTCTGTCTGTCCTTTCGGCTCCAGCCTAAGCAATTGGGTCGATTTTTTTTAAACTTGGTACATAACGTTTTAGGTTTTTTTTCCATTTTTTTTGGGACCAAAAATAACAGCCGCTGCCATACACATTTGTTTAGCAAAAAATGGAAATCGTATTTTTCTCAAAAACGTGCCATTTTTTTTATTTTCGATTTTCTCAAAAACGGTTCAACTGATTTTCATCAATTTTTTTTGTGGAGAATGTTTTAGAAAATCTGAAAAATACTACATTGATAAGTATACATTTTTAAAATCTTTGTTTTATTTTGAAAAAAGTTTCAAAATATTTTTTTGAAATCTTAATAATTCAAAAAAGAAAAAAATTATCTTTCGTTTAAAAATGGTATCTCTCATAGAACTAGTTTTTTGGTTTTCGATTATTTCATTATCTGTTTTACCGATTTTAATGAATTTTCTTTCTTTAAGATGTTTTCAAAATTTTATATGTACAAAATTTATTTTTTAAAAAAACCGCAGTTTTTTTGTTTAAACTATATAAAGTTTTCAGGTACATAAATGCACTAAGGAACCGATTTCTTTTCAAAAGGGGAAGACTGTTCTAGGCCTTCCGCCTTAGTAAATAATATAGGTACATTTCAATTTATAAGTTCAAAGTGACCTCAACTCCAAAAACTGCGTTTCGCCCAGGTACGACAGTTGGGCTCATCACTTAGATGTTTTCATACCCTTCTTAGACGCGAATTATAGTCGATGCAATTACCGACTCTTATAAAACTGACAGCATTAATATACTGTGAATTTTATATTTCTAAGGGAATTTGATTAAATTCAGATACTTACAGCCAAATTAATAAAAAACGCTTATTCCACCTTTATTCCACGAGTTAACTAAAGCAGGGAAAAAAGAGTTAAGCTATGGGTTAAAAATTTCCATGAATAAGACCAAAATGTTCGTGGAAATGTAAATTGACTTTTACCTTAAAAAAATCTACTACAATAAATAAGATGCCTGGGTAACTTGAAATTTTCCCCAAGTTTCGCAAACTTGGGTATTTTTCGTATGGGTTCTGACAGAAAATTATGATAATTTGTAAAAAAAAAAGCTCAAGTTACCAAACACACCTAGAAATTCTCTTGTTAATATATTTCTGTCAATATTTTTGCGTTGTGTCTGTTTTCTGTTTTGTTTTTATTTATTTAAATGGAATGTATCTTAGCACTTCCATTATAGATCATATACATGTATTTTTGTATATGTTTTCTTTTTATGGTGTTTGATGGCTGATTGTCCAGTAATTAGAATTAATGGTTTAAAAACTCGATAAATCTAGTAGACATTATTAATTTTATTCAAAGTTAAATTAGCAATCTTCACTTAGATATTTTTTTATTTCAGAATAACTTTGACATATCTGGTTCTTATTCCTTCGCTAAACCACCTTCTCCGGTGGTTTAACTTAGTACACGTCAATTTTTAGATATTTTCTTTTATTCATAACATTTTGCACTTAGTCCACGGAATAAGACCTAACCCTTCGCTGTTCCACGTTTATTAATTTTGCTGTTAGAAAAAGGAAAACGACAATCTTTGGGCTTTCTCGTCCATTAATAAAATTAGTTTCAAATGAAAAGCCTATATATAGGAAATGAGAAAACATTTTTAAAAATCGTTCTAGTGTGGTATAAAAAATTACATATTAAATTTTATAAACATTGAGAAAAGAATTGGTAAATATACCAACAAATTGTTAAATTAATGCCAAGTTAAAGAATCCATTTGAAAAAGAAAAAAATTACTTTGTAATGTTTTCTTTAAAAAATCTATAAATTTATTCTGTTTTTAAATATTGAAATGCAATATTTTTTAAACTAAGCTCTTTGTTTAAAAAAAAATATTTAAATCGGTTAAACAGAAAATCAAATATGTCGTCAGAGTCGTGTCAAAAAAAAATAAGATTTTTCAACGTCTGTTTTAAAGTAAGAATAATTTTTAAATTAAATTTTATCTGCTAGATAAAGTTAAAAAGGCGCTTGGTGTGAAGTAGGTACATGTCGTGCTTCCAATTTTATAAACAAACCAACTTATTTTTAATAGGTTTTGTTGAGAAAAAAACTTTACAACATTAGTTTTATGTAAGTTCTATTTTCTACATGACCGCTGCTGGGGTAAAATACTGTTCCAGTTTATGTAATTTTTTAACAAAATCTTTACTCCTCTTAGACAAAAAAAGAATTTTACAAGATACAATTCTACAAAAAAAAATTAATTTTTCTACAAAATATAGAAAGACCTGCTCCAAATTTATTAATAATTATAATATAAGTATAGTTATGTGTATATATGTACATTCTTTGGAAAGGCTAAGCAAATAAAATTAAAATATAAAATTCGTCACCAAAATTTAGCTCTGTTGGATTTATTTTTGTTTTTATGAAAGTCTTATTTTAAAGCTATCCATACCAAAATTCATTTTTGTCGATGTGGGAGCCTAATTTTACTTGGCTTTGAATAGGTACATATATATTCAGTGAAAACTCATACTTGCTGACAGTTCCATATAAGCGGACAATTCCCTTAAACGGACACATTTTTGGGAACAAACTTATTTTTCGAATTTCGCATACAAATTACTTTCATATAAACGGACATTTTTGCTTGCTCATTTTAAATAGAAAAAAAAGTAGGTATAGGAAAATTACGGCAATCAACAATTTAAGATTATTACACTAAGCGGTAGCAGTGGCGGATCCACGGGGGGGGTTTTCGGGTCCGGACCCCTTCCATGAGCATTGAAACCAAAAATTTTTGTATTAAGTTATTTATTTATTAAATATTTACTTCTCTTCGACCTAAATTTTGTGTTAATTACAGAAAGCCAATCTTTTTATAAAATTTCGACTTAAAATTTCTTCAAGTGTAATGAATACCTACCTCAAAAACTTCATTGTGCATCTTAGTGGAAAAAGGAGTGTACCTACTTACATTAGATTGCGTAGTAGTTTTATACGGTTTTCGCACCGAACCAAAATCTCGGATTTCGGCACAAGATTTCCAAATCTCGTTGAATCGTTCACACCACACATAATCTAGATTTTTTTTGAAATTTCAATCAAATTTTAGTGTTGATAGAAACTAAAAAAAAGAAGATTTCGCAGTAATCTACTAGATTACGAAATCTGAAAATGTATGGGAAATCTTGTTGATTTTAATGAGATTTGGTGATTTTTGATCGAAATCTCGATTTTGATTCGGTGTGTAAAGGCTATAAATGCCTATATGATGGAAACTTAGTTAAAGGCCTTACGGTATGTTAAATTTTGAAGACTTAGGCAATTTATCATATCTACCTCAGCAACATATTGAAGTACTATTCAATATTATAAAGGCAAAAAGAAGTTAGCACTACCATTTTCGATTTTGAAAAAGAAACTGTGCTGCATTGTGCTCAAATTGTGCTGCGATGTGCCGTAAATATTTTTGAAAATTTTGAGGATGAAATTTTTCCAAAACAAAATTTTTCTAAAAACTTAAAGTTGTGCTGAAAAAATGATATAGCCGAAGAGATACAAAAATCGCATATTTCTGACTTTCACGACCGAACGCAAATGATGCGAAGGAACTTAGCGTGAAATTAGCGCCGTCATTTTCGATTTTCAAAAAAAAAGTTTTGCTGTATTGTGCTCAATTTGTGCTACGATGTGCCGTAATGTATTTTTTAAATTCGCAAATTTGCAAATTTTAGTGATACCTAAATTTTAAATTCGCAAATTTGCAATTTTTTTTTAAAATCACGATTTAAAAAAAAATTATACTTGTGCTGTTTTAAGCTGCTGCTGTTTTTACTTGTTTTTTTTTTTTTTGAAAATCGAAAATGTCGGTGCTTTCTACACGCAACATAATGTAGCACAAAGCCCACGCAAGTTTTATTTTTCTTTAAGTTTTCTATTTGTAATTGGACCCCCCCCCCCCCCCATGACCAAATCCTGGATCCGCCACTGAGCGGTAGATTCACTCTCAGATTGAAATATTTTGAGTGATGTCATTTATTTTTTAATAATACAAATTTAATATTAAGTTAAAAACATTTTTTTTTCTATTTCTTTTCCTAAACCGGACAGTTCTTATAACCATATAAAAATTGGGTGACCATTAGTGTCCGCTTATTAGAGCTTTTACTGTATGTGATTTTGCTTATAAGCCATCACCTTAACCTTAACACAAGTAGTTTACATACTCAGCTATTTTATATAACCTTGAACCACAATGCCAAGTTCATGCTATCCACATCGATTTGTGCTTTTTATTTTTACCACATTCATTTCAGAACGAAAATCAAAGATTGATTTCAACCTATAATTATACCTATTTTATTTCATAAATTTTGTGGTCTCCATTTATGGGTGTTATTCGTTGACAGATTTATTTCTATGAATTATTATTGTGCAGATATTCCTTAGAAATAGAATACAGGTTATTTATTTCTGACATAATTAACAAGTAGGAAAGAGCAATGCAGCAAAAATAGAAATAAAAATGTGGGGAATTAAATTTGAAATTACAAAAGAACTCGCTATATCAAGATGAAAAACGGACCTTTGTTTGCTCATTACAGTTTTTGACTATCGTGCCCATTGCATAGTTAAATATTTGGTTAAAAACCTCAAAATGCATTTGATTCTTTTTCTGCTTTAATCCTTTTCCTTTTTCATCTCTTTGAAAAAACTACCAACCCTTTACCAGTAGGTATAGCATCGCAGCTAAATAAAAGTGTTCCCACGACCCTCATAACATCTTCTATTTATGAAGTCTCTTTGGCTGTTTATACCTCTTGAATTCTTTTATACCTTTTATCTCTTTTCATTTCATTTAAAATTCCTTTGCCATGGTGAGCAAATGAACATTGATACTTTCACTACTAAAAATAGTTGGATTTGGATCCCTTAAGGTCTGCATAAAAAAAAAAAAAAAAAAAAAAACACAGTACCGGCTTCTGACCTAACCAATATTCGTGCACTGGAATTCACACTATACCCCAACATGATATCCCGGGGCAAAAGGAGGATTGTTTTTGTAAATTTGCTTTTTCCGACACTTTCGCCGACTTTCGTTTGATGGAGCATGCTCTCTTCGCAACAAAGTGGATTGTATTTTTTTTTTTTTTTTGTGGAACGTAACTTCTCTTTCCCTCGTAACCTGCTAACCACCACACCCGCACTGTATTGAATCCTTTTTCGCCTTAACGGTGCAGTGCACGTGACTTTATATTGTGAAATACCTACCATGTCGCAGTCATGCGGTTCTGAGATATATTTACAGCTATACATATAACTACTCCACATGTCAAATGGGGGGTTATAACAAGATGCAACGGTTAGGTTGTGTGCAATGTTCGAACCAACATTGGCATTGGTTCGTCTCATATTTTTTATGCATAAAGGAAGAAGGATATACCATTTTCGGTAAGGAAAATATAAAAGACTCCTTTTGTGTTGATATTCGGGATGTTGAAGAAAAATGAATAATGAAACTTCAGTTGGATTTTCGCGTGTTGCCATTCAGTCGTAACTGTGACTGGTGTTGGGCATTTTTTTTTTTTTTTTTTTAAGTGAAATAAAATATCGTTCTACGTGTACCTACTTTAAAATTCAGGATTGGGATACAGTGTTAGTCGATATCCTCTTTTCACCGAAGATGTATCTTTCGGAAAATATTCAAATCGTGTCTCGTTAGAAATCAAAAAAAAATGAAATTGTTAAAAGTTAAATTATAAAATTTGTGAACGAAGTGAAAGTTAAAAAATTAAATATTTAAATAAAATATTATTTAATTTTAAAAGAATTTATCAAATCAAAGTTAATTAAAAATTTAAATAAAAAAAAACATCGTACCTATAGATACATTTATATACAGCTAATCTATTGTTGCATTATACATTTGCAAAACTGCAATAAATATCCCAACTTTATTTTTTTATTGATAATATTTTAATGATATGAAATTATTATGAAGTTTTTTGTGAAAAAAGTGTAGACGAGTTAATGACAAAAATTGTTGACAAAACATTCACTGGAAAACACATATAGGAATAGATACACCCTTCTTTTTTTAAACTATGATGGTAAGTGAATTGTGTAACTGTATGTTTTTATTTTCATTGTAAATATTGACATAAGGGCATTTCCGCCATTTTCGGTATTTAGAGAGATATGCCCATCCATCAGTAGCGCCACACTGGTGCCAGTGGGTATAGTGGCAGTTTAATTTAGCTATTGTGTATGAAACCTACATGAATATAGTGCGGATCAATTTACAGTATACCTTAGAGTCCTATGTCCTACTACACTATATGAATATGTAACCATCGGGATGGTAAACAATTACTCATTGTTAGATATTCTGAAATGGCTATACACAGTTTTTGCTACAATAACATTAATTTGAGCGATTGGGTATAATTTTAGGGGGAGACGTAGCGCCGCCCGTTTCGCTGCAAGAAAAAAGTGCGAAGTTTGCTTTTGTGGACATATGTATAAATTGAGGGAGCATTTAGTGGAAAATAAAAGTTATTTGTCTAGAGGTAGATTGTGTGTTCTTTATGGAAGAATCCCTTAATGAATATTGTACCTAAATTATGTATGTTAACTGATAGACACATTGTATAAACAAAAACAAATAAATATTTGTTTGGGGACAGTCACGTTGTGAATTTGGGTTAAATTCATAAGACTGTAGGTTTGGTGTGACTTGGTGATAAAGTACCTAAATGATATGTATCTGAGTGTGTGTGTGATTTTTTATTTGTTTTATTATTTTTTATGTGTCTGAATTTGAAATGAGAAAGTTTTTTTTTATGGATTAATACATAAATTTTGTTTGCTTTGTTTTAAATGATATGATCAGGAAAACTCACAAAAGACCACTTAACTAAAGGGTGTTTTTTTTAGACGTGTGGTTTTCAATCTGGCAGTACTTTGGAGTTGGTCTTTTTGACAGCTGTCATTTGATTTATGCTCAGTTTTGTTTGCCATTTTATAATGAATAGACTTGCTGACTTACAGACTTATACTTACCTATGAAATTTAAAATAAATTTAAATTAAATTAATTACATTATTGACCTAGAAATACCCAACCGAAAATACATAATTTTAGACCATTCACAATTTTAAATTATGCCTACCTTTGATATTTTGACACTGATAGATCTTGGTTGCTCTAAAAATTTACCGAAATTTCCAAAATTCGAAATGGATATACGCTTGAAAAAACGTTTGTAACGGGTGATTTTTTAAGAGGTTTAGAACTTTAAAAAAAAAAAAAACACAAAAAATTCGAAAAAATGAATGAAATATTTATTTGAATCGATAGTTTGAACCTTGTAATTTAATGTTTAAAGATAATTTCATGCAAATGTTGACCGCGGCTGCGTCTCAGGTAGCCCATCCGCTGAGTCCAATTTTGGCATACTCTTTCACACATATCGGCCGGTATCTCACGAATGAATGCATGGATGTTGGTTTCCAGTGCGTCAATCGAAGCGGGCTTGTCCCTATAGACATAAGCCTTGACATACCCCCACAAAAAATAGTCTAATGGTGTCAAATCGCACGATCTAGGCGGCCAATTGACCGGCCCGAAACGTGAAATTAACTGTTCACCAAACTCGCCTCGCAATTGCGCCATTGTTTCGCGTGCTGTGTGGCATGTGGGACCGTCTTGTTGAAACCACATATCATGCAAGTCAAGAACTTCCATTTCGGGCAAAAAAAAGTTTGTTATCATCGCTCGGTAGCGTTCACCATTGACAGTAACGCTGCGATTCGCATCATCTTTGAAGAAATATGGCCCAATTATGCCACCGGCCCATAAACCGCACCAAACAGTGGCTTTTTCGGGATGCATTGGTAGCTGTTGCAATGCTTCTGGCTGATCTTCACTCCAAATGCGGCAATTGTGCTTATTTACGTACCCATTCAACCAAAAATGAGCCTCATCGCTGAACACAATGAACATTTCGAACCGAGCACGAATTTTGATAGTAAAATTCAATAATTTGCAAGCGTTGTTCATTTGTAAGACGATCCATGGTTAAATTGCAAACCAAACTGAAGCTTTTTGACAGTGACACAAGGTACTAAACACACGTCAGCTGTCAAAACCAGTGTTGCCAAAACCAAACCAGCTAAAAAATCACCCGTTACTTTTAAAGTGGATGCAAGTGTTGCGAAAATAGCGCACATTTTTTTAATAAAAATATCTGTCGAAATAATGCACAAACTGTAGCTGCTGGTACCGACGGAAATTTGTGAAGAAATTTCGAGAGATTGGTTTGCTGATTGTTATCCGAATATATATTCTAATGTTACCGTGTGTCCTGTCGCTAAACGGAGAATATTTCAGTTATTTTCGAAAGTTTGTGGTGGCATTTTCACTCTAAGATGAAGATGGGCATGGTTGAAATGGTATACAGTCAAATGGGAGCGCTATCGAAGCTTCTTCTTAAGGCCATAAATTAAGAATAAGCCCTTTGTTTATTTTAGATTATTTTGCTAAATTAAGACTACAAAGTCAAAAAAAAAAAAATAAATTACAATCCTTTCACAATGCCTGAGTAAAGTTCTGATTAGTTACTTGACACATGACACGGGTGTCCGGGACCTGGTTTGAAATATTTTAGGGTGTGGTTCTTGGGTATATTCTAAGAAAAAAATCGTTCTACAGTAACTATCTATCTCCAATTTTCACATCATTTATCGTGGATTTAAAAAAATGCTTACTTTGGTGTACTCTGACCCATGTTAACAAAAATTTCTCTGTTAATTCTTGTGATAGAAACATCGTTTAGTATTTTATTTTTAGAATACTAGCCTTTAAAACTGCGTTCAAATAAAGTTAATATCTTGTCTCAGTCTTAAGATATCATTTTTCATTTCATTTTTTCTGGCCATGGTATAATTTTTTGATTTTGAGGTCGATTTTCTGGAGAAAATGCCTTATAAACACAAAATTTTACTATTTCGTTCTTGTAAACGTATGAACTCCTTTCACCCACCCTAAAATTGTTAGCGGCGGTCATATCGATGGAGACTTTAGACAGTTTTTTGAGGACGCCGTAAGGAGGCTTTATACCAAAATACAGCTTTCCGGCGATTATTTTCTAATTGGCCAAGTTTTGATGGCTTTATTGACGGGACTACAACAGCAGTGAACAAAAATTGTAACAAAGATAAACAAAGGAAACCTATAGCTTCCTATAGTCAAATCTAATACATATTTGCTATTAAGTACGGTAATTTTGACAATAAAAAAAAAATAAAATTATTGCCGAAAAGAACACAAATTTTAAGTTGACTCTAAAATGCATAGAGTGTTAGATGAATATTTTATCTTTTAATTAACTAAAAATAGCCCGTGACGTAATGTTAAGTGCGTAGGACTGTTAAACAACACAACCACAACACAAACATATGACAGTAAGACCTTTGGTCTTATAAATTAGGCAAATGTTGGAAGGAATATAGAAGGATAGGATAGATTTTTGTTGGCACAGTGGTTTGAGAAATTACGTTTTGATTATCTCATTAAATCCCAGGGGTGGCGTTCATTTGAGGGAATATAGAAAAGAATGCTGCCTAGATTGGGGATCGAACCCACACATCTAGGTTAGCAGTCAAGCACTACTTCCACTGCGCGCGCCGGGGCCACCCCCAATTACACCGAATTTCTTTAGTTCGATTCCCAGCCTTAGTTTTTCCCAGGTTACTGCCACTTCCGAGGAATTGACAAGTCCTCCAAGAGTATCTCTTCTCATGAAAAAGTGCAGCTTCTCACCCTAGCCGTTCGGATTCGGCAGAAAATTGTCGGTCCCCTCCATTCCTGCCAATAACACGTACACAGGAATGGTTAGGAGTTGTAAGTCACTGGGTTCTGGTTTTACGCGAGCTCTGTTGTGCTAACCAATTCATTTATTTAATTGACCAACCAGTTCAACTATATAACCGAATAATGCTTAATTGTACCACGCAGACGCAATTAAACATCCGCTTTATTGATCGAAAAAATCAGATAGAATGTTGGTGCAATTAAACAGGGAATACTATATATCCGAATTAGTCAAAACATACAATTTTTGCTGGTTTATACGTATATGGAAGGTCGGGGATAGTTTTTTGTAATTAGTCGTGTTTTTTTGGGAAAGCTATTCACAGTAGTAGAATCCTACTGCGTACGGGTAGGCTACTGCGAATGGTTTTTTTTTTGTAAATTTTTACTACTATATACAAAATTTAAAAAATGGATAATCATTTAGGTATCCTTATTTAAAGAAATTGTTTAATAATCCTTATTTATTGCCTATTATATTAAAATCCAAAGGGAACTTCCCAAATTAAAGAAACGCGAAGAAGCAATTAAGTTGAGAAAAATGAAATTCAAAACGAACAGAATTTTTGAGCTTTCAAAATTCAAACGTCAATTTAATCTTAACGTCACTATAAGTCAGTTGGAATTGTGTCCTTTCTTATAGTAAATGTATTTGATTTTTATTTGCAGAATTCAAGATAAATTTAATTTATTTATGTAAACATAAGATGCACATTTGAAATGTGACATCTTGTACATAATTAATTTAACTATTTAGTTTATTAATTAATTTCAAACATTTGATGTAGGTACCTTAGTAAAATTGTTTTCTTAAAACAAATATTGTATGTTCTTTTGTCGTGAACAATGTCAGAGAACAAAAATCACTCTAAAGTCATTGTATTGTGTTGTATTGCCTCCCCTAAGGGTTACAAGTCTCCCATCCGTCCCTCTTTACTCCTTCTCGAAACCTCTAGTGCCTTTATCCATTCTTCCCCCCTCCCTCCCTTGTCCATTATATCCCTCATTTTTGTCCCCTATTGATCTCCCTTCATCTCCACCTGACCAGCATCTTTCTATCACATGTTCCCACGTCTCTGGCTCACCTTCACACACTCTGCACATTCTCTCTTCTTCTTGTTTCTAATACAATTTTTCTCTCACCTCATTCCCCAGCCTGACTCTAGCTATTCTCTTTTGTTCTGTTTGCCTTCCATCACGCTTTCCAATATTGCGGGATCACCTCGGTCATTGCTTCCTTATACCACCTGTTATGTTATATCTGGATTCCATTATTAATATCCCGTCTTTCCTTGTGCTGCTCTCTTCTGTCTTCCCATTCTACTCTCTCGTATCCTGTCATACTGTCTCCTCTTCCTTCCCTTCCTCTCGTTTCCATTCTCCCTTGTTCTCTCCCGCTTCCATCCCTCGCTATCTCGCTTCCTTTTCCACCTGTTAATTTCTCTTCATAATTCCGCGCCTTTCTCCCTGCTCTTATCGTTAACTTATCTCTTTTGGATTCCTCTCTCACCATGCATCCTGGAGTTTGCCATTCTACCTTCTAAAGTCTTTGTTCCAAAAACGACCTTAAGAAATGCAAGGCCTGGGGCCGAATTACGGCATCAGTGACTGAACGACACGTGAGGGAAATTTCATACGAAATATCGAACATCATCGATATTTTGTATGAAATTACCCTCACGTTTTGTTCAGTCACGGATGCCGTAATTCGGCCCCTGATTCTCCGGACTCAAAGAGGTAGGTACTTTATGGGTCTTTTCTAGGATGCTCAAGATCTGAGCTCTCCCCTATATATGTACATAAATCTATAGTTATTTCCCTCATAACTCTCACCAAATTCTTCGAAGACCTAAGTGATCAGACTATAGTGGATTAACTTAAGTTTAAACATAGAATAATATAATAATATTACATAATATTGACAAATATATTTTTATATGAATCTATTTGCATTTTAAATAAGCTTTACCATATGATTGATTCCATCAGTCGTCACATGTAATTTTATGCAATTACGTGACATTTTTTGAGAACAAAAAAAAAATGAATCATATAACAATACAAAATCCCATTTAAAATTGTTTACAGAGCCATTATAAAAATCGAACACCTCTTCCTTCTATATTATATAAATACAAAAATATAGCAAATAACAGTTAAGAGGAAACAAAAGAAATTTTTTATTTTCATATTTTTTTATTATCTCAAGTGAGGCGAATGGAAAATCGTTTTCTAGCACCATATATACAATATATACATATTCCGAACAAAAGCTACATTTATTTTCATTTATCTCTTATTTTCTGAACTGTTTCCGTATCCGTTTGAATGGTGTTGTTGTATGAGGCTGTTATACTATGAATTTCCTTTCGATTCTTCGGGTAGTTAACCAACGGCATTATAGTTGCACACTCTACAAGTAAAGTAAAAAAAGAACTTCTGTTATGAGATAAAGTACTAAAATATAAAAAAAAAAAAAAATGGAAAAGTAATCTGCTTTCATACTCTCACCGAACAATACAGCTTTTGTTGTCTTCTCATGGAATTTAGTGTTCACTTTCTGCCCTTTTTTTGGCACGTTTTCTTAGTAAACTTCTTTTTGTTTGTTATTCCCGCAGAACGTAAAAAAGATAATGTGAACATATAAGGGTGGTCCACTACTTCACTTTTTTGTTCCTTTTTTGGTTTTCTCTTAACAGAAAAAAAAGAAGAAAGAAAAAAATTTGAATTTGTATTTTTTCACTTTACAATCAGATTATCCCTTATTATTATAAATATAATATTATATACGAGTAATTCGTATTTTGTCAATAAATCTAAAAACAAAACAAAATATTAACTATTCAAAATTTAGTTTTAACAAAGGTTGAGTCATGAAATTAAAAATTGTTTACATAAAACCGTTGGTCGTGACTTTTAAATTTAAAAAAATCTAAAAAGAAACATTTTTGGTATTTTTGAATACAAAAAAGTGATTTTATTGACTACCCTTATACATTTATCTGTGAAATAAAAACATAAAATAATATCGTATTTTTAAATTAGGAAACAAATTATTTCTGAAGCTGAAGAATTTTTTGGGGGATTCTTTTTTTTGTAGAGAAAATTGACTTTTTTGCGACGAAAAAGTTTCAAATCTTTAAAGTATAGGTATTTATACAGCGTAATAGAAACACAACTAAGAGTGGAAAAGTTCAAGGCAAAAATGTGACACGTATTTGTTAACGACATATTAGAAAATAAGATTTTACATCTACATTCATCTAAGGTTCTATACCTTAGTATACAAAAAAAAAGGTTAGAAGACAAAAGTTTCAGCTTCAAAATGTTTAACATAAAATATTTTACGAGTTCTTCAGACATTTTTTTTTATTTGTTTATATTTACTTTTATTATAATAAAATGTCATAAAATAAATTTATGGTATTTGGTGCAAAAATGATACAGTCGACTTTCTCTAAGTCGAATTTTCACGGGATATCAAAATTATTATTATTATATTAGTAAGAGGAATTTTTTGAAAAAATCTTGTAAGAGTGATTATATTAATAACGTAAATGAAGAAAATTAGAAAATTATAATTCTGTTTAAGTGGAGCGATTATTGTTTTGTTTAATGCATTTATTGAATTTAAAAATAAGGTAAGAAGTAAAAATAAGAAGGGAGTCGACTGTAACTCTAAGCAATTTTTTTTTCAGTATAGTTACATAATTAGAAATTGATTTAAAAATTGAATTTCTGAACAACAACAACTTAAAGGTGCTACCACCAATTGTATACGAATTAGTTCAATGAAATTGACGGAATAAAGAATGGTAAAGTCTAATAAAACTGACATTGTAGTATGAATAATACACTAAAAAATAATGATTTTAAAATTGTTAAGACAACAACGAATTTTAGGTACACTATATAGTCTAGTCAATAAAGCCATAAAAACAGCCCAATTATAGGAAATAATCGCTGGAAAGCTGTATTTTTGTATAAAGCCTCCTCATGGTGCTCTCAAGAACGGTCAAAAGTCCCCATTGATATGAGCACCGTTAACAATTTCTCAGGGTTTTGAAGGCCCCCCAAAATGTTTTTTTCAAAAACCAAATGGTGAATTGTACAGAAAAAATGTCAAGGGCTTATTTGTAGCTTAGAAATTTTCCTACAAAAAATATTAACATACTTTTTTCATAAAAATTACCGTTTTCAAAATAAACCAATTGGCAGAATTAAGGGTTTTACATTTCCATGTACTGCGGCGGCTTAGTTTAAAAATTGTGCATTTTTTGATAAAAGCATCAATTTTTGTTGTTGTTGGCAAATTATATGATCAAGACTTTAAGATGTTGGCCCATTCTATTTGTCCACCCATATAAGCACTAAAATAAATTAATTGAAAAACATAATTAAAGGAAAATTACTGGGCCTTAACTCTGTCGATTGGTTTATTTCGAAAACGGTAATTTTAATGAAAAAAGTTAAGTTAATGTTTTTTGTAGGAAATTTTATAAGCTATAAATAAGTCCTTTAATTTTCCTGGAAATCTTACCATTTGGGAGTTATTAAGGAAAAACCATTTTGGGGGCCTTCAACCCCCTGTTAATTTGTTATCGTCGCTCATATCAATAGGAACTTTTGACGGTTTCATAAGAACGCCATGAGGAGGCTATATACCATATAACAATCCAGCTTCCCGGCGATTTTTCCGAGTCAAATACTTTATTGGCTCGACTATAATATTTGATTTCTTTAATAAATCTTGATTTATGAGAAAAAAAATTAAATTCGTACCTATTTTACAAAACTCTGTGAAGATTTTTAAGAAAACAAATAGGTGCGACATTTTTTAGTGTATATTATGTATTTATAAATATCGAATTTTCAAAAAAAAAATGATTTTTTTTTAAATTTAAAATTATATTTTTTTTTTTAAGTCGAAAAATTACAAAACTAAAACATTAATGTAGCAAAAAAAAAAACAGCAGAATCAGAGACACCTTTTAGCAATTCTAGCGTAACAATGTTATTCTGAACCTTTTACAGAAAATGACAATATTCAAAACCTCTTACCATAGATCGCCACATAAAAATTGGCAAGTTTTTTTTTTTCTTTTGAGATCTAAAAAAATGTGCAATAACGACTTACGAGGTTCTGGCACTTTAACCGTGGATATGCAATATCCACAATTATTTAAATTTATGTATACAAAAATTAATTTAAATCGGCTAAAATTCTCATTATCCTAATTGAATATCAAAAAAATAGTTTGCTTATAAAGGGTGATTTTTTAGCTGGTTTGGTTTTGGCAACACTGGTTTTGACAGCTGACGTGTGTTTAGTACCTTGTGTCACTGTCAAACAGCTTCAGTTTGGTTTGCAATTTAACCATGGATCGTCTTACAAATGAACAACGCTTGCAAATTATTGAATGTTACTATCAAAATTCGTGCTGGCCGAGGATCCGCTTTTTTATCGAAAAATTGTGTTCAGCGATGAGGCTCATTTTTGGTTGAATGGGTACGTAAATAAGCACAATTGCCGCATTTGGAGTGAAGATCAGCCAGAAGCATTGCAACAGCTACCAATGCATCCCGAAAAAGCCACTGTTTGGTGCGGTTTATGGGCCGGCGGATTATTGGGCCATATTTCTTCAAAGATGATGCGAATCGCAGCGTTACTGTCAATGGTGAACGCTACCGAGCGATGATAACAAACTTTTTTTTGCCCGAAATGGAAGTTCTTGACTTGCATGATATGTGGTTTCAACAAGACGGTGCCACATGCCACACAGCACGCGAAACAATGGCGCAATTGCGAGGCGAGTTTGGTGAACAGTTAATTTCACGTTTCGGGCCGGTCAATTGGCCGCCTAGATCGTGCGATTTGACACCATTAGACTATTTTTTGTGGGGGTATGTCAAGGCTAATGTCTATAGGGACAAGCCCGCTTCGATTGACTGGAAGCCAACATCCATGCATTCATTCGTGAGATACCGGCCGATATGTGTGAAAGAGTATGCCAAAATTGGACTCAGCGGATGGGCTACCTGAGACGCAGCCGCGGTCAACATTTGCATGAAATTATCTTTAAACATTAAATTGCAAGGTTCAAACTATCGATTCAAATAAATATTTCATTCATTTTTTCGAATTTTTTGTGTTTTTTTAAAAAAAAAAGTTCTAAACCTCTTAAAAAATCACCCGTTATATAGACCTACTAATAAATGAAAATTTTTAAGTCAACTTTAAGAAAAATAAAAAAATTTCTTGTTAAACAGTAATTGTATATGGTATCGATAATATTAGCCATAAAATAATAATTTTTGTTAAAAAACCGATTGGCGTTAAGTTTAATAAAAATGAATCAAACCATTTTCGAAATATTTATTTTTCAAAAAAATTGTTTTTTTTTTTTAAATACAAAAACATTGGCGCAAAATTTTAGACGATTAATTACGATGCTTACGCAGTTTTAGTATGATGCCAGCGTGAAAACAGGATTTCCCAAATTTTTAACAAGTTAGTATCGTGCTATGTTTTTAACGTTTTGTTAAAGATGAAATCAGCAAATGCCTGCTTAAATTTTGTAGTATCATATTATACTAACTCCAAATGTCACTTTGACAATTAAAAATTTGAAAATGGTAAGTTTGCTTACCTGATTGCATTACATGTCACTTTTTAAGGCGTGTGCTGCTGAAGTTTATTAAGAAAATAGGCTTAGTACCACACTATAGTTAAAAAAATGTTTAAAACTAACAACATTTTAGTAAAGATTTTTAAAGTAAGTAAATTGTTAACTGGAACCATGCTCCTAATTTAAGATCCGAACGTTTAAAATTTTGCGCCAATGCTTTTAAAAAATTTAGTACACAGTACCTGCTGTTAAAACGTTTCAAAATCTTCTCCATAAAAATTGATCAAAATCAGTTGAACGCGGTTTTCGATAAAAGGAAAAAAAAATTTATTTATGAAAGGTATATGATTTTTTTTTCGGCAAACTATACCTATTAATATTAACTGATTTTTTATCTGTGGATGTATTTTAGAGAGAAATAAGATTTTCTAAAAATACCAATAAAATTATATGGCAAGTAACTACCGTTATTTTTGGTTACAAAAAAAAATAAAAAAAACAAAATCGGTAGAATTCATAAAAAATATGCTAGGTAGGTATCAAGCTTTAAGAAAAAACCACCCGTTTAGACTGTAGCTGAAAAGACATATGTACCTTATACCGACAGAATTGGGATGACTACATTTTTCGTCTTCCCTATTATCGTTATGTCAAGTTTGATCAAAATATTGAGTTAGATGTTTTTTTTACGATTGATACCATTAAAGGAAAATCTTTTGCTTCCCAAAAATAGCGTTGGGTCTATATTTTGGTATTTTTTTTTTTTGTATCCGAGATTCTCGTTAACTGCTCAAAAGATTTTAATAAATAGTTTTTCTAGAAGCGTCTTCAAATATTACATAAATAATATTGCATATTAAAATTAAAATTAAAAAAAAAATAGGTTTGGTTTTTTAAAAAATATAAAATTTGAATATGTCAAGAACAATGGTGGCATCGGCTAACGTGTTTATTAAATGTCACAACAGTGATGCCCACAAGTTGTTGCACTTTCCTTTTTATAACGAATTTGTTAAATTGAACATTTTTCAGTGACATTTTGTCTAAAAAATGGCTGCCTTAATGAAATCTTCAAGTGTTTTCACTGCGTTTTTAAAATTAAAGAACTTCTCTGCGATATAATTTTTATTTTTACTTGTTGTGTTGGGCAATTTAGTCGCTTTGATACAATGATGGTGGAGTCTGTATGTCTATTCGTCCACTGGATAACGGAATGTGATTTTTCGCTTCAAATTTGTTGGAAAGCATTTTTATGTTTATAATTCCCTAAAAGTTAAATTTTGTTTGCAGCCCATCTAGTAACATGCCATACTGCCATACTGCGATTTCGTTTTGGTGTTTTTTTTTTTTATTTTACTCGAAAGCAGTTCTATCTATTTTAATTTAACCTATTATTTTTAAAGCAGTTTTAATATTACCTACTGGATTTCGAGTTTTTGACAAAATAATCACATTTAACGGAAATAGGGTTTTGCATTTCGTAATTTTAATCACAATTTAAGAAATTTTGCATTTAAAAATTATATAAATCTTTCAAAAAATAATATTTTCTTGACAAAAATACCTTAATCCATACCATACATCTCCAATGTTTTAACCACTCTAAAGGACTGTTCACATGAGAGCGACCAACGACCGACGAATAAAAGAACAAAATGGGATTCAAAATATTTAAAAAGCCTTAATTCTTCACATATCCTAAAAAACATGGTAGAAAACTTATTTAAATAAATGTTAAGATAATAAAATTTGCGTTTTAATAACTAAAATAGGAGAAATTTGAGAAAATAAGTTGGTCGTCTCGAACAGATTGCAATTCGAGACGACCAATTTATTTTCACAAATTTCTCATTTGATGACTGTCACTTACCACAAATCTTCTTAGCCGATTTCACTCCAGATTTTTGATTTTTTTTTTAAATAATTTATTAAGTGAGTATTTTAAACCTAATCACTTTTAAGTGAGTAAGCAAAATGCCATTTTTATAGATATTTAGATATTTTTCTTATCAACTAAATAAACCCTTTGGGATTACATACTTTTAAACCATTATTAGGTTTTTTTTTAAAGAAGAAATATGTTCTCTAATCTCTTGACAAATCTTGATATGTATATAATATGTATATCTCTACTATAATATACCTTCAAAATCTGAAATATATTGCTTGCTGATATATTATCAATATAATGGATATAAGCTATTGGATTTTCGAATCGAAATATCTACAACAACAAAAATTCTTCAAATAGCTTTACGTAATATTTTCTGTTATTAATATTGTCTGCTTATCTATTCACATCATGTGTAGTCTCCTAAATTAAACCACTTACAAAATCCTTTAATAAAAAAAAAAAATGAAACCAATTTAAAATCCAAAAAAATCTTTTTCTGTTTCATTTTTTTTTTGTCATGCATGAATAAAATTTTCACAAAATGATTAAAAAGAAATTTATTTCATTTATAATAATATCATTATTCAAGTTTTCAAAAATAAAATAAATCGGCATATTGTTCATCTTTTGAAGTATGTATAATCCTTTTGGATGCCTTTTTTTTTGCGATATATGTCGGTATGATGTATATAATGTATGTAATATGAACACCTACTGAGGGAGTAATAAGTAAAATGTATGTATAGGTAATATTTTCTCTGAATTTATTTGAATGTTAAATATTAAACAAAAACATTAGGTTATGCCTATGAATGGATTTTTATTTTTATATATTTAACCCTTTACCGCATACGAAGCCAAATATGGCTTTCTGAAGTTATGTCTTCTTTTCTCCTGACTTCAATAAAAAAAAATTATCAAAACGTAACAAGATCCTCTTCTGTGCATTTCTGAGAACAAATAGCTGTGCTTTTGCACACGTGCACCAACCAGGTCAGTCAGTTACTTGTTGTCATTGAAAACGGAAGTGTGAAAAATTTTCTTATTTCAAATAATAATAACTTTTGTGTTAGGTGAGTTAAGTGGTCATAAAAATATATTTCGGATTGTGTGTCTAATTCTCTTTGAAATCAATACATTTTTATTAAAACAAAATTATTAACTTGCTCGTTTGAGAGGTAAAAGTGTACAAGCCATATTTGGCTTCGTATGCAGTAAGGGGTTGAAAATATACATATGTATATGGTTGAGTTTTTTTTTATTTAAACGAAAATTTTTTTTGGGTTTTTAATAAAAAAAAGTACGTCTTAAAACAACCTAAAGAAGTCATTTTAAGCGTATTTTATTTTTTTTTCTCTTTAAACAATAATTCATGCGGTAAAGGGTTAAAACTTTTTTTATTTTTTGGGTTAAATGGGGCTAAAAAATGGTATCTGCTGTTTTTAAATTTCAAATCAAGGTACATATATGAACACTTTAGGATAGGCTTGGATATTGGATACCTATTTGATAGATTTGTTTAATCTTAATGCAAGGATAGGAGATATATGACATTGTTAGTGTAGCCTTTTGTTTTAAAATAACAAAAGGCTACACTAACTAACAATGTTTTTATTTATTTTAAGTATAAATATTATAGAAAATTCTTTTAGTCAGCCAGGAGGAGGAGGCCCTAATTCTTCACCCAACTTGTGGACGCCAATGCTAAAGTAGTACACAAAATAATTAAATTAAAAATTACTTAATTTGCCAATCGAGCTGACGGCGCACGCTGCAATGCCATAGCTATATACAAAAATTATAAAATAAATAAAAATGTAAAAAAAAAATTATGAAGTAGTACTGAATTGAATTTTTCTTCAGAAGGGATTTTTCGTGTGATAACACACTTAAAGTTAGGCTGCCAACCCGTCGCACCATCATATTAATATTGAAGGTTTGAATGAACAACAACACTTGAGTTAGCTACCACCAAGTTTTTATAGGCTGGAGTTATGGCTCCGGGATCTTAGCACCTCACATATGGGATATTCGCCAAAAAAGTATGCCATCTAAAAGGTAACTAATTGGTAATAAAAGGTCAGCTATTTTCAGAAATTGGTCATTTTTAGGAAACTTGTAATCCAAGCTTGAACTTTTTCAAGGTCATAGCGATTTTTGGCACCTCATTTATGGGACCAAAATCTGACCAATTTCTCAAAATAGCTGACCTTTTATGACTAATAAGAGACCTTTTAGATGACATTCTTTTTTTTGCGAATACATATCCCATATATATGAGGTGCTTAGATCCCGGAGCCTGGAGTTATAGCTATTTCACGTTTGCCATGCCGATCATTAACTCCTTTGTGGTGCTTGGTCATTTGTTCAATTTTTTTTAGAGAAACTTTTTGCCACGACGAATTCAAGGCCAATATAAATATTATATCAAAGTCATTTCGATGTCCCATATAGTTACTCTATGAGTGAAATTAGTCATTTGTGTTCTTGAAGGCTATACTTACATATACGGCTGAAATACCTACTCAATTAAAATTTAATCGTAAAAATAAATTAAAATCAAAAAATGTTTTTCGTTTTTTGAACAGGGTTACATCAGTGGAATGAACAAAATGCTCGATGTGATTCCCTTTAAATGCCTATTACTTACCTATACAACTTGAATTTTATATTTGTTGAGCGTAATAGAGTTTATTCAAATTGAGGTAAAAATACTGTCCTCATTTTGAATACAAGGATGTCATACAAAATAAGAAGGATATATTATATAATGAAGAAATCAATTCAATTTTATTGTTCCAACGCCACTCCTTTGCATAAATATAAAAACAATTCCATTAAATATTTGTATATTCACGTCATGCGTTGGTACTTATTCTACATTACATATACACGTATATGTACAGCCATTTTTTTTATTTACAATAATAATGAAAATGATAAAATTTTATTTAGATTTGGGGCTTTTTTTATATCCTAATATTATGTTACGTAATTTTTTAAAAATAGGTATGCCAACATATAAATATAAGAATACGTTTAGATAAATAATTTTAATAAAACGTTACTGATATAGAAAGGAGCTTACTATAGCTACTAATTCCACAGAAACTGATAAGAATATGTGATTGATCGATGCATCATTTCAAAAGTTTTTGAAAAGTACTTACTCATTAAAAAAAATAAATATTATTATTTACTTCTAATCGTGTAGGTAAAAAAGTCAATCAGCAGTCAATCAACATAATTCTTTTGTCAACCATAATCAGTAAATCTCCAACTGAAAACTTAATCTATCAAAAGAGTGGCAAGCGACGTCATTTGAAATATTGATGCAAGGGCAAGTTTAACATCTGTACAAAAAAAAAAAACAATTTTAGATTTAAATGAATCCTGGTATAACGATAAATAGTACGATTGGTATGCAGGATGAGTTAACTCGGAGCTATCTCGGCTCGGAACTGAATTGACTGAAAACTTCTTTGAGGAGTTATATTTTGAAACTGGGATAGTCTCGCACTGAAATCTGTGCCAAAGTGACCCTAAATAAAATAAAATAAAATAAAATAAAATAAAATAAAATAAAATAAAATAAAATAAAATAAAATAAAATAAAATAAAATGAAATGAAATGAAATGAAATAAAATAAAATAAAATAAAATAAAATAAAATAAAATAAAATAAAATAAAATAAAATAAAATAAAATAAAATAACATAAAATAAAACAAAATAAAATTAAATAAAATAAAGTAACATAAAATAAAATAAAATAAAACAAAATAAAATAAAATAAAATAAAATAAAATAAAATAAAATAAAATAAAATAACATAAAATAAAACAAAATAAAATAAAATAAAGTAAAATAAAATGAAATAAAATAAAATAACATAAAATAAAACAAAATAAAATAAAACAAAATAAAATAAAATAAAATAAAATAAAATAAAATAAAATAAAATAAAATAAAGTAAAATAAAATGAAATAAAATAAAACAAAATAAAATAAAATAAAATAAAATAAAATAAAATAAAATAAAATGAAATAAAATAAAATAAAATAAAGTAACATAAAATAAAACAAAATAAAGTAAAATAAAATAAAATAAAGTAAAATAAAATGAAATAAAATAAAACAAAATAAAATAAAATAAAATAAAATAAAATAAAATAAAATAAAATAAAATGAAATAAAATAAAATAAAATGAAATGAAATGAAATGAAATAAAATAAAATAAAATAAAATAAAATAAAATAAAATAAAATAAAATAAAATAACATAAAATAAAATAGGTAAAATAAAATTCCCTTTAGTGAATAGAACACAAGTTTGTTCAAGCCATCGTTCAACAGTAATCCATTCGTTTTAATTAATTAGATATGTACCTACCCAACAGAAAAATACTGTTAAGCAAAATTAGTTTCGGAAAATAAAATTTGAGTTAACATTCTTAATTTTGTTGCCACCAAATTTTTGAAAAAAAAAAATAATTCCTAATAATAAGACAGCGTATGAAAGCAAGTGAATTAGTTTGTAAAAAGTAAAAAAAATGAATTTAATTTGCACCTAATTATGAGATTTACGTTTAAGAACATTATTTAATTTATACCTATATACTATAACTAGTCTATAAACCATGCCATCGTTAGAATATAACAATGATGCAATTGTTAGAAAACCTTTATTTCAGGGGATTAAAAAAAATATAAGCAGTTTTTTCTCCTTTTTTTATATTAATAAACATATTTCATAAAATATGAAAGTTTCTACTTGGGTTTTACGAACTACCTAGTTGGGGACTTTATTTGTTTTAGAATTGCTGGAAAAGATAAAAAGAACTTAATCAGCCAATGGCGTTTATAAATTACGATTTATTATCAAAACATATCTTTAGAGTTAAACTTTCTGTTTCGTGAATGAGTGAAATATGTACACATGTTTCTTGACAAGCGATAAAAAGATTTTTTTAAATTTAAGTTTGACAAATATATCTATTAAATTTTATCCACCATGTAAAGCAAAATTGTAGATAAAAACGTGTATTATATATAAATGTATTAATATACTTGCCTGACAACCAAAAACAATCAGTGTGTTTGAAATGTGATTGATTTATTAAAACATCTTGATTACCTATTTTTTTTAATCAAATGCAAAATTAATACCGCTTGAGTGGTATGCTACCGGATGGATAAGTTTAATTTTAAAATTTATTGGTAAAACCGAATGAAAAACTTTAAGTCGTTAGCTTGTTTTTAGTGGCCAGTTACAACTTATATTTAAAAATTGTAATAGAGAGCAAAATAATTATTTTTTCTTGCGAAAATACGGCATATTATGAATTGTATAATTATTCTAGTCATATACAAAAAATTCTAAGAAAAAAAAAAATAATATCCAAAATATTGGTTTTCCGCATTAAACTTTTAAAGTGTATAAAATATAGATATACCTAATAAAATCTTAATATATAAAAATGAATTGTTTGCTTTTTTTTGTACGCGCATAACTCCGATATTTTTTTGTTGAATTCGTATTAAACCAGGTAGACCAGTAATTTTCAACAGGAAAAGTATGCAAGTCTTAAAAAAAAACTTGCGTACTTTCAGGTGTATATGGCGGCAATATCTGAAAATTTCATTTTATATGGGAGAGAGGAAATATTGATTTTGAGAACGGATTTGACAATCGGCTCATTTTGACTGCTACATTTGCGTAATTATTGCAGTGTGCTAAGAAATTTCTTGTAAGAAGTTGTTTGAAGTACAGTGATGTCAGACTTTGGGAGCAGGTTTTCCCACACTCCTACCCGAAAATTCCCTACGATTGTTTTAATTAATATATTTGTGTACAGCGTTGCGATGACATTCAAGATGCCGACGTAACTCAATCAGTTATGAATCAGTATAAGTAGTCAAAAGCAAAAATGAAAATGAAAGAATTAGTAACCACTTTTTTAAATTTAAAGATTTGAGCATAACGTAAAATCCCTTTTTTTGTGCTTTATATGAAGTTGAAAAAATCCCTTTTTCTCTTTAAGCTTAATATGTCAGACGTGAAATTCCCAGAAAAAAGGATAAATCCCGCTACAAATAGTATTTTCTCTTTTTATAATGATAAAGTTGATCAAAAATTCCGTGTGAAGCCGGGCGGACCAGCTAGTTATACCTATACAAAAAGTTTTCGGCACCTTTCATCCTACAACTTATCTTTTAGAAAATAAGCCATTTCAAAAAACCTAAAAATAGAAAAAAGTTCTACGAATCAAGCTTTTTTCCACTTAAAAATAAATAAATTAACATTTATTCTAACTCTGAAATAAGAAATCCCAGAGTACCTTTTTTCATGAAGAAATTGTCTCTTCTCATAACCGCAACGATTCGGCTGAAAAGTCAGTAGACCTTGGTTCTGCACGTCCTGTCCTGTAAGCAATTTATTTTGTTTTTATTAATAGGTATCTACTTGTGAATTTTATTTAAATTTATAAACATGATTTTATGATAATATTTGTGATTTATCATTGCTTTGTAGAAACCTCTTGCTACACCAAAAACAAATTTCCATCCAAATTGCTATTTGCATTGCAACAGCAATGTGTTTCAGCCTTTAACTACAGGCACTCCGAATTTGGGATTCTGGTCTATGAGAAACTTTCGCCCGGATTATGGCAAAATTTTAACCGTCCATAGATGGGTGAGTTTTGACCAGAAAATTATTATACAGAATTATTCATAAAGAATAAATCATTCTTTTTCAAGAAAGTCAAAAATTTAATTTTTGTGGTCAAAATTGCACTTGCTATCTCGTTTGTGGTTTTCGCTATAATTCTAGGCGGGAGAAATATTTGAATGGACCAGATCCTTAGTCCAACTAAATTTAGGTGCTTATGAGGCTACATGGGAGTTCAGTTGAAACTGAGACGATTTTCACAAAAATTTTGTATCTAAATATTCAGAGAAAAATACAAAAATCCATTAAAAAAATAATAACATTTCTCTGCGTGTGTCTCTGAATTGCCTTTTAAATTGTAAAATTAATTGGGGAAAACGACTTAATGTACATAAATATCAAAAGAATTCTTTTCCTACTCAATAATTTTCAACCCTTCTTAAACTCAACCTCCGTGTAAACCACCGCTTCAACTTTTCGCGAAAAATTATAGCGACAGCGAGATGCGTTGGTAGGGGAAAGTGACGCCAAGTTAAGATGAAGGCAGACACCCAAAAAGCTTTGGGCAATCCCATTTTTCTTTGGAGAAACTGGATTCATCGTGGTTGGTCGTCTCAATCTCAAGTGGTGATTAAACAAAAAGTTAAAAGAAAATCTAAGTGTGTGCAAAGTTACAAATTTCAATTGAACGCGCTCATTTAATTATATAAAAAGTTTTCGTGTGCCCGTCCAAAAAAAAAGTAATAATTGCACAATTACTGTGACAAAAAAAAAAAATCGAAGTTCCGCACAACCACCACCGCCTAAGAAGGCCACCAAAACTTCATCGCCACCACCATCATCTGCAAAAAATCCATCAAAATCCATCACCACCACCACCATCGTCTCCAGAAAGTACCAACCACCAGCGTATGCCAAATCTTCGACTGGCTGTGACGATCCGACTGAAATTTGTAAATTTCAATCGAAGTTCCACATAAGCCGTAGTCCACCTTCAGCAACCCCTGCGCAGGAAGCCAAGTAAGTAGCAAAACATTTGTATACTTAACCACGTGCAGCACTGTCGTCGTCGTCTGTCTACCAGAATTTGCAATTGCGCATACGACCGGCTGTGACGATCCGATTGAAATTTCAGTCGAAGTTCCACACAAGCCACCTCCGTTGTCTGAAGGAAGTGAAAACTCACCTCCAGCATTTCCAGCAGCTGATTGTGAAGAGCCGATTGTATAAAATCGAAGTTCCACAAACATCTCATCAGCCGCCGTTCCACACTACAAATCTACGCACTACATCACCACCACCACCACCGTCGTCGTCCGCCTACCTACGATTTGCCACCACACAATTGCTCCTACAAGTGAAAGTGAAGAGCCGATTGTCTAACAATCGAAGTGCCACAATAGTCATCGACCGCCGCCGCTCCGTACAACGAACGAAACCAACATCATCAGCACCTCAGTCGTCATCCGCCTACCTACATAAAATTGGCTGACCCTCAACTACATCTACGACTGGCTGTGATGACCCGATTGCATGTCAATCGACGTTCCGCATAAGACCATCTACTGTCGCACTGCAACCAAAACAACAAAACCACCACCTTCTCCAGAAACCACCAAACTACCACCACCAGAGTAAGTACCTACCACCAGCGTATGCCAAATCTTCGACTGGCTGTGACGATCCGACTGAAATTTGTAAATTTCAATCGAAGTTCCACATAAGCCTATGTATAACCCGAGTAATCTACACCTGCGCTGGTTACATACTTAAATTTGGTTGGTTTGGTACATACGAACGGTACATTGGCTGGTTTCACACTTCAATTTTGTTTTTTGTTGTGGAAAGTTCCAAGGACGCATTTTCCTTTCACGTTTTGGGAAACTGCTACCATCCATCTCGCTGTCGTCGTCGCCATCGCCTTCTAATGGATATAATTAAGTATCTTTAATTTTTTTTTTCTTTGTAATATTTTTCGATTTCCATAAAATTTTAAAGTGACCATACCTTATCAAATGTAAACTTATTGCCAATGAATTTCTTTTTTTTAATAACAATCACTAGCAAAAGGAGCTTCTTCAATTCAAACCCAGAAAGGAATGCGGTGCACCTCATCTCCCCCTTCTTGGAAGCGGAATTAGAAAAAGGGAAGCCAGAACATTTAATAGAGATTAGTGAGTCCCATTGAAAGGGGTAAGTCGTTGAATTTATAGGTATTGTTGAAATAAAGGAAGAAACATTGGTATACAGTTAGGTAAATAGGTATAAGGTCGATTTTAAAGTCTTGCTTGTTCTCATACTAAATTTAAATTTTTACATTGCTTGTTTTCTAACTAAATTTTTTTTTGCGGGTTTCAAACCTAATTTGATTAAAGAAAATCAGAGAAAATATGATTTCTTGTTTTAAAACTAAATTTTGATATCTATGTACGTATATGTACTACATACATAAGTCGGAAATTTTGTAGATTTGGAAAATAAATAAACTTTTGTATCTTTTGAATATTTGGTGGTTCATATTCCGATTTATGGTTTGATGGGAAATATATATTTCTTAGTTTCTCGTGTTCAGGTTGGTTTAAGAGTGTCGATATGAGTTCGAGTTCTCAGTAAGAGGCAATATAGGGATGTGTAGGGTCGGGGTAGGATGGTAGGGATGGGATAATTGTGCGTATGTGACAGAGTAGTCGCATGCGTTTGTAGAAGGGGTCTTTGTTTATAATTAGAGCATAGCAAAGGCGTAGGAAGAAGGGAAGGGATAGCTCTGAGAGGGTTTTAACAGCTTTTCCTCTCACTGAATATCAATGACAGTTTTGAGGTTGATTGTGAAGCGAAATTCGGGCCGTAGGAAAGTACAGTTTATGGTTAGACTTAGGCAGGCAGTAAAAAAAAAGTAACCCATGTCTGGGGCTAGCAGCAAGATCCCTCACCCGTCGATGAGCTACCGGGAGTTCAATTTTGCCTGAGCTGCAAGTGCCTAGACACCCTTTCATCACTTTTGGCCTAAGGTTCCTGTGGCTTAGGTCAAGAAGGCAAGTAGAAGTGATAAGAGGTAGGCGGAATCGGCTTTGGGATTTTTTTTTTTTTCCTTTTTCCGATTTAGGTCGATGACGTTCGTTACAGCTTTAATACTAAAATTAAAAAAAAATAAAACGTTGGTCAGTTTATAAAGGGTCATTCATTTGTTCGGTTTCGAAAGTAAAGCTAAATAAAACACACACAGCGATACATTTTTGATGAAAATTTTATTTCATTATAAAGTTTGGACTTTGCCATTAAGTGTGAAAAATAATATCATTCAAATGACCGCCTCGGGAAGATTATCGCAGTATGCGATTCTTTTGAGGTAATTTTTAACCACTTTTTCGCACATTTCGCGGTATCTCGGCCAAAATTTGAGTAATGTTGGTTTTTAATACGTCTAGAGCTCAGGGATTATTCGCTTAAAAACGGCCTTTTGTGTAGCCCCACAGACAAAAAAATCTAATGGTGTTAAATCACATGATCTTGGTGGCCAATTGACGTCGCCAAAACGAGAAATTATACGCGACCAGGAAATTTCTCATGTAATAAAGCTATAATTGGTCGTGTTGTGTGGCTTGTTGCCCCGTCTTGTTGGAACCAAATATCGTCCAAGTCATGATCTTCAATCGCCATTCAAAAAAAAATCGGTTATCATTCGACCATATCGCTCTGAATTGACTGTAACCGTCTGCCCATTGGCATCTTCGAAGAAATACGGACCACTGACACCTTTCGACCATAGAGCACACCAAACAGTCACTTTGTCTGGATGCAACGGTACCTCTTCGATCATTTGTGGGTTTTCTGAACCCCATATGCAGCAATTTTGCTTGTTTACATACCCACCAAGTGAGAAATGTGACTCATCGCTGAAGAAAATGTTCTTCGAAATATGCGCGAAATGTGGCTACGTTTGAATCACCACTTTTGTATAGCAAGTTTTAATAATTTTAACGCGGTGTTCGATTGTTAAGCGATCCATTATCATAAATGGCAAACATTCAACTTCAAATGACAGCTGAGTTTGGCAGGTGTCAAATTCCAGTGCTATCAACTTGAATGCAATGTCAGTTTGTATAAATTATAACTTCCAGAGTAAAGTTATTCATTTTTATATCCCACTCCAAGTTAAATTGAACTTCTTGTAATATTCAAAGTCTCAACGGAGATTCATTGAGGGAGACATAACGTCAAGGATTTGAACTTAAACAACAACACCATGATACACCGACATCCATCAGCGTTTGTAATGTATAAATCTTTGCATTTGGACATTTTTTTTCTTATTTTTTTTTCCCTTGCAACTTTGTATAATCATTCAACCAAAGGTGTGTGCTTAGTTAGTTGTGAATTCGATATTCTTTTGAATTTTCCCTCCCAGCAAGGACTTCATTTTGACTTTTCTGTTTCTGTGTCATGGCATTATGTCCTTTCACTATTTAGATTACACTCTTCCTGAAGAAGTCTGTGAAATAAGATTTGTATAGAAGGATATTATACGTAATTTGTAGATATATATATTATATAAAAGGAATACAATATCCTGTGGTTTGATTTGGTTTGGTTTGGTTGGTAATCTTTTGTATCCTAATCCAAGAAAATACCAAAAACGAAATTAATTTTCAGTTAAGAGAAAATCAAGTAAATGTAATTGATTTTTGTTGAATTTCTGGACAACAACAACAACTTATGTAAATTGATTTTTGTTGACTATTGATTGTTCCGTATTATATGCTGTATACTTACAATAATATATAAGTGAAGTGTTTAATCACCAAGACATATTTTAATTGAGTATAGTCAGTTTTGTTCGACTTTTTTACTTTACGTTTTTAACATAGTTTTTTTACGTTTTTTACATTAGTTTTTTACTTACTGTATTTTAATTATGCTTATATGTTAAAAACGTAAAAAAGGTAAAAAAGTAAAAAAAACGCGAAAATTAATAAAAAAAGATTGAAGATGACTGTTGGATAAGAAACTATTGGGTTTTTATTTTATTTTCGACAAAATGGTTAAAAAACAGATTTTCTAATCTACTTCAGTCCAAGTTTTTCAATATAAAATGCTTCAATTATTTATTTGTACTTTCGATAATTTTGAACTTTTGCCAAATTTTCTTTATTTACTTAAATTTTGACAGATGCCTCTCATTTTCTCTCTTTTTTCTCAGTTATTTCCTTTTTTTTTGCTCTTCTTTACCATTTTTACGAGTTTTTTACGTTTTTTATGGGATTTTTACGTTTTTTACACTTTTACGTAGAAAAGATAAAAAATAGTTTTTTACACTTTTACGTAGAAAAGATAAAAAATAATTTTTTACATAGATTTGAACAACACTGAGTATAATATGGGTTTTTCAATAAGAGCGCTACAAAAGTTTTTTTTTAAATAAAACAAAAACGGTTTTGGATATCAATGAAATTCCTTGTTCCTGTGAAAGTACGTTCGATGCCATTATGTATGGAACTCGATTTCTTTTGCATGGCCACCACGGGCACGCTTGCAGAAGTCCAGACGCTGAACCCAATTTTCGACGGTTTTCAAGCATAAATCGGCCGATACTGCTGCAATTTCACGTTCGATATTCGTACGAAGTGAATATAGCCAATCGTCGCTGGCTTGTTGGCATAGACCATAGACTTGACGTAGCCCCACAGAAAATAGTCTAACGGTGTCAAATCGCACGACCGAGGCGGCCAAGCGACTGGAACATTTCGTGAGATAACACGTTTTCCAAACTTGGTTTCCAATAAATTGATTGTGACATTCGCTGTGTGGCTTGTGGCGCCGTCCTGTTGGAACCACATGTCCTCCAAGTCCATATCATCCAATTGGGGCCAAAAATATTCGGTTATCATTGAACGGTAGCGATCCCCATTCACAGTAACGTGCCAGTCTTGATCATCACGGAAGAAGTACGGCCCAATGACGCCGCCGGCCAATAACCACACCAAACCGTAACTTTTTCGGGATGCAATGATGACTCATGGAGTACGTGTGGATTTCTGCCTGACCTATACCGCATATTTTGTTTATTGATGATGCCATTCAGCCAGAAATGAGCCTCATCGCTCTTAACGTTGAGGCCACTGACTCCGAATTTCGGTAGTAAATTTTAATAATTTCGACTCGTTGTTGGCTCGTATATCTTTCCATCATGAAATGGCAAACCTTACTGAAGAGAAATGTCAAAAGAGCAGCAAGAAATATGGCGTCGTTTGCTGTCCCTGTTGCTCTACTTTTGTAGCGTCCCTTTTGAAAACCCCTATAGAGAAAAGTAAAACCCTTAAGCCTTCCGATGGGTTTTATTTCGAAAACGGTTATTTTTATGAAAAAAATATGTTAATGTTTTTGGTAGGAAATTTTCTTCTAAGCTACAAATTAGCGGGTATTCAATTTAATATGTTAGATAGCGCAATTTATAGCAATATTAGGCTGCACATAAATGTATGAATTCATAAACAGGGTGTCCCGAAATCACCGCCTCATAAGAAAACCATGAGTTCCTGAGCTCATTTCAAGTCGAAAAACTTAAGAGGTAATTTTATCGTTTTTGCTTCGTTTTTGACTTATATATATCGGTTTTTATGATTTTTATGATTTTTATTCTTTTTTCCTTTGATTGGCTCTAACTTTGCGAAACTACAACCGATTTTTGAATTTTAATTTAAACAAGAATTTTTATTTAAACAAGAACAGTTAGAAATTTGTATCTACCATACAATTTTTTTGTGTGTGGATAACGGTTTTCCCGCAAATTATTTCCAAACACATTTTTTAAGCATTTTTAGGTTGTTTTTTTATGATTTATGATTATGATTTTTTCACAAAAACACGTCATTTAGTATAATTTTTTTTTTCATTTTTATGAAAGCCCAATATGTGTTCTTAAAAATACTCAACATTTTTTACCTAAAAAAACATATAAAATTATGAAAAAAAAATAAAAAAAACCCGATTCAATGCGGTGTGGAAAGCAGATCTATAAAAACTGTTCTTCGTAAAAACTAGGCTTGTGCGTTTTAGTTCACTTCAAAGAGCGGTCATTTTAGTTCAAATATATTTACTAAACTTTTACTAAACTAATTCGCATTTCTAGTTTATTAGTTCAATACAATCTACATAATCTAAAAAACTGCATATCACTTATCCGGTAACTCGATGAGGGTAGGTCGTCCTATGGCGGGATCTTAGACTAAAATAGCTATTCTCTTGCTTCAAAATATAATTTGTTCACTATCTGTCAAATTTCATCACATTTAAAAAAATTAAATTTTTGAAAAAAGTCAATTTTTTTGAAAAAAATCAAATTTTTGAAAAAAATCAAAAATTTTCAAAAAAAAATCAAAATTTTTGAAAAAAGTGAAATTTTTTGACAATAGTGAAATTTTTGGAAAAAGTCAAATTTTTGGAAAAGGTCAAAATTAAAAAAAAAAAATCAAAAATTTTGAAATAAATCAATTTTTTAAAAAAGTCAAATTTTTTGAAAAAAATCTAAATTTTTGAGAAATATCGAAATTTTTGGAAAAAATCAAAATATTTGAAAAAAAGTAAAATTTTTTGAAAAAATAATAATTTTTGAAAAAATTGAAATTATTTGGCAAGTGAAATTTTTTGAAAAAGTCAACTTTTTTGAAAAAAGTAAAAGTTGTTGATAAAAAAAATTCAAAAACTAAAAACTCTGCATTGAAGGCTGTTTCAAAACAATTTCTTAATTGATGATTCTTCTACAATTAATCAGTAATATTATTTTTTTTATGATCACAATAACGAATTTCGCTCACATAACATAATTTTTAACTGAAATGCCAAACATTTTTTGTTTCCATTCAGTTGAACAAAAAACACGAGATAAATTTAGAAGTTAAAAGGCAATCAGAAGAATAGTATTCAAATTAACGAGCTGACTAAATGAGTTTGTTTTATAATAATTACCTCGTGATAATTACCTCTTATCGTAAGCTTTCGGTTTTGAAACAAAAAGTTTAGATCGCCGGCCGCTCCATTCCTTATAACTTAAAGTAACAACATGCACACCGTGTAAGGGGCCAGTTATAGCTTTCATTGAAACTCGTCATTGAAAATTTTAATTTTCAATTTTGAGGTCCTAAATAATCGATATCAGTGATTATTTTGATGCCTATAAAAAGCTGATGACTTGATTATTATTTCTAGTCACTAAAAATATTTCATTTTGGCCCTACCTTCCACATAAAACTATTTCTAAGATTTCAATGATCAGTGATAAGATAGTTCAATCATTGAAATAAAGAAATTCATTTCCTGCGATAGGCTGGGCCAAAATGAAATATTTTTTTGACTAGAAATAATAATTGAGTTATCAGCTTTTTATTTGCATTAAAATAATCACTGACTTCACTTTTTAAGTGCCTCAAAATTAACAATTAAAATTTTCAATGATGAGTTTCAATGAAAGCTATAACTGGCACCTAAGTCACTATTGTGCTCTGGTTTTCTACGAGGTTTCACTTATACATTTCTTTTTTTCTTTTTACTTCAAATACTCACATATCCTACAAACTTGAGGAAGCCTACTTAAATCAAAATCAATTAATTTTGTTTTTATTTATCATTCAATAAAAATTGTTTTCTTATTGGCCAAGGTGAAAATAAATACGAGGACACGTATATTATGCATAATTACATTATAATATTCAAATTTTCTTTGGAAACCGAGTATAAAAACATCATTTGTAATTCTGTTGAAAGACCCACTTCAGATTTTATTATTTTCTGTAGAAATTTTTATTTGTTTATCAATTTTTATTCAAAATAAAATAATAAGAACTTGAATCGTTATGTGTAAATTGAATGAAGGATCCAGTATTGTTATGTGTAAATTGTATGAAGGAATATCAATTCAATTTTAATATCCTCCATCTCCTTTAAGTGACAAAACACATGATATTTTTGTTTATTTCGTTTATTCTCACCATGATATCAATATTTCAAATTTATTTAATTTGACAACCAAAGATTTATTATGTATTATACTAGTAGACCGAGAGCCCACAACAAATTTTGGGTGTGAATAAAGCAAAAATTCACTGGTATTTTTAGATAGGTCTTTCATAAGCAAATATGAAAGTCTTGCATTTCGTGATTGGGGGTCTCTGACGGTATAAATGGTGCATTAAAAATGCCCAGGTAAAAAGTATATCAACTAAATAATAATATTTAATAAAAGATCTGAGCTCCCTAGACATGAAAATGGGGGTCCAAGACGTCTTGGATGGGGTCTTCTGCATATAAGACGGACCCAAAGATGAACCCAATGAAAGCGGTCTCTATAAATAAAATGTGATGCATTTAGAAATATGTTCTCACTGATAGCAGCTTCCCCTCTGAAAATATAAAATGGTAATCCAGTAAAATATACACTAAAACACACTTTTCCGACAGAGACCCCAACTACGGCATGCAAGACTTTCACATTTTGATATGAAAAGTAAAACCCTATCTAAAAATACCAATAGCTGTGGGCTGGCTCTTAGTCTATTATAGTCTTTGCAGTGTAAATAAAAAAATTATAAATTAAAGAATTAAATAAAATTGTATTGGATGGCGCAGGGTCATAAGCCCATCAGGCCAAAAGTCTATAATGGATTTTTGACCCACTCTGGTGGGTTATTTCCTAAAAATAAAATTATTGTGCTAGGAAATAAAAAAAAATGAGAATTGGAGACTGGAGTATCCTTGTCGCCAAGGAAAAACCGCCACAAAAAAAAATAATTTAATATTTTTACGGAGTGTAAAATAAAACAAAAATTAAAAGAAATTAATTTCTGTGTATTTTTTCGCCAATTTTTAGGCAATTTGGACCAATTTTCATCAAATTTCGACACAAACTAACTTTATTTTAATTAAAATAATGGTAATATGTTATTGATTTGTCATGGCAAAAAGCACGATTTGCCACATCGGTGACGTTGGAGGACTGGAAATGAGGACAACGCTAAACGGAATTAGAAAACAAATAAATAACGGGTGATTTTTTAAGAGGTTTAGAACTTAAAAAAAAAAAAAACACAAAAAATTCGGCCAATTGACCGGCCCGAAACGTGAAATTAACTGTTCACCAAACTCGCCTCGCAATTGCGCCATTGTTTCGCGTGCTGTGTGGCATGTGGCACCGTCTTGTTGAAATCACATATCATGGAAGTCAAGAACTTCCATTTCGGGCAAAAAAAAGTTTGTTATCATCGCTCGGTAGCGTTCACCATTGACAGTAACGCTGCGATTCGCATCATCTTTGAAGAAATATGGCCCAATAATGCCGCCGGCCCAAAAATAAATGATTTACAAGATTCACATGCAACGACGACTCCTCTATAACCTCTTCCTCTTTTGCAAACAAAGTATCACAACACAAATTATGGGCAAAACATTTAATATTTTCAATCAATTTCACTGATTTTTGTCACGTAGACGACATTTTCACAAATATGTTCATAGTCCAGTCAATAAAGCCAAACAAAACAGCCCATTTAGGAAATAATCACCGGAAAACTGAATTTTGGTATATATCCTCCCCATAGTGTTCTTAAGAAACTGTCAAAAGTCCCCATCGATTTGAGCGCCGCTAACAATTTTACAGGGGGTTGAAGGCCCCCCAAAACGTTTTTTAGCGAATAACTCCCAAATGGTAAGTTGTACAAAAAAAAAATCAAACGCTATTTTATAGCTTGGAAAATTTCCCACAGAAAAGATTAACTTACTTTTTTTCATAAAAATAACCGTTTTCGAAATAAACCAATTGGAATAGTTAAGGATCTTGCTTTTCTATTATAGTTGGGCGGCTTAGAAAATTGTGCATTTTGTGATAAATTCATCAATTTTTTTTGTTGTCGATACGTTATATGAACATGATTTTAAGATATCAGCCCAGAGTAAGTCTCCACCCCTTTCGGTAGGAGGGGCAAATAAAAAAAAAAATTTGAAAATGGAAAATGGAAAATGAATATAAAAACACAACGGCAACGCCTACAATATCATGTTATAACTTTTTTTAAAGCCAGTAACTTATTCTTTAATTATGTTTTTAAATTACGTTATTTTAGTGCTTATTTATTTTAAACTCTTAATTTTTCGAATTTTTATTCGGATAGTGAAATTAAAAAAAAATTTAAATCGATTATTTTTTTTTTCTAATATGGATATTTTTTTCTTATTTACCTAAGACATTTTGTAATAAAATCAATTAAAAAATTTTTTTTTTATTTTTTTGTTAAATCTTAATTTGATAGTTAAATAAGGGAATATGTTTTTGACTTATAAAAAAATTAAAGCGTAGGACGTGAGTGTTGCCGTTGCTTATAGTAATTTAATAATTTTAGATCTTTATGTCATCCTTTTCCTCATAAAGGAGTGGGGGAGGGGGGATAGACTCCTCATCTAAAATATTTTTTCTTTTTGGATCATACACTACCCTGGCATCATTTCCCAAAGTATTGACATTTAACTTCGGAACACCCTGTACCTATACCTTTTATTTCTCATTTTCTTAAAATAGAAGAGACTCTTTTCTATCGAGTTAACTTCCTCTATTTTTCAATTAAAATAAATTATTATTTATTTAATATGAACCAATATTAGAATTCTGTTTTGATCATCAAAATTCCCCAAAAAAAAATAAAATAAGTGTCCTATGTCAAAGCCTCGACCTCAACAGAAACAATTAATATTGATTCAATGAGAAAACATAAAACTGAAAATGACGTAGAAACTTACACGTTTCTTTTTAAAAAGGGGGTGATATATACGAGGCTTTCACTGCAAATACTTCCGCCTCAGAGGTTTTTTTAAATATATATTTATATGAGGATGTGCCTTCAGGAAACCACTTGTTGAAGTTATAGGTAAGTGTTTTGCAATCGAATTTTTGTTCAGAAATCTACAACATACATGGTACGTGGATGGATACAGGTATAGTACAGTATTGTAGTTGTTGTTGTCGTTGTGGCTTGTGGTTTATGTGTTTTCAAAAACGCGTCAATCGTTAGTTTCTGACATTCCCATATATAAAATATCTTACACGAGAATAATAAACATTTGGTCGGTGACCTCATCAACCACCTGTATTTCACCATTATCGACGCATGAAGTCAGTCCGCATACATATATTCCGCAAGGATATACATATGTACATATTATATATTCCTTCGAGTACTTCTTGCGGTCATGTGTGTGAATGTCATACATAAAAAAAAAACATTATATACTAGATTACACTACATAATATTATACAGTGTTGATACTCAGTGCGGTTCAATGATTTATCCGTAAGCTCGAGAATATTTGATATTGATGATGTTTTCCGTGAGTGGAGAAAATCAATTGTGTGTATATACTGGTATACACTATAATACAGTCGTGTACATATTGCTATTCGAGGAATAATATAATTTGATTTTCTATCTTCATTTATATTAATACCTATTTCGTATATCCCCAGTGTTAAATAAAAATATAGGTACCTATTCTTACGTGACGCTGATAGAGCTTGATGTATCAATTTTGATTTGTAAAGAATATGTTTTTCTATATGGTACCTTTACAGAAGACCGATTGACGAAAAACGAATTTAGTCCTGTCGTAATAAATCTGGATCATACAATCAGCTTATTAGATTGAATGTACCTATCAGAAAATTTAAGGGATTTTTATTTTGGAAAATAAAATATACTAATATGACAATAAATATAATTTATTGAATGAAGTTTGATGAAATGAAACAGAGTTCACAGGTTCAAATTGATTATTCCGAAATAGGTAGGTATACGCATTAGGTGTAACAAAACGACTATACACATAAATGTGTAGATATTATATTAAGGGCCAGTTTCACAGTGAAGTAAGTGTCACTTAAGTGCCGAATATGGAAAACTAATTCCCAATTTCACAGTGTAAACTTATCGGAATAACTTACTCAGGTAGTAAAACTGCGGCTTAAGTGCCAAAATGGGAAAATTAAGTGCCACTTATTTTGTTAAGTGTGCACTGTGAAACTGGCCCTAAGTATAAGTAGGTAGGTACATACTTATATAGTTTCTTTGAAGGTATTAAATTCAAAAACCTGTGAAAAGTTGATCTAAAACAATCAAAGTAATACCTATATTTTATGAATTTTTTATGACAAATAAAAATTTTTTGATCAATTTTTCTGACTTCTACATGGTTAGTTTAATTTATGTCGAATTCCTTTCAAAAAAAGAAAATTTTTCTGTCAAAACGAATTTTGCTACACTAGAAAAATTCGTTTTGACAGAAAAAATTCGATTCTTTTGGAAAAAAATTCGATTCTTTTTTTTGAAAGGAATTCGACATTAATTATGAAAAAATATGTTGCTACATTTAAATTCGATTATAATTTTAGATTTTTTAATAAGAAATTTAATACTTTATACAAAAAAAAAATTGAGTAAGTGATATTTGGCCAAAAACTATAATCCAGATAAGAAAATCCAATAATTCCCAAGAGGAAATCACAAAAACAACTTGGTCCAATAAATTTTTTCTTGTTGTTGTTGTTTAAAATTTTGTGGGGATTTCGCCAGATTGAAATTTTTTTTTTGGAAATATACAAAAAAAAACAATTTTCGATTGTGAAACAATAACAAGCTTCGGAAATTAGATATTGATTATTCAAAATGTTTACGATTCCAGTAAACGAAACAATAAGAATCAATTTCGGATTGGTATACGAGGAATGTGCGAACAATTATTGGTAAAGTGCACTGGAATACAAAGGGCTTACAGAAAATAAATCCTACGTTAGGGTATGGTATGTTTCGCAAGAATTGTCTGGCAAACTAACGTTTCGCGGGGGTTCATTCTGCCGTTTTTCGTACCGCATTTTGTTTGTTTAGCATTTTGTTATTTCGCATTTTATGTTTTGCAAATCACGTTTCGTTTTTTAAATGATTTGACAAATTATCATTTCGCATTTTTCATTTCGCAATTTTCATTTAGTTATTAGTTCGATTGGATTTTTGAATTTCTGCAATTTTTTATTTGGCATTTTATTGTTTTGCTTTTTTTATTTAGCAATTTATTATTTCGCTTTTTTTATTTGGCATTTTGTGTTTCCCTTTTTTTTATTTGGCATTCAATTGCTTTGCAATTTTTTAGCATGTATAAACAGTGAGGTATGTATGCAACCCCCCTGCTTGGGCACACTATAGGATTTGGGGTAGGTGCGAGGTTGGGTGTAGTTAAAGTGTTGGACAAAAACATTTGGCTTTATTTCTAAGTCAAATTTGGCCTTATTTCGTTTTCGAAATGAAATAGAGCCAATTTGTCTTTATTTCCATTTTCAAAACGAAATAAGGATAATTTTGAGATTTGGTCTTCTTTCGTTGGGCCTTATTCCACGTCACCGAAAAATACTCAAAAATGAACTATTTTCCATATAAAAAAATTACTTCTCAAAACAAAATTAATACTAATTATCAAAACAACTAAACGGCGGAATGATCTATTAGCGAAATAATAAAACGGCGAAGCGATATTTTGCGAAATGATGAAAAGGCGAAACGTTATTTCGCGAAAAAAACAATTGGCCAAATATCAAACAACGTAACAAAAAAAAAAACGAAACAACAAATTACTAAATGATTTTTGCGAAATGATTGAAAATATTTTTGAAAAAAGCGAAATAAAAAAACGCCGAATGTTAATTGCGTAATGATTGAAAAACGTAATGAATAAAAAACCAAACGTAAATTGCCAATTGGATGGCTCCGTACAAAACAATACTAAGTCTATTTTTTTATTTTTCAGGAGAGACTTTTAAAGTTTGATTTTGTTTGGGATAATTGTAGAAATAAGGCATTATACTGAGCCCTATTTGATCTCTGTTTTCAAGGCATTCTTGTTAGATTCGCAAGAAAAACTATTCAAATAATATATCGATTCTATATTCAATAGTATATCGATAACTCAAAACTATACTATGTGCACTTAGTATGGTTTTGCACGGGGCCATCGAATTGTGGATTGCGAATTAAACGAAATGTTTAACGATTAAAGCAAAACAAAGAAATGCCAAATGAATTTTGCCAAACACTGGTGAACCCTTACGTTATCTTATCTAACTTCGACGAGTGCTGCAAAAATCTTACCAAAACTTAGCAAAAAAGTGTCAGTCTATCGGAATGAAAACGACCAACTGTCCACAATCTATACATCTACGCTCAAACAGAAGACAACTCAACCAAGGAAGCACGAGCATTCTATGATCTTCTCGAGGAAAAGTATGATATGGTACCCGAAGTACGATGTCCAGATTATACTTAAATATACTTCAACGTCAAATCAGTGATGCCAGATGAGATTTTAAAAATCCCACTGGATTCCAAAAAATCCCACCATTTTTGTACTGGACGGAAAAAAGACTGAAATTTTGTTCACACATACAATTAAAATACCTAATAAAACTTATTCTTCTTTTTGAGCATTATAGTTCATCGCAAAATTAAATAAACCAAATGCAAACAAACGATAGGCTGCACGCACTTGCGATTTAAATAAAAGTCTTGTCCAGTGGTGGATCCTGGATTTGGAAATAATTCACCATCCAATGATGTTACAAGTTGCCTGTGTGAGGAAAGTTGTTAGCCGATTGTTTTACGAGATTTTGCATGTGAATTGGTTGCCTTGTTTAAAAAGCCACATTTTTTAGTCAAATAAGGTTTGTTCTTTGGGGTAAGTTATTTATTTTAAGTGCTAATCAAGAAGGAAGATTGCTGTTGGAATTTAGTGAACAGAATATGTATGTATGTGCTTGGTTTTTTCACTAATAAAATAAAATTAAAGGAAAATATGTATGTAGGTATAGGTACCTACCTACAAGTAGGTATACTAAGTTGATATTATGGTAAACATTTTACTTCCAGTTTATTTCCATTTTATTTATTTATTTGGAATATTCCCATCAACCTGCGTCAAATTCAAAAGTCGAGTTCAGATTCAGAATGAAAATGCCTTTAGAAGAAATGAGAAATATTTTAAGTAACATAACACAGTTTTAGTAAATTTTCTCACAAATATAGATGTCGCTAATCTTAATCAGTCTTATTGTGAGCACCCGAAATATATTTAACTTTAAAATTTTTTGTTCCCCTGGAATTTTAAAAGCTATTGTGATTTGTGAGTTTCGCCCGAACGAAATTTCGTTCGCATACTAAAAATAAGTGAAAATTTAGGCTGTTCATAACATTACATTCCACACGAAATGAATGTTTACAAATAAGGGGATTTTTTTTAACACAAAATTTCGAGTGAAACTCACAATAGGCGAAAAGTGAAATATCAAATTTTCCGGGTGGAATATTGTTTGGGCGAAACTAACAATAAGGCTGAAAATCTTCATTGAAAAAAGATTGGGTTTGGGTTTTGTGCGCATCGCCAATATAACTTGAAATTCTTTTCCTCCTATTCCCACTTCAGAAAATTTTATGATATCACTATTAAAATTTCAAAATTTCAAATTTAGCATATCATTTCAAACAAAAGAGAAATGACTTTAATAACATCACTTCATATTTCAACTTGGTTCTATAACACAAAATCCAGTCAATGATTAAATAACATAAAACAAAGTTTAGTGAATGGTGTCCAACAAAAATGCGTATACAAAAGAAAAGATATCTAATAAAATAAATAGGGTAGAATGAAAACATATTTATATATCTTTTGTTTGTGTTGCGTCCTTCAAAGCAAAATGAAGAAATTGAGGTTATGCGAAAACAGAAGTATATCTAATGGAGAGTTGTAATTAATAACAGAATAATATTTTTATTTCTTGGAAGAAGACGCGTATTCGATAATAATAAAGGCTCTATTCACATTGACTCTTTAATGTTGGGTATTGTGCTTCATTTATTCCAGCTCTGTGAAAAACAGTGCTGCCATATTCTTGAAAATCAATTATCATACAATGCGTTGATTTCAATTCTACTGGAGTGAAAATTATCACACGCAAAAAAAATTTTTTTTTTTTTATTGAATGAAAAACGAAAATTGTTCTAAAACATTTTAACAAATTTTAATTTTTAATAATTTTTTTTTAATTTTTTTAGAAATATTTTGAAAATTTGGCTTGTTGATTTAAAAAAAATGTTTCCTCTATATTTCAATTTTAATGGCATAATGGTAGGAAGAGCTGAAAAAAAATTATACCAATTTTATTTTTTTGAATAAAAACAGAACAACTTTTACTTGCGATATAGTTTTGGTTTCGCAAAAAATCGAGATTTTGATCAAACTTGATATTACGATGAGAGGGAAGAAGCAATCTCGCCTGTCTGTTTGTGTATTTAACTATACAGCCTAAATGGATGCGTCAATTTTCTTGAAACTTCTTAGCTTCGTTTTTTGGACATTCCCCCGACACGTTTTTTTAATTTTTTTAGGACTAAAAATAAATCTACCTTTCATATATTTTTTTTTGTCATTTTTAAATAATCTTATTTTTCTCAAAATTGGCTTCACAGGTTTTTTAAAAAAAATTCAATAATTTTTAATGGGTAAAGGCAAAGGGTGAACGCAAACGTTCCAAAAAATTTTTATTAATATAATTTTTTTGATTTTTGATTTTCGATTTTCTCAAATACCTTTCGACTAATTTGGATACATTTTTTTACTGAAACTTTTTCATAAAGCTTTAATAATACTATCGAAAATTTTCAATTTTTTTTGTTTTAATTAAAAAATTAAAAAGTTTTGTACATAAAAATTAAAATTTTTGATTTTTCAAAAAATTTTCAAAATTTGTTTTTGAGAACTTAATAATTCGAAAACGACTTGATCGATTTTTATCAAACTTGGCATATAACAGTTTTTTAAGATTATCTAGCAGATTTTAAATAAAAAATTTTCATACAAACAAAAATAACGGTACCTCCCATACAAGTGTTTATAAAACGGTAAGGAAAAACTCATTTTTCGCAAAAATGACTAATACGATTTTGATTCAATTTTGTATGTCAGTTTATATCCTAATATCATATTTTTGGAAAAAAAATTGTATCTATGGTATCTCTCATAGAACCATTTTCTTGGTCTATCTCATTATTTATTAAACCGATTTTAACGAAATTTAATTTTTTATTTTTAAAAAAATTTTGAAAATTATTTTTTGAAGTTCGATGTTTCTTAAATAAGTGGATGATTTTTTTTCTAAATTATTTTTTTTATTTCCGCATTAATAAACACTAAAAACTTGCGTACCAATTTGTTTCTTAAACATTCCTCCAAAATTTTATATAGGTATAAAAAATGTACGATTTTCAAAATTCTTTTCTTATAAATTGAAAATTATTTCAGAAATCAGATGGCGTACAAAGCTTTGGTGTAAAAAAAATTCACAGGTTGTTTCATCAATTTATTTGTAATTTTATTGATTAACAATTTGTTAGTCTAAACAGGGCCGGCCCTAGCCAAACTTGCGCCCTGTGCAAGATTTGTAGTAAGCGCCACTTTTTATATTTGCACACATACATACACATGGCAAATTTTAGTACATATTTTTTTGCGCAAGATCAGATTATATTGGTGTTAGGCAATAACGCCCAAGGAAATAACTCCCAAATCGATTTGGAATTATAGCTCAAATTTTTTTTATCCCCCAACAAAAATGGAAATATCGCCGAAATTTATATTTTTCCAATCTTAAGTTGGAAAATGGAAATATCGTCAAATATTTTCAATGTTAATGGTTTTTATAAAATTTGGGCGTTATTTCTTCAATTTTGGGTGATCAAACATTTTTTTTAATTTGGGCGTTCTTTCCTAATTTTTTCCAAAGTGAAATTTCAATGATAAGATAATCTTAAAAAAAACAGTGAGGTTTTTCTGGATTTTTTTTTTTTGGCGATATTTCCAATACTGGGCGTTATTTCCCATTTGACTTTTAAAATTTTTATTTTGGGCTTTCTTTCCTTTAAAAAATTGGAAATAACGCCCAAATCGAGCAAAAAAATAACTGCAACAATTGTTCTGAATTTTTTTTGGCGATATTTCCAAATCAATTTGGGCGTTATTGCCAAACGCTAATTATATTTACTTGCTCCTGGTAATGCGCCCCCAGAATTTTTCACCCTGTGCATTTGCACATCTTGCACATATGGTTTGTCCGGCCCTGCATATAAATATGTACTCACATAATACTACGTCAACTTCATTTTTAGAGGTGGTATAAAATATAAGTTCCTATAACTATTTTATTTATTATAAAATCAGATGAATAGATCTAAAATATTCACACTTTAAAATCACAGTGCGATGGCACATAAATATGAGGAATTTCGTGCCACCCAGTCGTACTTTTTATTTCGATTGCAACAAAATGGTTTCAACGTAATCTACAATATTATTAATAAAAATGAACATAAAATAAATAAAAATGAAAATAAAAACAAATTTTAAATTAAACGCTAATTAACATGTACCTCTCATAGAACCACTTTTTTTTATTATTGACTATAGGTATCTCAATTCTCAATGATTACGATTTTAATGAAATTTTTTTATAAAAGAACTTCTTATAACTTAAATATACAAAAGAACTTGTGAAACAAATATTTTTCAATCCGCAAATCCAAAAAGTTTGAAAATTGAATATTTCTCATATACGAAGGTTTTTTAAGTAATACAAATTCTATAAACTACTGAAATACATCAAATGAGATCGCCTGCTGTGACGAAACCCCAATTTTTACAGACTTAAGGCCGTTAAAAGCTATATTTTGAATAAAAAATTTTCAGTTCACGAGTGCATTACTGACTTGTGAATTGAACCAGCGTTTAAGCTTAAAAATAGCTTAAGCTCTTGCAACCCTATAAAATATTGATTACAAATTTCACTGTTATATGGAAATTGTTCGTGTCCTTCAAATTTAATTTTTTCTATGTTTATGTATTTATTTCATTCAAATATGCGGAAATTATCAAACATTTTGCGTATGATAATGGTTTCCAATCATATATCATACCAGATTAGAAATTATCATACTTGTAGCATAATAATTTTGTATTATACGGTTGGCAACCCACCCCAGTGTGGTATACAAATTTGAAGCAAATTGGTTCAATTTTTTTGACTCTATTTCAAATTACATAGAGGCGCAAAAACTGACGGACGATATGACGAAACCAATTTTTTCGGATTTCTCCAAAATCATATTGAGTTAATTTTGATTAAATATTCGATTTTTTACGAGCAGAGCAAGTGCAAGAATTAAATATCTCATATAAAGGGTGATTTTTTAGCTGGTTTGGTTTTGGCAACACTGGTTTTGACAGCTGACGTGTGTTTAGTACCTTGTGTCACTGTCAAACAGCTTCAGTTTGGTTTGCAATTTAACCATGGATCGTCTTACAAATGAACAACGCTTGCAAATTATTGAATTTTACTATCAAAATTCGTGCTCGGTTCGAAATGTTCATCGCGCGCTGCTTCCATTGTATGGTCGGCATTCTCGACCTTCTGAGCAGTCTATTCGGAAGATTGTGACCAAATTTCGCACCAAATTTACTTTGTTGGACATTAAACCACCAACACGTTTACGTACTGTGCGTAGTGAAGAAAATATTGCGGCCGTATCAGCTAGTGTGACAGAAGACCGCGAAATGTCGATTCGGCGCCGTTCCCAGCAGTTAGGCCTTTGTTACAGCACTACGTGGAAAATTTTGCGGAAGGATTTGGGCGTAAAGCCTTTTAAGATACAGCTGGTGCAAGAACTAAAGCCAGCCGACCTACCACAACGCCGAATTTTTGGTGAATGGGCTCTTGGAAAGCTGGCCGAGGATCCGCTTTTTTTATCGAAAAATTGTGTTCAGCGATGAGGCTCATTTTTGGTTGAATGGGTACGTAAATAAGCACAATTGCCGCATTTGGAGTGAAGATCAGCCAGAAGCATTGCAACAGCTACCAATGCATCTCGAAAAAGCCACTGTTTGGTGCGGTTTATGGGCCGGCGGCATTATTGGGCCATATTTCTTCAAAGATGATGCGAATCGCAGCGTTACTGTCAATGGTGAACGCTACCGAGCGATGATAACAAACTTTTTTCTGCCCGAAATGGAAGTTCTTGACTTGCATGATATGTGGTTTCAACAAGACGGTGCCACATGCCACACAGCACGCGAAACAATGGCGCAATTGCGAGGCGAGTTTGGTGAACAGTTAATTTCACGTTTCGGGCCGGTCAATTGGCCGCCTAGATCGTGCGATTTGACACCATTAGACTATTTTTTGTGGGGGTATGTCAAGGCTAATGTCTATAGGGACAAGCCCGCTTCGATTGACGCACTGGAAGCCAACATCCATGCATTCATTCGTGAGATACCGGCCGATATGTGTGAAAGAGTATGCCAAAATTGGACTCAGCGGATGGGCTACCTGAGACGCAGCCGCGGTCAACATTTGCATGAAATTATCTTTAAACAATAAATTGCAAGGTTCAAACTATCGATTCAAATAAATATTTCATTCATTTTTTCGAATTTTTTGTGTTTTTTTTTTAAAAAAAGTTCTAAACCTCTTAAAAAATTACCCGTTACAACTACATATTTCATTTAAATTAACAAAAAAAAACAAATGTCCTTATTGAAAGACACTTAATATGCATCTCCACTGAAAAAGAACACACTCAGCCCATGCTTCATTCAGTATTTTCGATAAAGACCGTAATTAAATGTATACATAATGTTAGAACTGTTTTGCGTTGGTAATAAAATATAATCTATCCTATCCTTCTATTCCTTCTAACATTGCCTAATTTATAAGACCCTAGGTCTTACTGGCGTATACCTATATGTTTGTGTTGTTGTTGTTCTTGTTTATATCTACTTAATACACATTTTATGAAAGTTCCTTTGAGAATGTTTTTTTATAATTTTGTTTACAATTATGTAAATATTGTGTACCTGGCTGTACATACTTCATACATGCGCTACACGAATTTATAAATTACAGTAGAATCTCGGAAAGATGAACGATTCTGTAAGATGAAATTCTATGAATGAAATATTTCCACTTTTCAGTGTTCAAAAAGATGAAAGGTTGAAATTTAGTACACGAAAAGATGAACACTTTATTCCCAACATAATTGTTTACTTTTTATTTGACTTTTAGTTCCTCTTAAACAGTACTTTGAGGCTTGTTTTGACCTTTTATGCAAAAAATATTTAAAGTTTTTATTTATAAAACTGTGTCTTCTGTACCTTAACCAAATGTTGATGCTCGAAAAGAGGAACAATAATTGAAACGATGAACGGGCCCTGTTTTATATCTGTTCATCTTTTCGAGATTCTACTGTACTTTAAAAAGCCATAGCTAATTAGTAAAAGAAACAAACCTTATATCCTCTGTGTTTAATGGGGTTTTGGTTAAATGTGTTTTACAGTTAACATGTAAGTAGGTGCTAATTTAATTTTGATAATGCGTTTATCTTGTCTCAGAATTTACCTACATATATTAACATAAGGGTAGGTATATAGGCATATAAGTATAGTTGCTAATTTCTTGTTAGATTCCATACCTGTAGGTATAGTTAAATTATCTTCGTAAGAGAGACTATTTTATAAGACAAATTTAAATTAACCAACGTTGAAAAAAATCAGATTATCTACATATGACACAACATTTTTTATTTCTATGGACAATTTTTTTGTTTTTTAAATGTTTATTGTTAAATCATTCAATTTTATTTCAGCATCCCACTATATCGAACTTATTTCAAATGTGATTGAATTCTTGTGGTTCTTATCTCTAAATCAATTGCACAATTTTGTCGCGACATTGACTTCTATTTTATGATCTCATTTGATGTCATATAATCATTTGGAAGAGATTATTTGCGTAGAAACAAGATAGTTTTTCCCGTTTGAGTGCATATGATGCCACGTTGGATGTGGCGCGCCTCAATGGTATATTTTGTTTGACGGTTTGAGATATATAAAGACTCATACAAAACTATAATGAAGTTCTAGCAACTATTAAGTTCTATAGCTTTCAGAATTTTTCTTTATTTTTGAAAATAAAGATTGATAAAAAATAGATCATAAAACCAGCAGGTCACTCGTTTATATGAACTTTATTTGATGAGCTGCTAATTATGGAAAAGAAATATAAAACAAATATTAAAGAGATTGCAAGAACTTGCAATTGTGGTTAAGATAATGGTGCTACACATTAAAAATTTATGTTACCGGTTCACAGTGGCGGATCCAGTACTTGGTCAAGGGGGGAGGGAATGAGTCTGAATTTTTACTTGGATACCTGCAAATTAATGTCTAACGCAACGGTGGCCTACCGACATCGGAGTCAATTTGAGCGTTGACCACGCGCTTCCAACCCCTCTAGCATCCAGTTCCCTCAAGGAGACCTGCATACCATATGTTGTCGCATTAGCCAGAACAGTAGTTCGTTAGATAACGAGTATCGTGTTTACCCGAAACCGACAACCACTGAACTGTTACTGTTAGCCACCACGAGGAGGTGCAACTAAGCACTTCCATATTTAAACTGATCAAACCCCGAAAGAGAGCACCCTGCGACTTTCAAGGAAGTAGGTTCAGTGTATGAGATATAGTCCGACTCCCTAGGGGGGGGGGGGTCCAACTACAAATAGAAAACTTAAAGAGCTTAAAACAGCACGAGTATAACTTTTAAAAAAATCGTAATTTTGAAAAAAGAAAATTGCAAATTTGCGAATTTAAAATTCTTTCTTAAAATTTGCAAAATTGCGAATTTAAACAAAAATATTACGGCTCATCGCAGCACAAATTGTGCACCAACGTTTGTTTTGAAAATCAAAAATGATGGTGCTAATTTCACGCTAAGTTCCTTCGCATCATTTACGTTCGGTCGTAAAAGTTGGAAATATGCGATTTTTGTATCTCTTCGGTTGTATCGTTTTTTGAGCACAAAGCAGGACAATTTTAAGTTTTTAGAAAAATTTAATTTTGGAAAAAATTTCGTCCGCAGAAGTTTTTTTTTTTCAAAATCGAAAATGTCGGTGCTAACTTCTTTTTGCCTTATAATATTGAAAAGAATTTTAATATGTCGCTTTGGAAAGGTAGGTATGATAAATTGCTTAAGTCTTTAAAGTTTCCACCATAAAACTGTTACGCAATCTAATGTAAGTAATGGTATACTCCTTTTTCCACTAAGATGCGTTCGAAATTTTTGAAGTACATATTATACTTTTTCATTACACTTGAAGAAATTTTAAGTCGATGCGGTGGGGGGTGGGGGAGGGGGTTGGTCCGGACCGGAATGTATCTTTAACGATGAAATCTCAAAACTAGTCAAAAATTGAATTTTAATCTGATTTTTCGTGTTATATACAAATTATAAGTACATTTTGAATGTAATATTGTTTAAACTATATTTAAAAGTACCAGACTGCAAAATTATAACAAAATCGGTAGAGTCGTAAAAATCGTAACCAAAATCTCATAATTTGGAGTTGTAGTGATATTATTATACTTTAAATATTTGATATTAAACCTTCATAAAGTTTGAACTTGGTAAACTTTTAGATCTCACTACTTTTCACGGCAGAATTGTTACACACACAAGTTTTTGTATAGAAGAACTTGGCTATTTTTTAACATTTATATTTTTGGTCTGATCTCATTCATTTTTGCAAAGATATTTATTTAATGCCAGATTGAAACCTCGAAAGATACTTATATCATTCTACAACAATAGGAAGTGCTTCATATATTTGATAAAAATTATGAAGAAGTGGGTGGATACCACGCCCCCTGAATAGAAAATTTGAAATTTTGTTTTCTTTGTATGCACTTCAGGTCATACCGCGCTCTACCAAATCAAAATCATCATTCTATACAGAAATCGGAAGTTCTCCCAATTAATTGATCGCCATTTAAAAAAGCTCTGAGAAAAAAAAATCTTGGATTTGAACAGGTGAAAATTTCTACAAATTTTTCGCATTTGCGTGAAAAAATTTTCGGTTCATAAAATATTGACATTAAAAATATTTCATTCGGAAACTACCTGCATGATACCTACTTCCAAGTTGTGAAATGTATAAACAAGGGATTTTTCATTTTGTAAATATTTACGAACTGTCGATAGAATATGTTCCACGGGTGTTTTTCCAAATATAACAGTGTTTATGATCCCAAAACTTAAAAATTATTAAAAAAAAGAATATACAAATCTGAGCTTTAAAATCTGAGAATTAAAAAGAAATCTTTAAATCACAAAATTAATATTTTATTAAAAAAGTAGGTTGTCAAATGAAAAATAGTAGTAAGTTTTAATAATTTAAATGCATTGTTCGATTGTTTAGCGATCCATCATCATAAATGGCAAACATTCAACTAATATTATGACAATTCAAATGACAGCTAATTTATAAAGTGTGTGTATTTTATTGAAAGCATATTTAAGAAATATAAAAAGACTTTTTTAAGGGAGTTTAATTAAATTTTTTTTTTTTTTTATAAATAACTATAAATCCAAATTTTTAATCTTCTTGCGCCTACCGCCGCGCCGCAGCGCTGATCTCCCCTACCTACTTGTCAATTATCATTATCGCATGCAAATTTACTTCTAAGACATCAATTTTATAGTTTTCGAAAACTCGGGCCGAATTACGGCATCAGTGACTGAACGACATGTGAGGGAAATTTCATACGAAATATCGAATATTATCGATATTTTTTATGAAATTTCCCTCACGTGTCGTTCAGTCACTGATGCCGTAATTCGAACCCTGTTTATCTAAACATTAAATTTTTAAAAACTAAAAAATAAAAACTTTCTTACTTTGAAAAAAAGCCAGTTTTTAACTTGGTATCACAGCCACATTAAGCATAAAATTATGCTTCGAAAGCCACAGACTTATCAAAAGAAATGTTATATGAGGTATGTACCTATAGAATTGATCCTTGAGACTTAACCCAACTATTAAAAAAAAAAGACAGATTTACATCAATTTAATTAATCCCTTTAAGCTGTTATATCCTATAGAAATAGAAAACAATAAAGTCTTTTTAACAAGCGATTTCAATTATTTTGTATTTTGGATAATAGCTTTATAATATATATGCGAACGAAAAAAGGTATTATTACTACAACATCAATGTATATATTCGCATTAAGAATTTTACTAATGGCATGTTCAAGTTCCTTTCTTTTTTTTTGTCAAATCAACACCCGAATCCACACAAAAAACGTTTAAGTATATAATTTCCCTACACATAAAACCACTTAAAATGTGAATCGATTTGAATTTAAATTCAAATCATTTGAACCGAATAAATACTTTTTGGAGTAGATAATATATCATTGCACACACTGGTGCAGATGATTCTCATTCCATTAATTATATTATTGTCAACAAGATTTTTGTAATTCTTTTTCTTAATAATAAAATCCATTAAATCAGTGTGCGTATTTTTAGGAAACTTTGTGAATTTTCCAGCTAAAAATCTTAATCCATTCGACTTCCAGTTTTGTGAGTTTGAATTTTATCACGTTGTCGTCGTAATGATGGTGTTTGGAGAATAATTCTGTTTAAATAATAGGTCATGCTTTTTTTCAGGATCACCCAATAAAAAGAAAAAGATACTTCGAGGACTTTATATGAATAACCTTCCTTATATATTAACCATGAGTGTATACTACATATATATAGCGATATAAACTCCTCGTATACGAGTAGGATAATATGGTAATTTTGGTTATACCTTGGGTTGTGATATCCCTTACTTTCTGCTAACCAGGGATTGTTGTTCATCTGTTGACATTATATAGAACGCTCTTTTTTTAAATTATTTTTTTTTCTGTTCCGCTCCTAAATTGTTGGAAAAAGAATGTCCTTTATCCTGTATAAGGTATATAAGTAGAGTGTAGGCATACCACATGCAGACAAAAAAACATAAAAAAAAATATTACAAGATACTCAAGAGGTCCATCTGCAACATCCTGGATAAGAAAAACGAGATGTGCTAACCTTAAACCCTTATACAACGTTGCTGTTAGTGCGAATGAAGCAAATAAAATGCACGTCTGGATTTCACGAAATTGCTCTTATGGTTCAAGCTACGTTAAAAGCAAAGTATTGGTAATGTAGCAGACAGTGATTTTTTAATGCGCAATGAAATTTGTAATGAAATAGTAAAATTAAAAAAAGTACTTTTGGAAATACCGATTCGTTTCCTTTTTTTACTTTATTCAATTTCATTAATTCACAATTTATTAATATCACTTTTACAAAATCAAAATCTGAAAAATTATAAATTTAGCCACACCACACAGCCTTGCCCACCACCGAAAGAATGGAAGATGGGAAATGAAAATTGCAGACAGATAAAAGGATATGCGTTTTGTTGCGCGATAAAACCGGCGCGTTCATATTAACCGCGCGAATAATAATAATTGTTTATTTTTATTTATAAATTCCGGTTTGGAAATTAGAACAAAATTGGTCGAGCCATCAACAAGAATTATGGGAAAAACCCAAAATTAAAAAAAAAAAAACATCAAAATTTTATTCGTTATTTTGACCGAATTTTAATCGAAATCGTTGGAAGAATAATTTTTATGGGAACTATACTAGTTGTTGGGGTGAATTTTAGAATATTGTATTTCTTTCAAAGTCATATAAATTAAAATTATAACGGATTTTATTTTTCTCAGAAGCTTTGAAATATGAGGTTATATTAAAGCCCAAATGTCAGTACCGTGGGTGTCAGTACCGTGGTACATTTATTTATAATGAACTTGAATTAAATGATTTCAAGCAATTTTGCTAAAAATCTTGTTATTTTTTTATTAAGAATGGTACCAGTACTTCGGACAAAACATATAAAAACAAATCCGTGCAATAAATGTTGAGTTATAATCTAGCATAAAAACTAAGACTCCGACCTCAAAAAACAAATTTCAAAAACTAAAAAACATATAATTTTGAATAAAACATTGCCTTTCAAAGTGGAAAACGTCAAAACGTAAGAGGGAATTAAGAAACTCACCAAAAATATTGCCAAAATGAATAAGAACGTTTAAAAATTCAAAAATAAAAAATCAGTGTCAGCATCATGCCTTTGAGATTTAGTACTTTTTACGATATTTTTTGTTCCTTAAAATTTGTAGTAAAATGCTCTTACAGATTTAATGTACCATGTCTATTTAAAGACAAATAAAATAAAAAAAATTAATTTTCAATGACTTTTAATTTTAGCATAATTTTAATTTAAAAAATCACAGTTGGCAGAGAATCACCCATATATACCAAAATCCTGATTTCCGGTGATTATGGGCTGTTTTTATGGCTTTATTGACTGGGCTAAGAAAGAGACTGTACCAAATTTAACAAAAATCTGACCACCAATATTCGCTCTATCTTGTTGGAAATATAAAAGATTTGCAGGCCAACGCGCGCCGCACAGTGGTTCAGGTTGTATGGAGAGGCGGTCATAAATCTATAAAATCTGAACCAGCCAACCGATTTGAATGAAATTTTCAGACATGGTTAAGAATTGCATAAGATATTATGGGAGAAAATTTCCGCCCACTTCTAAATGTCATAGTTGAAATAAATGAGGGGTGTGTTCCTTAAAAAAGTTGTAGATAACGTAATTTAATAAAATTCTTCAGTAAAATTTCGCCCACTTTGCCAATGCGGAGATTATGACAAAAACCCACAATTTTATCTTTATAATAATGATTTAAACTAAAATCTGAAATTTTACACGAATCCAATACTTGTCCTTTATAACGAGCAAGAAATTATTGCAATGTTTTTATGTTAAGGAATCTGCAAAAAAAATAAGATTAAAGCATAAAAAAGCATATTTTATAGCATCCACTTGTGCAATAAAAGTCCTAAGATGTACAAATATTCAGGAGCGCTTATTAAATACACTACACATATACAAATATTATATATACGTATTTTCTCATATTCTTTTAAGATTTTAAGTAAAGTTATGCGCAAGAGGTCTTTAAATTTTGTTTTGTGATAAAATGTATATGGTACATAGTATATGTTTTCATTCAACTTTTTAAACTCCAATTTATTCACTCTTTTTGGCCTCATTTAACAAATACATATTATTGTTTACTTAATTTAAAACCGATTTCAGATAAAACGATGCAATATGCATTTTAGGAGGGATTTTTAGCTTAAATTTAAGAAAATGTAATTTGTACTAATTTTTAAGTCAATAAATCTAAAATCTAATTCTAAATCGATATAGGTTTATTGAAGCGTTTCTTTTAATTCACTCTTAAATTGGGTGGTTCTGCGAAACTAGACCTCAAGAATTAAGACCCCAAAATTAGATTAGGGCCATTTTAAATAATGAAATTATGCACCATCCAATACCTAATTGGCAACAACGAAATGAAAAATAGTTAAAATAAAACCGCATTTGTTTTGTTAATTATTTATATTTTTTTTTCAAAAATGAATTATCCCCATTTTTTTCATGTTAAAGTTTATTTTCGAAAATAAATCTTGAATCTTGTACAATTTGTCTAGGTACAGTTGTAGTTGTAGTACTCCTGCCCTTCAGCCAATCAATTCCGCTTGAATTTTCATGTTGCATTTTATTAATATACTTACTTACAAGGCAACAAGAGGCGGGTTTTTTTTGCAAGCCCGGGGGGAATTGGACGAAAAAAATTATTCAGGGCTAAATAATTTGCATGTTATTTGTAACAACAACTTATCCCCAACGGGCACGTCCCTTACTTTGGCGGACACTTTTTGGCGGAATCAAAAAATTTTGATATCTGAATTTATAGCTAATTAAATACTAATTTGGTGCACAAACCAAAAATTTGTAGCTCGCATAGTTTCGTAGTTATTCAAGTCTAAATTTAACGGACAAATTCTAAAATAATACAAATTTTTAAATTCGATTGACACCCAAATTTGTAGCTTTTTAAATGCTCTTGAGTTGCGAAAACCTCGATTTTGTAGCTCAAGTGGTTTATTTTATATTCAAGTTTCCGCTAAAATAAGTCTGGTTAGCGGACGAAAATACGAAAACCATAATTCTCTTGTCAAAAATTTTAGCTTTTTAAATATTAAGTACCTGGGAGACCGAGCTTCGCTCGGCTTTTTCTAATTGAAAAAAGTGAAATATGTATGAGAAATATAGACATGGCAGTTAATAGAAAACAACATATGTCATCCATTAAATTTGTTCACTTTATAAATGCGTTCAATGGAGATGCTTCCATATTATGTACGTGGAGATAAATATGTAGACAGTTTGACATAATGTGGAGATACATGTGGAAATACCTGCACGCATGTGGAGATACATTGATGCATCGACATATGTTTGGATAAATTTGGTGGAGATAAATATGTGGAGTTACATTTGGAGATTCCTCCACTTGCATATATTAAATACAAAATTTCCTCCAGATAGTTAGAACTGTTGCTTTAGCGCCCCTTTAGTTAAGGGCCTGGGTGATACAACAAAAGTGGGCGTGGAAGGGCGTGGGCGGTTTTTCCAATTTTTTTTTTTATTTTGTTCTTGCTTATCAGTACACTTCCTGATAATTTCATCCAAATCGCTGAAGCCAATTTCATGCAAATCGTTGGATCCGTTTCGGATATTTTTTGTTTTTCAATTTTTCTCACTCATAAGAATGAACTCTAAAACTTTTACTCAAATAGTTTGAGTAGCTTCCGAGAAATAGAAATAATAAAAGTAGTCGTGACATTGGCGGATTTTATTAAAATCAATTTTCAATTTTTTTCTTGTTCATATCTAAAAATAAACTGAAAATTTCTAATTGTCTTCGAGAAACCAAAAACTAATAAAAGTGGGTGTGGCAGTAGGCGAAGTCTACATATTTCTTTTAAAATGTTGTTCCTACTTATAAAAGAGAACGCTCACTGAAAATTTTATGCAAATTGTCGGAATCGTTTCCGATAAACTAAAAACGACAAAAGTGGACGGAGCAGTGGGCGGATTTCACTAAACTTTTCTTAACTTTTTTCTTCTTATTGAGGGGAAAAAACTCTGAAAAATTCATTAAAATGGCTAGTTCCGTTTCCGAGAAACCAAGCAATAATAAAAGTGGGCGTGGCAGTGTGTGGATTTTAGTAAAAGAATTTTTCAATTTTTTTGTTATAAGAATAAACTCTTATAACCTCATAACCTCATTTAAATCATTTGAATTGTTTTCGAGACACTAAGAAATAATAAAAGTGGGCGTGGCAGCAGGCGGATTCTACTTATTTCTTTTTAAATTTTGTTTCTACCTATAAAAGAGAACGTTCTCATTAAATGTCATCTAAGTTGTAAGACCCGTTTCCGATAAACTAAAAACGAAATAAGTGGGCGGTGCAGTGGGTGTTGCTGTGGGCGGATTTCACTAAAGTTTCCCTTACATTTTTCTTCTTATTGAGGAGAAAAAACTCTGAAAAATTCATTAAAATGGCTAGTTCCGTTTCCGAGAAACCAAGCAATAATAAAAGTGGGCGTGGCAGTGGGTGGATTTTAGTAAAATAATTTTTCAATTTTTTGTTATTAGAATAAACTCTTATAACCTCATAACCTCATTTAAATCGTTTGAATTGTTTTCGAGACACTAAGAAATAATAAAAGTGGGCGTGGCAGTAGGTGGATTCTACTTATTTCTTTTTAAATTTTGTTACTACCTATAAAAGAGAACGCTCTCATAAAATTGTATCTAAGTTGTCGGACCCGTTTCCGATAAGCTAAAAACGAAATAAGTGGGCGGTGCAGTGGGCGTTGCTGTGGGCGGATTTCACTAAATTTTTCTTAAAATTTTTCTTCTTATTGAGGAGAAAAAAACCTCGGAAAAATGCATTAAAATGGCTAGCTTCGTTTCCGAGAAAGCAAGCAATAATAAAAGTGGGCGTGGCAGTGGGTGGATTTTAGTAAAAGAATTTTCCAATTTTTTGTTATAAGAATAAACTCTTATAACCTCATTAAAATCGTTTGAATTGTTTAAGAGAAACTAAGAAATGATAAAAGTGGGCGTGGCAGTCATAGAATTTTACTAAATATATTTTTTTATTTTTTTTCTTGATCATAACAATAAACACTGAAAATTTCATCCGAATCGTTGGAGCCGTTTTCGAATAGCCAATAACTAATAACAGTGGGCGTGGTAGTAGGCGGATTTTACTGTTTTTATTTTTTTAATTTTTTTCTTACCCATGAAAGTAAACTCTGAAAATTTTATTCAAATCGCTTGAGCCGTTTCCGAGTAATAAAGATATTTCAGACCGATTCCGTCATACTTAAAAGTAAGAAAAGTGGGCGCGGGGTGGGCGGATTTTAGTAAATTTTATTTTGTATTTTTTTTCTCGTTCATCGTAATAAACTCTGAAAATTTTATCAAAATCGTTGGAGCCATTTCCGAGAAACCAAATATATATAAATATATAAATATATAAATATATAAATATAGAAATAAATATACAAGAATAACTCGTTTAAAGTAATAAGACTTGTTGCGCAAGAATTAATTTATTAAGTTTTATATATCATTTTGTATTTGCATTTTAAGTTTAAAAATTGCATTTTCGGTAATTTGAAATAAAACGGAAGTTGGCGGACAAAATCTAAAAAAATAAGATTTTCGAAATAAAAAATGTACCAGAAATTATAGATTTTTAAATGATATTTTTTGGCGCCAAGAAGAAATTTGTAGCTCTAACGGTTTTTTCTATATTCAAATTTAAAGTTAGTACCACAAAATGGAGCTTCCAAAATTTAAAAAAATTGAGAAAATCCAATGTTTTTTTTGCCAGAATTTGAAGTCTCCCTAAACTTAATTAAACACGTAAACCCCGATTTTGTAGATCGCATTGTTTTTTTGTTGTAAAAGATTCCGCTAAAATAATTTAAGCGCGCAAACTGTGTTACCGGCATGAATTACATTACTGGTATCGAGTGGCGGGTGACGGATCCAAAATTTGGTCATGAGGGGGGTGAGTCCAACTACAAATAGAAAACTTAAAGAGAAATAAAACTTGTTTGTGCTATATTATTTATGTGCGTGAGGTAAGTACCACCATTTTCGATAAAAAAAAAACAAACAAGCACAAACTGGAGCTTAAAACAGCGCCAAGTATAACTTTTTAAAAGATCGTAATTTTGACAAAACAAAATTGCAAATTTGCGAATTTAAAAAATATTTACGGCACAATGGCAGCACAAGTTGACCACAACACAGAACATTTTTTTTTTTGAAAATCGAAAATGATGGTTCTAATTTCAAGCGAAGTTCCTTCGCAACATTTGCGATCGATCCTAAAAGTTTCAAATATGCGACTATTTTTATCTCTTCGATTGTATCATTTTTTGAGCACAAAGCAGCACAACTTAAAGTTTTAAAAAAAAAAATTTTGAAAAAAATTCGAAAATATGCGAAATTAAAAAAAAAATATTAACGGCACATTGCAGTAGGTACAAGTTGAGCACAATACAGTAGGTAAATTTTTTTTTCAAAATCAAATATGGCGTCACTTACTTCTCGCTAAATATATATGGCTAGTCTCGAAAAAACCATATGCTTGTACGATTTGCAGCATAACTTTTTTTTACGAAAATCAAAAATGGGCGGTGCTCACTTCTTTTTGTCCTTATAATATTGAATAGTATTTTAATATATTGCTTTGGAGAGGTTGGATAAATTGACTAAGTCTCCAAAATTTAAAATACCTGGTAAGCTCTTTAACTATAAGTTTTCCTCATAAAACTGTTAAGCTGGTATCTATCCTAACAACTTCCCAAAAAATCAGTACAGCGCAATTTTTGCGACCCATCGCGAATTTTTTGTCTTCATTGACGAAAATATATTAAATAAGACCCCGAAAAATGAAATAAAATTTCAAAATTTCAAAATTTTAAAATTTCCTATGCTAGTGTTTTGCATAGGTATATATGTACGGGTTGGCTACGTTTTCCCGCGGCACGTTTTCCCGCGTCACGTTTTCCCGCAAATCGTTTTTCACAGTTTCCCGTGTAAAGTTTTCCCGCCGATTCCTACTTTTTTCAATACAAATCGACAGCGCATGAACAAAATTCATTGCAGTAGTAGTTTTCTTGTACAAAAGTCTTTTCTTGTGTTAAGGTGAGGTATGTATGGGGGGGGCAAGCTGCCCCCCTGCAACCCCCCTGCTTGGCACACTATAGGATTTGGGGTAGGTGCGAGGTTAAGTGCATGAAAATTTTCTTTTTATCATTTGGTAGTTTTTTTTTATGAAAATTGCTAAAATGCCTTTTTAAGTGTATAAAATAAAAAAAACGCTTAAAATTAAAAAAAAAATATTAAATATTTTAACAAACATAAAATATTTAATATAAATGCAAAATAGTATTGTCAAAAAGTACTAATTAGTATTGCCAATCCCGCCGCCAATCCCGTGGAAAATTATATAGGCAATCGTTCCGCGGGATATAGTGCTGCGGGATTGTAGCAAAAAAACTACCTTTCAAATCGGCGGGCAAACGTTACACGGGAAAACGATCGCGGGAAAACGTAGAGATCCCATATGTACCTATAGTTTTAAGGCGTTATGTAATTTTTTTCTTTGGGGCTTTATTTCCTGGACCAATTTCGCAGATGCCAATTTGCGTTATATATCACTGATGTCTTTTTTATTTTATTATCAGAATGTGATCCAGAACAGATCATCAGATGTGGATAATAAAAGACAATTTGATATCTAAGTAAGAATTATAGACATATACTTACTATAAATCTCGACTGAAAAGACAAAGTATCCTTAGTCGACTTAAGATGATTTGCTTTTTTTTCAAACAGAGACATACAGTTCTGTGCTATCCGAATTCTTCTATCTCACTCCGTTTGCTTTTTATAAAGGAAAAAAAATCACCTAATATTGAAAAATAGCATAAAAAGGTAAAATATCTTAACTCTACACAAGATGTTGTGTTGAAGCGAGTTAAAAAATTTTAAATATACTTAAGATTATTTCATCTTAAGAGTTTATAATAATTATGAAAAGGTACAACATCTTAAGTGGACTTAAGATACCTTACCGCGTGCAAACCCAACAAAAAAAATCACCCTTAAGTCGACTTAAGATTTTTGAAATCAATTATTAAAAAAAGGCAAACTATCTCATATTTTGCCCTATAACTCAATAAATATTAACAATATCTTTTTACAATAAATTTAAAAAAAAAGTTCATAAAATTTGGGCTCCGGGATCTTAGCACCTCATATATGGGATATTCGCAAAAAAAGTATGCCATCTAAAAGGTCACTAATTGGTCACAAAAGGTCAGCTATTTTAAGAAATTGGTCAGGCTTGGAAAACTTGTAATCCAAGCTTGAGCTTTTTCAAGGTCATAAGCGATTTTTGGCACCTCATTTATGGGATATTCGCAAAAAAAGTATACCATTTGAAAGGCCACCGGATCGTGATAAAAGGTCAGCTAGTTTCAGTAATTGGTCAGGCTTAGGTTTTTTTTTATGAATTTAAAAAAAAAATTCAAGGTCACTAGTATAAGACTTTTAGCACCTCATTTTTGGAATTTCGCAAAAAAATGCATACCACCTGAAAGGTTATGTTGTACTTATAAAAGGTCAGCTATTTCCGGAAATTGGTCAGGCATAGAGTTTTTTAATGATTTTTTGCTTTTTTTTTTGTGAAATTCCACTAACGAGGTTCTAAAAGTCTTACACTAGTGACCTTGAAAAAAAAAATAAAAAAATCATAAAAAAAATCTATGCCTGACCAATTTCCGAATATAGCTGACCTTTTATAAGTACAACATAACCTTTCAGGTGGTATGCATTTTTTTGCGAAATTCCACAAATGAGGTGCTAAAAGTCTTATACTACTGACATTGAAATTTTTTTTTTTTAAATCATAAAAAAAATCTATGCCTGACCAATTACTGAAACTAGCTGACCTTTTATCACGATCCGGTGGCCTTTCAAATGGTATACTTTTTTTGCGAATATCCCATAAATGAGGTGCCAAAAATCGCTAATGACCTTGAAAAAGTTCAAGCTTGGATTACAAGTTTTACAAGTGACCAATTAGTGACCTTTTAGATGGCATACTTTTTTTGCGAATATCCCATATATGAGGTGCTATAGATCCCGGAGCCTTTTTGGGAAGCTTCTTTCGGGAGTTTTTTTTTTCCTGAAAAATGTTAAAAATTGACTTAAGATGCATTTACCTTTCCAGTTGAGTAATATTTCCGGTGTTTTCTTGCCGCAAAAGAATAGAGCAAGGACTCAAGACCCCAAATTGAAATATACAACAAAATTAACAATCACAGACTGTTTTATATATTGTATTTATCCTTAATAAACCTTATAAATCCAACAATTTTATAAAGCTCTGGTTAAAAGCGTCTTAAGCAAATTTTAAGCATTAGCAAATTAAATTAACCAATAATAGGAAATAGGTTCAATTCAATTGCAAAAATGTTTAACCAAAACACTAATATGTTAAAACTTAAAACAAATATATATTTAACTTAACCCAAGCTATAATATGGAATTTGGCGTTATCCACTTCAATTCAACTTTTCTGCATATTTGTAGGCAATATTTAAAAACATTTATTAAATTTGTATTTTAGTAAATAATTTAAATATTTTGCTAAAAATTAAAAAAAAAAAATTGCTCTTTGATTAAATTGATTTGCGTTCGCGTTTAAACTATATTTGCGAATTCTTAATTTACTGTGTTTTAGTGAGAGTGCATAAGCCAACAAGGAATAAGTGTGTTGTATAGGTACCTGTAATCAGTGTATAGGCATCTAACTATAATATATAAAAAAAAACATGCAATGCAAATTTTATTTCTCCTGCAGGAATATAATGTAATATTAAAACCTCATATACATATGTATGTACATACATATATTTTTTATTCAACGGAAAAAAATTTCCTTCTATCCTTATGATTGTACATATATCCATATCGACCTAATGTTTCTCTGGACTCCGGTGATATAAGTGTTTGCTTATTTTTTGTCGTATATATTTCATGCCATGTTAGTATAGAAAATGATGTGCAAGGGTTCTCAATTGCTTTCCATCAATCTAATTTTATTACTTTTTTTTTTAATGACATAAAATGAGAACCTGTGCAACGGTAGAATCTGTGATATACCTAAAAGTAAAAGATTGGTATTCAAATCCAATCTTTAAAAATAGAAAATTTAAAAACGTTAAGAAATAATTTCCACTATTTAATTTTGTAGACGTTTACACTAACACATTTTAAATTTAAGAAATATTGATTATCAAATTATGTGGGTTGTAGGTCTTTATAATATTGCCCATAATAGATATGTTTAATTGCGACGCGACATTAAGAACGTGTTAGGTGTTCTTCTTCAAACTTCAATTCTGATTTATCTTTTCAAATTACAGTAAAAGTCAAATACTTGTCATTAATATTCACATTTTTTTTAAATGTTAATAAGGCGTGTGCTCTATAATAATATTTTAATTGTTCCTATATAAACAGCAAGATTGGGGTATGAAGAAATGAATAAATGTAAACACGTTCGGAACGTCGCGTTGCAATTAGACATTTTTACATATAAAGGGTGTTTTTTTTTTTAGACGTGTGGTTTTCAAGAAGAAATAAAACGCATATCATTTAATGTTATATTTGGCCAAGAATTTAGCTTTATTGTAAAGATAAGGGTTTGTCATTATATGTTTCAAAAATTATTTCGGGCAAGTGGCCGCCGCAGCTGGCTCGAATAAATTCCAGCCGAGAGGCCAAATTTTTTTCGACGTTTTGGAGCAATTGGGGCCGTATGTCAGCAATTACAAGTCGAATATTCTCTTCCAAGGCGTCAATCGTCTCGGGCTTATATGCGTAGACAAGCGAATTCACATAACCCCACACAAAATATTCCAGCGTTGTTAAATCGCACGATCTTGGAGGTCACGCCACAGGCCCACGACGCGAGATAATGCACTCACCAAAAGTTTCCTTCAATAAATTTTATTGATTCGTTGGCTGTATGGCATTTAGCGCGAACCTAACCATTATTTTGGTAATAAATTTGCACGATTTGCAAACGTTGTTCAGGAGTACGTCTATTCATTATGAAATGGCAAACCAAACTGAGCATAAATTAAGTGACAGCTGTCAAAAAGACCAACTCCGAAAAAAGTATTGCCAGATTGAAAACCACACGTCCAAAAAAAAACACCCTTTATAAAGAAAAAGAAGAAAGACCTATTATACAGCCCAAAGTAATCAACAATTTGGTTTAACAAAAAGGTCACGAAAATTGGAACAATTTATATTACGGAGGGCACATTACATTTTTTAAAAATTAATTTCTACTCCATAATAATGAGTAATATATAGATTTGATGTTTGCAGTAATTTGAAAAGATCTAGAATCACCTATTGGGGCCTATACAAAATAATCAACATTTATTTAAAAAAAAAAAGGTTATAAAAATAGAACAACAATGAAGAAAGGATGAATTTTAAAATATTATAAATTTAAAAAATAAAGACATACATACAAATACAATAGATCTATTCCAGGGTGTTTTGCATAAGATGTTATACCCTAGGGTAGGTTGTGTCAAGACAAAAACAAAATCGTGTGGGAGGAGATATTATTCTCCCTGTTTTGGCGGGAGGGGCAATATTCTAAAAAAGAAAAACAAATACACTGAACCAAAAAGGAAAGTACATACAATAAAAAATTTTATTGGTACAGTATATCTAAATTTATTTATCAATTTTCGTGCAATGAATCAATTTTCGTAAAAAGCGATTTATTGGCCCAATAAACGTTTATTGACACAAGCAAAAGCGGTTTATTGTCCCAATAAACGTTAATTGGTATACAAGCAAAAGTGGCTTACTGACCCAATAAACGTATTTTGATACAATAAATCATTTATTCAAATATTTATCTTTTACAAAATTTGGCATTTTTTTTTTGTCACCGTAATAAGCTTTGTATTGGCCCAATAAATTATTTACTGTGCCAGTAAAGTGTTTTTAAGGGTAATTTTTTTTTTTTTTCAAATTATAGTTGACTGTTATAGAATTCACAGTATGTATGTTCATTGTACAAATTTCATCCTATAATAATTCTTATAAGAGTTATTTAGCATCGAACATAATTTGCGTCTTAGAAGGGTGCAACAAAATATTACGAAACGCATTTTTGAGTTGAGGCCACTTGAACTTTTAAATTCAATTCAAGTGACCTCAACTCCATAATCGGTTTCATAATATGTTGTCGCATCCTTCTTAGATGCAAATTATGGTCGATGCTTACCGACTCTTACAAAAATCACAGCATGAACAGACTATGAATTTTATAAGAGTATTTAGCTAGGTACCCTTAAATACTTTATTGGTACAATAAATAGTTTATTGGGCCAATACACAGTTTATTACGATAATAAACAAAAATGTTAAAATCAAATAAAATGTTTATTGACATTTAATAATTTGTTTATTGCGCCAATAAACGCATTTATCAAAGTAAAAAAAAATAGTTTTATAAAAAAAATTGTTTGTCGCCATGTATGTATGAGTTTATTGTGTCAAAAAAAAAAGAGTTTATTCATACTATAGCAACCGGTTCAATAAACGGAGTTTAACTGAGCCAACAAATCGTTAATTGAATAAAAAATTTTTAAACAAAACAGTTCGCAATATAAACAAAACGTTTATTGAGACAATCAAACAACAGTCAATAAACGGTGTTTTATTAATATTACAAACGATCTTTTTTTTCAGTGTAGAAACAAAAATAATTAAAAATCAACTTTTTTAAAGCCATGGATAAATTTCAAATTTAAAATTTTGAAAAAAAAAATTGTTCAAACTAATTTTGTTAAAATTTTTAAGAAATTAAGTGCTAGTTTTAATCACTTTTTTTTAGTATTCAAAGATCTTATCAATTTTTTAGTGAATCACTTACAAAAAACCAGGTGCTTGAATGTCTTCTGGTTTATGCGAGAAAATTAAAAATAGTAAAACCAAATTTCTTTTTATTTAGCTTCAATCCGCTGTTTAAGTTGCTCCAAAACTTCTATTTCCACTTAACTCTTCAATTCCCAGTATTAGGTACCTTTAGATGACAGATGCTTAAAAATTTTTTCGACCGCATAACGAAATTTTTTTTTAATCCTACATTAAATGGACATAAAGCCAAAACGTTTATAGAATGTTCTATTTTTGTGCGTTTCTAAGGTACACGTCATTTGTCAAATTCACTCATTACTACGCGTGGAATCGGAATTTTCTTACTTTGTGTGATTTCTTGAAATAAAAATGTCCAAGCCGTATTATTGTATTGTTTTTTTTTTCTTATTGCATTTCGTAAAGAAATATATAAAATTAGATAAAAATTCATTTTACAACAAAAATAAATTGCAGCACGATAATTATAACGATCAAAATAGTACTTGTCACCTGCAGTATGGGAGTTGGTCATATTTTTATTTCTATACTTAATCTATTCATACTTATGAGTGTAGGAGAGACGTTTTCTTTTTCCATATAGGTAAACACAGCAAGGGAATTGAAAGGTAGATAGTAAAGTAGATTTTTTTATTTTCAATTTTATCAAACGGGAATTAAATGGCAATGACAAAATCCATTAGATATCTGCATTTTTATTTTTTTGCTTTATAAATTGGATTGTTTTATTTTTTTCGTCTGCTTATAGCACAGGAAAATTATAAATATAAGGAGGCCAAATTTTAAACCGCAGTGATAGCTGTATAGTTCTTACTTGCGATTTATAGGCACTATATCGCAGGTTATGGATTCGTAAAAAAAATCGAACTCGGGATTTTGATCAAAATTGACATTACGATGATAGCGAAGTCGAAAAAAGTGGGTCTCGCAATTCTGTCCCTACGGCTGCAGCCTAAACGGGTCGGTCGATTTTCTTCAAAGTTGGTACCTAGCGTTTTTTGGGCATTCCCCCCACCCATTTTTTTTTAAATTTTTTTAAAGACCAAAAATGACGGTACCTGCCATACAATTTTTTTTTAAGCAAAATATAAAAATCTCATTTCTCTCAAAAACATGCCCACAACATAAAAAAAAACATTTTATGACAAAAAAATTTCCGAAAAATGGTACCTCCCATAAAACCATTTTTTTGATTTTCGATTTTCTCGAAACCAATTTAACTAATATTGATCAATTTTTTTATGGAGAATGTTTGAAAAATTTTTAAAAGTTTTGTGTACTAAAATTTTCAAACAATTTTTTTTCGAATTTTTAAAAAAAGTTTCAAAATTTTTTTTTGAGAAATTAATAATTCGAAAACGACTCAGTCAATTATTATTAAACTTGGCACTCAGCAGTTTTTTAACATTATCTAGCAGATTTTAAATGAAAATTATATTCATGTAACCAAAAATAACGGTACCTCCCATACAAATGTTTAAAAACCGGTATTGAAAAACACATTTTTCTCAAAAACGGCACCTACAATTTTGATAAAAAAAATTTTGTGTGAAGTAATATCTGTACGATCTACCATATTATTGGGGAAAAAAAAATTATCTATCGTTTAAAAATGGTATCTCTCATAGAACCAATTTTTTGATTTTCGACTATCTCATTATCAGTTGAACTGATTTTAATGAATTTTTTTGCACAAAACCTTCAAATAAATTCTAATAATATTGCATACCAAAATTTCCAAAAAAATAAGTTATTGATTTTTAAAAAAAATTCTAAATTATTTTTCGAAAATTCCATATTTCGAAAAATATTTTTTTAAATTAATTTTTTAACTCCGCAATAATAAAGGATAACAAATTGCGTACCATTTTTTTTTAATTTTTTTCAAAATTTTATGTATAAAAAACTATTTTTTTTAAAAATCGATCCAACGATTTTCAATTTTTTTTCTCATAAATTGGGATTTTCTTTAGAAATCGAATGGTGTACATCGCGTTGGTGTCAAAACAATTTCAGAGGTTGTAAATTAATTTACGTTTATAGTTATACACATTATTTTTTTTACAATTTTTCAGTCTAAACTGTAAGTTCCTTGCATATTTGCAACACGGTACCTACTCGCATAATACTACCTTAAACTTAACTACGTTTTAAGGAGGTGGTATATACAATATATAGGCTCCCGTAACTAATTTATTTATTTTTTAATATAAATATAGTTTTTGAGATATTAAAATTTTTAAAACACAGTGTGGTCGCACATAATAGCAAGTTCGTGCGACCCAGTCGTGCACATATTTTTTTAATTTTGTCTTCCACCGAGAAAGGGTGACCGATTTCGATCGAAATTTAAAAAAATTTTGTTTGGATTTATAGAAAAATCTAAATAATTTTTTGAAAATTCAATACTTAAAATACAGATGTCAAATTAAAGTGACGTGACGATTCTGTGCAGAAATTTGTAAAATACGGATACTTATACGAAATCCGTGTACTTAAATATTGTATGCATTTAATTATATCCAAATTCTTAAAACACAGTTAGTAAACTTAGTAAACACTCAGGTATTAGGATGATGTTTATTTTTCTATTAAAAAGTTTACAAACATGCTTTTTTACTGAATGTTCATTATTTCCATACAATTGAAGTATTTCCGTTGATAAGTGCTTTCACTGCATTATTTAAAAATAAATATTAGTATATAAAATCCAAGAATATACACGTATAGATCTAACATGTACCTGTATATATGAATATGTACAATTTACATATATGAATATACACAAATTATAAAGATTTAAATCCGGATCTTGTATAAGAAAACGTGTATTTTTGTTCTTGATTATGCGTGTTATAGAGAGCTGCAGTACCTTATTTCCGGTGTAGAGCTTAACGTATACTATAGCCATTTCGCCACAAATTATTGTCTTTGAAAAAATGTCCCTCAATTAAAATTTTTCGTTCAGAAACTTCAATATAATATCTAAGTATACTTATACCATTTATTTAATATAAAAATTGCAACGAAAAAGTTATTATAAAGGATCAAAGGGCCATTTAATAATATGTTTGTAGGTAAATTTGTAGTTACCTAATAAATAATGTAATTTAAAAAAAAAAAACAACAAACTGAAAATCAATAAGCATTATTAAGTAACTTCTCTACCTTATTTCTTGTATTTAAATACCTCGATTACACAATGGATGCAGTTCTATAGATGAAGGTATAGCTAAATTAAATATTAAAATTGGTAGTGGAATTTTATAATAGGACTTAATTAAAATTTCTGTTTTAACAGCGATGACTTAACCCCTGCTTTTGATGACCTTGTCTAAATGACCAATAAACTTTATTACAGAAAAAGGTTGCTTTTGCGGTTATACGTATATAAGGAGTTTGCTAATGTTTTTTCATTTAAAAGACAGAAATAAATTTTTTCATCATTTAATGTCACTGACATTTTGTTATCATAAAATTTTTTTTAACCCGGATGCCTTTTCACAGTGCTACAAAATGGTTGTCATTGTTCAATGATTTAACGAATGGAAAATTGTTTCCTCTTTTCACCGATATAGTGTTGTGTTTGTAATGTAGGAATTTTTCGATTCGAAAAAGTATAATACATAAAGAAATTTTAATGTAAAAAGTAAGGCTCCGGGGTCTTAGCACCTCATATATGGGATATTCGGAATAAAAGTATACCATTTGAAAGGCCACCGGATCGTGATAAAACTTTTGCAAGTTTCAGTAATTGGTCAGCCATAGATTTTTGTTTTAATAATTTTTTTTAAGTTTTTTCAATGTTATATATAGCAATTTTTATAGCATCTCATTTGTGGGATATTCGAAAAAAGTATATACCAGCTGAAAGCTTACTTAATCCTTCTAAAAGTTTCAGAAATTGGTCAGGCAACAAATTTTTTTACGAATTTTAAAAATTAATTTTCGTAGAGATTTTTTGCACCTCATTTATGGAATATTCAAAAAAACTGTATACCACCTGATAAGGAACTCAATCCTCATAAAAGGTTAGCTAGGTTCAGTATAATTGGTCAGCTATTTAAATTTTTTTTTTATGAATTTAAACAAACTTTTTTTAAGGTAACATAGTATTACATCTAAGACTTATTAATTTGTGGAATTTTGCAAAAACATGCATACCATCCATAAAAGGTTAATTTGCACTTGTAAAAGGTCATCTAGTTTCAGTAATTGGTCAGCCATAAACTGCTTTTCGTGATTTTTTTAAGTTCTTAACATAAAAATGCATCAAATATAGAAATTATATGTACTTAAAAAAAGATCGTAGAATATTTTTAAATGCATGACATATTTTATAAAGGGTCATTCAATTTTCATTTTCGAAAGTAAAGCTAAATAAAATACACACTACGATACATTTTTGGTGAAAATTTTATTTCGTTATTAACTTTGGACTTTTCCATTAAGTGTGAAATACAATATCATTCAAATGGACCCCTCGGAAAGATTCACTGCATGAGATTCTTTTGAGGTAATTTTTAACCACTTTTTCGCACATTTCGGGCGGTATCTCGACCATAACTTGAGAAATGTTAGTTATTAATGCGTCTAGAGTTCGGGAATTATTCGAGTAAACAAGGTCTTTTGTGTAGCCCCACAGAACAAAATCTAACAGTGTCAAATCCCATGATCTTGGTGGCCAATTGACGTCGCCAAAACGTGAAATTACGCGACCAGGAAACTTCTCAAGCAATAAAGCCGTAATTGGTCATGTTGTGTGGCTTGTTGCCCCGTCTTATTGGAACCACATATAGTCCAAGTCATGATCTTCAATAGCCAGCCAAAAAAATCGGTACGACACGTTCAATTGCTGCGAACGCCGGAAAATCGATAAATTCGGATCATCAGCAACACTTGCACTTGCAGCAGCAATACTTTCGACTGAGCGTGCATTACGATGATGCACAGGCATTACGACATCAGTAACTCTCTTCAAATTTCTTCAAAATTTTACCAATTGCTTGCGTAGTCGTTCGATTATGACGACCATAATAATCGCGTAATGGGCAAAAAGATGGCTATACGTTTGAATCACCAATTTTGTAGTAAGTTTTAATAGTTCGCGTTGTTCGATTGCTAAACGATCCATTATCGTAAATGGCAAATACTCAACTAATATTATGACACATCAAATGACAGCTGAGTTTGATAAGTGTCAAATGCCAGAGCTACCAACTTAAAACCACGAAATGAATGACCCTGTACTTAGACTTTGAGAAACAACAAAGGAAATATTTTTTAAATCACTCGAAATAATTATTTTGAGCTTTTTACTCAATAAAAAATAATATTAAATTATTGATTCAATTATTTTTAAATATACATAAACTAGGGTGGACGTTATACGGGCGTGTTTTTTTTATGTTCATATGGCCATAATCGTCGGCTTAAGATGCAAACCTCGTAAATCCCCGTTTTGCGATCGGCTTGTATGGCAAACATTGCAGATTTCTTTGAACAAATTGATAGTTTTCGAGCAGTTTGCAAAAAGGTAAGCTTACAAAAACCATAAACTTATAATTTACTGACCTGACCTCTTCAATACATGGATGGAACTATAGACACAGAAAGATTTATGTTCATAATCATTATAACATCAGTCCTACGCTCAGAAAAATAATTGGTTAAAAACTACGTAGATCTCGTGTAAAATAAAATAAGTGATGTTGCTGATATAAAACCTGCAAACTAACTCTGTTAATATTACCCGAGTGAACTAGATTAAAAGAAATAGTTTAATTTTACACCCTGATACGGTTAAAGTGTACTAAATTTGATTTACAATCTTACAAATTGCGGATCTTAAACAAGTTTCTCGGTTAATATAACAAAGACATTCGTTTAGTTTAATCTTTTTTTGTAGTTTATTTTAAACAATTTCATTTAATCGAGGCGGCTATGTTAATTTTAACCTAATGCACTACGTAGTTTTTACCCGAGACTACGTTATTTTTAACACATTATTTTTTAACCCAATGAAAAACGCACTCGGTTAAAAATTATTTTTCTGCGTAATACACTCCTGTTCGGATGATTAGCTGAAGTAGCAAATTAGTGTTTTTTTATTTGATGACCATAAATCTTTCTTTTCCAGATTTTCATCCCACAGTAAGGTCTTTGAGTGAGCACTGCAGTTATAAATCTGTTGCTAGATTTTGGTTTATAAGCAATAGTTCAAATGTAGGATTCTTTTTGAAGATTTAGAGAAAAAAGTGTATGATTTAAAATAAAGCAGTTGTCACAAAATGCGGATTATACTCATGTCTAATGGATAAAGAAATAATTGATTAAAGTTCTAATGATCTTCTCTAAATGACTTTTGTCAACATTTTTCTTCTAAAATTTCTACATTTCGAAGCCTTACAGTGATATTAACAAACTTAAATATCTATATTATAGTATAACGATGAAATAACATTCCAAAAGTAAATTCATATAAATCACTTTACAACTAATACCAGCTCATTTTGTATTCGTCTCTTCTTGAGGACTGTTATAGCGTGAGCAAAAGATCCGGTATATTGCGGGTATGTATAATATATATATATCAAATGCACCCATGACACCCATAACTTACTGGCCTTGAAATTGTTCAGTCAAGTGCAACATTGCATGCACAATAAACCATATAAATCGAGGTTGAAAAACGTTGAAATAATCTCGTGGACACGCTTGACCGCAACTCTTAAAATATATCTATATAAATCCACCTTTATTATTTTCCATGAACTGTTAACTCCTTTAAATATATTTGGTATCATCGTTTTCAAGCAAAAAATCTGATGATTAATTTATCGATGGATATAATAAATTACATTTTTAAACAAAGTGCCACAATTTTCTCGAAACGCTATAACAATTGAAAATATTTCCATAGATGATCTTATGAAAGAGAATTTATTACAATAGAGGTATTGAGAATTAAGAATTAATCGGAATATATATATGTATTAAGAAATGTGCAATAAAAAAAATAAATACATCCGTTATTGGCGAATTATAGCACACAGAAATAGTACGAGAGTTTTAAGCCAGTTGTAGAGGCCCAGTTTCTAATTGTTTATTTAACTACAGGGTGGCGCACCAATTGTGCTACAATAAGAAATTCAAATAACTTTTTTTTTAATCGATGTATTTCATTTATTTTTTTTTTATTGGTTAGAAAATTAAATTTTATTTTAAATAGTTAGTTGTTTTTAAAGATTATAGACCGCAAATGACCTCCACGCTGTCCCACGCATATGCGGCACCTGGTCCTTGACTTTGGGGGCCAGCGAAGAGTGGAGTTCCTAGAAATTAATTTGTTTGCGAATTTTTTGTTTAGCTCCGCCATAACTGGTCTGGCTATATGTGCAGTTGCTCCATCTTGCTGAAACCAAACGCTGTTGAATGGTATACGTCTTCGGCGCAGTTCTGGGTAAAAAAAACTCCTTCAACATCTTTAAATAACGGTCCCCATTGACAGTAACGGTTACACCGTTTTCTTCAAAGAAGTACGGCCCGACAATACACCTTGATGAAACTGCGCACCACACAGTGACTCGTTCTGGGTGCAGTTCCGTCTCATGGAGCATTTCTGGATTAGACTCATTCCATGTACGGCAATTTTGCTTGTTTACATTGCCGTTAAGATCAAAATGGGCCTCATCAGACATGAACAAACAATTGATCAATGTGTTGCCTTCTTCGGCCATTGATATCATTTTTTGGCAAAATTCCAGGCGAACAGGCAAATCCTGAGGGTTTAACTTGCTAGTAATTTGGACTTTGTACGGAAACAAGTTTAAATCGTCATGAAGTATCCGTTATAATGACCGTCTACTAATTCCAATTTGCCCCGATAAGTTTCGGGTCGAAACGTTCGGATTGGCCTGTATTGCAGATGCTACTGCTGCGATTGTATCCTGAACCCGAACATTGGCATCTCGATGGTACGGCCTTCGTGCGATGCTTCCAGATTCGGCAAACATGTTTACAAACCTCATAATGGTCCATCTACTCGGGGGATTACCGCCAAACTCCCGCCTAAATTCCCTTTGGACGGAAATGACGGACTGCAAAGCATGGTACCGTTGCACTATCCAAATTCTTTTCTCCGTATCCCAAGCATCCATTTTTATAAATCTAAATAGTAACCTACAAAATAAAAAAAAAATAAGCCGATTACTCACACAGAAAAAAAGTTATTACGTTTTATTTTTGTAGCACGATTTGTGCGCCATCCTGTATTAAAATAACAATGTTGAATTTAATATGAATCATGAAAAATTACATTAACATTGATAACGTAAAAATATGAAATAAGCTTTAAATTCCAATTTTGCATCTAAATGCTCCAAACAGATTAAAAGTCAATTGATTTTGATTGAAGCATTTTCAAAAGGATTTTTTTTTGTATAAAAACTCGTTTCGAATTACTGTTGACAATACAAATTTGACCTTGTGTACTCGTTTACCAATTTGAGTTGCTTCAAAACTTGAATTCCAAACTTTTTGCAATTTCAATGAAAGAATCATAAATTTCTGATAAATTTTCTATGAGACACGAGGCAATTTTGCTCTGCTTGACCACCGGATATCGGATAAATTTTTCAAAGCAATTCGCTTAGAATAATCAGCATGTTATTGAAGAATGGCCCAGCGCGCGCTTCGAAAAACAACGAATAACGAAAAATGTACAAGGAAGTAGTTATTGAAGTAGATGGATGTGTTAACCTTTTTTCGTTTTGAAATTATAGTAGGTATTGATTTTGCCGCCTTGGTCAAGTGCCACCCTAAGCAAAGTGCTCGTACTATAGATACAAGATTTGGATCAAACTACATTACGATGCTATAGCAAAGTCAAAAAAGGTAGTCTCGCAATGCTATCGGTCGTCTGTCTGTTTATCTGTCCTTTTGGCTGCAGCCTAAACTGGTAAGTCGATTTTCTTTAAACGTCGTAAGTACGTACCTAGCGTTTTTTGGGCATTCCATTTTTGTTTTAGAATCAAAAATAACGGTACCTACCGTACATTTTTGTTAGCAAAATATGAAAATCTTATTTTTCTCAAAATCGTGCCCACGGGCTTTTTTAAAAGTTCAGTAATTTTTTACAAAAACGCTAAGATTTTTTTTTTTAATTTCCGAAAAATGGTTATAAATGGTACATCACATAAAATCATTTTTTTGATTTTCTATTTTCTCAAAAATGGGCTCAAATGATTTTGATCAATTTTTGTATGGAGAATGTTTCAAAAAAATTTAAGAGTTTTACGTACCAACATTTTCAAATTTTATTTATTTTTTTGGCATTTTTAATAAATGTTTCAAAATTTTAACCCGAAAACGATTTAGCGGATTTTTAACAAAATTGTCACCCAGCAGCTTTTTAATTATATCTAGCAGATTTTAAATGAAAATTATTCTTAAAACCAAAAAAAAACGGTAAAATTATTTAAAAACCGGTAAGGAAAATCTGATTTTTCTCACATTTTTATTTAAACTAATATCACTACTATAGCTATCTACCTAATATTTTATTGGAAAGAAAAAAATATATTTTGGATTTTTGAAAAAAAATTTTTTTTTGAAAATTCGTTATTTCAAAAATGGGTAGGTAGCTATATAAGTATTTTTTTCAAAATTTTATAAAACTCCGTATTAATAAATGCTAAAAAAAATATGATCGAAATATTGATTTAACTTCGTGCGATTTTGACAAAAGAGTACACCTTCGTATATGTGAGGCAAAGCCGTGAAGGGCATTTTATCCATTCCATACATAACCTTATATCCTGTGTACAGTGGTTGATCCAGGATTTGGTCATTGGAGGGGTCCAACTACTAAAAAGAAAACTTAAAGATAAATAAAACTTCCGTATAGGCTTTGTGTTATATTATTTATATGCGTGAAGTTAGCACCTCCATTTCCGATGAAAAAAAACCAAACAAACAAAAATAACAAGCACAAACTGAGCTTAAAACAGCGCAATTATAATCGTAATTTTGAAAAAAATTGCAAATTTGCGAATTTAAAAAATATTTAGGGCACAATGGCAGCACAATTTGAGCACAATACAGCGTAACTTAATTTTTTTTTTGAAAAATTTGGCCCTAAAAACTATAAATATGCGAATCATTTTTTGAGCAAAATGCTGCACAACTTTAATGTTTTTGAAAATCGTAATTTTGCATAAAAAATCATCCCTAAAATTTCCAAATTTGCGAATTAAAAAAAAAAAGTTTACGGTACATGGAGGCATAAGTTGAGCGCAACACAGCACACATTTGTTTTATGAAAATCGAAAATGATGGTGCTAATTTCACGCGAAGTTCCTTCGCAACATTTGCGTTCGGTCCTAAAAGTTGAAAACATGCGAACCAAAAACCTCTTCCGTGGATTCCCCATTGGCTGTGTAGTTAATGATTCAATAAAAAAAATAACAATCTAAAAAAATAAAACTGGGTTTTCTATTTCATTCAATAATCTTTCGAACATTTTGGGGACACCATTTTGTTATAGAATTAAAATTCTTAAAATGTTCCTACTTTTTCACCACATAGAATTTCTATGTGAGAAACTAAATGGCGTTGATGTACCATTAAATCTTAAATTATTCAGCTAATGTTAAAGCCTATTCTTAGAACTCCAAGCATCCGCATGCGTTTTCAGACTTTCGAAGTAAGTTTGTTTAATTTGATCCACCCTATAGTCACTGTATAGTGTATAACTGCCTAAATTATTATCAAGTTCAATCCGTCCCTGCAAAGATGTAGATTCGAATATAATAAAGTTTTTGTTATAAGATGAGTTTCATATTGTGTATACTTTTGGCTCACCTTTGGGTGGTTTATAATTGTTACCAACATGACGTATGGATTAAGACTTATAATTCACATAGATATAAGTAATAATAAACCCGAATCCACCTGAAAACAAAAACAAAATAGTTTTCATTGATTCTCCATATGAAATCTGCTTTTGCTTTTATTTTACTTTTGTTAACTTTTCTCAAGGTGTTGTTAAGGATGACTTATAAGTTATAACCCTGATAGCAAATTTTTATATTAAATCTCATTTCTCTTGGGTTTTATTATCTACCTACTTATTTCTTCAAAGCTAAAAATATATCTCCATAAGTATGGACAAAGTTCATATAATACTATGTAGAAGATACTTTACATATACATACATATATGTATACCTTGATAAAAAGTGGTTTTTATTTAATTTTAATTCAATCATTTTCTTAATATTTCCTGTTAAAAATCATAATATTTTTTGCCTGGCAGAAAAAATTTTTGAGTACCAAAATAACATTTTATATAATTTTTTTTTACCGGATGATAAAATATGCATTTCAGTTCCTCCTTCATGCTACAAAAATGGATGTGGTGTTGTTAAGCCAAAGCTTCTTCTATATTCTAAGTGATTTTTGAGTATCTTTTGCAAAACCAACTGCCACAAGTAAGATAACTTCTCACACGACGACGAGGACGATGACGCGACGTTGAAAATTTGAAATGTCTGAACATTTAATTTATAACAGCATCATAACTCATTCACAACCACTATACGTTATCAATATTTATATACCCAATAACCCCATCGACCGGAAAATAGAATCCAGATTAAACATTAAATCAAAACAAGTTAAAAATGGTGTATTTGAAAAAAGTGTAATATTATGGTATAGGGAATTTAAGAGCAAGAAAAATAAGGTCAAATCATTGGATTTCTTACAGTAAAATTAATATTTGGACAAAGTTATGTAGGTATCTTCTATATGAATTATAAATAAATAAATAGTTAGACTTTGACGTCTCATAAAGGGTCATTCATTTTTCGGTTTCGAAAGTAAAGCTAAATAGAACACACACAGCGATACATTTTTGATCAAAATTTTATTTCATTATAAAGTTTGGACTTTGCCATTAAGTGCGAAAAACAATATCAAAATATCGATATCAAAAATTCAAATGGCCGCCTCGGGAAGATTATCGCAGCATGCGATTCTTTTGAGGTAATTTTTAACCACTTTTTCGCACATTTCGGGCGGTATCTCGACCATAACTTGAGTAATGTAGGTTTTTAATGCGTCTAGAGTTCGAGGATTATTCGCGTAAACACGGTCTTTTGCGTAGACCCACAGAAAAAAATCCAACGGTGTCAAATCGCATGATCTTGGTGGCCAATTGACGTCGGCAAAACGTGAAATGGCGCGACCGGGAAACTTCTCACGCAATAAAGCCATATAATTTGTCATGTTGTGTGGCTTGTTGCCCCGTCTTGTTGGAACCAAATATCGTCCAAGTCATGATCTTCAATCGCCATTCAAAAAAAAATCGGTTATCATTCGACCATATCGCTCCGAATTTTAACTGTAACCGCATTTTCGAAGAAATACGGACCAATGACACCTTTCGACCATAGAGCACACCAAACAGTCAATTTGTCTGGATGCAACGGCATGCACCTCTTCCATCACTTGTCGGTTTTCTGAGCGGCAATTTTGTTTGTTTACATACACACCGATTAAGAAATGTGCCTCATCGCTGAAGAAAATGTTGTTCGAAAAATCGGTGTTTATTGTCTGTTGTTCCAAGACCCAAGAATCGTATCTACGGCGGCTTAGTGAATGGTCAACGGGCTTCAAATGTTGCGTAATTTGAATTTTATAAGAATGGAAATTCAAATCCAAATGCAAAATACGCCATAGTGAGGTGTACGACACCTTTGCTGCGAACGCCGGGAAATCGATAAATTCGGATCATCAGCAACACTTGCCACTTGCAGAAGCAATATTTTCGACTGAGCGTGCATTACGATGATGCATAGGCCTTACGACATCAGTAACGCTTCCACTCTCTTCAAATTTCTTCACAATTTTACCGATTGCTTGCGTAGTCGGTCGATTATGACGACCACAATCATCGCGTAATGAGCGAAAAGTGGCTACGTTTGAATCACCACTTTTGTAGTAAGTTTTAATAATTTTAACGCGTTGTTCGATTGTTAAGCTATCCATTATCGTAAATGGCAAACATTCAATTAATATTATGATACTTTAAATGACAGCTGAGTTTGACAGGTGTCAAATGCCAACGCTACCAACATGAAACCACAAAATGAATGACCCGTTATTTTATCCATGAAAAACATTTAAGGAAATTCCTCTTAAAATTGATTTTGTGTGTGAGGTTTTATCAAAAATGCTGACCTATGCATCAATTTCATCATAATGCGGTTAAAGTTCCTATAAATCATATAGGTAGTTACTAAGACACAAAGTCAATTGCTTTTTCAATGAGAAAATCCATTAATTTCACCAAGCCATAAACAAAATAAATTCGATTTCCGTTGTTTGCATTTCTTTGGAAATTTATATATACGTACTATTCTTACACTCCATCTTTCACCCCCTGATAAGAATAATTTGACCACCCGTCAAGTTATAGATTAACTCTTAAGATCTTCTCTTATTGCATAGAGTTTAAATTGAAATACATATAACTAACTCTGGACAAGCCAGTCATGCAGATAGATTGATGTCGTCGTTTATACTTTGATGATGATGATGAAAATGTCCTGGTTTTCTTCGCACGAACAATGATGAAGTAGGTCTTGTATATATGTACATATATTTGTATAAAAGATATAGCTACAAAGTCCGCATAAAATGTTGTTTTTAGGTCAACCAGAGAAAAATTGTCCATTATCTTCTCTCTAGAAACAACATAGAGTATAATAATATCTCTATACGTGGGTTAGCGCTGGCTGAATAGAGTTCCTAACTTTGGACAAAGGATTTGGACTTGGATTAAACTTTGCAAAATAATAGAACTTGATATTTGAAAAAAAAAAAAAAAAAAAAAAATGGTATTATGGCGATAGACAATAGACGCTGTTTACATTGGGAAGATTATAAGTTTAGTCCAACAACAAGGACTCTTGTGAGGCACGAAGATAACATAAAAACTCATGAGTAATTGTTGTTAAAAAAATATATGAAATGTTGAAATTGATATTTTGAGGCGCCTTAAACATTCTAATGTCAACGCGATGAGATTCAACAGTCAAAACAGGATAATAACTAAATTAATATTTCTTTCTATATTTTTTCCTTTCTTTTTCCTTGGCTTCTAGGGTCCTCCGACAATTATTAAAAACAGGGGAAAGGAAAAAAAAACACGACTTCTATAATCAGGGTAATAAGCGGGCAGTTAGAATCGCAGAATCAGGACCGCCCGCATCACATTCCCATTTTGTTGGTACCTACCACACGTTCTCAAGCTTCTTCCAAAAAATTCTGCACCATGGCAAAGCAGCCACTTTGTTTAAGTCATTTTTATTTTGGAATAGTTAAAAAAGATGGAAAAATTCTGGCAGGGCTGCCTAGGGTGCAAGGTTACCATCCAGAACACCGCGAAGCCGGCCACGCGATGTACTGGGTTGTTCGATAAAATTCGACGGGCACATTAATCATAGAGCGGTTGTCTGAGATTTAAGCATCAAAAATATTATTTCTTATTGAACTCTAAAAGGTTTATCCCAAGCTTAAAAAGGCAGAATACTTAAGTTTTTTTAATACACTGAAAAAAAAATCGTTTGTAATATTAATAAACACCGTTTATTGACTGTTTTTTCCATTGTCTCAATAAGTAATAAACTCAATATTTTTGAAATCACTAAATAGAAATCCACAATCTGTGGGTCAGAAATCTACAAGAATTTCCAGTGGACTTCTGGCCCACCAAGGTGTGTTAAAAATCATATAAAAGGTGTTTTTTTTAAACGTGTGGTTTTCAATCTGGCAATACTTTTTTCGGAGTTGGTCTTTTTGACAGTTGTCAATTGATTTATGCTTAGTTTGGTTTGCCATTTCACAATGAATAGACTTACTCCTGAACAACGTCTGCAAATCGTGCAAATTTATTACCAAAATAATGGTTCGGTTCGCGCGACGCATCGCGCGCTGCGTTTAATATTCGGTCAACATAATCGCCCAGCAGAGTAATTCGAGCAACCATGGATCGGTTTCGCACCACGTTTACTATAGTGGATAATGCACATCCTCAGAGACGCCGTACAGTGGGCACCGAAGTGGGCTGCTGTGGAGCAGATTATCGAAGAGTAGAGTACCGAATGAGTCCATCCGGGAACGCGCGCAACAATTATACTTAAACAATATATTACGCTATTTTATATATCTACACACCTAAGTAAAAGTTTGCTTCTCTTAAGATGCTCCAAGAGTTTAACTAGACTATAGGAGCTCAAAAGTAATCTTTAAGAATACTCCTAGATTGTTATAAGATTGTTAAAAGCGTTAAATGGCCTAGTTGTGGGAGACTCTCACCTCACCTCAACTAAATCTTTTTCTATAAGAATGCGTCTCTTTCAATGAAATTTACTTTCACCTCAACTAAGTCTTGCTATGAGAATGCGCCTCTTCCAATGAGATTCGCTCAAAAAAACAGATTACATATTTGCAATCTTTAAACTTTTAACATTTAAGAATTTTATTTATCTTTCTCATTTAGCATTTTCTCAGAGAGAAATAAATTTTTTTATTTGTGTGTATATGTGTCTTATGTCAAAAAACTGAAAGGCTTGTGTAAGAATATTTATTTTGTAAGTTAATCAATTATTATTATACGTTTTAATGGTGATGCTTTATATTTATTGTTTTTTTTTTTTACATATGCGTGAACCAAAAAAACATATGCGGTTGAAAATGTATCAACCAATTTGAACTTTTACCTCGAAAAGAAAAAAAGAGAGAAAAGTGTTCAGCTCTTCAAATAAAAATGCTAAATTGATTTGATATTGGAGATTTTCAACGAGTTTTTTTATGAAATAAATAAAAGATATTATTTTAAATAAGTGTTTTTAAGTTATTTAAAATAATATATTTTATTTATAAAAATGCTATGAGACCTATTTAAGTTTCATAACAAAGCAATAATTTTTAAGTATAGCAATGGAATATAAAAGAGTCTTATGGAAGTTTTTTTTTAGATTTCGAGAGTTTGCTAGTTGGGTACCTACCATAAAATCTTTAAGCGGAAAACACAAAGTTACTTTTCTGTTAGCGCTGACTCCGTTACGCTACTATACTTTCGATTGTACTTTGACTGACGTCTGTCATTTTGGTAATCAGCTGTTAGAACATTTGTTTGTTTTCGTTTAAAATTATTTGAAATCAATATTTTTCCCCAATAGACCAAAAAAAATTTCAAAAATTTACATTTTTACCTACACAAATATTTATTTATCATTAAAACAATTTTTTTTTCACAACATAATGACTTAATTTCTGAAAATTCCCTCAGACAAAAAACCAACTAAAATATCCGTAGCAAAAAAAAAGTAGAAAACATGTCGCTTAAACATATCCATATCAACAAAAAGTAGAAAATATTTCAACTTTAACAACTGCTTTTGACACGTTACGTATATGTTCCGTTCTCTTTGTGTATGTCAAATTGGAGGTTGAGCGAAAAAGCTATATTGTGATCAAAGATACTGAGTTATAAAGATTGGAATCCTCGGCTGTCATTCTGGTTTGCTTAAAAGCTAAACAAAATGGCGGACAATGATGAATTCATATTTGTGCACTAGTGTTCCATGTTTTAACGCACACTAGTGCAAAAATATGAATTCACCACTGCATAAATTGTTGTTGTAATCCACATCTATTCATCGACATTGTTTACAACAAATGTAAACAAATGGGTTTTGGGGGATGGAACGTACGAAATATTCCAATCTTTATAATTCAGTATGTTTGATTGTGATAGGTTGTTAGCGATTCCTATGGTTCAACTTTAGACGTGACTCAACGCTAACACAAAAGTAGCTTTGTGTTTTCAGCTTTAAGCTCATTTGAAAAGCTTTTGGAAGCTCCAAATCAGTGTGGCAGGTTTTTTTCATGCTTAGAATTCAAAAAATAAAACATATCCAAAAGCCAACCTTTTAGAATAAGGTTAATTTTTTAACATTTTTGTTTCCTTTTAAAAAATCAGAATGGCAACCTTACACCCTCGGTAATCCTCCCCCAGACTTTAATTTTCTAACTTAAACAGTCCCAAATAAAGAATACAAAAAGTTTACATTTGTTTTTGTTTCTGTTTCTGTTTCTATTTATTTTTTTTTTATTATTTTCTCCTTGATTTGTTGTTGTATTTTGTACACGTTTTTGTCGTCAAATGTTTAATACCATGTAGGAATGCATGAGAATGCGTCTAACTACCCCCCCCCCCACCAATTGGTACTGTAGATATAAAAAAGAAAACCGACAACACTCCCGACACCCCTGATCATACCACCTATGGTGAAGTTCTTTGCTTCTTTGGTAAACCATGGACTCGACGAGCATACCTCAGCATCTCACAACCACGAGCCGTTATTTTGTTTTAAACCAAGAAATACAAATAATTTTTAATGACGATCGTTAGATTTTCTATCAGTGGATTCTTTAATGAAAGGATAATAGAGGGGCCCTGGGCTAAAAACAAAAACTTCCAATTTCATGATTAGGAATTCTAGTCTTGTTGGATATAGTTCACACTAGATATTCGTCACGGTATCTATGTATGATGAACTGAACTTAACAAAAAATTGCGTATTGACAAAGGCCCTCACTAGTCAACTGATGAGTCCAATTGAGATCGCCGGGACGAAACGCCAAAATTTCTGTAGGATTTCTGAAGGCCGTTAAAAGCTATTTTGAATCAATAATTCAACAAAGTCTATTAAAATAGTGCTAAGTCTTCTACTTGGCTGATGTATTTCAGATTTCAGTAGTATAGTATATAGCAGTGGCAGATCCACGGGGGGGGGGGGGGTTTTCGGGTCCGGACCCACCCCATTGACATTTAAACCATATATTTTTATATTAATTTATTAAAGCTTTATTTCTCTACGACCTAAATTTGGTCTAAATTTGACATACTTAATTCCAGAAAAAAAATTAAAATTTTGATAATGGAATTTTTTCTAAAAAGTTGTGCTGTTTTATGCTAAAAAATTATACAACCGAAGAGATACAAAAAAATCGTATATTTGCAATTTTTAGGACCGACCGCAATTGTTGTTTTCAAAAAAAAAAGTTGTGTTTGTGCTCAACTTGTGCCTCCATGTGCCGTAAATAATTTTTTTAAATTCACAAATTTTGAAATTTAGGAATGAATTTTTTTTTTGCAAAATTACGGTTCTTAAAAACAACAAAGTTGTGCTCAAAAAATGATTCACATATTTATAGCTTTTAGGGCCAAAAATAAATTTTGGGAAGCATGGAGTTAGTACCGCCGTTTTCGATTTTCAAAAAAAATAAAGCTGCGCTGTATTGTGCTCAACTTGTGCTCTAAAATTTTTTTTAAATTCGCAAATTTTTATTTTTTTTTTCAAAATTACGAACGATCTTTTAAAAAGTTATAATTTCGCTGTTTTAAGTTCAGTTTGTGCTTGTTTGGGTTTTTTTACCAATCGGAAATTGCGGTGCTAACTTCACGTACATAATTAAAAATGGAGCACAAAGCCCATGCAAGTTTTATTTATCTTTAAGTTTTTTATATTTGTAGTTGGGCCCCCCCCCCCATGTTCAAATCCTGGATCCGCCACTGGTATATAGAATTCGTATTAGTAGAAAACCTCCTGATAATAGAAGATGTTTATAAATAAAAACATAGTTTTCTATGCTGATAGGGTAATTTTATTGATTTGCAAGGGAAATCAGCTCTATTATATAGTATATGTATGTACGTTTGTCAATTATCATTTTGTTAAATGTCCAAATTGTATTACTTTTTAATTTATTCAAAAAAAAAATTTTATATGTATTTAAATTTGTAATAAAAAAAATGCCATTTTTTTTTGGAAAAATAAATAATTCTATTTCTTTAATTACAGACTTTGGACAGCCAAAACGAAATGTAAATATGCTATTAATCTTAATCAATTTTTTTTTTTCGAAAACAAACACAAAGTGTCATGTATATATTATTATCTACACATGTATACATAATATATGTACATAATAATTTGATGAGCTTATAATTTACTCTGTCAAAAATTAAACAAGAAAATCCAATTTGTTTTCCCTGATTATTTGACAACAAGAATATCAGAAATTTTTCTGAGTAATTTTGTTTATATTTTTTGGAATTTGGAATTTCTGAATTTCAAATAGACATATTATGAATTTATACATAAAACTCATGTTAAATTAACTTTTGTCGAAGTCGTGACATTTTGTTATTATTTTAGGTAGTAACATTCTATTAAAAATTAATTTCATCTTAATAGAGCATATTTATTAAAGAAATACTTATATTGAAAGAATATTCTTCGTAAATAAAAATAAAAAAAATCTAGCTATTTTCTAGAGATAAATAATATTTGAAACGAATTTAATAAAAAAAATCATTGCTGGTGAATGACTTTAAAAAATTGTGGGTGGATGGAAAGAAATACAATAACAAATCTTTTATTTAAATACAAAATGTCAGCGTTGACTATTTATTTTTATAAAAATTGCAGATTGATGCCGTTGAGTATTAATAAAACAATTATCTTTATATTAATTTCGCAACTTTTTACCTTGAAGATTCAATTTGTCTAAATTATGGTATGCCACTCATTACTCAAAGAACAATTTTTAAGCTATAGAGTAAACAAATTTAATTTTTTTTTTTAAATCAACAAAATTCTAAGAAAATAAAACTAAACCCCTAAACATTTTATTTTTATACTGAAATATATATAGTTGTCCAAAATGTCAATTATAGTTGCAAAGTTATTTTTTGTAAATATTTATTTTCCAGCTAATTATGGATTGATACAAACGTCAGAGCGGAAAGCGGAAATATTTTCATATAAAAAAAAAATGCGAGAATTTGGTTAACTCAAATATCATTTTTTTTTTTGAAATCTCAACTAAAATGAACGATAGCTGTATTTTTTAAAAATCGAATCTCTCTAAAATATTGTTCAATAACCTGAATTTATTTAATTATATCTGAACGATACACTCTTTTAAAAGAGTTTAATTAACAAGCCAATTATCGCACTTAATAGTGATGGTGAAAAAGCATTAGTGATAAAATAATCTCCTTAAAACAAAGCGATATGAAAGGTTGCTATACTTTTATTCACAGAACCGAGAACTTGAAATCCAAAATGTTCCATTGTGGTACGGCCGATGTCCAGCCTTTATGTCGGGATGAAATCGTATACATCCGATATACAGAGCCAAAGGTCACAAGAGAGCCTCATTTCAAAGTAATAAATATTAAGAAATAAAGACGATGGTTGCTGTAATGATATAATGATGGTCATCTTTGTAATAAAAATGAAAGATTTTGAATACAAAAAAAACAACAGCCATATGTGCGGTTTGGCCCATCTGTTTGTGTTTCCTTAAATGGATTTATACTTAATAGATAGATATAGAGGGCATTTCACGTGAAGTGGACAACGAAAAAACGGGTGGGTCTTAAAAATCGCTAATGTTTATAGGTTATTTATACTTTGTGTAGTTCTTAACATGCATATGAAAGGATTTTGATTTTTGAGGCCAGGAGTTAAATTTATGGGCTTGTAAATTTTTGACAAGGTATGACGTAGGGTTTTAAAGCAATGTTGGGCTTAATTAAATAAAGAGATAGAAAAACTGTTCCAATGGTGGAATATGTGACAAATTAGATGTTCTTTTCAGATCAAAACGATCGAAACCGGAAATCGATTTTTTTTGTTGGTAGAAAACCGGAAGTTAGGATTTTAAATCAAATTTTAGATAACTTGGACCCTTTTCATATTTTTTTTTAGATTTCAAAATGTTGCTTATATAGTCTACATGTTTTAGAGTGAGATCTCCATTCGTTTAGAAGATACATAATTTTAATTGAACAGCCGCCATGTGAAAACCAGATTTTTTGTATAAAAAACCCGAACTTAACCGTTCAAATCGAATTTTGAACTGTTCGGACCGTTTTAATGTTTTTTTTTTTTTTTCTTCAAAAGGGTCCAAGTTACCTAAAATTTGATTTGAAATGCTAACTTCCGGTTTTCTACCAACCTTCTACAAATCGATTTCCGGTTTTGATGTCATATCTGAAAAGCACGCCCTAGGGGCGTTTTTCTGTTTTTAGTTCAGAGCAGAGCCTGAACTGTCAAAAAAGAAATCGTGTTTCTTTTTTAGCTCAGATTTTTTTTTGACAATTTTGTGTTTCTTTTATCGCTTTGAGCATGTTCTATCAGCTTAGAATAGATTGATAGAGCAGACGGAGTTGAATGGCTGAATACAAAGAAAATGACAACTGTGAATAAATAAAAAAGTGACAACTGGTGAAGCGTGTTTCGTTAAATAAATCTGAACTCTCAGAGCAGAGTACGCTCAGTTCAGAGATCGCTCAGATTATGTTCGGAGTGTACAGACTTTATTCAAAGCTCTATACACTGAACTAAAAAAGAAAAACGCCCCTAATTTGTCACATATTCCACCAATTGGAACAATTTTTCCATCTCTTTATTTAATTAAGCAACACATTGCTTTAAAACCGTACCCCATATATACCAATTGTCGAAACTTTACAAGCCCATAAATCTAGCTCCAGGCCTCAAAAATCAAAATCCTTTTATATAAAGGGTGTTTTTTTTAGACGTGTGGTTTTTAATTTGGCAATACTTTTTTCGGCGTTGGTCTTTTTGACAGCTGTCAATTGATTTATGCTCAGTTTGGTTTGCCATTTCATAATGAATAGACTTACTCCGGAACAAAGTTTGCAAATCGTGCAAATTTATTACCAAAATAATGGTTCGGGTCGCGCGACGCATCGCGCGCTGCGTCCAACATTCGGTCGTCATAATCGCCCAGCAGAGTAATTCTTGGCCATAACATTAAATTATATGCGTTTTATTTCTTCTTGAAAACCACACGTCTAAAAAAAGCACCCTTTACATGTTAAGAACTACACAAAGTATAAATAACCTAAAAATTACCGATTTTCAAGGCCCACCCGTTTTTTTGTTGTCCGCGATTTATGTGATATGCCCCATAGGTATATGCGTCTTGGAATCAAATATACGAAAGTATGACAGGTTTATTTCTGCGAGGTTATTGTTCTTTCATTTTTAAGTCTTAGGGCAGTCTTGACTATTTAATTAAAAGAACTCAAGATGTACAATAGGTATATTATTTAGGTAGGAGAAATGACATACCATTTCCTTCTTATTGTAAAAGAAATTAAATTGGTATTTAAGGTATACCTACAATACATCCGACCAAAAACAAAAAAAAAATCGATATTTTAATCCCGCCATCCATCCCCTGGCTGAGAAAAAAAAGGAACTGTTAGATTTATGTTTATACATACATGGAAACGCTTATACTGTACTAAAAATGCAATTTACCGTATAGGTAGGTAAAGGTATAAAATGTACATTTAAAGTCTATACTAAATAATATGGGTATGCTTATGGGGGATGAGGCCCATTAAACAAAATTGCAAATCAATATATAGCCACTTGTTGGATTATGTTTCTTACACAAGTAGGAGTAGGACATGTCTAGCCAAAATTCTAGAAATCAAACCCCAGCCAATGTATATTCCATGTTAAATACAAATGTCTTCTTCATGTGTACAGGCTGTCACGCCACTTAATTTATTTATTTTATTTAATAAATCCATTTCGCTCATCGAATCATACTGCATAAATGAATAGCAAACATAAATTTTTTGAGATGTTTCGTTTTGCTCAACATAGTACTCTTACACATACAACTTCTTCGTCCTATATGCAAGTTATAAATCTTTATACCTACATTAGGGTGTCCTTTATTTTTTTTTTTTTTTGTTACGCATACCCCCTCATTATTTTAGTACCTCTCAGACCTGATCATATGCAAAATATTAGTTTCGTAGACCCATAGGATAGGAACCCGTCCCAACTTGACGTCAAAGATAAGATTAATATGAACCATTTTTAAGTGTTTGATGAACTTTTAGTTTTTCTTTCAATGTGTTCCAATTTAAGAGCAGTACAAATCAATAAATGTCAATATTCAATAAAACCTTATCCAAATTACCTAAAGCAGATATTTCCTTTTTAATGTTTTCTTTTTACAGTCAGAATATACGATTTCCTATGCTTCTACATGCATTGTAAGAGTAACTGCTTTTGTTCTTCCTTACAGAAAGGCCATGAAAGTCTCGAACCAGCTTAACTGCACTTTCTGCTGTATCTATCATTCATAACTTTCAGTTGCAGAACTTTTTGTTTCATATGCGAGTAGGCTGACCAGTCGTCCTCTTTTAGAGACCTAATAAACTTTTGTCCGGTATCTTTTTGAAAAAATAAGCAATCCTCTTTTTTAGGTTTTAAAAATTTTTGGTGAAAAAAAAAACAACAATACAAAAATGTATTTTCGTGTGAACAAGGTCTTAAAGGTATTTTCAAAACTAAAAATTGAACTATAAATTCAATCATTCCTAAATAAAAACAAAATATGTCTTGTATTGCGTTTTACAACTAAATTTTCTAAATTTTAAAGAGAATAGACTTTAATGAAAATAAGATCCAATAACTTTGTACCAAAAATGCACGCAATTGAAATAACTTTGATAGAAAACATGGGCTTTTATATTTTGTATTGATTCATTAAATATGCAGTGTATAGGGTTATGCTTCTGGAACAGAATACTGTGAAAGTGGCCTCCTCGGCTTTGCTGGCACATACACCTTCTCTTTTGCTTACATTTTTCATCACCGTTCCGCATAAATATGATTGAATACAGTTGATACAGCGCTCAATTTCCAAAATCCGCACCAAATATTGAAACGTCGCGGATGCATTTGTTTCTCAACAATCACTTGTGTATTTTCTGAATCCCAAATATAACAACTTTGAAGGTTAACGAAGCCATCAAGACGAAAATGAGCTTCATCGCTGAAAATGAATTTATTCGAAAAATCACCGACAAACCTTAATTATTTTTTGAAACTGCTGCTTAATAATGGTAACACGTCAACTGTCAAGCTGACTTTTTTATACTGGCAACACCTTGCGTGAATTTTGGACACCTTTTTTTTTAAGATGGTTCAATAGTTCTTGGATGAAAATATTTTTTCGGATGTCCTCTTTTCATTGAGGATAGATCTGGTCACCCTATCTGCGAGTATGAACTATTTATTTCCCATTTAGAAGGCAACATTTCAAGGAATCGATACGTTCGTAGTTCGAAGTCTTGATAAGGCGCCGATATAGCCAAATTACACTGAAGCCATGGTCTAACGTATGCCGTAAAAACAAAAACATCTTCAAGACCTTGTCTTATCTGTTTGTTTAATTAAAGCTGGGACAGGGTTAAATATATTCGTCAACCCCAAAAAATCTCCCTTTCAAATCTCTGTTCCAAAAGCACATATACATATATCCACCGTTGAAGAGTCCGATATTAGGTGTTTTTTGCAACGACAACGGGGATTAGCGACGCTATCACAGAAAAAAATATGGAGTTTTCATACAAACTATCGATAACATGTATGTATAATTCACGCCGGTAATACAGTTTTTCGGTGCGCTTAAGTTAAGTCCCGAGAATTCTTTGGGATAAGCCAAGCCCGCAGGGGATTAGTTGTTGTTGCATTTTACATGTAAATGTGACATGTGGTCACGTCGTTTCTTTCATCTAATTCCCCCCGGGCTTGCAAAAAAAACACGCCTATTATAGATAATTTTAGATAATACAGCTCACATTATGTGTACCTTACTTTCAAGCTTTCCTAAGCTCTTTGAGCAGGTGGTGTGCGATAGTTTGACATTCCACTGTTCCAAAATTATCTGCAAACAACAACATGGTTTCATGCAGAAGCGATCAACAGCCACAAATCTGCTTGTTTTTATGCATAAGTGTGGACTAGAACTCGACTGTATCTATACTGATTAATCTAAGGCTTTTGATCAACTCTCTCATGAAATTATTTTGTTTAAATTAAAAGTGTTGGATTTCGTCCTATCTCCTTAATAGATCTTACCAAGTTAAATTCCGAAAGTCTTTCTCTAACCCTTTCATTGCAAAATCGGGAGTTCCTCAAGGAAGTCACTTAGGTCCCCTTCTTTTTATCTTAGCTATAAATGACGTATCTTTCGGTATACGTAATAGCGAAATTCCAATTTTTGCGGATGATATGAAAATTTTTAAAAGCATTGAATCTGACAATGATCGTTTACTTCTGCAAGAACATATAAACAGTTTTCTTATTTGCTGTAATACGAATGGCTTAAATCTTAACCCTATTAAATGTCAGACAATGATTTTTTCTAAAAAACAAACTGCTTCTTCGTTTGATTACAAAACATCGCAACACACTTTACGCCGTGTTCATAGTTTTAAAGATGTATATTTTGTTAGTAGTTGTTTTTGTTTACTAACTACTAACACTGCACTAAGTGATGAGCCGGATAACACATATTTTGTGTTGGCAAATCTTTGGTCGCAAGATGTCGCTTTTACTAAGCTCTCTTCGGCAAAGATCTGATAGTGTATAAAAAAAAAGGTTTCAATCACTAATGTTCTAAAAACAGCTGCAGATTGTTCTTTTCCGGGAGAATTTTCAAGCTTAAGCTCAGAACGAAAATATTTCTTACTACCAAACGTTAAAACAACAGGATTTCCTGCTTTTTTGAAACTTCTTACGGTCCCGACTCCCGGTAATAATTTTCCATTCCAATGAACAGTCACGAATTCAGGAATAATATTTTGAAACTCTGTTTTTATAGTTCCAGCTCTTTTTTTTCTCAAGCTTTAAGAATTAGGAAAATAAACCTTCTATAAAACTTGCTGTTTTGAAGGAAGTTAAGCCCCTGTTATTTGGTGGTTTATATTTTCCACTAGAAAAATAGATTTAGAACTTCCTATAACTTGTAATGACATCTAGTGACTATATGACAATATAGTAACAATTATTTGCGACGTGTGATATTTACCTATATATTAATTGCATGGCATACTTTTGTTTAAAGTCGGGTCTAGTAAATGAAGTTCAAATAACGCCAAATTTTGTTTGCAACGGTTTTAAGCTATAACAATAAAACTAAGCCGAATGCAAATTTTGAAAAATAAGGGACACCCTAACCTACATATACACTACGGTTCACTCGAATAAAGGCAACAATTTTATTGAACTAAAACGAGAATTATGTGCCTATATAATTCGTGGGTAAGTGAGTGGGAAAATTGTTTCAGAATCTCTCAAGAGAAGACACCAACAAAAATTACTTTACTGTACAAAGTAACGGGGCTTTAACGAAAATTCTAAACAGAGTCGGAAATTCAACCCATAAAATCAGTTCCGTTCCCTCGAATAAAGCCAGTTCCGAAATTAACTGCATTCGTGAATATTTAGTAAGGAAATGTGATAGTTCAGTATAGTTCGAAGTAAAGTAAATTAATTTCGTGCAGTTTTTGCAAAAAATGGGCTTTAAATATAGTAAAACCCGCTTAAGAGAAACCCAGTTACGAGAAAAAAAAATCCGCTTATGTCAAACACTTTTTTCATCCCAGAGTATTTGCCGACCAATTACCTTTATAACATATCGCTTAAGCGAAACTCGCTTAAGTGAAAAACCCGGATACCTGAAAAATATTTTCAGTTACATGTTATATTTTTCATTGAAAAAAACTCTCTTAAGTGAAAAAAAAAAAAATAATAGAATAGACCAAAAAATTTGCTGAACGCTTTTCCTTCTTTTTTATTTTTCACCTCCACCAAATTTTCATCACGAAAATGACATTTGAATTTCTGATATGTCTGCAGGACTCTTTTTGGAATTTTTAAATCCGCTTAAGTGTAAATTTTTTTCACTACACCGCCTAAGTGAAATTTTTTCCTCTTAAGCGGGGTTCGTTTAAGTGAAAAACCGGCTTAAGTGAAAGAATGACTGTGACATTTTGCAGTTTCTCCTAAGCGGATTTTACTGTATATTAGAGAAAGCTTAAATAAAGGTTTACCAATCGGAAAGTTATTCCAACAGCAATATCGCAAAAATCTTTGGACGAAGCGCCTTTTTTGTTGACAATTATTTAAGAGAACCAGGTTCTTATGGAAACAAAATATACAGGAAGAGCATCTATAGTTGTTGCAACAGCTGATAGGTCGAAAATCATTCGGTTTGAATTACAGTCTTTCGATACAAAAACTGAAAACGACTGGTGAATGGTTAACTTTACGAATAAAGAAGTTTAATTTGGATGGGCCAGATGACTAAAACTTATTTTCTCATGATTTAGGGAAAAAACAACGTTTTCTAATACGTCATCACAGCGGAGAGGGTAGGACACAATCACCTATTATAGAGTACTTGAGCTAAGTTTTCAAAGTATGTATATACTAATAAATGACGGGAATCGCTTACAAAGGAATATTTGAGTCAGCATTTCTTAAGTTAAACGAGCTATTCGAACCTTTTTCTTGGATTCTTCAACAAAATATTGCACCAATCCACACTGCTCACAAAGTAAAGTGGTTTTTTTTCCAAGTCAAAAAGAGGAAATATTGAATTGGCTGCAATATTTATCTGATTTGAACGTTGTAGAAAATGTTGAAGTATGTCCAACCCGAAAATTGTACGAAGGAGGAAAGCAGTTCAAAAATAATAAAATAACTTATCGGGGGTAATAAGTCAGCTAAATTTTCCTTATTTACTTAAAATTATTTGACGACTCACTTCCATACCGCCTCTTTGGGGTCGTTTCGAAAATTTGTGATCATACACATTACTAAAGCTAAGTAAGATCTTACAAATTGTCAGATCTGTCATTGGTCTGACAATAGCTAACAATTAGCTGACAATTGACATATTTCTTACAATGAAAAATTGTCCGTTCACACGGTTGGTAGATTTCTTCCCAATTTGATTGTCAGCTATTTTTTTTATTTCTCTTTAACAAACTCGTTGAAATTTCGAACAATGAAGAAATTGTCAGCAATTGTAAGATGTTTTCAAATAAAACATCTGAAAATGACCAATGAGTCTGACAATGTCCTAATCGACTGACAATGATAAAAATTGTGTGTTCAGACGATTGTAAGATAGCTGACAATTTTTTGTCAGATTGTTGTCTGACAATGACGTGTCTGACAATATTGTCAGACAAAATTGTGTGTTCAGACGATTGTAAGACATTTGGAACAGTTTTTTCACTGACAGATCTGAAAATAATGTAAGATCAGACAATCGTCTGTACTTAGCTTAACTGTACAAAATTAATTTACTTTATTTTGAATTTTACTCAACAATCACATAACATGGAATTCCTTACCAAATATTCACGCATGCAGTTAATTTCATAACACTGCCTTTATTCAAGTGAACCGATTTTATTGCATGAATTTCCGACTCTGTTTACAAATTTTGTTAAAGCCCCGTTACATTGTACAGTAAACTCATGTTTCTTGATATATTCTCTTGAGAGATTCTGAAACTATTTTTCCACTCACTTATTTAAGTCATGTTACTTCCGACTTATTAGGATATAATTCTCCTTTTAGTTCAATTGTTGCCTTTATTCAAGTGAACCGTAGGTATAGTGTATGTAGGATTTCATCAACAACTCTACAAGCTGCATTTTTAATTTTGTTCAATCTTTTGCCAGAAGAAGAAAAACTAAAGAATTTGATTATAATATTCGCATATTACACTAATAGAATGTAGAAGTGCCATTCCAGTAGTTATTCTCAATTAATTGTACAAATTCACCTGTATTACAAGTAACTGTAGTATTGGGATACAATACAATTTAAAAACCCCTGTTTATGAATTTCGACTATAATCCTCTTATTTTCTACCCGTCATTTGGTAAATCAGTCAATTTAAAAAAAAAAAATGTATCTAATCCTGAGTTCTACAATTACCCTTCTTCACACCCCCTTCACAAATCTTGACCGAAGAATAATGCTAAATATAGAAGTTATATACCTACATTTATATTTACAATGCTTACAAGGTGTCAAGGTTGAGAATTATATTGACAAAGCAAACAATATCGCACTTAGTTCATATTATATGTCACGTGTATTTTGTTAACATTTTGAAAGTTTCTTGACAGTGTGAAAATAAACTAAATTAAATTAATACCTTTTTTATAAAACACTTAACATGTTGTTAAGTTTTAATACCTTCATCTTGACTCACATCAGGAAGGTGATTGATTACCATGGTGATACATATTTCTGTCTTCACTTGTTCATATAATAAAATAAACTAAGGTTAAATATTTTTTTTTTTTAGATAAATCACATGTTTCATTTCTGTTTTAAAATCATTAGAACATGATTCTTAAATATAGAAATATCAAAAGAAAAATTATTTACTTCAATACTTACAAGTGAAACATTTTGCTGAGTTGCTATACTCTTTCATCAAAATAACCGTTTTTGAAATAAAACAATCGGAAGATTTAAGGGTTTAAATTTTCTATATAGTGGGGCGGGTGCATTGTGCATTTTGTGATAAAAGCTTTGATTTTTTTTATTGTTGGTACATTATATGAACATGATTTTTAAATATTGTTCCATTCTATTTGTCCACCCCTTTAGATGGGAGGGACAAATTAAAAAAAAAAATATTGAAAATAGAAAATCAATATAAAAACAAAACGGCAACACTAACAATATCATGTTATAACTTTCTTTAAAGCCAGTAATTCATTCTTTAATTATGTTTTTAAATGAAGTTATTTTAGTGCTTAGTTTTTGTATAAATGATTTTTAAACCTTACATATTTTTGAGAATAAAATTGCAGGGAAAATAAAAAGTTTTAAAAATCACTAAAATAAGCACTAAAATAACTTAGTTGAAAATTATAACAGTACTAAAGAATGAATTACTGGCATCTTAAAATCATGTTCATATAATGTACTATCAATAAAAAAATTACAAAATGCACAATTTTTGAACTAAGCAGCCTCAGTATATAGAAAAGTAAAACCCTTAAGTCTTCCTTGGGTTTTATTTCGAAAACTGTTATTTTTATGAAAACAAATATGTTAATCTTTTTGGTAGGAAATTTTCTTCTAAGCTACAAATTAGTACTTGAAATTTTTCTGTACAATTTACCATTTGGAAGTTATTCTTGAAAAACCATTTGGAGGGGCCTTCAACCCCCCGTTAATGGGACTTTTGACAGTTTCTTAAAAACACAATGAGGAGGCTCTATACCAAAATCCAGCTTTCCGGCGATTTTTTTCTAATTGGGCAGTTTTTATGGCTTTATTGACTAGACTAATAAGTTTACCATTTAGTTAAGTTTACGATTTGGTCAATGAACTGTCAAATTATGTACGATATTAATGATTTACACAATTTGGTTAAAATTCCTCAAGAATTTTGCTGCTCAAATTTAACCAATTTTTTTTTTTTGATAAACTTAACCAAAAGTTTTTGTGACTTTTAGAATAAGGCGTGTTCAGAAATATGATATATTAGATATTTCATAGAACTAAAAAAATCTGCGCGTGTTCTTTAACTATCGCATTGAAATTATTCGATGATAAAAGTGAATAAAACGTAGTTTATACAAAAAAATTAAGTAATTAGGACGTTTACATTTTCTGAGCATTGTTGATTAGCATAGTAAATTTACACAAATCCACATAATGGGCCAACCCAGTTGAGTTGAGCTCGGGACCACTTTTACTTCCGAAAACGAATGTGAACTATAAACAGAAATAAAACTATGATATCCACCGTTATGGGTGCGTCATATTATTTTCTGTATTCACTAATTTTCACTATTAGAGTTCTTATACCTTTAGCCCCGAAATCATTTGCACATCTAATTCCTTTCGGGCTTAAAAAAATGCCACTGTTGCCGTGTATCTTACATTTTTTTTAAGCTTTCCGAGACATTCGGCTCCGATTTTGCTATGGTTTCGGAGAGATTCTCCATTTAAAAATAACTTAGAAATCTGCACACGCTCATTTATACACATATTTTGACGTTTAATATTTGACGTTTAACGAATAGCTAATTCAATAACACGCAGCATTTAACAAATTGAATTAAAAGGGGCGTTCATGCAAACTTTTGTGTAAACTTATTATTTTACACAATTATTTGTAAACTTACGACGTTTCATGAAAACCCTTATATTATATAAATGCTTAACTTAAGGGCTTATTATTAATCACATTTTTTATAGAGAAGAAACAAATTATTGTTAAATTATTTCCCATAAACCTGCGAAAAAAAAAGAAAAATCAATTTTCGGTTTGGATTTTAATTTCTATATATTGGGTTTGGCCTTTGTACCACACAATAAAATTGGGATAGACAGGAATGTTAAGTTGTTTCAAATGAGAGAAATGACTTGATCGATTTCTATCGCATCATGTTTACGATTGAAACGTCACAGCGATTGAAGAAATGAAATAATATGTACATACATATAGGTTCTTCTTTTTGAATTGTGCAAAATTAAAGGTCAATAATAATTTAAATCAAATTTCATATTTGTCTTCTATTTTTAATGACTAAAAAATTGTCCGATTGAAATCGCAAGTGCATTTATTATTGTCAACAAAAAAAAAATTTGTTTAACCTTAAATTTTAAAAACAATTAATGTAAAAAACACAATTTTCTAAAATGACTATGCTTTTAAAATGTGAGGTTTTTCGCAAAAAAAGTGATTATAATGAATTTTTCCTGTGACAGCGATGAATTTTTGGCGTAAAAAATCCATTAATCAACCATAAGGTGCTGCAGTTAGATGCTTTAATTGAAACTTATCGTTAAAAAATTTATAATTTATAATTTTTAGACACTTTGATAGCAAAATAAGTGATTAATTTGATGCCAATAAAAACCTCTTCACTCAGTTATTATTTTTAGTCAAAATATTTTATTTTGGCCCCAAACTTTCACATAAAATGGTTTAAAAGATTTTAATTATATCAATGGTAGTACATATGTATATATGTAGTTCATTGTTAAAATATAAAGAAATTAATTTCATGTAGAAGGTTGGGACAAAATGAAAATTTGACTGGCAAACATTAATAATTAAGTAATCAGCTTTATATTGTAGCCTTTTCAACCAAGCCAAAAAACGCGGTTTTCACGAAATTATCGGTTTTGGCGGAAAACCTAATCGAAAACTCAAGTTTTACCATACATTTTTGGTAAACCACAACTTTCATATAAAACCTCTCGAAAACTACAGTTGAAATTCAAAGTTGAACTTAACAAACAAACCTTTCCAATCATTCAGCGCTCAATCAAATGTAAAAGAAAGATGCTGAATTTTTGCTGACAAAAGAAATTGTGAGTGTGTTATGTAAAGGTGATGTTTTGTTATTTTTTATTTTTTTTTTGCAGGAGATGAGTGGGTGTTTGTGAAATGTCAAACGAAACCTCGTAAATGTTCAGTGTGAACGCTTTTTGAGTTTTTGAAAACTTTTTGCCGAAAACCCGGTTTTGGGTTTGGTGTGAAAAGCCTATTTTATTTTTATCAAAATTATCACTGATTACGCTTTTTAAGTGCCTCAAAACTTAAAATTAAAATTTCTTGTGATGGTTTTCAATGAAAGCTATAACTGGAACCTAACTGGCCCATAATACGAAATTTAATAACTTTCGCCAAGACACTCAACTACATCCCAGCAAACGTTCGATTCGATAATAAGGCAATTGAAACCTAAGTTCATGCGATCCAGTTGTGCAATATAATTTAATAATAAATGACAATCATTTGATTGTTTTTGCTATAAACGGACCTTTTTGGTAGTTCCAATTCAGTGCTGTAGGTACCTATGTGGGGTTTTCCAATGGAGGCCCAAAGTAGAAGAGGCGCAAAAATAAGTTAAAGTTAAGTTATAATATGGTTTAAATATCTACCTATAGGATATTGTCAGTACCTATACTATGTCATGGGAAAATAGTTATCACTAATCATATATGAATACTGTTGGGCAACATTTTTCTGTTTATATTTTATGGTTGGATAACCGAAATTCTATTAACCTAAGTTTCCCACATTCATTTATGTCTGACAGAAGTTTTAAATAATTTAATAAATTTTAAAAAAATGCGTTTTTTGGTGAAAAAAAGTTCCAAATTTTACAATTAAAAGAAATAATAATAGATTCCTGAAAATAAACGTTGAAAAAAGTTAAAGTATTATTAATTATAGGTTAGGTTAGGTTATGAGGGGTGATAGCAGGGCAAGCCTCACTCGGATCTCAATGTATCCATTGTGCTCCCCAGGTAGAAGGAGATAAAGTTATGAGAAAGGGTTAGGGAAGGAGCTTATGTATGGGGTGCCTCCCTGAACCATCTCGAATTCTGGATGAAATTAGAAATGTGGCAAAAACGAGATGTCTCCCAGGTTTTTCTTGGAGAGATCCGGCCATAAGTTTCTCGAAACCCGACACGTGTCAATTTCTGACCATCTATCGTTAGCGGCTTAAAGAAAACTCTAGTGGACTGGCTTATCAAGGGATCTTTGCAGAAGCTCACATAGTGTAGGAATGAACTTACCTGAGGCCATTATCACAATGTCGTCGGCATATGCCACCACCTTGACACCGCTAAGAGTAAGTTTGACTAGAATTTGGTTAACAACCAGGAGCCAAAGCAGGGGAGATAAGACCCCCCTCCCGTGGAGTACCTCAACATGTTCTTGCTTTTAGTCTGCTTTGACCGATTTCAGCGTTAACGAGTCTCGTTTGAAGCAATGGAGTCAATCCAATTTGACAGCATAGCATCGATGTTAATGGAGTCTAAGGCTTGTCTAATCGCACTGCTTTCAACATTATTAAATGCCCATTCTATGTCAAGGAAAGCTGCTAATGTAAATTTCTTAATTGGATTGATTTCTCAATCGTGCCGACCACCTCATGAAGTGCCGTCTCAACAGATTTGCCCTTCATATGCATGCTGGCCCTGTTAGAGGTCTAGGCGGATGTGCGTTTCTATCAATCTTTCTAGGGTCTTGAGAAGAAAATATAATTAATCTTAGATGTCTTTATAAAAAGACAAAAAACAAATTTTTTATGTAACAAAAAAAATCAAAACCCTTAACATTTTGTACAAATAGTTTCATAAATACTTAACGTTTATATGGACATCAAATTAAAGCTTAAACTAAAATTAAAGGAAGTACCCAACAGTCCCCTTTTGGTCAATTCGTTGGAGACACCATACAATAATTGTGAAATAGGCCCCAGGTCTTGTGCTTGCCTAGAACAAAGGAGACCATAATATGTATACACGTATATAGTTACATAACTACAACCCTTCTGCTTCATAAATGTTAATGTATGTATGTATACTTACAAATTTTCGAGGACGAATATTTATTGAATGGTTTCCTTCCACTCTTCATGGTTAAGGTACATTGTTGAGGTATTGTTGTGGTTGTTTTGATCGATGAAATGTGTTTGTTTACTCAAAAACAGAACCACATCATTTTCATTGAAACACAGACTATGGTATACGAATATGATGTTAAAAGTCATCTGGATATGATAACGCGTGAAAGAGGTAAACCAACATGATGCTGAATATTTGCTGTATAATTTTATTTGCACTTCGAATTCGGAAGCACTAAAGATATTTTTTTTTTGTTTATATTTTGATAATAATTTAGCGTATTATTTATTTTGAAATTCTGCGTCTTTGAACTTAAATTAAAATTAAAAAAAAAACAAAAACACATAAACACATAAACAACAGACACTCATTTTCCCAGTCTATAACCGATTTCATTAACAAGGCTGTCAATTTCGTGTGGTGGTGTAGCATTCGAAGAAATCCTTGTGCGGGGTTGGAAGTTCATTATTTTGTTTAACTGATGAATGAGTTGCGTGTTCACGCGCGGTAATTGACTCTTAAAATATGCACGGCCATTTATTAATGATATGGTGTTTGGAAATAGATTATAAATTTCAATAATTTTTGTTTAATTGATTTATCTATATTCAAAATGTATAATACAGTTATATCGTAAAATATAATATACATATGTACTTATTTGAATGGGATTTTGATTATTGAGCAATTATGTATTTTAAAGAGCATTATAGACACATCGGTTATTGACATGGCAAAGAGATATTTATTTATTATATGAGAAGGAAATTTCATAAGAATATTTTTAACTTGAACTTTGCTTGTGGTATATATTTATGGTTATATTACAACGTCAAAGAAGAAAATTTAATCAAACACTTTGAGGCTTTCTCATTATAGGGGTTTATTGTTTAACCTCGAACTTTCGTTATCAATTAAGGCTATTCAAAAGGGACTTATAGTTATGTAATAATTTATGAAGGTATGTTAATTTTGAGGAAATGAAAAATATTGCTAACATAGAAGTGCGGATAACGAATTAATTTGATTATTTTTTCCAAGAAAATTCTGCTTTAAATTCAAAGTTGTTCATATATGTAGGTTCGTTAGTCGTGTCCTTTGATGATAAACCATTCTAATTCAAGGGGAAATATGGACAATGGATTTTTGGTATTCTTATATAGAATTGTGTGTTGTCGTTTGTCTTCTAGGATGTGATCATTTTTTTTTTTTTGTTTCCGAGAATTGAAGATTTATACAAATGACATCGTCAAAGCTTATTTTTGATTGGATGCGACTATGTATAAATGAAATATTATTTGAGTAAGACTAATATTTGAAGAATTAAAGAATGAATTTAACGTTCTAGGGAAATATCTTTCAGATTAAACAGGAAGTACAGAAGGAACGATTTCATTTAAATATGTATACCGCATATGGAAATACAGTTATTTTGATTTCAAACTAATTTCGTGGATGATAAGAACGCTTCAAGCAGAGCCTAAGTCTTCCGGTTGTAAAACAAGTATATTATCCATGAAATATAAATATCAATGATGAATCAAAATTATACCTAATACAATTTATTTTTTTCGCTTAAGTTATAATTTAGAAGAAAATACGCAGAAGTTTTAGGTATAGCTTTACAAGTAAAAAAATATATTAAATTCTTCTTTTCCTTCTCTGGTGGGATTACTGGTAAATTACTTATGATATGTAAGTATTGCCAAAAAGTTTTAATCGAGTAAGACCCATTTTCTTAATATTGATTCTCAGTTAAATTTAATGGCTCCATTATTCCAGATTTGAGTTTCTTCACTTTCAGTTAAATTTAAAAGAGAAACGTCAATTAACGATAACTGCGGTATTAGTTAATTGAACTCGAGTGCTTAAAGCTTCAAAACGATGCATTTAACTGGAAATTCCTTTTCTTGACAAAATATTAGCGCGCGCTTTCACATTTGTTCGTCGTAAGAAATTTATTTTCATTTTCAATAAACTTTGTCATTCTAAATTATTAAAAAATGTATTATTTTTCTAAAAAATTGGTCTGATTAGTGATTCAGAAGGAGAACTCGTCGTCGAAAGACCCGAATATAAAATGTTCCAAACAAAAGATATGAACAATTGGGGTGATGAAGATTTCGTCTACCGATTTCGTCTGTTTTTATTAGGAAGGGAGCTATGAGAAGTTTTTTTTTACTATTCGTAGTATGAATCTTCCATCCGGTAATAAATGTTGCAGACAAAAACTTACGACAGTTTTAAACCTCCAGCAAATTCGTCGCCCTTTTGCCATATGCTGAGTGTAGGTATATGTCCAGCGAATTAAGCTAGCTTTGGTGCATATAAACGCTTCATTTTTTTTCTTTTCATGACCTGGAAATTATAATTATATATAAATTTTCATAAAATCCATGAAAATATTAATTAATTTACTTAAAATGCTTTAAAATTATCCATACGACCTACTTGTCGTAACAAATGACAAAACTTTGACGTTTAACAGAAAAATTGTCAAACACAAAAAAAAAAATATATATCTAGAGACAAGCGATTTTCCAATCTTTTGACTGGAAATTTGGAATTATGAATGGAAAAGTGGAAGTGTTTCTTAATGGAACTTTAAATTTAACCAATTCCAGTTATTTTCCTAATGATTTAAACCAATCAAGTCAAAATCATTAAAAATACTATAACTGAACACTGAAATTTTAGGTTCATTAATTTTTTTTAATAAATACTTTTCTGTAAACCGAACAGGGACAGGGTGCAGGCTCTTAAAATTAAGAAATTGAAAATAAAATGTGAAATGTCAGATTAAAGGTGCCAAAAATGTTATACTAAAGCGGGTGTCTGAGTTCTGAGCCATCAATTTGATTTTTGTTATTGTAATTGTAATTGTAAATGTAATTGTAATTGTAATTGTAATTGTAATTGTAATTGTAATTGTAATTGTAATTGTAATTGTAATTGTAATTGTAATTGTAATTGTAATTGTATTTGCAATTGTATTTGGAGCGTATGGTAATAATTTAAAAAGCATATTTTGTAATTGATCGGGAACTATTTACTGTCTTTCAATATATGTATCCTCGGTTTTCGGATAGATGGCACACAGCAGAAGATATTTAAAAAAATGTTCCGTTATACTGTCAGATTTTTGCTGAAATTGCTTACAACTACAATCGAAAAAAGTTTGAAAGATTAAAGCGAGCTTCTAATATGCAGCAGCTAAAAATCACAATTCAGTAAGATTTCGAAAATACGTCATATTAATTTCAAAAACAGTATAAATACAGTTTTTCAACTCGTTTTTCCTACATTTTGTTTGTGGTTTGTCTCCAAGTTGTGTTTTTTCAATAGATGATTAATCTTAATAAATAAATTTAAAAAACCCAATTTTATTTTTTGGTTTTTATTTTTATTTTGATTTTATTATTATAAAAACAACTTTAATTTAAATGATGTTAGCGACGCGTTTCGGAGTGTTACTCCATCTTCGGGCGAACTACTACTTCCTTATATATCTACGTATTCAAATAATTTTGTTCGTAAAATGATCCTTATCTACAAATTGATATTAATTCAAATTAAATCAAAAATATTTCATTAACAGTGTATGTTATATAAAACAATAATTTTTTAAAACCTCTATACCAAAAAAAAAAAAAATTATCAAGATTTTAGTTCAGACACCAACCATTTTATATAGGTTCTACAAATAGTTTGTATATTTAGGTGAAGGGCTCTTAAAAATTAACAAACAAGTCTAAGCATCAATTAAGAAGTCTGGTGATAGGGTTTGTCCTGTGAAATTGCTAACTGTGTGATAAAATTCAAACCTTCAATATTCAATTGACAATGCGAAAAGCTTTGTAGGTAGCCTTTACTGCTACTATGGCATCATGCCAAAGATACTTTCTATAAATTAATACGTTTTCTTCAATACCACTATTTTTTATCAAAAGTTTTTTCATGAATCTCAGAAAAATATAATTTGATGATAAACAAAATTTTTAGATAATAAATTTGGGTTTCACTTCCACTTATGTTTGGCCTTGAAATCTTGACTAATTAATTAATTTATTTCATGAACTAAAATCTTTCTTTTTCATATAGGTACTTAATTGTTAGTAATTTATTTTTTTAATCTGAATTAATTTCAACTTCCGTTCATCAATGTTACTACTATCGACTTTTAAATATCAAAATTTATAAGATAAGATAATTTTATTTTTTGTATACTTTCTTATTGTTTAAATAATATCTGGGTCATTTATATTTGCCATATGGGATCTAAGATTTTACATAAATTCGTACAAAGTCCATATAAAATGTTTAGCAAGTGTACCTAACCTATTAATCATATATTTGCCTTCATACCGCAATCTTTCAATAAAGCTTTGCAGTGATGTATTAACTTACTCAATCAACTTAATTACCATAAAATTGCGCATCGCATATTAGATTTTCAATGCGAATTATAATAAATGTAGGTTTTTAAAAGAATTGCAAATTTTCGCAAACAAATTAATAAATATTGGCATAAGAGTGTTGATGATGCGTTCGATGGATAGGAAAACTTAAAGAGAAATTAAGTGAAATTTGCATCTTGTTGTACTATTTTTAAATTTAATTAGGTAAATACTGCAGCCTTACATTAATCATTATCTTTAATACATTGTTATATAATTATTAATATAAACAAATTATTTAGTTTGGCATGTGTATATTGTGTAATCTCCAGAAAGGAATGTATTTTCAATTGATTTACGTGAAAAAAATTTATAATATTATTTACTTCTATAAGAATGCCGGATTATTTAATTTTGTATTTGTTTAATTTTTTTTGTTAAATCAGAATATGATTTTTATCATAAATTTTTTGTCAACTTGTTCTTTGTGGTCGACCTACATTACGAGTATTTACTTATATTTTTAAATTAAACCTATTTATTTTATTGACTTAAAAAAAAATAAAGATATAAGTTATACACAAGAAGAAATAAGCATTGTTTTATAAAGTTATAACTGTGCAAAAGTTTATAGTCGATTTATTATCATGATAAACATTTTTAACTATCAAACTTGGTTAAAACGAAGATTTTAAGTTTAAGTTTAAACGAGTTTAACATCATACTGTTTGACATTCAATCACTGAATACCTATTTTATCTTTTTTTAATATCGTATATACTATCTCAATATATAACACTTTGACATTTATAAACGAAAGAAAGGAGTATTTATTTACATTTATCCACAAACTGTCAATGTTATGGGCGTGTTCAACGGCAGTCGAAAACGCTTAAGTAGATTAACAAAAAATCTTAATTACAATTTCAATGCAGCGGGTTTTTTGCTTATCCGAAACTAGGATGACTGAAAATAAAAGTTTAAGCTAAGAGGAACTCACATGCCAAAAAGAAATTTGCTGAGCGGATCTCGGATAACTAAAAAAAAAATCACCATACAGCTGGAATAATAATCATCCTTCCTATTGACCTTATAGGTCAAATATTTTTCCTTGTCTCACCTTCTTCAAAATGTTTAGTTATAGGGTTTGGTAAACAAAATACGTACATATACTTGACAACTTTTAAGTGCTACAGAAGAAGAAAAACCTAAATGAGGGTTTTTCGGGTAGATATAACATCTGAACGGTTAATGTCATCAAAAAAAAAAAACACCATTTAAAATATGTATGTGTATATCATTGTTTTATAAATTTGGTCAAAAAACAGAAAAAAAGCATTTTTTGCAGCCGGAAAATATGTAACTTTAAAAATTATTGGAATATTAATTTTCTACAAAAAAGCTTATAATATATGAGTTCCTTTACTTTCAAACTCTGTGCATTTTATGAATTTTTTCACATTTTTTTTTTGCATATGGACTTTGACAGAATTTAGTGTAGAAAGTCACACAAATGCACAGAGTTTCAAAGTAATGGAACTATAGACTAATATTTTTTTCCATACCATCGATCAGTTACAATTATTGATAATGCTACTTCGAAATATACAGGGTGATCGGTATAAGGTGCACCAAAAAGCTAGAGCGAGTAGGTAGGGTTAAGACAAAAAAAAATCGTATGGGGGTTCTATTTCCCTCAGTTTAGGCGGGAAAAGCAATTTTCAAAAAATCGTCTTAAAACAGAAAAAAAATTATTTAAAAACAACTTTAAAACTAACAATGCCATACTTTACTTTTTTGGAAATCTCTCCTTTAATATTCATTTTAAATTAAGTTGTGTTAGTGAATATTGTTTGAAAAATTAATTTTCAAACTCGAAATTTTGAAAAAAAAATTAAGAAAAAATTGCGAACTAAATTTTTTCAAAATTTTGTGTACTTAAGTATAATTTTTGTTTTCAACATTCAATGCAAAATTCAAAATTTCAATAAAAAACAGAAAAAAATGAAAAGTAGTAAAGGTGAAAAATCTAGTCAATCCAGTTTATTTTTTTTTAATTATTTGCTAAAAACCGGATGGTATGCAATAAAAAATAAAAAAGTTATAATCCGCTAATTTAATAATTGACAGATCAAACTTGGGAAAACCAAAACAAAGTGTTTTTCTTGGAAAAAAGTACTTTTCATTTTTTTTTAATTTCTCAAAAACTAAGATACATTTTAGCATCCGGTTATCTGTTTTTTATTGAAAATTAATAAGAGCATTGAATTTTGGAAACAAAAATTATACTTAATTTCATAAAATTTTGAAAAAAATTAGTTTGAAATAAAAAAAAAAAAAAATTTTTTTTTCAAAATTTCAAGTTTGAAAATTAATTTTTCGAAAACTATTCACAACAAAACTTAATTTAAAATGATAATTGAAGAAGAGATTTCTGGCTCTTCAAAAAGGTATAGCATGACATTGTAAGTTTTACCATTGTTTTTAAATAATTTTTGTCTTTTTGAAGGCAATTTGTTAGAAAATTGCCCTCCCGCCTAAACGGGGGAAATAGACCTCCCCTCCCATACGATTTTTTTCTTGTCTTTACCCAACCTACTCGCTCTAGGTTTTTGGTGCACCTTATAATAAATAATTTATGCTTTTTGACAATACTTAAAAGATAATAATATTTAATACAAGAAATAATATAGTAATTCTTTTTTTTTATATAAGGGATCAGTTATAACTTATAAGTCAGTGTAGTCGCATTCAAAAGGTTTTCATTTTATAAGCAAAAGCATTGATGAAGGCTTAAACGTACCTAAGCATATTTGTACAATTTTGTTTGTCAATATTCAATATGGTAGAAATTGGGGTAGGCTAACATATATTGATTTATGCACCTAAAATTAAAAACAAATATTCTTAACTATACCCGTACTAACTTGACGTCAGTAAAAAAATAGGGGTTCAAGGATATAAGGAAATACAGTCAAACTTCGATAACTCGAACTTCGGTAACTCGATTTTTTTATAACTCGAACAAAATTATGTGGCAGCAGCGTTTACGAGTTCAAATATCATACATTTTTTCCCTCATAACTCGAACTTTTATAACTCGATTTTCTTTATAACTCGAACAAAAAATATGGCATATGCATCAACTAAGTCGAACATTTTAGCCAGATTAGAACAAGTGCAAAAAAGATTTCTGAGGTTTGCACTCAGAGGATATGGGTTGGGAAAATCCTTACGAACTCCCGCCTTATAACAACAGACTGAAACTGATAGACATGCCTAGTCTTGAGAGCAGCTAGCAATTAGCTGAGTTAATAAATAAATAAATAAGTAAATTTTAGGGGAATTCCCATTTAGTGAGAAAAAATGCATTTTTGAAATTCGAATTTTTGAAGGGAATTTTCATTTGAAAACGAGATACCTACGTACACACATGATATTAGTAGGTTTAAGAAATTTTTAAGTTGTAAGTAGGTACCTACAGAAAATTTTTATTTAATGCGGTGAACATTTCAATATTTTTGCATTATTTTTTAATTTATCTACATAGTTTTTGCTTGGTTGTTTTTTGTAAAAGATTCTCTGTACAATTTCCAACTTCAATTGATACAGAAAGTGAAGACAAGACTTCGGTAGAGGAATTCATTCAACAGCCTTCGAAGCATGTTGTAGCACATTTGAAAATTTGAATTTATATTTGCAAACATGTGACAATACAACAGATGAAATTTATGCAGCTTTAAATAAATTAGAATCCTTTTTTCTTGAAAAAAAAAACAGTAAAAAAAAACTACTCTCAGACCCAAATAACTAAATACATGCAATAATTTTGTGTATGGTGTAACAACTTATGTACATTAATATAAAACGTATAAGACTTAATAAAGCAAAAAAGTGTTGTGCATTATGCATATGTATGTATTTCAAATATTGAATTGTTTAATTGTTTTAATTTTGATAAATAATTTGGATAACTCGAAGTCTTGATAAGTCGAACTTTTATTGTGGATAATAGTAGTTCGAGTTATCGAAGTTTGACTGTATACCTAAAATAGTCTTTATTTCCTTTATTCCTTTATTTCTTCATTAAATATTTTTAATCTTCGATATTTATATTTTAAGTAAATTAATTAACAGAAAAAACTAATTTTGGAAACTTTACCGTCTTTTTGTCTACAATTATTCAACAAAAACCAATCTTTAAAAACGTCACAAAACGTCTCGTCCCGGCGCGGGCGGCGCGGCGATCTCACTAGTCAACTTGTGAGTCCAAATGAAATCGAGGGAACTAAACGTCAATTTTTGTAGACTTAAAGGCCGTTAAAAGCCGTTTTTTTTTCAAAATGTAAATGCAATATAGTACAGGCTATGGGGAATTATCTGAGAAAAGTTTTGAAGTGCTATAAGTTTGAATGCAGTATTGTACGGGTGTTGATTTTGAGTATAAATCTGAGTTTGCGAGAAATTCGGGTTTTTGGGGGTCCCGTTATCTTGAAAATAAGATTTTTTTTATTTTTTGCCCTTTTTCTCCGTTTGTGCCACTTTTTATGAAAAAAAAAATTAAATACTTTTTGTTACAATTTATATTATCTACAAATCCATATACAACATTTATGCATAGAGCAAATAACTTAGAATTTATAAACTAAAAACGAGTAAAAATTTGGGCTCTTATTTTCGAATTGCTCGCAAACCTTTACATTTTCAAAAAAAAAAATATAGAGTACTTTTTTTTAGAAAACATTTTAACAAATAAAATGGTATACTGTTTATTAATTTCCGACAATTTTTAAGGTCACTATGAATATTTAAAGTCCACCAAAAAGTCTATTTTATTGCAAAGTCTAGAAATTTCAGATGGAATATTTTAATTGAATATGTTGAATTTGATTATGTATAGAAGGTGGTATAGGTTGGGTCAATATAAAAAAAAAATCGCATGGGATGGGGGGCTTATCTCCCCCCATTCAGGTGGAATTAAAAAAAAACTTTAATTAAAAAAATTCAATTTCTCAAAAAGAAGAAGAAATTCTAGCATCCAGTTTTTATTGTTTGACTAAAAATTTATAAGAATATTAGAAACAAAAATAGTACTTCATGAGGTAAAATAAAAAAAAAAAACAGTTGGAAAATTCTTTTTTTAATTTTTTTGTTTAATTTTAAGTTTGAAAATTAATTTGTAAAAAACTATAGACTAAAAGAACAAAAACCAGGATAATTACCTATCTATTTTAGATAAGCTAAGACGAAAATTCGAATTTCCCATAGTCATATATAAAAACACTCTGTACTTATTTTTAAGCAAATCTTTCTAGCGGTATAGGCTTTAGCTTAAATTACAGTGGACGCAAAGACCGACGAACGGAAGGAACTATAACGAAACCCAATTGTTCGGACTTTTTGAATATCGTTGTGTTTAATTTTGAATACAACTTAAATTTTTTTAAGTAGCAAGTACAAAAATAATCTATGAAGGAAAAACAGAAAAATTTTCTGGTTTTATTTCCAAAATGAAAAAGGAAAAAGAAAACCCAGGTAAAGTTGCAGTGCGAATAGTGGTTGGTTGATTGTACAATTTTTACATTTTGTGAGAAAAATGACAAATTCTCCAGCGTATATCTCTTGTTATGTCGTTCTTATTCGGTAGAAAATTCGGAGTCCCTTTATTCTTTATTATTTAAACATTAACAAACAAAAAATATTTTCTAAAAACTAAGTATGAGATTATTGAATATTGTATTGGGATTACAAGAGGAATGCTATGAGTGACCAAAGCAAAATGACATATGTGAGTTAGTTATAATTTGAAAAACTCACATAGGGTTATGGTCTATGGTTATTACCCTTAAAATAAATAATATTGTATACGACAACGTTAGGTAAATAAGATAGAACTTAACCTACTGACAAAAAATATTTTATTCTGTACAATAAATTTTATTAAATTTTCAAGGCTATTGTATCGGCTGTTCTTTTCAAGATGACATTTAATGAAAATATATGTATGTATATCTTCCAGACGTGCTTTAATAATACCTGTGATGAAACTAAATTTGAGTGGGCAACACTTATATATGTATATAGTGACCCACCTTCAAATAGTTAAGTCTAGTTTTATATGATTTTTTCACGAAAATAAAAATGAGTTCATGGCCTTTTTGTCTATAAAAGATATTGAAGTGGTTGGTATGATATATTTAATAAAAGGGGGTACATACATTTATAACATGTATATATTCTTGTATAAGGATTTTTATTGGCAGAAGAAAACAAAAATATTTTTCATCACGTACATTTGTAGTGATTTAAGGCAAATAAGCTTTGCATGCGATAACCTTCAAAACATTTTTACATACGTATTTTACTTTCTTCATAGTATATCTCGACGAATGGAAGAAATTTAATACGAGTATATAATATAGAAGAGTAGGTACTCCATTCTCCATTTAGAAAGAATTCATATAATAATTGCAATCAAAAATATACTTTATCGATATGTTCCATTGTCAACCTGGATTGACAACAAGGACAAAAATAAAAAAAAAAAAAAAATTATGTATTACTGAATGTTTTGGCTTGACATGCAAGGTACTGAGAGCTCCTACATAGAAAACAAATCAATTCGCAATAACATTTTTTTATATTATGTATATTGACATCAAATCACCGTTCAATACCTATACCTTCTTATTACAAAAATCTATTTTAGAATTCATTATATAGGGGTATCCATTTGAACTTTATATCATTCTTCCCAGAAAATTTATTAAGTCGTGAAGGTTTCCTATTTCGAAACATGCAACGTGATGCATTAATGCATCGCAAAAAGGAAATCGATGTCTAGAGTTTTTATTTCTTATACCATCATTCACATTGCATTTATACTGCTACCGCATGCCACCTATTTGTTTGGCTCAATTTCCGTTCTAAATTGAATGGAAATTGATTTTCGAATAAAATGCATCCGTGCATGGAAGATTCTGGACTTGTTTTTTTTTTTTTTTTTAAAAAAAAGAAGAAAATATACAACACAATAGAAAATGTCGGTTTATGTATATTTTATTTATTTTGACTTTCTTATTCGATATACGGCAAGAGCATTGATTTTATGTAAAAGAGATTGTTCCACAGGATTTAATCAAACTAAGCATATATTACCTTCTATTGAGAGAGCTAAAAATAAGTTGTTTTTGGTGTAGGTCGCGTGTTGGTCAGTATATGTAGGTGCGTCCTTCTATAGGTAAATTATTTTGCGATTTTACACACCTATATTGCTTCAAATTTGTTATGTTTATAGATTTTCCTTTGTGTAGATAAATATAAAGGACATCTTTACATATTATATGGAGAAAAAAAAAGAAATGTTGTTTTTAGTAAATAAATTTTTTGATATTTTTTATACATCTGTACGCCCACTGTAAATATGGATAATATAGAGCCTAAACAATTGAAGCAAGTTGGTTTAAGATTGGTAATTTTTTGATAATTTTTAGGTAAGTTATTTCCTATATAGATGACGTAAAGGAGGGTTAATCATTATAGGTTTGAAGTTTTATCAAAATCGTTAAAGGGCCTCCTCGACATAACAAAAGAGTGTCTACAAGGCCTAAAGAACATCGGGTTAGACACCAGTAATGGGGATCCACTGACAGTTCATCTTCTATTCAAGAAGTTGGACAAAACAACCCATAGACTATACGAACAATCCCTTAAAGATCCAAGGTCTTTACCGTCTCTCGATGATTTCCTAAAAAAATTTGCAGACACGTTTTCACTCCAGGGATGGCAAATTCGGTACAATTATATCGAATTCGGTACAATTGAGTTTGGTCAAGTACAAAAGTACAATTTGCCTTATTTCAGTACAATTTTATGAAACGTGTTTTCTTAAAATTTGCAAATATTCTAAATCTTTAATTATGTCGAATTCCTTTAAACAAAAGAATCGATTATTTTTCTAAAAAGAATCCAATTTTTTCTGTCGTTGAAAGGAATGCGAAAAGAATCGTTTTTTTTTCTGTCTTTCTGTGAGTGACAGTTGATATCAGCAATTTTGAAGTAAAACGTCAAAAAATATTCAATTTGGAAATTATAAGTAAGTTGTTTAAAAATGTTGAAATTTCACTAATCAGTTAAGTCAGTTAATTAACTTAATAAAACAAAATAACTAAAAGCAACAAAATCGGACTCAATAATTCCATCAACAAAATATCAAGGTGAGTGCTTTGGCTGGTAGGTATTTTGCGACGAGAATTTTCCGCAATAGACGATGGACTGTAAGTCTTTATGGAGAACAATGATAATATTAATATTTTAATATTTTTTACAAAATAGGTTGGCCTATTTGTCTACGTCGCGACGTGAGACTTCCTAGGAAATGGAGTTCTCTTCCAAAACAATATTCTTTGCCCATGAACAGCAGAATCACTCACGTTGATTGAATTTCCAGAAAATTATTTCCACAAACTTTTATTGCATTTCTGAATTTCACTTCACCAAGAACGGCTTAAAAATACACTGAAGAAAGTAATTATTTACCTTATTTGTTAAATGAAACTAAACTTATTATTGTGTGTGATTTATTTGTTATGTATTATTAATTGAAAAGCAACGCACAAATATTAATTAATATAAAATTTACCGGAAATTCCTTGCACAAGCCGTTCTTTCCGTTCCACATTCGTCTGGAAATGTCGAAGGATTTTTTTTATACCATAATACTATAAAGTCGAAATGTCGAAACAAAATGCAAGTTCAAACGAGTTCTGCCTTGATAAAAACAAAAAACTTGAAGAATTCATCGTGCTATTATTTTGATATAAATGGAAATATTTTGAAAACGCAAGCATTTTGACAGAAGAACTTTTAGACTGAAATAAATAATAAATAATTTTCAATCCAAAGTAGTTGCATTTTGTATGTTTTTCAAATTTTTCTTATTTGGTCAGTTTATATTTCTGAGATCTGAGATATCACAGCAATCTCACAAATAACAGGATTCCTCAGCAAAATATCTCAGTTTTTTCTGTCAAATTCCGAGGAAAAAAAAATGTTGGATTCGTCTGATCAATTTTTGTCGGAGGAAAATTATTGAGGTGACGTGAAATAAGGCCAAACGAAATAAGACCAAATCTCAAATTTGGCCTTATTTCCTTTTGAAAATGGAAATAAGGCCAAATTGGCTTTATTTCCATTTCGAAAACGAAATAAGGCCAAATTTGACTTGGAAATAAAACCAAATATCTTTGTCCAACGCTTTAACTACACACAACCTCGCACCTTCCCCAAATCCTATAGTGTGCCCAAGCAGGGGGGTTGCATACATACCTCACTGTTTATACGCTGTAATGCGGTTAATGAATAATAGTTCTGCACATTTTTGGAAAGAAAAAAAAAACATACAAACGAAATAAAGCAAAACTGGCCTTATTTCGTTTTCGAGAGCGAAATAAAGCCAAATCAAAAATTTGGCGTTATTTAGATTTTAAAAACGAAATAAGGGCAAATTTTTTAAATTTGGCTTTATTGAGTGAGGACTCTGAAATATAAACTGACTAATTATGTATAGGTATTTGATGTTTTTTGTTTATTTTTTTTTGTTTATGATTTAAAAAATATAATATTTTCGTTACATATAAAATATTTTTTCATTAAAAAAAAAAAAATTTTTCAGTACAATTGACTTCATTTCAGTACAATTTTAAAGAAGTTTTCAGTACATTTAAAAAATGTAGTTTTCCGTCCCTGTAATACACTCCTTGGAGACTCTGGGAAACAAATGACGGTATACGGATGATCAAAATTGTAAGCCAGCAGCGAGATCCCTAACATCAATGGCAGCAAATAAGCTGGTCCCAAACACTTCGGTGTCAGCAGTAGCTCCAAGACAAAGAAGTTATGTCTTTCTCAGTACAGTGATCGTTAACATAGAAGATAGTGAAGGAACCACCATAAGCTGCCGAGCACTTCTTGACTCTGGATCACAGTTCAATTTCATAACAGACAAGCTTTCAAAGAGACTTAACTTTCCTGAAGTCACCGAAACAATGCGAATTCTAGAAATAAGTGAAGGAATTAGACAAGCAAACAAAAGAGTCAACCTCACATTAAGATCCCACAGTCAATCTAGAGGCATTTGTTTTACAACCGATAAATCACCCAACTCGAAGTATCAACACTGCTTCTTGAAACATTCCCATCGAAATAAAATAAATAAATGAACTGTGTTGTGTTAGCAAATTTATGTATACTATTTATGCTCCATACTGTGACGATCTAATTGAGGTAGATCGGAATTCTAGGTCAGTGTTGTGTAAAAGGTATTCAATGAATTTGGTGGAATTTGAAATTTGGTGTTCTTGTGTTGAGTGTAAACAGATATCTTAAAAAAATGTTCATATAATCTACCGACACCAAAAAAAAATTGATGTATTTATCACAAAATGCACAATTTTTTAACTAAGCCGCCCAACAACATTCGCACCCTTAGAATTAAAGTGACATAACTCAAAATTTTTGTAAGTTCTGATTTTTCAATAAACTAACCTTAAAAAGCGAAATGAACTCTAAAACCAGATGCCGAATTTTTTAGTTAGGTACACACTTAACAAAATAAATGGAACTTAATTTTCCCATTTTGGCACTTTAGCCGCAGTTTTACTGCCCGAGTAAGTGGAACTTAAGGGCCCAACATGGGATATTTAAGTGCCACTTATTCCGACAAGTTTGCACTGTGAAATTGGGAATTAGTTTTCCATATTTAGCACTTAAGTGACACTTATTTCACTATGAAACTGGCCCTAAGTATAGAAAAGTGATACCCTTAACTCTTCCTATTGGGTTATTTCGGAAATAGTTATTTTTATGTATAAAGGTATATTAATCTTTTTTGTAGGAAATTTTCCAAGTTACAAATTAGTCTTGACATTTTTTCGTACAACTTACTATTTGGAAGTTATTTCTGAAAAAACGTTTTGGGGGCCTTCACCCACCGTAAAATTTTTAGCGGCACTCATATCGATGGGGACTTTTTTTAAGAACACCATGAGGAGGCTATATACCAAAACCCAGCTTTCCTAATTTGGCTGTTTTTTAGCTTTATTGACTGAACTATATCTCTAAACACGCAATTTGTACAAAATTATAGGGAAGTTTGGAACCTTTACAGGGCCTAACTCACCTATTTAGTATACATACCTTTCAATAATATTATTTTTTGATGATCAAATACAGAAATCGATAATCTAAAATTAGAATTCACTTATTTTTATGCCAAAAATATCTTCATCCCAACAATGATACATGTGAAAACGAAGCACACAACATTTAAGACCAATCTTACTAATCTAACAGATTTACTTTGACAGGCAATTTGTTTACAATTTGTTTATATTTATACTTTAAAGTTTATAAATTGTACCAAATGGTAAGTGATTTATATAGATTTCCCACAAATGTGTCTGTTTTATATTTCCTTCTTCATGAATAGGCGTTTTAAGCTAGAAGTTACTGTTTATGAATCAATATATGGACGCACGTATAATGTACTTGCGATTTATGGATTTCATACAGTGGGGCAACTTATAAATCTTTACATCATCCCATCGACCTTTATACCTATCTTTCATGACTTTTAAGTCCTGGTGGAACCGTTCTCTTTGTTTCTCTATATATGAGTCAAAATTTTTGGAAAGTCTTTCCAAATGACTATTGTTATAATTTGTTGTTAGGCAAGAATATAAGACTTAAGAACATGAAATGAAAAAAAAACTCAAAAACATCGCCTCTAGAGTTTGGAAAATCTAATTTGTGCATGTAATTTTTTTGTATCTACCATTCATTGATCCGAAGTTATAAGGGTCTAAACTTGCCTGTAATTCCTTTTAAGTTTCATGGTCAAAAAAGCTTAATAAAAAAAATAAAAAAAAAAAAAATAAGGAACATCGCCCCTAGAGAAACGTATGCTCTACATAGTGCAATTTTTTTTTTTTACAAAACATTTATTACGGCATAGCTGCAAGTCTAAAAAAAAATATAACTTAAAAAGTTTAGAAAATCAGTTAAAAAAAATATAAAGAGGTTCAATTCAAAAAAAGTAACGGACATCGCCCCTGGAAAATCTTGCCCTCAACATTTTGGCGTTTAAATTTTTTCAATACCATTGATACTTATCGAGAGCTGCAAGTCTAAAGAAAAAAAAAAAACTTCGGATGCAGCGATCTTCAACTTCATGAACTTTAATCAAACTTAATTTTATGTGCAATGGAGGCAAAATTATTTGTTTTCTCGAGACTAGAAGTGAGTTGTATTTGCTATGTATTTGCCAATAGTTAAAGATTCCCTCACGAGACAGTCTTGCTTCATCCAGTGGTCGCTTTTGCTTTTTTCCCATTAACAATTGAAACATGAAACATGGCAATTTGGTGAAGCCACTTTGTTGTCCCAGTAAAGCCTAGTACATACTTCCTCGTGAAGTGAACAACCATAAGGGGAGAAAGTGAATTTTTGACACAATTTTCTTGACTTTTGCAGTTTTTATTGTCAAATTGTCAAAGCTACACCAAAAATCGAAGAATTCCCGTACATTTTGAGCGTGAATATGGTTCACCGCTCGTGAACGCAAACTCTCTACTTTTTGTCATGGCTTCACGAGCACGCTCACGGGTGAACAAAAATGCAAAATCGTATGGATTCACGACATGATTCACAAGTATGTACTATAGGCTTAAAAAGTTAACAACTTTTAAATCCAAGCATATAACCCACTGATGATTATGATATTTCAGTTATTCTAAAACAAGACAGGCAGCCTGATACTCTTTCTTTATTTTTGTAGAATAAACTATAGTTTAACGGCATTATATTTACTTCCATTTTGTAATAGGCATTTGACATTTTTTCACTGTGAATTCACCACAAATATAAGAAAATGTGTTTGGATAAGACATCTGCTCTTCTAAGAAAACATATACATATCACAAAATTTTATTTAAATCGTTTAAAAATAGACGAAATGACCTAAATGACAAGAAAACTCGGCCACATATGCGAAAAAAATGTAAGCGAGGGTTAAGAAAAAAACTGTACGTATAGCTTCAACTTGAAAATACAGTGGTTCGTATTCAGTGAGAGTGGACTAACAAAAATAATATCGTTTTTTGCCGACAAACTACCTTTTATTAAGTTGTATTTTTGAAAAAAAAAACTTTTCAATACTGGCTTGACACGACACTTGGATAAAAATAGTCACGAAACCGTACAAATAAATTATTTTCGTATAGATTTATTTATTTTGGATTTTGCAAATCGGTTTTAATTCTAAAAGTGGTATATAACAAAACAAAAAAATATTCTTTTAATTTAAACATTATCAGCCATATTAATAAAATACACCATCCTCTAGTAAATACACGTTTTACCTAAAACATGAATAGTGGACTAATCCGTTTGATAAAATAAAATATTAATAAACTTATTCTGTCTTCATTTTATCTGTTCACTAAATAACACCGAAAAGTATGCAGCACTTCCCTCAATTGTACTAAATATTCAAGTATTTCTTTCATTTTTGAAAGCAATCTGTCATATCAGTCAGCTTTGAATTGAATTGTGAACGTTAATGTTATCCCCTCGTTGAACACCAAAATTAATTGTTATCCGCGGTCATTGTCAAATGTCATTGAAGGCTAAAACATGTTTATTATTAAGAATTATAAGTTAAAACATGTGTTAGTGTTGTTTCATATTTATTTTGTGATTATTAATAGGGCTGTATATACATATAAAACTAATCCTTGAGTCTTAAACTTAAATTTATTTTAATTATGATTTATATAAACTGCCCCACTGTGCAACCTGCTGAGACTGAGAGTCACCATTTGATTTTTTTTATATATCTACCTAATCTGATTTTACACAAACAATTATAATTTTAAACATCATTCTATTATAAGAATATTTGGTAGAGATAGTTTTTGCGGATTATAAACATTCTATTTTTTATAAGGTGCTTCAATAAATTCCAGTGATAAATTGTTTTTTGTTTTTTTTTAGACAATATTAAGAATAATGAATTTAAATAATTTTTCTGAAATTTTATTTAAATTTTTTTTTAATTACATTTATATAGGTAAGTTTATAGTTTTTTAGCAGAAATATATACATAGTTTTTATGTTAATAAATGAAGTAAATAAAAGGTTATAAATTATAATATATACAAATAATATATAAATTATAATATAATATGGGTCTCGCAGAACATTTTTTTGCCGATTTTGTATCTTGCAATGAGCGATTCGTAATTGATTGTCTTCCATACATATATTACGCATTTAATTCCACTATGTTATTGTTTGGTAGAATTATCATTTCCTGTATATTTCATCTGGTTATATTTCTTTATAGTATTTCAAAGTTTTGCTTTAACTTTTTTTTAACTTCGCTAGCATTGTAATACTATTTAAATAACAATTATATGGAAGAAGAATTGTCCTTACTAATGTAGGTTTTTTTCTAAAACTTTTCAAATGATTTTGATCAATTTTTGAATGGAGATTCATAAAAAGCCAAAATTTTCTAAAAAAAAATATTTTTTGAATTTTAAATAAAGATTCAAGTTTTTATTGAAATTATTGAAAACTCAATATATTGGAAAACGACTTGATCGATGGGGTCTTGCAAGGCATTAGGCAATAACGCCTAAAGAAATAACGCCCAAATCGATTTGGAAATATCGCCCAAAAAAATTCTGAACAATTGTTGTTGTTTTTTTTTCTTCTCGATTTGGGCGTTATTTCAAGTTTTTTAATTTTGTTTTAAAGGAAAGAACGCCCAAAAAAAATGTTTTAAAAGTCAAATGTGAAATAACGCCCAAACGAAATCTAGAAAAATGAAATTAGGCCCAAATCTTAGGAAATAACGCCCAAGTAATAATAAAATTCAGTACTAACATTTACAATATGGATTTTTGAAAAATCAAACGGCGTATAAACAGTGAGGTATGTATGCAACCCTTCTGTTTGGGCACATTTATAAGATTTGGGATAGGTGCGAGGCTGCAGGGTATATGCAGTTTCTTTAAATCCATATTCTTTAAATGCAAAAGAGACTGCATACATCTTACCTTGCACCATGCCCCCCCACACATACCTCACTGTTTATACGCCGTTTTAATTTTCAAAAATCCATACTGTAAATGTTAGTACTGAGTTTTATTTGTATGCCCCCCCATACTGTCTCACTGTTTAGGCTGCTCTATTTTATCTTATATCATTGAAATTTCACTTTGGAAATAACGCCCTGAATTGAGGAAATAACGCCCAAAATTGAGGAAATAACGCCCAAATTTTACAAAAACAAGTAACATGGAAAATATTTGGGCGATATTTCCAAATAAAGATTTAGAAAAATATAAATATTTCCAATTTTTTTATTTTTTTTTGGGCGTCAAAAAAAAATTCGGGCAATATTTCCAAATTGATTTGGGCGTTATTGCCTAACGCCGTCTTGCAATTTTGTATTTTCGGCTAGGTACATTCTAAATGGATAGATCGATTTTCTTCAAAATTATTACACCTTTATCGAGTGTTTTTTTTGGATTTTCCCACCCTCAACTCGATTTTTTACTTTTTTTTTTATTTACCAACAATAGCTTCTCTGATTTTTATTTTTTAAATTCAGTTAATAAAATTCCCAAGCTCTTTGGGATTTGTGAATTGAATGGGATATTTAAATCATATAACATGTTTATTGAATTTTAATTTTAGTTATGGAATTCATTAATTTTGTTTAATATAAATTTTTTTAGTATAATTTTTTTAAATATAAAATTTCCTAAACTGAGGTAGGAACGATCAACTTTTTTATGGTAAAACATGCCATGCCAAATGCAACAACATTACATAATTATGATGTGAAAATTAAGTATTTTTTAATTCACAAACCACGAGCCGAAAATTCAAAAATCCCAAAAAATTTGTGAATCGAATATTTTTCACTTCAAGAGTCCATTACAACAATTGTGAATTGAAAGAGTGCTTAAGCTAAAAAAAAATGTCTTAAGGTTTTGCAAGCCTGTTTAATACAAAAAACATAAATCTTCTTTTCTTGAAAACGACTTCTACGATTTTCATAAAATTTTTTGTATGTGTCCTTCCATCAAGCAATTAAATTAGACATATAAGTCATTATTACACATTAAGAATATCTCTCATAAAAGCTTCTTTTTTTTGACGTTCTTATTAGATGATGATTAAATTAATTATAAAATTTTGTAAATATTCTTCTAAAAAGTCTAAATAGCATATTAATTTTTTTTTAAATATCATGTTTGGACTCAAAAAAAAATTACAATTGTTAACTGTATTGTATTTGTATTGTGTTACAAGTCTCCCATCCGTCCCTCCTTACTCCTTCTCGCAACCAGTTTCAAATGTTAGCTGTTTCAATTATTATTATTTTATTTAAGGAAATAAGTATTAACTATTCAGTATGAATACATATATTTGAATGATAATTTTTTTACATTAATTTGAAAAACTTGATTTTATGATTATAAAAAGATTACTTTAGCTAACGTATTATTATTTACACAAAACAATTTTTTTTTATTTGATTTTTCAAAAAGGGTTTAAAGGTTTTTTTTTTCTTTAATTCAATATAAAATTGTACATTAATCATATCTTTAAATTGATATAACAACATTTTTTTTATTTTTTTTAAATAAAGTAGATACATTTGTAGGTAAACAAAATTATTTACCAAAAAACACACCCAACGATTTTAAAATGTTTGTCTCACAAATAAGAATTTTTAAAGAAATCAAATGGATGCTAAAACAGTTTTCATTTTAATTTACATATATGTATATACAGTGAACTCTCTCATAACCGACACTGATGGTACCCAGAAATTTGTCCGGTTATTAGAGGTTTCCGCTTATGAGAAAACAAAAAAAATTTAAATTGAAAACATTTTAAAAAAGACATAAGCATATTCATATTCTAGAATTTTCCTATTCTAATCCGAGTGCGTTCTCTTATTGTGAACATTGAAATGTACTTTAAAAACAGAATGTAGCTTGCGAGATACAACAAAATTTGACAACATTGTAAAATTCATATCTAACTTTGACGATAGTTGTATACCAGGTCCTGATGGTATACCCTCTACTATTTTGAAAAACTGTGTACGTCACTTGTCATTACCATTGTCTATTCTGTTTAAATTTTCAATGTCTTCATGTGTATTCCCATCTATTTGGAAAAATTCTTTCATAATTCCTCTACATAAAAAAGGAAAAAAAGACGAAATTAAAAACTACAGGCCTATTGCCAAATTATCTGTGATTCCTAAACTTCTTGAGGCTATTATTTGTGAATCTTTGTGTTTTTATGTTAAATCATTTATTGTTCCCAATCAACATGGTTTTACAAAAGGTCGCTCTACTGTTACTTTTTTAATAGAATTGGTTGAAAACTGTATTGATTCATTTAAAAACAAAAAACAAGTAGATTGTGTATTTACTGATTTCAGTAAAGCCTTTGACAAGCTGTCACATCGAGTTTTGCTTTTTAAATTAAGAAAATTGGGATTTAGCGAATACTTTGTAAGATGGATTCAATCTTATCTATTCGATAGATCTTACTCGGTGCTATTTAACAGTTGCGAATCGAATAAGTTTAAAATCAACTCTGGGATCCCACAGGGTAGTCATTTAGGCCCTATTCTTTTTATTTTATTTATAAACGACTTACCATCTATGTTAAAATACTCTAAGTGTCTCATTTACGCCGATAATGTGACAATTTTCAAAGCAATTTCAAATACTCGGGATTGCGAAGAATTACAATGTGACCTTAATTCGTTTTCCGACTGGTGTACTCGTAACTGTTTGTTACTCAATATCGATAAATGTAAAACTATGTGTTATACCAGAAAATTTTCTTTTACTTCGTTCAACTATTTGTTTAATGATATATCAATATCTCGTGAAATCAATGTATCTATTCTTGGTGTCACATTCGATCGCAAACTCGAATTTATTGAACATATTAACTGCATTTCTAATAAAGCCAATTCATTTGTTGGATAAAAAGAGAGTCGAAACAATTTTCTGACCCTTTCGTGACAAAGCAGCTTTTTATATCTTTTGTACGACCCATTTTAGAATACGCTTGTCAGGTTTGGTCACCTCACTGCGAATGCCATAAAAATAGACTGGAACAGGTGCAAAAAAGATTTCTTAGATTTGCTCTCAGAGGACTGGGATGGGTAAATCCTTATGATGTCCCACCTTATAACAACAGACTAAGACTTATTGATTTACCCAGTCTCGAGGACAGACGTTCCCATTTATGTTTTGTTTTCATTGTAAAATTAATCAACGGTAACATAGACTCTTTGCACCTTCTGTCTCGCATTAACTTTAATATTCCACAAAGAAACTTGAGGAACATACCGGATAGTATACTTATTCAAAACTATCGTACCAATTACGAAAAATGTTCTCCTTTAAATAATATGTTTAAACTATTTAATTTTTACAATAATAAATATAACAATCTGTTTGATAAAACAATAATTAATTCATGTAAATTAAAATCAACATTTTTTTTTTTGCAATTAATTAAAATCTTAATATACACTTTGGTAAGAATTTTGTAAATTTTTTTTGTAAACTAGCAATTTAGTTATGTTAAATAAATAAATAAATAAATAAAATTTCACCTATGAATGAATTTCTGTCCAAGAAAAATTTTTGTGATTTTTTTCTTGTGAGGATTACAGCCCTATAATCTTTATATTTCTACAAGTTTTGTAATTTACTATCCAAAAATACCGAAATGGACCTTATAAAAATTGAAAAATAGTATTCCAAATGATATTTGTCCGCTTATGAGAGAGCCAAACTCTATTGGATTATTAAATTTGGTGTCCGCGTCCGGATATTATTGAGAGTCCGCTTATGGGAGAGTTATAACTACGAAAAATTATGAATTTAATTCTGTTCTTTGAATTCTGTCCGGTTATGAGAGGTGTCCGCTTATGGGAGATGTCCGTTTGCAGACAGTACACTGTATATACATATTTTTTTTATTACCTGTGTTGAATTTGAACAATTTTTCAGTATATGTACTGGTAAGATCCATCATGCATTTACAACAATTGGTGATGTTTTGTTATTGTATATCTATAAAAGAGCCCAACTAACAAACTCTCCAGAGCTAAACTCTTGAAATCTGAAGAAAAACTTCCATAAGACTCTTTTATATCTCTTTGCTATACTTAAAAATTATATTGTCTTAGTATGAAACTTTAATAGGTCTCATAGAATTTTTATTTTAAGAGCTGAACACTTTTCTCTCTTTTTCTCTCTTCAAAATACTGAATTCTTATAGCTAAATCAATTTTTCTTATTGGAATAGGATTATATAAACTTACAGTCTTATAAGAATCCTTTTGTGAAAATTTAGCTCAAAACAAATGTTCGTAGTCTTTATAATCCCATAACAACACTTATATAAGAGTTTTGGTCTTTTTATACTTATATGAAAATCCTTACAGGATCTGAGTTTAATACCTCCTATATCAAGAGTATCTGGAGTTCAAATACCAAAAGTATTGCAATAGGAGGCTTATGAGAGCAATGAGCATTGATAAATAATTAAAATTTGTTGTTGTTTTTCGAGGTAAAAGTTCAAATAAGTAGATACATTTTCAACCGCATATGTTTTTTGCTTCACATTATCAATAAACAATAAATATAAAATATCGCCATTATAACGCATAATAATAATAATTAATTGACTTACAAATTAAATATTCTCACATAAACCTTTCAGTTTTTTGACATAAGACAAACACACACAATTCACAAATAATAGTTTTTTTTTCTCCCTGAGAAAATGCTTAATGAGAAAGATATATATAATTTTTTTTAAGTTTGAGCGAATCTTATTGGAAGAGACGCATTCTCATAGCAAGACTAAGTAGAGGTGAGAGCGAATCTCAATGGAAAAGACGCATTCTCATAGCAAGACTAAATTGACGTGAGAGCCCCCTATAATTGGGCCATTTAACAATTTTAACAGTCTTATAACAATCTAGGAGTATTCTTCAAGACTGTTTTTAGCTCCCTTACTATAGTCTAGTTAAGCTCTTGGAGAATCTTATGAGAAGCAAAATGTTACTTGGTAGATTAGGTATATACGACCCAGTTGTGAACTTTATTTTCTTACGGAAAATAAATTGAAGTTATTAAAAATTGAACTTTCAGTTTCCCATGTATATCTTTGGAAATTCTTTGTTCTTAAAAATTACAAAATATATTGAGCTTGTGTCATCAGTTTAACATGTCAAATCAAAATTAAATTTTGTCATTCATCCATATCAATCTATCTACATGACACATGGTTGACAATATAACTCAATAAATAAAATACTTTCTGTCAAAATATAGAGAGTAGTACCAACCTAACCTTCATTACGTTCATATATAGAATTTGTTTTGTCACCCAAATCATGTAGGTATACCAAAGAATATATAACTTTGATCGATTGATTACCAGTTAAAAAGAGGAAGGACTCAATTTTCAACCAATAACAAGCAAATAAAATGCGGTAAATATATCTCTCTATAGGTATGTTCCAATGTATCAACTTTTGTAGCTTCTTTCGAATCAAAAAATTCAATAAAATGGTATTGATATTCGATGACAGTAAGAGTCCTCTATAACAATGGCTTCTATACTTCTATGACATACATATTATGTGGGTACATTTTAAAAGTGATACTTTTGTTTTGCTAAGGTATATTTTGAGCATGGGCGAAATGGATACGAAACATTTCATGTCTTCTAACATTTATATCTACTGTTGAATTATTTCTTCTTTAATTCAATCCCAATGTTTAATTTTTGGTATGGTGGTGTGTTTTGTATTCTATCAATTGTGTAGAACCATTAAGGAAGAAAATCATTCGAGAAAAGAAGAAATATATCCAATATACACGAACAATTGTCAATACAAAATGTTAGAATTCCCAAAGGAAAAGAATGTACATGAATGTATGTCAGGAACAAGCATTTCCACAAAAGACCACAACCCGAAATTTGTTAAACAATTCATGTTTTGACAGAGAACAACTAAAGTCTGTTTTGAATTTTTTTTAGGTCAAGTACATTAGTACATATAGTTTCATGTGAAAAAAAATTGTGTTTTTAAACAAACCTTTACCAATGCGGTAGTATTGGAATGAATGTAGTGGATGAAGCGGTTGAGTGCAAACTCAGATGTTGTGCAGATGGGAATTTCTAACTTATCAGTATTCTATTCAATGCTGCCTGTGGGATTTCAGATATTTTCATGATATAAAAGCCGTACCTTTGTCTCAGTTCAATTTACTGAACAAAAATTCCTTGCTGAATAATAAAACTGGTTGTGTGTGAGATATCAACGAATTTTAACTGTTTCATTTGAAAAACTTACATAATATTAATGACATTATTTGTATAGTCATTCTTTCACTTAAACGGGTTTTTCACTTAAACGAACCCCGTTTAAGTGAACAAAAATTTCACTTAAGCGGAGTAGTAGCGGATAAGTAGCGGATAAGTGAAAATTTACCCGATTTGCCATTCCAGCATAGTTGAGGTACATTAGAAATGAAAAAAGCATTTATGACTTATGTATTTTAAAACTTTTGAATAAATTCTTTTTTAAATTTGCTCTTCTTCACATACAAATCTGGAAAGCCTTCGAACAGGGTTGGCCAAATTAACTACACTACATTTTATACATCATTAACTACGCGTAGTTAATTTAATAAACTACACGTATTATTTTCTACAAATTGTTACGTTTTCATATACATACAAAGTAAATTTAGAGAAATAATAAAATTTCAATAAAAATTTGAACATTTTAACTCAAAATTCAAGCTTCAAAGTTATGACTGACAGATAATTTGATATTTAGAATTAAGTTTGCTAAAATTTGTTTCATTAACTACATTTAACTACGTTTAACTACATAAACTACGTAGCAAATATGAAAAATGTAGTGGCCATCCCTGCCTATGAACACTTCTCCTTTTTTTGGTGTCCGTTTTATCATCTTCGTATTCTGTTTCCTCAGACCAGTAAGAACAAAGCACGAACGCAATAATTTTGTCTATTCCCCTGACGTTTCGCCCTCTTTCTCTACTCGGCGCGCGTTACACTTTTTTGAAATTCTGTTGATTTTTTCACATTGTTAGTAAGTATGCCTCCGCTTAAACATTTCTTATGTTAAAAATAATTGCACTCAAGCGGATTTAAAAATTCCAAAAAGTGTTCTGACATATATCAGAAATTCAAATGTCATTTTCGTGATGAAAATTTGGTGGAGGTGAAAAATAAAAAAAGAAGTAAAAGCGTTTAGCAAATTTTTTGTCATTTAAGAGAGTTTTTTCAATGTTTTTCATTTAAGCGAGTTTCGCTTAAGCGGACTGTTATAAAGGTAATTGGTAGACAAATACTCGGGGATGAAAAAGTGTTTCAGATAAGCGATTTTTTCTCTTAAGCGGGTTTTACTGTATAACATTGCGGCCGTAGCTTCTCAGAGTGGCGTACATACGAAAAGTGCAATGTTCGTTGACCTTGACTGAATTTGAGGGAGGGTTATGTTGGCGCTTATATAGGCTACCGGTCTTTTGCGGCTTATTGCCATATAGACCATTATTGCCAAGTCTTGAACTAGTTTGAAAATGTTTGTAGCCCAAGAATCGAAGCCGAAAAATTAGCCCAAATAGAAGCACAATACAAATTTAAAAAATTTCTGATAACTTCCACCACCATTTTTTTTTTTTATAAATAAAAATGGAAATTCTGGGAACAACAGAAGAAACAGAATGAAATTAAAGTGAAGATTGTTGCGGTTGATATGAAATGTCAAAACTATAATGAATAATAATTTATTTATTTTATATTAGGTGTGTTCCTTTACTTTAAAACTCTGTGCATTTTTGTGAATTTCTACGTCATTTTATTTTTTTTATATGAACATTGACAGACTTTGGTGTAGAAATTCACAGAAATGGACAGAGTTACAAAGTAAAGGAACTAGGCTATTATCTATTACATTGACATTTTATTTTGTTTTGGTACACAAGGGGCCTAATTTTATACATTGTCTTATATTTTTTTTCACTATTTCCAAAAATTGTCAGTGATTGTTTTATACTATTTATTTAATACTAGATGATTCATCTCGGGTTCTTCAAATGCGGTTGTTATTGTGGTGGGATGTGGGGTAAGGGTGGCCAAGGTGGTGGTTTGACGCTGCGTCCTCGTAGAAATGGATAGCCTCGTTGTCGGTGGTAGAAATAATTCCTTCGTCCGGTAGTGCTGTCACATCTATGTATCGTGACTCAAAGTGTCTCTCTTCGCTGGTAATTGTTCTCATCAGCGTGTTCGAATGATTGCTAAGGTTGGTCGTTAGCCTTTTGTCAGCATATAGCATGATCATATATTTGTAAACGGGTATAATTCTCGTAGAGTCGCTTGTTGCTGAGGTGTTTTCGTCGCCGTTTGTCAAAGTGGAATCCAGTGCAGATCCGCAAAATTTTCCTCTCAAAAACTCCAAGCTTTCTCATGCTGGTTTTGGAATTAATAGTAAACCATACAGGAAAACAGTATTTGATGACCGATCCGAAAAGTTGCTTATAGAGAAGCAACTTTGTCTTCTGGCTGAGTCCATTCCTTTTCCTCATAAGGGGATTAATGCGGTGGAAAGCAAAATTCACTTTCTTCCAAGTAGATGATACATCGGGGTTGAAACGTACCCTCTCTTAAAAGTTGATATCCAGATATTTCACCGATGGTTTCATTGTCAGCTGCGATTCGTCCGGCAGATTGAGGAAAATGCCACGGCAGCTTGTGGCTGAACTTGTGTTTCGCTGTGCCGCTGGTCTTCTGAAGCAAGCCAACTCGAATTTGGCAGAGTTAACTTTGATGCCCCATCTTGTGTAGAATTCCCATAAGCGTCTAACGTGCATTTCTACTCTTCGGGCTGCAGCGACTGGTGACGCATAGCTGGCATATGTTAGCGAATCATCCCCATAGGGCATAGAGAAGATTCGAAGCGTTGTTGGGTTGAGGTTCATTCGATGTGAAGATGTTATGAGATATGGTCCCAGTTTTGATCCTTGGGCAACTCCTGTTCTGATGCTTTTGGTTGTTAACTGGCTGTGTTCAATTTTGGACGAAGAAAGACCTGGAATTAAGAAAATTGAAAATTATTTTAATTAGTGAACCTGGAAAATTAAAAATGATAATCTTGTGTGCAGATGCTGTCGAAAGCTTTCTCTATTAACAGGAAACATCCTACAGCAACCTGATAGGTATTGAGGGTGCTAACAACGTCATTCTTGAACCTCATGAATGGGATGTAAGGTTGAGTATTTCTCCCGAAATCCAAACTGCATGTCTGGGATGACGTAGTTAGTGATGCAGACCACCTTCAGACTCCGGAGAATAAGTCCTTTAAGGATTTTGCTGGTGTTGCTAAGGAGAGATATGGAACGATATCCAGAAACGGTGCTTCTATCGACTTTCTTCGGTATCGGTACTATTTTCGCTATCTTCCATCTTTTCGGGAAATAGCAATTATTGACGAAGAATTGTTAAACAGGATCGTGAAGAATAGCACCATTACTTGGGGAAACTTTCTTATGATGTAGTTGGAAATCATGTCTGGTCCGGATGAAATTGCACCAATGGCACAGTATCCCGTTAGTACACCTATCAGGTTTCTTTTTACTCAGCGATAAAATATACTGAGTTTCTCTTTCGTTAATTCTAGGCCATAAACTTCTAGGGATTACACAATCGTTCCTAGATATCCAGGAGTTGTTGATTTTCTCTTTCGTTATTAGGTCTATCATCTTTTTGATCACGCCAATCGGGACATCCGGCCTCGTGTCTGATTGGTTACTACTGCCTCTATTTGACATAGACCCTTTCCTTGCCAGTGCATCTGCTATGTCATTGCCTTCTATACTGGTATGTCCTGGAACCCAGCAGAGTTTGACTTGGTTGGAGTTGCAAATATTGTTTCAAATATCTCGACATTTTAATACTGCCTTGGATCTTGTCTCACTGGCTATTGCTTTGATAGCAGCTTGACTGTCGACGAAGAATGTGATCTCTGACGAGCTGTGAACAATTTCGGCTGCCTTTTCAATAGCATAAATCTCAGTCAGAAAGACACTACACTCATCTGGTAGTTTATATGATTCTCTAATATTAAGAGCTTCACAAAACACTCCAGCTCCTGTTCCTTATTCCATTATTGACCCATCAGTGTAGAGAGCGATACCCGAGTAGTGAGGTGGGATCCCAAATCCCAACCATGCCTTTCGGGTATTAAAACAGAGAATCTTTTCCTTAAATCTATAACGGGTGATACGTAGTCAGTGGTCACATCAAGACCGTCATATCTTTGCAAGATAGACCCATGACCATAGGTGGTGTGCTACCAAGAGTCCATTTCTTTAATTCGAAATGCAATTTTGGCTGCTGTCCCCCTTATGTATTCATCCAGGACTGGAAGGTTGAGAATGATCTCCAGTCCTGCTTGTGGCGTAGACTTCCGTGCCCCCGTTATTCCTATACAGGCTAGGCTCTGTACCTTGTTTAGATTTTTGAGATAGCTAACCTTTTCTACCACCATACAATCGAACCGTAGGTGAGGATGGGACGGACGATCGCCGTGTTGGATGACTTACGGTCGCATTCCCCACCGGATACCGAACGTTTTGTTGCATGTGTAGAAAGCCCAAATTGCTTTCTTCATTCTTCATTCTTTCTTCTGTATTCCGTTTCCAGGTAAGCTTGGTCTTATGAAGACATTTATAGGTGTCATTATGTTTTAACTGCAGATGAAACAAATTATTTTTTTAATATTAAATTATGTATGTGGGTTTCTCTAAATTGATCAAAGCTACCATCTGCCATATACATATGATGACGTCTGTACAGGATAGCTATAGTGACCAAAGTTTATATATGGAGCTAAGTAAAAAATCCCTTGTGGGAGGCAGGCTAATCTCTAAAATAAATCATACCAACACTGTTATATGTAAAGAAGGTTCTGTTATTTTTAAAACTAAGCCTCAGGCCTTTTTCTTAGATGTGCTTTTTTTTGGGTGAGCAGTTTGAGTTTCTAGATAAAAACATAAATCTATAATCCTATAGATACGTAGGCAGATAATAATTGAGTTTTCTTTAATTATAAATTAAAAGAAAAGGGTCATTTCGGTGCTTGAAACTATTAACAGAGAATATCGTTTAAACTTAAATTGTGTTTCCGGTTTTGGTATAATGGAAATAAATTCAAAATGAAAATTTCAAGTGGAAAGGATTATAAAAAGTTGAATCAAAATCAACAAAAAAAGGAACACGAATTTGATTCTTTTAAACAAAAGTTATACAAAGTGATTGAAGTTTAGATATTAATAAACATATAACATATATGTATACATATTGTATATGTTAAGCATTTAGAATACGAGGTTGGGTTCCCTCTTTTTCAAAAAAAAAATAAAAAAAAAACGAAACCAAGTGGAAATAAGGCAGAGTTGAACCATCTTTTAAGTATATATAGGTACTTGTCTGATGGATTCCTAAAGATGAGAGCATTGTTTCACTTGACCTTATTTATGTCTATGTTATTTTCTTAGACTTCACTTGATGACTGAAGCTATATGTATAGGTAGAGTAGTTACAGTTATTTTTTTTCCAATAATAAGCTCTTTGAAGCAAAAAAGATTAAATAAAATTGAAAATATGTAGCTATTTTGTTTTTTTTTTTATTTATTTAAATTGAATATTTTGTGTACATAATATTATATTCAAATTTAAATTTTGTCTTTCACTTACATAATATATAAAAAAAAAATATAATACTCGTGTATACATATATGGAAAAATGGATGTTGGAAGATGTTTTCGTTGTCCCATGGTTAGAATACCTATATAGGAAGCCTAATTGCCCAGCGGGAAAAATTAAAAAATTCATTTAGGAAAAACCTGTTTTTTTCCTTGAGGAATGGAAGCTGCACCTGTCACTTTTCAGCTTATTCCTTTGATGAATTTAACATATGGGCGTGTCATTGGCGGAAGCACATGTCAGATTCTCGATGAAAATTCCACATCTAAATCACTACTTTCTTGGATGTTAATTATTCAGCAGTAGGACCAGCGTTGCCGATGTGGCACGATCGTGTCATTTTGACACGGATATTTTCTCGTGGCACGGTACTACGAAAAGTTTCAATATGGCACGTTTTTTTTTCATTATTTTACCTAAATTTTAACTCATACAGCCAAATTAATAAACGTCGAAAAGCGAAGGGTTAGGTCTTATTCCGTGGACTAAGTGCAAAATGTTATGAATAAAAGAAAATATCTAAAAATTGACGTGTACTAAGTTAAACCACCGGAGAAGGTGGTTTAGAGAAGGAATAAGAACCAGATGTGTCAAATTTATTCAAAAATAAAAAAATACCTAAGTGAAGATTGCTAATTTATCTTTGAATAAAATTAATAATGTCTGCTAGATTTATCGAGTTTTTAAACTTTTGATTCTAATTATTGGACAATCAGCCATCAACCACCATAAAAAGAAATACTATACAAAAATACATGTAAGTACATATATGATCTAATGGAAGTGCTAAGTTAAGTGGATTTCAGGAAGAAATATATGTAGAATTTCCAAGGAAATCGTCAACGGTTGTTGACGATGACCTAAATGGGGACCCAAGACGTGGACATATTTCTGTTGGTTTGCAAGTTCTGGCTTCCATCAGATACATTCCATTTAAATAAATAAAAACAAAACTTATTATGAACTTGCCAAAAACTCCTGTTTCTGGAAAATACCTACACGAATAGAGGAAGTGATTTTTTGTTTGTTTTTTGTTTGTAATAGTATTGAATTAAAATTTATTTTTAAAGAATAACTTGAGTTTTTTTTTCATATGGCACGAAAATGTCACAACGCTGAGTAGGACTGAAAAAAAAGAAGTTATTTTGAGCGCGAGATTTGAACCAGCGGTCTACTTTGGATGCTCTTCCAACGGGTTATACTTAATTATAAATTTCGTTGGTTAAAATTATAAAATAGTTACTTGTTGTATCTAACAAGTCCGTTCCGTTGACTAAAATCGATTGTAATTCAGCTCCTATTTCAATAAAATTTTGTTAGGCAAAGTTAAAAAAAGAGAGCGCGTCATGAGAGAATAAACTTTACAAAGAAGATGAGTGGATTCAGGCGATGAATTGATGAACTTGTACATTACTTTTCAACACACACCATTCACACCATTACCAACAAAGAAAATTCTGGTTAAAACATTGATAGTTCTAATTTTAACGTATGGGTGTGAAATTTTTTTGTAATAATTTAGATGCTGTGTCCCAGAGAAAATTGAACGTTGTTTTTAACAATGCAGCTCGTTATGTTTTTGGACTGCAAAGATTCGACCACATTTCGAACTTTGCGAAAAGTTTGTATGGATTAAGCCCTCCGAATATATTAAAATTTAAAACGCTAACCATGTTATTTAAGATTGTCAACACTGAGCAACCACTGGACCTTTATAACCATACACAGTTTCTAGCGTCTGACATGAACCAACCAAATCTGTATTCCACGTTTTAATTTTCAGATTTCTGAGCGACAATTTTTCGTAAGTGCAGTTCGTCTTTGGAATTCGTTACCACGTCAACGGAAGAAGAACGGATAATCTGAAACATTTTCAGAGAAACTTAACTGAATATTTTTCAAATTAATTTATGTTTCAAATCATTAAAATTGATACAGTTTATGTTACAATAATTTTTAAATTGAATAATGGCTGCAGGTCTTTTTTTTTTGGGAGAGTTGGGTCGATTGTTGTGCGATTAGACAAAAAAAAAAAATATATCAATAAAATACAAATACAAAATACAACAGTTTTTTCATCGCATAATTTTTCCCATTAAAATAGCAATTTGTAATATTCACCTAAAGAAAGGGTTGTTTCCTAAACATACAAAGCAGAAATTGGGGTTAAAGCTATGAACTGAGGAAACTTTTCAACACTCTCCACTTACTAAATCATTGCATTTCGTATCTCCTATGATTTGGCAAGTGAATTCATTGATGAATTCAGCTATAAAATTCATTGAGGACGATATTTCCCGCTAGCGATATATTTTAAGCTTAAATAACGGGTGATTTTTTAAGAGGTTTAGAACTTTTTTTTTTAAAAAAACACAAAAAATTCGAAAAAATGAATGAAATATTTATTTGAATCGATAGTTTGAACCTTGCAATTTAATGTTTAAAGATAATTTCATGCAAATGTTGACCGCGGCTGCGTCTCAGGTAGCCCATCCGCTGAGTCCAATTTTGGCATACTCTTTCACACATATCGGCCGGTATCTCACGAATGAATGCATGGATGTTGGCTTCCAGTGCGTCAATCGAAGCGGGCTTGTCCCTATAGACATTAGCCTTGACATACCCCCACAAAAAATAGTCTAATGGTGTCAAATCGCACGATCTAGGCGGCCAATTGACCGGCCCGAAACGTGAAATTAACTGTTCACCAAACTCGCCTCGCAATTGCGCCATTGTTTCGCGTGCTGTGTGGCATGTGGCACCGTCTTGTTGAAACCACATATCATGCAAGTCAAGAACTTCCATTTCGGGCAAAAAAAAGTTTGTTATCATCGCTCGGTAGCGTTCACCATTGACAGTAACGCTGCGATTCGCATCATCTTTGAAGAAATATGGCCCAATAATGCCGCCGGCCCATAAACCGCACCAAACAGTGGCTTTTTCGGGATGCATTGGTAGCTGTTGCAATGCTTCTGGCTGATCTTCACTCCAAATGCGGCAATTGTGCTTATTTACGTACCCATTCAACCAAAAATGAGCCTCATCGCTGAACACAATTTTTCGATAAAAAAGCGGATCCTCGGCCAGCTTTCCAAGAGCCCATTCACCAAAAATTCGGCGTAGTGGTAGGTCGGCTGGCTTTAGTTCTTGCACCAGCTGTATCTTAAAAGGCTTTACGCCCAAATCCTTCCGCAAAATTTTCCACGTAGTGCTGTAACAAAGGCCTAACTGCTGGGACGGCGCCGAATCGACATTTCGCGGTCTTCTGTCACACTAGCTGATACGGCCGCAATATTTTCTTCACTACGCACAGTACGTAAACGTGTTGGTGGTTTAATGTCCAACAAAGTAAATTTGGTGCGAAATTTGGTCACAATCTTCCGAATAGACTGCTCAGAAGGTCGAGAATGCCGACCATAAAATGGAAGCAGCGCGCGATGAACATTTCGAACCGAGCACGAATTTTGATAGTAAAATTCAATAATTTGCAAGCGTTGTTCATTTGTAAGACGATCCATGGTTAAATTGCAAACCAAACTGAAGCTGTTTGACAGTGACACAAGGTACTAAACACACGTCAGCTGTCAAAACCAGTGTTGCCAAAACCAAACCAGCTAAAAAATCACCCGTTATATTAAATGAAATTTAAAAAATAATTTTCAAAGATTGGAGATGATTTTCGTTAATTTATAAACGGGGTATGTACAGAATATATTTATTTTCCCTGTATTTTTAATACAATGAACATAAGGAGAAATCTAAGAATCGAGATTGGACGCCCATAATGGGAAAATAGATATAAATCTGGAATATTTTTCATATGGTGGTGTATTTAAAATATTTTTGGAAATACAGTAGACATGCTATATTATATAGGCAGGTATTTGTAAGAATTAAAAAAAAACACAAATTTTTAGAGCACAATTTTTAATAATATGTAATTTATATTTTTTTCTTTTCACGGATGGATGTGAAAATCTGAAAATTTAACTGTTCATGGAAAATATTCTTTTCGAAGCTTTTGTGTAAAATTATGCAACACGTGCATACCATTGAGCATAGAAAATCCATAATAGAGGTATTTAAGACTTGAAAGTCTTGAATGCATTCATGTATTAATTTCTAATACTACTCAAGGTTTAGCAGTATAAATAAATAAATGAAATTATGTACTGCTAGGAATCACAAGTAACATTTTGCCCATAAGATGCTCCAAGAGCTTAACTAGACTGTAGTATGGGAGCTTAAAGTAATCTAGAAGAATACTCCTACATTATTATAACATACTGTTAAAAGTGTTAAATTTTCTGGTCCATATATTTTTATTTTTTTTTTTCGTTTAGTATTTTTTTTTTTTAATGTTGATATGCAATATTGGTGTGTGTTTTTGGAATCCTGGGGGTAATTGGTTGAAAAAAAAGAACCACAACAGGGATTAGCGATGCCATAACAGAAAAAAAATTGAGTTTTCATACAAACTATCGATAACATGTAAGTAATTCATGCCAGTAACACATTTTTTCTGCGCGCTTGAGTTAAGCCCCGAAAATTGTCTGGGTTTAGCTAAGCCCGTTATATGGATGAATTGTTGCAATTAGCATGGAAATTATTTAGCCCCAAATCGTTTTTCGTCCAATTCCCCCCGGGCATGCAAAAACCAGGCCTATTATTCAAACTTATTTAAAGCTCTTTTTTAAAAAATTTCATTAAAATCGGTTCGACAGGTATAATAAGAAAAAAAAAACCAAAAAAAAAAAAAAGAAGATTTTATGAGAGGTATCATTTTTAATCCACAGATACAATTTTTTCCCAATCATATGCTTGATCGTACTGCATGATGATATTAGCTCACATAAAAATTTTAATCAAAATCGGAGGATCTGGCTTTTGAGAATGTGAGATTTCCCTTACTGGTTTTTAAACACAATTGTATGGTACCTACCGTTATTTTTGGTTGTAAGAATAATTTTCATTAAAAATCTGCTAGATAATATTAAAAAATAACTACTGGGTACAAATACTAATTGACCGAGCCGTTTTCGACTTATTAAATACTCAAAAAAAAAAATTAAAAACTTTAAATAAAAAAAAAAAAATTGGTATGCAATTTTTCTAAAACTTTTTTAAACAATCTCCATTAAAAATTGATTAAAATTAGTTTGACCGTTTTTGAGAAAAATGTTTTTAATAAAATGGTAGCTTTTTAGTAAAAAAAAAATTACTGCCTAAAAAACAACAAAACAGTTTTGAGCACGTTTTTGGAAAAAAATAGGATTTTCATTATTTGCTAAAAAAAAATTTGTTATTTTTGGCTCTAAGAAAATAAAAAAACTGTTTCGGGGATTACCCCGAAAACTAACAAAAAAACAAGTAAAAATAAACAAAAAAAAAGTGTAGGGGGAGTGCCCAAAAAAGTAAGGGACCAAGTTTTAAAAAAATCTTTTGTATTTGGTGCCCATAAATGTTTAAAGAAATTCTGAACAATTTTGAACAATTGTGTTGTTTTTTTTTTCTCGATTTGGGCGTCATTTCAAATTTTTTAATTTTTTTTTACAGGAAAGAACGCCTTAAATACAAATTTTAAAAGTCAAATGGGAAATAACACCCAGAATTGGAAAAATTGCCCAAAAAAAAATCCAGAAAAACCTCACTGTTTATGCACCGCGATTTTTTTTAAGATTTTGAAATTTCACTTTTGGAAATATCGCCCAAAATTTAGGAAAGAACGCCCAAATTAAAAAAAATGTTTGATCGCCCAAAATTGAAGAAATAACACCCAAATTTTACAAAAACAATTAACATTGAAAATATTTGGCGATATTCCCAACTTAAGATTTGGAAAAATATAAATTTCGGCGATATTACATTTTTTTTGGGCGATAAAAAAAAATTTGGGCAATATTTCCAAATCGATATGGGAGTTATTCCCTTTGACGTTTTTTTTCTAACACCAATGTAATCTGATCTTGAGCAAACAAATATGTACTACCATTTGCCATGTGTGTGTATGTGTGCACGTATAAAAAGTAGCGCTTACTACAAATCTTGCACAGGGCGCTAGTTTGACTGGGCCTGCCCTGATCGTAGTTACCTAATTTCAGCACTTTATTTGTAACTTTTCTGAACGTTTTTATTAATCCCGATTGATTTTAGGGCTTTTAAAAAAATATTAAAAAAAATATTTTTTGTGAAATCTACATACCTACATTTTATCGCTTAAAATTGCGGTAATGGTTCGATATGAGTAAAATATCTTTTTAGTTTATCTAGAGTAAATTCATCAAATTTTTTAGGGTAACACCGTGTCACCTCGACATTTAAATTGACTGAAATATGCGTGTTCAAAATATTTATAATTGAAACTAAGATGGATCTCGCACTTAAAAACTCGTCATCAAGATAGGAAAGTTTTAATTACTTCAATAAAGTTTTTGGATTAGTATAAATCGATGGCCTTATGCAAAACTATACTAAGTGCAAATATGCTATTTTTCAGGAGAGTGGTTCAAGTTTTTTGAGTCGATGCGACGCGACGGTTTTAATGACATAAATAACTCAAAACTGTACTAAGTTCACTTAGTATAGTCTTTCATGGGACCATCGATATTTGCGAGAAACAAAACAAATTGAAAAAGCTACATACATAGATTCTAAAAAAATATTTATTCGAAAAATTATAGGTTAATGTTATATGATATTAAACGACCCCCTTTTTTATGATAAGTCAAAAAGAAATTGTTGTGGAAAAAAACTGCTGATTTATCTAAGCAAAATGAGATGAGTAAGATGAAATAAAATAAAATAAAATAGCTCGCCCAGATGTCGCAAATTTTTATGTCAACCAATACCGGAGGACTTCAATCAGTCTGTTTAAAAAAAATAAATACAAATCTAGTGTTTTGTTTTTTTTTGTTTTTTTTATTGTTGTTCTAAAACATCAACGACAATAATGATGCGACGCGACAGTTCCTCCTTAAGTTTTATAGTCAATGTTTGTGATAATTCAATGCAGCACTTGTGAATTTTATGTTTTAACTTTTCGGGTCAATTAATGGGTTGCGTAACGGTATAGTGGTGTTGTGTTTGATGGTGGCGACAAGTCTGATGTTCATGACAGTGACAGCAGTCAAGTTTATGTAAAGTCATTGTCGTTCGTATAATAATTTGTATGTATGTATATAATCATTGAAAGAATTGCCTGACCACACAATAACATTTCTGTTTCTGTTTCTTTTGTTATTTTTATTTTATATACTTTTTTGTTGAATAAAATAAAGATTCTGTTTGTGACATGATTAATTCATGGATTTTTTTTATTTGAATTTTCTTGTCGCCGCATTTGCTATCAATTAAATTGGTGGTAAATATTTTTAAATGAGTTTGTTTACCATAAAATAATAATCATAATTAGTTCTTCTATATGTTTTAGTTAAAAAAAAAATGTTAATCAATTTGTTAGTTGTTCAATTATATAGCTTGGTTAAATTATACCGCAGTAGCACAACTGAAAATTTGTACCAACCTATTCGACCATTAATAAGATTGTCGAATAATTTAGAAATGTCTAACAAGTCACGTTTGCAAATTAAGGTTAGGGTAAGGGGCGGTACTAGTTGGACCACTTTTTATTTGAAGTCTCATAATTATCAAACGAACCATCAAACACTCCCTTTATCGTAAGAAGTATAGGTACACTATGGTCGCATTCTAAGATATAGTAGGCGCTTTCAACAACTTCGACACATCACTGCAGTCATCTCTGAAAGGATTATCAATTAAAAGCCTATTTCCTTTACCTTGAAACTCTGTGCATTTCTGTGAATTTCTACGCCAAAAACTGTCAAATTCCATATAAAAAAATAAAATGACGTAGAAATTCACAGAAATTCACCTTAAAACTGGGCGGCTTTTCTGCTAGAAGATCTGTCAGTAGAGGTACGCCGCAAGGCGGTGTTCTATCTCCCCTTCTCTGGAATTTGATTTTTATTGAACTTCTGATATGCCTTGAGGAGAAGGGCTACATTGTGATTGCCTATGCGGATGACGTTGCTATTGCCGTATTAGGAAAACACCCCAACACAAAACGCGCTAAATAAGCTAACAAACTGAGCAGATTGCTGTGAACTGGGTGTTAAGCCTCACAAGACAGATCTTGCCCTCTTTTCTATAGGAAATACAAAATCTCCATATATAGACCCTCCTATACTATCAAATGTTACCTTTAATTTTCCAAAATGAGCAAAATATTTGTGTCTTATTCTTGACAAGAAGTTTAATTGGAAACCTATAATATACACGAAAAAGTTAAAAAAGCCACTGTGGCACTCTTCTCATATAAAAAGGCCATCGGCAATAAATGGGGTCTCCAACCCCGCATTGCTCACTAGCTATACAGTTCGGTAGTCAGACCGATTCTAACATACGGTATGTGTAAGTATGGTGGACCGCCTTAGATAAAACAACAAATTTTGGCAAACTAAGCAAGGTCCAATATTCAGCCTGCCAGTCCATGGGGTACTTCGCATGACTCCTGCCGCTGCATTGGACATTTTGTTCCATCTGACACCTCTCGATATATTCTGTAAACAAGCGGCGGCAAGCACCTCACAATGGTCCAACAATGAAATCGGCCACTCCATCATTCTAAACACATTGAGATTACTTCAAAGTATTACAGATCACACCACCCCACAGCTACATTTCCATAAAAACTTTTATGTTACCATCCCTTCCTGATCTCTCTGGGAATATCTGGCGTTCCTGGAAGATGAATCGATCCATTTCTATACTGACTAGGTTCTAAAACTGATGACGGGGTTGGTGTAGGTCTTCGTCTTCTCAATTACTGTAGCGTGTTCAAGGCGGATTTTTTGGCGACAAAAGAAGTCCTGTCTTGGCTCAAAGAAAACGTGATATCAAGCACAGATATCCGTATTTTCTCGAGCAGCCATTAAATCTCTGGATTCTGTCTCTACAAATTCAAAAACTGCCCTTAATTGCCGATCAACTCTCATGAAGATAGCACTGCAGTTCAACATTCACTTTTGCTTGGTGCCGGGTCATAAGGACAATACTACTACTGTCAAATCGGACAAATATTGGTATACCCTTCGCTACTTGTAAGCTCATGCTAAAGCAAGATGAAATAGAGATTACAAATCTTAGATGGAATAAAATTGTCACATGTCAGGCCACGAAATAGATCTGACCTAAGCTATGGATCTCCCGCTTTAGTAACTTGATATCTCTAAGCACACTGTACATTACTGGACACTGTCTAATAGGCAAACACACAACGAGGCTTGGAGTATTTTATAACGACTTCTTCAGAAGTTGTATGAACGAAGAAGAGAAATAATCGATTTCTTACCTTCTCTGTACATGTCCTGCTCTATCTCAAAGACGTAGGCTCCACATAGGAGAATTCTACTAACGGGTGATTTTTTAAGAGGTTTAGAACTTTTTTTAAAAAAAAAACACAAAAAATTCAAAAAAATTCTCCCGCTTTAGTAACTTGATATCTCTAAGCACACTGTACATTACTGGACACTGTCTAATAGGCAAACACACAACGAGGCTTGGAGTATTTTATAACGACTTCTTCAGAAGTTGTATGAACGAAGAAGAGAAATAATCGATTTCTTACCTTCTCTGTACATGTCCTGCTCTATCTCAAAGACGTAGGCTCCACATAGGAGAATTCTACTAACGGGTGATTTTTTAAGAGGTTTAGAACTTTTTTTAAAAAAAAAACACAAAAAATTCAAAAAAATGAATGAAATATTTATTTGAATCGATAGTTTAAACCTTGCAATTTAATGTTTAAAGATAATTTCATGCAAATGTTGACCGCGGCTGCGTCTCAGGTAGCCCATCCGCTGAGTCCAATTTTGGCATACTCTTTCACACATATCGGCCGGTATCTCACGAATGAATGCATGGATGTTGGCTTCCAGTGCGTCAATCGAAGCGGGCTTGTCCCTATAGACATTAGCCTTGACATACCCCCACAAAAAATAGTCTAATGGTGTCAAATCGCACGATCTAGGCGGCCAATTGACCGGCCCGAAACGTGAAATTAACTGTTCACCAAACTCGCCTCGCAATTGCGCCATTGTTTCGCGTGCTGTGTGGCATGTGGCACCGTCTTGTTGAAACCACATATCATGCAAGTCAAGAACTTCCATTTCGGGCAAAAAAAAGTTTGTTATCATCGCTCGGTAGCGTTCACCATTGACAGTAACGCTGCGATTCGCATCATCTTTGAAGAAATATGGCCCAATAATGCCGCCGGCCCATAAACCGCACCAAACAGTGGCTTTTTCGGGATGCATTGGTAGCTGTTGCAATGCTTCTGGCTGATCTTCACTCTAAATGCGGCAATTGTGCTTATTTACGTACCCATTCAACCAAAAATGAGCCTCATCGCTGAACACAATTTTTCGATAAAAAAGCGGATCCTCGGCCAGCTTTCCAAGAGCCCATTCACCAAAAATTCGGCGTTGTGGTAGGTCGGCTGGCTTTAGTTCTTGCACCAGCTGTATCTTAAAAGGCTTTACGCCCAAATCCTTCCGCAAAATTGTCCACGTAGTGCTGTAACAAAGGCCTAACTGCTGGGACGGCGCCGAATCGACATTTCGCGGTCTTCTGTCACACTAGCTGATACGGCCGCAATATTTTCTTCACTACGCACAGTACGTAAACGTGTTGGTGGTTTAATGTCCAACAAAGTAAATTTGGTGCGAAATTTGGTCACAATCTTCCGAATAGACTGCTCAGAAGGTCGAGAATGCCGACCATAAAATGGAAGCAGCGCGCGATGAACATTTCGAACCGAGCACGAATTTTGATAGTAAAATTCAATAATTTGCAAGCGTTGTTCATTTGTAAGACGATCCATGCTTAAATTGCAAACCAACCTGAAGCTGTTTGACAGTGACACAAGGTACTAAACACACGTCAGCTGTCAAAACCAGTGTTGCCAAAACCAAACCAGCTAAAAAACCACCCTTTATAAGAAGGTTTTTTTAATAATACAAATTCTTTATACTATACTACTGAAATACATCAGCCAAGTAGAAGACTTAGCACTATTTTAATGGACTTTGTTGAATTATTGATTCAAAATAGAAATATATTTTATTTTCCTGCAGAAATAAGGGAGCTGGTATTGAAAAAAAGGAAAGGCTCGACGAAAATGGCAAAGTACAAGATTCCCTGACGATAAGGCTGTATTTAACCGTCTGAGCAATGAACTCAAAAAAAGAAACTGTGAATTCAAAAACGAATCACTTAGTAGATTTCTGAAAAGCTTGACAACGGATGCTTCTACCGAATACTCCTTATGGAAAGCAGCTAAACGCACAACATAATTTTCCGTCTTGCAAACCCGAAACAGAAGGCTGAACTCTTCACGGAACATCTCTCGAATGTTTTTAAGCCCTTTCCAAAAAGTACAAAAATGCATTCCTTATGCTCTGATATATATAACACATCATTGGAGAATTGCAGAAGTCATTGTTATTCCTAAGCAAGGTTTAAGCCACCAACAGAAGTAACTTCCTATCAGCCAATATCTCTTATACCAATAATGGCAAAAGTTTTCCAAAAACTGCTCTTGCAAAGGCTTAGCAAAGTAATAGAAAAAAGAAAACTAACCCCAAACCATCAGTTTGGATTCAGAAACAAACATTCCACGATAGATCAAGTACATCGACTTACGGATGTTGTTGAATTCTAGATGTTGCTCAAGCCTTTGAAAAGGTTTGGCATTTGGGACTTGAGTACAAACTGCATAGAGACCTCCCAAGGCAGTTCTACGAAATACTGAAATCGTATGTTACCGACCAACTCTTTACAGTAGGTTATACGGTACGAGCAAGAGTATTCGTAACTTAATAAAATTAAAGCCGGTATACCACAAGGAAGTGTCTTAGGACCAACACTGTATTTGTGATATACTAGAGATATTCCACTAGACAATAATGCTATCATGGCCACATTGGCAGATGATACTGCCATTTTAATGCCTGATAAATGCGTTATGAATGCTAAAGAAAAATTGTAAAATGCAACCGATAAAGTAAGAGATAATTGGATGCAACAATCGCTTACCAAACTAAATGAAACAAAGTCAACTCATATAAACTTTGCCAACAAAAATATTATTAATGTTCCAATTTTTATTAACTGTAAAGCTGTACCTGACGCCAATAATGCCAATTACCTTGGTATGACTTTGGATGCCAAGCTAAAGTGCAAAGAGCATATTAAAAAGAAAAGAAAAGAACTAAACCTAAAATCCAACTGTGGGGTTGTACCAAAGAAAACAAATGCTAAAACCATCCAAAAATTCCAAAACAAAGTCCTCCGTGGAATAATAAATGTCCCTTGGTATATTAGAAATAGCGATTTGCATCGCGATCTACAAATAGAAATGGTTATAGAAGTGGTAAAAAAACACGCTGTATCACATAATCATCGATTGCATAGTCATTCTAACTAACACATAGTTAGTCTAACTTAATGTTTTAATGCGATGGTCAAGTATTAAAACTTTAATCTTCCCCCAATGCGATTTTGTCAAAATCAACAAAAAAAAATTCTTATTAAAAGGAAATCATTTTTTTTTTTGAAATTTAGGGAGCTCCTTTTTTTCAGGACCTTCGTGCGTCTACCTACGCTTCTAATTTTAACTTTAATAAAATGTCAATATAGTGCAATGATGCTTATCTCGCTTACAATTTGCACTCATATTTGGATATACATGCATAAACAATAGGTTTATATGTAATAACGTTTTTTTAAATTCCTATAAAATTCGTAGACTCCATCAACTGAATGGATGTAGTGTATTAATCTTCCCTGCCTCTATAACCACCAAATTCTTGGATCCTTGCATTCACCTATATTTGGATTCAATGAGAATTCCCATATATTCTACGATTTATTTTAAAGTAAATAATATCATTGGTAAATGCGGTTATACACAATGCAATCAGTTTTAATTACATCATTCACGTTACAACTGAATTAATTTGTCATGTGGGTTTCTTATTACATATATTGTTGACAAAAATCCTTTTTCGAGATTTCGTTTTAATTACAATCATTAAAATTCCTCGAGGGAGGTATTTAATTTAATCTTGCGGAGTTTGCGACACAATGGCAATTTTCTTGTAGGTATATACCTACAACACACATACCAACGTACGTTGTATATATGTAGAACAACAAAATTGGAATTTCAAGGCCTCAGAAAATCGATACCACACATGGGATATATCTACACGATAAAATTCCCTTAGAATCTCTCATTCCAGTTAGCTTTTTTTAATTGCTTATCGAAATTGCAATGCAGTGATTGAGTGAGAGTTGGTTGTTTGAAGAATGTACTGCATATTTGGAATATATAGCTATTGCCTGGATAGATTCTACAGCCATTACAAGATATGGCTTTATTATGTAGATTACAATTGCGGAAGGCTTTTTTCAATCGAGTTTTTTTTTGTTATTTAAGCTCAGTTATGGGTTCATTTGATTTGGTAAAGGAAATTAAAATTAAAACGTACTCTAAGTTGTTTACCTATATAAAGAATTTTTATCTGACATTTTTATGAATTTTTATGTGACAGATAGATTGGAGTTATAGGTTTGATAGGGACAAGACAAAATAATATAGAAAGAGCAGGACATATGAAAATATAAGAAATTTTGTAAATATTTAAAAAAAAAAAATTGGTAGCTACATTTTTTTTATTTCGGAGTTAAAAAAATAGTTCTGAAAAAATTTATTTATTTATTTTAAATATTGGCTTTGATTTATTTACCATTAAAATATATATATAAAAATGTTTATAAATATAAAAAAGTGGGTCTGGCAATTCTGTCCGTCTGTCTGTCTGTCTTTCTGTTGCAGCCTAAACGGGTCGGTCGATTTTCTTCAAAGTTGGTACCTAGCATTTTTTGGGCATTACTCCACACTTTTTTTTTTTTTAATTTTTTGAAAACCAGAAATAACGGTAGCTGCCGTACAATTTTTTTTACCAAAAAATGAAAATCTTATTTTTCTAAAAAACGTTCCCACAGCTTTAAAAAAAAATTCAGTAATTTTTATAAAAAAATTTTTTTCGAGAAATGGTTAAAAATTGTTCCTCCCATAGAACTATTTTTTGATTTTCTCAAAAACAGTTAAACTGATATTGATCATTTTTTTTGTGGAGAATGTTTGGAAAAGTTTTAAAATTTTTGTATACCAAAACTAAAAAACAATTTTTTTTTGGATTTTTAAAGTTTCAAAATTTGTTTTTTGAGTAGTTATTTAACATTATCAAGCAGATTTTGAATGAAAATTATTCTTATAACTAAAAATAACGGTACCTCCCATACAAATGTATAAAAAACCGGTATTGAAAATCTTATTTTTCTCGAAAACAGCTGCTACAATTTTGATTAAAATTTTTGTGTGATCTAATATTTATGCGATCTACCATACTAATGAAAAAAAAAATGTTGTCTACGGTTTAAAAATGGTGTATCTCATAGAACCTTTTTTTTGATTTTCGACTATCTCATTATCAGTTGAACTGATTTTATTGAATTGCACCAAAGCTTCAAATAAGTCCTAATGATATTGCATATCAAAATTTTCAAAAAAGAATAAATTATTGATTTAAAAAAAAATTTGAAAATTATTTTTTGAAAATTCCATATTCCGAAATTGGGTTGATGATATTTTTTTTAAATTAATTTTTTAACTCCACATTAATAAAGGCTAAAAAATTGCGTACCATTTTTTTTTCAATTTCTTCAAAATCTTAAATACATATAAAAAACAATTTTTTTAAAAACCGCTTCAACGATTTTAAATTTTTTTTTTCTCATAAATTGAGATTTTCTTCAGTAATCGGATGATGTACATCGCGTTGGTGTCAAAACAATATCAGAAGTTGTTTAATAAATTTATGTTTAGTTACACATTTTTTTTTTTTACAATTTTTCAGTCTAAACTGTAAGTTCCATGCATATTTGCAACACAGTGCTATATTGTTCATAAATGAATGTACCTACTCGCATAATACTACCTTAAACTTAACTACGTTTTAAGCAGGTGGTATTCAATGTAAGCTCCCATAACTAATTTATTTCTTTTATAAGATAAATATAAATTTTTAAATATTAAAACTTTAAAAACACAGTGTGATCGCACATAAGAGCAAGTTCGTGCGACCCAGCCCTGTACCAATTTTATTTAATATCTATTTATTAGTTTGGAGTCAAAAAATTAGTTCTTCATGACCATATCTAATATACATTTTTAAAATATTTCTTACAACGAAAGGTAGCTATATATACCTTTATTAAAATAAACTGATTTGTTTTTTTAGATCCATTTTTGATAAAAATAAGATTTCTCCAAAAATGTAATAAAAAAAGTCCTTAAATTATGAATACAACCAGTTGGCGGTATGTTCAAAAACGGCTAGGTTCCAAGTTTAAAGAAAATCCACCAATCCGTGTAAAATGTTGCCGAACAGACAGAGAAACAGACGGAAAGAATTGCGAGACCGAATTTTATCGTCTTCCGTGTCATCTTCAATCTCTAGTTGTTTTTTTTCTTAATCCATAATATACAAAATAGTAGGTACCTTTATATATATATAAATAAATATATAGATCCCAATTAAAAAAAAAAAATATTTTCATTGATTTTTTGTAACCATTAAAAATATAATTCATACAAAAAAAAACTGAAAATCCACCAAAGTATTAATTGGACCCTTTTTGGTAGGCAATTTGTATTGATGGATAATTATATAGGCGAACTGTAACCTTTTATACGCATTTATTAAAATATAAAGGTGTTTATGTTGAATGGTGCTAAAAGAATTTCTATAAATAGCTTATGCCTCGTAAGGTGTTATCAAACGTTGATACTTTTAAATCCAATATAAATACATATAGCTATTTAACAATGTACAAATGTACATATATTTTTTCAAAAGTTTACTTTCAACACGGTCGGTGTGCCGATAATGAGTTGTGTTCATATTTACAATCCACTGACCTCATATCATATTCACCCAGCCAGAATACGCCGACTTTTGCATTTTAAATTTATTACATACGTCAACCAAATTTATTCTCCATCGCTCTTAAGTCTCGCCAATCCAATGGATACAAAAAGAAAAAATATATTATCCAATATTAATGACAAAAAATAAAAATATCTACCTTCCTTTAGTTTTTTCCATATTTTTCATATAATATAAACAATGAACAGAACATGAATGCACTTCTGTTATTATTTTTATTGAAACGATTTTTATAGATACTTAAGTATACATACGTTATACGCACGTTTATCTGTGAATTAACACAATTCTCATTTGGAATTATTATGACGAAAGCAAAAACGTGAGGTTTTTTTAATTTAATTTTTTTTGATGTGTATTTGAATCGTTAGCATTTTAGTTTCAATTACGTAAAATTGATTTTTGCAAATTACAATTTAATTATGTATTAACAAATCGAGAATGCTTATAAAATTATGTAGTTTGCCTTTTGGTGTAAAATTTTAATTTTTGTATTGCGTCAACTATAAGCCTAAAATACAATATACATGGTATACAAATTAAGTAGAAGGAGTGACCCATGCATATGAAGATAAGATATGTAAGTCAATGTTTCGATTTTTTTCTAAAGAATTACAATTCTCTAACAATTTTGGAAAATTTGTCTATACGTCTATCAGTTAACCTATAATACCTACTGCTGTTTCTTAATGAAACCAATGTTCGGTTAGACTTTTGTTGGTCATTGTCACTAATCCAACTGTATCTTTTACTATATAGGGTGTCCCGAAATCACCGCCTCAGAAGAAAACCATGAGTTTCTGAGGTCATTTCAAGTCAAAATTTTAAGAGGTAATTTTCTCGCTTTCGCTTCTTTTTCGACTTATAACGGTTCTTATGTCTTTTATTCTTTTTTCCTTTGACTGAAAAAAGTTATATGGCAGATACAAATCTGTAACTGCAGTTTTTGTTTAAACATTTTTTTTTTTTAATCGGTTGTAGTTTGGCAAAGTTAGAGCCAGTCAAAGAAAAAAAGAATAAAAATCATAAAAAACCTGAAAAACCTTAAAAGTCGAAAACGAAGCGAAAACGAGCAAATTACCTCTTAAGTTTTTTGACTTGAAATAACCTCAGGAACTCATGGTTTTCTTCTGAGGCGGTGATTTCGGGACAACCTGTATATTTTGGAATTCATTGGTTTTTTACTTCCACTCTTTTCTCACACATGGTTGCTTTCATTGGCTTGTCACTTTATTTCGTCGTGGACTAGATACCCTATTTTGGGGGGATTAATAAGATTAATAGCTTAGTTTGGTGGTAAAAATATAATTACTGGATAATTCAGCAAAAATCAGAAAATTGGTTTATATTAACCCAAAAACTATTTTTGTTTTAATTAATCACGTATACGCCACGGTGTACCAACAATTATAAAACAAATATTATTTCATTTAATAATTTTTGGCCAGGATTTAAACATTTTTAATTTATGTGTTTTAACGCTTAAATATTATTCCCAATCGTCCGAGAAAGTACCTATTCCTTCTTTTATCTTCAAGGCGTGCATATAAATTAAATGCTTTGTGAAAACTTCATAGATTGACGATTGTTACCAGAAAGGAAGTTTTACTTTTTCCAACAAACCATTAGACCAACCAAGAGTTTTTTAATATCCGCGACGATGCGAACAATACAATCAGAAACTTATTTCATCAAACTATTTTCTCTTTGCAACTTTGCACTTTTACTATGCAAATTTCGTTTCACCAAACGCAATTTTGCAAAATGAAAAGTTTTGTTAGTTTGCAATGTATTTGTTTCATTTTGTTTCACCAAAGAAATAAATTTGCAAATTATATTTAGAATTTTGAAAAGCCTTTCAGTATGCAAAGAGAAATTTTCAATTGCAATTATAGGCATTTTTGTGAAGATTTTTCGAAAAATAATTAAAAAAAAATTAATCGTTCTGAAGAATTTTTTTTTTAATGAAGAAGTAAATAAAAATTAACAAGAAAATCATAGAAATAGATCATTTCACCGTTTTTGTTATTTCGCATTTACGTTTTGCAAATCACGTTTCGTTTTTTAAATGATTTGACAAATTATCCTTTTGCATTTTTCATTTCGCAATTTTCATTTAGTTTTAAATTCGAATGGATTTTTGAATCTACGAAATTTTTCAATTGTCATTTTGTTGTTTTTCTTTTTTTTGGCAATTTATTATTTCGTATTTTTTTTTAATTGGAATTTTGTTGTTTCCCTTTTTTTATTTGGATTACATGTAATAAAATTTCGTGCGAAATAATGGAACGACAAAACGTTATTTCACGAAAAAAAAACAATTGGCCAAATATCAAATAACGTAACAAAAAAAAAACTAAACAATAAATTGCCAACTGATTTTTGGGGAACGGGTCGTTATTCTGTATTACAAAACTCTGTATGCCCAAAATTCTGGAAATGGATTGAAAATTCTGTATGATCATATTTCTGTATTTCATTATTCTGTAAATCTTTAATGAATTGAGACAGAATGCTCGTCACTCGTCAAACCGCGTTGACTGTATATCAACGTTGACACAACAGAATTTTTGCTTTGTGTCAACGCAGCATACGTTGGCCTTCATCTCAAATAAAAAAAGTGTCTGAATTTGTAGAGGTAAAATCTATCGACATACGTTGTCACAGATAACACGTCAACTCATTTTGGGACAATATTTAACTACTGGGGTGTTACTCGTCTAATTGTCAACTTTTCATGCTTTTACACAGTCAACCTTGACAATATAGATTTATTATATTTTTGGTGAGTCAACTAATCAGCGTTCACCGCTTATAATTTATCCAAATTGATATACAATTCAGGATTTACTTTGAAACTTTGCAAAATACGAATATAAATGCAAAGTTCTATTTAAAATTAGTGAAACACTATTAAGTATACTTTTCAATTTTCAAAAATAGTCTGAAAAATTGAAAAGAGAAAAGTCTTCACACTTTGCAATTTTTTGTGAAACATTTCGCACTTTTACTTTGCAGGAAATTATTTTTTTGCAAAGTAAAATTTCTGACTATCCATTCCTGGAAAAAAGAAAACAAACAAATAAATTCAACTTTGCAAAAAAATAATTTTCTGCAAATTAAATGTTTGAAATGTTTCACAAAACTTGTGAAGACTTTTCTCTTTTCAATTTTTCAGACTATTTTTGAATAGTGAAAAGTGAATTTTTTTGGTGAAATAGGCCCAAGTTGTCTGAAGAACACCTGCTCTAAGGGTGTAAACACAATGGTTATGTAACGCAACTCACTTATATTTTAGGAAGTTTTTATGAAGATACTTCAGAATTAAATAATTAAGATAAATTAATGTATAATATAAAGATGTTATACTAGCTAGGTTTTTTTTTTTTGATAGATTGATGGAGGTTTCCTATATGGATATCCTCTTTTATCTAATCTTTCATAGGTACCCTTAAAGTTACCAGAAATCATATATTTTCGTATTGACCTCAACGAATACATTAAAACAATTAATATTATATGAAGCAAAATACTATTGAAAAGGGATGAAAAGGAAGAAGAGCATTTTTTGACATCCACAATTTGAGAGTCGATACTGTTTTAAAGCATTTAAAGTTATACTTAAATAGAAAAATATTCTTCGCTTGTGATATAAGAAAAAAATATTTGATAAAAAAACTTAAACACCACTCAAGCGAAATCATATCTCAAAAATGTTAAAAAATTAGTAATTTTGTATTTATTTTTCTTGATTTTTTTTTCTGTATTTATTATTACATAAAAAAAGTAAACATTTCGTTCAAAATAAAAATGATTTAAAAATTCACCAAATCGTAATTCATATACATATACAAAAATCAAACTAATGGAAAGTTTTATCAAATGAATGACAACATCTTTTATTTGATAAAGTTGAACTGATAGGAGGGAGGGAGAATGCAAAAGTAACTACCCAGTTGCCGCCATGAATTCTACTTCTATTAAAAATAAGAACTCCATTCAGAATATACACATCATATATAACCGCAATAATTAATCACAGGTAGTTTTCTGTAATTATATACTTCATCGGATGAAAATATATGCAGGTACCTATAATAAAAGCTTGTCATGAAGGCAGAAAAAAAAAAAAAAAAAAAAAAGAATAACATTACTCTATCTATACCTACATCAATTAAGTCATTTTAAAATTTAATTAAACTAAAACTTTCCAGTATACTCTATATATTCATGAATACGTCTGAGAAAAAAAAAAAAAAAAAAAACAAAAACAACAAAAGCTTTTGATTATACCTACAAAATATTTCCATTGTAATTTTACATAAAATTCAATTGTATAGGGTGGTTTGTGTACAGAAATTAAACACAATTATATATGCTTCGATAAAATACAGAATGCAGAGTGTTCGATACACTTAAGAAGGGAACAAAGTATACAAAAGATACCAAATATAATGCGCTTTTTCAATTTACTCTTTTTTTGTCAAGACAAATTTCACAAAAACACGAAAAGATTTTAATCGACATTTATTTAATCGAAACTTATTTAATAATTCACAATTTTCCTGTCTCAAATTTTTATTTGAGAAGAATATTTGTCAACATTCTTTAGAAAGAATTCAAATATTAAATTATTGTATTACAAGTATTTACTATTTAATACACTTTGATATTTTTCGTAAAAATCATATTCTCAAAAAAATAAATAGAATTTCTATAGTTAATGTTTCAGTGGACAAAATATGCGCACTGACACACGCACACACAAACTATGATTCTTTTGTGTCAGGGCCGTCTAAAGTATTATTAAAAAAAAAATTAAATTACAAAATTAGCGCAAAAATGGTCAAAAATGTATTTATACTTGGATAATTGACCAATTAAGGATCAGAAAGTTATTCGCACAAATTTTGATCTTCCCGAATTTTTAATTTTCACACCAAATTGAAATTATATCATCCATCGGATATAAATTTAGACCTCTACAAATTTTGAAATATTATTATCAGGCCTGTTTATAAACCCATTCCTAAATATAAAAATTAATATAGTTGTATAACTTCAAGGAAAATAAAAAAATAAATACAAAATATAGGATTTTATTTATGAAATACATGCTACATAATATGTTAGCTGTTAGTATAGTGCTTATAACTTAATTATCTTTAATTTTAAGGAGTATTTATTGGTTCGATATGTAGAAACCAATATTCTAGAAAGAAAAAATCTCGAATACAAAAATCTGGAATTGAAAAACTCTCGAAAAAAAAATTTAGAAAACAAAATCTAGAAAAAAAATCTCGAATGCAAAAATTTAGAATCAATAATAATTTTTAACCATCCACCGAAGTGGGACCCAAGCCCCAAATATTTTTTTGTTATTAATGCTACATAAGTCGCAAATTTTTTAGAAGCATTATAGAAGATAATAATAATTTGTTGATGTTTTATTTGAAAGAAAATTAGTACAGTGCTAGCACCCCAGCATTACGGCGTATAAACAGTGAGGTATGCAACCCCAATCGCTTGATCACACTATAGAATTTGGGTTAGTTGCGAGGTTGTGTGTATGCAAAGTTTCTTTTTATCATTTAGTGCTGGCCAACATATATTTTAATCTGGATGTATCGACTGAATAATAAAAATAAAAAGTGTTTTAACTATTCTATGTTTTAATGGTCAAACTTTGTTTGAACAAATGGGGGAGGGGTGGGGGGGTTTACAGTATCATACGTGAAAATATAAATCCACAATTGTTTTTTTTTTTAATTCACCAACTCAACCAATTCTGACCATTTAATAAACAAAATTAAGGACGAGCATTGGCTGAACTTTGAAGTTTCTATTCAATAAAATTGGAAATTAAAGAATTTGAAAGCTGCTATATTTGTTGAAACAGGAGATCATGAGTTTTAGTTTTATTTAAATTTTATTCAACGTATACAGACATACGTTTAATATAAAGAACACCCGGTTACCTATATACATATAGGTACTTTCTTTACTGCGCTGAAATTGAACAACACCCAGGCAAAGTTAATGAGAATTATTTACCATAAAATTTTATTTGATGACATTAAGTTGCATTAACGTTGCGTTGCTGGCCAAAAGTTTATTCATGCAATTACAGGTGAACTCATCCATTATACTCGTATATAGGTATGTATATAGCTTTGGTAGGTAAATATATATTCTATATATAGTAATTCTGTTTGCATTAGGAACGTAGATAAGTTAATGGGTGGCTCTGGCTGGATTATATTATTTAACTTCCACAAAACAATGAGTTTGTGTGAATGAGGTATTCTGCATAAAAAAAACACACTTTAAGAGTTATCGTTTTTTTTTTACTTCTTCAATATGGTACAAGAGGTATATTATGTTTCATGTAATAACAACTTTAATCAAAACTAATATAACTATGATGATCAAGTACGAAAAAGTGTTTTCCGCTTTTCCATCTGGTTAAGTTTTTGTCTATGCTGCTGTGCATTTATGTTTTCAGATTGTAATGAAGCATTACAATCTTTTCCCCCCCCACCTACGCGCCTGCTATTTAATTTACTATAAAGAACCGACAACCTAACCGAACCTAATTCCCCTACACCTTCCAGCACAAAATTACCTACCGTCCACCAGTCCAACACATAATACATAATCACCTACCCCCCCTTACCTACGTACTGCTTAGTTCAAAAAAAATATATACTTACCCGACCAGCCACATGCTCCCATAGACACATGAGCACAGCAAGGTGTCATCACTAACTAAATAACAAAAAAACCATATCAATGTCCATGACAAAATTCACCACTCAGTACAGCATTAACCGTGGTGAATATATACCACATTTGCTTATCAATTGGTAAGATCTTCACAGAGGATAACAACTAGACAACGATCAACGAACTTTGATGGTGAATTCTCCACAGAAGAATGCATGCATCTCCCCTTTTTCCTCTGTTACCATGCACTGTGATTGGAATACTAAGTTAAACGAGAACAATATACTCCCAATACGATATTAACCACATATAGGCTTAATATAGGGCATGGTAGCCATTAGATGCTGACCACCCCCTTCACTACCTTTCTCCACCAGTAACAAGAAAACAATGCTGTCGCATAAACAATAAAGCGATGACGTGGCTAGGGACTCGCCACCTCATACAATATTACTTTTTAGTGAATTATAACTCACATTTAGTTCCTCCGAAAAGCTATATAGGAGGAGGTCACTCAGACGACCAAAGACAGTTCATCGAAGGCATCAGTCGAGCCCACATCGGAGCAATAAGAACCCGAAACGAAGAACCGACCTTCATAAGTAAGAAAACAACCGACTTTAATTAACAGACTTCCCCCCACCAGCGGTAAGGGGTCTCGAGATTAAAATAGAAGGTTGATAGCCAGATTCGTCTGTTGATTGCCGGATACGTCCGTTGATAAGCCAGATTCGTCTGTTGAGTGCCGGATACGTCCGTTGATAAGCCAGATTCGTCTGTTGATTGCCGGATACGTCCGTTGATAAGCCAGATTCGTCTGTTGATTGCCGGATACGTCCGTTGATAGCCAGATTCGTCTGTTGATTGCCGGATACGTCCGTTGATAAGCCAGATTCGTCTGTTGAGTGCTGGATACGTCCGTTGATAAGCCAGATTCGTCTGTTGATTGCCGGATACGTCCGTTGATAAGCCAGATTCGTCTGTTGATTGCCGGATACGTCCGTTGATAAGCCAGATTCGTCTGTTGATTGCCGGATACGTCCGTTGATAAGCCAGATTCGTCTGTTGATTGCCGGATACGTCCGTTGATAAGCCAGATTCGTCTGTTGATTGCCGGATACGTCCGTTGATAAGCCAGATTCGTCTGTTGATTGCCGGATACGTCCGTTGATAAGCCAGATTCGTCTGTTGATTGCCGGATACGTCCGTTGATAAGCCAGATTCGTCTGTTGATTGCCGGATACGTCCGTTGATAAGCCAGATTCGTCTGTTGATTGCCGGATACGTCCGTTGATAAGCCAGATTCGTCTGTTGATTGCCGGATACGTCCGTTGATAAGCCAGATCCGTCTGTTGATTGCCGGATACGTCCGTTGATAGCGAGATTCGCCAGTTGTTTGCCGGATAAAGACGGTGCAAGCTTAACACAAGGGGGACTCCTGCAACAAAATCTTTAAGACGCAAACCAGAAGGACAAGGACAAGAAAACGCAAGGAAACACCAACAGAAGCTAAGATTTACAGACATCTTGGAATTCAAAAAGTTATAACGAAATTATAATTAAAATCATTGTTAGTTATGTTAAGTTAAATAAATAAAGGAAAAGACCTAAAATCTAAAGTTACGTACTCCTTTGGAAAGAACCCCGGAAAGCCGGCGAGCTTAACCTCAGCTATAAACAAAAAGTACATCACAAGATGTACAAGCATCGAGCTAGAAACTTAAGATTAACAGATTTGATTGAAATTTAGAACAAATTATTTAGCGAAAGATCCTGGTAGCTAGCGCTATATTTATTTAATTATTTTTAATATTATTTATTTATATCTTCAATAAAGTTTTAATAATAATAATAATAGAACAAATAACTTTGACGTGATTCCCTAGCTGAGGGAAAAATTGAATATTTTAGCACATCTATTGAACGGTAAGCTGCCACATATGACTCCGGTTTTTTTTTCAACATTTCTCATAAATGATAGTTTTAAATAAACTTCGTAAATCATCAGTTCACTAAAACGTTTATGTTATAATTTCTGTGGCTTCAGAATTATTGTATTAAACGAATTATTTCATTTATAAACACAAGAAAACAAAAGAAAAGTAATTTTGTGGTAGGGATTTTTGACTTTTTTGTTTAACATTTTCTCGATAAATACATACCCATACTTTTTTATTTTTATCTTTCTAACGAATGAATTTTAAAATCTCAAAATCATACAGATGATAGATATTTTTAAATTTAAACTTTTTCATATTATATTCTATAAAAATTTTAACTTTATAACTTATAACTCTTTATAGCAGGGTTGTAAAAATGCATTTTTTTTAATGCATTTTTGGTTGCATTTCTTATTAAAATTAAAATTTTTAAAAATTTTAATGCAAGCTGAATATATTTTGCATAAAAAAAAAAATGCAAATTAAGTTAAGAAAATTAGTTGCATTAAAAAAAAATGCAAATTTTAGCGAATATTTTTTGCATTAAAAAAATGCAAATTTTCTTCGAACATTTTTTGCATTAAAAAAAATGCAATTTTGTTTGCATTAAAAAAATGCGAATTTTTTTGCATTGAAAAAAAGTGTTTTTTTTTTTATGGAAAATTTGTTGCATAAAAAAAAAATAATTAATTCGCTGGGTGGTGGGTGGTAACGATTGCTATTATGTACGATTACATCGTGGTTTTATTTTCTGAATATTGTAAACCTATTCATTTGATTTTAAAAGAACTAATTATATTTTATGCCACCTGTTAAAAACGTAGTTTTGTGGAAGTGCTATGTGACATTGGGATGGTCGTTAGGGTAGGCGTTAAAAAAAATTATCTTGGACGGGTCTAAATCAGCTCCAAATGAAGAAAAACTAATTTCCTAAATTTTTCAGATTATTATTTTTATTATACCCTACTGGTGGTAAGCGTTCAATTAATTATGCTATAATATTAAATTGAATACAGGGTGATTCCAGCAAAATCTCACCCATAGTTACGGCACGGTATAGGTAGGTTGAAACGATACAAGAAAAAAAGAGGGGTGTACTATTTCCACCCGAAATTTTTTTTTTTAATACTTGAAAAAAATTCATATTTTTTTTTAATGCAAGAAATGTTTTTTTTAGCATTTTTTTTAATGCAAAAAATGTTCGAACAAAATTTGCAATTTTTTTTTGTGCAAAAAATATTCGAAAAAACTGCATTTATTTAATGCAACTAATTTTTGAACTAAATTTGCATTTTTTTTTTAATGCAAAACATATTCAGCTCGCTAAATAGTTTTTTTGATTGACCAATTCTTTTGATTTTAAATGATTTTTTTTGTTTAATCAGGCTTTTTTTGGTAAAAAAAAATCATATAAAAAATCATATTTAGCTTGCATTACAAATTTTTTTTTTAATGCAAAATATTTTCGACTTGCACTAAAAAATTTTTTTAGTGCAAAATGCATTGTTTTTTGCATTGAAATTTTTACAGGCCTGCTCTTTAGTTATTGTATCTATAGAATTAGTTTTTTACTTGCGATATATATATATAGGTAGGTATGCCTATGCATATTTAAATTTGCATCTAAAAAACAGATATAATCAATTTGATACAACATACGCATAAGTGTATATCCTATACGACCCTTCAACAGTTAATTTTATTTACTTAAAAAATCACAGAAAATTAAAAAAAAGTACTTAATTACATAAAAAATCTGCTGTTAACTGTTTTTCAATATTCTCACTTTTAAAACTGATTTTTATCAAAAACTGTCAATTTAAACAACTTGATTTAAAAATTAAAGTATATGTAGGCTTTAAAAATCATACCGCGTATCACTGTAAGTATTTCCATTGTCTTTTAATAGATTTATTGATACTTATTGTACATTATTTTAGTAAATTGCCCCTCCTGCCTAAACGGGTCAAAAATTTCCACCCAAGATGAGTTTTTTTTTTAATAAACACATTAATTTACTTACATTTACCGGTTATCAGGTTATTTTTTAACATGGTTGATCATTTTCAATAGAGTTCTTCATGTTATATCAACAGAAGCGTTTATTCAATTGACAAATCTACACCTTTTAATTTTTACACAATCTTAAGTTACTTACTTGTTAATCTAATAATATATGACAATTAAGATAAAAACGGCTAAGATTAAGGCACCAATTATAGCCAGTCACATTTTGAGACGCTAAGGCCCAGTTTCAAAGTAATAGGAACTTAAGTGGTAATGTCGAAAACTAAGGCCTAATTTTACATAATAAACTAACCTGAATGAGTTACACTTAGGTCTCCTATATATAAGCTATACTTAAGTGAATCTAACTCAGACAGCTAATACACGTCATGTTAAGTCAAAGAGCTATACCTATATAGGAAAAATTAAATTTATACAAGTGACACATGTAAGAATAAGGCAAATTAAAAAAAAAATAATATTGTGGTCATGTTAAATTATGTCCAATTTTATTTTTCACAACAATTGTATATTGAAATGACATGGCATCTTCTTAGATTAAATACCTTTAATTTTATTTTTAACTGGGCCTTCTTAATTTAACATTGAATATATTGCCATTGAGTTCATAAAATTGTATGAAATGTCTACCACTTTATTAATTTTTACCTGACGTTTTTCTCTGACAAGCCCAAAATTGAGCCTGCTATACAACCGAATAACGGTTTTTGGTCATTTTTGACGACAAATGACTTTTTTCAATGGCATTATACCTATACATTTGTTATGGTCAAAGATTTTACAAAAAAAAAACTTAAATAGGCAGTAGGTAACCCTTAATTAATCCCAAGAAATACTCCCACGCCTTGGTTATCTAAATTAAAAAAGTATTTTACACTTATACACAATACAAGTTCGCTAAAAAAATATCAATTTACAGAATTTCACTTTATAAATGAAACAATCAACTCTTTTAAAGTGCCATCAAAAAAAGAAGTTATTATTTTTCTGAATTCAATCTCAAACAATCATATCGATAGAAGAAGGACAAGCGTCCTTCATTCAGTGACTTTTTTACTCGTAATTCAAAGCTTTTATATGTATAATATATAAAAGAGAATCTTTGAAATGCAATCCTTTTTACAACTCAACAACCGTTATTATACTCCAAGGACACATCGTTACAAATATTGTTTTCTACTTTGGAAATATCCTTTCTGTGCAACCCTTTTGCTGCCGTGATTACGTTTAAAGATGACACGTGGCATGATATTGCTACCTGACACGACACGTATAATTAATTAAAAGGTAGCACGCTTTTATTTTTTTTATTTTTAATTTTGTTGTCCTCCATTGGCTCATTTTAACTTTGCATATCAAAATCAACACTTCATCATCGAAAAAAAAAATTAATTTCGGTGCGGGAAAAAAAGTTACACCTATATACATATTCCTTCAACTTCATGATTCTTTATAATTATGAAGCAGTGAGTGTTAGATCCTTTTGGTTCGAACCCAAAAATGTGATTGGGTATCAGATATCAGGGTTGTTGAGCATGAGTTTAACCGATTATCCCAAGGGTTCAACTGATTGCGGTTGAGATTTTTTGATTTGTGAAAGCTGAAACCAAAAATAATATACGGGAAGGGACCTTTTTTCCGTTCTTTTTTCTTTAGTTTCTCCCTAATTCCATCACACTATTATAGATTTGGTTTTTCGTCAAAGCTAAATTCACCATAACAACAATGAAATCACACCATTTACCATTTTCTTAAGACTCTTCTATACACATTGTTAACCTTCACATCAATTTACCGGGATCATAATAAAGGTGTTCTCTTCCATTTTATGCTCCAGTAATTTTTCATTGAGAAAAAGCACACATCAAGGGTTTTCAGTTTAATTTATTTGCACAAATTATAATAGCCTGTCGTCAACGTTTAAGGTGAAGAGACTTCCCATTTTTATTTATACATCTATATATAAGAAAAAAAAAAGAAGCACCACGACGACGACGAAGCGATTTTTGTTCGCCTCATTTAGCATCTAGTTGACTGACACTATAATAGAAATGACTTCCCCGTGCCGTTTATGCTAATATTTTCTTTTTAAATATAGAACACAGTCGGGATATGAGAATTTGAAACACTTTATATTAAATTTCTGAAGTTATACTTCTTTATGCGCTTTTTTCATAAGAACTGTCAGTGAGGTCATGATTCTGTCGCAACAGGCGATAATTGTTTTTATTGTTTGAATTTTTGGTTAAATGAAGGGTCATTCATTTTTCGGTTTCGAAAGTAAAGCTAAATAAAACACAGGCAACGATACAATTTTGATGAACATTTTATTTCATTATAAAGTTTGGACTTTGCCATTAAGTGTGAAAAACAATATCATTAAAATGGCCGCCTCGGGAAGATTCGCAGCATTCGATTCTTTTGAGGTAATTTTTAACCACATTTCGGGCGGTATCTCGGCCATAGCTTGAGTAATGTTGATTTTTAATGCGTCTAGAGTTAGGGGATTATTCGCGTAACAAGGTCTTCTGCAAAGCTCCACAGAAAAAATTTAAAGGTGTCAAATAACTTGATCTTAGTGGCCAACTGACGTCGTCGCCAAAACGTCAAATTACGCGGCCAGGAAACTTCTCACACAATAAAGCCATAATTGGTCGTGTTGTGTGGCTTGTTGCCCCGTCTTGTTGGAACCACATATCGTCCAAGCCATGATCTTCAATCGCCGGCCAAAAAATACGACATAAGAGGGTGTTCAGTTGCTGCGAACGCCGGGAAATCAATAAATTCGGATCATCAGCATCACTTGCACTTGCAGAAGCAATATTTTTGACTGAACGTGCATTACGATGATCCACAGGCCTTACAACATCAGTTAAACGCTTCCACTGTGTTTAAATTTCTTCACAATAATGCCGCTTGCTTGCGTAGTCGGTCGATTACGACGACCATGATGCGCGAAAAGTGGATTTGTTTGAATCACCACTTTTGTAGTAAGTTTTAATAATTTAAACGCATTGTTCGATAGTCAAGCGATCCATTATCGTAAATGGCAAACATTCAACTAATATTATGACACTTCAAATGACAACTGAATTTGACAGGTGTCAAAAATGTTGCTAAAATGTCTTCCAATTTTTTAGAAAATTGAAAATGGCAAAATTAAGTTTGATTTTAATTCGTTGTTTAAGTTGCATTAAAGATCTTATTTCGCTAAGAAACTATAGTTAAGTTGTTTTAGTTATTTTCAATTTATTCAAAAACTAGAAGACAAGTTTTTAGTGTTTGACTTAAAGTTAGAGAATTAATATTAAAAACAAAAACAGATAGCTGCTATTTAAATTTTCTTTGTCAAAATTTTGACTTTTGAAAATTAATTTTTCAAAAACTGTTCACTAAAACAACTTTATTCAAAAACAAAATAAAAGAAGACATTTCTGACTTTACAAAAAAGTATAGCATAGTATAATAATATTTTTTTCAGTTTTAAGGCTAAACCCCCACCCATACGATTTTGTTCTTGTTTCACGCTCTTGCTTTCTGTTACACCTTATATGCGAATCACCCTGTATGTATATTCGCTGACATACTTGCAATATCTCAATTTCGAATGAATTAATCAATTTGAGTGATGTTTTGGATTTCGAACCCTTAGAATGAAAGCGTTAGCGACCTAACTCAAAATTTCTATAACTTCTGATTTTTCAATAAACTGACCTTAAAAAGCGAAATGAACTCTAAAACCAGGTTGTAAGAAAAGATGCTGAATTTTTTAGTTAGGTCACTTTCATTCTAAGGGTGCAATTTCTTCAATGACATTTAAATCATTTTTAAGCTAACTTTTCAATTCATAACAAAAAACTAGCATTGAACGTACCCACTTTAAAATAGGTTTGCACAACCATTTCCAGTGGTTGAGTTAAACAATCAATGTGAAATGTTTATAAATAAGGTTTTGCAGTTTAAAAGTTGGACATACAGTAAAACCCGCTTAAGAGGAACTGCAAAATGTCACAGTCTTTCTTTCACTTAAGCGGGTTTTTCACTTAAACGAACCCCGCTTAAGTGAACAAAATTTGACTTAAGCGGAGTCCGGATGAGTGAAACAAAATTGCACTTAAGCGGATTTAAAAATTCCAAAAAGTGTTCTGACATATCAGAAATTCAAATGTCATTTTCGTAATGAAAATTTGGTGGAGGTGAAAAATAAAAAAGAAGTAAAAGCGTTCAGGAAATTTTTTGTTCTGTTCTATTAAATTTGTTTTCACTTAAGAGGGTTTTTCAATGACAATTAATGTTAAATTTAACTGAAAATATGTTTCAGGTATCCGGGTTTTTCACTTAAGTGAATTTCGCTTAAGCGGAGTGTTATAAACGTAATTGGTCGGCAAGTACTCGGGGATGATAAAAGTGTTTTAGATAAGCGGGTTTTTCTCTTAAGCAGGTTTCTCTAAAGCTGGTTTTACTGTACTTTGGAAAGGGTTTACAAATAAAATTGTAACTGTCGCGACCGTCCTTTAGAATATTATTAACAGACTTTTGATAAACAAAATAGTATACGTGCAGTAAATAAGATAAATTTAACTAAAAATTAAATATCGAATTTAAAAATATAATTTAAATTTAAAACGGTTAAAAATAAAGTCGATAATGAAAAAGCTAAAAATCAAAAATACCATTCAAAAGAATTCTTAAAAACCATAATTGAAAATTTGACGTCTGATTTATTTATTATTTTTACACAAACCACCTTCCCAACCCAACCTTACACACAAAAAGTTACTAAAAAATGCAATGTTTTATTGTTTTAAAAATTTTAAATTAGCTTAACTTAAATACAAAAATAAAGTGGATTAATTTCTGTCTTCCCCGACTGTGGGTATGTACTTGATAAACCTAACTCATTACCCAAACACATTTTCAAATTCTAAATTGAAATGGTAATAATAACGCGTGGTTCAAACTGATAACGTCTATTACATCGTGAAAACCATTTTTTTTTTTTTTTTTAATTTTGATAAGGCACGCTTGTTGGGCATGTCCAGACATTATTGTTATGCATAATAATATGTATATTTAAGGTCAATTAGTTATAAGCTTAAAAGGGCTTAGCAAATAAATTTAAAAAAAACAGACAAGTTAATTGAAAGGCAGGTATTATACATTAGGCATAGGCTCATTGTTTATAAACTAGATTCGAATACAAACATTTTTGGGGGTTGAAGTCCGCATCGGAAGTTTGAATAATAAATTAATGCACGAGGCAATAAATGGGTGTGTCCAAGGAGAGTGTCTTACTTTTGAAGATTGCAATAAGACTGTTGCTTATGAATAAGGTTCATAATTATTGGTATATTATGAGAAATTATTGGAGCGCATGAGTTGATCTGTTTGTTCATCTTGTTATCCTATTTAAAGTTAATATTTATTTTTCATAGTATAATAATTTGTTTGGTCTGCCATTGACCTGAAAGAAGGCCTTTTTTCTGAGTGTTTATAAGAGATAAAGGAAGATTCCATTTAAGAGGGTACTAGTAAACAAACTTTAATGGAAAGAAAGTATAGTTATTCTGATTAAATACATATTATATAGTTTATAACAAAGACCTAAACTAATGTTGACATACTGAAGGATAACTCTTAAGTAAAAAATTCTTTAAAAAATTGTATACAGTAGAATCTCGAAAAGATGAACAGATATAAAAGAGGGCCCGTTCATCTATTCAAATTATTCATCTTTTTGAGCATCAATATTGGGTTAAGGAAGAAGATACAGTTTTATAAATAAAAAAAGAGTGTGCGTACTTATGTACACGCGCTAGAAGTAAAACTTCTTTCACGACAACAGGGCAAGTATTTTTCAAGTCCTACCACTCAGAGCACCCGATTTGAAACTCAGAACCGTTGGAAAATCGTGACGCTGAATTTTGTAATTCGTGACGGGAATTTGTATGTCGGTTTGACATGTCACTCACAGCTCCATAGAAAAATTTTTTACCCCCATGCCGCAAAAGAAGTTTTACTTCAAAAACATTAAATATTATTTGCATAACAAGTCAAAATAAGCCCCAAAGTACTGTTCAAGAGGAACTGAAAGGCAAAGAAAAAGTAAAGTATTATGTTGGGAATAAAGTGTTCATCTTTTCGAGTACAAAATTTAAACCTTTCATCTTTTTGAACACTGAAAAGTGGAAATATTTCGTTCATCTTTCCGAGCTGTTCATCTTATAGAACCGTTCATCTTTCCGAGATTCTACTGTATTAAGATACATTCATATTCATATTTCTTTCTTTTTACTTGCGGATCTAATGAAATACAAAACATATTTAATTGAAAATCAAAACGAAAATAGATGATACCTGCGGTTGAGAAAATTTGGAACTCTCCAAAACATACTACATATTCAAATTTCCCGTTTAAAATGTATATGGGGCTTTGTTCTATTCTTTTAGCGCGTTTTAAAAACGTGATTCTATTAACGTCATATTTTTATTTGAATAATTTAAAAAAAAGTTTTATTTTTATATTTTAAAATCGTTATTTAGTTTATTCAGTTTTTATATTCAATATCAAGTCGTTAAATCTTTAAATTCCTTAAATAAAGCTCAGGCGTATTTACGTGAACCATAATATAATTCTGAACGCCTCAATTGGTATTTTCAATCAGACAAATTATTGCCAGCTGAAGTGGGTAATGGGTATATGCATTTATATGGCTGCTAAATTGTCTATATCGTTATCACTTTCATGTTTTATAGATTTTTTTTTGATTATCCTATTATTGGATGCGAGTATACAATTGTATACTATAGGTTTATTTTATACCTACACTGTGTAGACATTTACAGTTTTCATGGCTTTGATATTTAACATTTTGATTAGTAACCAATAAAAAATTGATTGTAATGTAATGGAATAATCAATTATTTTAATGAAGTAGGTACTTAAATGATCGTCTCACACTTAGAAATTCTTTAATGGAAAGTGGGGTTAATGGTTGAGACGGCTGCCAAAAGGAATGTTAGCATTTGATGGGCCAATTTGTGATTCCATATAAAGCTATAGGATACCTATATACTTCCTCTCTAATCAATAAATTATTTATAACATTTTATGAGGGTAAGGTAGTTTTATATACGAGACTTTTTGGACTCCTTGTAGATGGAATCTCCTTTCCTTAAAATTGGAGCAAATCTACTCCGATTGGAGTAAGGTTTTAACGCTGATTCCCAACATCTTCCACTTTCTTTAAAAATGTTTTCTTCAGGGCTACTGCCCCTCTTGCGAGGAAATGGCAAATTCTCCAAGAATATCTCTTTTCATGAAAAAGTGCCGTTTGGATTGGGGAGAAAACTGTAGGTACCCTCTTCTTCTGTCTAACAACACGAACACATAGTACAATGGTTAAGAGTTGTAAATCCCTGATTATCCATTTATATAAGCTGTCATGCCACCAAATTTATTTTAAACAGATATCTATACTCATGGGATACCGAGGATACGATCAACGCAAATAAATCGAAGACTATTTAATAATTCTGATGACGATATCACAAAATGCTTAATACATCCACGAATTGTTTCATCGTTTACTTCAAAAAATAGTCACACTTGGTGACTTGGTCTTGATGATCTGTTCGTGCAATGAGTTTCAAATTATATGAATTGCCAAGCGCGACGATTTGGAAGATAAGTGGTTTTCTTCGACGAAATAACTTTTTAAAAAGAAATTCTGAGTTTGTTATTTTATGACCAATTTATTCAAAGTACCACTCGCTTAACTAAAATTAAAGCCTAATTTAAATTAATTTTCACTTTATTAATTCCAGCAAAACTGCTTTATGTCTATATCGTACAAAATGTAATTTTTGAGAAACTCGGGTTAGGTAGGTATGACGTTGTGGCCCAAAACAAAATGATGGTGCCACATTTTCAATAATAACATGTCATTTTCGTGTCGGCGTTAGCCAATAACGCCCAAGGAAATATCACCCAAATCGATTTGGAAATATCACCCAGTTTTTTATGGCGCAGGATGGGTTGCAAGGGGTTATCTGGGTTTAGCTAAGCTCATTGGGGATTAGTTGTTGTTGCATTTAACATGTAAATTATTTAGCCCTGAATCGTTTTTTTCCCCCAATTTCTTCGGGCTTGGAAAAAAACACGAATAATAAAAGCGTGCCATAAAGAATTTTTTCGTGCCACGTGAAAGTTGGGTTGTCGAAAAAGCATGATCGTGCCACATCGGCAACGCTGGTAGGTAGTATAAATTTTAAATACATAATAAAATTATGCGATTGCGTAAAAAAAATTATAAGAATTAATGATTATAGGATTTTGGAATTAAAAATATAAATTCTTGGGACGCGATAATTTCCTAGCGGCGGTTTATTTTCGTCAACAACAAGTGAAACAAAAGTGCTAATATTAATATCTGTTTTTTTTTTTTTCAAAAATAGTATTAAGTGGAAGTGCAGAAATAATTAAAAATTATTTTGTCACACAAAAATCAGGTAGCTAGTACTTACTAAATTGTTTTTACATCGACAAATGAATAATACCAATTTTTCTGATTTTTGACACTCTTTCACTTATGCAACTCGAAGAACTTACTTGTTTTGATGAAAACAAGTTTTATTTCAAGTCTAACAAATAAATTGTTAATAATAGCTATATGGCTCTAAAACTTTCAAAAAAATAATGATTACTTAACTAAGAAACGTTATATAATTTTGATTATTTTTTAATATTTAAAAAAATGCATCTCCAAATTTTGAATAAAATACTTTTAACACAAACATCGCAAATCATTCTATGTAAAGGGTGGATTCATTTCGTGGTTTCAAGTTGGTAGCGCTGGCATTTGACACCTGTCAAACTCGTTTGTCATAATATTAGTTTAAGGTTTGCGATAATGGATCGCTTAGCAATCGAACAACGCGTTTAAATTATTAAAACTTACTACAAAAGTGGTGATTCAAACGCAGCCACTTTTCGTGCATTACGTGATGATTATGGTCGTAATAATCTACCGACTACGCAAGCGCCAAGCAGTCGGTAAAATTCTAAAGAAATTTGAAGAGAGTGGAAGCGTCACTGATGTCGTAAGGCTTGTCCATCATCGTAATGAACGCTCAGTCGAAAATATTGCTGCTGCAAGTGCAAGTGTTGCTGATGATCCGAATTTATCGATTTCCCGGCGTTCGCAACAATTGAACGTGTCGTACCGATTTTTTTGGCTGACGATTGAAGATCATGACTTAGACGATATGTGGTTCCAATAAGACGAGGCAACAAGCCACACAACATGACCAATGATGGCTTTATTGTGTGAGAAGTTTCCTGGTCGCGCATAATTTCGACCTCAATTGGCCACCAAGATCATGCGATTTGAAACTGTTAGATTTTGTTCTGTGGGGCTACACAAAAGACCTTATTTACGCGAATAATTTCCGAACTCTAGACGCATTAAATACCAACATTGCTCAAGATATAGCCGAGATACCGACCAAAATGTGCGAAAAAGTGGTTAAAAATTACCTCAAAAGAATCGCATGCTGCGATAATCTTCCCGAGGCGGCCATTTGAATAATATTGTTTTTCACACTTAATAGCAAAGTCCAAACTTTATGAATGAAGTAAAATTTTCATCAATCAATCATTTTCGAAGTCGAACAATGAATGACCCTACCATCATCCTTATTATTTGAGTATATGAGTGACATAAAGTATTTTACTTACTTTGCCAACACTGCCTGCTACAAGATCATCGTTATTTTCTCATCGTTTAAATTTTTGCACGAATCATTACTATAGTATTGTAGTTCACGATGCTGCTGCAAAATTAATTGCCTATACGTAGCTTAAGAAATCATGTATAGAGATACTTTATTGTTTTTTAGTTCGTGATACAATGATTGAGGAAATAATATCCTCATTAATAACAAAATAACAACCTTAACAAAAAATATTATACAACTAAATAATAATAATGAGTATAAATAACAGATTTTTTGACACTTTTCAATGACATCTTTGCAATTAATTGTATACAAAACATTTATGTACATTATGTAGGTACATACTCATATATATATATATATACATATCTATATTATACTTCTGTCTATACAATTTCAACCGATAATCAAAAGAACAAAAAAATCAACACGAGTACTATATTTTAATTTTCATGTCACTCAATCTTGTTATTTAAACTCAGAACCTTTGTTATTATTTTTAACGTAGGTAGGTACATAATATAGTATAAGTGATGATATTTACTTTTAAAAATCTTTGATTGAGAAAAAATTAAAAAAAAAAACAAACAATGACAAAAGGTATACAACACAATTCCAGACATCAGACAAAAATAAAGCCTCGTTCTTAAAATATTGACATAAATATTTTAAAATAGATTGGAAATTCAGAACACATGCGCCTTGAAATATATAAATATATTTTTTTTTTAATTAACAGTACTTAATATTGTATGCAATCAACAATATTGTGTAAACCAAAAACTTAGATTTCTGAAAATGGTTTTATATGATCAGTTATGTACTTATTAGAATTAATTTTGCGACCAATAAGATTTGCATTATAATCAATAACCTGAAATTAAGGTTAAGATAAACTAAAGTTAAATCTACCACATTGAAATACGTCATTAATGATAGTTAATAGGGCCTTGCAACTGTGATCTATATTCAATTTCGATTTGTAAACTGTGACGGCACCTTAATTTATTACTCTGACACTTAAATGTCAAAATGCTTGTCAATGTATATAATGCACAGCAATACTCGATTGAGTGGAAAAACTCGATCATCTGAAACACTTTTTTCATCCCCAAGTATTTGTCGAGCAATTATTTATAAAGCACTCCGCTTAAGCGAAATTTGCTTAGGTAAGTGAAAAACCCAGATATAGGTACCTGAAACATATTTTCAGTTTTCTTTTAGGTAAAAAAAAAATTGAGTCTAACAAAACAAAACAAAATTGCTGAACGCTTTCACTTCATTTTTATATTTGACATCTACCGAATTTTCATCACGAGAATGACATTTGATTTTTTGATATGTCACAAGTCACAACCGTTTGCTCTAAAGATAAATTAAATTTTGTCTAGCTTTATGGTATTTTTGAATTCGCTTAAGTGATTTTTTTTTGGTTAAGCGGGTCTCGTTTAAGTGAACAACCGGCTTAATTGAAAGGACATTTTGCCGTTTCTTTTAAGCGGGCTTTACTACAGGTATATGCATTTTAGTCAACGTTTACAAATTACTATTTTACTATCATAACGAGCCAAAACAGTCGATTCCTCGCCTTTCTTAGGACTTGGAACTTTCTCAAGCAAAATGCTGACGAATTATTTTTGCCATGGATGTATTATATAGGTATGGACTGTTAGTTGCCAATCTCAAGTTGGTTCCATCCCACTAGCCCTCTTCACTGCAACTAGCGGGAAAAAAATGAAACCTCAATTTTGACATTTTGTACAGAAGGAACAAAAAATGGCCGCGTTCGAATGATATGCCGATATAGGTTATCTATAAGATCGTTTTGCATCGGATATGTTTTCGAACGACCAAAACCGGATTGGACTAAATCCCATGTGTTTTTGCCACAGAAAGTGAGAGACTAGACAGCTGAAAATCAGTTGCCAGGTTTTTCAGATGTCAGCTGTTTTTTTTTACAAAAATCCGAAAAATTTTAGGATACTTTTCAGTATCTTTATTCATCAGCTGTTTTTTCCAATAGGATTACAACAACACCAACCAATCCGGATTGCTTTTAAATTTATCTCGAACGCGACCAATGGCACTTCTGTTTGTTCATTTACTTGATAAGCATATAGTTGAAATTACCAAGTTATTGAAAAGTGAAATATTTAAAGTAAAAGACATTCAGCCCTATCACAAATTCCATCGTAATCTAAAATTTGCTACGAATCACGAAAAATGTGTTGCAGATTCCATTCGTAGTGGAAAATCTATTAAGAATTTCGAAATTCGTGAAATTTGGTATCACAAATTCCGAATGAAACGGAAATATGAAGACTTTTTTTACGACAACTGATTCTTGTCGTAGCCATGTGGTAAACGATTGCGTTTCATTAAAAAAATAGTTTTTTTTACAAATTCTAAAATTTGCAATGGTTGCAAACTCTAATTAATCAATTTTTATTTTGTTAAAAATTCTTAAACTCTTAAAATAATTGAATACCACGCCATTAAGAAACAATTTACAAAGTGGTATAAACAAAACTATGTTCCAAAAAACGAGGAATTAAAAGAAAACATCACTTTTAAAACAAGCCGGGCTGAAATTAGTTCCTCAGTACATTTGAAACCACTTTTTTTATAACTTTCATTTATTTTTCTTGGGAAAATGCTTAAACATTGAATAAATAAACAAATATCAACAACACAACTTTTTTCACGATCTCAATCATTTGACAGCTGTAATAGTGCTCAGGGATTTTGGGATTTGTTTTTACGATATTTATTAAAACAAAGAGTCTATCCGTACTTAACACAAATATTCAGCTTTTTTGTGTAAAATAAAAAGTGAAAAAAGATGGGACTTTTTAAAAAGTTTAAAGGATTTTTTCTTTTAAAAGCTCCAAGTATTGCTGTGACATAGGACAGCTGATTTCGAAATTCAAAATTAATTCTTTTAATGAGGCATTGCTTTTTTCGATTCCATTCGGATTTTGTGAATCCTTTTTTTCGTGGTTCGTAGTGGAATAATCCATTCGGGGATTTTCCACGATGGATTCTGTGATAGGCCTGATTTAAACATTTTAATAAAATCTATTAAAATCCATCTCTGAGAGCAGGTGGTCCTAGTTCTTTGGTTTTAAGTTGCTTCATCTTTCTAAAAACAAATATCATTGCGGATGATTTAAACAAAATGCAAATGCAATTTTACATTTTTTTTTGGATTCCATGTTGAAATTTTATTTTTTGGACAATAATTGCTGATGAATTATATTATTTTTTGTGAATTGTTTCATTTTGAATAACCAACCACCTACCCAACATTGAAAAAAAAAAAAAATATAAGGGCAAAATACCATAGACGTCGCATATTTCTATGGAGGAAATTTAAAAATGCCAGTTATGGTTTATCGGCAAATACGACTTTTTGAATTTTCAAAAACAGATGTCGCGAGCTTCTATGTCAAAATGTTTAAAATTCAATTTTTTTCCTGAAGTGACGTGGGAGGAGCAAGCATCGCGATTCCTTATTTTGGCGACATTTTTTTGACAATATCGTATGAAACTGACATTACACTACTGACATTAATCCACTGATTTCGTTTACTTTGAAACTTTGTGTATTCGCGCGAATTTCCAACATTTTTTTTATATGAATTTTAGCAGATTTTCGTGTAAAAATACACAATACAAATACAGTAAAAGAACACACCAATTCATACATTCCCGATTTTTTAAAGTAGCGAAAAATTCACAATATCTGTCTCCCATTAAACCTATAACGTTAAAAACCTAAATCTTGAAGATTGAACTATAAGAACTCAAATTCTAAAGATCTATAGCGGATTAACGCGTATAGATATTCTATGACTGTTCTATTTTTATAATTTTACTTTAATTTAAAGACGTTAACATATAAACTCATCCCCCCATTTAAACTCATGTTCGAAATATTGCCGATTTTAACCTCCAGTTTTTTTTATACGTCACTCGTCAGCCTTTATAAGATCAGACTGTTTAAATATAAGTCATTGGCTTCTAAGCCCCAAGTGCTTTCTTTAAAATTTGTCAAAATTTAATTATTAATTTTGAGTCGTTATTTAAGCAAGCAAAATCAGTGTTAATATTTGTATACCAAAATAATTATTATGACTTTGTTATTATTTCTCCCAAAAAAAAAATGTCATTTTAGGCTTCATCCAGTTATATAGCTTTCTTTGGAAAAAGATCGTTTAAAATTTTAATTGTTTATATTGATTGTTTGAGACGTTTAGAATTCAAAATCTGTGTTTATTTATAGATAATATGCTAAAATAAAGTTTATGACTTTCTTGACAAAAATAAAATTATTAATTTTGGCACAACCTTCCATATAAAATAATTTTTATTTCTTCAATATAATTGAACATATCTTAACAGAATGTCTTTTATTTTTGTTTAATTCTTTTGATTTAAAATTTAATTCAATAATCCAGTCATTGCCCAATCAATGGTTTGATAGCACAGTCGGAATAAACATTTGACTTGGCAAATTTTTTTTTTCAAAAAGTATTTACTTAAATAATTTGATTTAAAAACAGAATTGAAGAATGGATTTCTGGCTTTAAAAAACGATACAATATGACAAGTGTGACATTGTTTTATATTTTATATTAAGTAATTTTTTTTTTTGGAAATTTCAAGACGGCGGCTTAAGACCTAGCCCGATTTTCCAGAAAAACTACACACATGCTCCTAAAAAACCCCTCTAACGAAATGTGAAAGAATATAGTGTACAATTAAATTTCACCAAACACTTTTCACTTTGCAACTTTGAACTTTCGTTTCCCAAACACAAATTTTCCAAAAGGAATTTATAGTTTTTATTTTAGCAAAATACGTTTCACCAAACGCAAATTTGCAAAGTGAAATGTTCTTTTCTGCAAAGTGAAAAATTTTGTTAGTTTGCAAAGTAGGTACATATATTTGCTATAAGTATTAAGAATTTTGAAAAGCTTTACAGTAATATGCAAAGAGAAATTTTCATTTGCAAATAAGAGAACAGAATTTTTATCTCAATTTCAAAAATGTCTATTTTTCAGAGGTTTTTTAATCCATCGACATCGCATAGCCATCGTTCAATAGAATTTGGTAGTTTATAGCTAGATAGGCAACAAACTATATCTTGGCGTATATTGAATATTTCGATTCAAATGTCATCCAAAAGCAAATGCCTTTTTCCGGAGAATAGAATCTAATCATAAAATTTCGATTTTTTTCAAGATTTTGTAATCTATTTATCAACATCGTATAGGCTGTATTCTTCAACGTGGGTACGGGTTGCGTAACAGTTTTATGAGGGACAATTTATCATACCTCTCCAAAGCAAAGTATTAAGATACTATTCAATATTATATTATATCGATTTTGAAGAAAAAAAACAGTGCCGTAAATATTTTTGAAAATTTCGCAAATTTGCAAATGTTTGGATGAAATTTTATACAAAATTAAGTTTTTCTAAAATCTTAAAGTTGTGCTGTTTTGTGCTCAAAAAATCGCATATTTGCATTTTTTAGTACCGAACGCAAATGATGCGAAGGAACTTAGCGTGAAATCATCGCTATAATACAAAACTATAGTCTAAGTGACATTTATAAAATTTTTTAAGAGAGCGTTTTAAAACTTAAGAAACGTAAAACTCCGGAAAGTGTTAATGAAATGCATTGGCATAAAAAACGTGTGTATTATTTTTTAAAAAGAATCATCATAACAAATTTTATCATATAAATTTATTCTGGTGATTTTCGGACATAGGAACATTTCGCATATATTTGCAAATTTTAGGGATGAATTTTAAATTCGGAAATTTACAATTTTTTTACAAAATTAGTATTTTTTAAAAAGTTATACAAGTGCTGTTTTAAGCTCAGTTTGTGCTTGTTTGTATTTTTTTTTTTTTGAAAATTCAAAATGGTGGTGCTAACTTTACGCACATAAATAGTGAAGCACAAAGCCCACGCAAGTTTTTTTTTCTTTAAGTTTTCTATGTGTAGTTGGATCCGCTGATTATTAAAACTCATAATTCGAGCTTGTTGACTTCAAAGTAAATTACATACAAGTTTTTGGGGCGCAATCTACTACTTCAGGCAGGGGAATAAATTTAATTTAACAACTTATTAATCTTGTTTTGCAAAATTTATATGGTGATTTTCATTTTCTCAATGCTCAAACCAAAAAATGTAATCACGATAAAAATATTGAGCCCGCACGATCGCAATTTAAGAAAAAACCTATTTGCTGATTTAAGAACAAAACTATATACAGGGCCTAATTCCGTAAAACGAAAACGATCGAACGATATCGTTTTGGCAATAGCTGTCCCTATCTTTCTCTTTAGATGTGATAGAGATGTGTATAGTCAAAACGATATCGTTGGATCTTTTTTGTTTTCCGGAATTAGGCCCCAGTAAATTACAAGTTTTTTAGGTGCAATTTATTACTTCAGGGGAATAATTTAAAAAAGAGTTTCGTAAATTACAACCTAAAATTTCGCAATTTGTGATTTTTTTGGATTTAATCAAATTCCTTAGAAATATAAAATTCACAGTATATTCATGTTGTGAGTTTTATAAGTGTCGGTAAACATCGACGTATTTCCGTCTTAGAAACGTAAGACAGCATCTAACTGATGAGCCAAATTGTCGTACCTGGGCGAAATGCAATCTTTGGAGTTGAGGTCACTCGAACTTATAAATTGACGTATGTATTTTGGAATTTCACTAGCTCATCAGACTTTGTAGCTAAGTCAGAAATTATTTTCACTTAATTTGAAGTTTTTCATTTGCAGCAAATCGATAGGTTTAAGTTGTAAATCACTAACGAAGATTGTTATCTTTACGAAAAATTTTTCCTTAATCTCGACAGGAAAATGAAAAGTAGATTAATCTTTAAAAGCTGCAAATTGCCGAATAACCTGTTTCAAATTACGATTCAAAATTTGCAATTTAAAGCTAAATAAGTATCAAAACTATATGATTGTCTTTCGCAAACTTTTATAGGTGCTCTGCACAGTTTGAGAAAACAGGGGTTGGAATTAACCTCTTGTGTTTCTAGGTACATATTTAAAAAAAAATGAATCATAATCTACAACAAAACAATGTTAATCAACAAAATCCTTTGAAATTTGCAATCAAGAAAAACATGGAATTTAACAAATTGATATCAAATTGCAATTCGCTGATGGCAGTATTTTTATCCTTCGATCGAATTATTGATACTCAAAAGTGTTGAAATATGATTTTTGAGTGTCAATATCTTCAATTCGCACATTTTTTAAAACTAGTACGTCCAGCCCCCGAAACTCGAGTGCTAAAAACATTATCGTCTAATTGAAAAACAACTTCTAGAAAATATATTGTAATTCACATGAAATTCTAGAAAACTTTATTTTTCGATGCATACGATTTTTGGAGGTAGATACTCCAAAATTAAGTAAAAAATCGCAAGAATAATATCATCGTTTAAAAGCAGTCTTGAGCGTGGAGGAAAACTGAGCTAATTATTATTATATGAGCTACTTTTTATTATTTCCTGCAGCACTGAACGCCGCGATGCCAGGTTGGGTTTAGCCGATCCCAGAACCACTGGTCCCAAGACCATCCCGGAAGTAGTCAATAAAGACCAATTAAATTTATATCGAAAATAATACTCGTCGAATGTATTGATTCATGTATTTAATATATTCGTTAAGATGGTTAGTGAATAAAAAGTTATTGTTCCACGCCTCAGCTTAAACATCCCTCACACCATTGAATTATTCAATGCTCACACTACATCTACAAATTGAAAGCATTCTTCCTTTTTTTGCTCACATTTTATTTAAATTTAAAAAACAACACCCAATGAGCGAGAGACACAATAGATTGCAGAATATTTCCATGCAAAACCAATATACCTACAACTATACATAAGTTATGCTTCCTTGCATTAAATCGACCAATGGCCGAAAATCCAACACAACAGAAAAAAATTCTCAGAAATAAAATTCTTCCCACAAAAATCCCTCACTCGAATTCACTAACCATCTTAACGAATATATTAAATGCACGAACCATTGCATTTAACGAAAATATAATAAGTTTGTGAACAAATACTCGGTCTCGCTCTGGCTCTTGCTATGGTTCTCGCTCTCCTCGCACTTATAATGCAATTTTACTTTATTGTTTTTTAGTCTTTGTGGTAAAATTATTGTATAAATGTTTGCTTTGTGCACTTCTATGCAAAAAAACCTTTCCATCGACATATAATTTATATACTTTCGGCTTTTGTAGACCGCGTAAATGGTACCCCAAAATTCGTGTTTGTCGTTTTATTATATTGGTTGCAAAAAAAAGTCTTAATTTACTAATTTCCAAGCCAAAGTATAATAAAAAGGGATTCATTTTTCGTGATTTATAGCTTATTTTTCTTTATCTGATCTAAGAATTCTTTCCGTTGATTTGTGTTCGTATGTGGTCAAGTCGTGCGATCTTGATATTTTAACATATCCACGCGTTGGCGACAAAGGATTAAAAACGCGTTGACACAGATAACACGTCAAAGCATTTTGGGAAAATATTGAACGACTGGTGTCACTCGTGTGATCGTCAACGTTTCATGCATTGACACAATCAACACGTTGACACAGTCAACATCGACAGTATATTTATGCGATTTTTGGTGGCATTCAGAAGTCAACTCATCAACGTTGACCGCCTAATCATAGCTAAATAAATTGATACAATTTAAGTTTTACTTTCCAACTTTGCAAAATACGAATACAAATGCAAAGTTTTATTTTAAATTGATAAAAAAATTTTACTTTTCACTTTTCAAAAAATAGTCTGAAAAATTGAAAAGTCTTTTCAATTTGCAAATTTTGTGAAACACTGCACTTTTATTTTGCAGGAAATTATTTTTTTCCAAAGTCGCAAAGTGAAAAGTGTTTGGTGAAATAGGTCCCAGGTCAGGCCATTTTTTTTTGTAAATAGCGATTGGGCTATAATGGTATCAGAGTTAGTTCACTATGGAAATTTCTTATATTTCTATGATATTTTCTAAAACAAAATACTTTTCGTACAGTTATTTAATCAAGCCTAATTATGGTCAAACGTCATATTATTTAAAATCATCAAAAAATATGTACATTCATCAATTTATTTTACTAACTAATTTACTTAAATTTTATTGATAGAAAAAAAAAATGTATGTAACCCTTATGTAGTCTTTGTTTTTTTGTATATAGTACAATTCATAAATGAATGCTTCGACCCCAACAAAACTTTAAATGGAAGTTTATTGGTAAAACATGAAATTATATGGAAGAAATTTGCTTTGAAGTCAAAAGCAATTTATGAAAACTATATTCTATTTCCAATTTGATTTAATGGGTGTCACAAGCAAAAGGGGCCTGGAGGAAAAAATATCAAAATAAATTGGTTTTAATGGAATCATTTTATGTAGCGCAATTATTATTTTCTAGAAATATCATCTCATCAGTTTGTCAAGTGGAAAGAAATTCTTTGATTGTAAAGCATTAACATCAAAATACAGTGAACAAATTGGGTATATATAAGGAAAAGATGAGGAATTTCTAATTAAAAAAAAGTAAAGTAGACAGTTGATTACCTAAGCAATGCCACATTATAAAAAAAAAAAAAAACAAATTCGAAGTTCTTATCAAATATATAATATGTATGATACCAAGGTGGTAGTTGGTCACGCAATTATGTCTCTCGCGAGCATTGTGACAATATCCCCGATTTATTTTTTGAAAAATACCAAACAAAGCTCAAAATTAACTGATTTTTTGCAAAGATAACATACCTACACTTAAATTATCAAATACATTATCAGAAAAAAAATTATAAAGGTGAATATTTTTATTAGTTTATATGAAGAATAACACTTGGAGATTTAATTCTTAAACCTCAGAGTTCGAACAAAAAACCAAAAAACAAAAAAAAGTTATAACTCGTTAGTACGATTTTCTCAGTTTTTATTGATAGTAGATTTTCTGATCTTTTGTCTACAATTATTTTTGATAACTCATCGCCCGAGAATTGTTTTGTCGTATACGCCATTTGAGCAACGAAGCAGCCAATTTTTTACGACAAAACAATATTAAAAAAAAAGATCGCGAAAATACATGGATATTTTGTTTACGACAAAACAAAACTAAGGGATGAGTTATTTTGTGGATATACAACAAAATGCATACTGATTTTCTCAGTAACGGTAAATGATAGGTCAAATCTGATTTCAGAAATGGAAAGAGGACCCCGAAAACATAGAACTGCATACCCACTTTAAAAAAGTGCATTTTGGCGTCTCTTTTTGTTTTTAACAAAATTTCCCTTTTTGTAGATATTTTGCATTATTTTGGTTAATTTTAGTGAACTGATAAAAAAAATTAAAAATTTATGAAAAAATGATTCCAGATAATTGTATTTTTTTTCAGAAGGACTGTAGCTTAATTTCTCAAATTCAAGGTTTTTATCAGAATTTAACAATAAAAATATCAAGATTCCGAAAAATTGGTACTGTACACCCAATGTAACTTAAGCTAGATCGTAAATGAGTGGACCAATTTTCATCAAATTGGCTGCAGAGCATATTTATTTTAAGAAACGTTAGCTCCCATACAACGAATTTCGTTTTTTTTTTCCATCTCGTGCAGCCTAGCATTCTACGGGGAGTCCCATAATCATTGATCCAAACTGAAACTGTTGATAGGGCTTAAGATATGAGGTCTCAGAATTTAGTAACTCGTCCATACCGAATCATAAAGGTTTTTGATTAACGGCTGTTTTTCGAAATTTCAAAAATCCCTACGTTGAACTAGGTTTTTGGTCACCCTGTACATGATTTTTTTTTTTTTTTGTGACACTTAAAGATAAAAGTTTAAGACCAAGTTTTTGCACAAAAATATTTTTGATTTTCTTTACAATTTTGTCAGAAATAAATAGATAATATGAAATTTTAATCAAACATTATTTTTTAAGTGGATGAATAAAATAAATATAAAATTTTAATTAAGAATTTTTAGCAGAGACAACTCTTAACCAATTCAACAACAACTTAGGCCCAGTTCACAATTCGCCCGAAGATGGACAAAAGTCCAAAACGCCTCGCAATACAAAATAAGTAAAAGTTGTGAAAATAAATTTATTAATTTAATAAATAAAAACAAAAATTCTTAATTAAAATTTTATATTTATTTTATTTATCCACTTCAACATCACAACTTGGAGACCAAAACATCCTTCAATGAAATTATTTTTTACTTCAATCTTAATACGATCATCCCAAAAAAACAAAGTTGTAGGTACCTACTATTCAACACTGGGATGGAATCGGCTAAGGTGATTCCAATCAATTCAATTCAATTGAATACTTCCCAATGATATTTTCCAAAAACATGATTGCCATAGTGAATTTTTCAAATGTTAACAATATATTGAAATAATTGTAGAAGGAAAATGAAACTTGTCAAAAACATGGTTGCAATAGTGAATTTTTCAGATGTTTGCAATACATGTATATTGAAATTATAGAAGGAAAATGACGTGTTTGCGATATAATTTTTATATTTTTTCTTCATCTCCTGGATTACAGTAAATTTTTTTGGCCACAGGAATGTTTTTTTTTTTTATGAATTGTTAAACAAAAAAATAACGCAGAAAATTTTTTACAATTTTTGGAAGCTATGGTGGTAACTCTAGTCGTACTGCGGCAGAATACTCAAATTTGTTGCTCTTTACCTATCAAATGTTATACAATAAAACCCGCTTATCTGAAACACTTTTTTCATCTCCGAATATTTGTCGATCAATTATCTTTATAACACTCCGCTTAAGCGAAACTCGCTTAAGTGGGTTTTTCACTGAGTACCTGAAACATATTTTCAGTTAAATTTAATATTTTTCATTGAAAAAAACTCTCTCAAGTGAAAAAAAAAAAAGTGTGAGTGCCGGGACTCACGGTTAAGATGTGTAAACATACGTAACGTAACGTTGAATCACGATCACAAGATACGTTACGTTTTTTTTCACCCTATCGCCAGTATAGATGCTTACACATCAAAAACTAAAAGAAGAGAACAAAACATTTGCTGAACACTTTTACTTCTTTTTATTTTTCACCTCCACCAAATTTTCATCACGAAAATTGACATTTGAATTTCTGATATGTCAGAACCCTTTTTAGAATTTTTAAATCCGCTATAAGTGTACCTAATTTTTTTTTCACTTATCCGGACTCCGCTTAAGTGAAATTTGTTTTCACTTAAGCGGGGTTCGTTTAAGTGAAAAACCCGCTTAAATGAAAGAAAGGATGTGACATTTTGCAGTTTCTCTTAAGCGGGTTTTACTGTATTATATTACACAGACTAAATTGGTTGACTGATGAGTCTCACATATCGCAAATCACCATACAAAATTCCACCCCTGGTTTTTACTCTTGAAAATTATCTGTTTCTGAAGTTTCTTAACAAAAAAACATAAAACTTACCAAAGTTAGCTTTAAATCGAAATCGAATAACAATTTGAATTCAATCGCAGACAGGGTTCGAAAATAAATAAAAATATATTTGTATATCCTTTGCAGATTTTTGTTGTTTTTTTATTTGTTGAATAAGATTTAACTTTTTTTTCAGATGAAACATCAAGAACATGTTGCAAATTATAAGGTAAGTTGTGTTAATAATAATGCATTTTTTAATTGATTCTTTCATAATTATAATAAAAAAAACATTACTTGAAAATGTATTATGTAGTTCTGTCACGAGCGTTCTATGACCGGTTTGCAAAATACTATAAGTTATAGCTCTATTAGCTTCAGAGATAAAAAAAAGTACTATAGTCTATAAGTGGTTTATTGAACATATAAGAGTTTTACATAATTTGCAAACCAAAACTATACGCAAATCCAAATATATTTCTTTATGAATGGATGAAAGTATTCAAAAAGACAGAATCCGCATGTGGACCATAGCCTAAGACAGCAGACCTTTTTCAGCCAGTTTGGTCCCTCTGCACTACCCATCTTCAGTAATTCATGAAACAAATTGTAGCAAACGTAGTTCCAAATGTTAAATGATCTGTCAACTGTCACTTTGAAGTTTGAATTTCTAGTGAATTTCGAAATGTTCACCATTTTATTGAAATTTTATTATTTCTCTGAATTTACTACGTAAGTAGCCAACGTAAAAAATTGTAGTATATAAGGCGTGTAGTTTAAGGTTCCCAACACCAACGCGAATCTGTCGTGGCGAAAACGAAAACAATAATAACAACGTGTTGTTTTAATTGTCGCTAACGAAAGATTCGTGAGTTTGGTGTGGGGAAAGTCTTATTCAATTAACTACGCATAGTTAATGATGTAGAAAATGCAGTGTAGTTAATTTGGCCAACCCTGGGTGTTACCATAGTCCATGTTGTATGTTCACCTATATACTTACGGTGACCATCCGTCCTCTTTTTTAGAGGACAGTCCTCTTTTTCGGAATCGTGTCCTTTTTTTTGTTTTTCTTAAAGAGGACAGTATTTTGTCCTCTTTTTCCTAAATTGTCCAATGTCCTTTTTTTCTTTAAAACCTTTTTTCTATAATCTACACAGTAAAGTTCTTTTTTTAGTACTAAATTACTTTAATAAAAAATGTATAGACAGCACTGGTTTGAATAATTCAGTTCTGTCATCTGGTTTTTGCTATTATGAATGAATCGTAAACTGTCATCCAAGTCAATTTGATAAATTTGTATGACTTTCTTTTCGCCTTTTGTTTGTTTCTTGGAACTCATAATCGATTGGTATGAAATTTGGAATTTAGAAAAAATATAAGAATCAAAGATGATGAATTATTTGACGAGGTTTCTTGCTTCAAGCGATATGCAAGTAAGAAGCAGATTGAAAAATGGAAAACGGACAATTTGTCACCAAATGAGAAATGGGTTGAAATTTTCAAACACTTTGATGAAGAAAATGTGATGTACGAAAATATACTAAGACTCGTAGAGTTTTCGCTGTCTCTTCCAGCTTCAAATTCCCCTAGGGAAAGAGTGTTTTCAATTTCTAATAACATTTGGAAATCTGAGAAGTCGCAATTAATATAGTTGATACACTGGAGGCAATGTTGATAACAAAGTGCAATTATATGACTATGACTGGAGATTTTAAGACTTTTTTTAAGAAGTCGGGATGACATCTTAAAAAAAATACACTGCGAAAAAAAATACAAAAACTGTTCTTTAAAGTTAAAATTTTAAAGTAAGTATCTACTTAAGTATTTATTATTTTGTTTTGTTTTGTTTTTTTTTTTTAAACTGAAGTTTATGTATGTAATCTGAAGCACAAATATTTTGAATAAATATCGTTTGTTTCTAAACTTATTGTAAGTTAATTAAAGATTGTCCTCTTTTTTGCATCTGAAAAAATGTCCACGTATATATACTCCACCTTTATATATTATATGCAGACGGAACCAAAAATTAACTGGGGAATTTTCCTCTCAAAACAGCCTAAAACATTCTCATCTGTCTTTGACAAGGTCCTTCTATCCGACCCATATATAACAAACACGACCAAATGATTAATTTATTTACTTATATATAAAGACGATAGTTCGCTTTTACAACCATTTAAAATTTTCAATTTTGGAATCATTGCACAGCTTATACTGTTATATATACATATATAATAAAATTTTTTTTTAAATCTCTCATTAATGTTGGTGCACACTAAGAAAGGATTTTTTAAAATTACAATTATAAATAGGGTAAACAGGGGTAAATATGTAGTAAAGTCTAATTTCTATTTTCTAAACGGTTATAATTAGAATATTGAAATTTTTTTTATTTGATAGATTTTTTTTAAATAATATGATCATGGGAAGAAAAAAAAATTCTCAAAAATACCGTTAAAAAGATAAAAATTGATTTATGTTCATTTTTTAAAAATAGATGATTAATAAAAAAATTCTAGAAAATCAAAAAATTGCTGGATTTTTATAATTTTTACAGTTTTGAAAAGAAAATAAAAAAAAAAATTATGCGTGTAATACAAAATTTTGAATATCATTGTATTTTTGACGTAGGGAATTTTTGAAAAATCCGAATTTTTTTAAGAGTTTTTTTAACACTTTTTTAATTTTATCTTTTTAATGGATTGTATGAAAATTCTGAAATTTTAATATAATATAGTGTTCAGGGAGTTTTAATGATTTTTAAAAAAATTAGATTTTTTTGAGTACCGTTAGATGAAGATATTTAAGTTTTAATGATTTTCAAAAACGGTTTTTAACGGTACTTCCTTAATATCTTTTAAACAAATCTACATAGAAGTTTGAAATTTTTACCAAATGATAGCACTATTTAATATGATAGTGAAAAAATTTAATTTGATATTTTTTTTGTACCGTTATAAAGAGTTAACGGTAATTATAATATACCCATGTATATCCCTTAATAACTTGCTTACACATGCACGGATTAATTTGATTTTTCTTTAATCCACATGTCAATAAAATTACCATCATTTTGATACCTCATTTATAATTGTACCACCCACACAACCCTCACAATTGAATTTTAATTAATTAATCAAAAAATCAAAAATTTAATCAAAATTGCCTGATTTTGTTCATTGCCAACCACCATCGACCAGTGGAAGAATTCCCGTTATTTTATCAAAATCACAAAAATCAAATGATATTGTTGGATTAAAAAATTCATAACTTCTGTTCTAATTGTTCGATTTTAAAGATTAAGATCTTAAAATAATCACAAAATGTTAAGCTTTAATTCTGTATAAAAATAATTGCGGAGGGGGGAAGCGTTCTATACGAAAAGGGAAGGTAAAGAGGTTATCAATTCAATTTTCTGTATTCAAAATGCAAAAGTTGATGAAAATTTTACGAATTTCAAAAACTTATGTTCTACAAAGTTGTAGCCCCAACCCTTATCTATAAAAAAGTCAGTAGTGTTATAACGGTGAATTCAACAGGAGCGGCGGTAGGGATATTTAATTGATTTTCTATGACAAAAATCGATTTTAATCAAAAAAATCATCTGACATGACATCATTAATTAATTTATTACTCCTAAAGTTTTTAACGGATTTTCAAGATTAATATCTTAAAATACTGTCATTAAGACACGCATTAAATGTATGTAAAAAAATTATCAAATTTCTATGATAATTATGAAAAAAATGTAAAATAAAATTGAATTCATGATTTTTTTCACCAACATTGATTGATTAAAAAAATCAAAATAATATGTTATATTCAAAATAGATAAAAAAAATTAATTACATATTATTTATTAATATATTTTCTAAATATTTGTTGGACATTTTAAAGTTTTAAGTCCAACAAAAAAATTGATATTAAATAAATTATGAATTTAATTTATTTATAACTTGCTTTTTTTGACATGGTGTTTGCTTTATTAAAATACTTATTACTTTTTACCAAAATAACGGATTTTAGTCAAATAACTTTTAATCGCTTGCAAATAAGTAAGCGCTTATTTTGATATATAAAACATGTATATCTATTATCTTTTTCATACATTAAACCGTTCTGAAAAAAAAAAAAATCATAAAAAAATCTTAAGTAATTTTATTGACAAAATAACTGAAAAAGCTTAGAGAATGTCTTATAACTTCAGTAATTTTATCCTGATATTGAAAAATGATATAAAATAAGATAGTTTATAGTATTTTTATTATAATTCAATACACAATATACCAATAAAATGACCAAAAATTATTTTAAATAGCTTAACATGGGATAAAGTACAAAAATAAACATTATATTTTAAGCATATTTTTTCAAGTTTTTGACTAATAATATTTTAACCACGCCCTACCCAAATATTTTTAAATTACCAAAATTAATTTTTAAGATTTTAACAAACATTTTGACATACAAAACATAGCTCTACCATCTTCACAAGTTTCATAAAATCATTTCAAATTTTATCCAAATTTAATTTTTTCAAATTCTAAAGGTAAATGTAAAAAAAAATTCAAAATTTACAATTCACCTGCACAAAATCAACTATAAGTCGAGAAATACTGTATGGATTTTCAAAACTAAGTTATCTATAGATAGATACATTTCTCACAAATAAATCTGTTATAAAATATTACAAAATTATAGCCATCTTCAATGGTTTATAGGCTTGATTAGATAAAAATGTAAGTTTTCGATTAAATTGTCAATTACACAGCCATATTCTAACCGATTTTCAAAATATAATTTTATTAATTTTCTTGAGAAATGCCAAATTATTTTGGTATATAAATGTTTTTTATACACCCACTACAAGCGGCGATACGATTTTTTGAATATTTAACAAAGCAAAATTTAACAAAAATCAAGACATTTGGTCATTCAAATTCGTTATTTGAAAGTGTGATGAATAAGGTGCCTGAAAATTGCTTATAACTTCGGTAATTCTTATTCGATTTTTATAAATGTGGTGTCATATGAAAGATAATAAAATACCAATTTGAATACAATTAAAAAATTACCAAATAAATGGCAGGAAATTATTATTAATGCGTAAAATTAGCACAGAGAGAAGAAAAAACAACTATATTTTGAGTATATTTTACAAGTTTTTGATCGTTAGCATTTTGACCACGCCCCCAAAATATCTTCAAATTCTCAAAATTATTTACTAAAAAGCCAATAAATATTTTCACATACAAAAAATAGCTCTATCATGTTCACAAATTTCATAAAATCATTTCAAGTTTTATCCAAAGGTAATTTTTTTAAATTCTAAAGGTAAATGTAAAAAAAAATTAAAAATTTACAATTCACCTGCACAAAATCAACTATAAGTCGAGAAATACTGTATGGATTTTCAAAACTAAGATATCTATAGATAGATACATTTCTCACAAATATATATATTATAAAATATTACAAAATTATAGCCATCTTCAATGGTTTATTGGCTTGATTAGATAAAAATGTAAGTTTTCGATTAAATTGTCAATTACACACACATATTCCAAACTATTTTTAAAATATAATTCTATTTATTTTCTTGAGAAATGCAAAATTATTTTGATATATATATGTTTTTTATACACCCACTACAAGCTGCGATACGATTTTTTGAATATTTAACAAAGCAAAATTTAACAAAAATCAAGACATTTGGTCATTCAAATTCGTTATTTGGATAAATCTTGAATAAGGTGCCCAAAAATGACTTATAACTTTGGCAATTCTTATTCGATTTTTATAAATGAGGTGTTATATGAAAGATAATAAAATATCATTTTTAATTCAATTAAAAAATTATCAAATAAATGACAGGAAATTATTATTAATTAAGAAAATTGGCACATGGGAAAAGAAAAAACTTTTATGCTTTGAGTGTATTTTATAAGTTTTTGATCGTTAGCTTTTTGACCACGCCCCCAAAATATCTTCAAATTCTCATTATTATTTACTTTAATGTCAATAAATATTTTCACATACAAAACATAGCTGTACGATGTTCACAAATTTCATAAAGTCATTTAAAATTAAATCCAAAGGGAATTTATCAAATTTTTTAGGTAAATGTAAAAAAATTTCAAAATTAACAATTCATCTGCACAAAATCACTTATAAGTCGAAATAAATACTCTATCGATCTTAGATATTGAGATGTCTATAGATAGGTTTAACTCTCACAAATATTCCTATTAAAAAATATTATAGGTTTTTAGCCAACTTTAATGGTTAAACAGGCTTGGTTAAAAAAATGCAAATTTTCGAATAAGTTCTCAATTACCCGCCGACTTTCCAACCGTATTGCAAAATTTAATTTAATTTATTTTTTTGAAAAATGAGCAATAATTTACCTATTTTTTTTACATCGATCACAAACTGCGGTACGATTTTTCGAATATTTAACAACTCAAAATTTAACAAAAATCAAGACATTTGTTGTAGGTCATTCAAATTCGTTATTTGAAATAATCATGAATAAGTTAATTAGTGAAAAGTTAATAAATATTTTTACAAACAAAATATACATAGCTGTACGATTTCATAAAGTAATTTCAAATTCTACTATTCAAAGGTAAATATTTAAATTTTATAAATGTAAAAATAATTTTCAAAATTTCAATTCACCTCCGAAAAAGAAATACTTAATCGTTCTTGGATATTGAGATGTCTCTAGATAGGTACAAATTTCACAAATATGCTTAACAAAAAATGTTATAGGTTTTTAGCCAAATTCAATGGTCTACAGGCTTGATAAGATAAAAATGCAAGTTTTCGATTAAATTGTCAATTAAACACCCATTTCCTAACCGATTTTCAAAATATAATTTTGTTTATTTTTTTTTAAGATATGACCAATTATTTTGATAATAAACGTTTTTATACACCCACTAAAAGCAAATTTTAACAAAAATCTAGACATTTGGTCATTCAAATTCATTACTTGGTAGAATCATAAATAATATGCCCGAAAATGGCTTATAACTTTAGCAATTCTTAATCGATTTTTATGGATAAAATTTCAAATGAAAGATAATAAAATACCAATTATAATTATAATTCAATTAATAAAAATTTTCAAATAAATTGTAAGTAATTATTATTAAAAAAAAAAACTCTGTAAAAATATTATTTAAAAATTAAATGGCTGGCTTATTAATGTCTGTAAGATAAAATGGGACAAAAATAAAGAGTTACAGACAGAAAGACATAGAGAGCAAAAGAGAGAGAGATACAGACAGAAAAAGAGGGATACAGAGAGATACAGAGAAAGAAAAAGATATACAGAGAAACAGTGAGATACAAAGAGACACAGAAAGATAAAGATAGAGAGAGATAGAGGCAGAGGCAGAAAGATATAGAGAGAGACAATTAGATACAGAGAGAGAGAGACAGAGAAATACAGAAATATAGAATGAAACAGAGAGATGCAAAGAGAGACAGAGAGAAATGGAAATAAACAGAGAAAAACAGAGAGAAACAATGATATACAGAAAGAAACAAAGAGATATAAAGAGATACGAAGAGATACATAGAGAGACAGAAAAATACAGAGAGAGACAAACAGATACAGTGGTAGACAGAGAGATACAGAAATATACAGACACAAATATAGAGAGAAAACAGAGAGATACAAAGAGATACAGAGAGATACAGATTAAGACAAAGAGGTACAGAGAAAGACAAAGAGATACAGAGAGATATAGAGAAATACAGAGAGGCACACGGAGAAAAACAGAGGCAGACAGAGTTATACAGAAAGAGACAGACAAGTATAGAGAGACACAGTCAAATATAGAGAAATACAAAGATATACAGGAGAGACAGAAAAATATAGAGAGATACAGAGAGAGAAACAGAGAAATACAGAGAGAGATAGAGTGATACAGAGAGCGACAGAGAGATACATAGAGAAACAGAGAGATATACAAAAAGATACACAGAGATACAGAGAGAAACAGAGAGAGATACAAAAAGATACAAAGAAATACAGAGATAGACAAAGAAATGCAGAGAGATATAAAGAGAATATATAGAGAGATATATTATATAGAGAAAGACATTATTATTATTTTATATAATTTAATAATTAAATATGTATGTACATATGTATATACAATATGTATATATTTATTATTAATATAAAATATAATTAAATATTTAAATATATATATATATATATATATATATATATTATATTATATATAAATATATATATATATAATATTATTATAATATTTATAATAATAAATATAATTATATTTATATTTTTTTTTCTTATAAATGCAAAAAAAAAAAAATTAAAATCATTTTTTTAAAACAAAACAACAAAAAAAAAGTAGGTACAATAATAATTTTATTATTTAAATCTTATCTTAATAAGCTTAAAATTAATCTTAATAAGCTATATATTGTCTAATAATTCTACACGATAGTTTATATAATATATAAATATAATATAATAAAATTAAAATATTATTATAAAAAATAGAATAATAATAATTTTTATTTTAAAGATTAATATTATTATAATTTTTTATCTTAATAAAATAAAAATTATATAAAAAAAAAAGGATAACAATATAAATTTATACCTATAGCGTAGCATAGGGTATATTGTCAATACTAGTCTCTTATATAAAAGGACACTTATTGTTGCTTAACAGAGAGCTTGCCAATTGCCTTCTTATCCCAAAGAAGCATCGCACATGCGATTGGCAAGAGTTATTAATTATTTTGTTTTATTTATCAGCGCTTTTGGATTCGGTGCTTAAAAAAACTTCTTAACTTATATTTAAAGTACACACTTTACATATTTATATTTACCAAGAATCTGCTGTTCACAGAAGTTTCTATAAACAAACATTAACTTTATTTAATTAATATGTTTATACAGTAAAACCCGCTTAAGAGAAACTGCAAAATGTCACAGTCTTTCTTTCACTTAACCGGGTTTTTTACTTAAACGAACCCCGCTTAAATGAAAAAAAAATTCACTTAAGCGGATTTAAAAATTCCAAAAATGGTTCTGACATATCAGAAATTCAAATGTCATTTTTGTGATGAAAATTTGGTGGAGGTGAAAAATAAAAAAGAAGTAAGTGTTCAGCAAATTTTTTGTTCTGTTCTATTAAATTTTTTTCACTTAAGAGAGTTTTTTCAATGAAAAATATTAAATTTAACTGAACATATGTTTCAGGTATCCGGGTTTCGCTTAAGCGGAGTGTTATAAAGGTAGTTGGTCGACAAATACTCGGGGATAAAAAAAGTGTTTGAGATAACCGGGTGTTTCTCTTAAGCGGGTTTTACTGTATTATAAACAGCACCGACAACTCTCTGTATATATACAATTTACGTAGAAATAATCTCACCTCAGCGTTAAAAGAAACTCACGGTGCGGCGATGGCGCGGGGGTGGCGCGGCGGCTGTGGCGATAAAAAAAAACTTCCCTATTTACTGAACCTTTATTGTGTCATGTTGACTATTTTTTACGATAGCGTTGCTTACTTCCCACATTGCTTTTATGAGCTTCGTATATCTATATATGTGTATATGACTACATACAAAGTCATCCATGGACCATACCTGCCTAAATTTTTTATCTAAATAGGTTAATAATAAATTTAAAAATACCTTTATCATTATAAATATGTATACAATCTCTCTAAAGTTCCACAGTTCCGCTACATAAATTAAAAAAAAAAAACTCAATTCAACGTCCCTTTAAAATGTTTTATTTCAGTTTCTCTGTGTGAAGGGTCATGAAAATACAGTCTTGATAATATGAAACACTCAGTCTTGATATGAAAGTTTCTGACCTTGAACTTGTATAGATAGGATTATTACATATAGATAGTTACATATTAATCGATATAATTTTCCTCGATATTTTATAATAAAAAAATCATAGCAAAATCAAATTTTAACTCAATAAAATGTTGATATGTAAATAAATATTGAATATTACATTGATAACTAGCGGAACCCCGCGGACGTTGTATCGTCCTATTAAATTAAAATTAGCCTGTTTTAATAAAAAAGTGTTGCTATGAAAACAAATTCTGAAAATTTAATCGAAGATGCGGTTTAGTAGTAGAATTCCTGCATCTAAAAAAAGGAACACGTCTAATAGTTGTTGGCATACTGCATTATTCTTTTTGACCAAACATCACAGAAACATTGTATTGAGCACTGAGCAAAGCAAGCAGGATTTCAGCAGCAGCTGGCTAACTGGGTCCAATCTTAGCATCATTTCCATTTGAAATGGGCCCTAGACCCTAGTTGATTGGTTATGAGGTAGATATTTTTAAAATTTTGTTATTCATAGGGTGAAATGGGGTAAAACGGCAGAATTAATTAAAGGTTATATTGGATAGAGGTGAAAGAGGATAGAAGAAGTAAATGAATTTAATTACCTGGGGTATGTGTTCAAAAAGAATGGAGGGCAAAAGGCACATATAAGGGACAGAATAAAAAAGGCAGCAGCGGTCATGAAGGAAGCTTGGGGGAAATTGGGAGGAGAAAATTCGAGAAGTTGAAGGGGAAGATGTGGCATTTCGATACCCTGGTGTGGACGTTGATGGGATATGGGGCGGTAGTATGGAGATGGGAGGTGAGACAAGAAATGGAAAGAATGCAAGAGAGGTACCTCAAATGGACACTTGGGGTAGAATGGCAAACTCCAGGGGCCCAACTATGTAACTCGATTCTACAATAAAAGTGTTCGAATTCGCAAAATCTCAGCTCGCTAATTCTTTAGCAAACGCATATAAACAGAAATAGAACAGCGCTAGTTGAAGATTCTGTGGCAAAAAGTTGAAAGCACCAAAATTTGATCCCACTTTCATACATATTACCACTTAAATTAAGCATTGAAAACAACTTTCGAATGGATTCGAAAGTAGAAGCAAGTTACATAGTAGGGCCCCAGGATACATGGTGAGAGAGGAAACAAAAAGATATAAAATAACGATAAGAGCAGTGAAAAGCGCGTGGAATTACGAAGAGACATTAACAGGTGGAAAAGGAAGTGTGATAGCGAGGGAATGTTTAGAGGAGATGAGAGAGATAAAAACGAGAGAGGATCACGATGGGAACAAGGGAGAAAGGGAACGAAGGGAAGGGAAGGAATGAAGGACAGTATGACAGGATACGAGAGAGTAGAATGGGAAGATAGAAGAGAGCAGGAGAAGGAAAGACGGGAACAAATAAAGGAATCCAGATATAACAGGTGGTATAAAGAAGTTATGACCGACGAAATCCCGCAATATTTGAAAGCTGGATGGAACGCTGACAGAACAAAGAGAATAGCGAGAGTCAGACTAGAAATTGAGGTAAGATAAAGATGGTACTGAAACAAGAAGAAGAGAGAATTACAAAGTGTGTGAAGGTGAGCAAGAGACGTGGGAAAAAGTGATAGAAAGATGCAGGTCAGGCAGAGACGAAGGAAGATCAATAGGGGACAAAATAAGGGATATATTGGACGAAGGAGGGAGGGGGGGAGAGTGGATAAAAGCACTAGAGGTTGCGAGAAGGAGTAAGGAGAGAGGGATGGGAGGAGAGGAGAGTGTAATGGGAGACTTGTAGATAACCCGTAGGGGAATCAAAACAACACAAATCTACACACTGATTCGGTTAAAGTTTACTAAATTTTATTAAACTATTTCTAGATTAATGTGTTTGGTTTCAATAACCAATTAAGTTAGTTAATGAAACATATTAAATCGCTCATAGTAACCAATATACTCATATATATTATGTGAAATTAAATAAATATAATTATTATATTTAAGTAAGCTACTCGTTTAACACAAACAATCTTCAAAATTTCGAATCCTTACCAAGTTTATCAATTAATATTACCTTTTTAGGTGTTTATTTTAAACGATTTATTTTGATCGAGTCGACTAGGTTAGAATTAACATAGTGAACTATCTAATTTTTACCCTTTACTACGTAATATTTAACACGTTTTTTTAACCCACCAAAAAACGCTTTCGGTTAGTAATTATTATTTTTGCGTGTAGAATATAGAACCGCAATAGCTAAAGTTTTCGGTCTTTATTCTAGCGCTAGAATCTTAGGATAGAATCCAGCGATTGAATTTAGGGCTAGAATCTAGCGTTAAAATCTTGGATTTTATCTTATTCAGGGCCAAGGCTATAGAATCAATTGCTAGAATCGAGACTGTAGCCCTATAGCGACCCTGTATAGTGCCGGAATCTATAGCGTTTTTATGTTAGTGCTAGAATTTAAGCCTTTAGAAACATGGACTAGGAATCTATAACAAGTCAAATTTTATTTTAAAATTTGTTAAGGCTTTTATTTCATAAAAAAAAGTTCTCATCACCTTACATAATTTTCAATGCCTATAATCAATTTAAATATAACTTTCATCCATATGAGCAATCGCTTGTGATTATTTATTTATTTTTCTTTATTCCGCAGACATTTTTTATTTTTATTTATTTAACATTCATTTCATAGTAAACATATGTATGTATATGTACCTTATACCAATTTTGGGACCAATTCGATGCTTAAAGTGTAGGTATTTATTTTATTAAATTAGGTGAGTTGAATTTAAAAAAAAAAAAACATATATTTCTTTTAAATTAAATTTATTTTTAACTCTTGATAAATCGCACGCTTTGATGAACCGAATCAGGCTTCATCAAATTTGTCTGTCTGGTTAATTCAATCGAATTGATATGATTTTATTTATTTTTTTTTTTGGTGATTGACAACATTTGCTACCTTTTAATATTCTGATGATGTGAGCAGGTATATTATATAAATATGTAGATTTGCATTGATTCGTTGTGAGTCAGGAGTAAAAGTGTCTGCTGTTTCAAGTTAAAATAAATTTGCAAATTAATTCCTATGAATCAGGTATATTATATAAGTAGTCATTACTTGGATTTTATATATATTCATCCCATTAATTGCTTTATCCAGTTTTAGGTCATAACCTTTGAATGGATATATTTACTATAGGACCTTATTATTACCAATATTTGCTTTTAAGAGCTTTTTGTCTCGTGTAGAATAAAATGTCAACGTTTTACATAATCAAACGATCGATGAGGTGAAACTGAGTCTATATATAAACGGGTTGACCCATAATTTTAAAATTCCATACAGAACATTTCTAGGTAATTCTTTTTATTTTTTATTTTTCGAAAACTCGTACTTGTGTAACTTTTTAGCAATATCAATAATATTGCATATCAGGTTTTTTCAGAAAAAAAAAGAATGACAGATAGGGTTTTCAGCTTTTTTGATAAAATTACCTTATTTTTGGGTTAATCCCGATTTTTATATAAATTTGTAGTTCGGTTTTTAAAGTTCGGTAGTTCAAAGTAAGTATATGTATACCTATTGCATTAAATATTTTTTTAATTTTTCGTTTATGATTTCGTTGTGTCACTTTTGTATCAGATTTTTATTTAACAGCACTCTTGACTTAATTCGAACAAAAAAAAAAAAACAAGTATTGTAAAACCTTTTTATTAAAGTCAAAGTTATAGATGGATTATGCCCTTATATAGGCGCTGTGCTTAAACGTTTAATGTTATGTTTTTATTCAATTAACAGTAAAAGCAACTATTAGTCAAAGTTAGCGCTTTTGTGATGTGTTACCTATAAGAAGATTTTAGTACTTTTTTATTATTAAATTAAATCAACAAAACAATTTTTTTGTTAAATTTTTTTTCATAAGTTTAAACAAACTTCCTGATTTTTTATAATTTTTTCATTTCAATTAAAAAATGTAGGCATATTTCAAATAAATACTAATCATAAAAATCTGAGAAGTTTTGACGGGGGTTACAAAATAAAATATAGGTACATACAATGTATTATGCTGCTACACTAAATATATCATTTGATATCAATTGAAATTTAAATTTAAATTTATAGCCTTTCTACTATAGTTGCCACGAATTTCTGTCAGTCATTTTTTTTCAAAAAAAAAAAAAATCATAACCAAAGTGTTTAGAATTCATACTTATAAATTTATTTATAATGAAAATAGAATTACCTTTATTTTAACATTAAATATTTTAAAACTTAAATTTTGTATTATGTCAAAAAGTACTACAATATACAAAACAATCATATGAATTGCAAATATTGAAATTTTATTCATCAGAATAAACTTTTATTTTGCCGCGATCGCTCTCTTCAACCAAAAACTAGTCACATTGTGAAGTGTGGAACAGAATTTCACAAAAATTGGTGAAAATTCGAAACAATTGACAGTATATTTGTTATAGTATAAAAAAAAATCTTATTAAAAAATTAAAAAAAAACTGATCCAATTAAGGTATATTCTACAGTTTAATTTATTTTCATTTTCTGTCCCATTTTCTCTCAACAGCACTGTTGGTAAAGAGAAACGATATAATTTAAGAATTTGTCAACATTCACCGAAATTACGCAGTTATTGTTGTCATGCAAAATTAGTTGCTATCTATTAGATTGTACATTTTATGTTTTTTTTTTCAACTATCTATACTATCCACAGTGCAGTGAAGTACTGCACCACAACTTTAAAAAAGTTCAAGAAACCAACCGCGATACTATATACATACATAGATTTTATTTAATTTTATTTAAGATTAATTATAGATTTTATTTTATTTTTTTTCTGTTAAATATTATCTCATTTTATTTTATTTTTTTTTATTTTACCTATTTTATGTTATTTTTTATTTTTTTTTGATTTGATTTGATTTGATTTGATTTGATTTGATTTGATTTGATTTGATTTGATTTGATTTGATTTGATTTGATTTGATTTGATTTGATTTGATTTGATTTGATTTGATTTGATTTGATTTGATTTGATTTGATTTGATTTGATTTGATTTGATTTGATTTGATTTGATTTGATTTGATTTGATTTGATTTGATTTGATTTGATTTGATTTGATTTGATTTGATTTGATTTGATTTGATTTGATTTGATTTGATTTGATTTGATTTGATTTGATTTGATTTGATTTGATTTGATTTGATTTGATTTGATTTGATTTGATTTGATTTGATTTGATTTGATTTGATTTGATTTGATTTGATTTGATTTGATTTGATTTGATTTGATTTGATTTGATTTGATTTGATTTGATTTGATTTGATTTGATTTGATTTGATTTGATTTGATTTGATTTGATTTGATTTGATTTGATTTGATTTGATTTGATTTGATTTGATTTGATTTGATTTGATTTGATTTGATTTGATTTGATTTGATTTGATTTGATTTGATTTGATTTGATTTGATTTGATTTGATTTGATTTGATTTGATTTGATTTGATTTGATTTGATTTGATTTGATTTGATTTGATTTGATTTGATTTGATTTGATTTGATTTGATTTGATTTGATTTGATTTGATTTGATTTTATTTTATTTTATTTTATTTTATTTTATTTTATTTTATTTTATTTTATTTTATTTTATTTTATTTTGTATTATTTTGTGTTATTTTATTTTATTTTGTGTTATTTTATTTTATTTTGTATTATTTTATTTTGTTTTTAAGATTCTTAAATCAATACTAAAAAATTTTCTGATGAAAAAACTAATCATTAAAAACAAAATAAAAATAACCAAAATAATTGTGTAATATTAAAAATTCAAATAATGAAAAATCCTAGTACTTCATAAAATATAAAAATTATTTTCTTCGTACCACTTTTAAGAAGGATAAAAAAAACAACAAAATAGAAAAAAAAAAAATACACAGACAACAGTTAACTTGATTTACAAATATGTATTGAGATTTCGAACTAAAATCTTGAAAGAATTTTACTTATCGTTTCAATAGTTTCAGAGATTAATCCCCACATATACAAACAAACAAATTTTATAACTCTTTACAAAAATAGAATAAGTAAATAAATTGATGATAAAGTTATCAAGTTATAAGGTCTTAGGAAAGTCCGCATATATATTTAGCACTTTATACAAACTTTTCTAAGAAGTCATCATTGCTTAATCCAAGAAATTGTATTTTCCCTGAATGGAAGATATTTTTTTGTCGATAAAAAACACATTTCTACATACAAATTTGCTTTCTCTTTTTCTGAACTAATTCCTTACAATACTATTTCTTTTGGTAAACAAAATTTATTGAATAAAATAAAAAAAAAAAACTTTAACAAATAAATCGATTGAATATCGTTTAACATAATGCGTATTTAGATATTACTTTGAAGATTGCTTTTTGTTGTTTTTTTTTTTTTTGTACTTTTTCTTACAAAATTTTCGAAAGGACGAAAAAGAATCGATTCAATGTGTTGCGTGGGTCAGATTTATGATAAGTTTTTTTTATTTTAGCTCTGTGCAATTTAGGAAAAAAAAGGATGGAAATGGTTTTCATATAATATATGGCTTTCATTTTGATGAGCTTAACTTTATATAAATGTTGGATAGTATATGTTAGTATACGTAGATATTTTTGATAAATACATTTTGTTTGAGAACTTTGAAAGATGTGCTGGATATGCAGGTTGATCCATAAAAAATATATGAGATTTTCAACATTGAAACATCGTTTTTTTATTATTTATTAAAGAAATTTGACGAGGCCTCATAACACAAAAATAGGTTTTTAAGGCCCTGCAACATTAACATTTTTTGTTGTTTTTCTTATAAATAATGCTTAATTTAGGAAATAAAATAAAGATTAATTTTGGTTACATAAATATAGTCAAAAAGGAGGAAATACTAATTTTTTTAGTAGAACAATTTATAGAACATGATTATAGATTATTTATACATATATATTTTTAACAGTTATAATTTAAGATAATATGTAATCATAACGATAGTTATTTTTATATTTGTTTAAAATTGTAATGGCCGATTTCACGAAGGACTTTTAAACATTTATCAGGCTTCTAAACCTTAAAATGGGATATTTTGGTTTCACCAAGCACTTTTAAATTAAACATAGTTTCAAACACCCTTATAAACTAAATGCCCATTTTTGGCTCATTAAATTTTAAAAGTGTCATTGAAATGTCAGCAGTTGCATTTAACAAGTGGATTTATCAGCTGAAATTTGCAGAAAAAATTTTGAAACATTTTAATTTTCAATTTTTGGTGATACAATATCAACTAGCCCATTTTGTTTGTGTAATTTTTGCCTCTTTCTCTTCTTTTTATATGCGCATTCATTGTTAAATTTAATTGAAACTCACTTTATAAAAACCTTTCGGCAGCAGAGCAATGTTTGTTTTTGATTTTTTGCAATTTATTTTGCAATTCTTGGCATTTCTTTCAATACATAATGCTTTCTTTTTTTTTCTCATACATTTCGCTATTAAAAATAAAAAAAAACAATTTATTTTTCCAGGGATGTGAAGAGAACTCGATTTTAACAAAAATTTCCCTGAAATTTCCCTTTTATAGATTGGTGAAACTAAAAAAATTTAAGGGCCTGATAAAATTTAAGAGGGTTTTCGATAAAAGTCCTTTTAGTGTTTTTTTTTTTTGAAATTGGATATAAGAAATTCAATCTATATTTCATTATAAAGTCTTACTTTTTTAAGAAAAAGAATACACCTCTTCAAAGAATCTAAATCATTTTCGTTCAATATTTGAATATTTCTCATTTTAAAAATGTTTCTTTCTTGTGCTGTTAATGTACAACTCTCAAAAATTTACCCGATTTGCCATTCGACCATAGTTGAGGTACATTAGAAATGAAAAAAGAATTTATGTATTTTAAAACTTTGAATAAATTCTTTTTTAAATTTGCTCTTCTTCACATACAAATCTGGAAAGCCTACGAACAGGGTTGGCCGAATTAACTACACTACATTTTCTACATCATTAACTACGCGTAGTTAATTTAATAAACTACACGTCTTATTTTCTACAAATTGTTACGTTTTCATAATACATACAAAGTAAATTTAGAGAAATAATAAAATTTCAATAAAAATTTTGAACATTTTAACTCAAAATTCAAGCTTCAAAGTTACAACTAACGGATCATTTGATATTTGAAACAAAGTTTGCTACAATTTGTTTCATTAACTACATTTAACTACGTTTAACTTCATAAACTACGTAGCAAATGTGAAAAATGTAGTAGCCATCCCTGCCTACGAACACTTCTCTTTTTTTTGTGTCCGTTTTATCATCTTCTTCGTATTCTGTTTCCTCAGACCAGTAAGAACATAGCATGAACGAAATAATTTTGTTTCGCCCTCTTACACTTACACTTTTTTAAAAATTCTTACACTTACACTTTTTTGAAATTCTGTTAATTTTTTCACATTGTTAGTATCTAGGTATGGCTCCGCTTAAACATTTCTAATGTTAAAATATGTTTAACAGAAAGATTTTCACTGCAAGCACATCTAGGGAGCACGATAGGCTGGTTGAATAAGTAATCATGAGTGAGTCTTGTGTGTCCTATTCTAAGTCTGGTAATTATGGTAGATTCCTTTTGATTTAGACAATCTATTGAATTTAACGGACTATATAGTTTATCTTTGAAGAGATGTTTGCTTGTAATAGGTTGGGACACCATTCGGCATTCCAGTCAATTTTAATTTGCTTCCTGATAAGTTCTTTCAAGTCCTTTTATTGAAAAAGGAAATTTGGATCTAGAGGTTGCAAGGTAGTTTATTTTGCTAAATCATCAACCTCACTGTTAGAACCTAGTCCCAAATGACGAGGAATCCAGAAAAATACAAAATTTTCATGTTGCATTTTGTGTATTTAATCTTTTATTTGCATCGCAATTGAGTTTGGAGTTTGTTGTGTATAACTGTTATATGGTTTGGAGTGCATCCAATGAATCCGAACAAATTAATATGTTTGAAATGTCACTGTTTTCAAAATATTCTAGAGATTTAAGATGTGCATAGAGTTCTGCAGAGAAAATATTCGTGTTTTCTAGGAGTCTAAACATCAGTTCGTTTGATTGATATTTAAATGCACATTCCGCCCGTTTAAAACCGAACCATCAGTATAGCATTTTTGAAAGTTTGAATATTTTTTGCTTATTTGCTCCAAAAAATTTGAGAAGAATTTGTTCTTTGGCGGTTTCTTTTTTGTTGAATTTTGAAAGAGTGAGATTGAATTTGAAATTTTTATTTTCCCAGAGGGGAAAATAACATTGCTTTTGTCTTGTTTTCAGAGAATTGAAATCCTCTTTCGTTAAGCCCGCATCACACGACGCTTGTTTTCCTGCTAGAAATGCTTGCTGGCTTTCGTGCTGGCTATTGAGCTGGAAAATGGCATCACTGCTGGCTCTCTTGATAGAAGCGCTGCTAGATTTCAAAGTTAGAACCGGTGCTATTTTTCTTGCTTGTTTTGCTGCTGGATTTTAGCAGACGTCAATAGGTACATCTATATTTTCAAATGTCATTTTTTCTCTTTCGTTTTTATTTATTTTCTAATAGTTATTTTAACTTAAACAAAATTAAATGTGATTTCATTAATAAGTATATTTAGTTCTATCAGATGTATGCATTTTTTGTGAAAATTTGTGTAGATAAATATTGTGAAAATTTGTGCAAATTCGCAAGAAATTTCAAAAAACCATCAGTGAATCCAGCTCCAAAACAATTATCGAGTGAAGCCAAAGAATTCAAACCAGCAAAACATCCAGCACCACACCATGCAACAAAACCAGCACGAAAGCCAGCAAGCATTTCTAGCAGCAAAACAAGCGTCGTGTGATGCGGGCTTTACACCATTCAGTTAACTTATGTCTAAAGCAGTTTGAATTATTCTTTAAAGTTGGTCCAAGTTCTGAGATGTCGCAAATATTACCAGGGGCCTAATTTCGTAAAACGAAAACGATCGAACGATATCGTTTTGGCAATAGCTGTCCTTCTTATTCTCTTTAGATGTGATAGAGATGTGTGTAGTCAAAACGAAATCGTTTGATCGTTTTACGGAATTAAGCCCCAGGTCATCTGCATACATAACTAATTTAACTGGATATTCAATTTTGGAAAATATCTTATTGACGACGACAAGGAATAATGTTACGCTCAAAACAGATCCAATTGTGGAATTCCGTTTTCCATTTTTTGGGTTGATGATAAAGTTTTTCCCAAAACAGTATACCAGAAAATTGTTAATAAAATGAACAAGATTTCCTTTGAGCCCCATTCCTAACAATTTATCGACAATTTTTCGTTTCCATACCATATCATATGCTTCTTTGATATCAAAAAATATAGATAGGACGAATTTATTTGAAGCAAAGGCTTCCATAACTTCGGACTCGAGGTAGATTAAATTATCAGATGTGGATCGGTATTGTCTAAAACCCGACTGAAAACTGCCTAATTTTTCATTGCTTTCTAGAAACCATCTTAAGCGCTTATTGAACATCCTTTCCTTATCTACATTTTTATAAGCATAATGGAACTAAATTTCAACTGGGTTGTTTGGCAGTTATACCATTTAATTTTATTTGATTGCGCTATTTCCAGACGCTCTTCTATTGAACATTTGATGTGTATAAATGCTGCCTCTCATGGTTGTTGTGATGCTATCTTTAACGTTGTTATTTGACATATTGATTTGCGTAGTAAGGAAATTGTTAAGCGAGCACCAGGCACCTCTGGCGCCAACAATCAGGGGGAGTATTCTGATGTTATTATTGGGATACCTCTGTTGAAGGCGTTCAATAAATGCCGGTGTGCTATAAGTCGAGACTTTGTTGGCGTATTGAAGAGCCAGAGGTTCGGGTCCTTCCCAATGGACGCCGATGTCACATACAATAGTGGTGTTGTTTTTCGTAAATATGACATCGGGCTTTTTGAGAATGCCGTCTTGTCCACGGATTCAGGGCTCGATCTCGAAACTCCAGCCCTTCTCCCTCGCAGCCATCACCAATCTTTTTTGGACGTAGTTATGGTTGGAGATTCTCTCCCAGTGCGAGGCTGGGCATGCCTGGAGCACATGGCAGAGTATCTCCACTCGGTCGCATCGACCTCTGCATCAACGTTCAGCATGGGGGTTTGATGGGATACCCCTCGTTGGGAGGAGGATCCCTTTTATAATCTTCGCTGGTCCAGTAGATGGGGGATCGTATAGGAACGATGTGCACATTTTATGGTTATTTACTTGCTGGATGCCGTTGCTAGAGTAGGAGGTTTCGAGGCTTTTCGAGTAGTAGTTATGGTATGCCAGTTTGGTTGTTCTATTGGGTTGAACCATACCTCTCACTCTCTGGATCCACTCGTGTCCCAAGTTGATGATGTCGGCAATGATTGCATCGCTGGACAGCTTCCCTACATGATCCGTTATTATTGCCGGGATCCTGCTGCGGAACTCAAACAGTCCGAGACCTTCCCTCGGGACTGGAGCATAGAGGAAGCTATTGGAGCTGTGTGCCGGCAGGTGGAGAATTGAGCAGACAAAAATCCTGACCTTTCGGTCTATCACCTTCAATTTTTTTCGGGTTACCGTCGGCTTCTGGAATGCAGGAATATACCTGGGGATTAAGAATTTCTTGAGGATAATAAGTTTTTGGTGTGGTTTAAGGGGAGCTCTCTTCACTCTTTTCAGCTCAACCCATAGTGCGAGGGGGTTCATACTGGTATCACCTTCCGTAGTAAACATGTTCCCCAGGTATTTCATTTGCTCCTCAACTCCGAGAGCTCGGATGGTGATGCTACCATGTGTGGCCAGTTGGGTGGCAGCAATCTAATCGTCTTATTAGATAATTCCATGAACAACTTGAATAATAGATTTCTTGATAAAAATGTTGGTTACCATGTATGTCCATTCGATGACTTACCATAGTAGAATTAATCCTTGATTAGTTGATCGGCTTTGAAAAAAACTGGCCCTTATAGAAAGCTAAATCATTGAAAATAAAGCTCATGGTGGTTTAAATTATTACTTCATTTAAAAAAATTTCTCAAAAATTTCAATGTTGGTGTTCAATTATAGCGCCTCATAACACTGTTATTTATATACCTTGGAATATTTATATATTTTATTTTCTAATTTTTTTATGAAACTAAGATTTGTCAACCCGTGCGAAGCCGTGGTGGACCAGCTAGTGAATATAAATAAATTGGATGGAGTGACAGCTCGTGAAGAACCGGGGGCTAGTGCCTTACAGCTTTTTTGACAAAATTGCAAAATTTTTACGATTTTTTTTTAAGGTGGCATAGGCTACGAATCAAAAAACTTGGTGGCAATCCTGAAATTGAAGTATAAACGAGAGCAAACGATTTTTTTAAGGCGATTCCTATAATATCTGTTTTTAATTTTTATTCATACAAAATTTCAATTGTAAATAGCAGATTTACACAACCCTAAAATCACCAATTTCTTCAACAAAATATGCATGACTTGACCGTGATTTGCAAGAACTTCCTCTTATGGTTAACAACTATAATTTTTAATAATATTTTTATCAAGAAAATGAAGAATTTACGTAAAAAATTGCATTTCTGTTCTTTTTTTCTTCAAAAATTTGCAATATTTTTTAATATACATATTATTAAGTATCTATGTAGAACTAGATTGGAAAATTATAGCAAAATGGTTCAAGCCCTCAAAAAAAAAGTATTCCTATGTAAATACAAATTTTTTGCCAAACTACTGAAATGCTATTTTCTGACAACCACTTTGGTCATAACAACTTCATAGTTTAATAAAAATCGTTAAAGCTGTTTTTGAAGAATGCAATATGAATGCGCAAAAGAATGCATGAATTCCCAAAATATTGCATTCAATATAGATAGTTGCAAAATGAATGTGAAAAAAAATGATTGTAATCTTTTTTTATTCAAGTGAATGTTGTTTGCATAATTTGAAATTTGAAGTCTCAAAGTTAAGTCAATGAATGCAATCTTTTAATTGAATTCAATAATTAATGATTTTTAAAGAGTGCATTTTCTACAAGCCTGATTTAGGAGAAAGCTTATATACATAACTCTCAATGCTATTAATTATTATAGTTCTTGCGTTTTTAATTATTTAATTAATTTACCATGCTGTACTGAAAGGATTATCTAATTTAATAAATTGCTGATTTTATAATTATTTATTTTTGTTATACTGAAAATTGTTGATTGTTTCACCCTGTGTATATATTTTATAAAATATGTATTTTTTTTTTGCACAGGTTATTATAACAAAAAAAATAATATTTTAATTTACAAATATCTTCTGAGGAATTACTTATTTATGTATATATGTACATATACGTTCCAGTTTTTATTCAGAACATTCTTTGATATCTCAAATGAATGTAGGAAGCACTTGGAGTATTTAAGCATATTAGATCAAGGACTCAAGGTTAATATAATAAAATAGAATATTTTATAGAAATTACTCTGCATGACCTAAATAGGTAGGTTATACTTATGTACATATATAAACATATTTCTACAATCAAATTGTTAGAGATTCAAATTTCTAAGGTTTATCTCACAATTATATTTTTGTTTAATTTTATATATAATGTATATTATGTAGGCTCCTATATTGTTAATTATATATGGGAATTCTTTTGTTATGGAATTTAAACTCTCCAGGGCAGTCAATCCTTTGAGGTGGTAGGTACTTTATGTTCTTTGAAAGATACCAGACAAAAATTCCATATTTAAATTCTTCATAGGAAAAGATCAAAACCACAATCAAGAATCTATTTCATCACATTATATTATAATATATAGAATTATAGACATACCTACGTTAATAAGATTTCTACAGTTTTGCTGTATGATTTCTGATTTTCAGATTTGTTATATTTAGAACTCCCACTTATGGCTTAATATAATTAGGAAAATATTACGCAAAGACCTTGGTTTGAAGTCGTTTGTGTCGAATGGGTCTAAAATTATCTGTGGCTTTAAATCAGCTGTTTTGTCGAAAAATTTCGTTGACGTTGAAAATTTTTAAATTTGGTTTCAAAATCATCTTATACTCCATATACAAATTCATATTTCGAAATAATACATATATAAAATTACAACAAAATTCGCAGTAAATTCAGTAAGGATATTATATGAAAACCGATTGGCAATTGTGAAATTCATTGAAAATGTCAAAATTCGATACATATAACAATTAGAAACAGAAAGAGAAAACAACAAAAACAAGCGATTTATTGCTTAAAAAGAAATTTAGTGTCAAAAAAAATTGACACATTTTAGATATAGAAATATTTTTTCTAACTTCAACTTTTGCTTAAAGGCTTTCACTTTTCCCCCACAATTGAGGAATGTGGTCAACCTATATAGTTTGAGACATTGGATTTTTTTTATAATTTTTCTATAATTTGCTATAATACTACCTTATTTCGGATATAATCAGTGGCGGATCCACGTAGGCGGTTTTCAGGTCCCCCACCCCATGAGCATTTAAACCAAATGTTTTTATATTAATTTATGTATTTATTAAATATTTATTTCTCTTCGAGCTATATGTTTGGTCTACGTTTGACCTACTTAATTCGATTTTCTGGAATCCAATTTTTTTTTTTTTTTTTTATTAAAATTTCGACTAAAAATTTCTTCAAGGGTAATGAATATAAGTATATCTGTGATCTCGTTCTCATGTGTTTTATGTGCCATCTTTGTTCGCCCTATAGTTTACTTACAATCATGTTTAGTTTCAAAAGAAAAGATATAATGGTACTCTGCGAATTTTTATATAACAGAAAAAATAAATAAATAGGTAGTAGGCCTATAAAATAATTTGAAGTTTCCCTCTTCAGAAAATTTACTTTATAAATTTTTTGTGCATTAAAGATGTCAAAACAGAGCAACGGATTCACTGAGTCACCTCTGTCCGTTTCATCCGTCAATGCAATTGACGTATTCTATAGGTATGGGCCGGTCCCTTTATGAAGAAAACTTACATAGTTCAAGGGCTTAAGGTCTGTTAAATTTTGAAGACTTAAGCAATTTATCATACCTTCCCAAATAATGTACTATTAAAATACTATTTAATATTTTAAGGACAAAAATAATGCAGCACAAAGCTCCTTCAAGTTTTATCTTTCTTAAAGTTTTCTATTTGTTTTGAAGAATTTTTCAAGAATTTCTTCTTCAGTAAGTTGCATGTAGGTATATGAATGTTTAAAGAAGCAAGACCATTCAGGCGCTCCTGACCCATAAAATTCTTTACGTAGCTTTTTATTCTCTTTAAGATCGAAAATGATCTTTATGGAGTTGTTGTTGTCACGGGTAACACTGCCAAAACATGTAAAACAGTTTAAACATTTTTGAATGATTTATCGTTGATTGTACCACCTTTTTGTTCATATTTAGGTAGGGCTGATTAGATTCTCATCACCCAACATATGAATACCTAACACATGCAAATTTTCTAAAGGTTAAGTAAAACGAATTTAAAAAAAACTAAGTACCTACTGTACACAATTATATGTAGCTTTTTTTGTAGTAAATTTAATGTGGAAAGAAAAAATTTCTAAAAATATTTCTTTCGAAGTTTAAAAAAAAAAAGTGGGTATGTAGTACCTACTAAGTTGACATTGTGAGTTCAGGCATTAAAAAAACGAAATTCGTGAAATTAAGCTAATTTACAAAAAACAAATACAATTAATTGCGTATGTTTCTAATTTCCCTTTTTAATGTCTGAAATCACAATGTCAGTCAGTTTTTTTTTTAAATTCGCCAAAAAAATTTTTATAATTTTTTTCTTCGCAAAAGCTACAATTGATTGTGTACTTAGTTCTTTTTTTTAATTTAACAAATGGTAGTGCTAACTTGCGAAACGTAACAGAAAATTATATGATGTGTTCGAGGTGCAGGGAACTAACTACACGGGAAATAACTTCACCTTTTACTGATGAACTTTATTCCTACTCCAGATGAGAAAAAATCTAACTGTTTTTGAGAAATATAACATCATTTTAAATTTAAGCTACATATTTCCCTTGGGAGGTGGGAAATAATTTCACTTCTTTGTACAGTCAAAGATTAATTATCTTATGTTGTGTAATTTGTTCTTATAAAATGCACTTAATCGAGAGATTTTTTTGGAGACTATATAGTTTTAATTAAAACTCCCATTTTCTTTACCTTTATTATTTTTTTGTTACCTTTATTATTAGTTAAGGCTTAACTACATAAGCCAAAAAGTACTGAAGTACAAAAGTAAAAATATTTTTTTTACCGCTAGCGCCGTTGTTTTGTGAAAAAGAATACACAAATTTGTTTTTAAACCAAAATTTAAGCTTTCTGCATCATTTTTATAAGTTTTCCAGTCAGAAAAACTATCCTAAAATGAGTTTGAAAATTTTCACTTTTTTACTTTTTCACTTTTTTGGCTTATGTAGTTAAGCCTTTAAAATTGTTTTTCTTTCAATACACTGGTTAAAACATATTATCTTTGTTTTGCATTCGGCGCAACGTACATAGCTCTTGAGATCTTGAAATTACAGGTGGGAAATAACTTCAGACAATTTTTAGATGAAATTTTTTCCCACATATGTATATAGTGGGAAAAAACCACCAATAAAAAGTGAAGTTATCTCCCACTAGAGGTGAAGTTATTTCCCTTGTGAAGGTAGTAGTAGTTCCCCCTGCACGGCATAAGTTCACAACTGATTTATGGACCTATGACCCACCCAAATGGGATGTCATTATATACAAAGGATTTAGGCCCATTGGTTAAAAACAAAACTTAAGTTCAAGATAAGAGTTTATTTTGACAGTTTACGCTAAGGAAAACGTAGAACATAAAAGTTTAATTTGAACATAAATATTTAAGTTTCGTATCAGTTAAATCATGAAAACAGTTCTCAGTAAATTCTACCTTTTGTTTTATGTACATATATACATATTCATTACAAAAACAAAAATGAAAAGAGTACCTACACTTTTTTTGTATTAAACAAAATGTTCCCAAAAAAACTAAACTATACACATAATTATTTCAGCTATATGTATGTACATAAATAAATTAACTGCAAAAAAAAACGACAAGCAATTATCCGTTTGAATTCGATTCAGATTAAAACATTTCTCACAATCCGTTTCCGACAAGACAAACCAGATGTTTCGAACTTTAGGTTATAATTTAAAAAAAATTCCATAATAAAATCATAATCAATTCAAATGGGAGTGACCTAAAGTTCACAGAAACTGATTACCAAATTGCCACGTTCTCACGTCCAATTTTATTATTTGATTTTTTTTAGGAGAAATTTGCTTGGTCGTATATGCCTTCTATAAAACAAGCTATACAATCAAAAAAAAAAAATTGTCAAATGCGTGATTAAAACATGAAAGTAATTACCCTGGAGAATTGCATGCGTCGCTGCATGCATGCCTGCACCTTGAGCACAAATTGATATTATATATTCCTTAGACGTATTTTATTGAATAATTGGACGAGACTTACTTTCTTAGAGGTTGAATTTATGTAGGCACATAAAATGTCTGTTTGGTTACTCCAACTTCTTGCTACAAGTTGCTACTTTTCATTTTTTTTCTATGAGATTTTACAGAAAATTGTGCTATGTCGTACGACGCACGTCGCACAATGTTTTGAGTTACCAAACAGATATAATATTTTTTGTGGATTGTATTTTTTTTCAGCTTTTATTCATTATTGTTATATTTTTAGTAAAATATTTATTAGAACTTAAAATTGGAAAATACAGTATATAATTGCATACATGATCAGAGAATTAGGATAAGTCTATAAACTGCATATATAGTATTTGTAGTTTTTAAAATCCATTTTAAGAAAAATTATATAATTGTAAATAAATAAAATAAATTGGGTGGTGGGACAGCTTGTTTATAAGAACCAGTTGCTAGTGACTTTCAACTCTGAACCATTCCTATGTGCAGCGTGTTTTATTGGAAGGAATGGAAGGGACCTAAAATTTTCAGAGGAATCAGATGCTAAGTTGAGAAGCACTTTTTTTCAATTCCTGCGGTCTAACGCACTAAGGCTAAGACGCACACAGAACAGAATCACTAAAATATTTGAAAGCTTCTATAGGTCACTAGGCCATAGTTTTCCATGAGCTGTCGCACCACCACACCATAATTATATTTTGTTTTATTAAGTTTTTAAATTATCATAATGTACTAAAATCAAATTATCATATAATGTACAAAAAAGCAAAATCAGCAGCAGGTGTAGTGTACCTGCTGCTGGTTTTGCTTTTTTGTTAGGTACACGTATAGCTATATTTTCACTATTGTTATAATAGTGTTATAACAATTTGAAAAGTGTAAAATGTAAAATGTCACTCATATTAACTACAAGAAAAACTTTCAAATAGAAAAAAAAAAAAAAAAACATACGATCATCAGATAAACGCTTTGCACACTCTCACATCAGGATAATTATATTTAATAATTATATGCAATTCGTGTCAAAAAAATATTTCACACTCTTATATCATTAAAAACAATTTTCAGCTAACAAATTGCACATATAAAAATAATTACAACATTAATTTATTCAACAAAGTGGATATTGCAAGATTTTTTGTAACAATGTTGTTTGCAAGAATTGATTTGGTATTGGAGATTTTCAACGTGTTTTTTTATGAAATAAATAAAAGATATTATTTTAAATAACTTATAAACACTTATTTTAAAGATTCCGAAATGCATTTAATTAAATAAATAAATAAAATAAGTCTTTTTAAGTTATTTAAAATAATATCTTTTATTTATTTGCAAGAATTTTTAAATATTAATTTATATGAAATTTTTGTATTATTTTATATCTGATTCATTTTTCTTCGTCAGAATTTTCATTCATAAGGCGGAGCTAGTTTGTACTTGCTTAGTATTGGAATTATTGATTTCTTTCTTGATTTTAAAATAAAATAAATTAAAATAAAATACAATATGAAATAAAATAAATTGAAGTAAAATAAAATAAAATAAAATAAAATAAAATAAAATAAAATAAAATAAAATAAAATAAAATAAAATAGAATAAAATAAAATACTTCTAACCCGTAGGGGAATCAATACAACAAAATACATACATACATACATGCATAGAATAAAATAAATTCAAATAAAATAAAATAAAATAAAATAAAATAAAATAAAATTAAATAAAATAAAATAAATTAAAATAAAATAAAATAAAATAAAGAAAAATAAAATAAAATAAAATAAATTAAAATAAAATAAAGAAAAATAAAATAAAATAAAATAAAATAAAATAAAGTAAAATAAAATAAAATTAAATAAAAATAATAAAATATGAAATAAAATAAAAAAAATTTTAACATCTAGTTTTGCGGAAAACCAGGGCTTATTGAGCCAAAATCTTCAACTGTTATTGTTGCTTTTGGTTAGTCGACACAGAAATGCATGGGACCTACAATTTTTTGCGAATCCGAGAGGCTAAGATGAAAGATAATACAAATTATCTAAAAAAGTAAAAAAGATTTTATTATAAAATAGTAAATATGAAGGTATAAATTATTATTTGGCAAGTCTAAATGCCGTTAATGGATTTCAGCTATTTAAAAATAAAAATATGTACATTCATATGTATATATGTAAATAATGGTTTTTTTGTTTATACGCCCATAACTCGGCATAACATCATCCGATTTGCATGGGGATTTTCTTTGTTTGATTCTATTGACAAATACACAATACAGAGTCGATTAAAAGAATCGTCAGGAAAAGTAGTAAATCGTAAAAAAAAATTGCATACTTTCAAGGGTGGGTGGTGGCGATATCTGGTGAGTGCAAAAAAAATTGTTTTTGTTTGAAGCCCATATACATTTCATTAAACTTTTAAAAATGCTGCAATATACAATGTATACTGAGCAAATCTGATTTTGTTTTGTGTTATATTTTAAAGCCTAGTATATGTAATATGTATCTACGCAGATTACACTAAATTTTAGCTCCCACTTTAGCTCTCCAGCTAAAACCCTACCTAAATTTTGACAAAGATGCGGTTGTGAAGAGTATGTCAAAGAGAACATCTGTTCTCTGAGAAGAGATTGATTTCAGTGATTTTTTTTGTATCATTATTTCAATTGAATTTTATCAAATAAAATATGTAGATTTTTTTTCTTTGGGTGAGATAAATCGTTTGTTGCTAAATATTCCCACATTTCGATTTTATTTTCACAAAACAATTCAAACAAAGTTCAAGAAAAACAGAATCTGTTAAAATTTAGCTTGAGAATTAATTTGACAAACAATTATTTCATCCGCTAAATTTTGACAGATCATGATGTACAGTCTAGGAATCAAACATTTGATGTTTAAGCTAGAGCTGCGTACCTTTCAACTAAAATGGTTTGTTTAATTTTAGCATTGATCAATTTTGGAGGGAATTTTGTTGGAAGATAAAATTTAGCGTATAGTCTACGTATAACTACTAAGCTTAAGGCTCCACTGGAAGCTGCTTATTTGGAGCAAAAAAAAATCTTTAAATAATTTAGAACATAAAAAACATTATTAAATCATATCCCATACCATTCAACGTTTATACATTAAAATTTTTTTTTTAACCAAAAGATTTTTCTTAAAACCCGCTTTTATGATTGTGCATTAGTCACCATTTTTTTGAAAATTCGGTACCTAATTCAAAAACTGGTTGATTTTTATAAATTCAATTATTTAGTGCATCATGAATATGTACTTAAAATTAACATACGAAATATTTTAAAAATAAATGAAATAAAATAGACATAAACAAATATTTAAAAAAAAAACAATTGAAACAATTTTTATTTAGATTTATGAAAGAAAGCAAATTCAAAGCTCGTGCGGTTGAAAAAATCATCAAAAAATATATTATTTAAATTTTGTATGTGTAATACAATTTCAATTTAAAGAAGACCCTGTCTAAAATTTTAATAGAACTTGGTTCAATTGTTAACGATAAAGTTGAAAAAAATCGGTTTGAAGGCAGATGCTGCAATACCTTTATTTTTAGATTACAATATCCAGAAGTGTCATCAGTCATCACGTAAAAAAAAAACGAACCGACGATATTTATTGTACGATTGCACTAACCCTGTTATATCTGGTAGAGAAAAATAACTATAGCTATCTTCAAAAGAATATCGTTCTATCGTTTTTATTTTACATGATGAGGTCCTTTATCTGAAGTGCAAAAATAAATACTTATGGTCTTATTTATAAACGTTGTCTAACTTTAGACAACTGTCCAACTTTAGAAAATGTGTTTAAAAATCTTATTTATTGTTGTCTTATGGCTGCCTAACTTAGACACAAGATTAGATTGTCTTAACCGTGAATAATGTGATATTTATTTTTATGAAATAGAGTATATTTTTTCACCAATTTGAAAATAGCTAGACAGTGTCTAAGTAGACAAAAATCTAATAAATACCACTGTTAATTTGTATGTCGCACCTCCGGTAGTACAACGACGTAATTGCAAAAATGTCGATTCTTCAGAAAACGCGATTTAACATTTTGAAAACGTTTTTTATTAAAAAAAACACACAATTTTTTTTTTTTTTTTAACATACTTTTTATTAAAGGGAAATTAAACATAGTTTTCGGCAATTCAGTAATTTTTTTGTGCTTCAAGCAGTATTAATAAAATTTTTAGTGTAAATAAAGGTAATACTAATTTTTAATAAATAAACCTTAAAAAATGTTAGTAAAAAAAGGCTCATAGTAACTTGGAATGATATTACTTTTTAACAGGCTTAATATATCTGCTTTTTTCCTTGGTGCCAATGGTATTTTTGATGAGTATGCGGGCTTTAATTGTATACTTTGCAACTCCGTTGCCGCAGAAGAGCGCCGGTTTACCGCCTTAAAAAGAACTTGTTCCCAAGTTATGTCTTTATAGCTTGTTTTGTATGAGTACACATTACTGCCTTTTTCAAAGCGTAAAAGTTTCATTTCCGATATTTTAATGGGGTCGCCGTTTATATTTTTGGAATTATTTAGGCAAATTTCCTCAGAAAGCAACTTTAAATCGAAAAAATCCTTATAGTTTAATTCCTTTACTATGAAAGCATTTCCTCTCTTTTTTGCCGTTCTTATGATAGAAACATATTGGTCGGGCACGTATATTGGTCCCGATTTTTTGGCTTTCTTAAGTGACTTTTCAATTACACTATGAACGGCATCACCTTCATTCTGTGTGTGGCCTCGAATAAGAAATTTATGTGTTATAGACTTTATTGCGAGATTCTGCTTCCAACTGTTTGGGTTTGAAGACCTTTTTTTCCCCTTCCTTAAAGGTAAGTTGGCCACCGAATCTTCTGGTTGTTGATCAGTCGTGTCATTAATGGAAATATTCGATGAACCACGGTCACTCTCTGAACCTTGACCTTCTGAAGGAGAGTAAACACTTTCATCCGCAGAAAAGTCTTCGTTTTCCGAATTAGTAGTTTCATTGAATGTTTTCTGGGAAACTTTTCTCAAATTCATTCTTGTTTCACTAGTTCTTGTTACAGTGAAATAGCTTTTGTCTTCATTACATGCGGCTGCTGAAGTACTTGGTTGGGGTTCAGAATCATCTGTCATGACTGGTGAAACTTTGGGATGGTCAGCTTCACCTTTTGTCATTGCGATTGCAAGTTTTGCAAGCATTTTTCCACGCTCGGACATTTTGTAACAACGTCCTAAGTATAGAAAGTGATGCTAATATTTGGCTAAATAATGACACAAACTATACTACGTCGCTTAAAAAAATTTTTTTTTTTTGCACAAACAATGACGCAACTAGCACTTGTGTCAATGTATCACTAAAATATTAATGAAATATTTAAAAGTTTTAAAAGAAAACTGCCTTAACGTACACTTACGACTTTGTTCGACCGAAAATAATAATACAATTAAAAAAAACGTGTTCGAACTTGCAAATACGTCGTTGACTGACTACTCAAACGGTTGTTTGTTAGAGATTTGAAACGCAAGTGACAGATAAGTCTATGTATTCGCGATATAATAGTTTGAAAACAATGTAACGGACCAAAGACATTTCTGCCCCCTGGATACAAATAGAACATTTTCAATTGGGTCTTTGTTTCATCGGAAGGAAATACCTTTTCTTGGAACTATGGCATTCTTAACTCAGAAGATTCAAAATTTGCACTTACGTCGTTGTTCCACCGGGGGTGCGATGTGTAGTGTAAGCCTTTCAGACCGTTTTCAAATTTAATAAAAAACAAGTATTATTTTCAAAAATTAATCATCAAAAATGGAAATAAAGCGTTTTTTTCTATTTCTTAAATAGTCATGAGTAATCAAACTTAACCTACATAATATTATAATGCATGTATCTACATGTAATATACATAAAAGGTGTTTTTTTTAGACGTGTGGTTTTCAATCTGGCAATACTTTTTTCGAAGTTGGTCTTTTTGACAGCTGTCACTTGGTTTGCCACTTCATAGTGAATAAACTTACTCCTTTGAACGTTTGCACATCGTGCAAATTTATTATACCAAAATAATGGTTCGGTTCGCGCGACGCATCGCTCGCTGCGTCCAATATTCGGTCGACATAATCGCCCAGCAGAGTAATTCGAGCAACCATGGATCGGTTTCGCACCACGTTTATTCTAGTGGAGAATGCGCATCTTGCTGCTGTGGAGCAGAGTTTCGAAGAAGACCCGAATGAGTCCATCCGCCATCGCGCGCAACAATTAGAGCTGGGGCCTCTTGGGCCTCTCGGCTGGAATTTATTCGAGCCAGCCGTGGCGGCCACTTGCCCGAAATTATTTTTTAAACATAATGGCAAACCCTTATCTTTATAATAAAGCTAAATTCTTGGCCATAACATTAAATTATATGCGTTTTATTTCTTCTTGAAAACCACAAGTCTAAAAAAAAAACACCCTTTATATATAGATTTTGTTCAAAATCCATACTTTAATTTAAAAAAATATCAACAACTTCCTATATATTTAGGTCCATTTTTGAAGTTTTAACATTAAACCCACTTACCCAGTTAAAAAATAAATATGTATGGTTTGCCATGAAAAAAACCTGTAAGAATCAAGCTAGGGAAGACGAGTTCCAAAACAATGCCTTAAATAAGTTAACCTAGACCTATTTAATATGGCAGAATGTGTGTCATACTATGACTTTGTTCAACACTTTTTCTGAGACTAACTTTGTGGGTTTTTTTTTAATAAATTCAATTCGGATCTTTAAATCGTCGTAATTTCCTCAACAAAACACAAATAATGATTGTTTATATACAAAATCTTCCATGACGACTTGAACATTTTCCATGCATATATTATGTGAATAATATAACCAAAAAATTAGCAATCTTCTTCCTCTTCCACCATACATCAATATAAATAACATGAAAAACAAAATTCCCTCCTTTTTTTATTTTTTGCTAATTGATTACTATACTAAATATAATAGCTTAAGACCTTATAAAAAGAATTGATTTAGCATATCATATGAATTAAATTGAATCAGCTTGTTTTGTCAATACATATAGTAAGACTAAGTTCTTAAACTTGAAATGTTGTTTGGAAAATTGCTTACAAAAAACATGTTCAATTTGTCAGTTATACTTACATACATAATAAATATATTAAATAAATTTAATTTGAAATAATATATATCTACCTACTGCCGATCGGAAAGTAAAACAAATTTTATGTTAATTTTATGGAAAAGTCTTAAATATCACGCGATTTTTTGTTTTGTAAAAATAAATTAATTTATGGCGTGTTTTTGTTTTTGGAACATTGTTAGGTATTGGGGATTTTTATAAACTATTTTGGTTGCTTATTATTGACAATGGCTATAGGTGATTTTTGAGAAATGAATTGGTGACCTAATTTAAACGACCGACGCGACGCCGCCGCACAGTGGGCCCAAATGGAGTTTAGCGTCTCAAAAATCTGTAAATTTTTTGTCTCTTAAAATAATTAAGTAAAATTTGAAACATATTGGGGCATATTCATAGTCACTGTTTAAGTTGTTTCTAAAAAAATACTGGGTTTATCCTATCTTATTTACATTGGATAAACTCCAGGCTAAGATAAACTGGGGTCTAAAAACGACTATGAATATGCGCCATTACCTTTGAACTATAATGAATCATTAAATAAACTTATTTTTAATATCCATATTGGTTTTAAAATGTATAGTTTATTCAAAGTTAAAAAATTATAATTTTGGTTAATTGGTTAGTTAATTTTGGATTTTTATTACAAATTTTCAATTACTCAAAAACTAGAAGCTATCTAAGCATCTGGTTTTCAGCGCTTGGCTAAAAATTGATCAGAACATTGAATATTAACAACCAAAATTCTAGATTCAAAATAGCTTTTAAAGGCCTTTAAGTCCTACAAAAATTGGCGTTTGGTCCCGGCGATCTCACTTGGACCACATCAGTTGACTAGTGAGGGCCTTTGTCAATACGCAATTTTTGCTAAGTTCAGTTCATCTTACATAGATTTCATGACGAATACCTAGTGTGAACTATATCCAACAAGACTAGAATTCCTAATCATTAAATTGGAAGTTTTTGTTTTTTCTATTTAATAACGTAAAATTTTGTAAAAAATAGTAAGAAAAATTTTAATTTTTTAATTTTTTTTTCTAAAATTTGGTTTTGAAAATTTATTTTTCCAAAACTATTCACTGAAATAATTTAATTTAAAAACAAAATTATAAGATGGATTTTTGGCTTTAAAAAAAGGTATAACATGACATTGCAAGTATTGCCGTTGATTTTAAATAATTTTTTTTTATAATTCAAGTCAATTTTTTAGAAAATTGTCTTTCTGCCTGAACGGGGTGAAATAGACCCCACCTCTTTAACGATTTTTTTCTTGTGTTTGCTTAGCCAACTTTCCCATACCTTTTATGGCATCTTATGAAAAAAACCTGAATATCTCATTTACATATCACACTCACAGTTTCTTTTGTCAGCAGAATTCAGCAGTTTTTTTTTAAATTGATTGAGCGCTGGATGTTTCGAAAGGTTTATTTGTTTTTTTTTTCCATTTTTTTTGTATTGCAAAAAATAACGGCACCTGCCGTACAAGTTTTTTCACCAATAAATGAAAATCTTACTATAGCCAAAAACGTTCGCACAATATTTTTTAAAAACTATAAATTGATTTCGTAAAAAAAATGTTAGAAAACCAGTTTTTTGATTTTCTCAAAAACGATTAAAGTGATTTTGATCATATTTTGTTTGGGAAATTTTTAAAAAAAGTTTTTATACCTTTTTTTTTGTTTTTTTTTTTTTTTTTTTTTGATTTTGAAAAAAGTTTCAAAATTTTTATTTAAGTATTTATGTGTAGATGAATTTTTTTTTCAAAATTAATTCTTTAACTTCACATTAATAAATATTAAAAATGGTAACAGAAGTTTAAAAATAAATAATTTCTCATATAGAAAACTCCAACGATTTAAAAAATAATTGTTTCAATCAATTCTTAATTAGTGACCAATTTTATTTAAATCGTTGGAGCGGTTTTTTGAAAAAATATTTTTTATAAAAAGTTTTATATTAATTTATTTCTATATAATTATATTGATTTTTGAAGAATTTTTCAGTTTAAACTGTTAGTTCCATTCGCAACACGGCCATGCTTTATTGTTAATTTTTATATACCTATCTACTCACATAATTCTTTCTAAAATTAAAGTACGTTCTTGGAAGGTGGCATATTATATCGCACCCTTAGAATGAAAGTGACCTAACTCAAAATTCCTGTAACTTCTGATTTTTCAATAAAATGACCTTAAAAGTACTTTTTGTATAGACTTTCTTGCTCATTTCCCACAAATTGCAATTTTTTAGTTAGGTCACTTTCATTCTAAGGGTGCATATACATATGGATCTTATTTATTTCTTTTAAAATAAAATTAATATGGTTTACAATTGTATAAGATTTTAAAACAATTCAGCGTGATCGTGCACTTCATATTAAACAACAACAAAAATCAATAATTACTCAATTATTTTCTTCTTAATTATTCACTGTTTTTCCGAAAAATTGAAGAAGGCATTAAATAACGCACATTCCAAGATCTAAAGATACGTTGTGGTAAGTTAAATGGGCAATAATAAATTTAACTTTAATTTTGTCGTCACTCATAACATATGGTGCTATTTTGTTCTAAATTGTTCTTCCGGTTAAAATGCTCAAAACCCGCTTATCTTATTTGTTGTAAACATAATCCTTATCATGCCCATACGTCAATATGATTTAAAAAATTGCTCTCTCTATCGTCATTCTTATTGCAAAAATATTTAGAGTTTGTCACTCATTATAATATAGTTTTATTTATTTGTTTTTAAATAATAAATCATTTGTATAAATAAGGATTTTTAAAGAATAACAAAGTTAAAGTTCAATAATTGCAAACAGGAAGAATTCTAACTAAAAACAAAAATACTGTTATGGTATAAAGGGTAAACAAATTAATCATTTACGTTTGTTATAAATATAAGACATTATTTGTATTTTTTTTTCAAAATGAATTTTTAACAATTTTTTTATTAATTAAACATTAAGATTATTAAAATACTCTCAAAGGTTTTGACGGTCACTTATAGGCTTTAACAAGTTTTTTTAGAGGATGAAACTTCAATTTTTAAAGAAAAAAATAAAATTCACTAAATATATTAATCCTCAATTACTACGAAATTCGTTTCATAAAACCATAAAATCAACATACGTTTTAGTAATAAGACTTTCTTAATTGCGGTATGCCGTATGATTATCAATTTGATATATGTTCAGTTATAAGGAACCGATTAAAATTATAAGCTAAATGTAGACTACATCGTAAAATTACGAGTGGTTTACCTACATTTACCTAAAAATTATTCCAATTTTCTTTTGCAGAATTTTTTTTTTATTTTGCTAGCATTAAAAATGTTCAAATTAAGTTTTATGAACCATATAAGATTATAATTGCTTTTTTAACATTACTTTGTCGACACATGTTATTTTTAGCCTAAATTAAAATATATAGGAATTAACCTTATGCGTTACTAAGCAAATTTATTCTTGTTAATCAGCATAATTGGTCATTTTAATAGCTTTTAGTCTTATTTTTTCATGGTCATTGTTTTACAGTTTGTAATATGGTGGTGTCGGAACTTATAAGGCACGATGTCATGGTCATTTATTGCTACACTTTGACGAACTTCCACATTTTAGGAAGAAATATTAAATTGTATTTAAGTATTTCATATCAAGAAAACTAAGCAATTCTTTCTTCAATTCATTCTTTTGACTCAGAGACAAAAATGTATAAATGATGAACAAGTCCGTGCTTCTCAACTACATCGTAACTCTACTTAGTCTTCTAAAAATTTATAAGAACATTGAATTTTAGAAACAAAATTAGTACTTAATAAGGTAAAATTTTGAAAAAAAAAAAAAAAAAAAAACAGTTTGAATATTTTTTTTATAATTTTTATTTTTTTTAATTTAAGTTTGAAAATTATTTTTTAAAAAACTTAAACAACTTAAATTAAAAATAAGATAAAAGAATAGAATTTTGGCTTTATAAAAATCTATAGCATTACATTGGAAGTGTTGCCGTTGTTATTGAAAAAAAAATTTTATAGTCAAAGTTTTTTTTTTTAATTGCCCATTCTGTTTGAATGGGAGAAGACATATCTCCCCTCCCAAACGATTTTTTTCCTATTTTGACTCAACCTACACAATTTCCTATACACAATCAAATTTAATAAAAATATTCCATCTGAAATTTCTCGCCTTTCTTATAAATAAGCTTTTTGGTGGGCTTCAAATATTCGTAGTGACGTTAAAAATTGCCATTTGTTTGTAAAAATATTTTCTAAAAAAAATAGTATTTAATATTTTTGTTTTGAAAATGTAACAATTCGAATATAAGGGTGATCAAGCTCAAATTGTTACTCGTTTTTCGTTTATAACTTCTAAGTTATTTGCTCTATACATAAATGTTGTATAAGGATTTGTAGATAATATAAATTGCAACAAAAAAGGATTACATCTCTTTTTCATAAAAAGTAGCACAAACGGAGAAAAATGGCAATAAACAAACAAATCTTATTTTCAAGATAACGAAACCCCTACAAACCCAAACTTTCCGCAAACTCAGATTTTTACTCAAAATTAACCCCCCAATAATACTGCATTCAAACTTAGACCACTTTGCAACTTTTCTCAAATAATTCCCCATTGCCTGTACCTACTTCAAAATTAGTCAGTAAAAAAAGTGAATATAATAGTTGAGATAAAGTTTTGGAATGTGTGGAATAGTTTGACAATCAATAAATATATTTTATTGAAGGTTGGTAGACTTTGAGTATTTAAGGATGAGTTCGTTGATATTTTTCAATAATAATTCCTTTTTATTTTTCAATGTCTACATGCTTTGTTTTCATTAGAACAAAAATTTGTTGGTTTGCAAAATTAAGCTATACGGTTAGACGGTCGATGTAAATAAATTTAATTTAGTTGACTCCTTGGCATCACAAAAAAATCATCAGTACCTACGGACAATGTTGTCCCTAGATGCATTGACATGTAATCTGTGTGAACGTTTGAACGCTTCTGGCTTCGATTCCTGAAGCGGCACTTTGCTTGGGGTGGCAATTTTCCCAAATATGGGGGCGGCAAATTTCAAACATGTATATCCGGGAGGAAATTTTCTAGGGGCGGCAATTTTTAAAAATATTAATCAAAACAAACGTTAATGTAAAATGTTTTTGTATGCTGTTTTTATATTTTCTTTTCATTTAGATCCAATTTTGTTGGCGGAAAATTTCCAAAAATCCGGAATGCATGTTTATCAAAAAAGGCGATAATGTAAAAGATTTTTGTATGTTCTGTTTATATATTTGTTTTTGTCATTTGGATCCATTTTTGGGAGAGAGTTTGCTAGGGGGCGGCGATTTTTAAAAACATGTATTTATCAAAGCAGGCGTTAGTGTTAAAAGATTTCTATACGGTCTGTTTATGTATTTTATTTTCATTTGGATCCATTTTTCTTCAAAATGGATACATTTTTTCAGTCCAAAGAAATTATTTTAAGGTTTTCGAGCGGTGACACAGCCAATAATTGCAATTCTCATTCAATTTTAAGAAGGGAAATAAATCTACTCCGTTACTTTTGAGCTAATTTTTTTTTCAAAATTCCTTTAGTCAAACCAAAATATAACAGTAAATGCCCTGGGGCCTTATTCCGTAAAACAAAAATAATTGAACTATATCGTTTTGGCAATAGCTGTCCCTATCTTTCCCTTTTGATGTGATAAAGATGGTTATTGCCAAAACGATATCGTTCGATCGTTTTCGTTTTACGGAATGAGGCCCCTGTGTTATTATATTTTGCAACTATAATTCTAAATGTCTGAATCTGAATTCTATTTAGTTGTGAAACGAATAGAATTTATGTGATGTGCTTTAAAAAAAAATTGTTTTATGGTGTTCGAAAACTTGAAATTTTCCTTAATTTTAAAATCTACTCGGGAAATTTTCGATTAAGTTCATTTTTTTTACAAGTTTGCTACGAAATTTTAGTACTGCGGTTCGGACCCTGCTCGTTAAGTCGTGAGAGTGAGACTACAAAATAAAACCTTTGGTTTGTTTTGACTGATTCGATGTGAGTTGGCTCATTTATCGCTCACTTTTATCACCGAGAAATTTTAATTTTCAATAAATTTAGTAATTATTCGCATAACCTAATGTTAGCATTCTTTTATGAAGGCAAATTTTACGAATTTTTATTACTAGTTAAAAACTTCAAAAAAGATCTATCAAAAATTGTTCTGAAAAATGTTAAAATAGGTGATACAGTTTGGCTCTGTAATATCTGAATCTTTAAAAAAAATTAGCTAGCTGTGGTAAATTTATCACCTTTTATTAAACATTAAAAAACAAGCGAACCGTTTTTGATAAAACTAGTGTTGAATACTTGAATTGTACTTCCAATAAGAAAAAAAAATTATAACAAGGTAAGTTGTTTCACTTGCTTTTTTTTAACAATAATACAAAATAGAGGCTTAAAAAAAAGTTGCTATAGGGGCGGCAAAAAATGACTCTGCCCCCGTAGTGTAAGTCCAGCATAAACGAAAAACCATAATTTAACTTCACATAAAAAATAGGATCATATTGTTTGTCGATTATGGAATCCGCAGTGATTCGTAGTGTAGTTTTCTATATTTTCTTTATACCCATTTGCCATAAAAAGAAAAAAAAAATAAACACTGTACTGAGAATCACTGCGGTTTCAGTATTGCGTATATTCAATAATTAACATTAATACTTTTTGAACACATCCCTTATTACTTTTAAAAAAGTGAATTTGTTATAAGTAGGTATGTATTTTGTATTTGTTATGGAAAAAAATCAACCAGTGATGATCCAAAATAAATAAAACGGAAGAAAATATATCGACGGTTAAAGTGCAGAACGTCGTAAGTCGTTTTTGCATGTTTTTCAGAAATCAAAATAAATCTGTAAATTTTTATATGAAGATATGTATATGGTAAGACGTTTTGAATTTTTCCTTTTTCTGTAAAATGTTCAGAACAACATTGTTACGCTTAAATTGCCAAAAGATGGCTCTTATTCTGATAATTTTTTTGCATTAATAATATTTTTTTTATAATTTGTCAACTTACGAGGTCCTACACTTTAACCGTCGAAATATAGGTGTACAATTAGTATTCTAATTATTTTAATATATGTATAAGGTCAAAAATTCTAGTCCAAATAAATACCGATTTTGACCCTTTTTGATTTCAATTTTTTTTTTTTTTTTTTTTTTTCAAATAATTTTGCATTTCGGTGACAGCTGATGACACGCGCATACTAACTTTGCGACACTTTAATAGCAAATATAGGAGAGTGATTTTAACGTTTAATCGGCCTTTCTCTGCTAGCTAGAGGTGTTATCAATAAAAAAACCTCTTGTAATACCAAATTTAATTAAAAAAATTAAGAGTAGCTATCCTATCGTCCAGTCAAAATGTGTTTTTTACAAGAAAGTTGTAGGGTAGTTTTGGTTTCATTAATTTTTTAAAGTTTTTTGCATGCTGAATTCGAAGCAGATGATTGCCTTTAAAATTTCTTGATAAAATACTAATAATTTGATATTGATTTTAATGGGGTTTTACTTATAAATCTAAATCTCTAAATCAATTTCTTGGAAATAACCTCGTCTGCCAATTTAAATTGCCCATTTGAGCACAAATTGACTATAATACATTTCTTGTATTTAATTCAAGTCTTATTGTCAATTTTTAATTCAGAAGAAAGAAAAATTGAAATTTCACACAACACTAATATTTTCCACTCACTTCATTGTGGCTTCATAGCCATTTAGTCATCATGTCAGTGACCGCTTCTAGACTTTAATGTTCCTCACATTTTGTTGGAACAATAACAAAATTATTAATTCAAATGATAATAATATTTTGGCATTTGGATAACATTGATCGATTTGTAGAATATATAAATATTATAAAAAAATATTTTTGTAAATAACAAAGTTGGACTTTGAACAACTCAATTAAAATATCTATATGCAGTTCTAATCGAATCGAAACATGGTAAACCTACAAATATAATTTGATGGATACAGTAAAACCCGCTTAAGAGAAATGCCAAAATGTCATAGTCATTCTTTCACGTAAGCAGGTTTTTCAATTATACAAACACCGCTTAAGTGAAAAAAAAATTTCACTTAAGCGGAGTGATAAAAAAACGAAAATAAACGGTAACAAAAATTGAAAAGTCATTTTCGTAGTAAAAATTTGGTGGACGTGAAAAATAAAAAAAGAAGTGCGAGCGTTCAGCAAATGTTTTGTTCTGTTCGATTCAATTTTTTTGTGCAATGGCAAATTTACCTTAAAATATTTTCAAGGTATTCGGGTTTATTACCTAAGAAAGTTTCGCTTAAGCGAAGTATTTTACAGGTAATTAGTCTACAAATACTCGGGGATGAAAGAAGTGTTTCACATAAGCGGGTTTTTCTCTCAAGCGGGGTTCTTTTAAGCGGGTTTTACTGTACTACATACAATATTTTTAAAAGAGTTAGTTTTGGTTTAAACTAAATTTTTTTAGTTTCATAAATCATGTGTAGCCATATCTGACATGTCGTTTTTAATAAAGGTCTTATTTTTTTTATCAAACAAATTTATAATGCATCTCCCTTTTACTTATGTATACGCATGTATAAGGTAAATGGAAGCGTTCCTTCGTGATTGGAGCTTTTGATGACCTGTTAAATTCTGATTTATGAGTAGATATACAACTTAAAAATGTCTTTTTAATGAACGATTTTTTTTTGTTGCAAAAATCATAACTTTTGAATACATGAAGATATCGCTACAATTTTTTTTTCTTTTAAAGGCTATGAAAATAATGATTTTTAAGAAAATTTCTTGACAGGGTTCTTCTAAATCGTAGACTGAAGTAAGATTTTCTTAGACATAGGAATTAACATTTGTAATTTTTCAAAAAAAAAGTCTACGGCTATTTAGTTGTTTACTGCAGGTTGTTAAAAAAAAATTGGTCACAATAGTGGATGCATAAAGTTATAGAAACATAATTTTTATGTTTTTAGCAAGTATTTCTACAGTATTTTTGTTTGTTCATTTTGTGGATCATCATTAACTGTTTCAGTGACAAATTTTATGTAGGAAAAAAGTAAACAGGCCAATATTTTAATAAATAATTAAAAAAAAAATTTATAAGATAAAATAAAATAAATTCAAATAAAATAAATAAATAAAAATAAAATAAAATAAAATAAAAAAAAATAAAATAGAATAAAATAAAATAAATTAAAAATAATAAAATAAAACAAATAAAATATGAAATATAATAAAATAAAGTAAAATAAAATAAAATAAAATAAAATAAAATAAAATAAAATAAAATAAAGTAAAGTACAGTAAAATAAAATAAAATACATTACGTAATACATCTTTTTTCTTTTATTATAGATTTTATGAAAAAAAAAATCATTGGTATAATCATCAATTTGAACAATGCCAACCCAATGTTCGTTGCGTACAACCTTTTTTTTTTTGAGGGAGGTAGTGATAAAAACCTAATATTTCCTGCTTCCTATTTTATTGGACCAAAACTTGGAATCCATAGATAATTAGGGTACAATATCCTCGTAATTTTTAAGCGGGATCTAGTGAAAACTTTTTTTGGAGCTCTATTCAAACCTCCCATATTTATTAAAAAGTGTTTTTGTTTTTGTTTTTATTTATTTTTTATTTTTTTAATTTAGAATTTTAATTTATTTACAAATAAAACAACTACGTTACGTTGAAGAAAAGTAAGATTTTTTTAAATATGCTATTATTGAAAAATTTGTTTTTTGTTAATTTGTTAACTTTATAAACCAAACTATGTTACCAAAAAAATATTTGGATTGGAGTTAGTATTCTGTAAGTGCTCGGTTTCTAAAATTCTGTATTCCAAAATTCTGTAATCTAAAATTCTGTAAATTATAAAAGAAAAATTGTTTTGATAATGAAAAAAAGTGCTCACTTTTTTTCATAACAAAAACAATTATTTTTCTTTTATAATTTACCTTATTTTGAAATTCACCATTTCGGAGTTTAGAATACAAACAAATTGAGCGGTGTAAAGTTAGCATGACAACTTTAGAAAAAGTTAATTTTTACTAGCCCAGAAATTGCCAATTAATTGCCGTAAATATGCCGTGAAATCAAAAAAATTGCCGCTCTATTGGTTTTCCCAAAAAGTGTTGTCATGCTAACTTTATATAAAGTTAGAATGACACTTTTTTATTTTTGGTCAAAAATATCTTTTGAATATGCCAGATGGTGCAAATTAATTGCCGTAAATATGCCGTGAAAACAAAAACTTTGCTGCACTCTTGGTTCTCCTGAAAACGGTTGTCATGCTAACTTTATATGTAAAGTTGGCATGACATTTTTTTATTTTTTGTCGAAAATTATTTTTGACTATCCAATAAATTGCCGATTAATTGCCGTAAATATGCCGTGAAAAGAAAAAAATTGCCGCTCTTTTGGTTTTCCCGGAAATGGTAAAAAGGGTTACCATAATTTTTCATATAAAGTTAGCATGACACTTTTTTAGTTTTGGTCAAAAATTATTTCTGAATATACCAGATGGTGCAAATTAATTGCCGTTCACAAGCCGTGAAAAGAAAAAAATTGCCGCTCTTTTGGTTTTCCTGGAAATGGTAAAAAAGTGTTGCCATAATTTCCATATAAAGTTAGCATGACACTTTTTTAGTTTTGGTCAAAAATTATTTCTGAATATACCAGATGGTGCAAATTAATTGCCGTTCACAAGCCGTGAAAACAAAAAATTTGCCGCTCTTTTGGTTTTCCGGGAAATGGTAAAAAATTGTTGCCATAATTTCCATATAAAGTTAGCATGACACTTTTTTAGTTTTGGTCAAAAATTATTTCTGAATATACCAGATGGTGCAAATTAATTGCCGTTCACAAGCCGTGAAAACAACAAATTTGCCGCTCTTTTGGTTTTCCGGGAAATGGTAAAAAAGTGTTGCCATAATTCCCATATAAAGTTAGCATGACACTTTTTTAGTTTTGGTCAAAAATTATTTCTGAATATACCAGATGGTGCAAATTAATTGCCGTTCACAAGCCGTGAAAACAAAAAATTTGCCGCTCTTTTGGTTTTCCGGGAAATGGTAAAAAAGTGTTGCCATAATTTCCATATAAAGTTAGCATGACACTTTTTTAATTTACATTTATAAAGTTTAATATTTTCTTGAAAAGAACTTCGTTATAGTTGTTTGACCAAACCATGTGTGTGGCTTATATGGGTAAATGACACTACCTTAATATATGTAAAAAAAAAACCGTTGGAATGATACGATCCATAAGTTGTGTTTTTAAAAAGGCTTGAATAGTAAATAATTTAAAAGAATCAACTCTTTAAAAAATGTCCTGTCTAAAAACGTTGATTCTGAAATCTTGCTGGGCTCGTTACTAACAGTGTGTAAAATCAATATTTTTATTTTTAAATTTTGGCTTTTCGACCTTTATTTATTCTTGCCCTAATTTACCCTTCAATTAATTTGCACCATCTGGCACATTCAGAAATAATTTTTGACCAAAACTATAAAAGTGTCATGCTAACTTTATATGGGAATTATGGCAACACTTTTTTACCATTTCCCGGAAAACCAAAAGAGCGGCAATTTTTTTCTTTTCACGGCTTGTGAACGGCAATTAATTTGCACCATCTGGTATATTCAGAAATAATTTTCGACCAAAACTAAAAAAGTGTCATGCTAACTTTATATGGGAATTATGGCAACACTTTTTTACCATTTCCCGGAAAACCAAAAGAGCGGCAAATTTGTTGTTTTCACGGCTTGTGAACGGCAATTAATTTGCACCATCTGGTATATTCAGAAATAATTTTTGACCAAAACTAAAAAAGTGTCATGCTAACTTTATATGGAAATTATGGCAACACTTTTTTACCATTTCCCGGAAAACCAAAAGAGCGGCAAATTTTTTGTTTTCACGGCTTGTGAACGGCAATTAATTTGCACCATCTGGTATATTCAGAAATAATTTTTGACCAAAACTAAAAAAGTGTCATGCTAACTTTATATGGAAATTATGGCAACACTTTTTTACCATTTCCAGGAAAACCAAAAGAGCGGCAATTTTTTTCTTTTCACGGCTTGTGAACGGCAATTAATTTGCACCATCTGGTATATTCAGAAATAATTTTTGACCAAAACTAAAAAAGTGTCATGTTAACTTTATATGAAAAATTATGGTAACCCTTTTTACCATTTCCGGGAAAACCAAAAGAGCGGCAATTTTTTTCTTTTCACGGCATATTTACGGCAATTAATCGGCAATTTATTGGATAGTCAAAAATAATTTTCGACAAAAAATAAAAAAATGTCATGCCAACTTTACATATAAAGTTAGCATGACAACCGTTTTCAGGAGAACCAAGAGTGCAGCAAAGTTTTTGTTTTCACGGCATATTTACGGCAATTAATTTGCACCATCTGGCATATTCAAAAGATATTTTTGACCAAAAATAAAAAAGTGTCATGCTAACTTTATATAAAGTTAGCATGACAACACTTTTTGGGAAAACCAATAGAGCGGCAATTTTTTTGATTTCACGGCATATTTACGGCAATTAATCGGCAATTTCTGGGCTAGTAAAAATTAACCTTTTCTAAAGTTGTCATGCTAACTTTACACCGCTAACAAATTGTTCATACCTACTAAGCTTTCATTAGATTCCAAAGATATTTATTTCGACATTTTCAGAAAAAGAGCTTGTTATTCTTTTTCACAGCTGATAAAATTTCAGAATTCACTTTGATATTGATTGCATATACGGACTTATTGTTTTTTCTATTTCCGTTCGATATTTCAATGTAGAGGGGGTTCAAATTTCTTAGCATAATTTCCAACCTAATTTTTTTTTTTTAATTTATGTTTTGTAAATTAAATACTTAAAAGTCATATTTGGAGGTTTTAAACGAAATTATAGAAAGAACGTAGAAATTCTTTTATTTTCACAATTTTTAAGTTGATTTCGTCTGTATTTCCTCTTATTTATCTTCTGAATTTACAGTTAAATTACAAGACAGTTTACCCATGTACCATGTGGGAAAGGTTATTGGTAATTTTTAGTTCGACGTGAAAACAATTGACTTATTGCAAAAACCAAAATTGATTCTCCAGTAATTTTCAATACAGTTGAAAATTCTATAAAACAAAAATTCCAGAATTTTGGATTTACAAAATTTTGATATACAGAATTTTTAAATACAGAATAATAGATTTACAAAATAACTGAATACAGAATTATGTTCTTACAGAATTTTCAATCCATTTACAAAATTTTGGTCGTACAGAATTTTGGAATTACAGAATAACGAACCTTTCCCAAATTATTTGATTTTGCAATTTTTGAAGCTCGGTATATATTCCTATAAGAACTAAAAAATAACAATACAAAAACATCGAATTTTGTATTTGTGCCAAGACTTTTAGATTTTTGGACCATAATGCGGTGTGAATTACATATATAAGTACTTGTTATCAATAGTTTATATAAAAACTCCATTTTGTTTCTGTGATGGCGTCACTACTCCCCGTTGTGTTTTTTTATCGGGATTGAAAAAAAAATCACACTTATTGAAGTCCATATACGGAATAAATATTTGGAAAAAGAAAAATTTTATTGTACACTTTTTTCATCACTCGTTTGAAAAGGTCATTATAGGAGCATATGCGATATTTTTCGATAAAATTGTCATGGAGTTTAAGCCTCCATCTTGGATTTAATGAATAATTAATTTTTAGTGAATAACTCGATCATTTTTCAATTTTGGCAAAAAAGTTAAAGCTAAACATGGAAGTAAATTTGATTCCATTCGACTTTTGCAAAGGTTCCCGCAAGTTAGGGGCAAAAGGGGGACTTAATTGCGTCCCATGAGTGACTCTTGGTGTCATGTTATTCACCCATGTCATGTTAGGCCCATGTTATTCACTCGAAACATCCAGATTAAAACTTTAATCCAGATGTAAAGTATACAAATTCAATGTAAATACATGGCGTTAAGCATAATCCAAAGTATTTTGAATAAAGCTAAGTATACACGATTGGAAGATCTTCGAATATTGGCCGAACTATCAAAAGTCTTCCAATGGCAACCACTTATTTGACAATTGCCAATTTTCTATCAAGTGAAAATTGCCCTTTTATATACGGTTGTTAGATTTTATCCAAAAATTAGACAAATATTTGGTAGAAAATCGGATGACAATTGCCGACAATTTTTTGTCTTCCAATTAAAAATTGTCTGTTTACACGGTTGGAAGACTTTGGAGAACAAAAAATTGGTATGACTCATTCTTAACAGATAATAGAGAATTTGTAACTTTATTTTAGAAGTGAAGTTTAAAACATAAACAAAAACCATTCTGTTTTTTTTGTTCGATTTAGAATTGATATTAACATTGACCACAAAAAGCCAATTTAACACTTCATTTCACAATTTAAAAAAAAAATTGGTCTAAACTTTTTTTTCATTTTTTTATCAAAATTACATGCGAATTTTTCAAAAACTGTTGACATAAATTGTTAAGTTTAAATTTAGGATTACAGAACTGATTTACTGGTATAGTACTTTGTTGTAAGTGTTCCCGTTGTTTTTTAGTATTTTTTTTTTTTCAATTTAAGTAATTTTTTTCTAAAATTTCCCCTACCTCCTAAATGGGGTGAGATAGACCCCCTCCCAAAATGAAAAAAAAAATCTTGTTTTTGACCCTTCTACAAAAAACCGTTAACAATTCTTGGCGCCATGTTATCGTACTCGTGCCCTTTTTCGTTGTTTTAAAAAACACTTTTTCAATTTTTTTTTTCTTCAAAAGCGAATAAATGAATTTTTTTTCCCCCACAAAAGAAAACATTTATCTGCCAATTAAAAATCGGATGATGTTTTTGGCAAGAACATCATCCAATATCCAATTAGCCGACAATCGTCCAATTATCTGAAAATAAGAAAAATTGTGTGTTTAGACGAATTGGATTGGAAGAAGTCGGCCAATTTTTTGATAGAAAATTGGCCGACGATTGGCTGCCAATTTGTTTTCTGTCAATTTTGACAGATAAAATTGGATGTTTACATGGTTGATAGAAAATTGGTGAAAAGTTTTTGCGAAAAGTCGGCCAATATTGGATGATCTTCCAATCGTGTATACTTAGCTTAAGGTTCAACAAAAAGCTTCAACGTGAAGGTTTGGTCGAAATAAGATACAAATTTTAAAGGATAGGCGGTTTATTTACCCACGTTTAGGTGGGAAGGGGAACTTTCTAAAAAATTGACTTAAAACAGTATTTTTTCTGTTTTAAGTCAACTTTATAAGTTCTAAAAACAACCACCATACATACAATGTCATGATATTTTTGTTTTAATTAAAAATTCATTATTTTATTTTCATATTAAATTAAGTTAACAATAGTTTTAAAAAAATATTTTACTAAGATTTATATATAAAGAGTAAAGTAATAGACACTCTGAAAAATAAAAAGAAATTAAATAAAAAAAATAGTTTTTTTAAATAAAATTAAAATAAAAAATATAAATTTTTAGTTTTAATTTTTACTATAATTTTTTTATTAAATAATCTAATCAAACAGAAGCTTTGTTTTTCTTTTAATTTTTGTTTACAAAATTTAATTAATCATTTTCTTTGATGAGGTTCATATACATATTAACATTCAATTATAAATTTTTCCACTATATATACCTATTATCATTTTCAAGAATATAGAAAGTATACGTAAAACCTTGCCCTGTTTTACAATCTTCAATTCACAAAGACCGCATAATAAATGTATATAAATTAAGTTTATTTAGGTATGACGTACATACATCTTATATATGAATAATAATTAATTGAATACTTATATTTTATTTGTAAAAGCAATCTCAGAAAATACTTTAAATGTGATTACGTTATATACATATAACTCGATTTTTGTCCTATATGGATTACCTCAATTAAAACGAAATGTTAATATGTTAATATATAGATGACATTAAAACTAGCTTAGCGACATACAGACGAGACAATTAGAAAAAATACTAATAATATTATTATGTATTTTTAAATAATAAAGCAAACAAATAAAAAAAATTGTCAGAAAATACTTATACTATGTATAATTTACGTAAATGTGTATATATCAACAAAGCACACGCGTGCCATGCACTAAAAACTTGTTTTGGGGGTTTTTATTCATATTATAACTATATGTATGCATATACAACATTCACTTTGCTTACGATTTTCAATAGAATTTTTAATTATATAAAATTGATATATTATGTAGACATGTAGTGTTAGATATCAAGACGTGTCTTAATTTCTTAAATATTATATTATACATTTTAAAAATCAGTCTAGAAAAATGACAATTTATAATTATTATATAATTAAGTTAATCGCTAATTAAAGTATATGAGCCGAGCGTCAACCCCAAAACAAAACAAACCACACCGGTAGCGGAGGGTTCTGGCCTTCAAAATAAATACTAAATATTTAAATACTAAATAGTATTGATAATTCATATGACAAAAATATACATTTAAAAAAAGGATTTCTCAGAGAGGACACTATATACATTGGAAAGATTTAAACAAAATTTTGAGTAATTAGAACTTTCAAGAGTCGTTACGAATTTAGTTGAAAAAAATCTACCTCGCGTTCTTACCTACATACCTAAAGAAAAGTTTAATCTATTTATTTGAACGAGAGAAAAAATGTCTAATTTTGAAGGCAAGTCTTTTCATAATTTCAGAACAAATAAGCTTAATTTTACAGACTAAGTTTACTAAGAAACAATACCAAAAAAATCTAAATAAAAGTTAATATAGCACTGTCTATATCTGAGAAGAGTTAAGGCGTGGATAAATTAAAGTTCAATGCGTACTTTGCCACATGCATGAATAGTTTGAGAATGGTATATGCGTTATATATAAAATACATTTACCTTAGTTTCATAAAATAATACAAGGTCATTCATTTCGTGGTTTCAAGTTGGTAGCGATGGCATTTGACACCTGTCAAACTTAGCTGTCATAATATTAGTTGAATGTTTGCGTTTTATGATAATGGATCGATTAACAATCGAACAACGCGTTAAAATTATTAAAACTTACTATAAAAGTTGTGTTGGAACAACACCGATTTTTCGAACAACATTTTCTTCAGCAATGAAACACATTTCTTACACGGTGGTTGTGTAAACAAACAAAATTTCCGTATATATGGCGCTCACTAAACCCAGAAGTGATCGAAGAAGTCTAATTGCTTCCAGACAAAGTGACTGTTTGGTGTGCTCTACGGTCAAAAGGTGTCATTGATCCGTATTTCTACGAAGATGCCAATGGGCAGACGGTTGCATTCAATTCGTAGCGATATGGTCAAATGATAACCGATTTTTGTTTGGTCGGCGGCGATTGAAGTTCATGACTTGGACGATATGTTGTTCTAACAAGACGGGGCAACAAGCCACACAACGCGACCAATTATGGCTTTATTGCGTAAGAAGTTTCCTGGTCGCGTATAATTTCACGTTTTGGCAACGTCAATTGGCCACTAAGATCATACGACTTGTCACGGTTAGATTTTTTTCTGTGGGGATACGCAAAAGATCGTGTTTACGCGAATATTTTCCGAACTCTAGACGCATTAAAAATCAACATTACTCAAGTAATGGCAAAGATACCGCCCAAAATGTGCGAAAAAGTGGTTAAATATTACCTCAAAAGAATCGCCCGCTGCGAATATTCCCGAGGCGGCCATTTGAATGATATAATTTTTCACACTTAGTGGCAAAGTCTAAACTTTATAATGTAATGAAATTTTCATCAAAACTGTATCACTGTGTGTATTTTATTTAGCTTTATTTTCGAAACTGAAAAATGAATGACCCTGTAGTTTTTAACCAAAGTTATTGTTGTTGCATCTTAAGGCGTGTTTTTTTTGCACGCCCTGGGGGAATTGGATGAAAAAACCGCTAAACAATTTACATGTTAAATCCAACAACAACTAATCCTCTGCGGGTTTAGCTAATCCCAGAGAATTCTCGGGCTTTAACTTAAGCGCACAGAAAACTCTGTTACCGGCAAGAATTACATACATGTTATCGATAGTTTGTATGAAAACTCCATGTTTTTTTCTGTGATGGCATCGCTAATCCTCTTTGTCGTTTTTTTCAATGAATTGCCCCCGGGATTGCAAAAAAACACACCTTTAAAAAAAAAAAACAGAGCTTATTTTCATCAGGTACCTCCTATTAGCCATTAGCCACAATTAGACATTCTTTGTTTCTATATTTTATTGTTTACTTCGGTATTTAGCAATTAACTACTCTTTTACATGTCTATAATTCATTCATTAACAAACCATCAAGTCAATAAAGTCTAACCAAATTGTAATAGAACTGGTTAATAATTCTAATTATTTTTTTGACCTTGATTTATTAAATCAAAATGTTGGCAGTACCTATTCTTTTGAGGCATTCAAGAGTTTATGCTAGATCCAAATAAAGATCTAAGTCATAAGTCATAACTAAAGAATGAAGTCTAAGAAAAAAACATTTTAACTAACAATTCTATAATCTTTCTGCAAAAATTCAACACAAGTTTTACTTTACCTACCTATAAAATAGATAAATAAATGAATTTTCAATTAGCACCATTATTTCCTTGTTTAAGGTATAGTTAGGTACACATAATATATTTTATTTTTTTTTTATCATAAATTACGGGATACCTAATTGAATAATTTTGTATGCATTTACGTTATGCTAAAAATATGCCTATAGTCGTGATTGACACCTCTTGTACTACTTCCATGATTATTATTTCTTACGTCACAAAGGCTTGTAGTTTGATCTTGAACTATAAATTACGTCGTGTTTTTGTTGATTTAATAAAAAAAAATTGGGTTTGTATTTAGAACAACATTGATGAAAAATCAGTTAAAATGATAAAAAAAATTGTCTGAGTGTCGAGACTCATGGTTAAGATGTGTAAACATCAATTACAACGTATAAAGTTTGACACTTAGTTTGTGACGTATTACGCGTAAGGCTCACGTTTTTAGTTTACCAAACACATCAATAATAAAATGCAGGACTTGGTAGCACGAACTTGTTCTTATATGAATGTTCATAATGTGAATTTAAAGTCTGAATGGTTTAAACCTATATATGGGTGATTCTCTGCCAACTGCGTGATTTTTTAAATAAGAATTTTGCTAAAATTAAAAGTCATTGAAAATTAATTTTTTTTTTATTTGTCTAGACATGGTATTAAATCTGTAAGAGCATTTTACTACAACTTTTAAGGAACAAAAAATATGGTAAAAAGTACTAAATCTCGAAGACATGGTGCATGACACTGATTTTTTATTTTTGAATTTTAATACGTTCTAACTCTTTTTGAAAATATTTTTGTTGAGTTTCTAAATTCTCTCTTACGTTTTGACGTTTTCAACTTTAAAAACCAATGTTTTATTCAAAATTGTATGTTTTTTAATTTTTCAAATCTGTTCATTCAGGTTGGAGTCTTTATTTTTATGCTAGGTTATAACTCAACATTTATTGCACAAATTTGTTTTAATATGTTTTGTCCGAAGTACTGGTACCATTCTTAATAATAAAATAACAAGATTTTTAGCATCATTGCTTGAAATCATTTAATTTAAGTTCATCATAAGTAAATATATATACGGCTTTAATATAACCTCATATCTCAAAGCTTCTGAGAAAAATAAAATTCGTTATAATTTTAACTTATATGACTTAAAAAGAAATACAATATTCTAAAAATCACCCCAACAAATTTCATAACACGCTTGGATAATACTACCACGGTACTGACAGGTAATTTTGTGACACACGATTTTAGAATAAAAACACTTCACTTTTACAGCAAATTTAAAATAAATTGACAATAAATAAATAGTGCCTCTTTCAAACGGCACCACACAAATGCCATAAAACTAAAAACAAAATGGCGGTTCAGCGGTAAATCTTTTGACTTCAAAAATAAAATGAAATCCGTGGACAACATTCAATTATTATTATTTAATTATAGATAGCAAATATTTTGACTTGATATTCTCAAAATATAATCAAGCAACTATTGTACTCAAACTTTTCTGAAAACAACATTTTTATTCAATGATGTATTTTAATAGAAAATTGTAGATTTAATTGGAAAAACAAGGATGGGACATGCCACGGTACTGACATTTTGCGTATATTTTTTCAAGTCAAGGGGAAAGGGTGACAATTTTTTAAACATCTGTAATGTAAATTGTAGTACCAACTTATTTCCACAATTCAAAAAATTCATACGAAATTTTTACATTAAGTTACAAATAAAGCCCTGGACACAAAGAATCACAGTTGGCAGAGAATCATCCATATATTCGTCTGAATTTAACATGCATGGAACTTACAGTTTAAACTAAAAATATGTTAAAAAATCAACATACATATGTACATACATAATTAGAAATAAATTAATTTAACATAATCTAATTTCTGAAAATAAATTAAATTTATGAGAAAAAATTTAAAAACTGTTAGAACTTTAAAAAAAATATTTTTTTATATTCAGGCTGTCCCGAAATCTTCGCCACAGAAGAAAAACATGAGTTCATAAGGTCATTCCAAGTCGAAAAACTTAAGAGTTAATTTTCTCGTTTTCGCTTTGTTTTCGACTTATAACGGTTTTTGTCATTTTTATTCTTTTTTCCTTTGACTGGCTCTAACTTGGATGAACTACAACCGATTTTTGAAATTTTTTTTATATTTAAACAAGAACAGTAACAGTTAGAAATTTGTACCTACCGCAAAACTTTTTTCTGTGTGGAAAACGGTTTTCACGCAATTTATAATCAAAAACATTTTTTAAGAATTTTTATGTTGTTTTTTTTTTTCCTTCAACACCTATGTTTTTTTTTCACAAAAACACGTTATTACGTATAATTTATTTTTTTTTTTTTGTGAAAACCCAATATTTGTTCTTAATTTTTTTTACCTAAAAATACATTTAAAATTATTAAAAATAATAAAAAAAAAACAAAAAAACCGGTTGCAGTTTGGAAAAGTTAGAGCCAGTCAAAGGAAAAAAGAATAAAAATCACATAAACCGCTATAAGTCGAAAACGAAGCAAAAACGAAAAAATGAAGTCTTAAGTTTTTCGAACTGAAATGACCTTAGGATTTAGGAACTCATGGTTTTCTTCTGTGGCGATGATTTCGGAACACACTGTATAAAATTGAAAAAAAGTTTGTTTGGGAAAAATATAATTGGAAACTAAATTTGAAGGGCATGGCGTACCTTAAATTTTTGTCAAAAAAAAAAAATGATAACAAATATGTCGGGGGAAAGCCCAAAAAACCCTAGGTACGTACCAAGTTTAAAGAAAATCGACCCATCCGTTTAGGCTCCAGCCGAACTGACAGACAGACATTCAAACGGACAAAAATGGCGGACCCACTTTTTTTCGACTTCGCTGTCATCATTATGTCAAGTTTGATCCAAATGATCCATATACGTAAAACTGCTAAATATACTTTGGCAAATTTTATACAGAACAGCAAAAAAAATTTTACAAAAAAGCGCGATACAAAAACTCATTTGCTCTTTAAGATTCTGTAAAAACTATACGATACGTATTGGACAAAGGTGACTCAAGAAATTTGTGCAGAAAATGTTTCTAAACAAATGGCATCAAAATTTCAATTTAGGTCAAAATTGGACTTAGGAGCTTTAGGCATTTATGTGATATTTTAGTTCCTATGAATACACTGAAAAAAAATCGTTTTTAATATCAATAAACACCGTTTATTGACTGTTTTTTCATTGTCTCAATAAACTTTTTGTTGATATTGCGAACATTTTTTGTTCTAAAAATTTCTATTCAATAAACGATTTTTTGGCTCAGTTAAATTCCGTTTATTGAAAATTAAAATTAATAACCAGTTTTCTAGTATCAGTAAACTCATACATTGCCCCAAACAATTTTTTTTATAAAACTACTTTTTTTACTTTGATAAATGTGTTTATTGGCGCAATAAACAAATTATTAAATGTCAATAAACATTTTAATTGATTTTAACATTTTTGTTTATTATCTTAATAAACAGTGTATTGGCCCAATAAACTATTTATTGGCTCAATAAAATGTTTAAGGGTAGCTAAATACTTTATTTGTTCAAATTATAGTCGACTCTTATAAAATTCACAGTCTGTTCATGCTGTGATTTTTATAAGAGTCGGTAAGCATCGACCATAATTTACATCTTAAAAGGATGCGACAGCATATTATGAAACGCATTTTGGAGTTGGGGTCACTTGAATTGAATTTAAAAGTTCAAGTGACCTCAACTCCTAAAATGGGTTTCGTAATATTCTGTCGCAGTGTCGCACCCAGCTAAGATGCAAATTATGGTCGATGTTTACCAGCTATTATATAAATCACAGGAAGAACATACTGTGAATTCTCTAACGGTCAACTATGATTTAAAAAAAAAAAAAACCCTTATAAACAATTTATTGGGACAGTAAATAGTTTATTGGGCATATACAAAGTTTATTACGATGATAAAAAAAATGTCGAAACAACAAATATGTAGATACATTGCCGCAACTCAACAATTTTGTAAAAGATAAATAATTTAATAAATAATTTCTTGTATCAACAAAGGTTTATTGGGCCAATAAACCACTTTTGCTTGTATCAATTAACACTTATTGGGACAATAAACCGCTTTTGTTTATATCTTAATAATCGTTAATCAGGACTCAATAAACCATATTGGACGAAAATTGGTAAATAAATTCACGGTCCCAATAAACTTTTTTATTGTACCAATTTACGTAAAATAAATAAAAGATATTATTTTAAATAACTTAAAAACACTTATTTTATTTATTTATTTACTTAAATTCATTTCGGAAGCTATGCTTCCATCGTTAGTAAGTTTTGCGTAAATAATAATACAAACAAAATTTTTTGATATATTAAAATACTAATAACTCATTACAAACAAAAACAAACTACACAAACAAATTTATAGTGAATTTAAGATCTATTATATTTTTTTTTGAAAATTGGATCTTTTATTGGTCCATCGCCACTATTCATTAAATTATTTCTAGTTTTGAAAATGTAAAGAGATTCAAAAGCATCTAATTCATAATGATTATTTACATTGCGAATTAATTTAAAATTTTGTAAGCTAAAATTATGGTTATTCTCCAGCATGTATTGTGCTACACTCGACTTTACGTACCTTTTTGCTTCATTGATACGAGTATAGGTCGCAATTAAAAATCATATCAGCAGCTATCCTCTATAGATAGGTCTCCAGTTCCAGTTATTTCATTTGACGTTTAGAGTCCATAGACCACGGCTTTAACCACCAAGTATCTCCATCCACCTCGTCCCTATATAAAAAGTAGAATCTTTCCATGCTGCGTAGTCATCATTAAGTAGATTTGAAGACTTTTCGGTCGTGACTCGTGCTGCCTGCTTCACTGTTCATACGCCCCACGTGCAGTCTCAGCCGTCTATAAGCGTCTGTATTTTCAGACTAGATATCTCGTTAAAAAGATGTCCAAAATTTGATTATATATGAATTGTCGTTTATATTAAAAAAACTGAGGACTGCCTTATTCATAAGTTTTCAAAATCTATTAGCAACCATTAAATCTAACTGAACATTAAACAAATATTAAAAATTGCTTCGCCAATAAGTTCTATTTAACATGGTAATGCGAAATTTTGCCACTATATATTGCTCCTTCAATAATGAAGACATAAATAAAGTTATTTTTTTGTTCTTTTATTTTTTTAAATAGTGCAATTTTTACTAATATTTAACAAATTAATATGAAAAAGAAGAAAATTTGGCGTAATGGTTAGTGCATATGGACAGTCACACTGAAGCTCTAGAATTTGGATACATGCAGTTTATACAACCATGCAATCTTTGTTAATGCCGGGTGCCAGGTTAATAAATCCGCTAAAAGTACCTGCCTCTTTTAGTATGAAATTCCTTATAGCCATTCTGATTCGGCTGAAAATTGAAGGTCCCCTCTATTCTTTCTGCTGAAAACGCGCGCATTCCGAAATCACTGAAAGTTGAATCTATAAGCCAGTATAGCCGCTAGTTCTCTACAATATCTCGCGCCACTTATATCATTAATTTTATAAAAAAAAAGTAAATAAGATAAAATTCGACACACATACTTATTAATCATTTAAGATCTTAAAAATCAAAATATATTCTTATGACTCACTATATTTCAATTTGGACAATAATAATTTGTTTTTTATTAAGATTATGATAAAAAGTCGTCGCCCAAATTCTTATAGAATTAATAAAACTCACACCCCAATATTATATTGATTTTTATTTATATTTAGAAAAATATTGAACATCATTCATTGATTTGTTCAGCTCATATTCCAATAAATGCATTTAACTCGTCTTATCAATTTTTAAAACATCACAAAAAAAAAATGAAATCGGCCTTTTCTTAAAATAATCAACTTGTCTTATGTATATTCCCACAATCTACAAAATCAATCTAAAGTAACACTCCCTCTCCAAAGTCCAAGTCAAATAAACTCAATAAAAAACACGTCATTCTGTCCATATTTATGAAAAATAAAATAAAATCGGTATACCTATTATATGTATTTCTACCATTTTTTTTGTTTTTAAACAAGACTTACATACCTATACCTTTTGAAAAATAAATCCCAAACTTTATGAAGGGGAAAACCCCTGCTTTTACAATATAAACAAGTAAATTGACTAATTATTTTATTTCTTTCATTTTCAGATTTCATCTAAGATCTCTCAGTGAAGCGGGCTTACTTTAAACAATAAACAGGTAATGAAAAAAATACCAACATCTGTGAGTTGAAAGAAAAAAATATCAGCATTACCTACAAACAATATTTATACCTGCAGTTGCAACGACACAAGAAGCCAATTCAACAAATACAAAAAGATCTATATTCCACATTGACCAACTTATATGGACTATAAACGCACTTTGTCCAGACTAAAATAAAAAAAATAAATAAATAAAGAATAGAAAAGAAGAATACAAAATAAAAAAAAACAACTTCATAGCCATTCAAACCGGCTTCAAATCATTATTTATTTGTCTGCTGATGGTTCCTCACATCTTTGTTAATTGAAAAAAAAAAAAAAACGTCGTCATCGATTAAGATAAGTTTTCGGTACATGTGCACTTTCGAATCACTCCAATCACACACTTCAAGGGAAACATTTAAAAATAAAATTATTTAAATTAACAATCAACATGCAGCGTACGCCTGTTGTAAGACGTTAATAATTTCACACGTCCCCGGACCTGGGAAATATTTATTCTATTTTTTTCTACAACTCGAACTGTTCAAATATACTATAAGCAAAAATAAATTACCAAAGTTATCATTAAGAAAACAATTATTTAAATAGTGCCACACTATTTGACAATGAGTCTCACATATAAGATAAGAGACACAATGCAATCTAGAATTTAGTTCAATGCTGATCAATTTGAATACAAAACAAAAAAAAAGATTAAAACTATAAAATTAAATATAAAAAAAAAACAGTACAAAAGCCAACACATTCAATAGTTTTTACATCCCTAATTGATTACATATCAAATCAATTCAAAGTAAATATTGTTCCATAAAAATGTGTCAATATAATAATTTAAATAACAGTCAGACAAATTCATTTTAAACAATTTTATAAACATTTAACTCAAAAATCTACTCAAATCTACTTTAACTCAATTTTGAGTGCGGTTTATTTGACTCGAATGAGAACTCATGGAAAATAGCATATATTTACCACAAATACTAACAGAATTTGAAAATTGTTGAGAATAAATACGATACAATTTATTAACAAAAGAAACTAAAATCCACCACACAGTTAACTTCTGATAATACACCACAACAATAAAAATCAAAAGAAAAATCCCAAACTCTCGAGTGAGAAAAGGAAAATATCATCGGCAAACGGCAATTATATATTTTCCACGCGCCTTTTTTTCCATTCTCTTTCAATCTCTGTGATTCTCTTATGTGCTCAGGAATACTCAAAAAGAGATAAACACAAAGAAAGAGAGAGAGAGAGCAATTTTTAATTTACAAAGAAAGAAAAACGCCGCCGGTCCTCACCTCACAACTAAACACACCAAATACAAAATACCCACCGGAGGAGATTCACTAAAGTTCATAACTACAATACAAATGTTCGCTTGTATTTTTTTTTTATTTATAAATAAATAATTTTTTTCGCGGTCTCACAATATATATTTCTTGAGGGAAATTGCTTCAATAACGAACAGTTGTGAATACAACGCTCATGAGTGAAGATCTGTTTCGCGGATTCTTACAATCAGAAAAAATTAACAAATACAAAAAAAAAAAAACAAAAAAAGATCGGCTTATAAGAAAAAAGATACACACTCTTTGCGGAAGATACAATTTAACAAAATTTTTCGGAAATTAATAAATTACTAATATCAAATACTCGAACGGGTTTTAATCGTATATCATTTAAATTGAAGATCGTCTAGTTGCTTTAGTTAAAGCAAAACATACACAAAAAAAAATAAAAGTATCTACAAGACGTTGTCCTAAATAAATCTTGAAAATCTCGGTTCGAATGCAACAGAAAATCAAGATCGACTCATACCTACTTAACCGATCGACAGAGTTAAAACTAGTGTTGAAATATTTTTTTTTTACAAATAAAGTGAATAGCTAATGAAGGTGATTATTAACAAGAATTATTCACAGAGTATAACTTAAATTAAAAAGAAGTTTAGTTATTAAATATATAAACAAGAAAACGAAAAAAAAAAACTAACCAAACCAGTGCCAATTTTTAACCAAATAAGAAAAGTGATCTTGAGTATAAATTTCGTGCAAAACACAAAAAAAGAAAAAGAAAAAAAAATGTCCACAAGTTGGGCTCGAAAAAACAAACAACTAATGCGAATAAATATATTAAAAATAGTATCTTTTTATGCTGTATCACAGAAATAGATACACCTATCAACTAAATATACTGAAACTTGATCAGTTTTATCGGGTTATCAAAAAATCGTGCAAAATAAAAAATAAAATAAAAACCCGGAAATAATAAATTAAAAAAAAAAAAATCAAAAAAAGAGAAATCCAAAGAAAAAGATACCTACAAAATAAAATCAAATAAAATAAAGCCATAATACCTAGCCAACATTAAAAAGTAGTATTATTATGTACAAATATGGCAATAGACTTTTTAATTTTTGGTTTACTCTTGATATCGTTCACAATAAATCTGCTGGCATTAGGTGCATTCTGGGTGACACCAGGGTTACGAACAACGGCTAATCGTTTTGTTATAAATTTATTAATTATTAATTTAATCGGTTGTTGTATATTAGCACCTACATTATTTTTAACTGGAAATAATATGTCAGCCACAGTGATGCAAACATATGATGATAGTTCAGATATCATCACCAAAGGAAGTCCAACTGATTATCATCAATTGACCATACATAGGAATCAGATGAAAAACGAAGAATCAGTTGATGAGGTTTTTCGAAATGGAAGTGAACTTTCGGAGACAATATTGAATTGCAATTCGACGCATTGCGAACAGCTGATAATTGAAGAGGAAGTTGGGAGAGAAATTGTGATAACCCAAATCGATGGGAAGATGTACAATAATGTGATAGTAGATCCTAGTGTCCGAACTAGAGATAAGCCTAGAATAGTGGAATCTACATCAATGATGAGGTGTTGGTCGATTGACCTGGCAGCGGCACTGGGAGCTTTGTCGGTGCTTCTAGTGGTAGGAGATACATGGATGGCTGTGACAGATCCTCTGCGCTATCACAGTCGGATATCGGGAGTTAAGGCATGGATATTGATTGCCATGACTTGGACTCTGGGAATTCTCTTTGGAGTGATGTCAGCGTTTAGGGAGATCAATTTTGAATATACCACAGTGATTGGAAAGCAGAAAAGATACGCTCTCCCTGAGCACATAGAGATTTTCAGTATAACAACAAGCACTATATTCAGCATGATCTTCGCAAGCATTTATTTTATTGTGATTATCTTACTGCCATTTGGATTCGTTTGTGGTATGTATTGGAGAATATTCTCGGAAGCTAAAGAAAATGGACTGAGAATACGTCAGAATGGATCATCACCATTGCTTCAAAGTGCGACTAATCTAGCCCACAGTCATAATCAGGGAAATACCCATTTGCTCGTGCAGAGGAATTCCATATCTGGTGCATCTGGTTTGCACATGCAAATCGATCATAAACGAAACAGAAGAGAGTCAACAGTGACGATCGCTGAAACTGAGAAACCTACGAGACGCACTTCGTGTACACCACCACCATCATCAACGCTGGCTCCTCTATCAGAGCCTGAAGAATCGTCAGTTGCGGAAAGAAACCCGACGAGCATATTGTTAACTTTATCAAGTGCCAGTGGAGAAATTAAGAGGAATTACTCAGTAAGGCAACTGCCACTACTTGGGCGATCTTCTCAGGATCTCTTAGCCACTGATAGACTTCATGCCATTCGCCAGATACACTCAACACCAAATCTTCAAAAGTACAACCAGGGACATCGGAACTCCTTGACCAGTTTCGATACGACATCCCGCCTTCGTTATATGCCCCATCAGGCTCTACAGATCCCCACCATTCATGCCTCACCCAAGGCACTCAGCTACATGACATCTATTCGACACCGACTCTCCAATGCTTCATCGCTTTTTAAGTATCGCGATGAGTCGCGTGCCGCTCGCATCAGTATTCTAGTCGTTATTATGTTTCTTGTATCTTACCTGCCCTATGGCCTCCTAGTATTACTCCAAGGACGGGTGATCAAGAATTTCCCACATTCAACTCAATTAGCAGTGTTCATGATTCTTCTTGCTAATCTAACTTCACCGTTCATCTTCGCTTATAGGAATAAGCGCGTTCGCCGTGGCGTCACTCGCCTCTTCGGCTTGGATGCCCGTTCCAGAGAGCGTCGCTTACAGCGTAATGGTGGCTTCCTGCGCTATGGCAATAAAGCCAGTATTAGTGTTAAACGTAGTAGTAGCAAAGTGTCTTCATATTCAATGAACTCATGTAAATATCTAACACCAATTCTTAGGCATACAAATAATAGTTTAAAAAATAGTTATAATAGTGAAACTAATAAAAATAATAAAACAGATACATTCCTAACGAATGCGGCAGCTGTTAATTGGTTTCATAACTCATCGATACAAAAGACAACAATTTTGGAGAATATCGCTGTTGATACGACAATTCAAATCCAGCCCGACGATGGCGATGAGAAATGTTCTATTTTCAAAATGTTCTGCCAGAGTTCTCGTAATTTAAGTTGTGCCACACAATCATGCACCGCAGAACCAACGGAGGTTTAGTATATAGAAACTCAAAACTGTGAATTTCCAATTATAGAAAAGGTACCTTAAACAATTTGATTTTTGTTTTCGAATTTTATTTTTTTTTTCTCTAAAAAAAAACAAAAATTTACAATTGAGAACATTTTTTATCATTTTTACCAAAAAAAAAAAAATTCCTTATAGATACAAAACATATTTAAAAATAACTAATAACAACTAAACCAAAAATCATATAACAAAAATTAAAGTAACGAATGAATTTAATTGGCTTTTATTTTAATTAAACAAAACATAAAATAAAATGGTTAATTTAATTATATAAGATAATTGTTGGTGTATCAAACCAAAAACAGAAATTATAAGCAAATCGGATCAAAGATACCTATATAATTATACAGATACAAAAATCAATTATGTATGTAGAAAAAAAAAACATGACAAATTTTATTTAAATAAAAAAAAAGGACACTATTTATTTATACAAACATTTAAGAAAAAAAAATCAAATCAAATTATTCTATATAAAAAAATAAAAAATAATTATGTATGTAAAATTGCAAAGCTATAAGTTTTAAGAAAAATAGATATTTTTAAGGCAAATTTTAAATTGAAAAGAGAAATATTTTTGTAAAACTTAATTAACGATATATATGTATAGAAAATTATTTATAAAAAAAAAATAAAACAAATTATTTGTTTATATTGTTTTCATATTGAAAACTTTTTCTTGATGGCTATAAAAATATTATTTCCGTTAATTTTTTGTTTTTGTTATATAACAATTTGTATTATTTACATTGCTTGTACCTCATTAGAATAATTTAATTTTTACTAAATATATTTGTTTTTATATAATATAAATAATAACTTTATTAACACAAATTAGTCTTGTATATATATTTCTGCATTGTTAGTTCTTTTTTTTAAATTAATTTTTTTTTTTAAATTGACTGCATTTTATTTTGTTATACATGCCTTTAATTAATTTTAATTCACTTGTAAATTAATTTTTATAAGAAAGAATTTATAAACAAAATAAAAAATACAAAACTGACAGCGTTTTAGAACTAAAACAATTATGATAAAAATAAAAACACGAATTAACGAATTGTGATGAAACCTATTGTTAAAAATAATTATAAATAGGAAAAAAAGAAAAGCCGAAAAGATGATAAATAAAAACTAACTACAAAGTTAATTAAAAAATTTAAAACAAAAAAACATGGTATTTCATTTAAATTAAATTTATTTTCTGCGAAATTTCTTGGGAAGTTGGTTTATTTTTTTCAGAATGAAAAGCTGCTTGAGAAGTAAGTATATGCTGAACTGAAGGCAGGAAGTCAAAATGTAACATAAATATCAATACGTCATGAAAATTTGAATAATTCATGGAATAGATTTTTAACGGTTACATAAATTTATATAGGCAATATTAAGCCGACAGACTTCTTACTAACTAAGGACATGATTTTAACAACATTTGTTCTTTAAAATGGAAGAGGGTTTTCTTGGTTGACAAACTGTCAAACCGATTAATAGATTGATGAAGGAATGACGAGATAGACAGATAAGACCAAAATAGTACCAACAACAACTGCAATAACGATGTAGCTTACCGATTAGTCAGCTGGGGGTTGTTTGTTTCGAATTTTATTCTTGATACGAAAAAAAAAGGTAATTAATTTGGGTCGAATAAAAGCAGAACTTATGATGATGTAAAAATAGTTAATTAAATTAAGGGCGTACCTTCTTACTCTGAAGAGTGGGCCCCGCAGGCCAGGAATCAGTTGAGATTGATTTGCCTTGACCGTATGCTGCAAAATAAAAGTAAAAGCAACAGCTGTTTATATTCCCGATGAGAATTAGTTGAAGCCATTTCATTCATATTAGTATTCAGGAGGTCTAATTTGTTGCTAGCTGAATGGACTGGAAGGCGTTAGTTTTATGTTGACTTTGAGGTTATCAATTTTTTGTGGTCTATTCACTTCACATAGACGTCAATTTAATATAGCCTTAAAAGTGACCAGTTAGAGTTACCATCGTGAGAGATAATCACTCCCTCAAATTGCTTGTGCTCAATGTCCATCAGGATTATATGCATTGTGTGAGCAATGAGCACGTACATATCATTGGTATCCATATCATACAGCTTAAGCGACTGCTCATCATCTAACAGTTTGTGGCAATGACATTTTATTTTGAAAAAAATTGACAAAAAACTGACAGCTTCTACTACCCTATAATACAATTTCACGCACAGCAGCGATGTTTTCGACGAACCTTGCGTTTTGTGGACTTATACGAGTGTTGCCTTATTATTATTTTTGGAAGTGCTTGACTCATATTGGAGCATCAAAATTCGAATATAATCGACTTGGCATGGGCGGTTGTGATGAGTTTCCTTCAAAGATTTGCCTAAGGCTACACTAATATGATCAGTTTGTTGACCAACAATGGCTTCAGACATTTCCAGAATGTGGCAACAAAGATTTTGTAAACTGAAAACTAATGCATTTGGACTTTGGAGTCTGCAGAGTAGTTCAGTAGGATCTCATTTCTTGAGAATCGGGCAAACAATACTGAGGTTCCAATTATGCAAGAATGCTTGGGACCATCCATATTTTGCAGATGATTTGGTGCATATTCCTGATACTTTTTGAATATACCTCGGCATTCAAGGCACTAGCAGCTTTATTGGACTAAATTTCGGATATGGCTATCTTCATTTCGTCGAACTTGGATGTACGGAATTTTTGCACTACGTCTGTTGTCTATATATGTAGTGATGGTACAATCTGCTTTGCAATGGAATCCATCATCGCGCACCGTTATAAAGTTTACAGAATTATTTTTTCTAAATCCACAACATCGAATGCAATTCTACTACGATGATGTTCCCTTGATCGTTCAGCTTAGTAAATCTTCTTAACTCTTTATTTTTCATCCATCCTCTTCTGCAAGTAGACTTCGCAAGCAGTTCTGGTCTTTATAGCCAGCTGTAAGTACTTGCAACTACTCATCGTCAACCCACGTTTTTCATTGTGATGATCATGTAGATATTCGATAAGAAACGGAGCTAAAGACCTAAAGCGATTACAGCCTTCCGATCGATGTTCCTGCATTTTTTCAACGGTAGGGATATTCGATATGTGGGGCCATTGGAACGAACATCCATGGTATTGAAGGAGTGTCTTACATCTATAATAATGTTAGGTTAGGTTTGGTTAGATTAGTGGGCTAATAGCTGATCTTGTTACCGTCACACTTAGATCAATGTAAATTGTGATAACCTAGGGGTTTGATCCCCATTTAAAGAAAACCTATGATAAAATCCTATGACAGAGCTTGTTAAGGGCGTAGATGGAGTTTTAGCGAGCTGTAGTCCGAAATGTCGGAGGGTGCCTTCAAGTTGATTAAGGGCCAGTTTCACTGTGAAGTAAGTGTCACTTAAGTGCTAAATATGGAAAACTAATTCCCAATTTCACAGTGTAAACTTATCGGAATAAGTGACACTTAAGTCTCCGATGTTGGCCACTTTAGTTCCACTTACTCAGGTATTAAAACTGCGGCTAAAGTGCCAAAACTAGAAAATTAAGCGCCACTTACTTTGTTAAGTGTGCACTCTGAAACTGGCCCTAAGAAGTATCGGTCGGTATAATCACCTGGGTGAGGAAAGGTTAACGCTCAAATGTCTTTTCTTGAGCGTGCTCCTCTCCTTTACCCAGGGTAAATCATCCCTACCCCAGGCCCATGGGAGCAGTGGCTCCATACAACGTCTGGTAGATGAGTTTGATAGATCGGTGGTTGGTGTACATGTCTGTATAGTTTAGTCAAGTCACCTTATTAACGCTGGTGTACAACGCAGAAACGACAACAGCTGGTTTATAGGCGAGGTGCCCATTCTCCGCTGGTTGTCGCCACCGCAGTATACAAATGCATCTTTCAGTCATTCTTATTCGTACTATCATTGTCGTCCTGTATCATTATATGTCGTTAGACTATTGTTAAGGAGGCGATTTCCTGCCTGATTGATAGTATTTAAGAATATGAGGCTTGAAACTTGAATTTTGAAGCTTTAGTGAAAATTAACAAGCTTTTGCTTGGAATATCAGAGAGTTCCTCCAAGTCATTGAAGAAATTTCTTCTGAAGAACCTGTTTCTCAGATGGCATAGCGCGGGCATTGGCATCAGGTAGTGAGTAGTATCCTCATGTAAGTCTTCATCACCACAACCTCTGAATAAGTAATTGCTAAAAACATCGCATTGTCAGCCATTGTGAGACGACGATCTGACAATGAAATTGTCTGTTATGTGACAACTGACAACAACAACACACAATTTTTATTATTTTCAGACAATTAGGACATTGTCCGAATCGTTTGAAATTATCAGATGTCGTTGTTTAAGACATCTAACAATTGTTGACAATTTCTCCATTGTCATATAATAAATCTATCTGCGCGGTAGCAAAATCGGAATTGTTTTAAGTTTTTGTAAATTATTCGTGTTTTTTGTTATACCTATATACCGAATTGTGATAATGGAAAAGGAAAGAGAATTATCTAAAATATCCTTCGTCCAAACACTTCGTCTTTTCTGTGGCAATTTCTCTTCCTCGCTGTTTTCCAACACTTATATGCCTTTAAAATAGTTGCAATTACCATATTTTTCATTTTTATTAAAAATTATTTTCATAAAAATTTCTGCACAAACTTTTAATTTGTCTGACAATATCTGTCAACGGATCGACCAATTTTTCGTAAACAAATATATGCCAACCTTGTGAGCTGACAATTTTCAAACTGACAATATTTTCAGAAAGTCATTGTCAGAGAATTGTCAGCTAACCATCAGCTGACAATGAAATTGTAGGACTTTGGGACAAAATCTGCCATAACCGTGTGAACAGACAATTTTTCATTGAAAGGTGTTTGGATATTTTTAGCTAATTGGACGCTATTGTCAGAGTACTTACAATAGTGTAAGATTTGACAATCGTCTGTACTTAGCTTAAGAATAACCGGAAACTGGATTAACCGCTCATAAGGCTGAGCTCTGAATATGCCACAGAAGCCCATTCGCTGAATGCCGTTTGGATAAATTGAAAAGTGCTTAAGTGGGAACACTTCTCCCCCTCGCGATGCGAATTGAAACACCCGATAAAATTTTATTTATTTTTATGAACTTATAGTCATCATGGAACCTGGAATGAAAATTAAACCTATAAAGACTGATCTATGTATTAAGTTTTTCTATTAGGTATACTGATATATTTTCCATTGCGTCCCCTGAATAAAGCTGGTCACATCACTATCTCTCCCACCTCTATAAAATTCCACATTAATTCCAAGGTTAAAATGTGTTTCAATAAACAAAAGTCTAAGTTTGTCACAGTTTTTCATCATTGATTGCATACATCCAGAGGCTATATTTCTTGTTAAAAGAGTTAAATAGCTTTCACATCAGGCACGTCCTCGTCCGTTTTATTTTTCATTCATATGTACCAAAAATAGATACCTATTAGGAATATATTAAAGTCCAGCGCAATGATACGATTGAATGAACTTCCGAATTGAAAAAAAAAAGAATAATACAAAATTTAATATAGCGTGTAAGTAAAAAATGATTTATTTCAATTGTGAATTATCCATCACGCGTCAAAATAATAATAAAAAAAAAGACTGTAGAGTACGTTTTGCCATTATTCAATGACGTGCCAGATCGCCAGATGTGTGGCCCAATTATTTATGACTTTACCTTCACGAGTCGCTCTTATTTGGACTGGATCCAGAAAAAAATTAAATCAATGCAAAATATTTACCTCATCACTTTGAAACCATATAAAATTAATTAACATAAAAAAGAATAAAACATTTTTTTTTTTTTTTTTTGAGTCTCGACTTAACGTCTATCGTGAAAAATAAAGAAAGGGTTTTTTGAGGATTTCCTCCTTTCTGTGGTTACTAATCGGTTTTTTGTTTTTTTAATGACAAAATTGACTGCCACACCTTTTTAAAATCATTTTGTCAACAAGTTAACTTGTTTATCTTGTTTTTGAAAAAAAAAAAACAAAAAAAAATAAAAATAAAAAATTCAAATGTCAGTAAAAAAAAAAAAAATATTTTTTGTTATTGTTGTTGGAGCTGTGAAAGCGCCCGATCGATGGTGTCATTTTAATATCAGAAATAGATCGTTGAGTTGATATCGTTGAGTGATAAAGATCGAGTATTCCCCATGAGAAAGATAAAATGACACGCAGGTGTGATATCGACAGACATGCTAGAAAAATACAAATAAATTCGAACAGATGTTTCGGTTTTACAAAAATGGATCTACATTATGTACATAATATACTGAGTAAAATTATTTTTTTTTTCTGCTAAGTAGCAATGCATGTACTGGTAGGTAAATAAATAAATATCTAGGTATATAGTGTTATTGTGTTGTAGGAAGCACCTTTGTCTTTGCCGGTTCAATGATTGTTTGGTGGTATAAGGGAGGGATGATTTGAAAAAGATAAGGGCCTGTGATATGACCTGCGACCATTATTATATTGTGTGCCTAGGAATGTCTAGAAAATAAAAATCGATAAAAGACTACAAAGTTGCATTTTTAAATACAGGGTGCTGTAATTTTTTTTTTAACAGTGAAATTTTATGAGAAAAATAAAATGAGTAATTGCAAAAGAAAATACCAAAAATGATCTATAATGCTCCACGATGCATATTAATATTATTTCGAATCTTCTTATCGATGGTTAAAGTGCATAATTAAGTCGAAAAATTGAAAAAAATATTATTAATACAAAAACAAAGAATCAGAGCAAACTTTTGTCAATTTCAGCGTTACAATTTTGTTCTGAACATTTACAGAAAAAGGCAGAGTTCATTTTTAGATCGCATACACAATTTTTATTTCTGTAAATCAATCAGAAATAACCTACGAACTTCTGCACTTAGACCGTGCGCCATTATGCCAATTCTTCAAAATATTCACCGATTATAGACTTTCGAAAAGATCGTCTTAGCAGTTAGCCCAGACATATTGCATTGTTAGTTTGTAAAAATAAGCAAAAGATTTATCTATCAATCATTTTCATAGAATAATCCTGTAAAAATAGACAAAATAAAATGCACGACTGGGTCGCATGAACTTGCTTTTATATGTGCGATCACACTGTGGTTTTAAAGTCTTAATATTTTAAAAAAACTATGTATTATAATAATAGTTTTGATGTTAAGAAATCAATATAATAAGAAATAAAGTAATCAGAGCACCTCTTAAATATCGAATTCGATTTATTTTTTATGAATGCATAACTTGCTTTATTAGTATCTATGCATACATATATCGCAAGTAAAAATGTGCAAAACTTAAACATAACTCGCATCCAGGGCCGGACCAACCATATGTGCAAGATGTGCAAATGCACAGAGCGAAATATTCTGGGGGCGCATTACCAGGAGCAAGAAAATGTAATTGGCGTTAGGCAATAACGCCCAAATTTATTTGGAAATATCGCCTAAAGAAACAATTGTTGTTGTTTTTTTTTTTTTTGCTCGATTTGGGCATTATTTCTAATTTTTAAATTTTTTTTAAAGGTTAAGCGCCCAAAATACAAATTTTAAAAGTCTAATGGGAAATAACGCCCAGAATTGAAAATATAGCCCAAAAAAAATTTAGAAAAACCTCACTGTTTATGCGCCGCGATTTTTTTTTTTAAGATTATTTTATCATTGAAATTTCACTTTGGAAATATCGCCCAAAATTTAAGAAAGAACACCCAAATTAAAAAAAAAATGTTTGATCGCCCAAAATTGAAGAAATAACTCCCAAATTTTATATTTGGCGATATTTCCAACTTAAGATTTCGAAAAATAAAAAATTTCGGCGATATTTCCATTTTTTTGGGCGGTATTTCTAAATCGATTTGGGAGTTATTTCCTTTGGCGTTTTTGCCTAACACCAATGTAATCTGATCTTGCGCAAACAAATTTGTACTACCATTTGCCATGTGTATGTATTTGTGCACATATAAAAAGTGGCGCTTACTACAAATCTTGCACAGGGTGCAAGTTTGGCTGGGGCCGGCCCTGCTCGCATCCGACGTTTGCAAAATAAGCTATTCAAGTTAATGTTGATAAAATCGGTTTTTTTTTTACATATATTATGTAACGATAGATGCCAGTACAAAGTAGTTAATGTAAACATCGTAGGTTATAAGATTTTCAAAAAAAAAAAAAACTGTAAAATGTCAAAAATAACGGTTTATTGCATATTACTCTTAAACGGTCAGTGCTATAGAAAAGTGTTTCGTCAATAATTTGTAGATTGTATGCTCTCCTATAAAATACATAGCATTTACTTCTTTTTCTTATACAGAGACATCATTTTGTCAAAATTCAAAAGTTGTGGTTTATTATAAATTAAGGTTTATAAAGTTTTTTAAATTCACATCGTAATTTATAAAGTTTACTACAAAATATCTTAAGGTTTCCTTTTTGGACGAGCTATCGAAATATTCTTTTTTAAAGAAGAGCTAAATCATAAAAAAAAACTAATAATGTATTTTTAAAATTTTGTCAAAAGTAAAAAAAAAATGAGGGTTTTCGTACTTAACTCTAAAAAAATTTGATTTTTTTGTAGGGAATCAAATAATCTATACAAATGTTTCTTAAACTTATTTTTGTTAGATATATCCATCCACAGTTCAAGAGTGTTTTATTCGAAAAACCAATAATTTCGACATTTTAACCTCGAATAATTTTGTTAGCAGATATCGGATTTATGCAAACTTTTTACAGTGCTTTTTAAGTAATGAATCAAAGATGTGTACCAATTTACATCTCCATCCGAATTTTGTGCAAAGATATAGTCATAGTCTATTTTGAGTGGATTAAAGAAAGGTGTTTCAGTACCCGGGTAGAATTTGCGACTCGGTAGTGCCATACGCCCCAACTAGTTTAGCCTAGTTTATAACATGGGCCTATCGCTAATTTGTTAATGCTCTGTATGTTGTGGACCTTGCTAGTGGTTCCCATATGGGCCCGAGATAGATCTTCCAAGTCGGGCTTTGGATTGGATAGCTTTTTATTGAGACATTTTTAGGCACTAGATAAGCATGTTAAGCTAGGGCAGGTAGATTTTTAATGAAACCCATATAAGCCCTATATGTGTTCTTTCAAATTGAGAGTTTATATTTTTATTTATATCTGAATTTGTTTCTCATATGTTTGGGTTCGCTTTTCTCTTTATCTGAAATGTATGAAAAACTTCGCTTTTACTTATCCGAGATTTAAACTCGTGTCCTTCCAATCAAAGATCCAGCACGCTACCCACCAGGCTAATTTGCAATACAGAAGAGGGATGTTAAAATGTTTATGAGTTGATACTTCACGTATTTGCCATATGGACCTTACACAAGTTAAAATGGTCGTTGGGAATGCCAATAAAGAGGCGACACTATCTACAACCAGTAAGGTCTAAACTATCTAGGCCCAGTCTTAGTTGCATCTGACAATGCCAATAAAGAGGCGACATTATACCTTAGACCAAGATAACGCCCAAATACAATTACTTATCCAATAAGGAAGCGACACTAGCTAAGGCCCAAATGAGACCAAGAAAAGTTTTCATATCTAGGCTAAGTCAAGTTAAAACTATCTAGGCCCAGTCTAAGTTACATCTTGCAAAGCCAATAAATAGCCAGTTCTAGCCAGGGCCAAGATAAAGCCAGAATAAGCATAAAGGTAGATTTTGGCCCTTGCCCAAAAACACATATAACAATAAAGCTCTATACGCACCAAAATTTTGTTACAAAATTTTTTTGTATGATAAAGTCTATAGTGTCACGCCAAAATAACACGAAACGTTGCGAAAACGCAACGAATACTTCTTTGGCGAACTAACAAAATCTGGGACTATTATAAATGCGACAGTTTACGCTCGTAACATTGTCAACTTTTTTAGTTATCTTTTCTACTTTGCTGATGTATTTCAGTAGATAGTATATAAAATTTGAATTATTAAAAAAACCTTCATATATTTTTTCTTATATTTTTATACTCCACGTGAGATAAATCATAATGAAATCGAATAATTTTACTACAAATTTTATTAAATTTTCTATCAACACAATTTTTGGCAAATTCAAAACAAAAAAGACATCTGACAATGAACAAAAAAATAATGAACTCGACGACCGACACGCGACAATGAAAACGTTGTCAACAGACAAAGATTCGTTGCACTTTCATCGTCATGCGTCGCTTAACTTCTTCGCGTCAGTGTGGGTGTTCTCATTTAAAGTAAATTAATTTTGACAGGCAATCGTTGGGTAGTTGTCCGTGCCAAGATCATTTATTGTACTTACGTAACATAACTTTTTTTTAAACTATAAAAAAACTTAATCTTAATTCAATTAGAATTTTCTGTAACATATAGCAGCTATTACGAGATTGATCTCATAAGGCACATAAAATAAATTAAATAAATAAATCGCGGTCGTTCCGAATATTTCGCATTGATATTGGGAGAACCTTAATTTAACTGGGCTACAAGTTTTATTTCTAAAAAAAATAAATATCACTATTTAAAGTTCAAAAGATTATTACGAATCTCCTGCTTTATGGTAGCTATGTATATGTTTATTGTCAATTCAATACAAAAATGTGTGTTTAAATCACACTTAATATACACTTGACATTATATTTCCTTATATAAATCACTCTTCTGATCCATTAAATCTTTCATTAATTTCTTTACACACCACTTTGGTTTTTATTTTCGAATTAAATTTTTCCCAAAAGGACAATAACCTGATATGTATAGCTATATACAACTCAAAACCATTTATCAGATTTTTTCCACTTAATCAATCGTAATTTTTTTTTTTCTTTAAAATTGTTTACATGGAAATTTGACTGATGGTCATTTGAAAGTGGTGAAGAAGATATATAAGATTTTTAGCTTAAAATTTGCTCTCATGTTTTTTTTTTTTAATTTTGTCTTTGTTTATTTTAAAATAAAAAAATTAAAATAAATACTGAAAGGTATAAACAAGCTCCAAAAATTAGTGTTATAATTTTATTTAATAGAAACGAATTTTGCTGTAATGAATTAAAACATAAATATTATTAAAATGTCAGGTGGCATACAAATTAAAGAATCTTCAAAGTTTAAACATTTGTACAATTTTTATAAAAAAGTAAAAGGAACCACCCTGTTACAGAACACGTATATACAGTAGTTTTGTTTTAAAAAAATAGAAATAGACCGAACTGAACACAAAGCACCTCATTAAATTAGACTCGGTGTAAGATAAAATTTTAATTTTATGGTCCTTTTATAATCCACATCATCTATTGAAGGAGCAGGTAATTTTTAAATACATCTATTGCACCTAAAGATGTATATATAGTATACTGGTTGTTTGTTTTTCTTTACTCTACCTGAACGTTTTAGGAAAAAAGTAAAATATAAAAATTTGCAAACAAATTGAACTCAAACCATGACAGTACCTACATAAGATATTAGAGGAGCTATAAAACATATTTTTTGCGCATATAGCTTTGTTTTTTTTTTTTTTAAAGAAATATAATGAGAGCTATATATACTTATGAGGGTTATTTTCTGCAATCTATTGACAGCAAGGGTTTGTGAGGATATTTATGGTGCAGGATTTACATATTGAAGTGTAGGACAGTACAGTGGGACAAGGTGTATCACACTTAGCAAGATGATGACTTTTGTAAGTGCAGGGTGATAAGTCCACAGGCATTAAGTCCACAATGGACTTTTGACCCATTTGGGTGGGTTACAAGTCCACAAATCAATTGTGGACTTATACATATAACCCACTCTCATGAGCCAGAAGTCCACAATAAAGTGATATTTCATAATTTTAGAAAGGAAGTGGGTAATAAGTCCACAAACCATTTTCTGGAAATTCTTAAAATTATACCCAAGGAATTATTGACATTGGCCCCTGCCTGGTTACTGGACATACCCTAGTGTTGCTTGAGTGGTACAAAGCCCCCCAAAAAGGGAGTTAGAATCATTGGAACCCGCGAAGCGGGCCACCCAAGGTACTGCAACGGAATTACGTGAGTGGTACAGAGGACCCAAAATGTGAGATGAAATCCTTTAAACCCATTTGATATATAGGTATTTGTTGTGCGCAAGAAAGAACGCATTTTTTCCTATGGAACCCTCAAAACTGAATAAATTGAATATTTTTGAAATCACTAAGGTGAGTCAAAAATCCACAAATCAATGTGGACTTATATGACCATGTGCCGAGAATGTTGCTTTAGAACTGGACCAGTACAAACCAAATTTTAATTGTCACAGAACCGCAAATCCTAAAGAAGACCTTACAATTGAATATCAGTACAGTACCCTCACCTATATTGCTTTAGACAGTATATTAATAGAGAAGAACTATATATCGTGTTCTAGAATAAATAAATATATCTACTAAACTGATAATACTTAAATATTTATTATATAAGGATGAAGTTAGAGATGACCAGATGACTGCGATGGCGGCTCGGTCGATTTTCTTAAAAATTGGTTCCTAGCGTTTTTTGGGTAGGTATTCCCCCATACGTTTTTTGAATTTTTTTTTAAGACAAAATTACGGTAACTGCCGTAAAAATTTGTTTAGCAAAAAATTAGAATCTTATTTTTTTGAAGAACGTACCCACGACTTTAAAAAAAAATCAGTAATTTTTTTTAACAAAAAGGCAACCATTTTATAAAAAAATTTACTTAAAATGGTAAAAAATGCTCCCTTAGAACCATTTTTTTGATTTTCGATTTTCTCATAAGCAGTTCAACTGATATTGATCAATTTTTTTTTGGAGAATGTTTGAAAAAGTTTTAAAAGTTTTGTATACCAAAATAATTTTTTTTTTTTTTTTTGATTTAAAAACAAAGTTTAAAATATTTTTTTGAGAACTTAATAATTCGAAAACGACTCGGTCAATTTTTATTAAACTTGGCACCCAGAAGTTTTTTAACATTATCTAGCTGATTTTAAATGAGAATTTTTCTTATAACCAAAAATAACGGTATCACCCATACAAATGTTTAAAAGCCGGTATTGAAAATCTCATTTTTCTCAAAAACGGCTCCTACGATTGTGATTAAATTTTTTTCATGAACTCATATCTGTACGATCTAACATTTTAATGGAAAAAAAAATTGTCTATCGTTTAAAAATGGCATCTCTCATAGAACCATTTTTTTTCATTTTCGACCATCTCATTGTCAGTTAAATTAATTTAATGAATTTTTTTTGCAAAAAGGCTTCAAATAACGGGTGATTTTTTAGCTGGTTTGGTCTTGGCAACACTGGTTTTGACAGCTGACGTGTGTTTAGTACCTTGTGTTACTGTCAAACAGCTTCAGTTTGGTTTGCAATTTAACCATGGATCGTCTTACAAATGAACAACGCTTGCAAATTATTGAATTTTACTATCAAAATTCGTGCTCGGTTCGAAATGTTCATCGCGCGCTGCTTCCATTTTATGGTCGGCTTTCTCGACCTTCTGAGCAGTCTATTCGGAAGATTGTGACCAAATTTCGCACCAAATTTACTTTGTTGGACATTAAACCACCAACACGTTTACGTACTGTGCGTAGTGAAGAAAATATTGCGGCCGTATCAGCTAGTGTGACAGAAGACCGCGAAATGTCGATTCGGCGCCGTTCCCAGCAGTTAGGCCTTTGTTACAGCACTACGTGGAAAATTTTGCGGAAGGATTTGGGCGTAAAGCCTTTTAAGATACAGCTGGTGCAAGAACTAAAGCCAGCCGACCTACCACAACGCCGAATTTTTGGTGAATGGGCTCTTGGAAAGCTGGCCGAGGATCCGCTTTTTTATCGAAAAATTGTGTTCAGCGATGAGGCTCATTTTTGGTTGAATGGGTACGTAAATAAGCACAATTGCCGCATTTGGAGTGAAGATCAGCCAGAAGCATTGCAACAGCTACCAATGCATCCCGAAAAAGCCACTGTTTGGTGCGGTTTATGGGCCGGCGGCATTATTGGGCCATATTTCTTCAAAGATGATGCGAATCGCAGCGTTACTGTCAATGGTGAACGCTACCGAGCGATGATAACAAACTTTTTTTTGCCCGAAATGGAAGTTCTTGACTTGCATGATATGTGGTTTCAACAAGACGGTGCCACATGCCACACAGCACGCGAAACAATGGCGCAATTGCGAGGCGAGTTTGGTGAACAGTTAATTTCACGTTTCGGGCCGGTCAATTGGCGGGCTAGATCGTGCGATTTGACACCATTAGACTATTTTTTGTGGGGGTATGTCAAAGCTAATGTCTATAGGGACAAGCCCGCTTCGATTGACGCACTGGAAGCCAACATCCATGCATTCATTCGTGAGATACCGGCCGATATGTGTGAAAGAGTATGCCAAAATTGGACTCAGCGGATGGGCTACCTGAGACGCAGCCGCGGTCAACATTTCCATGAAATTATCTTTAAACATTAAATTGCAAGGTTCAAACTATCGATTCAAATAAATATTTCATTCATTTTTTCGAATTTTTTGTGTTTTTTTTTTTTAAAAAAGTTCTAAACCTCTTAAAAAATCACCCGTTATAAGTTCTAATAATATTGAGTACCAAAATTTTCAAACGAATAAATTATTGATTTTAAAAAAATTATCATAATTATTTACCTAGGTTGAAAATTCCATATTTCGAAAATGGGTGGATGATATTTTTTTTTAACGTAATTTTTTAACTCCGCATTTATAAAGACTACAAAATTGCGTACTATTTTTTTTTTATTTTTTCAAAATTTTATATATAAAAAACTATTTTTTTTAAAAACCGCTCCAACGATTTTCGATTTTTTTTTCTCATAAATTGAGATTTCCTTAAGAAATCTAATGATGTACATCGCATTGTTGTCGAAACAATTTCAGACGTTGTTTAATCAATTTATGTTTAACATATTTTTTTTAAAAATTTTTTAGTCTAAACTGTAATTTGCAACACGGTGCTATATATTATTGTTCATAAATAAATGCACCTACCCGCTTAATACTACTTTAAATTTAACTACGTTTTAAGCAGGTTGTATACAATAACTAATTTATTTGTATGTTTGTGTTGACAGATGAAATTTTCTAAGAAAAAAAAATAAAATAATGAAAGTAGAAAACAAAACAAATTAACAAACAATTAATTTAAATAACATGATGATTTAAAAAAATCTAAAAGTGGTGTTATTGATATCGTTGAGAAGATAGTAGTGGTTCTCAGAAGATAGTATCAACGATATCAATAAGACTACTTTTAGATTTTTTTAAATCATCATGTTATTTAAATTAATTGCTTTTGAGCAAATTATTTAAAAACTCAAAATGTTAAGTAATAAATAATCTGATTGCTAATGTACATTGTACATACATATTTATTTTTCCAAGTTCAAAAAACTATACAAACAAATTTAAAATTTCTGTATTTTAAGAACTTCCAATGAACAAAAATCATGTGATTTTGAATTAATCAAATTTCCTGTCTATCTAATGAAAGGCGATTCTAAAAAAAAAACTGGTTTAATAAAGTTCAACAAAACCAATTTATTCTATTGAATATAAATTCGAAGATTATTGGATGCTGGTAAATTAAGTTTTTATACCATCTGTTATGTTTATTTTATTTTATCTTAATTCAAATTAAATTTGAATAATTCGAATAATTTATACTAGAAAACTAGAATTTCACAACATTAGAAAAAAGCTCGAAAAAAAAGTAAATTAAGATTTAAGACTTTATAAATGTCAAAAGGAGTGAAAATAAACATATAATATTTTGTGAATCTTAAAACTAATAAAAATATAAAAATACATATATAACTGGTTCTATGTTAATATTATATAATTTGTTGTGGTTAAAAATTTAATAATTTGTTTACATATATACAAATTTTCGAAAAAAAAGGATTTTCTAAAATCGACATAATGTCCACAATTGCAATACATAGATATGTAAGTACAATAACAAAAAAAAAACTATGGATTTAAAAAAACTAAACGAAAATTTTAAAATAATGGACGAAAATATTGCATTCTGCAATTCTTGGTTAATCTACTTGTCATGGCAAAATTTCTTTTTGGTCAATTTCCGCATCAATAGTTAGATTATTTCACTGATCAATTGGTTGATTAGAATCATTCAGTAATAATATAAATGATTTTTTGTCAAAGCTGGGACCAGAATAAATTTTTCTTTTGTGTAAGAATAAATAACTCAATGTCTTGTTCTGTTAAGAACAAGAATACTAATTTTGATTTTTAAAGAACTCAAAATTAAAACTTTTAGCTATACCAGAACCAGACCTCGAATCAAAAGGTATTTATATATTAGTTTTCAGCCTTCTATGTATGCGTAATATAATTAGCAAATTCTAATAAAGTATTGTACATGGCGTGGTATTGGGCTGGACAAATAACACATTTTATTATTACATTTCATTATTGAAAACTAAATTAAAATTTTTTAACAATTTGGGGACTTCAGTAAAGAGATAACTAAATAACAAGTGGGCGTTGTAGGGGGTGGATTTTACTCAAACCACTTCCACTTTCCAATCTCACTACTATAATAGGAACAAATTTTTAAAATTTCATCGAAATTGGTCAGTATATTTCAAGTCTACAAACATTGAACTTTAGATTAAGATTATTTTTTTTAATTTGTATTACCTAAATTCTGAAAATATTTTTAAAAACAAAGATTGTTACGCCATTTTTTACTTGCGATATATACATAGGTAGGTACTATATGGCAAGTTATGGACTCGTTAAAAAAATGAAACTCGGGATTTTGATCAAAGTTTACATTACGATGATAGAGCAGTCGAAAAAAGTGGGTCTTACAATTCTGCCCATCTGTCTGTCTGTCTTTTCGGCTGCAGCCTAAACGGATCAGTCGATTTTCTTCAAAGTTGGTATCTAGCATTTTTTTAGCATTCCCCCCACACTTTTCGTAAATTTTTTTTAACACCAAAAATAACGTCACATTTTTTTTTTAGCAAAAAATAAAAATCTTATTTTTTTTAAATAAATAAGTTCTAATAATATTGCATACCAAAATTTGCAAAAGAATAAATCATTGATTTAAAAAAAGAATTAAAAATTGTTTTTTGAAAATTCCATATTTCGAAAATGGGTGGATGATATTTTTTTAATTAATTTTTTAACTCCGCATTAATAAAGGTAAAAAATTGCATACCATTATCTGTATAATTATTTTTTCAAAATTTAATATATAAAAAACTATGTATATTTTTTTAAAAAACTGCTCCAACGATTTTCAATTTTTTTTTTTTTTTTTTCATAAATTCAGATTTCCTTAAGAAATTGGATGATGTACATTGCATTGTTGTTTAATCAATTTAGATATTTTTAATTACATATTTTTTTACTATTTTAACATTAGAAATGTTTAAGCGGAGACATACCTATACTAACAATATGAAAAAATCAACAGAATTATAAAAAAGTGTAACGCTGAGTAGAGAAAGAGGGCGAAACGTCAGGGGAATAGACAAAATTATTGCGTTCATGCTATGTTTTACTGGTCTGAGGAAACAGAATACGACGAAGATGATAAAACGGACACCAAAAAAGGAGAAGTGTTCGTAGGCAGGGATGGCCACTACATTTTTCACATTTGCTAGGTGGTTTATATATGTTAAACGTAGTTAAATGTAGTTAATGAAATAAATTGTAGCAAACTTAGTTTCAAATATCAAATGATCTGTCAGTTGTAACTTTGAAGCTTGAATTTTGAGTTAAAAAGTTCAAATTTTTATTTTTATTTTATTATTTGTCTAAATTTACTTTGTACGTACATATTATGAAAACGTAACAATTTGTAGAAAATAAGACGTGTAGTTTATTAAATTAACTACGCGTAGTTAATGATGTGGAAAATGTAGTGTAGTTAATTCAGCCAACCCTGTTCGTAGGCTTTCCAGATATGTATGTGAAGAAGAGCAAATTTAAAAAAGAATTTATTCAAAGTTTTAAAATACATAAGTCATACATAAATGCTTTTTTCATTTCTAATATACCTCAACAATGCTGGAATGGCCAATCGGTTAAATTTCTCAGTTTATACTGTAAATTTCATGCATGTTTGCAACGGTGCTATATTGTTCATAAATAATTATGTACCTACTCGCATAATACTATACTTTAAACTTAACTACGTTTTAAGCAGGTGGTATATAAAATATAGTTTTTGGAATATTAAAACTTAAAAAACACAGTGTGATCGCACATAAAAGCATGTTCGTGCGACCCAGTCGTGCACATATTTTAGTATTTATTGATGTGGTGTTAAAAAATTAATTTAGAAAAAACTTCATTACACATTTTCGAAATATTGAATTTTGAAGATTTTTTTTTTCAAAAATCCTGAATTTACCTTTTTGAAAATTGATATAAGCAAAATTATTTAAACTTATTAGAAGCTCTTGTAAATTGAAGTAAATTGTTGAAATAGATACTGAGATAGTTGAAAATCAAAGAAATGGTTCTATGAGAGATATACCTATACTGTTAGTATGTAATATCTAAATTTAAAATTTGTTTCTGTTAAATGGTAAATCGTTCTAATATTAGAACAATAAAAAAAAAAAAATTTTTCCTGTGGGTAGGTGTTAAAACCTTCAAAAGGCTCTATGAGGACCGAAAAACGCGTGCTCATTGGAGTGTGAGATTCTTACTTCACTAAAACCACCTCCACCTCCCGATTGCAACTAAGTTGAAACTTATCTAGCAATTTATTTTTAACGAAGTTAAAGTGTCGCAGGTAACTATCCGGCGATAGCTCCTGCGTATTCCGCGCTTTTAAAAACGGTTTTCCGTTTACCGCACCAAGTCAGAAGGTTTAGTCCTTCGCAAGCGGCGTACTAAATTTGTATCGTCAAAAATTTCGATAATAGTTCTATTAGCGTGTTCTAAAAGTCGTTTTCTATGCTTTCGCCCAAAATTTTTTATTTCATTTCACCGTGGGGATCCCAAGATCCCTGTGTAGGTCGTCGTTCTCGTTTCTAATATACCACGGCGCATTAAGAAATGATCTTAGCAATTTATTTTCAAAATATTGTAAAATATTTAAACTAGAATCGCGAGTACAACCCCAGAGCTGAATACCATAAGTCCAGACGGGCTTAAGTACCTGCCTGTATAAAATCAGCTTGTTTTCTATATTAAGCTTAGAGTGTTTCCCGAGTAACCAGTACATTTCTATGAATTTAATGTTTAATTCTTCGCATTTCTTTTTTACATCCGGCTTCCATTTTAAGTCTAAAGTCATACCGAGATATTAAGCTTCATTTGCGAATGGAAGTTGTATATTTACAAATACAGGTAATTTGTCGATTTTTTTGTACGTAAAGTCCACGTGGATTGATGTAAATTCGTTGAGGGCTATTCGCCATGTTTTTGTATTGACATTATTAAGCGCATTTTATAATTTAACTGTAGCTTCGTTGATCGGTTTGCCCACTGATAGTATTGCAGTGTCGTCAGCAAACGTGACTACAATTGTTTGAGGTATGTATATCATGTATAAATAAAAGGTACAAAATTGGACCTAGAACACTACCTTGTGGTACCCCCGCCACTATTTCTTTGAAATCAGAAAACTCATTTCCATGTCTCACACGAAAGATTCTATTCTCCAGATTTTCTTTAAAAATCGTGTAAAGTCCATCAGGCAAAACTTGTCTTAATTTGAATTTGAGGCCTTCGTGCCAGACCTTGTCAAAGGCTTGCGACACGTCTAAGAAGACTGCAGAGCAAATTTTCTTTTCTTCAAAAGCTTTCTCGATGACGTCAGTGATTCTATGCACTTGGTCAATTGTCGAGTGTTCACTTCTAAAATCGAACTGATGTTCAGGTATAAAGTGATTTTCTTCTATTATTGGTTGCAGGCGCATTAGTAATATTCTCTCAAAAACTTTCGACACTACAGGAAGAAGCGAAATGGGTCTATAAGATTTCTTTTCATGCGATGGTTTACCTGGTTTCAGAACCATTATAACTTCAGCAACTTTCCATTGGCTCGGGACATACCGAAGCCTTAGAGTGGCATTTATTATATAAAGGAGGTTTATTAATCCTTTACGAGGGAGCATTTTAAGAATTTCTGCCGTTATTAAGTCATATCCTGGAGCTTTCTTGGACTTCAGCTTTTTTATTTCTCTATACTTAATTCGGTAACATTTCTTGTTCTGTACATTTCACTTGTGGTAAGATTCTGCACATTCATATTTTCACTTAGCGCTTCTCCATGAAAAAAAATAATGAAAATTGTTTTAGAGAAAAATAAATTTGTTTTAAAGGTTTTAAAACTGTTGTATAGGGAATGTATACCTACTTAATTTCACTATAATATTAATTTTTGTTTTAAATCTGCTAAATAATGCTACCAAACCTCTGAAAGAAAAAAACGCTTTAGAAATATTGTTTTAAAAAAAAAATTAATTCTTTAAAAAATTCCAAAAGAAAAAAAAATTGGAAATTTATACAGGTTCACAGTAAGTTACTATTTTAAACTTTTAAAAATATTTTTTTACATACAAAACTGACTAAAATCAGTCAAACCGTTTTCGAGAAAATAAAAAAAAGTTTCTATGGGAGTTGCCATTAAAATCCATTTTTCTAAATTTTTTCTCGTCGAAAAGTGACATTTTTTTTTCAAAAATTTGTGGAGCCATTTTTGAGAATTTTTTTTCTAAATTGGTCAAAATATTTATATGACAGGTACCGTTGTTTGTTTCCTTAAAAAATTAAAAAAAAAAAATTGTCAAAAAAACGTTAAATACATACGTTAAATGATTATCGACCCAGCAGCTTAGGCTGTAGCCGAGCATACAGGAACACAGACAGACATTCGGACAGACAGACGTCTTTAAAAGACCTTTTTATAGGATTGGCTCAGAATTCACCCCCTCTATATAACAATTGTCAATTCTCTTTTAATATTTGATATTGATTAACCATTTGACAGAAATTTTGATCATTGAGAATGATGCAGAACGTTGTGAATTATAAGAAAATTAATATACATAATTATTTTTGACATTGAGTTCTATAATGTACAAAATTTCAATATTTATCAATTATCAATTATCAATTGATAATTGACAATTTTAATAGGGATGTCAGTGAAATCGATTTGGGTAAGATTAGACCTAGCAGAAGCCTTGGATATCCAAACGCGGATAGAGATTGAAGAAAAGTATTTTTTCAAAAAATATTTTTTGAGGAGTTAAAACAATTCTAAAGGATTGTCATTTGAGATAATTTTTTTTTTTTTTCAAAATATTCATCTTTCAATATTCGAAAAAAACATATATTTTACAAGAAAAAATGAAAAAAAATATTTTTTTTTTCAAAAATCAAAAAAAAAATAATACTTCTAGGGGTGGTCAAAAAAATTTAAAGAGTGGTTAATAATGTACAAAAATAGACCCATCGAATTTATTAATAAAATTTGAAAAAATTCTTTTTTTTTGATTTATTCGATAACTGTGGGTGGTAAAAAAAAGTTAATGGGTGGTCAAAAATGGTCATGAAGCTGTGTTTTCGTTAATTTACAAAATATTTGTACTTTTATGAAATCTTTGGCCAGAACGGAAAAGCAACTGTAAACGCAGCAGCTGTGGGTAATAAGAAATGTTTTGATGAATACTATTGAAGACTTTCGTATATTTTACAAATGGTATAAAAACCTAGTTTTGTCACAAAACATTTTGTGAGAAATACAAATGTATTTCGTATCCACACAAAATATATTTTGTATAATTTACGAAATGTTTTAAATTTTTAACGATTGTATTAGTAAACTTACAAAACATTTGTAGTTTTTCAAAATCATTTGTAAAAATATTCACAAATTGAATATGCGTATTTCTGCTTCCCTTGAAAAAAGATATAATATATTGAGTATAGTTTAGAAATTTTTTTGTAGTGATCACAAAACATTCGTGTGAAAAAGAGTTACAAATGTGCTTTCGTAAATTTTACAAATTTTTCGTATTTCTGAATTTTTTGATACTAACGAAGGTGAAGAAATATAAAAGTTCACAATTCATGCTGTGAGTTTTATAAGAGTCGGTAATCATCGACCATAATTTACGTCTTAGAAGGGTATGACAGCATCTAACTGATGAGCTCAACTGTCGTACCTGGGCGAAACGCAATCTTTGGAGTTGAGGTCACTTGAACTTATTAATTGAATTGTTTGATCTCCATGTTGGCTACGAAAAATTTGTTTATTTTACAAAATTTCGTATTTTAAACGACAAATACATATATCTACGAAAATATTTTGTAGCAGTGTCGCAAAGGCTTAAGCTCTTTTTTAGCTTAAGCCCTCGTTCAATTCACAAGTCAGTAATGGACTCGTGCAGAATTGAACAAAGTTAAATTCATAAGCTAGTTGGGATATTTTGTGAATTGAAAAAAAAATTGATTGCTAAGCTAGGTACCTACTTGGGATTTGTGAATTGGAAAAAATTCAATTCATAAGCTAGTTGGGATTTTTGAATTAAACAAAATTTAATTCATAAGCTAGTTGGGATTTTTGAATTTAAAAAAATTTTAATTCATAACCTATAAGTTGGTGATTTATGAATAGAAAAATTTTCAATTCGTAAGCTAGTTTAGGAGAATTTTCAATTCATAAGCTAGCTTAAACTTGCTTCATAAGCTATATTAAGCTATCTTATGAACTGAAAATTTTCCTACTCATAAATCACCCATTAGCTTATGAATTAATTTTTTTTAAATCATAAATCCCCAAATATAAGCTTATGAATTTAATTTTTTTCGATTCACAAATCCCAACTAGCTTATAGGAATTGAATTTTGTTTTAATTCACAAATCCCAAATAGCTTATGAACTGAATATTTTTCAATTCAAAAATTAAAACCAGCTTATGGCTTAATGATTTTTTTAATTCATAAACTTACAACCCTGTTTTTTAATGAATTTACGAAATATTTTTTTGAGTGTAAGTATATATAAAAACTATGAAGATATATGGACCTGGTGCTTAACGAAAACATTTTAAATTTCATATTTAAATTACGAGCCGCACAAAAATATGAAAACTAAGTGATTTCGAAAAAGTAAATACAGAAAAAAAAACCACCGCTTTCTTGATCGTCTCATTTTTTTTTTCAACCTTCTTTTTATTCCCATTTGAAAACAATCTAATATATTTCATCAGCATAAATTAATACCTACTACATAAGGCTGATTGGCAAAAAGAAATACAAAAACAATTTAAATATACATATATAGATAATAAATTTATATAAAATCGAAAAAAAAAAAAAATCTTGGCGGAAATTTTCCGCTACTGCGCCCACAATGAAAGATGGAAGTAGCGTCAGAATTTTTGTTTTTTTAAATCATTCAAACGGTTGACAGGTCATCATCATAGTTTGCTTACTCACAGCTTATCTCACTTGACGACTAAAAAAGCTTGAATTCATCTATATACGAGTATTGTATATGCTTGCTCGATGAAGCACCCCATAATATATCGCCGCTGAGTGAATGACCGAAATCAGATGAATCTTTTTAGATCAGTTGTTGTCGTAGGTTCTTGAATCTAAATAGAACATGTTAAAGATAGTATAGCTTATCTCTCGACAGACAGATTGTCACCCTGAGATATTTAAAACCAAGTCAGTAGACCGGCTTTCTGAAATTATAAGCTTATATACTCCGCCATTGGCACTTGGCAGTGGCAGCGGCAGCACGCGTGTGGGCGAATGACTCATCATATGATCAGAGGGAGTATATATAGGTATAATGTGTTGTTGCGACTGTCGTGTGGCCTTAAACCTTTTTTAAAGATTTTGGCCAACTGTGTTTTGTTTTGCAAAACCTGTCGATGGGATTTTGGATTAAATTTCCATAATAAAAGTTTCTCCAAAATGACTTAACAATATTTTGAGACTAACTAAATAAATGCATTAAGAGCACGGATAGGGATTTCCAATTCCAAATGATGAGAAATGCGAGAGTTTTTACAAAACCAAAAATGATCCAACCTTCGGGACGTTGATCTGTTTACCAACCACTTATATACTTATAGTTATTTTTAGATGACATTTTTAACGACCCCAAGAGAAATTGTTATAATAAATTTAATGAAGAGTCACTTCAATATATATATATTGATTAATTAATAAATAAATGATTTTTATTAGCTTGTCACAATTTGAGACAGCAGGTGCTCCTTTAGGTCGGTCATATTTGAAACAGGCAAACAGTTAGTTTTCAGAGAAGGATTTCGTGTTTCCACTTTTTTATTTATTTATTATAAATTAAACAAAACAACACTTGAGCAGACCGATAAAATTCGATTCAAGATTGTAAATAAGTAAGTGTTTGTATATGGCAAGTGAAATTGGAGTATACCTACAGTCCGCGTCATTAGATGAAGTTTGCATTCTGGTATATATGTATGAGCAACTTCATTAAATTGAAAGTCTTGTCTTGACTGAGAATTAAGTGCCAAAAAAGTTATATTTTAGTCACCAAATATCCTCTTTATGTAGATGTTTTTATAATTCCAATTAGAAAACAAATAAATGACGATACAACTCTTCTCTTAGTCAACTACATTCTCAACTCAACCATTCCTGGGTGTGTATATTGTTAGTCGGCAGGAATGGAGGGGACCTATAATTTTCGACCGAATACAAACGTTTTATACGAATGAATGAGAGATATTTCATAATTATCTACAAGAAATACCTTTTCTTGGATGATTTATCAATTCCTAGCTAGAAGTAGTACCCCTGAAAAATGTAAGTGGAAAATGAACAAATGTTCAAAATTGCAAGCTTAGTATTTTTTGCCTTCACAATTTTTCCTTCAGGTCAATAGGAACTGAAAAGAGAGGCTGGATGCGACCCACACTGGGCGCTCTTGGAAACTAGAGATTCAACATTATTTTTTAATAAAAAAAATTCACAATTCAGCATCTTCGAAGAATCTATATCAGGGTGCTCAATATGTAATTAAATGAAGGCCAAAAAGGACCATTTGTTCTCGAGATATTCCGAAAAAAAAAGAAGGATTTCGTCATTAGGGTCACATATTTCTAAAATGTGATCAATTGTATTAATGGCAAGTTCATATGATTCAATGAGTTGTGATGGCAGTATGCAACAACAGATAACGTAAAGCGACTTGTGGGGTAATGTTAACTTTATTGAAATATAGTCTAGATATGGGAAGAAGAAATTGCAATTAAGGGATGAATCAATTGAGTTTTGGACAACTAAAGGGTGATTTTTTAGCTGGTTTGGTTTTGGCAACACTGGTTTTGACAGCTGACGTGTGTTTAGTACCTTGTGTCACTGTCAAACAGCTTCAGTTTGGTTTGCAATTTAACCATGGATCGTCTTACAAATGAAAAACGCTTGCAAATTATTGAATTTTACTATCAAAATTCGTGCTCGGTTCGAAATGTTCATCGCGCGCTGCTTCCATTTTATGGTGAGGCTCATTTTTGGTTGAATGGGTACGTAAATAAGCACAATTGCCGCATTTGGAGTGAAGATCAGCCAGAAGCATTGCAACAGCTACCAATGCATCCCGAAAAAGCCACTGTTTGGTGCGGTTTATGGGCCGGCGGCATTATTGGGCCATATTTCTTCAAAGATGATGCGAATCGCAGCGTTACTGTCAATGGTGAACGCTACCGAGCGATGATAACAAACTTTTTTTTGCCCGAAATGGAAGTTCTTGACTTGCATGATATGTGGTTTCAACAAGACGGTGCCACATGCCACACAGCACGCGAAACAATGGCGCAATTGCGAGGCGAGTTTGGTGAACAGTTAATTTCACGTTTCGGGCCGGTCAATTGGCCGCCTAGATCGTGCGATTTGACACCATTAGACTATTTTTTGTGGGTATGTCAAGGCTAATGTCTTTAGGGACAAGCCCGCTTCGATTGACGCACTGGAAGCCGACATCCATGCATTCATTCGTGAGATACCGGCCGATATGTGTGAAAGAGTATGCCAAAATTGGACTCAGCGGATGGGCTACCTGAGACGCAGCCGCGGTCAACATTTGCATGAAATTATCTTTAAACATTAAATTGCAAGGTTCAAACTATCGATTCAAATAAATATTTCATTCATTTTTTCGAATTTTTTGTGTTTTTTTTTAAAAAAAAGTTCTAAACCTCTTAAAAAATCACCCGTTAGTAGCACACCACGACAAGGAGTATTAGTAGTTCGGTTGAAATCATCGTCGCAATAAACATTAAAAGAAGATGGAAACAATTCTTGGTTTTTGATGTTGGGGGTCAGATTGGTTTCAGTCAGAGCGTAAATTTCAAAAGGTAAAGCTTGAGTTTGTTGCAGAACCACTTTGGTTTTTGAACGAAGACCTCTTACATTCTGATAATAGAAGGTAACAGGGAGATTATGATGGGAAGATGTGGGGGTGGATTGGGATATATTAGGAACGAAAAATCCTATCATGGTCGGCTCTGCTATGTTGTAGGTTAAAAATCCGCTTGGAATGAATATACTTTCCGAAAGCATCAAGATCATTCTCTACTTTTTTGGAGACATATTTAAAAACTCATGATATTTGATATAGAGATTTTTGAGGCTGCTAACGTCAGTAGGAAGACCTTCCTGTTGAATGGAGACCATTACACTCGTGTTTGTTTTACCTTCGTAACAAACAGAATCTGATTTGTCGTGGAGATAAGCTAGGAAAATTCGACATAGCGACATTCAGTGGAATCAGAATTCAGTGTTAGCTGTGTCATTGTTACTGTTGGAGGCAGAAGGGGATCGATAAAGGATTGAGTGGGCACTGATGGAGAAGAAACACAACTTGACGGAGTTTACCTTGGAGAGGATTTATGGGTAGGGGTTGTAAATGTGTGCGAAGAGTGGCTAGGTGCAGAAATATTAGAAGGAGGTGTTGGGGAGGGGTTGAGAATATGGGAGGACTGAAAATTGGGATACTTGGCTCCAGAACTGAGGCCAGGATTTGTAAATAGATTAGGTGGGGGTGATTTGGTTGGTGGTGGAAAAATAGTAGGATTAAGATTAAAGGAAACTCGTCGACCTTTAGGTTCGGAAAGAGTAGGGATGTTTGGGAGATTTTGTGGAAAAGAGGGGTGGTTAAAACTTGGGAAAAGGTTTGTCTTATAGCTCCAGTTTGTACCAGATGTGGAAAAACCACGTTTAGCAGGGGGCTTATCAGGAAACATAGGGGACTTTCGCTTGGGGGATGGAGTGGACTTGCTTTGAAAGTTAGTGTTAATTGAATGTTTTTATAAACCCCATCAATTCTCAGGTACAGCTAGCATTGTGTGTAAAACAAAATTATCCAGAGTCGATGGCATTGTTTGTTTTCGAGATATTTGAGTCGAAACACTTTTTTATTTTTCGATAGTTTTGCAATTTTGTTGCTTTAAATTAATTCAATGTTCCAACAAACTTTATCAGTTATTGTCTGCGCATATTTTGTGTATAGAATAAAATTAGTCCGGCTCCACAATCAATGTTTTTTCCGAGATATTCGAGTCAAAAAAACTATAACTAATAATTTTGAAGATTTTTTTGTAGTTTTTTTGCTTTAAAAAAAAACTGACAGTTTAATTTTTCTTAAAATCATACCAGTAATCAAATATGGCATCATGTATAAAATAAAATTAGCTCGAAGTCAATATCATTGTTTGTTCTTAAGATATTCGAGCCCAAAAACGACTTTCTACAATTTTTTGCATGTTTTTTTTCTAAATAAAAACTGCCTGGTGTTTTTTTTTAATTCTTTTCAATTCTTCATTAGGTCCATATGAGCAAAATAGCCAATATCTCTATTCGTTCTTGAGATACGGTGAACAATAGAATGTATCACGATGTATACACACATATACATACATCTTTCTAAAAACGATGAATTTGGATTCTAGGAACCGCAAAATTTTCGATTCGACAAATCGGACCAAATACAGTAAATTCCAATGGGAAGTTAATAAATCGATTAAAAAAAAAGGGATGGCAGGGGGGCCGATGATGGGAAGGGGATAGGCAAAACATTAAACAAAAATGCTTTAAACTTTGAAGAAAAATAATGTTTTCGAATATTCATTGACATCTCCGTTCATATCGTAGGAGTGTGTAGCGGCTCGCGTAAACCTGATCCGCTCGGACGTCGCAGAGTGGTTCAGGGGCAGACAAAAATCATTATTTATCGACTTTTAAATATTTAGATTTTTGACATTGTAGTTTGATTAAGTAATAGTTGAAGCATTAGGATCAGGATTTTTTTTTATGAAATCAGTTTGTAAATATAAAATTTTGAGCTCCAAAGTTGATAAACGAAATTTCAGTGATTTTGAAGCAAAAAACGAGCATTCTTCAAAGACGATTATTTTTATTTATATGATTCTTTTGACTTTTTTTGTTTTTTTTTCTCTATTGGGCATATAAAAACAAATTAAATTTTGGAAAAAAAAATTAAGATAGTTGTAAATTTTTTTTTTATGAATTTTAAAAATTAGTACCTTTTTGAAAGTTAAATTCAAAATTCAACTAAGAAAATGTTAATGTTCCCTGGTCTTCCCCGGTCGGACACATAGTACCTACATACTATACATAGAACCGTTAAGTATCGAATACAGAAGCTGCTAATACCTGTGAACCTTCAAATACACTCAATTTAAAAATACCCATTTTTCAACGATTTTCTTCTATATACCCCCAAAAAGTGGGTGTGGCAAAAAACTTTGTAGGGCTGCTTGTTAAAAAAAAGCATTTTCTACACATTCTGTTGTTTATTTTTTCATTTTTCTAGCAAAACATTTAATAAATAAGATTTTTGTCAAAAACGCCCTCAAAAGTAGGCATGGTAAATATTTCGCATTATTATTTTTCTGTGCATGTTTTTACAGTAACTTATATTGTTTTCTACGAAAATGGGTCCAAAACCAATTTTTTTTGAAAAAAAACGCCTTCAAAAGTGGGCGTGGCAAACAAAATTTACTGAAGAATTATATTAAATTACGTTTTCTACAACTTTTTCAAAGAACACACCCCTCATTTATATCAACTATGACAGTTAGAAGACCTTTTTTTTAAGTGGGCGCGTCAGTGGGCTGAAATTTTCTTTAATAATACCTTACTTTATCTTTAACCATGTCTGAAAATTTCATTCAAATCGGTTGCTGGTTCAGATTTTATAGATTTATGACCGCCTCTCCATACAACCTGAACCCACTGTGCGTCGTCGGCGGGACTCGACTGATCGATCCAAACGTATGTTAAGGAAAGAGAGTGCATACAACACTCGAACCGACATCGGCCGATACTGTCCGGGTATTACCGATCAACCGACGAATCCAAATCGGTAAGTTCCGAAAAAACTAAGTCTATATTTAATATGAATCCAAAATTGTTTGGATTTGTCGTCCGTTTGCCGATGAATTTTGCCGTGAAACATACAACAACAAAAATGAATACTGAAAAATTTAACTACACAATCAAGACTGTTGACGCAGACGAACGTCAGATAAAGGCGTCCCAATATAGCTCTGACCGAAAATTCGGTTTCAGTGTACGCGAACCGTAGGGCTTTTTATTTTTGTCGACAAGTCTTCACCTGCATATTCCAAAATATTTCTCTTCTTTTTTTTTTTTGTCAAAAGACATGAATGTCTGAAGAAAATATTTTATTATAATCGAAGTGCGTGACCTAAATTAAATGATGCGGAGTGTAGATACATTAATATTAAGATGATAGCGTGTCCAGCTAAACAATTGAATATTTTGTTTACCTTATTGGCTTTTATTTAAATGAATGGGTTTTATTGCTAACACAATCCCGAAGGCATTAAACTTATTATTTTATAATCTTGTTTTATATGAAGTAGGTGTAACACACTCATTAATCAAGAGCTTGGGTATAGATATAACTTTCTTCCCCTACAGCATTTATTTATATATGTAAGAAAAATAATTGTATGCTTTCAGTATTTGCGTGTCAAGTGATCTAAAGTTGTTCATAGCTATAACAAATTAAGGATTAATTAGTTTTTTTTCAGACATAGAAAAAAAGGTGTTTCAGTAAAACAAGCGATTATAAAAAAATTGCAAAATCCATAATCAATATCTAAGCTTGATAAGATCTTCTTAAGCAAGCAAAACTAAAATATGCTGTTTTATTAAAATCACTTAGAATATTGAAGGCCTGAAATTTAATCAGAATTGTTAAATTCGTTTGCTAAAAAATTTAAAAAAAAAACTGTTTATGGCAGCTACAGTTTAAGCTCTAGTATCCATAGGTACCTCGGATTATATGGCAATGGATGTACGACATTTATAGCTGTATTAATCTGTCAATCTCGAATGGAGAAATAAATTTGATTGAACTTTTGGGCAGGGTTTGAACCGCTGTACCTAGTAAATTTTCGGAGCAGTATTGTTAAAAAAGTGGAGTAAATCGAAAATTTCCGGAGTAGTTTTGAAAACGAAAAAAACTGTATTTTTTAACAAAAAAAAAAAAATAAATCACATATGTGTAGATACATACTTTCAAAAGAGAATAGAATTTTACGTTTCGAACATTCAGAGTCAAATTTAGTTAGAAAATTGAATAACAGAGTGAGCTGTCATATTTTCCTTTTTTCCTTTCTGTGGCGGCACTGTGTCGACGGTCGCCCCTGCGTACCACTCAAAAGCAGAAAATATACTAGGTCTGTTCCCAAGATTTCTCGCACTAGAAGTTGGTCAAATGTCAAATTTGAGGAGTGGGGATGAAATGCTCTCAAAGAGAAAGAAAACTGAAAAAATGTCTGGAACGGTTTTCGCACTGGATTGGACTATTTTTCAAACGTCAAAAAATATATTCGACTATGGTTGCCGTAGATCAGTGATAAATCTTAATCAAAATTTTCAAGAATCACATCCCAAGAAAATAAAATGTTAACAGAGAATAAACGTACAAGCTTACATCAAGTATATTAATATACAAACAAACAAATCTTTAATCATACATTAAATTATGAAGCTTAAGCGTGTTTTTCTTCAAGTAGCACTAAATAATAACGGGTGATTTTTTAGCTGGTTTGGTTTTGGCAACACTGGTTTTGACAGCTGACGTGTGTTTAGTACCTTGTGTCACCGTCAAACAGCTTCAGTTTGGTTTGCAATTTAACCATGGATCGTCTTACAAATGAACAACGCTTGCAAATTATTGAATTTTACTATCAAAATTCGTGCTGGCCGAGGATCCGCTTTTTTATCGAAAAATTGTGTTCAGCGATGAGGCTCATTTTTGGTTGAATGGGTACGTAAATAAGCACAATTGCCGCATTTGGAGTGAAGATCAGCCAGAAGCATTGCAACAGCTACCAATGCATCCCGAAAAAGCCACTGTTTGGTGCGGTTTATGGGCCGGCGGCATTATTGGGCCATATTTCTTCAAAGATGATGCGAATCGCAGCGTTACTGTCAATGGTGAACGCTACCGAGCGATGATAACAAACTTTTTTTTGCCCGAAATGGAAGTTCTTGACTTGCATGATATGTGGTTTCAACAAGACGGTGCCACATGCCACACAGCACGCGAAACAATGGCGCAATTGCGAGGCGAGTTTGGTGAACAGTTAATTTCACGTTTCGGGCCGGTCAATTGGCCGCCTAGATCGTGCGATTTGACACCATTAGACTATTTTTTGTGGGGGTATGTCAAGGCTAATGTCTATAGGGACAAGCCCGCTTCGATTGACGCACTGGAAGCCGACATCCATGCATTCATTCGTGAGATACCGGCCGATATGTGTGAAAGAGTATGCCAAAATTGGACTCAGCGGATGGGCTACCTGAGACGCAGCCGCGGTCAACATTTGCATGAAATTATCTTTAAACATTAAATTGCAAGGTTCAAACTATCGATTCAAATAAATATTTCATTCATTTTTTCGAATTGTTTGTGTTTTTTTTTTTTTAAAGTTCTAAACCTCTTAAAAAATCACCCGTTATAAGTAATACTCAATATTGTCAATTTTAAATTTTCTTTCTAAGAAATAGTTTTGCTTATTGGCGTAAATTTTTTGTAATTAGTTGATTAGTTAAAAGATTAATAAAATGATAAAAAGTATGCTTATCTTTCAAAACTAAAATCAAAATAAAATTAACACTTGGGCAACCCTTGTCCGGCATTGATATTTGTACTCAACTGACAAATTACGTCATCTGACATACGGCAACCAGGCATTTGACATCCAGCCCAGAAATAGCCAGAAGAAATTCCTCGGACTAAAACTGGCAAGAAGGGGAAATTTTGTACTCTCTCGAGCGCGCTCTCTTTTGTAAGAATTAGCACAACTTTTGAAGTCTGGAACGACTTCGGACTAAAAATGACTAAATCTGGCAGTCTGAAACTGTTTGAAACTGGGTGTGGAACACACTTACTGATGTATCTACCAACCTACAAACGTATACATATGTAGATACAAAAATTCAAATGGTTTTGAACGGAGCTCAGCGAAAGATATAAATTTCTAAAACCAAAAGTATCTGCGACTCATCTGTCTAAAGCATAAAATATTTGCCAACTTGAAATTTGTCTCAATCAAAACTATTTATTAAAGAGCAAGTCATTTATAAAATCTTGAAGTGTATAGTAAAATGTATTTAAAGTGATTAGTTCTTTGGTCACAGAAAAAACCAAGTATTTTCATTTTTCTTTTGTGTTCTTCTTCCGTCGAATTGATAATTATAATAGGTAAAACGAAGTTGGTGTAACAAAAAAGGCACCACATTTCATGTAATTTGGCTAGAGAATTTGTCAATTTTTCAGTGTGAAAAAAAAGTATCAGATCTAAAAAAAAAAAAAAACCGAATGGCGGAGTAGATTTATTTTATTTCTTAAGCCTAGTACGCTGCTGATGCGAAACGAAAAATCCCATACAAAAATAACACAACGAAATCATAAACTGAAAATTTCGTTCTGCTTTTCGTTTTGCAGTACGCTGTTAGAAGAGCGAAATTTATAATTGTAGCAGATTATTTGGAGAAGTCTCCGCTCCTTTTTCGCACTGAATTAATTATAGAGACTATTTATTGTGTGCGGAAAAATGACATTTGAGTTTTATTTGTGTTTTTTTTTTGTTTATCATTTTTTTACATCATGGGTTTCTCTGATTTTTTGCATTTATGTTTGATTTTGTTTTTGGAATTAGTGAAACTCTCCAAGGATATTTTCCGTTGTGTTTTCGCAAGCGTTTCGTTGTCTGTTTGGAGATCACAGGAAATTTTCGTTTCGCATCAGCAGCGTACTAGGCTTTAAAATTGAATTATAAATTTACTCCGATTGGAGTGAGGTTTTAACGCTGCTTTTGGGTTCAATGAAAATTTTATTCATCTCAAGACATCTAATCTGCAATTAGACATTTGAAACTTTCTTTATCTTGTTCATTGAATTTACTCTCTTTAGACAACAAATTTCGATGCCTAAGTTATGTAAGTAGTGAAATATGGCCGTGGCAGTAGGGAGATTTCCAAAAAAATTACCTGTAGGTATATGTCATACTTCAAGTTCAAAACCAGTTTAAAGCATAGTACGCAGCTGAAGCGAAACGAAAATTTCCATACAAAAATTGAAGCAACGAAATCATGAACGAAAAATTTCGTTTTCATTTTTGTTCTGCAGTACGCTGTTCAACAAGCGAAATTGATAATTGTAGCAGATTATTTGGAGAAGTCTACACTCTTTTTCACACTGAATTATTTGCACGAACCATTAATTGTCTGCGGAAAAATGACATTCGAGTTTTAATTTGTATTTTTATTTGTTGTTTATTTGATTACAGCAAAGGCTTCTGTAATTTCATTTATTTTTTTTTATTTTTCTTACAATTGGTGGCATTTATTTTTTCCGTAGTCGTTTCGTTATCGAATTGGAGACCAGAGAAAATTTTCGTTTCGCTTCAGCTGCGTACTAGGCTTAATAATAAACTATCAGCTTCCGGTATAAGGTGCACCAAAAATCAAGACCGAGTAGGTTGGATTAAGACAAGAAAAAAATCGTGTTGGAGGGGACGTGCATCTAATTCCCCCCGTTTAGGCGGGAGGGGCAAATTTTCTAAAAAATTGACTTAAAACAGAAAAAAAATTATTTAAAAACGGTAAAACTTACAATACCATATTATACTTTTTTGGATAGTCAGAAATCTCTTCTTTAATTTTTGTTTTAAATTAGGAAGTGTTAGAGAAAAGTTTTTGAAAAATTAAATTTTAAACTCGAAATTTTGGAGAAAAAAAATTTCAAACTAATTTTTTTCAAAATTTTGTGTAATTAAGAATAATTTTTGTTTTCAAAATTCAATGTTTTTATTAATTTTCAATTAAAAAAAAACAGAAAATTTTTTTCCAACAAAAACACGTTTTTTTGGTTTTCCCAAGTTTGATCTGCTCAGGTCAATTATTAAACTAGCGGATTATCTTTTTTTATTTATTTAACTGGATTAACTAGATTTTGCCTTTACTATAATACTTTTCATGTTTTTTTTAATTTCTCAAAAACTAAAATACATTTAAGCATCCAATTTTCTGTTTTTTTTTATTGAAAATTAGTAAGAGCATTGAATTTTGAAAACAAAAATTATACTTAATTACATAAAATTTTGAAAAAAAAAAAAACAAATTAGTTTTAAATTTAAAAAAAATTTTTTTTTTCAAAATTTTGAGTTTGAAAATTAATTTTTTAATAATGATTCATTAACACAACTTATTTTTGAATGAAAATTAAAGAAGAGATTTTTGGCTTCCCAAAAAGGTATAGCATGGCATTGTAAGTTTTACCGTTGTTTTCAAATAAATTTTTTTTCTTTTTTAAGTCAATTTCTTAGAAAATTGACCCTTCCGCCTAAACGGGGGGAAATAAACCCCCCTCCCGTACGATTTTTTCTCATCTTAACCCAAACTACTCGCTAGGGACGTTAAATAATTAAAAAAATCAAATAAACATAAAGTGGACGATGTTAATGGTAGGAAAAATTTTAGATAGCATAAAAACGTTCTCTATGAAAAAACAAAAACAAATATATGTATACTCGTATGTGACAACTTTCATGGTGATGACTCAAACAGTGTGGAAGTCTTTTAACGTCAAATAATATACCAAACCATCATACACAGTACACACACCTTTTATTTGTAATGTCACTGTAGAACTCCGAAATATGGAAATTCTAGAAATTACTTTGAATTTTTTAGTAACATTTTAAAAAAGTTTGAAATATTTTCTGACTTTTACCAATGTTGCTCAAAAATTCTAAATTTTTTTAATCAGTAAATTTTAAAATTTCCGAATTTCGGAATTCTAAAGTGACATTATAAATAAATATAAATAACAACGTAGAAAATGGGTTTGATAATAGTTCCTATATTTTATACCTATATACCCACCTATAACTTGTCCACATTGAAAAAACTAAAAACTTATCACAAAACTCAAAAGTTTATGAAATATTTTAACAACAATGTAACAAATTCTTCGTTTATTTTGATAACAAAAGAATAATGTGAAATTATCAGTCGATGACTTTGAACTAATGTCATGGCCAAATGTGTTGATAATTAATTTAAAATAAAAATAGCTACTCCAGTTTATTTTTGCTATTATGGGAATTAAAATACCATTTGGAAAAAATTCAAAACTGACTTTTGTTTGTACGGTTTTTACAAGAAAATGCTTTTATATGCGTGATTGTATCGTTTAGCTTAATGAAAAACCTGTAACCCCGAGAAATTGATCTTCTTCAAACTCATAACTTATAAGTCATTATAGGTTATTCCGTACCCATTAGAATTATTATACCGCTTTAGCCACTTTTGGCTGTATTCACAAAGTATTTCTGTTTCCATGTCATACACTACAAATATCATAGAACACATCCATTTTGTGAGATAAAAACAACATTCAGGTTCAAGTCATGAATAATTTTCAACGCCCCATCTTCATCTTCAAAGTTTCAACTTTCTTTATCCACTTTTATTTTCATTATTTTGTTGGCTTATTTATCGGCACTTTTTGGTTTTTTTTTTGTACTGCGGTGGCTATAAATTTACCAATAAAACGTGCCTATTATACGCTGATGGAGATTTCCAAAAAAAAAAATTGGGTCGCTTAAATGTTGCTTAAATTTGGACAGACTATAGCTTCAAAATTGGTATAACACTGCTTTTTTTCTGATTGTTGTTTGTTGTTTTAGCTTATCTAGAAGGAATAGCTAGAGTTAAAAGATTTTGATTTTTTTTTTTAAATTTGGCTTAAAACCGCTAAGACGATTTTAGTTAAACTTCATACAAGTCTTTCTTATAATGTCTATAATAGCTAAGTAAATGGCAATAATACTGATTTTTAGCTTTTTATACCAATTAATTCACAAATATAATGGTAATATGTATATCCTATAAATATTAATTCGGTTAGTTTTTTTGTAAATGCCTTATTTTTGGATTTTGTGTTGTGTAATTATATTAAAAAGGTAGGTACCTACTAATTTAAAAATTTAAAAATAATGGGGCATATTCATAGTCACTGTTTAAGTTATTTCTAATAAAATACTGGGTTTATCCCAGTGGCGGATACACGGGGGGAGGTTTTCGGGTCCGGACCCCCCCCCCCCCATGAGCATTGAAACCAAACATTTTTGAATTAATTCATTCATTTATTAAATATTTACTTCTCTTCAACCTAAATTTTGTATTAATTACAGAAAGCCCATCTTTTTATAAAATATCGACTTAAAATTTCTTCAAGTGTAATGAATACCTACCTCAAAAACTTCAAATGCATCTTAGTAGAAAAAGGAGTATACCTACTTACATTAGATTGCGTAGCAGTTTTATACGGTTTTCACACCGAACCAAAATCTCGGATTTCGGCACAAGATTTCCAAATCTCGTTGAATCGTTCACCACCACACATAATCTACATTTTGTTTGAAATTTCAATCAAATTTCAGTGTTGATAGAAACTAATAAAAAGAAGATTTCGCAGTAATCTACTAGATTACGAAATCTGAAAATGTATGGGAAATCTTGTTGATTTTGATAAGATGTGGTGATTTTTGATCGAAATCTCGATTTTGATTCGGTGTGTAAAGGCTATAAAGCCTATATGATGGAAACTTAGTTAAAGGCCTTATGGTATGTTAAATTTAGAAGACTTAGGCAATTTATCATATCTACCTCTCCAAAGCAACATATTGAAGTACTATTCAATATTATAAAGGCAAAAAGAAGTTAGCACTACCATTTTCGATTTTGAAAAAGAAACTGTGCTGCATTGTGCTCAACTTGTGCTGCGATGTGCCGTAAATATTTTTGAAAATATTTTGAGGATGAAATTTTTCCCAAATAAAATTTTTCTGAAAACTTAAAGTTGTGCTGAAAAAATGATATAGCCGAAGAGATACAAAAATCGCATATTTCCGACTTTCACGACCGAACGCAAATGATGCGAAGGAACTTAGCGTGAAATTAGCACCGTCATTTTCGATTTTCAAAAAAAAAAGTTTTGCTGTATTGTGCTCAATTTGTGATGCGATGTGCCGTAATGTATTTTTTAAATTCGCAAATTTGCAAATTTTAGGGATACATTTTAAATTCGCAATTTTGCAATTTTTTTTTCAAAATCACGATTTAAAAAAAAAAATATACTTGTGCTGTTTTAAGCTGCTGCTGTTTTTGCTTGTTTGTATTTTTTTTTTGAAAATCGAAAATGGCGGTGCTAACTACACGCACATAAATAATGTAGCACAAAGCCCACGCAAGTTTTATTTTTCTTTAAGTTTTCTATTTGTAATTGGATCCCCCCATGACCAAATCCTGGATCCGCCACTGGTTTATCCTATCTAATTTACATTGGATAAACTCAAAGCTAAGATAAACTGGGGTCTAAAAACGAATGAATATGCGACATTGTCTTTAAAAAATTTCGAAAATTTTTCAAACAAAAAATCAAATATACATAGAAATTTATTTTTAATGACTATTTATTCTTTTTTTTAATAGTTAAACTATGTATTTAATATTTTGTCCTAATATTAATTAACCATTATCATTTTCTCATTGCTTATATAGCCACGTTTAAGCATTAAACAACACGAGTTCTTTCGTTTTTTTTTTTTTTTTATAAGTAAAGAAATCTTAATAATTGTATTAATTTCATGTTATCTTATATAAAATATATAAATAACCTAACAAGTTTAAACTGCAGTATAAGAACCAGTTTAAATATAATGCTAAATAATGCACATGCTACTTTAATCCTCTCGTAAAACGTTTAAATTTAATTTATTAATGAAATTCAATTTTTCGTTTAAATATGCATATACGTGTGTATTATTACCCAAATTGATGAATTGTATTTATTAAGATGTAATATTTGATTTACTTTGTTCAAGTTAGATTTGCGATAAAATATAATATTGTAGTAATTTTTAAAGCGAGGATTTTGTGGTTTTCAGAAACATAAAAAGCGATACAAATTAATTTTATTATAACAAGTGAATAGCGATATAAGAATTATTCATTATTTTTAATAAAGTATTTACTATTTAATGTTATAAGAATTTTAATAGTACACCATTGTTTTTTTATTCTACTACAACAGTTTTAAACTAATTTGTTTTTTAATTGTTAAATATATTACGGTAATAGTTACTCGATTTAACTTCATTTTGCAATGACAATTCAAAACAAAATTTAAACATAAACATAAACATACAAAAGATTACCTTAAACAAAAAAAATCTTAAAGAAAAAAAAACAAAAACACAAATTCAGGCTAAATTATATTTCGAGGTAAACACCTTTAAATCGACTTTTTGAATGCATTTAATCGAATATACAATTTGTGATGATGATTTATTGTTATCGATATATCAATTCACCGACAGAATGTTAATAACTTAAGTCTTTTTACAGTTTTTTGTTTTCTTCTGCACATGACAAAGCGATATTATATATTATAATTTGGCAATTTGACCATCTGAATTATTTTTATAAAATCTGCACGTATAGCTTTGTTTGTATTTATAAACAATTTATATAGTATAAGTATGCACATCAAAAGGTCTCTTGAAAAGTCGAATTATTTATTTTTTTTTTTTGTTTAATGTAACTCTACCATGAAATTGAATTAAAATTTCTCTTTTCTCTTGAACTAAAATTAGTAGAAGGGGTGAGCATTGATATCTACTTTAAAAGTACAACGGCGCGAGCGGCGAGTATAGATATTTTTTTTTCACGTCAGGAAAAGTTTTTTTTTTATAAATAGGTGATGACAACATTTTAAAAATAGCTCAGGAAAATATAAACAAAAAGGTGAAACTCCAAAAGAAAATTTCGACAAAGCTGGAATTTGGGTGGAGAACTTTTATTTAACTTCTTAAGTGTAATCTTATAGGCATGTAAAAATGGCGGCTACGAGAAAACTTAAATCAGTGACCCAATTAGGAGTTCGCCCTTTTTGATACCATAACTCGTTTGAAATATGATTTTATAAGAGGGATTTGTGGATATATACCTATCATCACAACACACTTTGAGTTCGCTTTGAGTTCGACAGAAATATGCCAAACTATATGGAAATTGTTGGCTGGTAATCATCCAGTTACATATTTGGATGCGACATTCCAGTGGGCCTTCGTTGCTCTCTCCGCATAACACGAGGTTTCAAATGAAGGTCGCTTTATACGCCAATTTTTAAATTAAATTCAACGGATTTAATTAAATAATAGGTACTATATAGAAATAGGTTATACACTTAAAATAAAATGTAGGTATATATGATAAACATGTAGGTTGAGCTGATAAAACTTCTGTCAATATTTACGTTCAATAAAAATGGTTTATCAAATTGATAAAAGTAACAAAAAGTGTGTGTTCTTTTGTTGATGTGACAAACAAAATTGTCAAACTGACAAGCATTATTTGTTCATATTAACAAAATAATTGTCAATACATATTAACAAAAAAAAAAAACACAATATTAAGTTGAATAAACAAAAATTTTGTTACTTGTATAAAATGTTTCTGTAATATTTACAATTTTTTTATTGTATTGATAAAAGAATTTTCAATTCAACAATTTAAATCTGTTGAAACCACAAAATTAATTTGTTGGAATAACAAAAATGTTAATTGTCGGTATGATTATTTTTTTTTTTGTTGAATTTAACAAAATAATTTGTCAGATTAAGCAAATATTTTGTTAAAATAAAAAAATTTCTTTTTCTGAATCCACAAAATTGATCTTCACAAAATTATTTAATTTAATTATCAATTCGACAATTTTTTTTTGCTAAAATCTGCGTACAAAATAATTGTTGATTCCAAAAAACAAAAAAAAAACACATAGTCGGTTCAAATCGATTGTGAACTTGAATTTAACGGAAAAACTAATAGCTATTAATATTGCAGGGAACGGGTCGTTATTCTGTATTACAAAATTCTGTATGACCAAAATTCTGGAAATGAATTGAAAATTCTGTTTGATCAAAATTCTGTATTTCATTATTCTGTAAATCTTTAAGGGCCAGTTTCACAGTGCGCACTTAACAAAATAAGTGGCACCTAATTTTCCAATTTTGGCACTTTAGCCGCAGTTTTACTACCTGAGTAAGGGGAACTTAAGTGGCCAACATGGGAGACTTAGGTGTCACTTATTCCGATAAGTTAGCACTGTGAAATTGGGAATTAGTTTTCCATATTTGGCACTTAAGTGACACTTATTTCACTGTGAAACTGGCCCTAATTCTGTATTCCAAAATTCTGTAAATCCAGAATTCTGTACATCAAAATTCTGCAAATCAAGAATTCTGTATATCAAAATTCTGTAAACAAAAAATTCTGGAAAATTATAAATACTGTAAATTCTGAACTCCAAAATGCTAAATTTCAAAAATTCTGTAAATTATAAAAGAAAAATTGTTTTGATAATGAAAAAAAGTACGCACTTTTTTGTCAAAAGACGAAACCTGGCCAAAGCCTGATTGGACATTAAAAGCCTGACGCGTCAGACGAAATCCTGACGGATGATAAGCCTACCCTAAGGGTTACAACTCTCCTATCCCTCTCGCCTTACTCCTTCTCGCAATCTCTAGTGCCTTTATCCACTCTTCCCCCCTCCCTCCGTCGTCCATTATATCCCTAATCTTCTCCCCTATTGACATCCCTTCATCACCACCTGACCTGCATCTTTCTATCACATGTTCCCACGTCTCAGATTCATCTTTACACACTCTGCACATTCTTTCTTCTTCATGCTTCCAGTACCATCTTTCTCTCACCTCATTTCCTAGCCTGACTCTCGCTATTCTCCTTGTTCTGTCTGCCTTCCATCCCGCTTTCAAATATTGTGGGATCCCCTCGGTCTTTACTTCCTTATACCACCTATTATATCTGGATTCCAATATTGGTTCCAGTCTTTCCTTCTCCTGCTCTCTTCTGTCTTCCCATTCTACTCTCTCGTACCCTATCATACTATCTTCTCTTCCTTCCCTTCCTCTCTTTCCCATTCTCCCTTGTTCCCATCGGGATCCTCTCTCGCTTCCTTCCCTCTCTCTCTCCCTCATCTCCTCTAAACATTCCCTCGCTATTTCACTTCCTTTTCCACCTGTTAATTTCTCTTCATAATTCCATTCCAAAATTCAATCATTCCATCCAATATTAATTAATATAATATGTAAAAATGAATTATTAAAATATGTTTTTTTAAGTAACTGCTAATCAAATTGTAAAAAAATTAAAATTTCAAAACTTAAACTCTGAAATAATTCACAATGAAGCAGAATTATTTAGTATTTTTTCATATTTGAGTGAATCTCCCCTTTTTATAGTTAACCCCGAGTCCGTAAAAGTAAATATGCTGAATCACTGTACAAGCAAAGAAAATAATACTATATTTATGTTAATTTTGGAGTAAATTTTTATTTGTCTACGGAGGGAAAACTTCAACAATTCTAAAATAGAAAATGTGACTCGAATGTAGCAGGTTGGAGAACTTTTACGAACTAGGATTAAATTATGTACATATATGTACTTCCTATTTTTATCAAATACATATTTTTCAAAAATGTGAATCAAGAATAAACAAAATCTGTCGATTTTATTTTTAACATTTTACAAAATACTTTTCAAATTCATTTCATTTTTTGTTCTTTTTTTGTTTACCTTTTTTGTTTAAAACTTTCTCTTTAGTTAATTTTATGTTGTTCCTGTTGTACTAGACAAAAGGAAAGGGGTTTTGAAGTTTAAATGGAATATCGTGGAGTATGTAAACCAAAAACAAATTAAAACTCGAATTGAGGGACTGGAGATAGATTAACTAGGAGCAAAACAATTTTAATGTCTAAAAATTGCCAAACATTACTTGGTATGAAATAAGGGTATGTATTTTTCTCAACTTTTCTCATACAAATCACTCATTTACTATTAAAATTTCATGAATTTTATGCTATGTATATCGCATGTGCCTTTTTAACAATTTGGTCTTCCTTTTATATTCTCCTCTTGACAATGTTTAAATAAATTAACATGAATTTTGAGACTTTGTAGGTAAAGTAAAGAATACCTTATTGATTTTTATTTATTTTTTGTAGCTATGATTATGACGACTCACACAGGTAAAATTTCCCAAAAATATGGCCAAAATTATTTTTTGTTTTTTTTTGGTTTATTATTGCATTAAGTCATTGGAAAAAGAAATTTTTACGTAAATGCACTATTTTTAGTAATTTTTTTTTATTTTTTAATTTTGTTAAAATCCAAAAAATTTGAATACAAACCAAAAAATTATTTTTAGGAGAAGTTTTAGAATTATTTTCAATTTTCTCGAAAACTAGAAGATATTGCGCCATCTAGTTTTTAGTCTTTGATTAAAAAATAATAGAAGTCAAAACAGTACTTATTGACATAAGTTTTTTTTGTAAAAAATCAGTAATATTAATTATAAGTTTCTGCGGCACACTTTTATTTTCACTTATTTCAATATCTTTTGCATTGATATTATTTTAAAAAGTCGCAAAAAATCTCAAAATTTTTTGATTGGTTCTGAATCAGATTACTTGAGGGTAAGTTTAAAGCCTGATTTCAATGCTGAGCAATGCCCAAAAGTTAAAATTGTTTTTTACGAAACAAAAACTACGATTTCTTATAATGGGTCCCAAATTTGGTCTTTTTTTTGATAAATAAAAAATCTATCCCATAATTAAAATATCACAGAAAAAATTATTGAAATTATTCTACTTACTACCAGCAACAAATTCCATAATAATTTTTTTTTATCAAAAAGCATATATAAAAAAGAAAAACAAAGTAAATTCACTTCGTATCGCACTCCAAAATTGGTCCTGAACGTACTCTTTAAAAGCTACCTTTTTAGACGCATCAACTGACGGAACGGTTGCAATCTTAATAGCGAGATTAATCAGATATTAAGCTCTTGTTAATTGTTAACAACTTTACATTAAAAAAAAAAAAACAACAAAACGATTTTAGTTTTTATAGTTTTGGCCACGTTTTTGGGAAATTTTGCCTGTGTGCGACTGTATGGAATTTGTTGTACCCCTTGTTGCATACGAAGCGAGATGTGTCTTCTATAGCATTTCATTACTTCTAAGTGAAGGCTTACATAGACCACTTTTTGGAGATGTTACAAACCTATATAATTAAATAGCATTTCACAAAAATATTTTTCTTTGTAACTAGCTTACCAAATTCTTTTTAAATTCTTTCAAGAAATTAAGTTTGAGGGAGGTTAGAACTACGCCATTAAAATTGGATAATTTTGAAAAGGCATTTAACAGCTTTCTGAAGCCGTATGGAGAGATTGTCGAGTGGTATAAAAGAAATCTGTACAATTGATTTTTCGTTAATCGCGAAGTTCACGATTTTCCACTTGTCATTCTCTTTTGTCTAGTTGTTATTTTTTTTTTTTTGCAGGCATTTGAATAGAGTTAAAGATCCATTTTATCTTTTTTTATTTTTCGTCTATTGGGGTTCTCCGTTATTCGGAACGGATTTTATTTTATTTTTGAATTCAAAAGATTTCCCGCTGAACCGCCATCTTGTTTTTAGTTTCCATTTTCTATCAGATTTAGTCCCCGACGCGAACGCCATTTTTGTGTAGTTTCGGGCATTAGAGAGCGCTCATGACAGAGTAAATTATTTCTCCTTCTTGCCAGATTTTACCCGACCAATTTCTTCGGACAGAAACTTGAAATTACCTACAAAACACAACGCAAAAAGAGATGGATATCTACTCTGACTGTCAATGTTATCATGTTTGTTTTATTATGGGGATCTGATCCAGGTCAGATCATGTGGATAATAAAATGCAGCTTATTTAAACTTTTAATTCAAGAATTTCAGTAACAAAAATAAATAATTTAAAAATAATAATAAAGATAACATAAATATAAAAGAAAAAAGTAAAAACTGTCATATTTGATTTGATTTGATGTTGGAGCGTTTACGCAAAAAGTGCTATGTATTGGCCAAGCACAATTTGCGATTTCATTTTTAATATTAGATTTATAATTTCTGAAATTTAAAAAAAAAAAGTAGCAAAAGCGCTACAATTGTAGTAGAAGGGCAACGCTGGTACCTACTTTTGTTCTGTCAGAAGCCACTTTGAAAGACAAACAAATAATACAAAATGGCTGTTGTTTCCTTTTTGTTTTATCATTGTAGAAGTGTATAATTTTTTAATTTGTTCATTTACAAAAATAAAATATTTTAATAAACAGAAGTGAAATTTTGGATAAAAAAAAATTATTAATAAAACATTTAGGTAATTTAAGAACCCTTGTTGGTGAAGTGTACTTTAATTCAGTGGTTTTTTTGTTAAATTCTATTCTACTGTAATTTTGATTCTTCATCGAAATTGGTATTAATACAAAAAAAAATACGTGATGTTCCTGTTTAGTGTGTATTTTCCATTTGTAAATAATTTACAATGCAAATTTTAATTTGTTTATCATCAAATTAAATAAATATTATGAAATAATGATGGAAATTTCAGTATTGTCGCTTTGTTTACTTTTCTGGCTTTTGTTTACTTTTTGTTGACGTTTAAAAAGTGGCAAATGTATATTATAGTAATGTGTAGGTATTTTCGGACTGTATCGCTTCTCTTTAAGCCCATTAAAAAGCTCATTAAATCATACTTAAGTGTCAGCCAAGAGTAAAAAGGAAACATGTTGTTCTTATGAAAGGAAAAGCGCATATCTGGGAAAAAAATAATATGAATTGTCAACATTTTTAAAAAATCCTTTTCTTGTTTTCTTTTCTAATGATGCAATATTTGATTAATTTATATTGACGGTAACACAAAACTATATCCGATTGAATTTTGTCCGAAATGTTTATTAATAATTAGTTTTATAATGTTTTTTGAAATATGTTTTAATTTTCAATTCTGAACTGTCAAAAAAAAAGCTGCTAGAAGAAGAAAAATTGTAAAAAATTGATCGACAGTCGTTCGACTGGTGTTCACATTACAAAAATCTAACAACACGGCACGTGTTGATGAACATGTCGTTAAATGTGAACGCCCCTTTTGAGAGAATTTCACCACCACTCTTACAAATTTGACAGATTGCCAGATTTAGTCCGAGAAGTACACGAACAAACCTGATTTTTGACTGATTCATAAATCAATCAATTTGTGTCATCCTTAAATTCTTCCAATGAACTCAGAGGCCAGCTTATAAGTCGTGGTGGGTTTTTTTATTCATGAGGAGCAACATTTGAAGTTGACACAGCTGTCAAATATAATAAATATACCTATAATTCGTGTTTCTAATTTCGCTGCGCAAGTGCATATTTTGTTTATTTATTCGCGGTGATTTTTTAAGGTTGTTTGAATAATAATAATAATAATTACATTAAGTTATAAATAAATACCTGAGGAGCTATAGGGAGCAAAAGCTTCAATTTTTTTTTGTTTACATTTTTGAGCTCTGAAAGTTCAAATTTTTTGTAGAGTATTGAAGAATTTAAACAGGTTGTAATTAATACAATGCCGCGTTGGGCGTCGCGTTGACAGATTTTTCTGTCAACGCAAAAGTTCAGATATAGGAAATTCTGTTAAGTGTTTACAATGGCGCGTTGTGCATAAACTGCACGATTTGACAACCATTAGCAAGTATACAAACCAACGTAACGTGAGGAATCTAAACGCAAAAGTCGAAAAAAAACTTGAAAACTTTCGCGAGCGTTTTGACATGTTATCATGTAGTCTCCTGTGAATTTTGCGTTAAAAAAAATTTGAATTTGGTTTCTCGAGGTAAGAGTAGTAGTATAGTTTATTCTACAAATTTATAAAATTACAAAAACAAAAGCAATAATTCAAAGGATTGTGGAGACATCCTTGTTATTTTGAAAAAATGTTTAGGGTCTCTTTCTTTCATTTGATCAAAATTTAAGGCAAAGAATCCCTCTTTATCCCTTCTGAGATTCAGCTCGCGAACCCACCAACGCCGTTTTGGTGTTTCGGTTTCCTCTTCAACTCCTAGAACTAGTTCTATTGTCGAAAAAAGGTTGTCGTTCATTTTAAATTCAAAAAAACATTTAACAAAATATTTAAATTAATTTGCAGAATAACACTTCAATTGGTTTTAACCAGCTGATTCTCGCAGAATCACCTGTCACCTCGACGCGTCCGTAAAGCATTGGAAATCAGCCATTAAGATGTGTATAAACGCGCCCAATAACAACGTAATTTTCGACACGTATGTGATATGTGGCAAGGACCGTATTACTCGTAGCGTTCACGTTTTTAGTTTACCCTACCGCCTTGCCAGCATAAATGTTAATAAAGGGTCTTCCAATAGAAATTTCCGCACTTTTACAGTTGATAGCGGCCATATTGTTGAATTTACATCCGTCAAATTGACTGTCATTATATAGCGTTCAATAACATCCGCAAATGATAAAATTGTTTTATAGCAATGGGTGTTCTGTTCGGGCAACGCACGTTGCGCGCACCTCCCCCATTCAGCGATAAGATTTATTTCTGGATTTTTGGGTGCGTCAAAAGACAAAATTGTCGAATTTGGGACGATACTAATCCACATGAGATCCAAAGCGTCCAATGCATCCCGAAAAAGTCACATTTGTGTGTGGAATTTAAGCTGTCAGGCAACGACGTTGGCCAGGCCATCACCGTTAACGGCGAGCGCTACATATATAGGTCGATGGTTACCATATCTTCTTTTGGCCTGAATGGGATGATATGGAAACCAAAATGGTCCTATATTTATACCTTCCCTTTTTTACTTCTCTTAATCACAAAAATTTATTGCATATACAAGTCCACCATTTATCGGCAGTATCTCAATTAACATTCCCACCAACCTATATCATGAGAAAAAGTGCAAAACGATATAATGTTCATACTTCAAATATTTGGCCTTATTTCACAAAGGTAACCTTATCTCTATTTTATATATTCACACGCTCCTTTTAAAATAAGCGCACTGAATAAATATTAATTTTTAATATTTACTCGAGGTACATATTTTTTATATTTAATTTTAAAATTAAATTCATACAAAGCGCCAGAAAAGTTTGATAAAATAGAATAGAAATTTGAATTAAAATGCATAGGTATACAAATGATGAGTCATATATACTTTGCCTTACTGCACTGCGATAATATTTTGCAAAATCATGTTTTGCGGACGAAAAAGTAAACAATGGAGCTATACAAAATTTTGTGTTCTCGTTATATAGAGATATAGGCATTCAAAGTATTTCACAATAATTGAATTTGTTATCATCAGTATTAGAATAAAAAGGGGTTGCAAAGAAGATCAAATACAAATGTTGCAAAGAAAATCAACAAACTAATTTACTTAAGTTGCACATATGCACGGTTAAAAAAGTTGGCAAATTTTTTAATACAGCAAGCACTTGTATTACAGCTTTATGTACATATGTAATACAGTAAAAATTAATTTTTAATATTTCAAAAACATTTAGGGCCAGTTTCACAGTGCACACTTAACAAAATAAGTGGCACTTAATTTTCCAATTTTGGCACTTAAGCCGCAGTTTTACTACCTGAGTAAGTGGAACTTAAGTGGCCAACATGGGAGACTTACGTGTCACTTATTCCGGTAAGTTCACACTTTGAAATTGGGAATTAGTATTCCATATTCGGCACTTATGTGACACTTACTTCACTGTGAAACTGGCCCTAAGGATTTCTTGCAAGTTTTATGTACAGGGTCATTCATTTCGTGGTTTTAAGTTGGTAGTGCTGGAATTTCACACCTGTAAAAATCAGCTGTCATTTGAAATGTCATAATATTAGTTGAATGTTTGCCATTTACGATAAATGGATCGTTCAACAATCGAACAACACTTTAAAATTATGAAAACATACAACAAAAGTGTTGATTCAAACGTAGCCATTTTTCGCGCATTACGCGATGATTATACGTTCGACCGACTATGCAACGCAAGCAATCGGTAAAATTATGAAGAAATTTGAAGAGAGTGGAAGCGTTACTGATGTCGTAAGGCCTATGCATCATCGAAATGCACGCTCAGTAGAAAATATTGCTTCTGTAAGTACAAGTGTTGCTGATGATCCGAATTTATCGATTTACAGGCGTTCGCAGCAATTGAAAGTGTCATACATCTTTTTTTTGCCCGGCGCGGCGATTCAAGATCATGAGTTGGACGATATGTTTTTCCAACAAGACGGAGCAACAAGCCACACAACACGACCAATTTGATTTATTTTGTAAGAAGTTTCCTGGTCGCGTAATTTCACATTTTGGCGACGTCAATTGGCCACCAAGATCATGCGATTTGACACCGTTAGATTTTCTTCTCTGAAAAGACCATCTTTACGTGAGTAATACCCGAGCTCTAGACGCATTAAAAACCAACATTACTCAAGATATGGCTGAGATACCGCCCGAAATGTGCAAAAAAGTGGTTAAACATTACATCGTTTAATCAAACCATAAGATATAAGAAAAGTGGTCGTGGCAGTGGGCGAATTTTACTAAAAGTATTTATTTAATTTTTTTTCTTGCTAATATAAATTCCAGCCTTCCTCTAGTTTTTTCTATTTGCTCCATACAAAAATCTCTATATATCCTGGAGTAAATATGAATTTGAGTAAGAACTTAAAATAACTATGCAATTTTGCACATATTATACAATTTGACTTTCTTTAACGTAGGTGCTTTATTTCATGAGAATAATTTCAACCAAAATTATAATAGGTACACGGAAAAAATTCTTAGATCAGATCAAGAAAAATAAGCTACAAATCACGAAAAATGAATCCAGTTTTGTACCTTGGCTTCGAAATTAGTAAATTACGACTTTTTGTTTGCAATTTCATAAAATGAGCGAAATGAAGATATTGACACTCAAAAATCATATTTCACCACTTTTGAGTATCAATAATTCGATCGAGGAAAAAAAAAATAATGCTATCAGCGAATTGCAATTTGATATTAATTTGTATCGATTTACTGTTTTTCTTTATTGTAAATTTCAGCAGGAGTTTGTAGATTGCCATTATTTTCTTGTAGATTATGAATCTTTTTTAAAATACCTAAAAACACTATTGGTGAATTCCAACCCTTTTTTTCTCAAACTGTGAGCAAATATATTAGTTTGCAAATGACAATCACAGTTTTGATACTTATTTATCTTTAAATTGCAACTTTTGAGTTGTAATTTTAAACATGTTATTCCGCAATTTGCAGCTTTTAATGATTAATCTACTTTCCATTTTGCAAGCAATCCATGTCGAGACAATTTTTCGCAAAGATAACAATCTTCATTAGTGATTTACAACTTAAACTTATGGATTTGCTGCAGATGAAAAACTGCAAATTAAGTGAAAATAATTTCGACTTAGCTACAAAGTCTGATGAGGTAGTGAAATTGCAAAATACATACCTCAATTTATAAGTTCGAGTGACCTTAACTCCAAAGATTGTGTGTTGCCCAGGTGCAACAGTTGGGCTCATCAGTCAGGTGCTGTCCTACCCTACTAAGACGCGAATTACGGTCGTAGCCCGTGGTCTTGTTTAAGCATCGAGAACATGCAAATCACCATATAAATGTTTAAATTATTCCTCTGAAGATAGTAGATTGCGACTAAGAAATTGCAATTTACTGTTTAGTTTTGATCTTAAATCAGCAAATAGGTATTTCGTAAATTACAATCGTGTGGGATCAATATTTATATCGTGATTACATTTTATTGGTTCAAGCATTGTGAAAATGAAAATCACCATATACATTTCGCAAAACAAGATTAATAAGTTGTAAAATTAAATTATTCCTCTGAAGTAGTAGCTTGCGACTCGAAAGTTGTAATTTACTTTGAAGTCAACAAGCTCGAATTATGACTTTTGATAATAAATACCAAATTATAAAATTTTGTATTTTACGAAGATTTGAATTCTAAATTACAATTTTTTCAATCATTTTTAAATAAAAGCGCCGTGATTTACTAAAAAAAAGAGTTACGTAAATTACAACCTTAAATTTCGCAATTAGTGATTTTTCAATTCTTTCCGTGTACCTACCAGTTTTTTGTGTTTAATTAACTAACTAATTTTTCCGCAAAACCGCACAGCAGGGATAAATTACTAATGGGCCCTTTTTAGTTTGATTTCCACGGCCTATTCAACATTGAAAAACCAAAAAAAAAATGTATTTAATCTCTGGATGTAACTTAGTAAAATTAGACTTCATTTTGTAGTCTTAAGCTAAAAAATTCCATAAATTCCATAAGGTGAGACAGCGAAAAATTTTGTTGCTGTTATTATTCTTAATTCAAATTCGCAGATAATGAAGGATTTCGTCAGCTTAAAAAACTTAAAAATTTATAGCCCTGGTCAAAATTTTGGGTATAGGTATAATTTAGGAAATATTTCTGTGCCAATAAGTTAAAAGAGATTAAGTCGACATAAGCGTAAATCGAAAATCACATGTTTTGTTTATCTTTCTTTTAGCCTGGGTCCCATCAATCATACCACAAAAAATATCCGTTAAATTTAAAAAAAAAATCAAAGGAACTTATGTTTAAATAAAAAAAAAATGCATTTGCAAAACAGCTTATGTTTAATTTGAGCCTAAATCGATCAAAAAGAAAAGCAAATATATTTTTTTTGAAATGGCTTAAATCATGAGATAGTTATGGAAATCAAAAGAAATGATCACTAAAGTCGACATAAGTTCTTTTAAACTTACGCTATATTGAATCATTTTACTGCTTATGTCGACATAAGCCATTTAATTAAATTCAAACCAAACTTAGTTTTATAAAATAACTTAAGTCAATATAAGCTATTTTACTACTTTTAATCGCTACAAAACTGTTGTCGTAAGACGACCTAAGTTATTTTTAGGAATGTAACGGACGTCTTTAGCGGTACCCGGGTAGAAAATTATCTAGGAAAAACTATTTTTAAGCGTGGCCCTAGCTAGATTGGCCATTATATAGTAAATCCTATGCTGGGCCTAGACAGGCGCAGGTCTGGGTGATCATGACTAATTTATCTTATTCTGTTTATCTTATTCTATTTATTGGCTTTGTCAGATGTAACTTAGACCGGGCCTAGATAGTTTTAACTTGACATAGCCTAGATATGAAATTTTTTGTTGGTGTCATTTTGGCCTTAGATAGTGTCGCCACCTTATTGGCGCTGTCTCATAAAAACAGGAAGGGACCCAAATAGTTTTCGCTTGGTGTAGCCTGGATAAGGAATTGTATCTGGGCGTTATCTTGGCGTTAGACAGTGTCGCCTCTTTATTGGCGTTATCAGTTGTAACTAAGACTGGGCCTAGATAGTTTAGACTTGATGTAGCCTAAACATGGAACTTTTTCTTGGCGTTATATTGGTCGTAGATAGTGTCGCCTCTTTATTGGCATTCCCAACGACCAATTTAACTTATGTAAGGTCCATATAGCAAATCCATATTCTGTGTCGCAAATCAGCCTGGTGGTTAGCGTGCTGGATTTTTGATTGGAGGAACGCGAGTTCAAATCTCGGAGAAAGTAAAAGTGAAGTTTTTTTTAAATTAAATTAAATTCTATACATTTCAGTTAAAGAGAAAAGCGGTCTCAAACACCCCTAATATGAGAGGGGTGGGGGCTATATTTGGTTTCAGTAAAATTCTACCTAGGCCCTAGCCAGTGACTAAAAATCTCTAAATTTTTAGTTATCCAAAGCCTGACTTGGAAGATCTATCTAGGGCCTATATGGGAACCACTAGCAAGGCTTACAAATTACAGAGCATTAACAAATTAGCAAGGGCCAAGCAATGTTACTGCTCGATAGGCCCATGACATAAACAAGGCGAAACTAGCTGGGGCCAAGGCAATACCGAGTCGCAAATTCTACCCGGGTAGTTAAGTGAATTTGAAAATAGAATCACTTGTAAGAAGTATCGAAAATTTGCAGGCCAAAAAAATTTATTTTCTTATTTTGCAATTTCTTCCATAGTTCGATTTTTGCCAACATAGTTTAATTTAAATTATTATAACAGAGAGAAAAGAGATGGATAGATCAAAAAAGATACTTTTAATGGCATTAAGGTAAGATGTTCAAAGGTCAATCAGGGAAAAAAAGGAAGAAATTATAATCAGGGATAAAAAAGGTAAGTTACTAATTTAGAAAAAATTATCTGTTGTTAGAAAGATGCTGGTTGTTTTGAGAGTCCAGTTGTGAATAAAACAGCTTCAAATATTTTAATCATGGAATATGATTCGATGTCGAAAATATATTTCCATATTTTTATATTAATTGTATTATGCTAATGATGGTCACAGATCCTGAATTTATAGCTTGTATATAGGACTAAAGGCCGTTAAAAGCTGTTTCAAATTAATAATTCAACAAATAAAAAATATCAAAATATTCAACAATAAAATAGTGCAAAGTCTTCTACCTGGCTAATGTATTTCAGTAATATATAGAATTTGTATTATTTAAAAAAAACTTTCTTATAAACTGTGACAGGCCACGGACAATAAACAGAAAAAAAAAAAGTGTGAGTGCCGGGACTCACGGTTAAAATGTGAAAACATACCTAACGTAACGTGAGTCTCAGAATAACAATCACATCACAAGATACGTTACGTTTTTTTTCACCCTATACCCCCAGTATAGATGTTTACACATCAAAAACTTCCAATTTAATGATAAGGAATTCTAGTCTTGTTGAATATAGTTCACATTAGATATTCGTCATGATATCTATGTAAGATCAACTGAAATCAGCTCATGATTCCGAGTGAGATCACCGGGACGAAACGCCAATTTTTGTAGGACTATAAATGTCGTTAAAAGCTATTTTGAATCAATAATTCAACAAGTCCAAATAAAATATTGTTAAGTCTTCTACTTGGCTGATGTATTTCAGTAGTATGTAGATAAAATTTATATGATTAAAAAAAACCTTCTGATAATAATTTTTTTGTTTTGTTTTTTTTTTGTTTTTAAATGAAAAGAAGTTATTATTTTTTTATTTTTGTATACCTATACTATTTCAATAAAAACAAAAAAATAATTTTGAGAAGTTCGCTGTGTGCTTATTCACTTACAGTTTTAACATTTTGAACTCTAATAAAGGTACGGCAGCATCTAACTGCAATGATGATTTTTATATTGGACACTTAGGTCGCAAAAGAACTTCCAATTGAAATTCAATATAGTCCACTAAATAAAAAAATAAACCAAAGACAATGTTTTCTATTGTTTTTTTTTTTTTTCGTACATTTTGAACTTGTGTAGTAACTTGAAGTTTTTATATTTTTTTTGAAAAAGCTTAAGTAGAAATAAGAGCCAAAAAATATTAAATTACATTTTTTTAAAACATCTTATGTCACATAAGCTATATTGTGAATCTTAAAGCATTTTTTTGAAAAATCTTATGTTTAAGAACACGTGTTTACTAACTATTTGGTCATTTTCCAATAAAAAAAGAAATATGCATTTTAAGGGTATTGTAAGCATGTGTCCTGAAAACAAAAATTTCATTAGTGTATAGCACCAAAAGTTTTTGAAATATCACTGAAAAACTCTTAAAAAACTAATTTGCAAAACTTTATTTGATCATACTGAAAAATTATAAAAAATGACTTAGGCTGTTTTAACTTATTGGCACAGACTTAGCACTTAGAAAGAAAGCTTTCCAGTAAAATGGAACTTTGTCGGAATTTTTTTTAAGCAAAAGTTTAATTCTATTTAATTGGTATCAGCCCAGATACATATTTAAACACCGGGCATTTAAATAAAACCACACAAAAATGTTCTATTTTTGATGTGTAAACATCTAAACTGGCGGTAGGGTGAAAAGAAAACGTAACGTAACGTTGTAATCGTGATCGTGATCGTAGTCGTGATCGTGATTCTGAGCTTTACGAAAATTGAGTGCGTTCAACAATATGTACGTTCAGTAACTAAACGCTGAGTATTTACATATGAAATCGATATGTCGAGTTCAGTTCGGGTTGAAATTTGGTTGGCTGCTTAGATGATATATTAAGCCCCTATTACACGATGATTCTTTGCGTCTGGCTCTATTCGAACATAATGAGTGCGAAAGAGAAAAAAGATAAGACGGAAGACCATTTGCCATGTGATTCGTGGGCCAAGTTTTACGTGACTCTTTTTGACGCTTCTTTAGCATTATCCGTATTTTGTATTCTTTGCAGTACTTATTTTCAATTGCATGACTGCTTTGAGACCAGAGCAGTTTTTTTATTTTGTTTTAATTTCAGTTCCAGAGATTTTTGATGTGTAAATATCTATACTGGCGGTAGTGTGAAAAAAAACGTTACGTATCTTGTAGTCGTGATTCTTATCTTGTAGCCGTGGTCTTGATTTTGATTCTGAGCCAGAGATTAGTCTGCTATTACACGATGCATCTAGACGCATGCGACTTTTCGAACTACGTAAGTGCGAGATGCGCAAGAGAAAAAAAATCGAAAAGATGAGACGGAAAAAAAGTGACCGGTGTCGCGTGAGTAAAATTTTCGATGCAACTATTTGACGTTTCTCTTTTCTCTTATCCGTTTTTTACTATTCTGCTACATATGGTTTTGTTGTTCAAAGAGTAAATTTCGATGCAACACACTGTTATTGATAGCCTTATAGGCTTTCCAGAAATGAGAAATTCTTCTTTAAAAACAACATAAATAAAATAAATTATTGATTGCTTTTCTTGACTGATATTCATTTAAAGGCACACAAATCTTTCTTTCTTCAATGTATCAAATAATGAAAACAAAAATAAAAATAGAAAAAGTTTTTTTATTGCTTGAGCACAGCCCAATACGAAAATGAAAAATAAAGAGAACTGTCAAATTAGATTCATGACTTTGGTTTCAACGTGTAATAGCGCTTGAAACAGCGGACGAAATAACAAAGAAGAATTCGAAGAAGGCGCATGCAACTAGATTCATCGTGTAATAGCAGACTTATGAATTATCCATAATCTCTGTTCTGAGCTTCACGAAAATTGAGTGCGTTCAACGCTATGTATGCTTAGTACATAACTAAACGCTGAGTGTATACGAAATCCAAAAGTCGAGTTCAGTTTGGGTTGAAATGTGGTTGGTTGCTTAGACCATATAGTACATGGACTGCGCTTTCATCATGGCTGCAGGGTTTTAACATAGAAGGCCGCCTTTTTTGGCAAATTAGACGAAATAAGGTCATTGACTGGAAAATATTTTTAAATATAATTTTAATGATTGGATAAGAGCCCACTGCTGTTTGTGGGTGTGAGTGATCGCGAAAATTCACTGGTATGTTTAGATAGATCTTAACTTTTTATAAGCGTGGTTGGGGCCTTTGTCGGTAAACTAAAAAACGCATTTTCCATGCATCATTACCGATTTTAAAATTTGCTTATGAAAAGTTAAGATCTATATAAAAATACCAGTAAATTTTTGGTATCATCCACACCCTAAATTTGATGTAGGCTCTCGGTCTATGTGGCATTCGGACGAATGTTGATGTTTACACATCTTTACCGTGGGTCCCGGCACTCACAAACATTTTTTTTTTTTTCAATTGACCGCATTTTAAATCTAAAACTTGAAAAAAAAAAATTAAAACATAAAGACAAATGTCTTTCAAACATTCCCCCCAAAAAAAAAAGAAAACACAATCCAAAAAGCTTGATATTCATATTTACTTCATTGTATTCAGATTTTTCACTTCTTGAGTTTCAAATCTTTTTTATATGAAAATTCTATTAATTCATTATTATATATTTGAAGACTAAAGCCACGATATATTATTGCCAATAACCGATATGGTTCACCCCGATATAATGAAACGATACGCATATAAAGATCCTAATGAAAACAGTGTTGTATGACTATGTTGATCTCTTTTTGTCTCATGTCTGTTTATTTTTCATGTAGATATAGGTACTGTCTTTTTTCCTTACATCTATAACAGTTTGTACTCCCTCCCTAACCACTGAAGAGCCGTCTACCCGCTAGAGTAAGAACTTATTCCTTTTTCCATAAAGCAAACCTCGATAGAAACCTAGATCCAAATTTGATTTTGTATTACGTGTTAAAAGATAACCCCGACCCCGACCCAGACCCGTAGATATAATAAATCGCAGCTTATATGACCAAAATCAGAACAAAAATTGGCATAGATTGATTCTTTATCTTAATTAACTGCGATAAAGTGGGTATAGGTTATCAGTTTTAAGCTATTATCTTTATGACACCACATATGCTACCTTTTATACTTCAAAGAATTCTATTTTTTATCCAATAGAAAATTCTTCCCACTTTATGAATAAACTGATTATACATATATCAACGATAAAAATTGTTTAATGTATGTAGATTGTAAGTAGGTAAGTGAGAAAAAACAATTATTTTATTTGATTTTATTCACTGATAAAATTTGAATAAATTTTAAATCCGAAATTTTAAATGCTTTTAAATAAAGGTAACTATACCGGGTGGGGCATCATTGGTTTATTTTTAAAAAGGCTAAACACAAAATTGTTAACAGAGGTCCAGTTATCCAAGAAACCCAAATTTTTTTCTGGGTATATTTCTCCCTATTGCGAGAATTGACAAATACCCTAAAAGTGCCTCCTGATACCGACTTACAACATGTACATGGGAATATGGTTGAGAGTTCTATAAGTTCTCCCACGAACTCTCACACACCAATTTATTGTTGCTATTATTAAAATCTTATTTTTAACTTTTCATCAAACAAAAAATGTTTAAACATATCGTATATATGAACGATAAATTAACTTAAATTTTACACAATTGAGTTTATCCACAAATCGAATGGTTAAAATTTAAATATTCGGATTTCCCAACATGATGACCTTTTGATTAATTAATGCTGATGCATATGATGTGAAGAAAACAAAAAAAAATCAGTTCCATCAAAACTCAAACATTACTCACGCTGAAACTAAATACCTGTAAACGTATTGTTGTTTATGTAGATTTATTGTTTTTTTTTTTTATTTCAAGAAGCCCTTCATTGCAACTGACGTATAGGTATATATCTTGCCAACCCAACACTCATCACATATAGGTATACCCATATAGCTACACAAAATCTCGAGTTTCTATTTTACGTTTGACGATTGGTTTGGATTAATCATCGTCGAGTATAGCTTGCCCAACAAGAAAATCAAAGAAAAAAACACAATACATATTTATATCTATGTACATATGTAGGTATATATATGAACATTGAACATACATATGTACATATATCTACTTTCTCATATAAATAATTTTATAGGGCCTGCAAGGCTGCAAGTTAAAAAATACGAATTTAAAATTTCATTCATTGATATTTTTTAATACAATGTTGTAGATATGTATCTCTGCTACTTGTTTTACATTTCATCACCTGGACGGGTCAGATTAGACGCGACAGGCCGTCTCTGTACCTACATACATATTGTATTCAAATGAACTTCTCTTTGACACCTTAAAAGACACTTAACTCTATTTTAATTTCAATCTCTTCTTCCTAAGAGAATAACACGTATAGTTTGAGTGGATTCAATATAAAATCAAAAATCATCCACTCATCCAATTCATGCCAATTCAATAAAATTAACCGTTCTGCGAGTTCATGCATCACATTCAAACGAACTTGCATTGTAGATACCTATATCTAAGTCCCCAGGCACTTTATTGTCTGCATCATTAAAAGGTGTATCTATTTATCTTTTTTTTTTATGCGGATTGAACAAGATCAACCGGTTTTTAGCTTTTGCAACAGTGGACCTGAAAAATAAGTAAAATAGACAGCTGTGCAGGGCGCCTCGTAGAAGGGGGCCGAATGAATACTTTGAGGATCTGTAATTCTTAAGGAAAGTTTTTCAGTGCCAAATTAGTTATGTTAATCCTGCAACACGAGTTAACTTTGAAATGAGCTTTCACTATTTAAACAGATATAGGGCGACACTATACGGCAGTATGGAAAGTGGTTATTTCCATAACGTCATCGTCTCCATATGGTGATAGTGTTCTTACAATCATTTGATAGAAATGGTGACGTGAAATAAGCCCCAACGAAAAAAGACCAAATCTAAAATTTGGCCTTATTTCGTTTTGAAAGTGGAAATAAGGACAAATTGGCTTGATTTCCATTTCGAAAACGAAATAAGGCCAAGTTTGACTTAGAAATAAAGCCAAATATTTTTGTCCAACACTTTAACTATACTTAACCTCACACCTTCCCCAAGAGTTGAATTCTAAAATTCTTAAACTGAAAAACTGGTCTTAAGTAATTTAATTAAACTGCATTTAATCTACCAAAAAAATGTGTATTCTTGGTCCCAAAAAAATTCTAAATATAAATTTGGTCACCCTAGTTTCAGCTAAGCCCATATCGGTAACAAAACGCGCTTATTTTCTTGTTAAATTCTCGTTGAAGATAGTAAAGGGTGTTTCTTTAGACGTTTTTTCGAGGTTTTCAAGAAGAAATAAAACGCATATAATTAATGTTATGGCCATGAATTAAGCTTAATTATAAAGATAAGGGTTTGCTATTATGTTTTAAAAATGATTTGGGGGCAAGTGGTGACCGCGGCTGGCTCGAATAAATTCCAGCCGAGAGGCCCAAGAGGCCCCAGCTCCAATTTTTACGTGCGATGGCGGCTGGACTCATTCGGTTCTTCTTCGATACTCTACTCCACAGCGACAATAGCGTCTTCGGTGCGCACTGTACGGCGTCTCTGAGGATGCGCATTATTCACTAGAGTAAACGTGGTGAGAAACCGATGGATGGTTGCTCGAATTACTCTTGGCGATTATGTCGACCGAATATTGGACGCAGCGGAACCGAACCATTATTTTTGTAATAAATTTGCACGATTTGCACACGTTGTTCAGGAGCAAGTCTATTCATTATGAAATGGCAAACCAAACTGAGCATAAATCAAGTGACAGCTGTCAAAAAGACCAACTCCGAAAAAAGTACTGCCAGATTGAAAACCACACGTCTAAAAAAAACAACCTTTATAAATAGTACAAGCCGGTTTATAACAGTTTTATTTATAAAGGTACCTGTACTAGTGTATGCGGTCTCGCAGGACATGTAACCTCTACCGATAGGCGTACTTCGGGCACCCGGAGTTTTTCCTCATTTGCAGTTTTAGTGGAAAAAAACTGTTATAACTGTTATAAATTGACATTTCTCTAATCGTTTTCAAATTTTAAAGGACGAAACTAGAATTTTTATAGCAATAACAGTTTATCGCTTTTTAAGTGAATCGACGCGATTCGTCCAACTTACAAAAATACTTTGGGTGTCCAAAGGGCTGTGACCCTGTGGCCGCATAAACAGTACCTTTATAAACGAAACTATTATATAAATTGACATTTATTTTGTCACCTCCAATTTTTTATTAACCTATAGGTAGAAGAATAAAATCCGCCTCTGTGTCTTTTATATAGTGGTGAATGGTGAGTGGCTTATACATATGTATATTAAAAAAAAAAAGCTTCCACTAACTTGTTTTACTTTTTTTTTTCCTAAGCCAAAAGATCCGCAGGCATGACTTAATGCTGAGCAGACTTTTGATAAGATATCGAAATTTAGCAATAAGGTGTTTTTTTTTTTTTTTTTGTTGATTGAATTAAAAAGATGATTTGGCAGATTATTTATTATTTTAAAAAATAATTTACCATTCGAACAAAGTGATGTTGATCAAGTTTAATGAAAAGTTTCCTGTGCTGATGCTGCTGCTGCCGGCCGCGCCATCATTTAAAGCTCATAAATAATATTAGAAAATGAGAGGTAATTTAGTATGATATAAATATTCTTGGATTTAATAGAACAACTTGGTGAATTTTTTTTTTTTTTACTTCTTATACTCTTTGGCTCAGATAGCTTATTGGAACAAGATCAAACATGTAGTAGGTATATATAATTGGATTCGTGTAAACTTGTTTGACCATGATGGTAATCCAAATGAAGTTTTTTTTTCTTATATTTCTTTTTTTTTTTGATTTAATTCTTTCAAGTTTCACTTTTTGAGTGTGCATAGATGTGAAGAAAAGATTATATCTTTGTGATATTTTTTTTTGCCAGAGTGAGAAACTAATTTTGAATATTAATTTCCGCGATAGAAACTTGTTTTAATTTTATTAAACTTATTTTGTTATTTTGTTTTTTTTTTTTTTTGGTTCTGTGAAGGAAAAGAGTAAAGTTAAAATTTATATCAATTATACTTACTCAATTTAAGAACAGTATTATAGGTTATTTTAATTTATAGGTACTTTTTTTATTTGTAGTTTCAGGTTGATTAGGTACATAATATAATTTTTTTTTACTGGACGCATAAAAATATTTTTATTTAATTAATGTTAAAAAATGCTAGGACATAATTGTAAAATACTTACGCAACTCATTAACATGTCGCACTATTGCTTTCTCTTTATTTTAGATATAATATATCTACAAGTTTACATTAATTGTATACAAGCTTACAATTGAAATAGATTGATTAATTTGCCGATAGAATTTTTTTTTTTTCAATCGCATGCCTGTATTTATATATATCTTTAAATAGTATCTACTGTATATAAACATTTTACCTAATCAAAATGTGAATGGTTAAATGTTAAATTGAAGTAGCGACGCCTTCTGAGTTTTGTAAAATTAACATTTTAATAATGATTGAGTAACGACGATGGGGGGACATTGAAAATGACTTGTATTTGCTAAATAAAACAAAAAACATGATTAAGCTTTATAATTAATAATTTTTTTTCTGTATTTTAAAATTTGCATTTAAGTTTCACAAGCTCTATCTGAAACTTCATTTTAAGTTCATAAATGTATATAATTGGTGTGTTCAGAAAAATAATATTCTCATTCAAAAAGTGAGCAAGCGTATCCAAGATTTTTTTCCTCAGAGTTTTGACAGCAAAGCTGAGAAATTTTGCTGAGGAATCCTGTCCAGGTAACTGAGATTGCTGAGATCTCCGAGATCTCATTATCCTAAACATGCCTAACGTACATAACTTTGCAAAAATCGTTACACACTGAACCAAAAATCACCCGAGTGATATCTACCTTTCAAATCAGTGAAGAAAACTTTCATCTGTTCTTAAGTAAAAGGTCCATGTTAATTTTTAAAGTCACAAGGTCTTTTATATATAGGAGTTTAGTCACCTTATCATTTGACAAAGCGCGCAGAAGCACTGTTCTGTCGGTTTTTTGTATGGATGGCTTGGGGATTAATTTGAAAAGCTTAAAACCAATTTTTCAGTTGGATCGAAATTCAGTAACATTTCTGAATAAAAATATTTCGAGAACCGCAGATTTCGCAGAATCACTGAAAATTAAAATTTCTTAAGAGGCTCAGTATGAGAAAACTTTCATGCGAAAAATCTATCTTGCGAGAAATTCAGCATGTGAGAAATATATCATGAGAGAAATATATGATGCGAAAAAGCTATCATGCGAGAAATAAATCATGGGAGAAAACTAAAATATTATATGATGCGAAAAAACTAGCATGCGGGAAATATATGATGCGAGAAAACTATCCTCCGATAAATATAGAATGCGTGAAAAATATCGTGTGAGAAATATATGTATGATGCGAGACAACTACCATGCGAGAAATACATATTTCATGGGAGAAAACTATTACCTATGCCAGAAATAGGCATATTATGATGCGAAAAAATTATCATGCGAAAAAAAAATCATGGGAGAAAATTAAAATATATGATGCAAAAAAAATAGGCTGTGGGAAATATATTATGCGAAAAAACTATCCTCCGATAAATATAGAATTCGTGAAAAATATCATGCGAGAAATATATGATGCGAGAAAACTACCAGGCGAGAAACACATATATCATGGGAGAAAACTATTACCTATGCCAGAAATAGGCATATGATGCGAGAAAACTATCACGCGATAAATATATCATGCAAAAAAACTATCACTCCAGAAATATACATATGATGAAAAAAACAGTAGGTAATTCTTAAATTATAACGGGTGATTTTTTAGCTGGTTTGGTTTTGGCAACACTGGTTTTGACAGCTGACGTGTGTTTAGTACCTTGTGTCACTGTCAAACAGCTTCAGTTTGGTTTGCAATTTAACCATGGATCGTCTTACAAATGAACAACGCTTGCAAATTATTGAATTTTACTATCAAAATTCGTGCTCGGTTCGAAATGTTCATCGCGCGCTGCTTCCATTTTATGGTCGGCATTCTCGACCTTCTGAGCAGTCTATTCGGAAGATTGTGACCAAATTTCGCACCAAATTTACTTAGTTGGACATTAAACCACCAACACGTTTACGTACTGTGCGTAGTGAAGAAAATATTGCGGCCGTATCAGCTAGTGTGACAGAAGACCGCGAAATGTCGATTCGGCGCCGTTCCCAGCAGTTAGGCCTTTGTTACAGCACTACGTGGAAAATTTTGCGGAAGGATTTGGGCGTAAAGCCTTTTAAGATACAGCTGGTGCAAGAACTAAAGCCAGCCGACCTACCACAACGCCGAATTTTTGGTGAATGGGCTCTTGGAAAGCTGGCCGAGGATCCGCTTTTTTATCGAAAAATTGTGTTCAGCAATGAGGCTCATTTTTGGTTGAATGGGTACGTAAATAAGCACAATTGCCGCATTTGGAGTGAAGATCAGCCAGAAGCATTGCAACAGCTACCAATGCATCCCGAAAAAGCCACTGTTTGGTGCGGTTTATGGGCCGGCGGCATTATTGGGCCATATTTCTTCAAAGATGATGCGAATCGCAGCGTTACTGTCAATGGTGAACGCTACCGAGCGATGATAACAAACTTTTTTTTGCCCGAAATGGAAGTTCTTGACTTGCATGATATGTGGTTTCAACAAGACGGTGCCACATGCCACACAGCACGCGAAACAATGGCGCAATTGCGAGGCGAGTTTGGTGAACAGTTAATTTCACGTTTCGGGCCGGTCAATTGGCCGCCTAGATCGTGCGATTTGACACCATTAGACTATTTTTTGTGGAGGTATGTCAAGGCTAATGTCTATAGGGACAAGCCCGCTTCGATTGACGCACTGGAAGCCAACATCCATGCATTCATTCGTGAGATACCGGCCGATATGTGTGAAAGAGTATGCCAAAATTGGACTCAGCGGATGGGCTACCTGAGACGCAGCCGCGGTCAACATTTGCATGAAATTATCTTTAAACATTAAATTGCAAGGTTCAAACTATCGATTCAAATAAATATTTCATTCATTTTTTCGAATTTTTTGTGTTTTTTTTTTTTTTAAAGTTCTAAACCTCTTAAAAAATCACCCGTTATATACCATCATAGAAAAATATCATGCGAGAAAACTATTATTTGAGAAATATATGCTGTAAGAAATCTTTTATGCTAGAAAAATATCATGCGACAAAACTATTATTCGAGAAATATATGCTGATAAGAAATCTTTTATGCTAGAAAAATATCACGCGAGAAATATATGATGCAAGAAATATATAATGTTAAAAAATTATCATGTGAGAAATATATCATGCGAGTAATATATCATCGGAGACAATTACTTTCAAGCGAGATAATTATCATGCGATAAAAATAACATGCAAGAAATTTCTCATTCTATAAATATATCTATTTTTATATGGCTATTTTTCTATCAAATTTCACTTTTTGAATCTAAAAATGTCAAAAAGGATAATATGTTTGCTTACTTTTTGAACGAATTATCACTGTTTTAGGTGCTTTCAGTTGGAGTTTATTATGAAATTAAATTAAATTGAGTATAAATTATGAAACTAGTTAGAATAAAGCTTTAAAATAAAACCTCAATAAAAACATAAAATAAAAAATGTTTAATTAACTTCTAATTGAGAAATCAACTAAAAATTAGATCAATAATTAATTAACAAATTAAAATATTTATTAATAAACACAAAACTAATAATTCACGTTAGCTACAGCTTATTTTAGTAAACATAACAACAAGAACTTGCTGTCGCCAAACTTTATGTCTGCACTCTGCATACATACGCAAGTGTGTCACTTGCCTTTGTACATATTCTTTTTATCTAAATTCATAGTCTATGACAAAAATATCTTAAGTTATTTTTAACTTAATTATACTCCTTAATCCCCCTACTCGGGTGAATTAGATATAATTAACGTGATTTTGCAATTACTTCACTGATTTAAAATAATATCGGTTCAAGCTGTTTAAAATTTTGCGCCAATGTTATTATTTTCAATTATTTATTGTGAAACATTTTTTACTTTTAATGCAGCCCATGCAGCAGCACAGGCCGAGACAGCCAGGGTTTTATTTTTATCAAGCGCGTTGATTATATAATTAATTGTTTGTGTTTCAGTTACGTTAAACGATGCATTGTATAGCTTTCTCATTTAAATACCTAATCATTACAGATGATGTTGTTACATCTTTTTTTTTTCTCTATTCAAAACAAAAATTTAATACAATTAATAACATTTTATATGGTTGCAAAATTATCATATAGATATTATACAAACTTGAACTCGTTAATGTGCCAAAAAGAAGTTCCCAAATTATTAATGACCTGATTTCAATTTTTATTATAATATTCAAACATCGCAATTTGGTTAACACTGATTTGAACGTTGTGGCTGGCGGCCGGCGCGGCGCGGCGCCAACGACTGACGCACGCACGGTTGCTTTTAATAACGTCCAAAGTCTACTTCAAAAGGAACTAATCAATAATTGTGGGTTAAAATTCCAGTCATGGTAGATTACACTCCGATAAATCATATGTAGATACACACTAGGTCTTTTGTCTATACACTGTGAATTTTAAGATAATATTTAGATCACATTAAATTAAATGATAAAGCGATATTCTTATATTTTATTTATCTCATGTAAATTTTTGATACACTTTTGATATATAGGCACTTTTTAGTCGTTTTATAATTGCGAAAGAAGTTATCGATGTATTGCGTATAGTATAGGTAATCTTTTTCTCGAGTAATAACCAACAATTCTGAAACCAAACTATTATCGGGAATTTTAATTTCACATTAGTTTGGATAATTTTTTGGATATACGTCGTGTTAAAATCATACATGCAAACCAAGTGAGAATGAATATACAGGGTGTCCCGGATCTGGTGTGAAGTATTTTAGGGTATGGTTCTTGTGTATATTCTAAGAAAAAAATTATTCTATACAGTTAAGGTCTGTCTCCAATTTTGACATCATTTATCGTGGATTTAAGAAAACGCCTCCTTTGGTGTACCCTCCCCCATATGTTAACAAAAAATTCTCTGCTACTTCTAGTGGTAGAAACGTTTTAGACTTATAATAATAATAATAATAATGTATAGATTTATTGAGTTCAAATTGATGTTTTTTTGCAGAGTTTATTATACAGATACAATTTAAGACATGGCTTAATGCCGTCTGTCTGATTGACAAATACAAATTTAAACAATATTTAACTTTTGAAAGAAAAAAAAGAAAAAAAAATATACGAATCAATTAAAGGAATAAAAAACAAAATACTGAAAATTTATAAATTGATGAAGTTGCAAACAAATTTGAATTAAACTTTAGATATTGTAATTTAGGTACATAACTGAAAAACTAAAAATCTTCGTCGACAGAGAATGTCTGTAGGCTGCTGCAGTCGTGACAAAGGAGAAAAGATTTCGCCATGCAGTTCGCCATTCAAAACATCTTTAGCAGAGAGAAAGAACTAATAGAGAGAGTCAAATTTCCTCATCTCCGTCCCCTCGAAACCTTTTGATTACATTTTTTTATAACGTGTTGAATTCTTATCGGTGTGTACATGTTTTCACCTCGGGCAGTGCAAAACAACAAAAAAGGTGGTGAGTATGCACATCTTCTTGCATATGTATTTGTCCCCACATTTTTTTTATATGAAGTTAATAATTATACATATGCAAGATGGTGCGCAAGTCGCAACATCGTAGCTTGTAGGCTAAAAGAGAGCCACCGTCGAATTTGACTCTCTCTATTAGTTCCTTCTCTCTGATCTTTAGTTTCACCCCAGTTTAGTTCACACCTCTTTCGAATGTCTTTCAAAATTGGACAAATAATGAGATAAAGTGAAAGATATCCTCTGCGTATTCATATTGCATAGTGAGCAAAAAATGGGGAGATCATCACGATGAGGGATATACTTTAGCCTGAGAAGCTCCCCCCTCGTCCTGAATATGGTTTCGATAAATTTTACATTAAATTCGCTATTAAAATAGTTGAGGCCTTCCAAGTTTTAATCTTATTGTCTGTAGTAATTTCGATGGGTTGATGATTGAGCTTCTTCAATAGACAATTCTCTTGATTTTAGGTCAAGCTCCTTCGAAAATTGGTATAGTGAGTCCTTCCATTCAACTGTACTACATGGATTTAAATTTAACTGTAAGTTATGACTTTGCGCCAAGGAGCTCCATTCTTTAAAAAATTGTGTATTGGAACGAATTGCGTGTCGTCCCACTTGCTTAGGTAGACTGAACAGAATGTAATCAAAATGCAGCTTGATGGTTGATATATGCAACGGGGATAATCCTGTTTATAAAAGCAGCATATAATTAGGGCTATTTTTCGGCAGATGAAAGCATCGTTTTATGAAAAACCGAAGAAGCTTTTCAACTTCGTCAAACTTGGGTAGACTCCAAACTTGGGCAGCCTAAAACATTGTTGAAGTCGCAGTGCTTTGACACAGTTTGTACTTTGGTGAAGGATGAAGTCCTGGACTGTAAATGCATGCTCTCCATGATGAATTTAGAGTTGTTTTGGCAACACTAAGATTATCATGAAGGTGATTTTTCATGCTCAAATTTGATCTAATAAGAATACCCAAATATTTGTATTCTTATCTTCATCACTGAAAGTCCATTTTTCAGATCGGGCATACCTTCCATAACCTCTCCTAAACACCATCACCTTTGATTTACTTAAGTTTACGGATAAATTCCACATCCGACAATATTGTTCCAGCCTAAGAATCATTTTTTGTAGGACGACCGGAGAATCCTCCAACAAGACTACATCATCCGCATACATAAGTATTTCTATTCTTATTCCGTTTCAAAGAATGCCTCCTATCAACCATTCTACTAAATCATCAAGGAACAAAATAAAAATAAAAATAAGGGCACTTAGTGTACAACCCTGACGTACGCCGAGATCGTCTCAGATCACTCTGACAAAAACTTCACCATTCCAGACGGCCGATTTTGTACCACTGTAAAGATTTCTCAGCAGCTTAAGCATTTTCGTCGAAAGACCCATTGTTCTAAGCTTTTAAAATAGAGCATTTCTGTCCACTGAATCGAAAGCTGCTCTTAAATCAACAAAGAAGACGTATAGTTCATGATCCCTTTTTCCAAATATGAATGGGCAATCGATGTTAAAGTGAAGATATGATCTATTGTGGAGTAACCGTTTCGGAAACCAGCTTGGCATTCGCTTAAGGTATAATTATCATCCACCCATTTCTTCAATCGGTTAAGGAGAACTAATGTAAATATTTTCATTGAGCAGTTTAAAAATGAAATACCACGGTAGTTTGAGACTTCATTATAATTACCATTTTTGTGAAGAGGAAAAATAATGGCTTCGCGAAAACTCGAGGGCGATTCACCACTTTCAAAGATGACATTGTATGCAGCAGTCAAATGCGTTATAATGTCATCAGTTGCATATTTGTAAAATTCATAAGGAATTCAGTTTAATCCTGGAGCTTTATTTTCTTTTGAATCTCTTATAACTTCAAGAACTTCAGCTGATGTGAACGGACAGTCAAAATTTTCATCACGAACAAGTGGCATAGCATAATGAAAGTTATATATTTGAGGGTTAGGAGTCTTGAGAAGCAGTTCAAAATGGGTTTTAAAGGTAGCAGGGGTATTTCGTCTTAAGCTCCAAATGCTATGAATAAAAAAATGATTTTATGTGGTTTAAGATAACTTTTTTAAATTTTCAAATGTGTAATAAAACAGTTATAACAGGTGCTTAAAGTATGAATGGTAGAGCCCGTTTTTGGATTTCACGTTGAATATTTATTGATTCTAATTACTGTCGCACTTTTGATGACGCTTCGACGATACGCCTTTTTAATTCGTTTAAAGTTGTTAATTCAGTGGAATAAACAAGTTTTTTCATTCTTCATAATGCAAAAAATCCTATACAGTAAGGTCGGGAGATCGTGCAGGCCAGTGAGCTGATCCATAGCTTCCTATCCAATGATCACCGTACTCTTCATCTAGCCAAATTTTAACCTCACGACCGTAGTGGGTGGGAGCGCCATCCTGTTGGAAATATGATAAAACTAATTGAATAAGTGAAATGGCATCCAATTGTTCTGGTAAATTATTGCGCAAAAACTCCAGTTAGTTAGTAGAATTCAGCCTGAGTGGTATAGTTTGAAGATGTCGATTAATTTATTGACAATTACATCTGATCACATATTGACGCTGAATCTGTGTTGAAATGATTTATGTCTCTTTGTATGTGGATTATCCGGAGCCCATATGTATGAAGATTGTGGAAATTGTTATCCCATCTCTTGTAAATTGAGATTAGTCCGTGCAAAGAATTCTGCTTGTAAACTCATTGTCATTCAAGCTCCGCTCATAGAAACCATCTTAGAAAATTCAATTCTCTTTTCGAAATCGATCAGGAAGCAGTTCTTGCACAGGGTTATGATGGTATGGATGAAGCCGTTCTTCATGTAGTACATGAGAAATTTTACGTCTGGAAACATTGAATTGCAAAGCTAAACGTCTGTTGGTGATTGATGTACTGGTAACAGTTTCCAGTATTCTTTCATCAACCGAAATACCTCTTGCTCGTGGAGATACCTCAGAAACTTTAGCAACTGATCCCGTTTCTCGAAATCTACGATACGTATTTCCAAAAATTGTTCTACTAGGAAGTCCTCGATCAGGATAAATTTCATAGAAAACCACTCTTATCGTCAACTTTTATAAGAAAGGTAAGGAAAAAATTTATAAATTCCATTTTTACGTGCTGCCGGTTTTCCCCAGAATATCAAAAAATCTATGGGTTTTCCACAATATTTGATTTTTATTTGAATTATTGTTAAGTTCACAAGGAAAACCTAGTAAAAGGTTATGTTTATTACGTATATTCTCGAGAAAATCGACCTAAAAGTCAGAAAATTAGCATGGGCAGGAAAAATGGAAAAGGCTTAAACTGGATATCTTAAGACTAAGACAAGATATCAACTTTATTTAAACGCAGTTTTAAACTTTAGTATTCTAAAAATAAAGCCCGAAACAAAATTTCTACCACTAGAAGTAGCAAAGCAATTTTTGTTAACATGGGTCAGGGTACACCAAAGTAAGCGTTTTCTTAAATCCACGATACATTATGTCAAAATTGATGATAGACCTTTACTGTAGAATTATTTTTTTCTTAAAATATACCCAAGAACCACACCCTAAAATACTTACAACAGCGATTTAACTACACTACATTTTCTACATCATTAAAACTACGCGTAGTTAGTTTTTTTTTTTCAAATTTAGAACTTAAGATTTTTGTGTGATTTATATGTGTATATAGAGGATTTGATTTTGAATGTCAATTAATTGTAGTAAGATTTACAAAAAAAAAAAGATTTTTATGGCCGAAAAAAAAATGAGTTTTCGTATTTTTCTCAAAAACCAGGGGGTGATTCCGTAACTCGATTATCGTCAGACGATATCGTTTGAGCGATAATAATATTCTTATTGGCGATCCACGCGATAATCGTCGAAACGCTATCTTCAAAACGATAGCGTTTGGACGATAACTAAATTGGTATCGTCTTGAATTAATTTTGAAGTTTTAAGGTATACTGTTGAACGATTGATGGCCAGTTGAAAAATAGTGGTTCAGCCTCGGTTCAAGGTTTTAACTCGACAATTTAGGTGGGTTAACTAATGTTCAACGCTGGTTCAAGTATGTAATTGGTTTTTATCACATACTTGAACCGTAAACCTCTGTTGAGTCTTAATTAATCCGCCGAAATCGGTGGATAAAACTGCTGAACCACAGTTTAAATATTTGTACCCTGAGTTTCCATTGAAAAACTGAAAGGCATGGGGCAGATATTCGCCTAGTCAGCCCGTGATGAAACTTTGCACAACAATTCAATTACTATGTTATTTAATATTAAAGAGAATAATGAAATTTGGGGCAATGAGTTTAAAGAGGAATTATATTCTGCATGCTGCACTATTCTTGAGCTTGAGGACGAATTCCTCATAAAGCTTGCCTTTGATTTAGGAGATGTTGAAGGACTATCCGCCATTGACCACAGAAGAAGTGCGGAATTACGACGGTTGATGCAATTAGGTCTTGAGTGACTGCCCTATTAGGTATTTGAAATAATATTAATTTGTAAAAATATAACGAAAATACAACTTACATTTTAAAATGATTTCCCTTTGTCTTCAATAGGCACAAAACACAAAACAAAAACACTAAACATTTATTTTATTGACAATTATGACAGCCAATATGATTTTTCAATTACAGTTTGAGGGTTTCTGAGATACATCAAACGCTCTGGAACTGCGAACGATAGACGAGATGATAGTGATAAAGTTACGTAAAGCAAATCATGGACGATCTCGTCGACGATTATGGTTTTGACGATTATCGTTTAGAAAATTATGGAATGACCCCCCAGAAAACATGAAAGTCATAATTCATAAGACCATATGGCCTTATATGTCACTTTATTTAAGAGTCAAAAGGCCATTTGTTGGAATATGTCCTTATGTCACTTTGTGAAAGCGTCATACTGCCATATTTCAAAATATGGCCTTATGACACGGTACCTAACCGCTGTAAATAAATGTGATTGAAAATCACAACTTAAAAACCGTGGTTTCAAAATCACAACAAACAGAAACGATTCACAAATCACGACAATCGGACAATGAACTCGTGGTTGTGATTACTTTATGAACTGTCAACAAAATCACGACCAGAGAAAAGTCATAACAATGAGTCAAATAAATCAGAACGAGAACTGTAGTCGTGATTTTTTTATTATTTCAGCAACTGAACAAAATCACAAGACAGATAAAAATCTCATGATTCATGACGAAAATGTGAAGAACAGTTTTATTGTTTAATTTTTAGTTTAGAAGCTAGAAGGTAGAACTAGAACATAGAAAAGTGAATTGAGTTTACTCTTTATTCAAAGGAGGTAGAAGGCTCCGGGATCTTAGCACCTCATATATGGGATATTCGCAAAAAAAAGTATACCATCTAAAAGGTCACTAATTGGTCTTAAAAGGTCAGCTACTTACAGAAATTGGTCAGGCTTAGGAAACTTGTAATCCAACCTTGAACTTTTTCAAGGTCATTAGCGAATATCCCATATATGAGGTGCTACGAGCCAAGGTAGAAAACTGAAATTGTGGATATGAACTCTCTAAAGCATTAAGTTGATATTTTTGAATCTGCCTCCAGCCACTTCCACATTTTTATTAAAATTCAGTTTTATCTTTATCCAAAGGCACAAGAAAGCTCAAATTATGTTTATGAACTCTCTGAAGCATTAAGTTGATACTATCGAATCCGCCTACTGTAACGCCCTCTTTTTAATAAAATTCAGTTTTCTCTTTATTTAAAGGCGCCAGAAAGCTAAAATTTTGTATATGAACTCTCTAAAGCATTGGGTACGTACTTTTGAATCCGCCTTCGGCCACGCCTACTTTTTTCTTTAAATTCAGTCTTCTATTTATCAAAAGGCTCCAGAAAGCTAAAATTTTGTATATGACCTCTCTAAGGCATTGGGTACGTACTTTTGAATCCGCCTTCGGCCACGCCTACTTTTTTCTTAAAATTCAGTCTTCTATTTATCCAAAGGCGCTAGAAAGCTTAAATTTTGTATGTGAACTCTCTAAAGTATTAGGTACGTACTTTTGAACCCGCCTTCGGCCACGCCTACTTTTTTCTTTAAATTCAGTCTTCTATTTATCCAGAGGCGCTAGAAAGCTAAAATTTTGTATATGAACTCTCTAAAGCATTGGGTACGTACTTTTGAATCCGCCTTCGGCCACGCCTACTTTTTTCTTAGAATTCAGTCTTCTATTTATCCAAAGGCGCTAGAAAGCTAAAATTGTGTATTTGATTTCTCAAAAGCACTGGGTACCTGCTTTTGAATACGACTCCTGCCACGCCCAATTTTATTAAAATTCAGTTTTCTCTTTATTCAAAGACGCTAGAAAAGTGTAATTTTGGGCATTCGGTATTTTAGACATTCGATATTTTTAAATCGATAATCTGGAATTCGGGACTAGAGGTTTTTATCATTTTTGTATTCGAGGCTATGTCGCCCGAGGTACCTTAATTAACTTTTTGTTTGTTTTTCTCATTTTATAACTATTAATTTTACTGGGAAAAAAAATTTTTGTAGGCCTCAGAAAATATTTCAAATTTATCAATCACAATCACAGGTTAAACTCATAGTGATTCATAAATCACCCTCAAAGTTATACCTTTGTGATTTGAAAATCGCAATTTAGCTCTAAATTTCCAAAATGTTAAAACCACGATGCTTTTTTACATTTGTTATACATTTATTTGAATTTTTTGCATAATTTTGTAAAGCACTGCTTTTCGAAATTTAAATTTTGTAAAGATCCAATTCTAATATGTAGGTAATTTATTTTTTTTTTAAATTTTTTTTTTTAAATTTACATCTTGAACTACATAAGTTGTTATCACCTTTAAGTTAAAACTCGTGATAGTGCGATGTAATATAAATAATTTTTAAATTTATATTACAGACAGACAGAAAGACAGACAAAACGCAGACATACCGAATTGAAGGAACAACTTTTTTTGTATTGTCAGATTTAATTATATTCTCGAGTTCGAGTTCAAGCAAAAATTATGAATTCGAAATTAGTTTAGAAGTTCTTGATATATTTGTTTTTATTTTATATACTTTTCGTCTTTTAATATAACGACATTATCCGGTCTTAGCTTTATTATCAATGAATTTGTTTTATATTTCTATAGATTTTGAATGCTTAGCATATATTAAAATAAATTATTATTACCTATATGTATTATTATTAAATTCGTATCTCTTTGGTATATATTTGTCATTATCAATTTTTGGGCCGCTCATTCATAATTTATTTATTATTTTGCTTTTTATATCAATTTGATGATCTTGTTTTACAACTTCTACAAAGATTTCATCGTCATCCAATGGATAACTCAATAAGTCAATTTTTTTTAAACTGAGAAGTCAGATAAATGTTCGGAACAAATAAAGCTTATCTCGAACAAATTATAAAAAAGGTCAACAAAAAGGTAAAAACTTAAATACCAAAGTTTTAATAAATATATATCCAGATTAATGTGTTCAAATGTCTACTATATTACGCATATACAATCAAAAAGACTAAGATTAAGGTATTACCTTAAATAAAAGTACCTTATACTTAACAGTTTACATATAAGTTCATTCATTTCCTCCAAACCTTATTATTTCTACCAATAACACCGCATGAAATCCCAGAAATCCAAATAGACATTGAGCCCTTACTTTACCTTTGATATGCTTTATACAAACAAAATTATCTTTCGAATCTAAGTGCTCCAGACATCTACAGTAATGTGCCGTAGAAATCTTTTACGGAAGCACCTTGCGATTCATCTGTATAAATATCGCAATTTCATTAAATTGTATAACCTTTTTCAAGGGATTAATACTGTAGGGCAAATGCATGGCATTGTAGCAACCTCGAAAGTTTACCTTGAATGATAAGAATGAATCTTAATCCCTGCTACAAAAGTTTGTCTGGTTATATCATCGTTATCGTTGAAATAAAAATCACGACTTGGTCGGTTATACTCGCGTATACTTTTTATTGAGATTACTAATATATAATGATATGATTTCAAGATATATAGACACTAATATAATCTTTGATTTACAGAAATAAAGGGCTAAAGAATATTGTTGTGCATAAGAATTGTTTAGACTATGACTTTATACTGTTTTCAAAATATTATTTTACTATTATTTACCAGAGCAAACCTCTTGGGGACTTAGGGTCAATTCTAAATTTTCTAACTTGTTGCAGGGCTGCAAAGTATGCCATCTAAAAGGTCACTAATTGGTCATAAAAGGTCAGCTATTTTTAGAAATTGGTCAGGCTTAGAAAACTTGTAATCCAAGCTTGAACTTTTTCAAGGTCATTAGTCATTATTTCGGAAATTGGTCGGCTATAGATTTTTTTTAATGAATTAAAAAAAAAAAAATTCAAGGTCACTAGTGTAAGACTTTTAGCACCTCATTAGTGGAATTTCGCAAAAAAATGCATACCATCTGAAAGGTTATGTTATACTTATAAAAGGTCAGCTATATTCGGATATTGGTCAGGCGTAGATTTTGTTTAATGATTTTTTTAATTTTTTTTCAAGGTCACTAGTATAAGAATTTTAGCACCTCGTTTGTGGAATTTCACAAAAAAATGCAAAAAATCATAAACTCCGCTGGGCGATTATGTCGACCGAATATTGGACGCAGCAGAACTGAACCATTATTTTGGTAATAAATTTGCACGATTTGCAAACGAAATGGCAAACCAAACTGAGCATAAATCAAGTGACAGCTTTCAAAAAGATCAACTCCGAAAAAAGTATTGCCAGATTGAAAACCACACGTCTAAAAAAAACACCCTTTATTATTTTAGAATTTGTCCGCTAACTTCAGACTTATTTTAGCGAAACTTGAATAACTACGAAACTATGCGAGCTACAAATTTTTGATTTGTGCAATAAATTAGCATTTAATTAGCTACAAATTCAGACGTCAACATTTTTTGATTCTGCCAAAAAGTGTCCGCCAAATTAAGGGACGTCTTACATATTATTATCCAGAGCTGTTAGAAATAATCCTCTCGGCACTTTAAACACGTATAATAACGTACAATATAACGGGTGATTTTTTAAGAGGTTTAGAACTTTTTTTTTTAAAAAAAACAAAAAAAATTCGAAAAAATTAATGAAAAATTTATTTGAATCGATAGTTTGAACCTTGCAATTTAATGTTTAAAGATAATTTCATGCAAATGTTGACCGCGGCTGCGTCTCAGGTAGCCCATCCGCTGAGTCCAATTTTGGCATACTCTTTCACACATATCGGCCGGTATCTCACGAATGAATGCATGGATGTTGGCTTCCAGTGCGTCAATCGAAGCGGGCTTGTCCCTATAGACATTAGCCTTGACATACCCCCACAAAAAATAGTCTAATGGTGTCAAATCGCACGATCTAGGCGGCCAATTGACCGGCCCGAAACGTGAAATTAACTGTTCACCAAACTCGCCTCGCAATTGCGCCATTGTTTCGCGTGCTCTGTGGCATGTGGCACCGTCTTGTTGAAACCACATATCATGCAAGTCAAGAACTTCCATTTCGGGTAAAAAAAAGTTTGTTATCATCGCTCGGTAGCGTTCACCATTGACAGTAACGCTGCGATTCGCATCATCTTTGAAGAAATATGGCCCAATAATGCCGCCGGCCCATAAACCGCACCAAACAGTGGCTTTTTCGGGATGCATTGGTAGCTGTTGCAATGCTTCTGGCTGATCTTCACTCCAAATGCGGCAATTGTGCTTATTTACGTACCCATTCAACCAAAAATGAGCCTCATTGCTGAACACAATTTTTCGATAAAAAAGCGGATCCTCGGCCAGCTTTCCAAGAGCCCATTCACCAAAAATTCGGCGTTGTGGTAGGTCGGCTGGCTTTAGTTCTTGCACCAGCTGTATCTTAAAAGGCTTTACGCCCAAATCCTTCCGCAAAATTTTCCACGTAGTGCTGTAACAAAGGCCTAACTGCTGGGAACGGCGCCGAATCGACATTTCGCGGTCTTCTGTCACACTAGCTGATACGGCCGCAATATTTTCTTCACTACGCACAGTACGTAAACGTGTTGGTGGTTTAATGTCCAACAAAGTAAATTTGGTGCGAAATTTGGTCACAATCTTCCGAATAGACTGCTCAGAAGGTCGAGAATGCCGACCATAAAATGGAAGCAGCGCGCGATGAACATTTCGAACCGAGCACGAATTTTGATAGTAAAATTCAATAATTTGCAAGCGTTGTTCATTTGTAAGACGATCCATGGTTAAATTGCAAACCAAACTGAAGCTGTTTGACAGTAACACAAGGTACTAAACACACGTCAGCTGTCAAAACCAGTGTTGCCAAAACCCAACCAGCTAAAAAATCACCCGTTATAAGCAATCGATGATTATAAATAATTTTTCTTTAATGTTTGACATGAGTCAAATTTTATTTTTCTGGAAAACTGGAATAGCCAACGAATAGCTAATATAAACATTATGAAATGCAAAGTTTTTTAACAGCAGAATTTAATTTTCGGATAAATTAATTGTCGGTTAACTAATTACAAATTAACTCAAACATTGTGAAACAGACCCTAAGTATAAGAAAATAATTTTTAAAGTAAAGGTCAGTTTTTGATTCCCTAAATTGTTGCTGTGACACCCGAAACGTCACTGCAGCAAGTTAGAAAAATTGTCCCTTAGTTCTAAGGCGGTAGCTAGGTACCTGTAAAATAAAGAATAATTTGAAACCAGTATAAATTCAGAATTTAAACAATTCTTATGCATAACAATATTCTTTCGTCCCTTATTTCTGTAAATCAAAGATTATAATATATGGAAAATGTCTTACATTTGAAATGCGTTTTCTGGAATTTATGAAGTTTCAAAAAAATTCTAAAGCTGTTGATTTTTGATCACAAAAGAATAGTGGACAGACAGAAGAATAGTTCAAATCCTGAAGTTGTTATGACGGTGTTTTATTCATTTCTAGACTTCTATATCATGGAACTTGGAGGGAGATTCACAAATCGTGAAAATATCGACAGTTAAAGTGCAGAACTTCCAAAGTCGTTTTAGCATGTTTTTTTCAGAAATCAAAAAAACCTGATAAATTTTGTATGGCGATCTATAGTAAGAAATTTTGTATTCTGCCTTTTTTCTGAAAAATTTTCAGAACAACATTGTTAGGCTAAGACTGCCAAAAGGTGGCTCTAATTCTGCTAATTGTTTTGCATTAATAATTTTTTTTTTAATCTTTCGAGCTACTATTAACACATTAAACGTCTATATCGTCGCTTGAATTAGATACAAATTAAAAAACAAATTATTTTGACTGTCCTAGAACTATTAACTTAAATAATGAATAAATAAGTATATAAGTAAGATTTTTTCATCAAAAAAAAAAACATTTAAAATATTTAGGCATGTTGTAAAATTTTAAGGTTCCCCCACACCAACCCGAATCTGTCGTGGCGACGCACGACGAAAACAATAATAACAACACGATGGTTGTAAATGAAAACAACGAGTTGTTATTATTGTTTTCGTAGCCACCCCGACAGATTCGCGTTGGTGTGGGCCGAAACCTTAATTTTTAAAAAATCTTAAATAAACAAAAAAAAAATTCTACTTAAGCCTAGTACGATGCTGATGCCAAACGAAATGTTTCTGTTATCTCCAAACAGACAACCAAACGCTTGCGAAAACACAACGAAAAATATCCTTGAAGATTTTCATCAATTCCAAAAAAAACATCGTACTGCAAAACGAAAAGCAGAACGAAATTTTCCGTTTATGATTTCGTTGTGTCATTTTTATATGGGATTTTTCGTTTCGCATCAGCAGCGTACTAGGCTTTATGTCACTTTGCTTTTCAAGCGACGATATATATTAGAAGGATTTTGAGTGCTCTTTAAGAATAATTCATACGAAATTGACAAAGTAACTGATAAAACTATTAAAACTGTCGAGTTTTATTAAACATTTCTTCCCGCTTGCCATCAGCTTAAGAGATATTTGATCCGTGCGCAGAGTCGATATCAAGCTCAGTGGCGGATTAACCTTCTCGGCGCCCTGAGGCACGCTTATTGTTTACCGCCCCCCTTTATTAAAAAAATGGGGGCGGTAAACAAACTATCCAAGGATCGAAATTTGAATGAGTTAACATCGAAGAGTGATAGGTTATCGGGTATAGCCGCACCGTGAGTGAGAAATGGTTCAAAAGTATTATATGGTTGAATAATTTACACTTTATTTGAAATTTAATTGTTTTGTTGTAATTTTCGGACCGCGGTTTGAATGGTTTGGCTGCTTTGGAAATTCATCAAAAGATTGGAACCACAAACAACTCAATTTACAAGATTTTGTACACTTATTTTATACTAAAAGAAGAATTTACTTGTTACTGCGGTGCTTGTCACAGTAAATAAAAATATTAATTTACAAAAAAAATATGGAATTTATTACCATGTCTTGCCCCCCCCCCCCCCCTTCATAAAAAGCTATCTACGCCACTGAAGTTGGGATGCGTTTTTTTTTTTTTTAAATCACCCCCAGAATTGCGAATTTATTTCATAGATTTTTGAGCAGAGTAAGTAAAAAAAATTGAAAATCTAGTAGATCAACAAATTTCGATTCAAATTTGTTTTATTTTTTAGTGCTTTTTATAATTTTAGTGATTTGGCCAAAATATGTATAGTTTTGGAATTTGAGAGTTATGATATTTATTTTGGGCTTTTTGACGTTTTTTATTAAAATTTTTAATGCATAACCAAAGTCTTTTCGACCATCACTGGTATTGTAGAGGTAGTAAATATATAGACATTCAACATATAGCAACAACGTATGTAAGTTTAAGTTAAAATAGTGTGATAAGTATGTAAACAGGGCCGGCCTCAGCCAAACTTGCGTCCTGTACAAGATTTGTAGTAAGCGCCACTTTTTATATTTGCACACATAAATACACAAGGCAAATGGTAATACATATTTGTTTGCGCAAGATCAGATTACATTGGTGTTAGGCAATAACGCCCAAAGAAATAACTCCCAAATCGATTTGGAAATACCGCCCAAAATTTTTTTTATCGCCCAAAAAAAAAAAATGGAAATATCGCCGAAATTTACATTTTTCCAAATCTTAAGTTGGAAATATCGCCAAATATTTTCAATGTTAATTGTTTTTGAAAATTTTGGGTGTTATTTCTTCAATTTTAGGCGATAAAACTTTTTTTTTTAATTTGGGCGTCCTTTCCTAAATTTTGGGCGATATTTCCAAAGTGAAATTTCAATGATAACATAATCTTAAAAAAAAATCGCGGCGCATAAACAGTGAAGTTTTTCTGGATTTTTTTGGGGCGATATCTCCAATTCTGGGCGTTATTTCCCATTTGACTTTTAAAATTTGTATTTTGGGCGTTCTTTCCTTTAAATAAAAAATTGGAAATAACGCCCAAATCGAGAAAAAAAAAAACAACAATTGTTCAGAATTTCCAAATCAATTTGGGCGTTATTGCCTAACGCCAAGTATACATTTCTTGCTCCTGGTAATGTGCCCCCAGAATTTTGCGCCTTGTGCATTTGCACATCTTGCACATATGGTTGGTCCGGCCCTGTATGTAAATGCAAGTATTTGGAAATTTTTTGTTAAATTTTTGCTGTCGAAAATTAGTTCCATTTTATTTTCGAATATAGTTACACTGCACCAAGAGCAATTGCGGCATCAAAATCATCAATATTATTTATATTTATATTTAAGACTAGGTACTCAATACTCATATCGTGACCTACCTACATATAGCACATATGTATATGGGTGATTCTCTGCCAACTGTGATTTTTTAAATAAGAATTTTGCTAAAATTAAAAGTCATTAAATTTTTTTTAATTTATTTGTCTTTAAATAGACATGGTATTAAATCTGTAAGAGCATTTTACTACAACTTTTAAGGAACAAAAAATATGGTAAAAAGTACTAAATCTCGAAGACATGGTGTTAACACTGCAGATTTTTTATTTTTGAATTTTTATACGTTCTAAATATTTTTGAAAATATTTTTGTTGAGTTTCTAAATTCTCTCTTACGTTTTGACGTTTTCAACTTTAAAAGCCAATGTTTTATTCAAAATTGTATGTTTTTTAGTTTTTCAAATCTGTTCTTTGAGGTTGGAGTCTTTATTTTTATGCTAGAATATAAATCAAAATTTATTGCACAAATTTGTTTTAATATGTTTTGTCCGAAGTACTGGTACCATTCTTAATAATAAAATAACAAGATTTTTAGCATCATTGCTTGAAATCATTTAATTTAAGTTCATCATAAGTAAATATATATACGGCTTTAATATAATCTCAAATCTCAAAGCTTCTGAGAAAAATAAAATTCGTTATAATTTTAACTTATATGACTTAAAAAGAAATACAATATTCTAAAAATCACCCCAACAAATTTCATAACACGCTTGGATAATACTACCACGGTACTGACAGGTAATTTTGTGACACACGATTTTAGAATAAAAACACTTCACTCTTACAGCAAAATTAAAATAAATTGACAATAAATAAATAGTGCCTCTTTCAAACGGCACCACACAAATGCCATAAAACTAAAAACAAAATGGCGGTTCAGCGGTAAATCTTTTGACTTCAAAAATAAAATGAAATCCGTGGACAACATTCAATTATTATTATTTAATTAGATAGCAAATATTTTGACTTAATATTCTCAAAATATAATCAAGCAACTATTGTACTCAAACTTTTCTGAAAACAACATTTTTATTCAATGATGTATTTTAATAGAAAATTGTAGATTTAATTGGAAAAACAAGGATGGGACATGCCACGGTACTGACATTTTGCGTATACTTTTTGAAGTCAAGGGGAAAGGGTAGCAAATTTTTAAACAATCTGTAATGTAAATTATAGTACCAACTTATTTCCACAATTCAAACCAGAAATTCATAAGAAATTTTTACATTAAGCTACAAATATAGCCCTGGACACAAAGAATCACAGTTGGCAGAGAATCACCCATATACCTTTATCTACCTAATCATTTTTTTTAAGAATCTTATACATACCTACTATTGTAATATGTCTTACTTATTGAGGTAAAAGTAAATAAAATTTCATTATATGTATGTACATTATACAATGTCATTATATTATTATACATACATACAATTTGTTCAATGATTTATTCCTTTATCTACACGAAAATTAATTTATATACCTATACAATACATATGTACATTCTATTCTAGCTATATCTGTTATTTATGTACATGTACATTCTATTCTAGCTATATCTGTTATTTGAACTTGCATTCATCTGTATAATGACACAAATTACCGTGTGAAATTGAATTGATGAAATGTGATAATAATGTCGAATATTCGCCCCAAAGATGATAACGAGAGTGTAAATGCACGCCTCAGTGCCAGACTGTCGAGCTATCAGTATTTACATATTATATTAGTCGCCAAATAATTGGTTCAGCAGGGCATGCTCTGCGGTAAAGTCTAACGGGACTGGGGGAAAAGTGAAGAGAAGAGTTTAATTCGACCTAGGTGAAGGAAATCTTATCAATTATTATTGTGATGTGAATCTTATGCCATTGTTTCAATATATTGGTGATGTCTGTATGTAACATTAAGTTGAGATTAGGTAAACAATGATTTTAAAAGTACAGTGAAATAATTCCATTTGGTAATTTGCTTCACAAGTTATGGGAATTTACTGCATGTTTAGTACCTATGTACCTACCTATTGTAAGATAAAACAAATTTTATTCAATTTTCATTTTATATTTGATTTTTCTCACTGTGTTTTTAAATAATGATTATGAAAACAAAATTACATAGAGAGAAAAGAAAAGTTGGCTAAGAGGTTTCTATTAGAGTTTTATTTTGAGTTGTGAAGTGAGTATGTTTTTAATTTTCTATAAAGAAAAAAAAATTATAAGGAAAAGAATTAGTTTCTTAAAAAATACCATAGGTGAGTTAAAATAATTTATTTATTTAACCATCTGAGCCAACTTTTAGACCATTAAGTTGTTATTTAATGTTATTTTCTTTAGTATTTCTTGTCGGTTAAGATAAACTTTCCGTTTGACAAATACTTTTTTAATACGTGGTCATTATTTAACCTCCGGGCGTATTAAAATCTACCGATTAATTGTATTGGCGCAAAATTTTAAACAACCTATTGTTAAGGGCTTAGCATATTACTAGTTAGCAATTTCCTAAAACATTTAGTAATTTACTAGCTGTTCCAAAATTTTAATCCTTTTTTTTCGTTTTACTAACTAGTAAAATACTAATTCCCTTTTATTAAAAACGGTGCAGCTGAACACGTCCAAACACTGACAGTTCGGAAAGAAAAACAAAGCAAACAAACCTAAACCTAGGGAACGGACCTAATAATTTGCAATGTCAGAAGTTAAAGTGACAACCTACAATTTATTTTATTTTTTTTTGTTTTTATTTGTGACAACAATACAACTAGTTTGTTATTTTATTATTGTAAAAGAAAAGTTTCAATAAAGTGAAATTAAAAAATTGTTATTTCATTTTGTGTTGTTGCTGTTCCTTATTAAAGGTTGCAATGAAGAAAACACAGTACAAGCAGCCGCAGTCAGGGCTTTAGCAGTTTATGTGCTTTTCCCATCCTTACGTGAAAATTGAGTTTTTGTTGCAGATTCAATTGTACAACTTATTAAAGATTAGAATCTATACCTGGAGTAAAATTCTCCATCGTCCAGCTCTTCAAAGGGATTTGCTCGGGACTTAAGACATCGCACTTTTCTGCACAAAGCTGAGTCTTCGAACATATCGAAAGCTTCATCTTCCGAAAACATTTTTTTTTATTTACTTTGAAAAGAATTAGCACACGAAAAAAAAACTATTTAAATCTTTCAAATAAAATTGCCAAGAAATTATTTTCGAGGACAATGACAGATTTCACATGAATTTAGCAAATTACTAAAATTTAAAGTAGCCATTTTCTGATTTTAACTTTAGTAAAATTTTAAGAGTTAGTAAATTGCTAAAATCGTTTAAAATTACCAAAATCTTCTTTTTAACTTAGTAAATTACTAAAATGGCTTTAACATTTTACTAAATCGTTTAAAATTTTGCGCCATTATCTTTATATCGAATGTGGGTGTGTGAGTTGTACCGTCAACATACGGAGATGTGCGCTCTCCTGCTCCGTATGTTTCTCGAACTGTAACGGAGTAATGAAAGCCGGTGAAGGGTCGGTCGGTGCGGGGTGCGTGCTTTCCCTCCCCGTCCAAACTCCAGGGAGTTGATCGGTACCTTCCGGTACATTAATTTTGATTTGTATTGTGTTAGAGTGACTACAGCCCTCCCTGTCCTCGCTCCAGTAATTTATCCGGCACCTTTCGTGCATCCTACTATTGCTTTTTGTATTTTCTAAAGTATTTCGATGGAGTGATATCAGCCACCCTCTGGAGTATCGGTTCGAGGTGCGCGTTCTCCCTCCTCGTTCGCTCATTTTCATCGTACGCTTTAGCACTCACATCGACTTAAGTATCGTGGTATTTTGTTATATATATAATACTCTATACTACTATATAACTCTCTCTTTCAATTTTAACTTTAAAAAGGGCTTTAAGTGCTCATGAGTTGTTTACTCTTTATTGTTACAAGAATCCCCACGACCAGAGGAACTCTCCAAGGAGTAACACATAAGTGTTTTTATTCAATATTATTGTTTTTCTTGTTTATATTTTTCTTAAAATTATTTTTTAATATTTATTTGAAAAAAAAAAGTTTAGTATTAAATTCTTTTACTATAATGGATGTATTTTTTAGTTAGATTAAGTTGATCCTATATGTAATACTAGGATGGAGAAATTATTTCATTTTTAGGTTATTGAATAATTTTCACTTTCTATAAATTGTATTTAATTCCGATATAAAATTTTTTGAAAATTACCCAACATTTTTTAATTCAATTCCAAGTTATGAGAAAAAATTATTATTTAATAATTATACTGACTAAAATTTGGTAAGTTCACTTGTCAAGTTTTCAAAACGTTTTGAACTGTGCGTAATAAAAAGACAACTTGCCAAGTTCGAACTCCACCAAAGTGAGGCGCCTGTGCTTGGCTATGGTTACCAAATATTCCGAATTTGAAATTCCTGACTTTATTGGTACTGAAATTAAAGGGGGGTCGAAAATCGCCTGAGTTTGTTCATGTAAAAAGGGTGTAGTGCCTTCAACTTGGCTGGGCACTACCGTGTGCCCTTTGATAAAACGTGTTATAAAGATGTAATTTATTTTAAGATTTCTTGGTTTATTTAAATTGTTTTATTATAATTTAGTTTATTTTATGTAATAATCAATAATTCAAAGATAATATAAAGTTGTACCTATACCTATACATCCAATCCAGAAAAACTTGTTGTTGAATTAATTTTGATAGACCTTCAAACAAAAGTTCAATAGACTGGGAAAAACACAGAAGCAGAAATATTGACTATATTAATTATAATATATATAAATATATGTTAATTGCAAATTTTGTTCACTAGCATCATAAATTAAAAAAAAATATATTTAAAAAAGTTATGTAAGTACCTACAATAAATTTTATTATGAATAAAAAGCGAATAATATACCAACTTCTAGTAGAATGAATAGATCAAAGCTATATTATTCTTTTCTAAAATAAGTATAACCCTACAATTTGGCTATTATGTACAAATGTACATATACCTACGTACATATATGTATATTTTGTGTATAGAAAAACTAATAATATAATTTCTTTGATCTGTTTAATATGTGTCAGATTTTAAGTGGAGAATATCAAAAATGTTTAATTATCATGAAGCTTTGAAGAATGATCTTTTAAAAATAAAGAAAAAATAAATAAATATTTCGTCGGGCGCATCTCTATATATATCCGATGATTTATGTTATTTTTTTAGTTTTTTTTTTTGATTTTGTGATGAATTAAAAATCTACCCTCGCGTAACACCATTACAGACATAGACATTACAGAAATTTTAAATGGTTATGTAGGTGCTTTAGTACCTTTATCCTAGAGATAGCAACGTTTTTGAAAAAGAAATTTAACAATTTTGGTTCTTTAATATTTTTTTTTTCCTGTCCACTATCTTCATAGTAATTTTGAAAGTCTGGCTCGTTTAGGATATAAAGTAGAATATTTATATTTTCGAGTACTAAATTTCAAAATATTCCGTTCATCTTTCCGAGCTATTCATCTTTTAGAACCGTTCATCTTTCTGAGATTCTTATACTGTTGTGTTTTTCTGTACGTGTTACTTGTATAATTTTGAAAAATTGATTTTAAAAGTTATTTTAACAATTTTTTTTTTATTATGTTCCATAAAGTGATTGTAATCTAAGTCAAAATGAATCTGGCACCACATTTTTTAATGAAAAAAAAAATTAAATATGAAAATAATGAAAATTATATTTTTTTCATGAAAAATTTGTCCAAGTAAGCCCACCTCACTAAGCACCCAAGCACGCACGCATAATCTGACGAACGCGACGCAGATGAAAGTTGTGTGAGGTGATAGTTCGATTTGTGTCAAACGATGAAAAACTAAATAGTTTAGTCGCTATGTCCAAAAAAAGGGCCAGACCGTGAAACAAATTTAACTGCACACTTTTCTATCACAATTCGTTTGAGAGGGGTTATTAAGTGCATTTGGGAAAATCAGAAAAATCGGCCTGGAGCTTAAGCCACCATCTTGAATTATCTAAAAAAAAAAATAGAAAAAAAAATAATACAAAACAACAGCAACACCTACAATGTCATGTTATCTTTTTTTAAAGCCAGAAATACCTTCTTTGATTCTGTTTTTAAATCATATTATTTAAATAAATTCTTTTTTTTCAAAATTTATTTACAAACTCAAAATTTGAAATTTTTTTATTTTAACGTTATTGAGTGGTATTCTTGTTTTTAATGTTCAATGCTCTTATCAATTCCAAGTCAAACGTTAAAAACCAGATGCAAAAATGTCTCCTAGTTTTTGAGGCAATTGAAAATAACAAAATTAACTTTACTTCATACTTTTTTGGTGGAAATAGTATTTTTAGAGCAAGTTAAACCAAATATTTAAGCCAAATTAATGGAAAAGCATACCTATTATACCTATACACTACAGTTTTCTTTTACAATTCGCTAGAGGTGGTTATTAGAAGCATAGCAATTTTTTTTTTTTTTCGGGAAAGTCAAGGCGGAGCTTAAGCCGTTAACTTGAACTTTCTTAATTGACTTAAAATAGAAAAAAATGGTCAAACACTTAAAACCGCATGATAAAATGTTTTTCGAGAAAAATCAGGGGTCGAATTATTCGGCATCAGTGACTGAACGACACGTGAGGGAAATTTCATACAAAATATCGATGATTTTCGATATTTTCGTAATTCGGCCCCAGTTTTTATTAATTTGGCTTCAATGTTTGGTTTGAATTGTCCTAAAAATCATACATATTTCCACTTAGTAAGTATAGTAAGGTACATTTCGTTATTTTCAATTTTCTCAAAAATATTTTAGCATCTTGTTTTAGCGTTTGATTGAAAATTGATATAGGAGCATTGAATAGGTTTTAAAAACATAAAACATAAAACAAATTTAAAAAAATAAAAAAAAAATGTTTTCAAAATTTTAAGTTTGAAAATTAATTTTTCTAAGAATATTCACTCCAAAAATTTGATTTCAAAACAGAATTAAAGAATAGATTTTAGGCTTTAAAAAAATATATACAGTAAAACCCGCTTAAGAGAAACTGCAAAATGTCTCAGTCTTTCTTTCACTTAAGCGGGTTTTTCACTTAAACGAACCCCGCTTAAGTGAAAAAAAATTTTAACTAAGCGGAGTCTGGATAAGTGAAAAAAAATTACACCTAAGCGGATTTAAAAATTCCAAAAAGGGTTCTGACATATCAGAAATTCAAATGTCATTTTCGTGATGAAAATTTAGTGGAGGTGAAAAATAAAAAGAAATAAAAGCGTTCAGCAAATTTTTTTTTCTGTTCCATTAAATTTTTTTTTCACTTAAGAGAGTTTTTTCAATGAAAAATATTAAATTTAACTAAAAATATGTTTCAGGATAGCGAGTTTCGCTTAAGCGGAGTGTTATAATTGGTCGACAAAAACTCGGGGATGAAAAAAGTGTTTCAGATAACCGGGTTTTTCTCTTAAGCGGGTTTCTCTTAAGCGGGTTTTACTGTAATATGATATGTGCGATCACATACTATGGTTTTAAAGTCTGGATAGTTTAGATCTTTTCATCTATAGGTTTAAAAAGAAATTAGTTATGTGAGAGGTAGAATTTATGTGAGAACACAAAAATGAATAATATAGGACCATGTTGTATTTTGTAGTATATAGTAAATAATATGACGTATTAATATTAAACCGAACAAATGTGAAAAAAATTGATTAAAAAACTTCTGAAATTGTTTTGACACCAACGCGAAAAAATAAATTTAAAAATCGTTGGAGCGGTTTTTTTAAATAATTCATTTTTTATATAGGTATAACATTTTACAAACATGTACAAAAATGGGAACGCGTTTCGTTCGAATTTATTAATGCAGATTTGAAAAATTAATTTTCAAAATAATTATTTACCCATTTTCGAAACGTCAAATTTTCAAAACTTAAAGTTTTCAAAAAATTCAAAATTTTATTTTTTTAATATGGAATATTATTTCCATTTATTAGAAGGTATTGCCTTAAAAATTTCATTAACAACAATTTCATTGACAAAATTGTTCAACAAATAATGAGATAGTTGAGAACCTAACAAAAAATGTTCTATATACAATTTTTAATCGATAGATAAAGTTTTTTTTTTCCAAAATATGGTAAATCGTACTGCGAATTTTTTTTTTTAAATCCAAAAACAAAATTTGAATTATTTTTGGTATACAATACTTGAAACATATACTTTATAAAAAATTAATCAAAATCAGCTGAACCGTTTTTGAGAAAATCGAAAATTAAAAAAAATGGTTTTATATGTGAGGTACTATTTATCAGAACAGAAACATAAATGTTAAAAAAAGAGCAAAGTTCTTCTATAAAAAAACCTTTATGTAACAAGTCAGCCGTGAAAAGTAGTGAGATCGAAAAGTATACCAAGTTCTTACTTTATACTTTATAATCAAATATTTAATGTAGATTACTATTGAAGCAACTCCAAATTATAATGAGAAAAATTTATTATTTAATGAGTTAAATTTGGCGCTTTACTTGCCAAGTTTTCTTTTTATTACTCAAAATTCAAAACTATTTGAAACCTTGATCTACCTTCAATATTTGTCATTAAAACTTTATAAAGTAAGAACTTGGCATACTTTTAGATCTCACTATACTTTTCACGGCTGACTTATTACATATAGGTTTTTTTATAGAAGAACTTGGCTCTTTTTTTAACATAAGGTGGGCGGATACCACGCCCCCTCAATGGAAAACCTCAAATTTTCGATTTCGATTCGGTATGCACCACCAGGCCTACCGCTGTGCGAAATAACAATTTTCTGCGGTGTCGGGAAGTGCTCCATAATTTTGATGATCTGTCAGTGAGTCAGTTACGGTTTTCGCGATTTTTGACGTTTTATATCTCGGGAACCACTAACGCTAAGGAGTTGAAATGGTATGGTGCTTGTGCTTGGCTAGCCTATCAAATGTTCCGAATTTGAAATTCCTGACTTTATTGGTACTGAAGTTATAAGGGGGGTCGAAAATCGCCTGGCACTACACGCCAGAACTTGGCTGGGCACTACCGTGCCCTTTGATAATCATTTAAATGGTAGCCTATTTTTTTTAAGTTATGGGCACGTTTTTAAGAAAAAAAATGATTTTCATTATTTGCCAAAATATTTGTACGGCAGGTACCTACCTACCGTTATTTTTTGTCTTAAAAAATTGAAAAAAAAAACATCTGAAGAAAATCGACCCTCCCGTTTAGGCTGCAGCCGAAAGGACAGACAGACAGTATTGCGAGACCCCACTTCTGTTGAAAGACAATGTTGTTGTTGTAGACGCAATGTATAACAGTAGTCTTAAGCCTCACTCAAAGTTGAAAACAACTTGAGGATTTTTATTTTCAACTTGTGAATTAAGTTTACGTTTTCGAATTTTGATTTTCAAATTTCAACCCTATAGAGTTGATCATCTTTATATTAATTCTCAACTTCTGGAAAAAGTAGAAACTGACCGAGCGAACTTGAGATTTCACGTACAAAATACTTTTTTTTCTTCTGTATTCTTGTTTCAAAAGCTTGTTCATTGCATTTATCCGAAGTAGGTACCTACCTAATTATTTTTTGGTCATCAACTTCTTGCAGTAGATAAAGTTTTTTCTTTCTTTTTTTTTCAGACTTTTTCAATAATTTGTTCACAATTTAAACACAATTTAACTCAAAAACATAATTTAACACAATTTAACAAAAAAACAATTTAACACAAAAAAAACACTCAAATATGATATCGATACCTCATACCTATGATTGACAGATTCAAATTTAAAAATGACAGTTAATTTGTTTATATATTTCTCAAATATCCCAGGGATATTTTTCAAACTGAAAGTTGGCCAACTTTAGAATTTCAACTGGACTGGGGCGTTGAGAAAATAATTAATTAAAGTGAATAAAAAGAAATTTCAACATACGTTTCAACTCTCGAGCTGAAGTCTTAATTTGGATTGCAACTTTTGAGAGTTTGTCTTCAGTTGAGCAATAGTGAATAAAATGGCTATTATATGCCTTCATATGGAAAGTTTGATGCTCAAAAATCGATGTTTTAATAACTTTTTGTTAAAAATAAAAATTTGAAATGCAATACTAGGCGTGTTTTTTTCCCAAGCCCGAAGGAAATTGAGTGGAAAAAAAAAACGATTCAGAGCTAAATAATTTACATGTTAAATGCTACAACAACTATAATCCCCATTTCCCAATGGGCTTAGGACAGGTAAGCCCAGATAATTTTCGGGACTTAACTCAAGCGCGGAGAAAAACTGTACTTCTGGTGGGAATTACATATTATAGTTATCGATAGTTTGTATGGAAACTCAATTTTTTTTTTTCTGTAATAGTGAAAATGGATTGGAAAAAAACACACTTATAATTGTATGAACTATTTGGTAGCCCTTGGCGTAATGGTTAGCGTGTAAAACTGTTAAGCCGAAGGTCATTGGATTCGATTCCCAAAAACAGATATATTTTCATGCGGGATGACTGCCTCTTGAGGCGAATTGACAAATCCTCCATATTGTCATGAAACATTGCTTCTCATTTCGGTCGTTCGGGTTCGCCAGAAAATTGTCAGCCCCCTCTATTCCTGCCAAACAACCCGCACACAGCAAGAACCTGGTTCTACATGATCTGTCACCCAACACAATTTATTTTATTTATTTAGACGAACCTGATTCCAAAATATGTAATCGAAAAATAAGGCAATTTCTCAACAAACATCAGAAGTCAAAACCTTGTATTTATTTTCAAAACCTTTTATGTGTATAGTTTTTTTTTTGACTCATTTGTTTCACAATACCTATACAGATTACAGGTATACATATAGGGTATTCGAAGTTTAATCAAAGTCGGTTTTGGAGAAAACTCGAAAAACCGAAATCAATTTGTGTAGCAGCTATCCGATTTATGTAGATGAGTTAAAACAAAAATTTTGTCAAGATATTTTTGATTATTCGGATTAGCCGAATATGTAATTTAACAAGTTCATTGCAGTACTTACCCCGAACGTTCCGTTTTCATTGAGCGTGGTACCCGGTGACCACGCTCAATGTAATTTGAAGCGAAACGTTTGGGGTGTGTACTACATTGAACTCGCTAAATACAAAATATTTATAACGCGGCTAATCCGAATAATTAAAAATGGCAACCTTAAAAAAAAAATTTGTTTTTTTTTCTCTAGGCAATCACAGAAAACTTGAAAATAAAGGGTGTTTTTTTTTGGACGTGTAGTTTTCAATCTGGCAATACTTTTTTCGAAGTTGGTCTTTTTGACAGCTGTCACTTGATTTATGCTCAGTTTGGTTTGCCATTTCATAATTAATAGACTTACTCCTGAACAACGTTTGCAAATCGTGCAAATTTATTACCAAAATAATGGTTCGGTTCTGCGTCCAATATTCGGTCGACATAATCGCCCAGCAGAGTAATTCGAGTAACCATGGATCGGTTTCGCACCACATTTTCTCTAGTGTATAATGCGCATCCTCAGAGACGCCATATACAGTGCGCACCGAAGACGCTTTTGCTGCTGTGGAGCAGAGTATCGAAGAAGACCCGAATGAGTCCATCGGCCATCGCACGCAATAATTGGAGCTGGGGCCTCTCGGCTGGAATTTATTCGAGCCAGCCGCGGCGGCCATTTGCCCGAAATCATTTTTAAAATATAATGGCAAACCCTAATCGTTATAAAAAAGCTAAATTCTTGGCCATAGCATTAAAATATATGCGTTTTATTTCTTCTTGAAAACCGCACGGATAAAAAAAAACATCCTTTACAAAGTTTTCAATAAAATATGTTTTGAATCTTACCCTATTTCCCCAATATTTTCAAGCTTTAGTAGCATGAAAAATAATGCGTATTATTCTTTTGTGTTCTATAAAACTTCTCATGCAATTTACAAAATATGATTTAAATATCTTTCGACATAATTCTTTGCCAAAATATAAACAAAGATGCTGACAAACATGGTCTATTAGTAAGAACTAAAAATAGTAAGTGAAGCATCAAAAATCTAATTATTTTTACTATATTTTAGCTGACACGTGTAACCTTCAAAAAGATGCGTCTCATTAGAAAAGTAATTTCATAAAAATAATCCCCCATATGTATTCAATTTTGAAATTTTCATAAGAATAAAACAAAATACATTATGAACAAATTGCCTGAATTTTAGCGACAGTTTCCCAATTTTCTTTGCCAAATTTATTACAGATACCTATATTTTGTCGAAATACAAACATTTTATTTTTAAGTTCTTCGTGGGTGAGTAATCATTTTGATCGTCATCACCTGTATTTTATTTCTGCGGGAAGATACAGACCTATATATATGTACCTACATAAAGACTGCTAGAGATTTAGAGAAAAAGTCATAAAGTTCAAAATATATACCTTAACCTAATGCTGAATGCAGGATTCTGCATCTTTGTAAATTACTAAAGGATGCTTTAAATCTTTTTTAATTACTTTCTGTGACACGATTCAGCTAGGTTGTATTATTTTAATATTTTTTTTTTTTTTTGTCTGAAATGTGTTCGGTCTCATCGTAAAAAGCTATTTTTCTATTTGTAATGTACCATATCGTCTAACCGCTGCGACGCGACGACGAGATGTATAACCACTGCACTGCTGAACTAATTTAACGCTCAATACTTCTGTCAAACAAAAATTTTTTTTTTCTCTGAACAAAATTTAATTGCGACATTTTTAGATGTCGTCGAATTAAATTTGTTGTCTTTGCTTGAATCAAAGATATCTACATATTTTTAGTTTCCATGAATTCATGCGAAAAATGTTTTTCCGTTCTTGAATGACAGTTTCCTCTGCATTGCAAAATTCTTCAATAAAACGCAAATGTCACCGTCACCGATAGAGTGAAAGAGCTCAGATAAAATACAAGTTTTAGTTTCTAGTTCGACGAACGTGGCCAAAAAGACAAAAAAAAAAAACCCTGAAGAATGGGGTTTCAGAAAAATTATAGGGCAAAATAGTATATGCAGCAGGGTATAGTATAATAGCATGACACAGCACACCAGGAGTCCCATTTGGGGCTTTCATTGACTTTTGGAGTGCTTTGAAATTTAACGAAAACACATCGAATGAAACAGACGAACAGCGAGAAGAAAAAGGCAAGTTTTAGACCGCATTTGGTTGATAATGATTTTATAGTATGGTGATGTAGTCTTGTTTCTTGTTGGGGGAGGAAGAGGTTTCGTTTTCGTTTTTGAGAATTTCTGCCTTGCAAGTGGCCTGTAATTTGGTGTTTTTGGCTTTCAGCCAAGCACTAAAAAATATATAAAAAGTCTTAAATAAATACAAACAAGACGTGTAACTAAGTGGCAGCCGGCATTATGTTTTTTTTGCAAATCTAAGGTGAACAGATACGCGAACGTGGAAAATATTTTTTATTTAGAATATAGAAAAATATAGCACGTTTTATTGAAGAAAAAAAAGGAAGACGAATGGAAACTTACATATGTACCTAGGTATATCTATAAAGTTGGGAGAATTTTAATAGTTCAATAGAAATTAAAGAGGTTATAGTAGTATTTTGATTATTCTAGTGTTTAAATAAATAATACAATAATGTCCGAAGAATTTTAAACAACATGAAAATTACATTTCTGTTTTTATTTTTTTTCTGCTCAATGTTAATAAAAATTGTAGATTTTAAACAAATTTTTTGAACAAAAACAAGAAAAAATGTGTAGACCGTAGGGTAAAACTTCGATGATAACGCGCATTATGACCAGTGTTGTCACTTCCTATTTAAAAAAAAGTGGTAGATAACGCTAAAAAAAGTGGTAGATTCAGATTTTCCGTGGTAGAATTAATTTAAATAAAAAGAGAAACAAATTTAGTTTTTATTTTTATTAAATATAGAGACAAAAGAAATAATGTAGGTACCTTAAGTAAATTAAGTTAACTTAAACTCTTATCATTTTCTTTTGAAGAGAAATTAAATCACAATTATTTGGAATCAGTTTATGCACAGCCGTAAATATAAAATATGTACATTCATATAAAGAAAATATATAATTCTTTAATTGAATATTATGTACCAATTTGTGGTAGATACAGTTTTAAAATAAATTTCATAGTTTTTCAAATTTACCATCAACAAATTCAAATTGTAAATAAAAACGAATTATTTCTGGAGATGGAATAAATATTTCATATTTATTTGTCATTTCTTTTGCAAAAATAATACATCAAGCTGGGGCCGAATTACGGCATCAGTGACTGAACGACACGTGAGGGAAATTTCATACAAAATATCGATAATATTCGATATTTCGTATGAAATTTCCCTCACGTGTCGTTCAGTCACTGATGCCGTAATTCGGCCCCTGGTTTCTTTTTTTTTTTTTAATAATCAATCGATCGCTTTAAAAATCAAATCTTTTTTACTTACTTTTCAGACGGTTTAATTAAAAATTTTCGCATTTTAATTCTTTTTTCACTTGAAATACAATTGACTTCCACTGACCACTCTTCTAGAAAATTTCGAAAACAATAACGCCCATATTATTCACTCGATACATCCAGATTAAAACTTTAATCCAGATGTAAAGTATACAAATTCAATGTAAATACATCCGGATTTAAGTTTGAATCTGGATGTATCGAGTGAATAATATGGGCGTAAATACGAAATCCAAGTAAACAATAAGTGTGTTCCACACCCAGTTTCAAACAGTTTCAGACTGCCAGATTTAGTCATTTTTAGTCCGAAGTCGTGCTAATTCTTACAAAAGAGAACGCGCTCGAGAGAGTAAAATATTTCCCCTTCTTGCCAGTTTTAGTCCGAGGAATTTCTTCTGGCTATTTTTGGGCTGGATGTCAAATGCCTGGTTGCAGTATGTAAGATGACGTAATTTGTCAGTTGAGTACAAATATCTATGCCGGACAAGGGTTGCCCAAGTGTTAATTTTATTTTGATTTTAGTTTTGAAAGATAAGCATACTTTTTATCATTTTATTAATCTTTTAACTAATCAACTAATTACAAAAAATTTACGCCAATAAGCAAAACTATTTCTTAAAAAGAAAATTTAAAATTGACAATATTGAGTATTACTTATATTATATAGTGCTACTTGAAGAAAAACACGCTTAAGCTTCATAATTTAATGTATAATTAAAGATTTGTTTGTTTGTATATTAATATACTTGATGTAAGCTTGTACGTCTATTCTCTGTTAACATTTTATTTTCTTGGGATGTGCTTCTTGAAAATTTTGATTAAAATTTATCACTGCGGCAACCATAGTCGAATATATTTTTTGACGTTTAAAAAGTAGTCCAATTTAGTGCGAAAACCGTTCCAGACATTTTTTCAGTTTTCTTTCTCTTTGAGAGCATTTCATCCCCACTCCTCAAATTTGACATTTGACCAACTTTTAGTGCGAGAAATCTTGGGAACAGACCTAATATTACTCTTTTAAAATAAGGCACACAATCTTAGGAGTAAGTGAGTAGAAAGTAGGATCTACTTATCTACTTTAGTTATAGACTAGAACTTTGTTTTTTTACAAAATAAACGTAGGTATGTTACCTAACTAATGCGGAAATTGAGTAAAAAAAGCATTGTGAGATAAAGCCAATAAATGTATTCAGGTAAAACAGTATAAAAAGTGCAGAAACAAATTTTTTTTTTTTCAAAAATCGAAGCAGATATTTTATTTATTGTTTTTATTTTTTTTCTGGACGAGCAAAAAGGGGTAGAATTTTTTACTTCCGGGGTAGAAGTGGTAGATTATAAAAATGTTGGAGAAAAGAGGTAGATCTACCACAATTGTGGTAAAGTGACAACACTGATTATGACGGACGTTGTAAATAACAAAATGTCGGATCCCTATAATACAAAACAAAATGATAAGAAAATTTTAAAGTCTTCCTTGGACACGTCAAAATTAGCAGTAAAAAAGGTGTTTTTTTTCTATCCCTGGTGCAATTGGTTGAAAAAAACGATAACGGGGATAAGCGACGCCATCACAGAAAAAAACATGGAGTTTTCATACAAACTATCGATAACATGTATGTAATTCATGCTGGTAACACAGTTTTTCTGTGCGCTTAAGTAAAGCCCCGAGAATTCTCTGGGATAAGCTAAGCCCGCAGGGGATTAGTTGTTGTTGTATTTTAAATGTAAATTTTTTAGCACCGACATCGTTTTATTCATCCAATTCCCCCCGGGCTTGCAAAAAAAGAACGCCTATAAAGATAGAATATGACAACTTTCGAAGAATTAACTTTTGACTAGTCCAGAAATTGTCAGTTATACTTAATTGCCGTAAATATGGCATATGCCGTGAATACAAACAAAATTCCACTCTATTAGTTTTTCCGAAAATGGCTAAAAAGAGTTGCCATAATTTTCATATTCAAAGGTAGCATGATAGCCGTTTCATGGGAGAACCAATATAGAGCAGTAATTTTTTTGTTTTCACTGACTATTTATGGCAATTAATTGGAAATTTCTGGGCTAGTCAAAAGTCACTTTTTACGAAAGCTGTTGTCATATGGTAACTTTATACTGCTTCAAAATTGCAAGTTATATAGAGATTTTTTTTTTTAATTGAGTTTTTTGGTCAACGTTTAAAGTTTTTCTTCTATTTCAAATGGGTTTGGCTCAATAAATAAAGGGTCATTCATTTCGTGGTTTCAAGTTGGTAGCGCTGGCAGTTGACACCTGTCAAACTTAGCTGTCATTTGAAGTTTCATAATATATGTAAGTTGAATATTTGCTATTTACGATAATGGATCGCTTAACAATCGAACAACGCGTTAAAATTATTAAAACTTACTACAAAAGTGGTGATTCAAACGTAGCCGTTTTTCGTGCATTACGCGCTGATTATGGTCGTCATAATCGACCAACTAAGCAAGCAATCGGTAAAATTGTGAAGAAATTTGAAGAGAGTGGAAGCGATGTTGTAAGGCCTGTGCATCATCGTAATGCATGCTCAGTCGAAAATATTGCTGCTGCAAGTGCAACGGTTCGCGTACACTGAAAGCGAATCATCGGGCGATTTCGGGTCGACGACTGTATCTGACGTTTGTCTGCATATACTGCAGCCGTTCTCGTACGATGACAGTCTTCACTGTGTAGTTAATTTTTCAAACAATTTTGGATTCGTCGGTTGATCGGTATAGGTAATACCCGGACGGTATCGGCCGATGTCAGTTGGAGTGGTGTACGCACTCTCTTTCTTTAACATACGTTTGGATCGATCTGTGGAGTTCCGCCAACGAAGTCCGATCATACTTCGGCTGATGTTGGATTAGGTGGGCACGAGCCGCAAGTTTTGCTGATGATCCGAATTTATCGATTTCCTGGCGTTCGCAGCAATGGTCGATTGTTAACCGATTTTTTTTGACCAGCCGGCGATTGAAGATCATTATTTGGACGATATGTGGTTCCAACCAGACGGGGCAACAAGCCACACAACATGATCAATTATGGCTTTATTTCCGATTGCGTGAGAAGTTTCCTGGTCGCGTAATTTCACGTTTTGGCGACGTTAATTGGTCACCAAGATTATGAGATTTGACACCGTTAGATTTTTTTCTGTGGGGCTACACAAAAGACCGTGTTTACGCGAATAATTCCCGAACTCTAGACGCATTAAAAACCAACATTATAATATACTTGGCGGAGATACCGCCCGAAATGTGTGAAAAAGTGGTTTAAAATTACTTCAAAAGAATAGCATGCTGCGAATCTTCCCGAGGCGGCTATTTGAATGATATTGTATTTCACACTTAATGGCCAAACTTTATAATGAAATAAAATTTTCATCAAAAATGTATCGCTGTGTGTGTTTTATTTAGCTATACTTTCGAAACCGAAAAATGAATGACCCTTTATACAGGGTGTCCCGAAATAACCGCCTCAGAAGAAAACCATGAGTTTCTGAGGTCATTTCATGTCGAAAAACTTATGAGGTAATTTTCTCGTTTTCGCTTCGTTTTCGACTTATAACGGTTTTAATGATTTGTTTTCTTTTTTCCTTTGACTGGCTCTAACTTTGCCAAACTACAACCGATTTTTTAAATTTTTTTTTATTTAAACAAAAACAGTTACTGCCATACAACTTTTTTCTGTGTAGATAACGGTTTTCCCGCAATTTATTATCAAACACTTTTTTTAAGAATGTTAAGGTTGTTTTTTTGACTTCGATATGATTTTTTTCTAAAAAACACGTTATTAAGTATCACTTTTTTCTTTTTATTATAAAAGTCCAATATGTGTTCTTAAAAATATTTAACATTTTTGACCTAAAAATACATTTTAAATTACTAAAAAAATTAAAAAATAAAAAATAAAGGAAAATCAAGAAAATATGAATATTTGAATAAAAACGAATTAAAATGAATAAAAAACTTTTAACGGTCTTACTCAATTACTTTATCCTTTCTAACATTCAAAACTCAACATTCACTGTAGTTTTTTATTCGTTTTAGTTCGTTTTCATAAAATATTCATACTTTCTTGATTTTCCTTTATTTTTCGTCCGGAATTAAACTGCCTGAAGGCAAAATAGGCAATTGCCTAGGGCGGCACTTAACTATTGCGTCAAAATCAATACAATAATTTCCAAGCGAAAAAGGTTAATACATCCATCGACTTCAATTACTTCTTCGTTCATTGTTGTTGTCCGAAGCGCTGGACCAGTCTTCAAAAACATGCTTTTTGTACTGTCAACAGAAATTTGTAACGAGTTTTTATGCCAATAAATATCCTTTCGAAGATGCTTCAATCAAAATCAAAAGACTTTTTAACCTGTTTGTAGGATTTTGATAAATTACAACAGTATGTACGTTCAGATAAACCGTTCTTAGGAATCTTTGTTTAAAAAAATTATTAAAGGACGCTAAAAAAATTTCTACGAAAATGAACAATCAAGTGGATTTCTTTGTGTCTAATTAAAGGAGGCTTCATAGCCACCGTTATCAACCTGAAAAATATCTTGAAACAATCGATCCAAAATTTAAATTTTAAGCTGATTTCTTTTTTTACGTTATCGACGCTCAACTATTTTCTCTTGGTGAGCACTTTGCGCAGTACCAATTTCTCAGCCAAAATATCGGATTTCTTTGCGACATTTCAAAGAAGGTGGAGTTAAGAGGCTGCGAACAACTTGAAGCAACATTAACAGTAATAATTGACAACGAAGTTCGAAAGGATATTATAGCTAAATACCTCTTAAGGGCAAATAATCTTATTACTTTAAACGAGTTATTCTTGTATATTTATTTCTATATTTATATATTTATATATTTATATATATTTGCTTTCTCGGAAATGGCTCCAACGATTTTGATAAAATTTTCAGAGTTTATTACGATGAACGAGAAAAAAAATAAAAAATAAAATTTAGTAAAATCCGCCCACCCCGCGCCCACTTTTCTTACTTTTAAGTATGACGGAATCGGTCTGAAATATCTTCATTACTCGGAAACGGCTCAAGCGATTTGAATAAAATTTTCAGAGTTTACTTTCATGGGTAAGAAAAAAATTAAAAAAATTAAATCAGTAAAATCCGCCTACTACCACGCCCACTGTTATTAGTTATTGGCTATTCGAAAACGGCTCCAACGATTCGGATTAAATTTTCAGTGTTTATTGTTATGATCGAGAAAAAAAATAAAAAAATATATTTAGTAAAATTCTATGACTGCCACGCCCACTTTTATCATTTCTTAGTTTCTCTTAAACAATTCAAACGATTTCAATGAGGTTATAAGAGTTTATTCTTATAACAAAAAATTGGAAAATTCTTTTACTAAAATCCACCCACTTCCACGCCCACTTTTATTATTGCTTGCTTTCTCGGAAACGAAGCTAGCCATTTTAATACATTTTTCCGAGTTTTTTTCTCCTCAATAAGAAGAAAAATTTTAAGAAAAATTTAGTGAAATCCGCGCACAGCAACGCCCACTGCACCGCCCACTTATTTCGTTTTTAGTTTATCGGAAACGGGTCCGACAACTTAGATACAATTTTATGAGAGCGTTCTCTTTTATAGGTAGGAACAAAATTTAAAAAGAAATAAGTAGAATCCACCTACTGCCACGCCCACTTTTATTATTTCTTAGTGTCTCGAAAACAATTCAAACGATTTAAATGAGGTTATGAGGTTATAAGAGTTTATTCTTATAACAAAAAATTGAAAAATTCTTTTACTAAAATCCACACACTGCCACGCCCACTTTTATTATTGCTTGGTTTCTCGGAAACGGAACTAGCCATTTTAATGAATTTTTCAGAGTTTTTTCTCCTCAATAAGAAGAAAAAAGTTAAGAAAAACTTTTGTCGTTTTTAGTTTATCGGAAACGGCTCCGACAATTTGCATAAAATTTTCAGTGAGCGTTCTCTTTTATAAGTAGGAACAACATTTTAAAAGAAATATGTAGACTACGCCTACTGCCACACCCACTTTTATTAGTTTTTGGTTTCTCGAAGACAATTAGAAATTTTCAGTTTATTTTTAGATATGAACAAGAAAAAAATTGAAAATTGATTTTAATAAAATCCGCCAATGTCACGACTACATACTTTTATTATTTCTATTTCTCGGAAGCTACTCAAACTATTTGAGTAAAAGTTTTAGAGTTCATTCTTATGAGTGAGAAAAATTGAAAAACAAAAAATATCCGAAACGGATCCAACGATTTGCATGAAATTGGCTTCAGCGATTTAGATGAAATTATCAGGAAGTGTACTGATAAGCAAGAACAAAATAAAAAAAAAATTGGAAAAACCGCCCACGCCCTTCCACCCCCACTTTTGTTGTATCACCCAGGCCCTTAACTAAAGGGGCGCTAAAGCAACAGTTCTAACTATCTGGAGGAAATTTTGTATTTAATATATGCAAGTGGAGGAATCTCCAAATGTAACTCCACATATTTATCTCCACCAAATTTATCCAAACATATGTCGATGGATCAATGTATCTCCACATGCGTGCAGGTATTTCCACATGTATCTCCACATTATGTCAAACTGTCTACATATTTATCTCCACGTACATAATATGGAAGCATCTCCATTGAACGCATTTATAAAGTGAACAAATTTAATGGGTGACATATGTTGTTTTCTATTAACTGCCATGTCTATATTACTCATACATATTTCACTTTTTTCAATTAGAAAAAGCCGAGCGAAGCTCGGTCTCCCAGGTACTATATTTAATAAAACTTCTGCTTTGTCAATTTTAAACTATGTATTTAGCTTCCCACTTCTTACTGGAATTGTGTGAGAATTTGTTAACGACATTTAAGATACTATAATTACTATTAAGGTTTCCTTCAGGTGAAGCAATAGCTTTTCGAAGCTTAAACTTAAAAAACCTATCTTCTCTGAACAATGACCCAAGAGCCATTAACCGGCCTTGCAACTTTTTCATTCATAGACATGCTTAATGGCATTTTAGAAAAAGAAACCACAAATCCCTACATGAGTTGAAAAAATGAAAAATCGCAGATCAGCATTTAAATTTCAAAATTTTGTAAATATGTTGTTAAATAAAATCCATGTAAATATGTTAATGTTGTTGTTATCTTTTTTTTTTTTTTGAGGTGGCAAAATAACAATTTCGGCACCGTATATATTATGTAATTTCAGTGGACTTCATATAATAATTAATTTAATTTCGGCCCGACCCGAAACTAAATTCATATGAATAATTTAATTTCGTGTCGACCCGGTATTAAATATTTAATAACATTCCGGGTCACATCCCTGGTATGAATTGAATTTTGTAATAAATCGTACGGTATGCGTTGAGTCGGTATGAATTCTTTTAATGTATACCTACAGCATTTTGCCCGAAAATAATAATCTTTTAGTTTTTATATTTAAATCATTAAATGTTTGCCGATACATCGCCCTAAACCTTGTGTTTCCACCTTAAATAGATACTTTTGCGCTTAACGACGAAAAACCCTACCAAATTTGTAATGTTATACATATGTATCGCCTCTTTCTCTTCTATCTATCGCTATCTTCTTTTTTAAGTTTAATCAAGTTGGGTTGTAGTTCTTGTAAGTTCAAGAAATAACACGCGCCTTTTAATTATTCTCGGACATTTTTTATATTAAATTATCTTGCAGCCTGGAAATACCTACAAATTAAGTATACTTCGTAGTTCCTAACGCAAACGCATTAAACATTAACTATAATCATAAAACGATATGTCGTTTTTGGAAATATGTAATGTAATCCTCATAAAAGTGATTTTTTTTTCAGACAGAGAAAAGATGAACATATTTTATCCACATATTATGAGTTTGCACATAAAATATTAATAATTTTCTTTTATTTAGATTTATAATCAAAAATTCTTTTTGTTTACAGAAGTAAAATGCCATCATCTCTTAGTAACCTTGTACCATACGCCTTTACCAAGAATAAATATCCGTGTATAAAACTTAAACCAACATCACAAAATTTCGTTATATCAGGCTTATGTTAAAAATAAGTACATATACTTCCCCCAAGCTAATATACACTCGTGAAACATCCATGTTCATAATATTGTAACACCCTATATAACGGGTGATTTTTTTAGCTGGTTTGGTTTTGGCAACACTGGTTTTGACAGCTGACGTGTGTTTAGTACCTTGTGTCACTGTCAAACAGCTTCAGTTTGGTTTGCAATTTAACCATGGATCGTCTTACAAATGAACAACGCTTGAAAATTATTGAATTTTACTATCAAAATTCGTGATCGGTTCGAAATGTTCATCGCGCGCTGCTTCCATTTTATGGTCGGCATTCTCGACCTTCTGAGCAGTCTATTCGGAAGATTGTGATCAAATTTACTTTGTTGGACATTAAACCACCAACACGTTTACGTACTGTGCGTAATGAAGAAAATATTGCGGCCGTATCAGCTAGTGTGACAGAAGACCGCGAAATGTCGATTCGGCGCCGTTCCTAGCAGTTAGGCCTTTGTTACAGCACAACGTGGAAAATTTTGCGGAAGGATTTGGGCGTAAAGCCTTTTAAGATACAGCTGGTGCAAGAACTAAAGCCAGCCGACCTACCACAACGCCGAATTTTTGGTGAATGGGCTCTTGGAAAGCTCGCCGAGTTAATTTCACGTTTCGGGCCGGTCAATTGGCCGCCTAGATCGTGCGATTTGACACCATTAGACTATTTTTTGTGAGGGTATGTCAAGGCTAATGTCTATAGGGACAAGCCCGCTTCGATTGACGCACTGGAAGCCAACATCCATGCATTCATTCGTGAGATACCGGCCGATATGTGTGAAAGAGTATGCCAAAATTGGACTCAGCGGATGGGCTACCTGAGACGCAGCCGCGGTCAACATTTGCATGAAATTATCTTTAAACATTAAATTGCAAGGTTTAAACTATCGATTCAAATAAATATTTCATTCATTTTTTCGAATTTTGTGTGTTTTTTTTTTTAAAAAAGTTCTAAACCTCTTAAAAAATCACCCGTTATAAAAAAAATAATTAAAACCAGTGACGAAATGGCGATTGATGAGGGTTAATTATCTCTAGAAATATTATAAATCAGCTATGTTTGCACATAATTAGTATCTGTATATAATTATAAACATTCACCACTGATTTTTGGTAGCTGCGCCGTGACCAAATTCCTTTTCAAAACAATCTGTGTGGCTTGTCTGGCTACCCACATGGTAGCTTGATACGATACGACACGTATATGAAATAAAGATTTCATCCCTCTTAATATTATTATATGTTATGCGCTGATTATAAGGATGAGTGCAATCAATAAAAATATTGTTATCTAAGTTGTTGGTCGATAATATCTAATTAATTATAATTGTTTTATATACAAATGACTATATTACCCGTCCGACTTTGTTCGAGAACACTGGAAAATAAAATTTGTTTCGATCGTAGGAATACAATTTAAAAAATATATACATATGTATACAATCAAACCTCCTATTACGGACAACTTGATTAAGCGGACAATCGCATTGACCGGACGAATTCTCACGACCGTGAATCTTGAATTTAATTTCCGGCGTTAGGCAATAACGTCCAAGGAAATAACGCCCAAATCGATTTGGAGATTGATTTGTAAAATTTGAGCGTTATTTCCTCAATATTTTAAAATTTTTTTTAAATTTTAGGCGATATTTTCAAAGTGAAATTTCAATGATAAGATAATTTAAAAAAAATTCGAGCCGCATAAACAGTGAGGTATGTATGGGGGGCCATGCTGCCCTACTGCAACCCCCTTGCTTGAGCAAATTATAGGATTTGGGGTAGGTGCGAGGCTGGGTGTATGAAAAGTCTCTTTTGGATTTAAAGAAACTTTGCATAGAATCATGTCTCGCACCTACCCCAAATCCTATAATGTACTCAAGCAGGGGGGTTGCAGTGGGGCAGCATATGCCCCTAGGGTGGAGCGTCGATGTATGGAGAAAACTAAAAGTTATATCAATTTCGAATACCTCAATTTATTTTTTTGCGTTTCGATGAGTAGAATAATTTGACATTAAAAAAAAAAGTTTGGATTATGTCTTTAGCCCTCTACCTTAGCTTAAAGTTTCGACTTTTTGGAACAAAAACATTTTTTTTTCGGAAACGTTAAAATTATTTAATAATTTCAAAATAAATTATATGATAATTCATGAAAAAAGAAAACACAAATTATAATATAACGGGTGATTTTTTAGCTGGTTTGGTTTTGGCAACACTAGTTTTGACAGCTGACGTGTGTTTAGTACCTTGTGTCACTGTCAAACAGCTTCAGTTTGGTTTGCAATTTAACCATGGATCGTCTTACAAATGAACAACGCTTGCAAATTATTGAATTTTACTATCAAAATTCGTGCTCGGTTCGAAATGTTCATCGCGCGCTGCTTCCATTTTATGGTCGGCATTCTCGACCTTCTGAGCAGTCTATTCGGAAGATTGTGACCAAATTTCGCACCAAATTTACTTTGTTGGACATTAAACCACCAACACGTTTACGTACTGTGCGTAGTGAAGAAAATATTGCGGCCGTATCAGCTAGTGTGACAGAAGACCGCGAAATGTCGATTCGGCGCCGTTCCCAGCAGTTAGGCCTTTGTTACAGCACTTTTTTTTGCCCGAAATGGAAGTTCTTGACTTGCATGATATGTGGTTTCAACAAGACGGTGCCACATGCCACACAGCACGCGAAGCAATGGCGCAATTGCGAGGCGAGTTTGGTGAACAGTTAATTTCACGTTTCGGGCCGGTCAATTGGCCGCCTAGATCGTGCGATTTGACACCATTAGACTATTTTTTGTGGGGGTATGTCAAGGCTAATGTCTATAGGGACAAGCCCGCTTCGATTGACGTACTGGAAGCCAACATCCATGCATTCATTCGTGAGATACCGGCCGATATGTGTGAAAGAGTATGCCAAAATTGGACTCAGCGGATGGGCTACCTGAGACGCAGCCGCGGTCAACATTTGCATGAAATTATCTTTAAACATTAAATTGCAAGGTTCAAACTATCGATTCAAATAAATATTTCATTCATTTTTTCGAATTTTTTGTGTTTTTTTTTAAAAAAAAGTTCTAAACCTCTTAAAAAATCACCCGTTATAATGTGACCTAATGTAACATAATGTACCGACAATAAAAAAAAATATTGATGAATTTATCACAAAAGGCACATTTTTTAACTAAGCCGCCCAACTATATAGAAAAGTAAGACCCTTAACTCTTCCAATTAGTTTATTTCGGAAATGGTTTTTCGTATGAAAAAGTATCTTGCTCTTTTTTTGTAGGAAATTTTACAAGCTATAAATTGGTCTTTGACATTTTTTTTTTTGTACAAATTACCGTTTGGGAATTATTCCTGAAAAAACATTTTGAGCGGCCTTTAACCACCCGTAAATTTGTTAGCGGCGCTCATATCGATGGGGACTTTTGACCAAAATTCAGCTTTTCGGCGATTATTTCCTAAATGGGCAGTTTTTATGGGGGTATAGTATGTTTCGCAAGAATTGTCTGGCAAACCATTATGTTTCGCGGAGGTTCATTTCGCCGTTAATCGTTCAGCATTTTCTTTGTTTAGCACTTTGTTTTTTCGCATTTAACGTTTTGCAAATAAAGTTTAGTTTTTTAAATGATTTGACAAATTATCCTTTCGCATTTTTCATTTCGCAATTTTCAATTAGTTTTTAGTTCTATTGGATTTTTGAATTTCCGCAATTTTTTATTTGGCATTTTGTTGTTTCGCCTTTTTTTATTTGGCATTTTTAATAGCGAAAGGTCCTGGTAGCTAGCGCTATATTTATTTAATTATTGTTAATATAATTTATTTATATCTTCAATAAAGTTTTAATAATAATAATAATATTTGGCATTTTTTTTGTTTCGCTTTTTTTTATTTGGCATTCAATTGCTTTGCAATTTTTCGACCTCCAGTTTGGCTTTATTTCGTTTTTATGTTTTTTTTTTTTCTTTCCAAAAATGTGCAGAATTATGATTCGTCACCTATAGCATTACGACGTATAAACAGTGAGGTATCTATCACAACTATATGATTTGGTAGGTGGTGTAGTTAAAGTGTTGGACAAAACATTTGGCTTTATTTTTAAGTCTTATTTCGTTTTCGGAATGGAAATAAAGCCAATTTGGCCTTATTTTCATTTTCGAAACGAAATAAAGCCAAATTTGAGATTTGGTAGGATTTCGTTGGGCCTTTTTTCACGTCACCAAAAAATTACTTCTCAAAAAACATTAATATTAATTATCAAAATAACTAAACAACGAAATGATCTATCAGCGAAATAATAAAACGGTGAAGCGATATTTTGCGAAATAATGAAACAGCGAAACATTATTTCGCGAAAAAACAATTGGCCAAATATCAAACAACGTATCAAAAAAAAACTAAACAACAAATTGGTAAATGATTTTTCCGAAATGATTGAATATATTTTTGAAAAAAGCGCCAAATGTGAAACATAATGAATAAAAAACCGAATGTAAATTACCAATTATGAATTGCCAATTAAACGAAATATTTAACGACTAAAGCGAAACAAAGAAATGCCAAATGAATTTTGCCAAACAATGGTGACCCTTGACCTGTGACTGGACTATTTTAGATACTTTCTAAACAAACAAATTGCGTAGAGAAATGGGGCATGAATATGTTACCAACTTAATTTTTTTTTAATTTATTTAATTATCTGATTCAGCTTATTTAGTAAGCCTTACAGAAAAAATAGGAAGGAATTTAAAATTTTACTAAAAGCGGAATTTTTTGAATTTCTAAATTTCTGTAGGGTAAATTAAGGTGAATGTAAAAATAAGTCTAGAACTTATTTTCTAAAGGGAAAGATATAAAGAAATGATTTTTTTTAGAATCGATAATTTTTATAACAGAAATACACACATATTGTTTTTAAATATGCAACTCGAGATATGTAGGTATGGACGTTTGAAATTCCAAAACTGCAAAATAGATGTTTGATAAAATATTCACTATATGTATAAATCAATGAAACGTTTCATTGAAAAAAAAAATATTTTTTTTAAAAGTAAATTCAAATAAAATTTTGTAGATAATATCTACCAAATTTTTGATTAAGGTTTTCATTTGGTTAGGTGAATTTTTGACAAATACAAATTTATGCCAATTTAAAGGTTTTTAATTTTCAGTTTTGTTTCCTACTTGGTATTTTCATTATAAATAACTTCAAAATAAAGATACTTCCATTTAAGCACTATGGGCTGTCATCATTGTTGAAAATTTAGGGTTAGAGTTGTTCTTTTAAATATAAACATTTTTGTTCATTATATAATACATTATGGAAAGGTTAAATCCGAGTTGTCGACCATAAACTTCCTGCAGAGTTTTCGCCATCTTCATTAAAAAAAACAGCAATATATTCTTTTTCGAATCTATACTATTTTGAAAATCTATATCTATATCTATATATCTATATATATAAAACTAAATATGATATTTTCTGTGTTTACGTGTAACTCATGTAATTTTCAATCAATTAACTTGGTTTTACTTTTAAACTATTCAGAAAATCAATAAGAGACAAAGGCCCTTTTTTCAAAAAATAATTGACTTTTTCATTCAAAAAAATGCAAAAAAACAAGTGCATTTCGCTCATTTGCGAATTTCATAATTTCTACAGATGACATTTTGACAAATGTCATTTTGACAGATATTTACAGCTGTCATTTTGACAGTGACATTTTGAAAGTGTCCATTTTGACAGTGTCATTTGACAGATGTCATTTTGACAGATGTCATTTTGACAGATGTCATATTGATGGGTGTCATATTGAAACAGCGCCATTTCTTATATATTCTCATATCAGCAATCCCAATTAAATTATCTGTCAGAAAAATTTCAAAGGTGTTCTTGCCCAATTTCTGAAGAAGATGTTATGTCAATCCTGTCGTTTACCATACCGTGAATATAGGTAGTGTTTTTTTTCCTTTTTCGTTATTTAGAATTTCGTTTTTTTATAATTTATATTCTATCTTCCTTATAAATAAAAATGTAAATGTAAATGGACTTTAAGAATTACTTAAGGACTATATATTTCCAAAATTTGTTTTTCATAGGGTGAAACAGGGTAAAACCCAAATTAAAAAATATTTTTTTAAATGTTATATTTGGAGGATGGATCTCGATGTTATTGTTGAAACTTAGCTATTTATGGGGTGAAATGTTACAAAATAAAAAAAAATACGATTTCTGTTTTTAAATTTGAGTTCAATAAATAAAAAAAAATATTTTGATTAAAAAAAACGTTTCTTCCCTTCCAAGATGTCAGTTTTTTTTTTTTTTAAATTGGAACTTGCTGGTGAAAATATTTTTAAACATAGTATTTGTTTATTTCGATTTATTTCCTTCATATCAAGTTCGAATTAAACAATATATTAGGTTATAGCACAATTTTTATAATGCAAGGGTTGCGAGCTGCGGGGTTCAGCGAAATGAGTTATTGAAGTAGCTTATGCCAGTTATAAAATGTTTCCTTGTATTCGACAATATAGCTATTTGTTAGATAAGCTATTCCACTATCCCAAATTTTTCAGATAGGTTCAGTTGTTATATTTACACATTAATATTTTCTTTTATTTTTTACGAAACTAAGATTTGTTAACCCGTGCGAAGCCGGGGCAGGTATTATACATATTTGGAATATCTTAAGATTATTAATTAAAAAAAAAATAGAATTGACATATTTTTGTCAGTTCAAATATTTTTTTTTAGCACTATCCCATTATGTAACTGAAATTGTTTATCACTAGTTAAATACGCATATGAAAAAAATATCTTAAAAACAATTTTTGTAGAAATTATACTTTAAAAAAAAAAATTTTAAATTGTTTTTTTTTTTATATCGATGAAATCAAAAAAAGGATCTTATAATCACGAAAAAAACATAAATTCTAATATTGTGGCAACTCTGGTTTAAAATTTAATTTTCCTTTATGGTAAAAACAAAGGGTGATTTTTGTAGACGTGTGGTTTACAAGAAGAAATAAAACGCATATAATTTAATGTTATGGCCAAGAATTTAGCTTTATTTTAAAGATAAGGGTTTGCTATTATGTTTTAAAAATGATTTCGGGCAAGTGGCTGCCGCGGCTGGCTCGAATAAATTCCAGCCGAGAGGCCCCAGCTCCAATTGTTACGTGCGATGGCCGATGGATTCATTGGGGTCTTCTTCGATACTCTGCTCCACAGCAGCAATAGCGTCTTCGGTGCGCACTGTACGGCGTCACTGAGGATGCGCATTATCCACTAGAGTATAAATGTGGCGCGGAACCGATCCATGGTTGCTCGAATTACCGACTATGCTGGGCGATTGTGTCGACCGACTATTGGACGCAGCGGAACCGTACCATTATTTTTGTAATAAATTTGCACGATTAGCAAACGTTGTTCAGGAGTAAGTCTATTCATTATGAAATGGTAAACCAAACTGAGCATAAATCAAGTGACAGCTGTCAAAAAGACCAACTCCGAAAAAAGTATTGCCAGATTGAAAATCTCACGTGTAAAAAAAAACAGCCGATATTATTCCCCAATGACATATCAAAGAAAACCTACAAATATAAATAAATATTAAACATGTCCCAGAAATGATGCAAATTTAAATTTTCAGATTTATGTCCAGGGAAATTTATCTAGTAGAGAAATTAAAAATTATGAAAAAAAACAGAAAATCTTGGTATTTCAGTTTAGTCAGTTCTGCTTTTATTAATATAAATACATTATGATGGTGTTTACACTTTGGTATAAGTTACATTTGGTAAGGAAAAGAGAAGAAATAATAATATAATCAATTTTATCGGTCTTAATGTTATTTGATCCTTCGCATTGGTTATCTTAAATTCAAGGTTATCGATGCGAAGAAAAAGGACAACAAAATCATAATACATACTCATATTTATAACCAAACACCATATGATGTGATATATAAGCATAATGTGGTTATAGTGAATATTATTCTCCTACATCATACTTGGATAATAAATTATATTGGTAAATGTACATTAATTTTCCGTTCACGTCTCATCGTTGGTCGATAGAAAAACTTTCGATAGTTGATTTTTTTTTTTTTTTTGAAAACCAATATTCAATATTATGAAAAATATATCGAAAAGTTTTAATGAAATGTAGTCTAACGGCAATTATCGCCATATGTATGCATGTATATGCATTTGATATAATATAAGGCTTTTGTAATATTTTGTATGCTTCAAACGGAATATAATATGTCTTGTGATAATTCATATCACTTTATTGAGATTTTTAACACTTTTTCACCACACTTGTGTTTTGAAATGAAATTACATCATCATCATTTTTATGATATGCATTCACTCCCGAAATAAAAATATGCTATATAACATCGTGAAGAAGGAAGTTAAATACGATATCGCGTGATCTAATCCATTATTTAAGACCTATTCAAACTTTTCATTTAAAAAATTCAATAAGAAAGAGTCCATGGTCATAAGAAACAAAATTAGCATAAACATAGTGAAATAAGAATTTGGTCTGGTATGATGCATGGATTGTACGATATAAAGGCTACTTATGGATTTGCAATAATTTACCTTTGAATATGAGCCAAAAAAAAGCATGCCAAAAACAGTAGGTGTGTTGCTTTACTTTGAAACTCTGTTCATTTGGGTGAATTTCTGAACAAAAGTCTGTCAAAGTTCATATAATAAAAGTTTGAGTGCCGGGACTCACGGTTAAGATGTGTCCAGGGCCGACCCCAGCCAAACTTGCGCCCTGTGCAAGATTTGTAGTATAAGTGCCACTTTTTATATGTGCACACATACATACACATGGCAAATGTTAGTACATATTTGTTTGCGCAAGATCAGGTTACATTGGTGTTAGACAAAAACACGAAAGGAAATAACTCCCAAATCGATTGGGAGATATCGCCCAAATGTTTATTTTTCCAAATCTTAAGTGGGAAATATAGCCAAATATTTTCAATGTTAATTGTTTTTTTGTAAAATTTGGGTGTTATTTCTTCAATTTTGGGCGATCAAACATTTTTTTTAAATTCTTTCCTATATTTAGGGTGATATATCCAAAGTGAAATTTCAATGATAAGATAATCTTAAAAAAAATCGCGGTGCATAAACACTGAGGTTTTTCTGGATTTTTTTGATTGGGCGATATTTCCAATTCTGGGCGTTAATTCCCATTTGACTTTTAAAATTTGTATTTTGGGCGTTCTATCCCTTAAAAAAATTAAAAATTGTAAATAACCCCCAAATCGAGCAACAAAAAAAACAACAAAATTTGTTCAGAATTTCTTTGGGCGATATTACCAAATCAATTTGAGCGTTATTGCCTAGCGCCAATTACATTTTCTTGCTTCTGGTAATGTACACCCAGAATTTTGCGCCCTGTGCATTTGCACATCTTGCACATATGGTTGGTCCGGCCGTGGATGTGTCAATTTACGTAACGTAACGTGAGGCTCAGAATCACAATCACAAAATACGTTACGTTTTTTTTCTCACTCTGCCGCCAGTAGAGATGTTTACACATCAAAAAAATACGTGTAGAAATTCACACAAATGTAGAGTATTTCAAATTAATGGAAAACATTATATAGGTATAGCTACATACGTAGCTACGTGCAACACAGTCGTGAGCTTTTTTTGAATACAAAGTGTTTTTGTACTCCTTAAAAGGGAAGTGATAATTTATCTTTGTAACAAAAGAGGATTTATAGAGCGATTAAAGAGGATTATTATTTTTTATTTATTTTTTTTTGCCATCGTGACCTATTATGGCGTATACCTATAAATTATTATAGAGATATGGGACCGATAGAGTTGGATAATATAGTCAAATATAATTGAATACTAAATGCCATCTAAATAAGATTGTTTTTATTATTATATTTATTTTTTTTTTTGCAGTCAATGACGATTTAATGGAAAAATAGATCATCAATATATGATGAACCCGATAATGGGCCATATGTATAAACAAAAGTAAATCCATCTACTTGTATTTGTTATGTTATGTCATCCAACTGAAAAAAACCATTTCTTTTTTTGATTCCTCATTCACTGAATTTCAGCTGAGTTGAGCTTGGGACCACTTTTGAAAACAAAAGTTAACTTAACTGAAGGAAAAAGTCGATATCCACCATTATATTTTCTTGCCATATCATTATCTTATGTATTCGCTCATTTACCTTCGATCAAATCCGTGAATTTGCCACTACTACAGTTATTCCTTTAGCCCTGACATCGTTTTCTCATGTAATTCCCTTCGGTTTAAAAAAAAAATCAACTATTCTCGTTAATCTTACATATTTTTAACTGTTACCCGGTTCAAGACATTCGACTCCTATTTCAGCTTGGTTTGAGAGAGGTTCTCCATATAAAAATCTGAACACGCTTATTTGTATACATATTTTGAAGTTTAATATTTGATGTTTAACGAACAGCTGATTTAATTTTTTTGTAAACTTACCATATCGATGGTCCCATGCATGACTATATACCAAGTCAACTTAGTACAGTTTTCTGTTATTTATGTCATTAAAACCACCGCATCGACTCAAAAATCTTGAAACTCTCTCCTGAAAAATAGCATAGTTGCACTTAGTATAGTTTTGCATGGGGCCATCCATTTAACACAATTTGTAAACTCTTAGTAACTAACGTTGCATGAATAAGCGTTTAAGTTGAACATATTATGTAAATGTTTAAGTTTCGTCTCAGCAAATGGGCCTCAGACGAATTTTTGGGTCTATGAAATAACTCCCACGAAATAAGTCCCACTTTTAAAAACGAAATAAGTCCCACTAAAAATTGCTTAAAAAAATGAAATAACTCCCACGAAATAAGTCCCACTTTTGAAAACGAAATAAGTCCCACCAAAATGAAATGATTTAAAAATTTACTTGAAATGAAATAACTCCCACTCAAAATGAAATAACTCCCCCTTGAATAATATATTTCTTAAATGAATTAAGTCCCACTTTGTCCCTTTTACGAAATGTCCAATATATATCTTTTTGCATAAGAAAAAAATTTAGGGGTATGAAATAACTCCCACTTTACAAAACGAATTTATTCCCACTCAAAACGAAATAAGTCCCACTTAAAATAAAAACGCGTAACGAAATAAGTCCCACCAATTGACGAAATAAGTCCCACTTTTAAAAACGAAATAACTCCCACTTTCAAAATAGCAATTTTTGGTGGGACTTATTTCGTTTTTAAAAGTGGGACTTATTTCGTGGGAGTTATTTCATAGACCCGAATTTTTGATATTTTATAATTTATTTTTTTTCTACATGAAGCAAGAATAAGACTCTTGCTTAGAAACGTTTGCTTAGAATGCCATAGTAAGGAATTATTCTTTTTCTTCAGGGAGCTTTACTGTTATGTTTTGCATTCAGAATTTGTTTTTTAAGTTTGACCAAAATTTTCTTTTTCATAGATACTCCCTCTTGCAAATTCTATAAATGTATCATGTTGTCATGATAAAGTATTTCTAATCAAACACTCAGAAAAAAAAAACATTGTTATCCCAAGAATTTTAAATTCTTGTAAAATTGTAGACAAAACATTGTTGGCTCAACAAAAAGTTCTTGCAGCAACAACTCAGTGTTATTTTTTTAAGAATCAAATTTTCAGTTGAAAAATTAAGTTCTTGGAAAAACAATTTTAACATTCTTAATCACTTTCAAAAACGGAAAGTTGTTACCCCAATAATAAAATTGTTGTCATAAGTAACGGGTGATTTTTTAAGAGGTTTAGAACTTTTTTTAAAAAAAAAAACACAAAAAATTCGAAAAAATGAATGAAATATTTATTTGAATCGATAGTTTGAACCTTGCAATTTAATGTTTAAAGAAAATTTCATGCAAATGTTGACCGCGGCTGCGTCTCAGGTTGCCCATCCGCTAAGTCCAATTTTGGCATACTCTTTCACACATATCGGCCGGTATCTCACGAATGAATGCATGGATGTTGGCTTCCAGTGCGTCAATCGAAGCGGGCTTGTCCCTATAGACATTAGCCTTGACATACCCCCACAAAAAATAGTCTAATGGTGTCAAATCGCACGATCTAGGCGGCCAATTGACCGGCCCGAAACGTGAAATTAACTGTTCACCAAACTCGCCTCGCAATTGCGCCATTGTTTCGCGTGCTGTGTGGCATGTGGCACCGTCTTGTTGAAACCACATATCATGCAAGTCAAGAACTTCCATTTCGGGCAAAAAAAAGTTTGTTATCATCGCTCGGTAGCGTTCACCATTGACAGTAACGCTGCGATTCGCATCATCTTTGAAGAAATATGGCCCAATAATGCCGCCGGCCCATAAACCGCACCAAACAGTGGCTTTTTCGGGATGCATTGGTAGCTGTTGCAATGCTTCTGGCTGATCTTCACTCCAAATGCGGCAATTGTGCTTATTTACGTACCCATTCAACCAAAAATGAGCCTCATCGCTGAACACAATTTTTCGATAAAAAAGCGGATCCTCGGCCAGCTTTCCAAGAGCCCATTCACCAAAAATTCGGCGTTGTGGTAGGTCGGCTGGCTTTAGTTCTTGCACCAGCTGTATCTTAAAAGGCTTTACGCTCAAATCCTTCCGCAAAATTTTCCACGTAGTGCTGTAACAAAGGCCTAACTGCTGGGAACGGCGCCGAATCGACATTTCGCGGTCTTCTGTCACACTAGCTGATACGGCCGCAATATTTTCTTCACTACGCACAGTACGTAAACGTGTTGGTGGTTTAATGTCCAACAAAGTAAATTTGGTGCGAAATTTGGTCACAATCTTCCGAATAGACTGCTCAGAAGGTCGAGAATGCCGACCATAAAATGGAAGCAGCGCGCGATGAACATTTCGAACCGAGCACGAATTTTGATAGTAAAATTCAATAATTTGCAAGCGTTGTTCATTTGTAAGACGATCCATGGTTAAATTGCAAACCAAACTGAAGCTGTTTGACAGTGACACAAGGTACTAAACACACGTCAGCTGTCAAAACCAGTGTTGCCAAAACCAAACCAGCTAAAAAATCACCCGTATTTCTACAGACAATATTCTTTTAAAATCAAATTGTTGATCCAACAATTCGTTCTTCAGTTAACAATTATTATCAAGAATAAAAATAGTTGGCAGCACAATGAAAAATGTAAATTACCTCTATAGGTAAACTATTTTCAAGAATTTGTTCTTGGGTCTACAAAAAATTGTTAGTCATTAAGACGAACAATATACAGGTATATATATCATTATCTCTTTTTTTCTTGCGGTACGTTAACATAAAATTCGACTCACTTCTTTAGTCTCGTATACTCGTACCTACGCTTGAGATACCGAAAATAAAAACAAACCAAAAAAATCCTTCAACACTAAAAACTGTTGGTTTAACTATTCTATACTTGAAACATTGTTTGTGGAACAGTGGAATTGTTCTTTTAAAAATTAGTTGTTGAGCTTCAAATAAAAAATGTTACGTTGACAATAACTAGTTCTTGGCCCAACAATATAATTGTTGGCCCAAAAATGTATTCTTAGATTCATATAAACTAACTGTAAATCTGTCCCTGATCGCAAAAAGCAGATCAATTTTCTTTGTTTTGTGAATCGCGATCGCGAAGTGAACAAAATGGAAAATATTTTAAATGAACAAGTGACAATAAATTATATAAACACTGCAACATTGGAACTGTATATAAGTTGGGGGTTATCCTACGACGGGATATCAGCATTATAGACGAGTGTCGAATAGCTTCCCAGGATCTTTTGAAAATTATGAACCTTTTTAAAATTAATCACTTTGTCAAATTTGAGAACTCAATATTAAAGATATTGGGCCTTACCAATAATCAAATTTAGCGACGACTTAAATATTTCAATAAAATTAACTTTAATTCTGGTGATCCCAAATAATGTACCATTCATGGAATGTTTAATGTTTGAAGTCCATTCGATATATGATTCATTATTAAGAGTCCCCTTGAATATTAAGGTCATACTATATATGGTTTATTATCTATTATTTAGTCGTCACTAAATTTGATTATTGGTAGGGCCCATTAAAAATATTTTTGGATTCCAAAAAAAATTGTTTTTCGATATGCCAATTATTTAAAAGTTTGTTTGTAGAAAAGTTTCAATCATTTCAAATAAAAGAAATTTAAATTGCTTCTATATGAAAAATATTGTTAATTTTTCGACGTATGTTAGGCTAAACTCATACTGGAGCTGCGAGCAGAGCGGCGATGCGAGAGGTGAGCAGAGCGTTAAAAACAAACACATGCTTTCTTATGAGAACTGATACCTCGTTGCTAGAGGCCTCAGTATGAGAGCTCTCATAAGAACACATTTGTTTGTTTTCGTCGCTCTGCTCACTTCTCGCATCACCGCTCTGCTCGCAGCTTCAGTATGAGTTTAGCCTAAGGAGTGTTACTTTAGACAGCTTTGAAGAAACTGTTCGATTTTAGTTTCTATTTATGTATAGTAAATATATGTATGTAATATACAGGGTGGCGCACCAATTGTGCTACAATAAGAAATTCAAATAACTTTTTTTTTAATCGATGTATTTCATTTATTTTTTTTTTATTGGTGAGAAAATTAAATTTTATTTTAAATAGTTAGTTGTTTTTAAAGATTATAGACCGCAAATGACCTCCACGCTGTCCCACCCATATGCGGCACCTGGTCAAAAAATTATTCATTGCGGTCTGAAGAGTTGAAGTTGGGATCGCCTCAATTATTGTCGTTATGGACTGCTTTAATTCAGTTAAATTCCTGGGCTTCGTTTTATACACCTCTTGCTTGACATAACCCCATAAAAAGAAGTCTGGTGCAGTCAGGTCAGGTGACCTTGGAGGCCAGCGAAGAGTGGAGTTCCTAGAAATTAATTTGTTTGCGAATTTTTTGTTTAGCTCCGCCATAACTGGTCTGGCTATATGTGCAGTTGCTCCATCTTGCTGAAACCAAACGCTGTTGAATGGTATACGTCTTCGGCGCAGTTCTGGGTAAAAAAAACTCCTTCAACATCTTTAAATAACGGTCCCCATTGACAGTAACGGTTACACCGTTTTCTTCAAAGAAGTACGGCCCGACAATACACCTTGATGAAACTGCGCACCACACAGTGACTCGTTCTGGGTGCAGTTCCGTCTCATGGAGCATTTCTGGATTAGACTCATTCCATATACGGCAATTTTGCTTGTTTACATTGCCGTTAAGATCAAAATGGGCCTCATCAGACATGAACAAACAATTGATCAATGTGTTGTCTTCTTCGGCCATTGATATCATTTTTTGGCAAAATTCCAGGCGAACAGGCAAATCCTGAGGGTTTAACTTGCTAGTAATTTGGACTTTGTACGGAAACAAGTTTAAATCGTCATGAAGTATCCGTTGTAATGACCGTCTACTAATTCCAATTTGCCCCGATAAGTTTCGGGTCGAAACGTTCGGATTGGCCTGTATTGCAGATGCTACTGCTGCGATTGTATCCTGAACCCGAACATTGGCATCTCGATGGTACGGCCTTCGTGCGATGCTTCCAGATTCGGCAAACATGTTTACAAACCTCATAATGGTCCATCTACTCGGGGGATTACCGCCAAACTCCCGCCTAAATTCCCTTTGGACGGAAATGACGGACTGCAAAGCATGGTACCGTTGCACTATCCAAATTCTTTTCTCCGTATCCCAAGCATCCATTTTTATAAATCTAAATAGTAACCTACAAAATAAAAAAAAATAAGCCGATTACTCACACAGAAAAAAAGTTATTACGTTTTATTTTTGTAGCACGATTCGTGCGCCACCCGTATATGAAAAATATTGTTAATTTTTCAACGTGTGTAAGGAGTGTTACTTTAAACAGCTTTGAAGAAACTGTTCGATTTTAGTTTCTATTTATGTATAATAAATATATTTAGGTAATATACTAAAAATTAAAAATATATGTTTAAAAATAAAATATGCACATAAAATACTAATTTTTCAGTGTCTTTTTTCTTGCTTTTTTATTGCAAATTTATGCAATTTTTTCTGATGAATCTGATTGATTCTCAAGGGAGTTTTACAAATTTTAAGTGTATAAAAAAGTATTAATAAACCATGATAATAAAAGAGAACCTTTTCGTTATTCAATAAAAAAAAAAACTTTTTTGTTGCGTTTCCAAAAAAAGACGATAAGGTTTTCTAAAAAAGTTTATATCTTCAGTTTTATTAATCAGATCGTCGAGACTAAATTAATCAAATCCTGCCAGACTTTGTGTTGGATATCACGACGCATACATCTTATAAACCCAAAGCAAAATATGAGTATGAATATTTTGATTAGGTACATGCACTCCTAACTTTGTTTTTTTTTAACTAAAGATTTTGTTTCCAACATACATTATATTTCTCTACATCATTTGTCATAAAATTATTTCAAGTTCTTCTTATCTTATTACAATTACTTTATTTTCAAAGTAAGTTGAAAACTACTTCTTAGCAGAACAATACCAATTTTTGAAAATCTGACAACCAAAAACTTTATTTTAATTTTATGTTGACAATTTCTACTTGTGTCAACAATTTATATTTTTAAAAGTTTGACATTGGGTGCGTTCAATCGATTACGTTTTACATCTGAATTTTCAGATTTCTGAATTTTTGGAGCTTCTGATTGGCCAGCTGTCATAAAAAGATGACTTTTAGTTACGTTTAGTTACGTTACATCTGAATTTTCAGACAAGAAATTCTCATCTGAAAATTCAGATGAAAGTTGTTTGTGGTGGGGGAAGTGCCAAAAGCACACATAAAAGCTGAACTTTATAATTTTCGCCTTGATGGTGGTTGATTTTTTTAGTTTTCGTCATAAAAATCCAATACTAATTTAAATGAACGAACTTTTTGTCTATTGTTTACTGAATTTCAACAATTTTTTATATTGATATTTAGAAAGTTTTTCTAGAAATTTGTAGGGCATACATATCAATAAAAAAAAAACTTTTAATGAAAATAATAGCTGCGTTTTATTTTCCCCCAGATCCAATCCAGATCAGATCATGAAAATAAAACAATCCAGGATCTCAGTGACAACTTGTTATATACCCAACTCTTTTTTTCCTTTGTTTTTTTTTTATTCGTATACACCCTTTGTCTTTTTTCTTTACACTACTGACGACATTTACAAATTAAGGGTGTGTGTTCAAAATGGATTTGGAAATCCAAATTCAAAACAAAGTTGGATCTTGTGTTGTTTTTGTAATACATGTATTTTTGTAAGCAAATCCAATCTGGTTCGGATCTTGGGGAAAATAAAACACAGCTAATAAAACCTATTGCTGATTTAGTTGCAAATAATTTCACCTCACAAGTACTCACGGTCAATGTTTAATATACGAATATAATTAAAGTTCTATTTTATTTCGCTTAAATGTAAATCCTATAGGTAAATGCCGGAATTTGACACAATGACTTTCGACTGAAATTTCAGATTTTTTTTGCGTTCAACGACATAAATTCAGAAATCTGAAAATTCAGTTTTTTTAGTTATTTTTATTGAACCCACCCATTCTTTTTCTTGAGCCAACAATTAAGTTTTCGATTTTTATTAACAACGGATTGTTGTGGCAACAATTTTTGCTCTTGAAATGTTTATTAATTTCGTACTTGACCAGACGATTTTCATTTTTGAGGTTTTTTAAAAACTCGTTCTTGAAACAACAATTAATATTCTTAAAGTTTTGACATTTTTTATCTTAAATTCAAGACTAAAAGTTCTTGCTTCATGGCTAACACTTACATATTTGTTATGTTAAGAATTGTAAGTACTTGGGTTCATTTTAACCTACAAAAATTGTTGGGCCAAAGTATAAAATTCTTGATTTTACAATTTTTTATTCTGAGTGAAGGCATTCAGATTCGGCAGTAATTTAAAGGTTATCTCCATTTCTGCAAACTAATAATATACAAACAAGAAAAGTTAAGACTTGTAAGTCACATATATAGGCCCGTATTCTTCGCCAGAGCTGTCTTGCCACCAAATTTATTTATTTATTTGTTCGACCATAAAATTATACAAAGTGCCAGGTTCTACACAACAGCTGTCTTAAATCAAATCTTGAATAGACAAAATTCTTTTCAAATAAAATATTTAACCAAATCAATTAATCATGTATCTAAATATAGAAACACAAATTATATTTTAACAGTGAAGTGGTTGTCGAAATATAAGCCCCCGGCGCGGTGCGGCGGCGAAGCTTTACATAGATTATATGCAAGGTCTCTAAACCATATATGCAAGTTCAAGTGATAAGTATACCTACATACTTTTCAACAATAAACTGGTAATGCTTGAGTTCATAAGTAGTAGATGGATTGGCACCAATTGCTTCTTTTCCATTGTCTGGTTGAACTTTTCAAAAAAAAAAAAACAAGCTCAATAAGTTGTTTAATATTATGACACAACAACTAAATAATGCCTGTCATATTATATTGTGCCATATAATAATTTGCAAAATCGCGGCGTGATGTCTGGCTTCTCTTGCTGTCACAAGATTCTGACAGCACCATAACAATTACTGACTGAAAATCGTGTAAAGATTTGAGGACTGAGGGATCTCCCGCAAAATAAGCGAATGCAACCAATTAGAGTCGATTTTCAGTGCGTTGTAGGTGGTATTATATCATTTCAATAACCACTCTGATATTATTATTATTATTGTATGTCGTCGTTTAAGATTTTGATTACTTTTTTAGAATTTTTTTTTTTTTTTAATACTTGATGCTGATGATTTGAAGGTGACGACTGTTCATCAGACGCCAGAATACGGTTTCTTTGTTGACAAACAAAATAGCTATCATAAATATACAAACAAATGTATTGTGTTACAATAAATTGTACTGTATATACATATTATATTGTTTGCTAAGCACAATGCAAATTTCAGCTGTAAATTGACACTTCATTTGCTTGGATTTTGTGTATTAAACAGGGGCGGATTTGTTAGTTCCACACCAGTCTCGTCGGAACATTTAAAAGAAAATCCTAAAGCAAAATGAAAATAATATGTATGTTCAAAAAGACAGTGTACATATGTGTGTGTTTCAAAAAATTTATATACCTATGATATTTTTGCACTATTTTAATTTATTAAAAATTTTAACTATATACTTTTGTGACTGTTATGAAGTCGAGTTTAGTGAAAAAACCTCATGTACTAGATTTTGTTATTCTACATAAAATTTATAAACATGATGTCGATGCATATGATTACAATATCACCTGAAAAACGTGACAATGAGAAAAAAGGTCTGAGTGTCGGGGCTCACGGTTAAGATGTATAAACATACGTAACGGAACGTGAGGCTCAGAATCACAATCACAAGATACGTCACGTTTTTTTCACTCTTCCGCCAATCTAGATGTTAAAACATCAAAAATTATCGCCTCAAATAGTAACTTCATTACCTCTAATTCACATTCACTCCTGGAATTTGAGAAAATATAAAGGAATTCAAGCAACACACGTTTTTTTGATTTATTATATTTTCGCGAAAAAGATGTGCGAAGTGCGATCAACTTTCAACAACTTTGCTAATTCTATTTTTATACTTAATTCTTTTGTATTGTATAGATGGATCGACAACAAGAGCCATACCATCTGGCATTTCAATTATTTATTTTTTTTTTTTTAAATAATTATTTTTATTTTATTTTTTCAATTTTCCATCTAATGCAAATTGATTAATGTTTCTTTGATATGCTGCAGGTACCTAACAGACATGAGTGTATGTTTTATTTTTAGATTACGAAATAAAGGAAAATAAAATAAAGTTGGGAATCATAATGTTACCATATTTTTCGGCTTGTGATTTATTTAACTTTTATATTCAACGTTGACCAGAAACGTTTTAATATAAAAAAGAAACCTACATTTAATTTGTTCCAAAAATACAATTAAATTATATTTGTAATATTTTTGAATATGAAAATTTCATATGCAATTTTTAACTCTAACGACCATATTATTCACTCGATACATCGACGCATTAAAACATAAATCCAGATGTAAACTAATTGGTGTATATAACTAAAATGTTCGTTTATTTTACGAAATGTTCGTGTTGCAAAAGCACTAATGTTTTTCGTTAATTGCACTAATAGGCTTTCGTAAAATGTACAAATATTATCTCGACATAAAGGTACATTCATTAGTAAATATCACGAAACATTTGTATATTTGCAAAATATTCCAAAAAAAACTTTAGTATAGGCTACGAAATTTTTAGATTTGGTAGGACGAATACATTGGTAAATATAACGAAAATTCTGTATTTTTTCAAAACTCGGGACAAAATTTAGTAGTATGCACGAAATATTTTTGAATATTGTGCATTCTAAGAAATGTTTGGAATAGAAATCTTTTGATAGGACGAATGCATTCATATATACCACGAAAATTTTGTATCTTTGCGGGAGAAAATTTAGTAGAATGCACGAAATTTTACGAACGCATTCGTAAATACAACGAAAATTTTGTATTATTGAAAAATCTGGGAAAAATTTAGTAGAATTCACGAAATATTTTTTGAATATTTTGTGCATTTTACGGAATTTTTGGAATTGAAATCTTTTGATAGGACAAATGCATTCGTAAAAACAACGAAAATTTTGTATTTTTGCAAAACTCGGCAAAAAATTTAATAGAATACACGAAATGTTACGAAAATGGATTCGTAAATACAACGAAAATTTTTTGTATTTTTGTAAAATTCGAGAAAAAATTTAGTTAAATACACGAAATTTGCAAAAATACAAAAATTTCATAAATACAACGATTTTTTTTTTACAAAATAGCTTTTAACTTCCTTTAGTGATTCGTCCCAGCGATATCACTTGAACTGATCAGCTGACTATAATGAGGGCCTAAATAGGCAATTTTATAGGCTTTTTTTATATACGTACATACAAAGGTTTGGATTTTTTGTATTTTTAAAAAATCTTGAGAAAAAATTTAGTAGAATACACGAAATATTTTTGAATATACTGTGCATTTATTCTTTAAATTTACAAATTCTTTGTAGTTTTACGAAATTATTTGTAAAGATCGTACAGACATAGATACACTCAAAAGCATTCGCCTATTAACATATAGGTATGTATATCGGCTAATATAAATATAACGATTGGTTCAATAATTTTACAAAAAAATTTTAGTTTCACGAAATATTTTGTAAGGACGATAGTTCATATCCAAAAGTATTTGCCTTATAACATGCAGATTGGGTAATACCCAACGATTGCTTCGATAATTTTACAAAAATTTTTAATTTAACAAAATAATTTGTTAAGACGTGGTCTTTGATGTAATAAACATCATCCGCCTACCTAGATGTGATAGAATGGAAGTAGCTATAGTTTCGATAAATTCACAAAATGTTTGTAATTTTATAAAACCATTAGTAAAGCAAATAGATATAACAAATAATTTATTTAGCATCGTATAGATTTAGTAAATTGAACGAATTTGTTTGCACATTTAACTAAAAATTCTCAAAAAAGAGTTTACGAAAGTGCTTTCGTGGATTTTACAAAATGTTTGTAACACAGAATTTTTCGCATCTTATCTTTACTACGAAAGATTTGTTCTATTCACAAAATTTCGTGCATTGAACGAAAATAAGATTTACGAAAATATTTCGTAGTGATTTTACGAAATATTTTTTTGGGTGTAAATACATCCGGATTAGGGTGATTCAAAAAAACGCCTTTCTCGAAATTCAACCGGGACCGGGTGAAATTATGAAGCTTAGATTGAAACCAACAAAATTAAGACCACAAAATTCAAAATCGAACACCATTTAAAGGTCGCTACCAGCGTTTTTTCAAAAATAATCGGAATTTTTCTCAAATGTTCAAAGCTGGATAACTTTTCGAGTTTTGGTGCTGATAGCATGAAATTTTCAGGGATTGTTCGTAATTTTATGTGATTTCTGAATATTTAGTTAGAAAATTAATTTTTTAAATACTTTTTTTAAAGTTTTTTTTTTGTTTATAAATACAAAAAAACGTCTACAGAAAAAAACGGCAAGGGATCTGGGACTCGGTGTTGACTTCAAATTACGTCTAATTAAACCGAAAATGCATTTCAATGACCAAGAACCTGCCCCAAAGTTCTTTTCTTGCTTAAACAATATTTTCAAAAAAACGGTATAACCATGATGTAGAATAACTCATATCGTATTAAACAGGGTGCGCCAAATTTTTTTTTTTTTATTATTTTCTAAAAATAATTATAACCTGTTATATTTTTATACTAAATCCTAACGGTTTTTAAGTAAACACATTTTTTTTTTATTTTAGAAAAACCTCTACTTTGATTTAATTTTTGAATCACCCTGTCTAAAATTGATTTTTATTTTTTACCATTTTTCTTATTAATACTGCTTAATAGTTAGACTAGCGTTTTGTAAAGAAATATTTTTAATGATCTTCACCATATAGCTATAAATAAATCGATAGCCCTAAATGGTGGTAAAAATTAATTTGTACTTGAAACGTTTGAAACAGCACCCTGTATAAATATCCTACTACTCAATAGTATTTTTTGCTTATAAAAGGTTGTCCTAGTTTTGCAGTTTCTAAAAAGGTATACGACTTATTACAGGGTGGCACACGAATCGTGCTACAAAAATAAAACGTAATAACTTTTTTTCTGTGTGAGTAATCGGCTTATTTTTTTTTATTTTGTAGGTTACTATTTAGATTTATAAAAATGGATGCTTGGGATACGGAGAAAAGAATTTGGATAGTGCAACGGTACCATGCTTTGCAGTCCGTCATTTCCGTCCAAAGGGAATTTAGGCGGGAGTTTGGCGGTAATCCCCCGAGTAGATGGACCATTATGAGGTTTGTAAACATGTTTGCCGAATCTGGAAGCATCGCACGAAGGCCGTACCATCGAGATGCCAATGTTCGGGTTCAGGATACAATCGCAGCAGTAGCATCTGCAATACAGGCCAATCCGAACGTTTCGACCATAAACTTATCGGGGCAAATTGGAATTAGTAGACGGTCATTACAACGGATACTTCATGACGATTTAAACTTGTTTCCGTACAAAGTTCAAATTACTAGCAAGTTAAACCCTCAGGATTTGCCTGTTCGCCTGGAATTTTGCCAAAAAATGATATCAATGGCCGAAGAAGACAACACATTGATCAATTGTTTGTTCATGTCTGATGAGGCCCATTTTGATCTTAACGGCAATGTAAACAAGCAAAATTGCCGTATATGGAATGAGTCTAATCCAGAAATGCTCCATGAGACGGAACTGCACCCAGAACGAGTCACTGTGTGGTGCGCAGTTTCATCAAGGTGTAACCGTTACTGTCAATGGGGACCGTTATTTAAAGATGTTGAAGGAGTTTTTTTACCCAGAACTGCGCCGAAGACGTATACCATTCAACAGCGTTTGGTTTCAGCAAGATGGAGCAACTGCACATATAGCCAGACCAGTTATGGCGGAGCTAAACAAAAAATTCGCAAACAAATTAATTTCTAGGAACTCCACTCTTCGCTGGCCTCCAAGGTCACCTGACCTGACTGCACCAGACTTCTTTTTATGGGGTTATGTCAAGCAAGAGGTGTATAAAACGAAGCCCAGGAATTTAACTGAATTAAAGCAGTCCATAACGACAATAATTGAGGCGATCCCAACTTCAACTCTTCAGGCCGCAATGAATAATTTTTTGACCAGGTGCCGCATATGCGTGGGACAGCGTGGAGGTCATTTGCGGTCTATAATCTTTAAAAACAACTAACTATTTAAAATAAAATTTAATTTTCTAACCAATAAAAAAAAAATAAATGAAATACATCGATTAAAAAAAAAGTTATTTGAATTTCTTATTGTAGCACAATTGGTGCGCCACCCTGTAAAATTTCCATATTGCCAGCACGAATTTCAATCTGTTCTAACAACCAACTTATTTTCTCAAAATGTCTCTTAAATTAGTAATTAAAACGCAAATGTATAGTATTTTAACATTAATTTAAATAAGTTTTCTACCATTTTGTCTTGTTTTTGTGAAGAATTTAGGCTTATTAAATTTATATTCATTTATTCTTTCATTCTTCGATCGTTGGTCGCTTTTGTGTGCAAATAGTCCTTAAATTTGATCTTAATTGATACAATCTAAGTGTTACTTTCCAACTTTGCAAAATACGTATTCAAATGCAAAGTTCTATTTAAAATTGGTGAAACACTTTTACTTTTAACTTTTCAAAAATAGTCTGAAAAATTGAAAAGTAGAAACCCTTTTCAATTTGCAAATTTTGTGAAACACTGCACTTTTACTTTGCAGGAAATTATTTTCTTGCAAAGTGAAAAATGTTTGCTTAAATAGGCCCCAGGACTATCTCTGTTGATTTGAATGATACTGAGTTTTTTTGGGTGTTTGAATAGAGCGTAAGAGCGGCAGCGTCAAAGTGGAATCGGCAAGGCGGCAGCGACAAAAAAAAATGCAATTAATTACTAAGATAAGATAGAGAGGCATTTATTCTCCTCACTATAAGCAAATATGAGAGAATCAAGTCTATAAAACACGCCTTTTTTAATACGTTATGCAGCATTGCTTTTTTTATAGCAATTATGTACATATGTATATTAATTAATTTAAAGCTTAATTGTAATGTGTAAGATTTGTTATAAGAACGAAACCATGTCCATAAGACAAAGTGACAATTTATATGCGGTTATAAAAGTTTTAAGTTTGCCTTTGCTTACATTTAATTTAACTGTATTATTAACAAAAACTATTTTATTTAAGAAATAATTAATTCAATTAAGACCCAATAAATTATCAAGTCACACTTAATTCTTCTAAGCCAGAGTTAGCTATATTTTTAATGTTAGTCAAGAAAAAAATAGAACTGCTTTGAAATTTGAATATTATTTGCTTTAAATATGGAACAACGCCCACAAAAATGTTTTTTTTTTTTTTTTTTTTTTTTTTAAGCTAACTGACAACATTATGTTGCCATGAGAAAGCAAAGCTCAGGTAAGCGAAAAACCTGTATGAAAACTGTAAAGTGGTTCTGGATCATCTTATAAAGTAGTGTTGCCATAAATTAAGATAATTTAGCTTAATTTAAGATTTTGAACCAGGTGCGGATTTTTAAAACCATAATATTGACAAACAGAGATTAGCATGACAAAGAAATATATATACATAATGTATGAATTCGCAAAAAAAAAAAAATTTATTTGACGAAAATGTGTAGGGGAGAGAGGGTCATTTTTGATGGTGGGTTGCCTTTTTACTTATTATAGATACTTTGCTAATAAAATAGTAACTATTTGATGATCATGTTTTATGTAGGAATATTGATTTTCGTTTGCAGAGGCGCGGACTGGACGACACATCTCATGTTAGGGGTCCCCACATATAAGCATAAAGCTGTTGGATACCCTGGAGGCACCCAAATTACTCTTAGTAAACTTTGTAATATATTCTATAAGTTTTTAAAGTACTTTCAGTTCATTTAAAGGAAAGATTTCACACAAAATTTCAGAGGCGCAGAAACAAAATAGAAAAGTATGTGAGTATTTTCGAAGTCTCGGTAGAAGAAGAAAACATTAGTTATAAACTTTGAATTATAACAGTAAACTAGAATTACCCAATGTTTTCAAAAATCTTTTTACATTTTTTCTTAACTTGAATACAAAATACAAATTTCTGAGCAGACTATTTTTGGCTTCATTACACAACGTCAAAAATGTTAAGCGTCGTTTTCGCAGCTTATTTTTTTTCACTCCTTCTATTCATTTTGTGGCCCTTTTGTTAAAGTCCCGAGAGGCCCTTTGACTCAATCCCGACGAGATTGAGACTTTTCTCGTCGTTGACATTTTTTAACTCGACTTTCGCATACATTTTCTTCTGATTCCCAGGAGAATTTTTATATCTTTTGGATGTGTGTTTTAAAAAAAAAAAGCTGCTTCGTCGTTTCGTACTGATAAGTGCTAGAAAAAATAGAAATATCCTCTCCATTCTTCCTGATAGATTACTGACTAAAATTTGTTGGATTCACTGCAGGTTAAGTTTTCAAAAGGTTTTGAATTGTAAGTAATAAAAGAAAAACTTGCCAAATAAACCCCCCAAATTTTAGTCAGTAATGATTAAATAAAAAATCCCTCTCATAATTTGGAGTAGTTTCAATATTACTCTACTTTAAATTTTTAATGTATTTAACAAGCTTTGTATATAGAAGAAACTGATCTCACTACTTTTTTTTAAGATTTTAATTTTTAATTATATGCTTCCTTTTTTTTTTTGCAAACCCGGGAAATTGAAGAAAAAAACAACGTCAGTTCTAAAAAAATTAAATGTTAAATGCAACAACAAATAATCCTCTGCGGTCTAAGCTAATCCAGAAAATTCTCGGGGCTTAACTTAAGCGAGCAGAAAAACTGTGTTATACCGGAGTGAATTACATATGTAGGTACCTACTTGCTATCGATAGTTTGTATGAAAACTCCATTTTATTTCTGTGATGGCATTGCTAATCCCCGTTGTAATTTTTTTTTCAACCAATTCCCCCCGGACTTGCAAAAAAATACGCCTTATAATTGATAACAATTCTGAGAAAGTGGGCGATACCACGTTGAATGGAAAACCTTATATGTATAGATATTCCTTTGTATGCACCACAAGACCTATACCGCTGTGCGAAATGACAAGATTTTGCTGTGTCGGGAAGTGCCGTTGGGATTCAGCAGACAATTTTAGGCCCCTCCATGGCAGAAGGCTGTAGGTCCCCAGCATTCCTGCGAATAATACGCACACAGGAATGGTTGAGAGTTGGTTCTACATGAACTGTCGCACCATACCCACTTTATTTTATTTATTCATATCTCAGGAACCACTTACTGCCGTCTGCCCTACTTGGTCAGCTTAGCAAATATTCCAAATTTGAAGCCTCCGATTTTATTGGTAATTAAGTTGCCCTTTCGGCTTTCATCACGGGCTTACTATAATCCACATTTTTATTTCTGATATTTTATATATACAAATAAGCACTATAAGTGTCTGTTTACATAGGAATTTTACTGAAAGCGTATCTACACATAAAGAAAAAAACTTTTTCAGTTCAATCTATACCTTTTTCTATCTCGCACAATCTTAAAATTCATGAATATCTCACTCACACAAAAAAAAGACTTTCATGTTTCACCCGAAAATATTACTTGAATCTGGCGCATCAGTGAATTTTAAGTGGAACTTATCTTTCTCGCTTTAACGCATATAAAATCTTCCTGGATGCGCCCTTCAATAAAATGCCTATATATAAACAGGCACTAAAAGCTTCAATATTTTTTGACGACTCTTTTTTTCTTCATACAAATTGTCAAATGCTGTACAAGAAAAAATTCAAGTTGGTGAACACTTCCAGCTCCGTCTGTAGCTCCGATTGCAGCTGCATTGTGTTTTGTTCGTAACATTGAATTTGTGAGTATTCCATATTTTGACAGCTTTCCAGCTCTGCAGTCCCAGTTGCAGCTCTATCATTCATTGTGTTTAGGTAGTAACTGAACTGAACTCCTTAGTGCGTTTCACGTTTGACTATCACGGGTTCCATTACAATTTATTCCGTAATATCAAACAAAATATATGAACTCCAATCCAATAATATACAAATTTCTCGACTGTAAATATAATCTGGGAACGGGTCGTTATTCTGTATTACAAAATTCTGTGAATGGATTGAAAATTCTGTATATGAACATAATTCTGTGTTCCATTATTCTGTAAATTTATTATTCTGTATTCCAAAATTCTGTAAATCCAGAATTCTGTGTATCAAAATTCTGTAAATCCGAAATTTTGGAAATTGTACGTAATAGTCAATAATGTTTGCCTTTCAATTAATCTTATATTTCATATTACATTGTACAATATACAGGGTGTCTGCAGTGGGAAATTTATGTTTTAAAACTTCAATATCTCAAACAACTATAAACCTTTCGAAAAGATTTAAGTGTCATTTGAATCATCTTCAATGCGGATGTATAAATTACAATGTCACATTGGTCGGGAGAGCATCGTGCATTCGCTATCGAAGCTTTTTTTAAGAGTGGTGATTCTTACGTTAGCGCGCGCCGGCAGTTGTTTTTCCGTTATAATATTCGGCGATTGAGTGACGGCCCAAATATTAATTTAATTCGTTCGTGGGTGCAAAGGTTTCGACAAACTGCTTCAGCTCTAATATCCGCCGTGAAATCAATGATATTCAGCCTAGCCTTCTACAGCGCGTGCACGAAATACGATGGACCGGTTTCAACAGTGTATACAACTAAATGGACAACATTTGGATGATGTAATATTCAAAAAATAAAATCCGCATTCTTCTTCTTTGTAATAAACTAAAAAAATATAACAACATGTCTCATAGTTTCTTTTTTATTCACGTTTGAAAACATAAATTTCCCACCGGACACCCTGTATTATATTGAGTAGTGGGATATTTTGAAAATATATTTTATGCACCACATCCACATAAATAACTTGAAAATTATTTTTGGTTTTAAACAAATCAATTGTTTTAATGCCGAACTAAAAACAACCAATAATTGTTCTTATACATATGGTGAGTGCAAACTGTGTTGTAATTCAACTGTAAATCCGGAAGAAATATGAAAGGAAATGCAAAACAATTATTTTTATAATTTACAGAATTTGAATTATAGAATTTTGGAATAGAGAATTTTGAAATATAGAATTTTTAGAAACAGAATTTTAGATTTACAGAATTTGAAAATACAGAATTTTGAAATACATAATTTTGGAAACCGAATTTTGGAACTTAGAGAATAATGACCTCAACCCATATAATTTTGTATAACATTAGCTGAGATAGCCTGTGCGTAGTGCAGGGGCAGACTGGCCCACCGGGCAACCAGGATTTTGCACGATGGGCTCCTGGCAGAACAAAAAGTGCATTAAAGCGCCTATCCAGTACTTTATGTTCTTTTAAAAGAAAACTTTCTCGTAAAATTGGATTTCTAAGGACCAAACATTAAATATACAGCTTTTGTGGTCCCAAAGGAATCTCAGGCAGCTCAAACAGCTCCGATAGATGCCCTCACAATGCTAATTGCTGTTCGAACGGGTTTGGGGTCATTTTTCTGTAAGTGCCAAATTTCAGTTTCCAAAATTCTGTATTTCAAAATTCTGAAAATCTAAAATTCTGTTTTTCAAAATTCTGTAAGAACATTATTCTGTATTTCAAAATTCTGTATTCCAAAATTCTGTACATATATCAAAAAAAGAGAGAGAATTTTTGAAATTCGGCATTTTGGAGTTCAGAATATACAGTACCTATTTATAATTTTCCAGAATTTTGTATTAAAAGAATTTTGATATACAGAATTTTGATATACAGAATAAAAGATGTACAGAATAATAAAATAAAAAATTATGATCATACAGAATTTTCAATTCATTTACAGAATTTCGGTCATACAGAATTTTGTAATACAGAATAACGACCCGTTCCCTGTTCGAACCCTACAAGATTATTTTAACTAAAACTATAATTTGGTCGATAGGGCCCCCACAATAAATATTATTGAGCTGTTGTATGCCCAAGGGGGCCTCCACAGTACTCTTAGACACTTTAAACGACACTATCGTAAGGACTCCCACTCTAAATATTGTCTAATGTGACCTATTTAGTAACTTAAGGCGGCCCCCAAATCACTCGTAGTAAACTTTATATTTTATAGTTTTTTGAAGTACCTATACTTTCTGTTCATTTAGAGGAATGCTTTCACACAAAATTTCAGTGCCCAAGAAACAGAATCGAAAAGAGCAACAATGAAATTTCAATTGCTGTGAGTATTTTCGAAGTTACGGTAGAAGTAGGAAATACCAATTTTAAAATCTGCATTATTCTAGTAATGTATTCAAAAATAAAGTTACATTTTTGTTCACTCAAATAAATTATATAGACATTTCGGAGTGGGACTGTTTATGGCGTCAATTACACAACTATACAATTTTTGGTGCTAATTATTTTCCACTCATTTTACTATTTTTTGGCCCTTTTTCTTAAAGTCCTAGAGGTCCATTGACCCCCAGTCCGCCGCTGGCATAGTGTAACGTAAAGGACAATCAATCTTGCCACTGCAGTAATTTTAAAATTTATTTTAGGTTCTAAAAGTAAGGGTATCTCGTATATTTATCATGATTCCCTAAGATATGGTGAATTCCCAGGTTACCCTACACATGATTTACTAATAAAATTTAAGTTAACTATAGAGATGTAGACTTTTGATTATAAAGTGTTTGTGTGCCACATTATAGATCATCATCCATGTTACACGTTATGAATATACACCCCAGTTTGTTTTGATATCTATCAAATTAAATCTAACACTGTCAAATATAATTTTGCGGGGGAGGCCTGAAGTGCTGTTTTTTGATAAAATAACATTTTTAACATCTTCATATAATTTTAAATAAATATAAAAAAAAAAAAAATATGTGAAAAATCTGTCCCTTTTTTCTTAGAAAACTAAAATGCTAATTTTATTTTTTATTACTGCAGGTTTCTTAAATTGGTGAATGGCAAGACTAAACATACATATATTATACACTCAATATACACAAACAAGTTCATATAAGCACGACTGTTTCACATGTTTAACTGAATGACTGTTTTCTGTTGCTGCGGTGCCACTCTGTCTGCCATTTTTTTTTTTTTTTTTTTTTTTTGTAATAAACTAATTTTATGAGAAAATTTTCTTGATCCCGTGTTTTGTTCATTATTTACATATCAAATTATTCAGGAGTATAATATACGGCGTGTCGGTTGGTTGGTGATTTGAATCTTCACGTGATTTAAGAAAAAAAAAATAATATCTAAATGTCAAACTGTGAACAAATTTTTCTTGTTTTCAAAAAAAAAAAAAAAAAATATATAATAAACATCGGAAGTGTAGAATTTGGGTACTCTTTTTAAAGACATTCTAATTAAACCTTTTATGAGGGAAGTAGTTTAACAACTTCAACAGCAACACTACAGTCTTCTTTTATGCATCAATTTGGCAACACGTCAGGATGACAGAGTAGGTATATTATTAAGAACGTTTATTGACAGTGATAAGTTATAGTGTGAACTTGCTGCCAATCTATTAGATTTAAAGCAACTGATATGCGATAACTATATAGACTTAACCTTCTTTAATACTTGGATTCGTAACTTTGGGTACCTATAACATTGACCAATATCTACATAATATATCTTAAGCTATATACAATTGGATACATATTGGCGTGGAAGCTGTTTCATTGAATGGTGTTGGCGTGTGTCGTCACCAGTGTGGTTTGTCACAGCTTATACGAAGATAGAAGTTTTTATACATTAATATATGTAGTTGCGATTAATTCCACTATGTGGGTTCTTGTCTTAAAATGCGACATCTGACATCATACTTTAAATTAACGATGTTATTTGGCCACACGGTGGAGGTGCTGTTCTCAATTTAAATAAATCGATTAGATTCAACAGAGTAAACGTGTGTTGCATGTATAGAAATGTAAATTTTTAAATAAAAAAGGTATAGTACTAGTAAAGGGTGTTTTTTTTAGACGTGTGGTTTTCAATCTGGCAATACTTCTTTCGGAGTTGGTCTTTTTGACAGCTGGCACTTGATTTATGCTCAGTTTGGTTTGCCATTTCATATTGAATAGACATACTCCTGAACAACGTTGGCAAATCGTGCAAATTTATTACCAAAATAATGGTTCGGTTCTGCATCCAATATTCGGTCGACATAATCGCCCAGCAGAGTAATTCGAGCACCAATGGATCAGTTTTGCACCTCGTTTACTCTAGTGGATAATGCGCGCATCCTCATAGACGCCATACACAGCGCACTGAAGACGCTATTGCTGCTGTGGAGCAGAGTATCGAAGAAGACCCGAATGAGTCCATCCGCCATCGCGAGCAACAATTGGATCTGGGGTCTCTTGGGCCTCTCGGCTGGAATTTATTCGAACCAGCCGCGGTGGCCAATTGCCCGAAATCATTTTTAAAACATAATGGCAAACCCTTATCTTTATAATAAAGCTAAATTCTTGGCCATAACATTAAATTATATGCGTTTTATTTCTTCTTGAAAACCACACGTCTAAAAAAAAACACCCTTTACTTACTAGGTTATGGTTTATTTTTAATTTTCTTCAAGTTCTTGACAGGGATCGGCATGATAAATTAAAAAAAGTTCTGATGTTAAAGTTAATATTTTCTACACTTGTATATCTATTATTATTTAATTTTAGTTTTGAATGAGGCATGGTGTTCAGAATAAAAGCAAGAATAAAGTTAAGACCACACTACATGGAATTGCGCTGCAACTACAACCATTGGCGGTGAAGCTATATGAAAAAAATATTTAGATAAATAAATCTGCAATTATAACAAAAAATAAAATATGGTGAATTGTTGGAAAAGCAAGAAAATAAATAATTTTATTTTTTTAATAAAACCCATTACGCTGCTTATTCGAAATGAAAAGCAATACAACGAAATCAGAAACAAAAATTTCGTTATGCACATAGATATGCATTTGTGTGACGAGAGAAATTATATAATTTTTATAGTGTAGATTATTTTGAAAAGTGTCTATACCTACACCATTTTCTAAAGAATTAATTTCAGCAGTGATGGCAGAGTTTTGCAGATTTGCCTACAATTAGGCTTACCATCCGTCAGGATTTCGCCTGACGCGTCAGGCTTTTAATGTCCAATCAGGCTTTGGCCTGGTTTCGTGCTTTGTCAGGCTTTTTTATAATTATCGCACAAAATATAATCGTCAGAAGAACATTTTTTACTGAATGCTTTCAAATCAAAATGCTTGTAAATCGCAGTCAACACATTCATTTTTCTCATTTAGTTGTCACTTTTTAGAAAGAGACAAAGAGTTGTGCAATAGGGTGATTCAAAAAATACCTTTCTCGAAATTCAACCGAGACCGGGCAAAATTATGAAGCTTAGATTGAAACCAACAAATTAAGACCGAAAAATTCAAAATCGAACACCATTTAGAGCTCGCTACGAGGGCTTTTTCAATAATTTTGCTTGAGTCTTTGAAAATCGTAATTTTTCTCAAATTACAAAAGCTGCATAACTTTTTGAGTTTTGGTTACTGAGTAGCAGGATATTTATACAGGGTGCTATTTGAAACGTTTCAAGTACAAATTCATTTTGAACACCATTTAGGGCTATCGATTTATTTGTAGAAACATAATGAAGGTCATGAAAAATATTTTTTTATAAAATGTTTGTCTAACTTTTAAGCAAAATTTATAAATTTTGGACAGGGTGACCCAAAAATTAAATCAAAATAGAGAATTTTCTAAATTAAAAAAAAAATGTCTTAACTCCAAAACCTCTAATATTTATTATTGAAATAGTACAGGTAATGAAATTCTTAAGAAAATATTTAAAAAAATGCACTTCGACGCACTCTGTAAAATACGATATAGGTTTTCTACATCATGGTTAAAGTGTTTTTTTTTTTACTTTGGGGCAGGTTCTTGGCCATTGAAATGCATTTTCGTCAGTTAATTTGTCAACACCAAGTCCCAGATTCCTTGCGGTTTTTTTCTGTAGACGCTTTCATTTATTTTTTTTTATAAAAATTAAGTTTCAAAAAGGAAACATTTATTTGTTTATTTGTCAGACTTTTTTCTCAAAAATCAGGCTTTTCTTTCTTTACTGTCAGGCTTTGCTGATTTTAGAGCTGGTAACCCTACCTACAATACAACTTGTCGACAAGACAAGTCGGATAGTGATTTGTCTATTGAGTTTTATTTTTTTTTAAGGATTATGCTCGTTTATTTAATTAGTTATGAAATTCATTCAATAAGGGTATTCATGCAACGTCTTAAACTTAACGATGTCTTAAAATCGTAAAGTTTCCGATACACGTTTCATGAACGCACCAAAAAACATTTTGCGTAAATGTGGTAAACAATATGGTAAACAAATTAGCTGTTCGCTAAACGTCAAACAACTTAAAATATTTAATTTAATTCTAACATTCGTAAAATTTGTCATCCGCAATTTAAAAATGCCCAAAATATGCCAACAAAGTAAATTTTTACAATTGTATGAACAAATTGCTTTCAATGATCTATTAATTCTTGAATTATTTGCCGAAAATGATGGTAAGTGTGAATGCATTTGTGTTTGTGTAACTCACAATATTTTGAAAAAGACCTCATTTTTCCTCGATATGCCCGTTCCTCTATTTCTTCTTCTAAGTTTACAAGAGTTTACCATGTTTACGATGATTACGATGTTTACCATCTTCGTTTAACACACAAATTTGTGTCCTAAAGTTTAAGATTTGTTTGAAAAGATTTCCCATACAAATTTTGACAGTTCGTTTACGACGTCTTAAACTTTAAGACGTTTACCACGTTTACGATGCTTTTCCGACGTTGCATGAATACCCTTAATATTTTTTGATAAAATCCAACTTAAAAAAAAAATCTTTGGCGAAAAATTTTCAACATTTTAACGCGGCTCTAAATCTACTCTAAAATTGGAGTCGGCTCTAAATAATAACTTTAGAATGTGAGTCGGCTCTTTGTAAATTTTAAACGACATAAAGTACACTTTAACGTTAAATACGTCTTCTAACTTTAAAACCAGCAAAACGCTTCTCTATCTTTTTAAAGAATGTTTAATCCAGTTGACGTTTGTCATTTTATAATTAATAAGATCACTTTCAAAGATGGACACAGGAAAAAACTTTCAATGTAAATTCAGACTTATCCACTTTTTCGTTATACTGCTTCCATTGAACGAAGTTGCGCATGTTCATTTCAAAAATTTGGTAATTTCGGTGTGGTAGAGCAAAATTTTATTGAGATTTCGTAAAAATTTGATGATTTGATTGAGATTTCAACGAAACCTCAATTAAATTTTGTTCTACCACTCCGAAATCTCGAAATTTTTGAGCTGAAATTAGTATTATATTCCAAATTGGTGAATAATACAAATTTGATGTTCCTAATATCTCAAACGATTTTTCACTTTATTCTCATTTCATTTTCTTTCCAGTTTCTTATGTATTTGTGCCATTTATTTTGTAAATCTTAATGGTAATGGTTGTTTGGCGACGTTTGCTGTTTTTTTTTTTTTAATTTTTCGTGTTATTTGATTTATTTAGCTGTCAAAATTATGTTTCACAAAAGTTTGTTGACGTGTTGTTAAACAGGTTCTTTAATTAGAAGAGTTGTTTAAAGGCTTTAAAATTAAGAAAAATTTAAACAAGAATTTTTAAATAAAGGACTGCTTTAACTAGAGTCGGGTTTATTGCTTAAATGAGAACTGTTTAAAATTTTGCGCCTTTTTCTTTTATTTGGTAAAAGTTGAAATTTCTCTGAACTGGTGTAGGGACGATGAATTTTCTTTACGATAACACATCATGCCATGTTATTGACTAGGCTAAGAGTTATGGCTTAGGAGCTAATCGAAGTAAAACGGAACTGATGTTTTTTACTATGTACCAGAACTAAAATACCCTCTTTCACGTTACCCCGATTCAACGACCAAATTCTCTGCACCGTGAAATATATATTGTCGTAGTTCTCGGCCCTAAACTAAACTGGAAACTAAATATTGAAGGTTTGCCAAACCATATGGTCATCATTAATCTTATTCCCACAGATATTTGTTCAACAACTACTGACTACTGCGCTCCTAACTCTATGTCTCAGTAAAGATTTTAAAGTTGTTTTCCCATCTAGACAGGACTAGCGAGACACGTCGGTGGTGACGAAAGACTTCGTCATAACTATTTTTACTGATGGTTCAAAGGTGGAGTAATGGTGTTGGTTCAGGAATATTTTCCGAATCCCTAATAGTCTAAGATACCGCCATAGAACGACCTACCCTCATCGAATTACCAGATAAGGAGTACACAATTTTTAGGCAGTGTCTAAACTTACATTTTGCGCACGGGTTACCTGGCGAAATATGGTCAAGGCATAGGTTTACCACGCTTTAAAAGTTGGTTTTTAGGTTTTTTCAATTTTCTGACCCAGCTCACATGGTAGGTTTTAGTGACAAATAAAAATTATTATATGAAAAGAAACATTATTTAAAAATTTAAAAATACGTGATTTTTTTTAAATCGGAATTCCAGTAGGGTAAATTAGGGTAAACCGAGAAAAAGGTCTAGATTTTATTTTCTAAACAAAAAATGATAGATAGTTTTTTGTTTCTTTAATCGATAGGCTTTATAAATATAAGAAAGTCATACATATAAAAGAAAATTCTAGAAAATCTAGACCTCGAGATAAAAACATATGAAAAACCAAAAATTTAAAAATAGACGTCGAATAAAAAAATCACCTAAAATCAGGATGATGTTTTCTAGAAATGAGTTTTATAATTTCGGGAAGCAGATAAGAAATTAAAAGACCCGTGTTTCCAAAATTTTCGATTTCAGATTTTTTCTTGGCTAGGTGAATTTTTGAACAATACATATTTTTTTTTCATCAATTTTCGTTGGTTTTGATTATTTCCTTTTTACTCTTATTAGTATTTTCATTTAAAACAACTTTTAACTATCGATATTTTGGAATTTTTCAGTGCGTTACAGGAAACAATTTTTTAATAGTCCCAGAGAGGTGAAAGAAATTTGAGGATTGATATTTACTTCAATTTCCGATGAATTCTTAGTATTTACTTGGCTGAATTTAAGGTATCTACTTAATTTTATGCAATTGAAGTAAATACTTTATTCTAACCTCAGACTAAAAGTTATAGTTTTTACTTTAAACTTATAAAGGGTGTTTTTTTTAAACGCGTGATTTTCAAGAAGAAATAAAACGCATATAATTTAATGTTATGGCCAAGAATTTAGCTTTATTATAAAGATAAAGGTTTGCCATTATGTTTTAAAAATGATTTCGGGCAAGTGACTGCCGCGGCTGGGTCGAAAAAATTCCAGCCGAGAGGCCAAAAGAGTCCCCAGATCCAATTGTTGCGCGAGATGGCGGATGGACTCATTCGGGTCTTCTTCGATACTTTGTTCCATAGCAGCAATAACGTCTTCGGTGCGCACTGTATGGCGTCTCTGGGGATGCGCATTATACACAAGAGAAAACGTGGTGCGAAACCAATCCATGGTTCCTCGAATTACTCTGCTGGGCGATTATGTCGACCTAATATTGGACGCAGCGGAACCGAACCATTATTTTGGCAATAAATTTGCACGATTTGCAAACGTTGTTCAGGAGTGAGTCTATTCATTATGAAATGGCAAACTAAACTGAGCACAAATCAAGTGACAGCTGTCAAAAAGACCAACTCCGAAAAAAGTATTGCCAGATTGAAAACCACACTTCTAAAAAAAACACCTTTTACTTCTAGTACATAATTACTTCCATTTTATACATACACGCAGAAAAATTGCTTATGATTTTTTTACCAAGTTTCGTGAAAAAAAAGCAAAGCGATACTGTTAATATAGAGCTAGCAAAGTTACTTATCATAAATTAAACTAGTCAACTCTGTTAAGATAATTCGTGATAAATTAACCTAGTTATCATTTCCCCTCCAAATTAAACCCGATTCTTTTTAGCAAAACAAGTTAACTGATAAAAGCATAGTAACAGGGTTCTTAAGAGCCTTTCAAATTGGCTATTATTATACAAGCAACTCTGTTTTTAAAACCAAACTCACTTGTTTAATTTTCTTTTTAAGAGACGGTTTATGTGTTCATTTTTAATAATTCATTCGGTTAAATTTACACAAACTACTGTGTTAAATTTAACTTACTTTATTTCATACTAAAAAAAAAAATAGAGCCCATGGCACGTTACTCTGTATTAATTAACCAACCCAGTTTGGTAAATTTTCACAGCCTACTTGGTTAAATTATACAAACTTACTAGGTTGATTTTTCACAATCAACTTGGCTAAATTATACTAACATACTCTGCTTTAAATATCCAAACTACTTGGTTAAATTTTACAAACTTACTAGTTTGATTTTTCACAATCAACTTGGCTGAATTATGCTAAAATACTCTGCTTTTAATAGCCAACCTACTTGATTAAATTATACAAACTTACTAGGTTCATTTTTCACAATCAACTTGGCTGAATTATACCAACATACTCTGCTTTAAATACCCAACCGACTTGGTTAAATTATACAAACTTACTAGGTTGATTTTTCACAATCAACTTGGCTGAATTATGCTAACATACTCTGCTTTAAATAGCCAACCTACTTGGTTAAATTATACAAACTTACTAGGTTCATTTTTCACAATCAACTTGGCTGAATTATACCAACATACTCTGCTTTAAATACCCAACCGACTTGGTTAAATTATACAAACTTACTAGGTTGATTTTTCACAATCAACTTGGCTGAATTATGCTAACATACTCTGCTTTAAATACCCAACTGACTTGGTTAAATTATACAAACTTACTAGGTTCATTTTTCACAATCAACTTGGCTGAATTATGCTAACATACTCGGCTTTAAATACCCAACCGACTTGGTTAAATTATACAAACTTACTAGGGTGATTTTTCACAATCAACTTGGCTGAATTATGCTAACATACTCTGCTTTAAATACCCAACCTACTTGGTTAAATTATACAAACTTACTAGGTTGATTTTTCACAATCAACTTGGCTGAATTATGCTAACATACTCTGCTTTAAATACCCAACCTACTTTGTTAAATTATACAAACTTACTAGGTTCATTTTTCACAATCAACTTGGCTGAATTATGCTAACATACTCTGCTTTAAATACCCAACCTACTTGGTTAAATTATACAAACTTACTAGGTTGATTTTTCACAATCAACTTGGCTGAATTATGCTAACATACTCTGCTTTAAATACCCAACCTACTTTGTTAAATTATACAAACTTACTAGGTTCATTTTTCACAATCAACTTGGCTGAATTATGCTAACATACTCTGCTTTAAATACCCAACCGACTTAGTTGAATTATACAAACCTACTAGGTTCATTTTTCACAATCAACTTGGCTGAATTATACCAACATACTCTGCTTTAAATACCCAACCGACTTGGTTAAATTATACAAACTTACTAGGGTGATTTTTCACAATCAACTTGGCTGAATTATACCAACATACTCTGCTTAAAATACCCAACCGACTTGGTTAAATTATACAAACTTATTAGGTTGATTTTTCACAATCAACTTGCCTGAATTATGCTAACATACTCTGCTTTAAATAGCCAACCTACTTGGTTAAATTATACAAACCTACTAGGTTCATTTTTCACAATCAACTTGGCTGAATTATACCAACATACTCTGCTTTAAATACCCAACCGACTTGGTTAAATTATACAAACTTACTAGGGTGATTTTTCACAATCAACTTGGCTGAATTATACCAACATACTCTGCTTAAAATACCCAACCGACTTGGTTAAATTATACAAACTTACTAGGGTTATTTTTCACAATCAACTTGGCTGAATTATGCTAACATACTCTGCTTTAAATACCCAACCTACTTGGTTAAATTATACAAACTTACTAGGTTCATTTTTCACAATCAACTTGGCTGAATTATGCTAACATACTCTGCTTTAAATAGCAAACCTACTTGGTTAAATTATACAAACTTACTAGGTTCATTTTTCACAATCAACTTGGTTGAATTATACCAACATACTCTGCTTTAAATACCCAACCGACTTGGTTAAATTATACAAACTTACTAGGGTGATTTTTCACAATCAACTTGGCTGAATTAAATCAACATACTCTGCTTTAAATAGCCAACCTATTTTGTTAAATTATACACACTTACTAGGTTCATTTTTCACAATCAACTTGGCTGAATTATGCTAACATACTCTGCTTTAAATAGCCAACGTTCTTGGGTATATTTACACAACCTACTTGGTTAAATTATACAAAGTTACTATGTTAATTTTTCACAATCAACTTGGCTGAATTATGCTGAGATACTCTGCTTTAAATAGCCAACATACTTGGGTATATTTACACAATCTACTTGGTTAAATTATACAAACTTACTAGGTTGATTTTTCACTGTAAACTTGGCTGAATAATGTAAGTTCACTTTGTTTCAATCAGCTGATCCACTTTTTTCACAACTAATTTAGTTCATATTAGATGAGACTCTTGGTTGCTTTGAGCATACTTACTTGATTTAATTTTCACAGGCAACTTAGCTGGATTTAGCAACTTAACTCTGTTTTATTGGTCAGTTTTTCGATCTTATTACTTAATTTTTTAAATAAGGCACACTGATTGGTTATAGCTGTCTTTACATCCCAGAATAATTTCAACCAATTAAGAATATTTTCAATGCATCGGAAAAAAACATCTTAAAGTGAAAACCAATCTTAAAAAATGAGAACACATAAGTTTTTCAATTTAGTATGTACAAAGATATTTTATTTTACCATTCTTATAAACGTAACGTAACATGTTTAAATAAGAAAAAATATTCAGTAACAGTATAAATTTAAGATGTTAAGCTTAAAATAGGAGATAAGTTGTTAACGTAACAAAATATAACATAACATAACATGAAATAACTAAATCAAAAAATTTATTAAAATGTATGTTAATTGTAATTTTGTAATTTATATATAAAAATTATATATATGCACATCTTATTCATAATATGTGTGAAGCAAAGAGCCTCTTTTAAAACCAACACCAACATCTTGCTCGAATCGGATAATTGATATTAATACATTATAAAGTATTAAGGAACATAGTAATAATGGCTACACTCAGCTTAGTAGTAATTAAAAAAATATATAGGAAGATAAGAATTTATAATGGACTTCTTAAGATAACGTACTGCCTGCCATTCATCTTAAAAAAGGATTTGCATAGAAAACAAAAAACCATGATTATTAAATGTAAGAAACAGATGGAGTTTGTCTTATCGTTCGTCGATTCTTAATTGGGCGAGCAAGGTGTTGGCGGCGGTGGACGAAAGTTGTTGATAATTTAAAAAAAGCTTTTTGAATAAACATCCATGTAGATTTGGATTCCGCTGGATATTCGGCGTTTATCATAAATATAATTTTGAAGCATATATCTACCGCTTCAATAATGGAATTAAAAACATACTTTATCTCATTTATAACTACAAAATAGCTTTTAATTTTGTCAAGAGACGTACCTACAATCAAAATATAAGGCTGCAGTGTTAGACCAAGTTCCTGAAGTTTCTCCCGCCTCAAGGAAATGGAATGATCGACTTCAGCATCACTGTATACATGAGTGATGAAGCTCTCCCTTACTTCCGATTTCGATGGTCGCCAAACTTTTTTATTTACTCCTCTCAATCTTATAGTTGAAACCATTAGGAGGGTTGGTATAAGCAGGAATGCTCCAATATTGCTTATATTTTCTGTCACTGGAATAAAAAAAAATTAAAAAACAAAACTTGTTAGAAACTTTCTGAAAAAGCAAAACTATTAATTTCTTTAAGTGTAATGAAAATTAATGGTAATCTTAAGTAAATAAAAAAGAAATAAACGATACATGCCCGAAATTCTATCAAGTACAATTTTTTTGACGTGAGTCCACTATCTAGTCCTGTAGACTAAGAGCAAATTTTGAGTGTGAATGATTACAAAATAAGAAGTATGACCCCTATACTATAGCTTGATCAAACTTTCCAATCCAATTTCTAGCATTACTATATTTATGTACGAAAAGAAAAATATTGTTATAAATTGCATATACTACCTATATAGCTTTCCATATCTGTGTATATGTTTCAACAGAAATTCACGAAAATACAAAAAAAGAGAAAAAAATTGATAAAAAACATTAGGATGATTGTTATATTTCTATTTATAATTAATTTAAGTTTTTTGTTTTCAGATAATATTTTGAGAATTGTTTTCAGATTCGGAACCTATAATAATTCAAATAATATGAAATATGTTTTCATCAAGCCTCTTAAGACTTGCTTTTAAAGGCTTGTAAAGATTTTTGGACTTCAAAATATTTCTTCAAATTGTTTTTTTTTGGAAAAAGACTTAACAAAATTTTTAATATTATTTCTTCGGGAAAAGGACTTAGAAAAATTTTTAATATTATTTCTTCGGGAAAAAGTCTTAGAAAAGTTTTCAATATTTTTTCGTCTGGAAAAAGACTTGGAAAAATTTATAATATTTTTTCTTCAGAAAAAAGACTTAGAAAAATTTTCAATATTTTTTCTTCTGGAAAAAGACTTAGAAAAATTTTTAATATTTTTTCTTCAGAAAAAAGACTTAGAAAAATTTTCAATATTTTTTCTTCTGGAAAAAGACAGAAAAATTTTTAATATTTTTTCTTCAGAAAAAAGACTTAGAAAAATTTTCAATATTTTTTCTTCTGGAAAAAGACTTAGAAAAATTTTCAATATTTTTTCTTCTGGAAAAAGACTTAGAAAAATTTTCAATATTTTTTCTTCTGGAAAAAGACTTAGAAAAATTTTCAATATTTTTTCTTCTGGAAAAAGACTTAGAAAAATTTTCAATATTTTTTCTTCTGGAAAAAGACTTAGAAAAATTTTCAATATTTTTTCTTCTGGAAAAAGACTTAGAAAAATTTTTAATATTTTTTCTTCAGAAAAAAGCCTTAGAAAAATTTTCAATATTTTTTCTTCGTGAAAAAGACGTAGAAAAATATTCAATATTTTTTCTTCGGGAAAAAGACTTAGAAAAATTTTAACCGGTTATCTGAGGCTCGATTTAGTGAAACTTTTTTTAGTTATCCGCGGTTCGCCTAGGTGAAAAACCCGGGGGAAATAGACCCTCCTCCTCATACGATTTGTTCTTGTCTAGACGCTCTTTCCCCTTGTCACGCCTTTTGTTAATCATCCTATACAAAGGAAACAAAAGACTTCGGCTTAGATTGAAAACCAGATAATTGCATTTTTCACAAGAAAAGTCAGAACAGAAGTGTTTGGAATATTTGAATACATTCAAAAATTTAGAAAAATATCCTTATACAGTATTCCCGCTTAATTTCACTCACCATTTTGTCAGATTTTTCGATTAATTATCCGGGTAGTTTAATTAACCGTATAAAAAGCTGTAAGGCTTACATAAAATTTCCGAATGCATTTTGTTCGGTCAGCTAAGCGAGAAAATCAATTAACCCAGGTGCAATTAAACGGGGAATACTGTACCTGCATATATTCAAAAGATTCAAAAATATTAGAAAAATTGTATAAGTTTTTGTATTTTTCAATAGCCCAAGCATAAATTATTTGTTACATACTGACTCGCTTGCACTTGTTGCATGATGGTAAAAAGAAACAAGATAACGAAACAATCATAGAGAAATTGAACTGAAAACATAATATGCTGACAAGTCTTTCATGAAAGAGATAATAATTTTTTTGATTAATTGACATTTTGTCCTACATTAATTTATTTTGACAGTGGTGCGTTCATTTTCTAACAATAGGCTCTAGTTGTAAACAATAGTTAACTTTGTTCGTTTCTTTAATCAAAAATAATTACGATTTGTAACTATTTCCAACTCATGTCTACGATATTAATTAAATTTGTTGATCTGTCAAAGTGCACATGTTAGCGGGTTTGTCAAATCAAAGTTTTTGCTTTTAGTGAAATAAAGGGATAACAAAAAAATTAAAATGGAATTTGTACCTAAACGAAAAAGGAGAATTTAGATAGCCGAAAATTATTATTTTATGCAATAATAATGCAGACATATAAATATTTTTAATACAAAAACATAAAATTAAAAATGTTCATTTGACAGATCAACAATGTCTAACAATCTATCGTTCCTAAATGAAAGCGTAAAATCCTAACAAAGTCTAACAATTTTTCTTTGACATAATAACAATTGTTAACTTTGGTTAGAAAAAGAACGCACCACTGTGCTGTCATTCAAATAACATCAGAAAAATCTCAGTAAAGATTATAGGAAAAGCGCAGTGGTGCAGTAGATTTAAAAATAAATAAAGAATAAAGCGTAGTAGATCTACTGCTTTCGCAGTGAATTCCGAACACTGCCCTATACTTCTTATTTTGTAATCAGTCACACTCAAAATTTGTTCTGGGCTCTCGGTATATATTACGGTTCGTTATTGTAATGAACAATTCTGTAATTGAAGACGATGTTATGAACTATTTTGTTTTCAAAAAAATAAAAATGTTCAGTATTAATTATTTAAGCAGTTGTTCAATATCTGTTCAGTATTCTATTTAATTTAAAAAAAAATTCAAATAGAAAAATATAATCGTCTCCTAACCCTTTGAACAAACACACAAATTAATTTTTTCCTTTAGGCAATCTATCGGTTTGGACAACATCATCTGTAAATTTTCATGATGCTTAAATTAAAAAATATTCAAAATTCAAAAAAATATATCGTCTGTGAACACTGTACCGTGTATCGTGTGTGAAAAACTGAAATTATTAGTAAGTTTTACTTGAAATTATAAAATATATAGAATTTCACGAATTACAAAAAAAAAAAGTAAACTGCCATAAACAAACAGAAACACAAATTAAACTCAAATAGCAGCTTTACGAACACAACTAATGTTCTGAGCAATTAATTCTGTACGAAAAAAACGGAAGATTTCTCTGCTATCTTCTTATTGACAAAAAATATTTTCAATAATTATTATTGCCAATGAATATAAGAATTAAATAAAATTAGTGAAGGAAATGGATTCTCCAAAAAAATTTAAATTAGTTTTAAACTGGTTTAATTCAGTTTTTAAGTGTTTTTGTCCTTAGGTCAACATTTAAAAAATATTTATTAAATAAGCTAAATTTATTTTGAATTTATTCATTATTTGGCATTTTAAAATATAGTCACCGCATTTTAAGTGTAAAAACGAATTTTAATACAATGGATTTTTTTGCGTGTTAAATTGTCGTTATTTCTTTTTGTTTTACTATTGATAACTGTTTGTTCCGCTAAGAAACAATTAAAAATACATTCTTTTAATGAAATTATGGTAAACTTTTGCATTACTGCTGATAGTGCTACTAAAATTACTCACAATTCTCCAGAGATATGAGTTTTTGTATGTATAAGTTGTTTCCTTTTAATTTTGTTTCTGCTACTCCGTAGATTTTTCTTTTTAATTTTGGAAAATTTTCCGTCAACCCTTTGCAATTGTCACTGTGTTGTGTGTTGAAGTCTTTTTCAAGCTGTTAAAAAAATAAAATCGATTTTAGTTTACAATAATTTACATAGTTTACAATAATTTACAAATTCAGTGTTTATTATATGAATAAATTCTTACAAGTTTATATCCTAGTCCATTTTTAAGGGCCGGATATTCATCAAAATAATTCGTAATAGTAAACGTTGTTAGGAGGCGAAGTCGAGCGTTAATGGTTTTTTCCCATTTTTCTTCAACTGTTTGCCATGGATGGCTTGAATTTCTTAGCCATTCTAAATCCTCTTCAGCCGTGTCTTCATCAAAGCTTGTTGCCAGGCGCTTTATTGAGCTTTGTATGGGAGTCGATGATCGTGTGCTGGATGGAGATGATGATATGGAGTACTTTCTTTTTGTAATGACCAGAGTCTATAATTTTATTGTGGAAATAAACCGACCTATTTTCCCGTGGAAACAAATGAACAACTTCATTTGTCCATTTTCCATAAATAGAGGCAGTAATATTTCTCTCCGGGTTTTTTTTAAGTATATGAGTGCTTATAATACGCACTAATCGTAGTCTTGGGATGTTACCTAGTGGTAAGTTTTTATTTAAGCTGAGGAGTCCTTTGCCTTCTAAAGAGTTCTCAAGAAGTGTTTTAAGATCCTACAAAAAAGAAAACATAATACAGTAGATGTCGGATATAAGAAAGTCAAAAAATCCAAAGAATTCCTTTCTTATATAAAAAAATTGATATAAGAAAGAAAATTTCTTATATAAAAAAAATGTATATAAGAAAGAAAATTTCTTATATAAAAGCAATAAACAATATTTAGCTGGCAGTTACAAAGAGACATTGTGGAATGTGTCAATTTAGTGGGCTTTTTTTTCTCGATCATCTTCAATCGGTCACTTCTTTGAAAATTCAATAAGAGTGGGTTCAGAAATTTGGTAAAAGTTAAGCGGCGCATCACTTTGATGTTTACACGGAAAAATTTCTTATAATCGTTTATTTTTCTATGTAGTGAATGAGATTTTGTATCACAATAAGTTTCTCATATCAGTGTTTTTCTTATAAACGTGTTTCTTATAAGAGGTAAATTTAACACTTGTCTTAATGGGAATGTGTAGTGTGTTTTGGAATGTCTGTCTTATAAACGTGTTTTTCTTATATAAGAATTTATTGTATACTGTAATACAAATAAGGAAATATATTTATACAATTTTGCAAACAATAGGTGTGGATTTGTAAATATAAACATTGTGTGTAGCGAAAATGTATCAAAAATATGTATCAAAAATATATTCAGGAATTCCATCTTAATCGGAAACTTGTTACAAATCCCGAAATAAATTATCACAGATTCCATCGTAGTGGAAAATCTTATACCAATAGTCATTACGAACGGATTCGGTGATAGTTTTTTTTGGGATTCGGAAAATTTTCCGATTACGATGGAATTCATGATAGGGACGATTGTTACTTACGTCAATACTTGAAGTACAAGACTCCATGTTTTTGATGGATTGTGGTGTTAATTGTGTATTCTCAACGAGCACTGTCGAATCAAATGAATCAATCTTGTCAAAGGGTAAAATATCGTTTAGCGAAAAGCTTAAGGTTTCGTTTTGGATTTGAGAACTACAGGAACTTATTTCTTGAGATTCATAGCTGTTTGAAGCGTTAGGATGCATTGCTCTACGCCATTCTTCCAAGTTCCTCATAAAAAGGACTCGGTGCCCTATGACAGGTAACATTTCCTTAATTTCGGAAGCACCTAGTAGCGGTAAACTCATTGACGTTATGGCATTTTCTGTAACAATGAAAATTAACTCGTTGGTAATTTCAACTATTTTTTCTTGAGTATTCAAAAGAAGTAAAGGTACCATTTAAACATTTTATATGAATCCAAACATTTTTTGATAGTCAGACAAACAATTAGTTAACTAATTTCGTTTCCTCCTTTTCCATTGGTTTCGCTCCATACTACGCCAATGCACCTTCTCAAAAAAATTGTAAGTATAATATATTGCACTTTGCTTACGATTTTGTCTAGAAGTGCCATGGCAAGGTTTATATGCATGTGTGTGAGTTTGAAGTGAATTCATTTTTTAAATTCGGAAGGCGAAAACAATTGCGAGTGCTATCCCAACACGCCGAGGGATTTTTCTCGTTGATGTGCCTTTGAAGTGCCCAATGGAAAGCGACATCATAATGGAACTAAGTTACCAGCCACCCTATTACGGTTGTCAAAAACTAATACGATATTTGACTATAGTCAACAAAATTAGTTAAAATTTATACATTTTCCAGTTCATCAACTTTTTTGACATTTATAAAATATCACATTGATCTTTGACAACCGTAATAGGGAGATTATTCCTAGGAATAAGTGTTATCTGCATGTTGAAAAATCATTTTTCTCATTATTTGAAGAATGATTATTGTTTATCTGACTATTGAAAAAGTGGCATAGTGAAATATTCTGTTTTAAAGAAAATAATATACCATTACTTCTATATTCTGTAGTTAAACTGCCAAACAAATGTTAACATTTATAGTGAAAACACGAATGCTCTCACTATAACGTACCTTTAAAAGTGTCAATATAGTTTTCCAGACCCCATTCTCGGAGCAAATTGCAGACATCGTCATCCATCTTAATAATTTTTAAAAGATCTACATTTAAAAGAAATACATTTAGAAACACAAAAATTCCAAATCAGTTTTGTGATATTAGGTTAAAATAACTGCTGTCTAAAAGTATTTTACTGTGACATGAAAATAAATAAGCCCATATTTCAAGTGTGGTCTTATTTTGAAAACAAAATAACACCAATCGGATTTCGAAAGTAAAACGGAAATATAAGCTAATTCATATTTTTTTAAATTTGGTTTTAATTCATCAGTCGTTATTTTACGTGACCCTATTTAACATATCGTCGGCTAAATACATAGGTAAAGCTACTAAGTCCAATTTTTCTCGAAAATGAGAATTTGATGCTATTGTCTTCAGAAACACATTCTGCACAAATTGCATTCATCACTTTTGTCCAATGTATCGTAATTGTTGCAGAATCTTAAAGAGAAAATCAGTTTTTATATGGAGCCTTATGTAAATATTTTTTGTTTTTTCGCTCTCCTGTAAAATTTGCCAAAATGGACTTAGCAGCTTTACGTGTTTAGCCGACGATATTTATTTTACCGCAGAAGAGAAAAGACTGTACGACGTTTTTTGAAAAATAAAGATGTAAAAACTAATGAATTTTGTTGGTAGATAGAACCCAACAAAGTGTGCAAATATAGAACGAGTTTTATATTTGCACACTTTGTTGGGTTCTATCTACCAACATCTTCAATGGCAAGAAAAAACTTGTTTCTTACTTGCCGTCATCTACTCGGCATTATGTTTTCCACAGGGGTTATATCTCCATACAAAGATTATCTTTTTTTTTTAATTTTACATATTTCAAATTTAAAAAGTTTTTATTTGCGCGCAAAAAACTGATATTAAAAACGTGGCGTAGGCTCATGTCGATACGTATACGACACACGTATGTGCATTTTGTGCGCGCAAATAAAATCTATTTAAATTTTAAATATCTAAAATTAAAAATAAAATAATAATTGCAAAAACTTGACACGAACATTAATTAACTTTTCTGAAAATGATTTTTATCTGCGCGCACATTGACATTAAAAACGTGCCTGAAGTAAAATATAATTTCTTTTATTTGAGCAAATACCTAGCTTGGATTTTTTTCACACACTAAATTGTCTACAGTTTAATTAACTAAGCAGTAAAAAAACAATTATTTTGTATGGAGATATAACCCCAGTGGAAAACGAAATGCCGAGTAGATGACGGCAAATAAGAAACAAGTCTTTTCTTGTCATTGAAGATGTTGGTAGGTAAAATCTAACAAAGTGTGCAAATATAAAAACGAGTTTTGAACACGAGTATCAGTAGTAATTTGTTTTGAAATATATATATTCAAAATGCGTTTTGAATATATGTACATATTTCAGAAAAAATTATTATTGATACTCGCGCACAAAACTCGTTTTATATTTGCACACTTTGTTGGGTTTTTTTTACCAACATCTTCAATGGCAAGAAAAAATTTGTTTCTTACTTGCCGTCATCTACTCGGCATTATGTTTTCCACAGGGGTTATATCTCCATACAGTGATTATCTTTTTTTTTAATTTTACATATTTCAAATTTAAAAAGTTTTTATTTGCGCGAAAAAAACTGATGTTGTAAAAAAACAATTATTTTGTATGGAGATATAACCCAAGTGGAAAACGAAATGCCGAGTAGATGACGAATTTTTTTTATTAGAGCAAAATACCTAGCTTGGATTTTTTTTCACACACTAAATTGTCTACAATTTATTTAACTATGCAGGAAAAACACAATTACATACCAATATTTTATCCTTTGGTCCTTTTTTTCACTTTTTTAATTTATATATACCTATATATATTTTTTAGGTAAGTACCTATAACTACTAAATTTTTTTTGCACTTTTAATTTAATCGCGGTCGACTTACTCCTTCGAAGTTTGAAGAAACAATGAAAATTGAAATGAATAATTAAACCACTGAGTACTGACGCCGCGTTTTTTCAAATACACATTTTCATACAATACCAATGCAAAAAATGTTCGTGTAAAAAAAAACAACTTTCTATGAAGATATAACCCGAGTGAAAAAATTAATGCCGAGTAGATACGGCAAATAAGAAACAAGTTTTTTCTTGTCATTGAAGATGTTAGTAAATAGAACCTAACAAAGTGTGCAAATATAAAACGAAATAAAAAAAAAAGAAAAATGCGATGTGTGTGTGAGAACACAGATATCAGTAAACGTCTGAGAATGCATGTTAAAAAAAAAAATGCGGTGGAGAATAAGAATGACTAGAATGTATATGTGTACGTGAGAACACAAACAGTAAACGTCTGAGAATGCATGTTTAAAAAAAAATACAAGCTGTGGAGAAATAACCCGAGTGACATAAGAAATAACAAGTAGATGGCGGGAAATAAGAAACAAGTATTTTTTTGCCATCAAAGATGTTGGTAGATAGAACCCAACAAAGTCTGCAAATATAAATCGAAAATTGAAAAGAAGAAGAAAAATACGTATGGTTACTAGTATTTATAGCTTCTATATATGCACGTTTGTCGTAGGTATTTTTCATTCGTAATAATTCTAAAGGTACCCTCATCGTTGGTTTGGTTGGCTGATAACTTTTGTTCTAATGATCGGATCGTTTAGGTAGAGGCCTTAAAATTTCATGCACGTGTACTTGACTCTTTTAGGAAACTTGTTTCTTATTTCCTGCCATCTACTTGTTATTTCATTTTTAAACATGAATTCTCAGACGTTTACTGATATTTGTGTTCTCACTTACACATACACATTCTACTTCTCCACCGCATTTTTTTAACATGCATTCTCAGAGGTTTACTGTTTCGAGTTCTAACGTAAAAATACATATTTTTCTTCTTTTAATTTCGTTTTATATTTGCAAACTTTGTTGTGTTCTATCTACCAACATCTTCAACGTAAAAAACAACTTGTTTCTTATTTCCCGCCATCTACTCGGCATTTCTCAGAGGTTTGATGCCAAGCGTTCGTTTCCTCATGTACAAATTAGAGTGGCAATTATTTTTCGAATATTTGAATCTCTCTCTTGAAATTTCCCATACAAAATATATGAAAATTTTGCCCGAACCTTGCGCCGAATAAGCGCCACTCTAATGTGTACGTGAAGAAACAAACGCTTGGCAGCAAACGTCTGAGAATGCTTGACAAAAAAAATTGCTGTGTAAATATTACCCGAGTGGAAAAAGAAATACCGAGTAGATGGCGGGAAATAAGAAACAAGTTTTTTTTGCCATCAAAGATGTTGGCAAATAGAACCTAACAAAGTGTGCAAATATATAACGAAATGAAAAAAAAAGAAAAAAAATGCGATATGTATGTGAGAACACAGATATCAGTAAACGTCTGAGAATGCATGTTAAAAAAAAAAATGCGGTGGAGAAGTAGAATGAGTAGAATGTATATGTGTACGTGAGAACACAAACAGTAAACGTTTGAGAATGCATGTTGAAAAAAAACAAGCTGTGGAGAAATAACCCGAGTGGCATAAGAAATAACAAGTTGATGGCGGGAAATAAGAAACAAGTTTTTTTTGCCATTAAAGATGTTGGTAGATACAACCCAACAAAGTGTGCAAATATCAATCGAATTGAAAAGAAGAAGAAAAATACGTATGGTTACTAGTATTTATAGCTTCTATGTATGCACGTTTGTGGTAGGTATTTTTCATTCGTAATAATTCTAAAGGTACCCTCATCGTTGGTTTGGTTGGCTGATAACTTTTGTTTTAATGATCGGATCGTTTAGGTAGAGGCCTTAAAATGTCATTCACGTGTACTTGACCCTTTGAAGAAACTTATGATGTGGGTCGAGTACATTTTGTAGGTATTTTGATTGGTTTATATCATCTGTTCTATTAATAGGATCTGTAAGATTATGGTCTCAAAATAAAGGTAAAATGTTAGTTTAATTTATTGAGTTATAAAATCATTGAAATCACATGAAAATATTTGTGAAAAAGGTGAATTACTTCGATGTTAATTAATAAAAAAAAATTTGGGCAAATCGGATATACAAATTTATAACTTGAGTTCTAATGGTCAGATTTGTATGGTTTAGGGTCTCAAAATAAAGGTTACTTAATATAAATTTTATAAGATAGGTAAATAAGTAAGTGATTTTAACTGATATGGGTAGATTTTTTTTAGATTTTATAATAACTTGAGTTAAAATGGTTCGATTTTAATGATTTAAAATAAAGATACAAAATTTAGCTATATTATAAAATTCAGTTAAATGCATTCCAAAGTATGTCTAATTTTGGACAGCTGTCCAACTCCAAATCTTATTTATAATCATGTTCCATCGAGTGTATAACTAAGACACTGCAATTGGTTGTCCAAACCAATTCTAAAATGGAAATGTTCAATGAACAAAAAATTTAAAATTAGATGAAAAGTTCATTGAACGAAGCCAAATAGTCACGAAATTGACAGATTCCAGAGATGTCAGTGAGTGCTTGAGAACATATTTAGACAACTGTTGGAATGCGTTTATAAATAAGGATATTTCCAACTGTTTAGACACTGTCCAGCTGAACAACTGTGCAAGAGTGTTCTGAAGAATTTTTATAAATACGACTGTTACTGTTTGTGTTCTCACGTACACATATACATTCTTCCAATATATTTTTCCAATGTTTGAATTTCTTTCGTCTCCACCCTTAAAAGTGATTAGAGTTATCAAAGTGACCTCAAAAAGTTATGTGCAAAATTTCATTGAAATCGGTGAACATTAACAGTGGCATCGACCACTTGTAATTTCCCATACAAAATATATGAGAATTTTGGCTTTGCGTACAGGACGAAATGTTTTTCTATGGATCTGTTGGTGGGATTACTGTTAGTGTAAAAACGAGTTTTCGGGGTCGAAAGCCCCCCATTTGGCAGCCATTTTAGAAAATGAGGCGTAAAATGTTCTTCGTGATATCTTGAGCACCATGCATCGCACAAACAAAATTTTAGCACATTTGTGTAGAAAATTAAACTATCTACAATTTATGCTAACGAATTTTTTATCGTAAAATTGATAACAAGAAAGTTAAAATCAAAAAAAGGAGAAAAATGTTCGTCTGCTTCAAAGCATCTATAGATTCTATAGACATAGCTTCTATAGATCTTACACTATTGTCAGATTTGTCAATGAATAACTGTTCCAAATGTCTTACAATCGTCTGAACACACAATATTGTCTGACAATATTGTCATAAATGTCACTGTCAGACGATAATCTGACAAAAAATTGTCAGGTATCTTACAATCGTCTGAACACACAATTCTTATCATTTTCAGTCGATTAGGACACATACTCGTTGATCATTGTCAGATGTTTTCATTGAAAACATCTTGCAATTGCTGACAATTTATTTATTGTCTGAAATGTCAATGAGTTGGTTAAAGAGAGATGAAAAAAGGAGCTGACAATCAAATTGTCAGACTTTGGGAAGAAATCTACCAAACGTGTGAACGGACAATTTTTCATTGGTAAGAAATATGTCAATTGTTAGCTATTGTCAGACCATTGACTGTTCTGACAATATTGTAAGATCTGACAATCGTCTGTACTTAGCTTAACACTATTTTTTCTTTATATTTTTGGTATTCCTCTTCACTCGGCACATTCAAAACATAATTACTTTTTATCAAAATAATAAAGAAACCAGGAACTAAAAATGAAATACTGGTTAAAAATTAGGGATCAAAGATGCCATCACAGAAATGAAATGGTGTTTTCATACAAACTATCGATAACAAGTATGTAATTCACTCCGGTAATACAGTTTTTCCGCGCGCTTGAGTTAAGCCCCGAGAATTCTCTGGGATTAGCTAAGCCCGCAAGGGATTAATTGTTGTTTCATTTTACATGTAAATTGTTTAGCACCGACGTCGTTCTTTTCACTTGCTTCCAAAAAAACACGCCTTTTGTCACTTCAAATACTTGAAATTTTCTAACGCCCATATTATTCACTCGATACATCCAGATTGAAATTTAAATCCGGATGTATTTACATTGAACTTGTATACTTTACATCTGGATTAAAGTTTTAATCTGGATGTATCGAGGGAATAATATGGGTGTGGATAAATGTTTAAATAAATAATAATTCTTAACAAGTAGGTATCACTTAATTATAATATCCTCGTTTCTTCGATTCACGCACTAATACTTACCCAATTTGAAGTTTCCTGCACCAATTTACGACCGCACTCACGTATACTGTATGTGTGACAAATTAGGCTTCCATCAGAGTTAGCACTGGAATACAATTGTATCCCGGGGGAATCTTTTTTTTTTTCGGTGGGATTCGGGGATAATTTTTTTTTTAAAAGGACATATTTTTTCACGATCATTTTAACTCAAAGAAAGTTAAGTTTTTTAATGATATTCAAAACTTTATTGTATTCTATTTCAATTTTTGTATGTAAATATATTAATGAAATATTATATTTAATTCATGTTTTATATAACAAAAAATCTTTGATAATATTTATAAAATCGGACATTGGCACTTAGTTTTTAAAAGGACTCATTCATTTTCAAAAATACTCTTTTGGTTGCGGTAACATTGGCTTGCATATACAGTAAAACCCGCTTAAGAGAAACTGCAAAATGTCACAGTCTTTCTTTCACTTAAGCGGGGTTTTAAATGAAACCCGCTTAAGCGAAAAAAAATTTCACTTAAGCGGAGTCCGCATAAGTGAAAAAAAAATTGCACTTAAGCGGATTTAAAAATTCCAAAAAGGGTTCTGACGTATCAGAAATTCAAATGTCATTTTCGTGATGAAAATTTGGTGGAGGTGAAAAGTAAAAAAGAAGTAAAAGCGTTCAGCAAATTTTTTGTTCTGTTCTATTAATTTTTTTTTCACTTAAGAGAGTTTTTTTCAATGAAAAATATAAAATTTAACTGAAAATATGTTTCAGGTATCCGGATTTTTCACTTAAACGAGTTTCGCTTAAGCGGAGTGTTATAAAGGTAATTGGTCGACAAATACTCGGGGATGGAAAAACTATTTCTGATAAGCGGGTTTTTCTCTTAAACGGGTTTCTCTTAAGCGGGTTTTACTGTATATATTTCTAACAGCGTTCCCGAGCGCACTTCTCAGAAGTGAAACTGAAATTTGATGAAAATTGGAAGAAAAAAAGATAGAAGATTCTTTTCACTTCAGTGTTTTATGACTGACTTGTACAAATGGCGTTTGGAAAGCTACTTTTCGTTGGTTTTTGAAGTTAGCTTCCGACAGCTTCTTACTATAAGGCGCCAATAATTTGTGCATATTTTAGACATGAATAAGGCAGAAAGTAGTAATAACTTTTTAAATATTAATTAGAATTTTCCTATAGCTATAACTGGCGTCGGTACAGTTCTACAATAAATTGGTTTATTTTACCCTCTAACGGTTTGTTTTACCCGAGCAGTTATCAGTAATAAAATAACTCTTGTTGTTTGTTTTGAGCAGTTTGCTTATGTTATTTGAACAAAGTTGTATTTGTTTAAATACTCATAAGTAAATCGGTTAAAAAGATCCAAGTTATTAGCTAATAGAAAACAACATTTATTGTTTGTTTTTAACCGTGTGGTTGTGATCTATTAGCAAAAATGCATTTGTTAGTTTTTCTTGAATAAATTGGTTTGTTTTACCCGAGCAGTTATCAGTAATAAAATAACTCTTGTTGTTTGTTTTGAGCAGTTTGCTTATGTTATTTGAACAAAGTTGTATTTGTTTAAATACTCATAAGTAAATCGGTTAAAAAGATCCAAGTTATTAGCTAATAGAAAACAACATTTATTGTTTGTTTTTAACCGTGTGGTTGTGATCTATTAGCAAAAATGCATTTGTTAGTTTTTCTTGAATAAATTGGTTTGTTTTACCCGAGCAGTTATCAGTAATAAAATAACTCTTGTTGTTTGTTTTGAGCAGTTTGCTTATGTTATTTGAACAAAGTTGTATTTGTTTAAATACTCATAAGTAAATCGGTTAAAAAGATCCAAGTTATTAGCTAATAGAAAACAACATTTATTGTTTGTTTTTAACCGTGTGGTTGTGATCTATTAGCAAAAATGCATTTGTTAGTTTTTCTTGAATAAATTGGTTTGTTTTACCCGAGCAGTTATCAGTAATAAAATAACTCTTGTTGTTTGTTTTGAGCAGTTTGCTTATGTTATTTGAACAAAGTTGCATTTGTTTAAATACTCATAAGTAAATCGGTTAAAATAATCCAGGTTATTAGCTAATAGAAAACAACATTTATTGTTTGTTTTTAACCGTGTGGTTGTGATCTATTAGCAAAAATGCATTTGTTAGTTTTTGTTGAATAAATTGGTTTGTTTTACCCGAGCAGTTATCAGTAATAAAATAACTCTTGTTGTTTGTTTTGAGCAGTTTGCTTATGTTATTTGAACAAAGTTGCATTTGTTTAAATACTCATAAGTAAATCGGTTAAAATAATCCAGGTTATTAGCTAATAGAAAACAACATTTATTGTTTGTTTTTAACCGTGTGGTTGTGATCTATTAGCAAAAATGCATTTGTTAGTTTTTGTTGAATAAATTGGTTTGTTTTACCCGAGCAGTTATCAGTAATAAAATAACTCTTGTTGTTTGTTTTGAGCAGTTTGCTTATGTTATTTGAACAAAGTTGTATTTGTTTAAATACTCATAAGTAAATCGGTTAAAAAGATCCAAGTTATTAGCTAATAGAAAACAACATTTATTGTTTGTTTTTAACCGTGTGGTTGTGATCTATTAGCAAAAATGCATTTGTTAGTTTTTCTTGAATAAATTGGTTTGTTTTACCCGAGCAGTTATCAGTAATAAAATAACTCTTGTTGTTTGTTTTGAGCAGTTTGCTTATGTTATTTGAACAAAGTTGTATTTGTTTAAATACTCATAAGTAAATCGGTTAAAATAATCCAAGTTATTAGCTAATAGAAAACAACATTTATTGTTTGTTTTTAACCGTGTGGTTGTGATCTATTAGCAAAAATGCATTTGTTAGTTTTTCTTGAATAAATTGGTTTGTTTTACCCGAGCAGTTATCAGTAATAAAATAACTCTTGTTGTTTGTTTTGAGCAGTTTGCTTATGTTATTTGAACAAAGTTGTATTTGTTTAAATACTCATAAGTAAATCGGTTAAAATAATCCAAGTTATTAGCTAATAGAAAACAACATTTATTGTTTGTTTTTAACCGTGTGGTTGTGATCTATTAGCAAAAATGCATTTGTTAGTTTTTCTTCAATAAATTGGTTTGTTTTACCCGAGCAGTTATCAGTAATAAAATAACTCTTGTTGTTTGTTTTGAGCAGTTTGCTTATGTTATTTGAACAAAGTTGTATTTGTTTAAATACTCATAAGTAAATCGGTTAAAATAATCCAAGTTATTAGCTAATAGAAAACAACATTTATTGTTTGTTTTTAACCGTGTGGTTGTGATCTATTAGCAAAAATGCATTTGTTAGTTTTTCTTGAATAAATTGGTTTGTTTTACCCGAGCAGTTATCAGTAATAAAATAACTCTTGTTGTTTGTTTTGAGCAGTTTGCTTATGTTATTTGAACAAAGTTGTATTTGTTTAAATACTCATAAGTAAATCGGTTAAAAAGATCCAAGTTATTAGCTAATAGAAAACAACATTTATTGTTTGTTTTTAACCGTGTGGTTGTGATCTATTAGCAAAAATGCATTTGTTAGTTTTTCTTGAATAAATTGGTTTGTTTTACCCGAGCAGTTATCAGTAATAAAATAACTCTTGTTGTTTGTTTTGAGCAGTTTGCTTATGTTATTTGAACAAAGTTGTATTTGTTTAAATACTCATAAGTAAATCGGTTAAAAAGATCCAAGTTATTAGCTAATAGAAAACAACATTTATTGTTTGTTTTTAACCGTGTGGTTGTGATCTATTAGCAAAAATGCATTTGTTAGTTTTTGTTGAATAAATTGGTTTGTTTTACCCGAGCAGTTATCAGTAATAAAATAACTCTTGTTGTTTGTTTTGAGCAGTTTGCTTATGTTATTTGAACAAAGTTGTATTTGTTTAAATACTCATAAGTAAATCGGATAAAATAATCCAAGTTATTAGCTAATAGAAAACAACATTTATTGTTTGTTTTTAACCGTGTGGTTGTGATCTATTAGCAAAAATGCATTTGTTAGTTTTTCTTCAATAAATTGGTTTGTTTTACCCGAGCAGTTATCAGTAATAAAATAACTCTTGTTGTTTGTTTTGAGCAGTTTGCTTATGTTATTTGAACAAAGTTGTATTTGTTTAAATACTCATAAGTAAATCGGTTAAAATAATCCAAGTTATTAGCTAATAGAAAACAACATTTATTGTTTGTTTTTAACCGTGTGGTTGTGATCTATTAGCAAAAATGCATTTGTTAGTTTTTCTTCAATAAATTGGTTTGTTTTACCCGAGCAGTTATCAGTAATAAAATAACTCTTGTTGTTTGTTTTGAGCAGTTTGCTTATGTTATTTGAACAAAGTTGTATTTGTTTAAATACTCATAAGTAAATCGGTTAAAAAGATCCAAGTTATTAGCTAATAGAAAACAACATTTATTGTTTGTTTTTAACCGTGTGGTTGTGATCTATTAGAAAAAATGTATTTGTTAGTTTTTCTTGAATAAATTGGTTTGTTTTACCCGAGCAGTTATCTGTAATAAAACAACTCTTGTTGTTTGATTTGAGCAATTTGCTTATGTTATTTGAACAAACTTGTATTCGTTTAAATAGTAATACATAAATCGGTTAATAAAATCCGAGCTATCGGCTTTAATATGACAACACATTTTGTTTGTTTTTTAACGAGTGACAGTTAAATTGTGTTTGTTTAAATTTCCTAAATGTCTCTGTTTAAAACTGCACAGTTGTTGTTTATAATTAAACAATATTAACTGTTAATTTCTAATAAGGTGCTTATGAGTTATTACAATACTCTCATTTGCTTAAATTTGCATAGGGAAAACTGTAAAAAAAAACTGATTGGTGTGTTAAAAACTCCATATCAATAGTGTTTTTTTTGACGAGATTCTTATGTGTTATGTGCACACATGAAAAGCAAAATGTTATGGTTATTTTAATCGACTAACTTGTTTTATAAGAGCAATTCAGTTTGCTTTTTTGAACAGTAATGAATTAACCGTTTTGGCTCGGATCTTATTAGCAATAGATACTTATAGAATTTTTCACGAGAATATGGTCATATTACCCTATTTTTTTTTAACCGAGAGAAAATCGCACTCGGTTAAGGCAAATTTTTGTCCGTGTATCACCCTCTGTCTCGACACCAAATTTATCATTTATTTTTTGGTCCATTTAAATATTTGTTTTATATTAGTTAATAATATTACATCATTATATAACTGACCTTTCCCGAAAGGTAAAATAATCGATAGAAGAACTATAAAAAAATTACATTAGGCGGCGTGTTTAATTGGAGTACAAATACAATATCGCCTTTAGGATTATAGAGCCGATAAAAGCTAAAGCAGAATTTTTTTTAATTTATAATTATTTTGACAGGTGTTCAATAGCACTAAATGTGAATTTTAAAAACATGGTACTGCCGATGCGATGTTTTGGCCATTTTTTACTGTACTTTATGTAGATTTAAAAAAACACAAGCCTATTATTAACCGTAAAACAACTTGATTTAGTACAAAAAAAGGAGGTCCACAAGTTTTGAAAGTCTAAGACAAAACACAGTGTAAATTTATTTAAACTTAGATACTTAAAATTAAAGCTCAACGCAAATAACAAGATAAAACCTACTTTTCCTATAGAAGTGCAGTTTCTAAATTAGTTTTTTTTTTTTGTTCACTCTTGCTCATTTGTCAACGATATACTTTCATAGCTCTGTTGAGCATCTAGTTTCAACCGCCATTGAACAAGAAAGAACAAGTTAAACACGTTTTTACCCTTAAATTTTTATAACCGTGTTAAAGAAGGAATTCCATTCAAGCCTGAGGAAACATTCTCGTTCAAACACATTCCACCATTGTATCGTGAAGCATGTACTGCACTGATTGCAGTATATGCAATGCAATCCAAAAGAAAAAGAAAAACTAACGGAATCTACATTCCTATATGTACATTGTACACACATAAAGCTTGCTTGGAATAGTAGGTAGATATACGTAATGTATAATGTAAGCCATGCTGGGTGTTCTATGTGTATCTTTACACTTTCGTTACGTGACTTTGCTTTGCAAAGTACACAAATTCTTCTTCAAACGAATGAAATTTAATCGGAAATTCAACACAAAGTTCATATAGAGGAAATGCCAAAGGACGAGAAAAAGGAAAAGGAAACGCCACCATTACCAGCCAGCACGTCATACTAAGATTGCCAAATGAAACATGGAGTTTTTATTGTTCAATTAACATCACACCTCATCAAATGGAATTACCTTATGTCTATTGTTTAAAATTCAATCAATACTTGATTAAGATCTCATTTAAAATCTCGTAAACCTTAAGCTTATACGCGTAAAAGACCGGCCGTCGCCATCGGCATAGGTTTATGACTAATTAGGTTAACGACTTTTGTTTAACATCATGGGTTAATTCAAACAAGAAATACAAACCTACCTACTCTTCCGATTGATTTCTTGGTAGAGAATCGCGTTTTATCAAATCGAAATAAATGTATATATATGTATTTATCTATATATCCCACACTCAGTTATATAGCCTTAACGCTATTAACCTAATCATTTAAGCCTCCCCGATCATCGAACCTTTAAATGATTAGGTATTTATGTATCTACCTCTAAAAAAAAAAAAAATCCCGCCTACTTCAATAGGAAGTTTAATATATGTATGTATAATAATATTTCCGCCAAAACAATTTTGATCGATTTTTATTTCGGGAACTTTCTTGTGCATGATTTATCTCCAATATGACCTAGACATTGGCCTAAGTGCTGTTAAAACATGCGGCACTTGAATATACCCACCCACGGTTTGGGGGCAATAGACGACGAAATGAATGTGCATATGACCTCTGGAAGGTTATTGACTTAAATATTGGTTGCGATTCACAGCATCATATAATGATTAACTAGTGGAATCATGTGGAACACTTGTTATTATTTGTTATGTTATGTTATGAGACATTAAAATTGAGATTTGTTATTGTAGAGTTCAGTGAACGCATTTTAATATGACTTTATTAACCTATTAATAACATTTATGTTTTTATGAGTGTTTTGATTCTTCAAAGTTTTTGTTATATGTTTGTTGAAGTCAACGCTGAAAATATAAGATTTCAATGAGGAAGTGGAGCGTTTATAATATCTATATTCAAATTAGTGGTTAATTTAATAAATTTTTTTTTTATTTTTTTGCTGAATTTTGAACTTGAGTTATATAAAATTAAACTATTTGTATAATGAATTATTAATTTGTCATGATAAACGTGTTGAACTTAACTCACAAATAAGATATAAGAATTTCCACTTCGACCCTTTTATAGTTGCATTATATAGGTATACTAAGTAGATAAGCGTTTAGACTGCAACTTATTTATTGGTTTTTATCGTCACATTTTTTTATAATTTGTTTAATTATTTTGAACACCTTCTTTTTAAATTTGTTTAGTGACATTGAAACGATAGAAAACCAGGAAAGAAACAAAGATAGAAAATCGCAAACACAGTCAAAGCTCTACATTTATTAAGCAAAATAAATAGTTTTGCTATATAGGGATGCATAGATTTTGACGGTTCATGGGGGCCATTTTGTTTTATTTGTTGGAAATTTTCCTATTTGTACTAGCTCTATATAAAGTAAGTAACTATTGGTTTCGTGTAAAGAAAAAAATTCGAGTTTTTAATCAAAAATTTCGCACACCGAGGATCGAGAAGTCCGAAAAAGTGGGTTTCTTCATACCGTCGTTCGATCTGTGTGTTTGTGCATCCGGGCGTCAACTGTATAATTTGAGGTAGATCCTTACTGGCTGAACACAATGCGACGGAGCCGCAGTCGGAGTTGGAACACCTGTCAAAATTTTAAATACACACAAATTGAATGCTACGAGCAGAATGGAACGCAACTGCAGACGGAACTTCAGTCGTAGTCGCTTTGTTTCGCGAACTTTTAACTTTTCACGTGCAGCACTTTTGGCGTTTCAATTTAGATATATGAAGAAAAAAAATATCGAAGTTTTAAGTGGTTATTTGTGTTGCAAAAAAAAATTATTAATTAAAAAGAAAAATATTGGAAATAAAAAAAAGTGAATAATAATCTCGTGGCTGTTTTTTTTTTTTTTTTTTCTTTAAAATATACAAAAAGCTGTTTAATTCATTGTGGGAAGATAAAAAAAAACGACGTACGACATTTTTTGAAAGCAGTTACATCTGCAGCTCCAATTTCAGTTGCAGCAGGGCATTGTGCCCAACTAACAAACTCTCAAGAGCTAAGCTCTTGAAATGTCAAAAAACCATCCTCTCTCTCTCTTTTATACTCTTTTATATCTCTTTGCTATACTAAAATATTATTGTCTGGTTATATGAAACTTAACTCTCTTCAAAATACTTAAATCTTATAGCTAAATCAATTTTTCTTCTTGGAATAGGATGATTATGAGAGGCCGTGGCGTAGCGTGGCAGGGGCTAGGAGGGCACAGGCCCCGGGCGGCACTTTGCTTGGGGCTGCAATTTTCCCAAATATGGGGGCGGCAAATTTTAAATATATATATCCGGGAAGCAATTTGATAGAGGCGGCAATTTTTCAAAATATTAATCAAAACAGACGTTAGTATAAATGATTTTTGTATGCTCTGTTTTTATATTTTTTTTTTTTTCATTTGGATCCATTTAAGGGGCGGCAAATTTCAAAAATTTTCGAGAGAGAGTTTGCTAGGGAGCGGCAATTTTTAATAACTTGTATTTATCAAAACAGGCGATAGTGTTAAAAGATTTCGGTATGTTCTATGTTCTGTTTATGTATTTTATTTTCATTTGGATCAATTTTTCTTCAAAATGGATACATTTTATCAGTTCATATAAATTATTTAAAAGTTTTTGAGCGGTGACACAACCAATAATTGCAATTCTCCTTCAATTTTAAGAAGGTAAATAAATCTACTCCGTCACTTTTGAGCTAATTTTTTTTTCAAAATTTCTTTAGTCAAACCAAAATATAAAAGTAAATGCACAGTGTTATTATATTTTGCAACTTTAATTCTCAATGTATTTATGAGTCTGAATTCTATTCAGTTGTGAAACGAATAGAATTTATGTGATGTGTTTTAAAATAATTTTGTTGTTGAAAATTTGGTGTTTGAAAACTTGAAATTTTCCTTAATTTTAAAACCTACTCGGGAAATTTTCGATTTTGTTCACTGATGAGAGGCATAATGTTATTTGGGTGTTCAGCCAGTTAACGAGGGAAGTGATTTATTTAAATTTGTATCAGAGTATTTCTATGCCATTCCCAATAGAATAAATTCGAATTTTCATTTTAGCTTATATATGTATATAGAAAAGGGACCAATTTTAACAGTGGTGGATCCACGGGGGGGGGGGGGGGGGGTTCGAGTCCAGAAACAACTCCCCCATGAGCATTTAAATATATATTTTCATATTAAGAAAAATTGCAAAATGCAACCGATAAAGTAAGAGATTGGACGCAACAATGGCGTATAAAACTAAATGAAACAAAATCAACTCATATAAACTTTACCAACAAAAAGATTATTAATGTTCCAATTGTTATTAATAGTAAATCTGTATCTTACGCCAATACTGCCAAATACCTTGGAATGACTTTGGATACCAAGCTAAAGTGGAAAGAACACATTAAAAAGAAATGAGGAACTTAACCTAAAATATAGAAAAATGTATTGGTTACTGGGTAAGAATTCTGACTTATCTATACAGAACAAAATATTGCTATACAACCAAGTACTAAAACCCGTTTGGACTTATGGCATCCAACTGTGGGGTTGTACAAAGAAAACAAATGCTGAAACCACCCAAAAATTCCAAAAAAAAAGTTGAATAATAAATGCCATAAGAAATAGCGACTTTCATCATGATCTATAAAACACGTTAGAAAACACGCTACATCACATAATCAGCGACTGCATAGTCATTCTAACTCCGAGATGGAGACTGTATTAAATCTACGTGACAATATTCGAAGACTAAGAAGAACCAAGCCTCATGAGCTGATGGTCTAAATGCGATGGGGAAGTATTAAAACTTTAAACTTCCCCCAATGCGATTTTGTATTTAAGAAATAAAAATCTTTTGTGGATCATTCATAGATTGGTCCTGATATCCCGGTGGTTTTAGTGCTCACACTACTTGGTACCGAATATTACCAAGTGTATTTTGAAGATTTCCACCTGTAGAGAATAAAAAAATTTATTTATTTTTTAAATATTTCTCTTTGACCTTAATTTGGTCTACAACAACCCCTTTTTTCAATTTTCTCAGAGAACTTTTTTTGTTTTCCTATCTATTGTGAAGGTCGTGTAGGATATACAGTAGTTATGTATGATATATCAAATTAATTATCTATTTTCCTAGATGCTATAGTTAAGAAAAAACTAATCCTATATAGATGTAATAACTAAAGAGTTATGAAGTGATGAACAAAACAACAGAAATATGTCAATAACTCGGTTGAAAAAAATTCGCTAAATATAAAATTTTAACGAAATATGTAGATCAACAATATCTATCATCTGCATAATTTTGAGATTTTTTAAATCATCTGTTAAAAAGATAAAAATCAAAAAGTGGTAAAAATTCATCCAAAAAATTTCTGTTTAGAAACATCAAAAATGACGTCAAAAAAAATTAAAATCAAAATTTCCTAAAACATGGATATTTTTATTTTTCAAATACCTATGCAATGGTATAAAATTTATTTCAATCGGTCTTTACTCTGATTTATAGGAATTTTCTAATTTTTCAATTTTGAAATTTTAAAAATTTATATGTCGCTTTTTAGATTTTATAGAATTTTTGTTTTTTTTTTTCAATTATTTCTGGAATTTTAAATATCTATTAAATAAAAAATAAATGAATACTCTACGAACTTCCGTTTAGAAGTTAGTTTTTGATAGTTTTAGGGCCAGTTTCACAGTGAAGTAAGTGTCACTTCACAGTTTCACAGTGAAGTAAGTGTCACTTACGTGCCGAATATGGAAAACTAATTCCCAATTTCACTGCAGTGTAAACTTATCGGAATAAGTGACACTTAAGTCTCCGATGTTGGCCACTTAAGTTCCACTTACTCAGGTAGTAAAACTGCGGCTTAAGTGCCAAAATGGAAAAATTAAGTGCCACTTATTTTGTTAAGTGTGCACTGTGAAACTGGCCCTTATCCTATTTTACCCTAATAAAATCCCTTCTTAGTGAGCCTCTATACATAAAATTTGTAATTTAAAAAATAATTGCTATATATTTTTAACACTTATATATTATAAGCTGTGCGATGATGAGTCAGATGAATCATTCAGTGAGTCAGTGACCGATTTAATGTTGAACATACCCTATATAAGTAAACGTAACGTAAGTGTTATATGCACAGCTGTCAGATTCACAAGAAATCGACATGTTTTTTTTGTTTCAAGCTACCGCCGGCATAGATGTTTACACATCAAAAAGTGATTCGAAAACTTGAAATTTGACGACAACCTTTCGAGATAGGATTTTGATCCCTTCCCCTCAGTCCAGGTCGTTCCATAGTCTGGAAATTACAATTAAATGCAAATGAGTTCGTGTCTAATATATACATTCGTCATGGCATGATGATCTCTAAATAAGAGATTGTTATCCAAACATCAATATTAATTAATTATCAATCACATCGTCATTTATTCTGTTTTTATACTGATTATAGACTTTACTTTTACCACATTGACGTTATACTTGTCGGAACTTATATTACACACTATTCCAAAGTGCAAGAGTGCTTCACAATCATATTAAAGCTGTGATTCACATGAAAGTTTAAGTGCATCAAGCTGTTATAAACGTGATCTTAAATTGCAACACCACTGGTGGCAGCTTATAATAAACGCAATCAAGCATGGGAAAAATAAAATTCTTTGCATAAATATTCCTACCTAGTCAGTGGTTACTAGGCGCTGGTTATAATATAGTAATCTGAGTTATTACAGGAGATATAATACTTAAACAACCTACAACGATGACAACGGACGAGCAAATTTGAGTCTATCTATATATAAGAGGTGAGGTTTGGTTTAAGTGTTTGTGGTTTGTGCATCCGGTTACTATTTCAATTGTACACATTTAAAGCCTCGACTTCTATTAAATTTATCTAGTGATTGTCATAAATAAAATCATACATAATAATATTGTACTGTACAACTTCTATGAATTGAAGGCTAAGTGGATCTTATAAGATCATGATGATTGAAATAGATGAGAAATGAGATTAAACTGATTCTGAATGATGGATAATGGGATTCACAACTTTTTCAATGTTTAATCAACAGCAGCTGCTCATTTTTTGGTGGCCTTTGTCATTTCGAACTCCTCTAAATGCATGCATTTCACTATGAAATATTACTCCTCATGCCACTCAAACGAGAACTAATTTTATACGTATGAAATAAATTATATAAGCAACGACTACGTTTCCATTTTCGCCCTTGAGGGTATTTAATTATTTTGAGGTATCATTGAAAGTAAACAAGGATAAAAACGACGCTCCAAGACATCAAAAAAAAAATACTTGATTTGTTATATAATATTCACTCAAATTTCAAATGATAAAAATACCTGGACAAAGTAAGTATTATTTATGTACGTCATATTTATATGAATGTAGTCGGCTCAGAGCATTTAAAATTAATGGAAAATCCGTTACATAAAAGAAGGTCGTATCCAGGATGTTACATATTTCGGAGGGGAAATGATGATGGACATTCAGTTGTATAATTTTCGGAGAGTAACTTCCTTATATTATACACAAGTATAGTGCGCGAAATAAATGGAAATGATAGGTATATACCCTTTGTAGCAAATTGGAGGAAAATAAAATGCACGACTGGTTCACGTGTATAATTTCCGTAACAGTTCAAGGCTAAATTAAGTACCTTTATGGGTAACAAAGGCAGATTCAGCCTTTGAGCAAAAGAGGGGTCGCATTTACTTGAAAATCCAATTATAGTGACAAATTAACTTTCTAATTTTATATCTTTAATTCGTTTAATTGTTTTTAAAACTTTACCTCAGAATAAGTTTTTAAGAATATAAGATTTATTTTCAAAAACGAACTCCACGAAACGTTACTTTATTATCTCATGAAATCACTTTGGTGAAGTCCAATTGACACTGGTCTTACGGAAAACAGTCTCCCTAGAGTTCTGCTTGAATCTACATCTTTTAGTCAAGTCAAGCACTGCATCCAATCATCATCCATCATTGATATTGTTACCCATTATTTTTTTTTCAGTACACGAGGAATGTTTTTCGACCTTATTTTTTTTTTTAATCTTTAACAGAAATGGTACAGTAATTAATTGCAAACTTATTTTTTTTTAATTTCCAATACATTTTTTTTAGAATATAAAAAACATAAGCTTAACTTATTTCCAAAACTAATTTACAACAACAAAAGTATAATTAATTATGTACTCAGTTTTTTTTAATTTTTCAAATGTTAGTGCTAATTTGACTTTAACTAGACCATTTCTTTATAACCTATTTGATTAAACCTGATATATTTGTCCTTTTTTCCCTTTTACCGTCTTCGAAAAAACTATCCCGTGCACGCATTTCAAATCCCGCGTTATCTTTTTAAAATCCTTTTTTTCAGCCTCGGAAATTTAAAAAAGAAAAAATTTTCAAAATTATTGGAAAATGACCAATCTTAGAATTTTTGCAAAATCGTTTGTTTTATTATTAATAAGGGTCATTCATTTTTCGGTTTCCAAAGCAAAAGTAAATAACACGCATACAGCGAGACATTTTTGATGAAAATTTGATTTCATTATAATGTTTTGACTTTGCCATTAAATTTGAAAAACAATAACATTCAAATGGCCGCCTCGGGAATATACACAGCATGCGGTTCTTTTAAGATAATTTTTAACCACTTTTTTGTACATTTCGGGTGGTATCTTGGCCATAACTTGAGTAATATTCGTTTTTAATGCGTATTAAGTAAGTAAGTGTAAGTTTTAATAATTTTTTACGCGTTTTTCGATTGTTAAGCGATCCATTATCGTAAATGTGAAACATTCAACTAATATTATTACACTTCAAATGACAGCTGAGTTTGACAGGTGTCAAATTCTAGCGCTACCAACTTGAAACCACGATAAAAATGACCCTTTAAAAAAAAAACTCACAAAAAACCCATGATGGAAAAGTTTAAAATTCTTACATGGAATGCCAACGTATTATGGCAAAAACTAGGAGAATAAGAAAATATATTTATGCATGAAAAAGTTATTGAAATATTATGTCTGATAGCAGAAACGCACGTCAAAAAAGAGTCAAATTTTAGTACCAGTGGTCAGCGGATCTGTGACTACCATGCTGTTTAATGTTCATCCGTCGACAAAAGCAAGAGGCGGAGCTCCACTATATATAAAACAAGTGCATCGAACACACGATGGGCTTTAAAATACAGGTTGAATCAATGCAATTAATCAGTCTCCAGCTGTTAGAATTAAAAATGTTTCATTTAATGTGTCTTCCATTTACTCGAAAAATGTTCTTAAACTAAAAGAATAGAATATAAATTGCGGTCGAAATTTCGTATTTTTGAATCTTTTTTCTTATCGATTTTTTCTAATTCCAGTATCCCACGAAATCTCCAAGTTTGGCGGATATATCCTTTTTTCAGAAGAAAGATATCAGCATTATATATTATATGATTCATCCTACATCTACAGTAAACCGTGAGTTTTGTTATCATCACCAGCCAAGGCACTTTTTTTCGTCGCTTATTGGAAATAAATTCTATTAATTATATCTTTAAAAAAACAAGTATACGCCCGAGTGACCATTAATTTCAATGAGAATAATAATATCTGTTGTTTATTTTCAGAAAAAATATAATAATATAATACGATATGATAAATAAATATTATAAACAAAATATTGCAATTTTGTATGTGTTTAGAAGTTTAACTGTTTCAAACGAGCCTTTTACAAAAAGAAAAATCTGGAATAGGAAACAAATTACCTCCCACTCTTAACAGCAGTCTTCATTAAATTTTAAACAATACAAGTGCGAATATATATCAGAATCATAAGAATAGTTTTCGAGTAAATTTGAAAAAAAAACCAAAACCATTGGGTTTCCTTGAAAACCAATCTAATTCTAAAAAGGCTTAGTTTTACATAAACACAGAACTAAGAACCAGCTATTTATGTGCCATATATTGCGTCGCCTATATGACCATATCATATTATGATCATCAGCAGCCAAGGCACTTTGTTAGTCGCTTTCATAGAGATATATTAATTATTGGAAATAAATTCTATTAATTATTTCTTTAAAAAAAAAAACAAGTATACGCCCGAGTGACCATTAGTTTCTATATGAATATTAAACTGTTTTGCTTATTTTCAAAACAAAATCAATGTATACATGTGTGTTTATCCTTTTTTAACAAAGTATTCCAATTTTTAGTTGTGAGGTGCTTAGAAATTTAATTGTTTCAAACGAGCCTTTAAAAAAAAAAAAAATCAGGAATAGGGAACATTTATCTCTCTCTCTTAACAGCAGTTTTTTTTTTAATTTTGAACATTGCAAGTGCGAATATAATTAGAATGAGAAGAAAATTTTTCAAATCAATCCTTTAGCCAGGGTATAACATTCATAAAACTATGCTCTACACCAAATCCATTTCATCTACACATCTTGAAAACCAATCTAATTTCTAAAGAGGCCCTTAAAAGTTTTACATATTTACACACATATTTCCTATTTTGAAATTAACTAAGAACTCGCTATTAATGCCCCATATATTGCCTCAAAATAAAATAAAATAAAATTTAAAAGAACGTGCGACCCACACTACTAATTTCCCATTGGTTCCCTTGGTAACTGGGCATCCGATGTTTTTTTGTAAAAGATCAAAGATCTTATCAATATGCGATCCAAGTGAAAACCAATGCTGGGGCGTTTATATTTTTAAACTATTTTAGTAGTACATTTGGCAGTTTTTTTTTTGTTATTTACAAAAAACTTCAATTGAATTATTTCGCAAACCATATCAATTGCTAATTACACCATTGTGTATAAAATAAAATTATTTCAGAGTCGATAGCATTCTTTATTTTCGAGATATTTGAGCCGAAAATCATTTTGAACAGTTTTTAGTATTTTTGTTTTGCATTTTTTGTTTGTTTAAAAAAATTTTAATTGAATGTTTTGACAAATTTTTACAATTGTTGCCAACGTCATTGCGTTTAGTAAAAAATTAACCTGGTATATATGGAAATCAGTTTTCATTGTCGAGATATTCTAAACCAAAAACATTTTTAAAATTTTTTAAATATTTTCTTGCGGTTTTTTGGCTCTAAAAAAACCGTCAATTGAATTTTTTTTAAAAATTAGTAATTAAATATGACACTGTATAAAATAAAATTAGTCCAAAGTAAATATTATTGTTTTTTCGCAAGATATTCGCGCCGAAAAACATTTTTGAGCAATTGTAACCATTTGTTGAAAAATAAAAATAAAAATAAAAATAAAAATAAAAATAAAAATAAAAATAAAAATAAAAATAAAAATAAAAATAAAAATAAAAATAAAAATAAAAATAAAAATAAAAATAAAAATAAAAATAAAAACAGAAATAGAAATAAAAACAAAGATTAATATTCTATAATAAATTTTTTTATAAATTTGATTTTTATTTATTTAAAAAAGTGTCACAACATTTAATTTAAATTTAATTTAACCATGTTTTTTGATTAAAAAAAAAAGTGTCTATTGAATTTTTTTGAATTCTTTTCAGTTCTTCATTATGTCACTATGCGTAGAATAAAATTAACCTGAAGTCGATGGTATTTCTTGTTCTCGAGATATTCGAGATGAACTACACTTTTCAGTTATTCTTTTTCTTTAAAATTAAAAGCCTTTCTGCTCTAAATGACGTTATTATGTCTAAAAATTTATTTATTTATTCACTATGTTAAATACTAACGCTAAAATCTTTAAATTGTTACCTTAAATCTTTAATTTTTTTTATAAATTTAATGGTGGACAGAAAATCAACTTTTAAAATTGTGTGATGATCATTTATTGAATTAATTAAAACATAGTTTTTATTGAAGATATTAATCAAGAGATTACGCTGACGCTGCTGACAGTGTTGTTCCTCTACGTGTCGACTTTGATTGTCTAAACGTCTAATATTTAAACGTAGACAATTGTGTCTACAATGTCAACAATGTAAACAATGTCGACAATGTCAACAATTATGTATACAATTATGAACAACGCGTGGAGTGGACGCAGAAAGAGCTTTTAAGACAAAATTTTATTTAAAAAAAAAACTGAAATGTCGGGAAGGCCGAAGCAAAAAACCTTCGATGAGCTAGGCATATTATTTGCACCCTCACTTTGACAATAAAAACAATTCTAATGAGCAAAACGAAATCGTCTACAACTTTTTGTTTAAACATCAGGGGTACTTTTTCCATGTCATAAAGTGATACTTAAGAAATTAAGTTTAACTTAAATCGTTATGTGTAGTATCAGCAAACCTTCCTGAATGGAGGCGGTATTGAAGACTGGGAAAATTTTAATAAAAGAAATGAATTTTTCAAGACCTTTTATGAAAAAGGATATTAAAAAACCCATAGTTTTCTAGAGTGATGGCTGCCATAAAGCATCCAAAATTGCCAAATCTAGCCAGAAAACTTTTACAAATTCCTACTTCTTCCCCACAAATTTAGAGAGTTTTTTCCAAATAAAATTTTCATTTTTATGATAATAAATAGATATATTTATCTTTTAATATTTCACAGGCTTAGGAAAGTAAAATAAAAAAAAATATGAGTTGTCTACATTGTCGACGTTGCTACGTAGACAATTACCAATTGTCTACGTTGAATTGTCTACACGTAGACAATCGTGTAGTCTACATTTATACTCTACATGACACAACACTGGCTGCTGGCACCATGGTTAGATCTACTGAAAATATTACAAATAGGCAATTGTCTTCTTAAAACTAGAACGACCAACACTAAAATTCAATCGAAAAAAGACCGATGAGGCTATAACTATTCTATTAATAATCCCTAAGATAAAACAGAATTGTAAGTACTCTCGATGAAATAAAAGAGATGGAAGATTTATTAGTTGAAGTCTATGAGTGCAAGATGGAAAAAACAAACCTATCGGACCAGGGAAGAAAACGTAAACAAAATCTCATAAATCTTCTTTAAACACACTCAATTCGGTTGATAGTATGGATCCCAATACAATGCTTCCGTATTCTAGAATTGATCTTAAAAATGAGACATAAAGAATTTAAAGAACATAAGGATCACGAAAATCACGAGCAAACCGTTTTATGAAACCATGCGTCTTATTAGCTTTTTTTATAACATTTATTGTAGTCGTCAGTGAATGAAAGTTTTGAATCCAATATCACTTCTAGGTCAGTAAAACTTGACAGACTGCTTAATTGTGACATCTTCAACAAATATTACAATAACTTCCAATGTGAAGTTAAAAATGGTTAATGGACGATTTTTAAGATTTCATCATGGAACTTTCCGCTCACCTATCAAGGGCAAGAGCAAATAACGATTATTTAACATTTTTTTCCTTGTCTAAATCGTCCCTACTGAAGGACATTTCCTGGTCCATCTTTCAGGCGTAAGACAAGTAAAACTCCATTTTTCACAAAATTTAAATGCACCTAATTTTTTAAAATCAATTTTTGCAAAGGTTTTTTTTCGACTTAAATGTACCTATATCTAGCTTTCGTAAATTTGATTTACCATACAGAAAATAGGTAAAATGTTAAATTTATTGCATACTTAGTGGTCCTTGTTAAAATCACTTAAGCCAAGTGCCTTTATTAAAATTTTAAAATAAAGGATTCTGCTAAAAAAAAATTCATGGATATTGGCTTTATCCAAAATCTTCATTGGGGGTTGTGTCATTTAGTTTTTCTGAAAATTCGAGAAGAAAAGAGCAACGTTTTTCCTATAAAATCCATTGGCGTAAAATTTTATATGATTCAGTATATTGTTAAATCATTTAAGTATAAAACTTAATTAAAAACACTTCTGACAAAAATCTCCCAACTTTCCGTTAAAATGCTCGAAAGAGCGCCCGATAGCGAAAAATGGGTAACAAAAAAAAAGAAAAGCACCGCACTGCCAATCACTGCGGATCCAATTTTGTGGATTCCATAATCGACATGATTGTGTGTTAAATTTTATAATATAATTAATGTTCCTGAAATGGACACTGTTTTCGTGGTTTGACCATGATAATTTATTGAAGTAGGTTGATGAGAAAATACAACATTTATACGTATGTACAGAGGTAGTGTACTGAACATACATATAGCATAATGTGAGTAGGTAATATTTTGGCAGTACACTCAGAAGTCACATTTTGATGAAAATTTGAATTAAACCTAACTTAAATTAGCTCAAGCTAAAGGAATTTAATTAAAAACGTGAAATTGCTTTCGTTGAATGGAAGCAATTTTTGCTCAAATATGTGACCATAGTGATAATAAGGCAAGTTTAGAAGGATATTTTTGTGAAATAACTCCATTATGTATTCATATGGTAGTGTGCTGTTTTTTTTTTGTTACGAAGGCAATCAAAAGTTTTCAAATATTGAAGTAGAAGACTTTTGATAGGATTTGTGACAAATAATCGTTATGCATATGATGATGAGATAATATGGTAGAATGTTCTTAGATATATGTAGGTAGGTATATTTAGAGTGAACACATCTTGATTTAACTTTTATGTCTCGAAACATTTTTTTTTTTTTTGTAATTTTTATTAATGAAATTGCTTAACAGAAAGTTTTATCCTGTGTACACTGTATGTATACATGTCAATTTGAAGAAAAAGTGTGTTAAATTCAACCTTGTAAAAATTTCAATGCAAAAAACAATTTATTTTGCATTAAAACAAATTTCAATGCAAGTTGTAAATTTTTTGGATTAAAAAAAATTTATTGCAAGTTGAAAATATTTTGCATTAAAAAAAAATTTAATACAAGCTGAAAATATTTTGCATTAAAAAAAAGAAAGTTTAATGCAGTTGAAAATATTTTTCATTAAGTATAAAAAAAGTTTAATGCAAGTTGAAAATATTTTGCATTAAAAAAAAAAATTCAATGCAAGCTGAAAATATTTTGCATTAAAAAAAAAATTGTAGTTTACGTTGAAAATATTATGTTCAATTTGGTTTTTGGTTCAAAAATTATTTGCATTACAAAAAAAATGCAAATTTTATTCGAAAATTTTTTGCATTAAAAAAAGAAGCAAATTTTGTTGGAACATTTTTTGCATTAAAAAAATGCAAATTTTGTTTGAATATTCCTTGGATTAAAAAAAATGCAAACATTGTTCGAATATTTTTTGCACTTAAAAAAATGCAAATTTTGCTGGAACAGTTTTTGCATTTAAATAAAATCCAAATTTTTTTCGAATATTTTGCGCATTAAAAAAAAATGTAAATTTTATTCAAGCAATTAAAAAAATTAAATTCACGACTGGGTGGTACGAACTTGCTGTTATGTACGATTAAATCGCGTTTCATTTGATTTTAAAAGAACTAAATTAGTTATGGAAGCCTATACTTTATGCCACCTGATAAAAACATGGTTTAGTTTAAGTAGTATTATGTGGCGTTTATTAGGGTGGTCGTTAGTGTAAGCGTTAAAAAAAAATTCTTTCTCCTCCAAATTAAGAAAAACTAATTCCCTAAATTTTTCAGATAATTATTTTAATTCCTTACTGGCGCTGTAAGCGTTCAATTAATTAATCTATATTAAATTGAATACAGGGTGATTCAAACAGAATCTCACAAATAGCTAGGGCATGGTAGGTTGAAACCAAACAAGAAACAAATTGTATTGGAGGGGGGAAATATTTCCCCCCGTTTAGACGGGAGTGGCAGTTTTCTTAACGTAAATTACTTAAAATGCGGATAACAATTATTTAAATTAAACAAAAAGCTTACAACACTAAGTTGTAGCTTTTTAAAAGCCAAAAATCCATTTTAATATTTCCTTTTTGAATTAAGTTATTTTGATGAATAGTTTCTTGTATCCAAAAAGTTTGAATAAAATTTACTTTTTTTTAATGCAAGAAATAATCAAACAAAAATTGCATTTTTTTTTTTGTATGCAAAATATTTTCAGCTTGCATTAAAATTTTTTTGTTTAATGCATAAAATTTTCAACTTGCATTAAAATTATTTTTTTTTATAACGCAAAATATCTTCAACTTGCATTAAAATATTTTTTATGTAAATTATTTTCACATTGCATTAAAATTTTATTTTTAATAAGATATTCAACCAAAAATGAATACAAAAAATGCATTTTTACAACCCTGGTTACATTATTTTTATTTTCTTAATTTTTATAAATTGGAGGAGAAAAATTAAATGCTTTTGTGTTTTCGATAATAAAAATTCATATATAAACTAAAATATAGCATTGGGCAGTAATATGAAATTGACGGAATAAAGAATGGTTAAGTCTAATAAACTGACATTCAGTATAAATAATACAATAAATATTAATAATAATAAAGTGGTCAGATTTCTCACACTAACCGAGGTTGGCCGCGTTCCTTAATTGTGGTACAAATATACAGAGCCCGTCTAACCGGAGTAAATAGAAGCAATTAGCTTATAGCCAGTTGCACTAAACGCTTTTAAATATTTACTGCTTCGTTAAATTTTAAAATGGCATTTATCGGTTGCACCAACCAATTTTAGTTTTAAAAGGTGGATAAACAAGCCAATAAACTAAAATGCCATTTTCCTTCAGTTTAATTTTAAAAGCGATTTTTAACGAAAACATCTTCACAAAAAATATTTCACTTTTGATAGGACATTTGAAAATTACAATTAAAAAAAAAATTTCAGCATTAAATAGATCGTTGGAGGTTAAAAATAAATAAAAACAAAAATGAAGAGGTAAAATCCATTATTTTTCTTTTCAATTATTTCCTATTCAAGCCTAGTACATATGTACATATCAATTCTTTTCAAAAAAAAAAAAAAAAAATGGTGGTGAACAAAATTTTTTTCCGCAAGAAAAATGTGTTTGGTGAAACAAAAAAGGATAGAACTCTTTCCTCTTCAGCTACAATACAAGTTTCATAAGGGTAGTCACTCACTTCCACTTTAAACCAGGTGTCATCTCTCATATCGCTATCTTACTCACACTAATTAAGCTTTTTCGTTCAGTTCAAAAATTAGCTGACAAAATCCAGGGATGGTTCGCAAACAGCATTTAAGCTAAAATCAGAGAAATACATTCGTGCGACCCAAAAAATTTATCAAGTCGATAAATTTTATAAGAATTTTAGCAAAACCTGGTTTTAGTGTAATTTGGTGCAACTGGCCATTAGAATCGTATAATCGTAATACAATAAATAATAATTATAATAAAGTAACATACAATTGTTTTTGTTTTTGCTTAAATTCGTCAGAGCTGTCAATGTTTAATTTGCAGATACTGTGCTATTTTAGTGCAAGTACATGCGACACAGTTGTGCATTTTACCTGTATAATCCTTTAAATTTTTTGTTTGTTGATTTTTTTTTACTGTAGCACTGAAACTGCACCTTTTAATGGCATCACAGTTATTTCAATTAGTACCGCTTCGTTGGATTCTCCTCTCACTCTCATCTTAATGCAATGTGTGCTGCCAGCTGCCGCCAATTCGCCAGCTTCAAATAGAATTAAAATTTCAACAACAAAAGATGCTTTGCTTTATAAAAGCTCTGTCAATTTAAACGGAGACTGGATTACACTTAGGTACCTATATATATTATTCTGCAATTCCGCATATCTATTTCTGTAGTACTTTATACTAAATAATTCAACCTCTCACTATACTATATAATCGCTCTTTTTCATTGAGCTATATAAAACCTATAACGTTATACTCGTTTGCGAAATTTTCACTGTCACATGGATCGGCTTATAAAGTGAACGAGCAGAGTATTTGTGTAGATGTACAGACATACCTATAGCAGAATTTATATGACCCGATTTTTCAACCGATTTTTTTTTAGTGCCAATGATTTTTTTGTTTGTGGAGGAAATAAAAAGTGCAGAGAATCATCAACGAGTTACGACTGCAAAGAAAAATATAAGCACTGGAAAAATCGAGTCATATAAATTTCAACAATATTCAGCCATAGTATAATATTTTATGTAAAAATTACTCTTTTTTTTGGGATAAAACACGTTGATAAGTTCATTTTTCGAATTTAAGAATTGGACCTTGCTCTATAAACCGCTGTCTTCAGGTAATCCCATCAATCTAGCAATCAATCCATAATGGAGACATATGAATAAAACAATTGACTGTTTAACTTGGCGAATCTGCAGATAAATTTGACACTCACATAATTGATGAGCTGGGCGAATAAAAGCGGACTTGTCTCATTAATTTTTCTAATAAGGCGAAGTAAAAAAGTAACTACATATAGGCAAGGCTGAGGAAAAAATTCAAGTGCAGATTTTTAAACGCAAGTTTTTCGCATGGTAAACTCAAGGACGGTTTAACAAACATAAGACACAAGAACACAGAACCGTGTTCACATTGGACTCACATGTTGGGAATTTCTTTGGTAACGCCACCAAAAATTTTGATATTTATCTCCCGTTACGCTGGAGTTCATTTTTTATCACTTCGGTGACACCATAATTTTCTCAAAACGACTTCATAACATTTTTAATGTTAAAAATAAATAAATAATTACTATCATTTTAGCCAAAATTAGGCAATTTCAAAAAAACAATTCGAATTGTTTTATTTTCATTTGATAAATAAGACGCTTTGCAAAGTTTCAAAGCCCTGCGTCGCGTTGCATCTCTTGTGTTCTCGAAACAAAACAATCCCATTTCAACTCGACGAAGGTATTCAAATGGGTGGAAGCGTAGTTTAAACATGCTTCAACTCTGTTCTGTTTTCTGTTAGTTCACAATAACGAAATTACGAAATTGGGTCACAATGATTGTCAAATTCAATTTATTACCTATTGAAACAAAAATGGAAGAAGCAATTTAAATACACTTATGGAAAAATTGTCTAAAAAGCCGTGGGGCCCTTAGGCGGGGGTGGGCCCCTAAGCAGTTGGCTTTTTTGCACAGCTTGTAGAAAAATTATGACGGTTTTCCGCATATATCTCTTTCGAAAACTTGTTCATGCAAAGTTTGTATATCTACATCATATTGTGACCTTCTGCAAGAAAGCATCAACTTATTTATCCCTATAGCGATCATTTTAAAGAAATTAAAAGAAATTATTATTTAAAAAAAAATTGGTCACAAGTTAAAAATACTAGTTTTTGATTTTAACTCATAGATGGAGATTTTTAAAAATAATGTATGCTTATTTTAAAAGTTTAAACATTTGCTACAAGAAATAAAAAAAAAATTCCGAAATGTCGAAAATATCAGGTTTTCGCTATAACTAGAGCATTTGACCATTTTTGAAGTCGCAATATCTACTAACCAGGGGTGGACTGGGCCACCAGATGACCAGGATTATGTCCGATGGGCCCCTGGGCGAGCAAAAAGTGCATGAAAGCTCCTACAATATTTTCAGCCCTTTATAAGAGATAACTTTCTAATAAATTTGAATTTCTATGGACCCTACAGTCATAGCTTACAAAGCTTATGTGACCCCAAAGAAATTTCAGGAAGCCTACAATGGGGATAAATCTTTTGGGTTCCCACAATATTATTTTAACGAAAACATATTGGGGCATATTCATAGTCACTGTTTAAGTTGTTTCTAAAAAAATACTGGGTTTATCCTATCTAATTTACATTGGATAAACTCCGGACTAAAATAAACTGGGGTCTAAAAACGACTATGAATATGCGCTATTATGTTTAATTATAACTATAACTTAATTATTATTGTGATTTTTTAGGCCCAAAAAAGTCGAACGAAGGCCCCTACATGTACTGTTAGATAATATAAAGGGAAATTCTCATTAAATAATGCTCTATGTTTATAGGTAGTTTCAGTTCTTTTAAAAGAAAGCTATCTTTGGGGTGTCCCCGGTGCGAGTTACAGAAACGCCTCTCTAGATTAAACTTTGCTTAAAATCATTTTTGTTATTATTAGATTAAGTAGCATATGAACTTTGTTTTTATAGTATTGTAAATTAAAATTAGAAACATGTATATAGTGACTGCCATTAATATTCGGTTTTCTGTTGAAAAGTTTACTTATTTCTATGCATTTGAGACCAGGAGATATATTAGGAATTATAACGATTACTTTTGGGTTCTTGTAGAGCATCCATCGCGGATAATAATGGCTTTATCTTTGGGGTCATTATCTTGATAAAATTTGATGGACCGCGAAATACCCAATTTTTCGCTTTAATTTTTTTTTAATTTTCGCTTACGATCTCGAAATAATAATATTTGTTCGGGATCGCAGAAAGAAACACAAAATTACTGACACTTTTGGCCAAAATGTAACCGCGCATCATAATATTCTACATGCGTTTCGGTCAGTTTAAAATGTTGGCTTTTCACCTTTTAATTTTTCTTGAACGATACCATGACTCTGCCATGGGGTCCAACAAGTTTTAATTAACTTTCTTCTGCAAAAATAAAACGATTGCATTGTACTGCATCCTTCTGTTGCTATACTTTAGCAAAATGTTAACAAGCATGAGGTCATTGCTATATGGTTTGGGGTTGCATATCGGTCAAAGATGATGATTTTTTTTTGTTTATTGACGGAATTAGCGACAACAAAAATTATTTTATGATTCTATAAATCGAAAGGTTAACAAATAACCGAAAAATTGGGTATTTCGCGGTCCATCAAATTTTATCAAGGTAATGACCCCAACAATGAAGCGCGCAGTGGAAGTAGGTAGTGCTTGACTACAAACCTGTATGTGTAAGTTCGTTCTCCAGTCTGCGCAGTATTCTTTTCTATATTCCTTCAACTTAATGCCACCCCTAGGATTTATTGACATAATCAAAACCTAATTTCTCAATCCACTGTGCCAACAAAAATCTATCCTATCCTTCTATTCCTTTTAACATTGTCTAATTTATAAGACCCTATAGGTCTTACAGGCATATATATGTTTGTGTTTTTTTTTCCGAGGCCCCAACTGTCAAAATTGAGTTTTTTTTACTTTATTGATGACTCTTAGAATGAATATTGAGCTTTTTGAGGCCTCCACGTCCACAGTATACTCTCCTACACTTTAAACGAAACTATGGTTGGGATTCCCTTCCCACATTAAATATTGAGCTATTTTGGCATCATTGGTAACATAAAGAGGCCCTAAAATTACTCTTAATAAGTTTTTTTTTCAATTTCAGTTCAATTAAAAGAAATCTTTCACACACAAAATTTTAAAAGTTTCGTTAGGAGTAGGAAACATCATTTTTAAAATTTACATAATTATAGCAGTGTTTTCAAAAATCAAGTTACATTTTTCGTTAACTCAAAAACATCACAAAAATTTCAGAGCAGTCTGTTTAAGACTTAAATTACACAACGATATACAATTTTTTTTATCGTGGTTTTCGTGGAGTTAATCCTTTTTAACTCTTACTCATTTTATTATTTTGTGGCCCCTTTTTCTGAAAGTCTCGGGAGGCCTTTTCGCACCCAGTCCACTCCTGATCCTTACTATAAAAAAAGTAATCTAATATTTTATAATATAATATTTCTAGTTCTTCGATAGTGTAAAAAAAAAACTTCGCCATTTAAGATTAAAAATCGAACAACCAGCATTTTTGACTTTTGACCATTTTTTTTTTAAATTATGATTTCTTTTAAATTCAGACCACATATACCTACAATAATACACACTAAGTTTTTTTATCAAAATCATTAGAGCAGTTTCCGAGATATGTGCAGTGTGATATGCATAAGGTGTTGCAAAAAACTAGAGCATTTAGGTTGGGTTGATACAAGATAAAAATCGTATGGGAGGGTGGGGGCAATTTTCTAAAAAAATAATTTGAATTTAAAAAAATTAAATTTGTTTTTATTTTATTAAGTTCTATTTTTGTTTTTAATATTCAATGCTCTTATCATATTTTCAATTATAAAACCGATACTAAAATGTTTTCTAGTTTTTTGATGAAATTGAAAATAACAATTAAGTTTCCTTTAATTTGACTTCAATCCATTGAGTTGCTTTTAAGATCTTATTTCACTAAGAAACTAGTTAAGTAGGTTTAGTTATTTTCCATTTTCTCAAAAACTGTAAAAAGACATTTAAGCATATAGTTTTTGGTGTTTGACTACAAATTGAAAAGAATATTGAATATTAAAAACAAAAGTAGTATTTAGTAAAATGAAAAATGAAAAAATTTACGAAATTTTTAAAAAAATTTTCTTTCAAAATGTTCAGTTTGATAATTGATTTTTCAAAAACTATTCACTAAAACAACTTTATTTAAAAATAAAATAAAGAAGGCATAGCATGACATTGCAAGTGCAACCATTTTTTTTTTTTAATTTGTATTCTATTTTAAGTCATATTTTTAAGAAAATTGACCCCCCCACCCCGGCTAAACCGGTGGAATAGACTACCATCCCTTACGATTATTTTTTTATGTCACGACCCAACTTACACGCTATAACTTTTTTTCACACAATTTCAATTTCCGAGAAATGAACTAAAAATCCTAAGTTCCAAGTTTGAAGAACATCGATTCAGTATTTTAGGCTGTTGGTCGAGGTACAGACAGACAGGCATACCAATATACAGAAATTTTTCGGGACCTACTTTTTCGTGTTCTTCTTTCTAGTTTGACTGATATCTCGAATTCGATTTTCTTTATGACTCCAAAACTTACCCTATATCACCTATATAGCAGGGAAATATTGCTCCAAGTTTTGGGGCTTATTTTCTGGGGTATATAATAAATAATAATAGCGCGGAGCCGGTGCTTTTTGGTATTTGTATTTAAATATGATTGTCACTCTGATCATGACCCACAATTCAGTCTAAAGACTAGGTATCTTTAATCTCTGTATTTATATGAGTTATGAAATAATTTTGAACACGCGCACTGTAGTGTGGTTATGCAAAAAGGTACAGCTTACTTAGATGTAATAACATACACTAAGTTAAACACTTGCCGCTTTAATCGGTCGTCTACCTTTTATAACAACAATCAACAATAATGTTCATATATACATATAAAATAATGTGCGCCTCTTGGAAAGAAGTGCTATTATATTATTATTATCAGAGAATTTATCGCTTTGATAAATTTATAAATCAAACACTTTGTTTTAATTTTAGAAAAAATAAAACAAAAAAGTTGTTTCATTAAGTTACCTAAGCGCGCTCAACCCTTTGATCGTGAGAATTACGTTCGTTTCAATTCAATTGGCGCACAGTGTAATATATAATTGAGACTCAATTATTTATTATTCATATATACTTGTTCGGAATTACTTTGTATAACGCTTTTAAATTAAAATTTTAAAAAGTTGACAATTTATCTTGGCCATAGATTGCACGGATCTAAGATAAATATTTACTTTTTTTTTGTGATTACGTAGTATAAATGGAAGATTCACATAGAAGCCAAAAATTTCTTTGTTATGGTTCCTAAATACTAGGTTACCTAGTACCATTCCTATCTTTGAAATAGCTTTATTTTTAGCTTGCGTTCTTATTTTATTTGTTTTCTAAATGTAAACAAAAATTTAAAAATAACAATGACCCTTTAAATTATAGGAGTAGGTATACAAATATGAAATTAAAGTTAAATATTTTTCTTCTTGTGGATAAATGTTCATGAAGTTCAAACGTATATTTTTTTTATTTTTTTTATTTTTGTGTTTTTTTTAAGAATTATTTATAAATGCTAACTGATAACAACAAGGTCAAATGATGATTCAACTTCAACTGATATTGTGAGATCAACAATTTTTCCGACAAAAAGGCCATCTAAAGCTTTTATGAATCATAAAAAAAATGATAACTAAATTTAGAATGAAATACTCGTATGAATATTTGTAAACAAAATTATCGTTTTTTGGCATGAAACAGTACCTGTTAACTTAAAAAAAAAAAAAGAAACAAAAAAAAAACAGTGCTGATAAAACTTATTCAATTTAAAAAAAATAGTTGGGTGTAACCCACACTGGTAACTTCCCATTGGAACTAGTGACCCAAAGTTATTTCGTAATAAGAAAATTCCCAATTCAAAATCTTCGATGACCTTATCGGGGTGTTCAATATGCAATATTCGAGAAGAAAAATATTTTTGAACAATTTTTAGTATAGTTTTGTTTTGCAGTTTTCGTTGGCTTAAAAAAACCTGTCAATTGAATATTTTTACAAACTTTATCAGTTGTTAAAAATTTTATTGTATTTATTATAAAATTAAACCGGTGTGGATATCAGTATTCATTATTGAAATATTCGAGACGAAAAACATTTTTCAAAATTTTTTAACATTTTCTTGTAGTTTATTTTGTTTTTTTGTGAAAAAAAAAATACAGGGTGGCGCACGAATCGTGCTACAAAAATAAAACGTAATAACTTTTTTTCTGTTTGAGTAATCGGCTTATTTTTTTTTTATTTTGTAGGTTACTATTTAGATTTATAAAAATGGATGCTTGAGATACGGAGAAAAGAATTTGGATAGTGCAACGGTACCATGCTTTGCAGTCCGTCATTTCCGTCTAAAGGGAATTTAGGCGGGAGTTTGGCGGTAATCCCCCGAGTAGATGGACCATTATGAGGTTTGTAAACATGTTTGCCGAATCTGGAAGCATCGCACGAAGGCCGTACCATCGAGATGCCAATGTTCGGGTTCAGGATACAATCGCAGCAGTAGCATCTGCAATACAGGCCAATCCGAACGTTTCGACCCGAAACTTATCGGGGCAAATTGGAATTAGTAGACGGTCATTACAACGGATACTTCATGACGATTTAAACTTGTTTCCGTACAAAGTCCAAATTACTAGCAAGTTAAACCTTCAGGATTTGCCTGTTCGCCTGGAATTTTGCCAAAAAATGATATCAATGGCCGAAGAAGACAACACATTGATCAATTGTTTGTTCATGTCTGATGAGGCCCATTTTGATCTTAACGGCAATGTAAACAAGCAAAATTGCCGTACATGGAATGAGTCTAATCCAGAAATGCTCCATCAGACGGAACTGCACCCAGAACGAGTCACTGTTTGGTGCGCAGTTTCATCAAGGTGTATTGTCGGGCCGTACTTCTTTTAAGAAAACGGTGTAACCGTTACTGTCAATGGGGACCGTTATTTAAAGATGTTGAAGGAGTTTTTTTACCCAGAACTGCCCCGAAGACGTATCCCATTCAACAGCGTTTGGTTTCAGCAAGATGGAGCAACTGCACATATAGCCAGACCAGTTATGGCGGAGCTAAACAAAAAATTCGCAAACAAATTAATTTCTAGGAACTCCACTCTTCGCTGGCCTCCAAGGTCACCTGACCTGACTGCACCAGACTTCTTTTTATGGGGTTATGTCAAGCAAGAGGTGTATAAAACGAAGCCCAGGAATTTAACTGAATTAAAGCAGTCCATAACGACAATAATTGAGGCGATCCCAACTTCAACTCTTCAGGCCGCAATGAATAATTTTTTGACCAGGTGCCGCATATGCGTGGGACAGCGTGGAGGTCATTTGCGGTCTATAATCTTTAAAAACAACTAACTAATTGAAATAAAATTTAATTTTCTAACCAATAAAAAAAAAATAAATGAAATACATCGATTAAAAAAAAGTTATTTGAATTTCTTATTGTAGCACAATTGGTGCGCCACCCTGTACTTTCAGTTGAATTTTTTTTTATAAAACCCATAAAATCTTAGTTACAGCATTTTGTTTAAAATAAAATTTTCCCATATTCGATTACATTGTTTATTTTTGAGTCTTTGAGATATTTGGGTAGAAACACAATTTTGAACTATTTTTTTGTAATTTTGCTCTGCAATTTTGTTGCTTTAGAAAAAAAAAACTGTCGATTGAATGTTTTTACAAACCTTATCAGTTATTGACTTCGTCAGTGTGTGTAGAATACTATTTGTTCGGCTTCGAAATCAGTATTTTACTCAAGATATGTATTCGAGCCAAAAAACCTGTTTTCAACAATTTCTACTAGTATTTTGTAGTTTTTCTGCTTTAAGAAAAAAAACTGTGAATTGAATTTTTTTTAAATCATATTAGTAATCAAATATGGCATCGTGTATAGAATAAAATTTTCCCAAAGTCAATATGGTTGTTTGTTCTCAAGATATTCGCGCCGAAAAGTGATTTTCTACGAATTTCTGCATGTTTCTTTTATTAAAAAAAAAAAAAAACTGTCCATTGTTTTTTTTAATTCTTTCTAATTCTTCATAACCACATTATGTATAGAATAAAATTAAGCCGAAGTCATTGGCATTTTTTGTTCTCCAGATATTCGAGACGAATGAAATTTTCCAACTTTTTTTTTGGAATTGCTATAGTAAGAAAACTTCTAATTAAATCTTTTTGAAACCCCTTTCTGCTTTTTATGACGTTATTATCTGTAAAATAAAATTTATTTGAAGTCAATATCTCTTCTTGTTCACGTACAGACATCTCTCTAAAAACGATGGATTTGTATTCTTTGGACCTCGAATAGTCGATATATATGTATGTATGTATGTATGTCAAAACTTTCGATTCGAAAGATTGGACCAATTACAATAACTTCCAATGAGAAGTTAAAAATATATATATGTATATAATCCAAAACTCTTACAAACATATAGCTACATGATAACATAATTAAGCTGTAATTAAGCTGTTTAGAAATGCTTGTGTAACAGTTTTAATCAAAATAGGCTATATATGCGAAGTAGGTGCAATAAATGTTTTTGGGTATTATTATTCTATTATTATTATTATTATTATTTAATTATTATTTATCTATTCAAAATCACACCCGAAAATAACAAGAAAAGGTTGAAATGTTGGATATTATAATTTTCAATTTAATATTACTTTTAGCGTTAAGCTGCTTAGGCGCATCAGAAAAAAATGTTCCTTCACTTTCTTTGCGAAACCTTTGATCGGACAGCTTTTAATGGCCGTTTAACTATCCGTAAATAGGACAGTCTGATAAATGGTTTAATAACTTATTTATAGAAGTCACTCATGTCCAATCAGCGGTTTTTTTTTTAAGTTTGGACTTAAACTATCCGTTTGTATCTTCTTTTCCAATAGCCACGATGAGATAGGTATATGTGAATCAGTGGCATATAGCGTGGGTTTTTTCCGCCCGGGGCAGAACCAATTTTTGCCGCCCCTAGCATTTTTTTTTCTGACACCATCAATTTTTTTGCTGTTAAAAAAAAAAAATTCCAAGATAAACAGCTGCTTAACTAAGATTTTCCGATTGCCTTTTTTCTTGAATTAAAATGAAGAATCAGAAATGTTGGTCAAAGCTGTTTTAAATAAAGCATGTTTTAAAGCAATTCTTACAAAAATTTAAGTATATTTAGAACTGGTTTTATCTTTTAAAAAAAGTTTGCACGTTTTTACAGTTCAATAAAAGATGTTAAACTTACCACAGTGAATCTTATTACTTATAGACGAGATCGAAACTTCTCATTAATTTATAACAATTATTTAGTAAAAAATCCAACTGAACAAAACTGTATTACCTTCTATCGCTAGTACCTAATTTGAATTCGTTTTTCAATGCCTTTTTTTGAACATTCAGCTTTAGGGTAGGTACTTAGATGCAGCATTTTATGCAGGTACTTTTATTTTAAGGAAGTGTTAAACACAACACTTTATTGACTGTGAGGCAGTGTCATCGCTCGTTAACTTGTAAATAATTTCCTTGGACTGATAAAATGTATGAATTTGAAGAAAAATGCGGATCCAAATGAAAAGAAAATATAAACCAGAAAATAGAACCAGGGTCTAGTGACTTACAACTCTCTACCATTCCTATATTTGTGCATTTTATTGGCAGGAACGGAAGGGACCTACAATTTTCTGCTAAATCCAAAATACTAAGGTGAGAAGCAGTTTTTCATGACAAGAGATACTCTTGTAGGATTTGTCAATTCCTCGCAAAAGGCAGTAACCCGTGGAAAACATTTCTGTTTTAAGGTGGCATATAGACTGGAACCCAACCAACCCAAGACCTTTGGCGTTACATTCCTACGTACCAATTATTAAGCCACGGGCTACTACACAAATGTCTTATTTTTAAAAAATTGCCGCCCCAAACAAATTTCCTCCAGGATATATTTAAAATTTGCCGCCCCGGTATTCTGGAAAATTGCCGCCCCCAAGTAAAGTGCCGCCCGAGGCCTGTGCTACCCTTGCACCTGCCACGCTACGCCACTGGTGTGAATAATGTGAACTTAACGCTCTAGAGGAAATTTGTATAAGTTCGAGATATGGAGACAAATTTAACATTCGACTTTTAAAATGGTATCAGAACACGATCTGAGTGAGATTTTGAACAGTTCTTCATAAAATTGTATGATACAGTTTTGTAGAAAATATATTTTATACAAAATTACACCAGTTACTTCTTTTGTTAATAGCGATTCTTAAAGTATTTATTTTTAACAATATATTGTGATGTGTTATATTCGTATAAGTGTTTTTCTATATTAGCCAAAAAAAAAAAACAAATTTGTTTATAATATATAAATCATTTCCACACCATTTTCATTCCGAAAACAAGTTTACTGATACATGAGTCACATTCGATTTCTCTGTTTGTGAGGTAATTTCCCCGACATCTCCTTATCCGTCTTTTAAAAAACAAACTGTAGGGTCATAAGTATCCACAAGCCAAAAGTCCACAGTGAACTTTAGACTCACTTAGACTCACAAGTCCACAAATCAATTGTGAACTTACAACCCAACCCCGATGAGCCAGAAGTCCACAAATATTTTTTTCGATTTTTTTTTTTTGTAATTAATTGCATTCAAAAAATTATTTTGGAAAATTCTTTAAGGGAATTGTATATGAATGTAGGTTATTTGTTTTTTTAAAAACCATTAAATTTAAATTTTTGAAAATTGAAATTTTTTAAAATAACTTTTTGAATAATGTAATTTAAAACAAAATCGCCTGACATGTTTTCTTTTGGAGCACGCTTTGCGGGTTCGACTTTTTGAGTCCTCTACTGTATACCGCTCACGCATCTCTGTTGCTCCGCTAAAGGGTATGTTTAAACGACCATGTATGTTTAAATTGACCTCGCATTTATTTCTCGTAATTTCCCTGAGTCTAAATACCATATAATCTTGAAAATCCGATTAATATAGGATGTTATGAATGGGAAACCAAAATTTATAAGATTTAAAATTATATCAGTGATGTCTATAGTATTTAAATTTAGTAGGTACAAGTCAGTGATTATAAACGAAATATTGTATCGATGTGACGTATCTAAGGAAAATTACCTATAATTTTCTTTTTCCAATTGAAATTGAACAAGAGAGTCATTCATAACACAAAATTCCTGGATTTATCATTCTGCTTCGAGTTTTTTTTTTTTTTTTTTGAGTTTTGACGTTATATAATTCTAAACGTCCGAATTCACAATTGCTGCTAGAAATGCAAAATATATTCGATTTAAAATGTACATATAAGGTTCTTTGGCCGTCCTTCAATGATCAGCGCGGCGGAAATTTCCAAACGTCTATCCTTCAAACTTATAACTCCAATGAACTGATGCAATACATTACGCCTTACCCAATGGTGAATGATTTCTTAAAATAAACTCTTTTTTTTTTTTTTTTTAATTCGATTTGGGCCTTACAGTGTTTCGGTTAGTCTAGTCAATGCCATCATCATCAGTTTGGCTACATCGAACATATGAAAGTAGTCACGTCATCAATGAATATGCGCCAAGTAATAGTTTAATGAACTTTTAAATGCTCCATAAATCTGTTGGTTATTGAACCATTGTGAACTTTCAAATGAATTCGACAACAGCTACTGAATTGACGCAGCAAAATTTCCTATGTCTTACATTTCGTTTTAATATAATTTGATAGCTGCTGTCTTGGAATTTTAAATGTTGGCTGGCGGTGGGCAGTTTTCAATTAAAATTGTATATGTACATATTTTATATACCAACCGAATATATCATTCGAAAGGTGTGTTATTTTTGGAATCATTTTACCTTGTTTGCTTGTTAAAAAAAAAAAATAATAATTAGAATCAATGTAGTGCTAAGTGCAGTGCCATTGAATGCGACTAGCATTTACACCGTCATTCATATCGTGATGTGACCTTAGAGGCCTGCTAGGCGGAAAGCAATACATGGGTGATGGGGTTTATATACTGCAGTATGGTTTTATATTTATTTGTTATACAATTTAAAACGAGACGGACGATTGGAATTCCACTCGAACAACTGTCAATATTAATTTTCAATGTAATTGAATATTATTACAGTGTCAAGTTTGTTGGTTTACATTGCAATACCGTTGTGTCAATTTAACGCTTCCGCCGCCGCCGCCGCCGCACGATAACGTTGGTGTTTAATGTCAGTCAAAGTCAGTCAGTAAACTTTGGTCAATGAACTGAATGTGTGATAAAATGAAGTATATATGTATGTACATATGTTTCAACAACAGTTTCAGGTTTCAAGCGAATTTTAAAATAATAAATTATTATGGATGAATGAAAATGTTTTGAATAAATAAATTCATTCAATTAAGTAAAAACCGGATGATAATGATTTGAATAAAAATTGCAAGAGAAAACAATTTACATATGAATATACTCGAGTTAATCTATGTAATATAAAAAGCAGTCAATCTGCAAAGAAAAAGCCTAAACTTTGTCAACGACGCAGACTTTAAATCTGGAACGGGTGGGACGGGTTTGGCAAGGATGCCAAAATTTGACATTGTCGTTTATAACGGGTGATTTTTTAAGAGGTTTAGAACTTTTTTAAAAAAAAAAACACAAAAAATTCGAAAAAATGAATGAAATATTTATTTGAATCGATAGTTTGAACCTTGCAATTTAATGTTCAAAGATAATTTCATGCAGATGTTGACCGCGGCTGCGTCTCAGGTAGCCCATCCGCTGAGTCCAATTTTGGCATACTCTTTCACACATATCGGCCGGTATCTCACGAATGAATGGATGTTGGCTTCCAGTGCGTCAATCGAAGCGGGCTTGTCCCTATAGACATTAGCCTTGACATACCCCCACAAAAAATAGTCTAATGGTGTCAAATCGCACGATCTAGGCGGCCAATTGACCGGCCCGAAACGTGAAATTAACTGTTCACCAAACTCGCCTCGCAATTGCGCCATTGTTTCGCGTGCTGTGTGGCATGTGGCACCGTCTTGTTGAAACCACATATCATGCAAGTCAAGAACTTCCATTTCGGGCAAAAAAAAGTTTGTTATCATCGCTCGGTAGCGTTCACCATTGACAGTAACGCTGCGATTCGCATCATCTTTGAAGAAATATGGCCCAATAATGCCGCCGGCCCATAAACCGCACCAAACAGTGGCTTTTTCGGGATGCATTGGTAGCTGTTGCAATGCTTCTGGCTGATCTTCACTCCAAATGCGGCAATTGTGCTTATTTACGTACCCATTCAACCAAAAATGAGCTGAACACAATTTTTCGATAAAAAAGCGGATCCTCGGCCAGCTTTCCAAGAGCCCATTCACCAAAAATTCGGCGTTGTGGTAGGTCGGCTGGCTTTAGTTCTTGCACCAGCTGTATCTTAAAAGGCTTTACGCTCAAATCCTTCCGCAAAATTTTCCACGTAGTGCTGTAACAAAGGCCTAACTGCTGGGAACGGCGCCGAATCGACATTTCGCGGTCTTCTGTCACACTAGCTGATACGGCCGCAATATTTTCTTCACTACGCACAGTACGTAAACGTGTTGGTGGTTTAATGTCCAACAAAGTAAATTTGGTGCGAAATTTGGTCACAATCTTCCGAATAGACTGCTCAGAAGGTCGAGAATGCCGACCATAAAATGGAAGCAGCGCGCGATGTACATTTCGAACCGAGCACGAATTTTGATAGTAAAATTCAATAATTTACAAGCGTTGTTCATTTGTAAGACGATCCATGGTTAAATTGCAAACCAAACTGAAGCTGTTTGACAGTGACACAAGGTACTAAACACACGTCAGCTGTCAAAACCAGTGTTGCCAAAACCAAACCAGCTAAAAAATCACCCGTTATATCTTGTCTCTGCAGATGTTGTCATACGCGGCCTTGAAACCGATGAACAGATGTGTTTGTTTGAAGCTCCAGAGTTTTTTCTTCTAAAATCTACAATGATGTGAAAATTTGGTCGATTTTGAACATTCCTGCGGCCTTCATCTAAACTGATGTTAATGAGAAGTCATCAAGGTTACTGACGAACGCCTACGGTTTTATGCGATGTTAAGGAGGTTGATACACTTCTGTAGTTGTAGTTGTAGTTGTAGTTCAGAGCGTCTTCTTTCTTGAAGATTGGCCAAACATTACTTAGGTTCCATTCATCGGACAGGCTCCAAACATTTTTACAGAGATAAGCTGGTGTATATTAACCTACTCCTAACAAAGTCAGCAACTATCCCTTTGAACAACTCAACGGCCTTACTGCTGCGCTCCAACAGATTTATTGGAGTTCAGATATTATGGCTTTCTTCGCTAGGTCAATTTCGGCTGGACTGAATTGTTAGTCAATATCTGGTCATCTATAATAGGTTGAATGGTAAAATCCACCTGATAGCGAAATTTGTTTCTCCATAGTTAATTTTTCCAATATCCTGTAGCATCACTATATGTGATTCTTCTTTTTACGAAGTTTTCTTAATTGCATCGGACTACCATTTGAACTTTTAGACTTCAGAGGTTCTTTTTACCGTTGGGAGAAATTTTCGGACCTCATTCCTGCTATTTCAATTTTTTATTTCGTCCATGACGCGCTTCTTATGATTCTTCCTTTTTCTTCTGAAGCTAAATGCTGAAGGTCGTCCTTTCTCTTCTTTTGTTCTTAGAGCTCAGGAGCTGCAGCTTTGGCCTTTCTTTGCTGTGGTTTTTGTGTCTCCTGTTTACCTGCTATAACACAACTTATTGTTCTTCTTCTTTTATAAGACCTCGCATCCCGGAAAGAATTTGTGACTCGATATTGCCTAGGCCCCAGCTAGTTTTGCCTAGTTTATATCATGGGCCCATCGAGCAGTATCTATAACTTGGCCCTCGCTAATTTGTTAATGCTCTGTATGCTGTGGGCCTTGCTAGTGGTTCCCATATGGGCCCTAGATAGATCTTCCAAGTCAGGCTATGAATAGCTAAAAATTGAGACATTTTTTAGGCACTAGCTAGGGCCTAGGTAAATTTTTACTGAAACCCATAAAAGCCATCCCCCCCCCCCCCCCGTCATATTAGGGGGCTTTGAGACCGCTTTTCTATTTATCTGAAATGTTTTGAATTTAATTTAATTTAATTTAAAAAAAAAACTTCACTTTTACTTAATTGTCTCCGAGATTTGAACTGGCGTTATTCCAATCAAAAATCCAGCACGCTACCCGCCAGGCTAATTCGCGACACTGCAGAATTAGGATGTACAAATGTTTATGAGATAAATAACTTTTAAGATAAATTGTTCGCTGAGAATGCCAATAAAGAGGCGACACTGTCTAACGCCAAGATAAGCCCAAATACAATTCCTTATCCTGGCTACACCAAACGAAAACTATTTGGGTCCCTTCCTGTTTTTATGAGACAATGCCAATAAAGTGGCGACACTAGCTAAGGCCAAAATGACACCAACAAAAGTTTTCATATCTAGGCTATGTCAAGTTAAAACTATCTAGGCCCAGTCTAAGTTACATCTGACAAAGCCAATAAATAGGCAGTTCCAGACAGGGCCACGATAAGGCCAGAATAAGCATAAATTAGTCAAGACCAGACTTGCGCCTGCCTAGGCCCAGCATAGGATTGACTATATAATGGCCAATCTAGCTAGGGCCACGCTTTTTCCTAGATCCTGATTTCGTTGAACTTTTTGCGTTTGTAAGGTTCTTCATCAATAAATATACGTTCGTATCAGAGGATTCTACGGTATTTACTTTGGAACATTAAACTTTTTTTTTTGTGGCTGGTGTGGTATAAGTTTCCCAGACGACATGTACCTTTTAAAACTCCAAAGGAGAAAAGCCGGATGAAATGGTCTGAATAATATTTCCTTACAGCACATATTGAAGGTGTTCGCTATAAGTAGTTCAGTCTGACTGGAATTTTAGACGCCACTGTTGATGCCACCTGGGCCCTGGGGTACTCTAATGTTGCTACCTAGATCAAAGAAGAAGAAGAAGTGCTTTAATGAAAACATATTTCCCCGTCTTGTTTCCTACCCGCAAAAACCTTCCAAAAGAATCGACACCCAATGTTCAGTTGGTACACATTGTTCACCACACGGAGGTGAGAGCCAGAGTTTATAAAACTATTCCGTCCTTTTAAATACACGTGTCTAATCTTTCCCACTGACTCATTTTTTGGAAAATATTATAAAACTTAAATTATTCAAACATTTGAAAATTTTTTCTATAACAAAAGTTTTTGGAAATTTTTCTATAAATAACATTTCTGTATTCACTTTTCCTTTATAAAAAGAGCGTGAGTTTTTTTCCGTTAAAAAAATACAATAAAACCCGCTTAGCAGTAACCCGGTTAAGAGAAAAAAAAACCCGCTTATCTGAAACACTTTTTTCATCCCCAAGTATTTTTCGACCAATTACCTTTAAAACACTCCGCTTAGGCGAAACTTGCTTTAGTGAAAAACCCGGATACCTGTAACATATTTTCAGGTAAATTTTATAGTTTTCATTGAAAAAAACTCTCTAAAATGAACGAACAAAAAAATTGAATCGAATAGAACAAAAAATTTGCAGAAAACATTCATTTTATTTTTTAATTTTTTCACCACGATTTTCCACCAAATTTTCACCACGAAAATGCCATTTAGATTTTTGAAGTAAAACTTCTTTTGCGGCATGGGGGTAAAAAATTTTTCTATGGAGCTGTCAGTGACATGTCAAACTGACATACAAATTCCCGTCACGAATTTCAAAATTCAGCGTCACGATTTTGCAAATACTTGCCCTGTTGTCGTGAAAGAAGTTTTACTTCTAGCGTGTGTACATAAGTACGCACACTCTTTTTTGATATGTCACAACCGTTTTTGGAATTTTTAAATCCGCTTAGGTGAAATTTTTTTTGCACGTGTCCGAACTCCGCTTAAGTGAAATTTTTTTTACCTAAGCCGGGTTTGTTTAAGTGAAAAATCGGCTTAAGTGAAAGAATGACTGTGAATTTTGCGGTTTCTCTTGAGCGGGTTTTACTGTACAATAAAAATGAGAACGCATAATTTGTAAGATAATCATCTCAATGCCATTTGTCATATAGAACAATTTTTTTCCATTCCACAAGACAGCTATGAGGAGTATTTTCTTACACCACCAAGAGTGAATACCGGGTTTTAATTTACAATCGTTTTTGCGGATGCTTTACAATTTATACAATTTATATAGATGACCGCGTGCCTTTGGAAAGGGTAGGTGAGCAAAGCAGGCATGGCAATTCAACAAGCCGTATTAGATAATAACGCAATTAGCGGGTGCAAGACTGTAAGATTGCAAAATGATGCGCTCTGTCAATTTTTTTGAAACCGATAAGAATCGTGTGCAGTGATCATCATGCTTGCAGTAGGTATGGTATGGCTTTTATATATTTCTCTGACTGATTTTAATTGGCTTTTGATTTATCAAAGAAAAAATTGCGTTGTCGTTGATGTCATTGTCATTGCCGGGTGTCGGCTTCATTGCTGTAACTGCAGCAGCTGTCTGGGTATTTGATTGGAAAGTAAATTAAAATTTTCTATCTGGTTCTCAGTCATAGAACAGGTATTTTTATAGAAACAATCGAGTTTGAGTTTATATCGATAAATAATTTATTAATTGATTCTCGATGGGCAGATAACCACATCAGTCTTTCGAAAAGACTTTAATAGACAGTGTTGAAGGTCAGTGTGGTATTTTTACATTCATACATGAGTAAATCTATGCGAGTGACGGATTTACTCATTACTCCGGTTATGATTCTCTGAAAAACTGAGAATTCAAAAAAACTTTCACTTGGAATAAAATATTTGTAAAATGTAGGTATAGGTATGTACACAAAAAAGAAACACAAATGGAAAAATATATATAAAACACGAAGTTGTTCTAAATTCCAGAATAATGATTTAAATGTCAAAGTTGTTATGTATAGGTATTATAACTAGACTTCTCTTCTTGAATAAAATTCCTATAAATTATTAGGGTGCTTCTAAAAAAGAAACCCATTCTACATGTTGTATACAATTGTCGTGTTTTTTTTGGGAAAGCTATTTACAGTACAGTAGGATTTTACACGAGTTACAAATACAACACCCACACTAGAGTTACTGCCAATAAAAGCAGAAGTAAAAGCCTTCTACGAATCACAGTACACATATTAAAGGTAATCAGGCCTATCACAGAATCCATCGTGGAAAATCTTAGAATGGATTATTCCACTACGAACCCTGAAAAAAAGGATTCACCAAATCCGAATGGAATCGAAAAAAGCAATGCCTCATTAAAACAATTAATTCTGAATTTCGAAATCAGCTGTCCTATATGTCACAGCAATACTTGGAGCTTTTAAAAATAAAAATCCCTTGAACTTTTTAAATCTCATCTCATCTTTTTTCCTTTTTAATTTTACACAAAAAAAGCTGAACATTTGTGTTAAGTATGGCTAGACTCTTTGTTTTAATAAATATCGCAAAAAATTCCCATAATCTCAGAGCACTGTTACAGCTGTCAAGTTATTGATCGTGAAAAAACTGTGTTGTTGATATTTGTTTATTTATTCAATGTTTTAGCATTTTTTCCCAAGAAAATAATATATTCAGCATTAAAATAAATTGAAGTTGAAAAAATAAAGTGGTTCCAAATGTACTGAGAAACAAATTTTAATTCGGCTTGTTTTAAAAGTTATGTGTTCTTTAAACTTCCTTTGTTTTTTTTTAGCGCAATTGTTTTGTTTTAAAATATCAGTGTATTATTACGAGGACTGCAATAACACAGCACGACTACGCAAGGTTTGTGTACGCATGCACATAAAAATTCAAAATTCATAACATTGATTACTTCAGTTGTCCATTGTTGCACTTTTAAAAATAATTTCAAATTCAATTTTCTCTCTTTCTTGAGAAACGTCAAAATTTAACCACTAGTGTCAAATTTTAACCTGCTCTGGAGCTGGGTAATTTTTAACCCATTTTATTCACCAAGCTAGTCAAAATTTAACTAAATGTCAAGTTATAACCAACATTTTAACGCAATTCGGACACGGCCTTAAGAACTTTTGATAAAATAAAAATTGAATAGTTTGCATTTGCAACCATTGCAAATGTTAGAATTTGTAAAAAAAAATATTTTTTTAATGAAACACAATCGTTTACCACTTGGCTACGACAAGAATCCGTTGTCGTAGAAAAGGAAGTCATATTTCCGTTGCATTCGGAATTAGTGATAGCAAATTTCCCGAATTTCGAAATTCTTAATAGATTTTCCACTACGAATGGATTCTGCAATACATTTTTCGTGATTCGTAGCAAATTTTCGATTACGATGGAATTTGTGATAGGGCTGAATATTATGGTGGTAAAATGGTGCCCCAATGTACAATTGTCTATAATTTCAATATTTTGTTGTTGTTTCTAATTATGGGTGCTGAGTTCCTATGGGCACTATAACAGACATTTTAAATTTTTTGATACTTTCAACTTTGACAACCTGAGCAATATATTTTAGATTTGTGTACATGTGATTGCAGATGGGTAGGCTACTGCAAATTTCTAATATTCATATAAAATCGCTATAAAACACGGCTAATATGTACATACAAATAAATATAAAGCCTTATTTTTTGGGAAATTCCCGAATACCATCTTTAGGGTTAGACCAATTTTTGTTTAAATTATCCAAATTTTATATTTGTTTAGTAGTACTTAGCATACTTTCATTAAATTTTCTTTAAAATGGCTTCACCAACTTTATTCCACATAATTTAAAGGTAATAATGAATTTTATACATAAACATATACGTATACTAATATTTTTAAATGTGATATACATATTAAGGGTATTCGCGCAATGATGTAATGTAAAACACCGGATAAGTATACCATTTCGTTAAGTTTAACATTTGGTTAAAAATTACTTCGAAATCTAAGCACGCTTATTTGTGTATTTTTTAAACCTAATTAATCTGTCATAATTCTCAACCCATCGAGTTTCAGACTTTATCGTTTTCGGATAATTTTTTTTAATATTTTCCTGCAAAAAAGTGTACGTTTTGGCGATAGTTTAAACAAACTTTCCAACCGATTTTACTATGCCAATGGTAGGTATTGCGAATAGGCTGAATTTGACAAGAATCCCCTAGAGCGAGGTTTAATGAATGTGCACTGCAACGAACGTATAAATCTTCTGGGTAAAACTCCCATAAATTGTTCAACTGCTTGAGGAGAGCATTAAAATTACCCCTCGGCCTCATAAGGGAAGCACCACCATATACCTTTGTCCAATTAAGTTGTAGAAATTATTTCCAAATTTTGTAATGCAGAAAAGATTTTGTTATCTAAATATTTTTCCGTAGTGCTTTCTGCGTGAAGAAATTTGAAAAAATCTTATCGCAAAATAAAAAAAATTGTCAACGTACTGAACACAAACTGACATCTGCTACTTCCGTGAAATGTCAGTAGTCTTCTCTGCTAAAACTGCAAAAAACTCAGCTGAATTTAATGATGCGTGAACTTTTTTTATTTTGAAGAATTAATGTTTCATATACTGTAGCAATAAATTCATTTTAAATAGCAGGCTTCAATATGTAGAATTCAAATTCAAAATTTCAGAATACTTTTTAAGATTTGAATCGCCATTTGCTTCGTGTTCGTATAGCAAAGCTCGAAAGCTATCAATAAATATCGTCTACTGTTCTGACTCATTAAATTTTATTGGACCCTTATAGTCATTTCTTGCCGATATTTTGTTGACCCCCCCCCCCTCGTTACGGCCCTGCATCCGAGTATTAACAAAACACAATTTAAAATTGACAACAAAAAATATAAATAAATAAAATATAAATAAAAAAAAAATATAAATAAAAATAACTTTTTGTGATACCTCCACCTTTCAATGGTGCTGTTCTTTGTTTGGTGGTTTCTTTATACAATGTTAAACTTTACCCCTGCAGGTCAGTTACAACTAACTTTTGAAAAGTATAAAATTGAACGTTTTTTGGTGTGAAAATTAACAATAATGAATTATACTTTAAATTATAAACCAACATCGTCAAATTTAATTCTCCAACATCATTATTATCATCATCGTCATCATCATCAATTTGATAACACACACAAGAATAATTATTATCGCACCAGCTCTAATGATTTATTAGGAAAATATTCACGTTTTAAAAGTATGGAGTTCTTAAAAATTTTAATTAATCTGGAAAATTTAATGACAACCCATTTCTGCTTGTTTATTCGATATATACGCAGACGGACATAGTGAACGAAGTAATTAAAACTTTTTAGCCAGTAGGATTTGGTAGCTGTACTGTACCTATACATACCTAAATATATTGATTATTATGCTTAAATATGTTTGCGGGATGATGGCAAGTGAGAGTCGATGTCCTTCCAACTGTATACATACTTCACGCGAAAGTGCTTCAAAGTGTCACTGAGCACGGAATAACTAAAATTTGCAAATCCATCATCAAACAAAGATGATATAGCCTGTCGTCACAAATTGCATCAGTTTATATTTATACAGTCCTGATGATAATAAATGATTTTTCGTGTTGGGTAGAAAATGAGATGGTTTGGAACAGAACCATGTCGAGACAAATTGAAAGGTAAATAAATAAAGTTTAAACAGCTTAATGCAAAAGAGAAAAAATCCCTACCTATGTATATACTGCAATTGCTTGTTTTCAGACTTACCCTCCAGATGTATAAAATTGTAAATTCATTGACCTGACGACATATATATAGGTTCATTGAAACGTGATTTACATTATATGTAGCTAAAATTGTTTTGGTTTCATAAAATCTACGAGTAAATTGGATAATTATTTCTTGAAGAGCGTGTATAACAGGACGTGCGCCTCAACAGCAAAATAAAGCTTTTTTAAAACTGCATCTTCTTCTTTCTGTGTCTAATTCTCTATAGGAAATACATCCACAGGCGTCATATGGGTACTTTCTCGATGCTATTATAGGCTCATCGCCGTAATAATTTGTGATTACCATGTAAAGCCTAGTACATACTTGTGAATCATGTCGTGAATCCATACAAATTTGCTTTTTTGTTCACCCGTGAGCGTGCTCGTGAAGCCATGACAAAAAGTGGAGAGTTTGCGTTCACGAGCGGTGAACCATATTCACGCGCAAAATGTACGGGAACTCTTTGATTTTTGGTGTAGCTTTGACAATTTGACCATAAAAGCTGCAAAAGTCAAGCAAATTGTGTCAAAAATTCACTTTCTCCACTAATGGTTGTTCACTTCACGAGGAAGTATGTACTAGGCTTAAGGTCGATATGAAAGAACATTATATACCTGCCATATATATCATCAAACTTGGGAAATAGAGAACAGCTTCTCCTAAGGTAGGTAGGTAGAAATGCCGGTCACGAGCAACCTATAGCTCATTGACCAAATTAGCGCTAGAGTGCGCCGCGCCATTTTGATATCATAACACGTTGAACCTGTGGATGAAAATGGTTTGGATTGTCTGAGTCTCTCAGCAACATGCCACGCTGTGCAGTTTGTCGGTTGGCTCAGAGAAGTAAGAGGTTTGATTCCTTAAAATGATCGTATAGTTCTAAAGATGTACTGTAGCTATTGAGGTTTATCCAAGAGCCAGTGCGTTTCGTTAAGGAATGGGATCAAATCTTTGATCTTCACCACAGAAAGTTCGTTTATGTAGGTCACTGAAAAAAGCTCTACCAATGTGACTGATTTCTTATTCTGGCCAAAGGGGGGCATTTACAGAGGAAATGAACGACTGTTTCCCTTTCCTGCTGGTTCCCGCAACTACGACAGTGATTATTGTGGGGAATACTTAGCTTCGCTGCATGCTCTCCAAGTGGCCAGTATCATGTACATGTTCAACGACCCTAACTATGTCCCGCCTGGGTCTGAAAATTACGTCATTTGTTCTTTTTTCCCAAAATTAAGTTGTCATTTGTTCGGGATTTACTATAGGTGGCCAAATCTTCCTAGAAATTATGCAATTTGACAAATTACCCCACTTTGGATTGGATTCGGTAAGAAAAAATAGAGAATATATTGTTTTGGGTCCCGACCTCTCTCTCTCTCCCCCCCCCCCCCCCCCCCCTTGAACATTTAAACCAAATATTTTTTTATTAATTTATTAAATATTTATTTCTGTTCGACTTAAATTTGGTCTACATTTAAATTACGTAATTCCTGAATGCCCATCTTTTTATAAAATTTCGACTACAAATTTCTTCAATATTATAAGGACAAAAAGAGGTTGGCACCTCCATTTTCGATTTTCGTAAAAAGCGGTTGTGCTCCAATATGCCCAACTTATGCTGCCATGCGCCGTAAAAAATCGTTCTAAGCATATGGTTTTTAGAGGCTAGCCATATTTTTAGCGTGAAGTTAGCGACGCCATATTCGATTTTGAAAAAAAAAAAAAACAAAAAAAAATGTACTGTATTGTGCTCAACTTGTGCTGCGATGTGCCGTAAATATTTTCGAAAATTTCGCAAATTTTCAAATTTTGAGGATGGAATTTTTCCCAAATTAAGTTTTTCTAAAAACTTAAAGTTGTGCTGTTTTGTTGTCAAAAAATGATACAGTCGAAAAAAAATCGCATATTTGCAACTTAGCGTTAAAATAGCACCATCATTTTCGATTTTCAAAAAAAAATTCTGCTCAACTTGTGCCTCCATGTATAAATATTTTTTAAATCGCAAATTCGGAAATTTAAGGGATGAATTTTTTTTCTTGCAAAATTAAGATTTTCAAAAACATCAAAGTTGTGCTAAATTTTGCTCAAAAAATTATTCGCATGTTTATTGCTTTTAGCGCCAAAAATAAATTTTGGGAAGCGTGTAGTTAGCACCTTCATTTTCGATTTTCTAAAAAAAAAATAAAGTTGCGCTGTATTGTGCTCAACTTATGCTGCGATGTGCCGTAAATATTTTCGAAAATTTCGCAAATTTTCAAATTTTGAGGATGGAATTTTTCCCAAATTAAGTTTTTCTAAAAACTTAAAGTTGTGCTGTTTTGTGGTCAAAAAATGATACAGTCGAAAAAAAAATCGCATATTTGCAACTTAGCGTTAAAATAGCACCATCATTTTCGATTCTCAAAAAAAATTCTGCTCAACTTGTGCCTCCATGTATAAATATTTTTTAAATCGCAAATTAGGAAATTTAAGGGATGAATTTTGTTTCTTGCAAAATTACGATTTTCAAAAACATCAAAGTTGTGCTAAATTTTGCTCAAAAAATTATTCGCATGTTTATTGCTTTTAGCGCCAAAAATAAATTTTGGAAAGCGTGTAGTTAGCACCCCCATTTTCGATTTTCTAAAAAAAAAATAAAGTTGCGCTGTATTGTGCTCAACTTGTGCTGCCTTTGTGGTAAATATTTTTCTAATTCGCAAATTTGAAATTTTTTTTCAAAATTACGATCATTTAAAAAGTTATACTTGCACTGTTTTAAGTTCAGTTTATGCTTGTTTTTTTGTATCGAAAATGGTGGTCCTAACTGAATGCACATAAATAATATAACACAAAGCCTAAGCAAGTTTTATTTATCTTTAAGTTTTCTATCTGTAGTTGGACCCCCTCCGCCCATGAACAAATCCTGGATCCGCCACTGGATGGGACACTTATATACCATAAATATGATACTGGAAAGTGAAAATTTCCTAAAACATTTGAATATTTGAATAGTAGCCCGTGGCGTCATGGTTCGTATGTGTATATCTAGGACTGTTACGCCAAATGTCGTGGGTTCGATTCATAGCCTTTGCCACCTAAGAACAAATGTTTTTCATGGGTTACTGCCTCTTGCGAGGAATTGACAAATCCTCCAAGAGTATTTATTGTCATGAAAAAGTGCTTCTCACCTCAGCCGTTCGGATTTGGCAGAAAATTGTAGGTTCCCTCCATTCCTGCCAATAACACGCACACAGGAATGGTTGAGAGTTGTAAGCTATCTATTTTAAAATGCTACTTTTTTTTCTCGTGACCCCTTTTTTGCGACCTTTTCAAATTTCTCAGCGGCAATACTGGTTGTAAATCACATAGGCCCTGGTTCTACTTGAGCTGTCACGCCACCCTTTTTATTTATTTATTTCAATATACCCAATGATTTAATTTTAAAGGCCTTGAGAGAACCAAGGATTCAACCAAAATCGTACGACTGTAAAAATGATACAGATGGACCTCGTGTATTTTGATATCAGTGGCTACTGGCTATAACTGACTATATCCATTTATTTCCTATTGTACGAATTGCGGGGGTTGTTATTTGACGCAATTGTGGTCTCTGAAAGCCAAAAACTGACCGCGGGCTTCAAGGTCACTTTATTCTGAAAGAATTTGATGTAGGTAAAGTTAAAACAAATTTTCAATAAAATATACGCCTTGAAATTTTTTTTTGAAATTTTCCCCTCTTTGCGCACAGGAATGGCTAAGAAATGTTTGTCAAAAGCTCTGGTAATCCACGAGATATGACGCCAAAAATTTATTTTAATCCACCTGAAGTTTCAATTTTTTCTCAAAGACTCAAAGAGTGAATTTCAGTTTCCAGCATTTTTAAATATTCGCCAAATAAACATTAAATATGAAATCGAAGTAGCATTTCAAGCAGCTCATATTCTCTTTACTCCTGAAAGTCTGCAAATAAGTGTTCTGTATTTTCTACTCTAAGCGATGGATTTCTTTTTTAATATTTTCTCCGCATATAATATTTATTTGTCTTTCTAAGAAAAAAGCCAGGCATTCGAACACCATCTCAATCAGCTCTTTGTCGAATTTACATTATGTCTTCGAGCAACTTTTTGAAGATCCATCAATTTGTATTTTTTTTTTATTTAACAACTAAATCATCATCAAAGTTTGCAAAAGATATTCATAGAATCAATTAATCATAAATTAAAACTCAGGAGAATATGCGAGCAACATTATAATATAATCGCCTATCCCTATAACGTTATTTCTACGGCAATAAACGGAGCAAAGAGCAGGGCAGTTCATTTCATCGGGTAAGCTGTCAATACCTAACCTACATAACTTTTTTTTTGACAAAATTTCACATTCAAATAGAAATTAATATATCCAAAGATGAAAATTCATTATAAAAGATTAAAGATAAGTAAATAATTATAGATATATAAATCGATATAATAATAAAAATATAAAATCTATTTTATGACATTATTTTAGTTTGGAGCGAACAAAAATAATCAATGAACAAACAATTAACTCGATAGACAACTTAAAAGTTGTGTCCGAAACATCTATACATATACATACATATCATATCTCAATAATCCAAAGCAATTGACCTCAAAATGTTAAATTTGTTGCAAAAAATGATGAACGTCTGTATATGTATAGGTATAGGTAGGAATGTAGGTACATATATGTATTTTTCCACAGGTAAACTTTTTCGTTTCCTTACATCATAATCATGAAAATAAAATAAAATTATATTTTGTTCATTTGAAAAGTTTAAAAATGAAACAAATTCTCAACAAAAAAAAAAAGAAAACATAAAGTGTGCGTATAATTTTTTCTTTTAAAAATATACCGTTATTAAATTTGTTGAAAATTATTATCTTATATATATATACCATGCGGGGTGGCAATATGATGAATTATTACAAGTTTGCAAGGTCCTTTCTTTCCTTTAAGAAACAATTTCTTACTGCGTATAATTCAAAGTTAAGTTAACTATCATTATTCAGCTGCAATATTTTATCCTGAAGAATGTAATTAGCATAATATTCTATACTGGCTATGGCCTTGCCAAATAATTTGCAATGCAAAAGGTTCTTGATTCAGCGATGATGGAACGAGAATGATTTCATAGGATGAATAGTTAATGATGAGCTGATGAACAACATTAAATATCTAAATTTTGGATTTATTATGAATGGTGGGTGTTACCAAGGTATAGGGGTTTCTTCAAATTTTGTTCATATGTTTCAGGACCAGTTTTCAGTGTTATATCATCCTTTATAATTTCAGGATTTAAACACCGAGTTATAATTGCCCTAAAACATGTTTTTTAGTCAATTTAAATATACAAAGATATAAAATTCGACAGCTGTGTTAACTGGGCCCAACAAAGTGTCAGATTATTTTTTCTTTCAAAATTTGAAAAAATATTTTGTTAAGAGTTAGAATATTTCTCAAGGGTGGTCATTTTACATAAGTTGTGAAGTTCTGAATAGATATTTTTGACAGATGATGCATTTTGTGTTTCATGACGTATCAAATCTTTTGAAATCGAATCGAAGTGCGGCACTGTGAAATAAGCAGTTTCCCTTATTCTGCTAATAGAATTTCGCTTTTGACCACCGATTTTATATTATTATGAAAAACTGTCTTATAAGTTAACTCGGGTTTAATTTTTAATTTTAAGGTTTTTGAAGGCATTCTACGTTTTATTTCAAACAGAATATTAAATGTCACTCTATTTAAAAATTAGTAACGTTTAGAGTTAAAGTACCCCCAAACCAAAGCAAAACATTCAGAACAACCGACGACGAAACTTTCAGTTGTCAATGCAATCATGAGATTCGCTTAATCGCATTGTCGCAGTCCTGTGGTCTATTTTACCAAATTAGAATTACAAATTTGTATATTTGTTGATTACAATCACAAATTTGTTTACAATTTTTCTTCTGTTTCACAAGCTACAAACTTAATTCCAACAAATTTGTTAAAAAGAGAAAAAAATTAAGGGAAATTGGATTATTTATTTAAAAATGCGATTTCTTTCGAAAAATACAAATTGTTTTTAAATCGACAGACGATCTTTCTATTGTAAGAAATTTTCAGTAACTGAACAAATTTGTAAAATTTCTTGATTTCGTGAAACACAAAATTACAAAAAAAATATGAATTTTAACAAATTTGTATTTGTTAGCAACAAAGAAAATTAACTTTTGGTGAAGTGGAAATAATGAAATTTCTACAAATTTCCCTTTGTAAACTACAACTACAATTTTGTAGTACAAATATTTTGTGAAACAGAGTAAATCGATTTTTCTACAAATTTGTTGAAAAAGTGCTTGTAAATTACAATTTGTAAGATGGTGAAATAGGCCACTGTAATGTTAGCAAAAGAATTGTTTAAAATTGAATAAAAATTTAAAGTTTCCGGTAGAAGACAAAGAGTTCTAGAGTTCCTCATACTTTTTTCCAATAGTTCTGGCGAATGAAGTGTTATAAATCGATTTTTCTACAAATTTGTTGAAAAAGTGCTTGTAAATTACAATTTGTAAGATGGTGAAATAGGCCACTGTAATGTTAGCAAAAGAATTGTTTAAAATTGAATAAAAATTGAAAGTTCCCGGTAGCAAACAAAGAGTTCTATAGAGTTCCTCATACTTTTTTTCAATACTTCTGGCGAATGAAGTGTTAAAATTCGCAAATTTAGGTGCCCATTGACTTGGAACCAAAAATTTAAGTCAATGGACACCTAAATTTGAGAATAACTTTTGAAACAATAGTTTTAGAAAAATAAAGTTATTAAGAAAATGTTTAGAACTCTTTGTTTGCTATTGGGAACTCTAATAATAACTCTTTCTTTTTTTTTTTTTTTTTTTTTTTATTTTGATTTTGAAAATTTTTGGTACTAATTCAATGGGCAACTTAATTTGTCCTATAACCTTTCCAATTTTACAGAACTCTTTCTAACACCCATCAGGAACTCTAGAACTCTTGATTTTAAGTTTAACAACATGATCAGAACTCTTTTTCTCAAAAGAGTCCTTGCTGCATGAAGTTTGCAAACAATTTTTTTTTTTCGAATTTTAACACTTCATTCGCCAGAACTATTGAAAAAAAGTATGAGGAACTCTAGAATTTTATGTTTACTACCGGTAACTCTCATTTTTTATTTAATTTTAAACAATTCTGTTGCTAACTTCACAGGACTCATAGACCCCCTGTAAATATATTTTGGCAGTTTCGTCGTAGTTCCAAATATTTCGCAATGGTTTGGGGAGTCTTTAAGCCTAGTAGATACTCAGAAAATGAAATTTGTATACAAGCGTGACGCTTCTTAGATCACTGCTATGAAATTCACAACTAGAATACACGAGTATCAAAATATAAAAGTGAAATATTATGAACCAGTTTTTCAATCAATTTCGCGAAAAAAAAATTCCATTTCCCAACATACGACCATTAGGAAAAAATTTAAGCTGTTGTATAGAAAATTGTGACATCTGTCAAACAATTTGTTTTGCTCAGAATAAAACTTCTGAAATAGAAACAAATTATTTCTGATTAAACGGTTGTCTTTTCTAGCAAAACTGAGAAATTTTTCTGAATTTTTCTGTGTTGAGATTGCTAAGGTTTCCAAGAACTCATTTTTCTAAACATGGCTTTTGTATTTTATGTTCTGATAAGTCTGTAATTCTACATACATTTTTGGAAAGTTATTTAAATATATTCATAAAATATTCGCTCTTTGGCTATCAAACGTTAACTTGATCCACTATCGACCAAATTTGCAAAATGCAAAAATTTCAAAATAATAATCAATGAGCACGCGTTCACAAAGCTATATCTATATAAAGCAATCTTGATAGGTTTGCGTTGTGGTCAGGTCCAGATTAAGACATGTAGAAGCCCCAAGCCAATGCTAGCCTCATGCCCCACTCCTATAATCTTAAAAAAAATTTGATTTTTCAAAAATGAAAATTGATGAAAAAATTAATATTTTAAGAAAAAAAACCATTGGAAACATTTACAAGTTTCAATCTCTTATTTTTTGTAATTTTTTTCCTCCTGTCATTTTTTTCCAAATCGAACACCTATATCAATGTTTCTTTTAATTTATTTATCTCCTTTATAGTCATTGACCTTATTTTCTTTTTATTCTTCCTTTCAAATACTTTCCTTATTATTCTTACTTATATTACTTTGATACAATCAAAGTTTACAATCGGGTTAGAGTTCTAATTTTGTATGTACGAGAATTTGGTTTCCAAAATTCTGTATTCCAAAATTCTGCATTTAAAAATTCGGATACCTACCTATCCAGAGCTAAACAGCTGATGCATCAGCAGCTTAAAATTACCTATATATGACCATTTTTTGGATAGCTTATAGCCAACTCATCAAATTTGGTGAATTAACTCCTAATAGGTATTTCTTTCAAAAATCTATGGAAACCTAGTTACCACACTGTGAAAGAAAGCAATTTTTTTATTGGCACCATTTCGATTTCGATATAGTGAAATCTCGATTTTATCGAACTTCGATTTCGATAAATATTTGACAGCTGAAAGTTAAGCTCAATCCAACACTGAAAAACTGTTTTTCAGTTCCACAACACAAGGTGTTATGGAGTTTTATAAGGTTTTGAAATTTCAACACAAATGCTTTTCAAAGCTTTAAAAATGGATTCAAATCGGATGTGTTCATAATTTCTAACCTAATCACGTGGTCATTTAAATGGAAATATGATTTTTTGTGGGATTGAGATGCCTTAAAAAATAATTTGAAATTTTGTAACTAAAGTACCTCATTTGACTTTTGAAACGAAATTATTAAATTATTCTTCAACAAATTTCATTAGATATATAAGACGCACCAGATAATTTTTGACACTATAGCTTTGCAAAGTTTCAAAGCCCTGCGTGCGTCGCGTCTCTTGTGTTCGTCGAAACAAAAAAATCCCATTTTAACTCGACGAAGGTATTCAAATGGGTGGAAGCGTAGTTCAAACACACTTCAACTCTGAATAGTAACGAGAAATTTCTCAGTTATTTGTGTTCTGTTGGTTTACAATAACAAAATTGAGTCACAATGATTGTCAAATTCAATTTATTATAAAAAAAAAATTAAGAAGCAATTTAAATACACCTATCAAAAAAATTATCTTAAAAGCCGCGGGGCCCTTAGGCGGGGCTGGGCCCCTAGGCAGTTGCCTTTTTTGCCTGAAGGTTAATCCGCCTCTGGTTGTGGTAATACCATATTTGAAAAAAAGGAATAGGTACATATTTAGATCTGGGTTACACAAAAATAACCTAAGGTATTCAGTAAGCCTATAGCAATAATTTTCATTCAATTAAGTATTTTTAAGATCAGAAAACATAAAAAACGCAACTATTTACCTATTTTAACGAAATATTTTTGGAACAATATATGCTGTTAATATTACGGAGGTCAATTAAAGAAAATATAAGTCTTCTGCTAGCTCAAAGATATGAAGTGAAATTTCAATCAATAAATAAAATCACAGTGATGCCAGATCGTGGGATTTGTCCATTATTGTGGAAATTTCCCGTCTATATAAGGGAAAAAGGGATTTTTTAAACAAAAAAAAATAGAATTTTGCATTATGCTCATTTTTTGTTTCTTAATTTCTCATTTAATTAACAATAAAAATCTCCTTATATGTTCAACGAATTGTTGACTTATAAATCGAGTACGGAGAAAAAGAAAGAAACCGAATGTACAACAACAACTTGTGTGTAGCTAGTAAAAATGCTGGTTTCAAATGCAATTGTCAAAAACAAGAAAACTTAAAATTGGACCGACTTGATCAAGTGACCTCGGTGGCGCAATGCGTATGCATATGGCTCGGAGGGAGCTTGGTCCGAGTTCGAGTCCTACCTGGGCATAGAAAGTTTTTTCAATTAAAATTGAACAAAGACCAAGCACCACTTAAAGGAGTCTGATGATCGGCGTGGCAGTCGTGAAATAGCTATAACTCCAGCCTATAAAAACTTGGTGGTAGCTCACTCAAGTGTTGTTGTTCATTCAAACCTTCAATATTAATATGATGGTGCGAAAGCTTGGCAGCCTAACTGCAAGTGTGTTATCACACAAAAAACACCTTAATAAAAATTGTATTCAACTATATGATCAGATAAAACATTTTCATGTCTAGAAAGAACGCATTCTTTAATATCTGAAAACGTTCATTTTCACTTTCATTTATCATATTGGCCTAATTTAGCCTAGCATGGTGCCAAAAGAAAAATGTCATACAAAAATAAAATAAATCATAAAGGAAAGACTGTCTTTTGACTGTTTTTTGTTCTGCAGTACTACGCTATTCGATAAGGGGAAGGAAATAGATAATAGTACCAAAATATTATTTTTTCGTCTATAATTAATTTCCCGGATCATTAAATGTGTATTTCCCGAGCCAGTGGAAAGCGGAAGTTATAATGGTTCTGAAACCAGGTAAACCATCACATGAAAAGAAATCTATAGACCCATTTCGCTTCTTCCTGCTGTGTCTAAAGATTTTGAGAGAATATTACTTATGCGCCTGCAACCAATAATAGAAAAAAATCACTTAATACCTGAACATCAGTTCGGTTTTAGAAGTAAGCACTCGACAATTGAACAAGTGCATAGAATCACTGACGTCATCGAGAAAGCTTTTGAAGACAAGAAAATTTGCTCTGCAGTCTTCTTAGACATGTCACAAGCCTTTGACAAGTCTGGAACGAAGGTCTCAAATTCAAATTAAGACCAGTTTTGCCTGATGGACTTTACACGATTTTTAAAGAATATCTGAAGAATAGAATTAGACATGGAAATGAGTATTCTGATTTCAAAGAAATAGTGGCGCGGATACCACAAGGTAGTGTTCTAGGTCCAATTTTGTACCTTTTATTTACACATAATATACCTCAAACAGAAGACACTATTGTAGCCACGTTTGCTGACGACACTGCAATACTATAAGTAGTGGGCAAAACGATCAACGAAGCTACAATAAAATTATGAAACTCGCTTAATAATGTCAATGAATGGACAAAAACATGGCGAATAGCGCTCAACGATTTTTAATCAGTCCACGTGGACTTTACGTACACAAAAATCGACAGATTACCTGTATTTGTAAACACAACTCGGGTTCCATTCGCAAATGAAGCTAAATATCTGGTTATGACTTTAGACCTTTTGACTTGGTGCGGTAAACGGAAAACCGCTTTTAAAATCGCGGAATACGCAGGAGCTATCGCCGGATAGTTACCTGCAACACGTTGTATAACTTCTTTAAAAATAAATTGCTAGATAAGTTTCAACTTATGTTGCAATCGGGAGGTGGTTTTAGTGAAGTAAGAATCTCACACTCCTATGAGCACGCGTTTTTCGGTCCTCATAGAGCCTTTTGAATGTTTTAACACCTACCCACGGGAAAAAAAAATTAACTGTGTGTGAAAAAATAACATTTAACCTTCGGATGACAACAGGGGTGCTCCACCACCCCAGGCTATTTTATTTTAACTGTAATTTTGGTTGATCAATCTCCTTTAAACAATTGTATTTCCTTACATAATTTTTTTTTTTTTTTATGAATTTTCTGTTTTCTGTTTTTATTAAAGTCTATGAAGTGTTACGTTTCACTAAATCTTTTTTGTTATCCTTGAAAGTATTTTTTTTTTTATTAAATCCTTACTGGGGTGTTATATCACCCCTGTTGTGATCTATGTAATTTTAAATATGTTGTGATCGGAAGGTTAAGTTCGGTTGGGTTTAATTTTGTTGTTCGTATTGATTTCTTTGTTTTATTTTTTTTTTCTTTGCAAATGGTTAAATTCATGTTTATGTACTCAATGTAAATGTTCCAAATTCAAAAAAATATCAATAAACACCGTTTATTGACTGTTTTTTTTTTTTTCATTTTCTCAATAAAACTTTTGTTGATATTGCGAACATTTTTTGTTTTAAAAATTTCTTCTCAATAAACGATTTGTTGGCTCAGTTAAACTCCGTTTATTGAAAATTTAAATTTAAAAATTAATAACCAGTTGCTTTGTATCAATAAAATTCTTTTTTTTTTTTACACTATAAACAATTTGCAGCGATTGAATATAATTCAATTAAAAGTTTATATGACCTCAACTCCAAAATGCATCCTATACCCTATACTAAAAAAAAGTACCTCTTAATGAATTACACTTTATTACGAAACTTGATCGAAACAATTAATTTAACATGGATATTCTCGTGTTCAATAAATCTATAAAGTGATTTCACATATTTTTTATTTTAATTATAACATTTGTACAGACCATTGAGACTTGTGCTAACAAAAAAACCCTGCTAACGAGTGCTACAGCGTCACTTTGTATCAATGAAAAATTTATTTAAGTCTTAAGTACAAAAGTAACAAGCTAAATCACTTCCGCTTGAAAGCCACGAGTATCTACCTACTTACAGTGCATGTTGTGTATATAGTATAAACATCTATCACCTTGTTTGTGTTCAACACGTTTTTAAAAAACCTCACATACCGCATTATAGTTTATTTCTGACATAAAGACATTGAAATCTCTAGACAGAAGTAACCAAATATACTTAAAATTATAAGTTGGTGTATTCAGAAATTCCAGAAATACATGATAAGTGATGTATTTATACATAATGTACTCTCGTGTTTTTGATTAATTTTTGTTGAACTACAGCTACATACATATACAAAATGCACTCGAAGGAAAAAGTGAATGACCAGAATTTTATTATTATAAATAATAAAAATGGATTAATTATTATTTTAATACAAATATGTATTATACATAAAACATGAAGTATTGAATATATTGGGTGATATGCATAAATCATAGTAAATGCTTTTCCTAGAGACTTTCAAAGTAGTTATACTTTTTTGATATGCATACAAATGCAGTAAATGCTTAAAATCAAGTACCTATTAACTTTGGGACATAGCACTTACTTTTTTTGGATACATTTTTTAAGTAAAAACTTTATTTCACGCATTCCGGAATTACTTGCAAAATAGCAACTTGAACATTTTAAAGTACATACATTTTTTCTTTAAACGATCAATTAGGTTGCTGTGAAACCAAAAAATAATAGTCTTGAATCATTTTCTGGTCACTGTATTTATTAAAATTGGGTTTCTGTTAATATTTACCGAATCATGTGCACACTTCATCGTAAGCCATAGTAATTAGCCTTGTAAGACTATCTTTTAGGTTTATATGAGGAGCATATCGTGGGTATACAAGCAGAAGGCACTAAGTCAATTTTTTTGGATTTTTACATTTTAATGCAAAGTGATGAAGAATGATGATATCTATGTACTCCAAACACCTCCTAAGACATTATTCAACGTTAAACATGAATTATTTGAGGTTATGTTTTGCACTAAGTCAGTTAAATAACTTACAATACTGATAAAACGCACTAAGTTGACTTAGTGCATTTTGGCTGTCATAGTTTAGAAATACAATATACTATAATAATACAGCAAGAAAGCATTAAAGTGACTTAGTGCTTTTTACCTGTCATCAAAACTAAGTTTTTTGATTTAAGTAGCCGATGAGTCACTATTCTGTAGTCACGCGTAAGAGAAAATTGTACTTATTTTTGGCAGTTTTGGTCAAGGAGAAATGTAATTTTGTTTAAGTTTTTCGGTAGTAAAAGTGAAAAATCTGCATTAAAATGAACAAAAATTCTCGAGCTTGGAAAATGCTTCGGCTAGTTAAAACTAAATAATAATAATACTGATGTGTATTACTATTTTTATTCCTACATGCTCTTAAAACTGTAATAATACTGTTAAAAAAAAACTTGTTTTTTTCAAATTTCTGTTTTCAGTTAGATATAATTGGTTAATTCATACATTATTGCAATATTAATTCCGCTAAAAAGCACTAAGTCAGCATATTTTTTGGTTCTGCTCCAATATTTTCGAAATGGTTTGGTGAAAACTAAAATTTTCAATGGGGAACTTAAGTCATAATGTCAATTGAGCTTTTTATGTGATCGGATGAAAAATTACCGTCAGTATTGATTTTTCAAGAGTGAACAAATATAAAATATCAATTTACTCAAAACTATGTTTTTTGACTTAGTGCCTTCTGCTTGTATACCCACGATATATTCTCTGATCTTGGAAATGACTTGCATCATTTAATTATTTTTGTTTTTAATAATTTTTCAAACTGATATAAATAAAAGCATTATATTCGCGTCTGAAATAAAAAAGGCAATTAAAGTTGTTATGCATTTATCGCATAACTTTTGCTTGGCTTTAGTTAATTTACATAAAAGCCCTATTAATAAAAATACTGCATCCGCTCGTAAATACACGTTTTACCTAACACATGGATAGTGGACTTATCCGTTTGATAAATTAAAATATTAATAAACTTATTCTGTCTTCATTTTATCTGTTCACTGAATAACACCGAAAAGTAGGCAGCACTTCCCTCAATTGTACTAAATATTCAAGTAATTCTTTCATTTTTGAAGGCTATCTGTCATATCAGTCAGCTTTGAATTGAATTGTGAATGTTAAAGTTATCCGCTCGTTGAACACCGAAATTGGTGAGATAAGTTATCCGCTCATTATAAAAATGTCATTTAAGTCTAAAAAACGTTTATTATTAAGAATTATAAGTTAAAACATGTGTAAGTGTTGTTTCATATCTATTTTGTGATTATTAATAGGGCTGTAAGTGATTAAGTTTCAAAACTGTTGAAATAATTTAATTCAGGGGCTTATTTGCCTTTTGTAGCTAAATTAAAATGTTTTACTTTAACAAATTAATGATTCATGCGATTTATGTATTTTAAATAATTTAAAAAAAAACATTTTTTAGCGTCAGTTGGATATCCTGGTTTTCAGGTTTGTTTGCAGTGAGAATATATAAGCTATGTCAAAATATACTGTTTCAGAACAGTCAATTTATTTGCAAAACTAATAAAATATTAAGCCATTTGATAAAAATCCCTATCAATTTCCGATGGATTCTTAGTATTTACTTGAATCTACTGAAAGAATTTACAAGCAATTACCCAAGTAACATTTTTAGTTCTTTAAAGGCTTTAGCAACGCTTCTAGAGCTAATCTTAAAGCTCAGTTTATTAGCTCTAGAAACACATTTAGAGTTTAAGTCGAGCTCATTTGCAGCTAATTCTTTGAGTTTGAGAGCACTATTTTGCTCTTAAGAAGCACGTTATTAGTGGCAAGTGACTCTGAAGGTCTATGTCATACACCTTTAAAGAGCATCTTTTGAAAGATGTTTGTTCGTATTGGTTTGAGTAATAATAAATATAATACCAAACATAAACGCAGACACGCTTTAATACTTATATAGAATACGTGAATCGTTTGATAGTATAAATAATATATAATTTTGTAAGATTTGCCAATTATAATTTCCTACCAAAATAAATAATAAAAGAATTTAATATTTTTCGGTGAAATGTTAGCTTAATTTAAAAGCGAATTAAATTTTTTCACAAACGTTATGCGGGTACCTACTTTGTTAAATTACAACGCGCCTTCGAAATTTTGTATTTTAAGATGTCAAATAAAAATAAATAATAACTAAAAAAATCTAATATTCTAAAAAAAAAATTTTTCAAAGTCGAAATAAATTTATTTTGGTTAAAAATACAATTTAGTTTGATTTTGAGTGAGAGCGCGGGGATATATATTTCTTTTTTTTAATGAATAAAAGAAAATATTGCATTATTTTTTCGCGCCGCCATGTTTTCATAAGGGAAGAAGGTTTCTTCAATACAGCTGTTAAATCACTTTGAGCTATATTTTTGATTGTTATAGAGCTGCAATATTGATTACTGTTGATCGAGCTCTTATATCAATTAAAGATTTGCTTTCTGTACTTTTGGACCTAGTGTTAACAAGATGGCATTTTTCTGGTTTTTATATTTTTTTAATGAAATAAAAAGGGTGTTTCAGAAATTGAAAGTTTCGGCAGGTGGATAATAAATAAAAAAGAATTATTTCTATGAACGAAGATTTTTATTTGAAGAATATTTTATTCCAAAAATGTATTTTAGGTCCTCGGTATATTTTTATATGTACGTAATAAAATTTTCAAAGCGTATTTTTAGAAACGAAATTGTCATCAAATAAAGTTTTTATAACTCACCCGCCATTTGGAAAAAACAACCAACATGACGAGAACAACACATCATGCAGAATGAAATTAATTAATTTATTTTAAACCGGTCTAATTTTTTCTTTTGAAATAATTATTTTCTTCGTATTCTAGTATGGAACACCCTATAACATGAGCGCTATAGATTTTTTTTTAGAGAGGTTTCATATACAGCTATTACAAAATTTTTTTAAAACTTGAAAATGCGCATGCGCTTCACGAAGTATTTGTGTGCAAATATTAGTAATTCGGCTCTACAGCCGCTTTTTGTACAGCTCTGTAAATGCTAAATTTTTACATTTCAGAAGATAATGCGTTAGTATTTTGGGGATGTGTTGCTAGCAGCTGTATAACGTCTCTAAATTGTCTGATATTGACAGGTTGCTCGATAGTAGACGTGTAAAGTTTGTTATGGAGCATATTTTTAAATCTTGATGCGTTATAAAGTTAATAGAGCTAAAACTGTTCTCAAACTTCAATTATAGAACATAATTTTTAAATAAAATGAAAGAAGCTGTGAAATAATCTTTTACAGAGCAATAGCTTTCAATTTTGCTAGCTAAGAGCTGTAAAAGAACAGTTTTGCATCTAATAGCTCTAACGATGTTACTTGGGTAGTATATGAACTTAATTTTATGCATACGAAATGAAGTTAATACTTTAAATCTAACCTTTTACTAAAAGTTATAGTTTTTACTTTTACCTCGCAGCGGGTCATTCATTTCGTGGTTTCAAGTTGGTAGCATTGGCATTTGACCCCTGTCAAACTCAGCTATTATTTGAAGTCTCATAATATTAATTGAATGTTTGGCATTAACGATAATGGATCGCTTAACAATCGAACACCGCGTTAAAATTATTAAAATTTACTACAAAAGTGGTGATTCAAACGAAGCCACTTTTCGCGCATTATTTTCTTCAGCGATGAGGCACACTTCTTACTCAGTGGGTATGTAAACAAATAAAATTGCAGCATATGGGTCTCAAAAAACCAACAAGTGATCGAAGAGGTGCCGTTGCATCCAGACAAAGTGACTGTCTGGTGTGCTCTATGGTCGAAAGGTGTTATTGATCCGTATTTCTTTGAAGATGCCAATGGGCAGACGGTTACAGTAAATTCTGAGCGATATGGTCGAATGATAACCGATTTTTTCTGGCCGGCGCGGCGATTGAAGATCATAACTTGGACGATATGTGGTTCCAATAAGACGGAGCAAGAAGCCACACAACACGACCAATGATGGCTTAATTGAGTGAGAAGTTACCTGGTCGCGTAATTTCACGACGTCAATTGGCCATCAAGATCATGCGATTTGGCACCGTTAGTTTTTTTTTTGTGGGGCTATGCAAAAGATCGTGTTTACGCGAGTAATACCCGAACTCTAGACGCATTAAAAACCAACATTACTCAAGTTATGGCCGAGATACCGCCCGAAATGTGCGAAAAAGTGTTTAAAAATTACCTAAAAAGAATCACAAGCTGCGGTAATCTTTCCGAGGTGGCAATTTGAATGATATTGTTTTTCACACTTAATGGCAAAGTCCAAAATTTATAATGAAATAAAATTTTTATCAAAAATGCCTCGCTGTGTGTGTGTTATTTAGATTTACTTTCGAAACCGAAAAATGAATGACCCTTTACTTCTAGTAATTACTACCCTTTTATATATTATCCTTTGTTATAAATAATTATTATAACAAGAATTCTCTTACCTTCAAAAGTCTTTTTAAATTGAAATAAAAATTATGTCTATAGGTACCTACTGTACCTATACATATACTTATTTCATAATTCATATTTAAAGAAGTTGGTTAAAGATTTAAATTAAATTTTATTTTTTAATCATTTGGTTGAAGGATGTGATCCCGGTGCTTGTGCTTGTGCTTATTTCTTACTGTTGTTCTTGTGTTTGTCTTTTTTTATGTTTATGTTTGTGTTTGTTTTTTCTTTTTGTTTTGGTTTGGCAACGGAATGCAGTTCTGAATTTTATCATTTTTTCTGTACTATATTAGCAGAACATTTAATTTAATTTTATCAGTAAAAAGCAATACAAAATGTATGAATAAATATTATCAATCACTTATTTAATGGAAAGTCGATCCATATATAAGGAACGCTCTGGATATACAGAATGACCTCTAATATTATATAATTCGTTTTACTGGACATCCACTGAAAATTGTAAATATAAATCATATCTGGTTTAGAAGTTATTTTATTTCATTTATTTTTTTATTTATTTGATAACATTCACATTAAGAAATAAAAACTTTTATAATTATAGTATGATGTTGTAAATTGAGTTCACAAAAAATTGATTCAGTAGATAGAAAATAAAATTAAAAAAAAAATATTTAAAATCGCAACCTAACAAAGTTGTGAACAAAAGCAATTTTAATTATAAGATAACTAATCAAAAAAAGTTTACATATCAAATTTCACTCAAATGCATTGCTTCAAAATAAAAAGCAAAACCCACATTCATCAGATTTCAGGATTAACATCAGTACAAGAATATACCTAGGTAGGTATAGGTAGGGGATTAAAATCTTTACGTCCGTTGAGAAATCTTAAATGCGTAGGTACTTGTATTTCCACATAGGATTTTGTTGGTTTGTTGATTAATTTTAATTCTCTTTGATAAGTAAGTTATTATAATTAAGAATTTTATCCTGTTATCCATATTCTGTCAAAGTCCAGAAAGCATTTATATTTATTTTTTTTGACAAATACTGACTTACGAGTTATATACAGAGTTTTAAAGAAAGATGCTTATATTCAAATAACATATAAATGGTGGTAGTGGTAATGCGAAATATGGATTAGGTAAGATTATTCTCTTTATTCTGTTCAACCTGCATACTAACTTTGTTAATGACTAAATTAATTGAAGTTCTTAAATAAATTATAGTAAGAAAAGTATAAGGATGACAGTATATATGGCATTAAAACATTTAATAAGCCTAAATTCTTCACAAAAACTAGACAATATGGTATAAAACGTATTTAAATTAATGTTGAGATACTAACTTTAGCGTTTTAATTACTAATATAAGAGCAATTTTGAGAAAATAATTTGGTCGTCATGAACAGATTGCAATTCGTTATGACAATATGGAGATTTTAAAAATGCAAAAATGAATGCTACAGCAGGATGAAAAAAATACACGTTTATTCGTTGACGTGTTATCTGTTTTAACGCGTTTTGAATCCTTTGTCGTAAACGGATGGACATGATTTGACCATATTCGAACACAAATCAACCACTTTTCGCGTTTACGATCAAGAGACATGAAAATATTAAATTAGTCAAGCTATGAGCCCTCGAATTCCTCCGCTGAAGGATGCTTATACGATGTTGATAAATAGATTGAATGAATGATTATTTGTGGGGTATACAGCACTGCGACCTATAGATCTATTGTGCCACCAATAGGAGCTGGATGAGGATTCTCAATATTTTAGCTTTTCCTCCAAACCTATTTCTCTAAGGAATTTAAGTATTTGGGGTATTCTCAAGGAGGATAGATTGCATTCCTCCACCTGGTATCTTCCCAGGTGTTATACTTTCTTTGGTGCACGAGTGCATCACAACTTCCTAATATGTGGTTTGGTGTTTCCTCTAGAATATTGCAGAATCTACATATGGGACTATTTACTAGGCCTAAAATGTTTAGGTGCGTTTTTAGTTTGCAATGGCCGGTGAAGAGGCCCGTTATGATCCTGAGGTTGTTCCTGCTTAAGCTGATGCAGTCATTACAACGTTCTTGGTTAAAGTTCCCAAGTAGGAGTTTGGCTTGCCTCAGCTTGGGGATAGTTCCTTCCAAATTTTTGATCTATTGGCCTCCTCTTCTTTTTTGATTTTGTTTTTGATAACATTTTCTCCTAAGCCACAATAGGGCTCAGGTCCCGTTAAGGTAGTCTTTGCTCCTATTTTTGCTAGGGAGTCTGCTTCGTGTCCAGGTACCCAATGAAGGGTGACATTGTTGTTTTTGCCAAGTTCATTTAGCCTGCCTATGCATTCCCATACAATTTTAGAGTTGATGGAATAGGAGCTGAGTACCTTGAGCGCTGCTTGGCTATCTGACATGATGGCAATGTCTTGGTTTCGGTAATTCCTTTCGAGGTTACGGTCTGCACATTTACCTATGGCATTCACTTCCGCCTGCAAAATGCTAGTTGACTGTCCCATCGAAATAGAAAGTTTGGTTCTTGGCCATGCAATTCCTGCCCCAGTCCCTTCAGTCTTTCTCGATCCATCAGTGTACCACTTGATGGTATTTGCTTTGAGTGTGTAGTTTGTTGTTTCACCTACCCACCCTTTTTTGTTGCTTAGCTTTGTTTGAATAAATAGATTAAAAACCTTAAAAAAAAAATCGAAATTTTAAGATTACATTTTATGCTGCGGAAAAAGGCGTTTTAGGGCTTTTGGTGACTTTGGATCGAAAAATTCAATATACATACGTCAAGATATAGTTTTTTTCCTATCTTTCAAGCCAACAATTCTCAAATTCCATCGAAGGATGGCTACGATGACGATGAATTAAAAACCTCTGAAAAATACGAAAAATTTCGATTTTTTTTTCTGCTCCAGAAAAATGTTTTTTAGGACATTTGCAACGAAATATTCTCTATGTCTCAAAATATGGGTTATCACCTATCTATAAAGCCATCACCTGTCAAATTTCATCGAATGATATCTACGATGTCGATGGATTAAAAAACCTCTAAAAAAACAGAAGTTTTTGAAATTGAGTTGAAAGTTGACCCAAAAAAATTCTGTTCTGTCAACTTTGAGATATAGGTCCGGTCAACGCGCTCTAACAAGCATTCTGTCAATGTGCCCTAACTGCATTGACAGAGTAATTATATTGTCAGATAAAATAATCAACGCGTTCACCCTAAAATTCATGTTCTTTGTTAAAATCGTCAAAATTTTGAAAAAAGAAATAGCCGAATATCCATTGTCTTGTTTAGGTACTATTATTTTCTTCTCCATTTTCAAAATGGTTAATTTTTTAAATTTATTTTTCGGCATCTTTTCAAAACAAACACTTATTTGGAAATGAAAATTTGTCTTTGCATATTACTGAAAAGCTTTTCAAAATTTTTAATATAATTTGGAAAGTTTATTTGTTTGGTGAAACAAAAAGAACAAATATGTACCTTGCAAATAAACAAAACTTTTCACTTTGCAGAAAGAACTTTGCCCTTCCAAATTGTGCTTGGTGAAAAGTAATTTGCAAAAAAAAACCTTTTTTATTCAATAATTTCCTTTTTCCAAATTTTCAATTGGTGACACAAAATTTGGAAAGTAAAAATGAAAAGTGAAAAGTGTTTTTGGGTAAAATAGGTCCCAGGTATTGAACAAACCTTACAAAACAATAATATAGGTTCAGCAATTAATAATAGCATTTTTTTTTTTCTTAAATATTTTAGGACTAAAAATGGTACTTGCGCTAATCCTGCTTTATATAGGATTTGGTAGTCAAAAAGAACAATCTCATTTTTTCTTAAAAACTGACTCATAGAATTTTATAAAAGTAAATCAATTTTCTTTTTTCCAAAAAAAACCGCACTAATAAAACCTCCCATTGAACCACAATAGACTTTGGAAAGAATTCAACCAATTTTGATCGTTATTGTTTATATGCAGAACCTTCCATAAATTTTAAATTACCTATAGAATCTAAACAGGAAGTAAGAAATTATCCCAGAATATCTCTCATATTTTACTTTCGGATGTTTGAACTCAGCAAACAATTGTAAGTGAGTCCACTGCATTCTTGCAAACTAACAATATATACGCACCTGGTTGTCTATATTAGCTGTCGCATTACAAAAATTATTTATATAGGTACATATCCTGCTGAAACTGAAGAACTTATTTTCAAATACCCTATACGGCTATATGATTGAAATAATCAAACATCTCTTAGGGCCAGTTTCACAGTGCACACTTAACAAAATAAGTGGCACTTAATTTTACCATTTTGGCACTTAAGCCGCAGTTTTACTACCTGAGTAAGTGGAACTTAAGTGGCCAACATCGGAGACTTAAGTGTCACTTATTCCGATAAGTTTACACTGTGAAATTCGGAATTAGTTTTCCATATTCGGCACTTAAGTGATACTTACTTCACTGTGAAACTGGCCCTTAATCAACAAATTTGCATTGACAGGCACTTCTGCTGATCCAACTGATGTCCATGCGCGCATCCCCAACTGTCCAAACTATGTATAACGCCCTCATTCTTGAAACTCTTAACAAAATCATTTACAAAATAATTATCGATTTAACCCATTTCTACATTTCAAGCCAAACAATCCAATCAAATTCCAAGTTATCATTATTGTCGTTATCGTCGCATTAATCTCTCGTTTATATCCAATTAATTTTCAAAAACTTCGCATTTATATATATCGCACGTGGCATAACCAGAAATCTAATGAAGCGCACAACCCAGAACAAACAGCATTCAAAAATTTCCAACAATATTGCTCAATTAAATTCTCCTTTGAATTTTCGCTGCCATTGATCGAAAATATTCACGATATAACAGTGCATGACTGATGTCCTTATATATCCTTCATCATCGTCGTCGTATCGTCATGAAAAATCATATTTGATGAAAAATATATTTATACATTGGCACATATACCTACATAATGTATGTATGTACATATGTATGTAGGTAAAAACGAGGAGATGGAATCAAATATTCAAATAATGCCCGTAGCTTTTTTTCAATAATTTTGAATCTTCATGCCCAAAAAAAAATTCACTTATTTTTGCCTCTGAATATACTCGTGTACCTCTTGGTCCAATGTTGCGTGAGGTAAAAAATCAGAGGAGTGAAATTTTAAACTTTGTCTTGCGGAATAAATTTGAAATTTAACGCATATTTGAGTTGGATAATTTTCAAGGATAACAGAGAATATAAACAGGATGCGGGCATAGCGGGCAACAGTGGCGTAACAAAGTATTTGTGATATGGGGGATTAGTCGTCAATTTCGTTATTTTATTTCCGTGCGTTGCAGGGTCGGAAGAAAAACGACACAATTCAACACAATTTTCAGCAGAGTATGAAAAAATTTAAAAAAAAAACTTGGAATAATTGATATTTATTAATCTAAAAAAATATTTAAACCACACAAGATAGGTACCTATAACTCGGGAAATTTAGACACAAAAATGGCCAAACTTAAAAAAAAAACCGACGAAGCTGCAAATTTTATTTGTGAAGAGGTTGGTTTTGACGTCTTAAGCATTCCGTATAAAACTACATTAAATTTGGACCAGGGATAAAATTTCAAGGGGTGAAATTAATTGTTACTTGCGATATATGTATGAATAGAATAGAATAGACTTTATTTAAATTATTACTCAGTTTTACAATTATGATTTGTTTCTACAAGTCTTTTACGACCTGGGTTTAAAACCCGTCGCGACGGTCAGATATATGTATATATATGTACATATCTATTATCTATATTATTACATACTTCATATCATACACAGCAAGTTATGCATTCGTCAAAAAAAATTAACTCGAGATTTTGATCAAACTTGACAATAGTCGAAAAAATTGGGTCTCGCAATTCTGTCTGTCTGTCCTGTCTGTTCGGCTGCAGCCTAAACGGGTAGGTGAATTATCTTTAAACTTGGTACCTAGCGTTTTGTGCGGCATTCTCCTGACACATTTTTTCAGTTTTTTTTTTAGCACCAAAAATAACGGTACCTCATACCTGCCGTAAAATTTCAAAAATATTCCCAAAAATTTTTTTTTTTTTTTAATCAGTTAATTGTTTTACAAAAAGGCTACCATTTTATATAAAAAAATTTACGAAAAATGGTTATAAATGGTACCTCTCACAGAACCATTTTTTTTTATTTTCCCAAAATCGGTTCAACTGATTTTGATAAATTTTTTATTGAGAATGGATTTAAAAAAAAAATTTCAAACATTTGTTTTGAGAATTTAATAATTCGAAAACGACTTGATCGATTTTTATTAAACTTGGCACCTAGCAGTTTTAACCTTATTTAGCAGATTTCAAATGAAAATTATTCTTATATCCAAATATAACAGTACCTCCCATACAAATATTTAAAAACCATAGTAAGGAAAATCTCTAGTTTTATCAGTACGATATATTTATAAAATTTATCTATCGATTACAAATGGTACCCCTCATATAGAAATATTTCTTTTATTTTCGAATATCTCATTATCTGCTAAATCAATTTTAATGAAATTTTTTAAACAGGATACTCAAATAACTTTAAATAATATTGCAAATCGAAATTTAAAAAAAAAAATAATTTTAGACTTTAAAAAAAAATTCAAAATTAATTTTTGAAAATTCGATATTTTGAAAATGTGTAGATGATTTTCTTTCAGAATTAATTTTTAAATTTAAATTTTGCATTAGTAAACCCTAAAAAATTGCGTACCAATTTTTTTTTCTTTAAATTAATGTTTACAAAATTAAAAAAAAAAATTACTTTAAAGTTGGGCTTCAAGGTTGGGCTTCAAAGTCAAAGTTCTGCAATTTTCTATAGCTCTGCTTGTCATGCTTGTATGGCTTTATTGCGTGAGAAGTTTCCTGGTCGCGTAATTTCACGTTTTGGTGACGTCAATTGGCCACCAAGATCATCATGCGATTTGACACTGTTAGATATTTTTCTGTGAGGCTACGCAAAAGACCGTTTTTAGACTAATAATCCCCAAACTCTAGACGCATTAAAAACCAACATTTCTCAAGTTATGGCCGAGATACCGTCCGAAATGTGCGAAAAAGTGGTTAAAAATTGCCTCAAAAGAATCGCATGCTGCGATAATCTTCCCGAGACAGACATTTGAATGATATTGTTTTTCACACTTATAATGGCAAAGTCCAAACTTTATAATAAAATAAAATTTTCATCAAAAATGTATCGCTGTTGTGTGTTTTCAAAACGTCAAGTTTTCAAAACGTTTTAAATTGTTAGTAATAAATAGAAAACTTGCCAAGTAAACCACCAAATTTTGGTCATTAAATAATAAATTTGTCTCATCATTTGGAGTTGTTTTAATATTACTCTACTTCAATTTCTTGATATTTAAACTTTATGAAATAAGAACTTGGCGTATACTTTTAGATCTCACTACTTTTCACGGCTGATTTGTTACATACAGGTTTTTATAAAGAAGAACTTTGCTTACTTTTTAAAATTTGTGTTTTTGTTCTGATCTTCTTTTTTGCAAATATTTTTATTTTTTGCCAGGTCGAAATCTCGAAAGATATTCTAGTGAAGCTAGAAGTGTAGTACTTACTCTACAGAAATGGGAATTGCTCCATTTAATTGATCGCAATTATGAGAAAGTGGGTGGATACCAAGCCTCCTACATATAAAACCTCAAATTTTCTATTTTTTTTGCATGCCCTTCAAACCCAACCGCTCTACCAAATTTTATTATTCTACAACAATTGGAAGTGCTCCATTTAATTGTTTGTAATTCTGAGATAGTAGGCGGATACCACGCCCCACAAATAGAAATCCTCTACGTTTACTTTTGTATGCACCTCAAGCCCTACTGCCTATCAAATTTCATCATTCTTAAGGAAACGGAAGTGCTCCATATAATAAATACCAGTTTTGAGAAAGTGGGCATACACCACGCCCTCCAAATGAAAAACCTCAATTTTTGTATTTTTTTTTTTTATGTACTTCAAGCCCTACCGCTCTACCAAATTTCATCATTCATATCCATACAATTGATAACAGTTCTGGGAAAATGGGCGGAAACCAACCCCCCCCTGAATGGAAAATCTCAAATTTTCGATTTTTTCCTTTGCTTGCACCACAAAACCTACTGCTGTGCGAAATTACAAGATTCTGCGATGTCGGGATAGTGCTTCATAATTTCGATGGTCTGTCAGTCGATCAGTCAGTTACGGTTTTTGTGATTTTTGAAGACTTATATCTCAAGAACCAGTTATGCTATAGGAGGTTGAAATTTGATGAGGCGCCTGTGCATGGTCAGCTTAACAATAATTTCGAATTTTGAAGTTTCTGACTTTATTGGTACTGAAGTAAGATGGGGGTCGAAAATCGCAGGATTTTGTTCCTGTAAAAAGGGTGTAGTGCCAGAACTTGGCTGGGCACTACAGTGCCCTTTGATGCTGACATAATATTTTTCCAAATTACGACAAACCAGAAGAAAGAACAAACTTTTCGATGACAATTTGTATCAGTCATTCCAATATGACATTTTTGATGTACTATTCATATTGCAACAATAACTAATTAACAAGAAAGAAAACGGAGACGAAGAATATTGTTCTATCATATAGTCATCCTTGTCATGTTGTTATTTTCAATATGTTAGAAAAACATTTTTCCTGTTTTTTTTTTTTTTTTTAATTCAATAAATTTAAATTGATTACCCAAGCACGAGGCAGAGTCATTTTCATCTTCACTATATAGTGTAACTTTTATTCCCCTTCACCAAGGAAGAATATTGCACAACATACCGCCTCCAAAGTGCAGTGGGATGAATTGAATAGCCTGCCAAGAATCGAGTTCAGCACAACCAACAAACCGCAAACTTGCACAAGTTTGCAATTTAATACTTAAATCGATTTACCTTTTTTTATATTTTTTTTTTTATCTCAATTGCAACTTTTCTAGTCCCAGCTTTACAAAGGAGAAAGGAGTCACTTTCCGACAATTTTTTCACATTATTCAAATTCAAATATTTTGTATTATGTTTTTTTTTTGTATTTATTAAGAAATATGGTTTCCCCAAAACCTGAACCCTCATCAATTTCTATTGTACGAAGAAATTACTCATAACAATATGTTGGAAAAAATGTATATATTAAAAAATCCAGTTAATAAATTATAAGCTTAAATTTGTGACCAATTCCTCATAATTATGGTAAAAGGGTTTGCTGTTTAATTCGACCTTCATATCGGAAAGATGTTGGAAAGTCTCATAACTATTTATGTACATCAAAGTAAAAGGAATCTGTGGTAACGTTTTGTTCAAGAATTGGGGTTGGGTGTCCTTTTTTGATAACCGAGTTGTAGTTTGTCTAGCCACCTTCTTTACTTCGGAGGACTTTTGAAAAATTGTTAATCTGGCACGAGGGTTTTACATTATTCTTTCAAGAATTCGGTATGTTAAATAAGTCGCACGACAGCACACGACCTTATATGAAACCTTTTTTTTTACATGAAAGGTATCGGTGATGTCCTCACTGAACCTGATGGAGCAGCGTAAATTCTCCATCGTCATCCTGCAAAAACTGACTTTAACGTAACTAAATAAAAGTAGGAGCTGGAGTCAATGTTGACCCCTCCGAACGTTCGGATATTCATGATACTGGAGTTTGGGAAGTGCCAGTTGGCACTTCGTAACGATTAGGCCGTCACCGTTAACTTTAAATTACGTCAAAGTCATGTGATCGTTAACGAAGAGCACTGTTAACACGTTGACGGCTGTGTTGATACGACTCTTAAGCCGGAATCACACATATCTCCTGTGGTGGGTTGTGGAGTAGTGTGTCGCTATCGCTTCAAAGTATTTCATATGCGTAGAACCATATTTGTGACGTGTTATGTATTGTGGTGTGGTGTGTTGTGTTGAAATCAATCTATTTCCGATTGCGTCGAAGACATATTTCTATGTGGGGAAGGTGAGACGTCTTCTGGGAAGGGATTAAGTAAATTGTGAATTAAAAAAATGACAGTTTGCAATACAAAATTTTGACTATTGTGCACAGTTAGTGACACAACACACCACAACACACGAGATAGGTGTTATTTTGACGCATATAGAATAGGCCTGCTCAGGAAAATGAGATCTCGGAGATCTCAGCTTTCTCAGTTGTGACTTGTGAACAGGATTCCTCAAAAAATTTCTCAACTTTACTGTCAAAACTCTGAGGAAAAAAATTTGGATTCGCTTGCTCACTTTTTGATCAGGATCTCATTTTTATGAACACGCCAAATACTTTTTTCTTATAACGGGTGATTTTTTAAGAGGTTTAGAACTTTAAAAAAAAAAAAAACACAAAAAATTCGAAAAAATGAATGAAATATTTATTTGAATCGATAGTTTGAACCTTGCAATTTAATGTTTAAAGATAATTTCATGCAAATGTTGACCGCGGCTGCGTCTCAGGTAGCCCATCCGCTGAGTCCAATTTTGGCATACTCTTTCACACATATCGGCCGGTATCTCACGAATGAATGCATGGATGTTGGCTTCCAGTGCGTCAATCGAAGCGGGCTTGTCCCTATTACATTAGCCTTGACATACCCCCACAAAAAATAGTCTAATGGTGTCAAATCGCACGATCTAGGCGGCCAATTGACCGGCCCGAAACGTGAAATTAACTGTTCACCAAACTCGCCTCGAAATTGCGCCATTGTTTCGCGTGCTGTGTGGCATGTGGCACCGTCTTGTTGAAACCACATATCATGCAAGTCAAGAACTTCCATTTCGGGCAAAAAAAAGTTTGTTATAATCGCTCGGTAGCGTTCACCATTGACAGTAACGCTGCGATTCGCATCATCTTTGAAGAAATATGGCCCAATAATGCCGCCGGCCCATAAACCGCATTGGTAGCTGTTGCAATGCTTCTGGCTGATCTTCACTCCAAATGCGGCAATTGTGCTTATTTACGTACCCATTCAACCAAAAATGAGCCTCATCGCTGAACACAATTTTTCGATAAAAAAGCACGAATTTTGATAGTAAAATTCAATAATTTGCAAGCGTTGTTCATTTGTAAGACGATCCATGGTTAAATTGCAAACCAAACTGAAGCTGTTTGACAGTGACACAAGGTACTAAACACACGTCAGCTGTCAAAACCAGTGTTGCCAAAACCAAACCAGCTAAAAAATCACCCGTTATAATCTCACTCAAAAGCAGGGTTGCCGAAGTGCCACGTTTGTGCTTTTTGTACACGAAAAATTCATCGTGCCACGGTGGAGGTAAGAAAAAATTCAATATAGCACATTTTTATTATTACCATTTTTTACTTCAAATAAGGCGAATTAAAAATAATTGGGAAAATTACCCCAAATGCGGAGTAAAAAATGCCAGAAATTCTTATTTCTTGACAATACACAAATAGATCAAATGAATTCTTTTAATTTTTTCATATGGCACAATGAAAATGTGGGACGGAAATTTTTTTCTTGGGAGTCAACGGTGCACGAACCTTAAATATATTTTACCAGGGGCAATTAATTAAATCCCAAAATGTTAGAATTTCTTAAAGCATTTTTAATCCATCGATATGGCAGCCATGCTTTAATGGAATTTGACAGTTAATATTTTGACAGATTATAGACAAACGGTACATTGAGTATTTTGTTTCAAAGAAAAACATAATGTGGTGTATAGCCAGCTTTACTGTCAATTATTGAGAAAAAATGTATTCGCTTGCTCACGTTTTGACAGAGCAAAATTTGTGAGATCATGAGAGACTTAAAATTACTTATTTACTTACATGTATTATCTTTCACTGATTTGATTGAATATCAGACGAAAATAATACCATTACATTCATTCACTTCCCAACACTGCCAATTTGTACGAATTTAAGTACAAAGTTCTGTAAAAGTTCATGTTAAAATAAAATAAATTTGGTAGAAATTGTTAGTTTTGATAAGTAAACGAACAGACCTATATATACTTAAAAGGTGCGTGTGCGAATTTACATATTAGCTGAACTTTATTATAATCAAAGGCAATAACTCATATATTATGGTTCACCCCGATAAAATAAAACGGTACGGATCCAAATGAAAACAGTGTTGTATATGCTCATCTCTTTTTTCCTTATTTTGTTTATTCTTCATTTAGATATTTTTTTCTTTGCACTACAATTTGCACTATACCTTACTTTTTGAAAAATTGAAAAGGCCATATCTAACCATCCAGAGTAAAAACTATATTTCTGGATCCATCAAGGAAATCCCGAAATAAATCTAAATTCAATGTTTTTATTTAATTTTTAAAGCCGCCACGGGAATCCTGGGATTTAAACATTTTATTTTTAGAAAAAAAAATAAAATAAAATAAAATAAAATAAAATAAAATAAAACGAAATAAAATAAAATAAAATACATAAAATAAAATAAAAAATAAAATAAAATAAATTATAATAAGTACCTAAAATAAAATAAAATAAAATAAAATAAAATAAAATAAAATAAAATAAAATAAAATAAAATAAAATAAAATAATATAAAATAAAATAAATAAAATAAATTAAATTAAATTAAATTAAATTAAATTGAATAAAATAAAATTAAATTAAATTAAATAAAAAATAAAGCAAAATAAAATAAAATACAAAAACCGTTTTAGTGATTTCCGGTGACAGTTTGTTCTCAATAATTTTTCTCTGCCTAACTAAAGTTAATTGCGAATAATTTTCAAACAACGTAACAGACAAAAGTCCCAACACCAAAATATCAAAATAAATTTAATGAATTTAAAAACAATCTAAAAATCTGCCTCACTATATGTATCATTATTTTCATCTTAATAACGATAAGTTATAATTGGTACAGATTCCATAATCTAAGCGATTAGGTATATTATATGCAACACATACAAAATCGAGATGTGTCGTATTGTCTCTAATTTTATCCTCATGTAAAATTTTAACTATAAGCACAAGTCAAAATTTGTTCCTAAATTCCAAAACACAAAAATAACTGCCCCAATTTTCCGGACGTTGCCACCTCTACCCTAAACCTAAACTTATATGTATATACATAGATATAAAACAAGAAAAGTATGCCAAAGAAAAAAATAATCAAAAATGTGCCATTGCATTGAAGAAAACTTTAGTCCTGAGGAAAATAACAGACAAACAGCAAAAATTGTTGGAACTTTTTTGATATTTTGTTGCTGATGGTATACTGCATCTAAGTTTGGCTACCCCATTTGCCACGTCGACTTCGTCTTTTTTGCCGCGCTGCTCCGCGCCGCGCCGTCAGCTGTCGTGTTGTTACCACTATCAGCGCATTGTTGGAATTTTGCCAACAAAAACTATAATCGGTTTTTTTTGTGTAAACCGTGCTGCACGTTTGGTGAAATGCCAACGAAATAATGAAAATTCGCTCTGACTAAAAGAGGAAAATCTTTAAATATTATATATCCACTATACAGGGAAGTATTTGACAAATGTGAGGCCTTGATTTACGTTCTGTTTTCGACAAGGGAATTTTGTGAATTTTTGCATTTGAATTTATAAAGTATGCACCTATATAGGTTTATAACTTAGAATGGAGTCGCTATAATATATGAAGTATATGTAGCCTCCTAACAGGTTTAAAGAACAATTCTTTAATTTTTATTAATATTTGGTATAAATATTCAGATAATATTAAAATGGGATATTCTTTCGAAATACATCAAGGCTAACCCAGCCATGGAAAAAAATACATTTTACTGTATTACAAGTATTTCTGCGCCTTTGTCTGCAAAACAGGAAATACCAACCCGTCTATACGCATTGAGTTTGTAGGTATGTATGTATGTATGTATATATGATGGCCAAAATTGGGATGCCATGTTATGATATGACCTTCACATTGGCCCGTTCGGTCGGGACCAGTGGTCGGCCATCACACTTATATTTTCTCTAACTTTTAAGTTTCTAAGTGGATGGTATTACTTCGGTATAGGTTTATTAGACTTCCGGGTCTTGTTGCTATAGGCATAGCAAAACGAATCCACTATATATATATACAGCAATGCATTCTAAATTTATGAACGAAAAATATATAAACAGTGTCAATTTATATGTCACTGGGCGTCCAAGCTGCTTATGTACACTTGTCTATTGCATTTGAAATTATTTTGACTATCAAGTTGACATAGTTTTTTTTTTCACTGTCTTAATGTTGATGTTGATTGGTTTTAGTTTAGGCAAGACTAATATGTATTATGGTCATTATCATTTTACCGTTTATTTCTCCTGATGCAAGCAGATCGAAAATGTATTTTTTCGAAATAATGAAGTTTTTTTTTTTTTTGCTTAAAAGAAATTCATAATATAACGAAGGAAAAAATAAAATTTGAATTTTAAGTGGGTTCATCAAGGGAACTGAAGCATGTTATTATTGAATTTCATGCGGAAAGTTTTGAACAAAAACAACACCTATTAAAACAAATTGTTTTAAACTTTTTTTTGTTGCGTCCTTAAATTCCAGATGGAAAAAAAACTCATTTGAACTTTAATTTGTTGTTTAACTTTGTTTATAAGTAAGTCAGGAAGACAAGTGAGACGAAATAAAGTTTTGAAAATGTATAGACAATGTTGATTATAGGGACCTACAACCTATACGGCAATACCTAACCTATATATCTACGCATATCTCAATACGCGGTAGATATAGGTTAGGTAGGTCAATACGTAGATATAGGTTAGGTAGGTCGTAGGTCCCTATATAAATGCAACACTGTCTACATTTTCAAAACTTTATTCCGAATATCTGTCATAATTCATTCAAGTACCTAATAGTCCAGTCAATAAAGCATTTGACTCGGAAAAAATCGTCGGAAAACTGAATTTTGGTATAGAGCCTCCTCATAGCGTTATTAAGAAACTGCCAAAAGTCCCCATCGATATGAGCGCCACTAACAATTTTACGGGGTGTTGGAGGCCCCCCAAAATGCTTTTTCGCAGGAATAACTCCCAAATGGTAAGTTGTACAAAAAAAAATGTTGGAGACTAATTTATAGCTTGTAAAATTCCCTATAAAAAATATTCTAATACTTTTTTCATAAAAATAACCGTTTTCGAGATAAACCAATCGGAAGAGTTAAGGGTCTTACTTTTCCATATATTTGGGCGGCTTAGTTCAAAAATTGTGCATTTTGTGATAAATGCATCAGTTTTTTTTTTCTGTATTTGTATTTGTCTACCACTTTAGGTGGGAGGGGCAAATTAAAAAAAAAATATTGAAAATAGAAAATGAATATAAAAATCCAACGGCAACACCTACAATATCATGTTATAACTTTTTTTCAAGCCAGTAACTTATGCTTTGATTATGTTTTTCAATTATCTACGTTATGTTAATGCTAAGTTTTTGAATAAATGATTTTTAAACTCTTAATTTGTCGAATTTTATTCGAATGTGTTAAAAAATTTTAAAATTGTACCAAACGTAGTCTCAAATGTGAAATTATCTGTCAGCTGTCACTTTGAAGTTTCAATTTCGAATAAAGCGGATAACACAAAGCTACTTTTGTGTTAGCGTTGGATGACGTCTAAAGTTGAACCATAGGAATCGCTAACATACGTATCACAATATAGCTTTTTCGCTCAACCTTCAATTTGACATACGCAAAGAGAACGGAACACATACGTTAGGTGACAAAAGCAGTTGTAAAAGTTGAAATATTTTCTACTTTTTGTTGGATATGTTTGAGCGACACGTTTTCTCCTTTTTTTGCTACGGATATTTTAGTTGGCTTTTTGTTTGCGGGAATTTTCAGAAATTAAGTCATTATTTTGTGAAAAAAAATTGTTTTAATGATAAATAAATATTTGTGCGGGTAAAAATGGGTAAAAATGTGAATTTTCCTATTTAACAAAATTTTTTTTTTGTCTATTGGAAAAATTATTGATTTCAAAAAATTTTAAATGAAAACAAACAAATTTTCTAACAGCTGATTAACAAAATGACAGACGTCAGTCAAAGTACAATCGAAAGTATAGTAGCGTAACGGAGTCAGCGCTAACAGAAAAGTAACTTTGTGTTTTCCGCTTAATGTTCACCATTTTATTGAAATTCTATTATTTCTCTAGATATACATACATCTAGAGCAAATGTAACAAATTTTTGTAAATAACGCAGTTTATTTATTTAACTACGCGTAGTTAATGATGTAGAAAATGTAGTTTAGTTAATTTGGGCAACTCTGCCCCGAACACACATCGCGAACACAGTGAAAATAACTTATGACCCAGGGTTAACATCGAACAAACCTAATATTTTATTTATTTTATTTGACGGTGTTCACATTGGACTAAAAAAGTGGATTTTTTTTGACATTTCAGTATTCACATCTCACTTCAATGAAGGAGTGGTAGAGAGATGTGAATACTGAAACGTAAAAAAAAATCCAGTTTTTCAGTCCAATGTGAACACCGTCTTAGGTTTTCAAGAATTTATTACTTGGAACCTAGTCCATTGAAATTGGGCTGCTTTAATTATTTATTTTCTTTTCTGTCAGATTTCCTCTTTCTGTCAAATTTGTTCGTTTTCGACCCGTTGTATTTTGTATTAAATTTCATTGCACAATTATATTTGGAAATATAATTGGTTTTTGCTATATTTCAATTTTTTTTTTTGATAAAATGCCAAGTCGTTTGTCAAGTAATGAACATTTTTTGCCCGGTAGTGAGAAGTGACAAAAAATTGATGCCTGAAGTCGAACCTGCTATCGACAAAGAGTGTGATTTTGGCGTCTAGATTCATGCGGGAGATTACGAATGAGTTATTTCAATATGAAAGTGTTTTTTTATTTTGTTTTTGAACAAATTTTATTTATAAGATCAAAAACAGCTAAGCGTTTATTTTGTGCTTTCATGTCTAAAGAAACTTTCCAGTAAATAACAAAAGTTCTACGTTTCGATGACCCAACCAACTGAATATCGACTAACAGTCAATGATAAATTTGCTCCGATTCGTAACTTATAATTAAAATAACTATTTAAATAAACATTTTAAGAGGCGATGTTATATTTTATTCACTCACCTTTTTTCTTTTATTGTAATAATAAATACTATAATAATGCTCAATACAAATAACAAAAATAATGTTGTTTGTATTTTAATTGTTTTGAAAACTAATATCAATGCGATAGTTCCAGAACATGGGCTGATTTTTTATTAGTTCTCCGATATATCTAATCCTATTAATATTATAAATACATATGTATGTGAAAGTTTGTCTGTCTATCTCTCTGTTTGTTCCTCTTAATCTCTGAAAATACTGAATTTATTAAAATGAAAACTCATAGATTGAAAGTAGAAGACGGACATTGGCTAATTTTTTTTTTGGAAAATGTAGACAAAATAAAAAATAAAAAAGTGACAGTTAGTTTGGATGTATGTTTGTTTGTTCCATTCAATCTCTCAAAATACGTATAAGTGATTGTAATAATGAAAAAGATAGTTTATTTTTTTCGGACGGAAATATTTGCTTCATTTTTTATAAAACACTGGGGCGTATACTTACTTTTTTCGTATTATACAGGGTGATTGGAATAAGGTGCACCAAAAAGCTAGAGTGAGTAGGTTGGGTTAGGAGAAGAAAAAAATCGTATGTGAGGGGGGTCTATTTCCCCCCGTTATTTTCTAAAAAATTTACTTAAAACGGAAAAAAAAAATTATTTAAAAACAACGGTTAAACTTACAATGCCATGCTATACCTTTTTGGTAAGCCAGAAATCTCTTCTTTAATTTTCATTTTGAATTAAGTTATGTTAGTGAATAGTTTTTGAAAAATTAATTTTAAAACTCGAAATTTTGAAAAAAAAATTTAGTTTTGGAGAAAATAAAAAAATGAAAAATACCTACTTTTTTCCATAGAAAAACATTTTTTTTGGTCTTTCCAAGTTTTATCTGCTTAGGTCAATTATTTAATTAGCGGATTATCCCTTTTTTATTTTTTATTGCATACCATCCGGTTTTTAGCAAATATTTAAAAAAAAATTAACACCTTTTTGGAAAAAAGTTCTTAGTATTTTTTTTTAATTTCTCAAAAACTAAGATACATTTTAGCATCCGGTTTTCTGTTTTTGTATTGAAAATTAATAAGAGCATTGAATTTTGAAAACAAAAATTATACTACTGAGTCAAATGCAGCTTTTAAATCTCTAAACAATGCCACTAGCTTGCCCTTCTCTTTTGCCACTTCTCTGTTCACCACATAGTTTAACACATATACATTGTCTATCGTTCCTACTCCTCTTCCAAAACCTGTTTGATGTGGTGGTATCATCCCTTTCTCCTCGGCTACTTCCTCTACCCTCTTCGCTAAGACCGCCGTATATATTTTATATAGCGATTGCATGAGCGTTACTCCTCTGTATTCCTCCGCGTTTGTTCCGGCCCCTTTCTTTATTATCGACAAAAATTATACTTAATTAAATAAAATTTAAAAAAAAATTAGTTAAAATTTTTTTTTCAAAATTTCGAGTTTGAAAATTAATTTTTCAAAAACTATTTACTAACACAACTTAATTTAAAATGAAAATTAAAGAAAAAAATTTCTGGCTTTCCAAAAAGGTATAGCATGACATTTTAAGTTTAACCGTTGTTTTTAAATATATTTGTCCGTTTTAAGTCAATTTTTTAGAAAATAGCCCCTCCCGTCTTAACGAGGGGGAATAGACCTTTTGGTTTATTTAATTTACCTAGGCTTATCAAATATTTTTTACAAATATAGCTAGTCATTTATGAAAATTGTTATCTGACTCGTCAAAAAAAAATTCAAAGTCTAGTTCTAAACACGTCATTTAAACTTAAAATTTTTGTTACGCCAGAGACCACATTCAATATATATAAAATATTTTAAATGTCAACCGATTGTATATATACATAGACTAAGAAATCGATTTATTCAAAGTCATAGAAGTATTCATTTCAACATTTCAGTATTATAATCTTCGAAGACACACGTGTCATAGTTTCGACCCTAATCACTCACAGCTGTATACAACTTTAACCACATAACATGTCACGATTCACGTTCAGCTAATCATTTGGCGTTAAAAAATTGACAAACACTTGCCACTTTATAAATATGCACATTTATGTATAGCAAACCGATAGATTTTATATCTTATCTGATTACATTTTTCTTGATAGATTTTTATTTTATTTTCCACAACCACCTTAAAATCCCAGTAACAAGATAATTTTTCAATTTTGTGGTAAAGTTCTATACTCCACCACTATCTGGCATGTTTGGTGAAATATGACCGGTATGAGACGTTTGAACAACACACAAAACAGAAATGCTTTTACATATAGTGGTGATAAGATTATTATCTTTAAGGAACCCTTCTGTATAATTCAACAAATTCCATTGAAAAAAAAATCATTGTTCATTAATCATTTTCGTCTGTTCAAGTTCTAAAACAGGAAATTTCTTTACATCCTTATGTGCGAGGTTTTCTGAGGAAAGAAAATGTCTAGAAAAAAAAAAACAACTTTAAAAAATTCACTTCCTTGAAGTTAATAAGAACTCAAGCTACAAGAAACAGCAGAGTTCTATGTAGCTAGCTATTCACAGGGTACCAATGATAAAAACTCGCCTGTAGAAAAGAATACTCTTTCTATTTTGTGAAGAATGTATGTAAGTGGTGTCTCGAGTGGTTTCATTCGTTTCCCTGTATCTGGGTTGGGGTAACATTGAGCAACTTTCATACAGGGTGATTCACATATGATATCGATATCCAAAAAAATTCCAAAGCGTGTAGGTTGGGTCAAGATAAAAAAAACCTCAAGGTAAATACAGCTTTATATTATATCACCTCCTTCAGGCGGGGGAGAGAATTTTCTAAGAAATTTACTAGAGCGCGACAGCTCTTGAAGAAACTAGTGGATAATATTTTCAATCATTTCTGTTAGCGTGGAGTTAAGATATGAGATGGTGTTTAAGCTAAGCGGTGTAGGTGGTGATCACGATAGCGTTTATATTGCAATAAAGATGCGATCAAAAACATGCTCACATCATTTAGAAACTGCGTTATACATTTTTGTGGTTTTTGTCTCCAAGTTGTGTTTAAATAATATATTTTGTAATTAAATAAATAAAAGAAAAGAAACTTTAGTTTTTATTTTGTTTAATTTAAATTTTAATATTTAGGGCTTGTTTCACAATGTCTAAGTAAAGTTCTGATTAGTTACTTGACACATAAATATCGGAACGGGGTCGTAAGTCCACAAATCAAATAAAATTACTATTGCATTTATAACCTATATTCAAGTCGTCAAAAGACAATTGTTAGTTTATATTTTATGAAATTATGATCCTGGCTCAATATTTAATGTGTCGATTAACTAATCAGAACTTACTCAGTCATTGTGAAACAGAACCTTAATAATTTTAAAACTTAATGAAATTTAAATAATAAACTGCGTTACATTCAGCCTTGTTGTGAGTTTCACCCGAAAAATATTTCACCTTAAAAATTTTTGTTCGCCCTAAATTTTAAATGCTATTGTTAGTTTTGCCCGAACGAAATTTCTTTCGTCTGATAAAAATAAGTGAACATTATAAGCTATAAACGACATTACATTCCAACCGCAATGAATATTCACAATAAGGGGAATTTTTTTAACACAAAATTTCGGGTGAAACTCAAAATAGGCGAAAAATGAAATGTCAAATTTTCCGTGTGGAATGTTGTTTGGGGGAATTTCACAATAGGGCTGATTGTGTAGCGGGAAAATTGTAAAAAAGTACATAAACAAACGTATAAAATATTTGAAATTAAGCTAAATAAAAACAAAACCTATAAAATAAATGAAGACGGTTTTACTTTTTTTTCAGGAGGAAACAGACCCCCCCTTAGTTATTTTTTGACGTCCCTTACTTTGGCATACACTTTTTGATGGAATAAAAAAAGATTAACTTGAACTTGAATGTAAAATAAACTATTTTAGTTTCAAAATCGATGTTTTCGCAACTCAGGGGTCAGGAGCATTTAGGCCGATTTTATTCACTAAAAGTTGAACATATCTTGAGGATTTTTATTTTCAACTTGTGAAGTTCTTTTATTCACACAAAGTTTACGTTTTCAACTTTCGATTTTCAACTCTAGAGTTGATCAACTTAAGATTAGTCAACTCCTTGAAAAAGTAGAAGTTGACCGAGCACACTTGAGATTTTACGTACAAAAGTTTTTTCTTTTGTTTATTTTTTTTTTTCAAAAGCGTGTTGGCTTCGTTAAAATATGTTGAAAAAATACTTACTTCCGAAGTAATTATTTTTCTTCGAGCACTAAAAGTTTTTTTTTAAAAAACCATTATTTTTTCAATTATTTATTCACAATTCACAATTTGACACACAAAACACAATTTAACAAAAAAAACACAATTTAACACAGACAAAAAGTCGAATATGATGACAGATTCAAATTTAAATTTAAAAATGACAGTTTTTGTTTAATATTTCACAAATATCCCAAGGATATTTTTCAAACTTCGAAGTTGGCCAACTTTAGATCTTCAACTGGAGAGTTGAGAATATAATTACTGAATAAAAAGAATTTTCAACTTGCGTTTCAACTCTCTAGTTAAAGTCAACTCTCAAGTTGGCCAACTTGAGAGTTTGCCTCAAGTTGAGAAATAGTGAATAAAATGGCCTTTAAAAAGCTACAAATTTGGGTGTCAAGCAAACTTAAAAATTCCTATTATTTCTTCAGACTTATTTTAGCGGAAACTTTAATAACTCAGAAACTAAGCGAGCTACAAATATTTGAGTTTCGCAACAAATTAGCATTTGATAAACTACAAAGTCAGATATCAAAATTTTTTGATTCAGCCAAAAAGTGTTCGCCAAAGTAAGGGACGTTTTTTTTTTGTCTTGAGCCAACCTATACACATGATCTTACTTTTTGTCTGTCGAAAATCATACGAATCACCCTGTTTATTTTAAAAATTAAAAATGTGAAGGAGGTAAACTGTCAGGGTTGAAAGTTATACCAGTGCAAAGGATTTTTCCTTTTTTTTTTAAATATAAAATTATTCAATAAGGCTTGGTATTGGTTTCGCTTGCGAAAACAACTTACGACATTTTAAGCTTAGTTAGTTTAAATACATCCATTTTTTTAGGGAGATATATATTTTTTAATATCAAAGTTTTTTGTGTTTAAAAATAAGCTGAGCTAGCGATTCACTTTTTCAAAAAACACAGCTATATTATCTTATTAAAAATGTGTTTAGAAATAAAAAATCGAATAACATAACAGTGTGATTGGTAGAAAAGTATGGTGTTATAGTGTGGAAATATTAAAATGTAAAATATATTCTATTTTAAGTGTTAAAGTGTGAAATTGTAAATGATTGACAGTGTCAAAGTTTAAGTGCGAAATTAAGATTTTGTAAATGATTGACAGCGTATCGAACTATTAAAGTTTCACAGTGCTAAAGTATAAAAGTGTGTATATAAATGTCAAACTTTTATTCTGCCATTCATCTATACTGTCATGCAACACATTTTCAATTTGTCACATTTTGACATTTATGCATTTTTATAAACTCAAACTACTTTTGTTCGTTGAGCCCTGAAGTCACCCTGAGGTCAGCCTTAAGCGTTTTTTGAAAAACCTGAAATCACCCTGACAATCAAATTCTGTATTTTTTGAGACCTGGGGTCGCCTTGAACTCGCCCTCAAGTAGAACTAGGTTTTCTGCCGTGGCGAGTTGGGGTAATGAATAAACTGCCAAAGTGACATATGAGTTGTGAGGCAATTATTCTGTTGCGGATTTGATTGCTGCAGGTAATAGCTTATTTTTGAAATAGAAATTAAAAGAAAAATTGAAAGAAAACAAATGAAATAGAAAAGAATGAATTCACTTTTAAAACTAATTTAAAACACAATTTTGTGTTTTAATTAATGAGCACATAGCTTCTTGTTTCTTGCATTTAATGTCAAGAACATACAATTTAAAGCCCTCTGGCATTTTTTGAAAACCGAAAAACCCAGGTTTTTTTGACAATTCTTGGCGTTGTCAAGAAAACCTGGGGCAACCCTGGGTAAAGTTCAACGAACGAAACTACTGTCACAGTTGTAAACGTTCACACTGTCACACTTTCACACTCTCACGTTTTCACACTGTCAGCATGGCTAGAGTAACACTAATGAAATAAATACAGGGTGGCGCACGAATCGTGCTACAAAAATAAAACGTAATAACTTTTTTTCTGTGTGAGTAATCGGCTTATTTTTTTTTTTATTTTGTAGGTTACTATTTAGATTTATAAAAATGGATGCTTGCGATACGGAGAAAAGAATTTGGATAGTGCAACGGTACCATGCTTTGCAGTCCGTCATTTCCGTCCAAAGGGAATTTAGGCGGGAGTTTGGCGGTAATCCCCCGAGTAGATGGACCATTATGAGGTTTGTAAACATGTTTGCCGAATCTGGAAGCATCGCACGAAGGCCGTACCATCGAGATGCCAATGTTCGGGTTCAGGATACAATCGCAGCAGTAGCATCTGCAATACAGGCCAATCCGAACGTTTCGACCCGAAACTTATCGGGGCAAATTGGAATTAGTAGACGGTCATTACAACGGATACTTCATGACGATTTAAACTTGTTTCCGTACAAAGTCCAAATTACTAGCAAGTTAAACCCTCAGGATTTGCCTGTTCGCCTGGAATTTTGCCAAAAAATGATATCAATGGCCGAAGAAGGCAACACATTGATCAATTGTTTGTTCATGTCTGATGAGGCCCATTTTGATCTTAACGGCAATGTAAACAAGCAAAATTGCCGTACATGGAATGAGTCTAATCCAGAAATGCTCCATGAGACGGAACTGCACCCAGAACGAGTCACTGTTTGGTGCGCAGTTTCATCAAGGTGTATTGTCGGGCCGTACTTCTTTGAAGAAAACGGTGTAACCGTTACTGTCAATGGGGACCGTTATTTAAAGATGTTGAAGGAGTTTTTTTACCCAGAACTGCGCCGAAGACGTTTACCATTCAACAGCGTTTGGTTTCAGCAAGATGGAGCAACTGCACATATAGCCAGACCAGTTATGGCGGAGCTAAACAAAAAATTCGCAAACAAATTAATTTCTAGGAACTCCACTCTTCGCTGGCCCCCAAGGTCACCTGACCTGACTGCACCAGACTTCTTTTTATGGGGTTATGTCAAGCAAGAGGTGTATAAAACGAAGCCCAGGAATTTAACTGAATTAAAGCAGTCCATAACGACAATAATTGAGGCGATCCCAACTTCAACTCTTCAGGCCGCAATGAATAATTTTTTGACCAGGTGCCGCATATGCGTGGGACAGCGTGGAGGTCATTTGCGGTCTATAATCTTTAAAAACAACTAACTATTTAAAATAAAATTTAATTTTCTAACCAATAAAAAAAAAATGAAATACATCGATTAAAAAAAAAGTTATTTGAATTTCTTATTGTAGCACAATTGGTGCGCCACCCTGTATAAGGTATGTTCCTTTACTTTGAAACTCTGTGCATTTGTGTGAATTTCTACACAAAAGTCTGTCAAAGTACTTATTAAAAATTTTGTAGAACCAGTACACAAATCTAAGGTAATACACTCAGCGGCACGGCACTTGGATTTTGTTGTAACTCGCCCTCAAATATTTTTTTGTTAATGATTTAATTGTAATAATGTTAAATATTTTATTTGTTTTAAAAACCCTTTTAAGAGAATTCAAAGGTTTTCTTTAATTTTAATAACGATAACTTAAATTTTTACATTTTCTCAACAAAAAAAAAAAACACTTTAATTAAAAACAGTATAAAATGAAAAATCGCGTATATTTTGGTGTTTTGAGACGTGTCAGTAGCGTGTATTCCCTTCTCTCGGCCATATTACAGTCTGCATTCGATCTGACATACTCCTGGATGATGTTTTTAATATCTACTTGCGATAAGCTCTCCCAAGCGGCCAGTGCAGCATTCCTGAACTCGTCCAGTGTTTAAAGGGGGTGGGATGAGCACTTTATCTTTCTTTTTAGCATGTCCTAGATATGCTCTATTTAAATCCGGACTGCGGGTGACCTACTGCAGTTTTTGAATACCAATGCCTTGAAGGTATTCATATACGCAACGCGCATGAATGTGGTCGTGCATTGTGCTACATAAATATAGGAACGCCATATAGGGTAAGATCCTTAAGGATCTCCTCAACGTATATCGATGTTTCTGTTAATCGATTATCGACGATGGCCAATTCGGTACACCCTTCAAAACTTATACCTCCCCATACCATAACCGAGCCTCAATGAAAAACCATAGTTTCTGTGGTGGTGATATGGATAGAAACAGCGATCTACTCTTCGACGTGTATGGAGAAAAAAAAGAGAACGGGTATGACTAAGATTCACCATTTCCCCATGCATATTCCTCGATTTTGACAGATTCGCAAAAATGAACAAAAATGAAAACTCTAATGATATTGGTGCAAAATTTTAAACAACCTATTATTGAGGGCTTAGCATATTACTAGTTAGAAATTTGATAAATATTTGGTAGAGTATGGTATGTTTCGCAAGAATTCTCTGGCAAACTAACGTTTCGCAAGGGAATTCATTTTGCTTTTTTTTTATTTATCAATTTATTATTTCGCTTTTTTTTTATTTGGCATTTTGTTGTTTTGCTTTTTTTTATTTGGCATTCAATTGTTTTGCAAATTTTTTGGCTTCCATTAAATTAGAAGTCTTAAAATTTCCTGCGAAATTTGTGTATTTGTGACAACGCACAATTTATTTAAGGTTTGTATTTATTTTATAATATTATTTCAGTTTCATTTTTAAAAATAATAATTTCCTTTTTACCAAATAGCGAAATAGTTTGCTGTTTTCGAGGTAGAGAATTGAATGGAGTAGAAGAAGAATTCAATAATAAATTGAGGATTTAGCAAGTTACTAAAAGTTAAAGTTGCTAATTTGTGAGTTTATAGCTTCAGTAAAATGTTAAAATCTTCTATTTAACTTAGTAATTTACTAAAATGTCTTTAACATTTTACTGAATCGTTTAAAATTTTGCGCCATTATTACCTTTATCATGTGTGGTGTACTGTGATTAAGTAGATACATAATTTAACTCTTATTCGAGAGCAAGTACAGGCGACCAGTTGTAGAGTATTCTAATTTTTTTGCGGAATCGCTTAAGATGTTAAAGGTATACCTACCTACATTTTTGTTCTGTTTGTTGTTTGCTGTGAAAAGTACCTATATATAGTTTTACCTTTTCATATTTTACACTCCGTGTTGTTGAAAGAGATTCCCTCAGGAATGCAATGCGCGGTCATTATCCTTGGCTACCAATTAAAAATAAAAAAAAAAAATAAAAAAAAAAGAAATGTTAGTATTTTTCATGCAATGGGTGGTTCTTTTGCAATCAAATGCAATTAAGAAGAGAGCTTCTCTGGTCTCCGTTGGAAAGAATAAATTTAATTAAATGACATGATCGTTTGACAAGTAGGAGAGTTTACGAACTTTGGAAATTAAAATAAAAAATTAAGGAAGAAAATATGTATGCAGATATGTATGTATATAACTTTCATATTATAACTGACATAAGAAGAGTTTCAAGTAAAAAACAAAAAAAAATAATTAAAGTCGTCTTTCTTGAAGAGTTTTCATTGGAAATGCTTAATGCAACGGGAACGGACTTTGATTGCTGCACTTGAATGTTGACAGTGGTTGTTTGATGATATGGTTTTCATGACTTTAATGAGTACTTTTTGTTATTCTACTGAAAATTATTCTATTAATTTTATAAAGCACTTTAAAAGTAACAATTTTGGTAGTTTTTGTTGATTTTATTGCTAAACTTTAATTCTACGTTGCTGGAGGGTTCTGGATAGGTAGGTATGTGTTAACATATTAAAGTATCTTTTAATAGGTGCCTTTAAACGAAATAATATTATATTAATGTTAATTATTATCAAAAAAAAACGAATTTTACAAAATTCGATGGTAGGTACTTGCTATAGCTTCCCCAAAGGGCTTAGAATGTAGTTACTAAAATACCTAAATAATCAATATTAATAACTCAAACAATAATTCTATTTTTTAAATGCTAAAGCAATGTCGAAACTTATTTTATGTTGAAAATAAGAGGCCAGTCCCACGGAAAAAAAATCTCTGAGGGCTCAGAGATTTTTTAAGTGGGACAAAAAAATCTCACTTAAGCAATCAGATTTTTTTCCGAGATTTCTGAGACAAACAGTTTTTGAATTCATTTCTCAATTTTCTTTCTCAGCCAAAACAGCTGTTCGTTTGACAACCAAAATGAAATTTCTCTGTGGTGCCAGTAAACGAACGAAAATGATAAATCAATGCAAAACAAAGACGGAATGATGATAAAAACTGAAATAAATTGAATTTATAGTACCTACTATTTTTCATTCATTCCAATAAGTTTTATCCTACTAAATATTTTAAGCACAGTTGAATTTTTTTTTCCAGAAGTTCAGTATGAGAACTAAAACACATTGTATCTTGTCCCACGTAAGGATTCCGACTCCGTCGAATTGACATTGAGCTCTCAGTGAGATTTTTTTCCGTGGTACTGGCCTAAGGTTGATATTGTTCGTATGACTATACGAACACTAATAATATTGACGTGTGATGCTTGAAAATAGTTCAATTGAGTTGCTGGAGTGTGCAACTTGTGTAGGATTTAATGAATGGATACAATCTGTCTACACTGTACACTTCACAGTCCACATTCTCTGTGCATTAACCAAAGCCAAGGCAAGGCAACCCGAAATATGTCGGGTTATAAAATTTCTCGCTGATAGAACAAATTTGTTTCCTTTCTCTTTCTTTACTTATGATTTTCTGAGTTTGGGTCGACTCTGTTCAACGCCTGCTTTCTTATACAAAATAATAACACGCTTTTCTTCGACTTATTTGGTGAATTTTGTGTGTATTGTATCTTATCTTTAATCGCTGTGCTGTGGTGGATTGATTGAGGTCAGTTCTACAGCTCTCTATTTCACTTAATGATTCTCTGCGTTTGTCTGTCTCTGCTCAAAGTTTGGTTTCGTTATTCGTATGCAAAAAATAACACGATCTTTTTCGAGTTATTTGGTGAATTCTGTGTGTATCTCGTAGCAGCGGCTGTTATAGAACAACAGTGGCTGTTAAAGAACAGCAGTGGCTGTTAAAGAACAGCAATCTTGCATTATTTGAGCTGCTCAGTTTTGTTGCTGTTTGCAAAATTCAGTTGGCAAGGCTTTAGAGTTTAGAATTTTATTAAATAAAGGTTATTTAAGTAAAACTGTTCACACGTTTCACAGTTGGTTTTGTTGTTTTATTTTTTCGCATTTTTTGCTGTTTTTTATTGTTAATAGCATGAATGTTATACTTTTTCTAACTTTGTTGCACAATAATTCATAAAAAATTTTATTTTTAATTTTTTATACATAGATATTCGTAGAAGCTCCTTATTTTTTCTTCATAGGTAGCATTAATTTAAATTTCCCTATTGTATTGTTTTCTTCTTGAGGTCACTTTCATTATGCTTTAAGATTATTGTAAATTTAAAAATCAATGATTGGAAGTAAATATCTATAAAATGCGGGATTGAATTGTTTCGTTTGTTTGTTGTGGAAAGCAGAACTGCAATACATTGTCTAATTTTGGCTTCATTCATACATATTAATATGTTTAAGAATTTACTTTTGCAGGTATGTATAATTAATCTTTTAATTATTACAACGACTTACCATTTGAAATTGTTCACGCCACGCCACTGCTATGCATGTCTATATATTAAAGCTCATGGTTGAATAATCAGCGTTGTTAACTACGCGTGTTTATCGGTAAAATTATTTTTAGGTTACGTTGCTTTTTGGTCTCTTCCTAATTTCATTTTTTATGTGTCAAAACATATTGTGAACAGGTGAATTTTTAAATGAATTGATAAAATTTCATATTTATTCATCAGATTTTGGAAGCACTGTTATATATTCGCTTAATTATTTTACATGACAATTATTTCTCAAGCAAATATGAATGCACACAAAAACACACCAAATATGGCATTTTCTATTGTTTCCTGATCCGAAATAACTCTTCGATAGTAAGTCGATGCTTCTACATTGTGTCGATAGTTTTCAAATCTATTATTCCTTGAACAATTTTTTTCCGTTGATGTTTAAACCTTTAAAAGACTATATACATACACTTAAGCGGTTTTTACTGTATAATCCAGTCAATAAAGTATATTTGACTCGGAAAAAATCTCCGGAAAGCTGGGTTTTTTGTATATAGCCTTCTCATGGCTTTCTTAAGAAACTGTCAAAAGTCCCCATCGATATGAGCGCCGCTAACAATTTAACAGGGGGTTGCAGGCCCATCAAAATGATTTTTCAGGAATTACTCCCAAATGGTTAGTTGTATAGAAAAAATGTCAAGGACTTATTTGTACCTTAGAAAATTTAACATCCTTTTTTTTTATAAAAATAACCGTTTTGGAAATAAACAAATCTGAAGAGTTAAGGGTTTTACTGTTCTATATAGTGGGGCGACTTAGTTCAAAAAATGTGAATTTTTTGATAGAAGCATCATTTTTTTACTGTTGGTACACCATAGGAATATGATTTTAAGATATTGGCCCACCCTATTTGTCTTTCTTCTTAGGTGAGAGGCGCAAATTATAAACAAAATATTGAAAATAGAAAATGAATACACTTCACCGCATGGTGGCTCATATATGATCAGCCAAACCATAATAATGTGAATATAATTTTGAGTTTTCAACAAATTCTGTTGTGTTGTTCATACAGTGCGAAATTACTACCATATAGACGCTCTAAATAAGCGCCATCTATGAACGAGTTGCGGGAACAAATTCTTTCGTCAAAGTCATCAAACCAGTTTAAGTAGAAGAGAAGCGTGTTTGAGAAGTTCAAAATTGTATAAAGAATATAAAAATAAAAGTGAGCGCTTAAAAAAAAAATTTACCAGACGCCAGTAAAGAAAATAATATAAATATTATTGATAATGTGAGTTCTTTCAGTTTTATGAAATACTAATTACTTGTAAGTTGATATATATGTTTGGATCATATTTGGCACACTATGCAGTAATGGTTCTCCTGCTTTGGTCCATATATGAGCCACAATGCAACAAGAGAACAGAAGTTGATTATATTTTTTATCTGCATTCATTTTTTTGTTACATATTTACGTATCTTTTAAAAAAACAACCGAAAATGAAAGTACACCTTTCAATGAATGAAAATAAATTGTTTTACGTTATTTTCATCTACATAATTTTTTGAATACATAATTGATTGAGATAATTTTCCAATCTCAGTTCAATAAAATCAGAATTCCTGAAACATGTGTCTTTTTAAATTAACATTAGCTATCACATATATTTTTTTCATAAAGAAAAAAAATTATGCAGTGAGGGGTTAAAACACAACGGCAACACTTACTTTATCATATTATAGCTGTTTTTAAAGCCAGTAATTCATTCTGTGATTATGTTTTTAAATGAAGTTATTTTATTGCTTAGATTTTGAATAAATCATTTTTAAACCCAAAATTTAGAAAATTAAATTCGTTTTTATTTTTTTTATATTTGGTACTACACACAGCTGTCAGAATAATTAAAAAAAATAAATAAATGAAAGTTTGCTACATATGAAATGCAAAATAAAAAAATAACTTGAACCAAAAATAAGTTTTAGTTACATAAAATGGACAATTTTATTCGATACTCGAATAAACGTCACACTCACAAACCCATCCACAGTAGGATTCAACTTCTGCTTTTATTGGCATTTTAATTCTACTGTGGATGTTGCATTTGTAACTCGTGTAAAATCCAACTGTACAGTGCAGTGTACCTACTGTGAATAGATTTACAAAAAATAAAAACACGACTATGGTAGAAGATAAATCATGGTCAACAACAAAAAACGCTTAATCATTTAATTTAGCTAATGGTCTTTAAATTATTCAACAACAAAATTTATAAACATTTCCTTATTGGATATTGATTTTATTTTTGTTACAAACTAACGAATGCGTTTAGCGGGTTTTTTTTCCTCAGCTCCTTTTATTTATTTTTAAGAATCAATCCCATACGTACTTTTTAATATTGAAAAACTTTATGGGTATGTATACATACAAATACACTTTAAAGTACGGAGCACATAAGGAAATATTATGTACATACATACATACGTATAAGTAGGTACTAGGTACTTGATAGGTACTTTCTTTGTTTTCCGCTTTTGGCAATAAAATACTCATCCTTCTTCAGTAAGGACTGTTAAGACAATCAAATTGTTCCAAACAAAAGTATAAACTTTCCCAGAACTAATGGTAATAGCTACGTTATACGTATGTACATCGACGTTGCAGTAAATTCTTCTGTTTTTTTCTTCGATCAATCGAATTCAATTCTTTTATAGCCTTGAGACAAGTTCAGGAAAATAAAAAAAAAAAAAAAAGTTTTCGCATTTTGTTGGCAGAGATTCTCTTGTGAGCTTAAAGGTTAAATTTAAATTGAAAATATAAAAGATTTTTTATTTAAAATGTATGGATTGTATATCCGGTACAAATTAGCAAAAAACATAAATGCATCACTTTGACTTGTCGGTACGCAGGTACTTACCATTTGTTTTCAATAAAATGTTTACTTAGGTATGTACACTGCACAGTGGGGCAGATTTTTCTTTTTAAATGATGGATCCAATTAAGAGTATGTATTATCAAAACAAAGCGTTTCGAGTCCGTGCATACCTAAATGAATAATAGGCGTGTTTTTTGCAAGCCCGGTGGGAATTAGATGAAAAAAACGACGTCGGTGCTAAAAAATGTACATGTAAAATGCAACAACAACTAATTTCCTGCGGGCTTAGCTAATCCCAGAGAATTCTCGGGGCTTAACTTAAGCGCACAGAAAAATTGTGTTACCGGCATGAATTACATTCATGTAATCGATAGTTTGTATGAAAACTCCATGTTTTTTTTTTTGTGATGGCGTCGCTAATCCCCCGTTTTTTCAACCAATTGCCCCCGGGATTGCAAAAAAACACACCTATAATCACCATTGAAATGTTTCAGAATAGAAAAATAAATTTATTTATTGATTCAAAATAGCTTTTAACGGCCTTAAAGTCCTACAAAAATAGGCGTTTCGGCCCGGCGATCTCACTTGGGCCGTTAAAAGCTTTTATTGAATCAATAATTCAACAAAGTCCATTAAAATAGTGCTAATTCTTTTACTTGGCTGATGTATTTCAGAAGTGTAGTTTATAGAATTTGTATTATTAAAAAAAAACCTTCTTAAATTTATTTATATTCTTTTTCAATTTTTAGTGTCACATGCCCCACTATGCTTCGGTCGTCACTGCCGTAGTACTCTCAGATCCAGCATAAAAATGGCATCTGTTTCGGAAACATTTTTGGACTGATTCGATGGCTAAGTGAATCGATATTCAACCTCACGTGGATTTTATTAACCCACTTGTTCCACTTGCAGATTGAGGTCGGTGGCTGAAAATGAACTGAAGTACCCATGACGTGTATTGTGTATTCTCAGACTATACTATATTTGCGAACAATGACGAACTTCGTTTGGCATTTTCAGTTGGGATTTGGGTTAAATGTTGCAAACAACAGGAAACGTATGACTTAAGCATTGAACGCATTAATATAAATATGTAATAACAAGATGCACCGAAGTGAAATGAAGACTATGACGGAGAGGGTTTCTCCAAATAATATTTTATGTAAAATATAGAACTGATTCACTCAAAACCTGTAAGATAGGTATTTTTAGATTTCTTAGACACCTGCGTAGATAATATGTAGATATTGTGCTTTTATTATTATTAGCTGTAGAGTGTAGGTATGCCGGTAACACAGTTTCTCTGTGAGCTTAAGTTAAGCCCCGAGAACTCTTTGGGATTAGTTGTTGTTGCATTTAACATGTTAATTGTTTAGCACCGACGTCGTTTTTTTTCATCCAATTCCCCCCGGGCTTACAAAAAAAACACGGCTATTATATGTAGGTATACGTAAAGCTAAGTACAGACGATTGACAAATCTTACAATATTGTCAGAACTGTCAGTGGTCTGACAAAAGCTAACAATTAGCTGACAATTGACATATTTCTTAAGCCATAGTACGCTGCTGATGCGAAACGAAATTTTTCTGTGATCTCCAAACAGACAACGAAACGCTTGCGAAAACACATCGGAAAATATCCTTGGAGAGTTTCACTAATTCCAAAAACAAAATGAAACATAAACGCAGATAATCAGAGAAACCAATGAAGTAAGAAAATTATAAACAAACAAAAACACAAATAAAACTCAAATGTCACTATTCCGCACACAATAAATAGTCTGTATTACTAATTCAGTCCGAAAAGGGAGCGGAGACTTCTCCAAATAATCTGCTACAATTATAAATTTCGCTCTTCGAACAGCGTACTGCAAAACGAAAAGCAGAACGAAATTTTCCGTCTATGATTTCGTTGTGTCATTTTTGTATGGGATTTTTTGTTTTGCATCAAGCCTAGTACGCTGCTGAAGCGAAACGAAAAATCCAATACAAAAATGACACAACGAAATCATAAACGGAAAATTTCGTTCTGCTTTTCGTTTTGCAGTACGCTGTTCGAAGAGCGAAATTTATAATTGTAGCAGATTATTTGGAGAAGTCTCCGCTCCTTTTTCGCACTGAATTAATTATACACACTATTTATTGTGTGCGGAAAAATGACATTTGTGTTTTATTTGTCTTTTTTTTTTGTTTGTCATTTTCTTACATCATTGGTTTCTTTGATTTTTAGCGTTTATGTTTTATTTTGTTTTTGAAATTAGTGAAACTCTGCAAGGATATTTTCCGTTGTGTTTTCGCAAGCGTTTCATTGTCTGTTTGGAGATCACAGAAAAATTTCGTTTCGCATCAGCAGCATACTAGGCTTCAGCAGCGTACTAGGCTTTACATTGAAAAATTGTCCGTTCACGCGGTTGGTAGAATTCTTCCCAAAATCTGACAATTTGATTGTCAGCTCTTTTTTGTATCTCTCTTTAACCAACTCATTGACATTTCGGACAATGAAGAAATTGTCAACAATTGTAAGATGTTTTCAATAACAACATCTGACAATGACCAATGAGTCTGGCAATGTCCTAATCGACTGACAATGATAAAAATTGTGTGTTCAGACGATTGTAAGATACCTGACAATTTTTTGTCAGATTGTCGTCTGACAATGAAATTTCTGACAAAATTATGTGTTCAGGCGATTGTGACATTTGGAACAGTTTTTTCACTGACAGATTTGACATTATTGTAAGATCTGACAATCATCTGTACTTAGCTGAATAATAGGTTTGTTCGATAATCTCTGCCCCATGGCGACCTGGGGAAAGTCAATCAATTGCGCAAAAAAAAAAAAAACTCAGGAGTCACGACTGCTCGGGTTTTTATTTCACATCGAACGCTTCAGTGCTACAAATTTCACCATATAATTTTTTCTTTAATTTCCCCTTTTTCATAGATTTCATATTTTCGGATTTCGTCTATAATTAGGTTCTTAAAACCAAAAAAAATACAAAATTAAAAGTAAAATACCTATCTCATATTTACAAATAAATTTGTCATCAACACTTGTTTTTACATGAATTCCAACAACTCTTTTGAGTTTTAAGAGATCTGAATTATTATATCCCAAGAAAAAACCTTTTAGAGCATATATTATAGGTGTGTTTTTTCCAATCCCGAAGGTAATTGGTTAAAAAATTAAATGATATCGGGGTTAAGCGACGTGGTTTAGAACTGTAGGTAAAGGACTTTTCATTTTCTTTATATTGTTTTTATATTAAAAACATTTTATTATTAGATATATCTTGATTTATAGTTCAAATATTTAATAAATAAATCATTTTCCTACCATCGCTTATAATTTCTCACATAGATTTATTTAAATTCATTTCTCAACATAATTTAAAAAAAAAAGTATTAAATTAATTTCGTATAGGTACTAAATTTTTAATTATATCAACAGATGCATTAATATTATATTTTTATTTAATGTGAAAGCATTTCATGTTATTCACATGCTTCTTCTTTTTCTTGTATAGATATACATAATAATATTATTCACACTTTCTTAGCAAAAGATTTATTGCTAAACGAAATTGAAGAACCAAAAAATAGAATTATCGAATCATGATGAAACTTAAAGTTTTTAAGAAATACCTAGTCTAGGAACTGTAGGAAAAAAATGGGCTCATCTTCGGAAAAAGTCCAAGCAAGCTAAATTTTGGTATACACACCTTTCAGCTCTCCCATATAAGGTGTGGGAAATCTCCGGAATTCGGTTGTACGCATAAATTGTGACAGCCAAAAAAACTGTGAAAAAATAACACCAACATTTTTAAAGCCATGTAACAATCCTTGCGTTCGGTAAACTATCAGATAGGCTATCCACGCATCCAAAAATTTTCAGATACTTTGGGTTGTTGTTGCATTAGCTGTTTTGTCACAAGAGATTACAACAACACAAACCTATCCGTATAGCTTTGGATTGATCCCCGAACGTGACCAATGTCGTCGAGCCGTAAAATCTTCATTTGCTGACACATATTTTGACGAGACGATGAATGTCACAGTGAGCCAAGAAATATTCCTTTCCAATTGATTTCGGTGTTGTCTGTCAATTTCGAAGGTAATAATTTTGTTGTTAAAAACGCTCAAGATGATTCTAATCTTTTAATAATTGAAACGGCTTTGGAATGTTAACGCATAAACAGAACTATTGTTGGTGGGGGAAGACGTGGATCTCTTGGTAATTTTGGTTGCTCGCTGATGATTGATGAAGAGATCTTCTTTCGCAAACCGGGCAAGGGAAATGTCGAGCGAAGACTTTGCTCTTCTCGAAGTTTCAATGATCCCGAAGACATCCATATAGGATCAGAGATTATGAATTATAAAGATTGGAATCTTTCGTACGTTCCATCCCCCAAAACCTATTTGTTTACATTGTTGTTTTTGTAATTTCATCTCGTGTCAATGAATAGATGTGAATTGCAAAAACAATTTATGCAGTGATGAATTCATATTTTTGCACTAGCATGCGTTAAAACATGGATACTAGTGCAAAAATATGAATTTACCACCATCCGCCATTTTGTTTAGCTTGTAGGCAAACCAGAATGACAGCCGAGGATTCCAATCTTTATAATTCATAATATCTGTATATATATATATGCTTTTACTGGATGTGATACGAAGTCTGCTCTTTTCGTAAAGGGAAAACTGCAGCTCTGAAACTCTTTGCAAAACGTCAAGACTTACGCGTTGCAGCCCAAATTTTCAACCAGAGCAGTGGCGGATCCACGGGGGAGAAGTTTTCAGGTCCGGAACCCCCCCATGAGTATTTAAACCAAATATTTTTTATTAATTTATTTATTAAATTAAATATTTATTTCTTTTCAACCTAAATTTGGTCTACATTTGACCTACTTAATTCCAGAAAGCCCTGCATCTTTTTATAAAATTTCGACTAAAAATTTCTCACTACCTCCAAAACTTCAAATACATCTTATTGGAAAAAGTAGTATATGTCCTTATACTTAGGTACATTGGATTGCGTAACAGTTTAATAAGGAAACTTAGTTCAAGAGCTTAAAATTTGTTAAATTTTGAAGAATTTGAATTTATCATACCTTTTCAAAGCAACATATTTATAGCTTTTAAGGCCAAAAATAAATTTTGGGATGCGTGAAGTTAGCACCGCCATATTCGATTTTCAAAAAAAATAAAGTGCTCAACTTGTACTGCCATTGTGCAGTTAATATTTTTTTTAAATTCGCAAACTTGCAATTTCTTTTTATTACGATCTTTTAAGCTTTTAAGCTCAGTTTGTGCTTTTAAATTTTTTTTTTTTATCGAAAATAGCGGTGCTAACTTCACGCACCTACATAATATAATACAAAGCCTATACGTAGGTTTTATTTATCTTTAAGTTTTCTATTTATAGTTGCAAACCCCCGAAGGGCGAAGACCAAATCATGAATCCGCCGCTGAACAAAAGCGAGGCTTCTCAAGAATCAATTTCTTCGGATGGAAAGATAAAAAAGATAACTTGAATGCATACCGTCAGTGTTGCCGCTATGCGACTTTAGTCGCATTTTGAAACCTTTTTTGCCCAATGCGACCATGATACGACCTTTTAAAAAAGTGGCTATTTTGACACTTTTTTTAAAACATGCGACTTTTCTGACCCCATCTCTAGAAAAATGCGATGTATAATTATGTTAGATGGGCTTGTTGATATGTTAAATTTTTATGGGAATAAAACTAATCCATTTTTTAAATATTCCCGACGTTTCGTTCAGGGCCGGACCAACCATATGTGCAAGATGTGCGAATGCACAGGTCGCAAAATTCTGGGGGCGCATTACCAGGAGAAGGAAAATGTAATTGGCGTTAGGCAATATTGATTTGGAAATATCGCCCAAAAAAAATCCGAACAATTGTTGTTTTTTTTTTGCTTGATTTGGGCGTTATTTCCAATTTTTTAATTTTTTTTAAAGGAAAGAACGCCCACAGTTCAAATGGAAAATAACGCCCAGAATTGGAAAAAAACCTCACTGTATATGCGCCGCGATTTTCTTAAGATTATCTTATCATTGAAATTTCACTTTGGAAAGAACGAACAAATTAAAAAAAATGTTTGGAAATATCGCCCAAAATTGAAGAAATAACGCCCAAATTTTACAAAAACAATTTACGTTGAAAATATTTGGCGATATTTCCAACTTAAGAATTGGAAAAATATAAATTTCGGCATGTATTTCCATTTTTTTTTGGGCGATAAAAAAAAATTTGCGCGATATTTCCAAATCGATTTGGGAGTTATTTCCTTGGGCGTTATTGCCTAACACCAATGTAATCTGATCTTGCGCAAACAAACATGTACTACCATTTGCCATGTGTATGTACATATGTGTGCAAATATAAAAAGTTGGCTACTTTCCATACATTTTCAAATTCCATATTTCGAAATATTCCGAAATAATAAAGGTTAATTTTTAATTTATTCTTATAAAAACTTCTTTTTTTTTAAACCGAAAGAAATCGGATGATTTACATCGCATTGGTGTCAACAAAATTCAGAGGTTGTTTCATCAATTTATGTTTAATTACCTACATATTTTTTTGTTTACAATTTTTCAGTCTTAACTGTAAGTTCCATGCATATTTGCAACACGGTGCCTATTGTTCATAAATAAATGTACCTACTCGCATAATACTACCTTAAACTTAACTATGTTTCAAGCAGGTGGTATACAATATAGGCTCCCATAGCTAATTTATTTCTTTTATAAGATGATAAATATAGCTTTCGAAATATTAAAACTTCAAAAACACAGTGTGATCGCACATAAGAGCAAGTTCGTGCGACCCATCTCGTCCACATATTTTATTTCGTATTAATTCTTTTCATAGATGTAAATTAGATTTCTTTTTTTAAATAAAAAATTTAGTCGCCCAACGTGGGGCTCGAACCCACGACCCTGAGATTAAGAGTCTCATGCTCTACCGACTGAGCTAGCCGGGCAGTTGGAAATCTGGTTGACAAAATGTTGTTTTATTAACAAATTAATATATTCCTATGAAAACCTATCTTAATTTTAGTAGTTACGTGGCAATAAGTTCGTTATTTACATATTTATATGATGGTGCTCTGGGAAAAAATTCCGAGACGAAGTTTAGCTTCGATATTCAAAAGAGAATCACTGAACGAGACGAAAACGACATTTTGTACAATTATTGTGCCATTTTTGTTTGACGGTTATTTTTGCACGTAACATTGGTATTTTTGATCAATCACCCTTGGTGTTTGCAATGCCCCCCTCCCCCCCTAGGCGTTTGCATTTTGCCCGACTAGTTTTTCGCATATATGAAATCCATACTAGAAAAAAAGGACACAAATTAAAAGACAGTAAAAATTAAAATGATGTGAACTGCGCTCACAAATTTTATGGTTTTTTAAACAATAACATTTATTTTTTTTTTTTTAAGTACATACCTACATAATTGCACTTTGCGATTTTCTAGTATACTGAATCTTAAAAGAACCATTTCCAGGTCTAACAAATCAAGTCGCTTGTTCTTTAATGCTAAAAAAGATAAATTGTTTAGTCTCTCAGTTGACATGCTAATACGTTGAGGCCGCATGGTTGTTTTCGAGTGTAGGCAATAGGCATTAGTCGTGTTTTTTTGGGAAAGCTATTCACAGTACAGTAGGGAATTTTACACAAGTTACAAATACAACATTCTGCAGTAGAATTACTGCCAATAAAAGCACAAGTAGAATCCTACTGCGAACGGGTAGGCTACTGCAGCGGATGGGTTTTTTTGGGAATTTTTACTTTACTATATATAAATTCCCAAAAAAATACGGCTATTGACGTATTATATAATATGGACTGCTTGTTACTTGCCACTTCCATACATTTTTTGTGCAGCAAAATGTTGGAAGAAATCTCAGTTCTTTTGGGACGCAAAACACTAAAAAAATCGTTAAAATTGAAATATTTAAGAAGAACCGACAGTAGATGGCATTCGAAAAAGTTCGTTTTTTAATTAAATAGAATAAAAGACATTTTTGATTTAGTTTTTTTTCCGGTTTATTGGCCAACGAATTGAACAATTTTTGTAAATTTTGATCCAACTTACTTTTTCTGATCTTTCCCATTGGTTTTTTTCTTGGCAAGTGCATTATTACCTTATACAATTGCATATCAATATTAGAGTATCTTTGGCTGCTCGTAATGGTGAGTTTCATGGCTGAACCACCAAGACCCAATAGCGCTGCTGTAAACTGGAACACGAGTGAAGTTGGTTACATAGCAGTCCATTTATGTATATTACGTCAATGAGTGTAGGTATCTGTGTTCATTATGTTCAGGTTATCTGTAGTTACTACGGAATGTGCTGGTGAATGGCAAATTTTTTAGAAATAGACGTTAAATTTAGTAAAATTTCTTTGCTAAAAAAAACAAAACAGAGTAGCTACGGCACTGGACAAGAACATTGCACTTTAAATTTACGGAGTTCATTCAAAATCGTTAAAAATGTGTTTGAGAAAAAAAAATAAAAAAAAAAAAATATTTTAAGTTCTATACCCTACATCAAATGATCTTTAACTAATTTGTCTAGCTCGATAATGTTCACCTGAACGCACATACTCACTCTGCACTTATCACTCCACACTACAGTCACTCCACACTTAGGGCCAGTTTCAAAGTGCACGCACTTAACAAAATAAGTGGCACTTAATTTTCCCATTTTGGCACTTTGACGGCAGTTTTACTGTCTGAGTATGTGGAACTTAAGTGTCCAACATGGGAGACTTAAGTGCCACTTATTCCGATGGCCTTACACTGTGAAATTTGTACATTAGTTTTTCATATTTGACACTTAAGTGAAACTTAAGTCTGAAACTGGGCCTTAAGGTATTGCACTCTGCATCTTAGGTACCACTAATCGACAAAATTAACAAAAATGTTTGTTATCTTGCCTTAATACAAAATTGGTGTTGAATTAAACCATGTTGGACTTAAACGGAAATTAGGTAGCTAATAATTAGTTATATAAGCAAGTTAAACCCGAGTTAACTTACAAAATTTGGTGAGTTAACTAGGGATTTGTCGATCTGATGTTTTTGATGTTTCAACCTCCGAGTTTGTTAGGTGAGTTTATTGTGAATAATTGGGTGGTTTCACTCCCTACCTGAACCATAAGATCAAAACAACTTCTAAAATAGACCGTTTTTTTAATTGAATTTAAAACAACGTTTTTTCAATTGTTTGCCGCAAATCTCTTCCATTTTCTAAGATAATATAAAAACAAAGGACCATGGGCATTTTGGGCCCACTTTCAACATTGCTCAACAGTAATGAAACTTATGTCATATGAAAGCGTATGGAGAGCACTTTATTTCATTATATGGCAGCTAAATTGAAATCGAGTGCAAAAGTTGTGTTTTGGCACATTTTATAAAAAAGTATTTAAAATGCAAAAAAAATATTTAAAAAAAATGGCAACACTTACTAAAAAGTGTTTCACCTTTTCTGAAAGCCTGAAGTCCTGTTCTTTCATTTTATTTTTAAATCAAAAGCATTTTCCCCCGAGCTTGCAAAAAAAAAAACACGCCTAAATTGGATGTAGTTAAATACTACCTATATAAACAGTTTTCATATTTAACCTTCTATTTCACCCTACAGATCAATGAATATGAAATTTATTGGTTTATTGCATCCGTTTATCTCGTTTTTCAAATCCCCCACCTGTATCCATCAAACGAAAAACTATTTAAATTTCTAGGGACGCTTGACTCTTACTCACTCTATGGCAAGAATGAACTATATAGTAAACAAAGTTCGGTGATTAGAATGTTCTTCATTTTCTCTTTGTCATTTATTTGTCTATTTGACCTCTTACCTGCACTGACAACCCAAATTATTTAAAACAGATTATGTTATCAATTACTTTATTAGCTTTTATCCTTGCTCCTTAGTTCCCTTGAGCATAATAAATCTTTGCCTCAAATATCGCTCCAAATTTCACAGCACCATTCCTATGCGTAATGAAGGTTTCACTGCAGGATATGCTATCAGTATCAGATTGAGTGATACTCCCTGGAGAAATAAATTATAATATTCTACGTATCAAAAAATAGGACATCGTTTCATATTGCAGCCGGAAACTGGACCAACAAACGTCCTTCAATAATTTCACAAACTAAAAACTACAAGGTCAGTTCACAATATCTCGTATTTTATATTTTCTGTTAGTACATCGAAGACAACAACCGCTATTTATTAATTCTGAAATACAAAAGGTAGCGCTAAAAGCAGTAGAGAGAACTTTCAAACTACACGTGTTCTAAATGACATTTCTAATGTCAGACAAATATTAAATGTCAATGGCAAAAGAAAAGTAAATAAACATTTGGTGCGATTATTTTATTTTAATTTTACAAAGAATTTCAAAAATATCCTATAAATATTTAAATATATGGAACTATTGAAAGAACTGGTGGGTTTTATGGCCCCTAATCAACGAATTGATCTAAAAGTCGTTGCATTAACCGAAGTTTTAGGCAAGCATAATAATAGCTGCAACATGAAAATAAACGTAACATTTACAAACATCTCCCATCGTGCAGGTCTAACTGGAACTCCTGAAGGTAAATCAACACTTCTTGGCTTTGATGAAATGTTAGCAGCAATCTTTGGACTTACCTTTGATTCAACAGCAACAATTTCCAAAGATGCTGTTCTAACTTTAATCAATTTAACTGCAGAAGAAGAAGGCGCCATTAAAATCTATGAGACAAGTAAAAATCTGCATCCAGTGAGTTTTTGAAGAATTAATTAATCGCATTAACAAAGAATATTAAATGAAATCCATTTAGAATTTTGAAATCATCCACGAAGCTGTAAAGAACATAACTGATGTGAATTCAGAGCTATCTGATCCATGGACAATGGTTCTCAGTAATTTGACGCGGGTGGAACGTTTGGTTGGTCAGATTCTAGACGATTTGGAGAAGGAGGATGAAAAAACACTGCTCAATTTAGTAAAAGCATTTTCCAAAGTGGATTACAACAAAAAGAAAGCGAAACTAAACTATTTGGGTAAGGTTTTTTGTTTGGCAATTAAATTTCGAAATAAAAAAAAATATTTGCCTGGCCCATGGGGGGATCGAACCCACGACCTTCGCGTTATTAGCACGACGCTCTAACCAACTGAGCTAATGGGCCAATGGTTTCGCTGTGTCTAATACAAATTATATGGTTCTGAGAAAATATAATCGAATTTTTCTTTATCACAAAGAAGTCTCGACTCAAAATTCAATACTTAAATGAATTATCTATCAATTGTTTACCATTTTTAGTTGTTTCAAAATGAAGAAAAAGTTCGTTTTCAGATAATTACCCTTTTTATATGGTTTTCAGAGATCTTCTAAAAGATGCTTTTGTTCTGAACAAAAATAACTTTATTGTTTTTTGAATATCTACATCACCATAGTTGCCACCCGACTGGAAAGTCAGGGAAAATCAGGGAAAGTCAGGGAACACGAATTTGGTCAGGGAAAGTCAGGGATAGTCAGGGAATTTCGAAAGGGGTCAGGGAAAATTTTTTGTGCACTGAATTTTTTTGTACAATGAAAAAATTGAATATTTCGTTGAACTCAGGGACCCTACTCTGTATTTTGTTCCGAAAGTCAGTTGTATTCGAAAGTGATTTTTCGTCCCGCTTTTGAATTGGAACTTTGTAAAACTTTCAAAGGGCAAACAATAGTATTTAATACTTCATTCACTTATGGATTATTTTTTTCAGATTGCGAATATTTTTGATTAATTTTTGTAAATCCTGGAAAATGTTTTTGAAAATAGGGTACTTAACTCGAGCTAGACGAGCTTTTAAATAATCAAAAAAATTTGGGCCGAAAAAAGTTAAATTGTTTAAGAATCGAATTTAAGTTATAGTACGAGAGCTAACAACGTCGACAGAAAAAAGCATTTCAACAGTCATGATTTTTTTTTCACTATCTCGAGTGAAATTTAGAAAGTCTGGCAGGTGGGATGCGTTTTTCTGTACGCGTCACTTTTGAAACCGTAAAAATTGATTTTTAAAGTCATTTCAACAGTTTTGGCTTCTTTTTCATTCCGTTCTATAAACTATTTGCCATATGAACTACAGGTCATGTAGGTGTCAGCGGTTCCAAAATATGTCTGCAAGCTTTTTTTAAATAAAAAAATATGAAATTTTAATTTGGAAAAAAATTATGAAAAAATAACGGTAACATAATATTACTATAGCTTTTTGAAATCTATTCTTTTATTTCACATTTAAATTACTATATTTGAATGAATGGTTTTTTAACATTAATTTTCAAAATTGAAATTAAAAAAAAAAAAAAAAAAACGTTACACATATCTACTATTTTTTTTTTCTTAAAAAAAATTAAAAAAATTAGGTACACATGTTATTAAATTCCTGTTTATCTTTTAGTATATAATACTATCATCCATTTTTATTCGATCACTAAAAACTATAGCGGTTACATGTCTTCTATTTTTTAAGAATTTTTTTTTGAAATTTTTGTTCGGATTCCTAGAGCTCTTAAATAGCTATACTGGACTAAAACTTTTTTCCTTACCTTTTAAACTTTTTCCGGTGATTGCACTGCTAACTGCATTAATTTACAAGAAAAGTACTCGAGCACTAAATTTTTTTGTTGGGTACTTAATTAGCACTTGATAAGCGCATAATGATGATGTCACAAAAATTAAGTTATGTTTCTCAAAGAGTTACTATTTTATTTTTTTTAAATTTGGTCAGGGAAAACTTTAAAATTGGTCAGGGAGAGTCAGGGAAAGTCAGGGAAATTTATTTTGAAAAATAGTGGCAACTATGATCACCGTTATAGATGATTTGATTAAAACCTTTATTTATTTCCATACGGTAGCTCTACTTGCCCTTTAGATTATGGCCCTTTTTTTAAATTTTGTCTGATTTTCATGTTGTTCATTTCGTAAATAGCTCAAAATATTTGTGTAGATTTTTGTTCCTTTTTGAAATTCTAAAGGATTTGTATGGATATTTTTGAAGCATTCAAAAAAATTCCAAGATAAGTTCCCAAAGTAACAAATAAAATACGGCATACCAATATTTTTCTTAAAACAAAAAAATTATTTATCAATTGTATTTGTACTAAATTTGCCCAGCTGGTGAAAAATTGATTTGTCTGCAACTTTTTTTCCTGACATTAAAAATGTTTCCAATTTAAAAATCCTAATTAAAATAGCTTATTATTTCGTACAGCTCCGATTTTCTGCAATCTTACCCAAATAAGCCGAGGACGTGAAATAGTCTGCAATTCCAAGTACAATTTATTGGAAAAAATCATTCCATTTGCTTCGTATGAAAATAGCATTGTTCGCCGTGGTGGTACTATTGGTATTTTGAAAAATATTTGCTTTGATCCGGCCTTTCATCATGTAATACTAAATGATAAAGATGACATTCTTTATTGCCTTCTATATCCATTGGCAGGTCCAGAAGAATTTACTGACGAAGAAAACGAAAAATTTCCAATCGAGTTGCAGGTATTTTATTAGTATTGAAAAAAATGGTGTGTATTTAAATTTTAATACAATCTTTTTTAGTACTTAGGAGAAGACAAATCCCGTGAAGAAGATCCAGATTTGAGAAAAATGATTCTAGAATCATTGTTGCAATTGTGTGCTACGAAAAAATATCGTGAGTTACTTCGTTCCAAGGGTACCTATGAAATTTTACGTGAATACCATAAATGGGAGTCGAAAATTGGTAAAGATAATGAAGCGTTGTTGGCTTGTGAAAATGTTGTAGATATTTTAATAAGGTGAGTTGTAGGTAGAGAATTTAAATTATTAAATCGATTATAAAACTTTTTATTTTCAGGAAAGAAGAAGAGATCGGACTAGATAACCTAAAAGAAATTGAAGTTCCAGAAGATATAGGTAAAAAATTCATTGAAGATGATGAAGCTTACTTAAAGAATTAGGTACCAAAAAAAATAACAACTAAAAACGAATACAATGTACAGCTTTTTTATATTATGTAATTAAAATTTTATTAATTTAAAATTGCTTGTGGATTCATTTTAGTTTTAGTTCTTTATTAAGAATTAGGTACCTTAACAATTATCAACTATAAACAAATGCATAATGTACAGTTTTATATATTGTAATTAAAATTTTATTAATTTTAAATTTCATGTGGGTTCATTTTAGTTCCAGTTGATTTGTGGTTCTTGATAAATTGTAGCATTATCTTTCAAAAGAATATTAAAAAAAAAAATAGGCTGGGTGCAACCCAAACTGGTTACTTCCCTTTGGTGTAGTTGGAATCTCGAGACACGATGATATTTTGTTATAAGAAAATTTCAAATTCATGTTATTCGAAAATCTTATCAGGTGAAGGCGAAATTCGGAGTATTTGCTTTCGAAGCATTCGAGACGAAAAAGGTTTTTCAACAGTTATATTGAAGTAGTTTTTGTTGCTTTAAAAAAAATTGCTTTTTGCTGATACTACACATAACGATTTAAGTTGAACTTAAATTCTTAAGGGGTACTTTTTCCATGTCATAAAGTGATACTTAAGAAAATAAGTTCAACTTAAATCGTTATGTGTAGTATCGATTATATAGTTATTTTATATTATATTATGTAAGTTTGTTTTCATTGTGTATATAATAAAATTAGCCCGAAGTCAAAATCAGTATATTTTGTTTTCGAGATATTCGAACTGAGAAACATTTTTCAACAATTTTTGTAGTTTTCTTTGCAGTTTCTTTTGCGTTGAGAAAAAACCGTCAATTGAAGTTTTTTACAAACCCTATCAATTATCGGATCAATTCCAATTCCAATGGGAAATTAAAAAGTTTTATTTTTCATAGGGGCAGAGTTAAAAGCAATATTTTAAGTTGAACATAATATATGTAAGGTACATATCACTGAGTTTATTTCCGAATTATTAAAGCCTAGAATGCAGCTGAAACGAAACGAAAATTTTCATTTTTGTTCTGCAGTACGCTGTTCAACGAGCGAAATTGATAATTTAGCACATTATTTTGAGAAGTCTCGACTCTTTTTCGAACTGAATTATTTGCACGGTATATTAATTGTGTGCGGAAAAGTGACATTCGAGTTTTATTTGTAGTTTATTTGATTACAGAATATGTTTCTGTAATTTTTTTTTTTAATTTTGTTGCAATTGGTGACATTAATTTTTTCGTAGTCGTTTCGTTTACGTTCGTTTCGCTTCAACATTATTATTATGGCATCCGCAATACTGGATCTGCAGTGATTTGCAGTGCAATGCTCTCTTTACCGATTGGCCATTTTCCGTGAAAAGAAAAGAGAACACTGTACTGAAAATCACTGCGGATCCAATATTGCGTTTTCCACAATCGACATGATTATCAAAGCGTTTCAAATCAAAAATGCCTTTTGCGATTTAAGGCCAGCCCCTGGCCTTGTTAATCAAAATGCTCCTTTTATACAAACTCTCGCAATTAGACCATTCTAAGAAATTCATACATGGCATAAAAGAATAGTAATCAGCAAGAAGCCATGAACGCTTTTAATTGGACCTTCAACGGTTCCAGGTTGAAAGTGCTGCTGAAAACTATATTTCGGTCTATTTAAGGCTATTGTCCTTACACAAAATACAAAATATTATCTTTTCTTACCATACCCATAACAACTAAGCCATATATTTGGCTAGTCAGGATATCTATTAGGGCAATTATCTTACCCAGGACAATAATTCTCCAGATAAGAGGGTTTTCAAACCACCGACCGTGTTCCAGGTCGAGAGCATAGAGTAAATATATTATCTAGAGAACAAGGGTGAGCATGTGCATTTTAAATGGAACCGCACCGACATGACACAATGAAAATCCGCGGGTTTAACGCACATCTGAAAATTCCGATTTCTGAATTTTTCAATCTTCTGATTAATCAGCTGTCGGTTGAATTTAATAGCGAGTTTCATTCAAATTGGGCGGGTTCAATAAAAATAGCTTAACATCTAAATTTTCAGATTTCTGAATTTATGTCGTTGAACGCAAAAAAAAATCTGAAATTTCAGTCGAAAGTCATTGTGTCAAATTCCTGCATTTACCTAAAGGATTTACATTGAAGCGAAATAAAATAGAACTTTAATTACATTTGTAAATTAAACATTGAGAGTGAGTAGTTGTGAGGATGAAAATATATGTAACTAAAGCAGCAACAGGTTTCATTACCTTCATTAAAAGTCGTTTTATTGATATGTTTGACTTACAAAAACATAGAAAAACTTTCCAAACATCAATTAAAAAAATTGTTGATTTAAAAATTCACTAAACAATAAACAAAAAGTTCGTTCATTTAAATAAGTATTAAATTTTCATGACAAAAACTAAAAAAATCAACCAACAAGACGAAAATTATAAAGTTCAGCTTTTATGTGCGCTTTTGGCACTTCCCCCACCACAAACGACTTTCATCTGAATTTTCAGATGAGAATTTCTTGTCTGAAAATTCAGATGAAACGTAACTAAACGTAACTAAAAGTCACTAAAAGTCATCTAACTTTTTATGACAGCTGGCCAATCAGAAGCTCCAAAAATTCAGAAATCTGAAAATTCAGATGTAAAACGTAATCGATTGAACGCACCCAATATAAAAACAGTCTAATAAATACTGCAAATATACATACGTTACCATTTCAGTTTTAAGATTCTATGAAAATTCAAAATAAACTCATAGCAATATTTTTTATTTTCGTATTTTAAAATTTTATTTTCATTCATAAGAGCGATACTTTTTCATTTTATCAGAAGCTCGTATTAAAATCGTTTTATTTTTTTTATTAATTGGTCATCATAACACCTTTTCCTTTAGTATATTGTTATTTTTTTTGTTTTATTTGAAATTTGTATTTTGTTTGAGCTTTATTTTGATTTCGAAATATTAAAATATTAATCTTGTTTTTTTCGAATAATACAGCATTTAGTTTTGTATTTTTATAATTTTATATTTATGTAAGCTTGACAAAATATTAAAAGATGCATTTTCTTTTAGTTTTTTTGTTGTAAATTTCTTAGAATATGGAGAGTTCAAAGTGTATTTGTTTCGTATATAAAAAGAATAAACAAAATTCTATATTGTTATATATATATATATCTTTTGTTTAGCAAAGCGGTGTCGATTATATCAGGCCAAATTACTTAGAACTAATAAAAATGTACAAGAAATTTATTTTTAAATTTAGGCATATGAAAATTAAAACTATAAATCAATAATTAACAATCTTACAATTAGCCATAGATAACGCATATACAAATACATAATATTTCGATTTAGTTTTTTATTTTATTTAATGTTATTTATATTATAAATTGCTTTATAAAGAAACCATGTAAAGCTCACATTTCTTTTTGTTATAATATTATTTGTTTTTTATTTTGGTTTTGCCTTAAGTCAAAATTTTAAGTATAAGATTATTTTCATTTAACCTGTTTAAATAAATTAATATTCGTTGATAGAATTTTAAATTTTGATTAGTTTTCTTTTTTGTTTACATTTAAATGATAGTTTTGATTTTTGTTTTATTGTTGTTGTTAAATATAAAAATGTGAAAAATTCTTTTTATATTATGTTGTATATATTAATTTTTCATTTTCTTTGCGAAAAATTAATATTTTGTTTTATAGTTTTACATAAAAATTGGTCTGCATTACATATTTGTTTATTTTCAAATAATACAATGTTATTTTTTATTGATAATTTAAAACAAAAAAAAAATTGTATAGTTTATAGCAAATTTGAAGCCAAAACAATTTATTCTATTTTGAAATTCTACGGTAAAGAAGAATTTTGATATTCATAATCAAAACGTTTTGTTAACCAATTACTGTTTACAATTAATGTTTTAATTTGTTTATTTGTGTTATGTGTTTTTTTTAAAGATTTGTATACAGTTTAATATACAAACTAACGAAGTAATGATATGCAACTACGAGATATTACCTTTATACTGCCTAAGGAATAAATAAAAAAAAAACAAACTACGCAAATGTAAAAAAATAAATTTAATAAATAAAATGCGTTTGGTGTGATGTTCTTGATATTACAAATAAACTTTTACCATAAAAAAAAAACTTATAAGAGGATTTATTTCTGTTAATGTGGAATATTTTTTAAGATTTTATTCTTTGAGCTTTTCAACGAAAGTCTGGAAGTAAATTTAAAACTGTTGTATTTGTATTTCATGAATATGAATTTGGAAGGACTTTTTTTAATTTCAATAGTGACAGTGGTAAATGAAACATAAAGTTTTATGTGAAGCGAAATGCTTCACTTGTGCAGAGGCTAAGTAAACCAGTAAACCTTTACTCAGTTTTTCACGATTTGTCGTTTTATCTAGAATTGGTCATCATACATGAAATGTGGGTTTGGAGACTTCAAGCGTCTTGTAAGAATTCTTTCAAGGTTTTGGCATGCATTCTTCAAAATGCTATAGGAATGTTGCCTGCATTGTCAAACACTCTTAGCTCCCCACTTCTAAAAATTTCAGCAGCTCGTTCAGTAGGAAGTTAGAACACTGCTGATTCGTATCTCTACTGATAGATTTTCTTTCAAAAAAGCCCCCCGATTTTGAATCGATAATGCTGGACTATTCAATTAACCTACACCTTCACTTTTAGATGATGACAATGCTGTTACGATTGCAGATGTGTCGATATTATTTAAAGTGCCTTCTATATTTAAGTAGAGGCATTATTCTACGGTTCGAAATGTAATAAACATATGTTGATTGTTTATCCATTGACAAAGGATCTTGTTAGACAATTGTTCAAAAGATTTTAGAAGGAATGATGATAGGCTGATTTGAGACATTTGGATTTAATTGAGAGCATTCACTAGCTTTAGATATAAACACAACTTTAAATTTTCTCATATAGCAGTAGTTGTACTACATGTCGATTATAACTGGTAAAATACTTGAAAGAATTGCTTTATCTTTTGTTTGGAAAATTTGCATGAGTTTATTAATTTATATTATAAACATAATGGCATTGATTCAGAGTTATGAGAGCTGTGATTTCTAACAATTTTAGTGAATTGGGTTTAAAATAACCGGTGATTGAACAGGACCAACCATAAGTTGGTGTTAAAAAAATATTATTTTTGGTCGCATATTGACCAAAATATCGAAATACTACTTCAAAGTTCATATTATAAAAAAATTGTAGAAATTCGCAGTTTTGGACAGTAGGTATAGGACCACTAACAGACATAATGGTCGTGTTTTTTTGGGAAAACTTTAAACTATTCACAGTACAGTAGGATTTTAAACGAATAACAAATACAACGTCCACAGTAGACTTATCTATCTTCTAGGTATATAAATACATACATATATCTATCTATAGGCGTTTTTCTTTTTTAGTTTAGATAAGAGCCTGAACTATCAAACAAAAAATTGTGTTTCTTTTTTACCTCTGAACGTTCAGAACTTCACATTTGTGTTTCTCTTTTCGTTCTGAACATGTTCTGAGCTTGTTCAGAGCGCGCTCTATGAGCTCAGAATAAAATAACTGAGCAGACCGAGTTGAATAATGAACACAAGCATTTGACAGGTGAAATTGAAAAAAAGCTAAGTGTTTCAAAAATAGTTCAGAGCGCTCAGAACACGCTTTGTTCAGAGGATGTTCAGAGCATGCTCGATATGCTCGGAAAACAAGAAAAACGCCTTATATATATAAAAATGAATTGATTTTTTTTGTTAGTGACAACATATTAACTCGGCTGAACTTCAACCGATTTGCATAGGGATTTTTTTTTCGAATTAGTATTAAGTAAGATAAAATAAAAATGGAGCCGAAAATTGGAAATTTAAACCGGAAAAGTTTGAAAATGGTGAAATTGCATAATTTTAGGGGTGGAAGGCGGTGATATGAATAAACAGGTTAGACCACAAAATAGAACCAGGTGGAACCAATACGTTGATTAAGTGATCATTATGGTGATCGACCCTCTTGCTTCTATTAGATAAACAGTATTTAATAAGAATCACTAGGGTTTTATCATGAAAGTCGAAGAAGCTATTCAATTTCATATAACCAATATTTAATGATTTATTATGTAAAACGACTTTAAAAAAACAATAACATGAGACCAGGTCAAACCAATCGATTTATTCCAATAATACATTTTGCAGAAAAAGAATAAGGTATTTTGTCAACGAACAAATTCGTGTTTATTGTAATGTACCTAAATAATTAATTGACGGTTATGAAATTTTTCATTCAAAAATAATGCCGCCGATAAGAAGATATGATATTGGAGCTCGGAATAAAAGAAGGAGACGAAGGGTTGAGCAACGTGAGATTGAAACGGATGAACAGCATGCAAACAAGAACGAAAAAGCCCGTTTATAAATGGCTCACATGTGTACCCGTCGTGTAAATGAGCAAACACATGCTCCACCTTCCAATTTAAATCGAGCTGCATTTTGCTATAGCTCCACACTCGCATATAATGATCTTTAGTGCGTTAATGGGCCATTGAATGTCCTTTGCTAGCATTGCAATGCATTGAAATAAAAAATTCGCCTGGATTGTGCTGTGAAGGAGGAAAAGTAAAATTACCGGTTTTGGCACCGCCACCATAGCCATTGCGGTAACTTTTGTATGAAGATGCACCGCAATCACGCCATTTCCTAGCACACACTCAAAAATACAACAGCTGCTTCCAAATGACGTCATTTGCAGCCACTATTATCCAAGAACGTGATTATAATCCCACCTTTAAGGTAATGTCATCAGACGAACTATCCCATTTGTAAAATCTGGATCAATTGTCCATTTCTCCCTCCTGCAAGTTGTGTTGCATAACAATCCATCAGCCGATAATTTCTCAAAACAATTGTTGGTAATTGAAAATGGAGGAATTCCGGTTGATGCATACAAATTGCCTGATTTACTTTCCGTCGAATGTTCACATCGTCATGTGGATTCCCATATCAGCAAAATGTTGCCGAACATCGGCCGCAATTATTTGAACCCCGATTGGGTGAGTGAACATGCTATATTAGCTGCGAAGACTAAAGATGTCAATGATTTGAATTGTGCATATATAAAAATAGTTAGATAAAAGAAAATGAAAAAAGGTAATATGGATTGAACAATTAAAGGAATACTCAAAAAAACTATAAGCAGTGGTATATGTGCTTATGATTATTATTTTCAAAATAAGTTTTAAATTTCTTGATATGTTCGAAAGAGGTAAGCTCACGATTCACAATCATCTTTGGCATGTTCGAAAAGGGTACGTTCATCAGGTCCAAACACTATTATTTCGAAATATCGACTTAGCGAAACCCAGAACCTATTAGAGCTTGGTGAATAGGACCCAAAAATTTAAAACTAATAGACTCTTAACTTTAATACCGCTATTAGTATGCTCGATGAATACCACCCTTAGCGATTTCTTCTTCTGCACTCTTGGGTCATTATAAAGCGAAGATTGGTTTTTATAAACAGCATCCAGAAGCTATGTATAATGTAGCTCTCCTGATGCAAAACTTACAGTAAACGTCAATAGTATCTTAAATGCTGTAAATAAATCTGGATACAATTCAAGTAAGAATTTCGAAACTAAATACATTGTTAAAAATTGATAAAGGCTTGGAATTAACAACAGCAGAAGTTTGGTTAAATATATTTATTTCATTCAAGAGATATTTAGCAATAATATCCTTTGAATTTCGTTGTCAATTCTTGTTAATATTACTTCAAGTTGTTCTCAGTCTTTAAACTCCAGCTTCTTTGATATATCGCAAAGAAATACGAAATTTTGGCTGAGAAATTCATATTGCACAAAACGCTCACCGAAAGAAGAAGGAGTAAGATCGATTGTTTCAAGAGATTGTTTAGATTGCTACGAAAGCTCATTGAATCGCGGACACAATGAAATCAACTTGATTGTTCATTTTCTTAGCAATGTTTGAAGCGTCCTTGTATAATGATTCAAAGATTCCTCCAAAAGTTTTAAAAAGTCCATTGATTGAAGCATTTTCGAAGTATAATTAATTATTTGCATTAAAACTAGTTCGAAATTATTGTTGACAACACAAATTCGAATGCACGCGTTTGCCAAATTGAGTTGATTTAAAACTTGTATTCCAAACTTTCTGCAATTTCAATGAAAGAATCATAAATTTCTGATAGATTTTCTGTGAAACACGCAGTCGCTTTCGCTCTTTTTGACCACCGGATATCGGGTGCATTTTTTAAAGAAATTAGCTTGGAATATTCAGCGCGTTTTCGAATAACGAAAAAAATACAGGGAAGTAGTTATATAAGTAGTCGGATGTGTTACAAATTGTTCGCTTTGAAGTTATTTTACTGATTTTGCCGCCCTATGCAATTGCCTGTTTTGCCTACAGGCAGGTTCGGCACCGCCTATTGCGTCAGAACTGATTTTTGGCTGAGTTGTCTATGATATTAGCCTAGTGAAATCCAAGACCTCGAGCGACGAACGAAACATTGGAAAAAATCAAAAAAACCGAGAAATTTCGTGAAGGACGATTTATTAACCAAAGTGTGTGGGATTGAGCCGGAATTAGTAATCCGTTTTACCATTGAAGAAATCGAAGGCAGAAACGCAAAAATCTTCTCTGAACTGCTTCTAATGTATTTATATGTAAAATGACCATTTACAAAGAATCGGTGTCACGAATGAAATGAACAATAGATTAAGGACATAAGGATCCCGAAAATCACCAGGAAATCCAAGAACCTCGTTAGCTTTTTCAATAATATGATTTAGGTAATTGTAGAGTTTTTTTTTCTGTAAACTAGTGAAGTAAAGAATCAAATGTGATTCTCGAGGATTATGAAAATCCTCTTTCGGTATTTTAAAATTAATGTCGAATCAATAAAAATTATTTTTAATACTAAAGAACATCACACCATATTTTAATTTATCTCCTATCTATACGATTATTAATTAAATACATATTTACAATGATCAAATAGCCTATATTTTTACCTGCATTTAATGTTTTTTATATTTCTTTCGATTTTTTGTTTATATTTTAATTGTTTCATTTATCGTATAATAATTTAATAAAACAAAAATTCCTACAACTAGATTCCATTTGATCCGCTTTAATTTCTTATCTATATTGGTATATAATTTTCTTTTTATCCAATTGAACTTATTTCAAATAAATAACAATTTAATTATGTATATGTAATTGTATTATTTAACTATTTCAAGTAAATAAACAAAAAAAAGAATAATTTATTAATACTTAACAATTATATAATTCACGATAACTAATAAGTATTTAATATATAGTACTTTTAAATTAAATCACATTATTTTGTGCAAAAATCTAACTACAGCGCTTTCGTTTACGATAAAATCAATAATTATTTTATCTTTATAATTAAAAAGTTAAAAAAAAAAACAAAAAACAAAAAATAAACTTAACAAAACATTAAAAATTCCATGTGTGCTATCTAAATAGTCTCGAGAGAGTTGCCATTGCCAACACTAATATTCGAAATTGCAGCAGTTGCGGTTGTATTCTTACTCCTGGTGCTGTGTTGCATGCATCTGCATCGTTGCAACTCTGCAAGCATCCATGAACATACCTGTGTATAGGGAATTGAAAACTCATTTTACTTAAAGAAACCACACATTCAAGCACTAGTTATCATTTCATTTATAGTTGAAGCGAAAAAGGGTATTGGAGTGTGAAGAAGAAAATAATAATTGTTACCTGTCGTCATAGTAGAATTTGCCACAATGAGACATGCGAATAATTTCTGTATCTGTCGTCAGGGTTCCGCTATCCAGAGCACATCCTCGTACTGTAATTGTTTCACCGGTATCATCTATATAAGAACAACGATGACAATATATAACTGTAAACATATAAATGTAGACTTGCCAGATAGGTTGTAATACAGAAAAATTTAAATTTCACAAAAAAAAAAGTTATTCATCACTGAGAGCAAGTTCGGGCAGTTTTCCACAAAATGACGTACTTTACATTTGTATATGTATGTTTCTATCACAGTACACATATTAAAGGTAATATATTGCGTAGGTTGTCAAAGTTGGAAATGTCAAAAAATTAAAAATGGCTTTCCGAGTGCCCACAGGAACTCAACGCGCATCATTAGAAACAACAACAAAATATTGAAATTAGACAAGGAAAGGGGCACTGAATCCACTATTTTACCACCATAATACCTCGATTTTGACAGATGCGCAGAACTGAATAAAAATGAAAACGCTAATGATATTACCTTTAATATGTGTACTGTGTGTTTGTATAATAAAGGTCATTCATTTCGTGGTTTCAAGTTGGTAGCCATGGCATTTGACACCTGTAAAACTCAGCTGTCATTTGAAGTGTCATAATATTAGTTGAATGTTTTCCATTTACGATAATGGATCGCTTAACAATCGAACAACGCGTTAAAATTATTAAAACTTACTACAAAAGTCGTGATTCAAGAGTAGTCACTTTTCGGACATTACGCGATGATTATGGTCATCATAATCGACAGACTACGCAAGAAATCGGTAAAATTGTGAAGAAATTTTAGCAGCGCAGAAGCGTTGTACCTACTGATATGTGTTAAGGCCTGTGCATCATCGTAATACACGCCCGGTGTGCTGCTGATGATCCGAATATATCGATTTCCCGTTGCGGCGTTCGCAGCAATTGAACGTGTCGTACACCTCACTATGGCGTTTTTAGCATTTGGACGATATGTGGTTTCAACAAGATGGGGCAACATGCCACACAACACGACCAATTATGGCTTTATTGCTTGAGAAGTTTTCTGGTTGAATAATTTCACGTTTTGGCGACGTCAATTGGCCACCAAGATCATGCAATTTTACACCGAGAGATTTTTTCTGCGGGGCTATGCAAAAGACCGTGTTTACGCCAATTCCCGGACTCCAGACGCATTAAAAACCAACGTTACTCAAGTTATGGCCGAGACACCGCCCGAAATGTGCGAAAAAGTGGTTAAAAATTACCTCAAAATAATCGCATACTGCGATAATCTTACCGAAGCGGCCATTTGATTGTTTTGCACACTTTTTGATGTCGTTTTGCAAACTTAATGGCAAAGTCCAAACTTTGAACCTAATGAAATAAAATTTGCATCAAAAATGTATCGCTGTGTGTGTTTTATTTAGCTTTACTTTCGAAACCGAAATATTAATGACCCTTTATATGCAATGGGTATCTTTGTGTTTTAAGAACCCAAGCTTGTATATATAGTTAAAAACTTGTTAAGAAATGTTGTTTGAATAGATACGACTATTTCAATTTAAAGTTTTTATTGATTTTCATATAAAATTTTATTTAAAAAAACACAAATGCTTTTTAACATTAAAAAATCTTCAGTATAAAATTGGTCAAAACAAGAAAGAAAGTCGAAAAAAACTTCTATTATGGAAAATACTTTTAATAAGTTTTTTCTATAAAATATGTATTTTTTCCTAAGGATATACAAATTTGTTTAAATTTTTGAAATGCTTGATAATTTTAAAAACAAACCGCTGCTTTAACGATTCTGTATGTTTATAAATTTTTTTTATTGAAGAAATTCGATACTTCAATCTCAGTTCAATTTTTTTTAACAATTTTTTTCTTTAGTTGAAATATATAAAATCAATTATAATCAAACAAACTGGCAAGCCTGTACAGAGAATTTTAAAGAAAAAGAAAAAAAAAAAAAAACTTTATACCAACCGTAATAACCGGCGATTTTGATGCAGGCTGTAGCAGGAAATAGTCCATCACGTCCTTTGCGGCCACCCATGCAGGGTGATTCCAATATCTCTGTGGTATAGTTATTATGAAAAGGATCATCGCATGCCTTATTCGCTCCATTGTAGGAAACACACTTGAAACAGTCTATGCAATTGGCTGAACCACATTTGGGGTCGCAAACAGAGAAAGGAGAATAGAATATTTAGATTAATTGAAATAGATAAGATGTATATAGAACACTATTGTATAGGTAGATATGAAACACATATACCTTTGTGGATGAGGACTGCAAATGCCACTGTAAAAAAGCTAAGTATGTGAACATGTAAATCGACGGGTTGAGTCATTCTAGTTGCTTGCTATATTTGTTGTTGCTTTTATTTGTTGTTCGTGTCCTTTTTTTTCTTATTTAGTTCGATTCAAGGATTATTTTCAATTGATTGGTATTTTCAAATGAAAGTTCATTTTTATAGTTTGTTATCTGAAAATATATAAAAGAAGATATGGAGAGGAAATCAATAAAGGATTTAAAAGAATTTAAATATGGATTACATTTTTTAATAAATTCTTTACCATGCGAAAATCAAAAGAAATCATACAAATATTTTTTAGAGCGAAAAAGAGCATGGTGAAGGTTTAAAAAACTGAAATATTTCTTTTCGTAAATATGTGTCTATGTATTGTAAGACAAGTCGATATAATCCAATAAATATTTCATTTGACATAGATAGATACATATTTTAAGTACCTATATGTGTATTGTGTAATGTAAAATGTACTTCGATTCAATAAATATAAAATTTTGGTTTTGAAAACTCCACATTTACCCCCCCCCCCCCCTCTTCAGAAAAAAAATATCCTTTCATCTTAGAGATTTATATCAACATTGGAATGCACTTGAGAAATCATGATAAATCGAGATGAAGAATAAATAAATCCTGGGGTGGAATCCTGTAAGGTGATTTGCGATAAGTAAGAGTCACATTCAAACAATTCAATCTGGTGTATGATATCACATTTGATAGGTAAAGAGCAATCACATCAAAAATGTGATTGTCATTTTCCAACAAATTTGAGGTATCTGCCTACGATTAGAGTTACCAGCAGCCTACAAAAATTGTTCAACTTTTTCAGAGTTATTTTTTTTTTACCATTTTATATAAATAAAAATAAATATTCTTGTAACCAAAAAAGTTTACTAAATTCCACAAGATGAAGAAAACATAAGAATTATATCGAAAAGACGTCATTTTTGTTCTATATTTTCGATTGATCATTACAAACATTTGAAAAATTCACTATGGCAACCATGTTTTTGATAAATAGCATTGGAAAGTATTTAATTGAAATGAGTTGAGTTGAATCACCTTAGCCAGACAGACAAGTAAATGATAATCACATGTGACTTTATGGTTGATATGTGACAATCATTTATCACCTTAGCCGATTCAACTCCTTGTTAAGTAATACATTTCGTCATCTGCACTAGGTGACCATATTTGAAATACCAATGTTTTTCGTGTATTGGATTTGGGGGTTTTCGGCTTTCTGTCAAAACCTCGTCCAATGTTCAAAAATGACATTTCAGATAAAAAAAAAAATCATTTGGCCTGTTCAGGAAAATGAGATCTCAGAGATTTTTCTCACACAAAAAGTGAGCAAGCGAATCCAAAATTGTTTTTCCTCAGAGTTTTGACAGCAAAGCTGAGAAATTTTCCTGAGGAATCCTGTTCATGAGACTGAGATTGATGAGATCTCCGAGATATCATTTTCCTGAACATGCCTATTGAATTAAAATATCAAAGCTCCTTAGACCTAATACTGACCTAATATTTTATTCGCATTTCAGGACCTTCTCCTTAAAGATATAACTATTATAACTCAAGTTATAAATCTAGCTGATTTTTCCTTGTCATAACCTTATCTTGGAAAATACGAACATTAAAACTTTTGTTAAAAATTTATCCGATTTACCCATGGAAACCGGTTCGCAGACTGAGTGTAGTTTAATATTTTACTTAAGATCTTATAAATCTAGCCGATTTGTCGCTTCACTGACTTAGGACTTGGTGTATATACTATATAGCCTAATATTTAAATACCTTAGCCATTTAAATTTGACATTTAAAGCTTATAAGTTATAAATCTAACCGATTTTTATGTGTCAGTTGCTTCGTTGAATGCATATAGCTTGACGTCAACCTTAAAGATTAAAGATTATGGGCTATTAAAAAGAAGTTCTGGCTTCGAAAAGACAAGCACTGCATCGCATAATATGGTTCACTTACTTTAAAATTCTTTTTAATTATTATTATATTGATATAATGTACATAAAAAACAAAGTAGCCTTTTAAATTATACACTTGGGCGTATACGTACTTTTTTTTAACTCTCGAAATAACTTATTTCCGTCAAAAGTTCGTTAAGCCCAGTGAGTATGAGAATTTAGATATCGTAGGCACTTTAAGGGTCGTGGATATTAACCGTAGTTTAAGTTGATAATATTTAAATTGTGGCTTTAAAATCAATATTCGAGGGAAATATTTGTAAATGCAAAGTCTTTTATACTTGAGTTTAAAAATATTATTGGTTTATTAAATTTAATTGCTTTTTTTTAAATATAGTACGATTTATAATATTTAATTATAACAGCTGGCATACTATTCAAAAAGAACTATAGTATACACCCACGACTAGGTAGTTATATTTTTTTAGAAATAACTTCACAATTTTGTAACGAACGCCGAGTCTTGAGATATATTTTCTTTTCCCATTGATCGAACCTAAATAGATTATAACAAAGGTAAAGAGGTGGATATAACTTTCATTTGCGCTAGAGCGCAATTTTTATTCTTTCACGGCGTGTTTTTTTTCTCATTTCTTACACCCCTATTACGGTTGTCAATTATATCAATTGATAGTTGATAAATTTTGGAAATTGAAAATAAAAAATTATAAAAAACCCAATTCAACTATTGATCATTATGAGAATGGTGGTTCCAAGATAACGGGTTTTTTGAAAGGTAAAATTGATGAAAAAAAGCCTCCAATGAACTATGCTATAGTGTCGTAAATAAAACTTTTCTCAATAAACATTCGTCAATTTGCGCTTAAAAAAAAATTAAATCTCAGAGATTTTTCACACTTAAAAATTGAGCAAGCGAATCCAAGATTTTTTTTGTCACAGTTTTGACAGCAAAGCTGAGAAATTTTGCTGAGGAATCCTGTTCATGTAACTGAAATTGCTGAGATGACGTATCAATATTGGGACGAACATTGAAGTGCCTGCTAAGTGCTAACTATAATTTTTAGAATTATTCTAACTCGTCAGTTTTTTTTTTTTTCAAAATTCGAAATTTTTTTTTATGAGTTAGAACAATTCTTAAGGATGGTAATTTGAGATAATGTCTTTTTCAAAATGGTCATCTTTCAAAATCCGAAAAAAAATAAAAAAATATATAAAATTTTTTTTTCAAGACTCAAAAATAAATATTAAAGGGTGGTCAAAAATGTTCAAAAATATAGACCAATCGAATGTATTATTCAAATTTGACAAAAAAATCGATATTTTGGGGCAGCGTTCTTTTGGATCCCCATTTTAAAAATCGATTTATTCGATAACTGTGGTTAGTCAAAAAATTTTAAAACTTTAATTGGGCATCTTTTAAAAAAAATCGGACACTATTTGGGGCCAAGTTGACACAGCTATAAATTTTACCTGAATCGAAATTCGTTCAAGTAATATTATTAGGTAAAATTGATGGTGTGTAAACTGTATAGTTTGGCGTTAGGCAATAACAACCAAATTGATTTGGAAATATCGCCCAAAAAATTCTGAACAATTGTTGTTGTTTTTTTTATCGATTTGGGCGTTATTTCCAATTTCTTATTTTTTTTTAAAGGAAAAAACGCTCATAATAAAAATTTTAAAATTCAAATGTGAAATAACGCCCAAAATTGTAAAAAAAATCCAGAAAAAGGAAATAAGGCCCTAATCGTAGGAAATAACGCCCAAATAATAATAAAACTCAATACTAACATTTACAATATGGATTTTTGAAAACTAAACCGCCGTATGAACACTGAGGTATGTATGAGGGGCATGCCGGCCCCCTGCAACACCCCTGCTTGGGCTAATGATTTGATGTAGGTGCGTGGCTGGGTGTATGCATAAGTTTCTTTTAATCCAGATTCTTTAAATGCAAAAGAGACTTTGCAAACACCCAGCTTCGCACCTTCACCAAATCCTATAACTAGCCCAAGCAGGAGTGTTGCAGGGGGGCAGCATGCCCCCCCACACATACCTCACTGTTTATGCGCCACGATTTTTTTTAAGATTATCTTATCATTGAAATTTTACTTTGGAAATATCGCCCAACATTGAAGAAATAACGCCCAAATTTTACAAAAAAAAAATTAGATTGAAAATAATGGGCGATATTTTCAACTTAAGATTTGGAAAAATACAAATTTGGGCGATATTTCCATTTTTTTTTTTGGTGATAAAAAAAAATTTGGGTGATATTTCCAAATCGATTTGGGTGTTAATTCTTTGGGCTATATTGTCTTACGCCGTATATAGTTTAGTTGATGATATATGATTTTATTTATTTTGCTTTAAATTCAATAGAAAATAAATTCTGCATTCAAACTAATTCACCAAACACTTTGCAACTTTGCAAAGAAAATAATTTCCTGCAAAGTGAAATTGCAAAATGTTTCACAAAAAAATTGCAAAGACTTTTCACTTTTCAGTTTTTCAGACTATTTTTGAAAAGTGAAAAGTAAAAGTATTTCACCAATTTTTAATAGAACTTTGCATTTGAATTTGTATTTTGCAAAGTTGCAAATTATAAAACTTGGATTGTATTAATTAGATCAATTAAGCTACGATTAGGCGGTCAACGTTTATGCGCTGACTCCTTAACGTCACCAAAAATATCATAAATATATATTTTCAACGTTGCTGTCTCAGCACATGAAACGGGCTCTGTGAAATTAGGCCCCAGGAAATAAGACCCCAAAAACAAAATGAAATAAAGCCCCAAATCATTGAATGCAAAACAACAACAACGAACATTTTTCAATTTTGGGGTGTTATTTAATTTTTTGGGGCCCTTTTCCTTTTTATTATTGGGGCCTTGTTTCATTTTGTTTTTGGGGTCTTATTTCCTATGGCCTAATTTGGCAGAGCCCATGAAACGCTAACGATCACACGAGTGACACCAGTCGTCCCAAATTGCATTGACGTGTTTTCTGTGCCAACGCGTTTGTAATACTTTTTGTCAACGCGTGGACATGTTAAACATTGACGATCACACAACTTGACCACATTCGAACACAAAATCAACCATTTTTTACGTTGACAATCACAAGATGTAAAAATATTAAACTACTGTTCAAGCTATGAACTCTCAAATTCCGCTGAAGGATGCCTATATACGATGTTGATAAATATATTAAATCGGAATTTTAAGATAACATTTTATGCTCCGAAAAATTGCGTTTTTAAGGCTTTTGGATGACATTTGGATCTTGAATACAAGTTAAGATATAGTTTATTGCCTATCTGTCAAACTATATAAACTGCCGAATTCCATTTAAGGATGGCTACGATGTCCATGGATTAAAAAACCTCTAAAAAATCATAAAATAATGAAATTTTATTTTGCACTTCTGAAAATGCGATTTTAAGTCATTCGATCATTTACCCCAAAATAGGTCCCTGATTTCTTAAACATCTATACAGTAAGAAAAAACACACTTTTTGATGCAAGTCAAATGGTGTTTTTCTTTTTTACCTCAGAGCAGATCACTGAGCTGTCAAAAATAAATTCTATGTTTCTTTTTTACCTCAGACAAATCAGAGCACACAATTCGAGTTTCTTTTTTCCATCGGAGCTAGCTCGGAGCATGGTCTGTATGCTCAGAATAAAATGGCCGAGCAAATGGAGCAAAACGCTGATAGAAGCCAACTTCATACAATTTGTATGTAATTGCGAAGCATATGAGAGTTCAGTGCTCAAGTGTGTTTCATAATTAAATCTGAGGGCTCTGACCATAATCTCCTCAGAGCTTTGCTCTGATCGCTCAGCCTCTGCTCAGAGCCAAAAAAGATGATGAACGCACCACACGTACGAAAAATAAATACGCTAATATTTGGACCAGGGTCAGCTGAATTTTGGTGAACCTACTCATTTAGCTTCATTTTGATGCTTTTTTGAGACTGTAAATATTTAATATCGATGCTTTGTCTTTTGAACTTTTGTCTTTGAAACTTCGTTTCATCGAAACTGTGTTATACTTTTTCGGTTTTAATTTATAATTTAAATCCATATATTATTATAACAACAGCAACGAACCACTTACTAACTATGGCCATCTTTAAACAGTAAAGTTTGCAAGAACGAGAGCCTGTTAAACCCTAGATCACTAATCATTATGCTAATGGAAAATTAAATTATTTTAATATAGTTTAATGATTTAACTAGAATAGCTATATCAATTCTTCATATTTTTTACTCAAAATCAGTGTTGTTCGACTTTTTTACTTAACGTTTTTTACATACTTTTTTACGTTTTTTACATCAGTTTTTTACTTGCCGTATTTTAATTATGCTTATGTAAAAAACGTAAAATAGGTAAAAAAGTAAAAAAAAAACGCGAAAAATAATCAAAATTAGTTACTTTCAACTTTCAAGATTGAAGATGACAGTTGGATAAAAAACTATTGTGTTTTTATTTTATTTTTATTTTTGCATTAAAAAATGCTTCAATTATTTATTAAAATTTTAACAGATGCCTCTCATTTTCTCTCTTTTTTATCAGTTATTTACTTTTTTTACCTCTTCTTTACCTTTTTTTACAGGATTTTTACGTTTTGTTTACACTTATTTACGCGTTTTTTACCTACTTTAATGTAGAAAAGGGAAAAATAGTTTTTTACATGGATTTGAACAACACTGCTCAAAACAGAAATTATTAAAATAAAAGTAGCATATCTGCACTAACGACATCTCATTTGATCTTATTTCTCGAGTTGAAAACATAACTTTTGTTCCAGATTTATAATTTCCAACTTTTGAAGATTAGTGTTGTGAACTTAACATTCTTGTCAGTTAATCTTATAATATGAATAAAGTAATTATTTTTTTTTATTTTTTTTTCTCCCGCTGTTGTGAGGTTTGAAATCATGTAAATTGCTCTTGAATGTACAAAGCAATTTTCCCAACAGTCCACTTTGTTCATCTTTTATGCATAACAATGATGACAATAAGATACCCTATACAACCTTTCGTCGTTTTGGTAATAAAAAGAAGAAAATCTAAAAACATTACGTGTGTCCTTAAAGTCTAGCTCTTGTCTCGTCCATTTATTATTCTAAAGTTGATCACGTATGTATATGAAAGAATATACATATATTATTATACCTATTATGTTGTGAGCTTTGACATAGAAATAAAACCATATCAACATTGTTCAACATAGACTACGTATTATGAACAGTGTCAGACAAAAAAAAAAGGAAAATTATATTTTTATATAAATATTTGTTAAAAGCTGCTTTTAGATCCTGAGGATGAAGTTATTATTTAAAAAAATTAATTGTTAAACTTATTGATGGTTTTGCTTACTAATTTAACATTCATATATACATATGTGTTTTAATGATTTTGGAAAGCATTGTTGAAATTTTCTTCTTTTTTTTTTTGATAACGCTGTTGTTGCTAAAAGAAATTTTTCTGTGATTTCAAAACCAGTACTGAGTGCCTACGTTCTGTAACTCTCGCATCGTTAAAATTGGTCGACAAACGTTGAAAAATGGAACAAAACTCATACGATTTGTTTCAATCTTGATCGTTTCTCCACTGATTTTGTCGATGCGAGAGTTACAGAACGTAGGCACAGATAACGAAACGCTGGCGAAAACACACCGAGAAATATCCTTGGAGAGTTTCACTAATTCCAAAAACAAAATAAAACATAAACGCAAAAAATCAGAGAAACCCATGATGTAAGAAAATAATAAACAAAAAAAAAACACCAATAAAACTCAAATGTCATTTTCCCGCACATAATAAATAGTCTGTATAATTAATTCAGTGCGAAAAAGGAGCGGAGAATTCTCAAAATAATCTGCTGCAATTATAAATTTCTCTCTTCGAACAGCGTATACTGCAAATCGAAAAGCAGAACGAAATTTTCCGTTTATGATTTCGTTGTGTCATGGAATTTTTCGTTTCAAATCAGCAGCGTACAAGGCTTAAGGCGTAAAGTCCATTTTTTTTCAAAAATTAATAAAAATAAAATGCATGACATTGGGTCGCACGAACTTGCTCTTATGTGCGATCACACTGTGGTTTTAAAGTCTGAATAATAAAGATCTCTTAGTGTGATTTCAAAAAAAATAAATAAGCTATGGGAGCCTATATTTCATGATAAAAATATATTTTAATATAAGGTGGTATTATTTTATTTTGTTTATTTTAAACTGAAAAATTGATTAGAAAATCAATATATACAAATTAGAAATAAATTAATCCTTGGAGCCATTTTCTTTTTAACTATTTTTTATAGTATGAATATAAAATTTAACATTTAAAAAAAAATGGTATACAAAGCTAAAAAATAAATTTTGAAAAAAAAATCATCCATCCATTTTCGAAATATAAAATTTTCAAAAAAAATTGAATTTTTTTTCTAAAAATTCAAAATTTGATTTGCTCTAGAAGTTCTTTTGCAAAACTTTTTATTAAAATCGGTTAAACAGGTTATGAGATTTTGGGTATCTCATAACCTGTTAAACCGATTTTTATGTTTGGTAACATCAGTACGACCTACCATGTTTTTGGAAAATGAGATTTCCTTACTGGTTTTTAAAATTTTTTACCGGTATTTTTGGTTATGAGAATAATTTTTATTTAAAATCTGCAACATAATATTAAAAAACTGCTAGGTGCTAAGTTTAATAAAAATCCTTCAAATCGTTTTCGAATTATTAAGTTCTCAAATAAAAAATTTTAAACTTTTTTTAAAAATCAAAAAAAAAAAAAAATGTAGGGAAATGTTGGTACCTACTTTTAAAACTTTTTGAAATATTCTCCACAAAAAAATTGATTAAAATCAGTTGAACCGTTTTTGAGAAAATCGAAAATCAAAAATATGCTTCTATGGGAGGTACCTGATATCTATCGTTTATAACTATTTTTCTAAAAAAAATTTTTATAAAATGGTAGCCGTTTTGTAAAAAAAATGACTGATTTTTTTGAAATCGTTTTTGAGAAAAATGAGATTTTTATTTTTTGCTAAAAAAAAATTTTTACGGCAGCTACTGTTATTTTTGATCTTAAAAAAAAATTTAAAAAAAGTGGGGAGTGCCCAAAAAACGGGCGTTAGGTCATAAGGCCCAAATTGAAAATGTCGTAGTGCACAAAACAACTTTCTTAACTTTTTGTTGTTGTATGATTTGGGCAATATTACCGAGGGCTTGGGCGTTATGACATTTGGTTTGGGTGTTATACACATCCAATTCAAAATCAGCTTTTGGTCTTATTGTCCAAGGTATTAACTCCCAAATAATAAAAATGTTCTAGCGCCCAAAATTTGACATTTACGCCCTAAAACTTTTTCAAAAAATGCCAAAAAAGCCCAAAATATATGTCATAGTGCCCAAAACAATTTTTAAATATAATAACGCCCAAATTATTAATTGTCATATCGCTTAAAAGATGTCATGTATTTTAACTATTGGACCATTGTGACAAAATTTTTGTAAAAAGGTTTTTTTTTTCTTTATAATACAAATTATATGTACTACTGAAATACATACAAAATTTTTGTTTCGTTTGGGCACTATGACGTTTAGAGTTTGAAATTAATAATGCCCAAACTCATAATATATCAAAAGTAAAAAATGTCAGATCACCCAAAAACTCCCAACTTCAAGAAAGCGTCACAAATTTCAAATCGTCCTCAAAATTTTCGAAAATAAAAACAACGATACCAAAAGAAATTTTCAACGAAAATTAAAAATTTGCATTAATTGGAAAATTAAAAAAAAAAAACTGTATTGTATCTATTATATTTTCTCTGCAACGCGGTGCGTTGGGGGAACCGTGTTTTTCCCGACGCGCACCAAGGGGCATGAAAAACGCGGTTCTTGCCAGGCGCCACCGAGTGACCCAGCACACAACCTCCCCCCCCCCTCTGGCGGAGATAATTGGTATTACTTAACAGCACTGCAGGCCTCGAACTTTCTTTTTTAATTCCTTGGGCATTATTACATTTTTAAATATGGGGCGTTAAGACATTGAAAGTATATTTGGGTTATTAAAAAAAAGAATGAGCTTTGCGACGCTTTCTTCCCGACATTCTGGAGGATGTGTCTACTTTTATGGGCATTATGACATTTTTTGATTTGGGTTTTTAGACGTTGTGTGATATGACTTAAAAACGATAGAAATTAAAATCTTCATAAGAACCAAAACAAAATCCAGAAAGCCCAAGGCCTATGTCATAACGCCCAAATTTAAAATTTTAGAATTTTTTGGGCGAAAAAAGATTTGGGTGTTCTTTTTAATTTCACAAATAAATTTGGCGTTATTACATTCGTTTTGGGTTTTTTGTCAATTTATTTTTAACTTTTTGGGCTTTATGACAATTTTTGGGCTATATAAAATCATGTAAACATGCATAATCAGCCCTATCGAGATATCAATTTGAAAGAAATTCTTACATGACAATCAAATTCGATCGAAAAAACAAACGTTTGAAGGTGCGTTCCTCTTTCTCAGCACTTGTCGTTGTTTTCTTTCTTAAATACACAATTATTTCACTAAAGCTAAGTACAGACGATTGTCAGATCTTACAATATTGTCAGATCTGTCAGTGAAAAAAATGTTCCAAATGTCTTACAATCGTCTGAACACACAATTTTATCTGAAAATATAGTTAGAAACGTCATTGTCGGACGACAATCTGGCAAAAAATTGTCAGGTATCTTACAATCGTCTGAACACACCAATTTTTATCATTGTCAGTCGATTAGGACATTGTCAGGCTCATTGTCATTGTTTTAAATGAAAACATCTTACAATAATTGCTGACAATTTCTTCATTGTTTCGAAATGTTAAAGATTTGGTTAAAGAGAGATACATAAAATAGCTGACAATCAAATTTGGAAGAAATCTACCAACCGTGTGAACGGACAATTTTTCATTGTAAGAAATATGTCAATTGTCAGCTAATTGTTAGCTATTGTCAGACCATTGACAGTTCTGAGAATATTGTAAGATCTGACTATCGTCTGTACTTAGCTTAACTAAGAAGAAATTTAACGCGCAGCTGCCAAAAATTGAAAATTCATCGAATTTGTTTTGAATTTCCTTCCGAACAGATACCTCGATGGGGTTCAATATATTCTTATCTTTACTTGTTTCAATTCTAACCTCTGTATTGCCCTAGTTTTGGTTTTAGTCAACAAATTGTCTTTTAACTGCAGCTAATGCATAAATTTAAAACTTTTGCTTCAAAATATTGGAAATCTATCTATCTATCTTCAAAATTAATAAAATAAAAGCACTCAATAACTTATATGTATATGTATGTGCAATGTGCATGTAAATTGTACATACTTATACATTATTATATGTTTCCTCATCACTGTTTTATAAAGTCTATTGATCATAGACTTCCTTTATACGCCTACACATACAGATTATTCCTTTATTAGCTTTTTGTTAAATTTAAAAGATCTCCAGAAGGATGGATACACGGGTGGACTGTACCACCGGCCAACCGGGATTTTGCCCGGTGGGCCCCTGAGCGAGCAAGAAGTTCATGAAAAGTCCCTGCAGTACTTTCTGTTCTTTTAAAAGAAAACTTACTAATTTTATAACTGAGCTGTTGTTGGCCCAAGGGGGTTGTACGGAGGCCCCACAGGACTACTATAGGTAATTTAAAGGGAAATCCGCGGTAAACTCTAATCACTTCATTAAGAGGAAAGCTATCTTCGGAAATTGGACTTCCGAGAGGCCCCGACTGTAAAAATAGAGTTTTTGTAGGGATCATCTATGAGGCCCCTAGAACTGTATTTATTAATCTTAGAATAAATATTGAGGTGTTTGGGGCCCGACAGTAGGTACTCTCACTCAGTCCAACATTAAATATTGTGACTCCATTGGTAACCTAAGGAGGCCCCTTACTCGCTTAGTAAACTGTATTCTATAGGTTTTTGAAATACTTTCAGTTCATTTAATGAAGAGCTTTCACATAAAATTTCAGGGTCGCAGAACAGAATAGAAAAGACAACAACGATATTTCGATTGAATTGTGTTGTGAGTATTTTCGAAGTTTCGGTAGAAGTAGGAAATATCAATTATAAAATTTGAATTATTGCAGCAATGTTTTCAAAAATCAAGTTACTTTTATCGTTAACTAAAATACATATATGTATAATTATAAATTTTGGAGCAGATTGTTTATGGCTTCAATTACAAAACGATACATTTTTTTACCGTCGTTTTCGAACCTAATATTTTTTCATTCCTTCTACTCATTTTACTATTTTGTGCCCATTTTTCTTAAAATCCCAGGAGGCCCTTTGAATCCCAGTCCGCCCCTGGATGGATGCATTCACAGCTAACTCTGCACTCTAATCAACTACGTACTATATTATATTGTAAATTCTATTCATAAGTTATTGTATCGGTGTATCATGTGGGATGAGTGGTTTAACAAAATGTCAGCACCATAAGAAGAAAATTAAGTTAAAATCATCTCATGCTTGGAGTTGAGGGATGGCTATGGTAAATTAGAAATCTACATACATATATAGGTACACAAACAATAGTTTTTATTAACACTGAAAAAAATAAACCATTCCAAATTGTGACGAAGATTTACCCAAATATTTGTTTTTTTTTTTTTTCTTTTTTTTTTTTTTTGAGTGCCAATAATAATAATTTTAACAGCTTCAACTTTTGCTTTTAAAATACCTACATGTTCTAACTAATTACAAGTAGATGCATACCTAAGGTAAATCAAGCGAACATGTAGGCCTATTCGGCGAGATCTTTTATTCTTTTATTCTGGTATTCTGTTATGATTTTCCATACAAAAGTGTGAGCTGTCAAAAAATCTTTTATGAATTATAATTTTGGTATTCGGCATGCCAAATCTGTTATGAAATCTGCTATCAGGATCTGTTATGAACTGTCAAAAATTCGAACATGTCAAAAAATCTTTTACAAACCGCATTTTTCGTATTCAGCATGCCAAAATCTTTTATAAAATCTTTTACAAATCTTAAAAGAATAAAAGACAAATTTTTGTGACTTTTATCATAAAAGATTTTAATAAAAATAAAAAGTAATGAATATTTATATTTTATTTCGACTACAAAATGGTCTTTAAAGGAAACAAATGTAAGAAAAAAGCATTTAAATAAATTAATTCATAGATCAATAAGTAATTTAAAATTAAATTTATTTTTCGATGAAACCAGAGAACGAGAACACCTTTTGTTGGAGCTAAGATGTAAAATGTTCCTTTTGTCTTCCCGATGTGCGAATTTTGGTTTACTTCAATTCATCCGTCCACTTGTCCAATGCTTCATAGATATGCGAATGAACATCGTCCGAGAGTCCGCAACGTCTCTTAAACATTACGAAGCCAGAACCGAGATGATTGTGCTCGAATAAGTCAACTGGACGTATTTTCCATTTTTGCGAGCGACGTACCAAAGCCATTGGAACTTTTTTATACTCTGACCAGTTTGAGTCCTGACGTCATACTGCATCAACTTCAACCACTGAATATGAGATGCCCATGAAATCTTAATAGGCCCGAACTTAACAGAGGAAAGGACATGTTTGGAATTGGAAGAGAATCAACTCCAGACCAGATGTGTCCTTGGAATTAACATTTTGCATTTTATAATTCTTATATTCGGTGAATACCGATAACTTTAACACTGGATCTCGAGGTTTCTCTAATATAAACAAACTATATTACAAATACAAATTAAAAAAATTAATTCCAATTCGCGAACACGGAACAGCCACTATAATTTGTGTCAGTACTGAATTTTTTTAGAACAGCTGATTGAAAACAGATTTTAGTTCTGTTTGCTTGCATATTTCGTTTTCGAAGTTTCATAACAGAATTTTATAAAAGATCGAACTTCTAAATACTAATTATAAAAAATCTTTTATGGTGAAAATCTTTTATGATTCATAGCAGAATAACAGATGTGGCAGAATAGGCCTAATGGTTATGAAAGTACTCGCAGAGAATTAGCTCTAAAATTTTTATTGCAGAACTCACGATATTAAAATCTGATAATGGACAACCAGCCTATGAGTAAGTACAAATGTGGTTCAGCCTTGGTTTATGATTTTATACATCTCATCGATGTTGGTGGAATAATTGAGGTTTAAGGCTGATTTAACCATTTAAACCTCGAACCACCACCTTTGAAATTCAGTTAATCCGACAAAATCGGGAGGTAAAAAATTCTGAACCTCGGTTTGTACATTTTTGTGCATTTTTGTATACATTTAGCCCTTTAGTCAAGTCAATGAACCCAAAAAAACAGCCAAATTCGGAAATAATCGCCGGGAAGCTGGATTTTGGTATATAGCTTCCTCATGGTGTTCTTAAGAAACTGTCAAAAGTCCCTATCGATATGAGCACCGCTAACAATTTTACGGGGGGGTTGAAGGCCCCCAAAATTGGTTTTTCATTAATAACTCCCAAATGGTAAGTTGTACAAAAAAAGATTTACATATTAATTTGTAGCTTCATAAAGAATGAGTTTCTGGCTTTAAGATAAGCTATAACATAATATTGTAAGTGTTGCCGTTGTGTTTTAATATTCATTTTCTATTTTAGAATTATTTTTTTTTAATTTGCCCCTCCCACAAATAGGGTGGACCGATATCTTAAAATAATGTCTATATAATGTACCAAAAATACAAAAAAAATGGATGCTTTTATCACAAAATGCACAATTTTGAAATTAAGTCGCCCAACTACATAGAAAAGTAAAACCCTTAACTCTTCTGATTGGTTTATTTCAAAAACCGTTATTTGTATGAAAAAAAGTATGTTAATCTTTTTTGTAGGAAATATTTTAGGCTGAAAATTAGTCTTTGACGCTTTTTTTTTACAACTTGCCATTTGGGAGTCATTCCTGATAAACCATTTTGGGAGGCCTTCAACCCCCCGTAAAATTGTAAGCGGCGCGATGGGTACTTTTGACAGTTTCTTAAGAACACCATAAGAAAGCTATATACCAAAATCCAGCTTTCCGGCGATTTTTTCCGAGTCAAATGCCTTATTGACTGGACAACTTACTCTCTAGAGTTTTCTAAGGGAAAGTACTCTGTTTGAGAACAAGTAAGTACTTATAACCGCCTAATTTTTTTTTATTTATAGTCCCAAAAATCTTGAAGACATTCATTTACAAATAGCAATTTTCAGATGTTGCGGTGGTTTGACACAACTTTTTTTCTAAGTGTAACATAATAATATATTTTTCTTTGTGAATAAACTATGCATATATATATACTGACTTAAACAAGGATGGTGTCAATTGCTTGCTCTTGGGCTATGACTTTAACTCGATTAACATAAGATTATACGTATATAGTGCATTCTCCCTGCAGCACAAGAAGGATTTTACACTTCAAAATAATGAATATGCAATGATTAAAAAACTTTATATCTAGCTACTAGAAGCAATTTCTCATGTGAAATGAAGCTTTTTTTCAAAATGAAGTTTACATTTTAATTAAAAAAAAAAATTATTTTAATTTAAAATAGCAATTTCATATGCAAATGAATTATACATCAAGAGATAAAAAAGTCCTTTTATTGTAATATTGACGTTATGTAAATAAATAATAAAAGGAAAATATAATATTAATGACCTTTTTGAGGAGCCACAAGAAATTTATAATAAATTCATAATAATTCAATTTGATTTTGATTGCTTTTTAGAGTAGGTAAACAATATTTTAGTAAGCAATATTTTGTCTCGTATTAAAATTGCGTCATCTCGTAAATATATTGTGTAGTTAAATCGATCAGGAAATTGGTTCATTTGAATCAGAATAGACCACAATTGGGTTTATTTGAAGATAAATAGTTATAATTTGAACTTGCTCAAATAGCAAGTTTTGGTTTCATGTGAAAAAAAAATAAGATTTTCAAACTTAATTTATAAGGAAAATAGAGAAGCCAACAAATTATTTTCGTCATACTTTCTATTCATTCGTGTACGTTTGAACGTTCATGAAACATCAATCGTAAATGGGTAAACCGATATTTATGGTACAGAGAATTTTAATGACGTGATTCTTTATAGATGAGAAATTCGATGATATGTTTCAGGACATCTACAACTTCAGCCAGTGGTGGATCCAGGGATTGGTTATAGGGGGTGTTCCAACTACAAATAGAAAACTTAAAGATAAATAAAACTTGCACGGGCTTTGTGCTAAGTTAATTTAGTGCGTAATGGTTAGCACCGCCAATTTCGATTTTCAAAAAAAAAAAACACAAAAAAGCAAAAACTGAGCTTAAAACAGCGCATGTATGTATGTATGTGTGTATAACTTTTAAAAAAATTGTGATTTAAAAAAAAATTTCCAAATTTGCGAATTAAAAAAAATATTTAGGCACAATGGTGCAGTACAAGTTGAGCACAATACCAACAGCACAACTTTTTTTTTGAAAATCGAAAATGATGGAGCTAATTTCACACTAAGTTCCTTCGCAACATTTGAGTTTGGTCGTAAAAGTTGCAAATATGCGAATTTTTGTTATCTATTCAGTTGTATCATTTTTAGATAAAAACAGCATAACTTTTAAGTTTTTTAAAAATGTCATCCTAATATTTTGCAAATTTGCGAAGTTTTCAAAGTTTTCGCAGCACAACAACATACTTATTAAGCCGCTGAACTAAGGTTACCTCATAAAATTGCTACGCAGTCTAATGTAAGTATAGGTATACTCCTTTTTCCACTAAGATGCATTTGAAGTTTTGGAGGTAAGTATACCTCTTCATTACACTTGAAGAAATTTTTAGTCGAAATTTTATAAAAAGATGGGCTTTCTGGTTTAACGTAGGTCAATCAAACGTAGACAAAATTTAAGTCGAAGATAAATAAATATTAAGATAAAAAATAAATAAGATAATATAAAAATATTTGGTTAAAATGCTCATGGGGGAGGGGGTACGAACCTGAACTCCCCCCCGCCGTGGCCGTGGATCCGCCACTGACTTCAACAAATAAACAATTTGAATATTATTGTTGAATTTGTTGCCTAGCAGGGGTGCCAACCGTATAGTATTTATGCTACGTATGTGTATGATAATTTCTGATCTGGTATGATGTATGATTGGAAACCATTATCACTCGCAAAATGTATGATAATTTCCAATGAAAAAAATAACTAAACTTAAAAAAAAATTAAATTTGAAGGAAACGAACAATTTGCATATAAGAGTGAAATTTGTTATCAATATTTGATAGGGTTGCAAAATCTTAAGGTATTTTTAAGCTTAAAACCTCGTTCAATTCACAAATCAGTTATGGACTCGTGAATTGTAAAATTTTGATTTAAAATATACAGTAGAATCTCGGAAAGATGAACGGTTCTAAAAGATGAACAGCTCGGAAAGATGAACGAAATATTTCCACTTTTCAGTGTTCAAAAAGATGAAAGGTTAAAATTTAGTACTCGAAAAGATGAACACTTTGTAAAAAAATAATTTTTTACTTTTTCTTTGCCTTTTAATTCCTCTTCAATAGTACTTTAGGGCTTGTTTTGACTTGTTATGTAATGTTTTTATTTATATAAATGTATCTTCTTCCTTAACCAAATGTTGATGCTCGAAAAGATGAACAATTTGAAAAGATGAACGGGCCCTGTTTTATATCTGTTCATCTTTTCGAGATTCTACTGTATTTTAACGACCTTTAGTCTATAAAAATTGACGGTGCGTCCCTGCAGGCGTTCTCATTTGAAGTAAGTATTTCAGTAGTATGTATATAAAATTTGTATTACCTATACTAAAAAACCTTTGTATCAAAAATATTCAATTCCTTTGGAATTTTTGAATTATTAGAAGCTCTTTTGTACAAAATTTCGTTAAAATCGGTTCATTAAATATTGAGATAGTCGAAAACCAAAAAAATGGTTATATGAGAGATACCATTTTTAATCAATAGAGACATTTTTTTTGTCCAAAAATATGTTAGATGGGACTGATATAAGCTGACATGCAAAATTTAATCAAAATCGTAGGAGTCGTTTTTGAGAAAAATGAGATTTCCCTTATCGGTTTCTAATCACTTGTATGAGACGTACCGTTATTTTTGGTCATACGAACATTTTTTAATTTAAAATCTGTTAGATAATCTTAAAAAACTGTTAGGTGCCAAGTTTGATTAAAATCGATGAAGTCGTTTTCGAATTATTAAATTCTCAAAAAAAAAAATTTTGAAACTTTTTTTAAAAATCCCAAAAAACAAATTTTGAAAATTTTGGTATACAAAAGTTTTTAATTTAACTTTTAATTTTTGAACTTTTTAAAAAAATTTTGAAACTTTTCGAAATTAATTATTATTAATTATTAAAGGTTTTTGAAAAAAAATATAATAAAGTAAAAAATAAAATATATAAAAAAAATTATCCAAATTAGTCGAACCGTTTTTGAGAAAATCCAAAATCAAAAAAATTATTCTATGGAAGCATTTACCCTTTAAAATTTATTGATTTTCTTTAGAAAAATCTGAAGGAAATTTTGAGAAAAACAAGATTATTCTGGTCCTAAAAACATAAAAAAAACTTGTCGGGGGAATGTCCAAAACACGATAGGTAACAAATTTCAAGAAAATTGACCCATTTATTTAGGCTGTTGTTAAACAGACAGACAGACGAGAGATCCACTTCTTCCCTTTTATCGTAATGTCAAGTTTGATCAAAATCTACATTTTTTTTTTATCCAAAACTTGCCATAAATATGTATGTATATATGTATGTACAATGTAGTACCTATATCTCAAGTAATTTTTTTTCTGTTTTAATGTTACCTAAATAAATTTTTTTAATGATTACCTATTTTATTAAAAAAATGAAATTGGTATAATTTTTGTTCAGCTCTTTTAAAATTGAAATAGAAGAAGGATTTTTTTAAATCAACAATTTTCGTTTTTCATTCAATAAAAAAAATTTGTTTGTTTTGCGTATGATAATTTCCCTCCGGTATGATTGAAATTAAAGCATTGTAGCCCAGTCAATGAAGCCAAAAAAACAGCCAAATTCGGAAATAATCGGCGGAAAGCTGGTTTTTGGTATATATCTTCCTCATGGTGTTCTTAAGAAACTGTCAAAAGTCCCTATATGATATGATCGCCACTAACAATTCTAGGGGGGTTGGAGGCCTCCCAAAATGATTTTTCACGAATAACTCCCAAATGGTAAGTTGTACAGAAAAAATTTTAAACACTAATTAAACTACAAATTTTTAAAATAAAATTAAAAAAAAAATTAATAATTTTTTTTTCTTAATTTTTCGTTATTAAGTACTAATTTGAATAATAATTTTCGATACTCTTATTGTTATTCAGACGAACGCTAAAAACCAGACGGCTGTAAGTCTTTTAGTTTTTGAGAAAATTAAAAAATTACCAAAATTATTATTATTTTTTTTTTTTTTCAAATTTTATTTTAAAAATTTTGTGTTTAAAAATCATTTATTCAAAAACTAAAATAACTTTATTTAAAAATATGGATAAAGAATGAATTTCTGGCTATAAGATACTATAACATAATATTGTAAGTGTTGCCGTTGTGTTTTTATATTCATTTTCTATTTTAATTTGCCCCTCCCACCTAAAGGGGTGGACAAAGAGAGTGGACCAATATCTTAAAATCATGTCCATATAATGTACCAACAATAAAAAAATTGATGCTTTTATCACAAAATGCACAATTTTGGAATTAAGTCGCCCAACTACATAGAAAAGTGAAACCCTTAACTCTTTTGATTGGTTTATTGAAAAAACCGTTATTTGTATGAAAAAAGTATGTTAATCTTTTTTGTAGGAAATATTTCAAGCTACAAATTAATATTTAACATTTTTTTTGTACAACTTACCATTTGGGAGTAATTAATTAAAAACCATTTTGGGAGTCCTTCAACCCCCCGTAAAATTGTTAGCGGCGCTCATATCGATGGGGACTTTTAAAATTTCATGAGTCTTACTTCCCAAAATAAAGGGAAGTAACACCCGAGTGTGTTTTTTTTCTCTTTTGAAATGGAAACTTAAAGCTGTGGGTTTTTAATTCTTTTTTCTTGTGGGTTAAAATAAAGGACAAGTGACTCTTTTCCATGAAAACTGTTGACATAAGCGCCTGCTTGACGACTGAGCGCGACTGAGGGCGCAAAAAGGGAGTCAAAATCCTTGGAACCCGCGAAGCGGGCCCCTCAAGTTACCAATATCCAGAAAAACTATTAAAAAACTTCGAAATCGTTTTGATTTAGAATCATTAATTAAAACAAATTTTAAAGCAAAGTATAAATATTGAATCATACTTTTAGTATATGGGTCTTTAATCTTAATGCCAATTCAGAAAGGCAAAAACACCGGTGGGTCTTAATGCTTTTTGTGGTGGGTGTTTTGGCCACTCCAAAAAGGAAAAAGCACCCGCGGGTGTTATTTCCCTTTTTTTAGGAAATACGACTCACGGGCTTTATTTCCGTCGGTCTTATTGCACTGCACCGTTTCGATAGCTACATATGTATTTCAACATTCGAGGATCGTAATATGGTTGTAGTTTTCAGTGCTGAATTAAGAACTCACAGACCTTTCCACCAATGTAAAAATTTCAGCAAATCTTGACATTAAAATTGTATTGACTTTTGGACTTTTACTGCAGGATTTAGCCTCCTCAATTTAGTGTTCTTAATTAAGAACTGAGAAAAAATTTAGTTTTTGTAATTTTCAATTTTCTAAAAAAAACTAAAAGACGAAGAGTATCGAGAATTATAACCAAAATAAGTACATATGTACTTAACAACGTAAAAATTAATACGTTTTTTTTCGAGTTTTATTTTTAAAATTTTGAGTTGGAATATAATTTATTCAACAACTTAGCAATAAAATAGCTTTATTTAAAACATAATCAAAGAATGTGTTCCTAGATTTTTTAGTGTTTTTTTTTTAATTTTCCCCTTCCCACCTTAAAAGTCGGACATATAAAAATCTTAAAATCATGTTCATATAATTAACCAACAATGCGAACAAAACTATAACTATGCTTTCATCACAAAATGCCCAATTTAAGAAAAAAAAAAAACCATTATACTCCACCGCGATTGGTTTATTTTGAAAACGGTAATTTTTATGATAAAAAGTATATTAATATATTTTCTATAAGCTACGAATTAGTACATAACATTTTTTTGGTACAACTAACTATTTGGGGGATATTTCTGAAAAAAAAAAAACATTTTGGTGTGCCTTAACCCCCCTGTTGTAATTTTAGGTAGACCAGCTCCCATTTATTTTTGACCATTCTCATTTATTCTTTGTCGTCAACGGAATTTAATTTCATTTTTCACGCTTGCGAAAAAAACAATACATTTCGCTTGAAATTTGGATATAATAAACAAAACTTGAGTAATTAAATTTGCGCCTATAAAATAAACCTTTCGCATTGGTGCTTCTAAAATAATATTCCCATAATTTATATGCCGCATAACAAAGATCAATATTTAAACTCTATCCATGAACATCGTTTTATATTTTTTTTCTTCATCTTGCAGCACTATAAAGGCAAGGTAAATTTATAAATCCTAGCAAGTAAACTTTTATCTAAATAACCTAACATGTTAAACAACTTTTATGGGGCAAAATACAACTAATAAAAGCGCACAAAACGTGTTTCCTTTTGTAAGTCAGCATAATTGAATTCTCCAAGATACTCTCTGACTCGGCTCCTTCCAACTTATATATGTACGCATATACATATATTCTATAGTTGTAGATACACTATAACCATGTTGGGGCACATTGACTGTGATACCTCTTTGGTCGGCTATACATACATATATAATATAGCGTGGACGACATTGACTTCACTCGCTTCTTGTATTGTGGAAGGCAAGTACAAAAATCTTCTTCTTTTTTTGTTGCCGCATATTACTATGCGCCAAGGAGATTGCTAGCTAGCTAGCTATAGGTACATAACTTGTTTCTAAGAATGGAGTCTTCATTATAGACCGGAATAAGTTTTCACTCTTTAAGTTCGACTATATAGCTGTGGTGCGATGGTGTTTAAAAAGGAAACATTAGTACCTCAATCTTTTCCGGAAGTCATTGTCATAAATCAGTTTCCCACCTTTTTTCACTTCTATAAAACATTATAATGTAGTTGTTTAGGAAAAGTTATTGTTTCGTGATAAATATAAAGGCAAAATAGAGTAAATAAAATATCTTGCCTGTTTTAAATTTGTATCTATATTTTTGTACCGGTCCACAATGGTCGATTTGAGTGTCGTTAGCAGGACGGAATTCGACATTTTATTTGGTTAAAATTCTAGCAGCATTTCTTAAACCTCGAGTGGTTGAATTTTGTTGTGTCTTTTCGTATATAGTTGAAGCAAATTTGTGTTTTCAGAATCAGAAGAAATCCGCAAATTGTGAAGAAAATCAGTATTTGTGATAGCATGGTAGAATTTTCTGGAAAATCCGGCCTTAAAAGTCTTGTAATCTTTTTGACGGGCTTCTAAAAAATCTTTTAACAGCTGCCCGACATAGGGATTCATTCATTTCGTATAAATGACAAAATTTCTTTCCGAGACATAAAGGGTCACCCTCAGGGATGGACTGGGAGTCAAATGGCCTCCCGGGACTTTAACAAAACGGCCACAAAATAGTAAAATGAGTGGAAGAAATGAAAAAGAATAAACTCCGAAAACGACGATAAAAAAAATTTGTATCGTTGTGTAATTGAAGCCAAGAATAGTCTGCTCCGAAATTTTTATTATGTGAACTAAATTTAACAAAAAATTTAACTAGATTTTTGAATACATTAGGTAGGTCCTGTTTACTGTTATATATGACAAATTTTAATATTTACTGTTATATGGCAAATTTAATAACTGATTTTTTCTACTTCTACCTAGACTTCGAAAATACTCACATACTTTTCTATTCTGTTTCTGCGGCCCTGAAATTTTTTAATGAAAGCTTTCCTTTAAATGAACTAAAAACTTATAAAATACAACTTTTACTAAGAGTAATTTTTTGTGCCTCCTTAAGTTACCATTGGAGCCAGAATAACTCAATATTAATAAGTGTGGGGCCCCATCACTCATCAGCTTAACTATAGTTTTATTTTTTTATTTTATAGTTAAAATATTCTTGGGATCAAACAGCTTTATGCTTATATTGTGGGTGCCCCTAACATGAGATGCGTCGGCTTCCTGAGATTCCTTTGAGGCCACAAAAGCTGTATAAGACACTTTTCTTTTCTTTCTTGTAGTATCAAGCAATAAATAAAGTTTTATAATTAACATGAATAAGGGTCAGATATTTCAAAATTATGAGTGTATGGTCATTGGTCATACTCAATCCGAAATTTGGATGTTGAGATTCACAGCTCATTGTGATAATTGGAGTTTTGGATCTAACGCTTTTTGGAATACAAAATCTAGGTCATATATAGAATTTTCAAAAAAGCAATAGTTATGGTCAAAGTTATAACTTAGCACTATAAATCTGACCATAAGTAGTCAGAATTGTTTTACGTTTTAAATAAATAAGTAGGGAACTTAATGGATAACAGAAAAATACTGTCTGAATAACAAGAACTGTTTTATTTGCATTTTTTACACATTGACCAAAAAATCATACCTAAAATATTAAAAAATAACAAGATCTGTATTTTTTTTAAATAAATTTTGTTTTAACCCTTCCCTCCCCCCACCCATAAAACCAGATATTATAATGCCTGTAAATTACAATAGGATTTTGTAAACTAATAATTTGCAGTCATATTTATTAGATTTTTGTCTACTTAGACACTGTCTAACTATTTTCAAATTTGTGGGAAATATGATTTATTTAATAAAAATAAATATCACATTATATTCACGGTTAAGACAATATACTCTTGTGGGTAAGTTATGGCAGCTATAATAAGACAAAAACAAGTTTTTTTTATATCGCACCCTTAGAATGAAAGTTACTTAACTAAAATATTCTGAATCTTTTTTACAACCTAGTTTTAGAGTTCAATTCGCTTTTAAAGGTCAGTTTATTGAAAAATCAGAAGTTACAAAAATTTTGAGTTAATTCACTTTCATTCTAAGGGTGCGATATATTTTCCAAATTTGGACAGTTGTCTTAAGTTAGACAACGTTTATAAATAATACCATTCGAGACTAAAGAATAAGCCACACCTACACTACTTCGCGATGTAAGTGTCCCAGAATATTTTTATACACATACACAGAACGGTGAACAGGATATTGAAGGCGAAGCTTAGCATATGGGCTATATGGATCTGTTCATAGGAATGCTTCCTGTGACTCATACCTATTTGATGTAATGATGTAATGCATACACCCTATTAAAACATCCCCTACTTATTTGAAGAGCTCCACTAGTAATCCACCTCAACCGATGCGGCCCGTTTATGCAAATCCAGATGGACATAATAATTTTTCGGATAACTCTAAAATGCAAAACTTTTAATATAGTTTATTTAATTAACAAATATTTGGTTCATTAGAAATCGAAATTGAATAATTTAGCTTGTAAAGCCGCAGTCAAAGTAGAAAAATTTGTATGATGGCAAAAATAAAATATTTTTTAAATTTATTTTTGTAGTTTTGAGTGTAAAACCTGAGGGGAGTGCTTGAAAAAACTTGTGTTTTTTTTTTTTTTTACGCTTATTATGAAAATAAAAAAATGATTTTTTCATTTTTAAAACTTTTGAATTTATTGTTTTTTGAAAAAAAAACTCCTAAAAAAACATGACATTGTAAGTGTTGCCGTTGATTTTTACTATTTTTGTTTTTATAATTCAAGTACATTTTTTATAAACTTGCCCCTCCTTCCAAAATGGGGAGAAATAGACCCCCCTCCAATACGATTTTTTTTTTGTCTTGACCTAATCTAAAAGCTTTAGCCTTTTTTTTATCTTATCCAAAACAGCCTGTATGTTTTTGGTTTTTAAAATTTTTTTTTTACTATTTGAATCTTTCACTTTTGATTTTTTTTTCCACTACTTGACTTTTAGGGCCAGTTTCACAGAGAACACTTAACAACATAAGTGGCACTTAATTTTCCCATTGTGGAACTTAAGTGGCCAACATCGGAGACTTAAGTGTCACTTATTCCGATAAGTTTAGTTTTCCATATTCGGCACTTAAGTGACAATTACTTCACTGTGAAACTGGCCCTTAATCTACTAATAAAATATTTATTAGTACATTCTTTTATGTCAAAAAATTAAAATGTACCCCAATTAAACAGTAAATAAATATAATATTTAAAAAAAATGCCTTATTTTCTTTTTTCCCCACAGCTTAGTAGATATGTTGGTTCATTTTTTTCTACCCCACTGTTTCATCTCAAATAAGTTCCAAAACACTCTGCTGTAACTCTAAATCTTAACTTTAGACCTTAAACATATCGCTGTCGTGTTGGAGACTACGGAAAAATTTTGTTTCGCATCAGCAGCGTCCTATGCTTTAATCAAAAACAAAATTGTTACGATATCTTTATTCGTTTAAGAATTTTGATTTTAGCAACCAAAAAAGTCGAAACCGCCCACTATAGTGCAGAGGTGAACTTGTTGTTCTTAAATCTTAAGCTTTTTTATACTTCCCTTCTTCTCCTAAATTACTAGGTATGTGGAATTAGTTTTTAATTGACCGGAAGTAGGTTATATTTTTGCCCTATTATAAAGGGTGTTATTTTTAGACGTGTGGTTTTCAAGAAGAAATAAAACGCATATAATTTAATGTTATGGCCAAGAATTTAGCTTTATTATAAAGAGAAGGGTTTGCCATTATGTTTTAAAAAAGATTTCAGTCAAGTGGCCGCCGCGGCGGCTCGATTCCAGCTGAGAGGCCCAAGAGGCCCAGCTCCAATTGTTGCGTGATGGCAGATGGACTCATTCGGGTCTTCTTCGATACTCTGCTTCACAGCAGCAATAGCGTCTTCGGTGCGCACTGTACGGCGTCTCTGAGGATGCGCATTATCCACTAGAGTAAACGTGGTGCTAAACCGATGGATCGGTTGCTCGAATTACCGACTCTGCTGGGCGATTATGTCGACCGAATATTGGACGCAGCGGAACCGAACCATTATTTTGGTAATAAATTTGCACGATTTGCAAACGTTGTTCAGGACTCAGGAGTTAGTCTATTCATTATGAAATGGCAAAACAAACTGAGGTCAAAAGAACGCACCGCTCCCAAATAATCGATTTTTGTTTTTCAAATCTGATCCATATATTCCATTGGTCTATTTCTGAACATTATTGACCAACTTTTAAGTTTTTTTGACCACCCCTAGAAATATTTTTTTTTTTGATTTTTGAAAGAATCGCACACTTTTTGGGGCCAAGCTGTTAACACAGCTGGAGAACTTATGTAATTGTCAAAGTGACATTTGGAGTTAGTAAAATACTAAAAAGATAAAATAGGCATTTTGTGATCTTAAATTTAATAAAATGTTAAAAAAGATATTACTCGTTTAAAATTTTAGAAATATTGTTTTTAACATAGCAATCCTACTAAAAATGCTTTAAGATCGTACCAAATAGTCTGAAATTTTGCGCCATTATGTACGCTTTAACAAATTAATAGGTTTACCGAAGAATTAAACAGCAATATACATATAAGGATATGAAATCATGAATGATAAACACTGCGGTGGCGCGGCCAGCAGCATCCATTGTAGTTATAAGCAACAACCAGGAAGAACCACTCCATAAAAATTAAAATTCATCTTTGTTCCACTTTTGTCCAAAATAATTGTTTCAACAAAACCTATTGCGGCCATAATGGCGATTTAGTGTTTAAGAGTTATGTATGTATGTATATCTATAGCAACATGTCTCTGCAAGTATCATTAAAAGAGGATCAAAACGAAGAAGCAGTGTCACTTGTCGCACTTTCTCCCTGGTGACAAAATATTAATTAACTTAATTTGCAATTTGCCACAATAGCATGCAGAGCGCGGTTGAAGATTGCCCTCCTTTTCATCATCCGCCACCGCGCAACGCCTTCCTCATCATTACTTATCGTTGGCATTGTCGTCGGGGATTTTAGTTTATATATGCGGCAATGAAACACATATTATATAAACCCCAATCCTCCTCCCACTTGCCATACATACATATATAGGATACGAAAAAAGAATTAGTTCTTTGCAGAAGTTTTTGAGTGCTCGAGAACTGAAGAGAATACATTATATAAGGGAGGCTTTCCGCAGACAACTTGGATTTCTAATTAAAGTTCCTCTTGGGTGAGGCCTTAGAGGTGTCAGCAGCATTTTGTGGTTGTGCCTTTTATGGGTGTTTGCATCCCCATTTAATTATGAGCGGATTGAGGAGTGGATACGCCCGCCAGTCTGTTTAACCGAAACCATCTTTCTAATGAGATGTTTAAAAACATTGAAGAAAACCCATTCACTAAATACATCCAGCATGTATATTATATAGCTTGTATTTTAAGGGAAATTGGTTATTCAGATCTAACAGATGATAAGGGTTTCGGAAAATAAGGTAAACATGAGCTGAAATTTTTGTTAGATGTACGAGTATGCATATACTTTATTTAAAACAAAATTATAACAATGAAAGTAAGTATTTTACAAGGTCTTCGACATAATAAGGGAAAAAACGACGGAGGTGGAAACATTTTGATGAAGGTCCATCTTACAACCCATAGACTATAGTTAACCACTGTCCTTTCTAGCATTGGCTATTATTTCTCCCATGATATTCATACGTACCTTAACCTTGTAGCTATAAAAAATCGACTTTTGAAATTCAAGTTAAAAAAGGAGCGTTTCCATTTAAGAGTAAAAGCATTGAGAGTTGCTCTCAGGCCACTCTCAAGAGGAAGCTCGCAAGTGGACAGAGGCTTGATAGTAGCTCGCGGAGAGGTTAATTTTTGCTCTTACATTCGAACTTTTTGATAGATACTCGCAAGTGGACACAATGTTTTGATAACAATCGGAGATAAGCTCGCAGAATTCCAACACTGTTCGTATTTTGCGAGTATCTGTCGAGAACTTACATTGTGAAACTGTGGTCTTCAGGGCAAATGAATCAATAGTGGTTTTATAATAAATTTTAATTTAAAATCCGGTTAAAGTGAATGGATTTAAATGATCCTTATTTTTTTTAATTTTACAGACCTAGAAGTATATGATCGATAGTTTAGCGATTGGAACTAAAAATGATTTTTTTTGTTAAAATGTTAACTATCTAAACTTTATAAGTGAACTAGCGACATTAAAATCTCGAAAAAATTACTCTTATTAAGCGGATTGAAACAGTTTGGCGTAACTCAAAACATCTGTCACCGAAATTTTCCTTTTCAGGAAGTCAAAACCTATTGACTAAGCTAAATTTGAGGAGGTTACCACTTTAATCGAACGGACAAAACAATAAAAACATCCGCGACTTATTTCGCAGATTTAAACAGTTTGGCGTAACTCAAAGCGTCTGTCACTAACATTTTCTTTTTTAGGGAGTGAAAACCTTGTGACTGGTCTAACTTTGAAAAGGTTACCACTTAAATTAAACTGATAAAATAATAATAACATCCGCGACTTGTATCGTGACTATCGTCAGTTTGTCACCACCCCAACGTCTGTCCCTCATATTTTAATTTTTATGAAGTCAATTAGCCAGTTCAGGTTTCTTGAGATATTTGAGATCTCAGAGATCTCAGCAATCTCAGAAATCTGAACGTAATTCCTCAGTGAGATTCCTCACTTTTGCTGTCAAAAACTGAGACTGAAATTTTTTGGATTCGTTTGCTCAATTATTTTTTGTCGCAGTTGATCAATTTATAAAAACGAGATGGAGAGTGCTTTTGACTTCTAAACGAAAAATTTTGTTCAGATTTCTTCTTCTCCTCAGTGGAGCTGACAGATGTTTGCTCAGTGAGATCTCAGAAACGTGAACTGGCTAAATAACTTTCATTTAAGATACATGTCAAATGGTTTCCTCCAAAAGCACATTAAAAAAATTAAATTAAAAAAATCCGCGATTTTTATCGCACTTTCTAGCTGTTGGGTGGAACCAAAAACGTCTTTATTTTACATATTATTTATACTCCTGTTGGCAAACCATACCGATTGCAATCCTTTTTGGTATGTGTTTTACCAGTTATATAAAAATTTCAATAAAAAATCCGCAATTTTAATCTCGTCTGTCGCGGGTTTGCGGCCACTGTCGTGTCGTGTACAATGTACATATTTGCACTCAGGTGGTCAAGACCTTTCATTTGGGATAAATACATTTCATGTGGTTTCCCAAAATTCTGAAAATGACAAACAAAATGCATTTTTGGTGACGTCTGTCGGCGGTTTTGCAGCCACCTAGACGTCTGTCGAAACCATATTTGTAATCAGTGTATTCCATTTTCAGAAAAGTTGTACTTTTGATGCACTTTTTCTCGGAAACGCTGCCACTACGTGCTGGTAGACGAGCGTATTCGTTATCACCTTCTCCTGCAGAACTACATATGGTATAAATATCGTTTGGTTTCCTTTCACTCAAAAAATTTGCTGCCAGCTCTTATAGACTATGAAAAAATCTTGAAATTTTTGCAGCTTTAACTATAATATTCTAGTTTAAGCTATTTTTATTCACACAAATTGAAGCTAGGGCTGGGAAAACAAGCTAAAACTAAATGAATTTAGCGTTGGCTAATTTTAAATAGTTATGACTAGAAAACATCTTTAACTAGCTAGATTAAGCTTATTTTTATTCACCAAAAATCCTTCTTTTACTTAAAAATTCAACTTTAGCTTTTTTTTAATTCACAAGGCCCAGTATAAGAACATGTTCTTGCGACCCAGTCGGTGCATTTTAGTTTTTTTTTTTTATTGGAGAAACACAAAAATGATTGCAATACTTTTTTTCGTAAGTGCAATACAAATTATGAGAAAACTTGCCAAAGCAAAAAATATTATTTTTTTTCATACTTTTTTCACGTCACTATATGTTTGCGCACAATTTTCATAAAATCTACTGATTTTATGAAAAAAAGTTTAACAATCTTTTTTGTGTAAAATTTTATAAGCTACTATTTTTGTTGTGACATTTCTCCAAAATAAGTGATAGTCCAGTCAATAAAGCATTTGACTCGGCAAAATCGCCACAGAGCTGGATTTTGATATACAGTAAAACCCGCTTAAGAGAAAAACCCGCTTATCTGAAACACTTTTTTCATCCCCGAGTATGTGTGGACCAATTCCCTTTATAACACTCCGCTTAAGCGAAACTCGCTTAAGTGAAAAACCCGGATACCTGAAACATATTTTCAGTTAAATTTAATATTTTTCTTTGTAAAAAAACTCTCTTAAGTGAAAAAAAATTTAATACAACAGAACACAAAATTTGCTGAACGCTTTTAATTCTTTTTTATTTTTCACCTCTACCAAACTTTTATCACGAAAATGACATTTGAATTTCTGATATGTCAGAACCCTTTTTGGAGGTTTTAGATCCGCTTAAGTGCAATTTTTTTTCACTTATCCGGACTCCGCTTAAGTGAAATTTTTTTTCACTTAAGCGGGGTTCGTTTAAGTGAAAAACCCGCTTAAGTGAAAGAAAGACTGTGACATTTTGCAGTTTCTCTTAAGCGGGGTTTACTGTATACATATAACCTCCTCATGATGTTCTTAAGAATCTGCCAAAAGTTCCCATCGATATGAGCACCGCTAACAATTTTCCGGGGGTTTGAAGGCCCCCCAAAATGGTTTTCCAAGAGTTGTACAAACAAAATGTTAAAGACTAATTTGTAGCTTGAAATAGTTCCTACAAAAAAGATTAATATATATTTTTTCATACAAATAACAGTTTTTGAAATAAACCAAACAGAAGAGTTAAGGGTTTTACTTTTCTATGTAGTTGGTCGACTTAATTCCAAAATTGTGCATTTTGTGATAAAAGCATCAATTTTTTTTATTGTTGGTATATTATATGGAGATGATTTTTAGAAATCAGTCCACTCTGTGTGTCCACCTCTTTATGTGGGAGGGGCAAATTAAAAAAAAAAAAATTCTAAAATAGAATATGAATATAAAAACACAACGGCAACACTAACAATATAATGTTATAGCTTATCTTATGGGCCAGTTATAGCTTTCATTGAAACTCATCATTGAAAATTTTAATTTTCAGTTTTGAGGCATTAAAAAAGCATTTTGATGCCAATAAAAAACTTATGACTCGATTAGTATTTCTAGTCAAAAAAATATTTCAATTTGGCCATACCTTTCACATAAAACGATTTCTAAGATTTCAATGATCAATGATAAGGTAGTTAAATCATTGAAATATAGAAATTCATTTCCTGTTATATAGGCTGGGCCAAAATAAAATATTTTTTTGACTAGAAATAATAGCCGCGTTTTATTATCTACGGATCTAGATCCGGATCATCTTTTAACACGTAATACAACAACAACTTTAGATCCTGTTCTGTATCTGGATCTATCCGAAAATAAGTTTTTACTCTGGCTAGTAGACGGCTCTTTAGTCGGTAGGGAGTACAAGCTGTAGTGTAAAGAAAAAAGACAGTATCTACATGAAAAATTAACAAACATAAGAGAAAAAGAGATGAGCATACAACACTGTTGTCATTATGGATCTGTATCGTTTTATTTTCATGGGATGATCCTGATCCAGATCCGTAGATGATAAAACACGGCTAATAATTGAGTTATCAGCTTTTTATTTGCATTAAAATAATCACTGATTTGACAATTAAAATTGTCAATGATGAGTTTCAATGAAAGCTATAAATGGCACCGAATATAGAATCGAAAAAGTCAAGTCGACTTTTTTTTGTGTACAAAAGACTATAACAGACCTAAAATCACATACATATACCTTTACACTACACAGATATGCATAAGCATGTCTATTCTTTATTTAATTTTTATTTCAATCGTTTCCAGAATTAAATAAATTCAGCACATAAACTTAAAATTTAATATAGTTACTTGCATATACCCAAACATTACAAATAACTTTATCCAATATACCTAGTCTGCATGTGATTAAGGCTCAAATGTGATTTATGTATATATATATAGTATATTTTAAACCCTTATATGTGTGCTGCAGAGCTTAATGAATTTTAATGAGAAAAAAAAAACTAAGACTGAGTAATTAAATATGAGACCTTTATTGTTAATTTCAAAGTTTTTTTTTGTTCTCTCTCTGCACGCAAAAAAAAATAAGCCGAAATTCTCATTTTCTCTAGAATAATAATTATTCATTCCTGCCCTCACGAGGATATCATTTTTCTATAAAAAAAAGTTTTAAAATTACTATATATTCTCAATTCCAGAGGCGTATTTATAAAATGTTGGGCCCTTTTAAACTAATAACCATTATCTACACCAAAGGGAACAAATATTTCAACTGTATAAAGCTTCCCTGTACAGGTATTCCCTTTTCTTTATTATTTTCGAAATAATTTAGCAAAACAATCAAAGTATGAAATCCTCTTAGGACTAAAACAACAAAATTCTGATATTTTTCCGGAATTTCTATATAAGCTTATAAAAATCTATATGTATTTGTTACGCCACAACTGTGTGTTTTTGTTTCATTAATGTTTCATACTTAATCTAGATGCATAAGACCTTTAACACCCAATGTTTTTTTTTTTATTTTAAGTCGTTGTAGACTTAGGTACCTTAAATAGAAACAACAACAAAAAACATGGTATAGTACCTTACCTACCTTATTATTCAGTCACATTCATACGGTTGACCAATATCATAAAGAATTCTAGTTTAATCTCGAACAGAAAAAAAAACAGTTCCTATATTCTATACAATCTGGAAGTTATAACACAACAAACCTGTAGTGTGTATAGACTGAAAAAGGTAAAATAATTTAAAAGTATATAGAAAAATAGGAAAAAAAACAACTCGGGTTTCATTACAATTTTTTTTTATTTATTGTTGTTGAAAATGTATCTTTTGTCCTTGCTATCACACTGAAGTTGGATTGCATGCATGAACAGCTGAATTGCTCTTTTATAATCCTGGAAGAAAGTCCGTTCTTGGGAAAAGTTATAAATAGAACACGTCCGTCATATACAGTTCATTCAGTTAGTAACATTTCTGTAGAAGTATTAATGAAGATAATATGGAAGTATATGTATATCTCTAAGTATAGATATGTATATAATAATAAGTACCTTGTTAGTATAGTAAAACCCGCTTAAGAGAAACGGAAAAATGTCACAGTATTTTTTTCACTTAAGCGGGTTTTTCACTTAAACGAACCCCGCTTAAGTGAAACAAAATTTCGCTTAGGGGGAATCCAGATAAGTGAAAAAGAAAATTCACTTAATTAGATTTTAAAATCCCACAAAAGGTTGAGCATATCAGAAATTCAAATGCCATTTTCGTTGGGAAAATTTGGTGGAGGTGAAAAATAAAAAAAAAAACGTGAACCGTTCAGCAAATTTTTTGTTCTGTTAGATGTAATTTTTTTTTCACTTGAGAGTTTTTTTTTCAATGAAAAGCATACAATTTTACTGAAAATATATGTTTGAGGTATGCGGGTTTTTCACTTAAGCAAGTTTCGCTTAAGCGGACGATTGTTTTGAAGGTAATTGGTCGACAAATTTAACTTGGGGATGAAAAAAGTGTTTAAGATAAACGGGTTTTTCTCTTAAGCGGGTTTCACTGTACTTATTAACCCTTTACCGCATGAATTATTGTTTAAAGAGGAAAAAAATAAAACACGCTTAAAATGACTTCTTAAGGTTGTTTTAAGACGTTTTTTATGAAAAATGTTTAAATAAAAAACTTAACCAAATATGTATATTTTCAATCCCTTACTGCATACGAAGCCAAATATGGCTTGTACATTTTTACCTCTCAAACGAGAAAGTTAATAATTTTTTTTTTATAAAATTTCAAAGAGAATTAGACATACAATCCGAAATATATTCTTATGATCACTTAACTCACCTAGCAGAAAAGTTATTATTATTTGAAATAAGAAAATTTTTCACACTTCTGTTTTCATTGACAACAAGTAACACACTGACCTGCAAAATGAATATCTTCATTCTTGTTTGGTGCACGTGTGCAAAAGCACAGCTATTTGTTCTCAGAAATGCACAGAAGAGGATCTTGCTGCGTTTTGTTCATTTTTTTATCAGGAAGTCAGGAGAAAAGTGGGCATAACTGTAGAAATCCGTATTTGGCTTCATATGCGGTTAACTCATTGCATAAAGAAAAATATTTTACGAAGAATTGAAAATTTTCAGTGAAAACTATACGAAAAGAACATAGAATTTTATTTCATAAGATTTTTTTTTTAATTTGTGTAGGTATATGCAAGGTAAACAAGTCCACAGTGAATCACAGATGTCACATTTCTAATAGAAACGAAAAGCACGTAAGAAATGGAAGCGAACTCGTGCTCCTCAGCACAAAGCAACCTTAAATCGCTTGTGTAATTTACTAAGAAAGACGATATCAGATTTCAAAAACAATGAAGTTTCAAATTTCCTTGAAAACTTGACAGCAGGAAAAGAATCTCTCAGCGCCTCCGATTAAGAATGACCAAAACGAATGGGCAAAAAGCGACAAAGAGAAAGCGAATTTGTTTGCGGATTACCTGGAGGAAACATTTAAACCATTCCATGGAGAAGCGCTAAATGAAAATATCATGTGAACCTTACTAAAAGTGAAATGTACAGAACAAGAAATGTTACTCTCACCGAATTAAGTAGAGAAATAAAAAAGCTGAAGTCCAAGAAAGCTCCAGGATATGACTTAATAACGGCAGAAATTCTTAAAATGCTCCCACGTTAAGGATTAATAAACCTCCTTTATATAATAAATGCCACTCTAAGGCTTTAGTATGTCCCGAGCCAATGGAAAGTTGCGGAAGTTATAATGGTTCTGAAACCAGGTAAACCATCACATGAAAAGAAATCTTATAGACCCATTTCGTTTCTTCCTGTAGTGTCGAAAGTTTTTGAGAGAATACTACTAATGCGCCTTCAACCAAGAATAGAAGAAAATTACTTAATAACTGAAGATCAGTTCGGTTTTAGAAGTAAGCACTCGACAATTGACCAAGTGCATAGAATCACTGACGTCATTCAACAAACTTGCTCTGCAGTCTTCTTAGACATGTCGCAAGCCTTTGACAAGGTCTGGCACGAAGGTCTCAAATTCAAATTAAGACAAGTTTTGCCTGATGGACTTTACACGATTTTTAAAGAATATCTGGAGAATAGAATCTTTCGTGTGAGACATGAAAATCAGTATTCTGATTTCAAAGAAATAGTGGCGGGGGTACCACAAGGTAGTGTTCTAGGTCCAATTTTGTACCTTTTATTTACACATGATATACTTCAAACAGAAGACATTATTGTAGCCACGTTCGCTGACGACACTGCAATACTAGCAGTGGGCAAACCGATCAAAGAAGCTACAATAAAATTACAAATAGCGCTTAATAATGTCAATGAATGGACAAAAATATGGCGAAATCAACGAATTTAAATCAGTCCACGTGGACTTTACGTACAAAAAAATCGACAGATTACCTGTATTTGTAAATACAACTCGGGTTCCATTCGCAAATGAAGCTAAATATCTCGGAATGACTTTTGACGCGAAGTTAAAATGGACGCCAAATGTAAAAAAGAAATGCGAAGAATTAAACATTAAATTCAGAGAAATTACTCGGGAAACACTCTAAGCTTAATATAGAAAACAAGCTGATTTTATACAGGCAGGTACTTAAGCCCGTCTGGACTTATGGTATTCAGCTCTGGGGTTGCACTCGCGATTCTAGTTTAAATATTTTACAATCTTTTGAAAATAAATTGCTAAAATCATTTGTTAATTCGCCGTGGTATTTAAGAAACGACGACCTACACAGTGATCTTGGGATCCCCACGGTAAGAAATAAAACATTTTGCGCGAAAGAATAGAAAACGACTTTCAGAAAATAGAAAATAGAACTATTATCAAAATTCTTGACGAGACAAATTTAGTACGGCGCTTTAGAAGGACTTCTGACTTGGTGCGGTGAACGGAAAACCGCTTTTAAAATCGCGGAATACGCAGGAGCTATCGCCGGATAGTTACCTGCAACTCGTTGTATAACTTCGTTGAAAATAAATTGCTATAGATAAGTTTTAACTTAGTTGCAATCGGGAGGTGGAGGTGGTTTTAGTGAAATAAGAATCACACACTCCTATGAGCACGCGTTTTTCGGTCCTCATAGAGCCTTTTGAAGGTTTTAACACCTATCCACGGAAAAAAAAAATATTTCTAATATTAGACATTGAATTTTTTTTTCCACTACTTTTTCAATGTTTAGTCTTTAATGTTATCACAAAATTTTAAAGCATTATTAATGTTCAAATATATGTGACAGAATTATATGAACTTAACATTTCCATGTTGATTCACTGTGTATCATAGGACACAGTGCATAAGTACATGGTACACAATGAATCAAGGATTTAAAATTAGTTTGTTAAGTAAAAAAAAAAACATTTATATTTGTCAATCCATAGACCATAGGTACACATACCTACATATATTATTTTTCCATTAAACTTAAAAAAATGTTTTTTTAGCATTAAATAAAAAAATAAATAAAAAAGTTAACTATTTAGCTTGTATTCCATTCCACTGTCTAGTCAATATAGCCATAAAAACAGCCCAATTAATAAATAATTGCCGGAAAGCTGGATATTGCTATGTATATACCCTTCTCATGGTGTTCTTAAGAAACTGTCAAAAGTAAACGTCTCACGGAAAAAATTATTATATCAGATCAAGAAAAATAAGCTACAAATCACGAAAAATTAATCCAGTTTTGTAGCTTGGCTTCGAAATTAGTAAATTACGACTTTTTGTTTGCAATTTCATAAAATGAGCGAATTGAAGATATTGATGCTCAAAAATCATATTTCACCACTTCTGAGTATCAATTATTCGATCGAGGGAAAAAAATATTGCCGGTTTTGATACTTATTTATCTTTAAATTGCAACTTTTGAGTCGTAATTCGAAACTGTTTATTCGGCAATTTGCAGCTTTTAAAGATTAATCTACTTTCCATTTTCAAGCAATCCTGTCGAGATTCAAGAACAATTTTTCATTTCCAACTTAAACCTATGGATTTGCTGCAAATGAAAAATTGCAAATTAAGTGAAAATAATTTCCGACTTAGCTACAAAGTCTGATGAGGTAGTGAAATTGCAAAATACATACCTCAATTTATAAGTTCGAGTGACCTTAACTCAAAAGATTGTGTTTTGGCCAGGTACGACAGTTGGGCTCATCAGTCAGATGCTGTCGTACCCTACTAAGACGCGAATTATGTTCGATGCTTACCGATTCTTATAAAACTCACAGCATGAATGCATTGTGAATTCTATATTTATAAGAGAATTTGATTAAATTTAGACACTTAGAAAAAAATAGTAGCCCGTGGTCTGGTTTTAGTATCGAGAGCATGCAAATCACCATATAAATGTTCAAATTATTCCCCTAAAGATAGTAGATTGCGACTAAAAAGTTGTAATTTACTGTTTAGTTTTGATCTTAAATCAGCAAATAGGTATTTCATAAATTACGATCGTGTGGGCTCAATATTTATATTTCGTGATTGGTTTTGAGCATTGAGAAAATGAAAATCACCATATACATTTCGCAAAACAAAATTAATAATTTGTAAAAATAAATTATTCCCCAGAAGTAGTAGATTGCGACTTAAAAGTTGTAATTTGCTTTGAAGTCAACAAGCTCGAATTATGACTTTTGATAATAAATACCAAATTATAAAATTTTGTATTTTACGAAGATTTGAATGCTAATTTACAATTTTTTCAATCATTTTTAAATAAAAGCGTCTTGATTTACTAAAAAAAAGAGTTTTGTAAATTACAACCTAAAATTTCGCAATTAGTGATTTTTCAAGTCTTTCCGTATATGAGCGCCGCTAACCATTTGTTTTGTCTGAAATAACTCCCAAATGGTAAGTTGTACAGAAAAAATTTTAATAACTAATTTGTAGCTTAGAAAATTTTCTACAAAAAATATGAACATACATTTTTTCATAAAAATAACCTTTCTCAAAATGAACCAATCGGAAAAGTTAAGGGTTTTACTTTTCTGCTAAGTTAAAAAATTGTGCATTTTGTGATAAAAGAATCCATTTTTTTATTCTTAGTATATTATATGATCACGATTTTAAGATATTGACCCACTCATATTTGTCCACCCCATTAAGTGGGAGAGGAAAATTCAAAAAAAAAAAATATTGAAAATAGAAAATGAATATAAAACACAATGGCAGTACTTACAATATCATGTAATAGGTTTTTTAAAAGCCAGTAGTTCATTATTTAATTATGTTATTTAATGGAATTATTTTAGTGCTTAGTTTTTGAATAAATGATTTTTTAAACTCAAAATTTTGATAATAAATTTCCAAAAATTAAGTGTCTTATATCGATGGGGTCTTTTGACAGTTTCTGGCGATTTTTTCCGAGTCAAATGCTTTATTGACTGGACTATTCGATAAATATATAAAAAAATACTACTACAGAGGATCTACATTTTTCCTTTCAATCTGAAAAGAACATTTTCTAAGCAAATTACTTTAAATGACAAATTATAATGATCCTGAACTTTGCAGACAATTCGTCCGCTGAAGTTTGAACAACCACCAATGTCGTAATACTTGTTCAATTTTTTTTTTTTTAAAGGGCAATCGCTTCGTCTTGGCAAAATCTAGTGCCGATATTTTTTAGTTTTTTTTTTATTTGCCTTAAGAAAAAAGTTATAACGAAAAGATTCAAAAACCACCAAAAAATTAACAAAAAAAATCTTTGGCCTTCAGTCACCACTGTAATTTTCGCCGCATTTTCATACAAATTACGGCAATCGCTTTTTTGTACAAGATTTTGCCGAGACGAAGCGATTGCCGTAATTTTTATGAAAATACGGCGAAAATTACAGTGGTGACTGAAAGCAAAAGTTTTTTTAGTTAATTTTGGTGGTTTTTGAATCTTTTGGCCATTACTTTTTTTTTTAAGGGAAATAAAAAAAACTTAAAAATATAGGCACTATAGATTTTGTTGAGACGAAGCGATTGCCCTTTAGTTTTTTAAAATCGAACAATTATTACGACTTTGGTGGTTGTTCAAACTTCAGCGGACGCATTGTCTGCAAAGTTCAGGATCATAAATTATAAATTAAATTAAATGAAAATTATTTAAAACAACGGCAACACTTAAAATATAATGCTGTAGCTTTTTCGAAACCCTCAGAAATCTATTTTTACTATTTTGGTTAAGTATATAAAACAATTTTCGAGGTTGTGAATTAAAGAAGATTAAAATTAATTCATAAACACACTTAAGTTACTCTTAGAGGAGATAAGTGCAAACACCATAATAGTGCAAGTATCTCCTATCTTAATTGTATATTTTTTATATAATCAATTAACAAAAAATAAGAATAAAACAATAGAAAATTTATTGTTTTTGTTGTTGTTCAAGCGGAAAGCATCTACATAATGTAATTGATGAGTCCAACTGTCCTACCTGGGTGAAACGCATTTGATCCAAAGGTAGCAAATAAACACTTATAAATAATTAACGCAATAGATTTTTAATCTTTATAAAATGTTGAAAAATAATAAATTTTAATATAAACCTTATATCTCATTTTGTTAAAGCAAATTCTGAACTTAACTACCTGTTCAGAATAAAATACATATTTACAGAGATACATACATCATATACCTCGTCTTATTTTTTCATAAGTGACAACATAGCCAAAACCAAACATTATTTAATAATAATGTAAAATAATTACCATAAACAATTAATATTAATTAAAATCTGCATATTCCAGCAACGTCACACAAAATTATTTTGTTTCCATGATTCGACTACATTACACCCACTACATGTTTGGTGGTTGCGAGCTGCTTCGGGTAAAATTTATGTTGCAAGCCTTAACATAAAAACTGAAAAATTTCATATACATATATACAATATACAAACATACTAACGCTTCCAAAAAAATACATACAAGATAAGGGATAATGGGTAGAAAAATAAACTGGAGTTAGTTTTTCTTCAGAAAAATTGATAAAATGGTAATGCTAGTTACATCCTTTCGCAACTTTGTCAATAAACCCTTTATATATACATGAAACAACTTATGTCATTTTCAACATCCCTTTTATAGAGGGCAAAAGAGAAAATTTACATATGTGTGTGTATTTTAAATCTGGGGCGTGATATCCACCATATTGCTCACCTGGCGCATTGAGATTTATTTTAAAACAAATAAATATTTTTTTTCTGAATTTGATGCCAAAATCAGTCAGCACAAATTTATATTGCTATTTTCTGACAAATTCATATTTTGTTTTTATTATCAAAGTGTAAACTTTAAGAAAACTTTGGGAAAAGAGTCTCCCAATCTTAGCCACTCTTTCCTTTTTTTTTAACAGAAACAACGGGTTAACAACCGACATACAGAGCCGTTAAATTAAATGTATGTACTACGTATGTTCACTTTTCCTCTTTTTTTTTTTATTTTGTTGTTGTTTCGTTTTGCTAAGAGCGCGAGAAAACATTTTGTTTACAAGGCAAACTCATTGGCCTCGAGTCAGTATTCATGTGTAGGTATACTTGCTCTAGCATCATGAATGCGGAAACCCTCAAAAATGGGAGGCCGAATATATATCGTATATATACCACGCAAAATGCAATGAATTTGAAATTATATTTTTCATTTGTTCTTTTTTTTATGTTTTACAACTTGTTTTTAAAAAAGCAAAAAAAAAAAAAGAAACAGATAACAAAACCAAAAAATCAGTCCTTTAAGGATTATCCTATATAATGTCCTGAGTAATGTCATTTCAATTGGGTAGACAAAAAATTAAATATTTGAGTGAATGTTTTTACTTTTTTTCGGATACATATTTTAAAAATGTATGAATAGAATATCTAACAATGAAATTGTCTTTTTTTTAACAACCAAAATTCCATCAACGTAATTGTAAATGTTGCACTACATGCCGCTCCATGACGTGCTTGCTGCAGTGTTCTGGACTGGCGAACATTACGAGGACCCAACATAGGCTTTTATTAACTGAGTATCTTTTTACATCTTTCAGTAAGTCTGATCCAGGTGGCGGATCAACTTTATTTATTTATTTAACTCAGCTAAGTACTAGCTTTACAAAGAATTTACAAAGAGTTTTTATACAGATTATGAATAGTTGGCAAAAAAAGTTAACTTGAATCTACTCGATAAATGTATTCTTTTATCAAACAAATTGATATATTTATCATTGAAATAATTAAATAATTTAAACATTCTATTTAAAGGAGAAAATTGTTCATAGTTGGTCCGATAGTTTGAGATATGTATGCAATCGGTCAAATTCCTCAGGTTTCTTTGGGGAACATTAATGTTTATACGAGACAGAAGGTGCAAAGAGTCTATATTTCCATTTATTAATTTAAAAATGAAGACAAAATATAAATAAGAACGTCTGCTCTCAAGACTCGGCATATCAATAAGTTTAAGTCTATGGTGGTAAGGTGGAAGATCGTAGGGATTATCCCATCCTAACCCCCTAAGTGCAAATCTTATGAACCTTTTTTGGACCAGCTCTAGCCTGGCCTTATGGCAGGCATAATTGGGTGCCCAGACCTGACTTGCGTATTCTAGAATTGGTCGAACAAATGTTATGAAAAGTTGTTTTATAACAAAAGGATCAGAAAATTGTTTTGACTCTCTCTTAATCCAACCAAGAATTGAATTGGCCTTATTAGTTATAGAGTTTATGTGTTGTATGAACTTAAGTTTGCCATCAAATGACACACCAAGGACATATAGTTTACACGAGATAATGATACACCATTAAACAAATAATTGAAAGAAATTAAAGAAAGCTTTCTCGTAAAGTTCAAAGTTTTACATTTATCGATGTTAAGAAGTAAACAGTTACGAGCACACCAATCAAAAAACGAATTAAGATTACATTGCAACTCTTCACAATCACGAGTATGTGATATAGTTTTAAAGATTGTTACATCATCGGCATAAATGAGGCATTTAGAGTGCTTCAACACAGACGGTAAATCGTTTATAAATAAAATGAAAAGGATAGGGCCCAAATGACTACCTTGTGGAATTCCAGAATTAACTTTGAACTTGTTTGATTCACAACCATTGAAAAGTACAGAGTAAGCTCAATCAAGTAAATAAGATTGGAGCCACTTTACAAAATGTTCACTAAATCCCAGCTTTCTTAATTTAAAAAGCAAAATATGATGTGAGAGTTTGTCAAACCCCTGGCTGAAGTCAGTAAAAATACAGTCCAATTGTTTTTTATTTTTAAATGAGTCAATACAGTTTTCTGCAAGTTCCATTAAAAAAGTTACAGTAGAGCGGCCTTTTGTAAATCCGTGGTGATTTGGAACGATAATGGATTTAACATAAAAACATAGCGATTCACAAATAATAGACTCAAAGAGTTTAGGGATCACAGATAATTTAGCAATAGGCCTATAATTTTTAATTTCGTCTTTTTTACCTTTCTTATGTAAAGGGATTATAAAGGAACTTTTTCAAATCGATGGAAATAAACAAGAAGATATTGAAAAATTAAAAAGAATGGACAAAGGCAACGACAAATGATTTACGCAGTTTTTCAAAATAGTAGAGGGTATACCATCAGGACCAGGTATACAACTCTCGTCAAGATTAGATATAAACTTCGCAATGTTGTCAGTATTAATATTAAAGTTCATATCAGTCAAGTAAGTAAAAGATTTCAATAGGCCAAAGTCTTGGGCTATTACGTCAGGTTTATCACAGTTTGAAGTATCACAGTTTGAGGTATCACAGCTTAAAGTATCACAGTTGTAAGTATCACAGTTGAAGGTACTTTGAAAGAAGTCCGAAAAAAGTTGTGTTATAACCCGTGGATCATGACTTGAAGTGTCGTTAGACTTGAGAACAGACGGGTAAGGACTAGATTTTCTTTTATTATTTATGAATTTTCAAATACAGAGTACCAGTATAGAAACGCTGCCAACACGCTATCAGAAGCAGAGTTGTGAATTTTTGAATTAAAAAACCATTAAGTCATATAATATAAACTTGTATAGGTGACTTACATATTATGAATTAAACAATTGCTAGTTCATGACCAAGGCCGTAGCCAGATAATTTTTTCGGGGTGGGGATATAATTTTACGGAAAAAAAAATTCACCAATTAGTAATCAAAACTAGAATAGCTCATAAGCCGAAATTCAACCATATCATACACAATTTTTTTTAAACATTTGGTCATGTTGGTTTATGCATATATATACATACTATATGTATATCATGCAGTTCCGTTGAATAGGTACCTAACCAGAGTTCCAGTTTAAGTTATTATTTATTAGGAAGGTTCATAACATCATTATTAAATAGTATCTTACAAATGTATTACATATTTTTACAAAACTATAATTAGTATTCTGGCCTTCTTAGCTGCAAATACACCAATAAATTCCTCAATTTCAATCTCAATTTGTCAATGAACTGACATTAACGCCAATTATGGTAGTCTTTCTTCACCGGTGGAATTTCTTAAATAAGTTTTCAGACGTTTCATTGTCGAAAATGTACTTTCCGGTGTGCGAGCTGCTATTGCACTCTTTGAACGCTGTGTGTCTAGTTGTTTATGATATTTTGTCTTCCATAGCATGTATTCAGCATTTAAAGTGTCCTTATCCAAATTTTTTTATAAAATTTGAAAGTGTCTTCGTTAAAATTTTGTTCATTTTTGCCCAGAATTTATGGAATCAGAATGCACAAAGAGGAAAGTATGGACTTATGGTTTTCGAGTCGCATTTTTAGCTGACTTAAGAAATCATCTAAAAGAGGAATCATTATAATTATCCTATATATAATAGGTTTCTGTTGAGCTAACGTAGTGCCTATGCTGCTGCCTTAATACTATTCGTGGAATTTTCAGTTCTCTTCTGCAACATAAGTAAGTTTTGTGCAGTCTCAAAAATTACTTTGAATTCCGTGATGATATTTTCTCGAATTCCTTGGAACGTGTTTGGATGTTAATTCCACATGCTCCAATCGAGATACTAAGTCGCATGAAGAGGATTGTAAGATCTTACAAAGTGTCAATGTTTACGTAAACAAAACGCTCAAACAATAAAAACTTACTGCAAAATCACTAGCCAAAATAGATCTTAAAAAGCAGCTCGCCTTCGATGAAGTTGCAGAGTCCTTATCACTACACAACTCTTCCAAAGCATTAATTATCGCACATTGCATTTAAATTTTTCCAGTTATTTTGCGGATAATTATGTTTAATGAATTCCTGCAACAAATGTGTGCGCTTTGCCGATAATTTAAAAAAAATTTCCAACGGATTTTATGATACCAATAGTATTGCGAATAGGCTGAATTTGGCAGGAATGCCCTAAGGCCAGATTTAAAGTGTGCGCTTGCGCTACAATGCACGTATAATGCTTTTAGATGAGACTCGCTACTTCAGCTTGTATTCCGTTAAAATTGCCACTCATAGCAGAAGCACCTTCGTACCCTTGTACAGTCAAATTGCTGCAATTTATGCCCATGGTTTGAAGTGCAGAGAGAATTGTTCTGGCTAAATAATTTCCCGTAGTGTTTTCTACATGAATAAATGTCAAAAAGTCTTCACGTTAGATAAAAATATCGTCTTTTTAATCGACGTATAGAACACAAATTGACATACGTGAAATGTCAGTAGTTTCATCAGCTAGAACAGCGAAACACTCTGCAGAATTTAATATTTATAGCTTGAACTATTTTTGTCTGAATGATTTCCCCACATACAGCGATTAATTCGTCTTGAATAAATGGGCTTAAATACGTAGCGTTTAACGACAAACTTTCAGAATATTTTTTAAAATTTGCATCACCACACTGGTGTGATGACAACTGTGTGCGCACTTGTATAATGTGCATGGGCCGCTTTAGATATACCGTATGCACAGTTGAAGCAAAAGGGATTATGTCATTTGCGGTTGTATTTAAAAATTGTCAGGGTAGGTACGGTAGGTACTTTACTATGTTCATTAAAAATTATGAAGAAGTAGAAAATTTTGAACATTATTAATAAGTACAGCAGGAATTTGAATAAAATATCATACCTACTGAAGCGAAAAAGTTTGATTTAGCAATGCACTCATCAAACATTTCGGGGGGGGGGGGGGGGGGAGGATATCAAACTCCTGTGATCCCTTCCCTGGCTACGGCCTTGTTCATGACTTATGAATTTAAAAAAATTAATTCACATAAAAAAAAAATACATGGACTAAAGGGTGGGCGCAAATTTTTGAAGGTGCAAATTTTCAACAATGCAACTACCTCTACTGAAATAATTTAGTCGGAAAAATCTTATTTCCTATCCAGATAAGACATAGCCAAGATAGTCGCGACCAGCCTGACCAGATGTCCTCTTTAAAGAGAAAAAGTCCTATTTTTGCCCTAATAAACTATTGTCCGCTATCTTTTTGAAAAAAATAAGCAATTTTTCCTCTTTTTTAGGTTTTTCAATTTTCAAATTTTTCGCACACAATAAAAAATTTGTTTTGGTGTGAACACGGTCTTAAAAGTATTTCCAAAAATAAAAGTGAACTTTGAATTCACTCATTTCGAAATCATAATCAAAATTATGTCTTCTTTTCACCAGCAAACCTTAATTATTATTTCAAACTGCTGCCATGTTTAAAAATCCTCAAATGTCAGCTGTTAAGATGTCTTTTTACTTGCGATATATATGTAGGTCCTAAATATATGGCAAGTTATGGATTCGTAAAAAAAATCGAACTCGGGATTTTGTTCAAAGTTGAGATTACGATGATAACGAAGTCGAAAAAGTGGGTCTCGAAATTATGTCTGTCTTAGCAAAAAATGAAAATAACCTTTTTATTTTTTTTTAAATCAGTAATTTTTTTACAAAAAGGCAAACATTTTATAAAAAAAATTCAGAAAAATGGTTAAAAATTGTTCCTCCCATAGAACCATTTTTTTGATTTTCGATTTTCTCAAAAACAGTTCAACTGATATTGATAAAATTTTTATGGAGAATGTTTGAAAAAGTTTTAGAAGTTTTGTTTACCAAAATTTTCAAGTAAATTTGTTTTGGATTTTTAAAAAAAAGTTTAAAATTTTTTTTTCATCAATTTTTATTAAACTTGGCACCCAATATTTTTTTTAACATTATCTAGCAGATTTTAAATTGAAATTGTTCTTATTACCAAATGTAACAGTGGTACCTCCCATATACAAATGTTTAAAAACCGGTATTGAAAATCTCATTTTTCGATTTTGATTAAAGGTTTTGTGTGAACTAATAGGGTATGCCACGATATCTAGAAACCATAAAATAAATTATAGTATAATAATGAGTTTTATTTGAGTTTGAATTCCTTAATTAATATAGGTAAAAAAAAAATATAGAATGATTTTTTTTTTCGAAATTTTTTTCTGGATATAGTCTTTCGATATTTTTGTTCATTCTAGATTTTTGTGCATGCAAGATTTATTCATTCTAGATTAAAAAATTGTTTTTTCGAGATTTTTGTCATTGGAGATTATGTCATGATCGCGAACTATTATCTGTACGATCTACTATATTATTGGAAAAAAAATGTCTATCTTTTGAAAATGGTATCTCTCATAGAACCATTTTTGGGATTTTTGAGTATCTCATTATCAGTTGAACTGAATTTAATGAATTTTTTGCTCAAAAGCTTCAAATAAGTTCTAATATTATTGCAAAATTTTAAAAAGAATAAATTATTGATTTTTAAAAAAAATTTCAAATAAATTTTTTGAAAATTCCACATTTCGAAAATGGGTGATTGATATTTTTTTTTATTTCATTTTTAACTAAAGGCTACAAAATTGCGTACTATTTTTTTTTATTTTTTCAAAATTTTATATAATATAAAAATATTTTTTTGAAAAACCGCTCCAACGATTTTCAATTTTTTTTTCTCATAAATTGAGATTGCCTTAAGAAAACGGATGATGTACATCGCATTGGTGTCAAAACAATTTCAGAGTATAATTAAATATATTTGTGTTTACAATTTTTCAGTCTTAACTGTAAGTTCCATGCATATTTGCAACACAGTGCTGTATATTGTATATTGTTCATAATTAAATGTACTTACTCGCATAATACTACATTAAACTTAACAACGTTTTAAGCAGATGGTATACAATATAGTCTCCCGTAAGTAGGATTTGACATTCTGCCAATTGCTCCTTCAAAAGATTGTTTTTCTATGGATATGAAGATCGCTGCATCCGAAGTTTTTTTTTTTCTTTAGACCTGCAGATCTCGATAAGTATCAAATGGTATTGGAAAACTTTAAATACCAAAATGTTGAGGGCAAGTTTTTCCAGGGGCGATGTCCGTTACTTTTTTTTAATTGAAGATCTTTATATTTTTTTAACTGAGTTTCTTAACTTTTTAAGTTATATTTTTTTTACACGTGCAGCTAGATCATAATAAATGTATTATATAAAAAAAAATTGCACTATGTAGAGCATATACTTTTCTCTAGGGGCGATGTTCCTTATTTTTTTTTTCTTGAGCTTTTTTGACCATGAAACTTAAAAGGAAATAGGTACAGGCAAGGATCAACGAATGGTAGATACAAAAAATTACATGCACAAATTAGATTTTCCTTTGAAAGAGAATTGCAAGAATATAAAAAAATATTTTCTCGAAATACTGATGTGAAAGATTTTTTCTTCACATCGTTATCAGCACATAAATTTCTATAAAAATTCCTATTTGCATTACAAAAAGGATTTTGGTGTAGGCCTGCTTTATTTTTCTTGACAAATTTAAGAATATGCAATGCATTCATTGAAATCATTTGGTTGTTGCGGCACTTAGCAATATACTATTTCTTTAACGGTGACCAAAAAGTTTTAGAGGCGGCAGAAAAAAATATTCAGGGCAGCAAATTATGTAAAAATAGCTTAGAGTCTATAATGAGTGATATTCAAACAGAGACAGTGGCGTATATAAGTGGGGAATCAAGAAAATCAATCCTTCCAACATAAGTGTTAAGTTATCTAATCAAAAAAAGGAATTAAAATAAATTACAAACAATTATAGGAAAGCGTACACCCAGTGGCATCGTCTATGTTGACTTATTTGGTTAGTAGGTTTCCCACCTAAAAGTTCTATCACAAAATCGCATGTTTGGCCCCACTGTACATCAACTGTTGATTTAAATTCGTTTTTTTTTTATTCACGATTTCAGTGCGTTTTTGGCAATTAAAGTGATTACTCATGAAAAATTGTGTTATCGCTTATAATCATTTGATCAATTTCTTTGTCATTTATGTTATTCCTTTTATGTACGATAGGTATAGGTATACAAGAATAAAAAAATACTCTGTTAACACAAAACACTTCGAAAGGTACGTATTTAATTAAAAAACAAAAAACATTTCACTTTTAAACGAGAATAATATATTTTATCTTTTTATTTAATTTTTTTTATGAGCATATAAAAAATAGATGTACATAATACAAAAAACCTTGATTAATACAATACAAATACATGAACATTTAATTAAAATTTTAAAAATTAAATAATAAAAAAATATATATATTATTTCTCATTTTTAAAGCTTTGTCGTTATTTAGGTAAATATTTTACATTATTCAAGACAAAATACAAAACAAACAAAAATAAAACTTACATAATTGAAACATAAAAAATGATCCTTTTTTTCTTCAAGGACAAAAATATAGCCAGATAAAAATATCTATAAAAATAAAATAAAAAAAAAACAAAAGACTGTCTAAAAAAATAGAAACGAAAATACATAGAATTGTACCAATGCTAGAGCTGCCATGTGAGCAGCTTTTTATTTTGGAATATTTTCTATTCTGATGTCCGTTATTTTTAATACGCCTATTTTTCAAAGCTGAGTTAACTTTGAATTAAATCAGAGTTAGTCGTCCTGCAAATAAACCGGATTTAAATTTAATTAATAAAGTCGATTTTCAGTGGGGGATTACTTAAAAATTTGTTATCAAAAATCTATTGAAATCACAATGTAGCACTATATTGAAATCGACCTTTTACTATCACAATTGAAAATTAAACAATTATTCCATATAGTGCCCAACTTCAATTTCAATAGATTTGCAGAAACTGTGAAACTAGGTTAATCTCGGACTGAAAAACTGGGCCTGTTTAGGAATATTAAAAGTGCGTTTATCTGCAATTCTTTTAAAATTTTATTCATATGGCAACACTGGCTAGGACAATGAATATAAAAATCGTTTTAGTGGTAGAATGTCAGTCAGCTGTGAATAACAACCTTCATCAATTTTAATAGCAAGATTCTTAGGCTAGTAAGCACGCAAAATAACGGCATTCACTTATAATATTTTCGTACATGTTTATAGGAATGCCCTTTTTTCGTGTCGACTTTTATTCTTTATTTTTTCATTTTTTATTTTATTTTATCAAAAAATGCAAATACAAAAAAAAAAATTATAGAAAGAAAAAAAAAAACAACATATTTTTTAACCCTCATCAGACAGGACGTAGGAGAATATCTTTTGTTTTTACAACAAAACGAAGGAAAACAATTCGTTTGAAGGGAAAAGAACAAGGAAATAGCCTTAAGCAAACGGTTTTCTTTATAAATTGGCTCTTGATGGATAAAGGGTATTATTTTGAAGGTAGTGGTTTAAGTGAGTGGGTCGGGGCGACGCGGTGTTGTTTAAAGCTTAAAGTTGTGGAGGAATTTGTTTTTTTTTCTGTTTTTGGTTCCCTCGTTATGAAAGGATGAATTTGAATTTTATTTTATGTTTGAATAAATAAGCAGCCAAACCAAGGTAGGTTAGGTACATGCATATATATACGAGTAGCTAGAGGTTGTGTATAGCTTTTTGAAACTTTTTCATATAGCTTTGACGTTAGCAGGTGTAGTCGAAGTAGGTGCTAGAAATAAAGGCTTTATACAAATTAAAACGAACGGTGTTGACCTAAACGGGTTTTTAATTATATAGAGCCTTAATTGGGATAATAAAGGGTTATTTATTCAAATATAAAATTAATCGTGGTGCTTTAAATTGAAGAATAATTTACAAAAGTTTTTAACTTTTTTTTTTGTTTTTGTTAAATGCTTTAAATATCAGATGAGTTTTGTCATTTAATATATTCTGGATTTAAATGACTGACAAATTGTCAGAAAACTTGAAGAATAATGGATAAAATTCATTTTAATGACATTCATTTAAACAAAGTCAAAGATACTCGCAATAATTCATTTCTTCTGGTATTTTTTTATAATTCTCAAAATGGTGTCAGAAAAATTTGCGTTGGTACCTAAATATACAATGCTAGAATAGATAAAGGTAAAATTAAACGTCAGTTAAACTTGCCCAGATTTTTATCACGAAAAACTTTGTTACTTTTCCAGTCGTGTAAATCCGGTAATGACGTCAATAAAGGTTGTGGCAACGGATTGCGGAAGAAGAAATGCAAAATAGATAAGCTAACACCAACTACACGCAGATTGGAACGATTGCACGTTGTGTATGGCATTGCAACCGAGATCAATAGCGCTTTGACTCTAAAGTGCACAGAATTTGGACCTCAAGGGTCTGAGGATCGAATCATTATAGCCTAAATTCTACCTTAAAACAAAATATATATCTGCCTCTTTCGAGGATAACAAAATGAACAGCAAACACACAGAGGAATGTTTGAGAGTTAGAAGCACTGCATGGCACCAGCTTCCCTACTAGCTGCCGTTCTACAAATTTATATAGATATCTATATTTGCGGGGTTGCCGTTTTCTTGACTTTTATTAATTTTAAGGGTGACACCATTTATATCGGTAAATATATTGATTTTTGTATGTAAGTTTTTAAAATATTAAAAGAAAATATTTTCAACAATTACTTCCAATTTTTTCTCAAAATTTGAAATATTTCAGGAGATAGGTATAATTGTAAAATTTTCACAAGAAAATTCAGAGATGAACCTCACTTTTGGTTGAATGGGTACGTTAATAAGCAAAATTGTCGTATTTGGAGTGATCATAATCCACAAGCCATTACATCCTCAAAAAGTCACTGTGCTCTATGAGCAGAGGGAATCATTGGTCCATATTTTTTCAAAAATGAAGCCGGCCGTAATGTTACAGTCAATGGGGAACGCTATATAGCCATGATTAATGACTTTTTCGTGCCTGAGGATGTTGATGTGGATGACGTTTTAACACCCCTGGACTATTTTTTGTGGGGTTATTTGAAGTCGCATGTCTACGCAGATAAGCCTTGGAAGAGAATATTCGGCGCGTTATTGCTGACATACGGCCCCAATTGCTGCAAAAAGTGGTCGAAAATTGGGCCTCTCGGTTGGAATTTATTCGAGCCAGCCGCAGGGGCCACTTGGCCGAAATCATTTTTAAAACATAATGGCAAATTCTTATCTTTATAATAAAGCTAAATTCTTGGCCATGACATTAAATTATATGCGTTTTATTTCTTCTTGAAAAACACACGTCTAAAAAAAACACCCTCTATATGTGTATACGGTCAAAACGATCGGTCTCCACATTTAAGTTTAGATAATAGATTTTAATTAGTGAAGTAACTTATTATACATCACACCTTGCGTCAGATCAGGAATTCTGATTTTTTGCTCAATTGTTTATGATATTGGCCTAATGATTATACCAAGTTATTACGCAACATTGGGAAAAATAAAAAAAAAAATTAAAATAGAAAAAGGATCATCATACAAAAATAACGGAACTCTCTGCATCAAAATCCTTATAAGCTTTTCTTAAAGCTAGAAACCCTGAATATTCATTCTTAATAAAGTAATTTTAATCAACAGGTTTTGAACTTCTGTTTTGAAATTTTGTATTCATTTTCGCGTTGTTTCAACCATTTTATTGCAAGAGCATGTTGGTTTAACGTAGCAAGCTTTTTGTATTTAAAGTCCACACTACAGCCATTATGAGAAAAGAAAAAAAAATATAGATATTTTATACTCATTACTCACGTCTCCCAAAATGCTCCCCGAAGAATATCCAAGTGCTCCGCGGAAATATCGGGAAAAAATATAAAAATTTCATTATACAATAAAACCCGCTTAAGAGAAACCCGGTTAAGAGAAAAACCCGTATATCTGAAACACTTTTTTCATCCCCCATTATTTGTAGACCTTTAAAACACTCCGCAACAAAATACATTTTCGATGATGCAAATAAAATTATTTTATGAAAATTATCATTCACAATTGTTAAATCATATATAACTATATGACAAGATTCGAACAGAATAATATTGGTTTTGGTAAGTAACCATTTTCAATGAACGCATCCGCTGTGCGGCTTTTTTCAAGAAAGTGTGAGTTATACAAAAACATACAAATGCATTGAGACAGGATCGGCATGCAGTTAAAGCTAAATGCTGGGGCGCCTAAGCAAATTTTTAGCTGGTTTTTTGAGGAATGTGTTTTGAGATTTTAAATCATTAAAATATTAAAAAAAAAATCATTAAATTATATACAAAAGTGAAATAAAAATAAATATAGTGCATAAATGCAATACTTTATTAACATGAGGTGCTGTGTTAAATCTTGTAAACACGTAGATATGGTAAGAAGATTTGCAATTTTTTTATTTCACTGGCTGATTGTGTATCATATTCAATACATACAGGGTGGCGCAACAATTGTGCTACAATAAGAAATTCAAATAACTTTTTTTTTAATCGATGTATTTCATTTATTTTTTTTTTATTGGTTAGAAAATTAAATTTTATTTTAAATAGTTAGTTGTTTTTAAAGATTATAGACCGCAAATGACCTCCACGCTGTCCCACGCATATGCGGCACCTGGTCGAAAAATTATTCATTGCGGCCTGAAGAGTTGAAGTTGGGATCGCCTCAATTATTGTCGTTATGGACTGCTTTAATTCAGTTAAATTCCTGGGCTTCGTTTTATACACCTCTTGCTTGACATAACCCCATAAAAAGAAGTCTGGTGCAGTCAGGTCAGGTGACCTTGGAGGCCAGCGAAGAGTGGAGTTCCTAGAAATTAATTTGTTTGCGAATTTTTTGTTTAGCTCCGCCATAACTGGTCTGGCTATATGTGCAGTTGCTCCATCTTGCTGAAACCAAACGCTGTTGAATGGTATACGTCTTCGGCGCAGTTCTGGGTAAAAAAACTCCTTCAACATCTTTAAATAACGGTCCCCATTGACAGTAACGGTTACACCGTTTTCTTCAAAGAAGTACGGCCCGACAATACACCTTGATGAAACTGCGCACCACACAGTGACTCGTTCTGGGTGCAGTTCCGTCTCATGGAGCATTTCTGGATTAGACTCATTCCATATACGGCAATTTTGCTTGTTTACATTGCCGTTAAGATCAAAATGGGCCTCATCAGACATGAACAAACAATTGATCAATGTGTTGTCTTCTTCGGCCATTGATATCATTTTTTGGCAAAATTCCAGGCGAACAGGCAAATCCTGAGGGTTTAACTTGCTAGTAATTTGGACTTTGTACGGAAACAAGTTTAAATCGTCATGAAGTATCCGTTGTAATGACCGTCTACTAATTCCAATTTGCCCCGATAAGTTTCGGGTCGAAACGTTCGGATTGGCCTGTATTGCAGATGCTACTGCTGCGATTGTATCCTGAACCCGAACATTGGCATCTCGATGGTACGGCCTTCGTGCGATGCTTCCAGATTCGGCAAACATGTTTACAAACCTCATAATGGTCCATCTACTCGGGGGATTACCGCCAAACTCCCGCCTAAATTCCCTTTGGACGGAAATGACGGACTGCAAAGCATGGTACCGTTTCACTATCCAAATTCTTTTCTCCGTATCCCAAGCATCCATTTTTATAAATCTAAATAGTAACCTACAAAATAAAAAAAAAATAAGCCGATTACTCACACAGAAAAAAAGTTATTACGTTTTATTTTTGTAGCACGATTCGTGCGCCACCCTGTATAAAGTAATGGGAAGAAAATTTAAAACGTTGAAAAATAACTCTGCACTACGGGCACTCAACAAATGTGATAGCGCCTTGCCATCACCAACAAAACGTAATGCGACTATGGACCAGAATTTCTAATTTTGACAAATATAACCCAAATAAAATTCACGTGATTAAAGTATGTTTTTATATTTAGATAATTTGCTTTTTTACAGCGAAATGCTATGAAATATCAATTTAAAAGTATTCTACGGGAAATGTTTTTAACTAAAACATTACTTTATGTAGAATATGATACACAACACAATAAGCTCTCAAAATAAAAACAAAATTGTTAACTCCTTATTATATGTATGTAGTTAAATCGTGTATTATTCAAACACGATTTAACGCAGCACCCCATGTTGTTTAATATTTTTAAAAATAAGGTATTGCAGGTAGGTATTCACTGTTTTTACTTTTGTTTCAGTTTTTTATTTAGTTTAATGGGCTTTGTTCATTATTTTATCGCTTTAAAATCTCGAAACACTATTTTATACAGCGGCAAATGACAGATGACCCGAGCAAGTAGTGCCAACATTCCGATGCAAAATGTCTTAATGAAACTGGAATGCTAAAGAGTTTTTTTGAGCATTTCCTAATGTGAACATTAAGAAGGTCAACAAAACACACCTAATAGGTATAAAGTTAAAAAAAAGTTTTCTATATCTTTCCTTTAACCCGACAGTTCTCATAACCGAACAAAAAGTGGGGGACCATGAGTGTCAGCTTATTAGAGCTTTTACTGTATTTAATTATAACTATTCATCAAAATTAAACTCAAATAAACATTTCCTAAAACATTTTCTAATAAATAAGACACAGCAAATTTCCTCCATAAATTATGTAATAAATATTAGTTATTTTCCAATTTTATGGTGAACACACAAAAATTTTAAACAAACAAGGTGCAGCCGATCAAATACACATAGGTAGTCGTTCTATCTCTTTTAATCCTGTATATATAAGTTACATTACAAATTAGTGTCAAAATCGGCAGCACTAGATCATCTCCCTAAAATTGAAAAAAAATTTGGCATTTATATTCAAAAAACGATTTTAGATACCTATACAGAATAAAAATAACCCTAACTTCGGAAATTTAAAATCATAAAGCTTAAAAATATTCTGCACCTCCATGTCTTTGTTCGGGATATTTTATTGGGGTTATATGTATATTGTAATTTGTATATAGGTACAACCCTCGCGCCCACCACAAAATTAAAAAGAAATTATTAATAAATTTCATTTCATTTTCAAGAAATAAATCAATAAACAAGTTGGTTTGTCATTGGGAAAACCACAACACTCTTATTTTCATTTAATTCCTATATTTAACAGCTGAAATACAAATTTTCAGTTATGTTTCTTCTCTATATCCAAAAGTCTACAAGCATAGTAATAACCGTTTACGTATGTCATTCTACGGCAGTGGGAATACCAAAAAAAAAAAAATCCATTCGACTTCAATACAAATCGATTGACCACAAAGCTTTCAACCACCACTGACCCGAAACTAACTGACATAAGTTCATTTCAACTTCAATTAATTCCACGGAGAGCCTGTGAAAGGGAAAACATTTTTCGATATAGAAACATCTAAAACCTAAAACCTTGCACTGCAGGGCATGCAGCATCAGACATAGCAGTAATTTACGCCCCTTAAGTCCTATCTTTTACCAAAACAACACAATCTGCAGATGTTTCAGAATTGGAAACGTTTTCAAAATTGTATATATAACTCACAACGACAACAGGAAATGGGCAGCAAAATTGGTGGACAGGACAGACATACAATACTACGAGTATAATAATGTTCTATATACATAAATACTGTTTCTGCTGTTTCAGCATTTAGGAAGAGGTTTGAATTTCTGTGCGCGGCACAATCAATACATTTCAATAGACGATTAGCTAATCAAACAATTACCGAGTTCTGCCAGGGGACGCGTAATAACTTAATCTGATTCTCCCCCTCTGAATGGGAATGGTTGGATTATCAGTGCGAAAACAGAACAGTATAATACTCATACACACCCTCGTGACATACAAACGTATACGCATCAATTAATTACTAGACTGGCTGCAGCATTAGCTGCGCTGAAATTCTATATACTTCACAGAAGTGCCATTCTCTTGGTCTGTTTCGGAAATAGATTGTTTAATGTTTATATAGGCCCCACCAAGGCATTTCATTTCATTTTAGAATAGGCGCTTGTACATCAAAACTGACACATGATATTTTGAAATATGTATTGTAAGGCACTGGTGGTATGGTGTTAAATATTTATTTTGATTGCCAGAAGTAAAAATGATACAATTTGATTGGATTTATTTTGTGAACTACGAAATTACAATGTTATAATTTCCCCTTCAAAAAGAAAAAAAAAATTGATAAAGTGGTGAAAAAATATGCTAATATTTAACTTTTTAGATTTAAAAAAAAATTACCAAATGGTTGTTGGGGGTAGAACAAGAAACCGAAAGATATACGGGTTATTTATTATCTGCCAACTGGTGATTTTATAAATCAAAATTTTACTTAAATTAAGATTCAATTGAAAATTAATTTTTTTTATTTAGTTTGTCTTTAATGAGATGTGGTATTTAATCTGTTACAGCATTTTACTACAACTTTTAGGGAACAAAAAATATCGTGAATGTTATTAAATCTCGAAGACATGGTGCTGACGCTGATTTTGTTGATTTTGAATTTTATAATACGTTCTAACTCTTTTCGAAAATTTTTTTGGTGAGTTTCTGAATTCCCTTATACGTTTTGAAGTTTTACTGGCTGAACACAGTCGGAGCTGGAACACAACTGTCAAATTATTAAATACACACAAAAGGTCTGTTTCTTTACTCGCCCGCGGGATCCCACGGCATCCCAAATCTACCCAAAATGTGTTTCTTTACTTTTTTCTGGCACGAAAATGCCAGAGCTTTTGACTTTTTTTTAATTTATTTAATTTCCCCTCCAGCAAGAATCTACCCGAACATTTTACTTACTGCCTTTTCTTGCTTGTCAATTTTAGTTTTTCAAATAAGTGTGCATTAAGACGGTCATTGAAAATTAAAAGAATTAAAAACTAAAGAAACTAAACTAAAAGATAAATAAATTAATTATACGAAGCATGGCAGCAAATATAACAATAAATATTTCTCCTGGTTCATTTGATAGACCTTCATAAATTTGTAGTCCTCGTACTCGTACTTATCGTCATCGCTGCTATCTTTTTCTTCATTCATTAGAATTATAAATCCCTTGATTTTCGTTTTCACGTCTTCCAAATGGGTCATTTTCAAAATATTATTTTCTTCTGATAATTTCTGTTTTTAAATGTGACGTTTACCCAGAAGCAAATCCGAAACATCCCAAATGCGTTTCCTTACTTTTTATTTCTGGTCAAAAATTACAACAACAACATCAAAAGCTCGAGCACAAACTTTTTCTCAAACTTTTCCCAAAAAGTAAAGAAACAGACCTAAAATCTATGCTACGAGCAGAATGGAACGTAACTGCAGACGGAGGTGCTGTCGAAGCCGCATTGGTTCGCGAACTTTTAACTTTTCACGTGCAGCACTTTTGACGTTTCAATTTATATGAATGAAGAAAAAAAGAACCGGACAAAATATTGAAGTTTTTAGTGCTTATTTGTGTCGCGAAAAAAATAATTACTCAAAAGAAAAATATTGGAAATAAAAAATGGTGAATAATAAACGCGTGGGTGTTTTCTTTAAAATATACAAAAAGCTCATTGTGGGCATAGCATTGAGCAGATTAAAAAATGATGTACGACATTTTGTTGAAAGCAGTTAGGTACAGCGGCGGCTCCGATTCCAGTTCGTCGCCCGAGAATTGTTTTGTCGTATAAACCATTTGAGCAATTTTGGGAAATCGCATTTTAAGTTTCGCGTTTAAATAAAAAAGAAACTGACCGATGAAGTTTTCTACAATTTTGTGTGGAAAATCTTCTTTTGATTAAGGTATTCCAGATTGTTGAGTCGCTTTTAGCTTTTAATCTATAGAGGAATATCTCCAAGATCATTTTGTCGTATACGCCACGAAAATCAGTACTTTGTTCGATCCCCATACACATACGACAAACTAAACACAAATGCGTTAATTGAATGCAATACCGACCGAGCGATATTTCCGATTTTTTTAAAAACTAGAAGATATTTTAACATCTGGTTTTTAGTGTTTGAATACAAATTGATACGAGGGTTGAATATTAAAAACAAAATTACTAGAAAATAATGTAAAATTTTGAACAAAATCAGTTTGAAAAAAACTTTCTTCATTTTTTTTTAAATTTGAGTTTGAAACTTAATTTTTCCAAAACTATTGCATACAAAAAAAATTTTAAAACGGAATTAATGGATGGATTTTTGGGTTTAAAAAAGGCATAACATGACATTGTAAGTGATGCGGTTGATTTTTAATAATTTTGTTTGTAACTAAAAAACATGCAGTTAATCCTATATACGTACGACAAAACAATATTAAAAAAAACATCGCGGAAATACATGGATATTTTGTCGTATATGCCAAAATTTGGCGTTTACGAAAAAACAAAACTAAGGGATGAGTTATTTTGTGTGGATATACGACAAATTCATACTGATTTTCTCAGTAACGGTAAATGATAGGTCAAATCTGATTTCAGAAATGGAAAGAGGACCTTTCAAAACATAGAACTGCATACCCACTTTAAAAAGTGCATTTTGGCGTTTACGACAAAACAATTCTCGGGCGACGAGTTGCATTGTGTTCAGCCAGTTAAACTTCGAAGGGCAAAGTCTTCTTCAAAACTGTATGTCCCCTTTCACACAAGGGAACTCAGTATCCAGCAACTTTCAGTTTTTAGGAGAGAAGGGCACCAAGTAAGAGGAATGAGCTGTCTACGATTGGTGGGAATTGGAATTTAAAAAAATCTCCAGCAACTTGTTTCCTTGTGTGAAAGGGGACTATGTTTTTGATGTGTAAACATCTATACTGGTGGTAGGATAAAAAAAAAAGGTAACGTATCTTGTGATGTGATTGTGATTCTGAGCCTCACGTTACGTTAGGTATTTTTACACATCTTAACCGTGAGTCCCGGCCTTTACACTTTTTTTTTTTTAAGTTTGCTTTTCTCTTCTTTATTGTCTTTATTGCAATATGCTGGATTATAACACAGCATTTATTGCACGGATTTATTTTGATTTGTTTTGTCCGAAATATTGGTAACATTCTTAATAAAAAAAATAAGAAGATTTTTGGCACTATTGCTTAAAATGATTTAATTTAACTTTCTTGTAAATTAATATTCTACGAAACTGACATTTGGGCTTTAATAATACCTCATAACTCAAAGCTTCGGAGAAAATAAAATTCGTGATAATTTTAACGTATTTGACTTTAAAAGAAATATAATTTTCTAAAAATCACCCAAAAAAATTTCATAACAAACTTGGATAACACTACCACGGTACTGATAGGTAATATTGTGACACACGTTTTTAGAATAAAAAACACTTCACTCCTACAACACGATTACGTTCATAAAATAAACTGACTTTTGTCAACAATAAATAAATAGTAGGCATGTTCATCTCAGCAATCTCAGTTAGCTGAACAGGATTCCTCTGCAAAATTTCTCAACTTTGCTGTCAAAACTGTGAGGAAAAAAATCTTGGATTCGCTTGCTCACTGTTTGATTGAGGAAAATATCTGAGATCTCATTTTTCTGAACACGCCAAATATCTCTTTCAAACGGCACTACACAAACGCCATCAAACTAAATACAAGGTGGCGCGCGGTTTAGCGGGAAATCTTTTGAATTCAAAAATAAAATTATTTCCGGGGAAATTATTAAATTTGAGAGCAAATATTTTGAATTTATATTGTCAAAATTTAATCAAGCAACTATTAAGGTTCCCCCACACCAGCGCGATATTTCGGTGGCGACAACGAAAACAATAATAACAACACGTGGTTGTCAATGAAAACAACACGTTGTTATTATTATTTTCGTTGTCGCCACCGAAAATTCGCGTTGGTGTGGGGGAACCTTTATACTCAAACTTCTCTGAGAAAAATATTTTTATTTAATGATATATTTTAATAGAAAATAGTAGATTTAATCGGAAAAACAAGGTTGTGACACAGCGTTGCCGATGTGGCACGATCATGAATTTTTGGCACTTTTTCATTTAAATTGCACTGTGGCAATGAATGATTTAATATGACACTTTCATTTTGATATTCAAAAATAAAATATTTGGCGAACAAAAAACTAATTCTTAGAATGTTTATAAAGAACTTAACGCACCCACACTATACTAATCTTCATCTGTTCAAATTTTATCTGTTTTGATTTAATTGTTTTTGTTTGGGAAATTAGTCATTCCATGATTTGTTTTTTTATAAAAAATTGTGTTTGTGCTTTAAAAAAGTGTTTGAACGATATTTGTCAATAAAACTGGTGAACACGCCATCGACTTAACTCTGGACTAACTTAAAACACTATCGATATAACGGGTGATCTTTTAGCTGGTTTGGTTTTGGCAACACTGGTTTTGACAGCTGACGTGTGTTTAGTACCTTGTGTCACTGTCAAACAGCTTCAGTTTGGTTTGCAATTTAACCATGGATCGTCTTTTTTACTATCAAAATTCGTGCTCGGTTCGAAATGTTCATCGCGCGCTGCTTCCATTTTATGGTCGGCATTCTCGACCTTCTGAGCAGTCTATTCGGAAGATTGTGACCAAATTTCGCACCAAATTTACTTTGTTGGACATTAAACCACCAACACGTTTACGTACTGTGCGTAGTGAAGAAAATATTGCGGCCGTATCAGCTAGTGTGACAGAAGACCGCGAAATGTCGATTCGGCGCCGTTCCCAGCAGTTAGGCCTTTGTTACAGCACTACGTGGAAAATTTTGCGGAAGGATTTGGGCGTAAAGCCTTTTAAGATACAGCTGGTGCAAGAACTAAAGCCAGCCGACCTACCACAACGCCGAATTTTTGGTGAATGGGCTCTTGGAAAGCTGGCCGAGGATCCGCTTTTTTATCGAAAAATTGTGTTCAGCGATGAGGCTCATTTTTGGTTGAATGGGTACGTAAATAAGCACAATTGCCGCATTTGGAGTGAAGATCAGCCAGAAGCATTGCAACAGCTACCAATGCATCAAGAAAAAGCCACTGTTTGGTGCGGTTTATGGGCCGGCGGCATTATTGGGCCATATTTCTTCAAAGATGATGCGAATCGCAGCGTTACTGTCAATGGTGAGCGCTACCGAGCGATGATAACAAACTTTTTTTTGCCCGAAATGGAAGTTCTTGACTTGCATGATATGTGGTTTCAACAAGACGGTGCCACATGCCACACAGCACGCGAAACAATGGCGCAATTGCGAGGCGAGTTTGGTGAACAGTTAATTTCACGTTTCGGGCCGGTCAATTGGCCGCCTAGATCGTGCGATTTGACACCATTAGACTATTTTTTGTGGGGGTATGTCAAGGCTAATGTCTATAGGGACAAGCCCGCTTCGATTGACGCACTGGAAGCCAACATCCATGCATTCATTCGTGAGATACCGGCTGATATGTGTGAAAGAGTATGCCAAAACTGGACTCAGCGTATGGGCTACCTGAGACGCAGCCGCGGTCAACATTTGCATGAAATTATCTTTAAACATTAAATTGCAAGGTTCAAACTATCGATTCAAATAAATATTTCATTCATTTTTTCGAATTTTTTGTGTTTTTTTTTTAAAAAAAGTTCTAGACCTCTTAAAAAATCACCCGTTAGATAGGTGAGGCACCATATGGAAATGGCTCCCTCCATATTTTTGGTGATTGGTAACACTGACAATCAGAGGACGCGAAGATTGAGTTTAAAATCGTAAATTCCACCATTACCTTGACCCAGTTGTTCCATTAGCAATATTAGAGGAACAAATTAGCTGAGTTCATTTACCATTATAAAGGGTGTTTTTTTATACATACGTGTGGTTTTCAAGAAGAAATAAAACGCATATAATTTAATGTTATGGCCAAGAATTTATCTTTATTATAAAGATAAGGGTTTGCCATTATGTTTTAAAAATTATTTCGGGCAAATGGCCGCCGCGACTAGCATAATCTTCCATAAAGTGGATGGACACAGCTCTAATTGTTGCGCGCGATGGCGGATGGACTCATTCTTTCGATACTCTGCTCCACAGCAGCAATAGCGTCTTCGGTGCGCACTGTACGGCGTCTTTGAGGATGCGCATAATCCACTAGAGTAAACATGGTGCGAAACCGATCCATGGTTGCTCGAATTACCGACTCTGCTGGGCGAATTACCAATTCTGCTGGGCGATTATGTCGATCGAATATTGGACGCAGCGCTCGATGCGTCGCGCGAACCGAACCATTATTTTGGAAATAAACTTACATGATTTGCAAACGTTGTTCAGGAATAAGTCTATTAATTATGAAATCGCAAACCAAACTGAACATAAATAAAGTGACAGGTGTCAAAACGACCAACTCCGAAAAAAGGATTGCCAGATTGAAAACCACACGTCTAAAAAAAAAACACCCTTTACCTTAAATTTTTAACAAGTCCACTTTTTTCGCATATTTTTACAGTTGAAATATGAATTTTTAGAAAATATCGTCTATTGACAAGAAATGGCCTTAAAGGGGTCATGTGACTCCGGTCTAATAAAAAAAATTGATCGCAGTGCACATTCATTAAACCTCGCTCTAGGGCATTCTCGTCAAATTCAGCCTATTCGCAATACGAAATTGTCATAGTAAAATCGGTTGGAATTTTTTTTTTAAACTATCGGCAAAATGAATCTACACATTTGTTGCAGAAAAACATTAAACAAAATTATACGGAAACTGGAAGAATTTAACAGAAATATTTAAACCCAATGTGTCGGATGACGGATTAAATTAAAGAAAATTTTAAAGGCGTAGTGCCAATACTTTGGAGAAGTTGAGCATTGATAAAGACTCTGAACCTCAACTAAAGCGACTTGTTTCTTTAAATCAATTTTGGACAGTGATTTTCCGATAAACTTTTTTTATTCGTATACACTGCCACTGTTGTAAAATTTTTCAATCCCCTTCTTGTGACCTAGTCTCAGCTCTATAGACCACGTAAAGCTAGTGAACAAAAATTAGCGAAATGTTTTTTTTTTATATTTTTGAGACTGCCTTTTAAATATTGTGGATTAAACTGAAACCTTAAAAATTCCCCGAACGGTATTGAGGCAGCAGCATATAGAGCCAATGTAAACGCCTAAGATCCGGAAATCTATTTTGGGATAGTTGTTATGATTCCTCTTAATATGTAGACGACTTCATAACGCAGCTTGAAAAGCGTTTCGAGGACCATAAGTCTTTTCTATCATTCTATTATGTCTATATTTTGATCCCTTCAATACTTGGCAAAAGCGAAAAAAAAAATTAAACCTTAAATTTAATAGAAGATTTTTGGATTGGGATACGATAAAGTCTGAGTTTCTGCTGTGGTAGACATAGCGGCATAGGCTAAAAGATGAGTTCTGTGAGTCCAAGCTAACGAAATGAACTCGCATGTGAGATAGATCTAGCTGAGCGGAACTCGGACTCAGTTTCATATACAAAAAAATGAAATCGGTCTCAACAGGTCTGACTCGATGAAAAAAGGTCATGCGTTAAGGTTATGCGTAAAGGTAATGCGTAAAGGTCCTGCGTAAAGGTGTGCTTCTGTAACATCTAGATTATTCAAAGGAAAATGTACTACTACTACATTAATTTAACCGCCAACTGGGATGTGACATTAAAAAAACATATTGATACTTCAGACTGTAGAATGGTTTCTATAAGAGAACTTCTGAAGTTTTGATGCAACTATAAGATACAAAATAAAAATCACCAAGATTAGTCATCTTTTTGCTACAAATATCGACCTAAGACAAGTCATTTTCAGTCTCTATGAATGAAATCTGTACATTTTTCATGAGGCTTTGGGGAGGTAATAAATTTTATATATATACATTGGTGATTAAGCATTCAAAATTACCTGTAAGAAGACTTTGACATAATACAAGCATCATTATCATCACCGTCAGCAAAAGCAGAACTGATTGCTATACAGTATAGGTATATGACTTTGGCATACATACAACATACATACATATATGCTTCATCATCAAGAGGCAGCTCAGCATCATCAGAGGTCATTAATTCCAAATGAAAAATGTTAAATCCCGTGTCGTTTTGTGGGAGGTGTTGCGGAGCTTTTGTCAGGATACATATCTATGTATATGTATGTATGTATGTATGTATGTATAAGAGCCAGCGGTATGCATCAACGCTTTTGCCACAAATTTCGATTTATATTAATGATATTCGGGGGATATTCGGTTTTCGAACCAACATGACATACAATGTGATGTGTGTTTTGGCATTTCAAAGACACCACCATTATCATCATCAACATCACAGAAGGATATGGTGGCGGGATGGTTTTCAGATAATGACAAACATTTATAGATAAAAGTGTAGTGTTTTTGTTTGGCTCAATTTACAAAAGACGACATAGGTACATATATAGGTATAAAGGTGATGAAGACCGATAATGTGGACGTATCATTAAGTTTTACGAGAAGGTATATCTTATCTTGAAAGTGTATGTTTTTTTTTTGTTTTCTTGTGATTTTATTTTGAGGATGGTTTATTTTTTTTTTCGGATAACCAGAAAGCATTAACATTTTGATAGTCATGAATCATGATTATTTAAAGAATAAAGGAGATAAAAATACCACAATTATATAAGAATTTTCAGCTCAGAATAATCTGTTCTATACATTTTTTCTTATTTAATATCAAAAATATAAAAATAATTAAAAAAAAAAATGACTACACAGTACACACAACAATATATCGACGGTTAAAGTGCAGAACCTCGTAATTTGTTTTTGCGTGATTTTAAGACCTAGAAAAAACTAAAATTTTTTATGGCGACATACATATAGGTTAGGGGTTTTGAATTCTGCATTTTTTTGTAAAATGTTCGGAACAACATTATTACTCTGAAATTGCTAAAAGATGGCTCTGATTTTTTTATTATAATATTTTTTCGACTTACTGAGGTATTGCACTTTAACCGTCGATATTACAAAAATCATACCCTCCTCATATTAGTAGCTTGCTCTGTGCCATAAACCATGATAAACTCACCTGAAAAGAAAAAAACAAAATTAAAATAATTTATTTATAAGTTGGGATTTTAAAAATACATGTAAATATAGTCATTAGGGTGGTCCTTATTTGATGAACAATTTTTTTTTTTAGAATTTCCAATGGTCACCCCTCAAAACGTTCTATGTTATGAAACAATTCTTACGGATTTTTACATCCCAACAAACAAACTCTCCAGAGCTTAGCTCTTGAAATCTAATAAGAAAATTCCATAAGACTCTTTTATATCCCATCGCAATACTTTAATATTATTGTCTTTTTATAAAACTTAAGTAGATAGGTCTCATAGGTCTCTCTTGAGAGCTGAACACTTTTCTCTCTTTTTCTCTCTTCAAAATACATAAAAATTTTAAATCAATTTTTCTTCTTGGAATAGGATTATATAAGCTTACAATCTTATAAGAATCCGTTTGTGAAAAGTCACCTCCAAGCATATTTTCGTAGTCTTTATAATCTCATAACAACACTTATATTTATAAGAGTTTTAGTTTTGTGAAAACTCTTACAAGATCTGAATTTAATACCTCCTATATCAAGAGTATCTGGAGTTCAAATACCAAAAGTATTGCAATATGAGTCTTATGAGATCATTAATAAAAAATAAAATAATTAAAATATGCATTATTTTGAAGGCGCCCATAACATAGGCCATTTAAAGTTTTTAACAGTATTATAACTTATAACAATCTAGGAGTATTCTTCAAGATTACTTTAAGCTCCCTTACTATAGTCTAGATAAGCTCATGGATCATCTTATGAGAAGCAAAATGTTACTTGGGTTGTGTACAAGTGGCAAGTTATGAATTCGTAAAAAAAATAGAAACTGTGATCAAACTTGTATGTCTCGCAATTCTGTCCTTGTATCAGTCCGTTCGGCTACTGACTTAATGGATGGGTTTTTTTTTTGATTATTTTTAGGACAAAAAAAACGGTATCTGCCGCACAAAATTATTATTACTTTTTTTTTTAACTTAATATGTAAAATGACTTCGTTTGTTCTTATCAAACTTGGCGCTTGATTTTTTAAGATTATATAGCAGATTTAAATAAAAATTAATCTTAGAACAAAAAATAACGCCATCTACCATGTACAGGGTGTTTAAAAATCGTAAAGGAAAATTTAATTTTTATCTATGATTATGATAAAAAAAATTTTGTGAGGTAATATTAGTCCGATGTATTTTTATTGAAACAAATTGAGCTAAAGGATGTTTTTTTTAGACGTGTGGTTTTCAAGAAGAAATATAATTATTTGTTATGGCCAAGAATTAAGCTTTATTTTAAAAATAAGGGTTTGCCATTATGTTTTAAAAATGATTTCGGGCAAGTGGCCGCCGCGGCTGGCTCGATTAAATTCAAGCCGAGAGGTCCCAGCTCCAATTGCTGCGCGCGATGGCGGATGGACTAATTCGGGTCTTCTTCGATACTCTGCTCCACAGCAGCAATAGCGTCTTCGGTGCGCACTGTACGGCGTCTGTGAGGATGCGCATTATCCACTAGAGTAAACGTGATGCGAAACAGATCCATGGTTGCTCGAATTACTGACTCTGCTGGGCGATTATGTCGACCGGACGCAGCGCGCGATTCGTCGCGCGAACCGAACCATTATTTTGGAAATAAATTAACACGATTTGCAAACGTTGTTCAGGAATAAGTCTATTCATTATGAAATGGTAAACCAAACATGATCATAAATCAAATGACAGCTGTCAAAAAGATCAACTCCAAAAAAAGTATTGCCAGATTGAAAACCACACGTTTAAAAAAAACACCCTTTTTATATAATTAAGAGTACATCTCTTATATACCTAGATATAGAACCTTTTTTTATTTTCGAATATGGCTCATTTAATAACTGTTCAACCGATTTTAATAAAAAAAATTTATCCAAAAGCTCCTAATAAGTTTATAAAATATTTTATACCAAAATTAAAAAAAAAAAAAACAAATTTCAAACTCTTTTTTTTTAATTCGATCGGGTAGATGTTTTTTTTTTTAATTCAATTTTTAACTCTTAATTAATAAATATTTATTTATTTATATTTCTATTCATATTTTAAACAAGTTTTTAGTAAGTACCTAAGTTCAAAGCATTGATGAACCAATATGATATACATAATTTATTGTTAACAATGCTTTTATGTACATGTCGCACCCTTAGAACTCAAAATTTTTGTAACTTTTGATTTTTCAATAAACTGCCCTTAGAAATCAAAATGAACTCAAAAACCAGGTCGTTAAAAAGATGCCGAATTTTTTAGTTAGGTCACTTTTATTCTATAAGGGTGCGATATTATCTCTATGGTTATAGCTTGTATTAACCTCTCTTCAACAAAGATCTGATATAGAAAATAAAAAACATAAAAAAATAAATAAGGTTATAAATAACTGAGTAGTGAGAATTGGATTATCAGCTCTAAAATCAGCAAAGCCTGAGAGTAAAGAAAGAAAAGCCTGATTTTTGAGAATAAAGCCTGACAAATAAAAAAACATTTTTTTTCCTTTTGAAACATCATTTTTATAAAAAAAAAATAAAACGAAAGCGTCTACACAAAAAAATCGCAATATGGATTTGGGACTTGGTGTTGACTTCAAATTACGTCTAGTTTAACCGAAAACGCATTTCAATGACAAAGAACCTGCCTCAAGATTAATTTAATATTTAATTAATACTTTCAAAAAAAAAAAACATTTTAACCATGATATAAAAGGTGATTTTTTAGCTGGTTTGGTTTTGGCAACACTGGTTTTGACAGCTGACGTGTGTTTAGTACCTTGTGTCACTGTCAAACAGCTTCAGTTTGGTTTGCAATTTAACCATGGATCGTCTTACAAATGAACAACGCTTGCAAATTATTGAATTTTACTATCAAAATTCGTGCTCGGTTCGATCCGCTTTTTTATCGAAAAATTGTGTTCAGCGATGAGGCTCATTTTTGGTTGAATGGGTACGTAAATAAGCACAATTGCCGCATTTGGAGTGAAGATCAGCCAGAAGCATTGCAACAGCTACCAATGCATCCCGAAAAAGCCACTGTTTGGTGCGGTTTATGGGCCGGCGGCATTATTGGGCCATATTTCTTCAAAGATGATGCGAATCGCAGCGTTACTGTCAATGGTGAACGCTACCGAGCGATGATAACAAACTTTTTTTTGCCCGAAATGGAAGTTCTTGACTTGCATGATATGTGGTTTCAACAAGACGGTGCCACATGCCACACAGCACGCGAAACAATGGCGCAATTGCGAGGCGAGTTAGGTGAATAGTTAATTTCACGTTTCGGGCCGGTCAATTGGCCGCCTAGATCGTGCGATTTGACACCATTAGACTATTTTTTGTGGGGGTATGTCAAAGCTAATGTCTATAGGGACAAGCCCGCTTCGATTGACGCACTGGAAGCCAACATCCATGCATTCATTCGTGAGATACCGGCCGATATGTGTGAAAGAGTATGCCAAAATTGGACTCAGCGGATGGGCTACCTGAGACGCAGCCGCGGTAAACATTTGCATGAAATTATCTTTAAACATTAAATTGCAAGGTTCAAACTATCGATTCAAATAAATATTTCATTCATTTTTTCGAATTTTTTGTGTTTTTTTTTTAAAAAAAGTTCTAAACCTCTTAAAAAATCACCCGTTAGAAAAACTCATATAGTATTTTACAGAGTGCGTCAAAATGCATTTTTTTTAAATTATTTTCTTTAGAATTTCATTACCTGTAATATTTTAATAATAAATCCTAACGTTTCTGGAGTTAATACACTTTTTTTTTAATTTAGAAAATCCTTTATTTTGATTAAATATTTGGGTCACCCTGTCCAAAATTGATTTTTATTTTTTACCATCTGTTTTAACTAATTTTGCTTAATATTTAGACTTACATTTTATAAAAAAATATTTTTCGTGACCTTCATTATGTACATAGCTACAAAAATAATGGTGTTCAAAATGAATTTATACTTGAAACGTTTCAAATAGCACCCTGTATAAATATCCTACTACTCAATAACATTTTTTTCTTTTAAAAGCTTGTCCTAGTTTTGCAGTTTCTTAAAAGGTATACAATTTATCATAAGTTATGACCATTTCATTTAATAAATTTTTTTTGTCTTTCGTTTTTTGGGTTTAAAATCTTCAGTTTTCAATATTTTTTGATGATTCTTTGGAACAATTGGATTTGAGGGATTCTGCACTTGGAACAAGTTTTAGATTTTAGATTTTTGGAAAAGGGAGGGCAGGGGTGTTTTTGAAAAGTTAAAAAACTCGGAGATGTTTTTTTAAAGCTAATTTTTAAGCTGATAGTAAGAATTTAAGAGTTGTGTTATGTAAGTAAGAATTTAAGGCCAGAACTTTTTTTTTCAAAAGTTTCAAAAGTAAATGCATTAAAAAAAATAAAATATTAGAGCCGTTTTTTTGGATTTTTGACAAAATGTTTGCAAGGTTTTATCTTTATAAAAAGAATTTTTCCCATAACTTTTGAAATTTTGAACAAAGGGGTCCAAAAACTTGGAACAATGGTCGAACAACTAGAACAATCTGCAACAACTTTAAAATATTTGTTTTTCGAAGAAAGGGGGGCTAGGTCAAAAACGGTTTTTTTGCTCTAAAACCCCCATTTTTGAATATTTTTCAAAAAAAACTTGGAACAATGCGGAACAACCTGGAAAAACTTTCAAAAATAACAAATTCCAAAAAGGGGGCTAACTTCACGCACTCCAAAGTATTTCCTTCTATTTTAAAAATTATGATTTATTTGAATTTGTTTGTTTGATTGAATTCAAATGTTCATAACTTTTGATCTAAGGTGAGTTGTAATAAGTTGCATGCCTTTTAAGAAGTTGCAAACCTAAGACAAACTTTCAAAAGCAATAAATATTATTGAATAGTAGGATATTTACATACAAATTTTTTTAAAAAACTACATAAAAATACGAACAATCCCTGAATTTCATGCTTTTAGCACCAAAACTCAAAAATGTATGCAGCTTTAGACATTTTGAGAAAAATTACGATTTTCAAAGACTTTTAAGCAAAATTATTGAAAAAAATGGTGTTCGATTTTGAATTTTTCCGTTTTATTTTTTTGGTTTCAATCTAGAAAGGTATTTTTTTGAATCACCCTATTGCACAACTCTTTGTCTCTTTCTAAAAAGTGACAATGAAATGAAATAAATGAATGTGTTCAATGCGATTTATACAAGCATTTCGATTTGAAAGCATTCAGTAAACATTTTTCTTCGAACGATTATATTTTGTGCGATAATTATAAAAAAGGGTGACAAAGGACGAAACCTGGCCAAAGCCTGACGCGTCAGGCGAAATCCTGACGAATGGTAAGCCTATGAGAAGCAATGGGGATGGTAGAAAATTAGTATCAAGTCAGTAAGTAACATTAAGAGAAGTCGTGTGGAAAAAAAAACACCACCACTTTCCTTATAAATACATTCATGCATGATGACAGGTAAAATTATTATACTTTTATATTGTTAATTCAGTATACCTAAGGCCCCTTATATGCTGAAACAAAACTCAAATATTTAAGTTCATCACAAGAACTTATGTATATGGTTATTTGAGTTTCAAATCAGCAAATGGCTTTTATAGTGTTGATATTAAAATAAAAATTTAAAATTAACCGGAAACTGACGCATTTTCATCAAAATTTTACCAAAATAAATAAGTCAACCGGATCACCATTTCCTTATTTCTTCAATTCCTATATACCTATGCAAATTATTATTTTTAAGCCCCAATAAAAGCACGCACCCACGTACATAGTTCTTCTTTTTTTTTTTTTGAATTATGAATTAGGTAGGTACTCGTATTATTTGAAATAACCTTTTTGTTTGTTTTGTATACATTTATACAAAAACCTACGCGAAACTCAAACAAAATCACTCAGTTATATTATATTTTTATTTTTTTTGTGAAAACCATCAACATAATAATATGCAAATATATCCTTTGCTGTATTCGTATTCGTTTCCTATATACAAAATACCCCCAAAGAGAATGAAAAAAGGTATAGTAGAGTATAGAATGAAGAATTCCACTTTTCCATATGTCAAGTTTTTTGGTGACAAAAATAAACCTTAAGTCAACTTAATTCAACTGCTTCGTCCTTCTTTGTATTACTGTAACAGTATATTGCTATACTCCAATACCACACAATAATATCGTTTATGTAAATAATTGAGAAGCCAAATTTCCATTTAAATGGTTTGACCCGTATTTTTATCCTGACTGACAAAAATAAGTCCGTGACAATTGACAAACAGAGGGGTGGATATAAGGACTTAAGGGGCCTATCCAACCACACAATAAAAGTGGCTCCATTTTCTGGAAATATAAATTATAAATTTAAATCTTGGGAGCTATATGTTTTCCCTTTAAGGCGCATACAGTGAACTATATTTAATTTACTGCTAGCAATCATGTACACTGTATAGTTTTTGGTTAAGCATTCCATCTCCCTCACAATCGTCTCTAATCTTTCTACCCAATTATTTCAGGTTGATTCTTCTGCTTGTCTTTTTTTTTTTGCCTATCGGAATTGGGCCAGCTTTGGTCAATTCAACCTAAAGGGGGAAAAGCAGAATCCATTATAGATTTTTTTTTCTTTCTACACGCCCCTAGGTTTTTGTCGTATCTTTTGAGAATCAACCTGTGTCTACATATACCTATACGATAAAAAAAAAATAAAAAATTCACGTATATACAAAATTATTCTGGATGGTATTAAGCGACGAAAATATTGTTGGTGGCACACTGGTCCAAAATACCAACACTAGTGGCAAAAATAAAAAAATCAGATAATTTTGCTTTTTTTTATTTTTAATCACTGATAGGAATAGTTTTCTCATCGTTTGATCTATGGAGTTCTTCAAATCTGGACAATTTCGAATCAAGTTAAAAAAATACAATGAATCGCTGTTCTATATTTTGTTTTGAGCGATTATGGCATATTTTATGATAAAGTTTTAAATTTCGAAAAAAATCTCTTAACTTGCGTTTGAAACATTGATTTTTCAAAAAATATGTAACCCTTTACCGCATACAAAGCCAAATATGGCTTTCTACAGTTATGTCCTCTTTTCTCCTGACTTCAATAAAAAAAAAATGATCAAAGCGCAATAAGATCCTCTTCTGTGCATTTCTGAGAACAAAATAGCTGTGCTTTTGCACACGTGCACCAAACAAGAAGGAAGATATTCATGTTTTCAGGTCAGTGTATTACTTGTTGTCAATGAAAACGGAAGTGTGAAAAATGTTCTTATTTAAAATAATAATAACTTTCCTGTTAGGTGAGTTATAAGTGATCATAAAAATATATTTCGGATTGTGTGTCTAATTCTCTTTGAAATTAATGCATTTTAATTAAAAAAAATATTAACTTGCTGATTGCTCGTTTGAGAGGTAAAAGTGTACAAGCCATATTTGGCTTCGTATGCAGTAAGGGGTTGAAAATATACATATTAGATTGAGTTTTTTATTTAAACGAAATTTTTTTTTTTGGTTTTTAATAAAAACGTCTTAAGACAACCTAAAGAAGTCATTTTAAGTGTATTTTATTTTTTTCCTCTTTAAAGAATAATTCATGCGGTAAAGGGTTAAATGTTTTTTAATATTATAATTTTTATATTGAAGGTTTTGAATGAAGAAGCTTTTTTATAAAAAATTATTTAAATCATTGAACCAGATTATAGTCCAGTCAATAAAACCATAAAAACACAAAATTAGGAAATAATCGCCGGAAACCTGGATTTTGGTATAGATACTCCCCACGGTGTTCTTAAGGATTTGTCGTATATTATCGCCGCTAACATTTTTACGGGGGTGTTGAAGGACCCCCAAAATGGGTTTTCAGGAATAACTCCCAAATAGTAAGTTATACATAAAAAATGCTTGGAACTAATTTGTAGCTTAGAAAATTTCCTATAAAAAAGGTAAATATATTTTTTTCATAAAAATAACCGTTTTCGAAATAAACCAATAAGAGTTAAGGGTTTTACTTTTCTATATAGTGGGGTGGCTTAGTTCAAAAATTTTGCATTTTGTGATAAAAGCATAAATTTTTTTTTTTTTGGTTGTTGGTACGTTATATGCACATGATTTTAAGATATTGGCGCACCCTATTTATCCACCCCTTTAGTTGGGAGGGGCAAATTAAAAACAAAATATTTAAAACAGAAAATGAATATAAAAACACAACATCATCATACTCACAATAGAATGTTATAACTTTTTTTAAAGCCAGTAATTCATTCTTTATGCACGTTTTTAAATGAAGTTATTTTAGTGCTTAGTTTTTTAATAAATGAAAAAAACTCAAAATTTTGAAAAAAAAAAATCGAAAAACTAGAGTTTAAAAATTATTTATTCAAAAACCAAGCACTAAAATAACTTAATTTAAAAACATAATCAAATAATGAATTACTGGCTTTAAAAAAAAGCTTTAAAATGATATGGTAAGTGTTGCCGTCGTGTTTTGATATTAATTTTCTTAGTAAAACTTACTGACGATGGAACCATAACTTCTGAAATGCATTTAAGTAAATAAATAAAATTAGTGTTTTTAAGTTATTTAAAATAATATCTTTTATTTATTTCATAAAAAACACGTTGAAAATCTCCAATATCATATCAAAAAATCAAGGCTTGAATGAACTAAATACTAAAAGAAAAAGATTTGTATCTTCATCGGAAAAGAGTTCGAGCTTCGGTTCATTCCTGGGAAATGAATAATTATTATTATTAATTTCAACTTATTGTTAAAAACCATTTCACTCAAAATGTAATTTTGGAAAATCAAAACTTTGTTCTAAGGTAAGTTGAAAAATTTACAAAAAGTATTTTTTTGTATTTTAATTTGCTAGAATTTTTTTAATTTTCAAAACGGAATCGAACTAAAAGTTTTTAACTACATTACATATAAACATTTTGTAAATTGTGTTAATTTAAAAACATTTCAAAAACTAAATTCGAATATTTCAAAACTTATTTCTAATTATTTTACAAAGATATTTAAAAAAGACCATCAAATTTTGTGTATATGCATAATTTGAATTTTGAAAAGGTAAAAGTGGCAATACTTACAGAATTTTTTTGTTACAGAATATGTGCAGAATAAGTCAGTATGCAGCGGAAACCATTATATAAGTAGATAAAACTCGCTCACATTCTGAACAAATTCAAAGATATTTTTTCTTAAAACCTTGAAAGGTCTCAAGAATATCAGTTGTAAATCCTGGTATACTTTCGATAACTAATCAAGTAAGCTGTAGTGTATATATCTTCGTTTTTGGTAAACTTAATAGACCAAATATAGTGAAAGAAGTACCTACCCCTATACAACCAGTACAAGCAATCTTAGGCTTTGTGAATTTTTGAAATCGAAAAGCAATGCCCCAAGAAGCTATATAGAAGTTCATTTCATTGCTGTTGCTAAGCGACGTCAAATTTGAGAAAGGATGTCCGACTGAAAACATCCACCTACATACATTGCACCTAAAATACCCAATTTATACTAAACTCAACATACCTACCTAGGTAAACCTACATATATGTATGTATATATGAATCTGAATAAAAGCAACTAAGTTTACATTTCGATTGAAGTGTAAAATCACGAACAAACTTAAAGTCCTGTCTGTAAGTTGTACATGACGCATATTGTCGGGCTTAATATGAACTCACTCTAAGCACGTATTTTTTTTTTTTTATTTTAAGGAGGGGTTTATATATTCTTAGTAGGTGAAGGTTAATTTTGTCCGTAAGAGACTTTTTTTTTTTGTTTTTTTTTTTTTTTTAATGCCAGTGGTCTTCCAGTGGGCTTTGCATGTTACAAAGAAAATGAATTTCTCAAAATGTCCTTGGAGTGATAAACTAAAACAGAATGGTAATCCGTTAAAAGTAAAATCCCCAAAGGTAAAACAAAACGAAAATAAAACAAATAAGTAATATAGGGAGCGTCGTCGTTGTGCAAATAACAAAACAAAAAAAAATATATGTATATATAAAATAATATAAAAAGAGGACGAGGAATGATTTTTCATCTGTGAATCCCTTAACGGAAATTTTTGCGTTTTTTCTTGTATAATGCTTCTTTTATCGTCGCACAAAATGAAAATCAAGACACCATCAACTATCAGCGGCGTCGACAGCGTCGACAGCGGAAGTAATTTAAAGTTCTTTAAAAGTTTTCTTTTTTTTTTTCATCATTTTAAAAATGAGCGGATTTAAGATTTCATAACGCACTATAATCTATAAGTTCAAAAAAAAACTTCAAATATCAATTATTGTATATCTAAAGGGTTATTTAATTAGAGGAACTATTTTTGAGTAGGAATTAATGACAAATGTATTTATATTATTTCAGTATTGTTTGATATTTCTTCGATGAAATATTAAGCTTGGCAAATAGCGCACACAGGAAAAATTGCTTTTGGCCAAAAACATTTCTTGTTTTTTTTTTTTAAGTCTATTACAGCCACATTAATAAAAAACGCTTATTCCACGAGTTAACTTAACCTGGGAATAAGATTTAAGCTATGGGTTATAAATTTCCATGAATAAAACCAAAATGTTCGTGGAATAGTATGAAGTGACGTTTACTTTATTTTTGTTTGTTAAAAAAAAACACAAATAGGCCAGTTTAATACCATAAAAACAGCCCAATTAGGAAATAATCGCCACAAAGCTGGATTTTGGTATATAACCTCCTCATGGTGTTCTTAAGAAACTGTAAAAAGTCCCCATCGATTTGTGCGCCGCTAATAATTTTACGGGGGCAAGTTGTACAAAAAATATGCCAAAGACTAATTTGTAGCTTGTAAAATTTCCTACAAAAAAGGTTAACATACTTTTTCCGTTAAAGTAACCGTTTCCGAAATAAACCAATTGAAAGAGTTAAGGGTCTTACTTTTATATATAGTTGGGCGGCTTAGTTAAAAAATTGTGCATTTTGTGATAAATGCATCAATTTTGTTTATTGGTACATTATATGAACATGATTTTAAGATTTCGGCCACTCTCTTTGCCCACCCCGGTGAGAGGGGCAAATTAAAAAAAATAAATATTGAAAATAGAAAATTGATATAAAAACACAACGGCAACACCTACAATATCATGTTATAACTTTTTTTAAAGCCAGTAATTTATTCTATAATTATGTTTTTTAAGTAACGTTATTTTAGTACTCAGTTTTTGAATAAATTATTTTTAAACTCTTAATTTTTCGAATTTTCGTCGAATTTTTTCTAGACGCGTGGTTTTCAAAAAGAAATACAACGCATATAATTTAATGTTATGGCCAAGAATTTAGCTTTATTATAAAGATAAGAGTTTGCCATTATGTTTTAAAAATGATTTCGGGCAAGTGGCCGCGCGCCGTGCCTGGCTCGAATAAATTCCAGCCGAGAGGCCCAATTTTCGACCACTTTTTACAGCAATTGGGGCCGTATGTCAGCAATAACGCGCCGAATATTCTCTTCCAAGGCGTCAATCGTCTCGGGCTTATCTGCGTAGATAAGGCGACTTCACATAACCCCACAAAAAATAATCCAGCGGTGTTAAATCGAACTATCTTGGGGGCCACGCCACAGGCCCACGACGCGAGAATATGCACTCACCAAAAGTTTCCTTCAATAAATTGATTGTTTCGTTGGTTGTATGGCATGTAGGGCCGTGTTGTTGGAACGAAAGGTCGTCGACATCAACATTCTCCAATTCAACCACGAAAAAGTCATTAATCATGGCTCTATAGCGTTCCCCATTGACTGTTACATTTTGGCCGGCTTCATTTTTAAAGAAATATGGACCAATGATTCCCTCTGCCCATAGAGCACACCAAACAGTGTCTTTTTGAGGATGTAACGGCGGCGTCTCAACAATGGCTTGTGGATTACGATGACTCCAAATAAGACAATTTTGCTTATTAACGTACCCATTCAACCAAAAGTGAGCTTCATCGCAGAACAAAATTTTCTAGTGAAAATTGGGATCGGTGGCCATCTCGAACCATTATTTTGGTACAGTAAAACCCGCTTAAGAGGAACTGCAAAATGTCACAGTCTTTCTTTCACTTAAGCGGGTTTTTCACTTAAACGAACCCCGCTTAAGTGAAAAAAATTTCACTCAAGCGGAGTCCGGATAAGTGAAAAAAAATTTGCAAGTAAGTGGATTTAAAAATTCCAAAAAGGGTTCTGACATATCAGAAATTCAAATGTCATTTTCGTGATGAATATTTGATGGAGGTGAAAAATAAAAAAGAAGTAAAAGCGTTTAGCAAATTTTTTCTTCTGTTCTTTTAAATTTTTTTTTCACTTAAGAGAGTTTTTTTCAATGAAAAATATTAAATTTAACTGAAAATATGTTTCAAGTATCCGGGTTTTTCACTTAAGCGAGTTTCGCTTAAGCCGAGTGTTATAAAGGTAATTGGCCGACAAATACTCGGGGATGAAAAAAGTGTTTCAGATAAGCGGGTTTTTCTCTTAATCGGGTTTCTCTTAAGCGGATTTTACTGTAATAAATTTGCACGATTTGCAAAGGTTGTTCAGGAGTTAGTCTATTTATTATGAAATGGCAAACCAAACTAATGGCGAGTTTCATTCAAATTTTAAACAATTGCTCTTAAAATAAATGATAGAAACTTTCAATGAAACTTTTTTCAGTAGTTTGACATGCCTGTCATTTGCTTTTTGACAAAAAAACTGCAACAAATTTATAAAATCTAAATTATGAACTTCCTCCATAATTATTTTTTTTTTAATTTAGCACTAGCCGATACAAGTTCACAACAAACAACAAATTATTTTTCATTTGACAGAAAAAGCTGTTATTCAGATCGAATCTCTCACCTCATGAAATAGCTCTTCTTTCGTGTTGAGAATTGAGCTTCTCTTCTTTCTTGCAATGAAACTCTTAAAATAAAAAAATGGCACATATTTTGACAAAAGTGCAAATCTTTTCGTGAATGAAACTCGTTATAAGCATAAATCAAGTAACAGCTGTCAAAAAGACCAACTCATAAAAAAATATTGCCAGATTGAAAACCACATTTCTAACCTTTAACCCTTTACATATAAACAAAAATAAAACTATAAGACGAATTTCTATTTGTTAAAATCAAGATGTTCTGCGCTGTAAAATGTATTGCCCCTCGAAAAACTACTGCCCTGGGTGTCGGTAGTTCCTCGTATACCTATATCTGTTATCTTATGAATAATAAAATCAACTATTGATAATTCAGCCTTCCATAATTACACAATGTGGAAAACGAAAATTATATGACAAGAGGTCTTCTAACAAATAAAAATGAAAAATTTAAGTTTCCAAATGTACTTATATAGCAACAGAGGACGTGCTCCATTTCCCATAATATAAGTGTGAAAAAAAAAAATGTTTAAGAACCAGAATTTCCGCTCTTTTACTCCGTTTTTTAATAAATTGTTTGTTTTTTTTTTTTTTTCGTTTAATTAGAAAAGGATTCATTAATTTAACTTGCACATCTTTGTCGTATAGACGTAGCTTTATTTACCTAAAGATTTATTTTTTACGTTTTTCTTATTTTTTTTTTTTTCTTATTCGAGTTCTTCGTTTCAGGTTTAGTTGACAAAGTTGGTCGAAAATTTAAAATGTTGTATATATACCTACTCGTATATAATAAAAATGAGGCGGACTTTTAAATTACTTTTGTTATACTTAACTACTTTTGAAATATGCAGCGACAGAGATTTCGTGGTTTGCGGTGTAATTACATTATTTGTTAAAAGGCCCAGAACTTCTAACTTCTAAGAAATAGAACTTGACAGAAAAGTTTTGTATAACTTAGTTCATTTTATAAAAGAATGATTTTGGTTTGGAAATTGGAATTTTAGAAATAAAAAAAGACTTCTTTTATAGGAAAATGAGGTTTCTTTGATTAACGATGAGGAATTATGTAGATTTTCGTTGAGTTTTTTTAATTCTTTTCTTATACTGGACATTTATGTCATCTATAAGTGAAAGTGTTATATAAAATATAAAATATACATGTAGTTACCTACTGCATCATTTTATTAGGATAATTTTACTAATGGCTCATAAGGTAATGAGTTTATATCTTTGTTATTAAGCAAAGGGTTATTAATTTTGCAGTTAATTCGAAAGTAAAGGTAAATAAAACACACACAGCGATACATTTTTGATGTACATTTTATTTCATTATAACGATTGGACTTTGTCATTAAGTGTGAAAAACAATATAATGCAAATGGCCGCCTTGGGAAGATTCGCAGCATGCGATTTTTTTAAGGTAATTTTTAACCACTTTTACGCACATTTCGGGCGGTATCTCGGCCATAACTTGAGTAATAATGGTTTTTGATGCGTCTAGAGTTCGGGAATTATTCCTTTAAATACGGTCTTTTGCGTAGCTCCACGGAAAAAAATTTAACGGTGTCAAATCACATGATTTGGGTGGCCAATTGACGTCGCCAAAACGTGAAATTACGCGACCAGGAAACTTCTAACGCAATAAAACCATAATTGGTCGTGTTATGTGGCTTGTTGCCCCATTTTGTTGGAACCACATATCGTCCAAATCATTATTTTCAATCGTCGGACTAAAAAAAATCGGTTATCATTCGACCTTATCGCTCCGAATTGACTGTAACCGTATGCCCATTGGCATCTTCGAAGAAATACGGACCAATGACACCTTTCGACCATAGAGCATACCAAACAGTCACTTTGTCTGGAAGCAACGGCACTTCTTCGATCAGTTGTGGGTTTTCTGAGCCCCATAAGCGGCAATTTTGTTTGTTTACATACCCACCGAGTGAGAAATGTGCTCATTGCTGAAGAAAATGTTGTTCGAAATATGCGCGAAAAGTGGCTACGTTTGAATCACCAATTTTGTAATAAGTTTTAATAATTTTAACGCGTTGTTCGATTGTTAAGCGATCCATTATCGTAAATTCAAAACATTCAATTAACACTTCAAATGACAGCTGAATTTGACAGGTGTCAAATGCCAGCCCTACCAACTCGAAACCACGAAAAGAATAAGAACTTTTGCATATTATGTAGGTACGTATAGAGTATTCAAAATCGAAGGACTATTTCTATTGAACCATTCCTTGGACATAGTTTCCATGATACCGGAATGTTCACAAAGGTACAGGTAAAGGAATATAATCAACTAACTTCTTGCGGAGTTGCGACTGTGGCAAGATATGATTCAGTATCCTCGATGTCCTAGAGGTCCATATTGACTCTGATGTCTACCTTTGTATAGCTAAAATGCTGATTTCCCTAACGCCTCAATAACGAAGAATAACTGTGAGAAAATAGGACGTCAAATAGCTACATTTGCAATAGAAAGTAACGATTTTTTAGCTGGTTTGGTTTTGGCAACACTGGTTTTGACAGCTGACGTGTGTTTAGTACCTTGTGTCACTGTCAAACAGCTTCAGTTTGGTTTGCAATTTAACCATGGATCGTCTTACAAATGAACAACGCTTGCAAATTATTGAATTTTACTATCAAAATTCGTGCTCGCTTTTTTATCGAAAAATTGTGTTCAGCGATGAGGCTCATTTTTGGTTGAATGGGTACGTAAATAAGCACAATTGCCGCATTTGGAGTGAAGATCAGCCAGAAGCATTGCAACAGCTACCAATGCATCCCGAAAAAGCCACTGTTTGGTGCGGTTTATGGGCCGGCGGCATTATTGGGCCATATTTCTTCAAAGATGATGCGAATCGCAGCGTTACTGTCAATGGTGAACGCTACCGAGCGATGATAACAAACTTTTTTTTGCCCGAAATGGAAGTTCTTGACTTGCATGATATGTGGTTTCAACAAGACGGTACCACATGCCACACAGCACGCGAAACAATGGCGCAATTGCGAGGCGAGTTTGTTGAACAGTTAATTTCACGTTTCGGGCCGGTCAATTGGCCGCCTAGATCGTGCGATTTGACACCATTAGACTATTTTTTGTGGGGGTATGTCAAGGCTAATGTCTATAGGGACAAGCCCGCTTCGATTGACGCACTGGAAGCCAACATCCATGCATTCATTCGTGAGATACCGGCCGATATGTGTGAAAGAGTATGCCAAAATTGGACTCAGCGGATGGGCTACCTGAGACGCAGCCGCGGTCAACATTTGCATGAAATTATCTTTAAACATTAAATTGCAAGGTTCAAACTATCGATTCAAATAAATATTTCATTCATTTTTTTGAAGTTTTTGTGTTTTTTTTTTTAAAAAGTTCTAAACCTCTTAAAAAATCACCCGTTATAACCCTTAATCTCTCGAGAATTGCAACGTAAGCAGCATCAAGTACCCCAGACCAGTAACAAAGATTTCAAAAATCTATCAAGAAAGCTACAATTTCTTGATAGATTGATGAAATCTTTGATTTCAACAATCTATCCATGAAAGCCACATGAAAGCTACAATTTCTTGATGGATTGTTGAAATCTTTGTTACTGGTTACTTAATGTGCTACTAAATGTGACTGGTTTTACCAGACAACCACGAATTCCGGCCAATAGACGCAGCAAAGCAAGAAGCATATACAAATCGGCTCTGCAGACAAAGACCACAGCTGCTTGCGATCTTTACGAACAAAAGAAAAGGAATGAACATTGGCGGCGCGTTAGAACCAACGATGTCAAAAAAAAAATTTTAATATTTTTTACATGAAATCAAAAATATTTACTACATTTTTTTGGGACACACTAAATTGTGTGTCCCAAATTTTGTGTCCCAAATTTGTGTGTCCCAAATTTTGTTCTTGTATATAGAATATCTGGCTTTTCGAATATTAAAAATCTCATTGAAATTAGATTTCCAATATTTCAATCTCCTGATAAACTTTCTACAAACTTAGTCGTATCCATGGACAAAAATAAAAAAAAATCCACTCTTAAGGATTTTTTAAAAAACAGGTAAAACAGGTAAAAACAAATTATCAAGAATTTAATTAATTTTAATAATGTTTTTTATTCTTCGGAATTAAGTCGATTAAGTATAGGTGTCTACATAGGTGCCCACTCTAAAAACTTCCTTTTTTTTATGAAAGAAATTTTAAAACAACACCTCTGTTCCTATAACAATAAATAACTTAATTTTTTTTATTGAACATAAAATTATCTTAAATTTCTGTTTATTTCACCATTGATGAAAAAAATTCGAATCAAAAAATAAAATTAACTTTGACCAGACCACAATGATGTGTGCACAGACTTTTAAAATATTCTTCTTAACAAAATCTTCATTTCCTTCCAAGAAGCTTGTTAGTTTAAGAAAACAAAAAAAAATTCTCAATTACAAAAGCACTTTTTTCATTTTCTATTTTATTATTTCGTCGATTACCATGAAACACAGTGGGTGGAAATATACAAACAGAATTTGGAAATTACCATCCGCTACAATTTGCACCTCATTTCGATTGAAAGGGGGCAATTTCATTATAGGTATAGACGATATCAGAAAGGAATTTCCGTTGTCTTTGGTAAAAGTGTTGCTAAGTTTTCTTTTTTCAAAATACCTTCTGTAAAATGAGATAAAAAAATGCATAAAATGACAAAATATATAAAAATAGATTTATTACCTTTTCCGTTTTTTACGAGGAAAATTTTAATTTTAATTAATATGATGAATTTCCGATTAGATGGCATAAAATTGGTCTTATGTTTCACAGTTGGATTTTTTACTCACTTTAGTGATTTCAAAAATATTCAATTTATTCAGATTTAAGGGTTACATAGGAAAAATACGTGTTCTCTTGGACAACCCAGATATCAAGTGGGTTCAAAGGATTTTAAATCCCTTTTTGGGGTGCTTTGTACCGTTCACGCAACTCCGTTGCTCCACTTAGGGTATATCCAGTCGCCTGCAGGCAGTCACCAATGTCAACAGTTTTTTTAATAAACAGTTCCTTGGGTAATTTTAAAAAATTACAGAAAATATTTGTGGACTTATGGTCCACTTCCTTTCTAAATATAATATGGAATATTGACCCACTTTTTTGTGGACTTCTGGCTCACGAGGGTGGGTTATAAGTCCACAATAGATTTGTGTACTTGTAACCCACCCGAGTGGGCCAAAAGTCCATTGTGAACTTTTGGGCTGTGGACTTATGACCCTACGTCTGTTAATTATGTATTTGTAAATTTTAATACCATGTTATTTCAGATAAGTGATTTTATTATTTTAAAACCTCATCAGCCTTATTTATTAGATTTCACTAATACTCGTTTCAACCTCGGAATAGTTAAACCGAGTCGAAGCACTTACTCCGTCTTAACGCCACGTCAAACGTATTTAGCTACACCCTCCTTATGTCAAATATGTATGTTATCAAAAAAAAACAATCTCTCTGGTTATTATAACGGGTGATTTTTTAGCTGGTTTGGTTTTGGCAACACTGGTTTTGACAGCTGACGTGTGTTTAGTACCTTGTGTCACTGTCAAACAGCTTCAGTTTGGTTTGCAATTTAACCATGGATCGTCTTACAAATGAACAACGCTTGCAAATTACTGAATTTTACTATCAAAATTCGTGCTCGGGTCGAAATGTTCATCGCGCGCTGCTTCCATTTTATGGTCGGCATTCTCGACCTTCTGAGCAGTCTATTCGGAAGATTGTGACCAAATTTCGCACCAAATTTACTTTGTTGGACATTAAACCACCAACACGTTTACGTACTGTGCGTAGTGAAGAAAATATTGCGGCCGTATCAGCTAGTGTGACAGAAGACCGCGAAATGTCGATTCGGCGCCGTTCCCAGCAGTTAGGCCTTTGTTACAGCACTTTTTTTTGCCCGAAATGGAAGTTCTTGACTTGCATGATATGTGGTTTCAACAAGACGGTGCCACATGCCACACAGCACGCGAAACAATGGCGCAATTACGAGGCGAATTTGGTGAACAGTTAATTTCACGTTTCGGGCCGGTCAATTGGCCGCCTAGATCGTGCGATTTGACACCATTAGACTATTTTTTGTGGGGGTATGTCAAAGCTAATGTCTATAGGGACAAGCCAGCTTCGATTGACGCACTGGAAGCCAACATCCATGCATTCATTCGTGAGATACCGGCCGATATGTGTGAAAGAGTATGCCAAAATTGGACTCAGCGGATGGGCTACCTGAGATGCAGCCGCGGTCAACATTTGCATGAAATTATCTTTAAACATTAAATTGCAAGGTTCAAACTATCGATTCAAATAAATATTTCATTCATTTTTTCGAATTTTTTGTGTTTTTTAAAAAAAAAAAGTTCTAAACCTCTTAAAAAATCACCCTTTAGTATGGGATTAAACGAGTTTTGTACTGCAACTAAAGCGTTTAAAGAATTTAAATCATTTATAAATGCAAAATAACTATCCATTTTGCCTTACAATTAGTAACAAACGGATAAAAAAAACTTCTTCTACACTCCTTTTTAGTTACTAAATGTCATGTCATTTAGATACGGCTTTACTACGGCTTTAATCCTACTATGTACCAGTTTTAGCTTACTCCGCCTCTAATCATCGTTTATTCTTTTATAAATAAGTTTTTCAGGATTAGAGACGAAGTAAAGTCGGAGTAAATTTACTTCGTCGCTAAAACGACTTAATAAATAGGAATTTGTCTGACGTGGCGTAAAGACGGAGCAAGTGCTTCGACTCGGTTTAACTATTCCGAGGTTGAAACGAGTATTAGTGAAATCTAATAAATAAGGCTGCATATGTTTATATTGATGTTGTTTTTTATAAGAAAACATATTTTGGGAATATAAAAATTAAGTCGATTATTTCTGAAGAAAAAATTTAGTCTTTTTCCCTTTTTCTTGTTTTATTTGAAAAAGATCATATTTTCTATGGATCAGATACTTACATAAAAGAATGCACTCTTTGAGTTTGGGAAATTTGATCAGCATTAATTTACAAAATATGCACAATTTCTCCTGTCAAGTTGAAAATATCATTGCTAACTGGGTAACTGGTTAATTGAACTTTTGATGTTGTTCAATAATCTACTTGCTTGACAAATTGTTGACTCAAACAAATTTTTGACGCAAATTAAAATGTTTTTAGCAACGCATATGTACGAAATACCAAAGTAGTCAACAACTAATGTACTCAAGGACAAAATTACACAATAACAGAGAATTAGATTAGATTAGAAATAAAGAAAGAAAGTGACGTAATTTACACGTCAATTTATACAGATGGTATACAGTTCATGTTGCCTCGAAGGGCCAGAACCGCATGGTTAGAACCTCAGCCAGTTGTAAAATTTACGAGCAGATTTGTGGAATGGGGTTAAACGAAGATTTCTAGATTAGACTTGAAAATAAAAGAAAAATCCTAGTTTTCAAAAACTGTATTCTTAACAAAACATAAAAAATTATGTTAACAAAAATAAATATTTTTTAACAAAAATAAAATCACATAAATTCCATTCGTTTTGGAACAGAAAAGAATTTTAGATTATATATAAAATTGAATAAAACAGTGCTGTCAATTTCCTTTCATGTACAATGTACATAACGGGTGATTTTTTAGCTGCTTTGGTTTTGGCAACACTGGTTTTGACAGCTGACGTGTGTTTAGTACCTTGTGTCACTGTCAAACAGCTTCAATTTGGTTTGCAATTTAACCATGGATCGTCTTACAAATGAACAACGCTTGCAAATTATTGAATTTTACTATCAAAATTCGTGCTCGGTTCGAAATGTTCATCGCGCGCTGCTTCCATTTTATGGTCGGCATTCTCGACCTTCTGAGCAGTCTATTCGGAAGATTGTGACCAAATTTCGCACCAAATTTACTTTGTTGGACATTAAACCACCAACACGTTTACGTACTGTGCGTAGTGAAGAAAATATTGCGGCCGTATCAGCTAGTGTGACAGAAGACCGCGAAATGTCGATTCGGCGCCGTTCCCAGCAGTTAGGCCTTTGTTACAGCACTACGTGGAAAATTTTGCGGAAGGATTTGGGCGTAAAGCCTTTTAAAATACAGCTGGTGCAAGAACTAAAGCCAGCCGACCTACCACAACGCCGAATTTTTGGTGAATGGGCTCTTGGAAAGCTGGCCGAGGATCCGCTTCTTTATCGAAAAATTGTGTTCAGCGATGAGGCTCATTTTTGGTTGAATGGGTACGTAAATAAGCACAATTGCCGCATTTGGAGTGAAGATCAGCCAGAAGCATTGCAACAGCTACCAATGCATCCCGAAAAAGCCACTGTTTGGTGCGGTTTATGGGCCGGCGGCATTATTGGGCCATATTTCTTCAAAGATGATGCGAATCGCAGCGTTACTGTCAATGGTGAACGCTACCGAGCGATGATAACAAACTTTTTTTTGCCCGAAATGGAAGTTCTTGACTTGCATGATATGTGGTTTCAACAAGACGGTGCCACATGCCACACAGCACGCGAAACAATGGCGCAATTGCGAGGCGAGTTTGGTGAACAGTTAATTTCACGTTTCGGGCCGGTCAATTGGCCGCCTAGATCGTGCGATTTGACACCATTAGACTATTTTTTGTGGGGGTATGTCAAGGCTAATGTCTATAGGGACAAGCCCGCTTCGATTGACGCACTGGAAGCCAACATCCATGCATTCATTCGTGAGATACCGGCCGATATGTGTGAAAGAGTATGCCAAAATTGGACTCAGCGGATGGGCTACCTGAGACGCAGCCGCGGTCAACATTTGCATGAAATTATCTTTAAACATTAAATTGCAAGGTTCAAACTATCGATTCAAATAAATATTTCATTCATTTTTTCGAATTTTTTGTGTTTTTTTTTTTTTTAAAGTTCTAAACCTCTTAAAAAATCACCCTTTATATGTATATAGGCGGAGGGGAAATTTTCCAAGTGATTTTAAATAATAATTTTGCACGCAGTGAACTATAATGAAGAGGAAGTGCAACCAATTTGGTTTTACAAATTAAAAAAAAAAACTTGCCTGGCAATCATGTTTTTCACACTTTTGTGGCCACAATGTGCCATTCAAATATAATTTTATTCTCATCGAATTCCTCGGATGATAAAAAAAAAAAACACGCGAACGTGGTTAGCCCGCATCTTTCTATCAGACAAAGATAGGTTTATCAGTACAAGAAAAACCATAAGATGTACCAAGAATCTTAGATATTATATAGGTATGAAAGATTTAAAAGTCTTGAAATTCTGAAAATAGAATAAAAAATAAAAACGCAATTTTTTTGTTGTTTTATTTGGAATGATTTAACAAGAATTATCGCATGCGATCTTAAAATCGACCTTTCATATCAAATAAATTTTATGTGTTTATCGTAGCTGTGTGAAGCATGGGCGTTTATAATCGAAGTGTATAATCGAACCAAAAATAGCTTGGCTTTTTCAGTAAATTGCGCGAATTGTTTACACGAATAATTCTGTGTACCATGAGGGAGGATATATGAAAGAAGGAGGCCTGAGATATTTGAAGTGTTTTCTTAAATCTCAAGTCAAGCGATGAATGGCATTTAAAAGGTGCTGGAATTATTAGGTACTGATGTTTTAAGGCAAATTTATGAGTTTTTATGATTCATAATAAATCAAAGGAATAATAATAATAATAAACAATATGTTAAGTTGAAATTTCGACTGTCAAGAGTATATTATATGTATATAATATATATGTATGTATAGCAAGATATATATTATATATTTTAGAATTTCTTTGATATTTTGTTGTTAACGTTTTATTCCCTAAACTAACGAGTTTCTACCAATTTTAAATCAATTATATTATATTAAATTAATTTATATGGAACATTGGACTAAAACTGGAGGATTGTCCCCTCTTATATAGTTATAGTTTTATCAAAAGCGACGCTTCCCATAGACTTGACTTAAACATCATTCCCGACGATAGCATACTATAATGGCAGATTTAGACGACTGACAAGTTTTCACAATTTCTTCCATTTTCTTAAGATTAGGTATAACTTCATCGTGTTAATTGTCTTAAATCTGACAGTATGTTTGTCACAAAAACTGACAAGTTCAACTAATGTTTAATCTATAGATATAACACTGGCGCCGCGTCGCGGTCAGTCGTGTAAATATTGTCAAAACAATTTTCGTCATTGTTTTCAACTTCGTGAAATAATTTTGTTTATTTCATTGGGACAGAAGTTTGGACAGTCGTTTAAATCCAGCATAAACGAAAATTATCTGTTTACGATTTGAGTGAGCTATACAATTTTGGTATTTTTTTTTTATAATTCAAACAATCTACAAACTATTTTTAGTTGTATTTATTGGAGCTTGTTCATATAGTGTAGCCTGTTAAACTAATGTTTTACAAGCTGCAGGTTAACATCTATGGGATAAATTAATATAGATACATATTATCTATAACTGAATTCCATTCTGTATTTATCAAAGCAGAAATCAATTGAATTATTCGAGCTCAGATATTGGAATGAAATTCCAATTCGATTATTGTGACATTTTATTTTTAAATATTCTGTATTTCGAGTGCAAATCGTAATCAATATATTTTATTATTGAAATTTTCAAAACACAAAAATTATTTTATAAATTTAATTTTATCGAAATTTTACACATTTTGCATTTTCGGACGGAAAGCAGAATAGGGCGGTTATAGATCAGTAATAAAATAACCTTAACAGCTATGGTTAAGTTTAGCTTAGTACAAATCTGATGAATGAGCTACTGAGGGAGTTAGATTGAATTTTTAAATAATAAGTGTGTTGCTATACTTTTAAACTCTGTGCATTTGTGTGAATTTCTACACGTCATTTTATTTTTTTATGTGAACTTTGAAAGACTTTTGTGTAGAAATTCGCACAAATACACAGAGTTTCAAAGTAAAGGATCATATATAAGCTTATGTACAGGGTCATTCATTTCGTGGTTTCAAGTTGGCAGCGCTGGCATTTGACACCTGTCAAACTCAAATGTTATTTGAAGTGTCATAATATTAGTTAAATGTTTGCCATTTGCGATAATGTATCGCTTAACAATCGAACAACGCGTTAAAATTATTAAAATTTAACTACGAAAGTGGTAATTCAAACGTAGCCACCATTAGCGCATATTTCGAAGAACATTTTCTTCAGCGATGCCGATAAGGCACATTTCTCACTTGGTGGACATGTAAAGGCTTAACTACATAAGCCAAAAAGTACTGAAGTACAAAAGTAAAAATATTTTGTTTACCGCTAGCGCCGTTGTTTTGTGAAAAAGAATACACAAATTTGTTTTTAAACCAAAATTTAAGCTTTCTGCATCATTTTTATAAGTTTTCTAGTCAGAAAAACTATCACAAAATCAATTTAAAAATTTTAACTTTTGCACTTTTTCACTTTTTTGGCTTATGTAGTTGAGGCTTAAACAAACAAAATTGCCACATGTGGGGCTTAAAAAATCCACAAGTGATCGAAGAGGTGCCGGCCGTCACAAAATGACTGTTTGATGTGCTCTATATGGTAGAAAGGTGTCATTGGTCCGTATTTCTTCGGAGATGACAATGGGCAGATGGTTACAGTCAATTCGGAGCGATATAATCGAATGATAACCGATTTGTTTTAGCCAGCCATTGAAGATCATGACTTCGGGGCACAAGACGGGGCAACAAGCCACAAAACACGACCAATTATGGCTTTATTGCGTGATAAGTTTCCTGGTCGCGTAATTTCACGTTTTGGCGACGTCAGTTGGCCACTAAGATCATACGATTTGACACCGTAAGATTGTTTTTTTTTCTGTGGAGCTCCGCAAAAGACCGTGGTTACGCGAATAATCCCCGAACTCTAGACGCATTAAAAACCAACATTACTCAAGTTATGGCCGAGATACCGCCCGAAATGTGCGAAAAAGTGGCTAAAAATTACCTTAAAAGAATCGTATGCTGCGAATCTTCCCGAAGCGGCCATTTTAATGATACCTATTATATTTCACATTTAATGGCAAAGTCCAAACTTTATAATGAAATAAAATTTTCATCAAAAATGTATCGCTGGTGTGTGTTTTATTTAACTTTACTTTCGAAACCGAAAAATTAACACCTAACCCTTTAGCAAAATGTCAAATTTGAGGCCCCCTCCGCACCTCATTCATCGAAAGAATCTTGAAATTGTGAAATATAATGGAATGAAGTGACCCTTATCAATCACCATTGCATTTATCACTTTTGTAGAAGAGATATGGTGCTAAAACTTTCTTTTTAATTCTGAAATTTTGATCAACTTTTGAATTAAAAAAAAAAAAAGCAAAAATAATTTTCAATAAACTAATTGAAAATTAGGATTGGGAAGCTGGTTCAAGTGCGAATATCGTTGTATGTGTGTACCTTGGGAAACCAATATTTTTCTGCAGTAAACCGATATCATGGGGTTGTATTTTCTATTGTTTTCTATATCTTTACCCAAGCATGATATTAAAGTGGAGCTTCTTCAATTTCTCAAGAACAAGATTAAAGTGTTTTTAATTACCCCTAACCTATAACAGTGTTTTGCTATTTGTAAATGCTCTTTTGTCATTTATTCCTTTGAGTACCTACTTTCTTGATATAAAATCTTGTTGAAAGTTATTTTTGTTTTTTTTTTTTTCTCCTTAAAGATAATTAAGTGCCTGTGTCGTCCTTGGAAAAGAAAATTACAATAATCTTAAATCGATAAGCACTTTTCTTCCTTAAAATATACATATATACTTAATTGTATCACGTTCATCTCTTGAGAATTTAAAATTCAATCATTCATCTTCATTATCGAAACATTTTTTTTTTTTTTTTGCATCAGAATAAGTAATTAACACTCTGTTATATGTTTTTCTGTGAACAAATCCTTTTCAAATTCATCCTGTAAGGTATCAAACAACCTACACAATATTTCAATGTGTACCTATGAGTCTGCCGTGCCAGTCTGCGAGTATAGGTAGGTATTTATTTGAGCGGCGGCGTAAAAAGGGAAGACAAAAATATTTAATACAAAATCACATCAATAGTAATTACATGAAAAGCCCTTTAATGGAATTGGATATTTGTCTCGTGTTGGCAGTTGTATATATGCTCCTGTATGGCTTGCTTGAATGTATATGACTCTGTATAAGTCTGTTTGTACGAAAAGAAGGACGTAAATCCTCAATTGATGGTATTCAACTCCTACTCTTTCAACTATGTACTATGACTCCATTCATCGTCGTAGATAATAAAATTCAATTCAACGCAACACACCATTTTTCCATTCACGTCAATTTTCCTCGACCATTTTGTATAATATTATGTGTGTGTAGTGTTGTGTATGTATATGTCTGCGCTTAATCTGCTCCTGCATCCTGCTCCATATTCTGGTATCATCTTCGTTATAGAAATGTGTATATGTTTGACTTTTTAATCAGATTACGTACAGTACATACATATACATATATATACCAGGTGCTATATACCTATACGAAGTACACATACGCTATAAATGTGTTCCTAGCTAATCCATAACTCAATTTCACACGATTATACTCTCTAGTGAACAGTGAGAAATTGACATCATTGATCACGTCACATTCACAATCAGAATTGATATGAAATCCCTCCGATATCGTAGTCAATCTCAAAGGGTTTATACTTTATACCTGTGTAGGTATATATGTGTACGGCTTATAAAGGGTGTTTTTTTTTAGACGTGTGGTTTTCAAGAAGAAATAAAACGCATATAAGCCAAGAATTCAGCTTTATCATAAAGACAAGGGTTTGCCATTATGTTTTAAAAATGATGTCGGGCAAATGGCCGCCGAGGCTGGCTCGAATAAATTCCAGCCGAGAGGCCCGTATGTCAGCAATAACGCGCCGAATATTCTCTTCCAAGGCGTCAATCGTCTCGGGCTTATCTGCGTAGACAAGCGACTTCACATAACCCCACAAAAAATAGTCCAGCGGTGTTAAACCGAACGATCTTGGGGGCCACGCCACAGGCCCACGACGCGAGATAATGCGCTCACCAAAAATTTCCTTCAATAAATTGATTGTTTCGTTAGCTGTATGGCATGTAGTGCCGTCTTGTTGGAACCAAAGGTCGCCAACATCAACATCCTATAATTCAGGAACTAAAAAGTCATTAATCATGGCTCTATAGCGTTCCCCATTGACTGTAACATTATGGCCGGCTTCATTTTTTAAGAAATATGGACCATTGATTTCCTCTGCCCACAGAGCACACCAAACAGTGTCTTTTTGAGGATGTAACGGCGTCTCAACAATGGCTTGTGGATTACGATCACTCCAAATACGATAATTTTGCTTATTAACGTACCCATTCAACCAAAAGTGAGCTTAATCGCTGAACAAAATTTTCTTGTGAATATCGGGATGGGTGGCCATCTCGAACTATTATTTTGGTAATAAATTTGCACGATTTACAAACGTTGTTTAGGAGTAAGTCTATTCATTGTGAAATGGCAAACCAAACTGAGCATAAATCAAGTCACATCTGTCAAAAAGACCAACTCCGAAAAAAGTATTGCCAGATTGAAAACCACACGCCTAAAAAAACACCCTTTATAGGTATAGGTAGAAATGTTATTTATAGATGTGTGTACCATATGCACTACAAATAAACAATATTTATGCTGAAAGCAATCATATAACAAAAATGTATCTTTGACGTTACCAGGAGATTGGCTTTGGTTCTTAAATTAAAATTGCAAAATGCATCACAGCTAGTTTAAACTAAAACAAAAAACTTGCTTGATTTGTCTTTCGATTAAAACAAATTCTGACAGTTTGTCCCATTAATGTGTGCAAAGGTAATACCTACCATAGTAAGGTTTGCAAGCTTTGCCTTAACGCAATTTAAAAGACGATCTGCAACTGAATAAAATGAATAAGTTATAACTTACAATTAGCTATGATTTACTTTGGTATATATGTACATATACATATTTTAGAATATTTTATTAAGTACATATAATATGTTAGTAATGTGAATATTTTAAATACAGGGTGTTTATATTATTATTATACAGAATTAAATGGCATGAATCTACCACAGACCAGATTTTTAAAATAAGTACAAATCTGCTGTTGATAAAATAATGCTTGATTGCTTAAGATATTTTAAGGGAGATCCAACAGAGATTAACTACCCATTCAAAATGGTAAAATCTTCAAAGAATTGGTTTTTTTTTGGATCCTAAAGTTGAATTAGGGATGGGGACAGATCTAATAGTTCCATTTCGTCATTTTGTACCAGAAATTTTCTTTAGATATCAGTGCGTTTTTACAAGAGTAGAGAATTATCGAATTTAATTTTTTGCAAAAACCCAACTTAGCTTAGTTGAAGAATTCTGGATTAAAATTAGCAATACTCAAAATTTCAATGCGGAAATTTTGTTTCCATTTATCAAGACTTGCTAAAGGCCACTTTACATGATATGATAAGTCATATGACCTGTCAATTCATTTTCTGTCTAATTTCTCATATGACCTGTCATTTCAGGTAAAATCATAGCACTTGCATTTTTTTCATGTTTACATGTTATGATTAGATATTTTACTTTTGCTTTGATTTAATTGTCAGATAGACTCACTTCAAAATTCAAAACAAGGAAGAATCATGAATTCAAAGAAAATAGCTGCAATTTTCGTGATTTCAATTGTTTTAGCACATATAATTAAAAAGAGAAAAATAAGGACGATGAGGAGAAGATCCCTTTGGAGCAGGAAATGGCTCTCAAAGAGAAACGCTGGCGCAGATCACGCAGGGCTTGTAATGAATGAGTTAAGGTTTGATTTTTGTTTTCTTTGCTCCGTCATTTTTATTTGATTTGTCAAATGAAAATAGCCACGGTTCTAATTTAAAAAAAGTCATATGACTTTCTGTTTGGCAAGTCATATGACTTCAATGAATGCGTTCAGACGCTTGGATAAGATTTTTTTGACATAAAATTTGACAAAGCATATGACTTATCATATCATGTAAAGTGGCCTTAAGTATATACTTGCACTGACTCATTCCAATGCTGAAGCAGAGAGAATTTTCTCAATTATAACAGATGTTTGTATATAAAAAAAAGGAACAAATTAAGTCACGAAAGCCCGATTTGTATTATAAAAGTTATCAAAGGGCACGGTAGTGCCCGGCCAAGTTCTGGGCACTACACCCTTTTTACAGGAACAAACTCAGGCGATTTTCCACCCTTAAACTTCAGTACCAATAAAATCATGAACTTCGAATTCGGAATATTTGGTAAGCTAGCCAAGCACAAGCACCATACACCAAATTTCATTTCCTTAGCTGAAGTGGTTCCAGAGTTATAAGACGTCAAAAATCGCTAAAACCGCAACTGACTGACTCACTCACTCACTGACAGATCATCAAAACTATGGAGCACTTCCCAACACCGCAGAATATTGTTATTTCGCACAGCGGTAGGTCTTGTGGTGTATACAAAGGAAAAAATTGATGTTTTCCATTCAGGGGGCGTGGTATCCGCCCACTTTCCCAGAATTGTTATCAATTATATGGAACACTTTCGATAGCTGTAGAATAGTGAAATTTGATAGAGCGGAAGGGCTTCAAGTGCATACAAAAGAAAAAATTAATATTTGAGGCTTTGCATTCAGGGGGCGTGGTATCCATCCGCCTACTTTCCCAGAATTGCAATCATTTAAATGGAGCACTTCCGATTGCTGTAAAATTATGAAATTTGGTAGAGCGATAGGGCTTGAAATGCATATAAAGAAAAAATAGAATATTTTAGGTTTTCCATTCAGGGGGCGTGGTATCCACCCACTTTCTCAGAATTGTTATCAAGGAGCACTTCCGATTGCTGTAGAATGATGAAATTTCGTAGAGCGGTAGGGCTTAGATGGCATACAAAGAAAAAATAGAATACTTGAGGTTTTCTGTTCAAGGGCGTGGTTTCCGCTCACTTTCACAAAATTTATATCAATTATATAAAGCACTTTTGATTGTTGTAGAATGATATTAGTAGGTATCTTTCGAGGTTTTTACCTGACAACAAATAAATATCCTTGCAAAAAGGAGTGAGATCACAACAAAAACATAAATGTTAAAAAAAAACAGCCAAAACAGCCACTAAAATCCATTTATAAAGTGAGCTGTTACCTACTCTTATTGTAGCCTAGCACCATGTATCATCCGGTAAAAGGTGCAATGACTTTTATTGCAACAAAATTAATGCTAAATAAATAATTATATACCAACATACTCGCATCGACTTAAATTCTAATTTAGCCAAACCAAATGTTCATGTTTTTTTAGTTCCTTTTGTTTTAATTCATTGCTGAAAAAACACTGTTAAAATTTAGAATTTATTTGTGTGTTTATTATGCACCAGCCCCTCTCTTTGTATAAATATAATTGCAATGAAAATTCATTGATTTTATAACCATTCTTTTAGCCTATTTTCGTATAGAATTATATTTTTCGAACAGCGCATTATACTCCTATATAGGAGGGGTATTGTTTGTTTACTTTTACATAAAACAATCTGTTTTTGTTAGTTCAACGTCAAGCAGAGACGAAAATTTTCACAGATTTACAAATTTGCTGAGTGTTTATTGCGATTTAGATTTATATTATTTTAGAAAAAAAAAAAAAAAAATATATATAATACATAATATATAAGTTGTGTTAAACCGAAACAGAAAATTAGGGTAATTTCCGTTGTTTACTACGCCATCGGGGTTTTAGTTGTTCTTTTTTTCTAAACAAAGACACAATAAATCACTATGCGGTTAAGCTATGTATGTATGTATGTTTGTATGTATGTATATATAATTTCAATTGGTTGCAAATTACTATTAAAGACTTTACGAATGAGATTTTGGATAATTAGTGTGCACTCAAGGGATTATTTTTACTATATACATAATAAGTATATATATTATATACCCTTATTATGTTACATTCAAACACAGGACGATATACATACATATACATACATAGTTAGAAAAATGCGAAGAGGGGATTTTATTTAACAGGAGATGCCATGCCGATACAAATTAGTTTTAATGCTTGCGGTGTACCATAATGAGGAGAGGAAATCAATATTATAAGGCAAAGCATTCTAGAAGGCTTTTCAAAAAAGTTTGACAAATGGACGTCCGCCGGGAGTCGGGACACTTCGTGGTTTCTCATTCACGTTTTCTTTTTTAAATATTTGTTGTTTTTGTTTTCATTTTATACATTTGCAAAATTTCGTTGTTCAATTGCGAAATAAATATGGTATAGGTATTGTTATTATATAAGTACCTACCTTCGTAGGACTGTTAAAAAAAGAAAGCCTTGAATTCCATTCCCAGAGCCTTTGCCACCTAAAAAAGAAACAATTTTTTTTTGGCAAGGTAACTGCCCCTTTTGATGAATTCACAAATCTTGTAAGAATATCTCTTGTCATGAAAAATTGATTCTCATCTTAGCCGTTCGCATTCGGCAGACAATTGTGGGTCTCCTCCAATCTCGCCAATAATAGGTAGGTACACATAGTACACACGAATTGTTGAGAGCTGTTAGCCACTGGACCCTAGTTCTATACGAGCTGTCGTACCATCCAATTTATTAATTTATTTGTACACAAAAATGTTCTTGAGATTTCGATTTAACTTGATATACTAAGGTAACATTGATAGGGAAGACGAAAAAATTGGTCTCGAAATTTGGTCTGCCTCCAAATCGAATCATCGCCATGGTATTTTTGTAGGACCAAAAGTGAGCTATAGCAATTTTTTTAGCTAAAAATGAAAAACTTATTTATCTGAAAAACGTACCCACAACTTTAAAAACAAAAAACTCAATAATTATTTTTTTAAAGGCTACCTACCATTTCATAAAAAAAATTCCGAAAATGGTTATAAAAGTATACCTCTCGCATAAAACCATTTATTTGATTTTCGATTTTCTCAAAAACAGTTCAACTCATTTTGAACAATTTTTTTATGACGAATATCTTAAAAAGTTTCAAAAGTTTTGTATATCAAAATTTAAAAAATGTTTGTTTTTGGATTTTTAAAAAAAAGTTTAAATTTTTTTTTTTGAGAATTTAATAATTCGAAAACGACTTTATCGATTTTTATTAAACTTAGCACCCAGCACTTTTTTAACATTATTCAGCAGATTCTAAAAACAAAGTTTTGTTTTAACCAAAAATAACGGTAGGTACCTCCTACACAAGTTTTTAAAAACCGTTAAGGAAAATCTCATTTTTCTCAAAAACGGGTCCTACGATTTTGATTAAAATTTTTGTGTCAGTTTATATCAATAGATACCATCTAAGATATTTTTGTAAAAAAAATTATGTATTGATAAAAAATGGTATCTCTCATAGAACCATTTTTTTTTGGTTTCCTACTTTCTCTTTATCTGTTGAACCAATTTTAATTAAATGTTTTACATACAAATTATGGGATCATGACATAATTTCGAAGGACAAAGATCTCGAATCCAAAAAATCTAGAAAAAACAATTTTTTAATCTAGAATGAAAAAAATCTCGAATGCGCAAAAATCTAGAATGAACAAAAATATCGAAAGACATCTAGAAAAAAATCTCAAAAAAATAAATCATTCTACATTTATTTGTATCTTCAAAATCAAATTAAATTCATTAATTATATATATTCAGTTTATTAAATTATTTTTTTTTCTGGGCCCACTTGTGATTATAACGGGTGATTTTTTAGCTGGTTTGGTTTTGGCAACACTGGTTTTGACAGCTGACGTGTGTTTAGTACCTTGTGTCACTGTCAAACAGCTTCAGTTTGGTTTGCAATTTAACCATGGATCGTCTTACAAATGAACAACGCTTGCAAATTATTGAATTTTACTATCAAAATGGGCTCTTGGAAAGCTGGCCGAGGATCCGCTTTTTTATCGAAAAATTGTGTTCAGCGATGAGGCTCATTTTTGGTTGAATGGGTACGTAAATAAGCACAATTGCCGCATTTGGAGTGAAGATCAGCCAGAAGCATTGCAACAGCTACCAATGCATCCCGAAAAAGCCACTGTTTGGTGCGGTTTATGGGCCGGCGGCATTATTGGGCCATATTTCTTCAAAGATGATGCGAATCGCAGCGTTACTGTCAATGGTGAACGCTACCGAGCGATGATAACAAACTTTTTTTTGCCCGAAATGGAAGTTATTGACTTGCATGATATGTGGTTTCAACAAGACGGTGCCACATGCCACACAGCACGCGAAACAATGGCGCAATTGCGAGGCGAGTTTGGTGAACAGTTAATTTCACGTTTCGGGCCGGTCAATTGGCCGCCTAGATCGTGCGATTTGACACCATTAGACTATTTTTTGTGGGGGTATGTCAAGGCTAATGTCTATAGGGACAAGCCCGCTTCGATTGACGCACTGGAAGCCAACATCCATGCATTCATTCGTGAGATACCGGCCGATATGTGTGAAAGAGTATGCCAAAATTGGACTCAGCGGATGGGCTACCTGAGACGCAGCCGCGGTCAACATTTGCATGAAATTATCTTTAAACATTAAATTGCAAGGTTCAAACTATCGATCCAAATAAATATTTCATTCATTTTTTCGAAGTTTTTGTGTTTTTTTTTTTTTTAAAGTTCTAAACCTCTTAAAAAATCACCCTTTAAAATCACTTGCAGACTGCTTTCATCTTCAAGATGATTTAGATAAACTGCTTGAATGGTGTAACTTGAATGATATATCTTTAAATATAGGAAAATGTAGTGTTCTGTCATTTTCAAGATCATTTTTCCCTATTATTTATGATTATAAAATTTTAAGCAATGAGCTGGAGAGAGTTTATAACCATAAGGATTTAGGAGTTATATTTGATGCAAAATTAGATTTTAGAATGCATGTGGATTACGTTATCTCTAAAGGCAACTCTATGCTTGGATTTTTGATAAGAAATTCTAAGGACTTTAAATGTCCTTTCACATTAAAATGTCTTTTTGTTGGTTTCGTTCGACCGATTTTAGCATACTGTTGTGTGGTTTGGACTCCATGCTATAAAAACGCGTCAAATAGAATAGAAAGTATTCAAAAACGATTCACGAGGTTTTCGCTTCGACAACTACATTGGAGCGTGCCCTTGCCTGCATATAAAGCTCGATGTGGTTTAATTGACTTACAAAGTCTTGAATCTAGGAGAGTTTACTTTTTAATATCTTTTGCACGTGATGTTGTAACTGGTCACATTGACTGTCCTCCTTTACAATTGCTTTTTAAATTATATACTCCGGCTCGTTGTTTAAGACCAAGGGTTAATCATTTTTTCTCTATACCATTTTATTCGACTTATTATAGTATCAATGAACCAGTAACACGAGCCTATACATTTTTTAATAAATATGCCGATGTAATCGACCTGGAATGCTCTAAAGATGTCTTTAAAAATAAAATAATGAATGTTTTTCAATGAATAATAATAATTATCTACTAAACTAATAATTTATTTATTTTCATTTCAGTCTTAAATTACTCAAAATTTCAATGTACATATTTAATTTTTAAGTTAACATATTATCTTTAAGTTTAAGAAAGTTTTGTACTTATAGACAACAAATAAAAAAATAAAAAAAAAAAAAAACAAATAAAAACATTTTTTTATTTTTTAGGGAGAGTCGACTGTAATTTGATTTTCGAAATGGCCATCGGACTATAGGAGTCCTCGGAAAATAATTTTTTGATTAAATAAATAACATTCAAAAACCAATCACAATATGGACGCATTGAGATCGGAGAGAAAAGATGTGGATTGCCGCATAAACCATTTCTATAACCTTAGCCTCACTTATTGAAGAACATACTAAGAATACAAGCAGTCATTTTGTGCAGTCATTTATAAAGCCAATTATTCAAAATTATACTGCAATCTTAAGGTCATATAATTTTTATATCAATAATTCAAACCTTATACCTACGCCCCTTTATGATTAAGTACATTATGTTTTAACCAAGAAATTCTAGTAGAGAATTCCCTTGAATATTTTAAGATTTAAAAAAAAAAATAAAAACAAAGTACCTAGACTCTTTTCCATAAATTATAAAAACAAACTTGGTGTTTATTTTGTCACCTTTATATAACCGCATCCCCTAGGATATTTCTGACACCTCCTTGAAACAAGCAAATTAATGCTAATAGCGCTATTAAAAACTTCTTAAAATTATTATTGACACCTTTACGAAGGACCGTCTCTCTTCTTATAGGAGGTATATATCTATATACGTTATACCGCAAAAACAAATCCTTTAATATTTTGCACTTGTGTCATCATCAGTGAGTAGGTACATGTAAATTATGAAGGTATATCTTTTAACGAGGGAATAACATCCGTTTATACTTTTTCTTGATGATCAAAATATTTCGACTTTGTCTTGGTGTTTTTTTTTTTTTAATGGCTTACATCTTATACATATACATACATACATATAGGCAAAACCTCTTCCTTCTTTTTCGTCAGTATATATGTATGTATGTATGTACAATACACACACAAACACTCAACTAAACAAATCCCTCGAAAGGGAATTTTCGAGTATGTTACCGGGGCCTTTATGTTTTTAAAGTACTTCCGTGCATAAGAACACCCTGTGTACATTATAAGTAGTATATAGATAGGTATAATATGAGGTAGATATGCGCTATATAGGTAACTTCTCATTTTCATAAGTGAAGCAGATCAACTTTTCTCCAGTATTCTACCAGATAAAATGTCTGTCGCAATATATATATATAGGTATCCAGGTGCTTGTACATCCTACCTTTGAATACACTGCAAAAAAAATTGTGAAATCAACGAACAAATTACAATTTTATATGTACATACAGTAGTATTTATTAGATTTTTGTCTTCTTAGACACTGTCTAACTATTTTAAAATTGGATGGAAATATACTTTATTTAATAAAAAATAATATCACATTATTCACGGCTAAGACAATCTATACTCTTGTGACTAGTTAGGCAGCTATATAAGACACAATAAACAAAGTTTTTGAACACATTTTCCAAAGTTGGACAGTTGTCTAAAGTTAGACAAAGTTTATAAATAAGACCATTAGTTTTCAATGTAAAATAAAACTCGATACAAACTTCAAACTTAAATTTTATTTCATTCAATAATATTTGGCTGATGATAATAATTATTTGTAAAAAATAAACTTTTGTTAAGAATTTCCTTGGACAAATAGTACTTTGGTTTGGTATTTAATAAAATGCATGGTGGAAAAAACTCGAAATGTATATGAAAACAGAAAATTTCGGACTTTTATAAGTGTTACTAAAAGATTCTAAATTTCACCGGTTTATAGAATTTTGACATTTTGGTGCCTTGACCTTAAAAAGTTTTTGGATGGTGATATTTTCGCAATCGAGTCTTCAGTTTCAGTTTTTAAAGTTGGTTTCCGGTGCTGAATAGAAAATTATCAGACCGTACCTACCATTGATGTAAACATTTTTGACAAATCTTAACAAAAATATTTCAGTAGATTTTTGAAAAAAATTATGTACTACTTGTCAAAACAATAAACTTCTTTTGCGATAGTTATTTGTCAACTAAAAGTTAAAGATAATCCTAATCCTTCTTGAAATCCTTAGATTCTTGTGGATGGATTCACGGAGGGTGACGGGGGGTATGGTTTCGGATCCGAATAAAACAAGAGAAATTTGAGAAAATAAATTGGTCGTCACGAATAGCTATCTTATTTTATCAAATTTCCCTTATTTTACTAATTAAAACGCAAATTTTAGTATCTTAACATTAATTTAAATAATTTTTCTACCATTTTGTCTATAGTTTTTGTGAAGAATTTAGACTTATTAAATATTTTAAATCCCATTTGTTTTTTTTATTCGTCGGTCGTTGGTCGCTCTCATGTGAACAGTCCTTTACAGTGGCGGTTCCAGGATTTGCTCATGGGGGAGAATCCAAACTACAAATAGAAAATTTTAAGAAAAATAAAACTTGCGTTGGCTTTGTGGTACCTACATTATTTATGTGCACCGCCATTTTCGATTCAAAGTTCAAAGTCAAAGTATAATCTTAGTGTTAAATAAAAATAAAAGAAAGAATGAAATTGAATAAAAGGGAAAGTAATTTTTACAATATTATGTATTTTCTCTAAGTGTATAAATAAAGGAACGGTACCAAAACGAACGGTTAACCTACCTCAAAAAGTAATGAATGTAAGAAAAAGGACGTTTAAATATGTGATATAGAAAATTCTATATAAATGATACAAGGAGAACTGAAAACCTTAAGTGGTGACGGTATAGCTATGTATATACGTGAAACGTGATTATGACGATAATGATAATGGGACGAACCTATCACGTGGGAAATTCCTTTTCAACACATTAACTTGTAATTAAGATGAAAATAATGTACATCCCTGGTGGAAACGATAGTGATGGGGAATGGATCTGCGTCACCTTTATAGAACGTTGTATACATATGTATATCTATATAGGTACGTACATATGTATGTATGTACTTGTAGATTTCCTTTGGGAAAATTAACCTTAAAATTGTATGTGAAAATGCAAAATTTCTCAGGTGAGTGTGTTGTCAGTACATCTTTCCCTTTGTATATATTATACTCTCTTTTTTAAATGGATGAAATTTGAATTTTTGATTTTTCATTTTTCAAATGTCATTTTTTTCAAGGACATATACAAATTGCGTCATTTGATTTAACCTCTTTACTTCTTATCTACCAAGAAATAATGTGGTTAGCTTTATATATACCTTTACAGTGAAAGCTCTCATTATCGGAAAGTCATAGTTTTTCTTAGCCTTTTCCGGTTATGAAAATTGTCCGCTTGGATAAATAAAGCAAAAATCAAATATTTAAAGTTAATTTGTATAAATTTGTTGGACTATTTGAAATTATTCAGCTTGTTCTTTTTTTCAGCCATTCTTAGACCTGTTTCTATTTGTTTAAATTATTCAACGGCTTCAAAATGGAAGAAGGAGAAAAGTAGAACAAAGCAGAACAGAAACGCAGCAAAAGCAAGCTCAAAGTTCTAGTACAGTGAATGCTCGGTAAGTTGAACAAGTACGAAACCAAGGGTGTTCAAGCTATAGGGTTGTTCAAGTTACTGAATCAAGTTAAAAAATTGTTGGTTTTTTAAATAATAATTCAATTTAATGAATTTAAACGTAAATAATTATATTATAGATAAATAATTTGAAATGTCTCATTTAAGACAACTTGGAAAATAAATTAGGTGGCAAGTTTAAACTATTTAGACTTGCGCAGCACATTTTGAAAAGCAGATTCTCGGAGATTGTGGAAAATTGTAAGTTCTGAAAAAGTTTTTGAGGATTTCCCTTTACAAAAACCACTTGCATTCTTAACCAACATTCTATATGTAGGTACTTTCCAAAAATTTAAACATAAAACTTTTTTCAAATTACAGAGTTTTTAAAAACTTTTTTTATAATAAAGAACAGAAAAATTCAAGATATCGAGTCTTAAAAATGGCCTGTTCAAGTTATAGAATGCGAAAAGGGAAAAATTATTTGTTCAAGTTAATGGAATGTTCAAGTTATCGTATGTTCAAGTTAATGAGAGCCCACTGCATTATTTATACCCATAATATGCCTCTTGGATTTTTCCAAAGCATTTGAAAGCGTTGATTTTGAAATTTTATGTTCAAAGCTGTTAAATCTATTTGGTTTTCATTATCTCTCTATTATTCTAATATTTTTGTATACTTTTTTTCTTAAAAAAACAGCGCCATCTGTTGTGCATGACAGCAGCACTCGCTTTTCTAGGTCTCATCAATCTCAGTTTTATAAATATAATTCTTCAAACAAATTTTTCCATTTTTCTGTCAAAATTCTTAAAAAAAAATCGAGGTCGTTTGCTAAAACTATTATAGGGTAAAATGGGGGAAAAATAGAATTAGATTTTAAAAATTCTCAAAGTATGGATTGATGGGTTAATATTTTCAACATTTACATTTATTTACAGACAAAAATAAAATTGTAAGGATATATATTTTACGGAATCACTAAAGGGATTGATATTTTTTGGCTTCATGGCTTAATTTATTCATCACTTATAGCTTTAAAGGGTGAAATGGGGTAAAGGAAAAGAATAAAGACCGATTTTAAAATTTATTTTTTTATTTGGAAGGTAGGTAATACTATACATATTTAAAGGTTCCGAGATTTTTTGTATTTAACAATTTATAGGATAAAATTGATTAAAAGCAAAAAAATATTAATGTATGCTCACATTGGAAAAATTAAAATGCCAAAAATTAAAATGGAGAAAAAGAACTGTTCGGACAAAATAAATTACGGGCTTCGGAAGCTCGGCAAAGCGGACGGGACGGGCAACAGCTATAAGAAATAAAATAAAATTTCGACTGATGAATAACTCATGCCGACTATTAAATCTGTAATATTTCATAACCTATGGACTTTTCACATTGCACTTTCTTATCAATTAATTTTTATTTTTGAACCGCAACACCTTTAGTGCGGATATACATCAAAGGAAAATAAATGTATGCAGAGTGAATAATGCTTGGATTTACAGATTCCGAAATTGAAATAAGCTGGCCGGATTGAGTCATTGACATTTTGCCTGTTTAATTATTTATTTATATTTTCTTTTGTAAATTTCTTACGATCATTGGGTTTGTTAACCCGTGCGAAGCCGGGGTTGGCCAGCTAGTTTTTAGTAAACATGATATTTAATTTTAACGTAAAAAAGGGAACAATATATATTATACATAGTTAAAATTTAATTTTAATTTCTTTATTAAGAAGTTGGCTGTTATTAAATAATTTAGACTCCTTTTCAATTAAAACTGCGAAAATTGATTCAATATAGCCAATCTTTTGCATTTTTTCTGAATTAAGCGGTTAATTGTATCCATATAATAGCCATTCTTTACAGCAATGCCCTTGATTATTTTTAGATTTTTTTTTAAATTGTTCGAATTCCGAGAGATTTTTAGAAGCCAAATGATCATAGAATGAAAGGCAGACATTATTGTACTCCAATATAGTGGGGGAGATAATAATGGGATGACAGAATCAGTAGAAGTCTATTTTCTATTTTCAAACACAAACCTGTTAGAAGAGATTAACAAGCTCAAATGGAGGAAATTTAAAGAGTTATGTTCGTACTCCAAGGACAAAGATATGTTTGAATCCAATTTATTCAAAACTTTGTAAAGGAAAATGGAGAGATCGCGTTCAGTGCCTGTTCCCACACAAAAATTAATTATCATATTATGTATTACATACATATTTGCAGTGTTTTATTATCAGAATTGATCCATATGGATCATCAAATATCATACATAACAACAACGTTATACATGAACCATTGTTTTATCGTGCAGATTTCATGATGTGACAGAATAATCATGTCGATTATAGAATCCGCAATTATTCTCGATCTGCAGTGATTTTCAGTGCAGTGCTCTCTTTTATTCTTACCCATTTTCGTGAAAAGAAAAGAGAACACTGTACTGGAGAATCACTGCGGATCCCGTACTGCGGATTCCATAATCGACATGAATATATTCTGCAGATGCGGGTTCATATAGACAAAAATAACTGCTGTTTCAAATAATCCATGAAAAATTCTGCTGCAAAGGGGAAAGAGGAAAATTCTATAGCTGGTCGTGTTCTTTGTAATATAAAATATTGCAAGTGATTTTGATCAGTGCAAACGGAAATCAGTTTCGTTATTTACAGAGCCATTAAAAAGAAAATTAACGCCCTGGAGATTTTTTTTTCTGCCGCCCATAAAATTTTTTTTTGGTCACCGTCAAAAATGAATACCTAATATGTTGCCAAGGGCTGCAACAGCCAAATAATGATTTTAATGATTACATACCTAAATTTGTCAAGAAAAGTAAAACAATGAAAAATAAGTACATATCAGTCTTTTTTTTATATATTTTTATGGCATGCTTTTCAAGAGTAAAATTGATCTGCGATTGAATGAACGTCCCTAGTTTTTGGGATGTTATTTTCATTTCCAATAACAGCTATAGGCTATTGAGCTTCCATTGGTTCAAAGAACCGCGTAGACAATTTGTAATGCGATTTAAGGCAGAAAAACTACGTCTCCTTTTGCATTTGAAACATGAGTGAATAAGAATATTTTCAATGTGGTGTACTTATTCGGAAATGAGGTAGGTAAGTAGAAATGAAATGAGTTCTACAGCACTATGCCAAGCTAGACAATTTATTGGCTGGTTCAGAGACTCATATGATTTCATCTCTTAGGAGGATTGTTCACTTACATGTTTGGATTTAGCCATTCATGAGACCTCCGTCTGATCTTTTTCGCATGACAAAAGGACTTTAAAGAATTTCTTTGTCTACCTATATGAAACCAGACTTCATCCTTATAGAGTGAATTCAGCGGATTTGAGTTATGGTTGAGGTATCGTAGCTATAGGAATTCGTCCTATTGCCATTGCGTCGCGTTGAGGAAAGAGTTAAAAAATTTTAACGTTAGCTCAAAAAGTTCATTGAGGTTATTGAAAAATGCCTTACCAAATGACTTCTCTTATTTTGGCCATTTACAGAGAACATTTCGCTGTTCCCCACAGCTTTACGATTGAGGGAGTTGTGGGGGATGGCCAACTTCACCGCGCATATGCTCTCCGATTGGCCCAGTGTCTAGAAAAGGGTTGTGAGTTTATGAATTAAAAAAACACTAAGCCATAAGCTGTTTTTGATTTTTGAATTGAAAAATATTCAATTCACAAGATTTTTGGAATTAGTAAATTGAAAAAAATTAAATTCATAAGCTAGTTAGTAATTTATGAATAAAAAATTTTCAATTCATAATAATCTGGCCTAAGCTAGCTTATTAATCTGGCTTAAGCTGGATTATGAAGCAAATTTAAGCTAGCTTATGAATTGAAAATTCTCCTAAGCTAGCTTATGAATTGAACATTTTTCAATTCACAAATCCCAACTAGCTTATGAATTGAATTTTTTACAATTATTAACAAATCAATTGATGAGTCCATTATACTGACTTGTGAATTGAACGAGGGCTTAAGTTAAAAAAGAGCTTAAGCCTTTGCAACCCTGGTCTAGAACAGATCGCGACAGTCCTAATGGCTATGTCTTGCTTACGAAATTAATAAATTGGAACTTTTCCGACAATATTTTCCTCTACAAAAATTTTAGCTGCAGACAATGTTGTTTTTGTTTTAATATTATTGAAGTGCTGAAACTTTGTATGACTTTTTTGAAAATTTTTGCCTTCCAAATTTGCCGCCTTCCAGGGGACCTAAGTCCCTTTATTCACCATGGTAAAAATGGCCCTGTATTTAGCGACATCTAATTTCATCCTTTACACACATCGACAATTGATTTTTAAAAATCAGTTTAGCGGTCGGTACGGACGGGATTTTAATTTTTAAAAAATTATAAAATTTTATTTGTGGAAAGAAACAAGTTTTGCATTTAATCATATTTGAAAAAAAAATTCTAAGATTAATTGCCACCAAGTGTTAAATCCTTAATCTATTGATTATATTATCTAGTTAAAAAGGGTAACGGGTCGTTATTCTGTATTACAAAATTCTGTATGACCAAAATTCTGGAAATGGATTGAAAATTCTGTATGATCATAATTCTGTATTTCATTATTCTGTAAATCTTTAATTCTGTTTTCCAAAATTCTGTAAATCCAGAATTCTGTATACCAAAATTGTGTAAATACAAAATTCTGGAAAACTATAAATACTGTATATTCTGTTTTGATAATGAAAAAAAGTGCGCACTTTTTTTCATAATCAAAACAATTTTTTTTGAAATACAGAATTTTGGGATATAGAATTTTGAAACACAGAATAATGGTTTTACAGAATTTTGAAAAACAGAATTTTAGATTTTCAGAATTTTGAAATACAGAACTTTAGATTTACAGAATTTTAAATTACAGAATTTTGAAATACCTACAGAAATTTGGAAACTGAATTTTGGCACTTACGGAATAATGACCCCAACCCGGTAAAAAGATTAGGTAATTACGGAATAGTTTTTTACCTAGAAGAAAAAAAATCGGTCATTGAGATTCATATAAGATTGCAAATGACAATGTCATCAGCATTAGCAATTAGTTCAATGGACTTGTGAAAATTGTAGGTATACCGCTGTTATTGCATGCGATAACGAATCGGCTTGCCTTAGATCTTCCTCGAAATCAAACGGCTCGTTTGTGTTATTGGCAACTTTGACGGAGTAATGAGATTTATTTTGTTTGATATCCAATGCTTTAAGTAGAGTGTCGACTGTAGAGTATGAGTAAAGAAGAAATAGTTTTGCAAAATTGAAAACCGTTTCGAATATGGTTTAACCATGTAAGCAACATTTCATATAAGGAATAAGAAAACTCTCTAAAATAAATTACTGGTCCCATCTCATTTTCATATATGACGAATTGATCTCATTCATTTGACTTCTTCTACTTAAACTAACTTTCTGCAACAATTTACAAAGTCATTTTGAATGAGTTATTCGATTGACCTAAATTTACATAAAATGTAGGTAGGTTTATCCTTTGTAAAGTAATGTCATTTTCTTGATGAAACCCATTCTGTTTATAGACACAAAACTTAACCACCGTTTACATGTCAAACCCTAAAATTGGTTACACGATATGTCTCTGTGTCTTTCTTTTCAAACCACAGTTCGCTTGGGAATGTATTATTTACACAAACACAGATATACATACATATATAAGCTTTCCCAATCATAAAACTATTGCAATTTATTCCTGTATCCTGGTGTTGGATATCGATTTTCATCCTTTGACTTTGTATATACACTCGTTATAACAGTCACTGTCACAATAATTTTTTGGATAGAGCAATTTATTTAGTTTTTAGTATTTTTGTTTTCATTTTGAATAGTGATAGAAATATGATATTCATCAAAGGAATAGAAAAAAAAAAAAGAACTGAGATAAGATTGATAGAATGGGTCAAAATAAATACATACATTGATTTCGGTTTTTTTTTTTTAATTTTTTCGTTACAACGATATTGTTTCAACTTTGTTCTTGTATTGACCAAATTGATTATAAGAAAACTCAACTTCCAGGTTTTTGCCAACAAATTTGCACAAAAAAAAGGTTTTGACGTTTTTTGAGAAAATTAATTACTATGTATACAGTACCTACACGTTTAAATAAATAAAAATAGAAAATCCATTGATTTTTTTGTAAACCAAAAGAACAAGTTCCTTCAATCTAGTCTTTGCATTTAACACGTTGAAACTGTCTAAAATGAAATAAAAATTATAATGGCCCCGGTATCGAACCTGGAAATTTTGCCGCCCTTAAGCAAATTGTTATTATGCCGCCTCAAATAAAAAAGAAGATAACGACAAGATTAACATTTACATACGTTTTTTTATTTAATAAAAATCAAAATACCGACAAAATACATTCATGTTTACAAAATTTTGAAACTAAAATGTTCATCTACGCGATTTCATTTATTGCAAATCTTTTAGCGATTTCTTTAAAATTGTTTAAAATTGACAAAGGTTTGAAATCTACAACGGCAGAAGTTTTGTTAAATATATTAATTTCATTCAAGAGATATTTAGCAATAATATTCTTTTGAAGTTTGTTGTCAATTTTTGCTGGTAATATTGCTTCAAGTTGTTCGCAATTTGGCTGAGAAATTGATATTTGATACTGCACAAAACGTTCATCGAGAGAAGATGGCGTAACATCGATAACGTAAAATAAGGTTTACATTTCAATTTGAGATCGATTGTTTCAAGACATTGTTTAGATTAATAATGTAGCAATGTTTAAAGCGTCCCTGTATAATGTTTCAAACACAGATTCCTAAGAATGATTTATCTGAAAGTACTGCCGCAATTTATCTTAATGCTCCAAACAGGTTAAAAAGTAATTGATTGATTTTGATTGAAGCATTTTCGAAAGGATTATTATTTGCATTGAAACTCGTTCCAAAACAATGGACAATACAAACTTACCAAGTTAACAAATTTTCCAAGTTAAGTTGCTTTGAAACTTGATTTCCGAACTTTGTGCAATTTCATTGAAAGAATCATAAATTTCTGATAAATTTTCTTTGAAACACATATTCGCTTTTACTCTGCTTGACCACCGGGTATCGGATATATTTTTTAAAGCAATTAGCTTATATCATATTCAGCATGATTTTGAAAAATGGCCCAGCGCTTCGGACGATAACGAAGAAAAAAGAAGAAATTTAAGGAAGTAGTTATAGACGTTACCTTTTTTTCGCAGTGAAATTGTTGTATTGATTTTGCCGCCCTATTCAAGTGCCGCCGCGCCGTAGGCAAATGACTTATTTGCCTACAGGCAGGTTCGGCACCGAATGGCCCTATTGTAAGCTATATTTTACAGAGTTTTTCATTTTTTCAAAATGGAATACAAAAAAAATATTTTTTTTTATAAAATTGACATGATTCGAATCAATAAACTAACGAAAATCTATACTGCTTTCATAGAAAGGACAGTCATAGCTGCAATTTTATTTTCATTTCATTTTATAGAATTCCCTTATAGGAAAGATTTAATACACATATACTCAGACCAAAATTTTATTAGAATAGTTCATTTTCAACTGAATCATCTGAAGAGTATTTCCGAACAGTGTTTTAGTTATTGGGCGTTTTTCTTTTTTAGAGTAGAGCTATGAACAGAGTCTGAACACTCCGAACATACTCTGAGCGATCTCTGAACTGAGCGCGCTCTGCTCTGAGAATTCAGATTTATTTAAAGAAACACCACATTTTTATTTGTTCCAGTTGTCATTTTCTTTGTGTTCAGCTATTCAACTCCGTCTGCTCTATCAGTTTATTCTGAGCTCATAGAGTGCGCTCTGAACAAGTCTCAGAGTGAAAAAAGAAACGCAAAATTGGAGCTCTGAATGCTCTGAACTTACAGTTTCAACTGACAAAACGTTAAAAAATTAATATAATTAGAAATTTTGTAGAACTTTCTGAACTTGATTTTACACCAACGCGTTGGTACACCATCTGATTTTTTAAACAAATCAATTTATGAGAAAAAAAAATAAAATCGTTAGGGCGGTGTTTTTTTATTTTTTATTTATTATTTATATATAAAATTTTGTAAACATTTTTAAGAAAAAAAAAATTGGTAAGCAAGTTTTTAGAATTTATTAACCCAGAGGTAAAAAATTAATTTTGGAAACAAAACATTAACCCATTTTCGAAATATAGAATTTTTAAAAAATAATTTGGAATTTAAAAAAAAAAATCCAAATTTTTATTAGAATTTTGATATGCAATATTATTCAAACTTATAAGAAGCTCTTGTGTAAAAAATTTCGTTAAAATCTGTTAAGCAGATAATGAAATGAGATATTAGAAAACAAAAAATAGTTCTATGAGAGATAGCATTTCTAACTGAAAGATAAAATGTATTTTCCAATAATATAAAAGTAATATAAAAAAACATAAAACTTTTAATCAAAATCGTAGAAGCCATTTTTGATAAAAATGAGATTTTCTTTATCGGTTTTTAAACTCTTGTGGGGTAGGAACCGTTATTTTTGATTATAGGAATAATTTTCATTTAGAATTGGCTAAGTAATTTTATAAAAACTACCAACGCACTTTGGTCCAAAAAGCCAAAAGTCGCGGCAAAAATACAAAATCCGATATTTTTTTTTAATTTACATATTTTGTTTTAATTTCTAATAGAAATATAGACAGAGCTCCAAGAACAGCAAAGAAAATATTTTTTTTTTATTTTTTGGTTTATAAAGTTTTTTAAAGCTTGGAAAATTTTGCTCTAGAGTAAAATAAAATAACAAAACACGAATTTATTTATTTTCCTTATTGCAATTATGGTATCTTAAATGTTACGACTTACGTGGTTGTTTTATTCGTAATAAAAAAAAATTTTAAATTAAAAACAAAGTTTAATATTTTTAATAAATAAAACAAAAAAAACCTTTTTTTATGAGTTTTTAGAGCTACAAACAAATCTCGCTAGGTCCCGCAGAAAAATTACCAGGGGTCTAATTCCGTAAAACGATATTGTTTGACAATACCTATCTCTATCACATCTTAAGAGAAAGATAGGGACAGCTATTGCGGAAAAGATATCCTTCGATCGTTTTCGTTTTACGGAATTTGGCCCCAGGATATTAATTTAGCCTGACTATTTGTTAAACCATAATATGCAAAATTACACCTGCAACTTTTTTGCAATGTTTTGAGAAAATGTAATTTATTTCAAAAAAAAAAAGAAGTATGTTCTCGGTGCTAACATTTTGGTCTTAAAAGCAAATTTACTTTTGGAATGTTTGAGTTACATATTTCTTTTCCCAAAAAAGCAGAGAACATGAAATGTTCTCCTTATTTCAATAAGAATAAGATTTGTTGTTATCTTGATCGTAAAAAAACTAAGTAGGAGATTGATTTCTTTATTGCCTTAATAAAGACCACAAGCGATATCGATACCGAAATACCTCCAAGGATGATGCCAGTAATTTTTTTAAATGCAAAGTAAAATCTATAATTATTAAAAAAAGACGTTTTATGTATTCCATTTTATTTTATAAATAAATTAAAAAAAAATATTTATTAAAATGTTGGTCTCATAAAATGAAAAAAATGTTAAATACTTGCTAAAACATAAAAAATTGTTTCGTAAATTTTATGCATCCACTGCTGTAAACAAAATTATTTTAGAATACCCTTGAACAATTAAATAGCCGCAGACTTCCTTTTGTAAAAATTTTAACTGTTTTTAAAGTTTTTCCCTAACTCCTTTCTCTGTTAATTCCTTTTACAAAGAAAATCATACTTAAGTCTAAGATTTAGAAAAACCCTGTGAAGCAATTTCTTTATTTGTAGCCTTGGAACTTGCCTTAAAAATAAAAAAAATTTATTGATATCTTTATGCGTTCAAAAGTTATGATTTTTTCAACAAAAAAATTCAATTTGGACAACAGTGCGGGTACCAAATTTAATAAAAGTGAACTAGGACGTTTTCGAATTATTAAGTTCTCAAAAAAAAATTTAAATTTTTTAAAACATTCTCCCTAAAAAATTGATCAAAGTCAGTTGTATTTTACAGTATTTTAAAACTTTGAATAAATTCTTTTTTAAATTTGCTCTTCTTCACATACAAATCTAGAAAGCCTACGAACAGGGTTGGCCGAATTAACTACACTACATTTTCTACATCATTAACTACGCGTAGTAAATTTAATAAACTACACGTCTTATTTTCTACAAATTGTTACGTTTTCATATATATACATACAAAGTAAATTTAGAGAAATAATAAAATTTCAATAAAAATTTGAACATTTTAACTCAAAGCTTCAAAGTTACAACTGACAGATCATTTGATATTTGAAACTAAGTTTGCTACAATTTGTTTCATTAACTACATTTAACTACGTTTAACTACATAAACTACTTAGCAAATGTGAAAAATGTAGTGGCCATCCCTGCCTACGAACATTTCTCCTTTTTTTGGTGTCCGTTTTATCATCTTCTTCGTATTCTGTTTCCTCAGACCAGTAAGATAGCATGAACGCAATAATTTTGTCTACTCCCCTGACGTTTCTCCCTCTTTCTCTACTCGGCGGCGTTACACTTTTTTGAAATTCGGTTGATTTTTTCACATTGTTAGTAGGTATACCTCCGCTTAAACATTTCTAATGTTAAAATTTTACGGCAGGTACCGTTATTTTATTTTTAGTAAAAAAAAAACTAACTAACTAAAAACACATAATTTAACTTGGTACCAAATTTAAAGAAATTTGACCCACCCGTTTAGGCTGCAGTGGAAAAGACAGACAGACTGACACAATAGCAAACCCACTTTTTTCGACTTCGCTAATGTCAAGTTTGATCAAAATCTCGAGTTCAAATCTACAATTTGTCATATGTATTACATTTATATCGCAAGTATATATTAACTGGTAATTAGTTGATTACCCTAGTCTAGCCTTAAAATAATGTTTTGACTAAATTATCGATACTCTAGAAGATTTAAATCTTAATGTATCATTGTAAATTGAACTCTTCTTCGAAATAAATGAAAAATGAAAAGTAAAAATTATTAATTAAATCCCGAAATCCAATTGTCCCTTAACTTTTTTAACTTTTCCAAGGCCCTTATTTTTGTTGTCTGTAATTTTCCCTTTTCAACTTTCCCAACTAAAAACTTTATGTGTTAAGAATTTAACTGAAAATTTTCCTTTCCCTCGATACTTACATTTTATTAATACGAATTGATATATCAGCATTATTGCTTTCATGTATTTTACTATAGGTTATACTTGTATATATAAATATATTAAACATGTTTGCTGTGTAAACAAAGCAACTTACACACATATGTAAATAAAATCGATACTTTTTAATAAAAAATCTCGACTCAGTATACAAAATAAAGGATCAGAAAGTTAAACTTTGTTGAAAATCCTCCTTTTGTAAATTTCGAAGAGTGATTAATTAATGACTGTCTTATATAAAAAAACCAAACGAAATTAATTTAAACACACACAAAAAAAATACCCTAGAACTTAACTATATGTATGGTGTATATTTTACTTGCTCTGACCAATAATTAGTTACTTTTTTGGAATTTAAAGTAATTTATTAAAATATCAAACGTTGGCATTACACAATAATTTATTATAAATAAGAACTGATGTAAAATATTGGGATGAAGAAATGACATCAGTATCATATAGAAAAACCACAAGGAAAGATAAATTAACACATAAAACGATTTGTAATGTGAATTGTTCGAATGAATTATCTTGAAAGATATTGGACGGGGGAAAATTTAGCCATCAAAACCTAATTCATCTGTAATGAAAAGATAAATAAATTCATTCAATCAATGCCAGTTTCGGTGATGGTTCGCATTGCAGACGAAGACATGTCGCTGTCACATTGTCGTCTCTTGAGGCTTCAGTTACACTCAATGTAAAATTCTGAATGAATGAATGAATAAATGAACGTTTGGAAGCTTTTGTCTCTTTGTTGTTGAATCAAATGAATTTAATGTCAATTTATCACTTTGCTTATTCTTGATTTTCTGAAGAAACATAGAAATGAATACATTGTGAGTATAATGACGTTTGATGTGAAGAGTTGGATTATAATAATGTTCATTTAAAATGCCCAAGATAAGGAATTGATATTTGGGTAATCGATACATTCTTCTTCTTAAACGTTAACTATTAAATAGTAGCGTTAGAGTTAGTTTTGTTATAAAAGGTCATTCAATTTTCGGTTTCGAAAGTAACACACACAGCGATTTCTACATTTTTGATGAAAATTTTACTTCATTATAAATTTGGACTTTGCCATTAAGTGTGAAAAACAATATCATTCAAATGGCCGCCTCGGGGAGATTCGCAGCATGCGATTCCTTTGTGGTCATTTTTAATCACTTTTTCGCACATTTCGGTCGGTATCTCGGCCATAACTTAAGAAATGTTGGTTTTTAATGCGTCTAGAGTTCGGGGATTATTCGCGTAAACACGGTCTTTTGCGTAGCGTCACAAAAAAAATCTAACGGTGTCAAATCGCATGATCTTGGTGTCCAATTGACATCACCAAAATGTGAAATTACACGATCAGGAAATTTCTCACGCAATAAAGCCATAATTGGTGGTGTTGTGTGGCGCATTGTCCTGTCTTGTTGGAACCACATATAATCCAAGCCATATTTGTGGCAAAATACGCTATAGTGAGGTGTATGACACGTTCAATTGCTGCGAATGCCGGGAAATCGATAAATTCGGATCATCAGCAACACTTACACTTGCAGCAGCAATATTTTCAACAGAGCATGCATTATAAAGATGCACAGGCCTTAAGGTATCAGTAACTCTTTCACTATCTTAAAATTTCTTCACAATTGTACCGATTGCTTGCGTAGTCGGTTGGTTATGACGACCATAATCAACGCGTAATGCACGAAAAGTGGCTATACGTTTGAATCACCACTTTTTTAGTAAGTTTTAATAAATTTAACGCGTTGTTCGATTGTTAAGCGATCCACTATCGTAAATGGCAAACATTCAACTAATATTATGACACTTCAAATGACAGCTGACATTTGACAGGTATCAAATGCCAGCGCTACCAACTTAAAACCACGAAATGAATGACCCCATAAATGGCAAGCCGCATCAACTTGTTCCAATCGCAATTGATCCATTTGTATTCCACAGGATGTATGCAAGAAATGAGTGGAAAATAAAGTACCATAACATAAAAACGAAAAAACGAAATATCACCCAGTTTGTCTCCGTAGGCTGCGTATCTACCTATAGACTGGGCCAGACTGTGGCATTCACAAAGAAATCAAGATGAGCCCAAATCTATCCTCTTCACTTTGACACCTCCTGCATACAAAAGATATTCTGAAGCTGCATTCTGTTCATATTGATTCCTATTGAGTTTTGACCTGTTATGATTCCAATTAAGAGAAAAGTTTGAAGCCTGCTTTAGTAATTACTATTGTTTTTTTCCAAGAAAGATCTGGCCAGATCTGGAAAGATCTTGACAAGCGTCAATTTGTTTAACATTTAACGCTTTGAGTCAGCTCTACCTTTTCTAGCTTCAGTGGTAAAAGTACCAAGAATTTAGTTTGGTTTGGATCAAGAGCTGACCCGTTCTACGGCAAGTTTACAAGTCATTCATTGTTCTCATATCCTGCGACCAATCGAAGGGTAAGTGAAGGAAGTAGTCTAGTGTTTTCAGTGGTTTGATATTTGGCCCGCAGATACTGGTCCAATTACTGGAGCTTATCAATAAGTGCTGTTTGTAGAATTTCGCACAATATAATGAGAACAAATTTCCCGGAGCCATTATCTCGCTGTAGTCAAGGTAAACAACGATTTTGACACCTATTCGATTTAGTGTAACCCAATTTGTAAACTACCAGAAGCCAAAGCGTATAGAGATAAGAAATCTAAGTGAAGTCTCTTTATACATCTCCAACATTTTAGCTTGCTTTCACCCATTTCTGTATTCGTAATTCTCGTTTGATGCATAGAATCAATTCAATTTCCCAGCTGAAGCTTTCGGATCAATGCTGATGGAGTCTTTAGGGCTTTTTGAATTGTACTAATTTAAACGTTTTTTTAAGACCTTTTCTATATGTGATCGAGTTTCAATTATAAACTTTCTGCCGTCAGCATTTACTCGTAGTAAAAAGAACTCATGGCAATAATGCCAAGAAATCATCAGAGATATTGTGCTGCCTCTAACGTGCACCACATATGAAGTTCCTGCGTTTTGACGATGAGTTCCGAAAAACTGAAGAAAAGCGTCAGAGTTGCATGAAAAAAGCAGACTTACTTTCGAATTTTAATTGCAGCAGAAGAGAAAGGAACACCGGTGTCTCAGAAGGAAAAAGAAGAAGCAGGAGAAGGGGCCTTTCGTATATAGCAGGACTGAAGTTCGGAAGTTACGAAAACTAAAAAGAACCTCTCACCAGAACTAAAATCTACAACTTTAAATTGACACGGTTCTCCATCAAGGTCGACTAAGAAAGGAATGGAGAAGACATAACCACAATGAACAGTAGAGGCTCTACACTGTACAGTGGTACCGACTTTGTCAAAAATGTAAAAAGCTCTACCAAATTTCATCATTCATCAGCAATTTGGAAGTGTTCCATAAAATTGATAACAATCCTGATGAAAGAGGGTCAGTACCACGCCTACCGCCCCCTGAATGGACATTAAATTTTTTTCCTTTTCTGTGGTGTCGGAAAGTGCTCCATAATTTTGATTATTAGTCAGTCAGTCATTAACGGTGATTTTTGAATTTTTTTATCTCAGGAACCATTTATGCTAAAGGGTTGAAATTTGATGAGGCACCTGTGCTTGGTCAGATTAACAAATATTCCGAATTTTAAGTTTCGAACTTTATTGGAAGGTACTGAAGTTAGAGGGGGGGTCAAAAATCGACTGAGTTTGTTTCTGTAAATTGGGTGTAGTGACAGAATTTGGCTGGGCACTATAGTGCCCTTTGATAAAAGTCATAAACAAACCTTACTCAAAAAAAAAAAACAACTATCAAATTCCTACTTTTACACCTGGCGACACTAAGGGCCCGTTTCAAAGTGCACACTCAACAAAATAAGTGGCACTTAATTTTCCGAATTTGGCAAATTAGCTGCAGTTTTACTGTCTGAGTTAGTGGAACTTAAGAGGCCAACATGGGAGACTTAAGTGTCACTTATTCCGATAAGTTTACACTGTGAAATTGTGCATTAGTTTTCCATATTTGGCACTTAAGTCACATTAAATCGAGTGTAAAATTGGGCCCAAGAACTGCAATCTGTTTAAAAATCAAACTGATTTAGTCGCATGTGATTTAATCGTTCTTAATTCTACCTACGAACCATCATTTTTTAAGGTATCACAAAATCTAAGCATCGAAAAGACTTCATACCATACTATACTTCATCATTCATTCCGTCATTTTCATGGAAAGGGATTATGTTATGACAAAGCGTGTGCGGAATCTTTATTAAACCTACAATATTCAAGTCAAAAGGTTGAAAAAGAACATAAGGGGTTTATTTAACACATATAAACTCTAACGCTATAAGTATAAATGTTTCCGTACCTCCTTTGGTTCTGACAACCCATTACAAAACCCTATATACTATGTATATATATGTATAATACTCGTAAAAGTATATTCCATTAAAACCAAAAACACCATTTCCTTTGGAATTTGGATTGCGATTTTTTGTTGTTTTTGTAGGCTTATGTGCGTTGCCTATTGTATCCATTCACTCCTTTCAACAACGTGTCCTGAATCCATCATAAGTCTAATAAAAAAAAAATAAATAAATAAATAAATAAACCTTTAGATACAACACGTTTTCAAAACATTTGACTTTGAATCCTGCTGTCAAAATTAATTGCCTAACGATTTCGTGCTCCGGTTTGAAAATTATATATAATATACTCGCGCGTGATAACAACAGATGTTTATTATTTTGTCGCGCGTTACACAGAAAATATCCTTTTGTCAATTCAATTCGATTCGGTCCTTATGAAGAGGAGCCAGGGACGCGATGACTTCGCAAATACAAAGTAAACTTCCCAAGGCCAAAGGACAACTTTCTGTATATTTATATGTATGTATACATATATCCCTCCCAAAATCTCTTCTTCTTTTTCATTATTTTATTCAAATACCAAAACCCGCAAGAAAATTCCATTAATTTTGATGTGGTTCCTTTTTTTCGAATACGCAATTGTATTCCATTAATAACTATAGTGCAAGAATATGTATGTACTACATTATGTCATACATTCCGTGACAATTGATTAGGGGCGAATTTCCTGATATATGTTTTTTTTTTGATTAGACTTTCTGCCAAAATATTCCCCCTTGAAATTGTCCAAACATTAAATTCATTTTCGATTGAATTTTCGGCCGCAGCCTAAACGGGTGCGTCGATTTTCCTAAAAATTGGTATCATAGCGTTTTTTTGGAATTTCCCGAAACGTGTTTTTTTAGGACCAAAAATAACGGTACCTACCGTACAAATTTTTTTTACCAAATAATAAAAATCTTATTATGTATTCTCAAAATCGCGACATTTTTTTTTGAAATTCAGTAATTTAAAAAAAAGGCTACCACTACCATTTATGGAAAAAAAAATCCCAAAAATGGTTATAAATGGTACATTCAGTAAAACCATTCTTTTTCTTTTTGATTTTTTCAAAAACGGTTCGACCGATTTTGATCAATTTTTTTTTATGGAGAATGTTTCATAAAGTTTAAAAAGAATTGTATACCAAAATTATCAAATTTTTTTATTGGATTGGAAAACCGGTAAGGGAAATCTCTTCTCGAAAACGGCTCCTACGATTTTGATTCAAATGTGAGGCAATTTCACTATGATCTACCAAATTATTGGAAACAAGAAATTATATCGATTAAAAATGGTAAATCTTATATAGAAGCGATTTTAATGAACATTTTTAAACAAAATCTTCGAATAAGTTTGAATAATATTGCATATCAGAATTTTCGAAAATTAATTTTTGAAAAGTCGATATTTCGAAAATGGTTAAATGATATTTTTTTTTAATTAATTTTTTAACTCCTTATTAATAAATACTAAAAAATTGGGTACTAATTTTTTGTCTTAAAAATGTTTACAAAATTTTATATTTAAACATTATTTTTTTAAAAAACCGTTCTAACGATTTTCAAAATTTTTTTCTCATTAATTCCGATTCATTAAAGAAAAAAGATGGTATATACATCATGTTGGTGTCAAAATAATTTCAGAAGATTTTTTTTTATCAATTTATTCTTAATTATACTGATTTTTAACATTTTTTTTGGCATGATTAGGTACGATTCGTATGGCACGGCGCCGAAAAGTAATAACGGTTTTTTTAGAGTGGCCTAATAGAAGCATTTTTTGCTATGGGAGGGGAGTCTATCTCACCCCATTTAGGAGGTAGGGGCAATTTTAGAAAAAAAATTACATAAAACGAAAAAAAAAATATTAAAAAACAACGGCAACACTTATAATAAAGTATTATACTGGCCAGAAACCTTAATTTAAATAAAATAGTTTTTAAAAAATTTGATTAAAAAAAAATTAAAAAAATAGTTTAAGCCATTTTTTTTTTTCAAAATTATGAAATGAAGTGCTTAATTGGCTATTTATGGTCAATCAATTCTGAATCGAACAAAAAAAACCGAATGGTTTTATATGTCTTCTAATTCTTGAAAATTACTAAAACTACTTTTTTATGAGATTTTTATTTTTTTTGCTTGCTTACATAAATACAGTGCTAGCACCTATAGCATTACGGCGCGGAGTGCTCAGGCAGGCGCCAATGTCAACAGTTTTCTTGTAAAACTTTTGTGGCTTCACGTTCGTTCATTATTTTCTATAAATTCACGTACATAAACCAAAAAATAATAAAATTCTAATAAAGAAATGGTTTTCGTAATTTTTAATTTTCTCGAACACTAATAGACATAGAACCATCTAGTTTTCAGTGATTTATTTATAAAAAGAGCTACGAATAAAGAAAGCCAATTTAGTACTTTGTTTCACATTTCAAAACAAAAAATCAATATACAAATTTTTTAAGTTTTTTTTTTCCCAAATTTTGAGTTTGAAAGTATTTTTTCCGAAAACTATTTATACAAATGACTTGATTCAAATTTTAAAGAATAGGTTTCTGTCTTTAAAAAAAAGTTACAATACTTTGTTTTAAATGTTGCCGTTGTCTTTCAATATTTTTTTTTTTTTTTTAATTTTAAGTTGGTTTTTAGAAAATTGCGCCTCCCGTCTAAACTGAGGGAGATAAAGCCCCCCCTCCCATAGTAAACAATTCCTTCATTGCATCGTTCTAAAACAATCCGTTATTATTTTGCGGCGCCATATAGGAATCGTAATCTCCCCTTTTTTCGATTTAAACTGTAAGTTCTATTTCCATGGACACGCATGTACAACTCGGTGATATATTATTCATTTTTTATATTTAAACTCACATAAATTCTACCTTAAACTAAACTACATATATAAAATAAAGGCAGCTTCTATAACGTATTTATTTCTTTAAAAATCAGATGAATAGAATAGGCATGTTCAGGAAAATGAGATCTCGGAGATCTCAGCAATCTCAGTTACCTGAACAGGATTCCACAGCAAAATTTCTCAGCTTTGCTGTCAAAACTCTGAGGAAAAAAAATCTTGGATTCGCTTGCTTACTTTTTGAGTGAGAAAATTCTCTGAGATCTCATTTTTCTGAACACACCAATTTAAACTATTTGGACTTTAAAACCACAGTGTGATCGCAAATAAGAGTATTTTATTTTATCAGTGGAAGTAGATTTGCGGAAAAATTTTTTTTTTTAACCATTTGCAAATAGACAAAGACAGAGTAACAGGTGCTTGTAAGCTCTAAGCTTTACATGATATCGAGCCCCAAGAGTCGTTCCTGGAAATGTCAGATTTGGTTAATGGGTATTGAGTACATGACACTCTTAAAACAAAATTTTAAAAAGGAGTTGGTTTTGATAGGAGAGGCCTTAAAAATTTGATGTGGAAAAGCTGGGTGATGTATTCTTCAGTGCGACTTATAAATAGTTTAGCTAAATTCGTTTTCAAGACAAAGGAAAGAACAATATAGGAGAATCCGCATACAGCCAAAAAAAAATGTATTTCCTCAAATAAAAAAATCGAATTTGTTTTTTAAGGGGTGCTGATGTTCTTTTTCTTACTGCCCCATACTAACCATAACTTAATTCACTTAGTCAGATATTTCGATGGAGAAGAATCTTTAAGCATATGAATAAAAAAGCATTAAAAACGCTCAAGGTATTCGTTGGGCACTTCACGATCTAGGGTTTAAATTTAAAACTTGATTTATTTAAACCAATAACAGTGACCTAATGCAGTGACATAGAGTGTATATATGTATGAAGATGAAGAATATCTTTGAATATCCATTTTCTCGTTTTTTATTTTTTATGCTTTTCAAGGGGATCGCTTTGGAGATAATTTTCTAAACTCTCTCTAGAACCAACCACCTTTCTCACTTTCTTTTTTTTTGGGAAACAGCACAACTTTCAACATACCATATATACCTACTTTTTTCAACTCACTTAAAGAAAATATTTCTTTTGTTTTGCTTTTGGGTATTTTCAGGCTTTTCCGCACATGGTATCCTTTTGAATTGCTATGAAAATAAAATTTTCAAGAATTCTCTGGAAGACAAGGGACTTTGTCATTCCCCATTCAGAGGAGTCTTGGGTATATATGGTACATATTATAACACTCTTGAAAAAATAAAAGAAACATCATCATAGAGTAGATGAGTATTTTTTTATGAACTGAACACCTTATAAGTTTTTTGAATTAAATTGTATTTTAAAGTGAAAGAAATTTTTTGTATGTGTTAATTCCGCTTTTTGAGGATTAAAAAATAATAAATGATATGGTGATGGTAGGAAATTTCGTGGGTAACCGGGTCCTAGTGACTTACACTCTCACTCAACTATTCCTGTTTGCTTGGTTGTTTTAGTCGGAAATGAGGCATGTTAAAAAATAATACAGAATGGTTTCTATTTTGAATGCACCAATTTTGTTATATCCAATGCATTGTTGCCAAGACATCGTAGTCATAACCGCAGGATAATAAATATTTAAAATGCTTCGGATGAAAGTCTATGAAATACTGAGATATGATTTTGTGTATAGGAACAAATTAAAATGTCAGTTTTTGGAGAATTGCTTTAAGCATAGATTTTTTTTTAATTATTATTTTATGGCAATATAGTCTGAATTAACTTTTGTGATGCTATTTTGTCTGATAATATAAATCATATACTTACATATGTAAACTTAAAAAGGGTACATTTTATTTGGGAATGGAAAATTCTCCAAATTCACACAAAAAAAAAGTTTACACTTATTGCTGGATCTTGTGTTTCCATCAAGACAAGAACAAACGAAAAAACAAGCACCAAAGAAAATGAACTTAGCTGGTGAACTTGATCCAGGATGTGTCGGTCGTCGCATTGTTTTATTATTTCTTTTTCCGAAAATCGACACCTCGAATGTTGTTTGATCCACTGACCATGGAGTATGCATTGTAGATAGGCTGACCAGACGTCCTCTTTTAAGAGACCTATAAAAAGCTCTTGTCCGGTATCTTTTTGAAAAAAAAAGAAATTTGTCCTTTTTTTTAGGTTTTAAAAGTTTTTGGTGAAAAAACAAGAATAAAACAACGTGTTGTTTTCATTGACAACCACGTGTTGTTATTATTGTTGTTTTCGTCGTCACCACGACAAAGTTGCGTTGGTGTAGCGGATCCTTAAACGTACATATTTTCAAAACTAAAAATTGAACTTTAAATTCACTCAAAACAAAATATTTCTTGTATTGGGTTTTACAACTAAATTTTAAAGAGTTCCGACATTTTAATGAAAATAAGATCCAATAAAAGGTTACCCAAAAATTCAAGCAAGAAATAATTTTGATAGAAAAAATGGGCTCTTATATTTTATCATCATAATCATCATCATCATCATCATCATCATCATCATCATCATCATCATCAATATAATAAAACGACAAACACGAATTTTGGGGTACCATTTACGCGGTCTACAAAAGCCGAAAGTATATAAATTATATGTCGATGGAAAGGTTTTTTTGCATAGAAGTGCACAAAGCAAACATTTAATAAATAATTTTACCACAAAGACTAAAAAACAATAAAGTAAAATTGCATTATAAGTGCGAGGGGAGCTAGAACCATAGCAAGAGCCAGAGCGAGACCGAGTATTTGTTCACAAACTTATTATATTTTCGTTAAATGGTTCGTGCATTTAATATATTCGTTAAGATGGTTAGTGAATTCGAGTGAGGGATTTTTGTGGGAAGAATTTTATTTCTGAGGATTTTTTTCTGTTGTGTTGGATTTTCGGCCATTGGTCGATTTAATGCAAGGAAGCATAAATTATGTATAGTTGTAGGTATATTGGTTTTGCATGGAAATATTCTGCAATCTATTGTGTCTCTCTTTCATTGGGTGTTGTTTTTTAAATTGAAATAAAATGTGAGCAAAAAAAGGAAGAATGCTTTCAATTTGTAGATGTAGTGTGAGTGATGTTTAAGCTGAGGCGTGGAACAATAACTTTTTATTCACTAACCATCTTAACGATTATATTAAATACACGAATCAATACATTCGACGAGTATTATTTTCGATATAAATTTAATTGGTCTTTATTGACTACTTCCGGGATGGTGTTGGGACCAGTGGTTCTGGGATCGCCTAAACCCAACCCGGCAGCAGCGCGGCGTTCAGTGCTGCAGGAAATAATAAAAAGCAGCTCATATAATAATAATAAGCTCAGTTTTTCTCCACGCTCAAGACTGCTTTTAAACGATGATATTTTTCTTGCGATTTTTTACTTAATGTTGGAGTATCCACCTCCAAAAATCGTATGCATCGAAAAATAAAGTTCTCTAGAATTTCATGTGAATTACAATATATTTTCTATAAGTTGTTTTTTAATTAGACGATAATGTTATTAGCACTCGAGTTTCGGGGGCTGGACGTACTAGTATTGATTAAATATGCAATATAGGGTTATGCGTCTTCACTCTGGAATTGAATACTCAAAACTGGGAAAGTGGCCTCCCGCCTCCTCGGCTTGGCTGAGGTACATGAGTTGAGTACCTTCTCTTTTGTTTACATTTTTCATGACCGTTCTTCATAAATATGATTGAATATAGTTTATATAGTGCTCAATTTAAAAAATCCGCACCAAATATGGAAACCTTGTGGATCACTGTTGGAAAAAGCCTTACTATTGTACTGAATTCAGTACAATTTGATTTTTTCAGTACGTAAGTACATCTTTGCCATTTTCAGTACAATTTTGAATTGTTTGTAAAAAATGGATTTATTCCTTTAGTTAATTTTCTTTTATCTTCATTAAAAAATCTATGTGGATACGAACATACTGAAAGCCCAATTACCCAATATCAAAACCATCCCCACTTGGGCTGAACTGAAGACGTAAGAGTTAATATTTTGCTTCCAGCAATGAAATTTATTTTTAAACAATTATGTAGAAATTTTATGGTAAGGGAATTTTTTGATGAAAAGCCAAGAAACTCAATTAATCTTTTGCAAAATCACTTACCACTTATGGAGATATACTGCGGCACCGAATGTGAAATCTTATACACTTCGAAAAAGTTCAGTGAAAAAGATATACAGAGTTTCAAAAATCAAGCTAAAATGTTTTACATAACAATATCTGCTAAGATATTAGAAGAATATTGGATTTCGATGACGTTTTCTTAAACGCACTTCAAAATTTCCCACAAAGCGCAGTATTGGATGGTTATGTTAACTCTATCGTTCAATTTGTTTTAAAGTTTTTTCCTAATGAACACAAAAATATTGAAGCTATAAACAACGAATATAGAGCTCTAGGTGATTGCGAATATATTAAGAAACTGAGAAACGTATCTGTATCGGAATTTTGGGCAAAAATTTGGTTTTTGAAAAATGAATGCAATGAGTTTATGTTTCAACATATTCATCGAATTATTCAGGGTGCTTTATATGTTCCTCATTTTTTAGCAAACGTTGAAAAAAATTTCTCATATCAAAATACTATTACTTACTATTATTACTTTTATTTACTTTTTAAATGATACGGGATACTGTGATACGGGATCTGTCCGTTATTTTATAATAACGCTATAATAATGAAGTTCCCTTACTATATTGTTACCTTAATATTTATAACAAATGAATTTTTTTGTTCTTGTTAATAAACAAATTTTATTTTTGAATTTGTGTGTTTGCTAGTAGTACTAGGCTCTTTTAAAAGGATATAAAAGAGCCCAGTACTATATGTTCTTTTTCAGTACTATTTTGTTTCAGCGTTCATTACAATCGAAAAAAGACAATTTCCATCACTGTTGTGGATGCATTTGCTTTTCAACAATCACTTGTGTATTTTCTAAATGCCAATTAATTTTTTGTGAAGATTAACGAAGCCACGAAGACGAAAATGAGCTTCATCGCTGAAAATAATTTTGTTCGAAAAAACCACCGACAAACCTTAATTATTTTTTCAAACTGCTGCTTAATACTGAAAAGACGTTGTTCTTTCGTGTAGCGCTCCATTTTTAAAAACCCAAAACTGTCAAGCTGTCTTTTCTTTTTTATTGGCAACACCTTGCGTGAATATTGGGACACCATTTACAATCAAAGCTAAAATGTTTAAATAGTTCTTGGAAGAAAAAATTTTTTTGGATGTCCTCTTTTCATTAGGATAGATCTGGTCATTCCAATTGCAGAGCATTTTGCACTCCGACAGAGACTAAGACTAAATATTTAAATATTTACCTTCCGTGGTTACGCCTGCTCTTCGAAATATCTGCTCCCAGAAGGAGATTGAAGAAATAACATGATAAAATATCTCTTTGCTAGGAAGGATAAGTTTTGTTTGGACTTTGGATCTTTAGTAAAGCCAATCAAAGACTTCTTAGAAGTCGATGAAAAATGGTAAATCTTGATTTAAAATACATTCGTCTTTTCCAGAATTTGTTTTAGTGTGAAGATTTGGGCTATGGTTAATCTTATTTGCGAGGGATATACCTTGATAGTTCTTGCAAAAGGGAAAAGAACGCCATTTGGTGTTAATATCGAGCTTATTAGTTCAGTCATCGGAAATGCTTTCTTCCCAGCCATCATTTGAAAATTTCATTCAAGCACCACTAGTAATCCATTTGAGCCAATATAATATGGTCTTGTTTATTTTAAGCTTCTTTATTGCTAAATCTATCACTTTAATATTGAATGGGGGAACTGGGTCTTAATTCACGGACGTAGACAGCCATACGCAAAAAATATTTGAGTTCACCCGAAAAAAAAGTTGATAGATACATTTTGAAATTGTCCACATTATTTAAACTTGTATGATCAAATATTTTTTCACACCAAATTCTTTAATGTCCGCCACTGGTTTAATTTTGTCCGTTTTTATCCGCACATGAATTTCCTTCATCAACAAGTCGGGAATTTCCCCCTAGAATTTTCTGCTCAACGAAAAAAATAGCTCTGGATTTCCAAAATAAAAATATACTTCAGGTGTTGTTTCCTGGTAAAAGCCCTTTTCTACAACTTATCGCCTCTTTGAAGCTATCAAGACATTTGATACTGGTATATCTTTGAACAAGTCATCATTTTCGGGATTTTCGAGAATATACGCTATACTACGCTCGTTCATCAATAGGGGTTTTTATCTCCGAGTGAGGCACAGGAGCAGAGCCTGAGCAAATAGAGCTCTCTCCAAACCGAGCGTGACCTAAGCGCTCCAATCTATTTAAGAAACACGATTGAGCACTGAACTATCATTATAAATTTTTTTTAATAAACTGTCAAAATTTTCCGCTTTGTTTGTGAAATTGGTATTTGTTTTCAAGAATTTTTTCTTTTTGATTAATTTCACTGTCATCAATTACAAAAAAAAAAAGAGTGTGCGTACTTATGTACACGCGCTAGAAGTAAAACTTCTTTCACGACAACAGGGTAAGTATTTTTCAAGTCCTACCACTCAGAGCACCCGATTTGAAACTCAGAACCGTTGCAAAATCGTGACGCTGAATTTTGTAATTCGTGGTGGGAATTTGTATGTCGGTTTGACATGTCACTGACAGCTCCATAGAAAAATTGTTTACCCCCATGCCGCAAAAGAAGTTTTACTTCAACAACACCCAATGAGCGAGAGACACAATAGATTGCAGAATATTTCCATGCAAAACCAATAAACCTACAACTATACATAATTAATGCTTCCTCGCATTAAATCTACCAATGGCCGAAAATCCAACACAACAGAAAAAAATCCTCAGAAATAAAATTCTTCCCACAAAAAACCCTTACTCGAATTCACTTACCATCTTAACGAATATATTAAATGCACGAACCATTGCATTTAACGAAAATATAATATCGTGACGCTGAATTTTGTAATTCGTGACGGGAATTTGTATGTCGGTTTGACATGTCACTGACAGCTACATAGAAAAATTTTTTACCCCCATGCCGCAAAAGAAGTTTTACTTCAAAAATAATGAAGTTAGCTTTTTCCCAGCTCATCGAGCGAGCCCCAATCGAACTCTGTATAGAGCTATTCCAGAAAGCGTGGCGGATCGTATTGAAAGCGATACCTTAATTTCGGCCATCTTCGCTTTGGGTTATTCCCAAAAGCGAAAATGGAAGAAAACGATCCTTGCATTTTTCCAATTTAAATGTCAAATATTTCCAAGTCTTTCCCATTCTTTGTTCCACTCTTCCCATTTAAATCCCAGCTGTTTCCAAAAATATGAAAGTTGTTTCAGATAAAAAAAATGTTCTTCTCTGACCAAAGAATTTTAATTAACAATTTTGTGATTTTGTTGCTTTCATCTAAAAAATAATCTTCAGATGGATGGACTCACTCCATAAGCGTTTTTTTAAGTATAGAAAGTGAAGGGAAGATTTTAATAAATTGGATATAAAAAAAAATTAGCAAGTGTAACTTCTCCCCGCTTGATATTCCTCACAAATATTGTGTATTGAAATTTGTTTATCACAGTTTTATTGTATTTTATAATTCTTGTTCAATAAAATCCACCATTAATATCTTATGGAAACACAAAGTTTTTTTAAGTTATTAACATTTGGTTTCGAACCGCCAACAATCCGTCACCTTCACTTCTATCGCTTTCAAAGCGTATTGAAATTCACTTTCGCTTTCAATTTAAAGCCTAGTACGCTGCTGATGCGAAACGAAAAATCCCATACAAAAATGACACACCGAAATCATAAACGGAAAATTTCGTTCTGCTTTTCGTTTTGCAGTACGCTGTTCGAAGAGCGAAATTTATAATTGTAGCAGATTATTTGGAGAAGTCTCCGCTCTTTTTTCGCACTGAATTAATTATACAGACTATTTATTGTGTGCGGAAAAATGACATTTGAGTTTTATTTGTATTTTTTTTTTTGGTGTTTATCATTTTCTTACATAATGGGTTTCTCTGATCTTTTGCGTTTATGTTTGATTTTGTTTTAGGAATTAGTGAAACTCTCCAAGGATATTTTCCGTTGTGTTTTCGCAAGCGTTTCGCTGTATGTTTGGAGATCACAGAAAAATTTCGTTTCGCATCAGCAGCGTACTAGGCTTAAGGTCGAATGGAAAGTGAATAGTTTTCGAGAATAGCGAAAAAACAAAACCGCCACGTTTTCTGGAAGAGTCCTACTGAGTTAAAAAAGTAATGCAAGTTGAGAGCTATATGCGCTCCGAGTTAAAAAATTAAGGCAGTTGTTTTTTGACAGCTCAGTGATCTACTCTAGGCTTAAAAGGAAAAACGCCTAATGACTGATCAACGATTGCGAAATCTTTCTTTTATAGTATTTGAAAAAAAAGCTTTTGAATTTGTTAGAAATAAATAATATTTTGCGTAAATTTGCCGAAATACCCAAAGAATACAACTTTTTTAATTCCAAATAGACATTTGATCTTCTATTTATACCCACTTCTAATTGGTAATTTAAAAAAAACAAGAATGTAATATTGCTTATAACTAGGGTTTTAATAAAAATCTAATTTTTCAAGACTATACATTTTGACTTTCATTAAAAAAAATTTCAACTCATCCAAGAAAACTTGGAGTTCACCCACACGTATTAGGTAATGACTATGGTCGTGGATTGGAAGTAGGTTGTTCTATCACTTACATGATGGCCATTTGGCATTTAAAAGCTACTATAGAAATTCTGCTCGAATGCATCAATAAATGTGCTACGGTGACATAGTATAACCTTCGCTGTTTCGTAGAACCTTATATAGTTCTGGTCTTAAAACCGCAGTGGCCAGTCATCAAATTCGAGTATTGTTTTGATCACAGGATTCTTTGATCAACTTCAACTGCATTATTTAAATTTCGTTTCGTTTAGAACAATGTTAATACCATTAATCTGTCTTGAATTTTAAAAATTTAGAGTGTTATTGCGAAGAGGTTTTGGGCGATTTTTCGCATAGAAAATACTATAGTTTGCTTAGAGAGCAGATTTAGCATTTAATATAACTATTCGTGCTTGAAAATCAAATGACTTTTCATCTATACTAGCTTACTAGCAAGCAGTTTTACAAGTGGGAAAGCAACTATAACCGACCACGTTATGGATTATCCATAACTTAGATGAATTAGCACAAACTAGCGCAATCCTTACATTTTATCTAGATTCTGCCATAACCATGACCTAAGGGACAGCATACGAACTGAAATCGCCTACATTTCAAGTTATTTAAAAAAATTTGCCAGAACTAAGTTTCTCTGTGTACAATACGGAAAAAAAAACACTGAGTTTCATTCCAATTAAAAACCAATACGTCTGCCAAGTGCCACGTTTCATCCCAATTCAATCACTATACCTACTAAAAACATTCCAAAAAGAGACCAAACGTTATAACTAAGTATTAACTATTGCATCATATCATATCAAAATAGAAAAGTATATATTGCGCTATTTTAATAGTTTCCACTCAATCTTTTGCTGACATTTGTATGTAGGAATTTTTTTTCCAGGAAATAAAAAAAAAAAACAAAAATAAAATTAAAACTAAAAGTTCAGTCGTTTCTGACGTGTCACACAACACTATATCTGCATTGCTTCGGGGAGAATCATTTTCATCTGCCAGCCTCATCAAAAACAAAATTAAAAAAAAAAAAACATACAACCCATTATCCCATATACCAACATATATACCTTGAGTTTTGGTCACTTTAGTTTTTCAGTTCACATATTTTATATGCATTTTTAGTTTTTCTATAGAGTATGTAATAGTTTAGTACCTACATTCACAAAATTTTGATATTTAAATAAAATATAACCCAACCATAATAAAAAAAAATAAATACTATTTGCAGCATGTATGTTAAGGCATAGGTGATATAGTTGAATATATTGTGTTTTCAGAGACAGAAATTGTACCTCTTTTAAATTAACTCACTTTTAAACTATTTTTACGGCAAAATTATGTACTTTTATGAGTGTTTCCTGTTTCAAGTTTTACATAAATCGGTATTATTCATAAGAAATTCTAAAAATCGAAATCAATCAAATGAAAACAATTTTTGAATAAAACTCCATATTCCTCAAACCAAGAGATTCAAAACAAAATTCGTCGCTGATTCATATCATCAAAAAATAAAACTAGAGGTGGATTCGGCTAGGGTGATTTTGTTATACTTAAGTATAAGAGTCATAAATCAATCAATACTGTCTGTGTTACACAACAAAAATGACGTGATTAGGCATGTTCAGGAGAATGAGATCTCGGAGATCTCAGCAATCTCAGTTAACTGAACAGGATTCCTCAGCATAAACTCTGAAGAAAAAAATCTTGGATTCGCTTGCTCGGTTTTTGAGGGAGAAAAATCTCTTAGATATCATTTTTCTGAACACGCCAATTGTCACTTTCAACGAATTTGACATACAACTTATTCTGAGTTCTATTTTTAAATATTGAAAAAAAAAACAACAGTTTGCATGAACGCCAATTTAATTCATTTCGTTAAATGTTGTGTAACTACATAAATCAGCTGTTCATTAAACGTCAAAATATTTATACAAATAAGCGTGTTAAGATTTCGAAGTTATTTTTAAATGAGGAACGCGAAATCGTAGCTGAATGTCTCAGAACAGTTTAAAAAATGAAAATACACTACAATATTCGCGTTTTTTCAAACCCGTTGAAATTGGATGAGAAAACGATTTCGGGACTAAAGGTAGATCAATCGTTTCATCCAGATTAAAACTTAAATCCAGATGTAAATACATCCGGAATTAAGTTTGAATCTGGATGTATCAATTGAATAATATGGCGGTAATAGTCGCAAACTCACAGTGTGCTCATATTTGTGTATATCCAATTTTCTTTCAGTTAAGTTCACTTTCGTTTTCGAAAGTAAAAGTAGTCCCGAGCTCAACTCAACTAAAATTTGGTAAAAGAGGAATCAAAAAAAGAAATGGTTCTTTTCACTACTATGACAATTCGGATTTTGTTTTTTTTTTCTATAAACCAAGTTTTAATTCCCAATTTTTATAGCCGACTACCTAATCTCAATATGATATGAGTTTTTTTAAGTTCTCTGAATACCCTTATAAATGTGATGATGATCCTTAGTCGGTTCCCCCTTTCCCAGAAAATAAGTCAAAGAGACAATTGAACGATTACCTAAAAAAGTCACGTCACAGTTCGACATTTTTTTTTTTTATTTTACACTGTGGACACACAGGGCCGTAGCTAGGAGGGGCATTAGGGGGCAATGCTCTACCTCGACACCTCCAATGCCCTACCTAGATAGTTGAAAAATCAACTATCGTAACGATTTTCCTTTTCCCTTAAATTCGTTCTTTGTATAGGTAGAAAGATTTGTTCCACCAACAAAAAAAAAATATCCTCGTTTCGCAATTTTTTTCCTTTCCTACATTTAGTGTTTTTCTTTTTTACATCAGAGCAGATCACTGAGCTGTCAAAATTAAATTCTATGTTTCTTTTTTACCTCAGACATATCAGAGCACAAAAGTCGTGTTTCTTTTTTCCATCGGAGCTAGCTCGGGGCATGCTCTGTATGCTCAGAATAAAATGACCGAGCAAATCGAGCAAAACGCTGAGCGAAGCCAACTTCATACAATTTTTAGGTAATTGCTAAGCATATGACAGTTCAGTGCTCAAGCGTATTTCATAATTAAAACTGAGGGCTCTGGCCTCTGATCATAATCTCCTCAGAGCATTGCTCTGATCGCTCAGCCTCTGCTCAGAGCCAAAAAAGAAAAACGCCAATTGTACCAAAAAAAAACAATAACCTCAATCATAAGCATGTGTAACGAAATGGCCCATACTTACGGTGACCATCCGTTCATTATAATAATGAACAGCTCAGTATTTGAAGACAATGTTCATTATGAATTATTTGTTGAACAAAAACACATAAATGTTCAGTATTTCAGAAGTTGTTCATTATTTTTTCTGTATTTAGTACAAATTCCTAAAAACAATAACATAAATATTAAAGCAAAATTCAATGGCAATTAAAATATAAAATAAAGATGCTAACGTATCTTATAACCGCTTGAAAGAACGAACAAGACATCTAGCACAATTTTATTTTGTTAAATACTCCTGCAGAAAGAGTTTTTTCTAGGTACAGTTCAATAAGACCCGCGGAAATATAAAGCCCATGGGCCACATTTCCAAAAAAATGTAAATAACACGTGCAGGCTATGGTCACCGTACTCATACTGTACTTTTTGTCTAGCATTTTTTTCATTCATTCTACCAAAAAAAAAAAACAACCTCGTTCATACTTCATAGCTGATTTGAACGAAATATATGTCTCAGATACGATGCGCAGCCTACTATTTTTTTTTTTCTTGTGTCTGTTTTCTTTCACCCCTTCAGTACCTACACATTAATTTCGTTCCCAAATGCAAATATTAATAGTTTTGATGAGTTGAGTATAATTGGTAGGAACTAGGAAGTATACAAAGCTGTGGGATATAGTTAGAATTTGTTGGTTACATTTAAATTGGATGCACAAAAATTGTTGTAAGAGTAAAATAGTATAGAGTATCTATGAATACTTTGAGTGCGGTTAAATTGGTGGATAAATTATACTAATATGCATTTCTGAGAGTTGTGCCGTCTTTGATTAGTTTAAAATAAGCAAATTAGAGTTTATTCGTCTGTAGTGAAGATGTTTTATAAGTGTTTTATAATCAGTTCGCGACAAGGTTGTTTGTTAATTATTACCACAACCGAAAAAAGAATGCGTGTTAAAAATAAAATTACGTTCAGCATGGAAGACAAAAAAAACTGGCTACTCTTGTAAAGGAACACCCTTCTATATGGTGTCTGGTCCATCGCTCCTAATGCCACAACTTGTGCTGCTGCACAAATCACCAAATCTTCAATTTCTCTTGTATCCATTTTGTTTCTAAAATGTAATAATACTTGAAAATTTTCAAACAAACTTTCTTAAATTAAAATATTTTTTTTCGGAGAACAGGTGTTTTTGACATATTCTACACAATGCCCTTATGCCTGTTTGATAACTTTTTGTTTCAACAAATATCCCAAAACTGATTTTTTTTTCTATTGGTTTTGACAGCAAATTCTGAAATTTTGTGAAAATTTGTGCGAATTCGCAAGAAATTTCACGTTACCAAACAGACCACTTATTTCAATCACATATTCTCCACAACTCTCCTATGTAAAAATTTAGCTAGGGTTTTAGCTGATGTTTGGAAAGAAAAGTGGCAGCTAAAATTAAGCGCGATCTGCGTACTAGGCTTAAAGATTAGATACTTTCTTTAGCAAAAAACAAAGAGTTGAAGAGGAAATCGACCACGAAGAACCTCATTCCTCAAAACATATTTAAGCAAAAGATACAAATGCTACAAATGATTCAATAGTACTCAGAGGCTATCAATGAGTCACGAAAGAATGGCAGGCATGGTATTTCTGGCCTTTGAAAAGAAAAGAGCCAAGTCATTGGATCTGGATGAAGTCCTTCGTATTTTTAATAATATCGAATCGAATCGAAGAATTCTTTTATTTTAATGAAAGAGCTGATATTGTTATCTATGTAGGTATACTAAATATAATATCTATGTTAAGAGACATAATAATGAAAATCAATACATACGTATATGAATGTTTTGCACTTATCTATCACCCCCTCCCGGCAATTGAGTAGGTACCACTTTTACCAGATCAGATCATATTTCATAAACAATTTTTACTTCTGCCCTACCTGTTATCAGCGATGCCCTACCTTGAATTTAACTCTAGCTACGGCCCTGTGGACACATAATACCGCATTTCGAGAAATATGGGCCCTCCCACCGATGCCAAATCGTGGGATTTATCCTTTTTTGTGGAAAACTGTTGTTCTAGTTTTCGTTGTGCAAAACTATGCTATTCGATTAGCGAAATTGATAATAGTTACAAGCAGAATATTTGGATAAGTTTGCACTCTTTTTTCGAACATAATTAAAAATGACACTTGAGTGTTATTGATGTTCATATTGATTTCTGTGCTTTTAGTTTGGCTTTTTTTATTGAAAATGGTTAAACTCATGCATTCAATGTAAATATTCAACGTTTAAATTTTTTTGCCAATGCGGACGGAATGTACATTTTTGTTTATAAATTACAAAGAATTATATTTTTTGTCAAGGGATAACTGTGGGATATTTATCAGAAAGACGTGGGATAAAAAGGAATTTTTGAGTATCGATATGGGTTAATCTTTGTTCACAATGGGTGAAATCTGAAAGATGACTTTCACAGCTTCTAACTAAATGGCGCTAATCAACCAAAATCGACTGATTAACGATTTCCATGATTAACAGCTTAAATTATCGATTCCTTGAATAAAAATTTGATTACCTTGCACATGCGATGTTTTACCAGTTTCAATAATCATTGATTAAAGATGATCAGCTGTGAAAAAACTGGCCCTTAGAATGTAAGTGATCTAACTGAAAATTTACTCCTGATTTTTCAATAAACTGAACTTAAAAAGCGAAATGAACCCAAAACCAGGTGGTAAAAAAGATGCCGAATTTTTTAGTTAGGTCACTTTCATTCTAAGGGTGCGATATGTTCTTTGTTAAATAGCAATGCCTTATCAAGCATGAAAAAACACATTTCCAGCTAATCCTTGATTAAATGGCGCTATAATCAACCAAAATCGGTTGATTAGCGAAATCCATGATAAGCAACTCAAATCATGCGAATTCTTTGATAAAAATTTTAGTGAACTAACACAATCAATGATCATCAATTCGAATGGAATAATCCTTGATTAAATATAATCAACTGTGAACAAACTGGTTCGTTTCGATGACATTGTGTGCCTTAAAGGAATTATCAATAATTTTCAATTAATTAAGTGGTTTATAAAGAATTTCCATAATATCTTTTTTTTAAAACTCAAAAATCTTTGCTTTTTTTTTTTCTTTGTTAATACCTTGGATTTTCGCATATATAGCCGACCTTTTCACGCATTGTTTGGACTACCACAAGGAAGCCAATAAGGTAATGTTGTCTTTATTTTGCCTATAAACACTTAAAACTTACTACCCACAAGATGTGTTTTTCCTGAAAACAGATTAAAATATTTTTTTTTAGTGCTAAAATAAAGCTTTCTTGAGTTTAACATTAAGAAATGACAAGCCATAACTTTCTCTTGAAAACCGCATCCACCCGCATATCGAAGATGCAATACTTGATTAATATGGTAAACCTATTCTTTCTCTCTCTATTCGTTATCTGAGATCTGAGTGTTATTTGTGACAGCATTTTTTTAATATTCTCAGACGAAATTATTTCATCATCCAAGGAAACCAGATGGCGGGAAATTAAAAAAATAATTAAAAAAAATAATAAACTCATTCAACTCAATTTTCACTCCAACTTAATGGTGGATATCTACTTCTCCTTATTAGTAAAGCCAATCATTCAGCTGTCAGTTTCGTTACCAAATCCCCAAATGTGACTTTCATAAGAGCACTCTCAGAATATGCCTTCGAATTATGGTCATATTCTCACTATCGTCAAGTTAAGCATGCCACTCAGAGCAGATTTTTAACAAAAAAATACACCATCGCTTTCGTCCTGAAAATTTCAACTGACCACTCAGCTATTGCTTAAATTATAATTATTTTATTTTAATATTATTATTTTTTTTTGATTTAATAAAATACATTTGCAATCAACTTAATAATTGTTTTGTTTGACTTGAAAACCAATCATTTTTAAATCAAAATATTTAAATCATTTGTTTTTGGCAAATTTCTAAAAAACTAATTTATTATTCCATACGTATAAGGCTGCAATGAGAAATTTTACTTATAATATAATTTTGTGGTCAAAATGCTGAATATACCTATGCTAATATACTTATTTCTATTTCTATCAACAGAGCAAGTACTTGCGACCCTTTTGAGCCATTTGTTTTTTCAATACAAAAAAGAGGAATTTGTATCCGGCATTGCGATTTTATACTTATAGTTACACTTTTATATCCCAAATCTAAATAAAAAAATATAAAAATGGAAATGGAAATTAATGCAAATTTTATGCAGCGTTATCTTCATGATTTTTTTTTTGTTTGTTTCTTTTTTCATTTCTTTTAATTTCAGGGACATATTCTAAAGAGAATTTATTTTTCTTCTCTTATGTAGAATCCCAAATCCCCAATTCTTAACCCAACAATTCCTTCTCCACCTATACCATATTTTGCAAAGAAAATTTAAGATTTATGTTTTTTAACTCAAATGCACACACACATAAATTCCTTAGCTTTTGTTTACTAAATGAGTTTCTAAATTGTAATTACTTAAGACAATTCATCAAAAAATAAAAACGAAAAATTCTTTGTTTGGTCTGGATGGTGGTGAAAGGCAGGGGGGTTGGGTAATAAAATTCAAATAATAAATACCAGGGTAAGCCTTAAGCCACTCAGATGAAGGTAGGAAAATCTGAAATTAAATATAAACAACCAAATGACGCCGCCCGCGCTATACCACACAGTGGTGCAAAATAACTTTATTTAATAATAAAATCTTAAAATACAAATAATTTTTTTTATTTGAAATTTGTTTTAGACATTCCTCAAATATTTTATCAACAGCACTCATTGTAGATTTGAAAAAAAAATAGAATAATGTATTTTTTTCAAAACTGCTGTGGTTTAAATTACGATTGCATAATTAATTTATCAGACTCAATGCATTTACCAACGAATTAATCAGGTTTCGACCAGGAAGTTAACCCTGCGGATCCAAATTTTGGACTGTAATCCACGTTATACATAGGTATACAACAACGATAGAATTGGATTTCGAACTGAATGTTTTGATAAAAAAAAAAGACCTGCTCAACGGACCACTCCTTTTTTGCGACTAAAGCTGGCGTAAACTCAAATTCCCAAACTGAATAAAATTCAAAAAACAGTTTCGATTCAATTCATTGCACCCTGTTTTTAGCATAAACTTACTTTTTTTCATTTTTAGAAACTTCATATTTTTTTGTAAACTACTTTACGATACAAAAAAAAATATAGACTTATTTGATCAATTCCCTATAGTATCACATTATGGGTGATATGTATAGAACATAGTAAATGCTTTCACTAGAGAATTTCAAAGTAGTTACTTTTTTTGATATGCATATAAAAATGCAGTAAATGCCTACAATGAAGTATTTACTTTGGGCCATAGCATTTACTTTTTTCGGATGAATTTTTTCAGTAAAAACTTTATTTCGTATGCATAAAAAGTAGTAAGTACTTCTTTTCTGTAAGAATCACTTAATTTTTTCAAAGTTCCAAAATAGCAACTTCAACGTTTTAAAGTAAAACAAAAAATAATAATCTTGAATTTTATTTTTGGTTAGTGTATTTATTGAAATTGGGTTGCTGTTAATATTTACCGAAATATGTGCAGACTTTGATAAGCCATATTGCAATGAGCCTTGTAGGACAACCTTTTAGATAAAATTGTATACTTTTAGTAATTACTTCGGTTTTTTGCATATCACCCAATATTATGACTTTATTAAAAATTAAACATTTGATGTTACTCTTACCTAGATTTTAGTCTACTTGCATTTATTAATCCGCTATATATGGCGCCATTTATGCATAGTCATCATTGAAATATAAATCGGGAGTTAATTTCATTTTCACGGTTATAAGGTTTGAAAAACTTAAGTTTGACCTCACAAAAACTTTTAACAGACTGAACTTAACATTTTATTATTTCTCAAAGCCCTAAAGCATACAAAAAAAATGTATTGTATTAAGTCCCAAGGTTTCTAGACAATTTTTAGATCAATTTATTTCAGCTCCCATTGGTGGGAGATAAAAAGTATACCGGAAAAAAAATCAAGGAAAAGTCCAATTATTGCGGTAAAATAATATTCGTTCGAATTTTTGTTTATATAAGCCTAGTACTCAGATCGCGCTAAATTTTAGTTTCCATACGAAATTCTCTCCAAACTTTAGCCAAGCTAAAATTAAGCAAAGCATTTTAGCTGAGAGGTACGCAGCTCCAGCTAAAAAATCAAATGTTTGTTTCTTACTGTACATCACTAATCTGTCAAAATTTAGCGCACGAAATAATTGTCTGGGACATTATTCTCGAGCTAAATTTTGACTGGTTCTGGTATTTTTTAATTTTGTGTGAACTTTGCTTTGTTTTTACAGCTAGATTGTTGCTGTCTTCATGCAAAATGGATTCCGATTTGGAAGAATTTTTACAAGAATTACCACAACCGAAAAAAAGAATGCGTGGTAAAAATAAAATTACGTTCAGCATGGAAGACAAAAAAAAACTGGCTACTCTTGTAAAGGAACACCCTTCTATATATGGTGTCTGGTCCATCGCTCCTATTGCCACAACTTGTGCTGCTGCACAAATCACCAAATCTTCAATTTCCCTTGTATCCATTTTGTTTCTTTTAAAATGTAATAATACTTGAAATTTTTCAAACAAACTTTCTTAAATTTTAATTTTTTTTTCGTAGAACAGGTGTTTTTGACACATTCTACACAATGCCCTTATGCCTGTTTGATAACTTTTTGTTTCAACAAATATCCCAAAACTGATTTTTTTTTTTTTCTATTGGTTTTGACAGCAAATTCTGAAATTTTGTGAAAATTTGTGCGAATTCGCACGAAATCTCACGTTATTTAACAGACCACTTATTTCAATAACATATTCTCCACAACTCTCCTATGTCAAAATTTAGCTAGGGTCTTAGCTGATGTTTGGAGAGAAAAGTGGCAGCTAAAATTTAGCGCGATCTGCGTACTAGGCTATACTGTTTAAGAAGAGATGATATTTGCTTTCAGCTATAAAATCAACTTTTAACTAAAATGTACATACATTTTGTTGAATTTTTTTTTAGTATGGATTCAGTAATTTTACTTTTACTGAACGGAAGGAAAAAGGGCGTCCAAAACCAAAAATCTGTATTTTTTTCTAGTTTATACTTCCAACAATTTATCAAAGCAAGGAACTTTAAATGTAAATTTATAGATCTCAAAGTAAATGAATTTTTATAACACAGACAAATTCCAACGCCTACACACGCAACTTTCAACCAATTCTAACACTCAAACCGTCAATTAAAAAAAAATATATTTTCGGGAACTTTAAAACCATATATCATTTAAGGCACTAACTGCAAAGAGTTAGATCAACGACATGAAATAAGTAACTGTTAAACAAATCGAAATCGAGATTTTGATCAAATTTGACAATATATAATATATGTATTCGCCTATGGTAAAATAAGCTACAATCTAAACCGATTGATCGATTTTCTTTAAATTTGGTACTTAGGATTTTTTGGGGACCAAATATAAAATCGTAACTCAATGAAAACGTAAACAGATGGGTTTTCGTTTATGCTGGATCTATACGACTGTCCTGATTTCTGTCCCAAAATAATTAACGTTATTTATTTTACAATTATTCTCTCAATATTTATACGACAGTTTTTATAACGAATTAAATGGCAAATTTTAGACCATTAACACGGTCACGATCAGGGCCGGCCTCAGCCAAACTTGCGCCCTGTGCAAGATTTGTAAAAAGCGCCACTTTTTATTTTTACATATATACATACATACACATGGCAAATGGTAGTACATTTATTTTTGCCAAGATCAGATTTTTGTAAAATTTGGGCGTTATTTCTTCAATTTTAGACGATATTTTCAAACTTTTTTTTAAATTTGAGTAAGTAAAATATCAATGATAAAATAAACTTCAAAAAATCGCGGCGCATAAACAGCGAGGTTTTTCTGAATTTTTTTGGGCGATATTTCCTATTCTGGGCGTTATTTCCCATAATTGACTTTTAAAATTTTTATTTTGGGAGTTCTTTCCATTAAAAAAAGCAACAACAATTGTTCAGAATTTTTTTGGGCGATATTTCCAAATCGATTTGGGCGTTATTGCCTAATGCCGACTTCATTTTTTTGCTCCAGGTAATGCGCCCCCAGAATTTTGCGCCCTGTGCATTTGCACATCTTGCACATATGGTTGGTCCGGCCCTGGTCACGATATGTATGTAGTTATAAATCTTAAGAAAATGGAAGAAATTAGTGTTTTCGTTGGAAAAGACATTTTGGTCATTTTTGGCTAAATTATCTCTTACTTTTCACTTTCATATTTAATAGAATAAAAATTCTATAGAATAAGAATTCATCGTAACCATTGTTCAATGGAATTTGACACTTTTACTTGACTAATAGGGGACAAACTTTAAACGTGTATAGAGTATTTTGTTCCAAATGCCACCGCAATGCACTCAATTTCCGAGGCGAAAAATATATTATTAATTTTGTTGGGCTTTTCATTTACATCGTAGCCACCTGCTTAAGTAGGTAAATACTACTCTAACTTGAAAGATAGGGTACGAAATGTATAGTTATCTTTCTTTTATTTAGTTCATATTTAATGTGAACTGTCACCAGAAATTGCAAATAGCGTTTTCGATTCGACAGCCCTTCTTCTGAAAAGAATTGAAAATGCATCTAGATTTCATTTTGGAACCGATTCCAGAAGCTTTCACATGTTCACACAGATTCCATATTAACGCATCTAGAAACAACATTCAAAAATGTTTGTTCACTTCCCAATCCTATACCCATTTCCATCATTTTTAACCCAAAAGACTGTCAATTAAGTACATATACAAAAAAAATAAAACTGGTATGAATCTGGCAGTTTCGGGCAAGTAAGCGAACAGACCTATGGTGTGTATACTTACGTGTTTTTGTTACGTCAAGAAGTAAACGCATTAACTATTATTAACGTTGACCATCTAACCGTAGCTTTATTTTCCAAACCAATACATTTTGCAAAAGCAAAAGAATTAAAAAATATCAACGAACACATCCTTAAATGGAAACCTCTAATAAAAAATATTTTTTCTACAATCTCATTGATTGTCAAACTATTCCAGATACTCCAAAATTGTATCTCAATTTTTATATTCACTATTTTTACAGAATAAATTTGCAACACTATTCTTTTGTTGTTTTTTACTACTGAGTAAAATTTGACTGCACATGCTTCAAGAATTCCTAATGAAAATATAATATCAGTTTTTTTGTATTTGAATGTTTTTTTTTCTGAACTAGGCCTACTAATTTACGGTTTTGACACCTTCCGAACATGGATCTCTATACTGTCTTGCTAAGTTATGGGAATAAAACGAATTTAAGCCTTGTTGAATGAGATATCATATCACGTCCGTTTCATTTGAATATTCGGAACAATAAATAGTAAACAATTTAAGTGCTGCGAAACGAACTGAAATTTATCTCAAATCCGGTAACTCACCACATGAAGCAATAAGGTTAAAGTTATAAAAGAATCACGCAAAAAAATGATCGGTTTAAAACAACCTACAACTCAGTTAAGTTAAATAAAAAAACATTGCTAATATACAACCTGCAAACTCATCAAGTTAAATTAAACGAGTCAATTCGATTAAACAATATTATTTAAATCTGATTCGGTTTAAATATAAGTACTAAATTTTATTAAACAACTTCTGGGTTAGTTTGTTTGGTTTGAAAAAACAATTAAGTCACAGTTAATGAAACATATTAAATCGCTCATAGTTACCAAACTACTCATAGATCTGTGAATCTAACAATAAATAGTACCTGGGAGACCGAGCCTCGCTCGGCTTTTTCTAATTGAAAAAAGTGAAATATGTATGAGAAATATAGACATGGCAGTTAATAGAAAACAACATATGTCATCCATTAAATTTGTTCACTTTATAAATGCGTTCAATGGAGATGCTTCCATATTATGTACGTGGAGATAAATATGTAGACAGTTTGACATAATGTACAAATTTTATAATTTTGTCGAACAAAAAAATGTTCCACATACGTCTAAGTGACCCATAATAAAATACATTTTCTTCGAAAATTATACAATAATTCTTCCTTTCCCATATACAGAGTGTCCCGAAATCACCGCCTCAGAAGAAAACCAAGAGTTTCTGAGGTCATTTTAAGTCGAAAACAAAATCATCAAAATTGAAAAAACTAAAGCTTAGCTCCTCTTTTAAAAATAAAATTGCATCGTTAGACTTAAAATAGAATTCAGCATCCTTTGGCACCTCCTTATAAGGTCTGGATGATACTTATTTTTATTAGCTTTGAAAGTTAAATCATTATTTAAATACAAAATTTCCTCCAGATAGTTAGAACTGTTGCCTTAGCGCCCCTTTAGTTAAGGGCCTGGGTGATACAACAAAAGTGGGCATGGAAGGGCGTGGGCGGTTTTTCCAATTTTTTTTTTTATTTTGTTCTTGCTTATCAGTACACTTCCTGATAATTTCATCCAAATCGCTGAAGCCATTTACAAGATTCCAATATATAACAAAAGTGGGCGTGGCAGTGGCGGATTTAAATAACGCTAAATTCCAAAAAAAATTCTCGTTAAGCTATGCAAACTGCAAATTTCATTCAAATCTGACCGTTCCCGAAAAACCTAAGAAGTAAAAAATTTCATGCAAATCGTTGGATCCGTTTCGGATATTTTTTGTTTTTCAATTTTTCTCACTCATAAGAATGAACTCTAAAACTTTTACTCAAATAGTTTAAGTAGCTTCCGAGAAATAGAAATAATAAAAGTAGTCGTGACATTGGCGGATTTTATTAAAATCAATTTTCAATTTATTTCTTGTTCATATCTAAAAATAAACTGAAAATTTCGAATTGTCTTCGAGAAACCAAAAACTAATAAAAGTGGGTGTGGCAGTAGGCGAAGTCTACATATTTCTTTTAAAATGTTGTTCCTACTTATAAAAGAGAACGCTCACTGAAAATTTTATGCAAATTGTCGGAGCCGTTTCCGATAAACTAAAAACGACAAAAGTGGACGGAGCAGTGGGCGGATTTCACTAAACTTTTCTTGACTTTTTCTTCTTATTGAGGAGAAAAAACTCTGAAAAATTCATTAAAATGGCTAGTTCCGTTTCCGAGAAACCAAGCAATAATAAAAGTGGGCGTGGCAGTGTGTGGATTTTAGCAAAAGAATTTTTCAATTTTTTGTTATACGAATAAACTCTTATAACCTCATAACCTCATTTAAATCGTTTGAATTGTTTTCGAGACACTAAGAAATAATAAAAGTGGGCGTGGCAGCAGGCTGATTCTACTTATTTCTTTTTAAATTTTGTTTCTACCTATAAAAGAGAACGTTCTCATAAAATTTCATCTAAGTTGTAAGACCCGTTTCCGATAAACTAAAAACGTAATAAGTGGGCGGTGCAGTGGGTGTTGCTGTGGGCGGATTTCACTAAACTTTCCTTTACATTTTTCTTCTTATTGAGGAGAAAAAACTCTGAAAAATTCATTAAAATGGCTAGTTCCGTTTCCGAGAAACCAAGCAATAATAAAAGTGGGCGTGGCAGTGGGTGGATTTTAGTAAAATAATTTTTCAATTTTTTGTTATAAGAATAAACTCTTATAACCTCATAACCTCATTTAAATCGTTTGAATTGTTTTCGAGACACTAAGAAATAATAAACGTGGGCGTGGCAGTAGGTGGATTCTACTTATTTCTTTTTAAATTTTGTTCCCACCTAAAAAAGAGAACGCTCTCATAAAATTGTATCTAAGTTGTCGGACCCGTTTCCGATAAACTAAAAACGAAATAAGTGGGCGGTGCAGTGGGCGTTGCTGTGGGCGGATTTCACTAAATTTGTCTTTAAATTTTTCTTCTTATTGAGGAGAAAAAAATTCGGGAAAATGTATTAAAATGGCTAGCTTCGTTTCCGAGAAAGCAAGCAATAATAAAAGTGGGCGTGGCAGTGAGTGGATTTTAGTAAAAGAATTTTCCAATTTTTTGTTATAAGAATAAACTCTTATAACCTCATTGAAATCGTTTGAATTGCTTAAGAGAAACTAAGAAATGATAAAAGTGGGCGTGGCAGTCATAGAATTTTACTAAATATATTTTTTTATTTTTTTTCACGATCATAACAATAAACACTGAAAATTTCATCCGAATCGTTGGAGCCGTTTTCGAATAGCCAATAACTAATAACAGTGGGCGTGGTAGTAGGCGGATTTTACTGATTTTATTTTTTTAATTTTTTTCTTACCCATGAAAGTAAACTCTGAAAATTTTATTCAAATCGCTTGAGCCGTTTCCGAGTAATAAAGATATTTCAGACCGATTCCGTCATACTTAAAAGTAAGAAAAGTGGGCGCGAGGTGGGCGGATTTTACTAAATTTAATTTTTTATTTTTTTTCTCGTTTATCGTAATAAACTCTGAAAATTTTATCAAAATCGTTGGAGCCATTTCCGAGAAACCAAATATATATAAATATATAAATATATAAATATATAAATATATAAATATATAAATATATAAATATATAAATATATAAATATATAAATATATAAATATATAAATATATAAATAAATATACAAGAATAACTCGTTTAAAGTAATAAGATAATTATTTGATTTAAGCAAGCTACTTGTTTAACATAAAAGATCTTCAAAACTGCGAATCCCAACCGAGTTTCTCCATTATTATAACCTTTTTAGGTTTTTATTCTATACAATATACATATTTGGGGTTTGTCTCCAAGTTGTGTTATATCAATAAAGGATAAATCTTAATAAAAAAATTAAATAAAAAGTTTTTATTTTGATTTTATTATTTTGAAAAACTTAATTTCACAACATTAAATTTAAATGTTATTAGCGACGCGTTTTGGAGTGTTACTTCATCTTCGGGCGAACTACTACTTGTGGTCGGTGCCGAACCTGCCTTAGGGCAAAACAGGTAGTTGACTGGGGCGCCACTCAGCTAGGGCGCCCTTGAATCTAAATCAATATCTGCACTGTATTTTGTTCATTCTTCTTTGTTGTTCATTCCAGGTATACGAGGGCATACACACAAATTTATTTCTTATACCTCTCTGTAAAAGTATTTAACATTTGGGAACCTTGTTGCCGTTCACCGTTGCACGAACTGTGCAGCGTTTGTATAGCATCAAAATATAATCATTGAAGTTGGCCATGTAGGCAGAAAGTGCAGAATTTGATGAAAATTCAAGTTTCAAAGCAACTCAACTAGGTAAACCCATATACAAATTTAAATTTGTTTTGTCAACGATTATTTGGAATGAGTTTTTAGGAAAAATAAACGTCCTTTCAAAAATGTTTCAGTCAAAATCCATGGACTTTTTAACATGCTTAGAACATTTAGATAAACTGCGGCAGTACTTTCAGGCAAACCGTTCTGAGGAATCTTTATTTGAAGCATTATACAATAACGCTACATAGATGGATATGCATGTAGATTTCATTGTGTCCGATTTGATGAGCTTACGTAGTCGCCGTTATCAGTCTCAATCAATTGATCCAAAATTTAAATTTAAAGTTGTTTCTTCTACCACGTAATCGATGTGACGAGCGTTTTGGACAGTATCATTATCTGAACGAAAACTTCGGTTTTCTCTGCGATATTTCAAAGAATGTGGACTTTAAGGATTGCGAGAAACTTGAAGCAATTTTAACAGCAAGAATTGACGACGAAGTTCTAAAGGATGTAATAGCTAGAGATCTCTTGAGTGAAATTAATATATTCAATCAAACGTCAAATCTTACTGATCTCAAACCGCTATCAATTTTAAATTATTTAGCTTCAAACCATTTGCTTGAATTTTATCCAAATTTAACAACTGCGTTAAAAATTCTCTTAACGTTTCCTGTAAGTGTTGCTACAGGGGAAGCTAGTTTTTCAAAACTTAAAATAATAAAATCATATTTACGCTCAACTATGACTGAAGAGCGATTAACAGCCTTGGCAACAATTTTCATTGAAAAAGACATGCTGAATCGTATTGAAGAAGAAGAAATCGCTACAAGATTTGCAAAAATGAAATCGCGAAGAGCAGCATTTTAATGTCAATATTTTGTAAAATTATTTTATCGAAAATCCTTAAAATGTATTAAATAAAACTTTTAAACATTAATTTGTACGATTTTCGTTTTTTTTAAGTTTGGGGCTCCAAAATTGAATTTGGCTGGGGCGGCAAAAGTCCCAGGTTCGGTACCGCTTGTGGTAGTTTACAATGCATATTTTTATCGAGTCGACTACGTTAGAATTAACAATGGAATTATCAAATTTTTAGCCTTGACATCGTAATGTTTGACTTCTTTTTTTTTTTTAACCCACCGAAAAACTCTCTCTGTTAGAAATTATTTTTCTGTGTCGATGTGGTCATAATTTACTCGCACTGGCTATCGGTATAAGTGTCAAGTCTGGCTTGCGAACTGTGATTAATCGGTGGGGCTGAGGCGGTCTTCGCGACGACGAGTTTTAAGCGAATTATACCCCAATCCAAGCAAAAGAAAAGTGTATGTAAAAGTGTGTGGGAAAAAATTACACCTAAACTATGCTTCTCGTTTAAGGCGCCGCCAGTTATAGCTTTCATTGAAACTCATCATTGAACATTTTAATTGTTAATTTTGCGGCACTTAAAAAGAGAAATCAGTGATTATTTTAATGCAAATAAAAAGCTGATAACTCAATTATTATTTCTAATAAAAAAAATATATTTTATTTTGGGCCAGCCTTTCGTAGGAAATGAATTTCTTTATTTCAATGATTGAACTACCTTATCATTGATCATTGAAATCTTAGAAATCGTTTTATGTGAAAGGTAGGGCCAAAATGAAATAATTTTTTGACTAGAAATAATAATCGAGTCATCAGCTTTTCACTGATATCGCTTTTTTAGGGCCTCAAAACTGAAAATTAAAGTTTTCAATGATGAGTTTCAATGAAAGCTATAACTGGCCCCTAAGAACGATTAATTTACAAAATTTTACATTTCTAAGGACATTCAATAGCTTAAAATTAAAATATACTAAAAGTAGGGGCTGCTAATGTAAGCATAAAGTTTGAAAATTTTATCGAAATCGGTTCAGTTTATAGTTTTCAAGTCTATAGTCAGACACAAATAATCATAAAATATGTACATTTTTAAATATATAGGTGCAAAATTGTATACGATTAAATACTATGTTAAAAAAAATTTTAGTATACGCAGAATTTTCCAGATTTTAAACGAGTTCGAATCGTACTATCTTTTAACATCTAAAATCACCAAATGCCTATTTTAACTTTTTAGTAGGTATCTATATCATATTACATAACTCCAAATGTCACTTTGACAATTCAAAATGAGAAAATGGTATGTTTTCTTACTTTTTAGGTGTGTTTTTAGCGCTTAAACGATTATTTTAATATATTTTTTACAGAAATACATTTTATTTTGTAATAAATTTATTAAATTTTTTAAAACTAAAACTAATTTATTTAATATTTATATATTGATATAAGGATGCTTATATATAATAAAAAAAAATCTCTCTTTTTTTAATAATGGATATATTAATTTGACCCACTGTACCTCGTGCCAATTTTAAGTGTGGTCTCTCGATTTGGCAGTATAACCTTGAAACTTATTTTAACGGAGCTATAGAAGGTGTACAAATGCGGATATAGCCACAAACCGAGTACTGGGTCGAGTTTATTATTCTGGAGAGAGGCATTTTCTAATAAACACTTGAGCTATACTGGCACAATTGCCTATTAAAATATTTATGCCCTAACATAAATCATCGCCGAGGATTCGCGCAGCAGTAAGAATTCAATCTACCACTTCATTCCTATATACTAAATTGAATCGAATTAATGGCTTGGTGAAGACGGAAAGCTATTATTTCTTTCCAATCGATTGGTTTGCAGTGATAATCGCTGTAAGTTATTCAAGATACAGCAGAAGGGCAGGAAGGTATTAAAGAGTTGTTGCATGGCTCAGAGCCAACAAAAAAAAAGAATTTTCATGCTCCATCTCAATTAGCACATTGAGTTTATATATATATAGGATGAAATAAAGTGTGAAATGCTGGGTTTTTTCTTTAATATATACCTACGAAAATTCTTGGCAAGGATTATTAGTTTTCTTTTTTTTTTTCCTTACCATAGAAAAGGTTCTGCAAAAAAGCGACAAAAATATTTTTCATCTTAATGTTTTTCATTTAAAAAAAAAATATTTTCTACCAATGCCCTGCTGAGTTGGAGTTTCAGAATCAAAATGGGATACAAGTAAGTACCTATTCATACATATATAGATAATTCGAAACGCTATGGTATAATTTATTCTTTTCTTTCACAGCCAATTGATTCGAATGGCTGTTGTGGCAAATTTGTATTGTACAATGTACATACTCTCGTATTGATCCCCATAGAGAAGAGCACCAGATAGATTTTGTTGTTGTTTTCATCATGATTTTTTGCTTAAAATTGAAATGGGAGTTCTCTGTGCCGCGCACATTATTTATCTCATTCTTCATATATGGCATATGAAGTGGCGTAAATATTGCAAGAACAAGTGGAGGAGATAAATCTGATCTGAAGAAGGTTTTTATTTATTTATTGGTTTTATAATGTAGTTGGTGTGAAAATAGATTTATTTGGTAAAAAAATGAGAAAAAATAATATTTCATTCTTCATTATATGTTAAGTACCTAGATATCAAAACAAAGTGTAAAATGCTAATCTTATTTGCTGATGAAAACATAAATTAAATCGAAATATATATTTTGGTTTGGTTGGTTCTTATGTTAGAGTTTGGCTGAAAACAAACTAAATTAGTCAAAATTTTTTATTCTGAGTTATGAAACAACAATGTGTGCAGTATATTTATTACAAAAGAATAATTAAAATAGTGCTAAGTTTTCTACATGGGCTGATTTAGTTCAGTAGTATACATAGAGAGTGTATTATTAAAAAAAACTTCTTTTGCAGGGTCATTCATTTCGTGGTTTCCAGTTGGTAGCGCTGGAATTTGACACCTATCAAACTCAGCTGTCATTTGAAGTGTCATAATTTTAGTTGAATGCGTTTGCCATTTACGATAGTGGATCGCTTAACAATCGAACAAAGCGTTAATATTATTAAAACTTCCTACAAAAGTGGTGATTCAAAAGCAAACACTTTTCGCGCATTACGCAATGATTATGGTCGCCATAATCAACCGACTACGCAAGCAATCTGTAAAATAAGATGATCCTGAACTTTGCAGACAAAACGTCCGCTGAAGTTTGAACAACCACCAAAGCCGTAATACTTGTTCGATTTTAAAAAACTAAAGGGCAATCGCTTTGTCTCGGCAAAATCTAGTGCCGATATTTTGTAGTTTTTTTTTTATTTGCCTTAAAAAAAAGTTATGGCCAAAAGATTTAAAAACCACCAAACAATTAACTAAAAAAATTTTGACCTTCAGTCACCACTGTAATTTTCGCCGCATTTTCATAAATAAAAAAAAAAAACAAATAAAAAAAAACTAAAAAATATCGGCACTAGATTTTGCCGGGTCAAAGCGATTGTCCTTTAGTTTTTTAAAATCGAACAAGTATTACGGCTTTGGTGGTTGTTCAAACTTCATCCGACGTTTTGTCTGCAAAGTTCAGGATCATAAAATAAGACGGGGCAGCAAGCCACACAACACGACCAATTATAGCTTCATTGCGTGAGAAGTTTCCTGGTCGCGTAATTTCACGTTTTGGTGACGTCAATTGACCACCAAGATCATGCGATTTGACACCATTAGATTTTTTCTGTGGAGCTACGCAACAGACCGTGTTTACGCAAATAATTCCCGAACTCTAGACGCATTAAAAGCTAACCCTACTAAAGTTATGGCCGAGATACAACCCGAAATGTGCGAAAAAGTGGTTAAAAATTACCTCAAAAGAATCGCATGCTGCGAATTTTCCCGAGGCGGCCATTTGAACGATATTTTTTTTCACACTTAATGGCAAAGTCCAAACATTATAAGGAAATAAAATTTTCATAAAAAATATATCGCTGTGTGCGTTTTATTTAGCTTTATTTTCGAAACTGAAAAATGAATGACCCTTTATTATTGAATCAGTATCCTTCTTGCAATATCTATAAGCATATTATATATGTAGTTTTGAAGCGCAAGAGCAAGTCCATGCGATCCATATGCGCATTTTATTTTTATTCTGATAACAATGGTAAATGAAAAGCTTAACATTTGACAAGCAAAATACAGGGTGATATAAATATGTACTTGTCAAAATGTTCTCCAAGTTTTGAGAGCAAAATGCCGAAGATTGAACTTTATTTTGATTTTGAATACCAACAATAGCGGTAAAAAGGTTTTATATGTCTATTCCTTGTAAATTATTCCTTTTCTATTCGATAGTGTACATAATCTACAATAGGACACACTTGAATTTTGTCATGTACTTCATCACCAAATTTGGCAGAAGTGTCTTTTGTTGAAGCTTCCTTCTACTGCTTCTTGTCGACACATTTTAAACAATATTTGCAACTCCAACCAAGTCAAACTCTGCTGGGTTCCAAGACATAGCAATATAGAAGGGAATGAAATACTAGATGCACTGGCAAGGAAAGGGTCTATTCTAAATATAGGTAGTGGTAGCCAATCAGACACGAAACCGGATGTCCCGATTGGCGTGATCAAAAGGAAGATAGACCTAATAACGAAAGAGAAAATCAACTACTCCTGGATATCCAGGAACGATTGCGTCACCTCTAGAAGTTTATGACCTAGAATTAACGAAAGAGAAACTCAGTATATTTTATCGCTGAGTAAAAAGAATATTAGAACCCTGATATAGGTGTACTAACGGGACACTGTGCAATTGGCGGAATGGCGAAATGGCCACCAGATTGGGTGTATACGCACCCGATTTCTGTAGGAGCTGTCAGGATGTTGAGGACATAGAAACCATTGAGCACCTGCTCTGCAACTGCCCTAACCTCCAAACAAATCGCCTCCGTTACTTTGGAAACAGATTTGTTGGAGAACTGGACGATCTAACGCAGGTCTCATTGGCAAACATGAGAGAGCACGGGTTGGTTCGTAAATGAACCAGTCTATGTCAACAACTTGTTTAGGTGTTATCTCTGTTTTATAGGGGATCACAATGGATCAATAGGCCCCCGTGTACGCAACAGCCTCAGAGCTTGGCACGCCCCTCCTAACCTAACCTAACCTAACCTACTGCTTCTTGCAATTCTTTATTTTCAAAAGGTAAAACTGTAAATATTTTGTATAGTAGCTACATATGACGAAACGATTATTTTGGGTCAAGAATGAAATAAGGCAACATTTTTTATTACATTCAAAGTTTTTAAATTTGGGATCTTTACTTTCAATTACTTTGGATTAAAAAATGTTAATCATTCATACAAAGAATACGGGCTTGAAGAGTCCCCATTGTGTGCTCCTCTCGATTAGAAGCATCATAATTATAATTACCATCTGTTAAACGATGTTTAAACGATCAATATAGTTAGAAGAAGACAACACGATTACACAAATAAATAACACAGCAAAATCAACAACGCAGCATGAGACAACTTATAACAAACTCAACAACACCACAAGTAGTAGTTCTCCCGAAGATGGAGTAACACTCCGAAACGCGTCGCTAACATCATTTAAATTAAAGTTGTGAAATTAAGTTTTTATAATAATAAAATCAAAATAAAAATAAAAAACAAAATAAAATTGGGTTTTTTAAATTTATTTATTAAGATTAATCATCTATAGAAAAAACACAACTTGGAGACAAACCACAAACAAAATGTATTTAACTTAGCTTTTGGAGTAACAAAATACAAAGTCAAAATCCAAAAGGTATAATATAAGCCGAGCCAATAGTAGTTTATATCCATGCAGAAAACACGGTGATAGCACCATTTCAATCTTGGGTTTTGGGTATATAATCAATTCAATATAGAAAATTATGATGAAAAATCCTGTATTAGAATAATTGTTTTTATGAAAATTAAAAAAAAAAAAAAAAACATGTCTTTTTACAATAAATTACAAAATAATATTACTTAGAGAGGTTTGCTGATACTAAACATAACGATTTAAGTTGAACTTAATTCCTTAAGTATTACTTTATGACATGGAAAAAGTGTCCCTTATGAATTTAAGTTCAACTTAAATCGTTATGTGTAGTATCAGCAAACGGGCCTTAATCATTTTAATTACATATAAATGAATTTAGTCTTAATATTCCCAAATTCAGTTTTTCAAAAGCAAACTTGTTCATTGCTCAAATAGAAAACGGAAATAAACGTCAACGAACTATATTAAATTGTTTAAGCACAACAAAAACAGAGGAGTTGAGTCATGCCAGAAGGCACAAATAACATCAAAAACAAAATCTACTGTATATAAATACTTCAATCTGTCAAAAAAAAAAAAAGTTGAAAAGTCCCAAAAAAAAAAAAATCTTTCCTTCCGTTTGTTTTGGGTTTCCGGCAGATCAGTATCCTTTCCTCCATACACATACCAGCATATACATATAATGTCCATATGAATTGTATACAATATAGATACATATATATGGCATTTGAACATCGATAGATATTTATATTCTGTTCAATGTCCATTCATGCCATTTCGAATAAAATGTTTGTTTGTTTGGTTCTACAAGGACATCCAAACCACTCCTTTCCGTCTTCTGTCACCGCGCCACCTGCATAAACCTTCTACATACATATACATATATCTTTTGGCAAAACAAGAATGTACATATATAGAAGACAAAAAAATAGCATGACTTCTATTTTAGCGGTACGAATTTTGGATAAAGGATGAATGTACAATGTACATACATAAGTTTGTATGTATATGTTGATCTCATAGTCAGGAATACACAGAAATACACGTTAAGTGAATGAAGGCGTTTGTTTCAAGTAGGGAGAGAAAGAGTACTTTACACATATGGGAAAGGACAAATTACTTTTGCTTTGACTTTATATTCATATATACGTGCACATATGATACACTAAACATACCATACATATGTATTCGATTTAGATTCCAAAGACAACACTTTGACTATTTTGTATTCTGCCATCACTTTACATTGCACATATACATACTATCGCAGTTCTATCCATATTGGTCCTTTGGTAAATAACTCAGAAATACAGTACTATTCAAAAAATGTTTTCACATTAATTATGTTTTAGTGAAAATTGGTTTTTGGTTAAAAAAAAAAACCTTAAACATAATGGAGCAAAATTTTAAACGATTTATCATACAAAAAACACTTTAACATCGTATACTAGGTTAGGTTAGGTTAGTGGGCTGACGGTTGGTCTTGTTACCGTTACACTTAGATCAATGTAGATCCATTGTGATACCCATAGAGAAAAAACCTATGATTAGAGTCCTATGACAGAGCCCGTTAAGGGTGTGGATGCAGATATAGCTGGAAGTTACTATAGGAAGTGTCTTATTAATGCCGGTGTACAACGCAGAACATCGTACTAAAACGTTTAAAATTTTGCGCCAATATTGTTATATTTACCTTTTTTTTTATATTTTTTTTCTGTAAGTTTGAAATATTTTTAAAGTCTTGTTGATAAATATACAACTGGTGTCCCGAAATCACCGCCACTGAAGAAAACCATCAGTTCCTGGGGTCATTTCAAGTCGAAAATAACTTCGCCAAACTACAACCGATTTTTGAAATTTTTTTTTATTTAAACAAAAACAGTAAAAAAATTGTATCTGCCTTACAATTATTTTGTGTGGATAAAGGTTTTCCCACAATTTATTGTCAAACACATTTTTAAAGCATTTTTAGGTTGTTTTTTTTTTGGCTTCCATATGATTTTTTTTTCACAAAAACACGTTATTAACGCCCATGTTCTGCATTTCGAATGATATCGAATTGAAATCGCATTTCAATTTCACGTGAATTGAAATTCCATGTTCTACAATTCGTTCGTTTTCGAAAATTTCCAAGAAATACAAAACTATCTGCAAATTCACCAATTTCACAACACATAAAAATGTGGATTGAAAAAGTTTAGAAAACGAAATGAACCGAAATACAGAACATCAATTTTCATGTTCGAAATAAGAATTCACTGTTAGAATTTCGAACGAATTGTGGAACACCTAAATTCAATTTCGCCATGTGAATTCACAATAAGTGGAATGCAGAACATGGGCGTTAAGTAAGTATAATTTTTTTTATTATGAAAGCACAATATGTTTTCTTAAAAATACTTAACATTTTTTTAATTAAAAATACATTTAAAATTATTAAAAAAATAAAAAATAAAAAACAAAAAATTAAGGAAAATCAAGAAAATATGAATATTTGAATAAAACCGAATTAAAACGAATAAAAAACTACGCTGAGCGTTGAGTGTTGAATGTAAGAAAGACTAAAGTAAGAGTAACACCATTAGAAATCTATAGCTATGTTTATCTCGAACAATCTGGCTTCTGTAGCAACTTTGATTTTTCTCTTGATTTTCCTTTATTTTTTAATAATTTAAAATGTATTTTTAGGTAAAAAACTATAAGTATTTTTAAGAACACAAATTGGGTTTTCATAATAAAAACAATTATACCTAATGACGTGTTTTTGTGAAAAAAATTATATGGAAGTAAAAAAAAACAACCTAAAAATGCATTAAAAATGTGTTTGATAATAAATTGCGGGAAAACCGTTATCCACACAGAAAAAAAATTCAAAAATTAGTTGTAGTTTGGCAAAGTTAGAGACAGTCAAAAGAAAAAAGAACAAAAATCATACAAACCGTTATAAGTCGAAAACGAAACGAAAACGAGAAAATTACCTCTTAAATTTTTTCGACTTGAAATGACCTCGGGGTACCCTGTATAATACGTTAAAAAAATTTGCTATTGTTCCAGCGAGAAGCTTATAACTTTAGTTCTTATAGTGTAGATCTTTTATAGATCTTAAAATTACGGAAAGAAATTACCCCGTTATTACATTTAAATGTAAAAATTATTTAGACACGAAATTTTTAGCTAGGAAAAGGGGACTTTTCTGGAATTTTGTCCACAAATATTTCTAGTGATTTTCCATTTTCAAAAATGACTTGAAAAAATTGTTTTAGATAGAAATCCAGAAACAAAATGTTTGGCTTTTTTCTTCATTATTTTAAAAAAGAGCCAGAATAGTGTATATACAGGGTGTTTTGCATAAGATGGGACAAAAGGCTATGGCGTGTAGGCGCGCGTGTGAGACATGTGGGGCGGCGCCATGCGCAACCGCCTTTGTTTCCTTTTCAAAACAAGAAAAGGAAAAAACACCAGAAATTGTGTTTCTGGATTCTTTTTTCAATTTTGTTTAGGCTCTTTTTCCGTTTTAAGAAATGCAAAAAGCCAGAAAAAAATTTGTAAAAAAAAATAGAAAATCTGAAAAACCTCCCAGAAAAGTTTTCTATTAGTCCAGTCAATGAAGCATTTGACTCGGAAATAATCGCCGGAAAGCTGGGTTTTGGTATATAGCTTCCTCATTGTGTTCTTAAGAAATTATCAAAAGTCCCCATCGATATTAGTGCCGCTAACAGTTTTACGGGGGGTTGAAGGCCCCCCAAAATGGTTTTTCAAGAATAACTCCCAAATGGTAAGTTGTACAAAAAAAGTGTCAAAGACTAATTTGTAGCTTGGGATATTTCCTACAAAAACGTGGAACTTGCTTTTTTCATACAAATAACGGCTTTTGAAATAAACCAATCAGAAGAGTTAAGGGTTTTACTTTTCTATGTTGTTGGGCGACTTAGGGGGGAAAATTAAATTTTTTTTTCTGAAATATAAAATAAATATAAAAACACAACGGCAACACTTCCAATATTATGTTATAGCTTATCTTAAAGCCAGATATTTATTCTTTATGAATGTTTGTAAATGAAGTTATTTTATTCTATAGTTTTATTGTATGATTTTTAAACTCAAAATTTTAAAAATAAAATTTGATTCAATAGAACCAAATGTGAAATTAAAAAACTATTGCACTGCCGATTCATTTTTTTTTGGAAATTTCTAACTGTACTATGTATAAAAATGTAAAAATTAAAAAAACAGGTTTAGTTTGTATACCCATCGTTAATATGCCTTGAGCTTTGTGAACTATCATAGCAAATTTAGATTTCACTAGAAATTGGTGTCGTTGCATGGTAGATTGCATATTGCTATCAGTATAATGCAACTAACAGCAAGAATTTGTTACATTACATATTATTTTCCATCGGTTTTTTCACCTTCAGATCGTGTAAAATAATTCGTCGGGTCATGACTGTGAAATATTGTAAATTCCAATAGATCGCAAAAGTTGACAAATGCGTCGTTAATCAAAACGGTGCTAAATGCATTTTTTTTTGAAAAATAAGGAGTTTGATATACCACAATTTATCATATATCATAATATGGTGAAATTTTTGTTTTCAAAACCAGCTTATTAAGAAATTACTAGCCTAGCCGTGTTAGAATTCTCGCAATTACATTAAAAAAAAAATGTCGCACAAAAACAAACAAATGCAGTTTTTTAACAAATTAGTAACATTTTTAAAATAAAATTATAATTCGTCACATCAGCAGGTAATTTCACTTCGTTTGAAACCTTATTTCGTCGCTACAATGCTGAACTAGTCTAAGTTCAAAATTTCGAAATGAGTTTTTTTTACGTCATAAGAAAACTTGTTGTGTTCCCCCCAATTTCTACATATTCTAAATATTCCTACGTGCAGTAGTTCTTTCAGAATTTAAATAATGGAATATAATCATAATGTCGAAAGTCAGAATTTTACGCACTAGGGTTCTTCTTGAAGAATTTTGAAAATGTGACTTAGATTAATTCCGCATTGTAGCGACGATTTGTCAAAATGGGTGTAGTATGAGAGTCAGAAAGTGAGTCTAGACTTTATAGAAATAATATATAAGATTACTTTTTTTAATTTTGAATTTGGGATCAAAACATTTAACAAAATTATTTTCAAAATGCCCATAATATATTTTTAACAAATAAAAAAAAATTGAAAAAAAAACAGTTATCGGAAAGACGAAGATAAACTGTCCATATATTATTTTTTTAGTCAATCTAATAAAAAAACTCAAACAAAATTTCGCTGCATTCAATTATAGGCCAGTTTTTTTGAAAAAGTGAATAGCCAGGTTTGCAAATTTTTACACGCAAACAACAACATTTCAAAGAGTTAATATAGTTTAGGTCAGTATAATAAAGTGAATATAGAGTGAATATGAATTTTTGAAATGTTGAGATGATAGATGGCGCTAAATTTGGTTGGAGGAAAATATTCGTTTCTCTAAAGTTGGTACAATTTTTGACTTGAGAATGGGACGTGTTCTCAAATGTATGATTAAAAAAATGGCCTCGGGCATATGTACGTATTATGTCAAGACATTTCATTTCGAAATAAAAATACTTTTTTAAAAGTTGTTCGATTTCTAAGGTATATGTATTTTATGATTTATATGCAGCTACGTAGCAGCTTTATACAAAACAAAACTACAATACAAAACTTAACAGATTTTTTTCTTGAAATATAGGCTAGGCAATTGAGATTATTTCGTTACGAAAGTCACCCGAATCTCTAAAATTGTCTTTTTTTGGAGCAAATAGAAATTCAAAAATTTTGATTTTTTTAATCCATCAACATCGTAGCCATCCTTCTATGAAATTTTAACATTTATTGCTTGACTTTATTTTTCGATTGGTGTCGAAATTATTGTTCTAAAAAAGAAGCAATTCCTCTTAATTCAATTTGAACCAAAAGCGTTCACACTTATGGAATTGATATTCACTGGACATTAAATATGTCCCGTGTAAACCATATGAAATAAGGCACCTTAGAACGCGCCCAAACACTTTTCAAAACCTAAAAACGAATGTTGGTTGGAGTTACACAAATACAAATGCATTGACATATGGTCGGAGTGCAATTAGATAACTAAATGCTGGGGCGCAAAAATAATTTTTAGCTGGACATTTGGATATGTGTTTTGAGATTTCAAATCATTTAAATAGTGAATAAAGTTTATTAAAATAGATATAAAGGTGAATTAAAAGGAAATATAGTGAATACATGCAATAAAACTACATGTGGTGCTGCGTAAAATCGTGTAAAAACGCTTATAGTAAGTAGTTTACGTTTTTTTTTTTTCACGAACTGATTGTGATATTTCCATATTCAAAGTAATGTGAAAAAAATTTAAAACGTTGGAAAATTACTCTGCACTACGGGCACTCAACAACAAAAACTATAATGCTACCCTGGACGAGAATTTCTACTTTTGACAAAATGAGTCTCTGCTAATTCACGTGCTTGAGGAATATTTTTATTTTCAACCAATTTGCTTTTTTTATAGCACTTCGCTATGAAATATCAATTGAAAAGTATTCTAGGATAATTTATTTACCCAAAAAACATCACTTTACATTACTATATGAGTAATATTAGACAAAATCAGCCCGTGAAATGAAATGTAAACTCCATTAGACGATTTAACGAAGCACAGCATGTTGTTTTATATTTTGTTAAATAAACTATTGCAAGTATTCACTATTTTAACTTTTATTTCAGTTTTTTATTTAGTTTTTTTTCACTATTTTAATGTTTTAAAATAGCGAAACACTCTCCTATCGCCCGGCAAAATGACAGATGCGAATTTTTGTTTGTTTTTTTTTTTTTTTATTGAATTTATCACGATTACCAACTTGGAAATAAAAAAGAAAAGTAAATATAAAAAAAATGACTATAATCGTTTTGTTCAGATTTCATTACTGCGCTGGCTATAATTTTCACCAAAACACGGCTTATTTTAAATATTTTAGAAATTATATGTTTTTACTTTTTACTTTGTTGTATTTGGGCAATTTGTTTAGCCTCTGTTTGATTGTTAACGCCATAAAATATGTACGACCATAAGGTAGTTATATAAAACTAATTCCAGTAAAAGCCATGCATTTCACTTTACATCGTTTTCCAATCAGCATTAAGTATGGAATCTTATAACATATATTATGACTCGATTGTACACTGTGGCGTATACGTACTATTTTTAGTCATTCGCATTTCTTTGTAATAAACTTTATGATACAACAAAATGCTAATTATTTTGACTATTTAAAAATTATTCTATGACTAATTATTTTACGTTTTGAGCTTTCTTACTTTGGGTTCCGAGGCTTTTGTGTTAAAAAGCAATCCATTATATAAAATAATTAAGAATAACATTTTATTTATTTATTTTATAAACTTGACAAAAAAAAAATCTTTTACTAAATTTGTTTGCACAGCATTGTATTTATCAACGATATAGCCATGTTTACTAATTCGTTTTCTATGAATGAAATGAAAAGGAATGCGGTGCAAGTTGTCGCAGAGGCACAAAGAATTTGTATATATGTATGTATGTAAAGATGTTTTTGTGTATAGAAATTGAAGAGAAAACCCCATTAACTATATTCAAGGATATAATCATCGTCACTTGGTAGTGTTTGAAATGGATTTGATATTTAGCATGCAAAACACAAATACCTATCACGTTCAACAAATATATCTAGACGCGCGATAGATTTTATATAGATTTGATGTGAAGGCATGTCAGCTCACTGATTTAATAATATATTCATGAATTTCCTTCGAGATTATAAAATGTATTACCTATGGAATGTTACTTCAAACATAGTTTTTAATATGCAATGCAGAGAGAAACCCTTTTCTTCGTATACTATAGATTTTCTGAATTTTCTTAATAGAGAAAATTTATTTTATAGGAAGTTCAGATTTAATGGTCTAAGCAAAATTTAAAGATATATATCGACGGTTTAATTGCAAAACCTCTCAAGTCGTTTTTGCATGTTTTACAGAAATCTCAAAAAACTGGCAAATTATGTATACCTATGTCGATCTGTGGTAAAAGGTTTTGAATTCTGTTTTTTTCTGTAAAATGTTCAGAACAACATTGTAACTCTGAAATTGCTAAAAGATGGCTTTGATTTTGGTGATATTTTTTTTTTTTAATTTTTCGACTTACGAGGTCCTTCTCTTTAATTGTCGATAACCGAATTAAAAACATCGGCTTCTTTTTTATTTTGGTTTTATAAATGGCATTGTTTCTTATATCCATTTTGGCGGATTGGCTAGTGCATTTGACTATCACGCTGGAGGTTTCCGGCCTATTTCAGTTATTGTTAGGGGGGTTCTGCATCCTGCGAGGCAGTGACAAATCCACCAAGAGTATCCCTTGTCGCGATTAAATTCATAAGCTAGTTCGGATTTGTGAATTGAAAAAAATTTAATTCATAAGCTAGTTGGGATTTGTGAATTGAAAAATTTTTAATTCATAAGATAGTTGGGATTTGTCAATTATGAATTGATTTTTTTTTTCAATTCACAAATCCCAACTAGCTTTTGTGAATACAAATTTTTTTCAATTCACAAATCCCAAGTAGCTTATGAATTAAATTTTGTTTTAATTCACAAATCCCAACTAGCTTATGAATTGAATTTTTTTTTTAATTCCTAAATCCCAACCAACGAGCCCATTAATGACTTGTGAATTGAACGAGGGCTTAAGCTAAAAAAGAGTTTAAGCCTTTGCAACCATGGTTCAGACTGTAAGTCACAAATGCATTTTTTTTAAGCTTTTTACTTATATACATGTGCTTTTTTTGAGTTATTTAAAAAAAACTCTAAAAAATAAAGGTCCAAGCTGTAATAGAGAAATAAAACCGAAGTAGACATACGCAATTCAGAATTCATGTTTTATTTCACTTTTTCAATTCATCATTAGCAAAAACACCTGTCCTTCTGAGTAATACATTAATGCTCAGATCCCTTATGGCTTTGAAACAACTGCAACATAGGGTCTTGTGAATAAAAAAAAGTGAAAACTATTTTTGCAGGACATTAAAGCTAACTAGTCAAAACTTTTGCTAGTAGCTTCAGCAAGACAGTTCTAGCCTAAGCTTTGTTTTATTACAGCAAACAAAATAATTACGCTACACAGCTTGAGCTAAAAAATTCTAACTTTAAATTCGATATTTAAAGATTCTTTTGTTTATTCACATGTTTCGACTTAAGAAGCTTTTGTTAAAACTGATTTATATTGACCGAATCACAAAGCAATGTTATTTAGGATTTTTGTTTGCCAAGATTTTTGATCTTCTCTTTAGAGGACAAAATAAAGTTTTTTTTACCATAGTGTCCGCAGTCTCTTCTTCTGTACGTCTATTTATATTCAGCTCGGTATATTCAGCTTGAGCCTAAACAGGGGAACAATTTGCTTGAATCTGTATGACATTTTTTAAGGGAGAAACTTGTTTTTTTGTGCTATAGTTCAACTAGGTCTGGTATAACTTCAATGCAACGATTTTGATATTTTATAGAAAGTTTCACAAAGGAAACATGAGAAAACTAAGGCAATTTTAATAAAACTGCGTTTCAGGTCAATGAACAAAAATATTATAATCGAAATATAGTGGTAATTATTTTTAAAGAAAATTGTCTTAATGTTGGACCATCTCCTAACATTTAATGAACTATTATACAATAAACTTGATCATATTTATACCGTAACTAAAAAGAATACTTAAAAGTCGACCTAGTCAAAGCTTTCTAGACTCGGTGAAAGAATATTGATATTTTTGTAGCTTTTACTATATTATTCTAGTTTAAGCTTATTTTATTCACACAAATTAAAGCTTAGGCTGGGAAAACAAGCTAAAACTAAATAAATTTATCGTTGGCTATTTTCAAATAGCTATAACTAGAAAACATCTTCAACTCGCTAGCTTAAGTTTATTTATATAAAAACCTAGTTTTTACTTAAAAATCCAAATGTTTTAGATTTTTTTTTACTCTCAATGCCCAAAGGTCAAAGTTTATTTTTTAAACACGCAAATTGGTACCTATGACACAAATATCACTTATCAGAGCTTAGTATGACTGGATTTAAAAGTTGACCAAACTGCACTATCTTAAAATGGTATCTATTATAAAACCGAATTTTAAAATTCGATTTTTTTTTTCAAAACCGAAATTAGATAATAATAAAATCCTCTATATTATGACAAAAGTGTTTAAAAAAAAACAGAATTATTTCGACCTTTTTTTGTGGGTTAGTTAAAATATTTTTATTTCTAATTTAAAAAGACATACATAATGAACCGAAATCTTTGGACAATTTTTGCTAAAAGAACAAACAAAAAAGTCGCAGAATAAAAACAAATTTCCAAAAAAAAAATTAAATAAATAAAATTAAATCCTAGAATCTTCCCATTTATTCTTATATCCTTTACTGTTTTCCATCCCCCCAGCACTGCAGTGGCCTAGCCACGCCACTAGATTTTATGAAAAGCCCATGAATTTTTTTTAGAATTGAAAAATTTTCCATACACAAAAATATTTAGCTAGCTATATGTATATGGTTATTAGTTTCTAATTAGCTGAGATAGTTTTATAGCAATTCGCTTTGCATTGCAAACTTCAAACTTAAAAGGATAAAATTTTGTTTGAAAACAAAATATAATTAAAAGTTTTAACCTTAAATAGACAAGTTTTTTCTGTTTGGGTGTAAAACAGATTACCCTCCGTAATTTTAAATAAAAGTATTTTGAAGGTTTATCAATGATAAAACGATGATAAAACGTTTACTAAAAGAAAAGAGCAACTTTAAACTTCAACAAAAAATTGGCATTCAAGATACCAACTTTCTGGAAACAGAACGTCTCTAAAGATTTTAGTTTAAATTATATATTTTTACTTCCCAATTTATAAAAAAAAGTTCAATTATTATTTCAAATTCACAAATTAACTCAAACCCTAATCAAAATAATTAAATTCAAGAATAAAAATTTCTCATAATAAAAAAAAACAGAAGCTGCATGCAATAGCTAATTCAAGTTTAGTACCAAATTTTTACGAAAATCTACTACATTCAACTAGAACTCTGTTTTCACCAATAACAGTGAAATATATTCAATTGACAGTACACAGACTTTCTTACCAAATGTGAATTTTTGTACACAAAATGTCTCATTTAAACTTGGATATAGCATGTGTTACACTATAGCGCTTATACAGGTTGATGATCGGTATGAGGTGCACCAAAAAGCTAGAGCGAGTAGGTTGGGTTACGACAGGAAAAAAATCTCAACTAGAGCAACCAGCCTCTTTAGCCATTTTTATTGTTTTGACGAAGATTTTTTTTTTAATTTCCCGGCTTTCAAATCTCAACTCGGTTGTGTTCAGCATTTTACTCCGTTTACTCTGAAGCTATTTTATTCTGAGCTCACTAATTTCAAGTTCTGAATGAACAGATTTAAAAAAGAAACAGAATTATTTTTTTTGACAGTTCAGGCTCTGCTTTGTACTAAAAAAAGAAAAACGCCTTATATCTCAACGTTAGACAAACTTTCATCTCAATTTCAAACATTTCTGATGTTGTAGGTGTTTTTTAAACCATCGACATTCTAGCTATTCCTTCAATGGAATTGATCATTTTATAACTAGACATTTTATAACATAACAAGTTCTTTTTTGTGATAAATCGAATACTTCGTTTCAAATTTCACCCGAAAGACTTAAAACCGGATATTTTAGATTAAAAAAAATTCATAAATTTATGATTTTTTAGAAGTTTTTTAATCCTTCGACATCGTAGCCATCAGTCAATGAAATTTTGACTGTTTATAGCTTGACAGATAGATAGCAAAAACTATATTTTGACGTATATTGAATCTTTCGATCCAAATGTCATCCAAAAGCCAATAAAGCCGTTTTTCCGGGGCAAAAAATGTAATCTTAAATTTCGATTTTTTTTATAGTTTTTTTAATCTATTTATCAACATCGCAGGCTTGAGGGATTTTTTATTTTTACGTCATGTAATCAGCTTTGCCGGAGTGGCACGATTGTGCACTTTTTTCATTTAAATTGGCACTGTGGCACTGAATGATTAAATATGGCACTTTCATGTTGATATAGTAAAATAAAGTATTTGACAAACAAAAAGATAATAATTTTTAGAACATTTATAAAGCACTTAATGCACTCACATGAGTCACACTCCTAATCGTCATCTGTTCAAATAGTATCTATTTTGATTTAATTGCTTTTGTTTGGAAAATTGGTCATTCCTGGTTCATTCTAAAGGTTTGTCAATAAAATTGCAAAAGTTTTTAAGAACACGCCATTGACGTTAAAATGATAAAAAGTCACACATTGAGTGCGAAGAACATCGTAATTAGGAAAATATAATAAAGACTAATGGCCGGTTGCACCAAAATCCACTAAAACCAGTTTTTGCTAAAATTCTTATAAAATTTATCGGCTTGATAAATTTTTTGGGTTGCACGAATGTATTTCTCTGATTTTTTAGATAAAATGCTGTTTGCGAACCATCCCTGGATTTTGTCAGCTAATTTTTGAACTGAACGAAAAAGTTTCATTAGTGTAAGCAAGATAGCGATATGAGAGATGACATCTGCTTTAAAATGGAAGTGAGTGACTACCCTTTTGAAACTTGTATTGTAGCTGAGGAAGAGTCCTATCCTTTTTAGTTTCACCACACACATTTTTCTTGCGGAAAAAAATTTTTTTTCACCACCTTTTTTTTTTTTTTGTGGAAAAGAATTGATGCTGGTATATGTATATGTACTAGGCTTGAATAGGAAATAATTGAAAAGAAAAATAATGGATTTTCATTTCATTTTTGTTTTTATTTATTTTTAACCTCTACGGATCTATTTAATGTTGAATATTAATATAAATGCCATTTTAAAATTTCACGAAGCAGTAAATATTTAAAAGCGTGTGGTACAACTGGCCATAAGTTATATGTAATGAATTGCAATTTATAATTTTTTTGGAAATAGACTGACATTTTCTGCTGTTGGCGTGCAGTGATTTAAAATGGCACTTTTTGCTGGCATCGGTGGTACTAACAAAAAATTATTTCCGGCAACGCTGCATGTGATCGTCAACGCGAAAAATGATTGACTTTCGCTCGCGTCAACACTCGAAGATTTCGAATGAGGTCAACTCGTGTGATCGTTATAGTTTACCATGTCAACGGGTTGACACCAAAGAATACAAAACGCGTTCACACAGGTAACACGTCAACGCATTTTCTGACAATTTTTAACGACTAGTGTCACTCGTGTGGTCGTCAACCTTTCATACGTTGACACAGCTTCAACGTTGACACTATAGTTAAGATATTTTTTGTAAATTTAAGGAGTCAACCCTCAATTGATATAAATTGATACAATATAAGTTTTACTTTGCAACTTTGCATAATACGAATTCTTTTTAAAATTGGTGAAATACTTTTAAATACTTTTCACTTTTCAAAAATAGTTTGAAAAATTTTAAAGTAAAAATTCTTTTCACTTTTAAAATTTTGTAAAAAACTTTGCACTTTTATTTTGCAGGAAATTATTTTTTCTTTGCAAAGTTGCGAAGAGAAAAATGAAAAAAGATTTGGTGAAGTAAGCAGGCTATTCCATAATCTCTCATTTGAATATCCATTTGAATTCCTCACCTTAGACAATTCCACCGTTTAGATATGCTAATCCGTTTAACCTTGATCCAAATTTCGGACGTAGGTACTGTTAAGTACAGAAATTCTTTCTTTAGTCTTGCAACATAAAAAATGGAATATTTTACCTGTCTCGAAAGTGGAATACTATCCTACCAACAATAGTGAAATTAAAATCGAAAAAATAAGCCTCACTTTAATGACTGTTTTGTACCTAAAGTTATTCTAAAGGTAAACCAAGTCTTTTGTTGCTAATGTCGTTCAACTTAATTTTCATGCGATAAAAGTCGATCGTTTAAAAAAGTTTAAAAAATGAACGCGTTAAGATTTGTATCCAAATCTATCTGGATAACTTTCTGTTGTTTTAAATCCTTGTGTGTTAATAAAAAGTTATCCAAAAAGATACTTAAGTCTAAAGTATTTTAAGCTTCTGATGATCGATGATTTATTTCGCAAGAAAAAAAAAAACCAAGTATGATGTTTATATGTCGATTTAAAGGTCTCTTTCTCATATCTTTTTCATATTTCCGCTCTGCCACAACTAAAATACTATGTCGCATTGTTGGTAGACATTACCCCCGCCCCTCTACAATTTGTTTAATTAATGCAGTACTTACATTTTGTCACAGGATTGTTGCGCTCCTTCCTTTACCTCTATGTTCGGTGCATGAGTATATACATATATACAGTTGTATATGTGATAGTTTGTCGTAGTAATTTCAACGATTACTTAGTTGAGACAAGGCCGGGGCTGGATGGCTAGCTAAGTTTTTTTTGGCTGGTTGACTGGCAACACGGTCGACCTGATAAAAAAGGGGATAGGAGGTGGTGTTGCCACATAAATCATATGCAACAGCGATTAAATGCAAATTAAAATTCCGTCCTAGCGCAGCTCTGTTGTCGACGTCGACGTCAACGTCATTGACATTGTTCGTTGTTATTGTTGAGAACTGCGAGTCCTTTTTACATAAAGGTATAGAAGGCTTTGTGTTGGAGGCGAAGAGGGTTGAAGGATGCCACACTTCAAAGCTCCAATGCTATATATGGTAAGGGTGTTTGTGGGTTGATTTGATGGCGTAAGGTTGAACAAAAAAAAAATAAAATAAATACCCCCTCGCCTTGTTGCCCTTCTGTAAGCGTATGATGATGATTGTGATATATCTCCCTCAGCTATTGCATCTAAAGTTCAAATATCAAATCCTTGGCATAACAGGACAAATGAGTGCTTCACTGTTAACATATAGTGCACATAATTTTTTTGTATCTAGATATTAATCCGTTTTCTCTCTCGCTCACAGTTTGTTCTCAGCACAGGACTCTTGAATTCTTTTTTTCTCTCCTTTGCTCGTTGTTGTTTCAATTTTTTTTTTTTTAGATATTCTTATTTTGTGTTTCCTGCTGTTTTCTGTGCTGGAATCCTGTTCTCTGTATTCCGACTTTTATTTATTGGTGCAATGTGGGACAAGGCGAGTTAAGAATTCAGACTTTTCCCCCCTTGTAAATTTTATGTTCCGTTAAGTATGCAACACAAGCAGCAGCAACAGCAGCAGCAGCATATACCCAACATGACATGACGTATTGGTTTTTCCGTTACCGCTTTACCGTTCCCGTTGACAGGCTGGCATAAGGAGGCCACGATAAGAGTTGTTTGAAAGCGGCGCGACGCAACCCGAGGGTGAGGAGTCAGTGGGCTTAAGCCGGTACGGGTATTGTGGGTGGCCTCAACACTTTAACCGACGGGATTTCCATTTTTCTTTTACCGGAAAGTAATTTAAATCTCCGAGTGGTATGTCATCCGGTTTGGTTTCAATTTTGTTACTTTTACCTTTTTTTTTTATTTTACTCTCTCAAATGGGAATTTCGATTTTAATTTATTCCGGTTTGGGTGGGGTAGTATGGGTTGGTTGAAAAAAAAAAAACAGAAAACAGAACAAAAAGGGTTAAGGCAGGGTAAAAGTGAAAATATAGAACACGCGAGCTTACACGCCCGCCGCCGCCGCCACCGTGCAATTCGGATCCAGAGTGTAATTATGAGTTATGACCCCTCCCTGTGAAACGAACAAACGTAACGCACACACAATGTAACAACAAGTTCACGTATCGATTTACAACTTCTTCATATAAGTCAACCAACCTTATTTCGCGTGTGAACACTGTTTTTATTCCGTTTTTTTTTTTTTTTTTTTTTTTTTTGTGTTGAAGTTTTAGCTAGGTATAGTTTAGATTTAAGTGATGAATTTTTCCCTTTCTAATGTGCTATACGAAAAATTAAAAATGCGTTTTTTTTTTGTCAGACTAGTTTTGTGTCAATTTTCATAATTTCGATTAATTTTCATTTCGTTTTTCTTTGTATATAATTGTTTAAGCCTTAAGCTAAGAGTAAATATACTTCGCTAAAAAATCTTCTTTTTTTTATCTGAATATTTTAAAATATTTACACACGCAACAGAACCGTTTCCGTTTGCCTCGATAACCGAACGTCAACTGAGGTTTGACGTTTAACAATTTTGCGATGGACGAATTTCTCCAAAATGTTCCACCAAATCCAATAATTGGAGATGAAAAGTATGTTAAAATTATTTGAGAGAGTATTTTCTATTATGTGAAATGGGATTAGTGTTTGTTTTTGTTTCATGCGCACTAAGTATTATTTGAAATTTTTTTCGATAGGTTGTTGTCTGAGATGTAAAAAGCTTATTAATTGTGTGACCAGTTTTTTGATAGATTGTGAACTTTGGGCTTTTGGTAACATATTTTATTTGTTTTTGGTTTGTGTTAAAGCTTAGTTTTCGTCTAACAGTAGTATTTAAAAAAAAAACATGAATATGAAATATTATTTACAAACGTTATTGCTTTTTTAAACTTTTTGTAATATAATCTAGCATAGGTACCTGCAGGCTTTTTCTCAGGGGGGGAGAGGTGGCAAACAAAATATTTTGATAACATTTTTCAGGTGATTTTATATTCCCTTGAAAATTGATTTAATTTTTGTATGGTAGGGGGAGAGGAGGTGCATTGATACAGTGCTTGAATTTTTCGGTTGGACGTGTTTCACATATCGTCGCTGTAGATCGAATACCTCCTAACCCAGAAAAGTTCACTTTTTAGGTAATGATGCACTTTTATTGTAAACAACTCTCCGGATCTAAATTCTAATGAAAAATACGTTGTTAGCCTAAGAACGATAGTTTCAAAGCTATAAAACTCATAAATAGCAGGTCAATGTTATAGAATTTAAATTTATAGAATGTTTTTTGTTTCTCCTGAAAAATTAACTTTTCTGGGTTACAAGGTATTCGATCTACAGCGACGATATATTCTTATAGAGATGCCCACGATCCTTTTCTAGTCAATTTCCTTGCAAAATAAGTTAAATTTAATTTTTTATGTAAAATACTTTCGATAATTAACCAGAAAATAAATAGGTAGGTAAGCAAAATAAGTTTAGTTTACGTATTATGATAGATACATATTTTGCAGAGCCTTTAAGTTTTGTTCTTATATCAATTTTTTTTTCTCAAATTGAAGCGATGAGGCAGATAATTCACCAAGTGTGGGGCACATTGATGTGATCTTGAAACGATGAGAATTTTCTTCATATGTGTATTCTGCGTTTCAAAATTTAAAAATTGCTTGAGCACATATACGAATATATAATTTAAATTAAATATTATCATCCATTTATACTTTTGCACAGTTTATGTAATTTCAATTTTCATAAGTCTTATTACAAGATTTAATATCTTGAAGTAATGGGTCATTCATTTCGTGGTTTCAAGTTGGTAGTGCTGGCATTTGACACCTGTCAAACTTAGCTGTCACTTGAAGAGTCATAATATTGGTTGAATGTTTGCCATTTACGATAGTGGATCGCTTATAAGAATGGAACAACGCTTTAAAATTATTAAAACTTACTACAAAAGTGGTGATTCAAACGTAGCCAATTTTCGCGCATTACGCGATGATTATGGTCGTCATAATCAATCGACTACGCAAGCAATCGGTAAAATTATGAAGAAATTTCAAGAGAGTGGAAGCGTTACTGATGTCGTAAGGCTTGTGCAACATCGTAATGCGTACGCTCAGTCGAGAATATTGCTGCTGCAAGTGCAAGTGTTGCTGATGATCCAAATTTATCGATTTCCCGGCGTTCGTAGCAATTGAACGTGTCGTACACCTCGCACTATGGCGTGTTTTGCATTTGGATTTGCATCTACATCCTTGTAAAGTTCAAATTACGCAACAATTGAAGCCTGCTGACCATTTTTTTTGGCCGACGATTGAAGATCATGACTTGGACAAAATGTGGTTGCAACAAGAAGGGGTAACAACCACACAATATGACCAGTTATGGCTTTATTGCGTAAGTAGTTTCCTGGTCGCTTAGTTTCACGTTTTGGCGTCGTCAAGTGGCCACCAAGATCAAGCGATTTGACACCGTTAGATTTTTTTTTCTGTGGGACTAAGCAAAAGACCGTGTTTATACGCAAATAATCCCCAAACGCATTAAAAACCAAAATTGCTCAAGTTATGGCCGAGATACCGCCCGAAATGTGCGAAAAAGTGGTTAAAAATTACCTCAAAAGAATTGCACGTGGGAATCTTCCATTCGAATGATGTTGTTCTTCACACTTAATGGCAAAGTCCAAACTTTATAATGAAGTAAAATGTTCATCAAAAATGTATTTATGATGAATCCTGTTCTGAGATTTCTGAAATATCAGTATAGCGTTAGTTACTTTTACGCCCAACAGGGGTGCTATTTAAAAAATAAAAAGAGGTATTTTCAAATACGCGCTTATTCGATTGCAATGTTGTTTCAAAATTTCAAAGCAATCGATGAAGAACTTTTTTCTATAGCCTGATGATGAGATAAAAATGTCTCAAAAATATTATATAATAAAAAAAAATCGTATACGAAAAAAAAGATTTGTTTTAATTCAGCCAAAATGTTTATTCTAAAATGCTGCGTAATATGTAATATTTACAAAATGACTTTTCGTTTTAAAAGTGCATTTGAAATGAAAATTAAATAATATAATAACAATTTCAAAATGATTATTTCAGTAATTATAATCTAATGAATTAATTCTATAGGATTAATATTAAATATCACAGACAATTTTTCTCAATTTCTCAATTTTTCAATTATAATCCCCAAGATTGTTTTATTATATCTGCTGCTTTCTCTGCAATCATGATAACAATTGAATTCGTATGGCCAGCAGGGATTATGGGAATTATTGAAGCATCAACAACACGAAGTCCTTGTATTCCTCTGACTTTGAGTTCAGGATCAACTACAGCTTCATTATCCCAATCTGGACCCATTTTACAAGTTCCCGATTGATGTTGTAAACTCGATCCATACAATCGAAGACAACACCTCCAATAAGCTTCACTATTAAAAGCTTCATTTTCACATCCAAGAAATGGTTTCGTATGGAATTGACTACCCAGCTTCTGCATTGATTTTGTTTGGCTGATTTGTAAGATCTTAAAAAAAAAAAAAGGTTTCACTTGAGTATCTAAAGGGAAATAATGTATATAATTTTATAGTACCATTTTTATTCCTTCTATCATTGCTCGTGTATCATCATCATGTTCCATAAAATTTGGTTGCATTCTTGGCCAATGAAAAGGATTTTTACTTCGAAGAGATATCCGTCCACGGCTTTTAGGCCGCAGCAACACTGGAACCATTCCAAATGTGTTCTGTGGTGAAATTGACAAATGAATAGAGAACTCTATTGAACCCTCCTGTCATATTTACATACCTTGTCAATAATTTCTCCAAAAACTTTGTCATAGAATTCTTCTGTGATTCCAAGTAAATCTCTCATGGTACCCATAGTATCTCCGCTCAAGGATCCAGCACCAAGGACAATCTCCATATCAGGATAATCATTATCTGAAAAGGATATTGCATTTAAAATTTCTCCCATACAAAAACCAAATATAATATTTTTTACCATATTTCGAACTTTCTGTTCTAACGAACGCAAAAGCTTCTGCTCCTCCTGGAATCGTGTAGGGTCCCTTGCCCTGAAGAATATACTGCATCACGTCGGATGGGTTCATTAGAGCCTTGTCACTCAATGCGGTTCCATTGGTCAGAAATACCAAACCAGTCAACGTTATATGATCCTGAAGATTGTATCCAACTTTAAGATCTTCAATCACTGGTATCTGAAATTCTGCCAAATGTTCAGCGGGCCCAATTCCAGACAGCATCAGGAGTTGTGGCGAAGATATACTTCCAGCTGAGAGAATCACTTCCTTTCTCACATACACAATTCGCTTCTTCTTATTTTTCATAAACTCTACGCCAATAGCCTGCTTTGTTTTGGGATCAATTAGAATTTTTGTAACCCTAGACCTCATCGAGATGTGAAAATTAGGACGACTAGCTGCAGGTCTAATAAAAGCTTTTGCAGTACTACACCGTCTTCCATTTCGAATTGTCGCCTGTGATCTACTGAATCCCATCAAATGTTCACCATTTGGATCGGTTATATTGTAACCCATTTCGTTGCTTGATTTTAAAAAAGCTCTCAAAAGATTTGAAGTGTAACTTGCATATTGCACATCAAGATTACCATTACGACCATGATATCTGGAATCTTGTAACTCAGGAATACCAATCCTTTCTGATTTTTTAAAATATGGCAGAACTTCTTCATAACTCCATCCAGTATTTCCAAGTTGAGACCAATTGTCATAGTCTTTGCGATGACCACGTGTGTAAAGCATAAAATTTATAAGACTCGTTCCGCCAAGACCTCGTCCTTTTGGCCAATTACAAACACCATCTTTTAAACCCTTACAGGCATTTTCCACTGGATCCGATTTGTAGCCCCAGTTATAACGTGTGATCTGGGTAAGAGCTGCCGTCATTGGAATATCACTCAGAAAAGTTTCTTGATCACCAGCTTCTAAAAGCAAAACTGTTGCATTTTTGATTTCGCTTAATCTGCTGGCAATTACAGCACCTCCAGATCCGGCTCCGATGACAATAAAGTCATAGGTCGTATGGAATGCCTTTGTATCGGGAATGCGGGTATTGAAAATGCTTGTTTCCAAATCTAACACCAGATCAACCAAAGGTTGACATTGAATATGTGACGCTAGGCTTAAACAAAACAGCAAGAGTAAAAGCATTCTCCCAGTAGATATTGCTAGAAAAAGAAACAAAGGAAAAATAGAATTATTGGGTTTTATCATTTCAATATTAAAAATACGTTGATTAATTATGATGACGCAAAATTGAGGAATTCGAAAAATCAAAAAACGGTTTTTTAGTTTTATTTTTACCCACCAAAGTGGGTTTAACTACCCTTAAAACGAAAAAAAAAATGAAAAATAGGGAAGGATTTAAAAGACTGTTCCGATGCGCAATACACATTGTTTTTGAAATGTTGAATATGAAAATAGGAGTACAAAAAAGAACCAGGTAAAGCATTCAACATTCGTGTAGTGCGGTTTTAAAAAAGATAAAAAATAATATACAGAAATACTTACAACGATAGTACGTCCGAAATTTGGCTCACGTCCAAAATTTGGTTTGAAATAAAATAATGACAGACGTGCTACATTGTGGCGGTGGTAGAGATGCAAATTTTTTTCGTAACAGTTCTATAATCTACTACTTTTAAAGCTCTATTTTTCTTTGCTCTTTCAATTTCTTAGAAAGAATTATAGAAACATTTGTCCAGAATTGAGAGTTAAACTCGAGCCTTGAAAATTTTGAATAGCCTTATAGATTAAACGTTAATCAGAGAGAGACAAACTTTTCTTGCATTCTCGAAGATAGCCTACAAACTGTTTGGCAACGTCGAATGTGTTGTCATTCCACAGAGCAATGATCGTGATAAACAAACAGAATACTGAAAGATGTTTGGTTTACAAGATGCAAATGCCTTGCTGCAGCCAACGGATAGAAGCATAGTAGTACAAGCAATGGGGAATTATCTGAGAAAAGTTTTGAAGTGGTCTAAGTTTGAATGCAGTATTGTAGGGGGATTGATTTTGAATATTAAATCTGAGTTATCTTGATAAAAATATTTTTTTTGGTTTTTGACGTTTTTCTCCGTTTGTGCTACTTTTTATGAAAAAAAGATTGGATACTTTTTTGTTGAAATTTATATTATCTACAAATCCTCATACAACATTTATGTATATAGATCAAATAACTTAAAAGTTGTAAACGAAAAACGAGTAAAAATTTGGACTTGATCATCCTTATTTTCGAATTGCTCGCAAACCGTTACATTTTCAAAAACAAATATGAAGTCCTTTTTTTAAGAAAATATTTTAGCAAACAAATATTATGTATTGTTTATTAATTTTTGACAATTTTTAACGTCACTACGAATATTTGAAGTCCACCAAAAGGCTTTTTTATTAGAAAGGCGAGAAGTTTCAGATGGAATATATTCAAAAAAAAATATATACCCGCAATACCCAGATACGTGTAATACCCGGAAAATCCTGGAACCCAGATTGTATACTGGGAACATGTATCGAGTTTTTATTTCTTTGACAAAAAAAAATTAGTTAGTTTTTGATTCAACTAAAACCGCGTTTAAGATAATTTCGAACAAATTCCATTAAGTTTTGTATTCATTCACTTCCAATTGGTTAAATGGCTCGATATCATTGGAACCTCTATATGCAAATATTTTTAAAACAAATCCAAAGGATTTTTTAAAACAAACCCAATGCATTTTTTTTAGTATTTTGACTTAAAGATACATATATAACATATATAGCCCAGTCGCTATGTACATAAAAAGACCGTGACCTGGAAAAAATTTAATTTTCTTTCATATTTCGTTAGAGGGGTTTTTTAAGAGCACATGTGTAGTTTTTCGGGAAAATCGGGCTGAAGCTTTAGCCCCAATCTTGAATTTTCTAAAAAAAATTGACTTAAATTAGAAAAAAAACAAGAAAAAACAACGGCAACACTGAAAAAGTCATGTTATATCTTTTTTTTAAAAAGCCAGAAACCTATTTTTCAATCTTATTTTTCAAACTAATTATTTGAGTAAATACTTTTTGAAACATTAATAAATTTTAAAAAACAAAGTTAAAAAAAAAATTTTAAATAATTTTTTTTTCAAAATTTTACGTTATTGAGTAGGATTTTTCTTACTAAAATTCAATGCTCTTATCAATTCTTAATTAAACGGTAGAAACCCGATGCCTAAATGTCTCTTAGTTTTTGAGAAAATTGAAAATAACAAAATGTACTTTACTGTTTTTTTAGTGACATTATAGATATTTGTAACGGGTGATTTCTTAAGAGGTTTAGAACTTTTTTTTAAAAAAAAACACAAAAAATTCGAAAAAATGAATGAAATATTTATTTTAATCGATAGTTTGAACCTTGCAATTTAATGTTTAAAGATAATTTCATGCAAATGTTGACCGCGGCTGCGTCTCAGGTAGCCCATCCGCTGAGTCCAATTTTGGCATACTCTTTCACACATATCGGCCGGTATCTCACGAATGAATGCATGGATGTTGGCTTCCAGTGCGTCAATCGAAGCGGGCTTGTCCCTATAGACATTAGCCTTGACATACCCCCACAAAAAATAGTCTAATGGTGTCAAATCGCACGATCTAGGCGGCCAATTGACCGGCCCGAAACGTGAAATTAACTGTTCACCAAACTCGCCTCGCAATTGCGCCATTGTTTCGCGTGCTGTGTGGCATGTGGCACCGTCTTGTTGAAACCACATATCATGCAAGTCAAGAACTTCTATTTCGGGCAAAAAAAAGTTTGTTATCATCGCTCGGTAGCGTTCACCATTGACAGTGTTGAGGAACGAAGCTGGAGTTTATTTATTTATCAGTTTTTTTTTTTTTTTTTTTTTTTTTTTTTTTTTTTTTTTTTTGTAATTTCATTTAATAATTTTTCAATTTCAATTCAATTAATTAATTTTCAATTTTTTCTAACTTTAAATTTTTCTTACATTGCCAAACATCTTGTTGTCACCCTATTATCCGAATATATTCCCTATGTAGTTTTTTTTTTGTATTAGGATCGGCTATATCATGTTAGTTATTTTTTGGTCAGTTAATATTTTTTTTTTTTTTGTCATCATCTTCATCATGCACTTGATGAAACCGTTTCAATGTGAAAAACAATAACCCGTAATCGTCAATCCAATGCATTGGTGACGTGTGCGATATACTGTACATATTAGCAAATGAAAGTAGAACATATGGGTTAGCAAAGAATTAACAAATCACTTTTGTAGCAACCACCAACCCAGCCGGTCATAGAAATTAATTGTAAAATAAATACCTAGTAACTAAATTTGATTTGATTTAGATTTGATTTTGTTAGTATAATTAAAGATTTAATTTATAACGTTTTCGAACATTTTGCGTTTTATTTTCTTTAATTCCAATCATTCTAAAACAAAGTTGGTCCTTCTACGCCTTGGATATTTTGAATCGGCCTTTCGTTTTTCCTGGTTGGTGGTTTGCTAGACTTTGGATTCCCACACAGATAAGTATAAAGCAAAAATCTGAGTTGTGCCTGGTGCTCCACTGTTCTGTTTTATGGATGCTTTTTTTTTGGGGCTCGATTTGCTGTTGCTGTTATTGAAATATCTGTGGATGATTGTTGGTGGAATATTTGGCTGGAATTTTGTGAATTGTGCGGAGTATTTGACTTTTGAAAACCTCGTGTTCGGTATTTGAATTGCTATCGGTATTTCTATTAAAATGGAAGTTTTAAAGCAAGCTCGTGGACATTACAAAGGGTCTTTAACTAGAGTTTTTACCTTTGCGCAGAACATTCCGGTAAATGTCAATATTTTAGAGTTAAATTTGCGGTTGGAAAGATTAGAAAAAGCGTTTAAAGACATTAGCGATTCTCAATCCGCTCTTTTTGAATTCCATGCGGAAGAGGATTACGTTGATCCTGAACCTGAGTTTGAGATTTTAGAAGCCAAATACATAACTGCAAAATGTGCACTTTTAAAGCGTATTAAAGACATTACGCCGGTTGACGATGAGGATAAAAACCCTTCGTTGCAAGAATTAGTTGCTTCTCAAGCCAAGTTGATAGATAGCTTAGGGCAGGTAGCTTCTTCCAATAGTGGAGATAAAAATCCAACTAGCATAAAGCTGCAACCAATGCACATTCAACCATTTTCTGGTGAATATCGTGAATGGCCGGGTTTTCGCGACGTGTTTCTGCAAACTGTAGATTGCAATACAAAACTTTCTGGTGCGCAAAAGTTTAGGTATTTGAAATCGGTCTTACGCGATGATGCTTTCCAACTTTTGAACGGTGTGAGTATTTCGGACACCAATTATCAGCTCGCTTGGGAGAAACTAGAACACCGCTATGATAAACCGCTGTACATAATAAATGCTCTTATAGAACAATTTTTAAAACTACCAAACGTTGCGGGAGATGGTTCGCACTTACGTAAGCTAGTGGATAAGGCGGATGAGGTTATTCGTGGGCTAGAAGCGGTTAAGTCAGAAAGTAGGGATCCGTGGCTTGTTTATGTGTTGATAAATAAAACAGACTCAGAAACTAAAAAAGCTTGGGCTCTAGAAAACAGAAACTTAGAAGAGTCAACCATTAAAAACCTTCTTGATTTTCTTGAAAGGCGTTCTAATGCTTTAGAAGCTAGTGATCCGAAAACTTCTCGTGTTAAGAACTCTCGCGTGTCCAATCCGACGAACATTAAAAGCCTAGCCGTAGTTAATACTTCTTGCCCGAAATGTAAAGGTGAACATTATCTTCCGCAGTGTCCAGAATTCGTTTCAATGTCGGTTACTTCGCGTCGCAGTTTTGCAAGGGATCAACGTTTATGTTATAACTGTCTCGGTACTAAGCACTCATCGAATCGATGTCGAGTTAAAGCACGTTGTACATCATGTAATTCTCGTCATCATAGCTTAGTACACTTAGATAACAGTACTCCATCTACTAGTCCAGCTATTTCTGCAAATGTTGCTGATCCTACCCAGAGCTCAGCTTCCGTCGTGAGCAACCATATGAAAAATGATACGCGATCCTCGGTGATACTACCTACAGTTGTTGTAAAAGTGTTTGATGCTTCTGAAAGGACTCATCTCGTGCGCGTATTATTGGATAGCGGTTCTCAGGTTTCGTTCGTGACTGAAAGTTTGGTAAAAAGGCTTGGTCTTCGTCGTTCCCATGCTCGTTTGCCCATATCCGGGATTTCGTCGGTTGAAGCTGGTGTGACTCAGGGTGCTGTTGAGTTAAAGTTAAAATCCCGAATTACTTCGCATACTATGCAAGTTGAAGCATACATTCTCAACCAAATAACTTCTCAAACTCCATCGCTTTCATTTGATGCTAGAAACTTCACTTTCCTCGACGATCTTCCGTTAGCTGATGTAGGGTTCAAAACCCCAGGTCCTATTGATGTTTTGTTAGGTGCTGACAAGGCTTGGAGTATTCTGCTAAGTAATCATCGTTCAGATCCAGAAGGAAAGGTTGTTGCACATGAGACATTGTTTGGATGGGTTGTAACAGGTTGTTTACCAGGAAATTCGTTAGTTTCGTTGCACGCAGGTCTTGACCTTGATGTGATTTTGAAATCATTTTGGGAAATTGAAGAGGTTCCGCATAGTTCTTCGTTGACAATAGGTGAGGATGAGGTAGATAAAAAGTTTTCAAAGGCGCTTACTCGTACACCGGATAATAAGTACATGGTTGAACTTCCTTTTCGACAGGACCATGTTAGGTTTGCTAATACCATATCTGGAGCTTTATCTAGACTTTTCGCCATGGAACGTCGTTTTTCGCGTGACAACGTTCTAAAAGTTGAATATTGTAAGTTCATGCAAACCTACTTAGATCTTGGACACATGGAGCGTATTCCAGATGAGGAAATAGAACCTACGTCGGGAAGTGTTTTCTACTTGCCCCACCACGCCGTTATCACGAACAAAATTCGCGTTGTCTTCGATGGGTCTCATAAGGATACAAAAAATTGTTCCCTCAATGAAATGCTGCACGTAGGAACTCCGCTTCAACGTAACTTAATAAACGTTTGTATTCGTTTTCGTCTTCATCGTTTCGTGTTTTGTGCTGACATTGTTAAAATGTTTCGGCAAATTTGGGTGTATCCAAAGCACCGTGATTTCCAGAGGATTGTTTGGAGAGAATCCACTGATAGCCCAATTTCACATTTTCGTCTGTCAACTGTGACGTATGGTACTTCTCCAGCTCCATATTTGTCAATGAAAGTTCTTCGTCAAATAGCGTTTGATTACAAACACCAGTTCCCTCTTGCGTCACATGCCGTTTTGCATGATATGTATGTTGATGACCTCATGACCGGAGCTGATTCGTTGTCGGAGACATTAGAGCTGAAGAATCAGGTCGTCGAGATGCTTTCTTGTGGAGGCCTAGAGCTTAGCAAGTGGAGCTCTAATTGTTGGGAAATATTGCGCGAGATCAACTGCCAAGAAAATGTTTCACTTGATTTAGATAATTCTCCGGAGTGCACCAAGGTCCTTGGTTTAGTCTGGAACCCACATCGTGACACTTTTACTTATAAAATTAGTTTACCTGAACAATTTTTGCCTACTAAACGAAAACTACTTTCAGAGGTTGCAAAGATTTTCGATCCTTTGGGATTTTTGGCTCCATCCACTATTTTGCTGAAAATACTGTTTCAGGAGCTGTGGACCGCAAGGACGAATTTAGATTGGGATGATCCGTTGCCCTTTGAAATTTCAGAAAAATGGAAGCTGTATCGGGAGAATTTAACCTATTTTGAAAACTTTAGGATTTCTCGAAGGTTTACCCAAAATTCTAAAAGCTTGGAGTTAATAGGATTCTCGGATGCTTCGGAAAAGGCTTATTCTGCGGTGGTTTATTGTCGTAGTTGTTTAGGAAATGATGTAGAGGTTAAGTTGATCGCAGCGAAAACTCGTGTTGCTCCAATTAAACAGCTGTCGATTCCACGTTTGGAACTTTGTGGAGCTGTTCTTTTGTGTCGGTTGATGGAGCTCATTCGGTCGTCTTTGGATGAAAAACCAGTAAAAGTAACTGCGTTTTGTGACTCTCAAATTGTCTTGTCCTGGCTTTCCTCTTCCCCGCGAAGGTGGAATACATTTGTAGCCAATCGCACGTCGGAAATCTTGTCCTCTTTGCCTCGTTCTTCTTGGAATCACGTCGGTTCATCTGATAACCCTGCTGATTGTGCTTCTCGGGGTCTCTCACCTAAGGATTTGATGGAACACAAAATGTGGTGGAGTGGTCCAGAATGGTTGTCTCAGGACTTTGATAAGTGGCCAAATAATCGTGAAATTGATATAGAAGAGATTCCTGAGGAGAGAAAGAAGGGCATTGCAGTTCACGTTGCGGCTACGGTTGAGCATTTTCTTGAAAACCTTTCGCTTAAAATTTCTAGTTGGAGGAAACTTGTGAAAATTGTTGGCTATATTTATCGCTTCGTTAAATTTTGTCGTTTGCCCAAGGGAGATAGAAGATATGGATATCTTTCGCTTTCAGAGCTTCGCCTTGCTAAAATTTCCTGCCTCAAGTGGTCTCAAATTGAGTTCCTTGGTGACATAAATGCTCTTAAATCTGATCGCTGTGTTGATAAGAAGTCCAAATTATGTTCGCTTTCACCTTTTGTTGATGACGTCGGTTTGTTGCGTATCGGTGGTAGAATTTCGAATGCCAAAGATGTTCCCTTCGCGATAAAACACCCTGTTATTCTGCCCAAAAATCATCATATAACTCAGCTGATTCTTTTAGATGCTCACCGGAACTTTCTGCATATTGGTGTTTCTGGACTTTTCCATTTGACTCGTCAGGAGTATTGGATTCTTGGGAGCAGAAATCTTATTCGAAAACTGGTTCATGGTTGTGTTACGTGTTTTCGTCATCGAAAAAATGCTTCCACGCAGCTTATGGGAAATTTGCCATCGTCCCGTGTGAATCCATCGTTTGCTTTCGCCCATACAGGATGTGACTACGCTGGCCCCATTACTCTTCGTTCGTCCAGAGGAAGGAAATCACCGTTGACAAAGGGGTACATTTCGTTGTTTGTCTGCATGACAACCAAGGCACTGCACCTCGAATTGGTCTCGGACCTGACCACGGACGCATTTTTGGCTGCCCTGAAAAGATTTATCGCCAGGCGTGGTAAATGCAGCGTTATGTACTCCGATAATGGTACAAACTTTCAAGGTGCAGCTCGTGTTCTATCGGACATGTGTAAACTGATGCAATCACAAACTCATAACACAAAGGTTGCAGAAATGTTGGCTGGAGAAGGCATTGATTGGCAGTTTATCCCTCCGCATAGCCCTCACTTTGGTGGGCTTTGGGAAGCGGGGGTTAAATTGGTAAAACAACATCTTCGGCGCGTTGTTGGCGATAGTGTTCTTACCTTTGAAGAAATGTCTACCTTGTTAGCCCAAATCGAAGCCCTTTTGAATTCTAGACCTCTTTGTGTTGCTTCAGATTCAGAACTTGATCCACTAACGCCTTCTCATTTTCTTATAGGTAGACCTTACACGGCGGTTCCTGAGCCAAGTTTTCTAGAAACTCCTATAAATCGCTTAGGAAGATGGGAGCTACTACAGAATATGATGCAAGGTTTCTGGCGAAGGTGGCAAACCGACTACCTCACATCGTTGCAGCAGCGCCCAAAGTGGAAAGAAGCCAAAAGAAATTTTGAAATTGGAGACATTGTTATTCTCAAGGAACCCAACCTGCCACCGTCACAATGGTCCTTGGGAAGAATTACCGAGGTCCATCCAGGTGAAGATGGAAACGTTCGAGTGGTTACATTGCGCACCAAACGTGGAACTTTTATGCGCCCCATAACCAAACTTGCCCTCTTGCCATTTCCTGAAATTCCTTCAGCGGGGGCGGCATGTTGAGGAACGAAGCTGGAGTTTATTTATTTATCAGTTTTTTTTTTTTTTTTTTTTTTTTTTTTTTTTTTTTTTTTTTTTTTGTAATTTCATTTAATAATTTTTCAATTTCAATTCAATTAATTAATTTTCAATTTTTTCTAACTTTAAATTTTTCTTACATTGCCAAACATCTTGTTGTCACCCTATTATCCGAATATATTCCCTATGTAGTTTTTTTTTTGTATTAGGATCGGCTATATCATGTTAGTTATTTTTTGGTCAGTTAATATTTTTTTTTTTTTTGTCATCATCTTCATCATGCACTTGATGAAACCGTTTCAATGTGAAAAACAATAACCCGTAATCGTCAATCCAATGCATTGGTGACGTGTGCGATATACTGTACATATTAGCAAATGAAAGTAGAACATATGGGTTAGCAAAGAATTAACAAATCACTTTTGTAGCAACCACCAACCCAGCCGGTCATAGAAATTAATTGTAAAATAAATACCTAGTAACTAAATTTGATTTGATTTAGATTTGATTTTGTTAGTATAATTAAAGATTTAATTTATAACGTTTTCGAACATTTTGCGTTTTATTTTCTTTAATTCCAATCATTCTAAAACAGACAGTAACGCTGCGATTCGCATCATCTTTGAAGAAATATGGCCCAATAATGCCGCCGGCCCATAAACCGCACCAAACAGTGGCTTTTTCGGAATGCATTGGTAGCTGTTGCAATGCTTCTGGCTGATCTTCACTCCAAATGCGGCAGTTGTGCTTATTTACGTACCCATTCAACCAAAAATGAGCCTCATCGCTGAACACAATTTTTCGATAAAAAAGCGGATCCTCGGCCAGCTTTCCAAGAGCCCATTCACCAAAAATTCGGCGTTGTGGTAGGTCGGCTGGCTTTAGTTCTTGCACCAGCTCTATCTTAAAAGGCTTTACGCCCAAATCCTTCCGCAAAATTTTCCACGTAGTGCTGTAACAAAGGCCTAACTGCTGGGAACGGCACCGAATCGACATTTCGCGGTCTTCTGTCACACTAGCTGATACGGCCGCAATATTTTCTTCACTACGCACAGTACGTAAACGTGTTGGTGGTTTAATGTCCAACAAAGTAAATTTGGTGCGAAATTTGGTCACAATCTTCCGAATAGACTGCTCAGAAGGTCGAGAATGCCGACCATAAAATGGAAGCAGCGCGCGATGAACATTTCGAACCGAGCACGAATTTTGATAGTAAAATTCAATAATTTGCAAGCGTTGTTCATTTGTAAGACGATCCATGGTTAAATTGCAAACCAAACTGAAGCTGTTTGACAGTGACACAAGGTACTAAACACACGTCAGCTGTCAAAACCAGTGTTGCCAAAACCAAACCATCTAAAAAATCACCCGTTATTTTCCAAAAAAAGTGGATAAGATTTAAATCCTTGTTTTCTGTCGGCTTTTTGGTCACAATGGATGTCCCAATGAGACAATTAAGTTAACATTAGCTTTTGCCAACGTTTCGGCAGGAGTTGCTGCCTTCTTCAGGGGAAGTTATATTGTGAAAAAAATATAAGAAAGAAGGCAGCAACCCCTGCCGAAACGTCGGGAAAAGCTAGTGTTAACTTAATTGTTTCCATTGCCATCCATTGTGACCAAAAATCCGACGGAAAACAGGATTTTAAATCTTATCAACTTTTTTTGTATTTTTTTTTTAGTGGAAATAGGATTTTTGGAGCAATTTAAACCAAGTATTGAAGCCAAACTGTAATGGACAGTTTTCTTTCTTATTTCGTTGGAGGGGGTTATTAGAACCATATTTGTGTATTTTCGGAAAAATTTAGGTCGAGCTTAAGCCACTATCTTGGATTTTCTAAAAAAAAAGCAATTAAATAGAAAAAAAAATTAAAAAACACGACAACACTTACAATGCCATGTTATATCTTTTATTAAAGCCAGAAATCCAATCTTGAGTTATGTTTTCAAATAAAATTATTTAAAAGAAAAGATACTATTTGGAAAATTCATTTTTCGAACTCAAATTTTTGAAAAAAAAAACATTTTTTTTTTTAATTTTTAAATTAATTTTTTTTCAAAATTTTACAATATTAAGTAGTATTTTTGTTTTGAGTATTCTATGCCCTAATCAATTTTTATTCAAGCGCTTGACACTAGATGCTAAAATTTCTTCTATATTTTGAGAAATATCAGAAATAAGTTTTTATTAATTTCCTAAAATTTAATCATTAAATTGCCTTAAAAATCTTATTTATTTTAATAATAAAGTACATTTATTATTTTCAATTTTCTCAAAAACTGAAAGCGTTTGACTAAAAATTGAAATACTAATGATGAAAACTTTTTAAAATATTAGTTTTCAATTTTTTTTTTCTCAAAATTTTCGTGTTTGAAAATTAATTTATCAAAAAGTATTCACTCAAATAATTAGATATAAAAACAAAACTGAAGAATGGATTCCTGACACTAAGTGTTATTTTTTATTATTTTTCTTTGAATTTCAAGTACCTAAATTTTTTAAGAAAATTCCAAGATGGCGGCTTAAACTCCAGTTCGATTTTTCCGAAAAACTACCCATATGTCCTCATAACCCCCTCTAAAAAATTGTGAAAAAAAATTGTACAATTGAATTTTTTCCGTGTCAAATCTTTATTCCGACTGGACTTATAACCTGTCACTTAAAACTTTAATGAGGCTTAAGCCCAGTTTCACACTCGAAAAAGTATTACTTAAGTGCCAAATATGGAAATCTAATGCCCTAATTTCACAGTGAAAACTTATGAAAATAAGTAACACTTAAGTCTCCCATATTGGCCACTTAAGTGTCACTTACGGCGTTAGGCAATAGAGCCCAAGGAAATATCGCCCAAAATCGATTTGGAAATAACGTAAAAAAAAAAAATGCTGTACAAATTGTTGTTATATTTTTTTTTTCATTTTGGGTGTTATTTCTGCCACTTATTTTGTTAAGTTTGTGCTGTGAAACTGGTCCTTAATGTAGCGTCTCTTTATTCACTCTCAATTAACGGTACATTTTATTTGTTTTACGTCATGGAACAATTTCAATATCAATGCTTCAAAAACTTGCGAAAAAGCATACCCAGAACTTGACTGTGCCCTTTGATTCCGTTTTCTACTAGAATTAGGGTTAAAAATCTCTTTTAAAATGTGGATTTTGGTGTTTTAGCTATAAAAAAGGTTTTCAAATTTAATACTCAATTATTTAATGAAGGCAGCCTCCACACAAAAAATTTCTAAAAGAAGTTGAAGTTTCCTAAATTTTAAATTTCGCTTTTTTAATACCAAATTTCAATTTAATGGAGTGTGCACAAAATAACCTTAAGCCGCAACAAATTTTAAGAAACCAATACTATATTTTTACTTGTTTATGATTTTTTTAAGTGCAGATATAAATAGTTGCAATTAGTGACACCCGACATGAATGAAATAAGTGCAGTATAATTAATGGAATCAAATACAGTAGATGACGGATATAAGAAATTCTCATATAAGAATAACACGATTATAAGACAGAAATAAAAAAATTAAAAACGCAAAAAAAAACATTTATTTGTTTATTGGTTTTACATAAGAAATTTTCTTTTCTATACATACATTTTTGTATATAAAAAGTTTTCATTCTTATTAAATTTTTTTTTATATAAGAAAACACGGATATAAAAATGGAATTGTTTGGATTTTCTTACTTTCTTATATCCGTCATCTACTGTACATACAGAATAATATGTATTTTATTGCATGTCAATTTTAAGATAATAATTAAAACCAATTGTATTTACACTGCTCTAAACTATAATAGCTTACAACAGGTTCTGATCAAAATTGACCATGTCTTTTAATGTAAACATGTATTCATGCACTCTAATAAAATTTCTAGGTCAAAACACTAAACTTTAAATGAAACCAGTTGAGATTTCAAATGTAAAATTGATGGTATATTAGACATAATCAGTCCATATTCTTTCACAAAATTTTAAATATAACAACAATATAAATGCATATTGAATTATAAATTAATTAGATTAAACCCAAGTGTATGTCAAAAGAGGCTCGTGAAGTTTGTTTTTTTAACGGCCGGCAGCATGTCATGCATTTTCATTTTTACATTTCGTTTTTAAAAAATACATATTAAGAATAGGGGTCAATGTCAGTGACAGTAAGACTTATAGACGCATTTTTTTTATTTGAAATTTTATTACTTGTACCTATCGTAAATCGGATCAAAAAATAATTGTATTCATTCCGCATCAGTGGTATGGTTATAAATAAAACAATAAATAAAAGTCTAAAGTGATTTATTATATGAAGCCAAGTCGGACTTAAAGAATTTATATCATTCAAAGTGATTTATTAGTAAACGGATACCTATATGATATAGAATAGACATAGATATTAAATAATTTATGTTTCCTATTTTTCTTATTTGGTAATACAATTTTTAATTAATTACACTGTATCAATTTGTTGTTTTTTTTTTTTTATTTAAAGAATGAAGAATAAAATATAATATGTGTGTGTTAATTACTTAAAGGAGTTATGTATTTTTATTGCTGGTAGAAATTGCACATCGGTTCCGGACACTGACTAATAGGAAAGTACGCATGCAAAGAGACTTGGAGCATTTTCAAACGATTTTTGCAGACGGTTAATGAAGCATACGTCTATTCTAAAGACATGTACTCCACGTGGGTGAATTCTTCTACATACAATGATCTTTATTAGTGATCTGGCATATAATTACTAAAAAAAAGTAATCCTCGTAAAAACCTCTAAGTGGTTCAACGAGTAGAATCTACATATTATGTGATTCTATGTCATATATCATAGATTCTATGTGATATCACAATGAACCAACTCATATGTCTCTAGCGTTTCTTGTTGACCGCCATATCGACATTTGGCGTTTTTCTTTTTTGGCTCTGAGCAAAGCTCTGAGCAGAGGTTGAGCGATCAGAGCAAAGTTCTGAGGAGATTATGATCAGAGCCCTCAGATTCAATTATGAAACACACTTGAGCACTGAACTTGTCATATGCATAGTAATCTGTCAAATTACATAAATATTGTATGAAGTTGGCTTCGCTCAGCGTTTTGCTCGATTTGCTCGGTCAATTTAATCTGAGCATACAGATCATGCTCCGAGCTAGCTCAGATGGAAAAAAGAAACACGACTTATGTGCTCTGATTTGTCTGAGGTAAAAAAGAAACATAGAATTAATTTTTGACAGCTCAGTGATCTGCTCTGAGGTTAAAAAAGAAAAACTCCAATTATCATTAATTAACCTATCGGGATTTCGAGGAGGCAACGAAGCAGGTTGTGTCGGCACAACCTTGCTAAAAAAGTTTTTTTTAAACATAAAAGTAAATTATTTCTTAATAATTATTTTCATCGAAAGTTGGTACTCTGTGGAGAGAGGAGTCCACCTGGGTGATTACAGGAGTTGTACATATACTCCAGCAACTGAAAAGCTAGTTTACAAGCTGTGCCGCTTGAACTAGACTTTGAGCCTATCCCGTTTAAACGGGACTCTGGCGTGGTATCACATTACCCGCTAACAACTGTGTCATGTGGCCGTGACTGACGTGTTGCCCACATGAAATCCTAGCGTGGAACTTCTCTGGGGGAAGGATTCCAACTGGACCAAAAACCGGAGATGATCATACACTCCAGCAACTGCTAATCAAGCCCCCAGACTACCAGCACCCCACAACCTTGTGCTAAAAACAGATGACAAACCTTCATCACAATATTGGACAAAGGATGACCGCCCTGCATCATACCAAATCTATGAGACGACCATCATATGATAAAATTTCTTAAAGTGTATTACATCTTTATTACTGCTCATAATTTGTTAGAGTTAAAGTGAATTATCTCTTATATTATTCAATATTATTGTTTTTAGTGTTTCTACTAAGTTATATCCTTCACATATTCTATATTCATTTTATATTGCCGCTAAAATTTGTTTTAAAATCATTTATAACAATTCGTAGAAGTGAATTTATGTAAAAATAGAATTATCTTAAATTATTCAATGTACCTATTCATGCAAAAGTGATTTCATTAAATTTGAAAATTCTACATAGAGCGCTCTCGCTCTATAACACGTGATTTTATGTATATAAATATATTCTATGGCATATTAGTTTTAAGGTATTTGTATTTGTAGGTATTGTATATATGTATATTTTTTATCCGTTGCATTAGCCAACACGTAACCGAAATACTGCTCCTGAGCAAGAGCAGAATGACTATATGTTTTTACATATTATAAGTGACAGCCATGAGGCTTCTCAAAAATGTAAATAGATAGAGCAGGCAATACATTATAGCCGCAGTTTAACGTAGCTTTGCTAAGTAAAGATATTCTCTGAATTGTACCCTTTGTAAAATTTTCTAAAAGTCTCAATAAAAATTCAATTCAATTCAATTCTTATACCAATCGGTTTACTTTGTTCCCAACTTTATTTTCTTACCACGTCATCAGTGGCATGCCATCCATATAACACAATTTCTTCTGTCTTCTTCTTTTAAATTTCTCTAAACAAATATCAATTTCGTGGCTATAATTCTAATTCTATTTTTTTATATGAATAATATGTACATAATGGGTGTGTTTCTTTATTTTTTCCGGATTAAGAATAAAAAAGACAAAATATCTATCCAGAATATCCATAATGGAATAAATAAAGAAACAAATTTTAATGAAAAGAATATCCAACTATATCAGCTGTTTATTTTCATGTCAAAAAAAATAATTTTTATAATTTTTGTGTATTATCAAATTTGTCTTGATGGGCTTGATGACCTTTGAGGCATTTTATATCTCCAGGAGACAAACGAATTTGCATCTGAAACAAATAAATATATCACTTGATTGATTTCTTATATATATTTTCTACAAATAGTGTTCATTTCACTACAAAACGCGACTTAACAAAAGGCGAAACGCAAAAGAATTAACTACCGAAATATAAAAGTTGTAATGATAACAAATTATAAAAATTTTAGTTTATTAAATCTGAAATTAGTTTTTCGCACAGGCAAAAATAATAATCACAAATATTTTGCCATTTCTATTTGTTTTAATTGATTTGAAAAAGAGGGAAAAAAGATTGTTGGATGCAATAATTATACATCCCACTTTGATCAAACTCGTGTGAACTAAATAAAGCCAAAAGAAATAAAACCAAAAATTGAAAATTTGGTCCTATTTCATTTTGAATGTGGAATTTTCGATTTTGATTTATTTCGCATTTGAAAAACGAAATAGGTCCAATTTGCCTTTATTTTGTTTTCATGTCTAAAGTACTATTATCTAAGAAAACTGTGCATATTTTAAAGTCTTAATATTTTAAAAACTATTCATCTGGTAAAAGAATATAAATTAGTTATTAAGCCATCTTCCGAAAGCCTAGTTTAGCTTAAGGTAGTATTATGTACTTACTCAAATATGAACAATATATAGCACCATTATAGATTGAATTATACAATTTAGACTGAAAATTGTAAAAAAAAACAATGTTATTAGAATTAAAGAGATTTAACAACCTCTAAAATTGTTTTGACAACAAAGCAATGTATACCATCTGATTTCACAAATCTCAATTTCTGAGATTTTTAAAATCGTTGGAGTGGTTTTTTTAAAAAAATAATTTTTAAAAAAGCCACGGTGGCACTCTTCTCATGTAAAAAGGCCATCGGCAATAAATGGGGTCTCCAACCCCGCATTGCTCACTGGCTATATACCTCGGTAGTAAGACCGATCTTAACATACGGTGTGTCAGTATGGTGGACCGCTCTAGATAAAACAACAAATGTTGGCAAACTAAGCAAGGTCCAACTGTCGGCTTGTCGATGCATGGGTGGAGTACTCCGTACGACCCCTGCCGCTGCATTGGATTTTCTGTTCCTTCTCACAACTCTCGACATATTTTGCAAACAAACGGCGGCAAGCACAGCTATACGTCTTAAAGCCTCCTCACAATGTTCCAACTATGATATTGGCCACTCTATCATTCTGAACTCATTCAGATCACTCCCAAGTATCACAGATTACACCACCCCACATCTACAGTTCCATAAAAACTTTCAGGTTACCATTCCTTCCAGATCTCTCTGGGAGGACCTGACCTTCCTGGAAGATGAATCGATCCACTTCTATACTGACGGTTCTAAAACTGAGGACGGGGTTGGTGGAGGTGTATACTCAGATAGGCTGAAACTAAGTCTCTCCTTTCGTCTTCCCAATCACTGTAGCGTGTTCCAGGCGGAACTTTTGGCGATAAAGGAAGTCCTGTCTTGGCTCAAAGAAAACGTGATATCAACTACAGATATCCGTATTTTCTCGGATAGCCAAACAGCCATTAAATCTCTGGATTCTGTCTCTACAAATACAAAAATTGCCCTTAATTGCCGATCATCTCCCTTGGAGATGGCACAGCAGTTCAACATTCACCTTTGCTGGGTGCCGGGTCATAGGGACATTCCAGGCAATTGCAAAGCAGATGAACTCGCCAAAAGTGGAACTTTACTACCTATACCGTCAAATCGGATAAATATTGGTATACCCATCGCTACCTGTAAACTTTTGCTAAAGCAAGATGCAATAGAGAGAACAAACCTTAGGTGGAGTAATATTGCCACATGTCAGGCCACAAACCAGATCTGGCCTGTGCAGGATCTGAAGCGCTCTAGGAACTTGTTATCTCTAAGCAGACTGCACATTAGCTCTGTCATAGGTGTCGTTACTGGACACTGTCTAATAGGCTTGGTGTATTTTCTAACGACTTCTGCAGGAGTTGTATAGACGAAAAAGAGGAAGAATCGATTCCTCACCTTCTCTGTACATGCCCTGCTCTATCTCAACGACGTAGGCTCCACTTAGGAGAATTTTACTACAATGATCCTAGTGATCTGGCAAGTCATGACATTAATTGTCTCGCTCGCTTCGTAAGAAGCTCTAAATGGCTCAACGAGTAGGAAGAAAGTTTCCTAGATTCCTGTGGTATCACAATGGGCCAACCAATGGTCTAAGTGTGTCCAGCGTTCTGCTTGACAACCACATAAACCTAACCTGTATATGTACAATTTTATAAACATTTCATTTTCATTTAATGTTAAAAAAAAACTGCTGTTTAATAAAAATCGACCAAGTCCTTTGGAATTATTGTTCTCAAACAAAAATTTTGAAAAAAATAAATTTTGAAAGTGTTAACTTACTTTCAATACTTTTTAAACTTTTTGAAACTTGAAACTCTATACGAAAATTGATAAAATTCGGTTGAACCGTTTTAAAAAAAAAACGAAAAAAAGTTCCATTTATAACCATTTTTCGGAATTTTTTTTTATAAAATTGTAAAACAAATTATAGAATTCTTTAAAAATACATGTGGGCACATTTTTTGAGAAAACTAAGATTTTCAATAGATTTTTGCTAAAAAAATTTGTTGGCATATACCGTTATTTTTGGTCCAAAAAAAAAAAACAGAAAAAAAGGGTCGGGAGAATGTCCACAAAACACCAGTAACCAAGTTTTTGTTTCAGACCCACCCTTTTAGGTTGCAGCTGAAAAGACAGGTAGACAGACGGTTATAATTCTAAGACCCACTTTTTTCGACTTCGCTTTCATCGTAATGTCAAGTTTGATCAAAATTTCGGGTTCGATTTTTTTAGGAATCCATAACTTACCATAATTTATATGTATGAAGTATGTGTAATCGCAAGTAAAAATTGAATAATTTTTAAAATTCAAAAAAGATATTTTGAAAATTTTTATATTCAATATTATTTTGACCTTAAAAAAATCCTCTATAAAAATACTTCTTCCAAAGCATCCCATACGATACTGTAACTACCTATAAATAGTTAAACAATACATATACTCTACAGTACCTACCAATTAAAACAAAAATTAAATGCATTTTAAAACAACAGAATTTATTTATGGCCAATTTCATAAAATGGCTTTATAATATTTAAAACTCAACTAAACATTAAAATTATACGTCTTTTGGTTTTATCAAGTATTTGATGCTCGAGACAAAAAATAGAAATCCCTCTGGTTTCTTGAAGGAAGTATGAATTTATACAACAATGGAATTCGATTATTTCGTGGAATAGGTTATACACCTTGTAAAAAGGAAAGGAACTGCCCAGGCGAAGTGGTTATATTGCTATAAATTCACATGAAGAATCAGATAATGATTAAATTTTGTTTACCTAGTAGTCCATTTTTTATCATTCATCGTAATACCAACACTATGGGAAAAAATTATTGTAATTCCCTTGAGAGAAAATGAATCTGAAAATTCTGCCAAGAACAATGAATTAAAAATTCAATTTCAATGTTCTAAAACAAATATTTTAATTTTAAAATTGTCAGAATTAATATGAATTAGACCTTTTAACGCATGCCTAAACACTTTAACCTTTGTTTGTTTGTAGTTTATATACATCCCTACCCTAATTTCTGCTACCAATGAAATTCATCATAATTCAACATTCAACCCAACCAACTCTAAACTGAGAAGTAGTTATACTTTTAAATTTAAGGCCGACACATTGTTATTTTGTTTTGTTTTGTTTTCAGGATACAATGATTGAACAGCCAATTTGCATACAAAAAAAAAAAAAAACAAAAAAAAAACTAAGGTCCCACACACTTGCTCTTATTGTTCTTGGCTGTAAAGTGGTTACGTGTTATAATATGGATTAGTTAATATGAAGACAAAACAGGAGAAGAAACATCAATTTGCCATTTGCTCTATGAATTAAGTAGACGAAAAATATTTTCAAATTATAATACACAACAACGCAAACTTCAACGATATATTTTTGTAGGTACATAGGTACTTTATCAAAGCTTGAAGGCCAACTTTAAAATTAATTTTTAAAATAAATTCTTAAAACGCCAATTATTAAACAGGAAATAAGTTTTGTAGTTAAAATTTGAAGAGGAAATGAGAAGAAACAAATATTTTTGAGGAGTGATTTTTCAAAAGGATATATAGATTTTTAAAATGTGTACATAAGTATGTAGTTTTTGTCTTCATATGTTAATGTTTAATTGAGCATTTTCATATTTTAAAACCAACTGAAATCATACCATTTCCCATTTAGTTTTTTTTTCGATTTTTTGAGATTTTCTGAAATAACTTAAAATATTTATATCCATTTTGAAAAGTCACTAATTTGTTTTTATAATAAAAAAACTTATTTTAATTTTATTTCTAGTTCTAATTGTGTATCTGGTATTTGACTATAGTTAAATTATTTTTTATAAATTACATGTGTGGCATTAAAGAAAGTTCTGTGATACTAGCATTTAAGTTCTTGTCTGTAAAGTGTTTTATTTATTTATTTATTTATTTATTTAACAGCAATATTCATGTGTAACTTAAAAATAGAATATGTATATACATAAATTAACCCTTTACCGCATGAATTATTGTTTAAAGAGGAACAAATTAAATACTCTTAAAATGACTTCTTTAGGTTGTTTTAAGATGTTTTTTATTAAAAAACAAAAAAAATTTTTCGTTTAAATAAAAAACTCAACCAAATATGTATATTTCCCCTTACTGCATACGAAGCCAAATATGGCTTGTACACTTTTACCTCTCAAACGAGCAAGTTAAAAGTTATTATTATTTGAAATAAGAAAATTTTTACACTTCCGTTTTCATTGACAACAAGTAACACACTGACCTGCAAACATAAATATCTTCCTTCTTGTTTGGTGCACGTGTGCAAAAGTACAGCTATTTGTTCTCAGAAATGCACAGAAGAGGATCTTGTTGCGCTTTGATCATTTTTTTATTGAAGTCAGGAGAAAAGAGGACATAACTGTAGAAAGCCATATTTGGCTTCGTATGCGGTAAAGGGTTAATTTAACATATGTATAAAATTAAGTGAAATAGTTTAAAATTAAAATAATTATGAAATGTTATTTGCTTATAGCTAAATAAAATCAAATTCTCGAAAAAGTTGGAAAAAACAGCAACAGCAACAAAAATAGTTTTATTTGCAAATACGGATCTGTAAGCATGTCCTTATAAAAAAATCATTTAATTAAAATCTGAAATTGTTTTGACACCAGGGTAAAACAACATTTTATTATAATTCTTCTTTTTATCACCATTATTGATTTTAATATTAAAAAAAAAATTGTTGTATTTTAGCATTATTACATTATTAAGAATCTATCTTCGCAGTTTTAATTTTCCCTTTCTTCACAAATACCATTTTACGTGTTAAAAAGAATGAAGATAAAGCCTGTTTCTATTATTTTTTTCCATCACTGTACATATGTGCAAAAAATTTCAAAAATCGTTAGAGTGGTTTTTTAAAAGGTTAATTTTGTATACTATATGAAATTTTTAAAACATTAAAAAAAATATTACACTATTTTTAGTGTTTATTAAAGCGGAGTTAACAAATATACCTACTTTGAAAAAAAAAAAACATCGAAATATTGTATTTTAAAAAAATAATTTTTTTTTTTATCCAATATTTGTTTTTTGAAAATTTTGATATGAAATATTATTCAAATTTATTAGAAGCTCTTGTGTATAAAATTTCATTAAAATCGGTTCAACAGGGAATGAGATTCACGAAAAAAAATCTTTCTATGAGAAATGCCGTTATTAAACGGTAGATACAAAAAAGATATCAGCTACCATAACAAATTTTATCAAAATCGTAGAAGTAGTTTGTGAGGAAAATAGATTTTCCTTACCGGTTTTTAGACACTTGTATGAGAGGTACCGTTATTTTTTGTTATAAGAATAATTTGTATTTAAAATCTGCTACTAAATTTAATAAAAATCGATCAAGTCGTTTTCGAATTATAAGGTTCCCAAAAAAAATTTTTTAACTTTGTTTAAAAATCCAAAAAAAAAAGTTAGAAAATTTTGGTATATGAATTCTTTTAAAACTTTTTGAATTTTTCTCCACAAAAAAATTGATCAACATCAGTTGAACAGTTTTTGAGACAATCAGAAATAAAAAAAAAATTTAATGTGAGGGACCATTTATAAGCATTTTTCAGATTTTTTTTTAGTAGCTGTTACTGATTTTTTTTTTAAGTTGTGGGTACGTTTATGCGAAAAATCAGATTTTCATATTTTGCTAAAAAATTTGTTCTGTAGCAGCTACTGTTATTTTTGGTCCTAAAAAAATGAAAAAAAAAACGTGTCGGGGGAATGTCAAAAAAAAACTCTGTACAAAGTTCAAAGAAAGTCGACCCACCCTTTTAGGCTGCAATCGAAAGGTGAGACAGACAAAATTCCGAGACCCAACTTTTTTCGACTAAGCTAGCAACGTAATGTCAACTTTGATCAAAATTTTTTTACAAATTCATAAGTGTGACAAATTCTTGTCCCCTACTGTATATGTATATTGTGTATCGGATCTAAAAATTGCCTTCTTGAATTAAAACACACGCACTAACGAATGTCGCTATTAAACAAAATGGCATTTTGATCATAATAGGGAAGGATTGAAAAGGAGATAACGATTCATATTAGTTTTGAACTTCTGAATAAAAAAATGGAGGTTGGGGTGTGGCATGCTACTTTTTTTCAAAATTAAAAAGTCGTATCCTCTAATTTAGTTTATTTGATGAAAACTTCCTTAAAATTTTACTCTGAACTTAAGTTTTTGATAATACTGAAAATAAGGTATTTTAATTTCTTAGCGGAAATAGAACGTTTGGAGCAACTTTTAAACAAGGAATTGAAATCAAATTTAAAGAAACTTATTTCTGTTATGTTCTCAAAAACTAAAAGACATTGGCGCAAAATTTTAAAAGAATTAGTACGATGTTAAAGCATTTTTAGGGTTGGGGTCATTGTTCTGTAAGTACCAAAATTCAGTTTCCAAAATTCTGTATTTCAAAATTCTGTATTTTAAAATTCTGTAAAACTAAAATTCTGTATTTCAAAATTCTGAAAATCTAAAATTCTGTTTTTCAAAATTCTGTATTCAAAAATTCTATAAATTATAAAAGAAAAATTGTTTTGATAATGAAAAAACTTTTTTCATTCAAATTCAAATTCAGCATTTTCGAGTTCAGAATCCTACAGTATATTTATAATTTTCCAGAATTTTGTATTTACAGAATTTTGATATACAGAATTTTGATATACAGAATTCTTAATTTACAGAATTTTGGAATACAGAATAAAAGATTTGCAGAATAATGAAATACAGAATTATGATCATACAGAATTTTCAATCCATTTACAGAATTTTGGTCATACAGAATTTTGTAATACAGAATAACGACCCGTTCCCGCATTTTTAGTATGATAAAAAGGCGTTAAAATCGTACTAAAACATTCAAAATTTTGCGCCATTATAATTAAGCATCTGGTTTTTAGTGTTTGATTAAAAGCGTTGAATTTTTGAAACTTAAATATGTAGTAGGTACTTAAAAAAGCAGAATTTTGGAAAAATCGTTTTGAAAAAATTATCTACTTTTTTTATTTTGAGTCTGAAAATTATTTTTTTAACACACTTATTCAATAAAACAATTAATTTCTAGCTCTAAAAAAAGATAAATCATGATCCTATAGTATAATAAAATCCTTTGCTTTTAATTTTATTGTACTACATTAACATTTTTTGTGAAAAAGTAATAACGAATAGTGAAAGAATATTTTACAATAATTTTTTTTTTTTTTCATTTTAGGCCTATTTTTGTATAGCGACTGGGAAGCTACGGAAACATGGATGGACACGCAAATGGCGCTTCCGACCACCAAGTTCCGCCCCACGAAATGCATATACCGCGTCAGATTGAACCCTCCCCCTCCGCAACGACCATAAAGTCCAATTGCAACAGTTTAACTATCAATAAGTAAATAAAATAGTTAATTCTTTTTAAGAAAACACTTTTTATCTTCTGATAATAAAGATACATTTCATGTTTTTGTGGTATTTTATTTACAATTTGAGGAAAAAACGTTTTGTTGGTCTTAATCAATTTCCAGAGAAAATTGTAGAAATTGTAAACGCGTTTTTTTGCTTTCATCATTTAAAAAAAAATTGTCTGAATTTTCAGTGTCTTTTTGATTATTTCTGTAACATTATAGGTACTCAATTTACCCATTTTATTTCAATTTTTTGTCTAAGCCTAGTACGTAGCTCATACATAATTTAATCCATACAAGATTCTTTCCTAAATTTAGCCAGGCATTTAAGCCGAGTACACAACTACAGCCATCTGTCAAAATTTTTGCTACATTCAAATTGTATAGCGCATTAATTACAGATTTAAATTTTAACAGATTCTGTAATTATTGAATGCTGTGTGAACTTTGTTAAAATAAAAATCGAAATAGAGGAATATTTGTAAACAAACTAAAAATAGGAATTAAATGTGAACTTTCAAACAAAAACCACAAAATTTAACATACAAAATTAATATTAAAAATTCTCTTCAAAAAGTCTTTTTTTTTTTTAATTTCCACTTTACTCTAAAATCTTCTGCAGTACCTTGGATTGTGTGTGTAAATAGTTGATGGCTATTTTATTGTGCCTTTAATTCTTGAAATTCCAGTTACTAAGAATACTTTTTTGTTTATAAACTGATCACTTTACACTTCGGCTGCTGTATGCACTATTCTTCGAGAATATATCTTTCACAATATTTATATTCATCCCAAGTATAAGTAAAGCTACACACCTCTCAAACTAAGCACTTGTTAATTATAACGCATATGCACTCTTGATTAGCACTCTTTCCGTGACCACATGTACATTGTACATAGATATTTTTTTTATTCACACACAAAATATCACCACATTAATAAATAACTAAATATATACATAATGTCAGTCATCACTTATTTCTATTTATATCAACAACAACAACTAACAACAGGAAAGAAAAAACAAAAGAATCTATTCAAATAAATTGATCCGAATTGATCTGTTTCCTATTGAGTTCAACTTTGAAATGAGACTTCGCATTCCCATCTCAAGACATAGACCTATACTAGACCACTGTGCGCTGCGTGTTGCTGCTCCCCGGCACGCACAATCGAATGTGGCGCGTTGAATGACTTTGTGCAAGGTTCAATGGGACGGTTATTCGATATTTCCACTTGAACTTGAAAACTTCTTGGTCTATGATGCTGTCAGACAGTTTGATGTTGCCATATCAAGTTCAATGGAGGGCTAACCAAAAGATACTTTCAACAACCAATGAATTTTAATGAAGTTTTTTTTTTTTTTGCATAAAGTTTGTGTTTAAACAAGCTGTATGTCGATGAGAATGTGGTGGTCCGCATGATTTGTTTGGGGAGAATGGCAAATTCCGGTTAGGATTTTTGCATGAAAATACATTTTTTTTTTTCATTTTATTATATGAAAATTGGAATATCAAATAAAAAAATTTGCAAGTAAATGCAAAGTGCATGACTTGATTGTATTCTCAAATTTTGTAGGTATGTCTCCTATATTACATAAAATATCTTTGTTTTATTTACACTAGTTTCTGCATACTTATAAATCTTTCTATATTATATTAAGTTAAAGACGAATAAATATACTGAAATCACTATTTTGTTCAGGTATAATGTTAGCTTTAGGTGTGGGTTTAGGTTGAGCCTGCCAATTCTAAGGTCTCAAAAAAAAATTATTGCAGATCTTGACACTTGAGTTTGTAAGTTTCACTTTTGGCAATGAACCGCGATTGGCGTTATGAGCGTTCTCATTGAAGACTTTTAAATTGAGTTTTTCACAAAGGAATGGACACAATCATAGTAATCCACATCATAATATAGCAAAGCGTACAGTCCCATATTAACTATGTTTACTTATTTATATTGACTTGATATTGGAGATTTTTAAAGTGTTTTTTCATTAAATAAATAAAAGATATTATTTTAAATAACTTAAAAACACTTATTTTATTTATTTATTTACTTAAATGCATTTCGGAAGCTATGCTTCCATCGTCAGTATATATAATCGAGTTTTATATAAAACTTACTGACGATGGAAGCATAGCTTCCGAAATGCATTTAAGTAAATAAATAAATAAAATAAGTGTTTCTAGGTTATTTAAAATAATATCTTTTATTTATTTATATTCTCAAATCATTTCCTGTTCCCTATCTGTCCGACAAGTACCATTTTTCTACGATTTGAAAAGTATTGCATAAATTCGTAAATTTGTCATCAAAATAGGATTTTCAGCAAATACCATAAATGCATCCCATAATTTACTAAAATAAGGTCGATTCTAGAAAATCCTGTCGAAGAATCTAATGAAATTCCAAAAAAATAAAACTTTAAAGTGATTAAATCTGACTCGATCGATGGGTGTCAAAGTATGAAGCAGTGGATGATTTTCGTAAAATAAGAATCTCGGAAAGTGACGTCAAAAAATGTTTAAGACGCTATAGACTTCGATTGTTTAATAAGTTTACAGGTTATCAATTTGGTTTACCAACAACTTTGAGCCTCGAATTTCAAAAGGTCAATATAATTGGTATAGGCTAAAAATTATGCTAAAGATTTACGCGATGCAAATAAAAAGATTCGAGAGGAAGAAGATGCGTTTTCTGGAATTTATGAAGCTTCGAAAAATTTTCTGAAACTATTGATTTAATAACGCACAAAAGAATAACTGGCAGACAGAAGAATGTAGTTTGATAGTCGATATAAAAAGTACAGAAAATTAGTTTCGTATGATGGTGATTAATCCATTTCTACACTTCTATATCATGGAACTTGGATGGAGATTCACAAATCATGAAAATATCGATATGGTTAAAGTGCAGAACCTCGTAAGTAGTTTTTCATGTTTTTTTTTTCAGAATTTAAAAAAAACCTGCCAATTTTTTTATGGCGATCTATAGGAAGAGGTTTTGTATATTCTGACTTTTTCTGTAAAATTGTTCTTAGAACAATATTGTTACGCTAAAATTTCCAAAAAGTGGCTCTGATTCTGCTAATTTTTTTGAATTAATAAATTTAAATTTTTGGAATTTTTCGACTTACGTGGTCCCACACTTTAAAGGTCGATATATAAGAAGAATTTGTGGTGCTCTTCCAGCACGGTTCAGGCGTTAGTCAATAACGCCCAAAGAAATAACGCCCAAATCGATTTGGAAATATCGCCCAAAAAAATTCTGAACAATTGTTGTTGTTTTTTTTTTCTCTCGATTTGGGTGTTATTTCCAATTTTTTAAATTTTTTTTAAAGAAAGAACGACCAAAATAAAAATTTTAAAAGTCAAATGTGAAATGTTGCCCAAAATAAATCGAGAAAAAGGAAAAAAGGCCCAAATCTTAGGAAATAACGCCCAAATAATAATAAAACCCAATACTAACATTAATAATATGGATTTTTGTAAATTTAACCGGCGTATAAACACTGAGGTATGTATGGGGGGCATGCTGCCCCCTGCAACCCCCCTGCTTGGGCATATTATAGGATTTAGTTTAGGTGCGAAGCTGGGTGGATGCATAATTTTCTTTACATCCAGATTCTTTAAATGAAAAAGAGACATTGCATATACCCAGCCTTGCAGCTACCCCAAACCCTGCCCAAGCCGGGGACATCATGCCCCCTATACATACCTCACTGTTTATGCGCCGCGATTTTTTTTTAAGATTATCTTATCATTGAAATTTCACTTTGGAAATATCGCCTAAAATTTAGGATAGCCTAAATTAAAAAAAGTTTGTTCGTGCGCATTGCGACTTACCACCGCTCAGCGGCCGATGCCGCGCAACGCGGCTTCGATCCACAGCGCGGCCATGCGTAATGTGTACGAACACCCCAAACACTGTGTGTTTCCGACACAAGAAAGAGAAAAACCAGTATTCTGAAATACTGGTTTTTGTGATCTTCCTTGTCGGCCTTTCCTGTCATTATAATATGACATTCTAATTCATTCTAATTTTGTCTTTCGCCCAAGTTGGCATTTTCTTTAAAAACGTTTAAAATTATCCTAAACTACTCACTTAAAACTAACTTAAACTAAAGTTCTTGAATTGTAACTTACATCTATTTAACTTACCCTAAAGTAATTAAAATTATAAAACGAACTGAACAAATAAACCTAAAACCTAAAGTACGAAAGGAGATTTCATTCTTTTCTTTTGGATAAAACCCACCAAGGGTGGTTTTCTTAACTGTTCGAGTTATTTGTGACCGTGGTGGAGATTTTTATTTGCTGTGTTTGCCTGTTGCTTGGCGGTTGGACTTTTGTGTTCCTGGTGCTGCTGCATTTGTGCAGGAGGTGAGTCTTCTCCGTTTGGCCAGTCTTTTGTGTGCCGAACAAAGTTTTTGAAAATATCGCCCAAAATTGAAGAAATAACGCCCAAATTTTACAAAAACCATTTACATTGAAAATATTTGGGAGATATTTCCAACTTAAGATTAATATTTCCAATTTTTTTTTTTGACGATATTTCCAAATCGATTTGGGCGTTATTGCCTAAAGCGCACGATTCATTCAAAATTTATAGAGCAGCCATGATAAGCTTATTAGAACTACCGAGTTTTATAAAACATTTCTAACTGCTGGCCATCTGCTGGTCTCGTCGAGTTAAAAGGGGAAAGAGTTATTTGATTGATAGAAATTTAATTCAAGCGCTGGATCGACAATCATCAAGAAGAAAATTTCCCGAACATTAATATGTTGGTAAAAATTTTTGATTCTCTGTCTAGAGTTTATAGTAAAACAATTTTTCATTTTTTTTTTTTTTCATAAGAATGAATTCTTAGAAATTCATTTAAATCGTTTGAATTGTTTCCGAAAAACTATGAAATAATGAAAATGGGCGTGCCAGTGGGCGAATTTTACTAAATACAATTTAAAATTTTTTTCTTGTTCATAAAAATAAACTGAAAATTTCATACAAATTGTTAGAACCGTTTTCAAGAAACCGAAAATTAATAAAAGTGGGTGTGGCAGTGGGCGGATTTTACTTATTTCTTTTCAAATTTTGTTCCTACCTATAAAAGAGAACGCTCTCTGAAAATTTCATCCGAATTGTCGGATTCGTTTCCGATAAACTAAAAACGAAAAATGTGGGCGGAGTAGTGGGCGGATTTCACTAAATTTTGTTTAATATTTTTTTCTTATTGAGGAGAAACAACTCTGAAAAATTCATTAAAATAGCTAGTGCCGTTTCCGAGAAACCAAGCAATAATACAAGTGAGCGTGGCAGTAAGCGGATTTTGCTAATTTAATTTTTTAAATTTTGTTCGTACCCATAAAAGTAAACTCTGAAAATGTAATTCAAATCGTTACAGCTGTTTCCGAGAAATAAAGACATTTCCGACCGTTTCTGTCATACTAAGAAGTAAGAAAAGTGGGCGGGAAAGTGGGCGGACTTTACTAAATCCAATTAATTATTTTTTTTCTCGTTTCCGAGAAACCAAATATATATAAATATATTTACAAGAATAGCTCGTTTAAAGTAATAAGATAATTCCAAACTAAACTAACTCATACATTTTTTAAACTAACTTCTACTGACACAAATTTAGTTTTTTGGGTCCCTGCAAAATAACTTTTCTTAGACAATTGCAAAATTTATTTTTTAATTTAAAACTACTTCAAAATTTATATAAATTTGTTTTATAAAATAATTGTAAGCAACATAATATTCAAAAAAAAAAAAACACAAAACAATCAACCTCTTATCATAACACCAAAAAATTTCCACTTAGGGCGTCAATGAACACAAAAGAAACAAAATCTTAAAATCCATATTGATCAGATATAATTTGCTTGAGTAATATCTAAACAAAATTAGCTTTGCAAACAAAAAAGAAAACAAATCGTAAAATTTTATTGTTATACGTTTTGTCATGTTTTTTTTTTTTTTTTTATTTAAATCCGCTTGGTGTTCCCCGTTTATAGAAAAAAATATTCATAAATCATATAACGTCTACAGTATATTTTTTTCATATTTAAACTATAATAACGTCTTGTAATCTTCTAGTCCAATCAATCAGAAATTATGAACACAAATATGTGATTATTAAACCCCTCTTGACTTTCTTCATTCATCATATACATTATACCATCAGCTAGATGACCTTCATTAAATTTGAACTAATTTACCAGGCAACAATATACAAAACATTCCATCCTTCTTCGTTTAAATTTAGTTTTTTTTTTCTGTCGATTTGTTGCAAAACTTTCTTTATCCGACCTTCATCAATAAAAAGAAAAAAAAAATAATAAAATATAAACCGTTTTATCAAAACAACAAAGCCTTTAGGTCATCATTTCTCATATAGTCCAGGATGTAGTATTGCAAATTATTATTTTGACTAGATGATTAGTGGTTATATTGTTATACGTATATATGGCACCATTCATAGACCCCATCAGACACGTTTCAAATTTAATTTAATTTGTTGTGGTGACGGTTATCATATTGATGTAGGTTTTTTTGAAGTATTTTAACTTCTCGAAGTCACTGAAATTTTGTTAAATTGGGGGCGAATTTTTTCTTTTGTTTCTTGTTTCTGTTTTTTTTTTAACACTATAATTCTGTATTTATTTATAAATATATAATTTTAAACTAAAAAATAATTTTTTAAAAATTGAGAAAAAAATTGTTTTTGTTATATCCGAAACTCAATTCACATACATTATTATATTTATTGAATTGATTTTAATGAATAGGTCTAAAATAATATTCGAAAAAAACGCTTCATTCCCAGACTATTAAACAATCCAAACCAAAACTATACTATGATTGGAAATTATGGAAATTAATCTTCTTTCCGCCTTATTTTTCAATATTGCAAATTTGTCATTTTGCCGATTAGGCGCGGGTGTCTCACAATCGAATTGAAGAATGACCATAAATAACATTTTAAATTAACCAATAGATAAATTAATCTTGAAATGTTAAAGTTAGGTATAGGTATACTCTTATTCCTAAAACAGTTATTTTTTTTTAAGTTTTTAACTTTTATCTTTCAACATTTGTTAAGGTTATTCCCACCTTCACCATACATATATATACTAGGGTGGAGCGTCGATGTATGGAGAAAAATAAAAGTTGTTGTATCAATTTTGAATACCTCCATTTTATTGCGTTTCGATGAGTAGAATAATTTGACATTAAAAAAAAAAAGTTTGGATTAAGTCTTTAGCCCTCTACCTTAGCTCAAAGTTTCGACTTTTTGGAACAAAAAAAATTTTTTTTCGGAAACGTTAAAATTATTTCACAATTTCGAAATAAATTATATGATAATTCATGAAAAAAGAAAACACAAATTGTAATATATTAACTTTATTTAGACAAATAAATTAACACAAACTTGAAAATAAAAACTTAAAAATTCAAAATACGCCATTCAGAAACTAACCCAATTAAACTTTTTATTTTTCAAGTTGTAATTTTTTTTTGTGTGGAAAAATGGCAATATATTTCGAGAATATATCTTATTTTTTATTAGCCCGTCTCTGGCCTTTTCACCAGCTACTGTTATTGAAGCTTCGGTCACCATCTTCACACAGCGCTCAACAGCTTGAGTGTGACAAAGGAAGTCCGAAAATGACTAGTTCTATCCAACAAAGGGGTTGATGTAACTTGTGACTCGATCCAGCTAAAAAAGATTTCCATAGCGCAAATATATGAAAAATTTGAATTTATGTAGCGCCTTTTAACATACATATATCTCGAGAACGGCTAATCATACAATATAAGTTGTTGTGCATTTTTTATAGAAAATTTAATTATCTTTCTTTTCATTACAAATATTATTTTGTAGGATTTATACTTTCGGAAATACAGAATAAAGCAAAAAAATTTACGACTTTTTTCCAATTTTGCAAAACTTTGACCTGTGGTAGAGGGCTAAGAAAAACAATTCTTACTTTTTTTTTTTTTTACGGGTAGCTTACGTAACTACGCAACTTTTTAGTGTCATTCGAATAGCTAAATCGGAAAAAAAAATTTGACGCTCCACCCTAATATACACTGCCCTACTATTTATCATCGCATACCACGCCAGCAATTAACGCAGTTTTAATTTGAATAATTTAGAGACATTAGACGGCGCTAAAAAAAAATCGACAAACATTAATATATGATGTAGAAACAAAAACAAAGATCAAAAAAAAAAAAAAAAACCTGATTTACCCCAAAATTTATTTATAAACATACAATTCAATAAACAAACAAATTTGGCTATATAGACAGATTAAGAAAGTAAGAGTTGCTGCTAATATGGTATGCTTACTGTTAAACAGATTCATTGTAGATAGTAGTAAATATAAAGATATAGATTTGTAATTGTGTGTTAAAATTTTATTAATATAGGCTTAAGGCTATACCATTTTTAAGTGGGATCCAATCTAAGATAGAAATCATATAAAAAGATTACAATAATTTTTTCCTTGGGAATGAAACTTCAAACAAGACAGCATACTTGAAAGTTGAAGGCGCTTAGAAAAATGCTGATACTCCAAATGCATTTGATAAACAAACAAACAACACATCTCGACCTGTGACGTCAGTGGTCTTAAGCGGTGGAATGCGTAGTGCATACGACTTCTAAGACTGAGTTATCTGATATGTGTAGGTTCGATCTCTATGGTGTGCATGTAGAAAGTTTTTCAAATAAAATGGGATTAAATCTCAGCACCACTAATAAGGAGACTGATGACTAAGACTTGGCACCCCTTGAAATAGCTATATCTCCAGCCAAATAGTTAATTAAAACGAATTATAAATTAATTCGTATACAATTGGTGGTAGCACCTTTAAATTGTTGTTGTTGTTCAGAAATTCAATGTAATTGACGGAATAAAGAATGGTCAAGTCTAATAAAAACTGACATTCTAGTATGAATAATACAATAAATAATAATAAGAAACTTCAAATACTTTTTTTAAAAGCAACACAAATTCCGACAATTTAAAAAAATCGACGGTTATAGGGTAGGAATAAGAAAGAATCAACAAAATCAGAGCCACCTTTTGGCAATTTCAGCGTAATAATGTTGTTCTGAATATTTTATAGAAAAAGGCGCCAGAATTCTCTTACTATAAATCGCCACACAAAATTTGGAAGTTTTTTTTTTTAATTTCTGAAAAACATGCAAAAACGACTTAAGAAGTTCTGCACTTTAACCGTGCGTCGTTGCGGTCGTCGTATAACGGTTTTTATGATTTTTATTCTTTTTTTCCTTTGACTGGCTCTAACTTTGCCAAATTACAACCGATTTCTACCATACAATTTTTTTCTGTGTGGATAACGGTTTTCCGCAATTTATTATCAAACACTTTTTTTAAGCATTTTAAGGTTCTTTTTTGACTTTGATATGATTTTTTTTCAAAAAAAAACACGTTGTTAAGCATGATTTTTTTTTATTTTTATTATGAAAGCCCAATATGTGTTCATAAAAATACTTAACATTTTTTTAACTAAAAATACAATTAAAATTTAAAAAAAAAATAAAGGAAAATCAAGAAAATATGAATAAATATGTAAGTTGAGCACTTACTCAAAAATGGTTCTATCCGTAGAAAAAAAAGTTTAGTGTCACGGTTTTCATAGATTTTCTTCCCGATAGGCAATAAGATATACACCAATTTGAAGAGAGTCGTTTGTTTGTTATTTTCAAAACGTGGGCAATAATGTTTCCTTTTTTGTATAATCAGTAGATTTTGGAAATAAATGTCGTAGATTTGAGAAAAATTTTGGAATATTCTATGAATCAAGTTACCATTATCTGTAAAAGACTGTAGTACTTTGGTAATGCAGTCAGTGAAGTTGCAGCTAATTAACTTAACAATTGAATGCAAGTTAATGATGTAAATGGTTATTTTAACTGCAAATTAAACAGTCAGCAATCAGTACTAATATTCTAACTGTACAGTCAACAAAGGGAGTTAATTGAGCAGGGGCGGTCTGGGCTACTGGCAACTGAGATTTTGGCCGATGGGCCCCATGCGAGAACAAAAGTACTTTCTATTCTTTTAAAAGAAAACGCTAATATTGGATTTCTTTAAGGGCCTTACAGTAAATGTACAGGTTTTGTGGCACCAAAGGAATTTCAGGAAGGCCACACAGTTGTGTTAGGGGCCCCCAAAATGAGAATATAGCTGTCTATAAGATTATTTTCTACAAGATTATTTTAACGAAAACTATAGTTAAGCTGATGGGGCCCCCACACTAATTAATTATATTATTGAGGAGTTGTAGGCCTAAGGAGGCCCTCATAGTACTCTCAGATACTATAAAGGAAACTATAGTTGGGGCTCACACACTTAATATTGAGCTATTTTGCCCCATTGGTTTCCTAAGAAGGCCCCCAAATTATTCTTAGAAAACTTTATATTCTAAAGGTTTTAGAAGTACTTTCATTTCAGTTAAAAGAGAAAACAAAATCAAACAAAACAGGGCCGCAGAAAAAGAATAGAAAAGAACAAAAACGATATTTTGATTGCTGTGAGTATTTTTAAAGTTTCGGTATGAAGTAGGAATTATAAAATTTGCATTATTACAGTAATGTTCTCAAAAATCAAATTACATTTTTGTTAAATTCTAATATATAATAGAAATTCTGGAGCCGACTTCTTAAGGCTTCAATTACACAACGATACATTTTTGTATCGTTGTTTTCGGAGCTTATTCTTTTTAACTCGTTCTATTCATTTTACTATTTTGAGGCCCTTTTCTTAAAGTCCCGGGAGGCCCTTTGACTCCCAGTTCGCCCCTGTAAGTGACTATAAGTTAATTAACTGGAGTACGTCTGAACTGGTTTTAGTCTTTTAGTCAGTCAAAAGTCTTCAGTACTGGCCTGGATTTGATTTAAGTCAATAAGTTCTTTAACCGCATCAGTTTATTACCTGTAGATAAGTCGTTTAACTTTTGTGTTATAAAAGGCGTTTTTCTTTTTTAGATCAGAATAGAGTTCTGAACAGAGTCCGAGCATATCGAGCATGCTCTGAACATCCTCTGAACAAAGCGTGTTCTGAGCGCTCTGAACTATTTTTGAAACACACCTGAACACTTAGCTTTTTTTTCAATTTCACCTGTCAAATGCTTGTGTTCAGCATTCAACTCGGTTTGCTCAGTTATTTTATTCTGAGCTCATAGAGCGCGCTCTGAACAAGCTCAGAACATGTTCAGAACGAAAAAAGAAACACAAATTTGAAGCTCTCAACGTTCAGAGGTAAAAAAGAAAACACAATTGATTGTTTGACAGTTCAGGCTCTGCTCAGAACTAAAAAAGAAAAACGCCTAAAATAGGCTTTAGGTCAAGTGAAATAAATAAATAAATATGTTTGTCACGACGTTTCGTTCATGTCTGTGAACATCATCGTCGTTTAACTTATTTTTAGTCTTTTGAGTAAAACATCTCAGGATTAATTTTGAATCCTGACCTTGAAGATCGACCTTGAAGCCTGACTTTAAAGCCTGACTTTGAAGCCCGACCTTGAAGCCTGTCCTTGAAGCCTGACCTGAAAGCCTGACCTTGAAGACCCACCTTGAAGTCCCACTTTGAAGCCTGACCTTGAAGCCTGACCTTGAAGCCTGACCTTGAAGCCCGAGCTTGAAGCCTGACCTTGTAGCATGACCTAAGATCGGATTTCAAGGTCAGGCTTAATAATTTAAAAATCGGATGGTATTTTTGTTGTTTTTAACTTTTCACAATATAAAAAGAATAATTTTAAAAATCAAATGTTTTTTTTTTGTTGGGGCAACCATTTTACATAAAATAAATAAATTGTAAAATTTTGGAAAAGCGATTCCAGAATTTGTTTTTCTAAGCATTTTGACAGCACAAATGAGAAATTCTGATCATGTAACTGAGATTGCTGAATTCATTGTGTAGTTTTTACGTCCAACAGATGACGCTTTTTTTTTATAAATGAAATAGAAAAAAATAACACCATCGTATTTGAATGCAACGTTGCGTCAAAATTTCAAAGCAATTGATGAAGAAATTTGGGAGATTTATGTTCTTGAAAAGTCGAACATTAACCATTTTATTTATCAAAGAGATTTTGGAGAGTGCTTTTGACTTCTAAAGGAGAAATTTTGTTCAGGTTTCTCCCTTTCCTCAGTGGAGCTGACAGATTTTTTCTCAGTGAGATTTCAGAAACGTAAACTGACTAATTAGCTAACAATTATTTTCAAAGTTACAATTGAAGTAAAAACCAAAAAAAACAATATAAAATTCATAATATTTTAGCTATAGTTCATTCTTCTTTAAATCATTCAATCGATTTTATTAAATTAAAAAATAGAAATCCTGCAGTTTAAAAAACAACAAGAAAAAAATAACGTTTTAAGAAGATCCAACACCTTTAAAAAAGGTTTTTGTAGAATGTGAAAAAAGCAGATACGTCAGTTCGTGAGATAGGGGACGATATGGTACTAAAAAGATAAAATAGGCATTTGGTGATTTTAACATTAATAAAAGGTTAAAAAGATTTTAGTCCAGTCAATAAAGCATTCTATACTCGGAAAAAATCGGCGGAAAGCTGGATTTTGGTATATAGCTTCCCCATGGTGTTCTTAAGAACTTTTTAAAAGTCCCTATCGATATGAGCGCCGCTAACAATTTTACGGGGGGTTGCAGGCCCCCCAATATGGTTTTTCAAGAATAAATCCCAAATGGTAAGTTGTAAAAAAAAATGTCAAAGACTAATTTGTAGCTTGAAATATTTCCTACAATACAGTGCTATATTGTTCATTTTTATGTATTCACATGGAGCCTAAACTTAATTAGGTTTTTTTTTTTTTTTGGTAGAAATGGGATAAAATATTTCCTCCCATAGCTAATTTATTTCTTTTAAAAGCAGATAATTATAAGCTTTATGGTGAACTTGTTTCGACACTAATCAGCGTTAAACCGCTCTTAATCACTACATTAAGTTTAGTGTGACCGGTCTTAATAACGAAAGTTTAATGTTAAATGCGGAAGAACATAAATAAGGTTGACCATGTATAAGAAACACATGTAGCTGCAGGCTGCTATAAAATAATAGATACATAGAGTTAAACAATTAATTTAAAACACACACCTTCGGTTTTTAAAGATCAAATTATTGCTTAAGCATAGTTTATACAAATCGAATTGGAAATCTTGTAATATAATTTGTCAATTAAAAAATATTATTCAGGCAAAAACAACAACAACAATAGTTTTACGATGCGAAGTTTATTGATGATTAGGAATTTAGCCACTAAAATTATGATCGGATATTGGGTATTAATTTTAACGGCTGCCTATATTTTATTGCCATATTTTATTTGAATATGGTTCATTTTATTTTGTTCACAATATTTTGTGTTTACTTCACAAAAGTTGTTCTACTCTGTTTTGCCTTTTGTTTTTGATCATTTCGCTTATTTAAATTTGAAGTTTAATTTCATTTCATTTCCTTATTTTGAATTTTCGTTAAGTAGTCTAGGGTTTTTTTTAGGTAAAACTTTTCGTTTTTGATTATTTCATTTTAAATTTATTTTGAAATCAATCGTTTACCTATATTTATTATTTATTTTGTTCTTAATTTTTTGTAAAGTATTTTTGTTATTTTGATCGCAATTTCTTCATCAAACTTAAGTTTGTTATCATTTCAAAATAGAGATATGTACAATGAACATGTCGTTGGCTAAATACGTATAACTTCTAAGTCGACTTTTGAATATTTTAGAGAGCGAAAAAACAAAAACAAAATTGCTTAACGCTCCATATATAAAAACTGATTTTTGACACCTGTCAAACTCAGCTGTCTTTTGAAGTGTCATAATGTTTGCCATTTACGATAATGGATCGCCAACCGCACAACGCGTTCAAATTATTAAAACTTACTGCAAAAGTGGTGATTCAAACTTAGCCACTTTTCGCGCATTACGCGATATTTACGGTCATCATAATCGATCGACTACACAAGCAATCGGTAAAATTGTGAAGAAATTTGAAAAGAGTGGAAGCCTTAGTCCCCTTTCACACGAGGAAACTGAGTTTCCAGCAACTTTCAGTTTTTGGGTCAGAAGGGCACCCAGTAAGAGGAGGTCTACGATTGGTGGGAATTGAAAATTAAAAGAAAACGTCAACAAATCTCCAGCAATTTGTTTCCTCGTGTGAAATTGGACTTACTTATGTCTTAAGGCCTGTGCATCATCGTAATGCACGCTCAGTCGAAAATATTGCTGCTGCAAGTGCAAATGTTGCCGATGATCCGAATTTATCAATTTCCCAGGAGTTCGCAGATATTGAACGTGTCGTACACATCACTATGGCGTATTTTGTATTTGGATTTGTATCTTCATCCTTATAAAGTGCAAATTACGCAACAATTGAAGCCTGCCGACCATTCACAACGCCGCTGTAGATACACTTCTTGGAGTGAGAAGTTTCCTCGTCGCGTAATTTCACGTTTTGGCGACGCCAATTGGCCACCAAGATCATGCGATTTGACACCGTTAGATTTTTTTTTTCTGTGGGGCTACACAAAAAAACATATTTACGCGAAAATGTATTGCTGTGTTTTTTTTTATTTAGCTTTACTTTGGAAATCGAAAAATGAATGACCCTGTATATTCTTCCTCCTCTTACAAAGAACTATTACGGCAGCAATTGAGCAATCCCACTGCCGAAATTGCAAAAAAAATCATCCGATATGCTAATTCATGATTTCGTCCTTAAAAAACAATTGCATCAACTGCAGAGGCATCATCGCTTAAAAGCCCTTCCACACTATCCCACTGAGTATTAACAAATGCCAAAAAAGTAGGAAACAAATCATGTATAATTGTGTAGAAGAGAAACAAAATATGACAGCCAATCTTACACAGCATGATATTCCAGCCTACATGATTTGACATATTGTGTTAATACATGAGAATTTTTAGAAATGGTTCTAATTCTATCACACATTTCATCACATTTTTATTGAGGTTAAATTAAACTGTTGTGCGTGGTAAAAAAATAAAAAGGCATTTCTCTCCCACAAATTTGGCCCACAAAAATGTCCCTTTGCAATACTCTTATCATCACATTCCCAATGGAGAGAAAATTGCACTCTACCTAAAAGACTGTGACATGTAAAGCGGATAGAAATACACTGTGCCCAGAAAAACATTCGAATCCACCCTCGAGAACAGTGCCACATGCAAGATAAGTATCAGGGACTTCAACGATCTTATTCGATAGATTTAGCTAAAGAACGAGTTCCCCTATATCCATTCCGCACTGTAGCACCACCTTAATGTAAATAAGTACAACAAAAGGGTAAACTTTCATGTTTCACTTAAAAAATCAAACAACATTATTTAATTAACTCAATAATTTATATTTAATATTTTTATTTTGGAAAATGCTTTTCATTCACTTTTTTTTGTTTTCTCACAGAAATATTTTGCATTTTGACATGCGTTTGCTCAGTACAAAGTAGAAAAAAATCCTTAATGTTTATTTTTTTCTATTTATAAAACATTATTAATTACTTGTCTATATGTATATTATATAATATTTATATATATTTATTTTATTTATTAAATAAAATACTAAAAACAAACTAATCTATTTGCAGTAATATAATATAAGACTTTTTCAAAAGGAATTGCTTTTCACATGATATATGCCTCACATTAAATTTTAAATTTTTGCTGGCACAATTTTTTGTTTTTTTGTTTTTTTTTTTGTTTTTGTCATTAAAGAACTTTATATACATTTTACAATATAAGATTAAATGATTATAATTTGTTTTATTAATTAATATAGAAAAGATTATCATTTTGTGAGATATAATACTAAAAAATGTATTTTTATTCTAAGCGCGATTATACGTATGTTTTTCTTTTATCTTTTCATGCATGTATGTATACATATTTTAAAAAGTATTGATATTTGACAGAAGCGAATGGATGTTTCGCAATCTAAAAACAATAAATTTAACTACATATTCATTAAAAAAGAACAAACATATTATGTTAACTCATAGCAGCTGACTCTGTGATTTAAAAGAAATATAGCTAAGTTTGTTCCATATTATTCAAAATGGATTTTTATAAAAACAATTTTATTTTCGAATTCTCCAAGCACTACTGTCAATAACTGAATTTTTGAAATAATATATAGAAATAAATAAATAATAGGAAATAAATTCAGTGTAGAACTTCTTGGGTGTGAGAGTGTTATTGAAAATGTGAATTATGATCCTAAAAGTATGCAACACTTTAACTGATCGTCCGTCGAACTTCACGTCACTATATCAACATGTTGCCAATAAACCACATCGAAACATTTTCATGTGTCCATCATCATCATCATCATCATCATCACTATAAACGAGGTAGATTTCTTTTTAGTCTTTTTTAATTTTTACAACAACCATTCGCTTGTACTTTATCTCGAAATGCTTGATTTTCCGGATTGGCTAAGACAGATTGTATAAACTGAGAAGTTTCCGCTTGCAATTGTGATAATCTCCTTTGCAATAACTGATTACGATGCACTAGCTTAATCATTTTAATTGCAATCTCGAAGAGGCCTTTGGTGTGTTTACTTTCTTGCTGCATTTGTAATTTGGAGAGTGTTTTGAAATTGGTTTTGTCATCTTCGATTGTTGATGTTACTTTGTCTTGATTATCTGAGGCTATCACGTTAAACGATCTTGAGATCATGTCGTCATCGAAATTTTTCTCCTCATCACTACTACTTATTGTGTATTCTGATGTTATGTCAATGGTGTGATGGCTAAATGGTTTGAGGCGATTCGCACATGGTGTGTTGTAGTCTTCATGGGAATTATAAGTTGATGGAAATGCAGAGAGTGAGAGTGGTGAGAGGAGTGAAGATTCTGATGATGTTGATATTGAATTGTCTGAGATGTTTGATGGTGGTGGTGAATTTGAGTGATGGAAGCGTTCATTTGTGTCATTGCTGGCGTCACTGCTGCTACTAATGTGATAAACTGAGCTGTCAGTAGTGGGACGTTTTCCTCTTGCCGGATACGGCCGTATGAGCTTTGACCGCTTTTGAGCTGCAAAAGAAAAGAAAAGGAAACAATTAAGATTTTGTGTTTAGTTTTTTTAAGCATAAACAATTTGATTTTATTGAATTAACATGGATGCATTGGTAATTTTTTTTTTTTTAAGAATATTTTTAAAAGTACCCTTCACTCCTGCCGACGGACTGCACGTACACAGGAATGATTATAAGTATAAATTAAAAGGCTGCTGTCACGGCATTAAGTAACATAAAACATGCTATACATTTGCCCTAATATAATTAAATCTTCTTGTATTGAAAGTAATATTTATTAAAATTACGTATACGCCCCAGTCTACACTTCAGAAATATGTATCTATATCTTTTTGTATGTGCTGTTATTTTTTTTATTTTCTTAAACAGTTCGAGCGTAAACTTTTTTTTAACGAAACCGATGCACAATTCATTTAAATGTTTGAATATTGAAAAGGGAATGAAAAATTGAATTGTGTTATGCGAAAAACAGATTAGCACAGCAAAACATCGACATCAACGTTAGAAATTGTCCTAAATTCGATGTCACTGTTGCTGTGTTAATGTATTCAAATCCATTTAAAATCAGTGGCCTTAAAAGGTTGTCAAAGTTGCTGTTGAAGTTGCTGTGCCAATCTGTTTCTCGCATTGAGAATTCAAAATTAATGTACATGCTGTATTTAAAAGTACCTATGTTTTAAGTTAGGCTATACTGATGAATATTTCTAACCAGAAACTATCAGTAAAATAAACAGAGACAATATAGAAACATTTGATAGAGCAGCTGGTCAAGTAATTTTATAAATTTAACAAAACAGATTATTTTATTTTAATAAAATGAGAAAGAGTCTGAGACAAAGACGTGTAATCTTGGGGCATATAACCCCATATTATTTGTAGTTCAAGGGGCACACTGCAAAACTAGTAGTAGTTCAAGAATTTTAAGAATGTAATTCGAACATAATCTGACTAAAATAGATGTAATTTTACTTTTAACTCGTGAAAAACATTTCTGTTTCTTTTTAGGTGGCGTAGGTCTGGAATCAAACCCAGCTCCTTCGGCGTACAGTGGCCTGTTTCGACTTTTTTAATTGCTAAAATCATAACTCGAAAAAAAAGATATCGTAACAATTATTTTTAACTTAAAGGGAATTTTTGAGGCTATCAAGCTGGTGAATTTCATAAAAATTTCTTCAGAATTTTTTGTTGAAAAAATATTTTTTTTACTTAAAGCGATAGACATAGTTTGTATTTCACTTAAGAAAGGTTAAAGTTTTGATTTAAAGTAACAGCAGAGTGTTTTGAAATAGTGGGGAAAAATACACCAATATGAGCTAGACAGTGGGGGAAAAAGAAAATAAATCATTTTGTTAAATATTATTTTTATTTTTTGATAAATAAGTGTTTATTTAAATTTTTTGTCAAAAAATAGTATACAAAAAAATATTTGTATTAGTAGATTACAAGTCAAATAGTCGAAAAAAAAAAATCAAAAGTGATACAAGTCATATAGTGGACAAAAATTAAACAAACCAAAAATAAACAGGGATGAGATGCAAAAAAAAAAGTCTAGAGCGTTTAGGTTAGGTCGAGACAAGAAAAAAATCGTATAGGAGGAAGGTACTATTTCACCCCGTTTAGGCAGGAGGGACAATTTTATAAAAAAAATTCCCTTGAATTAGAAAAAAAAATATAAAAATCAAAGGCAACACTTACAATAAGGGTATTCACGCAACGTCGTAAGTTTACCAATTGTGTAAAATGATAAGTTTACACAAAAGTTTACGTGGACGCCCTTTTGATTCATTTGGTTAAATGCGGTGTAATTGAATCATCTGTTCGTTAAACGTCAAATATGAAACTCCAGAACAAATAAGCGTGTTAAGATTTCGAAATTATTTTTAAATGTAGAACCTCTCCCAAACTACCTAACTTGAAATCGGAGCAGAATGTCTCGGAACGGAATAAAATGTAAGGTACACGAAAAAAAAAAACAGGTTTTTTTTAGCCTGACGGGAATTATATGAGAAAACGATTTCGAGGTTAAATGTAGATCTGTAATAGTCGCAAACAGTGCAAATGGCACTGATCGAACGAAAATGAGCGAATACAAGAAAAATCATATGGCATGCCCATAATGGTGGATATCTACTTTTCCTTCAGTTTAGTTCACTTTTGTTTTCGCTAGTAGAAGTTATCCCGAGCTCAACTGAACTGAAATTTGATGAAAGGAGAGTCAACAAAATAAATAGTTCCTTTCACTTCGATGACAATTTGGAAAGCACATAGCAAATAAAAGTAAAAACATTTACTTTTGTATATCCATATGGCCCATTATATGGATTTGTGTAAATAAACAATGCTGATCAATAGTCAGAAAATGTGGATGTCCTAATTATTTTTTTTTTTTTGTATAAACAACGTTTTTATTCACAACTTTCATCGCCAACTGATCCCAATGCGATAGTTAAAAAACACGGGTATCTAAAAGTTACAATGACGTTTGGTTAAGTTTACCAAAAAAATTTGGTTAATTTTATCCAGCACAATCCTTGGAGAATTTTAAATAAATTGTGTAAATCATTTCTCATACAAAATTTGACAGTTCATTAACCAAATGGTAAACTTAACCAAATGGTAAACTTATCCAGTGTTTTACTTCCTGTTTTTAAATTAATTTTTTGGATAAATTTTAAATGCTCAAAATTTTGAAAAAAAAAATGGACTGACTTCTTGAAATCAAATCTCTCTAGCGCAGCTTTACGCAACTTTATGCAGCTGAATTTTTGAGATTATATGAACAAATATATAAATTTTTTTTCCGTTAATTTAAAGGCAGTAATTTGTGGCCTTTTTTTGGAACTCAATTTAAAGTTAAAAAAGCTTGTGTTTTTACTTTTCTTGATATATTTGTTAAATTAAAATGAAAAATGTTTTTTTTTTTTTAAACTTTTGAATTCAATGTTTTTTGAAACACACTTTTTGTTTGTTTGTTATTAAAATGAAAAATGTTTTTTTTTTTTTTTAATTTTAAAATTTTTGTGTTTCAAAAAACATTGAATTCAAAAGTTTTAAAATTAAAAAACAAAACATTTTTCATTTTAATAATAAACAAATATGGTGCGAAAGCTTGGCAGCCTAACTGCAAGTGTGTTATCACACAAAAACCCCTTATAATAAACAAATATATCAAGTAAAAGGAAAAAACAAAAGCTTTTTCACGCACATCCCTCAGTTTTTACACTCAAAACTACAAAAAAGAATTAAAAAATAATTTTTTTGCCACCATAAAAATGTGTCTATTTTAACCGGCTGTGCAAGCTAAATTATTCATTCACACAAACTTTTTTTTATTTCTAAGGGTCCAAACATTTACTAATGCAATAAATTTGAGAATTTTACATTATAGAGTATAGACCCACCCGAAAAATAATTAATTAATGCCACTAGATTTGCATAAACGGGCCACAGGCCACTATGCGGGGTAACAGTCCTATGCACTAACCGTTACGCCACGGGCTACTATAAAAAAAAAACAACATTTCATAAAAAATATTTTTATCTGAATGGAAATCGACAAATTGTTTTCGTCTGATAATTATTTTACAAAACTGATTTATTTCCTGAACCTGTTTTTTTTTTTTAATAATAATCTTGACTAAAGAATTTTTTTATTAGAAGTGTCGTGTCCATGTTGTGTGCTTTTGATCGATTTTTAATGTCAAAATATAAAAATAAAAATTAAAAATATATAAATGAATTTATTATTTAATTTCAATTTTTATTTAATTATATTTAATTATTATTTAATAATTTCACAACATAAATTTTTTTGACTTGAAGTCAACGAATTAATGCCGAAGATGGATGATTGAAATCCGAAACGTGAATAGCTTAAAAATATTAAGAAAATTTATGTTGTGAAATTATTAAATAATAATAAATAAATTATAAAAATTTAAATTAAATAATAAATTCATTTATAGATTTTTATTTTTATATTTTGACATTAAAAATCGATCTGAAGATTTTTACTCAAAAGGTATAAAGAGGCTTAAGTCCACTGAGCCAAATACTTTTATTTTTTAATATTTAATTTAATATTTTAATATTAAATTGAAAAAATTTGCTTTATTTCTGCGATGGTTCCATGTCAGCTGGCAGACACTTTTAAGTTTTTTTTTTTAAATAACCACTTTAATGACAATCAAAAAATCCCTGCAGGCAAGTACTTAACGAGCTATAATGTCACCAAATTTATTTTATTTTATATTTTGTAATGTTTGTGTAGCGCGTATAAGATCCTGCTCATGTCAAATAGCTTTTACCGAAACAAAACGAGTAATATTAAAAAAAAAAATTATTTGAATAATTTGATATCGAATAGAATAATCTACATCTATGACAATTTCATTTCATTCATAAGAATCTGTTCAGCCATTCAATCGTGATTAAAAGATAAACATCCAAAAAACATCCAAAAAAACATACTTCCCAAACAAACATACCTACTCTCTCACACAATATTCAATCAAAACCTTAAAAACCAAAAACACGAAAACCCCCGAATTCAGGGCATGCAATACAATTCAAAATAATTTCCATTTCATTTATGAGAACTTCATTAAAAGCTATTAACGCATATAGCTATAGATTCCAACCAATTACAAATTCTATTCATGCAATTTATCAGCAAAAAACGATAATGCAAACAGTTTACCTACGTACGTTTATCTACTTTTGTCATAATAAATTTATAACATGAGAATATACAAAACTACAATTTATTTCTATCAACTTTGTTATGCGGCTTCTATTTTCTGACATTTGACAATGACACGTGCTTGTGCTGTCCTAAGCTGAGCCTATATAGAGAATTGTTTTTTTTTTTTTTTTTTTCCTAACAAGACATTAATCACTCAAAAATATTCCACACTGTTCGCCACACATACTGATGATGATGACGATGATGACGAACAGACAGATAAACCAATTGCAGCAACCGTTCCACACTTGGATCATTTAGCATGACAAAGTTTTGTATTTTTTTTTTTGTTGTATGTGCATAATTCGTAACTGACTTCTATCAAAACAAGAATATACAACCAAGTTTCTTAATTGCCTTGTCAATAGTATATGCCTACTATAGACGTTCTTATGTATACTTATACCACCCAGATATTGTGGGTGTAAGAGGTTGGTGTATTTAATTCACGTAAGCGGAAAGGCCAGATGACAGTATTCCGAGCTTGAGGAGCTGTTGGCGTAATCAATGACAGATAATTTTTTTTTTTTTTCTCACGTGTACCTACTGTTCTATAGAGAGCAGCACTATACACACTCGAATCATTTGGTCAAGATATAGAAGAACTACTATTGAAGCAACCAAACAGTGCAGTAAGATAACCTTTGTTTCTGCTCCTGATGCATGATGTAATTATGGCGGGTTTGGGTGGTTTGTTAAAAAAACAAAAAAAAAAAAAAAAAAAAGATACGTTTATGCAAGTCCTATAAACCTTCATATGCATAATGGTATACAAAGCTTATTTTTTGTTTAACGAAATATGTATATATAGTACCTACTTCCTTTGTAAGTCCATATAGCTATCTATCTGATCAAAAGGTGCAAATTAAAAGTAAGTACTTGTGAAAAAAAGCAAAACAAACAATTACAATTGACAGCCGACTGTATGTACATGTATGTACGTTAACTAACGTAACGTATATGATATCAGAGATTCGAATGAAAAAAGGCACATGTCATTGCACTGCAGCCTGTAATGAATGCCAGTTCTCACAGGTCTTACGTATATTTTGGTTTTCCAGTTAGATTATGTTCATCATAACAATACCTGTATGAGTGATAGTTGGATTACGGAACTGGGGATATAAAAAGTGATGCAACGCACATTTATAGCAATGTATATAATAAATGGTGTTTGTATACCTATCATACCAAGTTATATGAATTTATTCCAATAAAGTAGTTTGATACAGAATAATGTAGACATATAGGCGTATAGGGTCATAAGTCCAAAGGCCAAAAGTCCAATAATGGATTTTTGACCCACTCTGATGGGTTAAAAGTCCCCAAATCTATACTGTAGATTTTTGACCCACCTTGGTCCACAGGAAATTCTTGTGGACTTCTGGCCCATTAATTGTGGATTTTTGACTCTCATTAGTGATTTCAAAAATATTTAGTTAATTCAGTGGTATAAGGGTTCCATAGGAAAAATACGCGTTCTCTTGGACAACCAGTATATTAACAGGTGTTTTTTTTTTAGACGTGTGGTTTTTAATCTGGCAATACTTTTTTCGGAGTTGGTGTTTTTGACAGCTGTCACTTGATTTATGCTCAGTTTGGTTTGCCATTTCATAATGAATAGACTTACTACTGAACAACGTTTGCAAATCGTGCAAATTTATTACCAAAATAATGGTTCGGTTCGCGCGACGAGATGGCCACCAATCCCGATTTTTACAAGAAAATTTTGTTCAGCGATGAAGATAGCACTTTTGGTTGAATGGGTACGTTAATAAGCAAAATTGTCTTTTTTAGAGTGATCGTAATCCATAAGCCATTGTTGAGACGCGCGCCGTTACATCCTCAGAAAGTCACTGTCTGGTGTGCTTTATTGGCAGAGGGAATCATTGGTCCATATTTCTTCAAAAATGAAGCCGGCCATAATGTTACAGTCAATGGGGAACGCTATAGAGCCATGATTAATGACTTTTTCGTGCCTGAATTGGAAGATGTTGATGTGGACGACCTTTGGTTCCAACAAGACGGCACTACATGCCATACAGCATACGAAACAATCAATTTACTGAAGGAAACTTTTGGTGAGCGCATTATTTCGCGTCGTGGGCCTGTGGTGTGTCCTTCAAGATCGTGCGACTTAACACCGCTGGACTATTTTTTGTGGGGTTATGTGAAGTCGCTTGTCTACGCAGATAAGCCCGAGACGATTGACGCCTTGGAAGAGAATGTTTGGCTCGTTATTGCTGACATACGGCCCCAAATACTGCAAAAAGTCGTCGAAAATTGGGCCTCTCGGCTGGAATTTATTCGAGCCAGCCGCGGCGGCCACTTGCCCGAAATCATTTTTAAAACATAATGGAAAACCCTTATATTTATAAAAAAGATAAATTCTTGGCCATAACAATAAATTATATGCGTTTTATTACTTCTTGAAAATCACACGTCTAAAAAAAACACCCTTTATAAGTGGGTTCAAAGGATTTTTACTCCCTATTTGGATCCTCTGTACGCAATTCCGTTGCAGTATCTTGGTGGGTGGTTCCAAGGATTTTAACACCCTTTTTTGGGGGCTTTGTACCGCTTACGCAACTTCTTTGCTCCGCTAAGGCTAAACTCATACTGGAGCTGCGAGCAGAGCGGAGATGCGAGATGTGAGCAGAGCGACGAAAACAAACAAATGTGTTCTTATGCGAGCTCTCATACTGAGGCCTCTAACAACGAGGTATCAGTTCTCATGAGAAAGCATGTGTTTGTTTTTAACGCTCTCGCATCACCGCTCTGCTCGCAGCTCCAGTATGAGTTTAGCCTTAGGGTATGTGCTGTCTCCAGGCAGGCGCCAATGTCAACAGTTTTCCTAATAAACAATTCTTTGGGTAATTTTAAAATATCAGAAAATATTTGTGGACCTATGACCCACTTCCTTTCTAAAATTATGGTATATTGAACCACTTTTTTGTGGAATTCTGGCTCATGAGGGTGGGTTATAAGTTCACAATCGAGTGGGTCAAAAGTCCATTGTGGACCTTTGACCTGTGGACTTATCACCTTGCACCGACATATACACAACACACATGTTTTTATTTGTTACCTTATTAATGGAAATATTATTTCAAAGCATTATAACTACATATATACAGGGTGATTGGTATAAGGTGCACCAAAAGGTCAGAGTGAGTAGGTTGGGTTAATACAAGATAAAAATCGTATATTATAGGAGGGGGCGTCTATTTCCCCCCGTTTAGGCGGGAGAGGCAGTTTTCTAACAAATTGACTTTACACGGAAACAATTTATTAAAAAACAACGGTTAAACTTACAATATCATGATATAACTTTTTGAAAAACCATAAATCTCTTATTTAATTTTCATTTTAAATTAAATTGTTGAAGTGAATAGTTTTTGCAAAATTAATTTTCAAATTCGAAATTTTGAAAAAAAAAAAAAAAAAATTAACCCTTTACCGCATACGAAGCCAAATATGGATTTCTACAGTTATGTCCTCTTTTCTCCTGACTTCAATGAAAAAATGATCAAAACGCAACAAGATCCTCTTCTGTGCATTTCTGAGAACAAATAGCTGTGCTTTTGCACACGTGCACCAAACAAGAAGGAATATATTCATGTTTGCAGGTCAGTGTGTTACTTCTTGTCAATAAAAACGGAAGTGTGAAAAATTTTCTTATTTCAAATATTAATAACTTTTCTGTTAGATGAGTTAAGTGATCATAAAAATATATTTCGGATTGTGTAGTCTAATTCTCTTTGAAATAATTACATTTTTATTTAAAAAAAAATTATTAACTTGCTCGTTTGAGAGGTAAAAGTGTACATATTTGGCTTCGTTTGCAGTAAGGAGTTGAAAAAATTTTTTTTTGGTTTTTAATAAAAAGCGTCTTAAAACAACCTAAAGAAGTTATTTTAAGCGTATTTTATTTTTTTCCTCTTTAAACAATAATTCATGCGGTAAAGGGTTAAAAAGAAAATTTCAAACTAATTTTTTTCAAAATTTTGTGTAATTAAGTATAATTTTTGTTTTCAAAATTCAATTCTCTCATTAATTTTCAATATAAAACAGAAAACCGGATGCTAAAATGTATGTTAGTTTTTAAGAAAATAAAAAAATGAAAAGTACTTTTTTCCAAAAAAAAAAAACACTTTTTTTTTGGTTTTCCCCAGTTTTATCTGCTTAGGTCAATTATTAAATTAGCGGATTATCCCTTTTTTTATTTTTTATTGCATACAACCCGGTTTTTAGCAAATATTTAAAAAAAAATTAACTGGATTTCACCTTTTTGGAAAAAAGTACTAAATATTTTTTTTTTAATTTCTCAGATAAATCGTACAACTTAAAATGCAAGTATTTGTATGACGGTGTGTAGTTTTATTTCATTTTGGAAAATAAACTTTAATATGACAAAAAAAAAACAAATTAGGGTATTTTTGAAAAAAATAGTAATAGTTATATGTAAATATTAAAATTTACACAAATTTAATTTGGGGCTTTTTTTCATTTCGTTGGGGCCTTATTGCATGGGGCATAATTTCATAATGACAAATTGACCCAATTTAGAGGTCTTATTTCATTTCAACTTTTGGGGTCTCATTATCTGGGCCCTAATTTCGCGGAGCCATCAGACCAGACCACAGCCGCTCATGGGGTCTTTTTAAAACATATATAGGTATATAGTAAAGTGAGCAATTAAAATAAGAACGTGTTGTAATGGAATTGTAAATATATTTAAAGAGCATAGAAAAACATACGAAACCACATAGTCATTGTCTTGAACATGTGCACTTTGGTATCGCACATGTGATAATTCGATTTATAATAAATAAAACATAAAGAGGAGGTTAAAAGAGATATTAAAAAAAGAAAGATACACAATTTTTCTGTACGAATCCAAAAGTTGCCCTATATAACCTTTATAGTAGCACACTTGTAGTTCTATACTGCTCTTCAGCAATTCGATGAGGGAAAAATATAAGAACAAAATAAATTGGGGTCTTATTTCATTTAAATTTAAAGACTATACCTAGAAAAAAATCTCGAAAAAAAATACTACATATTTGAGATTTTTTTTTTTTGAGATTTTTTCAATTCTAGATTTTGGTTTTCGAGATTTTTACTTTCGAGATTTTTGCTTTATAGATTATTGCTTTCTAGATATCGTGGTAAACCCATTGAATTTCCTAAAAAAAAGGAAGTGACAAAATTTGTTTAAGCCGATCATGAGATATAGATATTATAACTTTTTAGGCTTTCGCGGTTGTTTATACTTTATAGACATTATTAGGCAATTGTTTAATACGTAATTAAGCGGCTAACCAGATAGATATTAATTTAAATGTATTTTTTTTAAATGGCAGCTGGCACACAAAACTTACAGCCACGCCATTTTGTTTAGTATACCTACCTACTCAGAAACTATATCCATCTTTGTTCACAATATTTTTTCCTCTGCCGCGCCGAACGGAAAAACATATGTGGTAAGTGGTATAAGTATCGATGAGTAGGTACCTACCAGTGGTGGACCCATGGAAGGAAGAAGGGGGGTTTTGGGTCCAGACCCCGCCTAAATTTGGTCTATGTTTGATCTAAGTAATTCCAAAAAGCCTATCTTTTTATAAAATTTTGACTTAAAATTTCTTCAAGTGTCATGACGAGGTATACCTCCAAAACTTCAAATGCATCTTAGTGGAAATAGAAGAACACCTAATTACATAAGATTGCTTAATGGGCTTAAGGAAGGTATGTTAAAACACCTAATTAAATTAGATTTCTTAATGGACTTAAGGAAGGTATGTTAAATTTTGAAGACTTAGGCAATTTTTCATATACCTCTCCAAACCAAAATATTAAAGTACTATTCAATATTATAAGGATAAAAAGAAGTTAGCCCAACTTATGCTGCCATGTGCCATTAAAAAAAATCGTACTTATAGTCAATAAGCAATAAGCATTATGGTTTTTAGGGAATAGCCGTATTTCTAAAGTGAAGTTAACACCACCATTTTCGATTTTGAAAAAAAAATGGTGCTGTATTGTGTTCAACTTATGCTACGATGTATCGTAAACATTATTGAAAATTTCGCAAATTTGCAAATTTTGAGTATGAATTTTTTTTCCAAAATTAAGTTTTCCCAAAAACTATTTTGTGCTCAAAAAACGATACCGAAACTGAAGAGAAACAAAAATCGCAAATTTGCAACTTTTACCACCGAACGCAAATGTTGCGAAGGGGAACTTAGCGTGAAATTTACACCATCATTTTCAATTTTCAAAAAACTTCAGTTGTGCTGTATTGTGTTTAACTTGTGCCGCCATGTGCCGTAAATATTTTTTTTTTAAATTCGCAAATTTACAAATTTTAGGGAAATTACAATTTTTAAAAACATCAAAGTTGTGCTGTATTTTGTTCAAAAAATGATTCTCATATTTACAGATTTTAGGGCCAAAAATACATTTTCCAAAGCGTGAAGTTAGCATCGCCATTTTCGATTTTCAAAAAAAAATAAAGTTGCGCTGTATTGTGCTTAACTTGTGCTGCCATTGCGCCGCCCGTCGCAAATTTGCAATTTTATTTTTTCAAAATTACTATCTTTTAAAAAGTTATTGCTTCTTTGTGTTTTTTTTTTAAATCAAAAATGGCCGAGCTAACTTCACGCACATAAATAATATAGCACAAAGCCCAAGCTAGTTTCATTTATCTTTAAGTTTTTTATTTGTAGTTGGACCCCCCCCCCCCCATGATTAAGGCGCCAGTTATAGCTTTCATTGAAAATTTTAATTGTTAATTTTGAAAAGTGAAATAAGTGATTATTTTAATGCAAATAAAAAGCTGATAACTCAATTATTATTTCTAGTCAAAAAAATATTTCGTTTTGGCCCACCCTATCGCAGGAAATGGATTTCTTTATTTCAATGATTGAACTACCTTATCATTGATTATTGAAATCTTAGAAATCGTTTTATGTGAAAGATAGGGCTAAAATGAAATATTTTTTTGACTAGAAATAATAATCGAGTCATCAGCTTTTTATTGGCATCAAAATAATCACTGATATCGCTTTTTTAGGGTCTCAAAACTGAAAATTAAAATTTTCAGTGATGAGTTTCAATGAAAGCTATAACTGGCCCATAAATCCTGGATCCGCCACTGGTACCTACGCACCATTCATAATCCATCCCAAAATTAAATATTAAATATAATTTGGTTGGTTCCTTTGCAAAGTTTCAGATTGATGCAAGTTCCTTTATTTCATCAAACATCTTTTTTTGTAACCACCATGGTCATATTTCTTCTTTTTTTTTAAATCTGAATGGCTAAGGTAATTAATCTCAAAAATAGGAAATCACTCATTAATTAATTATTCACTAGCATTTCTCATATTTGTCCCGGCTTCCTAAAACAAAAAACAAATATTCAAACTTTAATAACTCACGACCATGAAAGAATAATTTTTTTTTGTGTCGAACATTTCTAAATTTTATTTTGTAATTTTCCCCTTAAGCCGGACCTGAACACGCCCCACCATCAGTATTTTTTTAGTTAACACACATTATCAGATCGAAGAAAAAAAAAAAAACATTATTTGCAATCACAGCTGACAAAATGATGTGTGTTGCATTATTCTATGTTTCTGAAATTGTTGTCACGTTTGCATACAAGCGGTTTCACTGTAATCTTATTCTGCGATTTGTTTCGGAAGCTCACACTTCCTTGTTTTATTTATTTTTTTTAATGATATTATTAAAAAAAAAAAAAAATAGATTGTGTATAGGTATTATTGTAAGTTATTTTTTTTTTTTACATTTTTTGTATCCGAACGTTATCAACGTGTGTCACAGTCACATTCCCAGCATTTAAAGTCTTTCTGCCAATAATGACGATGACGACGAAAGCAACGACGAGACCGACGACGCGATGTGACGCGACGATTCTTATATATTTATTGTCACAATACTGAAGTGAGTTTTAATTAGAATTTCTCGTATACGGCGGAAGGGGAACGTATTTTTATAGCTATATATACAAAATATATAAAATATTTGTGAAGAGAAAAATGTACACAAAATCGCCCAGTTGAAACGGGGGCACGTGTATTTGCACACTTTTGGTCGTTGGAGCATGAGTTTGGATTTGTGTGTGTGTCTGTAGCAAGAATGAGTTGTTTATGAGCTAATTAGCTATAATATAGGCTTCTTATAGAATGATTCGCTTAATTATCGAAAATCAAGTTCTTATAAGTTTTAGTTCAAATTATAAAATAAGTAGAAATTCAGTCAAGATTAGTTAATGTCATTTTTGTTTGTATTTAAAAAATATAATATGCAAGTTTATCATTAAAGAAAAACGAATTCAAATTTTTAATTCCCAGATAAATAAGTTAGATTTTGGTGGGTGCTTTATTTTTTAAAATCTTCTGATTGGTTTGTTTCGAAAGCGGTTATTTTTATGAAAAAAAATTATGTAAATGTTTTTTGTATTTTGTAAATACTTTTTACTTAAAATCAGTCTTTGAAATTTTTTTTACCATTTGTTACCATTTTGGGGGGCCTTCATACCACCACAGGTAAAATTTCCCGAAAATATTTTTTGTTTTTTTTTTGTTGTTTATTATTGCATTAAGTCATTGGAAAACGCAATTTTTAAGTTAATGCACTATTTTTAGTAAAGTTATTTTTTTTTAAATTTTGATAAAACACAAAAAGTGAATACAAATAAAAAATTAATTTTTGGAAGAAGTTTTAGTTGTTTTCAATTTACTCAAATACTATAGGACTTAGCAATACCGAAATACCGCTACCCTGACAGACAGTCAGGCAGCTGTTAAAGCCATTAGCTCAGCTGCATCATCTTCCAAATTGGTGCAGCAATGCCGTGATGAGCTCGCCAGCCTAAACGTGAATCTCAAGGTGACACTTATCTGGGTTCCAGGTCACTGTGGCATTGAGGGAAACGAGCGGGCTGACGAACTGGCCAGGAAAGGTTCAGCCCTTCATGTCTCACTTGCGAAAAGAGTCAACATTCCAATAGGAGTCATTAAGGGCAATGTATCCTATATTTTTCTCACCGAATTCAATCGCAGGTGGGACAATTTGTCAAATTCCATCATTTCTAGGAAGATTTGGCCTACCTTAAGTAAATCCTGAACAAACGATTTAATGTGCAGACCCAGGCGAGACATAGCCAGGGTCGTTGCAACATGTACAGGACACTGGCCAATCGGAGTGCATGCAGCGAAGCTACGTATTCCCCACAATAATCACTGTCGTAGTTGCGGAGACCAGCAGGAAAAGGCAACAGTCATTCATTTCCTCTGTAAATGCCCCGCTTTGGCCAGAAAAAGAGCTCAGTCACTTGGTAAAGCTTTTTTCAATGACCTAAACGAACTTTCTGAGATGAAGATCAAAGATTTGATCTCCTTCCTTAACGAAACGCACTGGGTCTAGGATAAACCTCAGAAGCCACTGTAAATTTTTAGTAGAACTAGATGATCGTTCATCGTTCATCCAACCGACAATCTGATCAATTTGGCATGTTGCTGCGAGAATCAGAAAATCGATACCACTTCCATCCACAGGTCCTACGAGTTATGGTATCAAAACGGCGCACTCTAGCACTAATTGGGTCAATGAGCTAGGTGGATCGTGACCGCCATTTCTACCTATACCTACCTACCTAGAAGACATAGCACCATCTAGTTTTTAGCCTTTGATTAAAAAATAATAAAAAGTATTTAGCACTTAAGCCAAAATAGTAGATACTTATTAACATAAGTTTTTTTTGTAAAAAATCAGAAATATTAATAATAAGTTTCTGTGGCACACTTTTATTTTAAATTTGTTTAATATCTTGCACTGATATTATCTTAAAAATTCGTAAATGTTTTTGATTGATTCTGAATCAGAATACTTCAACGTAAATTTAAAGCCTAATTTCAATGCTAAGCAATGCACAAATCTCAAACTTTTTCTCTACGAAACAAAAACTACGATTTCTTAATAGGTCCCAAAACTTGTCTTTTTTTGATAAATAAAAAATCTGTCCCATAATTAAAATATCACAAGAAAAAAATATTAAAATTATTCTACTTACTGCCAGCAACAAATTCCATAATACATTTTTTTTTTATCAAAAAGCATATATTATGAAGAAAAACTAAGTAAATTCACTTCCTATCACACTCCAAAATTGGTCTTGAACGTGCTCTCTAAAAGCTACCATTTTAGATGCATCAACTGACGAAAAGGTTGCAATCTAAATAGCGAGATTAATCAGAAACATAAGCACTTGTTAATTGTAAACAACTTTTAAATTTAAAAAAAAAAAACAACAAAACGATTTTAGCTTTTATAGTTTTGGCCACGTTTTTGGGAAATTTTACCTGTGTGCACCGTTTAATTGTTATAGCGGCGCTCATATCGATGGGGACTTTTGACAGTTTCTTAAGAACACCATGAGGAGGCTTTATACCAAAATCCAGCTTTGCGGCGATTATTTCCTATAATTGGTCTGTTTTTATGGCTTTATTGACTGCACGAAAGGGTCAAATATCAAATTATGTATACATGGCTCGAAAAAGTCATTTTTTGGAATAATTAATGTCACAGTCAAAATTGTAGACTTTGAAATTTTGCTTATAAGATCTCATAACAAAAACTCTACACAAAAATCCTGCATTTTCGGAATTTGTTTCGAAGTTTATTTTTCATAATTTTTTAATGTGGATTAGGCCTACTACAGTGAAAAGTACTAACTCAGCCATGGATGGGAAATTGTATATCAAAACATAATGAAACTATAATATTGTAACGATTGCCCAAGTTTTTGTTAAAATTTATCATTCCTACAAAAAGTAATGCATAAAAACTAGAGAACTGCATAACTTTAAATAATTACCTTCACATTAAAAAAAAAAAAAAAAAACTGATTTGAGATATACAGAAGACTCGTGTAAGCTTGAACACCAAAACTCAAAACGTAAACACCACCGTGAAACGTGGACACTTTTTACTACGTTAAATTCTCTAAAACGTGAATGAAATATAAACATTTTTCACGTTTTATAGCTTTTGTGGATGCTTTTTTTATGTTCAATAAATTTCATTGATAAAATTGTATATTATTGACATTTTTTTTTTTTAATGATACTCAATGTGTTTTTTTTTTTTTTTTTTTTTTTTAAATTTCACCATCTAAAACGTGAACTGGATTGTTTTTGAATTGTTCACGTTATGGTGAGAACATGCAAGACTCTAACAGCTATAACATACATAGCTAAATATCAAAGATGCATTTTCATGATAAAATAGTGTAATCTTTAACGGAAAAATGTAAAATATGACAAAAGTACTAACAAATTGATTTATGTATATTTCTTTAATTTTTTTTAAGTTTAAACAAATTATTTTCAAAATTTATATAAATGCAATATTATTTAAAAGCAGCAGATTGCAAAATTGTTACAAAAAGCAATTTAAAAGCTACATGTCAATAACTCAAAAAAAAATGACAATTTTCTCAAAAAACTTCACAAACCTATTTCCTATATTTTGGGAAAAACCTGAATAGCATTTTTCTTACATTTGCTTTGGTCAATACAGATGTGAAGTTCAATCAAAATTGTTAAAGCATCGAGTGCACCGATATGCTCAGATGCATAAATGCACAGCCCAGAAATGACAATTGGAACTAAATAAATAAAATTAGCGTATTATACAGGGTGTCCCGAAATAACCGCCTCAGAAGAAAACAATTAGTTCCTGAAGTCATTTAAAGTCGAAAAATGTATGAGGTAATTTTCTCGTTTTCGCTTCGTTTTCGACTTATTACGGTTTAAATGATTTTTATTCTTTTTTCCTTTGACTGGCTCTAACTTTTCCAAACCAAAATCGATTTTTTTATTTAAACAAAAACAGTTAGAATTTTGTATCTATCACAATTTTTTCCTGTGTGGATATCGGTTTTCCCGCAATTTGTTATCAAATACATTTTTAAAGCTTTTTTAGGTTGTTTTTTCTTTTACTTCGATATGATTTTTTTCACAAAAACACGTGATTAAGTATAATTTTTTTATTATTATTATGAAAGCCCAATATGTGTTCTTAAAAATACTTAACATTTTTTTTTTGCTAAAAATACATTTAAAATTATTAAAAAATAAAAAAACAAAAAAAAAAGAGAAAAAGCAAAGATGCTGTAGATGCTGCCAGATTCTTCGAGAAAAACATAGCCATAGATTTCTAACGGTCTTACTCTTATTTTTCTCATTTTAACATTCAACACTCAAGTTTCAGCGTAGTTTTTTTTTCTTTTTAATTCGTTTTTATTCAAATATTCATTTTTTCTATATTTTCATTTATTTTTTGTTTTTATTAACAAACAAAAAAAGTGTTTTTCTTGGAAAAAAGTAATTTTCATTTTTTTTTTTATTTTATTTCTCAAAAACTAAGATATATTTTAGCATCCGGTTTTCTGTTTTTTATTGGAAATTAATAAGAGCATTGAATTTTGGAAACAAAAATTAAACTTAATTGTATAAAATTTTGAAAAAAATGAGTTTGAATTTTTTTTAATTTTTTTTTTTCAAATTTCGAGTTTGAAAATTAATTTTTCAAAAACTTTTCACTAACACAATTTAATTTAAAACGATAATTAAAGAAGATATATCTGGCTTCCCAAAAGGTATAGCATTGCGTTGTAAGTTTTACCGTTGTTTTTAAATAATTTTTTTTTCTGTTTTAGGTGATTTTTCTAGAAAATGCCGCTCCTGCCTAAACGGGGGGAAATAGACCCCCTCCCATACGATTTTTTTCTTGTCTTAACCCAACCTAATGGCTCTAGATTTTTGGTGCACCTTATACCGATCACCATGTATGTATATGGATTATCGAATTCTAGTTACTTGTCACTTTCATACATTTCCTGCGCAGAAAAATGTTCCAAGAAATCACAGCGCCGCCGCTGTTGGGATTGAGTAGTAGACTATCCATAAATTCAAATTAAGTCAAAACGACAATTCTCAAGCATGAAAGGGCAGTCAAATTGGTCACCAAGGCTTTCCAAACAGTTTCCTGATTCACCAACAGAGACGAGTTGATATAAAAAAAACACGTTAATATCACAAAAAGAAATACCAAATTTTGAGATTAAAAAGACTAATTAAAAAAAATTATTGAATTCAAAAAATAAAAAAAATTACGTTTAATGAAAAAATTCAATGGCGCATATTCATAGTCGTTTTTAGACTACAGTTTATCTTGGCCCGGAGTTTATCCTATCTAATTTACATTGGATAAACTCCAGGCTAAGATAAACATGGGGTCTAAAAACGACTATGAATATGTTCCAATGTGTTTTCCTATTTTGTTCATATAATCTGGCTCGTTATATTTGTGTTTTTCGATCGGGGTTTTTTTTTACTTTATATTACAATAAGGAAACACTAGATTCTTTAATGGGTAAAAAAATAACCTGCTAATCTGCGACCTCTAGCGGTAATTTTAATAATTAAAAAATATCTTAAAATTCATTTTAGGATCCAACGGATACATTTTTCATTGCATTTTGATTTATGTATTTGTTATTTCTTTCCATACAACCATGCTCTGCTCTATTGAACATGCCTGCCGCATGTGTTACTAAATAGACGACAAACTTTAAAAAAAAATCTTTAAAATTTAAATATTTAAGAAGATCACAATTCACAATAAATAAATCTATTGCACTAGCGGTCAAATTAATTAAAAATGGATGTTCAAGTACCCACCAATGATGCAGTGAGTATTTCGTGGGGCACTCGAGGAGCCATTTTTAATTTTTCATACTTTCAACAACCACAAAATTCTTGGGGCGCTGTTATAAACCGAAACAATTGAGCAATCGAATCCAAATTTTTGTCGTTATCGTTTATGTATATATTTAACAGGAAATTTGACTGATTCTTTTAATTCCATTAAAATGCAACCTGCCATATGTACAAATAATTTGTCCTCTAAAAGCTTCAATGTCAATGGATTGAAAATACCCTAAAAAATCCAAAAACTTGTTGACATTTATTTCTCCGGGAAATGAAATTTGAGTGCTTTTGGTTTTATAACGATTAGCATTTGGAATCACAGGACACAGATTTATTTTAAGACGTCAAGTATTCAATATTATATTTTATACTTAAATTTGAAGCGAGCTAGAACTCAATATCCATACTTCTTAAGAAATCTGCATTAACGTGATTCGATTCGATTGCTTTCGTGGATTTGAGTAGAAATCTTTGTGTCTCTTTCATAAAATGTCTCTTCAAATCCAACTCGATGGTATATTTTAATTTTTATCATAACTTGTGCGATCCATTAAAATATACCATCGAGTTGGATTTAAAGGGACATGTTATGAGAGAGACACGAAGACTTACTAACTAATGGACACCAAATTCTTGAACATTCATAGTCACAGACAGGGCAGAATATCCTATCCCAAATCATCTATTTAGTTTGGAATAAAATAGGAATTTTAAGCAACTATTAAATAAACATTTTTCGTTACGTATGCAGTATGCGTCCATAAAAGTTATACAAGTTACAAGTTCTTATGGAGCTGTGAATGTTTTTAATTATAAATATTAAAATCTCACACAAAGTAAGGGCATCATTTTTATATATACAGTATAGAATCTCGGAAAGATTAACGGTTCTATAAGATGAACAGCTCGGAAAGATGAACGTAATATTTCCACTTTTGATTGTTTAAAAAGATGAACGGGTTGAAATTTTGTACCCGAGAAGATAAACAATTTATTACAAACCTAATTAAGCTCTTTTTCTTTGCATTTAGTTCCTCCTGAACAGTGTTTTAGGGTTGATTTTAACTTGTTATGTAAATAATTTTTAATGTTTTTATTTATATTTTCTTCCTCAACCAAATGTTGATGCTCGAAAAGATGAACAATTTGAAAAGATGAACGGGCCCTGTTTTATATCTGTTCATCTTTTTGAGATTCTACTGTATTTATATTTTATTATGTTCGCTTAAAGCTTTAACCAACACACATAGGTACATATTATGTACGAGTAGGCAGACATTCAATTAATTTTTCATTTAATTTATTTTGGAAATATAATGAGTTGTGACTTACCATAATTTAAACTTGATGAGGGTGCTTTCGAAAGGCTGGTTAATTTGGATTCCTTTCGTATATCATTTATTCCAGAACGTTGTTGAGTCATTTTTTCTGAACAAATTGTAGGCGTCATGATGTTTGTTTGCTTTACGTTGAATTAAATTTTTCCTTAAACCTCAAAGGTAAATTTGTTTGTTGTATATTTTATATTTGTTGCTTTGGTTTCTGCAAAAAAATAAAAAAAAAAATCAAAAATGAGTTAATTTAAATGAATAATATGCCATTATGACACATATTTTATAATTTTGTTTTTCTTGTACCTACAGGATAAAATAAAAATTTTATGGAGGTAGAATTCGAAGGAAACGAAGGCAACAAAAGGGTTAGAGTAGGATGTAAGCTTTTCCTTTTACTATAGGAATCTCCAACCCACAAAATTCAAATGGCAATTTATTCATTTTATTATTCTTTAATTGATAGAAACCTCATTGTTATAGTAACTCTTATCGTATTTTATTTGCAAAATGTTAGATTTTTATTATCATATAATGGGCACATTTTCGGAAGCAGGAGGAGGGAATTAAATGAAAAAAGAACATCTGTAATAAGTTTAAAAAAAAGAGGTAACAGGTTACACAATTTTTTGCAGAATAAGAACTATATGCCCAAAAAATCCTTGAACTTAGCAAAACCCAGAGGGAATTAGTTCATTTAACATGAAAATTGTATACAGCTCTGACAGCTTTAAAAAAAAAAAAAACAAATCTCAATAATGTTGATGCTCTCAAAAGCCTAATTATCAATTTGCTTTGCTAATATGTATAGGAGTAGGAGCTATAAAGTGGGAGTTTTTGATCGTTTACTCCCCACACCTACCCATTTCTACCATTTAGCACGAAAGACTGTCAAAGTTCATATAAAAAAAATAAATGTAGTAGAATCTGGCAGTTTCGGGCAAGTACGCGAACAGACCTTATATGTCTGCAGCGGTGCCAGGGAGTGAGATTTATCCCTTTTTGTGGGAATTTCATTTTTAAAATAAGCTTCAAGAGAAAAAGGGATTTTTCACAGCTCATAGAACAAAAATAAGGGATTTTACGTTTTTTTTTCCTAATTTTTTTTCTTAATTGTTCATTTTATTAAGAAACAAAAATTGTATTCAATTATGAATAAAAACCCCGTTTGTTGTGACTTTTCATTACGCCATGACGATGGTTTTGTGCATAAGATCGCTGAAAGGAACAGAGCTCCTCACCGCTCTCACACAGTACACACAAAATTATCTTCATGGCGCATGGCGTAGTGTAAAGTCACAATCTAAACAGAGTCAAATAAAACTTTATCATGTCTAGAGAAAATTCATTCTTAATATCTGGATGCGTTCATTTTCATTTTGGCATTTAACTTCTTATGAAAACCTTGTGTGAATTGGATTTAAATCGCATCAAATTTAATGGTGAATCTATACGTGGAAACATACAAATTTAATCTCGGAAATTTTAATCCATTTCACATACGGCCTCAATCCTAGACGCTGCTGATGCGAGACGTAAAATCACATACACAAATTACACATCGAAATTATAAACGAAAACTACGCTTTTCGATAATAAATGTCATTTGAGTTTCATTGGATTTGTTTTTCTTTGTTCGTATTAATTTCTGTGCTTTTATTTTTGCCTTCATTTTGTTGCAAATGGTAAACGTAAATTTTCAAAAATTATATTTTTTACGAATTCGGAATGCATATTTATTTCTAAACTTTACTAAACGCAATGAAAATGGATGGGATTATATTTTTCCAAATAAAATACATAATACGAAACTAGATTACAATGAAAAATAATTTGTTTCTAATTGACTAAATAGTCGTGGCTAAAATATGGGATATTTTTTAACAAAGTTGTGGGAAAAAAGGAAATTTACGGGTATCACTATGGGAAAACCTGCTCCCAAAGTCTGGCATCACTGTAATGTGGGTAAAATGTGGGATATTTTTAGCAAACGCGTGGGAAAAAAGGGAATTTTTGAGTTTCACTATGGGGAAACCTGCTCCCAAAGTGGCATCACTGTTAATTTCTGTTCGTTTACTTGCCCTAAACTGCTAGATTTTACGAGTTTTATTTTTTTTTATGTGAAATTTTGGGATAAAAATGGTAGAAATGGGTAGTTTAGTAGCAGCAAAATTTGCCTTAGCAAACAAAAATAGTTTGATTGCTGGCGATAAGGAAGTCAGTATAAAAAAGATGGCTGTGCTGGCAATAGAACTTTGAATTATTGAAATGAACGTATATAAAGTGAGTAATCGTTTTATTCAAACTTGTGCTGTGCTGGCTATGCAGCAATGAATAAAACACACCTAATAGCAAAAAAAACAATTTCTTGTCCCTAATACAGTTTTGTTCGGTACTAAGTGCCTGTTTACATAGGCATTTTACTGAAGGGCGTATCCAGTGAGACAGGTAGATTTTATGTGCGTAAAAGCGAGAAAGGAAGGTTCCACGCAAAATTCACCGATGCGCCAGATTGAAGTTATATTCTCGGATGAAACATGAAAGACTTTTTTTTTGTGAGTGAGATATTCATTTTAAGGTTGTGAGATAGAAAGGTAGATTGAACTGAAAGGGTTTTTTCTTTATGTGTATAGACACGCTTTCAGTAAAACGACTTTCAGTAAAATTCCTATGTAAACTGGCACTAACCGCCATATTATTCACTCCATTAATCCAGTTTAAAACTTAAACCCTTATGTATATACAATGATTTTATATGAATTTATTACATCCGGATTTAGGTTTTTTAACTGGTTCAATCGAGTGAATAATATAGCGGTAAGAGTTTAGATCCGTATTTAAGCCTAAAAATGATTAGTTGTTGTGGCATTAACGTGTAAACCTCTTGGATTTGATGTCGGTTTTTCATTTTGCTTTCAACTACCTTCTAACCTGTTACTAATCCCAATAATGATAATACTACCAAAGCCTAATTATCAATTTGCTACGGACTTTTTTTTTGTAAAACAATTTGTTTGATATTTTGACGTCTCCATATACAAACTATCGCTGGCAAAATGACAATTAAATTCGCTAATAATACAGTTTTGTTCAGTAATAAGAGTTTAGCTCCAAAAATTAGCCCACATAGGATTGGTTGTTGTAGCATTAACGTGATTTGATGTCATTTTGCTTTCAATGTCAAAAATTATCTTCGTGTTATGCGAATTAAATAATTTCTCATAATAAATTATATACATATGTAGGTACATACATATCTATGAAAACATTTCTAAGAAATGACATGAGTTTATTTTTATTTATTTTTTTATTTTTTATGAGGCACGTGCGGTGTATTTTTTATTGTTTTTGAGTCTTAGCTATATAGATATATAAATTTTAAGTTCACCTGGCAGTCAAATTCTACTTTATTTGATTAAGTGCCACGCGCGTTGTTCAATCACAATCTTGTGATGTGTTCATTGACTTTCTTCTTTAACCACTTAAAATATATAAATAAATTGGGTGGCACGACAGCTCGTGTAAAACCAGAGCCTAGTGACTTACAACTCTCAACCATTCCTTTATGTGGGTTATTCGCAGGAATGGAGGGGACCTACAATTTTCTGCCGAATCCGAACGGATGGGTGAGAAGCAGATTTTTATGACAAGAAATACTATTGGAGGAATTGTCAATTCCTCGCAAGAGGCAGTAACCCGTGAAAAATATTTTTAATTTTTTTTTAAGATGGCATAAGTCTTTAACCACTTAGGTATGAATCAGATATTTATTTCCTTCTCTTTTTGTATATAGGTCCTACTCTGTTTGTAATTTTAGAATTTGAGAAGATGGATTTGGAACATTCCCACCATGCCTGTTAAATATTTCCAGAAATTTCCACCGACGACTTTTTCTTTTCTGGATTTACATTGACTGAGTTTTACAGTTCTAAATAGAAAAATCGTATGTAATTTGGATTATTTTTCCTGTACCTACCTTTGTACCTTGAAAACTCACACAATAACAACAACAAAAACAAAATAAACACTTAAAATAAATTGGTCAATGTAAATCCAGATTTGGTTGATATTTCGAGTCACAGTCAACATCTTCTGTCCAATTTCACCCGATTGTTTCTTTCACCACTCGAAAAATCGGGCAATATAAATCCAAAAAAAAGAAAATAATAAATGTCATTCTGTCTGGAATGTAGAAAATTTATTCTGAATTATAATAGCAAAATGAACACACACACATATTAATTCATTTATTCCCCACCTTATACAATTGTTCTACCATCAATTCTATAAAAAAAAAAAAATAAAAAAAAAATAATAAAAGGTTGAAGACCTCGAACACATGTCATATCATACTATGTGTTAGTCACCCAAACTCCCAACATAAATTGTATGTATAAATTATACCTATACATGTAGTTTAGTCTATGGATAAGGAAACCATACAAAAATATTCATTCCCGCAGTCATTTCTTCAAACAACAGACAAAAATTAAATGTCATTTCCCCATCCGTTGTGATGATTTTTATTCATCTATTTGTTCATGTATAAGAATCACGTGTGATGATGGCCCAGTCTAACTGAAGTCACATTAAAAAACAAGAAAAAAAAACAAAAACAAAGCAAAAGTGTTTGGCATACATATAAATTTTTGCTTAACTAGATAATACTCGTATCATAGAAAAAATCACAAAACAAAAACGAAAATAATCGTTTTTGCAAAACGTGTGCCCATTTTATTTTGTTGCTGATTTATTTGTTTTATATGTTTATTTTTTTTTTATTTCTTAGATTGGAAACAGCGTTGCCAGTAGTCTGGAGAAAAAATACATATAAATGTACATAGGTATATATCATTCGTTCCTATCTAAAGTGGCACATGCGGTAGGTATACCTAATTTTATCTTTCCAGACCACATGATTTGACGTTCGCACGTTAACAAAAATGAGATGTTATAATGGAGCTGAATTTTTTAATTGATAAACTGCCTAATATTTTATTTTGATAACACAAATTAAAAATTTAATGCCAAGGGGGTTAGTTGTGTTGCTTGACAAGCCATATTATGCATTGGTATTATTTTGAAAACCTTTATATTTCGGTTTTTACCGACGGGTAACAAAAATCATCTTTCAATTGTGATTGTGAGTATCAAAAAATAAACATATAATCCCCAACGAGCTTAAAGCTAAACCCAAATAATTTTTGGGGCACAGAAAAATTGTTTACCGACATCGATAGTTTTTATATGGGAACTCCATGTTTTTTTTTCTGTGATGGCGTCGCTAATCCCCCTTGTCGTTTTTTTTTTTTTCATTGCAAAAAAACACCTATTGCAGGACAAAAATTTAGCTAGAAGACACATTAGTTACAAAAAATAATAACAAAAATGCGAACTAGATCACCAAGACTCCTATAAATGAACTATTGTGAATAATTTTATTTAATTAAATTTCACATCAATTTTTATTATTTGTCTGATTTGTAGAATTATATGGCAACACCATTTGAATCTTGAATATTGGTGCTATGTTTGTGTGTTGCCAGATATTTTTAGTAGGCGAACTACCTATACATTATTTTTCGGCGCAGGGTCATAAGTCCAAAGGCCAAAAGCCCACAATCATTGTGGCACAATGGACTTTGGACCCACTTGGGTGGGTTCCAAGTCCACAAATCAATTGTGGACTTATAAACCACCCTCATTAGCCAGAAGTCCACAAAAAAGTGGGTCAATATTCCATAAATTTAAAAAGGAAGTGGGTCATAAGTCCACAAATATTTTCTGGAATTTTCTAAAATTATACCCAAGAAAATGTTTTCTTATTTTATTTTATTTTATTTTATTTTATTTTATTTTATTTTATTTTATTTTATTTTATTTTATTTTATTTTATTTTATTTTATTTTATTTTATTTTATTTTATTTTATTTTATTTTATTATAAAGTAGAAGTCAAAAAAAATTCGAGTGAATTTTTCACTTTTTTGCTTGCTTAAATATATAAATCAGTGCTAGCACCCAGCATTACGGCGTATAAACAGTGAGATATGTATGTGGGGGTATGCTGCCCCCTGCAACCCCCCTTCTTGAGCACACTATAGGATTTGGGATAGGTGCTAGATAGATAGCAAAGTATCTAGATCCAGAATCTGGATCTGATACTGGATCCAGATTCTGGATTCTTTAAATGCAAAAGAAACTTTGCATACACCAAACCTCGCACCTACCCCAAATCCTATAGCGTGTCCAAGCAGGAGGTGGGCAGCATGCGCCCCCCCCATACATAGCTCACGGAGGTGAAATAATTTCCCATGTGAAGGTAGTTCCCGCGAACTTAGTACCCTGCACCGTATTTTTCTTATTGAACTGTGGACTTATGACCCTGCGCCTATCTTTCTTCCTTCCTTAATTTTTTTTTTTTTTTTTGAATTAATGTGGTCAAAGTACAAATCTAAGTTTAGTGTTATTCTTAGCATTAACCTTTTAAATAGAAAAATATAATTTTACTATATACACGCGCTTCTGACTGATTCATTATTTTCTTCTTTATTTTTTTTATTTAATTTCAACAGTTTGAAATTAAAAAAAAAATATATGTAGGTATATAACTCAAACAATAGCGACGTCAGCATTAGAAGTCGAAGCAATTACTCACTCCATTCACAAAGAATTCTATTTTAATAGGCAAAATGATAAATATACCTTGTATAATGAATTTGATATGAGTATAACAACTAGGTCGCACGTTTGTGCGCTCTCCGATATAGGTATTTGGTGTAAATGGATATTTATTTACAATAAGTGGATACATATACCTACTTATACTTTTGTTGATTTGGTGAAAATATACATACCTATTAACAAAATTAAACAGTAAAATTAATGTTAAGGTCATATTGAGTTAATATGACATGAGTTTCAAGGTGTCAGCTGGTTAATGGGGTAAGTTGTCGTTTATATGTAGGCTTCGAAATTCAAACTAATGCATGATTTATACACGAATGGTTAATATAGTAATTGTTTTTAATTGCGATATAGGTAGGTTAAAGGTCATTGATTTCGTGGTTTTTAAAGTTGGTGGCGCTGGCATTTGACACCTGTAAAACTCAGCTGTCATTTGAAGTGTCATAATAACCTTGTTCGTTTACTTACCAAACCTACACATTTCTATCATTTTTAGCCCGAATGACTGTCAAAGTTCATATAAAAAAAATCAATCTGGTAGAATCAGGCAGTTTCGGGCAAGTACGTGAACAGACCTAATATTTGTTGAATTTTTGCCATTTACGATAATGGATCGATTGCTTCACAACGCCGGCCATAGATACGCTTTATTGCGTATCTAGAAGTTCTGCCGCGTAATTTCACATTTTGGTGACGTCAATTGGCCGCCAAGATCATATGGTTTAACACCGAAAAATGAATGACCCTTTACTATAGAAATTTAAAAAAAAAGTTTTAAAATGTCATTCTTCTCGAATATTTTGAGAACAAGAAATGCGACTAGACTTCAGCTTAATTTTTTCTACACATAATGACGACAGACAGTTTTTTTTCAATAAAAAAATATGCAAAAATCGTTTTTCGGCTCAAATATCTTGAGAACATACAATGATATTGACTTCTGGATAATTTTATTCTATAAAGGATGTCATATTCGATTGCTGGTATGATTTTTAAGAAAAATTCAATTGACAGTTTTTTGTTTAAAAAAAAAATACTAAAAATTGTTGAAAAACGGGTTTTATCTCAAATATCTTGATAAAAAACACTGATATAGTCAATAATTGATAAAGTTCTTAGAAACATTCTATTGCCATTTTTTTTCAGCAATCAAATAAAATTGCAGAATAAAACTACTAAAAAATTGTTCAAAAATATGTCTCGACTCAAATATCTCAAATATCTCGAAAATAAATAATGCTATCGACTCTGGAATTATTTTATTTTACAAACAATGCTGTAACTAAGAAATGATGGGGTTTAAAAAAAATCAATTAAAAGTTTTTTTTTTTTTTAAGCAAAAAAAAACTACCAGAAAATAATGTTTTTCGTTTCTAATATCTTTCCAATGAAAACTGATTTCGACGCACCGGGCTAAACAAAATTCCGTTGTCAATAACTGATAAAGTTGGTCGAAACTACTATAAAAATTGTTCAAAAATGTGTTTCGTCTCGAATATATCGAGAGCAAATGGCTGATTTTTGGACTTCACTTAATTGCATATTAAACACCCTGATAAGGTCTTTAAATATCTTAAATTGGAAATTTTCATATTACAAAATAACTTTTCTTTCTTATATATAAATTTTTTTTTATATAAGAAATTTTCTTTCTTATATAATTTTTGTATATAAGAAAACACGGATATAAAAAGGAATTCTTTGCATTTTTTGACTTTCTTATATCCGTCATCTACTGTAGTTTTATATAGGCATACATAATTTTCTATCATGTCATAGTATATTTAACACGACAGGCACTTATATCTAAATTATTCAACTGTCAGCACACTACTTAATCTCTCTTACTTGACTAACATGCGAAATAAAATAATAAAACATTTTGAAAGCTTTTTAAATAAGCCCTATATATTGAACATCATCAATTATTCCGATTGTGTAGGTAGATATAAAATATCTTCACCAAAAATATCTATTTATACATAGAATGTTTTGTTTCAATAAATCTATCTAAAAGCTTCTCGTAAAATTTATAGCAAAAGGACCCGTGTCAATTACTAGTTATATTTCACTCACCATCTCTCATAACGAAATCACCACAAATAAAGTGATTAATTCAAAGATCCTAAATTTATGAGGTTTCTAATAAACGTGCCTAATAAAATGTCAGTCATCGTAAAAAAGGCAGCACGAGCACATTAAAAACCCAAAACGTGTCTCAAGAAAATAAAAAAAAAGTAATAAAATTAATTTATTTTATTTTCTTATAGGTATGACTATATATTTTTTTTTTCAAAGAAATAACATTTTTGGGATTATTTCACGGTATAAAAAAAAATTAAATAGAAAAAAAATTCAATTATTATAACTATGAAATGAATGAATGCATTGTGTTCTTTTGGCTGTCATATCCGGCCACGAGCGTGATATTTATTTATTGGTCAGACATAAAATTTGTCATACAGTAGGGAAAAATATTTTTTTTAATATAATAAACACTACGGTTCACTTGAATAAAGGCAACAATTTTATTGAACTAAAACGAGAATTACGTCCCTATACATGACTTTAATAAGTGAGAGGAAAAATAGTTTCAGAATCAAGAGAATACACCACCAAAAACCACTTTACTGTACAAAGTAACGGGGCTTTAACAAAGTTTGTCCCTTTTCACACGAGGAAACAAGTTGCTGGAGATTTTTTGACGTTTTCTTTTAATTTTCAATTCCCACCAATCGTAGACCGTTCAATCCTCTAACTTGGTGCCCTTCTCACCCAAAAACTGAAAGTTGCTGGAAACTCAGTTTCCTCGTGTAAAAGGGGACTTTGTAAACAAAGTCGGAAATTCAAGCAATAAAAAGCGAAATAAACTGCATTCGTTAATATTTGGTTAAGAAATCCGTGTTATGTGATATATAGTTGATTTTATTGCTTGAATTTCCGACTATGTTTACAAAATTTGGTTAAAGCCCCGTTACAATCAGAGATTATGAATTATAAAGATTGGAATCTTTCGTACGTTCCATTCCATCCCCCAAAACCCATTTGTTTACATTGTTGTTTTTGTAATTTTATCTCGTGTCGATGAATAGATGTGAATTCCAACAACAAGTGTGCGTTAAAACATGAACATTACTGCAAAAATATGAATACACCACCAACCGCCATTTTGTTAAGCTTGTATAGGCAAACCAGAATGACAGCCGAGGATTCCAATCTTTATAAAGTGATGTTTGTTGATGTATTCTCTTGAGAGATTCTGAAACTATTTTTCCACTCGCTTATTAAATTCATGTTACGACTTATTGGGACATAATTCTCGTTTTAGTTCAATAAAATTATTGTCTTTATTCAAGTGAACCGTAGTGTATGTCTACAAAGTACATACATTCAAATCGCCAAACTATAAATAAATATACTAAATATGTATATTAAGCTTGTTGATTCCACATCAATAATTATTATAAATAAGACTCTTTTGAACCTTAGTTTTAACTTGCTTTAGATGGCTTACTATATACAAATACATAATTATCACTCTGATTTATAAAGAAAATCCAAACAAGTGGTTATCGTCATAGTATTTGTCGGTCTGCGTGTTGGTTTTTTTTTATTTTTGGGTGCAGTCAGTAATAACACTAAATAATCAGTGATTAATTCTGTGGAAAAACTTTCATGCATGTCGACTTAAGAAAGAATCTACATATAGGTAAATGAAATATGAAATCTATTGCATTGCTGGCGTGACGCAGCGGGCATATCAAAGCAGCTCGATTGGTAAAAAATATTTGTAGAATATAAATTTTCGGTTTAAGGAATTTATACATAACAAAAAATAATTACTTTATACCACTCAAATCCTGTTTTGATTTAATTTACAATTTAAACTTAAATTCTAGCCAGGTTTTTGGTTAGGATAATAAATTGAGAGATTCACTACTGACCATAAAAATTATAATATAAAATATAAAAACAAATTTACAAAAAAAAAAAAATAAAGCGAAACAAATTTTAATTTTAAAATTATTTAAAATTTTTGTATTTTATATTTTGTTTCTCGGCTGTGGGACCATCATCAGCGGGTATTTTAACATTAGCGGAGGCATACCTAGGTATGAGCATTCAGAGCAAAGATAATGAATTATAAAGATTGGAATCCTCGGCTGTCATTCTGGTTTGCCTACAAGCTAAACAAAATGGCGGACAGTGGTGAATTCATATTTTTGCACTAGGATTCCATGTTTTTACGCACACTAGTGCAAAAATATGAATTCACCACTGCATAAATTGTTGTTGCAATTCACATCTATTCATCGACACGAGATGAAATTACAAAAACAACAATGTAAACAAATGGGTTTTGGGGGATGGAACGTACGAAAGATTCCAATTTCCACCAGCCGTCAGTTTCAAACAAGCAAAAAAAATAGGAAACAGCTGGTCTGAACTGAATAAAAGGTAAACAAACGCCAAATATTTTTAGAATACAATGCTTGTTTGTTTTCCAATAAATACGTATAAAACGATGGTTATTTAATGGCCAATTCAACAATAAATCAATTTCAGTAACTTATCAGGCTTATTTATATACAAAATCACAGAAAATATTAAAAATCCACATTGCACTGACAACAGAAAAGAGCATTTATTTACATTTTATCAAGTTCGATTTCACATCTATTGTTTTTGTTGTTTTGAACTGTCAAAAGTAGAAAGAGAAAAGACAAAGATAGTTTTTGGAAAAGCCCAAAATTCAGTATCTTTGATTCAGTCAATTCTGTGTTTCTTTTTTCGCTCTGAGCATGTTCAGAGCGCGCTCTATGAGCTCAGAATAATTTGATAGAGCAGAAGGAGTTGAATAGCTGAACACAAATTTGAATGGCAGACGAAAAAATGACAGCTGGTGAAGCGTGTTTCCTTAAATAAATCTGAACTCTCAGAGCAGAGCACACTCAGTTCAAAGATCGCTCAGAGTATGTTCGGAATACTCAGACTCTGTTCAGAGCTCTACTCTGAGAAAAACGCCCATAGAAAGTCTTAGCCCGAACACAATTTTCAACTTACATAATGTCTGTTTCTTTGATTCCCAAAACTTCCACTTTTTACCAATTTTAACCCAAAGTTCTGTCAATGTCCAAAAAATAAAATTGAACAAGAATTGGTCAAAATTGGCAGTTTCGGGAAGTAAAGAAACAGACCTATAATTTAAAAATATTTATTTAATTCTTAAATATTATAATTTATTTATTTTTATCACATATAACTTGCCCCACAGTGCGTGGCACGACAAAGTTACAAATAAAATAGGTTAACTCAACCAACACCTGATTTTCTATCTTATCGATCGATTAATTTGTGAGATATCCTAGAACACCTCTGACTGACAGACTGTGTGTAGACATTCCAAAGTGCTTTTTATTGGCACCAACAATATTAAGTTAATCTTTTTTTTTTATATGTATATGTATTATTTAACGATGGAAGCATAAATCAGCAAGTGTACAAGTATTTCCACGCGCAATGAATCGATTTTAATTAAGTATTGGGTTCTTACTTTCTTATAGAATAACTTAATCTGTATTTAACTTTAAGTGGATCTATTTTTGTTTAATTGATTAAGAAAACAATAAGCCTTCTCGTTTAGTATTAATAATATTTTATTGTATAATGTATATCCAACAGAAGATTAAAGGTTGCCCCACACCAACGTGAATCTGTCGTTTCTATATATGACGAAAACAATAATAACAACGTGTTGTTTTCATTGAAAACCACGTGTTGTTATTATTGTTTTCGTCGTCGCCACGACAGATTCGCGTTGGTGTGGTTCAACCCTAAGAATGGATTAGATATGTTGACAGGTGTAATTATATGACACATTATTTATTTATATGAGTTTTTTTATTTAACTGAGTATATGAATTTTTAACATTGCTATAAGACAGATGTCTATATAAATCGTATATTGTTGGTTTCATTTTTCGTGGCTTAATATTATATTTTGAACAAAAATATGGATTGCAAATTTATGAATACAAAATGTAAATATTCCAAATTTTGTGCAACAAGAAAATTTCTTAAAACTTGAAGTTTGCTAAATGTCTATCCATATAACCTTCTCCTGTAAACGGTTATCTTCTCTATATGATAGAACTTATTACTTTTTTAACATATAGCTATTCCAAATATTATGTAAGTTGATTCATTTAAGACCTTGAAATAATTTGTGACAGTGATAGTGTTTAAAAAAACCGCAAAGTGTCAACTCTCGGAGCAGTGGCCAAAGAACGCTATAAATTATATACAAATCAACTCATCCGCTTTTAGTGTAACCAAACAAATAAAATTGCCAGATCCATTTTTGTCGTCTTCCCCGTCAACGTATATTATGTTATGTTTGGTCAAAATTACGAGTTCAATTTCTTTTTTGAATGCATAACTTCTTATATAGCATTTTTATTACATGATTACATCGGAAGAAAATACTATAACATGATATTAAATAATTTACTGCACATAATTGAATGATAATTCTTTGTTTTGTCTATATACAAAATAATTTTTTCTAGGAGCAATAAACAAGATACATATATATTATGTATAAAAAGATAGGAATACATTTAAATATGACCTAAGTATAACCCCATGCTGACCCAATTATATTTAACTCTAAGTATATTCATCCCCATATATTCCTGTGATTTATTTTGTTTATATATAGGTATGTTTATGTACCATATCAGCTCATGTGTATGATACATAAAATATACAAAATATATGTATGTAATGCATGTATTTTACGTAGGGGAGAGAGGGGCAAAAAGGACCCGGAGCAAAAAAGGACCAAATCGATTTTCAGCTTAATTTTTAACTCCACCTGAATTCGAGTGATAAGAACTTATAAAAAAACTACTTTTCGAACACATCCTTTACTTTCGTTGAAAGAGTGAAGTTAGTTTCAGTTTAAATCATGAAACCATGAAAACAACCGTTTTGATAAAAAAAACTTCCACTTCGCGAAACGAAACCAGTGATAAAGTTTGCATCCAATTTCAATTTAGTTCCTTGTGCACTGTTTATGATCATTCTCTTCAACTGGATTAAACGGGTATAAAGGTAAGGGCATCCTAGTAAAATAAAGAAAAAAAAATTATAAAAAAACTGCTTGTGGGGTAAAATGAACCAGAACACTATGGGGCAAAAAGGACTACTAGTCCGTTTTGCCCCACGACGCACGTTCTGGACAACGACGTTCTGGCGAAAATTGGTTGCAATAAAAAACTGACTTTATTTTCAATGATCAAAAGTTTTTGATACCTAATGTATTTTTATTATTTTAAGTTTAGTGAAGAATTGTTTTTGTTATTGTTGTAGTTTATTTCCATTTTTTCTTTTGTTACTGTTGTAACGCTTTTTTTGATTTTATTAATTCTTTTTAATAATTGAGTTATTTTTGATATGAATATATTATTTTATACTTCCAATAAAATATATTTATAAGAAAACATTGTATACTTTTTTGTCTTTTATTGGAAAAACAAAAAAGGCAGGAAGATGGGAATATAGTGGTTCATTTTTCCCCATTCAAAGGTCGGTTTTGCCCCGCTAGTGGGGCAAAACGGACTTTTGAAATGAGGTTGTATATTAGGTTATAGCTTTATATTTCCTCCTTAAATTGTTTTGATTCTTTACTATAGTGCAGTTTAAAGATTAAAATCTTATTTACAAGGAATTCTGTTTGGTTTTTAGGAAAAGCAAAAAAGTTAGAAGTGTTTGATGCTTAAGTGGTCCTTCTTGCCCCTCTCTCCCCTACATTGTACTATATTAAATCCCTTTAAATTAAAAGATTCATATTCAAGTGATGACTCGCAGTAATTGTGGTGTATTTTTCATTTGGACTGAATTAAAAAGGAAACAAAAAAAAAATTCAATACACTAATTTACCTAATGACATCATTTTCTGCAGCCAAAATAATTCGCCCCGCTGACTTTTATACTTAATTACTCAAAGCTTCTTTGTTATTTACTTTTTATAACCGAACGGCAGGCAGTAAATCAATCTATGTTGACCTTTATTGTCTGGTTTCGTTATACATATTATGTTTGTACGTACATACGTATACCTCAATAAAAGTGTTGTAATATTTTATATTATAACTACTATTTCACCGGAAAATATGCTGAATTCAACAAAGATACTTTTTTTAATTAGGTCACTTCGGGCCAAAAACACGTGCAGTGCACCTTTTTATGATAATAAAAATAAAATAAAATTCGACCAATAAAAAACTTACACTAAAAGAAAAACTACATACAACAGATTGGAGTATATGAGAACATTTTTAAAATATGTTAGTAGGTATGTGCTTAATTTACAGACAGTGAAAGAAGAATTATTTTAAATGAATAAGAATGTTGATTTTTTACAGGATTATTAAGATTTAAGATTTAATTATGTTTATGTTTATACTTATTTTGAGTGCATGTACCTACATGTTTTGCATTTTTGTTTTACATAATTATAAAGAAAATACCTATAAAGTAGAAACTATAAGGTAGAAACTATATCAATATTTAAATTAAAAATTAGACAATATTCTAAACAATTAGTAAATAAAAAGAAAAAATGAATATAATAAATAGTTAGCATTAACATCATCAGTAGGTTTCTGCAAAATAGTTGAAAAACAACTTTTTCAAATTGATTTGAGCATAAATATGTCTAGAAGGAGTAAGTGCCAAAAAAAATTGCATATAATATGTATGTATTTTTTCAGTGCAAATTTAGCAATAGATTTAAAAAAAAAAAAAAAAAAACTTATGCGAGAAACAGATTGGCACAGCAACTTCAACAGCAACTTTGACAACCTTTTAGAGCCAGTGGTTTTAAATGGCTTTGAATACATTAAAACAGCAACATCGAATTTAGAACAATTCCTAACGTTGCTGTCGATGTCAATGTTTTGCTGTGTCAATAGCTGTTTCTTGCTTTAGGGAGAGACTTGAAACTTTTATAAAAGTGTTGCCATTTATGTTTAAAATTTCAAGTCTCTAGCTCATTGGGAAGGAAGTTTAACACCGATTGCATAATTTGTACTGAACAAACAGAAAAAGTAAAAATATAAAAATGTTTTAAAATAGAAAACCCATCTATAGCTCGGGAGAATGCACAGATCAGAGATCGATTTTATAAATTATTGTTTGCAAGAATTAATTAAAGAATATCAATAAAAGCTGGAAAAGATCTTCAGCCTTATTTATTAGATTTCACTAATACTCGTTTTAACCTCGGAATAGTTAAACCGAGTCGAGCACTTACTCCGTCATAACACCACGTCAGACGGTTTTAGCTACACCCTCCATATGTCAAATATATTATCAAAAAAAAACCAATCTCGGTTATTATAATATGGGATTAAACGAGTTTTGTACAACTAAAGCGTTAAAAGAATTTAAATCATTTATAAATGCAAAATAACAATCCATTTTGCTTTACAATTAGTAACAAACGGATAAAAAAAACTTCTTCATTGTAGTAGAATTCTCCTAAGTGGAGCCTACGTCTTTGAGATAGAGCAGGACATGTACAGAGAAGGTGAGGAATCGATTCTTCCTCTTCTTCGTCCATACAACTTCTGCAGAAGTCGTTAGAGAACACTCCAAGCCTTGTTGCGTGCTTGCCTTTTAGACAGTGTCCAGTAATAACACCTATGACGGAGCTAATATGCAGTCTGCTTAGAGATATTAAGTTCCTAAAGCGCTTCAGGTCCAGCATAGGCCCAATTTGTTTTGTGGCCTGGCATGTGGCAATGTTATTCCACCTAAGATTTGTTTTCTCTATTGCATCTTGCTTTAACTTGAGTTTACAAGTAGCGACAGGTATACCAATATTTGTCCGGTTTGACAGTATAGGTAGTGTAGTTCCACTTTTGGCGAGTTCGTCTGCTTTGCAATTGCCTGGAATGTCCCTATGACCTGGCACCCATCAAACTGTAAAGGTGAATGTTGAACTGCTGTTCCATCTCCATGAGAGATGATCGGCAATTAATAGCAGTTTTTGAATTTGTAGAGACAGAATCCAGAGATTTAATGGCTGCTTGGCTATCCGAGAAAATACGGATATCTGTGGTTGATATCACGTCTTCTTTGAGCCAAGACAGGACTTCTTTTATCGCCAAAAGTTCCGCCTGGAACACGCTACAGTAATTGGGAAGACGGAAGGAGAGACTAAGTTTCAGCCTATCTGAGTATACACCTCCACCAACCCCGTCATCAGTTTTAGAACCGTCAGTATAGAAGTTTTTTTTTTTTTTCTTGGAAACAGCTCTACAAAATCAAAAATATCATCAAAATTGTTTGTGTTTATTATTGCAAATATATGCAGTCGTATTTATTAGATTTCCTTAGAACATCTCCTTATCTATATAAACGCATAGCTGTGTAAATATGTTCTCATTAACTCATTAACATCCCTGTATTTTAATCTGTCAATTTCGTGAACATTTGGATACGTTCAATGAACATTTCATTTAATTTTCAACTTTTTGTGCATTGAACATACCCACTTTAGAATAGGTTTGGACAACCAATTGCAGTGTCTAAGGTATGACATTCGATGGAACATGATTATAAATAAGGTTTAGGAGTTGGACAGCTGTCCAAAGTTAGACATACTTTGGAATGGGTTTATAAATAAGACTGATGGTCTTTTGAAAAAACTGTTGTTAACGGTACCTCCCATATAAACGTTTTTAACTTGCGATATATACATAGGTACTACCTTAGGTACTATATGGCAAGTTATGGATCCGTAAAAAAAATATTGAACTCGGGATTTTGATCAAAGTTGAAATTACGATGATAGCGAAGTCGAAAAATTGGATTCCGCAATTCTGTCGGTCTGTCTGTCTGTCCTTTCGGCTGCAGCCTAAACGGGTCGGTCGATTTTCTTCAAAGTTGGTACCAAGCGTTTTTTTGGGTAGATGATATTTTGTTTTAATACATTTTTTAAGTCCGCAATAATAAAGGCTAAAAAATTGCGTAACATTTTTTGTTTTTAATCTTTTCAAAATTTTATATATAAAAAACTATTTTTTTAAAAAACTGCTCCAACGATTTAAAATTTTTTTTTCATAAATTGATATTTCCTTAAGAAATCTGATGATGTACATCGCATTGGTGTCAAAACAATTTCACAGGTTGTTTAATTAATTAATTTAATTTTATTACAATTTTTCAGTCTAAAGGTAGAACCGCACTAGGCGGAACTGCACTTCAGCGACACCGTGCGCACTTTCGCACGAAACTGAACGAAACTTCACGTCGCGACACAGTTGGTCAAAATACCAACTCTGTCGCATAGTGTCGCGTCGTGAAGTGCAGTTGTCGCTTAGTGCGATATAGCTCATACAATTTCCTACAAATAAGTCGTGAAGTTCAGTTCCGCTGAAGTACAGTTCCGCCGAGTGCGGTCCTAGCTTAAAGTGTAAGTTCCATGCATATTTGCAACACGGTGCTATATGTTCATAAATAAATGTACCTACTCGTATAATACAACCTTAATTTTAACTACGTTTTAAGCAGCTGGTATACAATATAGGCTCCCACAGCTAATTTATTTCTTTTATAAGACAAAATATAGTTTTTGGAATATTAAAATTTTAAAAACACAGTGTGATCGCACATAAGAGCAAGTTCGTGCGACCCAGTCGTGCACATATTTGTTTGTAACTACTTCTCCATCCCCGTAATCTTTAGTTTGATTAAAACCTGGATTTATTTACACGCTACCAACACCTGCCCTTTGAATATAAGTTAAAAAAAAATTTTAATTTGTTGCCTTCGAAGACATTCGTTTTCGTTTATTCTTCAAGTCGAGTTTCTAAAAAAAAAAAACAACACAGTTAAGTGCTTTTGGATATAGACACGGAAATGGTCGATTAAATTAAAGTAGAAATGATTGTTCTAGATTTTTATTGCTATGGCAAGCATACGTTGACTTTCCAAATCAAAACCAAAACCAACACACTTGCTTGTGGGTAACTGTAGGTAGGTAGTAGCTAGGCTAAAAAAACGGAATTTTGTTAATATCATATTTATATTTATTTTTGTTTTGTTTTTGTTTGCTCTAACAGATGTTTGCATGAAAACAAAAAACTTAAATAAACAAAAAAACGTGCCATTTAATCTTGTGTGTTTTACGTAGGTATTTAGCGATAACAAAACAGTACATATAAATATTGCACGTTTTACTTTTGTATACAAAATGTCGGTGCTACGTACAATATTATGTTTGTATACTTATGTACACTTAGGTATTCGTTTTAGAGACTCTCATGTGGAGGAGGAATAAAATGTCTCATTGATCTTTTTTTAATTTTTGAAATTATATTTCTAGATAATATGAGTCATCAATATAATGGGTCAATAATGCAATCGAGTTTGTTGAACGTGTGGGTAAGTGATAAAATTAAAATGATTCAATGAACCATTTTTATTTGATATAGGTATACTAGAGAAGTTGAAATGATTTTGAACTTTTTAAGTAGGTAGGTATCTTTATAACTGTAGAATGTTGTTCAATTAGAAAGCTTACCATTTAAAGATCCATTAATTTAGCTATTGAAATGAATAAACTAAACATAAAAGAATCTAATTATACATAATAACTATATGTTATCTGTATAAACAGGGTCATTTATTTCGTGGTTTTAAGTTGGTAGCGCTGGGATTTGACACCACTGTCAAATTCAGCTGTCATTTGAAGTGTCATAATATTAGTTGAATGTTTGCCATTTACGATAATTGATTGATCGAACAACGTGTTAAAATTATTAAAACTTACTACAAAAGTGGTAATTCAAACGTAGCCAATTTTCGCGCATCACGCGATAATTATGGTCATCATAATCGACAAGCAATCGGTAAAATTGTGAAATAATTTGAAGAGAATGGAAACGTTACTTATGTCGTAAGGCCTGTGCATCATCGTAATGCACCCTCAGTCGAAAATATTGCTGCTGCAAGTGCAAGTGTTGCCGATGATCCGAATTTATCGATTTCCCGGCGTTCGCAGCAATTGAACTTGTCGTATACGACACCTCAATATAGCATATTTTGCATTTGGATTTGTAACTCCATCTTTATAAAGTTTAAATTACGCAACAATTGAAGCCTGGCTGACCATTCACAACGCCGTAGATACGCCTTTTTGCGTGAGAAGTTTCATATGGTCGCGTAATTTCACATTTTGGCGACGTCAATTGGCCACCAAGATCATGCGATTTGACACCGTTAGATTTTTTTTATGTGGGGTTACGCAAAAGACTGTGTTTACGCAAATAATCCCCCAACTCTAGACGCATTTAAAATTAACATTACTCAAGTTATGGCCGAGATTACGCCCGAAATGTGCGAAAAAGTGGTCAAAAATTACCACAAAAGAATCGCATGCTGCGAATCTTCCGGAGGCGGACATTTGAATGATATATTGTTTTTCACACTTAAGCCTAGTACATACTTCCTCGTGAAGTGAACAACCATCAGTGGAGAAAGTGAATTTTTACACAATTTGCTTGACTTTTGCAGCTTTTATGGTCAAATTGTCAAAACTACACCAAAAATGAAAGAGTTCCCGTACATTTTGCGCGTGAATATGGTTCACCCCTCGTGAACGCAAACTCTCCACTTTTTGTCATAGCTTCACGAGCACGCTCACGGGTGAACAAAAATGCAAATTTGTATTGATTCACGACATGATTCACAAGTATGTACCTACTAGGCTTTAATGGCAAAGTCCAAACTTTATAATTAAATCAAATTTTCATCAAAAATGAATCGCTGTGTGTGTTTTATTTCGCTTTACTTTCGAAACCGAAAAATGAATGACCCTTTAATATGTTCGTTAGATTAAAATCTTAACACCAACTGCTTTGAAATTTTAACACAAAGGTTGCTGAAAAGGTCGTTCTGAAAAAACAACGCCATCTGTTGGACGTAATAGCAACACACGCTATGCTGATATCTTATAGAACAAGCTACCTATCAGTTTTGTTGTCTAAATAAAAAATGGTGTTTTTTATCAATTTTACAATATTTTTTATTCGATTTTAAAAATTGTGTTCAAAAATTCTTATTTAAGGGACGGTTTTATGGTTTTATGGTTTTATTTATTTATTTATTTTCAAATTACGTTAAATACTAACGCAACAAAATTCAAGTATATTTTGCCATTTAAAGGGTGAAATGGGGTAAAACAAAAAATTACGTGCGGTTTAAAACATTATTTTGTTTTTTTTTTTTTTATTTTTTATATTATATATTTTTTTTTATTATAAATATTAACACACTTAACATTTTTTTTTAATTTTTTTTTTCAAACAAATACTCCAACAGAGAGCTGATTGTTTTTATTATCATTTTTCTCCCATACAAAGCTCCTTCTCCTTCTTCTTTGAAGAGCAACGCTGCGTGTGACCCATTATATTATCATGAGCAAAGTCTTTTTGGTGTGAATGTACATATTTCTTAGTTGGATTCGCATGTTTCAACACCGCCAGCCAATACATATATTATTATCATTTGGAATGGCTTCCCAAAAAAAAAAAAAAACATAAAATTATTTCCTATATCATAGAGCGCTGCTGGCACGTGTCCACGTTTAAAACATTCTAACTCGTATAAGAGCGTGTTGTATACATGAAGTTATAATATTTATGTGTTTTGTGTGGGCATGATGTGTTAGACATAGCATTATTTGTTAATTCTTGGATAAGTGCATATCTAATGTACATACATACATGTAGAGGAGTCAAAAACAAACATTTTTTACCATGGGAGGGGCTCCATCTCGCCCCGTTTAGGAAGTAGGGGCAATTAAAAAAAAAGATTTAAAATGAAAAAAATCTATTAAAAAACAACGGCAACACTTACAATAAAGTACTATACCGATTTTGAAAGGCAGAAATCTGATGGTTGAACATCAGTTAATCCGCAAAAAAACGGTTTTATTAAAAACTTGATCCGAGGATGAACCATGTTTTTGTATAACTTGCACTGACATATTAAGTCTAAAAACCAAACTTTAGAATTTAGGACCAGGGCCGGGCCAACCATATTTGCAAGATGTGCAAAGGTGCAAAATTTTAGGGGCACAAAAATATAATTAATCTGATCTTGCGCAAACAAATATGTACTGCCATTTGGATTTTAACTATAAAACTTGATCAAATAATTGCAAAATATCATCCATCACAACTGTGCTTGCACACTAACTAACATCACTTTAATTGGAGAATCTTTAATGTAAACGGATAAACTTTTTGATGACCCTAATAATTGGGGAAATTTATCTGGTGAGATTATTAAAAAAATAGTTTAAAAGGCGCTGTCTACAAATCTTGCACAAGGCGCAAGTTTGGCTGAGGCCGGCCCTGTTTAGGACCCACATATCGAAGATGTTGTTTAATTTAATATCGTAAACCGTTTGAATTTGTTACATAAGGCCACTTTCTGACTTAATCCGATTTAAAAATAATTTCGTGTCGGTTGATTTGTTTGAAAACAACCGACTAGTATGCGGATTAAACCGTTATTAAACCATTAAACGAAAATCAATCCTAAAACTATTGGCGTCTATTTTGTTAAATAACTTCACTCTTTTATCACATTCATTATATTATAGTGTTCATAATATTCTTTGCGTCACATTTTTTTTGACCTTATTTGTTATGTAGATATGTATGCGATGTGTTATTACACAAATTTGCATCAGGTTTTTCCGACTATCCATAGTATAAACCTAAAACAACCTTAGTCTCATATCCGCGTGATGATACTTATAATATAGCCAACACGTGTGCGTATACATGTATATGAGTATATATTCTCAATTATCCATGTCCGATATTCCCATCAAGAATATGTGAGACAAAACCAAAATTGTAAAGTCTTTCTCACCTTTGCCTTGTTCCTATATTTAAAAGCTTTTTTGTTTGCATTTTGACAAAATAAAGACACAAAATATTTAACATATTGAAATGCAAATGATTTTAAACAATTCAAATTTTATCCGTAAATAATGATATATTAAACAAACACTATAGATAGGTACCTATACTGCCAATAACCCCAGACTGCGATGTAAGATAAGAAATTAAATACAATATATTCACGATATATAACAACACGTGCCAGTGAAATTTGCCAATTTATTTAGTGATTGATTAAATACAAAATAATTTAATGAGCAGCGCATGTGGAAGTTAGTATCTTCATGTACATATTAGGCATTATTTGATCGAATTTTTTTTTTTAAATTTCAATGGACGACAATTTAATTATTTAACAGTTTAATTAATTTCTAAAGTTATTGCTTCGATAATAATATATCTACCGCATTTTATATTTATTTTGTTGCAATTTAGAAAATTGTTAGAAATTGATTTTCTTGCGTGATTGTATGTAACGGGTGATTTTTTAGCTGGTTTGGTTTTGGCAACACTGGTTTTGACAGCTGACGTGTGTTTAGTACCTTGTGTCACTGTCAAACAGCTTCAGTTTGGTTTGCAATTTAACCATGGATCGTCTTACAAATGAACAACGCTTGCAAATTATTGAATTTTACTATCAAAATTCGTGCTCGGTTCGAAATGTTCATCGCGCGCTGCTTGTGTTCAGCGATGAGGCTCATTTTTGGTTGAATGGGTACGTAAATAAGCACAATTGCCGCATTTGGAGTGAAGATCAGCCAGAAGCATTGCAACAGCTACCAATGCATCCCGAAAAAGCCACTGTTTGGTGCGGTTTATGGGCCGGCGGCATTATTGGGCCATATTTCTTCAAAGATGATGCGAATCGCAGCGTTACTGTCAATGGTGAACGCTACCGAGCGATGATAACAAACTTTTTTTTGCCCGAAATGGAAGTTCTTGACTTGCATGATATGTGGTTTCAACAAGACGGTGCCACATGCCACACAGCACGCGAAACAATGGCGCAATTGCGAGGCGAGTTTGGTGAACAGTTAATTTCACGTTTCGGGCCGGTCAATTGGCCGCCTAGATCGTGCGATTTGACACCATTAGACTATTTTTTGTGGGGGTATGTCAAGGCTAATGTCTATAGGGACAAGCCCGCTTCGATTGACGCACTGGAAGCCAACATCCATGCATTCATTCGTGAGATACCGGCCGATATGTGTGAAAGAGTATGCCAAAATTGGACTCAGCGGATGGGCTACCTGAGACGCAGCCGCGGTCAACATTTGCATGAAATTATCTTTAAACATTAAATTGCAAGGTTCAAACTATCGATTCAAATAAATATTTCATTCATTTTTTCGAATTTTTTGTGTTTTTTTTTTTAAAAAAAGTTCTAAACCTCTTAAAAAATCACCCGTTATATCTTATATATTATGGTAGTTGCAATGTCATTTCAGATTTTTTTTTCGACAAGCTGTTGATATTTTTTTTCAACAAACTCGTTGAAACTTATACACTTACAAATTTTGGAAATATCAAAGTTCATAGATTGGTTCATAATTATTCTGTTCGAAAATAAAAGTTTGTACAGTAAGACCCGCTTAAGAGAAACGGAAAAATGTCACAGTGTTTTCTTTCATTTAAACGGGTTTTTCACTTAAACGAACCCCGCTTAAGTGAAAAAAATTTCACTTAAGCGAATTTAAAAATTCCATTAACTTGAAATTTAAAGCTAAAAAAAATTTAATTTATCTTTAGACTTAGAGTAAAACCAAAAAACAATTTCTTTACAAAATGAAAATAAATGGTTGTGAAATATCAAAAATTCAAATGTCATTTTGAGGTGAAAAATAAAAAAGAAGTGAAAGCGTTCAAAAATTTTTTTTTGTTATGTTCGATTCCTTTTTTTATTTTTTTGTCACTTAACGACAGTTTTTTTTTAATGAAAAATATAAAATTTGACTGAAAACATGTTTCACGTATTCGGGTTTTTCACTTAAGTGTTTTTTGGTCGACAAATACTCGGGGATGAAAAAGTGTTTCAGATAAAAAGGTTTTTTTTCTCAAGCGGGTTTTACTGTAATATAATTTAATCCAAATTTAATTTAATCATAATAGAATGGAAAACACTGATTGATTGAACTCAAACAAAATATAATCAACGGGCGGCGCGAGGCAGCCACGGCGGCGACTGTGGTCCAAAATAACTTTTTTGGTTGCAAAAATCATAACTTTTGAACGCATAAAGATATCGCTATATTTTTTTTTTTTTTCTTCTTAAAAGAAATTTCCAAGGATTGATTTTTAGACTGAAGTAAGATTTTCTTTGAAAAAGGAATAAAAAAAAGAGAAAGGAATTCAAGAAAAACTTTAAAAACAGTTAAAAATTTACGAATTTTGTTAAAAAAAAAGTCTGTGGATATTTAATTGTTCACAGGGTATTCCAAAATATATTTTTTTTTACAACAGTGGATGCATAAAATTAACGAACCAATTTTTGATGTTTTTAGCAAGTATTTAAGAGTATTTTTTTTTTATTTTTGGGATCATCGACGTATCTTATAATCTGTTTAAGTGACCAATTTTATGTGAGACACTGCAGGAAAAAAGCAAACGAACCAATATTTTAATAAATTATTTTTTTATTTAGTTATAGATCTTAATTTCCATAAAAAAAACCATTGGGATCATCATCATTTTCAACATTTAATAGACTTACTACTTCTGGGCAAAAACTCTTTTTTAGGTCTTTTTGAGATCTCAGTTGCCTTTAAGATGAAATAATTCGATCCGATGATATAGCCAGAATATTATATAAATCTTCATTTTGACGTTTTCGTGAAACCTTGCAGGTATTTTGGTATATAGATATCGCTTGTTGTCTTTATTAAGGCATATAAAGAAATTATACTCCTACTTTTTACAGGTTTCAAAACACAAAACGGATGTAGGATTATAATTTTCTTTATTGTCAACGCTAATTCCTATTTACCTACTTTAGTTTCAAAAACTCTTTTAGTTTAGGAGGAATTTATTTAAAAAGGGGCGTAAAATTAGACGGATTACAAAAATTAAATGTTCATTATATTGAGGAGCGTGGAAATGGGCGAATTTTTAAGCGATCAAGATAACTGCAAATTTCACGATCTCAGCTCTTTTTAGAAAGGAAATAACTCAAACATTCCAAAAGTAAATTTGCTTTTATGAACAAAATGTAAGCACCGAGAACATACTTTTTTTAAACAAATTACATTTTCTCAAAACATTGCAAAAAGTTGCAGCTGGAATTTTGCATATGGTGTAACAAAATAATTAGGCTAAAATATCCTGGTAATTTTTCTGCGGGATCTAGCGAGATTTTTTTTGGTAGCTCTATTCAAACCTCAAAAACTCATGAAAAAGTGTTTCTTTTTTGTTTTATTTATTAAAAATATTTAACATTTTTTTTAATTTATTTTAATTTACTTACGAATAAAATTACCACGTTACATTGAAGAACAGTAAGATTTTCATTAAATATGCCATAATTTCAATAAAGAAAATAAATAAATTCGTTATTTTTTTTTACTCTAGAACAAAATTTTCTGTGGTCTCCAAATCGATAACGAAAACATAAACGAAACGACTATGAAAAAAATATATGTCACCAATTATTAGAACAAAATTTAAAAAAAAATCACAGAAGCCTTTGCTGTAATCAAAGAAACAACAAATAAAAATACAAATAAAAACTCGAATGTCACATTTTCGGAGACAATTAATGGTTCTTGCAAATAATTTAGTGCGAAAAAGTGTGGAGACTTCTCTACAATTATCAATTTCGCTCGTAGAACAGCGTACTGCAAAACAAAATGAGAACGTAATTTTTCGTTTAAGCATATTGTACGCTGCTGATACGAAACGAAAATTTTCTGTGATCTCCAAACCATACAACGAAACGCTTGCGAAAACGCAATGGAAAATATCCTTGGAAAGTTTCACTAATTCCAAAAACAATATAAAACATATGTAAACGCAAAAAATCAGGGAAGCCCTTGATGTAAGAAAATAATAAACAAAAATAATAAACAAATAAAACTAAAATGTCATTTTTCCGCACACAATAAATTATAGTCTGTAAAAATAATTCAATGCGAAAAAAGAGAGGAGACTTCTCCAAATAATCTGCTACAATTATTAATTTCGCTCTTCCAACACCGTACTGAAAAACAAAAAGCAGAACGAAATTTTCTGCTTATGATTTCGTTGTCCTTTTTGTATGGGATTTTTCGTTTCAAATCAGCTGCTTCTATGCTTTATAAATCAAACAATTAAAAAAAAATATTTTGTTTGCTGTTTTTGAAGCTCGGTCTATATTACTATTAGAAATAAAAAACAAAACAAAAATTAAAAAAACCATCGGATTTTTTATTTTTGCCGGAACTTTTGGCTTTTTGGACCACAGTGCGCCGGCATTAATGTGTTCACAAAAAAAAATGTATGCATATATAAAATATTGTAATTTTTTATCAAAGAGAACTGTAAAAGTTTTAGGGATAAAATATAAAAACCTAATACCAACGTCAAAATAAATTGGCACATGAAGTAATCTTTCCATCGTCCTTCATTAGGTTGCAGAGCAACAGAGCAACAAATTCTGAATTTATATCAAAATATTTCAAAAGCATCCACGCATGTTTTTTTTATATTTAAGTTAATATCAATGATTCTAGGAATTTGAATGAAACATTAACCTTTTCCCTTTCCCTTTGCCTAAAATTTCCTTGTATTAGGTACATATTTTAGTTTTTTTACTTATTAAACAACTCTAGAAAGCTTATATTTTTATCCTACAATCTCATTAAACGTATGAGTGTTGAAAAATCTATCAGTATTTTATCATTAAATAAAATGATTAAATTTATTTACTGACGTTGTTATTTGTCAGTTATAATTGACACGACAAGATATAATGATCTTGCTTATTCTTTTCTGGAAGACTTCCAATACAGATTTATATCAAAATTTTAATATTAAATGGGTACATGATAGGCCAAAAGTCATTTGTCTATAAAAACAAATATTTAATATTTTTTTTAATTTATTTAAAAACAAAATGTTTGTTTATTTTTCGACATAATAAAATAGGAAGTTAAGTAAGAGGAAAATTTTGTATTTATAAAAATTGAATTTTAAAAAGTGGGAATCAATTCATGTAGGTACATTACCTGCTGTTGTCACAGTTTTAAAATAAATTCTTATGAGGGTTTCCTTTCATTAGAAAATACTATTTTTTAATCCAAAACTCCCTTAAGTTTACAACCAAAAAAAAAGAAGTTTTAGTTAAAGGTCATTAAGAAACTCTTCCCAAATATTTGTGTAGAACAAAAAAAAATACTTCAATGTGGAAGTCCAAACACACACATTTTTGATGTGGATACCAAATCGCCTCGTTAATTCACATCAACAAATTAAATAAGAATTATTTTCCGCGCACTCTGATGTACATCACACTACGTACTAATTTATTACGGAATAAATTTTAATTTTCGACAAACGAAATTTAAGGCTAACGCAAATAACGTTAATTTTTATTGATCTGGACCCTACTACAATTGTAGCGTTTTTTGCTACTACGTACAATCGCAAAATAGTCGTAAAACACTACTACTATTAAAAATCTTAAAAATACTGGCGCACATTTTGTTTGGCCCTTAAATTCGCCAGTAACACTTTTTGTGTATAAGCGCTCCAACATCAAGAAGAAAATAATTATGAAACTCGCAAAAGATCTTGAAAAATTTGAACAATTTTAATTGGATCGAAAAACTTTTGGTACATTTTTTGGACTCGATTTGCGGAGAAATACAAATACAGTAGAATCTAGGAAAATTGAACGGTTCTATAAGAACAGCTCGGAAAGATAACCGAAATATTTCCATTTTTCAGTGTTCAAAAATGTGAACGAGTTTAAATTTTGTACCCGAAAAGAGAAACACTTTATTGCCAACATAATTTTCTACTTTTTCTTTGCCTTTACTTTCTCCTGAACAGTTCTTTGGGGCTTGTTTTGACTTGTTTAATAATATTTAATGTTTTTATTTATAACTATATCTTCTCCTTCAACCAAATGTTGATGCTCGAAAAGATGAACAATTTGAAAAGATGAACGGACCATCTTTTATATCTATTTATCTTTTCGAGATTCGAGTGTATATGTAAACAAAATAAGAATTTATACAAATTGCCAATAATTATTAAGCACTTTTTTCGTTGAGGATATTATTATTTTATTAAACTTTTTATTTAAACTTTTGACTGAAAAGTTTGAGTTATATTTTAATAATTGTTTTATGTTATCTTTATTATTTTTTAAATTATTTATTTTTGTAAAAAAAAAAAACAACACAAACATATATATGCCAGTAAGACCTAGGGTCTTATAAATTGTTGTTGTTGAAACTTTTGAATTAAAAGTTTAAATTATCGTTGCATATAAAACATTCATGTTTTTTTTTATTTGAACAAATTGCGAATGATTTTCAATTAATTGACATTGTACTACTTTCTAAATTAGCGACACTACATTTTGAACCAGTTGGGGGGGGGGGGCAACACTGATCTGGACGCGGTTTAATACTTAGTTTTTATTAGGGTAAATGAGGTAATTTCGTTGAAAATTTCCAAAATCCAATCCAAATCATCCATATGGATTTATACCTATACAAATTCAAATTTCGAAATGAGGTAATTTCAACCTAATTTGCACTAAATTCGGAAGTAAATTACGTAAAAACTTTACGAACACACCCTAAGTGGAATCCATTCAAAGTGGAAATCGTTGTTTAAAATGTCAAAATTCGATGCATAAAAAGAGTAACAGAAGGAAAACCAAAAAAAAACAAACGATTAGAGGTCAAATAAAATTCAAAATGAAATGAGCTTAGAGCAACTTTGAGATGAAAACATCTTTTTGTAATTTGCAAAATTACCTCATATCGGCTCAAAAGAAAACGCAGTTTTTCGTTTTATAATCATCCATTTATGAAAAAAGATTTAATACATAAAAACATTTATGAAATGTAGGTACATACATATATAACTAGAAAAATACTTAAAAAGCATTGAAATAAATTTTTTTAATTTCTAGAATATCTAATAGAAAATTTTATAGTATCTACCTAAGTACAATTTTTTTAACATCATAAATAGAGCTATACCTAATTTTATAAACAATTAAAATTGAAAAATTTAAAAGTATCAAATATTACCCTTGAATGTTTTGTGTTTTTTAAAATGTATGTCCTAAATCTATAAGAACTCAAAACACGTGAAATATTTTAAAAATCTAATCTATTGCAAAAAAAAAAAAAAAAAAAAAAAAATCAAGATTGCTAAATCCTGCGTTTATGGTGAAAAACAAGGATGTAGGTACCTAAACTTCCTATAAAACTCCCTACCGATATCAGAAATAATTGGTTTACGAAATAAAATACTAAATACCGAGAGGAATCTGACCAATTTTTTTCAATACATATAAAAACACTTACAAATTCAATATTGATTTATTTATTAAAATTTTTTAACGTTGTATTTTTAGTCCTTTTTTTTTTAATCTGCAAAAAAATTAAAATACCATACCTCCCAAGCTGAAATATACCTGCTATCGTATTTCCATATAACCCGAAAAAAAAATGTCTGTTTTCAGGTGTAGTGGTGCAGTAAAGTGTCTAGAAACCTAAATAACCTTGAGAACACGACAGAGGAGGATGAATCCTAAAAGACAGACAAAATTATGGGATTCATTTTTTTTTCTTTTCTCTATAATCTAAGTATGTATTTGGGTTTGATCAAAATCTCAATTTCAATTTTTTTTTTGAATGTACATACATATATCTAATTTGAAGGACAAATTTCGGTTCATTGGTCACTACCTGGAAGTTTGGTATTTTGCCGGTTCTGGCTGCTGCTTATAGGTACAGATACAACTTCATTTTCTTAATGAATGGATTAGTATAAAAGAACCAGAACAGAACAGAGTTAAAGGCAATTCAATAATTCTAATACCTATTTAAAAATTACTTACCTATATCTTCATGTATTAATCCAAAAATGCATAAGGATATATTATCTAAGTGCTGATATACATATACATAGGTAAGTGTCTATGTATATTTGTTGAAATTCACTTTTATAGAAAAACAAAACTACTTTCACTCAAATTTTTGTTTTATTTTTGTTTAATCAACTTCAATTAAATAAATTTACCACTTTAGAGATCACAAAATTCACTATCGAAGATAGTGAATAAAAACAAACAAAACACAAATCAATAAGGTAGGTATGTAAATTCTCAAAAAATCAATTTATCACTTATTGGAGAGTTACGATGATAATAGTGAAAGGTCACTGATATACATTAATCATCCCGAATTTATTATTCGCACGAAATGAAAATATTGCAAAAAGAGCTTTGTTTTTTTTTTTTATTTTAGGCGCGTTTTTTTATTTATGTTTTTTTTTTTTGTCATATAAATCTTGACAAAGTATATTTTTATAGACTCAACTAACTGCTTCAACGTTCAAACGCTTTATGTGAGTATTTTGAGATACAAACAAAAATCTACTTGGCGTTATTCGATTCAAAATAAAATAAAAAAAAAAAAAAAAAACGTTGTCAAGAAAGCTTTAAAGTATTGCTTAGACACTTTCATGTTTTACGGCAACATTTTGTTAGCAACAAACAAAAAAATGTTGAATAAACATTCATATCCACATTAATTTACAGTAAGACAAAAAAAAACACAATCCAAGAGTACGTGAGAAAAGCCAATCTATCATCATCCACGAATGTATACAACATGCTGCAAGTTTAAGTCGTCACATCACAAAGTTTAATGGCCGTTTGCCGCACGTGTACACCATTTTATCCATGACCCTGTGCATATTCTATGGATATGATACAATCTATGTATATTAATGTAAGGCTCCTCATCGGCTCTTTCTTTTCTTGCTTTAGCCGCTGAGTGGTATAGTGTATATTATGTATGTATGTATGTATATGGTGATGAAGGCTATGTGAAATTCAAAAGTGGTGTGAATGGTAAATTCAAGGAATATGAAAAAGCGAAAATTATATTGGATTGCAAGGAAATAATATTGCCATTGGTGTCTTTGCCCAGACTTTGATATCAAAGTGAAACAGTGTGGCGAAAAAAAGAAAACGTGTTTTTTTTTTTGCTCAAAGTAAAAGTTATTTTGAGATTTGAACTAGGGTGTGTAAAAACTATTTAAATTGTGGATTTACTTCGTACCTACTAGCGGAAACCGGGGAAAGAAGTATCACTCTATTTAATACATATGTATATGTTGAAATAATTTATGTTTTAACAAATAGGGTTTAGGTCTTTAGGACCTATAAGGCCTTGCTATTCCATATTAAATTTTTTGTTTCCCAACTGCAAATAACTCTCTCCCACTACACTCTTAATTCTTAAAGGCATTATTTTACACATTTTCAAGTAATTTTCAACTCAGATATAAGAATTATAGTGGACTGGGCGTGGTTGTAAGCGGTTTTATTATTACACATGTCTTAGTCCCCTTTCACACGAGGAAACTGAGTTTCCAGCAACTTTCAGTTTATAGGTTAGAAGGGCAAGAAGTAAGTGGGGAAAATGAAATATCCCCGGTCAACGATTTGAGGAGATTTTGTTGACATTCCTCTTCACATACACAGTAGTGTGTGTTCAACCAAGATACTTTAAGAAGAAACAACAGAAAGTCCCCTTTCACACGAGGAAACAAGTTGCTGGAGATTTTTTGACGTTTTCTTTTAATTTTCAATTCCCAATAATCGTAGACCGTTCAATCCTCTTACTTGGTGCCCTTCTCACCCAAAAACCGAAAGTTGCTGGAAACTCAGTTTCCTCGTGTGAAAGGGGACAAAGTTACCACGATTTTGTTTCTTCGTGTGAAAGGTACAAAAGATTATGAAGGTAATTAAAGGAAAACGTCAAAAAAATCTCCCGCAACTTGTTTCCTCGTGCGAAAGGGGACTTAAAGCCCTTCCACACTATCCCACTGAGTATTAATACATGTCAAAAAAGTGTGAAACAAATCATGTATAATAGTGTGGAAACAAAATATGATATTCCCAGCCTACACGTTTTGACATGTGTTAATACATGAGAATTTTTAGAAATGGTTCTAATTCTGTCACACATTTCATCACATTTTTATTGAGGTTAAATTAAACTGTTGTGTGTGGTCAAAAAATGAAAAGAAATTTCTCTCTCACAAATTTGGCAGTAGAATGGAATTCTTTTCCACTTTGTATTAATACTCAGTGGGATAGTGTGGAAGGGCTTTTACTCAGAGAGCCCAATTTGCAGCTTTCCAGGGATGTTAAATTAAGTCGAAAATTCAAAAAATTTAAGAAAAGTTGGTGATATAGGTAGTGTCATGAATTTTTTTAAATAGCTATGTTGTAAAACCCGTTTCTGTAGATAGATCGATGACTTTAAGACTTTAAGTAAATTAGGATGTCAATACTGTAGGACTAAGATGTGCTGGGCAAAGGAAAGTTAAAATAACTGCGATTTGTGTACCTAGTACAGCCTCTGTTACTGAGAACAAAACGTGTGTCCATTTGTTTGGAGGCATAATTAGGCAAGAAGTCTTGAGTTTTAATTATGTAAACGAACGCCCACGATAATTCTTAACAAATCTAAATTCATCCAAACAAGCTCGATGTTCGAAAATTGTCCCACCAGAGTATAAAGCTGTTGACACCAATGATGTGTTTTATACTTGCTCCTGGACAAAACATAATAACCAATACCCTTTAGCTATATGAAATTTAAACTGTCCTGGGTAACAACTGATGGATACATATCAGTTTGCAGGCTTTAGGTCAGAAAAGTCCATTATCGAATTAATATTCGAATTACGCCAAATGTTTAAAAAAAAATCCAGGAACTTAAAATCGATGTCAAATTTTCATCGGTTTCAAGGCCGCATATGACACAATGGACTTAACCATGATAAAAATACGTTCCTTGTTTGCTATCATTACAATCGAGAACAATGGAACACAATACTAAAACTGATAAAATAGTTTATTTACTTATACTCATGTGCCAGTCTCATGCGTAAGAAGATTATTTTTTGTCACGATAGTCGCTGCGAAAAAGATTCTTCATGTAAATATAAATCATTCTCAAATTGAAAGTTAAACTTTTTTCAAACTTCCCATGCCAATTTCTTATCAGATAACATCTCTGTTTAAACAAGAAGCGAACATTACTGAACAATTATAAAAGATGACATTTCACGATTTTGACGTTTAAAGCTGTGTCTGCATGTGTGTAAGCTTCTGGTTTTGATTTTTTTTTTTTTGTATCTAGAATCGAATTTTAAGTGCCAAACAAACACAGTACAAATATTAAAGCAAATATCACTAGCGTTTTAATTTTTTTTTTCAGTTCTGTGCATCTGTCAAAAGTCGAGGTGAATGGTTGTAAAATTGTCAATCATATGCCCCTTCTTTTATCTAATTTCAACATTTTGTTGTTGTTTGTAATGATGCATGCTAAGTTCATGTAGGCACCAGAACGGCCATTTTTTTTGACACTTTGAACTTTGACAACGTGTCCACTGTCCAATATATTACCTTGGATTTGTGTATCTACGTATTCGGAATGCTTTCGGAAGACCAATAAAGAAATAGATATTTGAACGAACAAATATTTTGACAGGTGCTGCATTGTGCGTGCCATGTTTCAAATTTGGGAACTTTCGAAAGAACAATTTTCATCATGGTGTCTATAAACTTGTGTATAACCTATCACAGTACACATATAAAAGGTTAGCGTTATCACTTTTATTCAGGTCTGCGCATCTGTCAAAATCGAGGTATTATGGTGGTAAAATGGTGGATCCAGTGCCCCTTTACTTGTCTAATTTCAATATTTTACCGTGATTTCTATTGATGCGTGTTGAGTTCCTGTGGGCTCTCGAACGGCCATTTTGAATTTTTTGACACTTTCAACTTTGACAACCTGCGCAATTTATTACCTTAGATTTGTGTACTGTGAGTACATATAAACCCAAAATAAAAAAAATACCCCTCAAATACACTATCGCCACCTTCTTAGATGTAGACGGGGCTTTCAACAACGTCCTTACCGAATCCATTCTAAAAGCACTCATTGAGTATAGTGTAGAAGACTACATCAGATACATGGATAATATCCATGCTCAGCAACAGAAGGATTCAAGCTAAGTTAGGTAATACAAAATCGACCAAATACGTCAGTAGGGGTACACCCAAGGGTGGTGTCCTTTCTCCTCTACTATGGCTTTTGGTCATGAATAAAATTCTCGTTAAGTTAGAGAGATGTGGAGTGAAGGCGGTTGCGTATGCGGATGATTTGGTTCTATTGGTGAGCAGTGAGATTACAGAGATGGCTTTGAGGAAAGTAAGCAACTGGGCCAAGGACAAGTTGGAGTTAATCAAAGTAAAACCGAACTGATGCTTTTCATAACCAAAACGAAAATACCCGCTTTCACTCTACCCCGACTCAACGGCCAAACTCTTTCTTTGTCCTCCAGTGTGAGGTATCTGGGCGTAGTTCTCGACCCTAAACTGAACTGGAAGATGAACATTGAAGAACGGGTTATAAAGGCCTGTATAGGTTTCTATGCCTGTAGTAAAACATTCGGCAACAAGTGGGGACTCCAATTGAAGATGATACTGTGGACGTACACAGCGGTGGTACGACCGATCCTCACGTATGTGTTGTGTTGATTCAGGAATATTTTCCGAATCCCTAAATATCTGTAGATCTTTTCAGCTACCCAACTTTGTTAGTGTTTTTCAAGCTGATTGGCAATTAGGGAAGCATCTAAGATACTCAAACAAGAACCTAACTAATACCGAAATACCGCTATCCTGACAGACAGTCAGGCAGCTGTTAAAGCCATTAGTTCAGCTGCATCTTCTTCCAAATTGGTGCAGCAATGCCATGATGAGCTCGCCAGCCTAAACGTGAATTTCTAGGTGACACTTATCTGGGTTCCGGGTCACTGTGGCATTGAGGGAAATGAACGCGCTAACGAACTGGCCAGGCAAGGTTCAGCCCTTCATGACTCACTTGCGGAAAGAGTCAAAATTTCAATTGGAGTCATTAAGGTCAATATATTCTCTATTTTTCTTACCGAGTCCAACCGCAGGTGGGACAATTTGTCAAATTGCATCATTTCTAGGAAAATTTGGCCCACCTATAGTAAATTCCGAACAAATGACTTAATTCGTTTGGTCGTTGCGACATGTTCAGGACACTGGTCGATCGGAGAGCATGCAGCGGAGCTTGGTATTCCCCAAAATAATCACTGTCCTAGTTTCGGGGACCAGCAGGAGAGGGAAACAGTTGTCCATTTCCTTTGTAAATGCCCCGAATTGGCCAATATAAGAGCTCAATCATTTGGTAGGGCTTTTTTCAGTGACCTAAACGAACTTTCTGAGGTGAAGATCAAAGATTTGATCTCCTTCCTCAACGAAACACACTGGTTCTCGGATATAAGCCTCAGTGGCTACTGTACATCTTTTAGGACGAGACGACCATCCTAAAAGGTCAAACCTCTCACGTCTCTGAGCCAAACGATTAACTGCCGAGCGTGGCATGCTGCTGCGAGACTCAGACTTTCCAAACCATTTTCACCCGCAGGTCCAACGAGTTATGGTATCAAAACGGTGCAGTCTAGTGCTAATAGGGTCAATGAGCTAGGTTGCTACCTACCTACCCTACCCCTCGTGAAAATATTTAAAAAATGAATTACATTAAATAGTCATATTGCACCATACTGTGCAACATTTTTTCGACAGATAAAAATTATTCGGTTTATTTGTTTTTCTAAAAAGCATGCAAAATGCTACATTCCCTCCAGAGTTAGCTCTTAAAGGGTTGATTAAAAAAAATTGTATGCACGTTATTCACAGAATTGCCTTGTGTTTGTATCCATGTTAAAAGTTTTTCTATGGAGTAAACATGCCTTAAGGATAAAAGCACATGGAGAAGCAACCTTTGATATATAATTTAATTCTGTAGCTTATATATTTATATGTATGTACATATAATATCTATATTTTCTTAAGTTCATGAAGAGTTTTAATATCTTACTTACTTTCTGGCCTTAATCAATATCCGTTAGCCAGCAAGTTTCATCAGTTGAATGAGGTTCTATTTGACTTACATTCGCCACCTGTGTTGTGATCTTCCTCTACTGCAACTTCTATCAGGGGTTTTCCAGCCCAGAGTATTATAGTGACCAGGTAAAAAAAAGAGACGTTCCAATAGCAAAACCAATAGGGATTTCCTGGTTTTGAAGAAAATAATAAAAGAAAATCGACCCCAAACTGCTGCTACAATAACTGTTCAATAGAGAGAACGATTTCAGAAAAGTGTTTCGGTCGATACGTGTAAGCGAGCGATGAAAAAATAAGGATATATGTTTTATAAGGTTTGTTTAAAAGACTTGAGTTCTGCTAAAATTAAAATTACTTAACTGGTTAAAAACTCAGGCAAAAGAAAAACCATTGTTGACGCCTAAGCAGCAAATAAGGTGACTTGAGTTGGTCAAACGACACAACAACTGGATTTTAAGTCAATGGCGTTTCGTTATTTGGAGTGATAAATCGATATTCAAAGTATGCGTTGCTGACGAACGCAAACGATTTGATATGAAATGCAAAAGAAGCATTTCACAAAAGACTACATTCAACAAACAGTGAAGTTCCCAGAATTTTTAATGGAATGGGGATCCATGTCTGGGCGTGGTGGTTTGGGCAATTTATATTTTGTCAATGGAATGGTCAATGCTCCCAAGTACCAAAACATTTTGGAAGAACAGCTTTTTCCATCGATACCACAATTCTTCAATCAAGTGAAGGAGACTATATTTTCCAACAGAATGGTGCTTCTTGCCACACGGCAAAATCAACAATGGCGTGGTTATCTACTGAGTGGCATTCCATCAGTCCTGACCTTTCGCCAATCGAAACCGTTTGGCATAAAATGAAGTAAAAATTGCGGCAGGAACCATTTCGGACTCTTTGAGACTTAGTCAAAATAACAAATATTTGGGAATATTTTATCGTCGAATTTAATGCCAAAAGTTAGGTGACACTTTGCCACTACGCTTAGAAGCAGTGATAAAAGCCTGAAGGTGACGCAACACAGTGGTTAAATTAAAAAAAAAACTTAAATAGATTAACTATTTCGCTTGTTAAATATAGGTACAAAAAATATTATTTTGTTTTTTAAGATAGCTCCACAACATTATTTCGTTTAAAGGACTATCGTTTTTTGCCTTTTTCTATTTGAAATTTATAAATCTTTACATAAAAACAAAAAAAAATGTTTTTTGTTCAAAAGAATTTAAGAATCAGCACGTCATGTTGGAACCGTGTACTCGGTGGACCAACTAAAGGGTGTTTTTTTTTTAAGACATGTAGTTTTTAATCTGGCAATACTTTTTTCGGAGTTGGTTTTTTTGACAGCTGTCACTTGATTTATGCTCAGTTTGGTTTGCCATTTCATAATGAATAGACTTACTCCTGAACAACGTTTGCCAACTTACTCCAATATTCGGTCTACATAATCGCCCAGCAGAGCGGTAATTCGAGCAACCATGGATCGGTTTCGCACCACGTTGACTCTAGTGGATAATGTGCATCCTCAGAGATGCCGTACAGTGCGCACCGAAGACGCTATTGCTGCTGTGGAGCAAAGTATCGAAGAAGACCCGAATGAGTCCATCCACCATGGCGCGCAACAATTGAAGCTGGGGCCTCTTAGGCCTCTCTGCTGGAATTTATTCGAGCCAACCGCGGCGGCCATTTGCCCGAAATCATTTTTAAAACATAATGGCAAACCCTTATCTTTATAATAAAGCTAAATTCTTGGCCATAACATTAAATTATATGCGTTTTATTTCTTCTTGAAAACCACACGTCTAAAAAAAAACACCTTTTATTTTGCGTTTGGGCTCGTAGTACTGCTTCCTTGAAAGCCTATAGTTCCAACTTCGAAAAAGGTTTTTTTTCTATTTCAAGGACACATACTGCCTCTTTCGAGGAAGTGAGAAATTCTTCAATAAAATTATAAGATAGAGTGCCTCTCATTTCGGATTCGTCAGAAAATTCTATACGTTCCCAACATTCCTTTAAAAACTGTAACAACACGCACAAAGGAATGGTTAAGAGCTGTAAGGCACTCTATACCCTTTCTCTCTTTGTATTATTTTTACAATATTTCGTTAACAATGTTATTTTATTGTATTAAGAAACCATTACCTACCCTACATTATTTTAATGCTTATATGCTTAGCCACGTTATATATGGTCTCCAACCCCAGGAGCAAGTTCGTGTATCTTATTTCTAATGAAACATATCACATTCCAAGTACATTGTAAAAGACGGCTTCTCACATGTGTTCTTACCAAAGTGAAATATATAAACACATTGTGGGGAAAAGGTTGGGCGAAGGTACAATATAGGCGAGTGTTACTTGTTGAAGATGGAGGATAATTTATTGTTTTAAAAACCTTCATTTTTTTCCTGGACTGCACACTATCACTATGTCACTGCCAGGTGATCGATTATTTTACAAAACCTGCTGATTTGGAAGAGGAATCATTTTTTGTCTTCCTCACGTTGTATGGCTTTTCTTGTTTGCTGGCACATGAATTTTATGAAATTTGTTAAGAAACACTTTCTTATTTTAAAAGTAAAATTATGTTTAATCTTTTCCCCCCATATATAGCAAACCGTAAAGTAATGTCAGAAACGGGCATTTTTACCAAAATCTCTGATATGAACAATCCCAACCCTATGGCACTTAAACAGCTACACGTGTCGTATTTATTTACAAAAGTTGATGGTTCTTCTTTCCCATGCTGCGACCTGGCCTTAACTTGAGGGAAGACCGAGGGCGTTGGTGTGAGTAAGATCCCAAAGTTCAGCAATGCGCCGCAAAAATTAAAGCTTTTTTTCTTTATGATGTTCATAGCCTCCCCATGGGGTAGGTAGGTATGTTATCTTAAATGGGAAAACGAAAGAAAATCAATGGTTGTGGATTTTTTTTTCGCCTCTGGGTCCTGGGTGGATATTTACTTTTGGCTTAACCAACTTGAACATTTTTTTTTTGTAGTATGGGGACTAAGTGCCTACTCCTTATGTCTGTCCACAATAGAAATTCCACCCCACATTTCCTTTTCGGTGAAAAATGATTTTATTATTGATTTTATTTATGTATATGGAATGTTGGGGTGGGTCATTGAGTTTTGTATTTAGATTAAATGGAACTATACAAAACGAGGTTGGATATAAGGAAAGAAGGGGAAGAATTATTTTGCAACTTGTGCTCTTGGATATATTGTATGAAATATGTATGGTTGGGCGTTAAGAGTGAGCTTAGTCGAGTGATTTAGCCTCCCATGAGGAAATGATAAAATTACAACTTGATAAATTAATTTGAAACTTTCAAATTACATTTTTTGGGATTTTTAAATAGGCTTTGATCTAAGACCTGCAAAGGTTAAATGGGGTTCGAATTGTGACTTTTAAGAGAATATCGGCACTTAAATATAACCATAGAAATCAATAAAGAAGTAAATGGAAACTGAATGGTTTACATTTTGTTTTTCGTAATTTAATAAATACTAGTTGGCCCGCCCCGGCTTTGCATGGCTGCATAAACTTAAGTATGGTATTTAAATTTTCAAACGACTTAAAAATAAATAAATAATATAACAGAAAATGTCCAATCACCCCAATGATTTAATCCGCCAGAGGTTATTTCATTTTCGGAACTTTGTAATCTGTGAATCCAAGCACTATTCGCTTTGCATACATTAATTTTCCTTTTATATGCGCACTTAAAGTGTTGCGGTTAAAAAAGAAAACATTAATTTGGTAGAAGTGTGTAATTAAATAGTACCTACATATCTTAATATTTTATCAGTTCAGACGTTGGAACATGGTGGAAGGACAAAATTCCAATTAAAAATACTTCATAGTTATAATATTAAGTAAGAATAAGAAGGATGACGATTTATCTCCCCTGCAATTCCAAGTTAAAAGTAAAAGAAACTTACAGCTGCTTTTAAAAGTTCTTTTTGTCCACAATTATAGCATTAATTTGAAAGTTTCCAATACAAGCAATATTTTTTCTCAACAATTGTTTTTATTTACCTCTTATTTGAAAATGATTTTTTGTGCTTTTATCCAATTTTATCTTCTAAATTGTTATTTCAAAAAAATTTCTGAACTTTTAGACCTACGGGATGATTCGCATCAGGAGTGAAAAAAGCTAATCGTATGAGAACGGGTTTTCTATTTCCCTCCGTTTATAGCCAGGAGGGGAATTTTTCAAAACAAAACAAAATACTTAAAAAAGAAACAAAAATATTAAAAAACAACGGTTACATTTACAATGTCAGTTTAAACCTTTTCGTAAGGCAAAAAATTTCTTCTGTTACTTTGTTTTATTTTATTTTATTTTATTTTATTTTATTTTATTTTATTTTATTTTATTTTATTTTATTTATTTATTTATTTACTAATTTTATTTTATTTTACTTTTTATTTTATTTTATGGGTGAGAGAAAAAATGGAAAGAATGCAAGAGAGGTATTTCAAATGGACACTAGGAGTAGAATGGCAAACTCCAAGATACATGAAGAGAGAGGAAACAAAAAGAGATAAGATAACTAAAAAAGCAGGGAAAAGGACGTGGAATTATGAAGATAAATTAACAGATTAAAAAGGAAGTGAGATAGCGAGGGGATGTTTAGAAGAGATGAGAGAGAGAGAGGCATAAAAGCGAGAAAAGAATCACGGAACAATGGAGAAAGGGAACGAGTTGAAGGGAAGAGAGAGAGGACAGTATGACAGGATACGAGAGAGTAGAATGGGAAGACAGAAGAGAGCAGGAGAAGGAAAGACGGGAACTAATAAAAGAATCCAGATATAACAGGTGGTATAAAGAAGTAATGACCAAGGGGATCCCGCAATGTTTGAAAGCCGGATGGAAGGCAGACAGAACAAAGAGAATAGCGAGGGTAAGGTTAAGGAATGAGGTGAGAGAAAGATGGTACTGAAAACAAGAATATGTATATGGAAGGGTAGGTAGATTGAATTGAAAGGGTTTTTTGTTTGTTCATTGTGTAGACCCGGTTTCAATAAAACGACTTTCAGTAAGAAGACAGGCACTTAAAATTCACAACTTATAACCTAGAAATGATTAGCTTTGGAGCTTTAGCTACTAAGATTTATCAAATTATAGCTTTTCACAAACATAAAATTAAGTAGGTACCTACCTAGCAGTCTTACCGCTGCCAAAATTATTTATGAATCCCTACGAATGAAAAAAAAAGAATCCTATTGAAAATAAATGAATCCTTTTGAAAATTATTGCAAAATTTTTAAAAATGTCAAATTTTAAGAATTGTCAAACCTTTTTTGTTTTATAAAAGAAAAGTTAAATACATTAATTCATTAATATCCAAACAAATATTTTAATAAAATACAAGAAAGTTTTGCTTTTCATAAAAAAAATCAACATTCTTTGAGTTAAAACCAATGTTAAATAATTTGTCTTTTTTAAAAAGAAATGTATAATGTATTTAATTGTATCTTTGTGGTTATTTTCTGACCAATTTAAATAGGCACTTATACCTTCCTATTTCTGTTTTTTTTTTTGTCAAGCTCATAAGGTCAAAAACATTAGGTACACGTGCATGGACTTTTTAATTTAATCCCTAAAAGAAAAAAATATCGTATTTCTATTATTTAAGTCTAAAGTTAGACGCTGCACACAATATTTCGTAGGTCACGGCGCACGGCCTAGCCTATATAAACAAGAAAAAAGCATTCAGAAATCAGAAAGCGTTGAGATTGTGTAAGAAAATATAGCACATTATTACAATGTTTTTGTAAACACGATGATGCTACTCTAGCAACATTTCGATAAAAGCACAAAACATGCGTCAACTTCGAATCGATGGAAACACTGTGGAAAGAGTATTGCAAGTTTCAAACGTTTTGCATGGCTTGGCTGTGTATCAATGTCGATAAGCTTTCATTCACATTATTGCCTGCCCGTTTGTATCTGTTTTATCTTTATTTTTTTTTATTTTACTTGCATTTCTCACATATAGCGCTACATACAAACTACACGATACACATGTCTATTTACGTATACATGAGTTAGATTAAGTATCTTACACGTGCGGCAGCAAGAAGCTATAAACCAAAGCAACAACCATACGAAGAAAAAAAAAACACATACCAAACAGAATACAGAGTATAGATTCGGCGCGATATCATCTCAGGAAATACCTCGTGAAACGAACTACTCATACTCCGGACTCTTTCGAGAATCGTTTTGTTTAGATTTTATAGAGTTCATTATTCTCTATAGCTAGGTTTTTTTCACATGTTTATCTACCAGTCGCACTGCGATAGTGTCATTATATGTCTAAATTTGTAGTATTAAAAGTGAACAGCTATATATTATAATGGTTACCACTCTGTTAAAATTAAATACCGGTCTCTGTGCGTACGTTCTGTAACTCTCGCATCGATAAAATTAGTCGAGAAATGATTAAAATTAAAACAAGTTTTGTTCTATTTTCAACGTTTCTCGACATGTAAGTAGACAATCCTTCTAATCCTTCGAGCCAACAAATTGCCTAGCTTGGCGTACTCCTGTAAAATTCAACATCCACAAATCTCTATTTTTTAATCATTTTCCGCCCACAGGTCGAAAGAGTTAAGACCCAACTATAATAGACTTAACTGAGCTTAAACCAGCTTAAGCGAACAAGCCAATACATAGTCTTATATTTCACTAACCATAATAGACGTTCTACTCAGTTTCGTTAGGTTTCGCTCGAACGTTTGGCTGGAACTAACATAAATGTCAAATTTGAAACGCATTTCAACTCAACTCAGGCGTACATGTTGCTGTCTCTTATTTATAATTTCTATCCCTTGTCAATTTTGCTCTTGACGTTAGCTATTCGCAAATAAAAAGAAGAAAATAATAATAATAACAGTAAATAACACTGGCTGCGTTTGACATTTGCTTAAGTTACCAGAATCCGTTATGGTTACTTTTTGTTTTAACGATAACTTTTGAAAACTTTTCGTTCAGTTTTGATATTAAATTAAGCTCGGTTAAGTCTATTATAGTTGGGCCTTTATGGTATCAAAACGGGGCACGAGTCTAGCGCTAATTGAGCTTGGTGCTTTTCGCCGCCTACCTACATATACCTCATTTCTGAATATTTGCACCACATTGGAAACGAAAAACGAAGTAAGTTATTGAAGTATACGGATGTGTTACCCTTTTTCGCATTAAAATTATTGAACTGATTTTGCCACCCTAGTCAAGTGCCGCCCTAAGCAATTGCCTCTTTTGTCTACAGGCAGCTTTGTCACCGAACTCAAGCTAATAAAACTAAAAAGCATGTTATGAAAAATCTCGAAAGAAATTCGCCAAAGTGGTAACATTATTACAAAATAAGTTAACTGTGAAATCATCTATGTATAGTCTAGGTGCCTAGCCTACCTTTACCTATCTATTGCCTTTTATCCTTTATTTTCTTTTCCCAGCCCATATACACATAGCTAGGTATTTTAGAGAGTCAGAGGTGTTTGTTATTCGCAATGTTTTACACCACCACCATCATGACACATATGAGAGATGAGACATGTCGAGTTTAAGTTGGGCCAACAAAGAAAAAAAAAAAAAAAAAAAAAACAAAAGCTCTGAAATTATCTGCACGTGTCGACTTTCTTCATTTCACCCGCATTCGTCTTGTCCAGCACTCAAAGTCGTTCCCATCATTAATTTTGCTACAACTGCTCTATACACGAGCGCCTGTCTGATTGTTCCTTTGTGCTTTCATTTTCTGGTTGAACCACTTTTTTTTTCGCGACATTGCACATCAGAGGTGTCGAAAGTAGTTTTTTTCTTTTATATTATATTTGGTTAACAAATTTTTTATCTAGGAGTCAAAGATATTTGTCAACAATTTAGATTATGAGTGCGAAAAAACAAATATGTAGCAAAACAATTTTCCACTTATTCTGTGCATTCTATTGTATTGTTCTGTCTGGTATGACTGCAACTTCTTGCTACAAATTTCTGCTTGTCATTTTTTTTCTATGGGATTTGACAGCAATTTGTGCTATGTCATACGTCGTACAACGTTTCAAATTCGAAGACAAAAAATGTTTGCCTGGGCTTGGCTTGGCTTAAGCAACCCGTATAATGCTTTATTGACCCTGATCAAATAAATTAAATTACTAGAAACGGAAAACAATTTTTGTTTCAAAGAAAATTAGTTTGCACCTCATAAGTTGAATATAATTATCTTGAAAGTGAAAGACGATTGACTATTTAGAATCGCCGGATTGCAAAACTGGTACAGCCAAAAAAAAAATATATATGGGAATAACCCTTTTAATATGACAGTTTTCTTTAAAAGAGAACCTCTAAACCCAATATTTGTAAAATAAAAAAAAACCTGAGCATTAGTTCAATTGATTTAGATATAACATATAAGTACGAAGTTTAATCAAGATCGAAAGAGCCGTTTTCGAAAAAAAAAAATTAAATTGTTTATATCAGCGCCCTGTCTTAAATGAGCCAAAATAAAAATTCGTATTCCTCCTCTAGGGAATTACATAAAAGTACTTTGTACCAAATTACAAGCAAATCCGTTTAGGCTCTAGATAATTATGCACCTGAATGCTTTAACGACAAAGGCACATATTTAACGGATCGAATGCCGAAAACCACTTTTCCAACATCGTATAGTATTGTATTGTAAAAAAAAAACAAAGTTGAGTTGTTGACCAAACGTTGATTTGATATATATGCAATTATCAAAATTGTCAAATTTTCATCAGATTTGATTAAATTAGGTCTGAAAATCATTCTTATAGAATAAATATGAATCTAATCCTAAGATTTTGAACTTTCTTTTAAAAAATTCATGCATAAATTTGACCGAATTCCTTATTTACTTCGTATCATATTCTGACCAAAATTTTGGAGTCGAAATTTTGAATAATTAAAAATGGGCAGTGATTTTAGATTAATGCATCTACAAATCATTGAATTTACCAAATTGTATTAATATTCTTCAAAAATTAAGCCTGCAAATAATTATTGTCTCCAAAGATCAACGAAGGTACCACTGTGGAGCGGCATTGTGGAAAATTTTACAGTAAAATACAAAAAAAATTTATTTGTAAAGTTAGCGGCAGCTTTCTATTCCTCCTACGAAAAAAAGTTTTTAAATCTTCATTGTTAGATTTTTTGAAGAACACGTTAAAAAAAATTTGTAGTTTATGTAATTCATAAACTAAAATTTGTTTTAACTTGTTTTTAAAAAAAACTGACAGTGATAAACACTTTTACAAAACAATTAAATTCTACCACTTTTTAACCCTCCGTAAAATTTTAGCCATGGTGCACATGTATAGGGTAGGTAATTTTTCTGAAATTCTTAAAATATAAAAATAAAAATCTTCAGCTTTTTTTGGAATTTCTTGAAGAATGGATTTTCTTATATAATTTCCGAAGCTATTTAAGCTTAAAGCAATTATTATTTCATTGAAAATAAAAAAAAAAAAACAAATTCATAATAGTATAAGGGAAGTGGGGGCAAAACTGCATATTAAGTGTTTGTCCGCTTTTAAAACGAGGAAAATAAAGTCTGCAAAGTCTGTTTTTTCATTAAGGTACTTTGAGCAGTAAAAAAAAAAGTTTCATAACTTTTACAACAAGGTCACAAAAAAACCGTTTTATTCATATGTCTGACCAAAATAGCCTTACAAAATTAAATACTGGGGCCCTACTATGTAACTTCCTTCTACTTTCGAATCCATTTGAAAGTTGTATGAAAGTGGGATAAAATGTTGGTGCTTTCGACTTTTTGCCACAGAATCTTCAACTAGCGCTGTTCTATTTCCTTTTATATGCGTTTGCTAAAGAATTAGCGAGCTGAGAATTTGCGAATTCTAACATTTTTATTGTAGAATCGAGTTACATAATGCTAAAATTTTTTTTCAGCAAATCATAAGTTGGCGCAGAAGTCACAAACATATGCGACGTTCTCGTTGACTCCAATTCCTGCACAAGCTTTGTGAGCCCATCCAGGACATATTGTGCATTTAATCTAGCCATCGGTTGTTTTGGATTTTCCCCATACGGATTGTATCTGAATTCTAGAAATTTTTGTTTTATATAAAAGTAATGTGTTTGTCTATTTTTCTATAGCTGATATTATTTTTCAGTATCCACCTTGGACTAATAAAGAAGAAAACATATTTTTTTGATTATTTTGCTTGCTAAACCACAACTTACTTTTTACACGAGCGATATTGTTTTTACCAAAAACCACAGTAATAATTGTAACGCCTTTAACGAACTACAGTATCTTGACAGACATGATATGTCATTCAATTTGCCACGATTTTTTCTTTAACTATTTTTAGCTCTGTATGTGCGGTTTTTCCTCCCCCTAAATGTAATAATAATAATCATCGCAGGGACATAAGGCCCAGGGACATAAAGTCCAAATTTTGTTTTTGGGGCCTACATCCCACTTCAGTGGGACATAAATCCCAAATTGAATTTGGACCTTAAGTCCCACCCAAAAGGGACCCAAGCCCCAAATGTTTTTTCTTAACAATGTGTGATATGCATAAAACATAGTAAATGTTTTTACTAGAGAATTTTAAAGTAGTTACTTTTTTTGGTATGCATAAAAATGCAGTAAATGCTTAAAATCAAGTATTTACTTTGGGCCATAGCACTTACTTTTTTCGGATGAATTTTTTCAGTAAAAACTTTATTTCGTATGCATAAAAAGTAGTAAGTACTTTTTTTCTGTAGGAATTACTTAATTTTTTCAAAGTTGCAAAATAGCAACTTGAGCATTTTAAAGTACATACTTTTTGCTTTAAACCATCAATGGAAACCGTGAAACCAAAAAATAATAATCTTAAATCTTTTTTTGGTCACTATGTATTTATTGAAACTGGGTTGCTGTTAATGTTTACCGAATTATGTGCACACTATTGATAAGCCATTGCAATTAGCCTTGAAAGACTCCCTTTTAGATCTATATGAGGAGTATATTCTGATATCTTGCAAATGATTTTATTTATTTCTTGTTTTTATATAAATAAAAGCACTATTCGCTTCAGAAAAAAAACGTAATTGAAGTTGTTATGTATTTATCGCATTACTGTTCTTTTGCTTTATAGTTAATTTACTAAGAGGTCAAGTTTCAAAACTGCTGAAATAATTTTAGCTTAGGGCCTTCGCCTTTTGTGGCTAAATTAAAATGTTTTATTTTAACAAATGTTTCATGATTTATGCATTTTAAATAATTAAAAAAAAATAGAGAATTTTTTCAGGGTTCGTTGGAGATCCTGGTTTTCAGGTTAGTTTTTAAGAAGATATAAGCTAAGTCAAAATACTGTTTGAGAACAGTGAATTTTCTTGCAAACTAATAAAAGATAAAGCCTTTTGATAAAATTTTCATCAAATTATGAACAACAACAACATGCAACAACATCTAACTGACAATTTTGAAAAAAAATGAGTTATATATCAAATCCGGCTAATAAGGTAGCGCTAATTCGATTCCCCTTGAAGATATACTATTCTATTTCCATTTCTAAGAAAGTCAGGGATACAAAGTTCTATCTGACAATTTTTGATTTGAGATTTAGTCAAAAGGGTTTTAACATCCACATAGAACTTTGTTTTACAAAATTCAAAAAATAAAAATGCAGATAGAACTTTGTTGCATTTTAAATTGCAGATAGAACCTTAATGCTCAGAATTTATTCATTATTTTTAAATAAAACCCAATAGGATAGATTAAATCAACTCGGAGAACTGATTATTATCTCAATCAAAATTATCAAACCTTTTTAATGAACTTTACCCTTAGATTTTAAATTTATCATTCCTTATTTAACGATTAAAACTTTTAGTATTTGTATTGTTTTACCAACTATTTTGTTTTTAAAATCTACGTCAATAACTTTTATACAACAATCACTTAAAATTGAAGTTTTATTTAACTAAATAATCTTATTACTTTAAACGAGTTATTCTTGTATATTTATTTATATATTTATATATTTATATATTTATATATTTATATATTTATATATTTATATATTTATATATTTATATATTTATATATTTATATATTTATATATATTTGGTTTCTCGGAAATGGCTCCAACGATTTTGATAAAATTTTCAGAGTTTATTACGATGAACGAGAAAAAAAATAAAAAATAAAATTTAGTAAAATCCGCCCACCCCGCGCCCACTTTTCTTACTTTTAAGTATGACGGAATCGGTCTGAAATATCTTTATTACTCGGAAACGGCTCAAGCGATTTGAATTAAATTTTCAGAGTTTACTTTCAAGGGTAAGAAAAAAATTAAAAAAATAAAAAAAGTAAAATCCGCCTACTACCACGCCCACTGTTATTAGTTATTGGCTATTCGAAAACGGCTCCAACGATTCGGATGAAAATTTCAGTGTTTATTGTTATGATCCAGAAAAAAAATAAAAAAATATATTTAGTAAAATTCTATGACTGCCACGCCCACTTTTATCATTTCTTAGTTTCTCTTAAAAAATTCAAACGATTTCAATGAGGTTATAAGAGTTTATTCTTATAACAAAAAATTGGAAAATTCTTTTACTAAAATCCACCCACTGCCACGCCCACTTTTATTATTGCTTGCTTTCTCGGAAACGAAGCTAGCCATTTTAATGCATTTTTCCGAGTTTTTTTCTCCTCAATAAGAAGAAAAATTTTAAGAAAAATTTAGTGAAATCCGCCCACAGCAACGCCCACTGCACCGCCCACTTATTTCGTTTTTAGTTTATTGGAAACGGGTCCGACAACTTAGATACAATTTTATGAGAGCGTTCTCTTTTATAGGTAGGAACAAAATTTAAAAAGAAATAAGTAGAATCCACCTACTGCCACGCCCACTTTTATTATTTCTTAGTGTCTCGAAAACAATTCAAACGATTTAAATGAGGTTATGAGGTTATAAGAGTTTATTCTAATAACAAAAAATTGAAAAATTATTTTACTAAAATCCACCCACTGCCACGCCCACTTTTATTATTGCTTGGTTTCTCGGAAACGGAACTAGCCATTTTAATGAATTTTTCAGAGTTTTTTCTCCTCAATAAGAAGAAAAATGTAAAGGAAACTTTAGTGAAATCCGCCCACAGCAACACCCACTGCACCGCCCACTTATTTCGTTTTTAGTTTATCGGAAACGGGTCTTACAACTTAGAAGATATTTAATGAGAACGTTCTCTTTTATAGGTAGAAACAAAATTTAAAAAGAAATAAGTAGAATCCGCCTGCTGCCACGCCCACTTTTATTATTTCTTAGTGTCTCGAAAACAATTCAAACGATTTAAATGAGGTTATGAGGTTATAAGAGTTTATTCTTATAACAAAAAAATTGAAAAATTCTTTTACTAAAATCCACACACTGCCACGCCCACTTTTATTATTGCTTGGTTTCTCGGAAACGGAACTAGCCATTTTAATGAATTTTTCAGAGTTTTTTCTCCTCAATAAGAAGAAAAAGTCAAGAAAAGTTTAGTGAAATCCGCCCACTGCTCCGTCCACTTTTGTCGTTTTTAGTTTATCGGAAACGGCTCCGACAATTTGCATAAAATTTTCAGTGAGCGTTCTCTTTTATAAGTAGGAACAACATTTTAAAAGAAATATGTAGACTTCGCCTACTGCCACACCCACTTTTATTAGTTTTTGGTTTCTCGAAGACAATTCGAAATTTTCAGTTTATTTTTAGATATGAACAAGAAATAAATTGAAAATTGATTTTAATAAAATCCGCCAATGTCACGACTACTTTTATTATTTCTATTTATCGGAAGCTACTCAAACTATTTGAGTAAAAGTTTTAGAGTTCATTCTTATGAGTGAGAAAAATTGAAAAACAAAAAATATCCGAAACGGATCCAACGATTTGCATGAAATTGGCTTCAGCGATTTGGATGAAATTATCAGGAAGTGTACTGATAAGCAAGAACAAAATAAAAAAAAAATTGGAAAAACCGCCCACGCCCTTACACGCCCACTTTTGTTGTATCACCCAGGCCCTTAACTAAAGGGGCGCTAAAGCAACAGTTCTAACTATCTGGAGGAAATTTTGTATTTAAATAATGATTTAACTTTCAAAGTTAATAAAAATAAGTATCATCCAGACCTTATAAGGAGGTGCCAAAGGATGCTGAATTCTATTTTAAGTCTAACGATGCAATTTTATTTTTAAAAGAGGAGCTTAGCTTTAGTTTTTTCAATTTTGATGATTTTGTTTTCGACTTAAAATGACCTCAGAAACTCTTGGTTTTCTTCTGAGGCGGTGATTTCGGGACACCCTGTATATGGGAAAGGAAGAATTATTGTATAATTTTCGAAGAAAATGTATTTATTATGGGTCACTTAGACGTATGTGGAACATTTTTTTGTTCGACAAAATTATAAAATTTGTACATTATGTACAATAATAATATGGAAGCATCTCCATTGAACGCATTTATAAAGTGAACAAATTTAATGGATGACATATGTTGTTTTCTATTAACTGCCATGTCTATATTTCTCATACATATTTCACTTTTTTCAATTAGAAAAAGCCGAGCGAAGCTCGGTCTCCCAGGTACTAATTATTAAATAAAAACTTAATTAATCTAAATTTCTTCAACAAAAAAATGTTATAGTTTCACCGCATCTCAATCCTTAAATAGTAAAAAATTTAGGTCACAAGGTTCTATGTGATGAAAAAATACAAAAATCGTAGTCATCAAGGTTCTAAGTAGTAAATAGAACCTTGGTTTTCTAAATTATATTGTCGCTTTGCTGAGCAACGAGGTTCCTCGCCGTCTTTTTAAGTCAAATTTTAAGGTCAAAACTTTGTTTTTTTTTTTTTCCATCCTACATTAGTCGAATAAAAGGATTCAAAATTACAAATACAAATACAGAAGCGTTTTTCTCAAAAGTCATGCTGGTGTGCATAGAACCATTTTGTTTTAAGGTCGCGATTTATTGGAAAGGATATTCGCTCATCAATATCCAATATTGTACAAGAGTGTTGATTACCAATTGTTCGTCTTTTAAAAAATTGTGTTTGTTAGCAAAAAATTGTGCGAAAAACAGTATTTACTATCAATTTCCGATGAATTCTTAGTATTTACTTGGATGAATTTAGTACCTACTGAAAGTATTTACCAGCCAGTATGAACTAAATTTTATGCATACGAAATGAAGTAAATACTTCGAATCTAACCTTTTACTAAAAGTTATAGTTTTTACTTTAACCTTATACTTTAAGTACTTATTTCCGTTTTATGCATATCACCCAATGGGACATAACATAAGTCCCAAAATTTTTACAGGCATAGATGATAGCAATAATTTGTTGATGTTTTATTTGAAAGAAAATTAATACAATGCTAGCACCCATTACGGCGTATAAAGTTAGGTATGGGGTAGGTGCGAGCGAGATTGGGTGCATGCAAAGTGTCTTTTTATCATTTGGTAGTTTTTATTTAGTGGTACATAACTCCCAACATTTTTATTTGGGGCTTTCGTCCCACTTGAATGGGGCATAAAGCCCAAATTGAATTTGGGCCTTAAGTCCCACCCATCAATGTTACTTGTCAAGTATTAATGGCCGGTTTTTTTGTCAGGTAAAATTGATGAAAAAAATCCTAAACACGAATTAATGATTATTGAAAATTTTATAAGGGAATTTATTGGTAAATTGACGCAAATTAAACATTTTTCCATGTACATTGAAGAAAATCTAAATAATTTTGTGATTCGTCGCAAGGTATCAATATTATATTTGTGATGAACATTGATGTACCTATTAACAATCAATGTAACCTAAATTTAAACTCCGTTCAAGTAATATTGCCAAGTAACACGTGAAGGGCCATTTACATAATGAATTTTTTTTCTGGCACGCTTTAATAATTTCGTGAAGGACAATTAATTAGCAGATTGTCAATTCCATGGTGTTTGTCATTGAAAATTAATCAGCCTTATTGTGAGTTTCACCCGAAAAATATTTCACCTTAAAAATGTTTGTTCCCCCGGAATTTTAAAAGCTATTGTGAGTTTCGCCCGAACGAAATTTCTTTCGCCTACTAAAAATAAGTAAACATTTAGGCTATCAATAACATTACATTCCGCCCGAAATGAATGTTTACAATATGGGGAATTTTTTTAACACAAAATTTCGGGTGAAACTAACGATAGGCGAAAAGTGAAATATCAAATTTTCCGGGTGGAATATTGTTAGGGCGAAACTCACAATGAGGCTGAATATTTTCTCCTTTCTATATTAAAAGGGAATTTACAGATATCGCCACCATCCACCCCTGAAAGTATGCAATTTCGAGCGTCCACTTATTTTTCCTATTCCGATGGAAATTTCCAATTTTACCTGGTTCAATACGAATCGAACAAAAATTATCCCCATGCAAATCGAATAATGGTCACCAATTTAATTAAAAAATCTATTTATTTTTATATAGTTATTTAGATACAGAAATAGTTAGTATGACGTGTTGTTTTTGTTTTATATCGGATTAAGCTATTTTGGTTAATTTTTTTTTCAAATTCAATTAATTAGGTATATTTGATTAATTTAAATGATTATTTTTCAATTAGTATAGTGACACAAATTTGATGAGGATGGTACTATTACAATAACAAAAATTGCTGAATAATAAATCTTCAAAAACGTACCATATATCCACTGACACTGGTTTTTTGTTTTTGAATTTTAATACAATCTCATTCTTTTTGACAATATTTTTGATGAGGCTCTGAATCCTCTATTACTTTTTCTAATTTTAAAGGCAATTATATCTTTAAAATTGTATCTTTTTTAGTTTTTGAAATTTGTTTTTTTGAGTTTTCCTATTTTCCTATTCCTATTTTTATGCTCAACATACCTATATTATAAAGATCTAATTTCATTTGATTTTTATGAAGTACTGGTTCAATTCTAAATAGAAAAAAAAAACAGTATTTTTACACTATTGCTCGAAATCATTTAATTTAAATTCATTATAAATTTATATACGATGGTACTGACATCCACGGTACTGACATTTAGGATTTAAAATACCCTCCCATTTCACTACTTCCGAGATAATTTTTAATTATATGACTTTAAAAGAAATACAATATTCTAAAAATCACCCCAAAAAATTTTTTAACACACTTGATTAACACTATCACTGACAGGTAATTTTGTAACACACGTTGTTAGAATAGAAACACTACACTTTTAAAGCACAATTACGCTAATAAAATAAATTGATTTTTGTTAACTGTGAATAAATAGTGTCTCTTTCAAACGCCACCACCCAGGCGTCATAAAACTAAAAACAAGATGGCGGTTCAGCGGGAAATCTTTTGAATTCAAAAATAAAACGAAATCCATGGACGCCATTATTATATTATCTAATTCGGGAGCAAATATTTTGACTTGATATTGTTAAAATTTAATCAAGCAACTATTGTACTCAAACTTCTCTGAGAACGACATTTTTATTCAATTATGTATTTAAATAGAAAATAGTAGATTTTAAAATCCAATAAAGCATATTTCCAACTATTCTAGACTATCAAGACACTGTGTAATTAACCAAAACTCTAATAAATATGCCTGTAAGGGCCAGTTTCACAGTGCACACTTAACAAAATAAGTGGCACTTAATTTTCCCATTTTGGCACTTAAGCCGCAGTTTTACTACCTGAGTAAGTTGGGAGACTTAAGTGTCACTTATTCCGATAAGTTTACACTGTGAAATTGGGAATAAGTTTTCCATATTTGGCACTTAAGTGACACTTACTTCACTGCTAAACTGGCCCTAAGTCTCTAATCTACAAAACTTTAAAAATTCAATAAATTAAAAAAAAGTACGTATACGCCCGAGTGTACCTCCTATTGTTTTACAAAGACAATTTTACTCAAAGAAATTGTTTATTATTTTGATCAGGGATACATACAATTATTCTATTGCATATACATATTTTTAGAAAATTAGTTCTTCTACATAATATGTATGTATGTTTGAATAATGCGTATAATAATGCATTGTACAATTGTTCATACTTTTCTATTTGCATTTGAATTTTTTTTTTTAGTCTGCTGAAGTAATAGTTAAGAACCTTATCTAGTTTCAGTACTAAAGCTCACACTTTTTTTCAACAACTTTCATTACGTTATACGCATTGAATATTACAAAAAATATACTTCTCTTAAAATTTTTAAAAAAAAATCAGTCATATTGCAGAATGAATTAATGCATTTTTAGCTTTAAAAAAACAAACAACCTGACGTTGTAAGTTTTTCCGTAGTTTTTAAATATTTTGTGTGTTATATTTTAAGAATTTATCTAAGAAAATTATTCCTGCTATATCTTTAAAGAAAGTTTTGTGTCCTTTTCCCAACATTTAAAAATATGAAATTTTCTGATTCTTGGACCGTATGCTTTAATTTGTATTTTACATTCAATGTCAATTTCATTTCATACACTGCCGAAGCCTGTTTTCATGCACTTTGACCGAAATTTGAGCAATATCAATCTTTTAGGGCATAATATTTTAACTGCTGTCGTTTTTTTTATATGTTTTTTGGTTAAGAAATGTAGGAAAAGAGATCACTTTTCTGTACAATATTTTTCTAAATCCTAAAAAATATTATAATCTCAAAATCAAGAAAACCATCTGAATTCTTGAAAAAATATGAATTTATGAAAATAAATTTAAAAAATCGTTGGAGCGGAAATATTTTTATATATACCTACGTTCAAAATTTCTTTAACATTTAAACAAACAAAATGGTATGCTTTTTTCAAGAATGTGACAATATACTAATATATATTAACATCTTATTTTAGAAGGAATTCATCAAAAACATGTTATTAAAATATTGATTTTTCAATTGCAAAAAAAATAATATAAGTTACTTCAATAAAGAAGTAACTTATATCTAATAAATAGAAATTCACCTTTTTGTATAGCTTTTCTATAAAAATATGCCAAAGACTTACGTACAGGTTCAATCTTTATAGCTTCTTACTTATTAATTTCAGCCAAAAAAAATAAATACCTACGATCGAGTCGTTCTCCTCTTTTGTTATCGTTATCATTAGAACTGTTGAATTATTTTCTGTTTTTTTTTTATTGATTTAAAAAACTTTTTCAATATATATTTTATTATAATAATTATTTTATATATTTGGTTGATATAATTATTTTAAGACAATAAATAATAATAAATTAATTTAAATTTTATAATTACGAATCAAAGAAGCTTCTAGATTGCTATGTTGTGCGGTGTCTTATGCATTTAAAATTTTACCAGAAACCCGATGATTTTCCTCCTGGTGGGTTTCGAACTTTTATACAAGATCGATTTCCAATCGTGTCTAGTTCCTCTGTTTCAAAAAAAAAAAATAAAGTTATCATAAACTGTTTTTGTTTTGTATTTAATTTTTTTTTACTTACCACTAATGGAAAATGTAGACTCTTGCATATTTCTTTGTCCATCGATTCGTTGTCCTCGGCATGATGGAGTACTGGCCAGAGAACCTTCACCGGCACCGACCATACAAGCATTTCCAGACATTAAAGCCCTAGTTAAGGGTTCCTGATATGGAATTTCGATTTCCAAAGCATCGCAAAGATTAAGCTTTTTAGTTCCATTAGTAATTTCTTCTTCATGATGAGCTACTTCGTCTGGCTTAATTTTACCCTCAAGAATGTCATAAACAAATGCAGGACGTACTTCACAAGGCACAAATTTGCCATGTCCTTCAGCAACACGAACTACATCATTTTCTACACATATGCGACCACGTACAATGACTACTTCAGGAACTCCATGGCAAACCATGCCTTCGAATATATTAAAATCACATGCATGATGATGGGTGTCTTTGGAAATTTTACGTGTCTCATTTGGATTCCAAATGACTACATCAGCATCTGAGCCAGCAGCTATGCGACCTTTCTGTGGATACATATTGAAGATTTTAGCTGCATTTGTACTAGTAACGGCAACAAAACGACATGGATCCAAAAGACCAGCATGAACACCTTTTTCCCAAACAATCGACATACGATCTTCGACACCATTAACACCATTTGGAATTTTTGAGAAATTTCCCATGCCAATTTCTTTTTGACTCTTATTAAATGTACAATTGTCACTGCCTGTTGTTTGGAGGTCATCACTACAGAATAAGAAACAAAAAATATATTATTTGGGATTTTGGGTAAGTATATCTATTTCAAAAAATACAAAATTTATATATTATCACCCAAAAAAACATTAATTTTGCATGTTTTTGTCAACAAAAAACAAATTCTTTAGACAGACACCGGTTTGCTTAAGACCGGACAAGATTTAATCGGTTAGTTGTTAATGACGGAACGGAAACATTATTTACATACATATATGAATAAAAAACAAGTTTTTCATAGAATTACAAACAACCAATTAAGCTTTTTAAATGATTATGGTGTTACCGATGCAATATGCAAGGAGGCTCTACCTTCCCACAATGTAATGTAGTTTATTAGTGCTTCAATTTTAGTTCCAAAAAAACAACATACCTATATCTATTTTAGCGTTCCGAAATTTGTTTAAAAGAACGTTTTCTGCTATTTAAATAATTATAATTATTTCTTATGTTATGTTTACACCGAAATTAAAACTCGTTTATTTAGATTTAAACAGTGTTTCCGCAGCACAAATAGATTTACAAGAAGATTAGTTTTGACACTACATTTCAAAATGCAAATTCTGTTTTTCTTATGATTTGAAAGTGATACTAGATTTTTACAGACCTCTTAACCAAGATTTAAGTAGATTAATCCCAAATCCTCTTCAAATATCGAAGATTTACCAGACAAATTTATCTCGTAAATCTAGAAGATTTAAAACTAATCTTGTTAAATCTTCATATGGACAATAATATTATAAATCAAACTCACCTATTCTCTTATTTTGCTGAGTACAATATTCGAAATTCGATTTTTTTTTTTCATCGTTTGAAACAAATCGATCTACCTATCTCACTTAAGCTAAGTACAGACGATTGTCAGATCTTACAATATTGTCAGATCTGTCAGTGAAAAAACTGTTTCAAATGTCTTACAATCGTCTGAACACATGAACACATGTACATATAATTATAACCTTTAAAGCTAGCAATTAGCTGAGTTAATAAATAAATAAATAAAAACACACAATTTTGTCGGACAATATTGTCAAAAACGTCATTGTCAGATGACAATCTGACAAAAAATTGTCAGGTATCTTGCAATCGTCTGAACACACAATTTGTATCATTTGTCGATAAGGACATTCTCAGATTCATTGGTCATTGTCAGATGCTCTCTTTGAAAACATCTTACAATTGCTGACAATTTCTTCATTGTTCGAAATGTCAACGAGTTGCGGTTAAAGAGAGATAAAAAAAATAGCTGACAATCAAATTGGGAAGAAATCTATCAACCGTGTGAACGGACAATTTTTCATTGTAAGAAATTTGTCAATTGTCAGGTAATTGTTAGATATTGTCAGACCGTTGACAGATTGTAAGATCTGACAATCGTCTGTACTTAGCTTTACACTTCTGGAACTGTCAAAGTCTCAACAAGATTAACTTTACGTGAGAACGTAGCATGAGATAGAAAATTTAATTTGTGTCAAAGAAGGAATAAAATTAAAGCGTTTAGCGCATTTTGAGTATAGGTTAGTTCGATTTGTAGAATTAACCTATTGGTTTAATGAAAACTATAGAAAATTTACTACAAATCTTCTAGAAATATATTTGTATGGTAAATCTTCCAGATTTTAAGAATATTAAAGTTAAATCTTCTTAAAGTTAAATCTTCTTAAAAGCCCTTCCACACTATCCCACTGAGTATTAACACATGTCAAAAAAGTGTGAAACAAATCATGTATAATAGTGTGGAAACAAAATATGATAATCCCAGCCTACACGATTTGACATATTGTGTTAATACATGAGAATTTTTAGAAATGGTTCTAATTCTGTCACACATTTCATCACATTTTTATTGTGGTTAAATTAAACTGTTGTGTGTGGTCAAAAAATGAAAAGAAATTTCTCTCTCACAAATTTGGCAGTAGCATGGAATTCTTTTCCACTTTGTTTTAATACTCATCGGGATATTGTGGAAGGGCTTTAAATAATATCTACTCATTTAATCTAGAGTTACCTCACCACCTATTGTACTTTGAGCTCCAAGCTCCGATTTAAATTCACTGAAAAACATGTTGGTTTGAGCTCCGAAGCTTAAATGTATGTACTCGTGAAAACAGGGCTTTAATACCAACACGCTTAAATATTTACTTGACTTTTTGAAATTATATTTTTCTTGTCTATAATTGTGCCAATTTATAATTTCAGTTTGAAATCCTAGACCCATTATACATCTTTCGGTTAAAACCTTTCATTTTTTCTAAATTTGAATATGTGGAGCAAATTAATTTAAAAATTCTTTCAAAATTATCTGTCTAAGTGGAAATTTTTCAGTTGTTACTAGAGTTACCTAAAGCAGTTATTCAGACTCAACTGGTGTTTTTTCTTTTTTACCTCAGAGCAGATTACTGAGCTGTCAAAAATAAATTCTGTTTCTTTTTTACCTCAGACAAAACAGAGCATATAAGTAGTGTTTCTTTTTTCCATCGGAACTAGCTCGGAGCATTTTCTGTATGCTCAAAATAAAATGATCGAGCAAATGTAGCAAAACACTGAACGAAGCCAACTTCATAAAATTTTATGTAATTTGACAGATTACTAAGCTTATGACAGTTCAGAGCTCAAGTGTGTTTCATAATTAAATCTGAGGGCTCTGATCATAATCTTTTCAGAGCTTTGCTCTAATCGCTCAGCCTCAGAGCCAAAAAAGAAAAATTCCAAATGAAGCATACTCTATTTCGGAGAATAAAACATCAAACGCATCTGTTCATTTGATCCATAGTTAACTCAGCAAATTTAGTGAGTTAACTCTGGTTTAAATTTAATCTCGCTCTAAAAAACTGGTTTTAAAAGCTATAATCCTTTCTTGATTTACATGAAACTTGATAATATACATAATAAGAGTAGGTATTCATTGTTAAATGATAAGTATACACAAAAGTTTAAAGGAACGCCCTTTTAAATTCATTTGGTTAAATACTGTGTAATTGGATCAGCTATTCGTTAAACGTCAAATATTTAACTTCAAAATATGTATACAAATAGGCGTGTTCAGATTTCGAAGTTATTTTTCAATGGAGTTATTTTTCATTCAAACCAACCTAAAATCGTTTTCTTTTAAACCCGTCAAAATGATAAAACGATTTCGAGGCTGAAGGTAGAACTGTAATAGTTGCAAACTCGCGGCAGTGCTCGGACGAAAATGAGCGAATACAAAAAAATCATATGGCGAGCCCATAATGGAGGATATCTACTTTTTCTTTCGTTTTCGGTAGTAAAAGTGGTCCCGAGTTCAACTCAATTGAAATTTGGTGAGAGAAGAATAAAAACAAAGGAAATAGTTCCTTTCACTTCGATGACAAATACAAATAGAAGCATTTACTTTTGTTTATCCATATTAGTCCAGTCAATGAAGCATTTGATTTGGAAAAAATCGCCGGAAAGCTCGATTTTCGTATATAGCTTCCTCGTTGTGTTCTTAAGAAATTGTCAAAAGTCCCCATCGATATGACCGCCCCCCAAAATAGTTTTTCAAGAATAACTCCCAAATGGTAAGTTATAAAAAAAAAGTGTGAAAGACTAATTTGTAGCTTGGAATATTTCCTACAAAAACGTAGAACATTTTTTGTTCATACAAATAACGTGTTTTGAAATAAACCAATCAGAAGAGTTAAGGGTTTTACTTTTCTATGTAGTTGGGCGACTTAATTCCAAAATTGTTAGCGGCGCTCATATCGATGGGGACTTTAGACAATTTCTTAAGAATAAAATGAGGAAGCTATATACCAAAATCCAGCTTTCCGGTGATTATTTCCGAATTTAGCTATTTTTTTTCGCTTTTTTGACTGGACTATATGACCGATTACGTTGATTTGTGTAAATTAACAATGTTGATCCTCAATTTTCAGTAAATATAGACGTCTTAATTATTTTTTTTGTATAAACTGCGATTTTAATTACAGTTTTGATGCCTACTAAACTCAATGCGATAGTTACAGAACACGGGCAGATTTTTTTTTTTGTTTCTCTGAGATATCTAATACCTATATCATGTTTCTGAACACGCCTAATTCTAAAAGTCACGATGACGTTTGGTTAAGTTTATCAACAAAATTTGGTTAATTTTCTGCAGCAAAATCATTGGGGAATTTTAACCAAATTGTGTAAATCATTTCTCATTCAAAATTCTACAGTTCATTAACTAAATCGTAAACTTAACCAAGTGGTAAACTTATCTAGTGTTTTACAGCATTGGATGAATACCCTTAATATAATTGTTCACAATAATAATTATTTCTAAACACAGACTTTTTTGTATAACAAACATTAAAAACACATCCTACGTGGAGTTATTGAAACAAAATAATTATTTAAAATTAGACCCATCACCAAAAGTAAACAATATAAAGAAAAACTATGCAGATGAAAGTAAATAGATAAGAACAAATTAGGAAATAGATAGGTACTGATACAATATGTATTCTTATGCTTTAAGGACATAAATATACTTACTACGCCAGTGACTTCATTAGTTGTCTTGGCGTTTCGGCTGGTTCTCGAATTGGTGGACTTGTTAAATAATTAGCTTGCTCTGATTTGTGTACACCATTCATAGAACGTCCTATCGAGCTGGCCAAAGTCTCTCCGAATACACAATATCCACTACGACGAGCACGACCAATTATTTCAGCCGATGATTTACATGTTACACAGGTTACATAAAGCGGTGCTTTCATCTTTTTTTTTTTCAAAAAAGTAATGTAAATGTAAACAGAGAAAGTTGAAGGTTTTTTTTTGATGGAGTAAAGCTAATTTTTAGTTAATTTTATTAATAGTTGTTATTATGTTTATAATACAGCTTAGAGGCGACACTAAATGTTATATATACAAAGCAAGCAACACAAAATAAAATTTAAAACGGCTTAACGGATTTTTCTTCAAAACAAGCCATAACTTTATATAAGCCATAACTTTATACTTACTTTGCCAATAATTGCATCATAAATTCTGGGGTTGTAGGATCTGGGCGTAATGGCGGACTTAAGATATGAGCCGCTGCATGATGCCAACATTGATTTAAACAATGTGTTCCATCTGTACCAAGAGTTGCTGCCAATGTTTCGCCATAGATTCCACGATTTTTATAACGGAATCTGGCACGGGCAAGCTCAATTCCGGCAGATTTACTCATCACATGCACTACGTACAGTGGACAATCAGCCTGATTCATATTTTAATTTTTATATTTACAAAGTGCAGTAACCAAATTATAATTTAAAAAAAAATATTAAAATTAATATTAAAAATAAATTTAAAATTTAATGTAACTTTCTCTTATGTGTGTGACTAAAAGATACTATGTACTAAAAATTACTAAACCAGGGACCCGATTCCGTAAAACGAAAACAATCAAACGATATTGTTTTAACAATAACTATCCCTTTCTTTTTTCTACAAATGTGACAGAAATAGGTACTGTCAAAACGATATCGCCCAATCATTTAACGGAATCAGGTGCCAGAATATGGAAACAAAGTATAGTTATGTTGCATATTTTCAACTCAAAATGTTTGACATATAAATAGGTTCAATGTGGGTGTTGTAAGTGACAGCCTTACTCAACAAAATATATTTGATCGAATTTGCGTGAAAAAAATATCATTCCAAATGTATAGACTATTAGACGTCAGTCAAATAGTCAATCATGATCGGTGTATCTTGCATAAACTAAAAAAATTAAGGGTCATTTAATGACGAAGGACACTCTTAATATTATAGGTTGGTCATGTTCAATGTCACCCGAACTGTCATTTTTGAGATAGAATCTATGACAGGCTTGTCAGATTGTTCGATTTGTCACCAAACAGGCGATTTGAAATTTCATTTGGCGACGAACATCGAATTGGCGATGTACCACCAAAACGGCGATATTTTTAGTTTTTGACGATTTAAATTTTTATATGCAAAAGATCCAATTGACAACAATATGTTGTACATTAAATTTATTGAGAAAGACTATAGGTAAACAAAAGCATATTGTTTTCTTTAATTTTTAAGTTTTTGAATTGTTTTCTTTTGATTTTTTTTTAAATAATTGAGTAAACGGTTTTTTTGTATGTAGAAACTACAAGTTTGGTGGAATATTTGGGTCGAATATTTTAAAATTTGGTGATTTTTTGGCGATTTAGACTTTACGTTTGGCGTTTCCGCTATTTCAAATCTGACAACCCTGGTCTATTATAGTAAACTGCACGTTACGTCTGCTACATAGTTAATTATTGTAGTTACACATAGTAAGATATAAATAATAGGCATGCTCAGGAAAATTAGATCTCGGAGATTTCAGCAATCTCAGTTACATGAACAGAATTCCTCAGTAAAATTTCTCAGCTTTGCTGTCAAAATTCTAAGGAAAAAAATACTGTATTCACTTGCTCACTTTTGGAGTGCGGAAAATGTATGAGATCTCATTTTTCTGAACGCGCCAAATAAAACATATTTCAGCAAACGTTTCAAATGTCAAATGATCTGACAGCTTTCACTTTAAAGTTTCAATTTTGAGCAATTGCATGAAAGTGGAATAAAGCTAAGTACAGACGATTGTCAGATCTTACAATATTGTCAGATCTGTCAGTGAAAAAACTGTTTCAAATGTCTTACAATCGTCTGAACACACAATTTTGTCTGACAATATTGTCAGAAACGTCATTGTCAGATGACAATCTGACAAAAAAAATTCAGGTATTTTACAATCGTCTGAAGACACAATTTTTATCATTGTCAGTCGATTAGGACATTGTCAGACTCATTGGTCATTATCAGATGTTTTCATTGAAAACATGTTTTTATTTTCATTGAAAACATCTTACAATTGCTGATAATTTCTTCATTGTCCGAAATGTCAATGAGTTGGTTAAAGAGAAATAAAAAAAATAGCTGACAATCAAATTGTCAGACTTTGGGAAGAAATCTACCAACTGTGTGAACGGACAATTTTTCATTGTAAGAAATATGTAAATTGTCAGCTAATTGTTAGCTATTGTCAGACCATTGACAGTTCTGACAATATTGTATGATCTGACAATCGTCTGTACTTAACTTAAGATTGCAATGATACAAATACGGTCTTGTAAATCTTTCTCTTGGAAGTCGATTAATAAACATACATATACAGGTATGAATCCCTAAATTTGAAGTGTAGTTTAATCAATTAACTACGCGAACTCAGTTAATGATGTACAAAATGAATTGTAGTTAAATCAAGCAATCCTGAACCCTGGCTCACTCGCATTTAATTGGAACATATTATGTACCTATAGACTATAACTCCAACCAAGCGATTTCAACTGGACGAAGGTATAAAAAAATGTGGAAGCTTAGTTCAAGCTTCAACTCAGCATAATATCTAGCTGTATCTGTCAAAGATATATCTGTGTTAGTTTACAACATATAAATTATGAAATTGAGTCACAATGATTGTGTTTAATTCGGCTTTTGTTAAATTACTAATAAATTTTGAATCCAATTTAGGACACATATATACATTTAAGTAGCTTTTCTTTAATAAAACCCGACATTATAGTTACCTAAACTAAAAGAGAATGCAAACAAAATGAGACTCACAATTTTCTTTCACCGAAAAATGTAAATTTGTTTAGTTTAAAATAATGTAACTTATACCTGACAAACAACGATAAATCTACATCCGTTCACGAAAAGCTCATTTTTCTCGAAAAAGGTTAGAGCCGATTTTTATTTAAAAAAAAACATTTCTATTTACTTATAATGTAGAACAAGAGCCTTTAAAATGTTTAAATAATATTGCGTAGCGGTTAATGCTTTGAATTGTAACTCAAAGCTTCACTAAATGAATGGCGTGACAGATCGTGGAGAACCAGCTGAGAAACATTTAACACATAAACAACAACAAAACTAAAAGTGGGGATAACTAAGTCAGTAAAAGCAATGTGAACATTAAGTTTTGAAGAAGTGGTTAGATGGCAGCTATTGTTTTTACAGATAGTGAGATGTGTTCATTAATATTTCTGATTATAAAAAATACAATCATTACCGATGCGTCTCCACAAGTATTCGGCATATCCGAAAATGTTGACATTTTATTTTTTTTTCGCACCACAAAAAAATCAAAGTTTCTGTTCTCCATTGAAGTTTCGAATTATATAACTGAATTCAAAATACAGTTTTTTCCCAATCTGTCAAGCCACAAAGTATATGTATGTATATGATAATAATCTAAAAAATGCAAATATGTATATTGTATATATTTTATTTTTTGCACCGAAAAGAAAAATGGATTTTATAGTGCTTCCCATGGACAGGTGTGGAACTAAAAAGGTAAATACTCCATTTTAGTTAAAAATCAAACGGACAAATATGTATGTACGTATAAATGGTGGCACAAAGGCTAATAATGTCAAAATAAATACATATATCTTAGTCAATTTTCAAAACCCTGCCTCAATTTGGGCGCGCACCACTTTCTTACAATGAAGGGGAGAGGAATATACAATTAATATTCCACTTTATAAATTAACTCAATGTAAATGTACACCATTTAATAAAAAAAAAAAAAAAAAAACAAATATTTCTAAATTAAGTTCCTTAAGATTATTCTTAATATTTTTTGTAATTTCCAGGAATGATTTAAAAGGAAATCAGACAGATTTAGGTCGATCAATTCCTTTCAACCAAAAGCCTAGTACGCTGCTGATGCAAAACGAAAAATCCCATACAAAAATGACACACCGAAATCATAAACGGAAAATTTCTTTCTGCTTTTCGTTTTGCAGTACGCTGTTCGAAGAGCGAAATTTATAATTGTAGCAGATTATTTGGAGAAGTCTCCGCTCCTTTTTTCGCACTGAATTAATTATACAGACTATTTATTGTGTGCGGAAAAATGACATTGGAGTTTTATTTGTGCTGATTTTTTGCGTTTATGTTTGATTTTGTTTTAGGAATTAGTGAAATTCTCCAAGGATATTTTCCGTTGTGTTTTCGCAAGCGTTTCGTTGTCTGTTTGGAGATCACAGGAAGTTTTCGTTTCGAATTAGCAGCGTACTAGGATAAAGAATCGAATTTTTTTATAAAAAGAATTGATTTTTTTTCTGTGGTTGAAAGGAATACGAAAATAATCGAATTTTTTTTTGTGTTTGTGTGTGTGGGATATGACAACCGAGGACGAGCTGCTAGAAGACTCGAATCCCGAAGAGACTACACTGAAGCCTACTGCACCCCTCAAAGAATCGAGGAAACTCTAAAAGATTCGTGAGTGCTATGGACAAAAAAGACCCGACCACTCTCAGCTCAAGAGACAAGGCACTTTTGAAAAAACACAAGAAGTTGGTGAGGAACTATGAACGTCAGTTGGCAACAGCTGCCACTGAACCCATTGTTTACTAACCTAACATAACCTAGAAAGGAAAACTTGTCAAGAAGAACTTTAGTGTACAAGACGTCAAACGGTGACAAATAATTTTGAATCTTGTAATTTTTAATTTGTTAAATTATTTTTTATACTGAAAAATGCAGAACAAAAATGTAGCACTGGTTTTGATCGGCTTATCTGACTCTTCATCAAGTGAATGTGAAGACAATCTGAATGAATATTTTGTAAATTCCTATACCCTATTTCAAGTGACGGAAACTGACAGTAGTACATTTGTTTTCCTAAAACACCGCGACATACAATTTGACATTTTCGAAATATCAAATCTTGATATAAGTGTGTGTGCAAATCGATGTAAAATCTTTTTTGTATCTTGCTAAATTAACAAGATTTGTTTTGACAGAAAAAATTCGATTCTTTGTTTGAAAGGAATTCGACATTAGATTCATTTCTAGAAGTAGGTATTCCCTTTTTAATCAGTTTGAAGTAAAAGAATTTGAAGTTTGTGTGGTAGTGGATCTAGTTTAAATAATTATGGTACGCTTAAAACTTGTTTTTATAATTCTGATGGGATTTATATGTAAAGCAAATACTTATATTGACTATAGATATGAAAAAAGTCTTCTTGTTTACCTTTGGATATTGAAAGGGGTTTGATTTTTACTGAGCGTAGCTTATAGGTTCCAATATTCTCTCTTGTAATTAATTGAACAAAGTTTTCAATTGAAAACATCAATTTAAAATTGATTTTGTATAAAATCAAGCTAACAAATATTAAACATTTTTCAATCATAAATTGATAATAATTAACAATCGTGCTATACTATACAAATGCTATATTTCTAGCTGCATTTTTGAAGTACCTACCTATATTTTTTTTGTAATTGCTGAAAAATCCAACTAGTAACTAGCTACATAAAATATAACTAACCCAATAAAAATATGCAAAGAAAGATAAAGATTTCTACAAAATAGTTTAAACTAGTAAAATAAATAACATACAAAACAAAAAAAATATAATTTTAGTCATAATAATGCAACCTATTTACTATAGCTTCCTTGTTTATATACAATTTTTCAACATTAACTACTTATATGAAAGAAATATAATTTACCTGATGAGCTAAGATACAGGCACGATTAACAGCTTCAGCTTCAACTTCTTCTTGACGGGAAAGTTCATGTCCTTCGGGTCCTGTAACACCAGCTGACAGAAGTTTTGTTACATTTTTCGCTATAATATCACCATTTTCTGCATGAACCTTGAGAAAGTTAAATACAAAATTGAATTAAACGAACGAAGATAGATAAATATTTTTTTTAAACTAACTTGTGCAATGGCGCCCAACGAACGAATTCTCTCGAAGGTTTCTAATAATTCAGTATCATTTAACTGATACAATCCCTTATAAGCCATAAACATTTTAAATGAATTAACTCCTAGTTCATCGCACATGATTTTCATTTCATCTGAAACCGATTTCGACCACCACGTAATGCCCATATGAAGACCATAATCACAGCAAACTTTTGGGTCGGCCCATGCACGCCACTTATCATATGCCTCTACAAGTGACTCTCCTTTATCGGGCAAGATGAAATCAACTGGTGAAAAATTAGAATAGAATCATTAATTAAAAAATACTGTTTTTGGAGAGAACAAAAATTACTTACTGATAGTGGTTGTGCCACCTGCAACAGCTGCTTTCGTGCCATGATAGAAATCATCTACCGACACTGCGCCACCGAATTTCAATTGGAAGTGAGTATGTGGATCAATACCGCCAGGAATAATTAACTTGCCAGAGGCATCAATAATCTTAACTCCACCGGGTACGCCAATTTCCGAAGCAGGACCAACAAACCTGAAATAAGATGATACCTAGTATTAGGTCTTAGAAGAAAAAGTCAGTAATAAGAAATCTATTTTCAATTTCATATTTGTAATCGGTTTTCAAAATACATATTAGGTTTTTCAAGTTCCTAAGGAGTGCTTAGAAGGCGCATGTCATATCTTCCAGGGACTTCATCAATTTTAAAAGTATATTATCAACTATCAATTGATAATTGACAATCGTAATTGGGGTTAGTATTTCTGATGCCAATGTTGTTTTAATGGATTATTCATTTTAATAAACTTACTTGATAATCCCATCTTCAATATAGACATCAGCTTTAAAGGTAGTATCATGATTTACGACTTGACCATTTTTAATATAAACACGATTTTGAGCACTCTGAAAAATATAAGATTTCGAATTAGTTTATTTTGGCTTGTTCGAATCAGACTCAACTAGGAATTGATACATAAATAAAAAAGCTTTTTTTCTGTAATAATATTTTTTTCTTTGATTTTTGTTTACTAATAAGATTTTGAATAAATTTATAACGGGTCATTCATTTTCAAGTTTCAAGTTGGTAGCGCTGGAATTTGACACTTGTCAAACTCAGCTGTCATTTTAAGTGTCATAATTAAATGTTTGCCATTTACGATATCGCTTAACAATCGAACAACGCGTTAAAATTATTAAAACTTACTACAAAATTGGTGTAGTCACCACTTTTCGTGCATATTTCGAACAGCATTTTCTTGGGCACATTAGGCACATTTCTCACTCGGTGGGCATGTAAACAAACAAAATTGCCGCACATGGGGTTCAGAAAACCCACAAGTGATCGAAGAGGTGCCGTTGCAAATTGTAAAGGAGGCCAACTTTGATTTGATAGTCGGAAGACACAGCATTAACAGACTCTATTCGACGCCTGATCAACTTTGTGGTGGTGTGGTGTGAAATGTCATCAAAGCAAGCTCTCAATTCCCACACCTCAATATTTATAAGAGGACTTGGTACGGTCTCCAGATCAACGAATAGACTATTTTGTAATTGACATGAAGCATGCTTCCAGGGCCTTGGATGTCCGAACGTCCCGATATACCAACATAAACTCGGACCACTACTTCTTAGAAGCTGAAATACGAATGACGCAATAACACCGAGCGGATGATGTGAAAAAAACGCATACACAATGCAGAAATATAGCTGCTACCAGTGTTGCTGAAGTGGCACGATCGCGCTTCTTTGACACGAAAATTTTATTGTGGTACGATGGCACAAAAAATTCAATATGGCACGTATTTCTTACGTATTTCTTTTTCTATTACAAACAAAGCGAATTTTGAAATTTTTTTAGGTAAATTGCTCTAAATGGAATAAAAAAACTGTCAGAAACTCTTATTTTTTTGACAATACACGAATAGAGACTTAGAAGAAAATTATTTCTTCTAATTTTTTTGTTGTATATTTCATACATAAGAATTTCATATGGCACGAAAATGTCACGGTTTTTTAGAAATTGTGGCATGGAAATTTTTGTTTGGAGGCGATGCGTTATAATGCAACTTCTTTTAAGTATTTCTTTAATTGTACGTATGTAAACCACAAGTCAACAACAAAAGTACAATTGGTATGTTCAGAAAAATGAGATCTCAGAGAATTTTCTCACTCAAAAAGTGAGCAAGCGAATCCAAGATTTTTTTCCTCTGAGTTTTGAGAGCGTAGCTGAGAAATTTTGCTGAGGAATCCTTTTCAGGTAATTGAGATTGCTGAGAACTCCGAGATCTCATTTTCCTGAACATGCCTAATATATCATTAGTTCGTTCCGTTCAACTAAAGGGTGTTTTTTTTAGACGTGTGGTTTTCCATAAGAAATAAAACGCATTATAATTTAATGTTATAGCCAAGAATTTAGCTTTATTATATAAAGATAAGGATTTGCCATTATGTTTTAAAAATGATTTCGGGCAAGTGGCCGCCGCGGCTGGGTCGAATAAATTCCAGCCGAGAGGCCCAGCTCCAATTGTTGCTCGATGGTAGATGGACTCATTCGGATCTTCTTCGATACTCTGCTCCACAGCAGCAATAGCGTCTTCGGTGCGCACTGTACGGCGTCTCTGAGGATGCGCATTATCCACTAGAGTAAACGTGGTGCGAACCGAACCATTATTTTGGTAATAAATTTGCACGATCTGTAAACGTTGTTCAGGAGTAAGTCTATTCAATATGAAATGAAATGGCAAGCTGTCAAAACGACCAACTCCGAAAAAAGTATTGCCAGATTGAAACCACACGTCTAAAAAAAACACCCTTTACTTGCTTATGGATGATATGTATTGAAATTATCGGCAGAACCAGTTATTAAATATAAAATTATGAAAACAAAATCATTTCACAATTATATTTCATTAGGTCATCAGCCATTAATTTGACTAAATTAATTTAAATTAAAATTGATGTCACAAGTATAGTCGAACCAATAACTAAATATGAATTATACATACCTATTTGTCTGGCAGCACGTATGGTGGTTGTGTTAGAGAGAAAAATATGCATCAAAAGTGCAACTTTTCTGAAAATAGAACTAGTGAGGGTAACAACTTTAAATGCATCACATCCCAATGCCCTCGAATCTCTTATTATGAATACACATAGTTCTGGCAGACGTTGTGTTACCAAAAACTTTTTTTTTTCTTTGTTTTGTTTTTAGTTTTTTTGGTAACCATATGCAATTAATCGCATCCCTAAGCCCTTGACTCATTGAGTGCAATAATATGCACATGAAAAATTAATTGGAGCAAAAACCATTGACCAGACACAGACGAACATGTGGTTTTTAGTGTTTTTATTATGGGGAGCATTTAATTGAATTAAATTAAAAAATAAATAAATAAATTAGGTAGCACGACAGCTCATGGAGGACTAAAGGCCTTTAGTGACTTTCAACCGTTCCCGTGCGTGTTTTGTGAGTTTTCACAAATTGAGGCAACCTATAATTTTCTGCCCAATCTGAATACCTAATACCTGAGAGGCATTTTACCTTATCCAATCCAATATCCAATAAAAAAAAACGTTTTTTTTTAGGTTGCATAGGCTAAAAACTGAAAATTTGTTGTTTTTTCACACAAAAATTAATTTTATTTTATTTTTAAATATCTTACTTATCACAATTTTAAAAGAATTTGTTTGTTTGAATGTTCAGAAAGAAAAGGAGCAAAAACTATAATATATTAAGGGTAACATCGTAAGTTTACAAATTATGTAAAATAATAAGTTTACACAAAAGTTTGCATGAACGCCTTTTTATTTATTTGTTTAATTAATTGGATCAGCTGTTTGTCATTATATGTCGAATATTAAGTCTGTTTTGGTATCTTTTTTAAGAAAAAAGTGTAAAACCTGTCAAGCTTTGAAAGAAGGAGAAAATACTCTCAGAGAGGGGAGAACTTGTCAAAAAGTTAACAAACACCCTGAACCACTTTATGTATAAATGTCACTTTTGTGTACAAGACGTTAAACTGTGACAAATCATTTTGAATCTTCTAATTTTTAAATTGTAAAATAAGTTTTTATACTAACAAAAATGGAAAGAAAATATGTAACACCGGTTTTGATGGTCTTTTCTGAATCTTCATCAAGTGAATGAAGACAATTTGCATGAATATTTTTAAATACCATAGCCGACGTCAAGTGACAGACACTGACAGCTGTGTATTTGACAGTTTTTACACTCCTTACACACAGAAATTTGCATAGCAGAAATTTTCAAGATATTCAATGGAGTGAAAATAATTTCCTCTCTCGTTTTGCTTTCTCGTTGCAACTTTTTTGTTAACAAAACAGGAATTTGTGACAATTTGTGAAAAATTGTGAAAATTTAAATTTGTGTAATTTTGCAAGAAATTTCACTTTACCAAACAGAGCTATTATACGTCAAAAATGGATTTTGTGCACAAAAATTGTTTCGTTTCAATAAACTCGTAAAAATATAAAAAAAATGTAATTTAAATGGCAAAAATAAGCAAACAAAAGAAATTTATTCAATGTGTCTGTTTAGACAGGCCTTTCATTGAAAGGCGCATCCAGTGAGACAGGTAGATTTTATGTGCGTAGAAACGAGAAGGATTTTGGGATGGAAATGGATGTTTCTCGTCTATACGCACATATAAATCTACCTGTCTCACTTGTTGCGCCTTTCAGTAAAAGGCCTGTGTAAACAGGAACAATTATGTGAACAAATTGCTTTTAATAAAATTTACTTATTTTAGAACTAGTCAGAATGACACTTGGTTAAGTTTATCAACAAAATTATGCTTATTTTTCTATAACAAAATCCTTAAGGAGTTTTAACCAAATTATGTAAATCATTTCTCAAATATTTGACAATTATTCATTCACCAAATGGTAAATTACTTATCTAGTTCTTTATACATAATTGCATCAATAACCTTATTACTTTTTTCGACTACACTGATGAAATGAATGTGCAGTGAAATGGACTGTGCGTGCAGCATACAATCTGCTACTTCTGTACGATTATAAACTGAACGCGTTTGCGTGTCTAACCAAAGCTACATATATGGATAGACTTGTATTGCATGCAGAGATACTTTGAAGTTTAAGATTTTTTCATACCTACCATTTACCTACCTATACAGTTATAAATACAAAAACTAATTTACTGATTTTTTGTACAATGCAACATTATCAAACTTATATAAATATTATTTCTTAATTGGCACACAAAATATATTTATGTTTTGTTTATTTTTGTTGATAATTTTAAAAATAAATAGATATCTATACTGATAAAAAAGAATAAACAAGTGCCTTCGATAAAAAAATGTGATAACAAGTCAATAACTTACCTGTAAATGAATTGGGACTTTCTTAACTGGTTTTGGACTGGACGCCATTTTAGTATAAGTTTTTTGGTTGTCGATAGGTTAAAAATGACTGACAAACAAAACAATGTTAAAAATTTGTATCTGCGAAAAAAAAATATTAAGAGGTTAATTTTTTTTTCAAACAATAATGATTGATTTAAATTCTTGTTTACAATTCGCGTGATTATATATAGGGGCGCTCACAATGAGGGTATGAGATTCGCTAACGATGTCAATGCGGGAGCTCAATTAATGCAAACCCGACTTCGAATAAAAAAACTCCGATAAGAACTCTTCGTGTTGAAATTATAACAATGATTCTTATCATAAAAGCTAAATTGATTTGTTTATTTTAATATGAATTTAGAATAACAATTTAAAATAACAAGGGGGTAAAAGTATGTAATTTATTCTACAACCATTAATTTATTTTTAACTTGTTGATGGTTTAACTTCTAACATTCGGTCGTTAAAGAATATGGACATTGATACAGTACAAATATACGAGTATATTAAATTATTGGTTATTATTGAAGTAAACAAAACTAGTTGGTATACAGACTAATATTATGTTATGATTTTGGCTTTCTGATGTCGCCTGAAATAACTTACGAACTGGTAAGAATAGGTCTTGTTGTTAAATGAATGTTTATGTACTTATTACAATTAGGTTAACCATATACAGATGGGCAATTTTATTTATCTAAAGTACAATTAATATTAACATGAATAACGGTAAGTATACCCATAGAGGATCTTGTGGGAATTTCCATCGATGGATTTTTTTGGTGGCGAATACCTATAACACGATTTCAGATAGTTTTTTTTTTCTTGATTTCATTTGTGTAATATTGTCTCTGCGTCATTACTCCAAATCTAAAATAATTATCTTGACGTATCATCATCAACCATGTCCCACAAAATGCAAATATATGAACCCGACGAATTTACCGATTTATTTTAAACTGGTTATACATTTGGTATACAGGTGAATTGCGTTGGTTTTTTACGGGTGTGACACTTATATCATAGTAATGATTTTAGTATCTATGTATATTCACATCCTAAATTAATTAAATAAAAAATTTAATTATATAAATTCATTTTTAGTGTTATAAAGGGTGTCTCAAAATTCACGCTAGAAGTTGAGCTCTTCATTTTTAACTTGATTTTTAATTTAAAATTGTATATTTTTATTGATTTATAAAAAATACAATAAAGGGTTAGGTGCGGTTCAATAACACCCGCGGAAATAAAGCCCATGGGTATTATTTCCCAAAATAAACGGAAATACAATTTTAATAAAAAAGTGAACAATTCAACTCAAAATTCAGACTTCAAAGTGACAGTTGACAAATCATTTGACATTTGAAATTACGTTTGATACAATTTGTTTATTTAACTACATTCATAGAAGAAGAAATAGAGGAACGGGCATATCGAGGAAAAAGTGAAGCATTTTTCAAAATAGTGTGAGTTACACAAAAACAGATGCATTCCCACAGGGAAGGCATGCAGTTAGACAGCTAAATCATGGGGCGCCCAAAGGAATTTTTAGCTGTTGTTTTGAGGAATGTGTTTTGAGATTTTAAATCGTAAAATAGAAAAAAAAGCTTAGTAAATGAAATAAACAAGTGAAATAAAAGTAAATAAAGTGAATATATGCTATATTCTTCATTGAAATAAAAATATAAAACTACATGCGGTGCTCCGTTAAATCCTGTAAAAACATCTGTAATAATCATTGCAACTTTTGTTCATTTCACAGGTAGGCTGTGTCTCATATTCCACATAAAGTAAGTAAAATTACTCTGCACTACGGGCGCTCAATGTATTTGAGCGCCTTGCCATCACCAACAAAAGCTAATTCGACCCTGGGCGAGAATTTCAATTTTGACAGATAGGCACCTGACATACCACGTTTCAAAGTATATTTGCATTTTCAACAAATTAGACTTTTTTATAGCAAAATGCTATGAAATATCAATTTTAAAGTATTCTACGATAATGTATTTACATAAAAAACATCACTTCACATTAATTTATGTGGAATTTGAGACACAATCAGCCAGTGAAATGGAAAGATTTTTAACTCCATATTATAGGTGTTTTTACACAATTTAACACAGCAACGCATGTTGTTTTATGTTTTTTATAATGAAGTACTGAAAGCTTTCACTATTCTCACATTTATTTCATTTTTTTTAGTTTAATTATCTTTTTTTTACTATTTTAACAATTGAAAATCTCGAAATTCTTTCGGCAAAATGACAGATAGGCACCTTTTTGTATTTTTTTTTTAAATTTGGTGCTTCACTCATACACTGTATATGTGATATATTTCTCTTCCTTATCTTCTTATTCTAATTTAATTAATTCTATATTTAACTACGTTTAACTACATACATAAACTACGTAGCAAATGTAAAAATTAATGTAGTTTATTTTTAACTTTGTATGCACTATACAAGTCCTACCGCTTTACCAATTTCTATCAATCTACAACAATTAAAAACATTCCATAAAAATAATAACAATTTCATAAAAGTGGGTAAATGCCACGCCTCCTAAATGGAAAATCTTTTAGTTTCAATTGTTCCCTTTTGCATGGATGACAAACCTTACCATTCCACCAAATTACAAAGTTCTTCTTAATTTAGAAGTGCTCCGTGATATTTTCAAAATTTTTAAATACAATATTGTTTAAAGCACCCGATTGTAAAATTATAACAAAAACGGTCAAGCCATTAAAAAGCTATAACTTAAAAATAAACCAATTTTCTCAAAAAATCCGTAATCGTTGTATATGGCAGCTACTCCGTTTAAGATCAGCTAAAACAACACTTTCTTCTCTTCTAGGGAATCCAGGGCCAGACCAACAATTTGTGCAAGATGTGCAAATGCACAGGGCGCCCAATTCTGGAGGCATATTACCAGGAGCAAGAAAATGTAATTTGATATTGCGCAAATAAATATGTAGGTACTGCCATTTGCATTTGAACCACAAAACTTGTTCTAATAATGCCAAAATAAAATCCATCACAACCTGTGCTAAGTTTTTTCTTGCACACTATCTAACATCACTTTCATTGTTGCATTCAAGGGGAATTTAACTCAAAATATTGTAAAATTAAATATCCCACTAGACCAAGTTCAATCTTACCTACCTAGTCTCAAAATATTCCACCCTGTTTGTACAAAAGAAAAAATCTCAACACAAAAAAGTTCCACGCCACCTCATCTGTGCAAGTTTTATTACATAGGTACACTCCGAGTCGCAAAATTAACATGCGAAAATATGACAATGAAAAAAACTTATTCATACTGAATCAATGTGGGCTAGAACGTGTAGTTTTTGTATTATACACCGTACTTGTGTGTGCATATGTTTCAGTGTATGTATGTATGTATGTATGTGTGCAAATATAAAAAAGGGCGCTTTCTACAAATCTTGCACAGGGCGCAAGTTTGGCTGAGGCCGGCCTTGAGAGAATCTGTACAAAATTTGGAGCAAATCGGTCAACCCGTTTCGGTTTTAGCTCAAATTACGGTGGACGCACAGAAGCACAGACCAACAGACGGTAGGTGTATGACGAAACCACTTTTTCGAACGAAATTGTTTTTTTTACGCGAAACCAATACTTACCATATAGAGCAAGTAAAAATTCTAGCAAAAATGGAAAATTCTACCACGTGTTGTGGAAAAACATCAAAGTGGTAACCGTGTAGGTAATGCACAACAACAAAACAGGTTAGTTATTTATTTTGAAAAAAAAATTTCTCTTGATAATTCAGAACAGAAAAAGAAAATGCTGACTGCTATAACCCTTCTCACCAACGATGTGCAACATCTCAATTTCTTTTTTTTGTTTGTTTTTGTTATTTATTGCAATTAGAAGCGAGTGAGTGAGTGAATGTGTCTGCGGATGTTCTCATTAATGACGTCTGTTAATGTGCCTCTACTGGGGGAATTTGAGTTCACAGCTTAATTAAATGCAATATGCCAGCCAAATAGTTTGAAAAGTTTTACATTTCACAAAACAAAAAAAGAAAATATTTTTTTTTTTTAAGTTTCTATTCAGAATAAAATCCAAGACTGCGTTGAAAAAAAAAAAAAACTTGGTGGCTTTTCTTATTTCTGCATCAGCGAATATGAAAACAACGTGACGTAATGTTAGTAGGTAAGTATAGATACATATGTACATACATATATAGCAAAGATTGCAGCATTATTATCTTATTTTTTTTTTAATCAAAACAGATTTTGCAGTACATACATACATACTACCAACATATTTTTTATATGGATATTCTTTTACTTGTTTTTTTTTTATATATTTTTATGTTTTTATTTATAAGAATGTTTTATTGAGTGTGAAAACTAGGTTTTTATTCGCTAGAATATAACATCGAATCGTTATGGTTATTAATGGATTTAAACGTTAATTTAAATTCCAAGACATACCGTTCTGTTTTTGGAAATAATTGTTTATCCTAGTTATATTAATAGGATATAGGTATAGGATATGTTATTGAAGATATTGATTATTTCACTGGTTATTGAAATTTATGAATCGTACTATGTAGGTACTTGAAAAAAATTGAAATTATGATTTACCTATCCACAAAATCGAAAATCAAAAAAAGGGTTCTATAGGTGGTACCATTTATAACCATTTATCCAGTGCTGGATTTAGGCTTAGGCCCGTGAGGCCCTGGCCTAGGGCAGCAAAATTTGATGCGGCAAAACGTTTGGGCAAAAATTAAATAAGAATTCATAATAGAAACCGGCGTTTCTCAAAGTTGGCGCTAGTGGTTCACAGAGGGGCGAGAGTGGTTAGAGGTGATTTTATATTTAAAAAAAATGACAAAACAATTTTATTAAATTCGTTACTTTGGGGGCGCTGAAAAAAATTGATTCTCAAAGTGAGAGATGATGGCCCCTCTGGGCGCTAGTGGGCCACAGGGGGGGGCGGCAACAGACCTGAGAATATTTTGTGGTGAAAAAGTAGTTAAAGAGGACGATGGATAATTTTTTGAAACTGCCCGAGAACAAATTATAGTTTAAAAAAATAAAAAAACACGCACCAATACCTAGAAAACCGAACTAAAAAGTAGTACCTAAATAGTTTGTACTTATACAAAATAATTAAAGTTACAGTAAAAAGCGTGGGTGCATTTAACTATTAAGGTTTCCTCACACCAACGCGAATTTTCAGTGGCGACGACGAAAACAATAATAACAACGTGTTGTTTTCATTGACAACCATGTCATGTTACTGTTATTTTCGTCGTCGCCACCGAAAATTCGCGTTGGTGTGGGGGAACCTTTATTATTATTTTATTGCAATAAATAATTACCAACGATATAATTGCAATATATTACATAATAATTATTGTTATATTATTATTAGCACCCCATAGCTTTTTACTATGAATTGAATTATTTTGTAAGTAAAATTTATTAACTACTTTTTAGCCGGTTTTATATTAGAGCTTTTAGTTTTTTAAGACTGTAATTTATTTTTAAGATGCTGCCATATAATGTATGGGGGTATCAGACCCCCCACATACCCTCCCCTGATGACGGTTCTGGTAAAAATTTATGAGATAATTGTATTGCCATCGGTCCTTGATACGTGTGCAAGTTTTTCAAGTCAATCCGACTTTTAGGAGTTGTTGCAAATTACGTTCACAGATTAAATTATGTACATACATAATGTACATTTGTAATATCATATTGAAGTTAACCTATAATAAAATCGTGATAAAAATGTTTGGGGTGTCCTGGCAGCACAGAAAAAAAGGCTCTGCATGAACGATTACGAATAAAAGTAATTAATGGAATTAAGTTAAAAAAAAACAAGGGGGGCGGCGCCGTACTCAACCTAGGCCTAGGGCGGCAGCAAACCTAAATCCGCCACTGTATATATAGAGATTTTTTTTAGAAAAAAAAAGAACTGGGGTGGAATCGTCTAAGATGATAAATGGTTGTCACATCAACCGTAGTCAAATGTGATCGTCATTTAGTTTTCCATCTGGGTAAGATGATTCAACTCAATTCAATTGAATTGAATAATTTCCAATGGCATTTGCAAAAAACATGGTTGCCATAGTGAATGTTTCAAATGTTTGTAATGAGCTATCGGAAATATGGAACCAAAATGACGTCTTTCCGATATAAACCCTATGTTTTCTTCATTTTCCGGAATGTAGTTAACTTTTTTGATAACAAGAATGTTTAATTTTGTGGTAGAAAAAAAGAACTCTAAAAAAGTTGTACAATTTTTTAAGGCTGCTGGTAACTCTAGTCAACCTGCGGCAGATATGTCAAATTTGTTTGAAAATGACAATCACATTTTTGATGTGATAGTTCTTTAGCTATCAAATGTGATATCATCTTGCACAGACTGAATTGGTTGACTAGTGACTCTCACTTATCGCAAATCACCTTACACGATTCCACCCCTGATTTTTTTTTTAAGTTATGTGTTATTATTTGCTAAAAAAAATTGTATGGCAGGTACGGTTTATTTTTGGGCCTTAGCAAAAATGAAAAGAACTCCTGCAAGTTTGAAGAATATCGACTCACTCGTTTAAGCTCCACCCCAAAGGACAGACAGACGGACAGAATTGTGATACCCACTTTTTTCGACTTTGCTATCACCGTAATGTCAAGTTTGACCAAAATCTCGAGTTCGATTTTTTTAAGAATCCATAAAGTACCTACATAATGCTTCTAATAAATTAAAAAAAAAAAAAAATTATTTGTTTAAAGTTCGATATTTAAAAATCTTTTTTTTTATAAATTGAAGCCCGCGGTAATATATACTAAAAATTCGCATACACGAATGTTAACCATGAATAATGAATTCTTAGTATGACTGTAAGACAGATTATAGAATTTGACAGAATGAAAATGTGGACAAAGTCAGTATATTGCACCTATTTCTGGATGTCTGTTATGTTTCTTTGAACTTTATAAAAAGGTGTAATTGGTTTTTGAGCATTTATCTTAGACTTTTTTTTTGAACCAACAATTACGGTACCTGCTGATAAATTTTTTTAAGTCATTGAAGAAATTTTTTGTTTTTATATATAATCAAAAATTTATTCATGGAAAAATAATTAATTAATTCCCCAAAAATTGTTTGGTACCTTCAATAAAACCTCCTTTTTTTTAATATTTTCAACTTTCTTCAAAACGGTTCAACTGATTTTGATCTTATTTTTAAGCAAAGACTTCTTAAAATGATAAATAATATTGTATAACAAAATTAAAAAAAAAGAAATTAAATTAAATATTAGAAAAATATATGTATATTAAGAAACTGTTACCTACGTAAAATATTAATTTAGTCGAAAAGGAATTCTACAATTTTTATAAATTTTGTATCTAAAATTAGTACCTACCTATAAGAAAAAAAAATTTTCATTGCCTACAAAAAGATTTATTAACAATTACTGTTTAAATTTTATACAGCGTATGGGACTTTTTATGTGCAACACAGTGCAATATTTGTTCATATTATACTATATTCACATGATACTATAGCCTTAAATAAACTATATTTCTGATGTTAAATTTAAGTTCCCAAAATTAATTTATTTCTTTTAAAATCAGATAAATAGCTTCACATTGAACTCAGAATGTAAAACCGCTGTGTGATCGCGTTTACAGGATGATTCGCTTAAGATGCGACAAAAAGTTAGAAAGTGAAGGTTGTGTCGAAACAAGAAAAAAAAATCACGTAGGAGGTGGTCTATACTTTAAATGTCTCAAATGTCAAGGTTGCCCACCAGTAATTTTAGGTAATAAAATCAACTTCACCAATGTATATTTTATGTATCTGCATTAGGGTGGTTCACGTTTATGAGGTAAAAAAAAACTATATACTAGATGGCAAACCACCTTAAAATTTTGTTATACGTTCATTCCAAGTTTCGGAGGGTAGATGCAAAAATGACGAGGGTTTTATATCTAAAATGTCAAATGTTTTCAAGTACCTCTTGGAGGCAAAGACTCCTAAAGATGCATCAATTGATAAATAAGCAGAATTTCCACTAATCAAAAGAGGGCTGGCTTCAACCTTCAATGCCTTCAGCAATCGCTTTTTTCCCAGCACAACTATTCTTGTCCGAAAACAATGCTAAGGATACTAACTCATCAGATAGGTACCAGAAGTGTCGCTCTAACACACCCATTGCTACTTTACCAATTTCGGAATCAATAGCTTTGTAAGCTTTCAGACTCTTCCAAAGTTCCAAATCATCAGCTGGTGCATCTGATGCCAAGGGAGCATTAACCCAAGCTTTGGTATAAACAAGTGCACCAAAAACCGACAAACCGAGAAATCTGTTTCTCTTCTCTTTTAGGAAGCTTGAATATATTACTTTGACTCCTAAAGATAAATATTTTTGTAGCATACAATAAGTTTAGCCATCCAACGAGCATGATGGAGAAGAAGAGAGGTCTTTTGAGGTGGTTTGTTAGAAAAAATCATGGTGAGTTCTATAAGCTCATTATAATCATCCCGATTCCCGAACTTGTTTTCCTTTAAGCCGAGTATACAGTTCTTTTGAACAAAAAAAAACATAAGTGGTAAGAATTTTTTTTCTTCGGAAGAAAAAAAATCTTAGTTGAAATAAAAAATTTGTATTCGTTGTCCTCTTTTTTTCTACAAAACAATGTCACCAACATTTTTTTGCGCGAAAAAGTTTCCGTGGTGAATATAAATTTTTTTCAACACGTTTGGTTCACAGTTCGATAGTAAAATTTTAAACGTCAAACATTTTTTTTTTTCGATAAAATCACTCCCATAAGAAGTACATGTATTTTTTTTGAGGAGGAGGAACTGTATACTAGGCTTTAGATAAGGCTTCTTCTTCGTAATAGGAAACAGACATATTATGACACAGTATAAATTATAAAAGATCAATACTAACTTCACGTTAGTCAAAGCAAAACGTTTAAAATCGTTGAGCACCAGGTTGCCCTTGAGCAAATAAGCTCAAATTTCACATGGTTAATGCAATATACCTAGGTATGTAACAAAAATTTTAGGGTGGGCCACCAAAATTTATAAAAAATTAAAAAATGGACCACCCTAATCTACATACGTGTTATACATACATACCTAGGTAAACATATTTTGTTTAACATGAGAAATTTTTTCGTTTGTTTTACCTGTTTTTAGGAAAGTTTCGTTGGACATTTAATTTCTTTTTTTCTATAATTAGGTAGGTATATCTACTTGTTTAGTTGTTTCTCATTTATAAACTAAACGGCTATGTGGTTTGTTTCCATTCGGATGTGTTGTCTACAGTTATTTATAATACAGTAGATAACGCTTATAAGAAACATAAAATATATCCATATATACATACTTTTGTTGTTTTTAAGTTAATAACTCGCGGTACTTTTTCTTACCTTATCACCGATTAGAGAAACGAAAAAATTATAACTTAAAAGGCGGTACTATACACCATTATATTACAAATATGGCAAATTTGCAAAATAATTATAATTGCATTATAATAAATTTTGTTATTTGAGGCAATAAATTTACACTTTCATTGCCATTGCCTCATAATTTGGCTCTTAAATTGAAACAAAAATTTGTTCTAAAGCAATAAATGAATCTTGTCATGTTAGAAAAATTTGTTTTCAATTTTTTTTTAATTAATTTAAATGAAATAGAAAAATTAATCGTTGTTGGACGTGATATAGTATATTAAGCTTCACATTATTTCTCACACTCATTGTTTTGATCAACGACTCCGTAAATCAAAAGTCGCTGCACATTCGCTTTGAAAATTTTTACCTCTATTTGAATTTGAGAGTAGAATTGAGATAGGGGATTTCACATTCATGTGATACGACACCCAAAATGACTAATTATTCAATGAGGGTTTAAATCGAATATAAGTGATTTTTTAAACTTGTCCATTAAATTTGCATTTGTTTAAACTAGAAAAGTTAAACTTATCATTCAATCAAAAACTCGCATTAAACTATTTGAACTTGTTTTTAAATCATTTTTAACTTGTTTTACACCTTCGTCCTGTCAAATTTGACATGCATTGACATTTTTCCATAATCCAGGGATGTACTCTATTTTGTGTTCTCTTGTTTGTGTACCAATTTGTTATGTTTGTAGGTAGTTTGAAATTTATTTTAATGCAAAAAAAAAGAATTGAAATTTGATTTCTGTGAGAGTATAATGTAAAGTATAATCAATATTCCAAAGATAATTATGAAATTTTAATTTATTTAATTGTTATATATGTATATTTAAATGTTTTTTTAAAAAATTAAGTCAATTTTGGTAACAAAAAATGAAGTAAAATCCGTTTAATAACAATGTAAAAATTCAAATTATTTTTTCACAAAAGTAAGCTTAATAACGCGCGTAATTAATAAAATCAATTGATACAAACACACTTTATAAAATAACTGTTGTAAATTATTTAAATTAAGCCACAACACTGTAATTGCTTCTCGAAAATAGAATATATACATATGTATAAAAATCATGAGGAAACTGGAAAAAAACAGGCGAAACAAAGATGAAATAGTATTTTATTTATCCATCTAAATTGATCATTCAAGCCCAATATAAAAATTATTTAAGTCAACATGCATTCATTGAACACAAAATTGAGTAAGGAAACTAGATATTTCTTGAGATGTCAAAGATGTCAAACTTAGAACTTTACTTCAAAATATTAACATTCAGCCATAAGACGGAAAGGATACTTAAATAATAGCTGTGTTTTATTTTCCCTCAGATCCGAACCAGATTGGATTTGCTGTCACTGAAATCCTGGGTTGTTTTATTTTCATGATTTGTGCCTATACGTTCTGTAACTCTCGCATCGACAAAATCAGTCGAGAAACATGAAAATAAAACAACCCAGGATTTCAGTGACAGCAAATCCAATCTGGTTCGGATCTGAGGTCGAGAAACGTTGATCGTTTCTCGAGTGATTTTGTCGATGCGAGAGTTACAGAACGTAGGCATAGGTCTGGATTGGATCTGGGGGGAAATAAAACACAACACCGCTAGTATGTTTATTTGAAAAACACCTCAGTATTTTCAGTATTTCTTATATTTTAAAGAACCAAATCACGCACAACATTAAAACAAGCTTGCAAAAAAAAACAATTGTTACAGAACAATGAAGTTCAACTTGCTGTTTAGTGATAAAATAATCAGCTAATATTTTGACATAAATACACTTGATTTGAAATGAAGGGAGATATTAGGTGTGTTCGCGTACTTGCCAATTCTACCAGATTTATTTTTTTTATTTGATCTTTGACAGTCTTTCGGGCTTAAAATAGTAGAAATGGGTAGGTTTGGGAAGTAAACGAACAAGGTTAATATTTCTTGACTAGCTTTCCAGTCAACTTTCCAATAAAGTAACCTTAATTGAAAGGCAATTTTTTAAAAGATGACCAATCAGAGACCAGAAACTTGCCTAACCTTCAAGTCCCTTATGCTTCTGAATGTACCCACTATCATGCTGGAGGTCACATTCGAGGAATTGACAAATTCTATGTAATTATTTTTCGTCATGAAAAGTGCATCTCACCTTCCTTGGATTCGGCAGAAAATTTTAGGTGCCCTCTATTCCTGCCGAAAACACCCACAATGGAATGGTTGAGAGTTGTAAGTCACTAGGCAACTATAGATGTCGCACCACTTAATTTATTTATTATTCACTACCTCCTTTGAGTAAACTGGGGAGGAACTAAGTTTGAGTGATAACCCTACCTTGGACCTCGACGGATTTAAAGGGAAACGCCCAAAATTTTGGACGATCTTAAAGTATTTGCAACTATACAGTGAAGCGACCTCCCGCTTGCCACCCGCGCAGTTGCGTTGCCCCGGCACGACATAGATTTTTTCTTGTATATTCAAAGTTAGTTACCTATTATACATATTATAATTAATAAACACAAAAAATTGTAAAAGTAAATTGTAAATAGTTTTCAAAGATGTTCCATCTCCCCTTTTTAATAAAAATATTGCAAAACTAAAAAACTGCAAAACCAGTTAAATACCTATATAAAACGAAACACTTCTAGTGGCGAGTTTTTCAAAGAGAGACGAATCGGCCGTTTTTCACGAAGATCTAAACCTTCCGAAGTACACAACATCGTTTGAACTAAAAAATGATTTTTTTGGGTTGTGAATTGTGACGTTATTATTCCCAACGTGTGATACTGCATCTAGGTAGGTATATAATTTTTTTCTCAGAACATGGACAAATTCGCAATTTTAATAATTTATTACTTTTTTGTTTGGCATTTTTTTTTTTTGTTTATAAAAAATATCTAAATACCTACAACACTTATTAAAATAAATAAGTACATATTAAATGTTTTAGAAACGCAAGTGTTCAATAGTTAGTTTTATTTTCATCATCAATGAATTTGAATTTGCTCTTGTTATACCTACCTACCTATGTATGTAATTTATTTTCTCTTCTTGATTTTTTTTTTATTAAACTATTTAATTTATTTTAGTTAAATCTTTTATGTTTGTTTATGTTTATGTATGTTTAACGCGCAACGCATCTCAAATTTATACAAAATAAATAAAACCAATCACCATAGAGACGAAAAATTGCAAAGAAATATCGATTTTCCTCTGTGTACCTATATTGTTATGTGTCGTGGAAAATCAATATTAGGTAACTGGCCTTTGTACGCTTAGACAAAATTGACAGATTTCCGGCACCTCGAGTCTTTTAGGGTTGCTCTTATTTAGAAATCCCCTTTTTTTAAGTTACGTACTGCCCTCTTCATAGGTAATAATTTCATTTATCATAACTCAAATGATGACAATCCGAATTGGATAATTTGGCGTATAAACATATTTCATCTTTTACCTATGTACATACATATCTATTCAAGCATCGAACAAAAATTAATTTTAAATGCAGAATTTAATACACAGAATTTCGAATTCATTATTAAAATATATAAATTATACAAAATAAATAGGTAAAAAAATTAAAAAAAAAAACAAACAAACACTGTCGATCTTCATATCTATAGAAATCAATTTTCCACGTTTCTATATATGTATGTATGTATATATTTTTAAAAATCTATGTGGGGGTGTTTTAAATTGTAATAAAACACACTAAAAATACAAATTCAAATTTATTTCCATCGTTTTACGTTCTACCTAAAAGAACCCGCATGTCTATTTTCGAAAAGAAAACAAAAAAACAAAAGATGTTAACTGCATTAATATGGACGTACAACTTCCGTCCCAAATCAAATTAGCGGTAACAGTTTCTTTTTTTTGCTTTCCCATATCCAATTAATCCATAAAAGGGGTGTGTTCGTTAAATTGTATTTTTAATTTTTCGACTTAGAACTTTGTACTATATTACTTGTACTTACCTAACTAATTAAAAAATAACAAGATTGCACAAAATATTTTCTGAACTATTTTTTTTTTTTTAAAGTTTATTTCAAAAGAAAATGTTTATTCTTTTCTTTTATAAGACACAATTTTTTTTTATTTCATCCGGTTTAATATAATTTTTTAATGATTTTTCCCGCACACACAATAATCCCCACTCTATAAGATGACTAGCCTGAAAGCGATGAGAAACTCCACTGAATTGTAGAATAAAAGAAAATACACCCCAACATCGACGCAGAGAAAATATGAGCATGAGGCGAAGAAAAACAGTTGTCAGTTTACTCACAGCACAGTTGTACTTGTACGCTTGCACCAAGTGAGTGATGTCATGTTGGGATATTATTGTTCTACATGCAAGAAATACAACTTTCCCAAGTTGCCACTTGCTATTGGCTTTAGCACCCAATTCGGGTTTATTTGGGTTTGCTCTCTTTCGTTGCGCACTATCACTGTCGTCCATTGCTCAACTCAAAAACTGGCACCCAGTGTTACCAAAATGAATTCACAAGCCAAACATGCGTCAAAATTTTTCTTCTCCAACGAATAATCTTCACTTGGTTCGTTAAATTTGAAATGTTGTTTTTAGATTGTATTACAGTCGACGTCGCTTATACCCACCGCTATAAAGGCCAAGGCAAATCTCTGCCTGGAATTGGTTTGGCGGAGCCTTTAAGCGATGAAAATATGCTTGTTTGGTTACTTTTTTTTCAACAATATTCCCAAAAACTTAGCTTTTTTTCTATGGGTTTTGGCAGCAAATTGTGAAATTTTGTGAAAATTTGTGCAAATTCGCAAGAAATTTCACGTTACGAAACGTTACGAAACGTATACGAGGAAGAGGACATCCAACAACAAAAATAAAAAAAAGTTAGCTATTAAGAATATAGGTACTGGTGGGAGGGCGATAGCTATAATTCTAAAGCTTAGTACAAACGATTGCCAGATCTTACAATATTGGCAGAACTGTCAATGGTCTGACAATAGCTAAGAATTAGCTGACAATTGACATATTTCCTGTAAAGAAAAATTGTCCGTTGGTAGATTTCTTCCCAATTTGATTGTCAGCTATTTTTTTATCTCTCTTTAACCAACTCATTGACATTTCGAACAATGAAGAAATTGTCAGCAATTGTAAGATGTTTTCAAAGAAAATCGATTGAGATTAAGGTAGGTAGAAGAAGGCTAAATCTTTGGTTACAAAATTCATGCGAAGTCCATAAAAGTGTATGCGAAAAATGTAAATAAATTAAAATTTAATAAAAAACAAATTTTATAAAATAAAATGTTCATAGACATGTAATTGACCCTTTTAAGGAAACTTATGATGCAGGTAGAGTAAGGGCCAGTTTCACAGTGCACACTTAACAAAATAAGTGGCACTTAATTTTCCAATTTTGGCACTTAAGCCGCAGTTTTACTACCTGAGTAAGTGGAACTTAAGTGGCCAACATCGGGGACTCAAGTGTCACTTATTCCGATAAGTTTACACTGTGAAATTGGGAATTAGTTTTCCATATTCGGCACTTAAGTTACACTTACTTCACTGTGAAACTGGCCCTAAATTTTGTAGGTAATTTTAAATAAAATAGAAGAAAAGATTCGATTTGGTTGGCTTATAACGTCTGTTCTACTTATCGGACCTAAAGGATTAAGGTCTTAAAATAAAGGTGACATGTCAGGCTACCTTATTAAGTTAAAAAATCATTCAGATCACATAAAAATGTATGTGAAAAAAGTGATTTTTTTTTAGTTTCTAAGGGCCATATTATTCACTCGATATATTCACATTATATCTTAATTCCGGATGTATTTACATTGAGTTTGTATAATTTGCATGCACGGAAAGAATTGACTTCAAAGTAAATTACAAGTTTTTGAGGCGCAATCTACTACTTCAGGGGAATAATTTAATTTAACTACTTATTAATCTTGTTTTGAGAAATGTAAATAGTAATTTTCATTTTCTCAATGCTCAAACGAATAAAATGTAATCACGATATAAATATTGAGCCCGCACGATCTTAATTTACGAAAATAATAATAATAACGTAGAATAATAGCGTAGATGAAGAATATTAGAAAATTACTTCTGTCCAGACAACTAGGATTGAATCAAATTCCCTAAAAAATATAAAATTCACAGTATATTCATGCTGTGGCCTGTGAGTTTTATAAGTGTCAATAAACATCGACCATAATTCGCGTCTTAGTAGGGTACTACAGCATCTAACTGATCACTCGAACTTATAAATTGAGCTATGTAACTATTTTGCTCACTATCTCATCAGACTTTGTAGCTGATAAATATGACTGCCAATTCTCAAACTAATATATTTGCTCACAGTTTGTGGAAACAAAGGTTGGAATTTACCACTTGTGTTTTTAGGTTTAAAAAAAAATACCATAATCTACAACAAAACAATGGTAATCTTCTTCTTCTTCTGAAATTTACAATCAAGAAAATATGAAATTGTTACAAATTGATATCAAATTGCGGTTTGTTGAAGTCAATATTTTTTCCTCGATCGAATTATTGGTAAACAAAGTGTTGAATTGCCTTTTGGTGCCTTTTAGAGATTGTAGACATATTCAGAAATGAGATATTCTATCAAAGATTATACAAAACCAATCAAAGCGGCGATTTCCAAATAATGAAAATAACTAAAAATATAAGACATTCTACACAAATTTGAAAAGCATTTTTAACATAAAGTTGACAAAATAAAAGAAGATCTTCAAGTAAAGGCTCTCCCAAACCAACGCGAAACATTCGCCGACGACAGATTTTTGTTGTTGTTTAGCGTTGTGTATTTGTCATATTTTGTGTTATTGTGAATGATTCGCTACGATTTTGCGTTGGTTTGGGAGAGCCTTAATGCTCCCTTATTATGTGTATTGTTCAACGTTTTCACAAAAACAAAACATTTAAGGATCCCCGACACCAACGCGAATTTTCGGTGGCGACGACGAAAACAACAATAACAACGTGTTGTTTTCGTTGACAACCATATGTTGTTATTGTTGTTTTCGTCGTCGCCACCGAAAATTCGCGTTGGTGTGGGGGAACCTTTATTCTTTACATATATCCACTTATGTTTTCCAACAAAATTATTTTGACTTAAAGCCTAGTATACAGTTCCTCTTCGAAAAAAAATACATGTACTTCTTATGGGAGTGATTTTATCGCAAAAAAAAATTTTTGACGTTTAAAATTTTACTATCGAACTGTGAACTAAACCTGTTGAAAAAAATTTATATTCACCACGGAAACTTTTTCGCGCAAAACAATGTTGATGACATTGTTTTGTGGAAAAAAAGAGGACAACGAATACAAATTTTTTATTTCAACTCAGATTTTCAGATTTCTTCCGAAAAAAAAAATTCTTACCACTTATGTTTTTTTTCGTTCAAAAGAACTGTATACTCGGCTTAATATGACAAATATTCAAAAAAAAAATATTTATTATCCTAAAATAGATAATTTTAACGTGTAAATTGATCAGCTGGTGTGACGGGGTTTGAAGTGATGTTAAAAGCTGCATCATATATTTTATCACCAACAATGAAACTATTGCCAAACTCTCTTTTGAAGCTTGTATTTTATAAATGTATTATTGCATATATTTTTGTCATGGAAAAAACCTGTCCATCTTGCTACATTAATATCCAATATTTTGAGTTTTACACTCACTTCAGTTTACATATTATTAAAAAAAAAACTGATATTTTCTCTTCCTGAAATGTTACTTATTTCCATTTTAAGCCTTTTCCTCACCTCCCATGAAATGAAATATAAAACCATTTTAAAATACACCTTAAAATTCAATAAAATCCCATAAGTATTCTTCATTGTATAAAAAATGCATTTTTTATACACAGTTTTAAATTTCTACTACTCACTTTTAATTAAAAAAAAATACTAATTTTATTGACTAATGACTGTCATCAGAATGTTGAAAAAGTGCTAGGAATCTTTAAATTCTGTGTTTTGTACTTTTTCCCTAATAGATAAGATTAAAACGATAGATAAGACAAAAGTTTAATACAAAATAATTTTTTTAATACAGAATATATATATATTTTGAGCAAAAAAAAATTGATTGACAAAATGCCACAATTTTCCACAACACCTAAGTTTTTTTCCTATAGTGATCGTACGTTGGGAAATGAACATTTTGCGTGAAATTAATTGGAGAACTAGTTCATATTTCACTTTCATATTTTGGTACTTATTTCTTGTTGTGAATTTGATACCAGTGAACTAAACGTCACTTTTGTATGAAAACTCCATTTTCACTCGAATTGAGTACTAGTACAAAAACAAAGAAATGAAATTGTAAAATAAAATTTTGTTTTAATAAAAGCATTATACTTAAAAAAGAATGTTTGTATTTTTTCTAATTAAATAATTATTTTAATATTTACTTTTACAAAATTAATATCTTGTTCTTATAGTTAGTCTCCTCGTTTACATAATTTTTTCCAACGCATAATCTATTTGCAAAACTCAAGAGTTTTCCAAGTTCTCAGATAAAAAACAAATCTAATTTAAATATGTATGTACTAAATTAGGGAGGTTTTTTGTCCAATATTACTGTTAATTACTTTGTTTCCATAGTTTTTTGTATGTTCTTTCTTGTTCAATATGACTTTTTTTTTCAATATCCAACATTTGAACTAACTTTTACTCAAGCTAAGTAGGTACAGACGATTGACAGATCTTACAATATTGTCAGATGTTTCAGTGAAAAAACTGTTTCAAATGTCCTAAAATCTCCTGAACACACAATTTTGTCTGACAATATTGTCAGAAGCGTCATTGTCAGAAGACAATCTGACAAAAAATTGTCAGGTAACTTACAATCGTCTGAACACACAATTTTTATCATTAGACGTTTTTTATTATGACCCATGATCCATATGGATCATTCATCGAAAATAAAACATCTGCACAGTGGCCAGTAGCAGAAGCCTGTTTGCGGTTCACGAAACGTGTACCCGACAAGAGCAGGTTCATGTGTTGTTGTTGTCATGCATGTTATTTGATGATCCATATGGATCAATTCTGATAATAAAAAACCCCTATTGCCAGTGAATTAGGACATTGTCAGACTCATTGGTCATTGTCAGATGTTTTCATTGAAAACATCTTACAATTGCTGACAATTTCTTCATTGTTCGAAATGTCAATGAGTTGGTTAAAGAGAGATACAAAAATAGCTGACAATCAAATTGGGTAGAAATCTACCAACCGTGTAAACGGACAATTTTTCATTGTAGGAAATATGTTAATTGTCAGCTAATTGTTAGCTATGGTCAGACTGTTGACAGTTCTAAGACAGTTGTAAGATCTGACAATCGTCTGTACTTATAGCTTCATCCCATACATCATTGTGCAATATCCAAAATGACATGATGCTGCATTTTAATTTTTAATCAATTTTTAGAAACTTTAAGTACACAAATATTTTAGTCATTAGCTGCGTTTTATTTTCCCCCAGATCCAATCCAGATCAGATCATGAAAATAAAACAATCCAGGATCTCAGTGACAACTTGTTATATACCCAACTCTTTTTTTCCTTTGTTTTTTTTTTATTCGTATACACCCTTTGTCTTTTTTCTTTACACTACTGACGACATTTACAAATTAAGGGTGTGTGTTCAAAATGGATTTGGAAATCCAAATTCAAAACAAAGTTGGATCTTGTGTTGTTTTTGTAATACATGTATTTTTGTAAGCAAATCCAATCTGGTTCGGATCTTGGGGAAAATAAAACACAGGTAGTAAATACAAAATTGTTTGACCTTTCATACAAAAAATTGCTTAAGAACAAAAATCTAGTTGATCGAACAAAAATATTGAACTTGAACTTTAAAAATCGTTTTCCCAACAATATTATGACCCATGATCCATATGGATCATCTTGCGAAAATAAAACAGTCTCACAGTGAGAAGAGGCAGAAGTCTGTTTTCGGATCATGAAACGTGAACCCGATAAAGAGCAGGTTCATGAGTTCTTGTTGTTATGTATGTATGTTGTTTGATGATCCATATGGATCAATTCTGATAATAAAAAACGGCTAATTTGAAAAATGGGCATAGGACAACATAGAACTAAGCCGACGAATTCTTTCCGTGTGTCATTAAGTTTTATGATTAAGTTATAAAACAAATTTATAAATTCAATTATATGTATTACACAATATATTATTTTTTTTTAAACATTTTTATAAGAAAACAAAAATGGTACGCAATGAAATGAGATTTTTCTTAACGGGTTTAAACACTTGTATGGGATGGAGGTACCCTTATTTTTGGTTATAAGAATAATTTTTAACAAAAATCTGCTAGATAATATTAAAAACCTGTGGGTGCCAAGTTTAGTAAAAATCGATGAAGTCGTTTTCGAATTATTTAGTTCTCAAAAAAAATTCAAAACTTTTTTAATAAGCCAAAAAATTAATTTGAAAATTTTGGTATACTTTTTGAAATACAAATTCTCCATAAGAAAATTGATCAAAATCTTTTAAATAATTTTTTGACCATTTATAACAATTTTTTGACCATTTATATCTATTTTTCTGACGTTTTTGTTTAATAAACTGAAACAAATTAGATACTTAATTTTTTTGGTATAAAAAGATGTAGAGAAAAATGAGTTTTTCATTTTTTGCCAAAAAAAAAAATTGTACGGCTATTACTGTTATCTGTGGTCCTAAAAAAAATGAAAAAAACGTGTCGTGACCTGACTGACTAACAGAACTGCGAACCCCACTTTTTGGATTCCACTATCATCTTAATGTCAAGTTTGATCAAAATCTCGAGTTCAATTTTTTATGAAGTCCTAACTTGCCATATACATACATACATATGTAGGTAGTAGGTTCCTATGTATCGTAAGTAAAAATAAAGAATTTAATTTTAAATTGGTATTAAAAAATAAATATTTTTGAATTTTTTATAATAAGGGTATTCATGCAACGTCGGAAAAGCATAAACGTCTTAAAGTTTACGACGTCGTAAACGAACTGTCAAAATTTGTATGGGAAATATTTGCAAACAAATTTTAAACTTTAAGACACAAATTTGTGTGTTAAACGAAGATGGTAAACATCGTAAACATGGTAAACCCTTATAACTTAGAAGAAAAAATAGAGGAACGGGCATTTCGAGGAAAATGAGTTTTTTTTTCAAAAAGTGTGAGTTACACAAACACAAATTCATTCACACATGCACTTATGTGTTGATCACAACAATAAACATACTTCATCATTTTTGGCAAATAACTCAAGAATTAATAGATCATTGAAAGCAATTTGTTCATACAATTGTATAAATATACTTTTTGGCTTACTTTGGGCATTTTTAAATTGCTGATGACAAATTTTACGAATGTTAAAATTAAATAAAATATTTTAAGCTGTTAGACGTTTAACGAACAGCTGATTTGTTAACCATATCGTTTACCACATTTACGCAAAATGTTTTTTGGTGCTTTCATGAAACGTGTGTCGGAAACTTTACGATTTTACGACTTCGTAAAGTTTAAGACGTTGCCTGAATACCCTCAATATTTTTGCTCAGAAGTTGCAATAAAATGTTTAGTGTTTTGAAAAAATTAAATTATTTAATAGAATAACTTCTTTTTTAATTTTTAAAACCAAAAAAAAACTCATCAACACAAAATTTAAATATGGCAACCTTGCGATTCCCATACGTCATAAATAGACTATAGAATATAGATAATGAAAAAAGAACAACGAAAAAAAGAACAAAAATGAATAATATACCTACCAACCAAAACAAATTCGAATACCTACCCATATAAAATGATTACATAGCTATATTTTTATATGCATATACCGTTTTCACAGCATATTATAGACATGAGTATTTTTTCTCCTTATTCTGGTCGTTGTCATGGAGATAACTTCTGATTTATAATCAATACAAATACAACTCTCACCTTCTATTTTTTGCTTCTACTTTTAGTTCTTCTTTCCAATTTAACTCTCCAATAGGTTTTATATACGAAGATTAGGCGTGTATTTTTCCAAGCCCGAAGGAAATTGGATGAAAAAAACGATTCGGGGCTAAATAAATTACATGTTATCTGAGTGCAACAACAAGTAATACCCAATGGGCTTAGCTAAACCCAGATTATTTTCGGGGCTTAAATTAAGCATGGAGAAAAACTGTATTACCGGTGGGAATCACATACTTGTTATCGATAGTTTGTATGGAAACTCCATTTCTTCTATAATGGCGTCGCTAATCCCCGATGTCGTTTTTTTTCTATGTGGGATTGGAAAAAAAACACTTATTATTGTTTTCGTCGTCGCCTCGAAAAATTCGCGTTGGTGTGGGGGAACCTTAAATGAAACCGATTTTTTGAAAACAACATACATAGTTCCAATGTACACACGACCTTAACAAAATTCGTCCACTTCACATTTGACCATTGACGTTTATCCCGAAGTGGTTCATCAAAAATTTTCTAGTCTGTGTCTTTGACATTTTAGCCGGTTCAAAATATTAAGCGCGCTTGGTACCATCAAAACAAAACGTTTCCAAAGGTTTATCAACAAATTTAAGAAAATTGACATAAAATTTCCTTTAAATATAATACCATGGATAAAGTATCAGTGATCAACAATAACAACCTTTCTGAAGAATTAACTTCGAAATGCGAATCCTTTACAAAACCAATCAATTTAAAACGAAGTCTTAAATGTGATCCGTTATGTTCGCCTCCCAAACAGCCGAAATACGTAAAATGTGATAGTCTTTCATCTACGAAACCCCACTCAAGTCCTAAAAAAAGAATTGATATCACACCTGCCGTCCAAGAACCAAAAAACAAATTCATATACGGGAACTACAATCGCTACTATGGCTATCGCAATCCAAAAGATTTCCACGATATACGGTTAGACATTTTCGAAGCTAACAAAGATCTTTTTACCGACAAAGAAATTCTGGACATTGGTTGTAACAGTGGTCTAGTCACTGTGGAAATTGCGAAAAAGATGCAGATAAAACACATAACTGGAATTGACATTGACAAGGGACTTGTTAACAAAACAATAAAATGTATTTCTAAATTAAGGAAAGCCTCGCCAGGTCATGAAAGAAAAGATTTTCCTTTCAATGTAAGTTTTGTTCACGGCAACTATGTTCTCCGGAACGATGTTCTACTGGAAATAGAGAATCCACATTTTGATATGATACTTTGCCTTTCCGTTACCAAATGGATTCATCTGAATTTCGGGGACAGCTCTCTGAAACAAGCGTTTAAGAGGATGTATGCACAACTCCGACTTGGGGGGTGTTTGATTCTAGAGCCGCAACCCTGGGATGGATATAAACGAAGAAAGAAACTCACGGTAGGTTATTTGGCTCCTAAATAAGTTCTTCTAATGAGTAGATGTTCATTCTAGCCAGAGATATTTAAGAACTATCAAGAGATAAACTTTAAACCCAAAGATTTCACCGACTATCTGCTGAGCAGTGAGGTTGGATTCAAATCTGTTACACTCCTTGCTGTACCTGATCATCGAGCTGAAGGATTTCGGAGGCCAATACAATTATTTTTAAAATAGTATTACATTTTTTATTCGGAATCGTTGGAGTTCCTATGGGGGGCCAAAGATACTCCATATATGGAGTATGTGAAACATTCTATTTATATGGTCGATGTGTGACGTATGTACAAAATTAATTCGCTTCCCGAATCCAAATTTACAAAATAATGGTATAAATCTGTTTCGTTGTAAAAAATAATCTTAGTTTTTTTTTTGTTAAAAAGCTCAAGAGGGAATTATCGCTTGTGTTTTCGAATTTTTAGAAGAATTAAGAGGTGGGGTGGGCACTACTTTTCTGATAATTTTTACTAAGCCAGTTTATATTTCTGTAAATCTCCGATGATTCCCTATTCTTATAAATAGTCGTGTCAGTCGAAGTAAAAATCTGCTCAACAGTTTTAAGAACAAATATTTATGAATTTATTTTTCATTCTCAAACCTATCACGTAGATCAAAATAAAAAATCGAATTGGATTATTTGGGAACGAACGATTTATCAGCCAAACAAAAGAATTAATTTTATTTCATTATTCTGGATTTACATTCCTCTTCATGTGTTCTGCAAAACAAAATGGGAGTAAAGGTTCCCCCACACCAACGCGAATTTTCGGTGGCGACAATAACAAGTGGTTGTCAATGAAAACAACACGTTGTTATTATTGTTTTCGTCGTCGCCACCGAAAATTCGCGTTGGTGTCGGGGATCCTTTAGATATAACTTTTACATTTGTTGAATAGAGAAAGAAGACCTAAATGCAGAGATCTTCATGAATGCGCATTATAGGAAGATGCCATAATGCTGAATAAGAAAGAATAAGTTAATCTTCATATAGGTACTCTTTCACACATTCGTATTTTTGGTAAATTTGGTTAAATTCATTTAAAATAGTAAAAAAAAATTATTTGAAATGGTTAAATATAATTTATTTTCAGAGACATGTTCTCCACAAGTTCTAACGTCAAAATCTAGCTAGGGTTTTTGCTGATCTTTGAAGAGAAAAGTGGAAGCCAAAATTTAGCGCGATCTGCAACAAGGCTTCATTAAAAAAAAACAATCAATATTTTCGAAATGACGGAGGAAGTACTCTAACTTCACAATTAATTGAACTAGCCTAATTCTTCAAAAATGAACACGCTTTGATGACGTTTGATTTGATTGACATATTATTTTTAAAGCAATTTGTTTTCTTTTGCTTCGAGTTGAGTTTTCCTATCAGTGAAATTGGAATCAATTATCTTAATAATATATATTAAACAAATATAAATGGGTAAGATTACTTTAACATAAAAGATTTTTTCTAGCAAACAATTATTGGAAATAATATCTTAAACAAAAAATCAAGTTAAAATAATGTGGGAGTAATTTTAACAAATGAAACTGGTAATTGTATGCTCGCCGGTTCAGACTTGGAGAACATAAACATTTCTTGACATGATCAGAGTTAAAGAATAAGAATAATACCAGAGATTATATTTTCCTTCTTGAAAATGGAGGCTAGAAATCAAAGATTTACTTATCTGAAGCGTCGTTCGTTGTCCATTTGGTATGATTAACTCTGGCCTACATTCATTTGTCGCTATTGCGAGTTTGTGAATGTATCTTCAATAATCGCCCTCCTTCAACACAACAAGAATATTTCTTTGGAGAAAGCTCATTACTATTTTTGTTTGTCGTTCAACGTTCGCCAAGCCAATATAAAGGTTTTGTAAAACGTTCACTTCGAATAATGAGTTTTGAATCTATATGTTTCTCCAAACCGAAGTACCATCTGTTTTCTAGATGAAGAAAATTGGTGAGATTTCCGAAACCTAAACTGATGTTTTCGATAATAATTTATTTAATTTTTATTTTGGATATCTTTCAGCAATAATTGTAACTAATTTGTGGTAGGGTTGATTAAAACTAAATTTTTTTTTAAATTCCAGCTCCACAAAATTCATTTGTCTCATTTGTTGTATCGTCTATACTTGTTGTCGTTCTACTCGCCACATTACGATTTTATAATTCATGGTTCAATGCATCTCCACAAAATACTGTCGTAGGTGGTTTTCTAGGGTCATGGCTCTTTATTTTCACGCTAACATCTGTGTCTAACATTGAAATGATTACTTTTGGTAGCAATTTCCAAGCTAAATTCATTCCAGAAATATTGTTCTGTTTGATTACGTCTGTAATAGCATGTGGTGTGGTGCATCGAGTTTGTGCAACAACATGGTAAGTTTTTTGCTATTTCTGTTTCAATTTTTACAACTTAATTTGTTTTTGCAGTATTCTCTTTTCGATTGTTGGTCTTTTCTTCTTGAATAAAATTTCTCAGAAATTTTATAATGGAGGACCGACTATAGTAGAACAAATTTCCTTCCGTAAAGCTGGTGGGCGAAAAAATAAATGAATGCAAAAGTGACTAAGATGAGTAATTTGTAATGCATTATATTAAAGTATTTTATAATAACAATAATTATAATAGTCAACTATAAATATTAAGCAATTTTTCTTACTTTAACCGCTAACATACATAAATAAATTTTCTTTGTACTCGAAAAATATTTTAGTTTTTGTTTGCGATGATCATATAAAATCAAATCTATCAACTGAAAACCTGAAAAATACACTTGCAGCCTTATTGTGAGCTTCAGCCTGAAAATATTTCACCTTAAAATTTTTTGTTCACCCGGAATTTTAAAGGCTATGTTTGGCCCGAACGAAATTTTGTTCGCCTACTAAAAAAAGTGTGAGTGACTCACGGTTAAGATGTCATCACAATCACAAGATACGTTCCGTTTTTTTTCACCCTACCACCAGTTTAGATGTTTACACATCAAAAAGTGAAAATTTAGGTTGTCGCATTACAATCCGACCGAAATGAATGTTCACGATAAGGGGAATTTTTCGAACATGAAATTTCGGGTGAAACTCAAAATAGGCGAAAAGTGAAATGTAAAATTTCCCGGGTGGAATTTTGTTCGGGTGAAACTCACAATAAGGTTGTTGATAATTCTTTAATGGCGTCTAGAGGGGGATGGCTGAAAAAATGTTGTCTGAGACTTTTTCCTTGAAAAGGAAAAGAGTATTTTAATGTGACCATCATACGGTTATATGTGAAAACAAAAAGTAATTAAGGTTTTCAGTTGAAAAATGCATTTTAAAATACTATAGTGACATCTTGACGTAATGACGGAATAGGCTGAAACCAAAACGTCTGGCAACTATGTATATTTTTGTAATCAGAAGAATTATTCAGATTTTTTGATGTATAACTCATGTGGTTATACCCTCAAAACCAAAAGTTGATTTTCGCCCAGTTTGGCGGGGAACGCTGAAAGTAAAACGTCTGGGACCTATGTATTTGAAATCATCAATGCATAATTTCCTCCATCGTTTATATATAAATTCAAGTGGTAACATACATAAATTTGAATTTTGGTTATACCTCAACTCCCAAAATTTGCTTCCGGCTCTTATGCTAAGCAACTTGTTCCAAAATTTATAAATAAAAATCCCTGATAAGCAGACAATCTGAAAATTGAAAACTCTTTTTTTCTTGCTCAAATGTAAAGCTGTTTGAACTGATAGCCGTGTTTTGGTGATAGCTATAGCTCAGTGTAGTAAAAAAAAATCTAGAAAAAAATCCACAGTTCCCACTGAATTTGAGTAGTTTCTGTATAAAAAAAAGTTAATGTAAATGCCAGTAGATTTTATTCTTGTATCTCTTGGTAAATTTAGACTGACTAGGTTGCAGTTTCTCACCAAAACACGCCTAATGCAAAACAAACAAAACAAATGCATGTATTTTACAAGAGGCAACCCCTCGATTTTTCTTCCTAAACACATTCCTTCGCTGAACGTTCACTTTTTCTTGAATTATCTCTAATTATCAATTAGCATTTAGCACCGATGACAAAAAAGGAGATAAAAAAAATTAATGCCTGCCCATTACCATTCTCGACAGATTCACACAAACCAAGATGAGTCGTTGACGAAAACAGCAATAAAAAAATTTACCCGATTTGCCATTCTAGCATAGTTGAGGTACATTAGAAATGAAAAAAGCATTTATGTATTTAAAAATTTGAATAAATACTTTTTTAAATTTCTTCACATACAAATCTGGAAAGCCTACGAACAGAGTTGGCCGAATTAACTACACTACATTTTCTACATCATTAACTACGCGTAGTTAATTTAATAAACTACACGTCTTATTTTCTACAAATTGTTACGTTTTCATATACATACAAAGTAAATTTAGAGAAATAATAAAATTTCAATAAAAATTTGAACATTTTAACTCAAAATTCAAGCTTCAAAGTTACAACTGACAGATCATTTGATATTTGAAACTAATTTTGCTACAATTTGTTTCATTAACTACATTTAACTACGTTTAACTACATAAACTACGTAGCAAATGTGGAAAATGTAGTGGCCATCCCTGCCTCAGACCAGTAAGAACATACACAATAATTTTGTCTATTCCCCTTTCTCTACTCGGCGTTACACTTTTTCGAAATTCTGTTGATTTTTTCACATTGTTAGTAGGTATGCCTCCGCTTAAACATTTCTAATGTTAAAAAGAACTAGCTGAAAATGAATGAAACAAAAGTAAAAACAAAACACTACAGTAAAATCAACAAACTTGCCTCGAAATATACTCTAATCTGTCTCTCAACTTTATCTCGTCTCTTGCAAATGAAAACTTCATCCTGTCTCTTTATGTAAAATTGTACACCCAGTGCGCCTGAAGAAGTTAATTTTCAAAATCTACTTTTATTATGTTTTTTACGTCTTATTTGAGAAAATTGAATTACCAAACACAATAAATAATGAGTTAAAATAGGTATTTGGGGTTTCGAGAAAAAGTTCGCGTTTAAAAACAAGCAAAATGCATTTTTCATACAGATGACTTTTTTCAAAAAACCGTTAATTCCTTTTTTATCAATCTTTTGTATGTGTAAATTTTCTTAAAATAGAATTATTTTTCACGTCACTATGTATGTATGTTTCAGTTAGTACACGACTTAAGAAAATATTATTATAATGATTCAATAGAAAATAAACTATTTAGTTAAAATGTTTAATTTATTTTTTTATTTTACAAATTATATCTTAGGAATGTTTTGACGCGTTAATCTGTATTATTTTAGTTCAAAACATGAAGAACAATACAGGTAGAGGCGTTAAAAAATCCTCCTAAAATAAAACGTGCAAACGAGCTATAACACTATCGCAAGCAATAAGTATGTATAAATAAATGTTTTGTTTTAATTCTTTTCATAATTAATACTAGATAACATCAGTTTGATAGAAATTGCGTGACTTTGGTTTGGGCGATGTTCCAAGTTGATGGTAGACTTCTATTAGTATTTCACTTTTAACTCCTGAGTATTTTTCGTATCTATCAAAAGCTGTCACGAGTAGATTTTCAACGAGATAAGTTTTGTTCTTGATGACAAAATTGGGCTAAAAAGAGGAAAACGTTGTAAATATATTTATTTGAATTGAAAACCTAATTTTATATTCTTAATAATATTTGTTGGTGAGAGGAGGAATAGAGTGGCTACTTAGTTTTATGTGAATTAATTTATTTTATTTTTGAGCAACAGAAAAAAAATAACTAAACAAATTGAAAGATATCTCCTGAACATTAATTACTTTATAACAAAAAATGTATGTGTTCATTTTTTTAAGATAACCAAACCTTAAATCTATTTTACTTAATACCAATCTAAAATTAAAAACTACAATTTTAAGTTTGTACTCACATCAACTGTTACATCAGATGCTGGTTTAACTGCATGTTGTCCAATAAATAAATCTCTTAAAAGCATTTCAACGCTTGGTCTCAGGGTTTCATTTTTTGCCAAAATGCCACAACTCTCAGTGAGACTTAGAAAATGTCGACAGAAATTCACAGTTGATTGTGTTAGATTAACAAACGTGTCGCCTGTGATTTGAGATTTCATATTGATCCCAAGTTTATCCATGTCTCTTAAAAATTTCTTTACATTTGGTTTATTTTGCAAATTATGTGGAGTCCATGTATCTTCAGTGCGTCCAATAGTTTCAAGTAACCGCATACGTGAATCTTCGATGATTTGGTCGAGAGTGTTGCGAAGTAAACCCTCGACATGATAAGATAGATCCAATCCGATTTCGGTTAACTGATTGAAATCAACAAAAAGTTGAAAAGAAAAATGTTATTTACAGAATTAAAAAATCTCACTATGGAACAAGGTTCTCTTATGCTCTCAACAATTTTAGCTACAGTTTCTAGAAGAACACCTTTTATAAGGTAATGTTTGATCAACTGCCCTGCAAAATATTGTAGTTCAGCATTGCACCAAACTATAAGAGCTGAAATAAAATTAATATTTTAACAAAAATTGTATGACAAGAGAAAAAACATCATTATTTACAACTGACACAAGCTGATTGTTCCCCAAAGGCTTTTAAAAACTCAGTCACTACATGCGCCATATCACGGAAGAAGATCTGAGAAATATCTTGGTTCCCTCGGCGCGTCTCACGTTGTGAAGCACGAATGGTGACTGTACTTACTCTCAGCAATGTTGCACAAGCCTGCCTTTCCCGGCGCATTTCAACCAGCAGTTTTAAAGGCTTGCCAGAAAGTAACAATGCCAAAGGCAGTGATCGATTTTGACAATTCGATAGATCTTGAAGGAGTACGTTAACTAAATTTGTTCGCAAATTTTTAATTTTTGTAGATATTTCAGCTGCATTCCAAAACGTTGCGTCTTGTTTTATATGCTGTTCAGACTTTTGAAGGAGTCCCAAAGCATCTTCAAAGTGTCGCTGAACAATGAATGCCTCAATTTCATCTGGAGCCGATGACAGCCAATCTGGACCCCAATTTTCTTCTATGGTATTTATATTTTCGCTTGGACTTAATTTGCTGTCAACTGACTTTGTACTTAGAGATGAATTTTGTTTTTGAAGCTTTGGTGGTTGTGGAGCTGGACCTTTTTTATGTAACTTGGTGTTTGGGTTATATTTAAATGCTGCTTCAAATTTTTCTATCCACTCATTCTGTTGCAATAAAAAGAAAGAAAAATATATAAAGCCTTAAACAAGAATATAAAACAATTTTAAAAAAAGTGTGTTCAAGTTGAACCACTGATAATCATTACAAGCCAAAAACAATAAGAAACTATTTTAATCAATAGCCAAGATTTTCTATTCTTGCATTACATTTTCTTTCATGATTTCAATGACCAATGGTAATGAGAATAAAATTTAGTCCTCAATACAACTTTTCTAAAAGCTTCTTGATTGATAATTTTGTTGAAATGTAAAACATATTTGATATTTGAATTATTATAGCGAAGAGCGATTTGGAGCACTTTAATTGTCGATCTTTGAACTTCCTCGTAACTGACTTTGTACAAGTTTCTTTGGTTTACAAGTTTTGTTTTTTTGCTTTTTAGTGCGAAGTGTTTTAGTTTAGTGTGGCATTGTCAGAGTACAATAGGAGACGGGACGAGATTTGGGTACGATCCCATGTCATCTGAAATGCAGCTGGTAGTGGGTAGCAAAAGTTAAATTTGAGTAAAATTTGCTGCAGTTACCTACTTTTGTTACAACAGCTCCAGCGCTTATAATATTTTTGTACCTTTTTCAATATGAGAACCTTATTTCCGTTCCATAAATAACATTTCTGCGGAATAAGAAAAATCTATCACTTGTCCGCACACTCTTAGAAAATGGACAATTTATATCCTGATAGACTTAACCTGGTGGCAATATTAGCTCCCACCATGAGAAATTTAAGATGTTAGGTACCTATAGAAAAACTTACCTTCCCTGCTAGTGTTACACATTGTATAATCTTCGAACCATCTGGGGTTATGATATTTATAGCATTCTTAACACCTTCCAAGTCTTTTATGTTAATTACCGCTACTTTTCTTGGGTCGTACTGAGTCACAAATTCTAATCTCCTGGAATAATAATTGTTGGTTTCAGTATTTAAATAAGTTCTATACAATTAAAGCTCACCTGTCATGTTTCACTTTACATACAATAAGTGTATCATTAAATAGAAAGAAAAAAATTCTTTGGATAGGCCTATAGTCATTTGAGTCTAATTCAATTAATGCTCCTTCATGCATAAATACTTTTCCTTCGAGATCGCCTTTGAAGCCTTGTACTATTTCTTTAATTGTCCTAGCCGCTTGTTGACTCTTGGCATCTTCGTTATCCTCGTTTAAAGCAATAGGCTCTTTTCCACTTGATTTTTCTGCTGAGCCTTCGATTAAGGAACCCAATATATTTCTCTGTGCCAGCAGAATATGAGACAACTGATACATTTCCGATTCCAAATCTAATAACAAGGAAGAAACTTTGTGTTATGACAATAAAACAAAATTAACTTGTTTTGAGGGAAAACTTACGTGAAATCTCTTTCGCAGTGTTAATAAACTGCATATAGTTCGCATAGACATGTTTTTTGAGGGTGGATGATGTTTTGTCACTATAGGCTTGAATTTTAGCTTTCCTGTTTTGTAGCTCAGAAGCACCCACCGATTCTCGCACTAAAGAATTTACATCTAAACGAAAACAAGACACATAAAGAATGGAAGTACAATACTTATATTAAATTTGTATTTTACATCTATCGACAATAAAATCTTTTTTATCAAATTCTCTTAAATTTGATTCCGTCATATTTTTGTTGATAAAAGAAGTGACCAGTCTACTACCACCAATTTTCTACTTCACAAATAAAATAAAGGAAAGGCGGTGTACCACAGACCAGACTTTGTGAGATAAAATACAGGAAGTAGTGCAGAGAGATGGAAAAATTTTCAAATGGGTCTTTTCATCAAACAGCAATATCCCTAATGGTGAGTATTTCTTTATGGACTGAAAACAAAGAGAGAAGACAACAAAAACAATTAACTTTTTTCAGTGTGTTCACGTTCGTGCCCAGCGCAACAGTTTAATAAAAATTCTCTCCAGAAAGAAAATCAATAGAATCAAAAGTTAATTATTTTATTATTAATTAAAAAATAAATCGTGATTTTTCATTTTAATACAAACGAGAGAAGAAGATAAATTGCATAATATTCTTCAACCACAAAACTCCTATCTCGTTCGTTCATTTTTTGGATCCGTTCTGGGTCCGATTTGGTTTCGGTATCTCGCTGAGTATGGTGAAATGGTAAGCTCTCTCTCTCACAAACAATGCACAAAATGAGTCCGTGGTGATTCTAATTTTCATACTAATTTGAGCCGAAATACGCAGTTTTGCGGATCCATATTTGGATCCGTATACGGAGTTATCCATACGTTGTTTACTACGTGCCGGATCCAAATCGGACCCGTTTGCTTGAAGGCGACTGCCTCCGCAGACATTTTTTGACGTCTCTGTACTTTTTCTCACTCCCACTTCATGGCGAGAATGAGATGCCTTTCTTGGCCACGTTTTTCTTTTTTAGCTCAGAGCTCGACCGGGGCTCGCTCGATGAGCTCGGAAAAAAATGACCGAGCACAAAGCTGAGCGAGGCTAACTTCATACAATTTTCATGTAATTTGACAGATTACTAAGCATATGAGAGTTTAGTGCTCAATTGAGTTTCTTAAATAGATCGGTGCGTTCAGGTCACGCTCTGTTCGGAGTGAGCTCTATTCGCTCAGAGCCCGCTCTGTGCCCCGCTCGGGGCTAGAAAAGAAAAACGCCTAATGGGGTTAGGGTATAGCAATTTTACACTTTTGCATTTTTGCAATGATACCAGACCAGTTGCATCGGATCGTGAATGAAATATTTGTTAAATTGAAAATTTTACTGACACAAAAAATTCTTTCAGTTATTTGCCATCAATTGCGTTACAAATTGAATGAAAACCTATTAAATAATCTATTTGAAAGTTTTTCCTGTTTCGTTTTCCTGATCGCTATAACTGGCCACTTAGCCAGAGATTATGAATTATAAAGATTGGAATCCTCGGCTGTCATTCTGGTTTGCCTACAAGCTTAACGAAATGGCCGCGTTCATGTTTGTATCCAAAGCGATCTGGATAGCTTTGTGTTGTTGTAATCCCTTGTAAAATCACAGCTGATGACAAAGCAGCTGTTGGCGAAAAAAAATCTCAAGCTATCCTAAAAATTCTGGGAAACTATGGGAAATGTCAACAACAGCTGATTTGCGTTCAGAAACATACTGGATACTCGAGTATCTTAGATAGGCTATCCTAGTGCAACCTGAACGCGGCCATTGGCGGATAGTGGTGAATTCATATTTTTGCACTAATGTTCATGTTTTAACGCACACTAGTGCAAAAATATGAATTCACCACTGCATAAATTGTTGTTGGAATTCACATCTATTAATCGACACGAGATAAAATTACAAAAACAGCAATGTAAACAAATGGGTTTTGGCGGATGGAAACGTACGAAAGATTCCATTCTCTATAATTCATATTCTCTGCCCTTAGCTTGTAGGCAAACCAGGAATTACAGCCGAGGATTCCAATCTTTATAATTCATAATCTCTGATTAAAACCCTTCCACACAATCCCACTGAGTATTAATACATGTCAAATTGAAAGTGGGAAAGAATTCCATGCTACTGCCAAATTTGTCGGAGAGAAATGCGTTTCCATTTTTTTACCACACAACAGTTTACAGCCCTATTCTGGCAAACCTCACTGATACCTCACAAGTCACAACAACCTCACAAGGAAAGGTGAAATCGATTTTGTGAGGTTTTCGTACCCTCACAACTGTGAGCCTCACAAAAACTATCCAAATTGTGATCACCTTTTGAGAACCTCACAACAACCTCACAAGAAATCAACCTCACAAAGGCTTTTGACTTGTGAGCCCTCACAACGCCAGAATAGCCCTGTTAATTTAACTTCACTAAAAATGTGATGAAATGTGTGATAGAATTAGAACCATTTCTAAAAATTCTCATGCATTAACACATGTCAAATCGTGTAGGCTGGAATATCATGCTGTGTAAGATGGGCTGTCATACTTTGTTTCCAGACTATTATACATGATTTGTCATTTCCCACTTTTTTGGCATGTGTTAATAGAAGGTAGGATAGTGTAGAAGGGCTTGAAGTAGACAAAAATCTAATAAATACGACTGTCAGTTTCCTCGTGTACTGTGGTGAAAAGTCACTATCTAAACGTACAATGATAACAATACAATTGTATTGAGTACTTAAATGGCAGCTCTGTTATCGACTTCGATTCGTGTCGTGGCGTTGTCCGTCGTGTCGCGAAGTTCCACTAAAAAATAAAACCTTGCTCCTCTGTAAATTCTTCGCACTGTCGAATGGAACATACATACATTTTTTTCGCAACGAAAAATAATTTTTTTACAATTTTTCAATCTTTAATTTATCAGTGATATTTAATTTTATATTCCTAAATGCAATACAATGCAAGTTGTTAAGCTGAAATGGAAAAAAGAAGCACACAATAGCGCGGTGCAGTGTTCTAAAATATTATTTTTGTGAATGTATTTGATGAATTACTGTGACTTAAAAAAAAGTAGAAAGTCCTTACTTGCTTGGATAGTTTAAACATAAAGTTCGAATAGCGGAGCTGCAACAATATACAATTTTTTATTTTTAACAAAATTAAAATTTTGGAAATTTATTTGAAGGCGTTGGATTTTAATTTCTTTTTTTCATTTTTATTCCTGGAAATGCAAAGAAAAAAGGTGTCATTGGTGATGTGAGTGAGCAAGAGGGAGACAAGATACAAGAAATCATTGAATTTTGGAAGAGTACATAAATTCTTGAAGTGTCATCGCCGTGAAAATCGAGTGGTTGTATTTGTGTGTGTGTGGCTTTGTGTGAGTGTGAAGAAAGTTCAAAGTAGTAGATTGATCGCACGACAAAGAAGACACTATTAATCGTGTGTGCGGTTTATGCAGTTAAAGCGAGGTAATAAATAATAAGAAAAAGAGTAAATCTTTTACCTGTGCATAAAGAGGGAGAAAAAATGATGAAAATGGAGACTGATAAAATAATGGATGAAACTAATTCAAATTCACAGCCCGTAAGTATTTACTCATGTTTTATTTTTATTTATTATTTCTTAAAGAGCATAATTTTCATTTTCACTTTTAATTTGAAAAAGGTGTAATTTTCCAATTTCCTATTTTATATACATATATATATATATTATTATTCCATTAACACATTATTAATTTTTTTTTAAACAAAGGAGTTGTTTTCAAAAACTGCTATGAGTTTACCTTTATTAGTCAGAGTTCAGAGTAAAAACGACTTTATGTAACAAAAAATAGAAATATTAAGCCAATAAATAATTCGGTGGGGCTAACTAAGGTGGGTAGGTACCAACCGTGAACCATCGGTAGGTAGGTACTTACAAAGAAAAGTTACAAAACGCTGAGCGCCAGCCTGAGGATGACTGTCGCATATACAGATTTTTAAAGCACACATTCATGAAATCATGAGCAACTGACTAATTTTGTAAGTGGCCTTATTCCAGTTTCTAAAAAAAAAACAAGAGCTTAGTAATAGCTTTAAATAATTTTGATTTTGTTTCCAAATTAAACATTGACGGAATACATAATGGCGCTTTCTTTTTGTTGGTACTGAGACTCTGTTAATTGTAGGATTTTAGTTGTCATTCTTATGTAGCTTTAAATGATGTATGTGCATTCTCAATAAAAGTGATACAAATAGCAACAAATCCAGGGACAACCCAAGATCATAAACGTAAGTACAAGTGCACAAAATTGTCATAGGCCATGTGTTAACTATAATATTTATTATTGTTTAAATGTTGTATTAATTTTTGGTGGCCATTGCCTTACAATGTAAAGGGGAGGGGAGGTTACAAATAAATTACGGCAAACATTTTTCAGTTGGTACATCACATACATACATTAGTCGTGTCAAAACAAGTTAGAACAAAATTAGAGCTTCATATTTTATGAAAATGACATCCCACAAGGACGCGACATGGGTCCTTAGTATTCGCTCACAAAATAAGTTAATTACAAATGAACGTTCTAGTTTTGTATAAGTAGGTAGAATTGAATGATATTTTGTGTTTTAAAGATTTACATATATGTACCTATTTCTAACAGACTGGTAGGTACCGAAAATTTTAGGTCGTGACTTTTCCAACCATACCTATACATAGGTAACTAAAGCAAACAGAAGTCAAATTTCTTTAACGTAGGTTATGTTTTTAAAACTGCATTTTGATTTACCAATTAAGAATGATACACCAGGCCCTTTACCAAGCGAAACTCGGATTAAGAACAGGTAAATTTCTAGGTCTTAATTATCGCTTAAGTCCTTTCTGATACCAGTACAGGGACTTGTAATTATAATTCTTCAAAAGTATTTAAACATTTTGTATTGATTATTTCAGTACTGACATACACTATGATTCACTTGATTAAATGTTACACTTTTATTGAACTAAAACCAGAATTATGTCTATAATTCGTTACATGGCTTAGATAAATGAGTGGAAAAATAATTTCGGAATCTCTCAAGGGAATAGCCAATAAAAATCACTTTACTTAACAAAATTTGTAAACAGAGTCGAAAATTCACTGCCTGAACAGTGAGCACATTGGAGACGGATCTGCAACTGGTACTACAAATGGAATAGCTGTCCAAATATTGAATACACACAAATTCAATGTTACGAACACAAGAGTTCACCAACTTTTACGTTTTCCAGTACGGCACTTTAGCATTTCAGTTTGTATGAAGAAAAAAAGAGCAGGCCAACAAATATTAAAGTTTTATTGCTTATTTGTGTCGCGAAAATTATTGTTAATTGAAACAAAAATAACTGAAATAAAATCCGTGTTATACCTATGTACATACAAAAATAAAAATAATAAGTCCGTGGTTATTTTTCTTTAAAATATACAAAATGCGGTACGTGCTGTGGGCACGCGATATAGAACACACGAAACTTTTTCACAGCTGTTCCAGCTTTAGCTCCGTTTCCAGTTGCAGCATTGTACCTACTGTGTTCAGACAGGCAATGAAATCGGTCCACTTGAAGCAGTTTTAAAGTTAACTGCATTCCTTAATATTTGCTAAGGAAATCCGTGTTTGTCATAGTTGAGTTAAATTTGAAGTATAGGTAGTTAATTAATTTTGTGTTGTTTTTACAAAAAATGGGCAAAGCAAATGCAAATTAAAATTAAAAACAAAAATGAATAGGTACCTAAATAAAAACAAAAAATACACATTTTCCTTATTTATTGTCTTTGCATTTATTCAAGTGAACCGTAGTGTATCTATGTCCATATGAACTGTACTTATGTGAATACTTATTAATTCAGAAGTACATATATGCATATGTACTTCGAGTTCTTTATATTACTTCTAATGCCCTAAGTACATATCTATCTAATTCTTTTAAGTAGTTTTTAGTATTATCAAAGAACACAAAATAAATTTATAATTTATTTAAAAAAAAATTAATAGAAAAAGAATATACCTATAAGATCCTTGAGGAAATTCTAAATTTAGGCTTAGTTTCACACTCGATTAAGTGTCATTTAAGTGCCAAATATGGAAATCTAATGCCCAATTTCAATTTCTCCATGTTGGCCACTTAAGTTCCACTTACTCAGACAGTAAAACTGCGGCTAAGGCGCGAAAGTGGGAAAATGAAGTGCCACTTATTTGTGTGCACTGTGAAACTGGCCCTTAATGTATCAGCTTTTTCCACTTTTGTCCTTTGCGTGTACGCCTATGCAGATATGATTAGAACCATCTCATTTCTTTATCTTTCACTCCATATTTATTCACCTTTTTCAAAACACTACACATAGCTGACTTTTTTCGATATATATACATAGGTATGTGAAGTTGTTTAAAAAAAAATTGTTCAGAATTATTCCATCATTAGACAACATATTCCTACTGGACAAAAATTCGTCTAGTTTCTCTAGTTTCTAATTGATCTAGCACCTTGAACTTTAGCAGAGACAAAGAAGAAAGCCAAAGCAATGGATAATTTATTTTTTTGTTATACCTAGTAGACTATAGGTATTCAATTGAATTTTTTCAGAGAAAGGTTGACGAAAGTTGGGGCACACTTTAATTTCAAACGTGGCTCGTGTACAAAAATTTGCTAAGCTGGCTTCAAACTCTCACCAAAACACGGCTAATAAAATTTAAAGCATTTCCAGTCAAGGAAAAGGATCCATATTATTTGCTTTAATTTACTTAAATATTATTCTTCTAAAATTCTTTAAATGGTCGAATAAAATTTATTTTCAAAAACTGCCTTTTTCTGACTTATTCTTCATAATGTTCTTATGTCAAACCTAAGTTCGGTTTTAAGTAATATTCTGAGAGAAAAGTGAGGGTATAATTAATTTCGTTAAAATTGAAGTGTTTGAATATTTAAATTAACATATATCTAACCTTTAGCTTCGGCTCCATTATATTTACTTTATAAGCATTTCAAATTTGTATTGAACAATTTTTTTTTATAAGAACTATAACTGAATTAGTTTTTAATAAATTAGACATTTATATACACTTTATTATACATATGTCTGTTCGCGTACTGTCCCAAACTTTATTTTTTATTTGAATTTGAACTGAACAATACGCGAACAAAATAAATAAATAAATAATTATTATCAATTACATACAAATGAGATGGTTTTATATTTAATTTTCTGTTTTATTAAGAAATTTTAAAGGAGATGGAGAATTTAAAGGAAAGTGGTTTAATCGATCGTGCATGATGGCAAGAGATTTAAGTTATACTCCGCGATGCAATTTTATATCGAATTTTCAAATTCAATCAAAGGTTTAAGGGATTTTGTTATAAAAACATAGGAACACTTTTTACGAAAAGAAAGCCTAAAGTTTAGGTAACGTTAACAATATGAGTCTTGGAAGCTAGTACAAAAACTAATTTGTACCTAATACATTGCGGTTACTTATGATTCAATATTGTTTTAGGTTTTTATGATGAAATATTGGTCTAGTAGGTATTTAGTATTTATTTATTTCAAAATCGCTTACAAGTTAGGACAAGAGTCTTATAAATTTTTGAAATCTTTTAAATTAGTTTAAGAATTTGAATTTAAATATTTAACAAATCTATTTACTGTCTATAATGTATGTATTAAAAAATATAAAACAAAAGATTACAAAAATACGTAAAAGGCTACATAGGTACATAGATATTATCAATGATTTGCCAAATATTTGAAAAGATAAAGTTTAAATCTTCTTGTACCTCTTATTCTTTTCATAGTTATGGACAGGGAGTTCCAAAGGCGTAAAAAATGGACGAAAAATTGACTCTGGTTGTTTGAATGATTTTATGTAGATAGCTTAGTACGGGAAAATATAATAAATTGTCGAGGCTGCAACCGGACACATGAACCGCAAAAGTGGAAACGTAGCCATAGCGTCGTAAATTACCGACCTTTAAATTGACATTCACTAGTCAATTTTTTCTGGAAGAAGTTTTGCCAGTTAAGTGATCAGAATTTTATAGATAAGGCACGGAAGTTCAACAATTTACTTGAACACATAAACCCACCACAACAATTTAAGGAAGCTCCTATTTTTCCTATCCATAAGGGGAGCACAACGGATCCACCAAACTATAGAGGTATTGCTTTCCTAAATGCTTCGTTTCTTAAGAAAATGGCATCAAAATCTCAATTTCGCCCAAAAGTGGACGGCAGATTTATGTATTAAGCCGACGTTATATATACATACAGTCCGTACCAATTGGATAGCATCACACATAGTTTATTTTATAATTAACTATTTTTGGTACTTCTGTGATGTCTAAGTAGAAAATTTGTATTGAGAATCAAGGTAGAACATGGTATTAAGAGAAGTTTTGACTAATTTCTAAAAGCTTTGTTTACAGTCACAAAAATGTAGTAGATCATCCTCCTCGTCTTTTCCACGTGACATGAGTTATATATTATCTAGAAAAATTCCATTGGTACTTATTTCATTAAAAAGAAATGGAAATGTTCAACCTTTAACATTTTCCATCAGTGATGATGGACGTTACTCTGGTTTGATTTTGTTGTTACATATGTATATTACCATATTTTATAATAATTGGTCATATAATGTATCATGATTTAATAACGCCTTAACAAAGTAAAAGCTTAAACTAACAATTTTATTCTTTTGTTCTTCTTTGCAGTTCACAGCAACAATGCTATATGATCCTGTCCGTAAGAAAGAATCATCACCATCTTTTCAAACCGAACGAGACACCTGCTTAACATACTTCTCACAATGGAACGAAGCAGATCAAGTTGATTTTGTTGAGCAGTTGCTGTCCCGGATGTGTCATTACCAACATGGCCACATAAATGCGTATTTGAAGCCGATGCTACAGAGGGATTTTATATCTCTCTTGCCGAGTAAGTTATTTCATCCAACCTATACTAAGTGCTTTTACAAGTTGGGAAAAAACAAACATTTTTCATTAATTCTATTACTTCACGGATAATTTATTTCTGGGTGCACATCTTTCATATTTGCAAGCATGTCGAATAAGTGATTTTAGTGAAAAAAGCCTGATTAGATAAATTTCTATTAAATTTCTTACAACAGGCAAAACTATTGCTCAATAAGTATAATACAGTAATATTGAGCGTATAAGGCCTGTATTGCACAGTTATTCCCGTAAGTCCAATTAAACAAAATTAACATTTATTGAAGTTGCTTGCTACAATAGGTTTTTTTATTGTACAAATAATATATTCGCTTCATATAAAATTACATAAATACATCATAGCAGTCCAGTAACTTCATACATCAGACTTTGCCTAATGAATAAGCATTTTGACCTCGAGCGACGAACGGAAAATTGGCAAAAATTAAAAAAACCGAGAAATTCTCACTTTTTTCAGTTATTGGCGACTTTAACATCAATTAGGCTTGTTATGTTATAACATTAAATAAATACTTCCTCAGAATAGGTATCAGATAAAAGAGAAAAGCTCATAATCCGGATTTTTTTTTAGATGTGTATATATAATCACTAAATTTTACGTTTACGTACATTTATAATTTTTGCTCTAACTTATATTTTTTCTCAATTCCAGAAAAGGGATTGGATCACATAGCTGAAAACATATTATCGTATCTCGATGCGGATTCCCTTAAAGCAGCCGAGTTGGTTTGTAAAGAATGGCTTCGCGTTCTATCGGAGGGTATGCTATGGAAAAAACTAATTGAACGTAAAGTTCGAACGGATTCACTGTGGCGTGGTTTAGCCGAACGACGTGGCTGGATACAGTATCTTTTTAAACCGCGCCCAGGTTCAACACATCGGCCACATTCGTTCTATCGTGAACTCTTTCCGAAAATCATGAATGTATGTGATTTATATAAATATCTAAGACCATTAACCAAACAAAAAAATACCCAACAATTAAAAAATAAGTTTATCTCGTAGGCCCTACGTTAACCAACGATATACATATGATAAAAGGTTCAGTAATGCGAAACCTATTTCTGACATTATAATTAAATAATTATGCGTTTTTTTAGTATATTTTTTGAGATCTTTTTTAGGCTTAGCAATAAGCCAAATATAGCTGTTCCACATCACAAATTCCAACGTAATCGGAATTATGAACGCAGAAAAATTGGTACAAAATCAGTCTGTAGTGGTAAATCCTATATATTATAATGTTATGTTTTTTTGTAAAAAAATTTACACTAATCTGAATTAGGATTACAAACATTTTGACAGCTAAAATTGTCTTATAAAGATAACGTTGATCACCCGTTATAATAAGTCGAACACATTGAATGGTACTATTTTGATTGAAATCTATTCTTTGATTTCAAACTCCACAATGTACCTATAATATTTACAGAATTCAAAGCTCCTCACACATGATCTGACTGCCAATCTCAAACAAATATTTGACAGTTATTTGACAGTTCATCTCACACTTGAACATTTTAAGGACGATCTACAGATTGGACTCACTTCCCATACATGTTCGGTGCATAACTCAAAAGTTTTGTCTACCAAGAAAATGATTTTCATAGTTTTCAGGTTTCAGTGACCATTTTTAAATTAGATGTTTAAGATTTAGGATATATCGACGGATATACAAATAAACAAATAAAATTTGTATTTGTTGAAAATGAAAAATTAATTTCGACTTAAGGGAAAAATGAAATGCAAATTTTTGGGATGACATGCCGCCTCCAGTGGACATGAACGATACCGAACTTCACAACCACAATCAATAATTTTAATAATAATTTTTGTGCTCCCAAGGTTTTTTTTTTCTAACCATGGTTTATGACCAGAAGAAGTCGGCATGTAAGGCATATACATATTAACATATACAAACAAAAGCATAACGCTATAGATACTCGGTTCATATCTTCACACGCACTTACTGTTAAGTTTTACCATAGTTATCCTACACGTGTGAAAAACTTAACTAAAGGAATAACTCATGCAGTAACTGATCGATTTAGAGCATGTTATTTAGTCGGGATTAAGGCAACTAAATAGAAAAGTTGTAAGATTCCTATATTATTATTAAATCTCTTATCTTAAAAGTTGATCGTACTTTTTTTTGACAAAAATGCACATTGTTGCACTGTCTTCAATACAAAATTATTTTTCAAATACATAGAATTTTAATACTTATAAAAACGAAATTCATGAGATATCTGCTAGATGAAATTGTTCTAGAAAGAGTATTGTATTTACATTTATACATTTAAACTCGTGAATATGTATTTAATTGAAATATAATTACTTTTGTATTTTTTTTTAAGGATATTGAAAGCATAGAAAACAACTGGAGAACCGGACGTCACATGCTACGCCGAATAAACTGTCGATCGGAAAATTCGAAAGGTGTTTATTGTTTACAGTATGATGATGTTAAAATTGTCTCCGGTCTTAGAGATAATACGATTAAAATTTGGGATAGAACGGATCTGCAGTGTGTTAAGGCAATTTAAATCTCTTACGTAGAATCAAAAATGTTAACATTTCAATTTTAGACTCTAACTGGTCATACAGGATCTGTTTTGTGTTTGCAGTACGATGACAAAGTAATAATAAGCGGTTCAAGTGATTCCACAGTTCGCGTCTGGGACGTTAATACTGGTGAAATGGTTAACACCTTGATTCATCACTGCGAAGCAGTTTTACATTTACGTTTCAACAATGGTATGATGGTTACATGTTCGAAGGATCGCTCAATTGCAGTCTGGGATATGACATCGCCCAGTGAAATAACACTGAGGCGTGTTCTTGTTGGTCATCGAGCAGCCGTCAATGTTGTTGATTTTGATGAAAAGTATATTGTTTCGGCAAGTGGAGATCGAACCATAAAAGTTTGGTCAACATCAAGCTGTGAATTTGTACGTACACTCAACGGTCACAAACGTGGTATTGCCTGTCTTCAGTACCGTGATCGTTTGGTCGTCAGTGGTAGCTCGGATAATTCTATAAGGTTTGCTTTTTAATTATTTTTTTTATAGAACGTTCATAATAATTTATATTTAATTATTTTTCAGATTATGGGACATTGAATGCGGAGCTTGTCTGCGTGTCCTGGAAGGGCACGAAGAATTAGTACGTTGCATACGATTCGATTCGAAACGAATCGTTAGTGGTGCTTACGATGGTAAAATCAAAGTGTGGGATCTTGTTGCCGCGCTAGATCCACGTGCTCAAGCGAATGCACTTTGCCTTAACACATTGGTGGTAAGCTTTAATTTCTTGCTGACAAATGTTTTCATTCATCGTTTGTTTGATAATTGATTTATTTCTTTCTCTTTTTAATTCTGAATTGTGTAATTTTTCTTTATATGGATTTCTTCTACGTACCATTGTTCAAATGCGTAAGATACGATTATTAAGTGATAAATAATAAAAAACACATCAGAAAACTTATAACCGATGCTCGCAAGGCGCTGGCCTTACTAAAAAGAACAGACATTTTTTTTCTATAATAATATAAAGCGCTCCGAGAAAAACAAATAAAAAATTAAAGCCGGTTCATGTGCGCATATGTATATAATTTTTTGCCAGCTCTGTGGTAAATCTGGCGCAAGTTTGAGCCTCTGTGTGATGACCCACTAAATCACGTTGTTTTGTTGTGCTGTTGCTATAGCAAAACATTTTCGTTAGTTATTTACCCTCAGTTTTATTTAAATATAGTCTTATATGGTGCAAGTGGTTTTATGAATCCTAAGTCCAAAAATTTCCTGATTTTAAAGGGATACTTTTCTTGTCAGCATTAGGCAATCTTTTAGAAATAATATACATTTCATAGCTACTATAATACAAAGTTTATCGTTAGCCGGAATGTCTATCAGGTAAAATGTGTGTTACACAATTGATTCATTGTGACTACAAAATCGACAACCACAAATAACAAATAAAAATAAAATTATAGAATTTTGTTGGATGCAGGAGACAATAAATATTGAATGATTTTTTTAATTTCTTTACTCTGGAACTACAAAATGAATAATCGTTTAAAAATCACATTCTCTTAAGGAGCACACTGGTCGGGTATTCCGTTTACAATTCGATGAATTCCAAATTGTAAGCAGTTCTCACGATGATACAATATTGATTTGGGATTTCCTCAATTTTACACCCAATGAAACCGCAACATGCCGGACTCCATCACGTAAATCAATATTAATCCGTAATGTTAATGTTTTAATATAATTTTGTTCTTCTTTTTTTTAACAGCTGCTCTAATGGAACACTAATACGAACAAAAAATGTAATACAAACATAGATGTCTACCAACAATTTAAAATATACGCAAAAAGAGATCAACGAGACGCGCAATACACGAAAAGAATTTCAAAAAATCAATTAATCGTAAAAATAAACAAAATTAAAAAAAAATCTCTTACAGGCTTAGACCACACTAGAATTTTCAGCTTAGTTTCTTTCCGCGTAGTTTGTAATAAACGGAAATTATAATGTAGATCTCAAGAAATTCTCTAATTCATTTTATGGAGACCTAGAAAATTGTATTTATTTAAAGAGGCCTTTGATATCTCTTAGACCTCAATAATATAAACAGAATTATTCAAGCGTTTCCAATTGTAGAAACAAATTGTAGATTATTTATTACATTTTGACATGCGGAAAATACTTTTTTTGTTTTCGTATACAAATACATATTTTAGGAACAAAGAGAAGAAATGAAATAATAAAATTCAATTCGAACAAAAAAGTTTTTGTTTTATGTAGAAATATTTTCAGCGGTGAAGTAAAATTACAGTTTTCAGGATGAAAAATGTACACCCGCAAATTCAAAAAATAAAATATTGTGAAACAAAAATAAAAGTTAACTGAAAACGCTGATGTGGTCTAAGCTTTTTTTTGTTGTGGGAGACCAAAAGTCTTCATCAGAAAGATTTAAGTAGAAGTGAGATAACTACTCACCATATCCTATTATAATACGACATTGGTTCGTGATGTACGCATGAATGTAAGAAATTCAACCTTAATTTAGTTTTATATACGAGAGATGAGCTTTTAGCCAACCACAAGAAAATCTTGTTTGTCAGTTAGCAGAGAGGACAATAATAATGCATATTTACAAGCGAATACGCTTGTTTTAGTTGATAGTGCTGTTTCAATGGGTTTCACACCCATGTTTTGTTGAAACATTAATAATTTTTATTTCAAGGGAGTAAATTCCTCGCAGAGGCAACCTCCGCAAAATATATCAGTATATAAATTTCCAAGACATAAATTCTCCGGACATAAGTTCTAGAACGATTAGATCCCGTTTTAATTTTTTTCGAACTATATCGATTTTGATTAAACGACGTACATACGCTACGGTTCATTTTAATAAAGGCTTATTGAACATACATTATAGAGACATAATTCTCGTTTTAGTTTAATAAAAGTATTGCCTTTATTCAAATGAACCGTAGTGTACGTACTATACATATGTGATAATTAAATTGATTGCAATAAAACTATGCTTCATAATTCCTCTCAAAAATAAATTAAATACAATTTTGGAAAAAATTTAATTATTTTTGGACTAACTCCCCGATTTCTCGTTAGTGGGAGATAAATTTTGTTCTTATTTGGCAAACTGATATAAAAATGGAAAAGAATTTGTCAAAAATTGTGGCTGTTGAAAGAAACCCCTTATCAAAAAACAATTAACAAATGGTTAACGTTAATTATTAAAATGGTAAGTAGGTATAGAAAAACAATGTATTACAATACAAGTATGGTGATAGTGGCGAAAATGAAGAAATGCAGAATACATTTTTGTATTCTAAATGAGGTGGTGAAACTGCTTGCAGCTATAGTTTGTGTCTTGTGAAGAAGTCCACAAAAGGGATCTCCAAAGGAATCCAAAAAATTAAAAATTAAGTTTTTTGACTACGCGAATAGAGAATTATAGTTTTTCTTTTTAATTTGTGGCACAGAAATGGCATTGTGTTTCAAAAAATGTGGCACGTAATTTTTTGTTTGGGCTACAAGACTGGCCCTGACCAACTGGGTCGCAGTACCTTAATATACATAGCTGTTATAAATATACTACCAAGCAGCAGTGGGTGGGAATGGCGCAGTGGATGTAGTGCTTCGCTAGGGAGAATAAACTGAATAAACGGTAAGGCTATTCCAGAAAGCGCGGGATACCGCTTATAATGGAGAATTCTCAAAAGCGATTCGGTTTCCATTCGACCTTAAATGCAAAGCTGATACGATTTGATCCAAACTTTCGAATCACTTTTGTTTTTGAAATTCTCAAGAGAACCAAATTGTTTTAATTTTAATTTTATTCCAGTAGATACATGTTCCGAAAACGAATGAACTGTGGAACATAGAATTTCATTCCGAGTGAAATTGAAAATCGATTCGTTCGAAATGCAGACCACGGACGTTAGATCAAGAGTCGGCAATCGGCATCTTGATAAATTGTTACACACTGCGTGTTCATTAGAACCGAAATGAGATAATTTTGATATTCGCAAAAAGATTTTTCATTTATGTCACTTACCGTTGGATTTACTCAGAGATTCACTCATTCTAAAATACAACGGAACAGTGCTTATTTACTTCTTCTCAATTCTGAAATTTTGTCTTTGTATTCTTGAATCGTTAAATTGAAATTATTTGGTGGAACAGTGAAATGTAAAACAATAGTTAGCCCTATCTGTCAACAATTGGAGAAAAATTCCGATTGCACGATTTATTTGGGAGCTTATCGGAATCCTGGTTTTTTAAATCCCGTTTTTCAAAAATCCCGAAAAAAGTTTTAAAATCCCATCTACTAAAATACTGTTTTATTTATAATCATTTATTCACCCTTATTCTGTAAGACGTATAAGTAAAATGACAGGGCTCTAGAAGCGGCAATTGGAGTTTTAGTAAAACGATTATTGTTTTATGGTTAGAAGGGTGAAGAGGGAAGAGAACGGTAAAGTTTTAGTTTTACTCAAACGCCAATGAACGCCTCTGGAGCCGTGTCGTTTTACTGTCGTTTTCGTAAAACGCCTTACGGAATAAGGGTGATTATTAAATTTGTTTTAAATTTCTTATCCCGCTTTTGCAATGAAACGTAGTTGTTTTATTTTAAAAAAAAAGAGTGCGTACTTATGTATACGCGCTAGAAGTAAAACTTCTTTCACGACAACAGGGCAAGTATTTTTTAAGTCCTACCACTCAGAGCACCCGATTTGAAACTCAGAACCGTTGCAAAATCGTGACGCTGAATTTTGTAATTCGTGACGGGAATTTGTATGTCGGTTTGACATGTCACTGACAGCTCCATAGAAAAATTTTCTACCCCCATGCCGCAAAAGAAGTTTTACTTCAAAAATCGCTCGATTTTTTAAAACAACAAACAGCTATTTGTCGGAGGAAAATAATGTCCCAAAAAGCATATAAATTGCGATAAAAATATAATTTTAACAATTACATTCCCTCAAGAACTTCAAAACTTAAATCGAAAGATTGAAGAGTTTAAAGAATAATTTGTGACTAATTAAGTGAACAATTCACGTGAATCGTAAAATTCGATCGAATCGGATAGCAGAATAAAGCTGTAAGTGAAAGGAATCATTTAACAAATTATAAAATAAATAATGATTAGGGCCAGTTTGTTCACATTGGGTAAAATATTGTTTACCACATTTTTCAAAAAACCTAGATATTTAAAACACAATACCTACATATGTACCTATGTACATGTAGGTCATTAGTCATTACTTTGCAATTTATCTTCTTTTAAACTATGAGCGGCTGTAGGAGATACCATAGTCTAGGCTTGAGTTAACTTATGCATGTTAAGAAGGTTTGGGGGAACTAATTTTCTTAAATGATAAAAGTTATTTCGAGGTAGGTACTTAAACTCTGTAGGTGTTGATTCTAGCATTACGATAATGATGAAAGAAAAAACAAAGATGTTGATGAAATCTTATACCCATTCCAGAAATTATTTTTCTTTTTGGCTTTCTTTAATTAATTTTTTCCTGCGAGCGAAAATGTCAATTTTGACTTGAACAAAAAATATTAATATTATGAAATTGATTTTATAACCGCGTTAAAGGTCTTAAACAGTTCTCTGTCTGGCACAAAAAGTTGTTTCCCTTCATGAAAAATCAAAATTACGAATGCCATCGTAATCCGAAACTTGTTATACGAATCCCAAACATGTTAAAAATTTTGAGGAACTCAATCAAGTTTCAAGAAAGCGGAGAGTACAAAACATACATAGATCGAAGTGAATTAAAATTTTATACTTTTGTAAATAAAGATATGTAGGTATATCTTACAGGAAATATGAAAGTCTGAGTAAGGTAATTATAACAAATTATGTATGTACATCCAGATAAGTTACCAATTAATTACTTTTAATTAAAACTGGACATAAGCTTTAACATAAAGATAATTAGGTTTATTTGATTAGCCTTAAAGTCAACTAGGATCGCCCTAACCCGTTTTTTTTTTGGAAAAACCTGAATTCACCTCTGTCTTTTAGGTTTTTTGCTTTGGCGAGTTGAGGTAACGAATAAACTGCCAAAGTGACATGAGTTGTGAAGGAATTATTTTGTTGTAGATTCGCTTGGTACAGGTAATTGCTTATTTTTGAAATTAAAAGAAAAATTGCAAGATAACAAATAGAAATGGAAAAGGGAAACGCCGGAAGTTGTTTTTTGATGATTTTAAAAGAATTTAAAACAAATTTTATGTTGAGAAAATAACTTCTTGTTTCTTGCGTTGAATGTTAACACATGTTGAATGTGATCAATTTTCAATAAACATTTTTCAATTGTTTTACAAATATAATATTTTCATTTTATATCAATATAAACCCTTATCGTATGAGTTTTGTTCCCTTTTTCAACGTTTCTCGTACAATTTTATCGATGCGAGAGTTACAGAAAAACACTTGCAATAAGGAACTTTATAAAAAAAATGGATAATCAAATTTTGGTAAGGGGGACGACACATTGTCCTTAATTTTGAAGTCTGGGTGTAATTAACTATGCTAATGCAGTTAAAATTTGTATTTTCGAACAATTTACTATTGCAGTTTGGGTTTAAGAACACCATTTTGAAAATTTATTATTGAACATCATATCATATTCTTATTTTTCGATATGAGCAGCTCATAAGGTCTTTTTGGTAACTTGAATTTTTTTTTACAAATTTTAACAATTGATATCAAAACAAATCGGTTTGTAAAAATTTTAAATAGTCTAGCGCTTAAACCTAACAATTAAATTAATTTTTAAACAACAAATTTGAAGTTTCTCTCTTGTTGCAATTTTAAACAAAGATATACTTGAGTCCTTTATTTAGACAAGGCGCGCACTTGCAATTTTAACACAACTAAATAGTTTAATCGCTTGTTGCTAACATATTAGCAATCGTGAAGTTTGTATGAAAACACAAACTAATAAATTGCTCGAATGAACTACTGAATAGCGTTTGAATGTGCGCGCACTCTCATATAAGCCTATGGTAGTCACTTTAGGAACCAAACGACACTAAAAGTTTCGTTTGCGCACCAAAATAATTGCAAAAACATCTTCCTTTGGAAAAAAATGATATTAACTTGCAATAACCTATATAAAAATACATGGTTGATATTTGTATTGTTTCATTAATCTCATTATTTTTTTACTTGTGTTAAAACGGAATTAGACAACTTTCCAAATACGACGAACTATTTTTATTTTCATATATGAAAGTTTTATAAACGAAAGGGTCAAACGATCGAACTATTCTCAGTTAAAACAATGTTAAACATATTTGGTTAGTTCACCTGACAATAAAAAAAAAAAAAAAACAACACAAACATATATATGCCAGTAAGACCTAAGGTCTTATAAATTAGGCAAATGTTAGAAGGAATAGAAGGATAGGATAGATTTTTGTTGGCACAGTGGATTGAGAAATTAAGTTTTTGATTATCTCATTAAATCCCAGGGGTGGCGTTCAATTGAGGGAATATAGAAAAGAATGCTGCCTAGACTGGGGATCGAACCCACACATCCAGGTCAGCAGTCAAGCACTGCTTCCACTGCGCCGGGGCCACCCCCAATATTATGTACATGTTGAATTTAACAATGAAAATATGATATAGTTTTATATTTTGAGAAAAAATCTCTTAGGAATAAAACTTTTATTAAAATATTGATTTAGATATTTTGTTTTATAGTTTTTATTATATCCTTATAATAGTTATTTTGTTTGGTAATTGTTATTCATATTCTTAAAATTAAAAGGAAAACTCATAACACAAATAGCATAGTACATGCTTATAAAATAATTTTTAAATTTAAGAAACATAAGTAAAAGAGTGGGACATAACAACATGCATTTTATAAAAATGTTCACCTGTTAACAAAGTTAACAAAATAAAATCAAATAAGGCATGTTTATCAAGGCTCGACAGACAGCTTGTATGATATATGTATATATTTATTATTGTGCAAGTTGTAATGCCCCACTCGGGACCTTTTTCAAATTGCATTTTCTCTTCCAATTTTTAAACTCTGCTCATGGATACACTACTTTTTTTTCGTTCCTAAACGAATTGTGTATTTCTATGGTACTCAGGGCTGACATTGACGAAATTTGACATGCTGAAATATTGTCCACTGTTTCTGACCAAAAATTTAAGGAAATCATTCAAATGTCCAAGCAACATTTGCAACGACTTCTCATCTAATGTGGTAAAGGCCAACATCGATCCCAGCTTCACAAACAATCGTAAGAGATGGAATGCTCCATACAACTTTGACATTGGGACATCCACGTTTTGCCTAAGTATTTCAGCGTACTGAGGTCTTTCGAACTTGTACAGCAACTGAGATCCAAGCATTACGTTGAAATACTCAACTAAACCGTTGGCGACATCATTAACGGCCACCTCTTTAGAAGGATTTGATGATTTTGAAGCTTTTTTGAATGCAATATAAGAGTCTATGATATCCTGAACTGAGATTTTTGCTGGTATGTCAAGTAGTTTGTGTTGTCGGGTAACTGCGTCCCAATCGTCGACCAGACAAGGTTTGAGCTCATCTGGAATTTTGATTTTGACTTCGACTTTTGAGAGGAACTGCTCTTCGTTTTCAATAGACATATCGATCCGTAAACGTTTTTTTTTATTTGTTTCAAAATCTGTTCCGGACGAGACGATTGGGATTTGTGTAGCAGGGGTGTTATTTGTTCCTGTGGTTAATGGTGTTGTTGCATTGCTGCTGATAGAAGGCGTGGGTCCAGGGGCAGGTGTATTTGCGATTGTACTTGTGGTAGCCGCTGCTGCCACTGGTTTTGAACGACGACTGGATGTTGAGGGGGCAGCAAGCGGGGTGCTAACTTCTTTGGATGGTGTTGAAGCTCTTGATTCGCTTCCATCTTTTGGTGTGCAAGCACCAGAACTGCTGCTTACTACAGCACCGTTGTCGCTTTTTTTCCCCTTTGGTGTAGCTTAAATAAAAAACAAGGTTGATTTTATCAGGTATATAATTAAAAAATACATTTTATGTGACCAAATTTAAACAATGAAACAAATACCATGGATCGAGCAGGAAAAACAAGTAAACCCATTTCCATAACCTGTGCCTACGTTCTGTAGGCACAGGCATCGCCAAAAGTAGTCGAGAAACGAAGAAAATTGAAACAAATCATATGAGTATTGTTCCATTTTCCAACGTTTCTCGACCAATTTTACCGATGCGAGACTTACAGAACGTAGGCACTGATCCCATTTAATTCTATTTAATTTAAATTCAGAAATCTGAAATTTCAAATGTAAATTTTCATGCTTTGAAACCGATTAATTAGCTGAGAATTCTAAAAGTCACAATGACGTTTCGTTAAGTTTATCAAAAAAAATTGGTTAATTTTCCGCAACAAAATCCTTGGTGAATTTTAGCCAAATTACGTAAATCATAAATAGGGGGTAAATCGACTGGATTAAAATTCATTTCAATCTATTTTACACTCGGACTGAATAATATGTGTGTTAGTCATCAAATTATACCTAAAGCTTTAACTATTGGATGCTTTAAATTGATTTTTTTAACATTACATGCTATACCAGCATCAAAATTGCGGGCTTGTTTAACTGTCAACTATCACCCATCGGTGTAGTGGGAGAATTAAATGGAATAATAAACCAATATGGTTGGCCTTAAAAATATAACTTAAATTTGAAATGAAATTGACGGAATAAAGAATGGTCAAGTCTAATAAACTGACATTCTAGTATGAATAATACAATAAATTATAATAATAACTTAATAGTCTGGTCTGTTACCGATCTTCCAACCTCTACCCCTTTGATACGTACTACGAAAATGAAGGCGCTTAGAAAAATGCTGCATCTCGACCTGTGACGTCAGTGGTCTTAAGCGGTGGAATGCGTAGTGCATACGACTTCTAAGACTGAGTAATCTGATAAGCGTAGGTTCAATCCCTATGTGTGCATGTAGAAAGTTTTTCAAATAAAATTGGATTAAAGCTCAGCACCACTAATAAGGAGACTGATGATAGGGCTTGGCCCCCCTTGAAATAGCTATATCCCCAGCCAAATAATTAATTAAAACGAATTATAAATTAATTTGTATACAATTGGTGGTAGCACCTTTAAGTTGTTGTTGTTGTTCAGAAATTCAATGAAATTGACGGAATAAAGAATGGTCAAGTCTAATAAACTGACATTTAGTATGAATACAATAAATAATAAAAATAAATTTTAATTGTCGGGTGTTCAAGGTGAACCTCTTAAAATATAGTCAAAATATCATATACTAAATCATTTGTCTATACAAATTATTGAACAGGGGCAAAAAGTTTTTTTACTACGTTATGTCGAAGTTTAAAAAAAAAACTTGTATGAGTTTGTAATCAATTCGATTCTTATCATTATAAATTCAAAAGTTGATACAAAAAAGTGCATGAAAAAAATATAATAAACTACCTAACTGCTATTGATATTTTTTTAAAGGATTTGAACCTCCTTTAATATCAATAGATATTTTAAGCTTAGTTCAACCGGAGAACGATTTAAATTATTATTTAAATTTCTCGCCAACATTTTAAATAACTTTGCAAGAACTTTTACAAACATTTGAGTTTTGGAACTGTTTGCATAGTATAAGATACGCTTTCACGAAATTATATGTTCTCTGGATAAGATCAGAAAACCCCGCGGTGTCAGCGTTAGACAATTTATCGTTTTAAGACGTCCTATCTTTCGAACCAAAGATTAATCCAAAAAACTGTACTTGATAATAATGTTCTCTTATACTAAAAGCCTGTTTTTAAATGTCTAATTAAAGTTCTTATTAGTTATCTGACACATAATTATTAGTGCAAGATCTTAGGTCCACAGGGAAAAAATTATCTTTTGAACCAGCTGAATGGGTTATAAATTCACAAATTAATACTTTTAACTAATTAATGTGTCGAATAACTAATCAGAAGTTTACTCCGATAGGTGCATCACTCGATCATACAAAGTTTAATATACTGTAGTTATGTTCATCGAGACGGTTGGAACTACCTCATACTATTTTGGGCACACAAAAGGTGTGACTAGTTTATGGTTTTAGTGCTTTTGTGTCATCAATTAAACGCCTTACCTTTTTTATTTCTTCCGGCCGATGAAGAGTGTTGTTTGGATACCTCTTTCTGCCTCTGTACATTTGCTTCATTGTATTTAAGCACTCGGTTTTCGGGCACCCATTCATCCCAACTATATTCCGGGACAAAAACATTGTGATTTATGTTAATCGCTTTAATGCAAACAGGTGTTCAGTATTAATAACTTACTTTTTATTCCACCCGGCATAATGAATGTAATATTTCACTTGTTTATCTTTTGTGACTGTGCTCTTGAGAGCCTTCGCTTCATAGATGAGTGGTCCATGAAAACACAGAACCTTTTCACCTAAAATAAAAATCTTATATATTATAATATTTGGACTATTTTTCTCATTTGATCTTCACCCTCAGAAAATTTCAATTTTGGTGTCATATCACTGGCAGATGTTTTATCAAATATTTTGTTTTGTATCTATGGCAAAAAAATAAAGAAAACTTGATGATAAACCACTTTAGAAAAGAAAATTTTTCTCCCATAAATGAAAATTCTGTGACAGAAATAATTTGGCGCTGTACTGGAAATTGTTTGTTTATACAACTATCTCTGTCTGTCTTAAAATTACCCTACAAGCCACAGGGTAGCCACTTGGAGGGAAATTTTAACATCAAAAAACAAAAATGACCGGAGCCTCTTCGTAGCTTGAAGTTTTCACCAAATTTCCCAAAACTGATTTTTCCTATGGCAAATTTGTAAGATATTTCTCGTAAAAAACAGACCCATTCACCCCTGTTCTGGATTCCAATCGGTTCTTCTTTCTCTTTCAATGAATGGCTTATGATTTTCGATCTGAAAATACTTGAGATTTGGAATTCAATTGAGTTTTTATGTCCGAATTGGAATTGACAAAATTGTGAAATGTGTATATTTTGTAATTTCCTGCCTTATATTCTCGTCGATAAAAGCTGAATATGACGATTACTAGCCTCTTCTTCTAATTCTACTATTGAGTGAATCACTTTATTAAATCCGTTTTCTCTACCGCAGCAGAAACAGTTTGGTTTCGCCGATGTGCGCACATGCACATAAGCCTACAGTACTCATAATCGAATATGTTTTTCAATATAACAAAAGTAAAACAAAGTCTTTTAAGCCGAATATACAGTTCTTTTGAACAAAAAAAAAAACATAAGTGGTAAGAATTTTTTTTTTTTGGAAGAAAAAAAATCTGAGTTGAAATAAAAATTTTTATTCGTTGTCCTCTTTTTTTCCACAAAATAATGTCACCAACATTGTTTTGCGCGAAAAAGTTTCCATGGTGAATATAAATTTTTTACAATAAACGTCAAAAATTTTTGTTTGCGATAAAATCACTCCCATAAGAAGTACATGTTATTTTTTTTTCGAGGAGGAACTGTATACTAGGCTTTAATAAGTAGGTAATCCGGAAAGACAATTCGATAGGTACCAGTGAATACTTCTGATTTCGATTCAAAAATTAACGGCCCTAATCAACAAAACCTCACTGAAACCTCAAAAGTCACAACAACCTCAAAAGGTGAGGTAAAATTGATTTCACCTTGTGAGGTTTTCGTGGTTATTTGAAATTGTGATCTTCTTTTGAATTCCTTTACACTTCACAAGTTTGGCATTTGAAGTCATAAGAAAGTACCCTGTCACACAAGGAAGGTTTTTTTGACGTTTTCTTTTAATTTTTTTTTTTTAATTAAATCTCTTAGGGCCAGTTGTACAATAGTGGTTCAGCCTCGGTTCAAGATTTTAATTCACCGATTTCGGCGGATTAACTAAGGTTCAACGCTGGTTCAAGTGTGTAATTGGTTATTATCACACACTTGAACAGTAAACCACTGTTGAAACTCAATTAATCCGCCGGAATCGATGGATAAAAATTGCTGAACCACGGTTTAAATATTTGTACAACTGGCCCTTACCTTTCACACGAAGAAGTGTGAAAGGAGACAACAGGGGTATTCTCGATCCGATGCAAACTGGTCTTGCATCATTGCAAAAGTGCAATTTTTTTACAATGGGGTTAGGGTATAGCAATTTTACACTTTTGCATTTTTGCAATGATACAAGACCAGTTGGATCGGGAATACCCCTAACGTTTTTGGGAAAACAAAATTATAGTCCTACCCTAATCTCTTACGTTTCCACGTATATATTCACCACACTTGTGTGAAAAGGAATGATGTGTTCTCTCTCCGAAGAAATGTTTCTGTTTCTGTTTATTCTAATTTTAGGATATATAGTGGTTAATCTCAATAGATCCTAGATATGTGATTTTGACAGCAAAATCGAATTCAAACACCAAATTATGTCTTTTGCACAAAAATTTCAACAAATATCAAAAAGAAATTCATTTAAATATGGATTGCCGTTTCTTATTTGCATCATTGGCGGATCGTTTGGTCTTAAAGAGTTCACCCAATTAAGGTAAAACTTAAAAAAAGTAATCCTCTTGAATTTGTTATTCCATTAACACCCACAGATACCAATTTTCAAAAAAACAACCAGTGAGTCCTGAAGAAATGAAAAAATTTGGAGTATCGATGAAATCACCTAAGGATGTTACTATCGAAAGCGAGTATGAAAAAATAAAATCAATTGATATTGATCATTGGGAGAATAAACGCGGTCCAAGACCATGGGAAGAATAAACGTGTTGCAATTGTATTCCTAATCGCGAGTTATATAACTACAACTACATTGATAAGGTTTATTGTGATAAATTAGTAATAAACAATAAAAATGTACCTGCTAGTTCGTCTTCGTTGGTTAGCTAAGGTTCTTACTTAGCTACTAATGATTATATACCAGTGGTTTGAGCCATATTAAACTGCATTTTTCTAAACTCGAATTAAGTAAAACAAAATGAATCAATCGGTTTTAACATCATTTACCTGTTGTTCTGTTGGAAGCTTTATTTACAACTAATTAATTATTAAATGCAAAATTTGAATGTTTAATTAAGAGATTATAAATTCATAAATTCCGCTTATAGGTCTGTTCCTCTGTAGCGTCACTTTACTTATCCGGCTCCCGGTCCATGGAGGGTCTCTGTCTGAGATATTGCGGTCTTCCATCGGTTGCGGTCCCTCGCAAGCTACCTCCAGTCGTCAAGACCGAGCGCTCTTGCGTCTGTAACCGCCTGGTCCGTGTAGCGGAGGTTCGGTCTTCCTGGTCGTCTCGAACCTGGGAGCTGGGATTCGAAGATTTTCTTGGCTGGAGCGTTGTCCATTCGCTCGATGTGACCAAGCCAGTGTATTTGACGTGTTTTGGCTCTTTGGACTACATCTACATCTTGGTACAGCTCGTACAATTCACAATTGAATCTTCTCCATTCGCCCTCTTCGCATATAGGACCAAATATCCGCCGAAGAATTTTCTCTCGAAAGTGGCCAGTATAAATTCCCCTTTTTAACTTATCGTCCAGCATTCGGCACCGTACTGGTAAAATTAGGGTTTTGTATAACGTGCACTTTGTCTTTCGAGAAAGGAGTTTTGAACTCATTTGTTTAACCAAACCGAAGTAGCAGCGCCACTTTAAAGTTTATTTATAATTTCTGCTAAATTCGCCTGCTGCTACAAAGAACTCATAAAATGATCGCAGGTTGTACGTTTCCATTAAATTTTACAATTTTTGTAAGGTTCTTCTCATTGACAAATCGGCGGTCGAGTACTTAAAGGTTGTATGTCGACCAAACTACCAAAAATGATTTTATATAAAAAATTTAGCGGCTTTCCGATAGAATCAAAAAGAAAAATTTTAAAAAATCGTTGCAAACTCTACAGGCAAAAAAGACATTGAACTTTCATGTATTTACACTAATATTTAGTGCTATAAGGTTCTAAGGTCAACATAGAACCTTTTACGTACTTTTTGTAACACATTCAACGCGTTCAAGTTACATAGAACTTTTTTGCACAAAATTCCTCTACATTGATTAAATAACAATTTTTTAATGGTTTTATGACTTTTTGATGTTTCTTTATCAGATAACTGATGTGTTACCGTTTTACACAAGAACCAGCCTCCTAAAACTTAGAGGGCGATTTACTTTAAAATTTTTTTTTTTCACTTACAACCTCTAAGTACTCGACCAGCGAAAACCAGAAATCTTCAGATTTGATCTACTTTTGGTCTACATACATTTCGTCCCCTATCTCACGAACTGACGCATCTGTTTTTACACATTGCACAAAAAAGCTTTTTAGGTGTTAGATATTTATATATTTGGTAGTTATTTGGGCTTTAATGTCCTTTAAAATAGATGTAAATCATCTTCGTTTACCCTACGTTTCGCTGGCTTTTTTTCGGCTTCATCAGGGGTTTAATTTTTTTATTTTATCTATCAACCAAAAGTACAATAATTTTAATATAATATTTATAAAAAGCTATTTTTTACAAAAACATTATGTGAAAATAAATTAAATATAATATAATGAACTTACTTTTTATGAAAATTAATCAGAATTACATTTTATGTTTTTAATAAATAAACAAATAAAAATAAATTAACATTTAACACTTTTGTTGGATATTGTTAAAAGGGGTTTGTTCTAATTGTTTTTTGAATTGTAGGATTTCTGGATGGTCGATTGAATGGTTTTAATCAGAACTATATCTAGAATATGCATTTTTCTAAGATGTTAAAAAAACAGTTACGTCAGTTCGTGAGATGAGGGACGATTTGTTCAATGAATAGTTGATTATCAATTTTTTACTTTTTCGAGAACTAGAACCGGAAAAAAGAAATGTGCATAGGTACATTTTGTATGTATTTTTGAAATCTTAATCTTAAATTTCTTAAGGTCTTGAATTCGAAACGATTTCACGAGGAGTTATAAGGTGTGTTCCGTTACTTTGAAACTATGTGCATTTGTGTGAACTTCTATACATTTTATTTTTTTTAACTTTGAGTTTCAAAGTAGAGGAACTAGGCTAAGAATATATTTAAAGCTTTTTTTGAAAGTCAAGATAACTATAATAAGAAATATAGGTATTTACTTTCAGATAATTTTTTGTTAACAATTATTAATTCGTATGTAACATGTTATGTAGGTATATCGATATAGCGAATCAAGTTTTTTTGACCGATCAATTATGGGGTTAGATTCGAATTCCTCGTGTAGAAGTAGTTCTTATTTATTCGATCATATGGCATTGTGGTAGAGATACATATTATGTTACATAATTTTGTTCGACAAATGTAGTTCTAAACAAAAAAGAGCTTTTTAAGCTTATATAAATATTAAAACTGCATACAATTTTCCCAATATCTAGTACATGTTGAAGGTCTTGTTGAACTAAGGAAAATAGGGAGTTTTCGCGAAAATGTCTGACTAATTAATTTTTGCAATCACAAAATTAATAAAAAATACATTTTTTTAAAGGTATACCTACCTAAATTTTGTTGCTTTTGATTTTCATAATCAGAACACTTTAAAATAACGAACAAACGAAAACATTTACGTAAAAAGATATTTTTCATTCAGTTTTGTCATTGAAATCGATTTGTCGACATTTACCAAAACACTACGTACTACACATTCTTAATAAAGTCTAGTTTACAGTTCTCGTGCGAAAAGACTTAAAATTTTTGAAACAATTTTCCACCGAATTTAGGTAGGTATAATGTTATATTTTAAAGACAAATATTTTCAACCCTGATCAGAACAAACAATATATTATTATAAATTGAAGTGCCATCTTTTATGCGCTTTTTTTGCAGTTTTTTTTGACACACTTTGAAAGCAAAATCATTGAATATTTTGATGCCAATAAAAAGCTGATGAATCAATTATTAATTCTAACCAAAAAAATATTTCATTTTGGCCCAACCTTTTACATAAAATGACTTCTAAAATTTCACAGCTTTTAAAGTGCCTCAAAACTTAAAATTTTAATTTTCAATTTCTGAGTTTCAATGAAAGCTATAACTGGCCCCTAATTTTACTTTTTAAGTGCCTAAAAAATTAAAAACAAAAATTCCAATGATGGTTTTCAATGATAGCTACAACTCCCCCTTAAGCCCAGAAAATTATCTGGACTTAACTAAGTCCATATATGGACGTAGTTCTTGTTATATTTATGTATAAAGCTCTTAGTTCCGATGTCGTTTTTTCGACAAATCCATATGGACTTGCAAAAAAAAAAAACGTCTAATGTAAGACACCTTATAAATACAGCTGTACATTGTTGGATCATGAAACATTAACCCAACAGAGAGCAGGATCTCGCGTTATTGTTGTAAAGCCTTAACTACGGCCATTTTTTTCAAAATTACAAAAGTAAAAATAAAAAAAAAAAGTAGCTACACAAATAGCTTTTTAAACCAAAATTTAAGCTTCGTCATTTTTGTAAGTTTTCCAGTCGGAAAAACTATCGCAAAATAAGTTTGAAAATTTTCAGTTTTGTACTTTCTCACTTTTTTGGCTTAATGCTTGTTAATCAGTTCTGATAATAAAAAACGGCTAACATCTCTAATAAATGCACAAAATTAAAAATAATTTGTTTAACCCATCTATACATAAATTAAACGAGCTGACAGAACTCGACTACCGGCTGTCGGATTTTTTTTTATTTTCTGGAAACAAATTGGATGATTTATTGCAACTATGAGCCACGAAATATTTAATTAAATTTAATATTATTTAATTTTTCTTTTCGAAATTTTAACTAAACTTGACCCAGTCTGTTCACAATAGGCCAAGGGTCTAAGTATGGTTCGCGAATTAAACGTTTGCTTAAGCGACCGAATACTCTCAAATTGAAAAATTAATATCCGCTACTAGGTAGGTATGATAAAATGAAATGATAATGGTAAAAGTTGTCTAACTTTAGACAACTGTCCAACTTTGGAAAATGTGTTCCAAAACCTAGTTTATTGTTGTCATATAGCTGCCTAACTTAGACACAAGAGTAGATTGTCTTAACCGTGAATAATGTGATATTTTTTTTTATTAAATAAAGCATATTTCGACCTATTTGAAAATAGTTAGACAGTGTCTAAGTAGACAAAAATTTTATAAATACGACTGTAAGTTTCTTATCATGAGATTTTTCATCAAAGATACTGAATACAGTATTTTTGGTTTTCATACGACTTTCATTTTATCATTTCATTTTACCCAGAATATTGATTCTGGTTAGAACTTAATAAAATCAGCTGATTGCGGATGTGGATACAAAATTTTTATTCAAAAATTGTTAAAAATAATTTCTGTGATTTTTAGTAAGCATCCTCGTGTAATTATCATATTTATGTGTAAGCCCATAAATTTTTGTTATTTTATGAATTCTTTGAACGCTTCCAAATGTCATCTGTGTGTCAAGTCATGTGACACACACAAACACATCTGCTTATACATTTTATTTTCAACAAAAATTCTAATTTTGAAAAAAATAACTAATTTAACATTAAATATGCCTCAAAAACTAGTACGTGAGGACTATAAAGAACTAGATCTTGTAGGAATTCACGAACATCTAGATGATTTGCACCTGGAACTTTTAAGCTTAGTCGAACAATTGGTTCAATGCAAAGTAGCAATTGAAAAAGTCACAAATGAAGGGAGAATAAATTGTGCAAAAGCTCGCTATATTCAAGGACCAAAAACTGTTGGAATATCAAAACTACCTACGGACGATAGCCAAGAATTCAATGCACTAGTGCGTGTAGAGCAAATTAAGTCGGAAAGTGCGTGTGCTGATAAGGAATTCCAGCTTAAACGATATCCGATTGATAAAGAAGCTGGATTTATCGATCCAATCAGATGGTTTGGAGTTTTAGTTCCCCGGCCTTTACAAGTTACCAAAGAAAAATTTCAGAATTCATTAGAATTGGTCATTGAAGCTGCCAATATTCAGATACAAATGGATACCATTATGGTCTCTATCAAGAAACTAAAAGAACGAAAAAGTATTATGTGTACTTCTACAATTAAATAATAATGTTTTTTAAATTTAAAAACGATTGTTTTCTTTTAAATAGTCAGGTAGGTACAAATATTATTAAGAAGCCAAGTAGAGGGTCATCATCATCAATGGCTTGCGTTTGGGAATATGTTCCTTGATATTCAGTCGTGAATCCTTACCAGATATTGGATACACTCTCAATATTTCTTATGTAAGAATAATGTATTCTATCGAGACTGGTATCACACTATAGTGTGAATCTGAATTTATTCTGCCATATGCTTATGAACCTGCTTTCTGTCGTCCAAAACCAAACGCTTATATTATGTAGGTATATCATTTATTTTTTCCCGTACACAATTACTAAGCCAACAAAATATTGAACATTTAAGGAGCTGGCCAATAATTTTTCCTTATTGCGAATGTCGATTGTTTATAGATAAATTGTTGTTGCATCAGATCTCATCAGCGATGTTTTACAAGGGATTAAGATATTGAATTTTCTACAGAATTCAATTTTACATATTAGACGAATAAATAATATACATATTATCTTAATTCTCTGTGAAAATCTCTCTTGTTTTAATATACCGCAGAGCATTTTGTGAACTAAGGTCGTTTAAATAATTGTAACACTGAAAACTATATATATGTAGGTATAACTTGTTTTGGAGTTTTGTATGAACAATTTTCATTTTATTCGTTCAAAGCCGAAAACATCGATTCGATTTTTTTTATAATAGCTCAAGTGATTATGTTAGGGTATTTTTTGTAATTAGATAGCAGGAAAATAAATTCTGCTTCATCTATTAAACATATACATCGCATGACAAACATACATTCCTGTCCTATAGAACTCATAAAATTACATTTAATTTTGATTAATTTAGTTAAGTGATTGATATCCAATCCATCTTTAGTTGTAATATTTACAACTGTAGGTACAACATAATTAAGGTTATTGCTGAAAAGAGAACAGACTGACAAAACTGACATATGAAATTGCTTATTGTTATCTCACCCCAAAGAAACAAACAAATTCCAAGACGCTTTTCAAGTCGTTGTTTTACTCTGATATATGAGAAGATACTAAACTAGTGGAAGAATAAACGATACTTTTGTTTTTACACATTGTAAAGAATCCATACAAATTGAGCCATTTGAGTACAGCCTATTAACAAAATAGAGGACTAAAATAGATTTTAAAACTAAAAATACTTCCATCTTCACCTCAGAAACTTTTAATAAAAAAATAAAATCATGTATTCCATTTTAATTGTGGTTTATTATAAGTAAAAAAAAATCGTTACATATACCGATTCTTAAGCGCTTAGAACTTCATACGATGGGGGTATTGTGTGGAACGCAGGCTGAACATGCTTTGCAAATACTTCTTCAAGAATTTGGCATCTGGGCTGGCCTTAAGTGCCTTCAGTACAAGAGTATCGACGGCCTTCTGGTCTTCTTTGCGCTGTTCAGTTGGGACGTACTTCTCCTTCTTTGGAGCGAAGATATCTCCTTCACCAGATTTCTTCTCCTTCTTTGCCTTCATACGCCTGAAATATGTGTCATTAATGTGTTCTGGTACACTGAATTGACCCAAATCGATGCGAGTTTGGCATCCAATAACATAACGCTGTGAAACACGGCGCAATGGGCAGGAGTTGATACCGAATGGTCCGGTTATCAAGAGTAGTCCAGAGGCCAAAACCTTGAGGAGCACGACGCGTTTACCTTGGTGGCGACCAGCCAAAAGGATCAACACACGTCCGGGCTTCATGTTCTTGCGAGTGTTGCGAACATGTTTGCTGAATACACCACGAGCAGGGCGCTTCTTGACTACCGCTTTGGTTGGGTAGTTGGCCTTTGGTTTCTTCAAGTAAACAACACGTTCACCTCCGTTCTTGGGACCTCCAATTTTCTTGATCTTCATGATTGGGATTTTTACCTTCTTAACGACTGGGCGTTTTGTTGACTTCAGGCGCCATTGAGCACGTCGCTTGTACATCTGAGAATGAGAATTTATATATCAATGTTAATAATTTAGGTTTTCTTTTAACTGTTTTCACAAAAGTAAAAGATTGCAAGGGGCATTTTTCATAAATTTTGAGAAATAAAAAATCCAATTGGTGTTACTTGTAGAGGAAATCACATTTTTGTGTCGATTTTGCACGCACTAACAAAATCACTTTGGTATGATGAAATTCATGATTTTTTACCTGGCTTTTGGAGTAACGCATAATTCCACCTCCCAGGTAATTATTAAGGGGGTGTTTGTTGACTTTTTTGCCAGATTTGGCTGATTTTTTAACTTTTTCTACGGGTGCCATTTTTAAAAACACGTGTACACAGCACAGAAATTGGTGCTAAAAGGAAGGTTATGCTGAGTTGAGTTGTCAAATTTTGACACATGTGGCGCTAATATAGGATGAGAGTTCGTGAAGCGGTTATGATACACGTTTCGGGTTTATGAATTCGGGGCGTGTTCGTAGAATAATCATTTCAGAAAATATTCCTCTCAAGCTTGCTAGAAGAACTAAATAAGAATGTCTTTTTGTTTCAGTTTATTTATCTACAGCCGTACCTATAAAGAAATTTTAAAGCCATCGTAACCTTAAAATACCTCTAAATAGCTCTTAAGTACGAAATCGGTATCTATAATCAATTTTCATCTATGTATGCAGGTAGAGTTTTTTGTTCTAATTAAAGTAGGTATGCAAAATTAGTGTGATTTCCTAATAATTGAGTTGAATATTAAAAAAGATTTTTTCTTTATTTCTTTAATTTTAACAAAATAAACTTTTACGGCCATATTATTTACCCAAAACATCCAGATTAAAATTTAAATCTGGATGTATTTACATTGAATTTGTATGATTTACACCTAGATTTAAGTTTTAATCTTGATGTATCGAGTGAATAATATGGCGGTTACAGTCTTATTTATAAACCTATTCCAAAGTATGTCTAACTTTGTACAGCTGTCCAACTCCAAAACCTTATTTATAATCATGTTCCATCGAGTGTCTAACTTAACACTGCAATTGGTTATCCAAACCTATTCCAAAGCGGGTTATTTATACAATATGTGCCTATACCTTTAGTAGCGGACAGTTTGTTCACAGCTGATTATTTTCAATCAGGGATAATTGGAACTGGTAAACCATCGAATGTGCATATGTTATCAAGAAATCCATAATTTGAATTGTTAATCATGGATTTTGGTTGATTAGCGCCTATTTAATTAGAACATGTGAAAATCATGATAAAGATTTAACCCACAAACAAACTGGCCTTAGGTCTGGTACATTACAGGCTTCAATCCTCTCTGTAGATCTAAGGGTTCTTAGGGACAGTTTGTTCACTGCTGATCATCTTAAATCAAGGATTACTGCAACTGGTAAATTATCGAATGTGCATGTTAACCAAAATTTTTATTAAGGTATTCAAAATTTGAGTTATTAATCATGGAAATCGCAACCAAAATCGGCTGATTAGCGATTTCCATGATTAACAACTTAAATTATTTATTCCTTGAAAAAAATTTGATAACTATGCACATTCGATGTTTTACCAGTTGCAATACATAATCGTTGATAAAAGATGATCAGCTGTGAACAAACTGGCCCTAAAGGTAAGACTGCATTCAGCGGAACTGCACTTCAGTGGAACTGATTTTCCCGACTTATTTGTAGGAAATTTTATGAGCTATATATCACACTAAGGCCGGTATTCACCGAGCACTCATAACTTATGAGCCTCATAAACCTATTCACCAAGCAATAATAAGTGGATATTTATGAGCGCTCATAAAAGTTATGAGTGGTCCCGACCACCCATATAACTTATGAGCGCTCTCTTCAGAAAATATTCTGACATTATGAGGCTCATATGAGCGCTCGGTGAATACAGGCCTAAGCGACAAGTGGACTTCACGGTGCGGCACTATGCGACAAAGTTGATAATCTGATGGGGTTGTGTAGGGTTTATTAATATAAGTCAAATGTCTATCTACAAGTTACTCTTTATTCTAAAAAAAAATAATACAAGACTGAAATGAGCTTAAGATCAAAGTGCTTTAAAACCTCTTTTCATATATAGAATGTTTTGTATTTAAATTGGTACTTTAAAGCTCTTGTTTATAGAACACTGACCAACTTTGTCGCGACATTAAGTTCAGTTCAGTTTCGTGCGAAAGTGCGCACAGTGTCGCTGATGTGCAGTTCCGCCAAGTGCGGTTTTACCTTAAAGGTAGAACTAGAATAGGCGGAAGCCAACGTACGTGGTCATACGAAAGCGAGCGAAAAAAATGAAATTCATATGACGCGCACATAATTGCGAAGTGGAACTTTTCGTTTTGTTTTCGTTTACTTTTGTCGTTGGACGTGAGAGCGCTCACCGACCGCTCTTTCGTAAGTGGAAATTACCTTTCTGAGTGAAACGGTTTGGCTTGAGCTTATCTAATCCTTTTTTGCAAATAACTGTTGAACAATTATTTCAACTACTGGAACACAGAACACTACTTCCAGAGCAAAACCTTCTGTAGTAATAAACTGACAAAAAGTCTTGCATGCTGAATCCGAGAATTTTACATATTAACTTCATACACCTCATTCAAAATATTCAAATATTTTGTATTTTAAATTGGCATGGTTCTAAGACAATAAGTAACTTTTAGTCACTATACAGTAGATACATAAATAGATACCATATTATCCCCATGTTGCGCATTTATTTATTTTATTTTTATTTATTATATTATTTGTAGACAAACATTTACCTCAAGTGCAAAGTTTCTCAACATATTAATAAAACTATAATTGCAAATAATGTGTTTTAACCGCAAAACTATTTCTGAACCAAAAACCTTGTATATAAAGTGATGCAAGAGTCCAAGAAACACAAATTCAAATTTTTGTTTACAATTATTATTATGGAAAAACTTGGAAGAAATCTAAAACTAAGTGATTTTACAAAAATTCCGTTTGATATTTTTCGATTAGTTGGGATTAGAGTTTTTAAATACGATCCCGAGGAGAGAGAGCCTCTTAAAGAAAAAATTGCTTTCGTAATGGTTATACTCAATTTAATAGCTCATTTTTTTATCAAAACTGGTGTCATATTTTACCATACATTCGAAGACCCAATCGAGTTGACAGCTTTCGCTTGCTATGCAGGTTTTGTTATAAACTCACTTTGCAAAATGATAGCCGTTTGGAGCGGAAGATTTATCTTGAAGGATGTTCTTCTCAAAATGGAAGAAATTTTTCCAAAAACTAGAAAAGCCATAACCGAATACCGTTTGGATGAATATTATAAGAAAATTGAACTTTACATGAGAACACTGGCTATTTATCATTTTTCGACAACGACAATGTTCAATTTTTTTCCTTTAATACAATCAATAGTGGAGAAAATTATAACTGGTGGTGATTTTGTTTACAGATTTCCATTCATTGGCTATTATCCGTTTAATGAAAATCAATTCCCGGTGTATCCTTTGGCGTATTTCTATCAGACAATGGCTGCATATATTTTATCTTGTTTCTTTTTGGGCTCCGATCTATTATTAGTTTCGATTGTTCACTTAGCTTGTATGCATTTTGATTTTTTGGCAAAACAAATCACAGATTTTATACCCACTGGGACGGATAAGGACTTAATAGACTTGGGAAGGTTCATCAGATATCATGACGACATTTTTAGGTGAGTATACTATGCACTTAATTGAAGCAAAGGTACATTGGGATAAACTACATTAATCTTATGTAAATAAATAACCTAAAGGCCATTTTTAGAAGTTTAACTTGCGTGTGGTGTGTTAATCTTAATGTATGAATTTTTTTAATTAAAAAGACAAACAAATTTAAGTAGTTCTTGTTTGAGAATTTCCGCTACACAAATGTGTGAGTACAACAAGATTAAAAACAACTGTAAGTGTAAGTTTTTTCTTTTTTGATTTAAAATTGTTGTGAAACTTACTATCTGGATAATAAATAACTTGTTAAATGCATAATCTAATTTCTATATTTAAAAATTAAACTTAAATTATATAAACAAAATTGGACTTATGGAATATGATTCCTGATCTGAGGAGTTGGGTGATTTTGACGTTTTAAATGTGCTTGACAAATTAAATGAGCTTCTTTGCTTTACTCATTTTTGAGCAACTCTTTCTCAATTTAAATATTTAACTGGAAAAGTACCAAACAGGATTACCGTCAGATTTTCCACTCGATTAATACAGTTTAAAACTGAAGTCCGGATGTAAGTAAATATAAATTCAATTAATTTAAGACTTAATCTGGAGTAATAGGTTGAATAATATGGGGTTAATTTGTGAGAAAAAAAAGGACATAAAAAAGAGGAAAAAGTTAGGCTTTTTTTTCAAAATTGTGTGAGTTACACAAACACAAATGCATTCACACAGGGAAGGCGTGCAGTAAGACAGCTAAATGATTCCTTAAATTGATTCATTAAAATGGTAAAAGGAATTTTTAGGTGTTTTTTGAGGAATTTTTTTCAGATTTTTAATCGTTAAAAAGGTTAAAAAGCTAATTAAATGCGGTTCTGCGTTAAATGCTGTAAAAACACCGATAACAAGCAGTTTAATTTTTGTTAATTTCATAGGTAAGCTGTGTCTTATATTCCACATAAAGTAATGTCGAATTCCTTTAAAAAAAAATTGAATTTTTTTCCAAAAGAATCGAATTTTTTCTGTCAAAATAAATTTTTCTAGTGTAGCAAGATTCGTTTTGACAGAAAAAATTCGATTCTTTTTTGAAAGGAATTCGACATTATGTAAGTAAAATTACTCTGAACTACGGGCGCTCTGGACGAGAATTTTAATTTTGACAGATCGAGTTTAGCTATTTCAGGTGATTGAAGTATATTTTTATTTTCAATCAATTCGCTTTTTTTTATAGCAATACGCTTCAAAATATCAATTGAAAAGTTTTCTAAGATAATGTATTTACCTAAAAAATATCACTTCACTTTACTTTATGTGGAATATAAGACACAATCAGAACGTGAAAAGAAAAAATTGTAAACTCTATGTTATAGGCGTTTTACACGATTGCAAAACCGCATGTTGTTTTATATTTTTTTTTTATAAATTATTGCAAGTATTCACTATGTTAACTCTAATTTCACTTTTTTATGAAGTATTTTCAATATTTTAATGTTTTAAAATCTCGAAATACCTTCTTATAGCTCGGCAAAATGTCAGATTTGGATCATTTTTGTTTGTTTTTTATTTGGTGCCTCAGTTACATACACATGTTATATACACCTCTTCGTTATCTTCTTATTCTAAGTGATGGACTGTCAAAGTGTATGAGATTGGCTGTCGGTTTTTGTGTGAGCTGGATCAACAAAATTAGAGGGTGTGCTCATTAGATACACCCGAATCGACATAATGGAACTAAAAAAAATCATAGAAGAAGAGATAGAGGAACGGGCATATCGAGGAAAAAGTGAAGCATTTTTCAAAATAGTGTGAGTAACACAAACACAGATGCATTCACACAGGGAAGGCATGCAGTTAGACAGCTAAATCATGGGGCGCCCAAAGGAATTTATAGCTGTTGTTTTGAGGAATGTGTTTTGAGATTTTAAATCGTTAAAATAGAAAAAAAAGCTTAGTAAATTAAATAAACAAGTGAAATAAAACTTAATAAAGTGAATATATGCTATTCTTCATTGAAATAAAAATAAAAAACTACATACGGTGCTCCGTTAAATCCTGTAAAATTACCTATAATAAGCAGTGCAATTTTTGTTCATTTCACAGGTAAGCTGTGTCTCATATTCCACATAAAGTAAGTAAAATTACTCTACAATACGGGCGCTCAATGCATTTGAGCGCCTTGCCATCACCAATAAAAGCTAATTCGACCCTGGCCGAAAATTTCAATTTTGACAGAAAGGCACCTGACATTTTCAACAAATTTGTCTTTTTTATAGCAATATGCTATGAAATATCAATTTTAAAGTATTCTACGATAAGTATTTACATAAAAAACATCACTTCACATTAATTTATGTCGAATTTGAGACACAATCAGCCAGTGAAATGGAAAGATTTTTAACTCCATATTATAGGTGTTTTTACACAATTTAACACAGCACCGCATGTTGTTTTATATTTTTTATAATAAAGTACTGAAAGCTTTCACTATTCTCACTATTCTCACTTTTATTTCATTTTTTTATTTAGTTTAATTATCTTTTTTCACTATTTTAACGTTTGAAAATCTCGAAACACTTTCGGAAAAATGACAGATATAGGCACCTTTTGGTATTTTTTTTTTAATTTGGTGCTTCACTCACATACACTGTATATGTGATATATTTCTCTTCCTTACCTTCTTATTCTAAGAAAAAAATAGAAAAACTAATCAAATTAAATTGGTTCTATTCTAAGAAAACCAAATGTGACGTCACGTCATAGAACGAATGTACATACCTTGCATAATATGTTTACCATGTTGTGTGAGGAGGCATTTTTAGATAGATCTTAAGTTTTCATATCCAAATATAAAAGTCTTGCATGCCGGGGTTGGGGCCTTTGTTGCGGGCTCTCTGTTACTTATGTGAAAATAATTTTGATTTCATCAACTAGACACCGTAAAATATTCATTACTTTAAAGTTGTGGTATCAACCTTGTTTTTTATATATGTACATAGATATTCTTAATCAAGGGTTTACCATACGATATCTAGAAAATAATAATCTATAAACCAAAAATCTCGACAATATAGAATTGAAAAAAATTCGAACAAAAAATCTAGAAAGCAAAATCTAGAAATACAAAAATCTAGAATTAATATATTGATTCTCGATTACTTAGGGCCAGTTTCACAGTGATGTAAGTGTCACTTAAGTGCCAAATATGGAAAACTAATTCCCAATTTCACAGTGTAAACTTATCGGAATAAGTGACACTTAAGTCTCCCATGTTGGCCACTTAAGTTCCACTTACTCAGGTAGTAAAACTGCGGCTTAAGTGCCAAAATGGGAAAATTAAGTGCCACTTATTTTGTTAAGTGTGCACTGTGAAACTGGCCGTTACTTTTTTTTTGTTTTATAAAAGGCACAAAATTTCAATGAAAATTTATTTTCTTAAATTTTTAACTTTTAAATCAAAAATTCAATTTCCATAAAATTTACAATTAAAAAAAAGAAAACCTTGTAGAAGGAGAGCAGCAAAGTCGGATTACATGAGTAATATTCACAGAGCTTAAAGTGCGACTATTAAATCACAATATGACGCTACAGATAAAAAAACAAAGTCCTCTATTCAATTGATATTTTACGCCAGTCTGTGCTGATGCCAGTAGCCCCTGCATATAATAACCGTGTTTAGTAATCGTCAACTATAACACAACTATATATCACAAATGGACCCAGAAAAATAAATTGCTTAAAAATTGAATATATAATGAGTTTTATTTGAGTTTAAACTCCTTAAATATTTAGATTTAGATTTTTTTGCATTCGAGATAAAGTCATGACCCCTTAAGGAAATTACTTAAAAATGTTTTCTAGTGAGCCAAATATGTACATATATCTCAAGAGGTTAAATTTTGTTTAGAGTGCACTAAAATAAATCGGGAAGTGAAAAAAACTTACTCTGGATGAAAAATTTCTTTTTCTCTGAGTTTATATAATAAAAAAACAGTTAACGGTCCTCAATTTGAATCATAATAAAATTCCAAAGACCCCTATTTCCAATTTATGCTAACAAAAATTACTTCTGTAATAATAAACAGAAATTTGGTTCAAACGGCGAAATATGTTATAACAAATTAAATTAATAGCTTTTATTATTATATTATATATTTGAATGTGAAACGCATGTACACACATATGTGCTGCATCTGGCATGTTACCATACATAGCATATTTTAATATTTTCACCGCATTCAAATACATATTTTCTAATTAATTTGGCATATAGTTCTAGGGCAATAAATATAACCTTGAGAATCTAAAGTAGATAATAATATGTACATATATTGTATGTACATTACACATATCACCCCGTTTATTTAAGTGTACACAAACATTAAATTCAAGTGCAAAGTTTCTCAACAAATCAATCGAACTTTAATTGCAAATAATGTGTTTCTTAACCGCAAAACAATTTCTTAAATAAAAACCTTGTATGTATATAAAGGGATGCAAGAGTCCAAAAAATATAAGTTTATATTTTAGTTTGAAAATATGGAAAAACTGGGAAGAAATCTTAAACTAAGTGATTTTACAAAAATTCCTTTTGATATTTTTCGATTAGTTGGGATCAGAGTTTTTAAATACGATCCCGAGGAGAAACAACCTGTTAAAGAAAAAATTGCATTCGCAATGATTATGCTCAATTTAATAGTTCATTTTTTTCTCAAAAATGGTGTCATCTTTTACCACACATTCGAAGACCCAATCGAGTTGACAGCTTTCGCTTGCTATGCAGGTTTTGTTATAAACTCATTTTGCAAAATGATAGCCGTTTGGAGCGGTAGATTTATCTTGAAGGATGTTCTTCTCAAAATGGAAGAAATTTTTCCAAAAACTAGAAAAGCCATAACCGAATACCGTTTGGATGAATATTATAAGAAAATTGAACTTTACATGAGAACACTGGCTATTTATCATTTTTCGACAACGACAATGTTCAATTTTTTTCCTTTAATACAATCAATAGTGGAGAAAATTATAACTGGTGGTGATTTTGTTTTCAGATTTCCATTCATTGTGGTTTATCCGTTTAATGAAAACCAATTTCCGTTATATCCTTTGGCTTATTTCTATCAGATAATGGCTGCATATATTTTATCTTGCTTCTTTTTGGGTTCCGATCTATTATTGGTTTCAATTGTTCACTTAGCTTGCATGCATTTTGATTTTTTGGCAAAACAAATTACAGATTTTATACCCACTGGGACCGACAGAGACCTCACAGACTTGGGAAAATTCATCAAATATCATAACGACATTTTAAGGTGAGTATAATGCTAAGAAATTGTAACTGAAACAAAGATTTGGATAAACTATACGAATAATCTCAAACTCTTTATCTAATTAAGCTTGTGTGGTTATGTTCAAGTTCGTTAAAATAAAAAAGATAACAATAGTAAGAAGGTTAAGTTCGAGGAAAATCATGTACACACCTACACACTAAAATATATTAAAAAAAAAAATAAATTTGTGTTGAAGAGGTTTATTTGTTCTGTGTCAGAGTAGAAACCATAGTTTAAAAAAAATAAACAATATTTTTTTGATTAAAATACGAGGTTCATTAGTATTTTGTTTGGTAACTGAACCAATCAAGTGTCATTCTGTTTTGTCTGATAGATAATGTTATAAAGTTTAATGTGAAAAACTTGTAAGAAAGCCGCAGAATCTACAGTTCTCAGTTTAGGGTAAGCGGACTACGTCACTCAAAATCTCTCTTAAGCGCATTAACAAATACTTTTAAAAAGTTTTAGAAATATTTTTTGAAAATTGTGGATATTTGGCTTCGTTTTGCATTTAAAAAATTATATTTAGAGAATAAAAACTTAACAAATTCTAAGCCACTTGAAAACTAATAAAGGTATTTATTAGATTTTTGACTATAGTCAGAGAGTGTCTTGATAGTTCGAAATAGTTGGAACTTGGAAATATGCTTTATTTGATTTTTGATTAAATAAAATGTTATATTAGCCAAGTTTTATGACAACCAAATCCGTTGTCTAAGTTATATAGCTCCTAATCATCAAATGAAAGTGTTTAACAATAACTTGGACGGCTGTCCAAAGTTAAACAACGTTTATAAATACGACCGACGGTAAGTGTATCTAAATTTTCTTTTTTTTTCAGCCTGAGTTTCAAAATTAACGAAGTATTTAACGTCGCCATTTTGATGAACTACATTGCTTCATGTGGAGTTATTTGTATGATTGGATTCCAAATTACAGCTGGTTCGGAAATTTTGGATATGCTTAAGTTTTTTGCATTTTTGATATCATCTCTCGTTCATGTGTATTTTATTTGTTCTTTTGGTTCGAACCTATTACAAGTGGTTTGTTGAATTTATTTATATACATAATTTGAACGTATTTAAGTGACTTATTTTTGTTTTTCCCTTTTAGAGTGGTGATATAGCAGATGCAGTTTTTTCTCACAAATGGTATATGGGAAATACGAAATATAAGAAATCTTTACCACTGTTATTGGCACGTTCACATAAACCAGCTTTTTTGACGGCTTTTAAGTTTTTCATTGTTTCAATGGAAAGTTTTAAAAGTGTAAGATTCGTTTTTTTTTTGTTAAAAAATATCATTTTTAATTTGACATTTTTGCAGTTAGGAACAACTTCATATCAATTCTTCACACTGATCAAAACTAAATACGATGAGGAGGAATAAAATTTGGATAGGTAATATTCGGTGGATGGTTTAAAGAGCTTGTATATTCTTGTGAATATTTAGTAATTTAAATTAGTAAATTTGAAATACACAAATATCATGTAAAAAAATAAATTTGGGCATATACATACACACTTTCGAAGAAAATTTGTTTCTATTAATTAAACGACAATTGAAATTCTTATTTTTAATTTATAATTATTTAACATTTATTTTTGCCTTAATATATTTATGCGCTGTAATTTTGTTTTTGTTGAGCTTATAAGTATTCATAAAACACTATCCAATAGGTTATATTGAGAAAAGCAAATAGGGCTGGAAATAGTACTCTTGCAGTTCGATCAATGTAGATGGCGCGTTTGAGGCGTTCTTGTTGCGGGGTAAGCTTTGGTTTTTCTTCCGGTGGTGGTGGTGGAGGAGGTGCAATGATACCTGGTGTTAATATTATGCGACTCTCCTGTCGAGGAATCCAAGGTCCATCGGATGTATCGGGGCGAGGGATACGACGAACGTTTACAGGCTAAAAGTTTAAGAAATTATAAAATAAATATTATAAAAAATAGACGTTGTAAATAGAGTTTATAAATTATAAGACATGCATCAGGGAGAAATGTGTCTTAAAAAAATAACTGAATTTAGAAAATAAGTAAAACCATTTATATTGCTAATAGTCTTTATAATTGATCTTACACGTTACTTTTATCAACTATTAAGTTATTTCAATAATGTACGTTACAAGATAGATATGGGAACGAAATTGATATTTTTCTTCAAAAATGCCTTTTAATTAGTTTTATATTTCACTTCGTTCTTTTCCTCTGATATTCATATTTGTAAACTGAAGGAAAGAAACCAAAATTCAAAGCTAAATAAATTTAAATTCAAACAAAATAAAAAAAGCGATCTAAACTCTACAAGCAGGATTTATTTAATTAAGGCTTGTGAAAGAAATAACAACAAGAATTGATGCAGTAGAAGGGTGATCTGAACCTAAAAAAATTCTAAAATATTTAGGACTTGTGGCTCACCTTTCGTTTTGTCATCTCATCGAATATCTTTTCTATTTTCTCGATTTTTTCGTCCTTTGGGCGTGGAGGTGGTTCTTCCTTTTTTGGTGCTGCTTCTGGAACTGGTTTGGGTGGATAGGCAATAGGCTTTGGTATTGGAGTATCACTTAAAACTATATTTATTAAGCAATATTCCATAAGAGCCATGAACACGAAAACCGTACAAACTGACATGAATGCATCCACAGCCTTTAAATACGACACAGGCGGCAGAGAAGCTTGCGATTTCGCATGTTGGGTTGAAAGTGTCAACAATGAAGTAACACCTAATGTCACACGAGCTGGAGCTGCTTCTGGCTTAATCCAAAATGATACCCAGGACATTATTACAATCATACAAGTTGGGATGTATGTATTAAATACATAATACACTAAACGACGCTTAAGTGTGAATATAACCTCAAGGCAGGTGAAATTGCCAGTCGAATAGACTTGTGTGCAATCTGCAGTTACGTTATGTATTAGCGCTACTTGCGGCAGCTCAATATTTTCATCGACAACTAACGGAGTTGTTGGATCCCATTGAAAGATCATGTCATCTGTTGTGTGTGACACTTAAATTGTAAATCTATTTTAAAATCTGAATTGATTAATTAAAAACGGCAACACTTTACTTACAGCTCTCCATTTGCAGCTTACATTCTTGTGTATCATGAGGGTATATGGCGAAATTCATGATGCAAGACAATTTCAGCGTCAATTTAACCATATACAAAATTGTCTTATCTCTATACAACCACATATAATGATTAGGAATTGTCATTGTTTGAAAAGTTACAGATTTAGCGTTTTTAAAGAACGAATCAGGACGCCACATGTTTTTGAGCCAGTCAACTTCTAGCAAACGATATTCGGTTGTCATGTTTTCGGGAAGTCTTAATCGATGGTCTTTCCATGTTTGGGCGAAAAAAACATCGGCAACGTAAGTCATGGAATTTTCATCAATTGAATCTAAGCCCATAACTGTTACGTGAAAGAAAACTATTGTTGCCTGGCCATCTTTTTTGGGAGGTCTCATTTTATCATATCGTTTTGTGTCCTCTGGCAGGATGTCCGTAAAAGCCAAACTTTGTCTTTAAAAGAAGAGAAAAATAAGAGGATTATTATTTATAAAAAATAAAATAATATTATACAAATCTTACTGATATTCTGCAGAAATGGTTTTTTGCTGACATATCGATATGATAACTAAAAGGAAAAGTCGGGGATCCATCATCACTGTAATAAATATTAAAAATTTACATTAGCAAATCAAGAAAAAAGTGAGTTACAAAAAATTCTTTGAAAGTCTAAGCAAGGTCAATTCTTCTTAACACGCTCGCTTATAAACCCCACTATCATGGTAATTTTATATATATATATATATATTAATCTAAATGAAGAAATCAAAATTACGTCTGTGTATTGAATTTGACACCATTATCTGTAAAAATGAAACATATAGGTACTTCGTGTTTCACCAAGCTGATCAACTGCAAAACATGAAGAAGTTAAGAAAAACAGGCATAGGCCCGTTTCACAGTACAAATTTATATGGATAAGTGTCACTAAGATTTGCAACTTACACCACTTAAGTTTGTATTTGAGTACTTAAATCTAGATGAAAACTGAATGTCTTTTTTTCTAGTTTTTATTTTTTAGGTCTCAGAATAGTTAAAATTAAAAAAAAAAAAAAAAATGGTCCGCTCGGCTTCACAACACGTCAATTTTTGAATTTTTGAAATTAATAATGAAATATACAGTGCTTTAAACAACTATATTTATAATTAATTTTTTCACACTCTCCAATAATTTGTATACAAAAATGTAGCAGTTTGAGAGCGTATCGCCATCTGTTGGTCATCCCATTTTGTAAGGAATAAAATTAGCCGATTGTCAATTCCGTAGTGTTTGTCATTCCTTAGAAATAATATTTTCTCCTGCCTTTACAAAATGGAATTATCGGATAACGCTCCAACCCTAAAAGTATGCAATTACAGGTTATCACGATTTTCCGTCTTTTCCATTTGGAATTTCCAATTTAGGACTTCGTGTAGTGACTATACTTGATTCAATACGAATTCAAAAAAAAAAATTGCCACCATTAACCCCTTAAAGTATGCAATTTCACGATTTTTGACTTTTCAGGTTAAAATTTTCAATTTTTGGCTTGGTTTTATTTAACACGGTTTAACACGAATCTAAAATCCTCGTGCAAATTGGATATTCAGCCGACTTATGCGCTGACAGACAAAAAAATGTATGCTTTTTTTATATTTAGACTAGCTGGCCCGCACTAGGCTTCGCACGGAAATATTTTATCAATATTAGCATTTTAAAAAAAAAAGAGTGTGCGTACTTATGTACACGCGCTAGAAGTAAAACTTCTTTCACGACAAGAGGGCAAGTATTTTTCAAGTCCTACCACTCAGAGCACCCGATTTGAAACTCAGAACCGTTGCAAAATCGTGACGCTGAATTTTGTAATTCGTGACGGGAATTTGTATGTCGGTTTGACATGTCACTGACAGCTCCATAGAAAAATTTTTTACCCCCATGCCGCAAAAGAAGTTTTACTTCAAAAAGTGAAAGTGAATTTTATATAGGATCTTTAAACAATCCTTTGCTTCAGTAAAAAAAAAAATTTTTATTTACAATTAAAGTATTCAATGGTGCAGTTTTCAATTAAAATTATAACTCACGGCTAACACGTATTTAAAACTGTTATATTAATTAATAAACAATAAAAACATAAAATGTTAAAAAACAGCCAAGTTCTTGTTTATAAAAATCTGTATCTGTAACAATTCAGCCGTGAAAAGTAGTACTTTATGAAGGTTTAATATCAAATATTTTAAGAAGAGTAATATTGAAACAATACCAAGTTATGAGGGAAATTTATTATTTAATGATTACTGACTAAAATTTGTGGGTTCACATTATAAATTATAAGTTTTCAAAACGTTTTGAATTGTGCGTTATAAAAAGAAAACTTGCCAAGTGAACCCCCAAATTTTAGTCAGTAATCATTAAATAATAAATTTCTCTCATAACAATTGGTGTTGTTTCAATATTACTCTTCTGCAATTTTAACATTCTGTTTTTTTAACATTTTATGTTTTTGTTGTGATCTCACTCCTTTTTGCAAAGATATTTATTTGTTGTCAGATACCTACTAATATCATTCTACAACATTCAAAAGTGCTTTGTATAATTGATAAAAATTCTGTGAAAGTGGGCGGATACCACGCCCCCTGAACAGAAAACCTCATATGTTCTATTTTTTTCTTTATAAGCATTTCAAGCCCTATCGCTCTACCGAATTTCATCATTTTACAGCAATCGAAAGTGCTCCATTTAATTGATTGCAATTCTGAGAAAGTATTCGGATACCACGCCCCCTGAATGGAAAACCTCAAATATTAAATTTTTTCTTTTTTATGCACTTGAAGCCCTACCGCTCTACCAAATTTCACTATTCTACAGCAATCGGAAGTGTTCCATATAATTGATAACAATTCTGGGAAAGTGGGCGGATACCACGCCCCCTGAATGGAAAACCCCAGATTTTCGAATTTTGTATTTGTATGCACCACGTACGTTGTGCGAAATAACAAGTCTCTGCGGTGTCGGGAAGTGCTCCATAATTTGTATGATCTGTCAGTGAGTGAGTGAGTGAGTGAGTCAGTCAGTCAGTCAGTTACGGTTTTCGTGATTTTTGAAGACTTATATCTCGGGAACCACTTACGCTAAAGAGAAATTTGGTGTGGTGCTTGTGCTTAGCTAGCCTACCAAATATTCCGAATTTGAAGTTCCTGACTTTATTAGTACTGAAGTTAGAGTGGGGTCGAAAATCGCCTGAGTTTGTTTCTGTAAAAAGGGTGTAGTCCCAGAACTTGGCGGGGCACTACCGTGCCCTTTGATAAATATTTAATATCAAACCGATGCGAAGCTGGGCCTAGCCAGCTAGTTACAAATAAATAAATAAATGACAATTCGTTCAGAACTAGAGCCTAGCAACTTTTTAATAATCCATGTGTGCGTGTTGGAACGTAGGGGACCTAGAATTTTCTGCCGAAATCAGATGCTCTTTTTTCTTGCTCTTTTTGGTCTTGGAGAATTTTTCGCTTCCTCACAAGAGGCCAGTACTTCTGAAAAAAATATAGTAAAACTGAAATAGGCTGGATTTGAAACCAAACCACCGGCAAGTTAGGGCCAGTTTGTTCACAATGGGTTAAATCTGAACGATGAATTTCACAGCTTCTAACTAACTGGCGCTAATCAACCAAAATCGGCTGATTAGCGATTACTATGATTAACAACTTAAGTTATCGATTCCTTGAAAAAAAATTTGATTACCTAGCACATTCGATGGTTTACCAGTTGCAATAATCCTTGATTAAAGATGATTAGCTGTGAACAAACTAGCCCTTAGTGCGACATCAAAACACAAGATTTTTCATTTTAAGAGTTGATTGTTGAAATTTTAATTTGTTCAGCCTTTATTATAGGTTAGTGAATGACTAATTACCTTTTACTGACAAAATGGCTGACGACTTTTGCCAATGCTTATAAGAACTGTCCAAACAAAATTGTAAAAATTCTACGATGATAAAATAAAATTCACTTTCTTATGAAATAATTCAATCTTAAACCACTTTATTTCTAAATGACATCTATGGTCTTGCTGCTTTTAATAAATAAATATTTTAAATACACTTGAGCATTTAGCGATCATCCTTATTCTCTATTTGTTAAAATTATTTTAAATAAGAATCACAATAACCCTTCAATTTATTATATAATATTCATTATTGTAGTTTAGTCAACTTGTTGCCGGTGCAGTGGTGTTATTAAATTAAGGTTTTTTACAGATTTATTCTAAGAATTACTCAGGAAATGAATAAAAGGTGACGTAGTATAAGTAACATTTGCTTTTATTGAGTTTGCTTAAGAGATACTTGAGAGAAACACTTAAGCAATTTATTTTCTTCGTTGGTGCATTTGCAAGAGATTATGGAAATCAGGATAAATTAAAATTCTCTTATTAAATTAAATCACAATTTAAATTAAACCGCACGAGCATTTATTGTATACACATTTCAAAACATCTATGATAAGTGATCTGTTGCCATCGTGATAATATTATAAAGTTTCTGGATTTCCAAATTACAATAAGCATATTTAGTACTCATTGTTCGCATTGGTGCAAACAAATCAAAATGTTCAAATTAATTATGAATTTCTATGAACAAATTGATTTTTTTTATAAAATGCACAACTAGGTCCCGCATGAACTTATTCTCGTATTTGAAAAAAAAAACAACATAAGAAATAAATTGATTAAACAACATTTGAAATTGTTTTGACACCAACGCGATGTATACACCAACTGATTTCTTTGACAAATATTAATTTATGAGAAAAAATGTTTAAACAAAAAAATTGAAATTTGGTAACAAATCATCTACCTGTTTTTAAAAAAATTATTTTGATAATTTTTTTAAATATCCAAAACTTTTTTTGAACATTTTGATATGGAGTATTGGGTCTTGTGAATAAACAAAAAGTTTAAGCGAATATGGTCGAGTTTAAACGATTAAACGAGTAAAAAAAAAAAAACAAAATTTTATAAGAAACGGTTGGAAGTTAGTGATGAGGATTTTCATAGTTTATTTAGATTTTCAAAAGAAAATGTGCAATGGCTTTTTTCATAACTTATAATGTAGAAGACTCAACGGAGCGTAGAACGTTTAGCCGAGAATTCAGATATTTTTGAGATATCTAAGTAAACCTGGATTTCAGTACGGTGTAGGACAAGATCTTGGAGTTGCACGGTCTTCAGAATGTAAGACTGTTAAGCACGTAGTTGTCAGTTGCAGCATGAATTAAACGTATGTTCAATCGCACGAACTTGCTATTGCTGTAAGGTAGCTAGGCAGTGTAGGTACATATATGTATAAGCAGTTAAAAGGTACAATTACAAAGTTAATGGAGAATTATGAAGCACGTACTTAAAAATTGTGCGAGCTGTTAATTAAATTAATGTTAGAGAGTAACTCAAAAATAAGACAATTGTCTTTATACCTTCTAAAATATCAAAACTGTTTTATTGGAGCTACCTGAACTACATATGTACAAATTTGAAACCAAATGGTCCACAGTGAACGTATAGACGAAGAAACTGACGAACGATATGATAAAAACAAAAAAAAACATTTTTTACCCGAAACCAACACTTGCCCTATATATAAAAAATATAGTGGCAAAACAAAATCCAAAACAACCTTCCTTTCGGTCTATATATGAACAATTATAGCTAAGGCTATAACTAAAGTCGAAACATGTGAATAAAAAACAAACTCCTTAAATTGCAAAGCTTAAACTAGAATTTTCTAGCACAAGCAATTTAGCGTTATCATTTGTTTTATTCACATAAAACAAAGGTTAAGCTAGAACTATCTAGCTTTAGCTGCTAGTAAAAGCTATGACTTGTTGGTTTTAGCTTCCTCCAAAAAAGGCTTTAACTTTTTTTTATTCACAAGACACATAGTGGTAAAACAAAATCCAAAAAAACCTTCCTTTCGGTCTATATATATGGACAGTGCTAGCTAAAGATACCTAGTCAAAACATGTGAATAAAAAACGAACAGCTTAAATTACGAAGCTTAAGCTTGAATTTTTATTCACAAGACCCAGGGTGAACAAATATTGAAATGTTTTTAGCTTTAACTGTAATATTCTAGTTTAAGCTATTTTTATTCACACAAATTGAAGCTTAGGCTAAGCAAACAAGGTAATGAACAAGAAATGAATTTAGCGTTGGATATTTTAAAATAGCTATGACTAGAACACATATTTAACTAGGTAGGTTAAGCTTATTTTTATTCACCAAAAATCCAGCTTTTACTTAAAAATCCAAGTTTTAGCTTTAACTTTTTTTATTCACAAGGCCCATTATTTAAAATTATTAGAACCTTTTGCACACAAAAATTTATTGAAATCGGTTGAACAGATAATAAAATAGTCGAAATTAAAAAAAAGGATTGTATCAGGCACTGTTAATAACCATTTAATTTTAAGTAAATATTGCAGATCATATACTAATATTAGCTCACACAAAAATTTTAATAAAAGTCTTTTTTCGAGTAAAATACACTTTTTCTAAACGGTTTTTAACACTTGTTTTAGTTGAAAAATTTTTTTTTCGACTGCTAGATAATTTCAGAAAACGCTTGGAGCTAGTTTAATAAATAAAAAGAATGAAAAACGTGTTGGGGGAATGCCCAAAAAAAGCAAGGTAACCAGTTTTATCGGTAAATTCTAGAATTTATGCAACTCAGAGATTTTTTATCAACTAAACCGTAACATAAGTTTTGATTATAATATTCCATATTATTTCACTACAAAACTCTGAGTCTCAAAAAATTCTATGAGAGGTACATTTAAATAACAGCTTTTTTTAAATTGGGTTCATATTTATTTTATACAACATATTTAGTTTTACGAGCTTAAAGCAATCAACTTATTAGTTTATATAACAAGTAAAGAGCAAGTTGACTGTGTGATCCAGTCGTACCTTTTTTTTGGAAACAGCTTCAACCAAATTGGCATCTATGTAAGATATCTTATTTCAATATTTAAAAGGCTGAAAAACTGACAGAACGAATATATTATTTGACAAATAATATTCCTCTTTAAAAAAAATTATTGTTTTTCGTTTCAGATCTTTTTAATTTAATCGAGTTTAATGTATTTATTCTAAAATATTAACGACAATAAAAAAAAAATCGTACTTGAGATTTAAAAAAGTCGAATAATTTCCCAATTGAAGGTACATTTGTCACAAGGTTTCCATTCTAACGAGTATTCTCTGTTCTATATTGCTTCTGTATTAAATTAAGTCATAAGTTTGCTCCTTTTCAAATAATTTATCTTTTTTGTTCTCTGCACGTTATCATTATGAAAAAAAATTAAACAATAGCAAGATAATTGCTGAAAACTTAACCCTTGCTTCGATATACAGACGACCATGGACAAAAAAATTGCAGTCCTTCCTGTTAAAACATTCAAAGTCAATTTTGCCTCAAATATGTTGGTAACTTTTTTCTTTATTTTGTTTAAACATCCTTTTGTTTTTATTTTCTGACATGATATAATTATAATATACATTCATATGTGCATTGTACAGTGTACACACATATATGCTTATTAAGTTTGTGTAATACTTTTATGTGGATATGTATGTTCATAATAAACAAAAATTTCAGCTGTGATATACTCGTACAAGTGTGTTAGTTGCGACCTGCTCAAAAAATATCCAAATATAATTCCAAAACAAAAATTCTAAAAATTTGCTCCCTACAAAAGGCCCTTGAATTCTATTAGTTCGATTGTTCTGTGCTAAATATTTTTTCAAAACTACGCAATAAGTATGTGATAAAATTCTAGATTACATTGATATTATTTGGATAAGAAATTAAAACATAATTTCAGCTGGTTTGGTTCCTATGTACGGTGCCGAACCTGCCTGGAGGCAAAACAGGCAATTGCCTAGCATTCCAAATTTAGTAACACATCCGTCTACTTCTATAACTACTTCCCTGTATTTTATAAGTTCTTCGTTGTTGTCCAAAGCGCTGCACCATTCTCCAAAAACACGCTGAATGTTCTAAGTTGATTGCTTTAAAAAAATTTATCTAATAAGCGACTATGTATTTCGCAGAAAATTAATCAGAAATTTATGATTCTTTCATTGAAATTCAAGTTTTAAAGCAACTCAACTTGGTAAATGCGTATAGGTACACAAGTTCAAATTTGCCTTGTAAAAATTAATTTGTAACGAGTTTTAATCCAAATAATACTTTCAAAAATGTTTCCATCAAAATCAATTGATCTTTTAATCTGTTTGGAGTATTTAGATGAATTGCGCCAGTACTTACTTTCAGTTTCACAGGAATCTTTGTTTGAAACATTATACAAGGATCCTTTAAACATAATGCTATGAAAATAAACAATCAAGTGAATTTCATTGGGTCCGATTCAATGAGCTTTTGTAGCCGCCGTTATCAATCTCTTGATTTGAAACAATCGGTCCAAAATTAAAATTTAAACATGTTTTTACATTATCGATGTTACGCCATCTTCTCTCTGTGAGCGCTTTGTGCAGTATCAAAAGTTTCGGATTTCTTTGGGATATTTCAAAGAACTCCACTGCGAACAACTTGAAGCAATATTAACAGCAACAATTGATAACCAACTGCAAAAGGATGTTATTGCTAAATATGTCTTGAATTAAATTAATGTATTTAACCATATTTCTGCTATTGATAAACTCAAACCTTTGTCAATTTTAAACTTCTTACTAGAATTGTATCCAAATTTATTAACGGTATTAAAAATACTATTAACGTTTCTTGTAAATGCTGCATCAGGTGAAGCTATAACTTCCGGAAGTTTAAGAATATAAAAGATCGAAGAAAACGAAATCGCTACAAGATTTCCAAAAATAAAATCGCACAGATCAGCATTTTAGTTTTAAAATTTTGTAAACATGTATGTACTTATTTCGAAAGCCTTAAATTGTTATTAAATAAAACCGTATGTACATGTTAATGTTGTCGTTGTCTTCTTTTTTTATTTGAGGCAGCAAAATAAGAATTTGCTTAGGGCGGCAAAATTTCCAGGTTCGGCACCGTATATGTATATATTGTAAGTATCTATCATGTAAATACATAACATGTATGTACAAGTGATTTGAGTATCAATAATCATTATAAAGTCGTTACTTGATAAAAAAAATTAAATTGGTGGGAAAGCTCATGAATTACTGACTTAGAACTCTTAAATATTCCAGTGTGCGTTTTATTGGCAGGAATGGAGGGGACTAACAATTTTCTGCCGAATCCAAACGGCTAAAATGAGAGGCACTTTTTCATGACAAGAGGCAGTACACCTGAAAATATTTCTGTTTTTAATTGGCATACGCTGGGAATCGAACCCAAGATCTTCGACGTGATAGTTCTATTCGTTAACCATTTCGCCACGGCCTAGCACTTATAAAAACAATACAAAATTCAATCTTTTCTGACGTGATGTATTCTAAGTTTTCCTTGTAATTTTCAATTTTTTAAAAATTAAAAAAATCTGTATAACCATCTGGATTTTTAGCACACGAGCATTTATTACTTAAATAAGTAGATACTAAATACTAGATAAGTAAAGCTAAAAAGAAATATTATACTTTTCTTCATCTTTTTTTCTTTAAATATATTAAAAGAAAAATATTATACTTTTCTTAAACATTTTTCTTTAAGTATTAAGTTCGAAAATACTATTAACTGAAACAACATGAAGGTTTTTTTTAATAATACAAATTCTATATACTATCTACTGAAATACATCAGCCAAGTAGAAGACTTAGCACTATTTTATTTGGACTTGTTGAATTATTGATTCAAAAAACAAAAACAAAAACTTCCAATTTAATGATTAGGAATTCTAGTCTTGTTGTTGATATAGTTCACACTAGATATTCGTCACGAAATCTATATATGATGAACTGAACTTAACAAAAAATTGCGTATTGACAAAGGCCCTCACTAGTCAACTGATGAGTCCAAGTGAGATTGCCGGGACGAAACGCCAAATTTTTGTAGGACTAAAGGTCGTTAAAAGCTATTTTGAAACAACATGAATTAAAAATAAAATACAAAAATGGATCTTACTTTAAAAAATTTGTACGTATAATACTTTAAATATTTCCATTATTATTTAATACTTTTTTTCTATTTGAAGGAATTTGTATATTGCATCTCCCATCTACGCAGGGGGAAATAAACTCTACCTCCACCTACCAACACAATTTGTTTCTTATCTACCTATCCACCTAACCTAAACAATTTTTAGCCTTTTTCTCATCTTTTGCGAATTACCCTCGATGATTTAACTATAGACACGGCAATGACTTAGAGCTACGTTAACGCTCCCAAATTGATGGCATGTATAAGGTTTGCACAGATATACAAGGTTATTGTGAACAACAAAAAACACTTAAAGCTTGATAATTTTTTGCTAACGGTGGTGTTAGGGTTGCACAGTATCGCGCAAAAATCAGCTCACGGATCACTGTTTCCTTATAGTTTTCACAACAAAATTAGATACACACAAAGAAGATTAAATACATAAAACTAGTTTGAAAAGATAGATACAATTTTAAGTTTCTCTTTTAAGAAAAAATTCAAATTCAATTTTAGACTAAAGCCTAGTACGCTGCTGATGTGAAACGAAAAATCCCATACAAAAATGTCACAACGAAATCATAAACGGAAAATTTCGTTCTGCTTTTCGTTTTGCAGTACGCTGTTCGAAGAGCGAAATTTATAATTATAGCAGATTATTTGGAGAAGTTTCCGCTCCTTTTTCGCACTGAATTAATTATACAGACTATTTATTGTGTGCGAGAAAATAACATTTGAGTTTTATCTGTGTTTTTTTTTATCACTTTCTTACATCATGGGTTTCTCTGATTTTTTGCGTTTATGTTTGATTTTGTTTTCGGAATTAGTGAAACTCTCCAAGGATATTTTCCGTTGTGTTTTCGCAAGCGTTTCGTTATCTGTTTGGAGATCACAGGAAATTTTCGTTTCGCATCAGCAGCATACTAGGCTTAACTATGTTTTTCGATTCTACTTTCAATTCTACTTGAAATGTATTTCCGATTCTACTTTCAGTTGGTACTATGTATTAAATTAGAATCGAATGTAACTCATGTAATATACGGCGCGTGAGTTTAACGCGAAACTCTTGGTTATTTTCTTTTGAACATTCATTCCGTGACGCGAGTGTTACTACACGAAGCCTTTTTCTAATTTCAGTACTGCGCGTTTATTTGACAGTTTTTTTCATTTTATCTTCTTTGCCCAGTATTAGATTCAACAAAAAATTAATTTTGATAGCAAAAATGGAAGCCAAAGTTTTAACAAATTTACTGGACACGTCGGTAATTATTGTTAATTGTTAATTGCATCCGTTGTTATATTTGGATCCAAAGGCTTCAGTGCATTTAACAATTTTTTATTTGCATTTAACTGCCTTTTTGACCCTGTTTACATATTCCGGATGGCAAGGATTATAGAGAATGGGGTGCATTTCATAATTCAAAATGAGCTCAGACGTTAATTCCTTGCTCTATTTGAATTCCTCAGCCATTTTAATTTGTGCTCATTCATCAACATACAAAATGAAATAAAGCAAATCCAAAAAACAAAGGAAGAGTAGAAAAAGAAACGTCAAAAACACGCAAGGAAATTTCTGCCCGTGCGTGTTCAGATAGATTTATTTTTATTTGTTTTGTTTTAAAGAAAGACAAGAGCAAATTCAAAGAAGAAGAATTCATGATCCTTTGAACATATTGGAGCTAAGTCTATCACTACAGTTTTGTGAAAATAAATATTAAGGTAGTTATAGTATTTCTGTTTCAACTTTGTCATATACTGGCACAAGAGTTTAAAATTGGGATGCTTTTTTATTCAACGTTTTTGATGTTTTCCTATTGTAAAACATAAAGAGATGAATAAGTTAATTAAATATTTTTAATAAATATTTACTCACATTAAAAAAAATATTTTTTTTAATTGGTCGCAAACACATTTGATGTCGAATGATTATTTGCGATTTCGATCTGTTTTGACATTTTCTTTCGAGGTAGGTAATTACTAGATTTTGGGAAAGTTCATAGAGCATTCGATTATCGTAAATTAAAATGTTCTTAAAGAGTTACAGAGTTCCGATTTTGCAAATTCGAACATTATAGAATCAAATTACATAGACCTGGAGCCCACATTAGTAGGATTCAATTATTTTAAAAGCTAATTTCGTCGCTACAATGCAGAACTAGTCTAAGTCACATTTTCAAAATTTTTAAATAAAAACCTTAGTGGGTAAAATGCTGACTTTCGATATTATGATTATATTCCATTATTTAAATTCTGAAGGAATTACTGCACTTAGGAATATTCAGAATATGTAGAAAATGCGCGGAACACAAGTGATGACGTAAAAAAACTTATTTTAAAATTTTGGACTTAGACTAGTTCTGCACTGTAGCGACGATTTGTCAACATTTACATTCAAATTAATTACAAGAATTTCTGTTTATGTTTCAAAAACTAGAAATTTATTGGAAAAACAACTTCTTCAAATTCTACAAGTTAATTTTTGTTTAGATACTTCCTCTTAAAGAATTTATCAGTTAATAACAAAAAAAGTATGTATCAAATAAAATTAAAAGAACATTTCGTAGTTGAAACCTGAAAAGTGTCTAACTTCATTTTAACAAATTTTACAGGAGTCTATTAAAACTTCTTATTTTCTGATTTAGAAAATATAAATAAAAAAATATAAATTTTAGCGGAATAGGGATTCCCAGTTTAAGAACTTGTAGATATGCGACTAAACTAACAGATGGTACTAAAATCTCATTTTCATATCATTTGGAGTAACACATTTTTCAGGTTTTACCGACGATATAGGTAGTTTAGTTATTCAAAAAATTGCATGTTCCTGAACTGAATTTTGGAAAAATAAAAATAAAACCAAAAAAAATTCTTGTTTAGTCTAAATATTCACTAAATTTATAAACAAAGTAGCAAGTTAATAAATTCTTTAAAACAAATAATAGGTGTGTTCCTTTACTTTGAACTCTGTGAATTTTCACATATTTTATTTTTTTTTTATGAACTTTGACAGACTTTTGTGTAGAAATTTACACAAATGCACAGAATTTCTTATTTTTATTAATTAATACACTATGCTACAGTGATTCTTATGTACATATTGCACCCTTAGAATGAAAGTGACCTAACTAAAAAATTCGGCCTCTATTTTACAACCTAGTTTTATAAAAAGGTCAGTTTATTGAAAAATTAGAAGTTATAAAAATTTTGAGTGAAGTCACTTTCATTCTAAGGGTGCGATATTCAAATACATCTAGTAAAATGTGGAAATTCTAGAATTTACTAGTAAAATTTAGCAACATTGGTTTAAGTACCGTAATGTTTTATTTTTATAATTAATTCAGCTTTTATCATAACGCAAGCGTGCCACTAAAGTATACTGTTGTACAAGAAAACTGTTGACAAAGTCTGTAATGAATAACTTATTTATTGTAATAATGAAATATTTGGGACAGCTGAAAAATTTTGCGTTCTACTGTCAAGTTCTAAAATTTCCATATTTGGGAGTTAAATAGTAAATACATACACATTCACCTCAAAACTGTAAACTGAAAAATGTTTGTATACTTTGAAATGTCCAATGTATTATTAAACCGCTTAGCTTCTTAACGATTTTTAACTCAGTAATTTTAAGACCTTTACCAGATTCTTTAAGACTCAATTGAAAGGAGACTTTTTAAGAATAAATTTTCAATAATAATCACCAGGGCTAGGATTTACATATATGTAAATACATTATTTTGTTTTTGATCAACGAGAAAGCAAACGAATAAGATAGTTTTTCGAATCAAAAAAAGGCATTCAATTGTTAGAGCATATTTTGTACTATAAATGCATTTTTCGTCTATTTATGCATATTTTGTGAGCATATTGTTTAAAGCTAAAAAAATTTACTTTGATGAAAGTCCATAAGAACCTCAAAAATTTGAATACCAAATTCTATGAATCACTAACTACAGTTCCAAATGTCATTCCCGCCAAGAGAATTAAAAATGTTATTAATAAAAATTTAAAAATAGAAAATATGTGTATCAATTATATATTAACTTTGGTTGAACTGTTACTAAGTTGAGAGCCTGGAAAACTATTCAAGTATAGTACTGCAATTCTTTTTTTCAAAATCTCTCCAGTTACATCGATTGAAGTTAAACGCTAATTTCCAATGTTTTAGAATTTTTTCACACCTCATAAGCAGTTTTATTTCTCAAAAATTAGTACTAAATTCAAATCAGGTTTGAATAAAGTTTTTCAAGGTCAATGTTTTTAATTATTTTTAAGAGCATATTTTCAGTTATAAACGAATATTTTTACATTTTATGCGTATATTTGGTGTTTTTTACCACATAATAATCCGAGCGTTAATATTAAAATACATGCTTAAATACGGATTATTACCAGCTATAGTTGATCTAAATCGACCAGAAATTTTTGATGTTATGAATTTCCAAAAATGATTTTTTTGGAGTTTTGATGAATTTAGGTTTAAATATATACATTTTAATTGTTAAATAATTTTATTTAAGTTGCATTGCTGATAATATATGAATAACTTACATACTTAAATAATAGCAAATTTAGTGTTCTTTAAAAGTGTAGCGGGTAACTTTTATATATGATGCATCTTTAAAAAGTTACAAGCCAAAAAAATGAAAAAAAAAAGAAAGACGAAAAAGTCGCGGTTTTTGACCACAACGCAATTTAGCATAGGTCTTTGGAAGCTGCAAACTTGGTTATAAACTTCTAGTATCTATCCTAAAAACTTCTCAAAAAATCAGTACAGCTGAATTTTTAGCGACGTCTTTATTGACTGGACTATAATAGAGTTTTGAAAAAATTTAAATACTCCAGCTTCTCATAGACAATTTTGTTCAAGTCTGAATATTTAAAAGCACTGAGCTTGTCAAACAATTTTATAACTTCATTTTACCAAATAAAGTAAATTAGTAAGAATCTTAGTTTTTTTGTATATTTCAATTTTAAATATTTTTTCAATTATATGCAAGAAAATTAGACCACAGTGAGATATTGCTAAAATCAACATTTTAAGGTAAAAAATAAAAAGAAAATTTCTGAGAAATTTTTCACCTTCTATCATTTTGGAAAGAGAGTTGGCCTAATGATATTAAACGTTGAAAATTTCAAAATGAACATTTTTTGGGTATATATCTTTTTCTATTCGACCAAGACGAATTGAAATAATTTTAAAACGGGTCATATAAGGGAAAAGTCGAGGGTTGCCAAAATATCTGTTACTGCATTTGAAGTTTATTATAGCTTTCATGAAAAAAACTGATTTTTGGGAATTTCGGTGCCTTCTCTATTTTACATAAGTTGAATATTTTTTTTCTCTAAATTTTTTCTCTCCGACCAATGGGAATTGAAATATGCCAAACGGTTTAAGAAATAAAAGGAGCGAAAAAGAGTGAACCGTTTGTATGTTTCAGACTTTGAGGAACAATAAATTGCAAAGTCCAGTATGTTACAATTTGTGAAGTAAAAACCTGACTTGACTCTACCAAAATTGCATTTTTATAAATTATTCTTCAAATATTTATATAAAAAGAGAAGATTATGTTGCCTCAATCAATAAATCAAATTTTTAAATTTAATTAACTTTCATATTGACTTCACTTAATAAAAAAGAATAACTCATTTCTAATTGACGTTTACAATCATTTGTTTTTTATGTTATTGTATAGTTAATTTATAAGATGAATCTATAAGATTAAGCCAATAAAGGCTACATTTTTTTTTCAACGTGAATTACAATGAAAATTCAAGTGAAAAGTGTCCTCTCTAATTTTTTTTTATTTAAAAAAAAAAGTTTATTCTTTTTTTATTGCATATTTTTCAGAACTTTAATTTTTTTTAAGGCATAATTGTTCCACTCAATCAGAGCCATGAGTTCAACCCGAACTATGTATTAATTTTTTAAATAAAATTTAGCTCACCGAATTCATTCAAACGATTATTCTGTTTATCTAATTTTTAATCCAAAATGTGTTAGCTCATTAAACAGCATAAATATTTTTACACTCACTATCATTTAAATTCCTTTTTGAATTATAATAAAAGAATTTTCTTTTTTATCCACTTTTTATAAGGTGCACTCGAGAATTTGAATTATTATAATTATTATGAAAACACCAAATTCTTCTATTCATAATATGTTATATCATTTACATTTATCTTTTTAACCTAAATAAAGAAACACAAATAAATTTAATTTGGATTAATCCTTTCCACAATATTCTAACGATGATGATATCCGTGTAACCGCGATGACATATTCCAACGAACTAATCCAAATGAACATAAATTTTAAACTGCAACGGATGTAAATTCGTTGTGATCTTAAATAGATGCTATGTTGGATGTAGTAAAATTCTAAACAGCATATGTGTGGGTGTGAATTTGAATCAGATGCATATGCAATGCGAAAGCTTTTAATTTGGCTTTTCAAAAATGTGAAAGATACAGTTTACTGTTATATTGTTGGATGACGAATGAGTGATGCAGTTTGACATTGTAACTTGTTAGTTGCAACTACAGCGCAACTACAATAAATGTGATGCCATTATATGTACTTGCTTTTGTGGTTTGCTTAGAGCTTATACTGTAGACATCTTTTCGGTGGTGGAAGTTCAATCAAATATAGGTTCATCATAGATAATAAGAAATGGCTACTTAAGCGTTTGTCAGCAGTTGAAAATCAACCAGTGGGGTTCGGTATATAGTGAGTGCTGTCATCGAAATTCAATTTGCCTTATTTTTGAGTTATTCACGTTTATCTTTTTAATGTTTCCACCGATTTTGATATAATTTTGCAATTCGACACTCTTACATTAAATGTTGAAAAATTCAAGGTGAACATTTTTTCACTATATATATCTTTTTCTCTTCGACCAAGAGGAACTGAAATAATTTTAAATGTTCATATGGGGAAACAGCTGAGGGGCAGGGGTGCCAAAATTTTAAGATCTACATATACCATTGCATTTGAAGTTGATCATGTTGATCAGTTGATCATGAAAAAAGCTGAAGTTTGGGAACTTTTCTGGCCTCCATATTTAAAAAAGTTGAATATTTTTTTTTAACAGTACCCAATTTAAATATTGTACAAATCATTTTCTTATATAAGAAAAATATGAAGTTTTTTAGTTCTATTGACTTTTTTAATATTTTCTCTTTAAAGATATCATTATGTATTTACATACATTTTTAATGTGTATCTACTTAATTGTTATTAACCACAAAAGCAAGTTTGTGCGATCAGTCTAGTATATTATTTTTATAAGGAGCGCGAAGTGCCTTGGATATTTCAAAATTTGAATGGCGATAAAATATTATAACTAAACTATTATAACTGTTATAAATTTCAATGTATCTAGACTATGATTAACATATATGTATAAACATGTATAAGCATATGTGGCCATCGCACTGAGACAACTCAATGGGGGAAAAACTTAGTTTGTTGGTGAGGGAGTCGAAGAGTGTGGAATGAAACTAGCAAAATGTTGTGAGGTTAAAAAATTAATTAATAAAAATCGATGAAGTCGTTTTCGAATATAACCATTTACAACCATTTTTACATTTTTTTTTAATAAAATGGTAACATTTTTGTAAAGAAAAAATAGATTTTCATTATTTGGTTTAAAAAATTTTACCATTATTTTTGGTCCTAAAAGACAAAAAAAGTATCGAGGGAATGCCCAAAAAGCGCTAAGTACCAATTTTTAAGAACATTGACACACCCGTGTAGGCTGCAGCCGAAAGGACTACAGACAGACCGACGGACAGAATTACGTGATCTGCTTTTTTCGATTTCGTTATCACCGTAATCTGAAGTTTGATCAAAATCTCGAGTTCGATTTTCGTACGAACCCGAAAAATTGCCATATATTTAGTACCTACATATATATCGCAAGTAAAAAGTGAGGTTCTTTATGTATTTTTCATCTGGGGAATTCTTATTATTTATGTTAGAAAATAAATCAAAATTAATAAATAAAAAAAATCAAGTATACGCCACAGTGACCCTTGAGTATAAGTGGTTGAATACATTAGACAAGTTCAGGAAAATGAGATTTCGGAAATCTCAGCAATCTCAGTACATAAACAGTATTCCTCAGCAAAATTTCTCAGCTTTGCTGTCAAAATTCTAAGAAACAAAAGGATTGAATTTGCTTGCTCACTTTTCGAAATCTCTGAGATCTCATTTAGGGATCTCATTTAGGGAGTTAGGGAGCTACCACAAGTAATCATCGTGGAGGCGGAAGCTAATGGTCACTGTGTCACGGAGTGATGCGTGGGGGGGGGTACTCCACAAAAGGACGTCAACACCAGTCCAACTCACTCTAGGGTTACCATCTCGACATTTTAATTTTTTTTATTTTTCTCTCTTCCTCATAATCTCGTCTTCATCTAAATCAATAATAATTATTTATTTAATCCTTTTTTTGTTTATTGGATGGATTTCGGGCACACAATTTTTTTTGAACCTACTACTATATTATATAACACTCGTTTTAAAAATATTTTATTGGCATGATTTAAAATCGTAACATTAGTTCATACCTATGATGGCAAGAACCCATCCCAACGACGAGCTTAGCCAAGGCGTAACGCACGCATGCCGAGCCATGATAAGTTTGAACACCCTTCACTCCAGCCATCAGAGTCAGCCTACAGTATCCTGTAGACGGTGGGTCGTCCTGGTGGTATGAAGGGGTGGAGGTTATCAGGGACTCAAATATAGACTTTCGTCGATGTGGCCCAAAGGTAATATGTTGACGGTAATGGGACCTCCCCACAGGGAGATAAACGAAGTCTTCATGAGAGTCCTTGTCTCAACAACCAAAGGTTCCGTTACAGGTGGTGACTTTGATTTTGATTTGTAAATATATAATTAAGATGTATTTCCTGATAAAATCAAACCGCCATTTCGTTTGCTTATCTAAGAGTTTAGCCAAGAATGAGTACGTAAGTTTATACTTTAAAGATATATTTGTCTCGTAGTATGGAATACAAAAGTATGAGAATAATTCATTGAATCATTAAAAACATTGACAAACACGATTCGATTAATAGATAACTCAAGATAGAAGCTTTTTTGTGAGGGATGGTTAAATGAGCGCGTTATGGTCTCTTTCTTTGAGATTTTATAGAAATTAAAATTAAGAAAAAACTAGTATCAAAAATAAAAACCATTTGGGTTGCTGTGGATTCTTGGCCCAAATGAGAACCAATAAAAATTAAGGATTGCAAAATTGAAATTTATTTTAATTCATCCAATGAAGACAATGAAAACATTTAAGTTTTAAAATTTTACTTTAAAAAAATATGTACATAGTTTTATACATATCGTTCTTGTTAACTTAGAGTGTAAGTTGTGACAAGAACAAATATTAGGTACCCTGAAATCTTCATTAACACCATGAATTACATATAAGGGTCACTGGGACGTATACTTGTTTTTTTTTTTAATAAATAAACTACATTTTTTTATTATTATTTATTGAATTGAGTACAAAAATTTGATTTATTTTGTAAGTAGATTGATTTGATTTCTTGTAGAAAAATGTTAAGATTTTAATAAAATCTTGAACCCTCAGGTAACAAAAAAATATGTGCACGACTGGGTCGCACGAACTTGCTCTTATGTGCGATCACACTGTTTTTTTTAAGTTTTAATATTACAAAACCTATATTTTATCTTATAAAAGAAATAAATTAGCTATGGGAGCCTATATTGTATACCATCTGCTTAAAACGTAGATAAGTTTAAGGTTGTATTATGCGAGTAGGTACATTTATTTATGAACAATATAGCACCGTGTTGGAAATATGCATGGAAATTACAGTTTAGACTAAAACATTGTAAAAAAAAAATATTTAATTAAACATAAATTGATAAAACAACCTCTGAAATTGTATTGACACCAATCATCAATACATCATCCGATTTCTTAAGAAAATCTCAATTTATGAGAAGAAAAAATTGAAAATCGTTGGAGCGGTTTTTTTTATATAGTTTTTTATATAAAAAATTTTGACAAAATTAAAAAAAAAAATGGTACGAAATTTTTTAGCTTTTACTATTGTGGAATTAAAAAACTAATTAAAAAAATATATCATCTACCCTTTTCGAAATATGGAATTTTCAAAAAATAATTTCTAATTTTTTTTTAAAAACCAATAATTAATTTTTTTAAAAATGTTGGTATGCAATATTTTTACAACTTATTTGAAGCTTTTGTGCAAAAAAATTCATTAAAATCAGTTCAACTGATAATGAGATAGTCGAAAATCAAAAAAAAGGTTCTATGAGAGATACCATTTTTAAACCGTAGAAATTTTTTTTCATTATTATGGTAGACCGTATAAATGTTAGATCGCACAAAAATTTTAAACAAAATCGTAGGAGGCGTTTTTGAGAAATATGAGATTTTCAATACCAGTTTTTAAAAATTTGCATGGGAGGTACCGTTATTTTTGGCTATAAGAATAATTTTAATTAAAAATCTGCTAGACAATAATTAAAACCGGCTGGGTACCAAGTTTTATAAAAATTGACAAAGTCGTTTTAAAATTATTAAGTTCTCAAAAAAAAATTTTGAAACTTTCTTTAAAAATCCAAAAAAAAGTTTTTTGAAAATTTTGGTATACAAAACTTTTAAAACTTTTTCAAACATTCTCCAAAAAAAATGGTGAGTATCATGAATGACGGCCATTAAAATTTTTTATCGATATTTGTGTGCTGAATCAAAATCATTTTTTTTATATTCTTGCAATTTTTCTCTAGGAAATTAGTTTGCCGGCGATATAAATTCAGTTAAATTTATAAACATAATATAAAATTGATATGGATCCATTTTTTTTAATTAGCACTATAAAAATAGTATTTTTTTAAGTTCTTCCAGTAATGATGATCAGAATGGTACACAAATTTGCGTAATTGCAACCCTTTCAAATATTAGCAAATTCTTGAGGGTAGTGTAAAACTATTATTTTTATTTGTCTGTCAGTCGTTTGTTTACTAGATGTAGTACTAGATTCATTCATTAAAGAATATTTTTTAAGCTGGAATTTACGAAGGTGCTGAATTAAGTGCCACCTGAAAAAACCTTATTGCACCCTCTGCATATAAAACAAAGTCTTATGAAGGGGTTCGTGAAGGCTTAAGATAAACAAAGCGATGGATGTAAACATCTACAAATTGTATTTTCACTTTTGTCGAAAGAAAAGTTCAAGGAAGATGTTGGACTTGATATTCGGAAACTCAAGAAAGATGAAAACTTCGACAGAAAACTGACTCCTGCGGAAATGACGGCATGGGTATCGTTGATAGAAGTAATCAGAAACAGTTTAGGAAACCACAGAAACTCAAATTATGAAGAATTAAAATTATCATTGAAAATTTCCAGAGAATAGGTTATCTTATGAGCCTGAAAGTTAATTCTCTGAATTCAAATTTAAGTTACTTTCCTGAAAACATTAGGATCTGTGAGTGAAGAACAAGGGAAAAGGTTTCATCAGGATATAAAAGACATGGAACAAAGGTAACAAGGCAACTGGCACAAAAGCATGATGGCTGACTACTGCTGGATGTTAAAGCGTGGATGATCCGAACCAAACTCATAAGAGAAAATCGTTCAACCAAAGGTTTTTAAAGAAAAAAAAAAACAGGCAAGCCTCATATAACGTTCTCTTCTGTATAGTGATGTAAAATGTTGGCAGTCATGCAGCAGTCATTAAACAATTAAAAAATCTATCGTTTATTTATTTTTTCATTTAATATGTTTTTTTTCACCTTTGTAGAACAATTTTCGAGTGATTTTGTTGGTTGTGTATCGTGATGTGATACAAACAAATGGACTTCAGATTCTTGATCAGAAGGTCCTTAATCCATAATAAGCACTCAAATCTTAAAAAGGTCAAAAAAAAGTTAAAATATGTAATATAGGTTTGTGTTATAGATGCGGTGCGTTGGTGTGTCCTATGGAATAAAGGTATGACGAAAACTACTTCTTTAGACTTCTCCATAATCTTAATGAGACTGATATTTTGTATAGAAACATGTATAAACTCAACTTAAGATTTAAAATATTTTAATCAACAGAACTCGTTCATTGCAATTATTCCTACTTTAATACAATATTGGTTTTAGAGCATTTCTCGCACCCTTAGAATGAAAGTGATCTAACTAAAAAATTTGGCATCTTTTTTACAACTTGGTTTTAGAGTTCATTTCACTTTTAAAGGTCAGTTTATTGAAAAATCAGAAGTTACCGAAATTTTGAGTTAGGTCACTTTCATTCTAAGGGTGCGTACTGTTTCTATTTTCCGGGAGAGAGGTTCAAGTGCTTTGGCTCTATGCGGCGGTTTTAATTGTATAAATAACTCAAAACTGTACTAAGTTGACTTAGTATTATCTTGCATGGGACCATCGATTTTCTTTGGGATATTCTTCAAAAACAAAAATTATAGCAACAGTATAAAAAAGAAATGATATCTCAATGTCTGTAACTTTCTCCTTTGATAAAGTATTTGAAAAGCTATTTTAAAATTTTTAGCGCATTCCCATCGTACTATTGTGTCCTAATTGTGCCACATAATATACACACATGACATTGCAGTCTATAGGTACCCTGACATTTCTTTTCAAACTAACCTCCTTATTATTGGTACTTGAGCAAAGGACTTGGACTAGAACACAAAAGTTACACATTTTGCAGCAGAATACAAAGCAGCATATATATATAAAATACATGTATGAAGATATAATCTGTCTGTATAAAGATGTGAGGGAAATTGGGTAAAAAATATAACTAACGACGTGATGACGAGTTTATTATCTCTGGGGAACACCATATTATGTACCTTATACATACATATAGGCGCATCGCACAAGCAGCACCTTGTTTAACTATTCTCAGCACTATTGATTGGAACTTGGAGTGGTCCTTGTCGAACATAGGAAAAGAATCTATAAAATTAGATCCAAGAACGTCATCGTCGATCTTTTTTTTTTGTTTTATTATTTAATTCTTAGGGGAACAACTATTAGTTGCAATTTTTGCAACGTAAAGCATGCATAATATTATTATCGAGTTTTTATCAAGCATCGATTACATTTCGAGTAGAATGACAACCCCCTAGCGCAAGCTCTTATTTTAGATTTCCATTGTTATATAGCCGCGAAGGACCTTCCTACCTGCTTAAAGATGTAGAATACTTATATATATACAGTATAATACAAACAATGTGACCTTGTCGGCTTTTACAGGGCCAAACAATACATAAATTGACTTTCAATGTGGTGATCTTGTGACTTTATGTAAATAATAATCTGATGATGCATTTTTTTTTGTAGAATAAAAGTGTATAGTTAACTATTGTATAGTATAAAAATTGAATGTGTAATACGTAGTATAAAAATGTATGTGCTGGTCACATAAAAGTATTTTTTTGTTAGAAATAAATATTAAGTGATGATGTGCGCGCACTAAAAGGGCTTTGGCTACCCTTAAAATAAAGAAAAATTATGCGATGGTTAGAAAAATAAGAAAGTATTTAAAAGGAAATATGGATGAATAATGTTTTTTGAGTTTTTGACGGCATAAGAAAGAACCGTCCAAATTTGGGCTCAAGGGTAAACAGATTTGCATTTCTAGAATTTTATTACGGTGAAATTGTGTTTAGCGAAGGAAGCAAGTGGTTATTTCACTACAGAATACATGTTTGAGGTGGTGTCTCCAGTTTGTGATTAAATAAAAGATTTGTTAAATAAAATAAAATAAAATCTAAACTTTTTAAATTTTAATTATTGAATTATTTTATTAATTTTAAACTATAAATTTCACAACTTTTTTGAATTTATAATGCGCGACGCGTTTCGGGAAATTCTCCCATCATCAGGTGCACGTACATACTGTGTTGTGCCTGCCTTTGGATGTTGTATGTGGGCGGCTAGCTCTTGTTGTCTCATAAGTGTTGTTGTTGTTTTTTTATTTTATTTATTGATTCTATTGTGCATGTTTGTTTTTAAGTACAATTTGGTTTGGAATGTCTCAGAATGGCTCAGAGACGTAAGGGGTTTGACCCCTTAGTATGATTATCGAGGAAAGCTGTACAGTAGCTACTGAGGTAAATCCTAGAGCCAGAGCGTTTCGTTGAGGAAAGAGATCAAATCTTTGATCTTCATCTCAGAAAGTTCGTTTAGGTCACTGAAATCTCTACCAAGTGGTTGAGCTCTTATTCTTGCCAAAGCGGGGCATTTACAGAGGAAATGAATGACTGTTTCCTTTTCTTGCCGGTCCCCGCAACTATGGCAGTGATTATTGTGGGGAATACCTAGCTTCGCTGCATGCTCTACAATTGGCCAGTGTCCTATGTACATGTTGCAACGACCCTGGCTATGTCTCGCCTGGGTCTGCAAATTAAGTCGTTTGTTCGGGATTTACTATAGGTGGGCCAAATCGTCCTAGAAATGATGTAATTTGACTAATTTCCCCACCTGCGATTGGATTCGGGAAGAAAAATATAGAATATAGTGCCCTTCATGACTCCAAGTGGAATGTTGACTCTTTCCGCAAGTTAGACATGAAGGACTGAACCTTGCCTTGCCAGTTCGTCAGCCCGCTCGTTTCCCTCAATGCCACAGTGACCTGGAACCCAGATAAGTCTTACCTTGAGATTAACGTTTAGGCTGTCGAGCTCATCATGGCATTGCAGCACCAATTTGGAAGACGATGCAGCTGAGCTTATGGCTTTAACAGGTATTGTTTGGGGTCTTGTTTAAGTATCTTACATGCTTCCCTAAATGGAAGGAATTTAGCTTGAAAAGGACACTACTTTAGAGACATGAAACATTGCATTGAGAATTTTGAATTTTTCCATTATATTATATAACTGTTGTTTTTTCGAATTTGCTTGAATCTAGTGGTAGGCGATTTTTATAGATCAACCTCAACCTCTTAATAACTTTCGTGCTTAGCAGTCAGATGGTTATAAGTGTTGGTTGTTGTGTTGTACAGATCCACAACCCCCGCGATATAAAAGACTTTCTTGCAGGTGAAAATGCGAAGTTGTTGCCGTGGCCACCATATTCATCCAATCTCAACATAATTGATGACTGACCGTCAAATATAAGAGGGAGGCAATTGCACTATGAAACCTGAGAGGAGCTGATTGCAGCAATAAAAGATGCCTGCACGACGATTTCCTTGGATTACCCTAAAAATGTGAAAGCTTCTCTAAAAATTAGAATTTTTGATGAAATTTTAAATCATATATGTAGGTTGTATTAAGTACTGAAAATATAAGAAATTAAAGTAAAAAATTTAAAAAAAATTTAAAAAAACCTTAGTTATACTTTTCCGAACATTTCTTATCATATGTGAACCAACAAAATTCTATTGTTTTTAGATGACCAAGAAGAAAAGGAAAAAAAGTACCATTAACTGTCTTTCACCAAGCATATATTTATGAAGTTTTCATTGAGAATTAAATAACATTTCTCATTATAATTAATACCAATGCGAAAGAAAAAATTATTAAACAAAAATTGGTGCGTCAAATTAAATGAAGTGCACTGTATATTGTTGTATACCCAACCGCAGTCTTTAGGTTCCAATTAGTTACCTAGCCATCCTATGGACTTAATATAATAAGTTTAGTGCAAACATTGGCAAGTAACAGTAGATGTTGTCCTTTCAGACTAAGAACTCACTGACTCATAGCTGCTATGTCGTTACAGACTTTGGAAATTGGTATTATTTTTACAATAGATAGTTAATAGAGATTTCCACAAATAAAAAATTTTTCATTTAAGGAAATAATTAAAAATTTCATAGTTATGATAAAATTGAATTTAATCTGCTTTTCGGTTGAAGTTAGGTGCTAATGTAAACACGCAGATGTCTAGACGCTTTTAAATACATGATGTGTGACGAATTTTGTGTCAAAATTAACTTCTGCATTAATGAAATTGAGAACTGTAAAGATTTCCCACAGTCTAAGTGAAGTGTCAATATTTAAAACGAGCATGATTCATAGATTATCTAATTGTGAACTCAGGTTCAAATTCATGCCTAAGAACTTACGGTTATTGCATATTTGTAATCCTCAATGACTGTTAAATTCCTGATTTATAAAACATTCCCCTATTCACATTGTATCTTTATATTTTTAAACCTAACTCTGATGTTTATTTTCTATTTCTAGAAGCCAGCTCAATAAACTTATCGTTATACGTTTTATAAAAATTCTAAACATTTCGCTCAACGCATTCGCTCGCTCGCTCGAATACTTTTATGTTTTGCAACCTTCTTATATACTCTGGTATCTGCGTCATTCAAGTCTTTTCACCTTTCATAACTAGTTTAAGTAAATTACATAGAGTAACATCCTGTTTATTTAAAAGAAAACAAAAAATAAACTAACAGAAAACCGCAGCCTACGCCTTCAACTAGATAAAAAACAAAGACAAAAATATTTAAACAAAAAAATTACATTTTTTCAACAACCACTTGTAATATAATGCAACCGCGTCTTTCATCCTTGCGCCAGGCTTAAGCAAATACAAATAAAAAAAAAACATTCATACACACATGTACGTATACTAAGTTTCATTAAAATGCTGCATTTTTCCTTAGGACCTTGAATTTTATAGTAGATATAGTAAGGTTAGGTTAGGCTGGGATGGGATGGGGTAGTTATAAGAAATAAAACAACCGCAGTACAACGCCTATTGAAAAGTTTACACTTTCCTCAAGATACTTATCTTCATCATCGCCGTCATCATTTTATCGTTTCTCTCTTTAGTTTGTATAGAAGTATCACTTAACCTCATCTTTTGATTCTATTGATAGTGAATCAAATGCTTTTGCTTCTTTCATTTTTAGTGAACATAATTTTTTAATTTAATGTTAAAAGTTCGTCGTGCTGCGATGGAAATTGAAATACATAATTGAAAGGTTGGTTTTGAAAGGATTTGTATAGACCAAGGTAGACTTTAAGTGTAGTTTTTTTTTTTTTTTAGAGATAGACTAAGAGCTCTCTTTTTCAGATTTTCTGTTCTGAATCTATTGCTATTAATGGAAGAAGGGCATCTATGTATACTTTCTATATTACTTAAGGTGCATTTTAAATGAATGAATGACGAATTGACTTATGTTTCAAAACACAGTGTCAACTATTGCCTGCAGTAGATTGATGTTATATAGGGGTATTATAAGCTATAGTCCACCCATTCCAAAGTTAAAATTTCAGTTACAAAAATTCATTATATAGTTATATTTATTTTGTTATAATTTTATTAAAAAGATTTTCCACCCACCGCACATTTTACATACAGGGATTTGATGTATATTTTATCTTTCTACTGAAACATTATCATATTTTTAATTAAGTAGGTACATTTTTAATAGAAATAAACATTTGAAGGAAAATATGAGAGAAAAACCTCCAATTTAAATTTAAAAAAAAACGCAAAATAATAATAATCTAATAAGGAATGCATATATATATACATATATCTACATATTTTTTTTGAATTTTGTTTGATAGTTTTTATTTTTTTTTTATCTTTTTTGTAAGTATAATTAATATACTTCTTTTTTAAGTAAAAATCTCAAAGAAGTAAGAAACTATACATTTGACTAGATGTTTCCATGTTTATTAAAAATAAATAATGAACAAATAAATAAAGAAATAAATAAATGAATAAATAAATAATTACATAAGTAAATAAATGAATACATACAAAATAAATACATAAGTACCGAAAAAATAAATTTATAAATGAACAAAATAATAAATTAAGAAAAAATATAAATTAACAAATAGATAAATAAATAATATTAAACAAATAACAACAAAAAAATATAAATTAATAAAAAATTAATGAAAACTAAACATTTATACATAAATGAAACAAAAAAAAAATTATTACATATTTCTAAAATCATTAAATTCCGGCCTTAGCAGCACCGGTAAATGGATTATCAATTATTGTGTGGAATTTAATGCATCATTTTAAAAATAATGAAGGTTTGGCATTGATTTTCGGAACAAAATCATTTGAGTTTTATTTTGTTAATAGTCAAAACTGTCGTATTGGGAGCTCAAAAAATCAATCAGTGATTGTTGAGAAATATGTGCTTCGACAATAACTCAATTTTTGGTGTGGATTTTTTAAACAGTGCTCTTATGAAACAGCCAAATGCCTCCTCTTAAACAATTTAGCCGTAATACTCGTTCAACCAGGAATACACATCCGTATACCCTTCATGCATATTTCTTTTCTTTTTTCGAATACTAAACGAATGTAGAATTTATTACCCAACTTAGTTTTTCCTTCCCATTTCAGTATCCAGATATTTAAAACAATCAACACCTTTACAAAAGTTAGGTTAGGTTTATGTGACTTTGAGCAGAAACACTTGACACACTTTGACCATAGGTTGGTCCATTGTGATACCACAAGAATCTAGGAAGCTTTCTTCCTACTCGTTGAAACATTTAGAGCTTCTTACGAAGCGCGCGAGACAATTAATGTCATGATTTTCCAAATCAGTAGGATCATTGTAGTAGAATTCTCCTAAGTGGAGCCTAGGCCTTTGAGAAAGAGCAGGATATGTACAGAGAAGGTGAGGAATCGATTCTTCCTCTTCTTCATCCATAAAACTTCTACAGAAATCGTCTTGTTGCGTGCTTAGACAGTGTCCGGTAATTACACCTATATAACGGAGCTAATGTGCAATTTGCTTTAGAGATATCAAACTTTTAGAGCGCTTCAGATCCAGCATAGGCCAGATTTGTTTTGTGGTCTGACATTTGGCGATGTTGTATCGCCTAAGGTTTGTTTTCTCTATTGCATCTTGCTTTAGCATAACTTTACAAGTAGCGATGGGTATACAAATATTTATCCGATTTGACGACATATAGGTAATATTTTTCCACTTTTGGCGAGTTCGTCTGCTTTACAATTGCCTGGAATGTCCCTATGACCCGGCACCCAGCAAAGGTGAATATTGAACTACTCTGCCATCTCTATGAGAGATGATCGGCAATTAAGGGCTGTTTTTGAATTTGTATAGACAGAGTCCAGAGATTTAATGGCGGCTTGCCTATCTGAGAAGATGCGGATATCACGTTTTCTTTAAGCCAAGACAGGATTTCTTTTATCGCCAAAAGTTCCACCTGGAACACGTTTATTACCCTGATACTAGTTAATAATCTTCGCTTTTTAATAAAATTATCTTAGTTTTAAATAATTTTAACTCCTTTTTTTTTTTACTCATTTTCTTAATAAATTCCAGCTGAAGACGCCTAAAACAGTGAAAGTTCATGGAAAAAGGAATCAAACAAAATATTCAAATTATGGACGTAGTATGGTAGTTACTAAAAATATAAAACGGGAACTATGTTTAACGCATAGTTGACTAAACTTAAGATTAACATCAAATGAATCAAAAGCAGCTTCATTCAAAAACCAAATCCATAATTGTTTAAAAAATATACAGGGTGTCCCAAAATCACCGCCTCAGAAGAAAGCAATGATTTCCTGAGGTTATTTCAAGTCAAAAAAGTAAAGAGGTAAACTTTAAACGGTCTTTATACTCTTACTTTCTATCCTTTCTAACATTCAACACCGTAGTTTTTTATTCGTTTTCATCAAATATTCATACTAGCCTAAATTAACCAAAAACTATAAACAAAAACTCTGACAAAAGTTGAATTTTAATGAAGAGCTCTTTTTTAATGTCCTAATCGTTTTCTATAAATAGTTACCTAAATTTGGACCGGGCTTAAGCTTTTAGGGGGATGAAATTCAGTTTTTGTAAATATCTCAAAACTTTTAAGTTAAAAAAAAAAAAAATTTTAAAAAACTTAAACTTTAAAATAAAAAAAACACTCTAAAAAGAATCTCACCTCAATTTAAGATTTTGTGGGATGAAAAAGGCAAACATTAGTTCTGGTACATTGCTCGCAAACGCAAACGTTACAATATCCAATTATATTATTTTAATAAAACATTTACTTTTTGCCACCCACTGCGCATGCTGGGTTAAAGTAATGCTGTGTTAACATGGCCCCAAAAAATGTCCTATTTGTTTGATTTTTGTGTAAAAGATGACCAATTAGAATAATTCTAAAGGTTGGTCATTTTAGATATGTTGTGATTCTCACAATGTACATATATCATTCAAAATTCGAAAAAAAAAATTTTTGAGCAGTTATAATATTTTTGAATGGTCATTTTATATAGTTGTGTTTCTCACAATGGTCATCTTTCAAATTTTGCAATTAAAATAAAAAAAAGAAAAAAAAAGTGAAAAAAAATAAACGTTTTTTTTTTTTTAATCAAAATTAAATATTTTTAGGAGTAAAAAGGTGGTCAGTAATGTAGGCACAAAAAGAGACCAATCGCATTAATCAAATTGGACCCCATATTTTACAAAATCGATTTGTTCATAACGTCAATGGATGGTCAAAAATTCGGTCATCTTTTACAAAAAAATTAAAAAATCAGACACTTTTTGGGACCAAGTCATAATGCAGTTGTAAAGTACTGGACGCGTTCGCCCACATTTTCGCAAAACCTATTTTTCTAACAAAAAAGTCTTAGGTAAAAACTTTATTGTGTAAAATTTATAAATTACAATGTTTGCTTTGACATTCCTTACAAAAAACGGAAAGTTTTCAAGTATAAAAAAATAAAAAGATCTTTTTAGGAAACTTACACAATTAACTTAACACATAAAATTAAAGCTCTCCATTGAAATTCAACTTCATAAATTTTTTTTTTGAAGTGGGAGCATTGATGCTAGACTTTGGGAGCATGTTTTCCGCAGTGATACCCAATAATTCCCTTTTTTTCCCATGCCTTTGTGATAAATATCCCACAATTCTCCCAATTAAAAATTGCAATTATGAAACAAATATACATTCGGAATTGGTAAGAAAATATAAACGTTGAACATTTACATAGATATAGAATGCATGTCTATCTATTTCTAAAAATAAAAGCACAAAAACCAATACGAAAAGCAAAACCTAACCCAATAAAATTCAAATATCATTAAATCAGTTAATTATGTGCGAAAAAAGAATGGAGACTTCTGCAAATATTCTGCTAAAATTATCAATTTTCGCTTGTTGAATAACAAATACTTCCGAAGTTTTAGTTGCTTTATTTTTTTTTGAGATTCGTTTCGTATCAACAGCGTACTAGACTTAAGATGGCAAATGCAGAAATGGAAATGAACGCCTTCAGAAATCCCCACAAAAAGGGAAAAATCTCACGATCTGGCATCGGTGAGTGGCGGAGTCTAATTTTACTAGGCTTTACATATATGTATGACAACTAAAAATGTGAATCACAATAAAAATCCCAAGTGCAAATTTTAAGGTATTTTTCAGCAAATGCTTAACTTTAAAACATCAAATTTAACTTCTCCACCAAAATTCAGCTTTGTAGAAATTTTTGTTTGAAGTGAAAGTCATATAAGTGTAATAATGGTGTTTAAATATTTTGTAATGCAAAAATGGAAATATTTATTAATTTTTGCTATATTTTCTCGACAGTATCGATTATCTTAAAATTTTGTTAAAAAGCACTGCCCAAGTAACATTGCATACTAAAATGGCATAATTCATTTTTTATATTTTGTAAGAAACAAATTTACTTTATAATAATTTTAACTTTTTTCTCCTGAACCTTTCTCTTCTAAATATAAGATTTTTTATTTATTTTTGTTTGAATGCGCTAGTTTTGCCAATTTTCATATATTGATAATTCTATTGTACGAAAATGAATTTTAATACCATGTACTATAATGTACGTACATATATACAATGTACGCATATATTGGGAAAAAATATATTTTATCTAATAGCATAATAGTCTGTGTTAATAACGCTCTTAAAACATTCAACGTCTAAACTTATGCATACACACATAAATTGACATATCTCTTAGCATAAATTATATTCCTTGTATTAAACTAGGCACTTTAACTATGCCAACTAACACAGCCAGCAGTTCATGAGATTTTTCTCAAGGACTTTAATTTTCAATCGTTTGTCTTTAGAGAGATGATTTTCATTCATTCTTTTTCTCTCTTGTGATATTCTGTATTAAGACTCAAGAGTCAAAGTGTCTATACAAGCACTGCCAGGATTTGCATAGAAGAAAGATTGAAGCGATAGCATGTAGTGTAGAGGGTAGGTTTTATTAAAGAACATTTTTGTATATAGAGAATCGTCTAGAATGCAGCATAAAAAATAAAGATTATTACTTTGGCTTTAGAGTTACATACATAGATAAAATATTTAAAATGTATGTATGTATAATGTATATATGTTAAATACCGGGGTTGTAAAAATGCATTTTTTTTAATGCAAACAATTTTCAACTTGTATTACAAATTTTTTTCTACTGCAAAATGCAACTTTTTGCATTGAAATTTTTACAAGCCTGATAAATACATAAGAAAAAATGGGAATATTTACTTCGATGCACTTTTTATTTTTATATTTATTGTATATGTATTTTCAAAATACTAACTTCTAAAAATAAAATAAAAAAATATAATTGAGTACCACGTTTATGGTTCACAGCAATAAATTAGTTTAACACCCGCGGGGGTTAATTCCACTTTCAAATGGTATTAATCCCAACAAGAAAAGGGCAATAACACCCACGGGTATTAATTCCCTGTATATCTGATTTTAGCCGTGTTTTTTTGCAAGCCCGGGGGGAATTGGATGAAAAAAACGACGTCGGTGCTAAACATTTAAAATGTTAAATGCAACAACAACTAATCCCAGAGAGAAGTCTCGGGGCTAAACTTAAGCAAAATTACATACATGAATTACATACATGTTATCGATATAGTTTGTACGAAAACTCCATGTTTTTTACTGTCATGGCGTCGCTAATCCCCGCTGTCGTTTTTTTCAAGCAATTCCCCCTGGGCTTGCAGAAAAACACGCCTTTTATCTCTACAGTTATACAGTTATATGTAAAATAATTACCATTTTTTACGATTTTTATCTAGGCGTACAAAAAAATTACAATATACAGTAAAACCAGCTTAAGTGAAACGGTAAAATGTCACAGTTTTACTTTCACTTAAGCGGGTTTTTCTCTTAAACGAACCCCGCTTAAGTGAACAAAAATTTCACTTAAGCGGAGTCCGGATAAGTAAAAAAAAAAATTCACCTAAGCCGATTTAAAATTCCAAAAACGGTTGTGACATATCAAAAATTCAAATGACATTTTGGGTGGTGAAAAATAAAGAATGAAATGAAATTTCTTGTTTTATTCGATTCAATTTTTTTTCACTTAAGAGAGTTTTTGTCAATGAAAAATATAAAATTTAACTTATGTCGAATTCCTTTCAAAAAAAGAATCGATTTTTTTTCCAAAAGAATCGAATTTTTTCTGTCAGAACGAATCTTGCTACACTAGAAAAATTCGTTTTGACAGAAAAAATTCGATTCTTTTGGAAAAAAATTCGATTTTTTTTTTGAAAGGAATTCGACATTATTTATGTTTCAGGTATCCGGGTTTTACACTTAAGCAAGTTTCGCTTAAGCGGAGTTTTTTAAAGGTAGTTGGTCTACAAATAATCGGGGATGAAAAAAGTGTTTCAGATAAGCGGGTTTTTCTCTTAACCGGGTTTCTCTTAAGCGGGTTTTTCTGTATATGAAAACCAACCGAATGAAGGTAAAGTGATCGATAAACGTATTTATAGGTGACGTCAACTGTATAAGCAAATATATTTATTACGTTCAAAATGTCACCCAAAGGCCCTAAAATCGTCTTTTTCTAGGGTGAAAACTTAAATCTGAAATATTTAATTTTTCAGATGATTTTTAATCCATCGACTGCCATCCTTTAATGAAATTTGACAGTTTAAAGCTTGACAGATATAGAATAAAAATAATATAGATGTATGTATGTACTGACATATATAGCACAGTATAAACATATTGAAGGTAATATCACTAACGTTTTCATTTCTGTTCAGTTCTGCGTATCTTTCAAAAATCGAGGTATATGGTGGTAAAATGGTGGATCCAGTGCCTCTTTTACTTATCTAATTTCAATATTTTGTTGTTGTTTCTAATGATGCGTGCTGAGTTCCTGTGGGCAATCGAGCAGCCATTTTCACTTTTTTGACACTTTAAACTTTGACAATCTGCGCTGTCTATTTTCTGTTTCTTTACTTCCCAAAACTGCCAATATTGACGAATTCTAGTTCAATTTTATTTTTGTATATGGACTTTGATAGAGCTTTAGGCTAAAATGGGTAGAAAGTGGCGTAGTAAAGAAACATACCAAATATTTTGTTCCAAATCGTATTTTTCTGTGAAAAATAAAACTCTGGCTCTGACGTCACGCAAAAGTCGCAAATTTTTTGCAAATTCTATGCATACATCAGTGCTCGCAAACTTGCATATAGGGGTGTTCACACGATATGCAGAAACTGTTCCAAAAATGCATTTGCGATCAAGATGCTCGCATATCATGTGATCGCATATTTGCTGTGGTCTATATGCCAGGTGTTCAAACGATATGCGACAATTATCATAAAGTGTTTGACCATACCTCTGGCCATATTTTTCCCCAAACAAATTTGTAAGAAATTTGTTTTTTGTTTGAAATTTCAATATTCTAGTTTTGTCTTCATTTTTATTGTACACATTCGGCCGTTTAAAAGACCTAATTCACCTAAGTGCCACATATAGTCCGCAATTCATTTGCAAGTATATGCGGACTGTCTCAAAAGAGTGTTCAGATGATATGCGACAAAGTCGCATATGATGACGTAAAAATGACGTCAGAGTCGCAAACGTTTGCGACTTTTATATGCCGTCTGGTCATAGCTTAAGAGGTTTCTTAATCCATTGTTATCGTAGCCATCCTTCTATAAAATTTGACAGTTTATAGCTTAATTAATAGGCAACAAAATTGTACACTATGAAAATTGGAAATGTGTTTGGTCAAACGAAATGCGAGTTGAAGCAATTTAGTATGAAAATTCTTACCTATATTAATGGACTAAAGAAATATATGTATATTTGGACTAATTTAGCACACATTATTTTCAACAAATGTTAACAGGACTTTTTACAATGTGTATATACTCATATTGGATATTCGTTTACTTGAAAATTAATTAATAACGCAACTCCTTATACTGCCCAGGCTATACATATAAGCTTAGAAGACACCTCATAATGTGTTCTTGTGATTAGTGCCTCATGCTGATTCTGCCACGTTCTTGAGGAGACACATATATGAATGAGATGAAATGCAATTCAAAGACGTATTTGCGGAACGTCACCATATAAAAAAGAGCAAACAACTCTCTCTGAAGGACTGTTAGCTCCGTAGTGTGATCTGCTAAAAATAGCGCAAAACTATTCCGACATATGTACCTACATAGATATATTGCGATTTAATCGACAAAGAACCGATGGAGATTAAATACTAGATCCATTCATTACTCCAGTTGTAGTAGGTAAAGGTCGCATTTACATTAAGAATACACAAAAATAGTTTTTGAATTTAATTCTTAACATCAATTTACTGAAATCTTAAAAATGCCTCAAGTAGAATTTCATGACATTTAAATGAAACCGAATTTCCCGGCCACCACAACCATCATTTAATTTTTCATTGTATGCAAAAAACAAAGAAGCGTAACAAGTTCATTGCTTACCCTTTATCTATAAACTAACAATTATTATAAACAAAACAAACACCACGTGCGCTGTATTATTTTCGCGCATGCTTCTTTTTCAAAATAATCGTTATGAATTAAGTATTGATTTTTCTGTTTCGGATACCATTCCTCGAAATAGAAAGTGACATATTGTTTTGTTTTTCAGTTCGGATGCATTCGAGAAAATTTGTATAGTTTTATTGCACAAAATAAACTATTTAATTTATTCGAAAATTATTTAAAAAAATCATTATTTAATTAATCTTTATAAATTTCTTAAGAAAAAGCTCAAAAATTAAATATTGACTATGATAAAAATGCGACCATATGTTCCGTCAGATCGAATCGCTATTCGTGATAGCATCGAAGAAGATATAAGTGATGAAGTTGAAGACGACGTTTTTATAAAAGATGCTCGCACGGCCAAGGTATATATGAAGAAAACCATTTTGTGTGTAACTTTTTCAAATCTAGAATATATATTTTTTGTTTGCAGTTAAGTGAAGAGAAAGGTCTTAAAAGACCATTAATGGCACCTCGTCGAAAAAATGGTGGCAAAGCCCACAGTTCGCTCCCGCCTATAATGAAAAAACATCGAAGATGCTGGAAATGCTGTGAACCCTTTTGTTATGGTTTAGCAGCTTTAACTATTTTAATTGGATTTATAATGTTAGCTGCATTGGTTCTGACAATGTTTCCAATTCCTTTGCAAAAAATCAAAATATGGCTGAAAAAAGAACCCAACTTCAGTTTGCCATCCCCAGCATTATATGGTGATAGTATGGGTACAGAATTTGTACCGTGCACTCAGATAAGTGTGCACAAAATATGGAGTCGTACATTTCCAAGAATAAACAGCGAAAGTCCCATGAGAAAAGTGGACTTAAATGGGGACGATATAAAGGATATTATATTTGGATATGGAGTTGGTGAGTAAATTTATACAATATGTGTACAGTACATATATTTTGCTTTATTTTTATAACGTTGGAACATAATAATATAAAAATACATAATAACATATAGTTAGGTACTTCAATAGTTAGCTAATATACAGTTTTTATAAAAGTTAAATGTACGACTGGATCGCAGGAACTTGCTCATGTGGAGAAAATGTGAAATAAAGTCAAAATAAAATAAACGGATTTTTTCTTTAATTTTTTGTCACTATATAAAAAATGATTTGTGAAATTTTTCAATGCAATAATATTTGAACTACGTAGAAGTAATCTACTGCAAAATTATAAAAAAATTGATAAAGTATAAACGATATGTTTGGTTTTAACCCTAAAATAAGGCAGTTCTCTCAAAAAAGAGATCCGCTTTCGAAAAAAATTAAAAACTAACACAAATCATTGTGTGCCAGCTAGTTGTTCAATAACAAAAAATTCGAAATTTGTCTCTAAAGAATTACAAAATTTGAAGGAATCTTCGTTCACCTGCTAAAGCTCTAGCACGATGTACACTTATACACAGACCGACAGACGACGCACAGATGAAGAAATAGAGAGTTTTGGGGCTTCTCAAGCATCAATCATGATGTTAAATTTGATTTTTAATCGATGCTTTTTTACATGAAACCAATATATTTACCCTATAGAGCAAAAAACAGCGTTCCCTATTGTTTTAATTAATGTTAATTTTAATATTGAAGTTCGATGTTTAGTGATTATCTACATATGGTAAAATTATATATACCGTGTGTCACAAAAACAAAAGTTACGTGAAGTTATTTCTTTTTTTAAAGGAAAATCCTATAGTTTTTACAAAATACCTACAGACAGAATGATAGTCTTTTCGACTTGATGGCTAGTCTCAAGGTGTCGAAAGTTTTGGTGTATTTTTGACAGAGAATAACAAAAATTTTTGAACGTAAATATACGTAAATATGTAATTGATAACGAACATTTTTGAACGTAAATATTAGGAATGAAAATGTTTTTATTAAAAGTTGGATAAGTTTAACGAACAATGATTTATAACGAAAAAGGTTTATAGAAATATTCAGTTTTTTATTTAAAAAAATTTAAATTTAGGTCTGGTGTAGACCAAGAAATCAACGAAAAAGCTTCTTTCAGTCAGCTTCCGTTCCTTACTCCCCAGGCTATAACTGGTTTTAGTTTAGGACACTAGATTTTTGAACCTTAGCTTTCAGAATCTTCTAGTTTTATCGTGGGTATTGGACTCATACACTAACTGGCTGAACGCAATGGATACGGAGCTGCAACTGAATAGCTGTCAAAATATGTTACGAACACAACGCAACGCAACTGCAGTCGGTGCTGCAGACGGTGCTGCAAAAATTCACCAACTTTTAACTTTTTCACGTGCAGCACTTCTGTCGTTTCAATTTATATGAAGAAAAAAAGAGCCGGAAAAAAATATTGAAGTTTTTAGTGCTCATTTGTGTCGCGAAAAAAAATATTAATTAAAAGAAAAATATTGGAAATAAAAAAAGTGAATAATAAACTCGTGGTTGTTTTTTTTTCCTTTAAAATATATAAAAAGCTGTACAGCTAATTGTGGGCAGGTAAAAAAAAAAACGACGTACGACATTTTTTTAAAGCAGTTGCAGCTGCAGCTCCGATTCCAGTTGCAGCAGGGCATTGTGTTCAGCCAGTAAATCTTCAATGTTTTATTTTCAAACCCTTTTCTTAGATTTATGATAATTTTAAATAAATTTTTCTTTTCCAGACGATAATATTCAGTATGATGAAATATCTTTACCCAAATGTAAATCAATGCAACAAGGTGACAATGAAGACGTCCCTTGCGAAGGAGGAGTTATAGCCCTTGATGGGTCAAATGGAAAATTATTATGGCAAACTTGGAGTATAGGCAATGTTTTCTCTTTATATTGCACTGTGGACATCGATAAAGACGGTTACACAGATTGTATAGCGTCTGGTCGTTTAGGGGTAAGTAAAATAGATATATGTATTTGTATAACTATTATTTTGATTGATTTATATTTTATTAACTACAGATGATTTTTGCTCTAAATGGTCGAAATGGAAACAAAATATGGGACTTCAAGGAGACTGAAATCGAAACGAATTCCCCAATTGTAATTGACCTTTATACAATAAACTCAGTTCGTGATTTAGATGGTGATGAAATACCAGAAGTTTTAGCTGTTCACGTAGAAGAACGATCAACATCCAGATCCGGTCATATCAAATTGATTTCCGGTAAAACAGGAAAAGTCATCCGTATAATCCCAACGCCATTTCGAGAAGAAGCTTTTGTTCCAATACAAATAGTTATTCAACAAGATGGCACCGAAGTTTTAATGATAATAACCGGTGGCCAAAATACACCCGGAGGTGTTTATTCTATGCGCCTTCTCAATATAATGCAATATACAAGTGACAAACAGTTTGTGTCATTGTATAGGACAAACTCTTCAGGTTTTATGGCTCCAGCAATTTTGACTGATTTAACAGGTGACTCAATTAATGATATCGTTGTGTCATCATTCAATTCGACAATTTATGCATTCGATGGACGAACATTTAAAATGTTATGGAATTTTACTTTCCCAGCTAGTGAAAGTGTCAGTGCAATTGTTCCAGGACATTTCAATCATGATAATGTCACTGATTTTATGATTAAATATAACACTGGACCGGGATTTCCAGTTTATTATTATTCACAAACAACAATTTTGGATGGAACCAATGGAAAACCATTGCTAGATGCAATGATGACTGATTCGGGAGGAGCTAGTAGTTTGCTTGGTGGAATGTCAATATCACAGACATTTGGTGGAGATTTCTTTTTGCACTGGCAGACTCAGTGCCGAAATAAATATGGGGCAAAAGATGCATATGAATTTATTCCAGGTTTGTATAGTTTAGTTTTATTTTTTTTGTTTCAAATCAAGACTGAATAAATAATTTTGTATGAAAACAGGAAGTGATATAATTCTTCAAGCTAGAGCGGATACATGCGTGCTACGCTATAATGAATCCACTGTTGTAAAGTTATATGCAATTGCCAGACATATAGAACCACCAGGGGCTGTTATTTTTAGTACAGGTATGTTGTCATTAAATAACTTCGTTCCTTAGAAAATAATTATTATTTTTTTTTTAATTAAAGATGACTTGGAACTTAAACTTAATCGAACACAGAGTTCCCAATTAATCAAAAAAGACAAATCAAAGTCACCTCTTAAGCACCCAAAAATGTTGAACAAATTGATGAAAAACAATGATAAATCATATGTAGAAGGACAACTTAAAACTGATGACAAAGTATCAAAGACCACCGCTATCAAACCAAAATTACATAGCCTCAAACAATCGGAAAAGAGTACTTTAGATGATAAAGTGGAATCTATACCAATCTTTGGAAACAGAAGAAATTACCAATATTTGCCATACCAGAACACTAATCCCAGTGATTTTGTAAGTAGAAACAACAAAACTTTGTCAGTTAATAAAATTGATCTGGGGGCAAATTACGGCATCAGTGACTGAACGACACGTTCACGTACCCTCAAGTGTCGTACAGTCACTGATGCCGTAATTCGATTTTTGTTGACGATTCCTTATAAAGACTTTAGAAGGACTTGTTGATATTCAATTACGAATAAGAATTTATACGAAACTTTCGTCTTCGTCTCAACATCATTATTGAAAAGGGAAATTTGTGGACATGGCTCTTCATACACTTATAAAAACCATCTAATATTTCCTTTAAAATTTGTCCTTTTCTAAAGGAAATATTAAATTCCTCATGTTGACCCTCATTCTATCAAAGATATACTACTAACATTCTCAGACGAAGCTTAATATAAGGAAGAAACAATGAAAAAGCCGGAGTTGCACTTTTTTCATGCAAACAAATTGTTGGGAATTAATGATTTCGAAAACACCGCATAAATTATGGGCTTCACATTTCGATAATTTGACTGATTCTAACAAACGAGGTCTGCTTGTTTACTTCCCAAAACTGCCAATTGTGAGGAATTCTAGTCCAATTTTCTTTTTGTATAAGGACTTAGACAGAACTTTGGGCTAAAATGAGTAGAAAGCAGTCGCAAAAACTGAGCTTAAAACAGCCCAAGTATAACTTTTGTTATTCATTTTTTTTATCAAAATATTGTTTGCATGCGAATTTTTTAAAAACTATTGATATAAATAATTAAATTTAAATTTAGGATTAAAAAATAGATTTCTGGCCGTGATTTCAAAACCGTGATAGTACGTTATTGTTGCCGTTGTTTTTTAAACTTTTTTTTCCTTTTTAAGTCATTTAAAATAAACACTCCTTCCTAAACGGGGCGAGATAGGCTCTCCATCCTATAGTAAAAATGCTTGTTTTTGACACCTCTACAATACCTATAGCACATTGTTTTTTAAATCGAATATGGCGTCGCTAACCACGCTTAAAATAAGGCTAGTGTTTAAAAACCATATGCTTAGTACGATATTTTTACGACACATGGCAGCATAAGTTGCGCACATCGCAGCACAAGCGTTTTTTTTACGAAAATAAAAAATGGCAGTGCTAACTTCATTTGTGTTTATAATATTGAATAATATTTTAATATGTTGCTTTGGAGAGGTATGATAAATTGACTAACATACCTTAAGCTCTTGAACTAAGTTTCCCTCATAAAACTTTTCCGCATTATAATGTAAGTAGGTATACTCCTTTTTCCACTAAGAAAGAAGTTTTTGAGGTGTCAATTAAAAAAATTCAAACCTATACAAAATTAAAAAAAAAATAATAAGCTCTTTATTTTAAAATTATATTTTAGAAAGACTATGAACCTGAGCCATCCCGAAGCCAAGAAGAATATCAAGAAATTTATGTTGACAATGAGGGCGTACCCAATGATCGTCCAATCCGACTAAGGTCTAAATATCCTGGAAATAGAGACGTACGAAGTGAATTTATAAGCCTTGAAGTGTCACCTAACGATACAGTTCCCAGTATTGCCCAAAATAGTCTAGAAAAAGAAGAACCATTAAGTCTATGGGACTTAGAAGTTGAAAAAGAAGAACAAGATGTTCTTAAAGAAAGAAACAAATACCAATATCTATCCAATGATAACCAACAACGAAAACAACGTGACGATAGCAACACATCAGAGAAAGATGAAGAAGCCCAATATTTGGCTTCGATATCTTCAAGTGGTGTTCTTTTAAAATCACTTGAAAACTCACCAACTTCAATAGACTATGCTTTTTTACTAAATATCAGAGAATCGGAGACTTATCCACCACTTTTCTTGCCTCAAGATTGGAATTGTATGGAAGAAAAAATCAGTGCTTACCGAAGTGTGTATAAAATTTTTAGGGAACTTCTTATTTTATTAGATTTTGTTCATAATTTTCTCTATTAAAGGTTACACAGCGGAGAACTTAAGTGTTTTAGAAAAACAATTCTTAAAACAATGTTTAAGCGGCAGAAGTATAAACAGTCTCACACCAACTGTACCTAGATATGAATCGCAAATGGTCATCACGAGAATAACATTAACTTGTACATGTCGATCGTTAGAAAAAGGTGAAGTTTGCTCTGAGCTCGACGATATCAAAAACCAAAGATGGACTGAATTTATGGGGAATACTGGTGATGGGTCTTATAAAAACAAGTAGCAAATCTGAAATCTTTTTGATCAAGCACAAATAACCAAAAGACAGAATTTGAATTTGAAATAAAGTTTATTTTCTTAAAAAATTATTAAAATGCAAATGTACATACAAAACAAGCATAATTACCTAATTAAATTCAATTTGAATTTTATTGAATTATGGAGAATTATGTAATAATCCAGGGTGTTACGTCGTGGTAATAAAAGAGTGTGATTACATAATGTCCGCACGGAAATAGTGTACGTAATGAACCTCTTAACTTTCTTCCAAGTTTCTCCATTTCTGAGTAATTGATCTCTTAAATCGCTGTTTTAACAGGTTTAATACAATCTCAGACCAGAAAAAAAATGTTGACAGTGTATGTATGTATGGCCAAAATATAATGAGTACGATATATAGGTACAGTAAAACCCGCTTAAGAGAAACGGCAAAATGTCACAGTTTTTCTTTCACCTAAGCGGGTTTTTCACTTAAACGAACACCGCTTATGTGAACAAAAATTTCATTTAAGCGGAGCGAAGTGAAAAAAAATTCACTTAAGCCTTATCAAAAATTCAAATGTCATTTTCTTGGTGAAAATTTGGTGAAGGTGAAAAATAAAGAAAGAAATCTAAGCGTTCAGAAAATTTTTTGTTCAATCGGGGATGAAAAAAGTGTTTCAGATAAGCGGGTTTTTCTTTTAACCGGGTTTCTCTTAAGCGGGTTTTATTGTATTATTAAATACAAAAGCTGGCCGGGTTTTTTTATCAGCGTTTTTTTTGGAGGTGGGGCGTTGCAAATATTCGGCTCTTTACTTTGACTACAGAACTCTACAAATTCGCAGTATTCCATAGATGATAGAACGTACGCGAATAAAATCGATATGTCCACCCAAATATCTTGGGTATTGTACCCATAATTCAATTTAAAGCTAGGACCGCACTCGGCGGAACTGCACTTCAGCGGAACTGAACTTCACGACTTATTTTTTAGGAAGTTGTATGAGCTATATCGCACTAAGCGACAACTGCACTTCACGACGCGACACTATGCGACAAAGTTGGTAATCTGACCAACTGTGTCGCGACGTGAAGTTTCGTTCAGTTTCGTGCGAAAGTGCGCACGGTGTCGCTGAAGTGCAGTTCCGCCTAGTGCGGTTCTACCTTAAATCTCATAACCGTTACAAAACTGATTGAAGAAATTCCGTCTTATGGGTTTTCTATTTAAATTCAATGTATTTACATCCGGATCTAAGTTTTAATCTGGGTTAAGGGGCCAATTATAGCTTTCAAACAAAGAAAATTGAAGTTCATTTCTAACCTCAAAATGTATGTAAATAGTTTTTCTTTCGACAGATCTTTTCAATGACAGCCAAGATTCAATGATTGCTATGACCGACTTGTCAAAAAAATTCCACCATTAAGGTAGAACCGCACTAGGCGGAGCACTTCAGCGACACCGTGCGCACTTTCGCACGAAACTAAACGAAACTTCATGTCGCGACACAGTTGGTCAGACTATCAACTTTGTCGCATAGTGTCGCGCCGTGAAGTGCAGTTGTCGCTTAGTGCGATATAGCTCATACAATTTTATACAAATAAGTCGTGAACTTTAGTTCCGCTGAAGTGCAGTTCCGCCAAGTGTGGTCTTACCTTTATACTGATTTGTGTTTCAATGATGATTTTCAATGACAGCTTTAACTGGCCCATAATCGAGTGAATAATAGCCGTTTTTTATTATCAGAATTGATCTATATGGATCATCAAATAACATACATAACAACAACAACATCTTAACGTTTCATGATCTGAAAACAGACTGCTGCTTCTCGCCACTGTGGGGTTGTTTTATTTTCGCAGGATGATCCATGGGTCATAACATAATAAAACACGGCTAATATTGCAGTTACGGAACAATTCTGAAAACAATTCCAGAAAAAAAAATTCTTATCTTTTAAGAAATTTCGGGTAGTTTCATTTCAGTTTTGTTCCGTGAAGTGCATACTCTCCTTATGCAAGAAAATCAAATAGTCAAATGAACAGACCTAGTTGGGTTGTCAGCGGTTGTCAAATATTTTCCACCAACTGTCACCTTGATCTGCGGTGTCTGCTGTCAGCGTCAGCATACGGCGTTTTCTTCGCCTTTAAATTAATCGAAATAATTGCAAAAAGAAAAAATATTTATTCTTCATGAATTTTGCAATTTACTGATAAAAAAAAGTTACTAAATAAACCACAGCAATGGGAATTCTAGAAAAAATTTCCGAAATCGAAAAAGAAATCGCAAGAACTCAAAAAAATAAAGGCAAGTCGACGTTTTCCTTATGATCCTCTTTGGTTAATAGGTTAACTTGTTTAAAAAAAAAAAATGGTTTTTACTTGCTATATCCAACAGCTACTGAATACCATTTGGGTTTGTTGAAAGCCAAATTAGCAAAATATCGCTCCCAATTGTTGGAACCATCCAAAAAGGGTGAGAAAGGCGATGGATTTGATGTGCTTAAGAGCGGGGATGCTCGCGTGGCTCTTATCGGTTTCCCATCAGTTGGTAAATCCACACTACTCTCGACACTGACCAAAACTGAATCCGAAGCAGCGAACTATGAGTTCACAACACTCACCTGTATTCCCGGTGTTATTGAATATAAAGGCGCAAATATACAACTTTTGGATTTGCCTGGAATTATTGAAGGCGCCGCTCAGGTTAAACTTGTGGCCACATTGGTATTTTAATAACTTATTAAAACATTTGAATTTTTAGGGTAAAGGTCGAGGAAGACAAGTTATAGCTGTAGCACGTACTGCTGACTTGGTGGTTATGATGTTGGACGCCACTAAGCCAAATGTTCATCGTGATCTTCTAGAGCGCGAATTGGAATCAGTCGGAATCCGATTGAACAAACGTAAACCCAACATTTACTATAAAGTAAAAAAAGGCGGTGGTTTGAGCTTTAACGCAACATGTTCCCTAACACGTTGTAATGAGAAAATGGTGCAAACTATTTTGCATTCATTCAAAATTTTCAATGCCGAAGTGCTCTTTCGTGAAGACTGCACAGAGGATGAATTTATTGATGTTGTTACTGCTAACCGTGTCTATTTGCCTTGTCTGTATGTCTACAACAAGATCGATCAAATTTCTATTGAAGAAGTCGATCGGTTGGCGCGAGAAGAAAACTCAATAGTAGTCAGTTGTAACATGAAATTAAATCTTGATTACTTACTCGAGGCCCTCTGGGAGTCTTTGCAACTGATTCGGGTGTACACCAAAAAACCGGGTGCACCTCCAGATTTTGATGATGGCCTTATTTTAAGAAAGGTAAGATTTTTGTTCATTAAGAAAAAGATACATTTCATGCACTTTAGCGCAATGAGATTTCGATAAATAATTTTTTTTTAGTATATAAACTTGATTAATCAAAGAGTATAAGGGCCAACGAAAAATCGAATATATTTTCTTTTTATGAAAGTGTAAAATTAATTGATTGGTGCCCATGTGCCTAACTTGACCCAACCATCTCAGTCGATGGGTTTTTACATTTTTCGCTAGGTCGTTCCCGATGTACACTTGTTTTTACCTTCTCTTCCATTCACCGCATATGCAAACAAACAAAAAAATTTCCTTTCGAAGTGGTTCAAACCGTTCTCATTAACCACTGACAAGACCCATACTTCTGCACCATACATATGATAAGTGTCTTAAAAGGGGACACTTTAATTGGTCACGAAAGGACTTCGATGTTCAATTACCTTCTTGGTGGAGCAGAATGCGTTCTCTTCATCTACACAAAGTAAGGAGTTGCTCTATGAAGCTCGTTTCTATAGATGCTATCAAACGCGGCTTTAAAAATGATGAAAAAGTGGTGGGTGTTAATTTGAAGATTTGTATCCAGCTTTCACATAATACGGCAGAAAAGATCTTGCAAGTATACGCCTTTGCAATCGGCGCAGTTCAGATTATTCTTGATAATATTTATCTCATAAGGAGTTTATAAAAGCCTTTGACGTTTGAATTATCTTGCAAATTCTTAGTGCGATACATTCCTGCATTAATTTATGCAAACAAAGACAGTTTTTTTCTAGGAAGAGTTTTGAGCTACTTTCAACTAAGAGTAAGAAATAAATGTGGTTAGGTATCAGGTTGCAAACAGTAACCTTTGTGCAATATTTTCTTAACCTATATTGACGGTTGTCTCAACCGATTTAAAGAAATGCTGCACTTTAATAGATTATATGTAGCTTTATAAGTTAATCATAATTTTTGCAACTTAGTAACTTTTAATCTTTTCAGGGAGTAAGTGTTGAACACGTCTGCCACTCGATTCATCGGACACTAGCTGCCCAATTCAAATATGCATTAGTTTGGGGAACTTCCACAAAATACTCACCTCAAAGAGTGGGCATCGGTCATATAATGCAAGACGAAGATGTCATTCAAGTTGTAAAGAAATAATAGTAAGCGTTTCGAACTCAAAAACGCGTCAGTCTTCGTCACAAGCTAAAAATGTCGTTGTCTTTTCCTTTTTTATATAAACCATTTTTCCATCATAGCTTAGCAATAAACAGATGTGGTTTTTTTTTTAAATTAAAGATTGTTCGAAGATTATGTTATTGGCCTAAAAATAGAATAATAAATAAAACGAAACCCATTACTGAAAAAACAAAGGATTTTTTTTATTTCGAAATAAAATGTAAAAAATTATTTTGTTTCTATTATGTTTTGCCGGTTTGACCAGCCGTTGATGCGCCCATGCTGGAAATGGTTTTGCCCAGAGCACTAATGCCACCCATGTTCGAGAATGGAGTCGGTCCAGATGTGATTTTTGAGGTATTCATATCGGCATCGACGCAGTCGAGCTTGGCGAAGACATTCGACGAGTCTCGCAGGCGGTACTTCCTTAGATTGAGGAATTGTTCCTTCTGTGCTTCGACTTTTTGATGGAGTTCGTTGAGACGGCCAGCAAGTGAAACGAAACTCTCATTGATTTGTTTGAATCCACGTTTGATGTCATCCGGGCAAACAGCTTGCGGGGTGGTCAAGGACCGCATGTGCTTTTCTGTTAGAGCAATTTGGTGGCGAAAATTAATTAAATCGGTTTCATACTTTTGGACGAGGTTTTGGAAAAGCTGAAAGGGTGCGGAATTCTCGAACTGTAGACCAGCTGGGGTGTCTTGAGTTCGTTGAGCCATTTCTGCTGTTTGCATAACGCGCGAGGTTTCCTTGCGTAGAAGTTTGATTTGACTGTAGTTAGTCTCGACGGTGTTAGAGATCTCTTGGAGTGACCACTGGAAGGATAGAATTTCACTGGAAACGTTTGAAAGTTTACTAGTAGATGCTCGTCCGATGTCTGAGCTCAGGCTTTTCTGGTTTTTTATGTGGGCTTTCAGTACTTCAACGGTTTTGGCGATTTCTTCGGGAACTAAGGTTTCCTTTACTTTGACATTATCTTGCTTCGATTCGCCTGACTTTGGTTGGGAAGAAGCAACGTCTAAACCCCCGAGGCCGAGGAACGGAGCCGCAGCAGTTGCTGTTGATGTGGCTGGCAATGAAGTGTTAAGAGTGTTAAACGTAGGTTTTGTTCCGAAAACCCCAACATTACTGCTACCCAATCCTTTTCCAGGTGTGTTGAATCCAGTGAAAGGAGTTGCTGCTGTTGTAGTTGTTCCGAAATTAAGGCTTGCGGATGTAGCCGCTGGTTTGGCCGCAAAAGAAAACGATGTACCCACAGCTTGAGTAGGATTCGTTTGTGCTGCTGATGGTGGCGCAAGGTTTACTGCTGTTGCAGCATTTGTGTTCGGATTACCAAAGCTAAATGTTGGAGCGGCTGCTGCTTGAGTTGGTAAAGTGGATGGGGCGGCACCAAAGCCAAAACTTGGCGCTCCTGTAGGGGCAGTTAAGGCGGTTGAAGAAGCAGGCGCTCCGAATGAGAAAGATGTGGAACCTTGAGCTGGTGCGGAAGAAACGGCAGCTGGTGCACCAAAACTAAATGCTCCAGTCGCTGGAACACTTGATCCTACATTTATTGCACCGAAAGGAGGAGCTTGGTTCCCAGCGGCTGGGGCATTTTGTTGAGTAATTGGTGCGACACCAAAGCTGAACGCACTTCCAGATGGAGCTGAACCGGGAACATTAAATCCAGACATTCAATATTTCTTTTGGGTTTTCACGTAGAAATTTATAAATTAAAATTTGGCCGCCGCGCCGAATGGAAGAATATAAACTTCAAATTTCAGATCTGTTTGATTTTATTATTTATATCGAAATCCATTCGTTTAAGGCGGAAACAGATTGTAGTTATGTTCTGTAGAGAACCTTTTCACACGAGCAAACTTTTAGTCTGTTTGGTAACTGAAATTTCTTTCGAATTTGCACAAAATTTCCCAATTTGCTGTCAAAACCCATAGAAAAAAAACTAAGTTTTTGGGAAATTTGTTGAAAAAAAAGTACAGGCATTTTTTTGCAGTCTCTTACCGTCATATTATTCACTCGATACATCCAGATTAAAACTTATTTGTATAGGTTATGTACATCAGGGGCCTATTTCACGGAACATACATCACATACATTGTATGAATGTATGTACCTTAAAGTGGTCGCCAAATTTGGCTCATTGTATATTTTGAATTTTTAGAAAAACTATGCGTCAACTTATGTCGAATTCCTTTCAAAAAAAAAATCGAATTTTTTTCCAAAAGAATCGAATTTATCTGTCAAAACGAATTTTTCTACAGCCGTATCTATAAAGAAATTTTAAAGCCATCTTAACTTTAAGATACCTCTAAATAGCTCTTAAGTTCGAAATCGGTATCTATAATCAATTTTCACATTTAAGCACCATGACTTAAAGGCCTCTTAACTTAAACGCCAATCAGGGCGCTTAGAGGTAACTTAAAGCCATTTAATATATATTTTGAGATCTCAAAAGAATTGTTTTTGTGTATTTATTAGAGAAATATGTATAATATACATAATATGTATTCTGTATATGTATGTAGGTAGAATTTTCAGTTTTGTGTTCTAATTAAAGAAAGTATGAATAATAATTATAAAAAAGATATATTTATATCAAACGGCTGAAAAAAACCAAAGAAATTTGTGAAAATAAAAACACGTCATAAAACAAAATGGAGTCCGGTTTCATTTCTTTTGCTTTGGCCTACATACCATCCAGTTGCTTCTCTTTCCCTCTTATTTGCTAATGAGCTTGTTTTTTGTTTGAATTTTTTTCGAAGCTTTCAAAAACAGCCTAAAAGTATGCAATTCCTAGAATACATGCCACAATCGTTGTTTAGTTAAGTATCAATGGGAAAACGATTATAGATAAGAATTTAAGTAACATCATTCAAAGGTAATTTAAGTATTTAAGCAAACTTAACTAAATGACCTCTAAGAGACGTTTTAAGAAAATCTAATAGATACGGCTGCTAGTGTAGCAAGATTCGTTTTGACAGAAAAAATTCGATTCTTTTTTTGAAAGGAATTCGACATTAGAAAACGTTTAATTTTAAAAAAATTTAATATTTACGACCACTCATATGGGGCCTATTTTACGTCACATACATTTCTGTGATGTATGTGATGTATGTTCTGTGAAATAGGCCCCCGGATTGAAGTTTTAATCTGTGGTCGAGAATGGTTTCAATTTTTGTCTTTTCTCCACTACTTTTGTTAGTCCCCTTTCACACTAGGAAACAAGTTGCCGGAAATTTGTTTGACGTTTTCTTTTAATTTCCTTAAATATCTCTTGTACCTTTCACACGAAGAAATAAAATCGTGGAAATTTTCTGTAGTTTCAGTGACAGTGGTCGTAATTTCTATACTGACATTCGGCACCCGAAATAACCTGGCTTATTTTTGTAAATATGCATTTCGTTTGGCTTGGATTAATAATTGCAAGAAATGTTTAGAATAAAAAAGGTAAGTAGGTATAGTTATGCTATGTGCACCTAAGTTGTATGATATAGGTATAGGTATATGAGATTCACAATTTTATGGCATAAAGGCGACACACAGAGGTAGGTACCTAATCCTTCAATTCATTTATTGTAATTGAAAGTAAATTCGTTGATTATAGGTACGTAGTTCCATAGATAAAAATAAAATCTAGACTGAATTTATGTACATTTATATTATATTTTTATTTTAAACAAATGTAAGATTAGCATTTTAAACTAGGGGTATTCCCGATCCGATGCAAACTGGTCTTGCATCATTGCAAGAGCGCAAAGTTTTTTTTTTTTACAATGGGGTTAGGGTATAGCAATTTTACACTTTTTCATTTTTCCAATGATACAAGACCAGTTGCATCGGATCGGGAATACCCCTATACTGATTTAAATTTTATATTAATTTTATTTTAGGTTCAGTTTCCGCGGAGTGCGGAGTGCTGAGTTCGGTCTGCGGAGTGCAGAGTGTGGAGTGCAGAGTGCGGAGTGTGGAGTGTGGAGTTCAGAATGCGGTGTGCGGAGTTCGGAGTGCAGAGTGCGGAGTACGGAGTACGGAGTGCGAGTGCGGAGTGCGGAGTGCAGAGTGCGGAGTTCGGAGTGTGGAGTGCGGAGTGCAGAGTGCGGAGAGCAGAGTGCAGAGTGCAGAGTGCGGAGTGCGGAGTGCGGAGTGCAGAGTGCGGAGTTCGGAGTGCAGAGTGCGGAGTGCGGAGTGCAGAGTACGGAGTGCATAGTGCAGAGTGCAGAGTGCGGAGTTCGGAGTGCGGAGTGCAGAGTGCGGAGTGCGGAGTGCAGAGTGCAGAGTGCAGAGTGCAGAGTGCAGAGTGCAGAATGCGGAGTTCGGAGTGCGGAGTGCAGAGTGCAGAGTGCTGAGTGTGGAGTGCGGAGTGCGGAGTTCGGAGTGCAGAGTGCGGAGTACGGAGTGCAGAGTGCTGAGTGCGGAGTGCAGAGTGCGGAGTTCGGAGTGCGGAGTGCAGAGTGCGGAGTGCGGAGTGCAGAGTGCAGAGTGCGGAGTGCGGAGTGCGGAGTGCAGAGTGCGGAGTTCGGAGTGCGGAGTGCGGAGTGCAGAGTGCAGAGTGCGGAGTACGGAGTGCAGAGTGCGGAGTGCAGAGTGCGGAGTGCGGAGTGCAGAGTGCGGAGTGCGGAGTGCAGAGTACGGAGTGCAGAGTGCTGAGTGCTGAGTGCGGAGTGCAGAGTTCGGAGTTCGGAGTGCAGAGTGCGGAGTGCGGAGTGCAGAGTGCGGAGTGCAGAGTGCAGAGTGCGGAGTTCGGAGTGCAGAGTGCGGAGTGCGGAGTGCAGAGTACGGAGTGCATAGTGCAGAGTGCAGAGTGCGGAGTTCGGAGTGCGGAGTGCAGAGTGCGGAGTGCGGAGTGCAGAGTGCAGAGTGCAGAGTGCAGAGTGCAGAGTGCGGAGTTCGGAGTGCGGAGTGCGGAGTGCAGAGTGCAGAGTGCTGAGTGTGGAGTGCGGAGTGCGGAGTTCGGAGTGCAGAGTGCGGAGTACGGAGTGCAGAGTGCTGAGTGCGGAGTGCAGAGTGCGGAGTTCGGAGTGCGGAGTGCGGAGTGCGGAGTGCGGAGTGCAGAGTGCAGAGTGCGGAGTGCGGAGTGCAGAGTGCGGAGTTCGGAGTGCGGAGTGCAGAGTGCAGAGTGCAGAGTGCGGAGTACGGAGTGCAGAGTGCGGAGTGCAGAGTGCGGAGTGCGGAGTGCGGAGTGCAGAGTGCGGAGTGCGGAGTGCAGAGTACGGAGTGCAGAGTGCTGAGTGCTGAGTGCGGAGTGCAGAGTGCGGAGTTCGGAGTGCAGAGTGCGGAGTGCGGAGTGCAGAGTGCAGAGTGCAGAGTGCGGAGTGCAGAGTGCAGAGTGCAGAGTGCGGAGTGCGGAGTGCGGAGTTCGGAGTGCAGAGTGCGGAGTGCGGAGTGCAGAGTGCGGAGTGCAGAGTGCAGAGTGCAGAGTGCAGAGTGCGGAGTGCGGAGTGCGGAGTGCGGAGTGCGGAGTGCAGAGTGCGGAGTTCGGAGTGCAGAGTGCGGAGTGCAGAGTGCGGAGTGCGGAGTGCAGAGTGCGGAGTGCATAGTGCAGACTGCAGAGTGCGGAGTTCGGAGTGCGGAGTGCAGAGTGCGGAGTGCGGAGTGCAGAGTGCGGAGTGCGGAGTGCGGAGTGCAGAGTGCAGAGTGCGGAGTGCAGAGTGCGGAGTGCAGAGTGCGGAGTGCGGAGTGCGGAGTGCAGAGTGCATAGTGCATAGTGCAGAGTGCAGAGTGCAGAGTGCAGAGTGCAGAGTGCAGAGTGCAGAGTGCAGAGTGCAGAGTGCAGAGTGCAGAGTGCAGAGTGCAGAGTGCAGAGTGCAGAGTGCAGAGTGCAGAGTGCAGAGTGCGGAGTACGGAGTACGGAGTACGGAGTGCAGAGTGCGGAGTGCAGAGTGCGGAGTTCGGAGTGCGGAGTGCGGAGTGCGGAGTGCAGAGTGCGGAGTGCGCACTGCATTTTGCACTCCGCATTAGTGCGCAGTATCTGTTTGAGTCGAAATGAGGTATTTTGTTTTTCATGTTTTATGTAAAAAAAACCTACCAAATTGAACTGAAACCTACCAACCTACCAAAGTTGAAAAAAACTACCAAGTTTGGTAGGATCCTACCAAAACGGCAATCGTGATTTGCAGTGGAAGTAAAGAGAGTCGTACACAAGGCTTTCGAAGAGCTTGGGGATCGAGAAGAGTTAGCTATAGGCCAGTTGTTAGCAATAAGTATCGTTCTTTGCTCCTTTTTTATGCAGCTGCGGCTTATTTAAATTTAGTTCAATTTAATTCAAGAAGAATGCCTAAATTCCCAATAAATTGCATTCAATTGACTGTTGTAAAATGAATGGGAACAAATATGATCACCATCTTTTCTATTCAAGTGAACGGTGATTGGATAATTTGAAGTCTGAACTCTCAAAGTGAAATCAATGAATGCAATCTTTTTATTGAATTCAATAAATGATTTTTAAAGACTGCGTTGGAAAAGTATATGGGGTCTTACGGTCGTTATGGGCATCGCAGTATTTTACTCCAATCAAAACTAGAATTGTGTTAGTTAAATCATTTATCATTCCTATTCTTATCTATGGATGTGAGGTGATGGGAAATGTAATGCAATGTGTAAAAGAAAATATAACGTTGCTTATAATGCAATTAGATAAGTTAGATATAATGCAATTAGATAAGTCTCTAATTTCTCGAAAAAAATTTGTAACCTTACCTTTGATAAGTTATTGCAATTTCGATCATTAACTATGCTCTTTAACATTGTACAAATGCAACAACCTCCGAACTTGTTCAATAAAATAACTCTTTGTGCTTTCACTAGAAAAGCGCAGATCCTACAACCGCGTTTAATGTTTGACGTCTGAACGTCAGTTGTTCGTTTACGCCATCCGACTTTGGAACTCTCTCCCACGGCATTTTAGGAACATTGATGGGAAGAGATTTCAAAAGGAGCTTAAAAGTTCCCCCACACCAATGCGATTCTTTCGTGGCGATGACGGAAACAACAATAACAACGTGTTGTTTTAATTGACAACCACCTGTTATTATTGTTTTCGTCGTCGCCGCGACAGATTCGTGTTGGTGTGGGGGAACCTTAAGGTATATTAATTAATAAACTGATTTTCACATTTATATTTTATAAAACTATTGTAATCTATAGATTTAACTGGTTCATCTATTTTAAATAGAGTTTGAATGATTTAAAGCCTCTTTGAGTTGTTTTCATGTAAAAACTTTTTTCAAAATTTAACTTTGCACTAGCTTTAGTATAAACAATTAATATAAATTTGTATAAAAGTGCTTAATGCGACAAATTTTCAAAAATTCCCAAACAAGTAGTTTGATTGAATTTTAATGCACTCAACTGAAGGTAAGCTATAAAATATTCCCGTACTTATTTCTTTTTCATCCAAAGTCCTCAATGAACCCTTCCATTGTCAGTTATTATTATAATATTCTTTTAATGGTCTTTTATTTTTCCCTCCGAACACATAAATTGTGATGGGGTAGGAACTCTATTTACGTACGCACTGGGACAAAAATGTGATGCGATTATGTTTTTCGTTAAATTTCAACTCCTTCTCTGCCATGATGCTTAACATACTCGCTTTATTCTTGTTCGGTTTGGAACAAAACGCAGGCATTGCTGCTTTTCCCTGCTTGAATAACTTATGCATACCAGCCCGATGTAGGGTGGTACAAAAAGAAATCAACGAACCGAAAACGAAAGATAAAAAAGAATGAAGAAAAACCATGCCGAAAATTTCAATTCTAGAAAAAAAAAAAAACACTCCCAAATATCCTTGAAAGCATTGGAGCTGAATTCCTTTTCCTATACCAAAAGGGTTACATTTTGGAATAGAGATGGTCTTTGGTGGCTCACATCACCATTACCTCAATAGTCGATCCGACAGAGAGCGCGGCGTGCTCTTTATGGCAGGTCCGTTGTAACAGAACGATATACAGAGCGATTTCTTTCCGTTTTGTTTGATTAAAATTTTTTACAAAGACAAGAATATACGTCTACAGGCGGCGCGGCGATGGTAGAAGCCACCGGACCAATACGAACCCGGCAATGCAGTATAGGTATCATAGTCCTTTTTCAGGGGCATAAATTGCTTATTTGTTTACTTTCCATAGACCTTTTTGTGTCTCCCAATGTTATGGGATAGTATGAGCTGCTCTTGATTCCTTGTATTGGGACGTGAATTTTGGGATCAGATCCAAAATCGTGAACATATTTCATGTAGGACTTGCTGGTCCACAGTTCGTTCGTTAACAATGGCAAATTGTTTTATTGTGACTATGAGAACGAATAAAAAGTGGGAATAAACGTGTTGGGTCTGCATGGTTTGCATTTTTTTTTGCACAAGCACACATGCACAGGAAGTGGTACATATTTTGAAAAATATCCTTCCTTCAGACATTCTGGACTTTGAAAAAAAGAGGATAAATGTATCATCAGGTAAAGCTTCTTCCGAGTTCGGTAAAAATCTCTTGATAATTATTCATATCGAAGTGTTTGCTTTATATTAGGTATATACATACTTTGTTGAAAATTTAAATCTAGGTATACTTACTAAATACTACTTTGTAAGATATACAAACGTAGGGTGGCCATGGCTGTTTAAGCTAACCTAGGACAAAGAGTTTTAAAATTCCGGACTTTGGAGGACATCATATCTACCTTAAAAAAAGAGGAACAAATGAAAACAAAAACAAGGTCCATGAACTCAAACAGAAATATATTTCATTTTTAAAATAACATAAATTAAAATACAAAAAATAAATAACTTATATAGTTACATGTTTTTAAAAATTTTTAGTCCTTTTGTATTTATCTTCAAATTGATTTTTTTTCAAGATTTCAGCATTGCTATTAAATATAAGATCCACAAAAAATAACTCACAGCTTAGGTTATTGTAATTAAAATTAGTTAAAACTATACCATTAATAGTTTCGGGTAATATACTATTTCTCTCCTTTGTCCATTGTGAGTTTATTAATGAGAACACTCTTTCAACGTCCGCGTTGTGACTCGGAATTGCAAAATAGAATTGAGCGACTTTGATAAGCTCCGAGTAAAGTTCTTCGGACTTGGGTTGACACATGGGAGTCAAAATAAGACCTGCTTCATTTTATGTTTTCTATCAGATTTGTATTGGCTCGGTTTTTCTTTTAAATCCAGAGTTCATTGATTTTTTTTATTTTCAAAATTACTTGTTAGGGAAAAAAAGAGGATAATTTTTTAAAACGTTGTAGGACGTTCCGCACCGGTGTTAAGAAGAGAACATGTCCTCCAAAAAGAGGACGCATGGCAACCCTATATATACGTACATATATGGTTGTTCATTTTGAAATGTTTAGCAAAACGTAACTATACCCTTGAGCTAATAATTTTCCTTTAAAAAATTATGAACGGACAGCGTAAATATTAGACAGTGTTCACATTGGACTGCCTCCGCCGACTTTTTTGACGTAAGTCCCGATGCCTTTTTTTTCGACAGATCCATATGAACTTCAGACTTGCAAAAAAAAACACGCCTAATGTTGGCGTTCCTTATATGGTTCTGTAATGTTAACAGCTTAAGCCTAGTACGCAGATTTAGACAAACTAAATTTTATCTCTACATTCTTTTTCTCAAGACAAATTTTGATGGTGTAGAGATAAAAATAAGATTGAAATGAAAACAGTAACGTAGCTAAAAATATTGTTTGGGATTTTGTAAATCTGCACTGCAATATTAAAATAACAAAAAAATATAAAAAAGGGTTTGTAGCCGTTACAGCGAGTTTATTCTATCATTCAAAAATCATTTCGATGAAAATTTAGTATATTTTTATACTTTGAAAAATGTTGCTGCACTAGTTTTTGGCCCTCGTGAACCCTTTTCTATTAGCTACGCCACTGACTGTGTGAAAACAGCTGTTTTATATAATTTATTCTCGTAACTTTCTTTCATGTTTTATTTTATGTTTTTTTTTGTCATCATTCACATAATACTTTCAAAATTGGAAATGTTAAAACGAAAATATGTTTTTGGTTGATAAAAAGCGTGATATTCATGAAACGTCAACATTTGTCTAGCAAAATAATGCTTCGACCATTATTTGTCTGGGAAAAATTATGTGGAGACTTTTGTATGTACAGTTTGAAAAAAACGTTTGGATTTTGCGTTTGAACTGCGTACTGCTTAAGAAAAATCCGAGACAAAATTTGTCCTGGAAAAAATTTTTTATGAGAAATAACTAATACCTAGTACGCAGTTCGGGAAAAATTTTATTTCTCATAAAAATTTTGTCCCAGGACAAATTTTGTCTCGGATTTTTCTTGAGCAGTACGCAGTTCAAATGCAAAATTCAATCTTTTTTTTTCCAAACTGTATACATGTAAAAGTCTCCACATAATTTTTCCAAGGCAAATAATTTTGCCAGACAAATATTGAAGTTTCATGAATACCACGGTTTTTATCAACAAAAAACATATTTTCGTTCTAGCATTTTCAATATTGAAAGTTATTATGTGGATGATGACCAAAATAAAATAAAATAAAACATAAACGAAAGTGAAAGGAATAGATTATATAAAACAGTTGTTTTCACTCAGACAGTCGCGTAGCTAATAGGAAAGGGTTTTTATTTTTTATTATTTTATACAAAAACAAATCAAGCTACGTTACTGTAATCGTTTGAATTTTATTTTCATCTCTACACCTTCAAAATTTGTCTTGGGGGAAAACAAAATGTAGAGATAAAATACTTGAAATTGAAGGAGTGTAATAATTGTTGGAATTTAAGCCTAGTACATACTTCCTCGTGAAGTGAACAACCATCAGTGGAGAAAGTGAATGTTTGACACAATTTGCTTGACTTTTGCAGGTTTTGTGGTCAAATTATCAAAGCTACACCAAATTCAAAGACGTTCACCGCTCGTGAACGCAAACTCTCCACTTTTTGCCATGGCTTCACGAGCACGCTCACGGGTGAACAAATATGCAAATTTGTATGGATTCACGACATGATTCACAAGTAGGTATGTACTAGGCTTTAAAATTAAAATTTCCGATTATTTATTAACGCACAAGCTTTACGCACAACCTCGACTCATGACTTTTACTCACAACCTTTACACACGACCTTTACGCACAGTCTTGCGTAAATGTGTAAACCTTTACACATGGCCTTTACATATGACCTTTACGCACGCCCTTTACACATGACCTTTACGTTTACGGTCTTTTTACAGGATTTAACGCAGCAACGCATGTAGTTTTTTTTCAAGGAAGTATTCCATGTACATATTAGCTGTGTTTTATTTTCCCCCAGATCCAATCCGGATCAGATCACGAAAATAAAACAACCCAGGATTTCAGTGACAACTTGATATATACCCAACTCTTTTTTCCTTTTGTTTTTTTGTATTTGTATACACCCGTTAACCTTTTTCTTTACACTACTGGCGACATTTATAAATTAAGGGTGTGTGTTCAAAATGGATTTAGAAATCCAAATCCAAAAAAAAGTTGGATTTTGAGTTGTGTTTGTAATACAATGTATTTTCGTAAGCAAATCCAATCTGGTTCGGATCTGAGGGAAAATAAAACACAGCTATATGTTTATAATGAATTTGCTCTTATTTAACTTTTTTATTTAGTTTAATAAGCTTTCTTGCTATTTTAATAATTTAAAATCTCAAACACATTCCTCAAAAACACAGCCAAAAATTATTTTAGGCTCCCCAGCATTTAACTGTCTTACTGCACGCCGCGCCGCCGCGCCGACCCTGTTTCATTGCATTTGTGTTTGTGTTCAGCTAATACAGACGATTGTCAGATCTTAGAATAGGCGTGTTTTTTTGCAAGCCCAGGGGGAATTGGTTGAAAAAAACGACAGCGGGGATAAGCGACGCCATGACAGTAAAAAACATGGAGTTTTCATACAAACTATCGATAACATGTATGTAATTCATGCCGGTAACACAGTTTTTCTGTGCGCTTAAGTTAAACCCCGAGAATTCTCTGAGATTAGTTGTTGTTGCATTTAACATGTTAATTGTTTAGCACCGACGTCGTTTTTTTCATCCAATTCCCCCCGGGCTTGCAAAAAAACACGGCTAATATTGTCAGACCTGTCAGTGAAAAAACTGTTCCAAATGTCTTACAATTGTCTGAACACACAATTTTGTCTGACAATATTGTCAGACACGTCATTGTCAGAAATTGTCAGGTATCTTACAATCGTCTGAACACACAATTTTTATCATTGTCAGTCGATTAGCACATTGTCAGACTCATTGGTCATTGTCAGATTTTTTCATTGAAAACATCTTACAATTGCTGAAAATTTCTTCATTGTTCGAAATGTCAATGAGTTGGTTAAAGAGAGATAAAAAAATAACTGACAATTAAATTGAGAAGAAATCTACCAACCGTGTGAACGGACAATTTTTTATTGTAAGAAATTATATGTCAATTGTCAGCTAATTGTTAGCTATTGTCAGACCATTGACAGTTCTGACAATATTGCAAGATCTGACAATCGCCTGTACTTAGCTTTACTCACATTATTTTGAAAAATGCCTCACTTTTTCCTCGATGTGTTGTAATATTTAAAATAAGATTAAATTGTTAAGAAAAGAAGTCAAAAATAACAAACAAGAGAGAACATGAATTAAAAAAAAAAGAAGGGAATTCTGTATTACAAAATTCTGTAAATGGATTTAAAATTCTCTATGAATATAATTCTGTAAAAAAAGAATCTCTTGGATTTAAAGAAGAGATAAGTTTCCGCTTGTGCTTCTATTTTAATAAATCTAGGACGACTATCATATGGGTGTATATGAATTATTATTAATGACATCAAATGTCAACACCAAACCCTGAAATACCTAATCAACTGGACAAGTATAAACAATAAAACAAAAGTGCCCTTCAACTTCAACACAATTTGGAAATCACCCAAATACTATCTACTCTCACCCTATATAATGTATAGACACTTTGGGGTACTGCATATATAGATACCTATAGTTATAATAATTGTCAGCCGTTGAAATAACTAATAAAAAAAGAACAGATAGCAAAATAAACTCAACTCAATATGAAACCGCTATTAATCATTGAAAATTCATTTATCAACTTTCTGTTTAGACAGGACATTGCTATAAGGACATGGTTCAGGTCTATATTATAAAAAAACACTGGTGCCAAGGATGTAAAGGGGGTGTAAAGTCATTATGTTCAAGAGTAGGTGTTATAGAATAATTTTATATTTCACTTCTGTTTGAATTTAAAATTAAATACTAAGCTACATAATATTATATAGTTTACGAAATGGAGAAATCGTGGTTTGATTTTTTGTAAATAAATTCACTCCGAAAAAACATATATTTAGTAAATACAATAAATTTTTAGAAATTTGCCAACGTTGTTAAATGTCATTTAAAAAAAAAAATTCAGTAAACATAACATGCACGACTGGGTCGCACGTATTTGCTTAAGACTATTTCAAAGTCAGTTTTATATTGCTTTATTAAAGAGTGACAACACTTAAGATTAGGTAGGTATAACTTATTTTTATTATGTACCTACCTACAAGAAAAGTGGGTGGTAAGTAAAATACCAGACATACAAATTACACAAGTTTTTGGTTTAAGAGATTTTCAGACTTCTTACGACGTTATAAACAAGGTGTCCCGAAATCACCGCCATAGAAGAAAACCATGAGTTCCTGAGGTCATTTCAAGTCGAAGAACTTCTTCAATGTCATTGCTACTCGATTTTGCTCCACACGTGTATTTCTCTTTTTGAGAGTTTTGGCGGAAAAAATCTGGCTTCGATTTTAAAAAGTTGTAAAATTCAAATTACACTTTACTAATAATATTGCTTGTTCAAAGTATCGATTTGCAAACGAGTTTTTTCAGTTGTCCAAGATTTATTGACTGCGAAAAGACTCGTTTAACTGATGCCGATGTGCACGGCAAACACAAAATATATTCAAACAGTTTCGCATTTGAATGGTTATCACAACTTTCTGCGTGCAAGTGATTGAATATTTCTGTCCAGCGATTGAAATTGAAACGTTTAATTTCTTATTTTATTTTATCACAGCAGTTGTTCTCAATATACCCATGTTGCGCGTGCAATTTAAATCGTTTTTGTTTGCGTCGTATAATTTGAAGTCATTTACACTTAACATCACTACTCGCACTCGGACCCATGTTGCCATGTCTTGAATTAGTTTGATAGCCCGCAATTTAAAAATGTTTGTAGCCCAAAACCGGAGCCGAAAAAGTAGTCCAATATGTACCTACAAATAAAAACATTTTTTCTCATAACTTCAATCACAATTTATTTTTATTAAAAAAAAAAACTACAAAAATTAAATACTTTTTTGTTCGTTCATAAAAAGAGAAGATTAACAATTAATATTATCACAGTTAACATATTTAACTTTTTAAATTAGTTTATAAATGTGATATTCTTATCAGAATTGTTGTAATTGTCATCCTTGTGATTATAACATTAGTAAATTGTTTGGTTAAATTTTCTAATAGTCCAATAATAGTCAATAAAGCCATAAAATCAACCCAATTATGAAATAATCGCCGGAAAGTTGGATTTTGGTATATAGCCTCCTCATGGTGTTCTTAAGAAACTACCAAAAGCCCACATCGATATGATCACCGCTAACAATTTTACGGGGGGATGAAGGCTCCCCAAAACGTTTTTTCAGGAATAACTTCCAAATGGTAACTTGTACAGAAAAAATGACGCGAACTAATTTGTTGCTTAGAAAATTTCACACAAAATAGATTAACATACTTTTTTTCATAAAAATCGTTTTCGAAATAAACCAAATGGAAGAGTAAATGGTTTTACTTTTCTATATATACTGGGGAGGCCTTGGTTCAAAAATTGTGCATTTTGTGGTAAATTATATGAACACTCTATTTGTCCACCTCTTTTGGGTGGCAGGGGCAAATAAAAACAAAAATGTTGAAAACAGAAAATGAATAGATATAAAAACACAACGGCAACACTTACAATATCATCATGTTATAGCTATTTTTAAAGCCAGTAATCTATTCATAGTTATTTTAGTGCTTAGTTTTTGAATAAATGATTTAAAAAAAAATTACTTTCAAAATAAAACATTTTGAAAAAAAAAAATTGAAGATTTTAATTAAAATTATGAACTTCATTACTCAATTGGCTCTATAGAATTCAAGACTCAAGGCCACTAATTTCTAATCGAACACTGGAAACCAGTTTTTGAATAAATACAAAATTGCGAACAAAAATATATAAATTCGTTTAAAAATGATTAAATAAAAAAAATTAAATTAAAGTTATAGTATAACTTTAAATGTCAATATGTAAATATAAGGCTGCAAAATTGATTCAAAATTTATAATTGGGTTGAATTTTTTACTTGCTTCATATATTAAGACTTGAGCTTTTATGCTCAAATATTTAAAAATCTAATAAATCTTGACCAGTTGCAAAAACATTTAATTTGTTTTGGGCACCTTCCCCTCATTTTTTTAGTTCATTTTCAAAAGATGCTCTAAGTCGGAAAACATACACAAGAACAATTTTACTGTACGAAAAGGCGCCATTTATATTTCGACTTTGATTTTGTTGACAACGGTTGGTACGAGTACAGACACGACTGACGGTTGACAAAATTGATGGTGACGATAAAGTGAATAACGGCTGACGCCTGACAACAACTTGGGGATGAACTTTTGAATTCTCTACATGCTGTTGTTTTCTGCAGATAGGTAGGTTCTTTGTTTTTTTTTTTTTTGTGTTTTGTTGATGCATGTCGACTTCTTTGTAGTAAAAGCCATAATGATTATGATTGTGGTGCTTTAAAAAAAAAGTATCTAAAAGGATAAAAGAAAAACTACCTTATTTTGATAGAAGAGCAAGGAACTGATTTGGCTAAAGCAGCCTGCGGTGTAAACACTAAACTTAGGTTCATTTGCACAATTTAAAATTATACGAAGTCTTTAGGATAAGGCTATAGTATTAAGCTTAAGTCCAAGGTTTTTGGAATTGATCTACATATTATTATGATATCTCCAAAACAATTGATGAAAATAATCTTTTATAGGTTTGTAAATTTTATTTCTGCGTGGGCAATATTTTCTTGGGTACATCGTTTTAATTTTTTATCTTTTTGAATTTTTGTATAATTTCTTGAAGAGAACAAATTTTGGGAGTACCTATTTTTTTAAAATACAGTTTTTCAAAAATCCCGAAAAAAAAGTTTTAATATCCCGTCTACTAAAATACCGTTTTTTTTTAAATCACGTCTTCTAAAATCCCGCTTATTCATAATCCCAATGTATTAAAATCCCGTTTTTTTAAATCTCGCCAAATACCGCCAATCCCGTTTTTCGCGACTTATTTGAATATTAAACGAAAAATTATAACGTGTTTGTAAATTTCAAAAAATTAAAATTACTCGAATAAAAGAAAATATAAGGGGGTGTTTTTGATTTTTCCTGAACACAATTGTTTTTGCTCACAAAATCAAAATTATATACATTTTAACATTTACTCATTGAAAAAATTGGCTCTGGAACTAACTCCCAAATGAACTGACTCCCAATGCACTAACTCCCACTAAAATTGGGACCTGGTTCATTATGAATTCATTCCCATTATTTTTGGAACTAACTCCCAACATAATATTAACTAAGTCACAAAATGCAAATGAAGGGATATGTCCCACAAAATAAAAACTACCAAATGATGAAAAGTAACTTTGCATATATACCCAACCTCGCACCTAACCCAAATCCTATAGTGTGCCAAACAGGGGGGTTCAGGGGGGGCAGCATGCCCCCATACATACCTCACTGCTTATTAAATCGTTGGGACTTTTTAAAATGAACTAAGTCCCAAATGAACTAAGTCCCAACGAAATTTTGGTGGGAATTAGTAATTTTAATTGCAAAAGCGGGATAATAAGAAACGGGATTATAAAAAACGGGACTATAAGTACGGTGACCATATTTTAGAATTTCAAATAATGAACATGTGAAAAAGGCAACAAAATTCAAATCAATTTTAAATTATTCCATTTAATTAAAAAAATATCTACTTAAAAATGAAGGTACAGAAATCAGAAATTCAGTCTTTGTTGGCATAAAACTTAAATTTTAAAACAAAAAAAAACTAAAAAAAAAAAAATCTATATTAAAATCATTAATGGAAAAATATTTTACAGCAAAGTATGAATAGGAACTTTAAGTGTAGGTCTTAATGCCAATTCAGAAAGGCAAAATCTATAACGGGTTTTAATGCTTTGTTGTGGTGGGTCTTATTGCCACTCCAGTAACGAAAAGTAGCCTGCAGGTGTTATTTACATTTTTTTTTGGAAATGTGACCCATGGGCTTTATTTCCGCGGGTCTTATTAAACTGTACCTAGAAAAAACTCTTTCTGCAGGAGCATTTAACAAAATAAAATTGTACTAGATGTCTTCTTAGTTCTTTCAAGCGGTTAGGATACGTTAGCATCTTTATTTTATATTTTATTTGCCATTGAATTTTGCTTAAATATTTATGTTATTGTTTTTAGGAATTTGTACTAAATACAGACAAAATAATGAACAACTTCTGAAATACTAAACATTTATGTGTTTTTGTTCAACAAATAATTCATAATGAACATTGTCTTCAAATATTGAACTGTTCATTATTATAATGAACGGATGGTCACCGTAATTATAAGAGACAGGATTATAGAAAGCGGGATCTTGAAAAAGCGAGATTATAAAAAACAGGATTATAAAAAGCGGTATTTTAAAACCGAGATTTTAAAAAACGGGATTATAAAAAGCGGGATATCGAACCCAAGCCGTTAAAAACTGCTTAGTGCCAAGCTTAATAAAAATCGACCGAGTCGTTTTCGAATTATTAGGTTAATTTTAAACTTTTTTTTTTTTAAATAAAACAAAATTGAAAATTTTGTGTACAGTACTTTTTAATCTTTTTGAGGGCATTCTCTATAAAAAATTGATCAAAATCAGTTGAACCGTTTTTGAGAAAATTAAAAATCAAATACGTGGTTCTATATAGTGTAGGTATCTACTATCTACCTTATTTCGGATTCTTACTTCCGATATAATAATATGTTTATGTATCTACATTGTTCATAAGTAATTTATGGCAAGTTATGGATTAGTAAAAATTATCGAACTCGAGATTTTGATCAAACTTGACAGTACAATGACAGCGGAGTCGAAAAAAGTGGGTTTCGCTGTTCTGTCCGTCGTTTCGGCTGCAGCCTAAAAAGGTGGGTCGATTCTCTTTAAACTTGGTACGTAGCGTTTTTTGGACACTCCCCGATACTTTTTTTCATTTTTTTAGGGACCAAAAATAAGAGTAACTGCCGCACTTTTTTTATTAAAAAATAAAAATCTTATTTTTCTCAAAAACGTGCTCACAACTTAAAAAAAAAATATTAGTAAATTTTTTTACAATACAGCTACCATTTTGTAAAAAAAAAAAATCCGAAAATGGTCCTTAATGGTACCTCCTATAGAACCATTTTTTGTATTTTCGATTTTCTCAATTTTTTTAAAAAAACTTTGAAATTTTTTTGAGAACTTAATAATTCGAAAACGACTTGATCAATTTTTATCAAACTTAACACCCAGAAGTTTTTTAATATTATTTAGCAGATTTTAAATAAAAATTATTCTCATAACCAAAAATAAGGGTACCTCCCATATACAAGTGTTTAAAAACCGGTAAGGAAAATCTCATTTTTCTCAAAAAAGACTACTACGACTTTGATAAAAAATTTAATGTGAGCTAATATCAGTAGATACGATCTACCATATTAATCAAAAAAAATTTGTATCTACCGTTTATTAACGGTATCTCTCATCGAGCCATTTTTTTGGGTTTTCGAGTGTCTCATATTTCGATATTCGATATTTTGTTTAATTAATTTTTTTTTGCAAGTAAAAAAAGATAATACATAAATATAAAAAATGGATCACACCAACGCCGGTTTTAATAAATATTTGTTTGTTAAACTTTATCAATTCTAGCAAAGTGTCGCCCTGGGCCTATTCCCGAGCCCCTCTCCACACCCTAAGCTACTGAAAGAAGTATTGTAATTTGTTGTAATTTCTGCAAAATGTACTTTTACTCGCAGGAATCATTTTATATGGGTGTGTAATGTGCATCGAACAAAATTAAATAATGGCCTTAATAAGGACCACCCTACCATAGAAAAATAATTTTGTGTTTTTTACTGCATGTATAGCCTAGTACGCTGCTGATACGAAACGAAAAATCCCATACAAAAATGACACAACGAAATCATAAACGAAAAATTTTGTTCTGCTTTTCGTTTTGCAGTACGCTGTTCGAAGAGCGAAATTTATAATTGTAGCAGATTATTTGGAGAAGTCTCCGCTCCTTTTTCGCACTGAATTAATTATACAGACAATTTTTTGTGTGCGGAAAAATGACATTTGAGTTTTATTTGTGTTTTAGAGATCACAGAAAAATTTCGTTTCGCGTCAGCAGCGTACTAGGCTTTTGATCTGTCATATTTTGTTTCCACACTATTATATATGATTTGTTTCCCACTTTTTGACAAGTGTTAATACTCAGTGGGATAGTGTGGAAGGGCTTTAAATAGTAACATTTTTTGCAAATCGGGGTATATCAGTTTAAAAAATAATTTCTACGTTAAATACACCAACATTTTGGCTAGTAAATTAGCGGCGATAAACACCTCCGTATATATAAACTAAGCGAATATAAAACAGAACAGAGTAAAGTGTTGGTGTTTCTGTGCACTTATATTTTAATCAAAGAATTGTGCACAAAAAAAAAACACACCTAATCTATATAACTACATTATATACTTACAGCTTATTAATTTTTGTATTCTATAGAAACCAATTATGAATGGCTCAACTTAGTATCTTATGTCTGAATAGTCATTTTCAAAATGTAATTTTTCACAGCTTAGAAAATTTTATGAAGAAGAAAACGGTTTGCGTCAGTTATAAAATAATAAAAGTAAATTAACTTACTCATTCGCGATTGTATAAGACTATAGTTAATGGGAATTTATTATAATTTAAAATTACTATGAAACAACTGGGTAAGTTTTGAATTGCTCAGAAAAATAGATAAGCTATAAGCGCATAGCTTAATTCATAGAAAAGTCAACGATACAACAATATCATAATAAATAATAATGCTTGAATGCACATTGTTCATTCCTCTTGAGGGAAATTTAAAATATTCATAAAAGTTTTAGATCATTTCAATTTAATTATAAGTTACAACTTTCTGTGTGACGTTATTTCCGTAGGATTAATTTACTGCACCTTGCTCACACTTGGATATCTCATTGGCAAATTCTTAGTAAATTTATTATGAGTAGGTATTTTCAAAAGAAAAAAAAAATTAGATGAAATAAATAGAAAAATGTAAACTTGTTTTGCGGCCTAATTTAACTGGCTGAATACAATGGTTTAACGCATGAAACTGTATACACTACACCGTATAACTGTCAAGACGTGTCAATTGGAAAGAAGGAAAATAGTATACATAATTTAAAGCTATTTTTTCGTGGAAATTATTTATATTTATACATTATGCAAATACCCAGCTGTCTACTAATGATAAGTAGATAAAGTAGATATGTATGTACGAATTTTCATATCCCAAATTATTATTGAGGTGAATGCAAATAAATATTTGCACCATTTTGTTTACAGTTGGGAAACAACAAAATAAAATCTTATATGAATTTATTGAAATTTAAACCTGATTTTCGTATATTATGTACCTACATACATACATATATTATTATTATATGCTCGTACATATATTATTATTATGTGCTTGTACATTTAAGTACATCAAGCACTAATACCTATATAATAGCACGCTATCTGTACTGCTTAATACAAGCATTTGTAACATTACATTTCCTTCTCTTCGGTTTTTTCACCTTCAGATACTAGGAAATATCAACTTGTCACAGTCATCATTTAGCGTGGTGTTAGTTATTAGTAAAATATATAACACACTACAAAAAATATGACAAAACAAAAATGTTTTTACATAAATTAATTTGCAGCTACAAAAACAACTACAAGTCAAAAATATTACACATTTAATAAATTAAATAAAAAAATAAACAAACAGTGGCAACACCGTTGCAATGCAAAGGAAAAAGTGACACGAATACTAAGAACACCTATACAATTGGCGGGTTCAATAAAAATCGCTTTACATCTGAATTTTCAGATTTCTGAATTTATGTCGTTGAACGCAAAAAAAATCTCAAATTTCAGTCGAAAGTCATTGTGTCAAATTCCTGCATTTACCTTTTGGATTTATATTTAAGCGAAATAATATAGAACTTTAATTACATTCGTATATATTAAACATTGAGCGTGAGTAGTTGTGAGGATGAAATTATATATAAATAAATCAGCGACAGGTTTTATTATTTTCATTAAGAGTCTTTTTATTCCATTTTTTTCCTAAAAAAGGACATCGATTGGCATTTTGACATATTCAGAAAAAGTTTGTTCTGTGTACACCAATCAGAAAAGATAGTAAGGTCATTTTGAAGAGATTTAGATTCAGACTGGTTGCTAATGACTTTGAAAAACTTAATATCATCAGCGTAGATAAGCATCCTTAAGGATTTTACTATTAAAATAACTTCATTGATAGAAACTATAAAGAGTAGTGGACCTAGGTGACTACCTTGTGGTACACCAGAATTTGTGTTAATTAAATCAGAAATGATTCCTCTAAATAGAACTTGATATGTCCTCCCCTTCAGATAAGATCTTACCCATTGACCGAAAATTGAAGGGAAACCAAGAGATGAAAGTTTGAATAAAATAAGAATACGAAATAAATAAGCCTTACTGGTGTCAGTATAGATACAATCAACTTGATGGCCTTTCTCAATAGTTTTAATTTGTAAAAGACGTAAATTCAAGAAGATTAGTTACGGTAGATTCTTTTTCATAAACCCATATGTTGCTCGTTGGCAAGAAAAGGTTTTGCGGCTGAAATAAAAACTCTTAAGTACAATAGCCTCAAATAGGTAATGAATAACAATATTGTCTATACATAATTTTATTTGCATGTAAAACAACTAACTGACGTAATATTTTGTTATGCATTCGAAAAAGTAGTGTGGTGAATACCATATGCCCTCATAAAAAAAAGCAATTATACTTATTTAACAATATGGCAAATCGAAGAGCTTATTTGTTTAACTTTACTATAGGAATGTTATGTTGAGTTAATTGTATGATTATATTTCAATTGTTTACAAACATTTTTAAATATAATATTTTATATATTTTTGAGTTTTTCATCAAATTTCTTTATCAAATTTCAAGAAATTGAATCAGATTTCGTTTAAAATTCTCATATCGGCTCATATGTTTATACATTCCGTAACATTTGGATAGCCTCACACATAGTTTATTTTACAATTAATTATTTTTGGTACTTCTTTGAGGTCTAATTAGAAAATTTGTATTGAGTAGCAAAGTAGGACATGGTTACTAGTATTAAGAGAAGTTTTTACTAATTTCTAAAAGCTAAAGCAATTTTCTAAACCAGTTATAGGTGTGTTTTTTGCAATCCCGGGGGCAACTGGTTGAAAAAAACAACGGAGATTAGCAACGCCATCACAGAAAAAAAACATGAAGTTTTCATACAAACTATCGATAACATGTATGTAATTTATGCCAATAACACAGTTTTTCTGTGCGCTTAAGTTAAGCCCCGAGAATTTTCTGGGATTAGCTAAGCCCGGAGGGGATTAGTTGTTGTTGCATTTTACATATACATTTTTTAGCACCGACGTCGTTTTTTTCATCCAATTCCCCCCGGGCTTGCAAAAAAACACACCTTATATTAACAGTCACAAAAATGTTAGTATTTGCTGTAGAATTAGAATAGCCTCACGGTATTTATTGATTCAAAATAGCTTTTAACGGCCTTTAGTCCTACACAAATTTGTCGTTTCGTCCCGGGGATCTCACTTGGACTCATCAGTTGACTAGTGAGGGCCTTTGTCAATACGCAATTTTTTGTTAAGTTCAGTTCATCATACATAGATTTCGTGACGAATATCTAGTGTGAACTATATCCAACAAGACTAGAATTCCTAATAATTAAATTGGAAGTTTTTTGTTTTTTGCTCGGGACCATGGCAATGTTTATATAAGAAGGTTTTTTTTAACAATAACTGATGAGTCCAAGTGAGATCGCCGGGACGAAAAGCCAAATTTTTGTAGGACTAAAGGCCGTTAAAAGATATTTTGAATCAATAATTCAACAAGTTCAAATAAAATAGTGCTAAGTCTTCTACTTGGCTGATGTATTTCAGTAGATAGTATATAGAATTTGTATTGTTAAAAAAAAACCTTCTTATACTCACAGTATTTATTTAGTAGAAATAAAAACTAATTGATTAATTTTTTTAAAGAAAATAATTTGTATTTATTTTCTGTGGTTAAACCAAAATTTTCTAACTTTTTAGAGACCTCCTTGTTTTTAATTACCTCAAAAAGAAGTAAAAAAGAATCAGTGTTCGATTTCTTAAACAATCACTGATGAACCTTACTTTTCTTGTGTACATCTTCCCATTTCCATAAACCTTGTGTGTTTGACAACTTCACACATTTGTAATGAGAGTAGGGTGGTAAGGATATATGCTGATTATTTAAGGTTTGCAACATTTTAATAAAAGCTGTTTGAATCGGCTCGTAGTCTTGCTGCAAAAAAATCGGCAGCAGTTTTATACACTGAAAATGAAGAAAGACTGTTTCCAATAAGGTATTGTATTATTTCGATGTCATTTTACAGTCTACAAAATCTAAATCAACAATGCCATAAAATGGTACTGTATCCCCATACCATAATTCATCCCTCACGGCTATGATAGTGATCAAACATACAAATTTGCTTTTTTTAAATCATGGAAGTAGTATTTATATCCATTCGGTCTGTTTAAGTTGAAATCTCTTCAACTAAAAAGACCATTTTTTGCCAATTGTTTCAATGGATGCAGCCTTCAGCATTCCATGGCATTCGGTATCTTGATAAATTAAGCTGCTATTGTTTACGCGCATTGTAAAATGAAGGTTTTTTCATCAGCATTAAGTGCTTTAGGTGTCCGGCACTTCTGATAAACCCGACTTAAGAACCCAGCTCCGTGTCTTGATTTGCTCGGAGAGTGGTTGCAATTGGAAGCTTTTCATATTATTTTCGTCATTTATAGATAAGAATATAATTGAAAAAGTTCTTTCTTTGTAGTTTTTTGACTACATTAACGGTTTTTTTTTTTTTAAATTGCATACTAATTTAAGACTGATCAATTTTCTGACCAATAAAATGTTCCTTCAGTCGTTGATTCCGATGGGCCTCTGTTTTGGCAATCTCTGTAGGCGTTAATGAATTTTGTCTCATATCTGCCCATTTAAACTTTGAAACTTGAATTGAAAAAATCACAAAACATAACTGTTTTATCACTTTCTGATAACTTTTCGAGACCTACGCTGCCAAATTATAGCTTACAATGTGGAATCAAATCAATTGAGGCTAATCGAATGTTACAAAAAAAAAATGATCGTGCAAACAAACAGACACAGAAAATTTAATTAACTTTAAGAAATTTGTTAAAAAATTGTCTTAATCTCAGAGATCGTTCTCCTACCTTGTCTTTATTCTTTAAATATAAATTTTCTTATGTACAAATCAAAGAAGTATCAAACACAGTTGAATGTAAGAAAATTAAAATGTGAGGCTATTTAAATGTTACGGACTGTATGTTGCATGATATTTTTATCGTATGATATATTTATCTATCGCATGAACTATTTTTCTATATATAAAATTTCTCGTGTGATATTTTTATCGCAAGGTTTATTTCTCGCATGATACATTTCTTACATCATGATGTTTTTCTCGCATAAATATTTTCTTCACACGATATTTTCTTTTCTATCATTCGAAGTTTTTGACTTCTTTTTTTGAAAATTAATACAAATAGAGAAAAATCTTTATTTCGAACCTTTAATTTAAAGTGTGTCTAGTAAATATACCGCTACTATTTAATCTTTATAATCTTTAATCTCTTCTGTAAAATTTCACAAGCCATAACTCCATAATAACCGCTTTAACTACGCCACCCTAATTAAACATCCGCAGACAATTTTACAGCAACAGCCATCAGCTTGCTAAAATCGCTGTCGGCACCAGCACCCAGTTTCTCACTGCTGACGCTTTTGCAACTTTGAATAACTTTGCCCGTGTTTCTTCTTTGACTTCGGCAAATCACAACACAACAAAAACTCAGTGCTTCCATATTAAGATACCATGACATTTATTTAAAGTAGCACTCTTTCATTTTATTTCCATGAAGTAGGTAAAACCGAAAATTCATCGCAAAAAAAATACCACGACTGTGTCGCACGAACTTGCATTAACGAGTCATGCAACAAATATTTGTTTATTTTAAATTTCATCTAGATTCGTTTTAATTCATTGACTATTTTGCTTGATAGCCTTAAAAAGGCTTCTGAAATGTGAATTTGTCTACTTTCTATTTATAAGTTTCGTTGCATTGCAATGCCTAATGGTATTTTTCGAGTCAAATTGAATTGGAAAACAGTAAAACCCACTTATTTGTATATTGATATTTGTAGACCAATTACCCATAAAACACTCCGCTTAAGCGAATAACTTGTTTAAGTGAAAAATCCGGATACCTGAAACATATTTTCAGTTAAATTTTACATCTTTCATTGAAAAAAAAACAATCATAAGTGAAGAAAAAAATTGATAGGAACAGAACAAAAAATTTGTTTAAGGGGCCAGTTATAGCTTTCATTGAAACTCATCATTGAAAAATTTAATTTCCTAATTTGAGACACTTTGAAAGCAAAATCAGAGAATATTTTGATGCCAATAAAAAGGTGATGGCTCAATTATTAATTTTAGTCAAAAAAATTTTCATTTTGGCCAAACCTTACAAATCAAATGAATTTCTTTATTTCAATGATTGAACTACCTTATCATTGATCATTGAAATCTTAGAAATCGTTTTATGTGAAAAATTGGGCCCAAACGAAATATTTTTTTGACTGGAAATAATAATTGAGTCAAAAGCTTTTTATTGGCATCAAAATAATTACTGATTTTGCTTTTTAAGTGTCTCAAAATAAGAAATTAAAATTATCAATGATGAGTTTCAATGAAGGCTATAACTGGCCCCTAACTCTTTTACTAATTTTTTTTTATTTTTCACCACCACCAAATTTTCAACACGTAAATTACATTTAAATTTCTGACATGTCAAAAGTCACAACCGTTTATTTTCGTTTTGTAAACAAATTGCACTCAAATTTTAAATCCGCTTAGGTTAATTTTCTTTTCACTTGTGAATTTTTTTTTCACTTAGTTAAGCGGGATTTGTTTAAGTGAAAAACCCGCTTGAGTAAGACTGTGGCATTTTACTGTTTCTCTTAAACGGGTTTAACAAATGGAGAGTGACACGAAATAAATTCGAAATAAGTGTGAAGTTTTAAGCGAGTGCGAAAATTTTTATAAAAACAGCAAAGAGTATAAGGACCCCTTAGACCTATGTCATGGTTTCGTATAAAGAGGACAGTCTTTTATTAAAAGCCTTGTATAAGTAATACAAATACTTAATGAAAAATGACTATTTCTGACCTAAGAAACCTATAAGTCAGAACACGGAGAAAAAATTGCGAATAGATAAAATTGGAAATGCTACTGTTAGAAAATGCAAAAAAAAAAATTAATTTGGACCTTATGTCCCACCCAAGTGGGACCCAAGCCCCAAATATTTTGTGTTAACAATGGGACATAAATTAAATTTGGGCTTTTTGTCCCACCAAAGTGGCTGCAGGGAGTGGGACATTTATCTATTTATCAGCCGTAATTCGAGGTGCTAGCACTGCACTAATTTTATTTCAAATAAAACATCAACAGATTATTATTATCTTCTATGTCTCTAAAAAATTTGGGACTTATGTCCCATTGTTAACAAAAAATATTTGGGGTAGTGGGACATAAGCCACAAAAATAAAATTTGGGCTTTATGTCCCTGGGCCTTATGTCCCTGCACCTCATGACGCAAAAGTTTGTATAATGGTTCTGTTTAATTCATTTCGAAATGTAAATTGAAATGATCCGGTATCAAATTTGGAATTTTCGTATCTAAAAACGTAGTAGGCTTGTCTATAGTGGCACCAAAAAAAACTTATATAGGTACATATACCTTACCTACACATTTAAAAAAAATTGAACTGATATTCTATTCGCCAAATCAACTATGATTACCCTTTTAGTATTAAATAGTATTTACTTTTCCAGCGCCGCGCCGGGCGGCGAGCCGGTCGTACCTTGAGATAGGTACGATATCTTACAGTCGTTTCCGGGACTAACTGCTTTTCCATTTTTTTCAGTGCAACTTGGGTTTATTAAACAAATAAACACCCATATTATTCACTCGTTACATCTAGATTAAAACTTAAATCCGTATGTATTTACATTGAATTTGTATAATTTACATCCGGATTTAAGTTTTAATCTGGATGTATCGAGTGAATAATATGCCGCTTAGTGTTATTGCTGACGTGTATGGGCGGCTTTAGAGCTATAAGTATTGTTTTTCAACTACCTATCTTCTTATTTTGTGTTTTTTATTGGCCCTAGTTTACTTACTATTTATCTCTTTTCTGCTGTCAGTGTGTATGTTTAGGTACGAACGCAATCAGGCAGGTGTGAAGTGAATGGGACGACTGTTAATTCTCTTAAGAGAGGAACTTCTATAAATCTCACCTATTAAGTTCCCTCTAAAAGTAGTGTCGGAACCTCGCAATTACCCAGGTTATACGTTTTGCCAACCCAATTAAAAAAAAAAAAATCTATCGTGTTTGTGATAAAAGTGAGGTGAGAACTGACCAACATCAAAAATAAATCTCATTCATGAATGCGTTGTTGTTATCGCGGTCCATTAAATAGGTAATTATTATAATCCATAAATAAAGTCCGACTATAATCTGACGTATGTATGTAAGTACATACATGAAAGTGTCATTCTAGTGTCATCTCCGAAGCTTCGTTCGGTGTTCAATTGGTGTATCTAGATATAGTAATATGTATTACAATTACAAATCTATTCACCACACCGCACTGTCCCTCCATTGACTTCACCGCATTAACTCAACATTAGGCAGAGCCCATAGGCAGACACTCGATTTTATTTTGTTTCATGGGCTTGGTGTGCTGATGCGACGAAATCGGGTGGAAGAAAGAAATGCCAAGATAATATCACAAACAACAAAACGAAAAAAAAAAAAAAACACACGAGCATAACAAAACAGAATTTTGTCGTTTGTCCAACTCCCCGTTCCACCGACTACTTCGGCTTACCATCAGACCACCACCCGTCGTCGTCGTAGAGTCGTCATCATCGCGCCGCATATACGTACATAGTGTGTGCAAATATCAACAGAGCTGCTGCGGTGTAGTCGTCGCCTCAAATACGAAACGAACGTTGAGGGAGTTGGACGGTTTCTTTTATACTGTTTGTGCTGAATTTATGACAACTACCTTTCTACGGCCACTGTTATACAAAATCTCGATTGTAAATAAAAAAAAAATAATTATTTTCAATATTCCCAATACGTCTTTTAACCGCTTCATAGAAAATATAATAAAATAACTTTTTTATTAAAGCCAGTGAATCGTATCGTCACAAAGTTGCGGTTTATATTGTTTGGAATTTTGGCATTTGTCTTGAAACGGGTGGCGCGATATCATCGGTATTTTTGTGATTAATTGTGATATAATTAGCGGTATTTCAATCGCTAATTTAGATATTTAAGATTACACATAGATATAATAGTAAGGTATTGTGTTCGTAAGCATTTTTCTCCCTCATCGTCATCGTGTTTTCCGTGTCTGATTTTTTTTTCGGGGCAAAGAATTTCAAAGAGAAATTTCACCAAAGTGATCGTAAAGTTTTAAAGAAAAAGAGAACTTTCGAGAGTTTTAAGAGTGTTTGTGCGGTTTTGGTAAATATTTTTGTTCGGAATAATTTAGTCAACTAAACAACACAAACGTACCTCGCGCACACTCTCTACTCTTTCAACATTTCTCACCATACAACACACAACGATTTAAGTCGAAGTGGTAATACAACAAGCACGTGTTCGTATTCTTATTGGTCGCAGTGGATCGGATGTTTTATCGTGAATCGTGGATACAATATCTTACTTCTCCCCTCCTTCGTCGCCACTGCCTCTCACCTGTGTGTTTATTTTGAGTGAACTTATAATAAGAGGGAATTCCTCAAGTGTCACGGAAAATAATAAAAGAAATTGTGTACAAATAGTGTTTGTTTGGTGAAGTGTGTACCTATTTATTTATTAATTTATTTTATATATTTCTATCTACATCTCTCGCTTAATAGGTATATAGATAATAAATAAAATAAACTTGAAATCATGGCAACGCTCGCATCGGAGCCACCGAAAATCAGTAAATTCTTTAGCAGTAGTATTAATTACCAAAGTAAAGTGCAGCAGTTAATAAGCTTTAGTTTTACCTCATCAAACTTCCTATACATCACCTTTATCCTAAGTATTAGCAAGCTATGTACAGCAGATTCGCCATCAACTTCTGCCCCGACAACAACAACTGCCGGTGCTACACCACAGTCTGTTATTAGTAATGTAAATTTTTCGGCCTTGATGGAGAAATTAAATGCTTTTCGGAATGCAACAACAACGGATACACCGCCGGCGGCAGCCCACCATAGCCGACAGGTCTCAGGGTTACCCAAAACATCTATAATACCAGCGGATAATGTTATGCCATATAATAGTATGGGTAAAGGATTTATGGAAATAAAATTCTTGAATATATCCGGAAAAGCTGGAACTGATTTAGGAATTGGTGAGTAGATTACATTCCTACATACAAAGGTAGTCTTACTTAAGTGTTTAAGTTTATGTTTTCGCCAGTGTTTTTTTTTTGTCCTGTTTTAATTCAAAAGAACAAACAACAAACTGGATCTCAAAAAAGTAATAACTCAAAACAAGTTTATAAGATCGATAGCAGTTGAACTGGTTCAACTATATGTGTGTGTATGGTAGCGGTGTTTTAATTTTAAGCGGCTAAATTTGAGACCTTACCCAACCTTTGTTGTCAGCCAAGGGTATTTAATTTTGTTTACACCGTGCCGTGTGTTATATGCTTAACTTTAGTCGGTGTAAATTTTCGCAGGGGATGATTTTAACTTTCACAATGGTCTATATATGTTTACAGTACAAAAATTTGTATTTTGTACAAAATGTCGGGGTTCTAATCAAAATTAAATATAACGGAGGAAAATAACTTAATAGGTAGTTACTGAAAGGTTCAATGTGTCAAAGTAGGTACCCTGGAATTAATTTAAGTACAGAGAAGAATCTTATTTTATTTTTATAAGGCCAATACATTTAAAAGCATCTCTTATACATAGCTATTTTCAGAAATACTGATCAAATAAAAAACGTAAATACGCTTAATTGGCGCCCAACGTAAGACAAACAGTCAATTTTCATCTTAAGAAAGCGATGTTTTTAAACGATTTATGAATAAATTTAAATCACCACCATACTGAAAAATATTACGTATTAAGATCAGATATTAGAATTCATATAGGAAATAAAATTGTAGTTGAAAAATGTGGGAATAGTAAAATAAATTAGGTCTTAAGTACCGTAAAATAATAACATGTTCTTGTTGAAGAAGAAATATTTAAGAATAAAGGAAACATTTGACATAAAATATTATATTTGTTTTGAAAAGAGGCCAAAAGTTTTTTTTTTAAATTTATTTTTTAAGCAAGTTAAACATGCAATAGTTTTTGAAATACTTTCAAATTAAAAATACAAAAAAAAATAAAATACAAAATTGTATTGTATTATGAAATATGGTACTACATTGGTTGCTATTACTTTGACTCTTGTAAGACGACTGCATAATGGACATATCCTAGAGAGTGGAGCTGACTACGGAGGGGAGTTTAAATTCCTTTAACTTACGAAGCAGCCCACCCCGTTATTATTGGCTAAGAAAATTGTTATCATTCTGCAATACGACTAACATAGATTTTGAATTTTTTCCAAAAACTATTGTGAAAGAAATAATTATTAATTTTAACATAAAATAAAAGAAAAGACGTCTGGCTTTCAAAACAGGTAACTACAGATTATAATTGTTTGTGTTGCCGCTTTTGTAGCTGACTGGTTTATGATCAGAATAGATCCGAAAAGCTTATTCAACGTAGTATTGAAACCTTTTGAGAGTGTTCTGGCCGAAACGGTGATTTAAAACAAAAGAATTATGAAGTGTGTGTTTGTCTGACAAAATTGTCAAGACTATCTTTTGATAGTATAAATCCTTCCCTAAACAATAATTACACAAACAATTTGATAATATTATTCCATAAAACCGGGAAAAAAGCTATTTTCAAAGTTAATTTTGTTTTAATACAATTTTCTTTATTCACCACCAAAGGTGAGTCTTCTTCTTCTGTGTTGTCCATCAGAAGTAGATTTGAAGACTCGTCAGGCATTGTTGTCCGTACGCTAAACAATAGGTACACATATCTCAGATATTTCAGTCGGAAGAGTAAAAAATCTTCGTATAAAAAATAATTTTCATTCGTTTATACTTCAGCGCTATACAGCAGAACTGAGATGATCAAGGTCTTGTATAGGGCTTGGTTCTTTGAGAGGGAGCTTTACTATACTTTATAGCCTGACAAAAAATTACTCTTATGGCCGATTTCACGAAGGACTTTTAAACATTTAACAGGCTTCTAAACCTTAAAATGGGATTTTTTGGTTTCACCAAGCACTTTTAAATTAAACAAGCTTTTAGACACCCTTATAAATTAAATGCCCATTTTTGGCTCATTAAATTTTAAAAGTGTCATTGAAATGTCATCATAGGCAGTTAACAAGTGGATATACCAGCTGAAAGTAATTGCAGAAAAAATTTTGAAACATTTAAATTTTTATTTTTTGGAGATACAAAATGAAAAGGTAAACAAATTTCGACTTTGCATGTTAATAACAATATTTTAATGATTTGCTTTTTATTGAAATAATAGATTGGTCGTCGCGTGCGTCGTCGTCGTCATCCGACGATGAAGATCAACACATACTAGTTCGCCGTGCAAGAGTATTCCGGATTTCGTAACTTCATAGCAATCCATTCTTCGACTATGACGATATTGATTTCTCTTCTTCTTATATGTCCATTGTCCATTCATTATTAAGTTTAATTAAAACTCACTTTATAAAAACATTTCGCCAGCGACCAATGTTTATTTTTTTATCTTGAAGAAGTTTTTTTTGCAATTCTTGGCATTTGTTTCAATACATAATGCTTTCTCATTTTTTCTCATACATTTCGCTTATTAGAAAGAAAAAATCAATTTATTTTTCCAGGGATGTGAAGAAAATTCGATTTTAACAAAAATTTCCCTGAAATTTCCCTTTTATAGATTGGTGAAACTGAAAATATTTATGGGCCTGATAAAATTTAAAAGGGTTTTCGATAAAAGTGCTTTTAGTGATTGTTTATGAAATTGGACATAAGTCTGATCTCTTAACTGATTTTACGAGATAAAAGTGAAGTGCATGCGCAGAGAAAGCCCCTGATTCCTTTGGAGTTATGACTTGGATCCTCAAACCAATTTCTGTGTGATATTTTCACCAAACCCTTTTCTGGCACCTCTGTTTCAATACTTCACCTACGCAGAGGAATGCGTACAATTGCTTAAAGAACGATGTAAATTCTTTACTCAAAAGGTAAAGTGGCTTAAGTCGACTTAAGCCAAACACGTTTTTTTGTTGTAATTAATAATAATTTACATTTGGTTGAAATTTTAGCCTCCTATTCAAAATAATCTGCTCGGAATATTTTTTTAAAGATTAAAATTGTTTTTCCAAAAATGCTAAAAATCGACTTGAGCCACTTTACCTTTTGAGTAAAGAATTGTAAAGAGTTGCCTTGACTTAGATAACACCTTTTACGCCATCAAAGACTTCGTTAATATTTTTGACAACTTTGAAGGACCAGAGAAAATTTTTCATCGTCATTCTACAAGGTTGACAAGGATGCCGAGATAAGACATACCTCTCTATATAATTAGATCTTATTCACGCTATAATAACCGACTTTCAAATCGATGTTATGAATCGATCAGAAATACCTGTTTTTTCAAAAATAACTTTCCATCCCTGCTAAGATAACACTTCCATGATCACACTAAATTAGATGGACGATCGAATATGTTTTTATGATGCGCCCCATTGGGAACGATAGCATCTCATTGGCCATCTCTGTTATCCTCTTGACTTGTTATGTGAAAATTACTTTACGTAGATGGATAAAAAAGGCATGAAGAGAAAGAGCCAATAAGTTGATGTTGGTCGCCATAGGGTGAAAGGTTTACAAATACATGTGTGTTTTATCGAAGTGAGACATAAGTCCATAATGAACATATTTCCACGTTCGGAGAAAGTAACCATTTGTTAACAATTCGCAATACTTAGTCCCAATTGTATAATTCAATTAGAATCCTCCAAGGTTTTCAAATGTTTACCAAAACCACCAAAACAATTCAATTTTCGATTCCGTAACTTAACTACCCTCTGTTTACTTAATCAATCTCAAAACTATACACTCATTGCCAAAAACCCTCTCCCATAATTTATTGCCATTCTGATTCGAATAACAATGCATATTCTCGTAATACACTCCGGGTGTTGGTTGAATAATTCTTCAGGGAACTTCAAAGGCTGAAAGAACATTTTGCATAGCTTTTTAGGGGTACTTTCGTCGGAACTCTCTTCCAGTTAAGCTGCTGCTATTGCTATCCCATCACTATACCCTCAATTATTTTCGACAACGATGAGCACTCTAATACCGCCAATGCCACCGCCACCACCTCGTCGCCACCGCGCCGCGCCGTCACCGTTACTGCGTCATCCCTTCCCATAACATCGCACTCGATGAATTTCGTATAGTGCATTTGTGGGAATTTTCCTGATGTCTCTCGGGTGTTTGTTCTTCCGAAATTCTATTTGACATTCTGGATTCAAAATATTTTGCTTTTGTTTTATTTACTTCAGCTCTTCATCATTCGTGTGTCTCTATGAGTGTTGTGTTTATTTTTTTTTTCTTCCCGTGTAAATCGCATCCATAATGAAGTGTATACGAATATTCAATGTAGGATAGGATTCTAGAGAGTTAATGTGAGGGAGGAATAATTTTTCAGACATTCAACGAGCATCCCACGGGCCAGGAATGCGACGACGACAACGACGAGGATGACAACAACAGCACCAGTGCCTGACAAATTGATACAAACAAGAATAACTACGTGTGCCATGATTATCAACACTTTTGGATAAATTCAGCAAATCGAATTGTTTGCACAAAAAATACACTAACTGGGATCAGATGTACATTTGCCAGTGAGTTTGTTTTCGGATTAAACTTACACCTTTCATGGGGTTTGGTTTTGCTTTTGTGTTTGCCCTACGGTGGGTGGTATAATTAAATTATGTTTCCTGCTTACATCAACCCCCAGCTGGGGATGGAGTGTTCTATTGGCATTTGGCATTTGACTTTTTGTTGTTTTTCGTCAGAAAAAGAGAATGATTTAAAAAAAAAAAAATATAACGCACGACCTGATCGCACGTAATGCCCCATTAAAATAAACATGCCATTGGGAAGTCTGAATCGTTAAATTGGGTATCTTTTTAATACCCGAACTGTTGATTGTTAAGATTTTAGCTATATTGCTTACTTAATATGGTACTACAATTTGGTGCTCGTGATGAGCCCACCAACAAACTTCTTCAAGCTAGCCAGGTGCGTATAACTAGCTTTTTTCAGTTTCGCATGCCAAGTTGGTTGAAATTTTCTTCCACATGCGTGCGCCACTTCAGTTGTACTCTACCTCTTCTCCGCAGTCACGCGGGATCAAAGATTTTTCGAGTCGGTAATTTGGTGTTCATAGCTATATTACTAAGTGTCTAAAATTCTATATTTCAAACTACACGCTCTGAAAAATCCCACAAATCTTAAAAAAACTTCATATTTAATTTTTTTACGCAGATTAAAGCGACTAACTGGCTGAACGCAATAGAATGGAACACCTGAAGCAAGTCCAAATTTTAAAGGTATGAAAATAGTATACAGCACTACAACTTGAAGGTGCGTAGATGTAGCAAGAAATACAGGTAGAAGTTCAGCAAAGTTCAACTCTCTGCTTCATTCATTGTGTTCAAGGGGTTAGACTGCATTTCGTAGCTTTTATCACGATAAAAGAAAACTGCCACAGAAGAGTTATAAAAAACCTCTTATATAGTGACTCATCTTCTTAAAAAACATGAGTGTCCAAATTAAGATAAGTTGAGTTTCATATTAAAAATATATGTAGGTACCTTATCGAAAACAGTCATAAAATATTTCCCCTAATGTAGATAGTCTTTCGGAAACCCTTTGATATACCTTGTCAGAAGCTAACTGAATTTCCTTTGAAGAATATATTTTTTTAAAGTTTTTACTATGTCCTGTCCAAAATAATATACAAATCTAAAAGGAACTAGGGTGTAGTTTTTAGTTTTAAATATAGGATCCTGATAAAATTAAGATTCTTCCAAAATAACAACAAATCCGTTTCTTTTAAAGCAGTCCAAAAAAATACTTTCTGATCTTGAAATAAATGTTTTAGTACAACATAAGTCGGCTCTGGAATCTTAACACCTCATATGGGATATTCGCAAAAAAATATGCCATCTAAAAGGTCAGTAATTAGTCATAAAAGGTCAGCTATTTCCAGAAATTGGTCGGGCTTGGAAAAACCTGTAATACAAGCTTAAACTTTTTCAAAGCCATTAGCGGTATTTGGTACCTCATTAATGAGATATTCTTAAAAAAAATATACAATTTGAAAGCTGGCCACCGGATCGTTATGAAAGGACAGTTAAGCTAAGTATACACGATTGGAAGATCTTCTAATATTGGCCGAACTGTCAAAAGTCTGCCAAAAGCAACCAATGAGTTGACAATTGCTAAATTTCTATCAAGTGAAAATTGTCCATTTATACGGTTGTTAGATTTTATCAAAAAATTAGACAAATATTTGGTAAAAAATTGGATGATAATTGCCGACAATTTTATGTCTTCCAATTAAAAATTGTCTGTTTACACGATTGGAAGACTTTAGGAGATCAAAAAATTGGTAGACTCATTGGAAGACAATATTCTTGATAGATGGCAGAGAATTTGAAACTTTATTTTAGAAGTGAAGTATAAAACATAAACATAAAACCATTCAGTTTTTTTTGTTCGATTTAGAATTGATATTAACATTGACCACTAAAAGCCAATTTAGCACTTCATTTCACAATTTTGAAAAAAATTGGTCTAAACTTTTTTTTATCAAAATTTTGAGTTTGCAAGTGAATTTTTCAAAAACTGTTGACATACAAATTTTGTTTAAGTTTAGAATTATAGATCAGATTTCTGGCTTTCAAAACCGGTATAGTGCTTTATTGTTAGTGTTGCCGTTGTTTTTTAATATCTTTTATTAAATTTAAGTAATTTGTTTTTTCTAAAATTGCCCCTACCTCCTAAACGGGGCGAGATAGACCCCCCCGTCCCAAAATAAAATTTTTTGTTTTTACCCTCTACAAAAAACCGTTATCAATTCTTGGCGTTATCAATTCGTACTGGTACCCTTTTTCGTTGTTTTAAAAAAACACTTTTTCAATTTTTTTTCTTCAAAAGCGAATATATAATTTTGTTTTTTCCTCCACAATAGAAAACATTTATCTGCCAATTAAAAATTGGATGATGTTTTTGGCAAGAACATCATCCAATATCCAATTAACTACCAATCGTCCAATTATCTGAAAATAAGAAAAATTGGGTGTTTAGACGAGTTCATACGATTGCAAGAAGTCGGCCAATTTTTTGATAGAAAATTGGCCGACGATTGGCTGTCAATTTTTTTGCTGTCACTTTTGACAGATAAAATTAGATGTTTGCATGGTTGATAGAAAATTGGAGAACATTTTTTGCGAAAAGTCGGCCAATATTGGATGATCTTCCAAATCCAATCGTGTATACATAGCTTTAGTTTCAGTAATTGGTCAGCCATAGATTTTTTTTCGATACTTTTTTTAAAGTTTTTTTCAAGGTCATAGCGCTTTTTAGCACCTAATTTGTGGTTAATTCGAAAAAAGTATATACCATCTGAAAGGTAAAGGTTATAAAAGGTCAGATAGTTCCAGAAATTGGTGAGCTATAGATTTTTTTGTATAAACTTTTTAATTTTTTAAAGGTCATACAGGGTCGCGTGGACCGTTACCACCTTATTTATGGGATACTAAAAAAAAAAAAAATATACCATCTGAAGGGTATACCTCAGTCCTCATAAATGGTCAGCTAGTCTCAGAAATTGGTGAGCCTTTTATGAATTAAAAAAAAAATTACATAGGTTATAAGGTCAGCTAGTTTCAGTGATTGGTCAGCTATACATTTTTTGTATGAATTTTCAGAAAAAAAAATTTCAAGGTCACTAGTATAAGACTTTTGGCAACTCATTTGTGGAATTTCGCAAAATAAATTCATACCATCTAAAATGTTATTTTATACTTATAAAAGATGAACTAGTTTCAGAAATTAGTCAATGGTCAGGCATATTTTTTTTTTTTTGGGCAATTTTTGACGGCTGGTGTTTGGGCGAGGTGCCCATTCTCCGCTGGTTGTCGCCACCTTAGTGCGCACCTGCATTTTCAGTAATTCTTATTCGTACTATATCATTGTAGTCCTTTATCATTAAGCGTTCTTTGACGTTTGGTTAAGGGAGCGATTTCCTGCCTGTTGGTCGGCTGGATTGATAGGGATTAACCATTTTGAAGCCATTTTGTAGCTTTGGTGAAGTATAACAGCTTTTTTTTGGAATAGCAGAGAGTTCACCCAGGTCATTGAAGATATGTCTTATAGGAGGAACCTGTTTCTCAGATGACATAGCGCACGGCAGTGGCACAGCTAATGAGTAGTAATTTGAAAAAAATCACAGATTTATCACATTTTTTAATAATTCATATAAAATCTTTTGGTTTTGAGCCACTAAACAAAAATAAATAAAATATAATTCAAAATTTAATAATATTTTAAGGTAATCACATTGGTCGCGTTCGGGGATTAATCCAAAGCTATCCGGATAGGTTTGTGTTGTTGTAATCCCTTGTGACAAAACAGCTGATGCAACAACAACCAAACGTATCCGAAAATTTTTGGGATAGGTTGACACCCATTGGATAGATCCCCGAACGCGAGGAATATATCTTAATTCGTTTTACAAGATCTGGCTTAGGAATAAAATTACCACAGTTACTCAAGTTGCCCTGCATAAAATCTTTAAGGCTCATTAACGAGTGAATAATTTCATACGATAACCTATTTCGAATATCAGTTTTTATATTGTTCAGAGATGAAAAAAGAAATATTTTTAAATAAATGATTAACGGCAAAATTTTTCATTTCATTCAACTGAACCCACCATCAGCGTCAAAATCATGATCTTCTTTATTTATTTCTTCTAAACAGTTTAGTAGCTCTTCAGCCATTATCCAGTGCAACTGAATAATTTTAGAAATTTTATTAAAAGAGTTGTCATATGATCAGAAATCAATCTAAAATCAAATAAAAACATCTAAAATTCGAAAAGCTGTTAACAAATTGTCACATAAATTTAATCTACTTTTTAACTTCTAAAATAAAGATTTGGGGCCATTTCTAATTGGCCCGGGCAAAGGGCCAAAATGTAAAACAGGGAACCAAAAGGCCCGATCGGGCACTTTGTGGCAACGCTGGTTCGAAGTAAGTTCGAATTTTTTTTTTCATCTTTTGCAATATACTGTGCACCGCGCCGCACCATAATGCCAGATACACAACTTAAACAAGTTTTAAAGGAAAATCCAATTTCGTATGAAAGCAATAAATTTAAATATATACTAATCTATTACGATTGTAATGCACTTAGGTACTTATTTTTAATCGAAACAAGTTATACAATTATTTAATTAGTGTTTATAGTATATTTTATGATACCTACATATATATTTTGTTTTCTGATTTAACAAGTTATCAGACTTCTTTTACCATATTAATTTGTTCTGACTTGAAAAAGAACTTTGGGTTAAATTTTTTTTTTTTTTACTAAATTTGTTTACCTTAGTATTTACTTACAATTTTAGTTAAGTGGATTTTCAATCAATACTCAGACTGATTATCTGATAAAATCAATTTATTAAAAGGTATAAACATTATACTGCGATCTTAGGTTGATAATTTTATTTTTATTTGATCAATTTATTTAATGTTTATGTATACATATGTACTACATACTTAACTACATTTAAAATATTTGTTTAGATACATAGTAAAGTTAAAATAAATATCTGTTTGGTCTCACTCAAAGTCGATAAGGTTTTTATTTTTAAAGGTACGAATAAATATAATAGATACGAGCAGGTAAACCCAAACAACTATTGCTATGCATGTATGTATGTATATATTGTGGACTTTTTAAAATTCTATATCGTTTTCAAGTTCAAATAATATGATAAAGTCACTATAATCAGCTCCTATAAATATGTATGTATGTATATCAAACTACCTACTTATTACCATTGCAAATGAAAATAATAGATAAGTATACTTGAATGAAAAATGAGCATAATGTATATCAAAATATCAAGATAGATAGACGATGTGGATGAAAAAAAATTGCTTTAATCTAAACAGCTTACCCGATCCATGTTGCAAGTAAAACCAGCCATATCTATCCATCATTATATTTATTGCGATTTAACATGAGGGTTTACGGTCTACGTTTGGTTATGACAGCCGGAACAACCCTTGTTTCAGCATAACAAAAATATATAGATAACAGATGTGAGGTTGATGGCCATTAATACGTCATGGCGATTTAACTTTTATTCCTTTTGAAGTGTTAAAACATTATCGCAAAAACATTTTATGCAGAATTTTTGGGGGAGGAAAAAAAAAATTGCAGGGTCTTTAGGGACTTTCTCTGTTCTTCAAATTGTACAAATACACATTTTGAATTCCTATGACAAAAAAAAAAAGAAGAAAAATTCAAAACAATTCTATAAAAATTTACAAAAACGCAAAATTTTAGTCGATTTAGTATACGATGCTAAAACTATTGACACGGCACCAGCTATTTTGGCGTTGTGAGAGCTCACAAGTCACAAGCCCTTGTGAGGTGTATTTCTTGTAAGGTTGTTGTGATTTGATAACATTTTCCGTATTCGGCGATAACCCTTAAGCTAAGTACAGATGATTGTCAGATCTTAGAATATTGTCTGATCTGTCAGTGAAAAAACAGTTCCAAATGTCTAACAATCGTCTGAACACACAATTTTGTCTGACAATATTGTCAGACACGTCATTGTCAGACGGCAATCTGACAAAAAATTGTCAGGTATCTTACAATCATCTGAACACACAATTTTTATCATTGTCAGTCGATTAGGACATTGTCAGACTCATTGATCATTGTCAGTTGTTCTAATTGAAAACATCTTACAATTGCTGACAATTTCTTCATTGTTCGAAATGTCAATGAGTTGGTTAAAGAGAGATACAAAAATAGCTGACAATCGAATTGTGAAGGAATCTACCAACCGTGTGAACGGACAATTTTTTCATTGTAAGAAATATGTCAATTGTCAGCTAATTGTTAGCTATTGTCAGACCATTGACAGTTCTGACAATATTGTAGGTCTGACAATCGTCTGTACTTAGCTTTACAAGAAACCTCACAAAAAAACTCACCACGGCAAGGTAAATTTTTTATTATGATTGCTAGCAAAGATACTGAATTATAAAGATTGGAATCTTTCGTACGTTCCATCCCCCAAAACCCATTTGTTTGCATTGTTGTTTTTGTAATTTCATCTAGTGTCGATGAATAGATGTGAATTGCAACAACAATTTATGCAGTGGTAAATTCATATTTTTGCACTAGTGTGCGTTAAAACATGGAACATGGAAGTGCAAAAATATGAATTCACCACTGTCCGCCATTTTGTTTAGCTTGTAGGCAAACCAGAATGACAGCCGAGGATTCCAATCTTTATAATTCAGTATCTTTGATTGCTAGTCTGAATTTTTCTTGAACGCACTGAACTCATCGACAACGAAGATGATTGTGAGCCACATGCATACATGTTTACACCACTTGCTGTTCTAATATGTCGATCGTACTCGACGAGTTGTTTTGTCAACAGTATTTTCTTTTGTGGAGAAATTAATTTCTTTCCATTTACGACATAGGATACATAATACATTCTCCAGTTAACATGTTGATTTGGTTATAAAATGTTTATATCAGATAAGAAAAAACAAAACTGTCTTAAAATTGTATTTCAAATGTCAAATTTGTGAGTTGTGACCTGGGGCCTATTTCACCAAACACTTTTCACTTTGCAACTTTGCAAAAAAAAATTTTCTGCAAAGTAAAAGTGCAATGTGTTTCACAAAATTTGCAAAGTGCAAAGACTTTGCAAAGAGGAAAACTTTTCAATTCAATAATTTCCTCTTTGCAAATTTGCGTTTGGTGAAACAAAATTTGAAAAGTAAAAGTGCAAAGTTGCAAAGTGAAAAGTGAAAAGTGAAAAGTGTTTGGTGAAATAGGCCCCTGCTCTGAAAAAGATCACAATTTCGATAGTTTTTGTGGAGTGCCGCCAAACTACGAAAACCTCACAAAACCGAGTTCACCTCACCTTGTAAGGTTGTTGTGACTTGTGAGGTATCAGTGAGGTTCACCAGAAAATGGCTGCTAGTCTTGTTGGATATATGTAGTTCACACTAGATATTCGTTACGAAATCTATGTAAGATGAACTGAACTTAACAAAAATTTCGTATTGACAAGGCCTTCACTATAGTCAACTGATGAGTCCAAGTGATGATGATGATGATGAGTCCAAGGAGATCGCCGGGAAGAAACGGCAATTTTTGTAGGACACAAGGCTGTTAGAAGCTATTTTGAATCAGAAATTCTTTTGATTTTCCCAATTTTCAATTTTTTATTTGCCAGAATCATCAAAATGATGTTGACAGATTCGTAAAGTTTCCTTATGACCTTTTCGATAGGTGTCACAATGACAGTTCTTTTGCTCAAAAGAAGAGAAATTTGCTCCTGGTTTGGTATTCAGAATCGTTCAAGAAGTTTTCACACAAATTGTTCTTCCAGATCACATTACACAAATCTAAGGTAATATATTGCGCATGTTGTCAAAGTTGAAAATGTCAAAATATTAAAAATGGCTGTTCGAATGCGCACAGGAACTCGACGCGCACCATTAGAAACAAAAACAAAATATTGAAATTAGACAAGGAAAGGGGCACTGGATTCACCATAATACCTCGATTTTGACAGATGCGCAGAACTGAACAAAAATAAAAACGCTAAAGATATTATGTACATTAATATGTGTACTGTGCCGTAATACATCTACAACTATCTCAATCTCTACATACGATCAACTCCTTGCGTTCGGTAAACTATCAGATAGGCTATCCACGCATCCAAAAATTTTCAGATACGTTGGGGTTGTTGTTGCATCAGCTGTTCTGTCACTAGGGATTACAACAACACAAACCTATCCGGATAGCTTTGGATTGAATCACGAACGTGGCGACTTTTCTAATCGGTGGAATCAAACATACTTTTGAATCAATTTCAGATCATAATCATTACACCAAAACATCTGACAACATTAAAGGTACAACTTAAATAATTATCATTTGACAGTTACTTAAATGCAATTTACTGCAATTCTGTCAGATTAAATGATACCAAAATATGTTATTTTCAATTAGTCTATATAATTGATGTTAATACCAATACCGTGGTACCAATTAAACTGAATCATTCTTTATACAAGTACAATATACTAAGATATATGTCTATTGTATGTACTTCATTACATTTGAGTATTGACATTTCTTTTTGCATTTATACTTTGCCTTTAAAATGAATTTAAATATTGAAGTCATAGCTATTCCGGGTTCAACTGATTGGATAATTGATACCAGAATAAATTATTCTTAATTATAATCCATGTGTATTCACCCTTCTTTTAAGATACCTCCACGTAAATAATTTTAAAAAATTACTAGTTACAAAGAGAAATATGATTTTAGTTTGTATGTATGTACCCAATATAAGGAACTTTATGTTTCCACAATTAATGCCTTGAAACCGCATATAGGTTGGTTATTAAATAGTATTTAACTCATCACTGAATAATATCCAAAAATTAACAATTCCGTTATAGATGGTGTAAGTATAGTTTTGCTTTTACAATTTTTGGCAGCAATTTGCTTTGGAATTAATTTTTACAGAGAGTAGGTCTCTAAACCATTAAGCTAAAGTAGGTTCCTATATACATTATTTTATAGCTTATATAGGGAATCAATATTTATGAGCTCTCTAATATATATTGAATATGCCAAAAAGGCTGCTCATTGAAAATACACAATATATAGGAAAGTTCAAAAATAAATTAATGGAAACACCCATCCCAGCAAACCCAAAACGACGAACGAAAATCTAAGGCCAACCAACTTACTTCATTCTAACTATATACTGATAATATATATACTCTCTGCTGCATATTGTATCACTTAATCATGTTTTCATGTTGGTTATTGTTAACAGGGTTTAAGTGGTGGTATTTTGTGTTTAGTGAAGCATTTTTTTTTATTCTTACATTTGGGTTGTAATTTCTTTGCAGCCCTAGAGAATTTCAAAACTTAATGGCCAGTTTCACAGTGGTAGTTTAAATTAAGCTTAAATCTCACAAAGTAAGAGAATAACAGTCGTTTATTTATTAGATTTCTTTATATAGAATCCTTGGAAAGTTGTCCAGCTAGACACTGTCTTCCTTAGAACACTCTTGGACAATCGTCCAGCTATCCACTGTCTGTTGGGCAACTTCTTATTTATAAACGCATTCCAACAGTTGTTAAATATATTCTCATATACTCACTGACATCCCTGTAATCTGTCAACTTGGTGAACATTTGGATATATTCAATAAATATTGTTTTTCATTTTCAATTTTTTTTTCATTGGATATACCCACTTTAGGCCGTGTCCGATTTGCGTTAAAATTTTCTACCACTGGTTAAATTTTGAAGTTTGGTTAAAATGGGATAATTTTTTATTTTTGCTGTCCGAACTGGATTAAAATAGGGTGGGTTAAATGGGATTTATAATTAAAATTCCCGCAAGATTAAAGACATTTCCCTAACCACAAATGTGTTTTATTATTCCAGAAAATAAATATTTTATACAAAATCCAGCTTGAAATGTATCAAAATAAAAATTCGACGCGAATAAAGTACAAATTTCTTAATTTGATTTACTTTTAATAGTTTTGCATCGATTATATCCCCAAACATTACGGAAAAAATCCTATTGTGTATGGCTTGATTATGCAGGCTGTGAACACTAGTTCACAGCTGTCAACAAACTTAAAAATAAAATAAAACGAAACAACTAATTGGCATTCATTTTGCAAGATGAATAACAATTTGAGGAAGTATTTTATATTAATTCTTTTATATTTTTTAAAATATTAGCGTATTATAACGAGGACTGCAATAACACAGCAACGACTACGCGAGGTATGTGTACATGCATAATACATACATACATAATAAAAATAAATTCAAATTCAATTTTCTCTCTTTCTTGAGAAACGTCAAAATTTAACCACTAGTGTCAAATTTTAACCCATTTTATTCACCACGCTTGTGTCAAAATTTAAACAATCGTCAAATTTGAACCAACATTTTAACGCAATTCGGACACGGCCTTATAATAAGTTTGGACTACTGCACAGTGTACACATATTAAAGGTAGTAACAGGTCTGTTTGGTAACGTGAAATTTCCTGCAAATTTATAAATTATAAAGACATATCATTAGCGTTTTCATTTTTGTTCTGGCCATCTGTCAGAAATCGAGGTATATGGTGGTAAAATGGTGGATCCAATGCCCCTTTACTTGTATAATTTCAATATTTTGTTGTTGTTTCTAATTAAATGGCGATTCCATGGTCTTTAGTTTTGGGTTGGCTACGAGGACCGACGAGTACCGTAGAAATTAAGAATAAATACACATTTGGTAATTTTTGTTATCTATGCCATAGATTGTTGGTATTTATCTTCATAATTATTATATACGTCATTTGTTGCGTTGTAATTGTATTTCATAGAGTTTATTCCTCTTAATTGTTGGTTTGGCCCATGCTAATACTGCGTCCTGGGTTCTTGTGAGAACTCGAACAGCCATTTTTAATTTTTTGACACTTTAAGCCTTTGAAAATCTGTGCAATATATTACCTTAGATTTGTGTACTGTGGGTTTGGAAATCAATTGCAGTGTTTAAGTTAGACACTGGATTGAACATGTTTATAAATAAGGTTTTGTAGTTGGACACTGGACAGCTTTACAAAATTACACATATATGCCCCTTGGGATGGATTTATGAATAAGACTGTAACGCCCAAATTATTCACTCGATACATTTAGATCAAAACTTAAATCCGGATGCATTTACATTGAATTTGTATAATTTACATCCGTTTTAATCTGGATGTATCGAGTGAATAATATGGCGGAAAGAGTTTTATCAATAGGAATGTTAAAAATCGAATTTTAAAATGAGTATTTATCAACTGATACTGATGAAATTTACAATCGTAATAAGGTTCAAGATTAAATTGTAAAACTACAAGTTTAAACCCTAAAAAACCTTAAATATACACAATGAAACTGAGCATTAAATAAATTTGTACGATGTACGTAATGTATATCTGACATTTCCTCCGATAGGAAGTTCGTTTTGTGTATATTATAGGAAGAGATGAATTGATACAATAGATACAATGCAAAATTTCTATTGACCACAGCGTGTATTGTACTTGGCCATGGGAATAGGGCGAGTTATACGAAGTGGTGATGGTCAACTACATTGAATGAATGAAAACCATCTAACAACTTGTGTGATGGGTACATGTGGTTATTGAATATTGTACAATATTTGTATTTGGGAGAATAAAACTTTTTTTTGAGAACCATCTTCATAACTTATATATACATATTATGCTGTACCGAGGCAAAAGATAACTTCGTCTTACAAATTATTTTACCTTAATTGGGTAATTGATGATTTGATTTTGGAATTTGAGAAACTTGCATTATAATTTTTTGGCAAAACTTTAACGTCTGTTTTTTCTTAAATTTTTCCTATGTAGGTGTGTTTTTGTCCAAACCCGGAGGGAATTGGTTGAAAAAAAAAACGATTTCGGGGATTAGTGAAGCCATAAGAGAAAAAAAAATGGAGTTTCCATATAAAATATCGATAGCAAGTATAATTCACGCCGCGCCCATATTATTCACTTGATACATCCAGATTAAAACTTAAGTCTGGATGTATTTACAATGAATTTGTATTATTTACATCTGGATTAAAGTTTTAATCTGGATGTATCGAGTGAATGATATGACAGTAAGACTAAAAATTGTATCAAGTTTGTATATGCGTGAATTTTTTGTTTATATATCTTTCTCACTCTTACCGCCCGTGGAGTAGGACTGTTACGCCGAATGTCTTGGGTTTGATTCCCAGCATATGCCACTTTAAATCAGAAATGTTTTTCATGGACTACTGCCTCTTGCGAGGAATTGACAAATCCTAGTATCTCTTGTTATGAAAAAGTGCCTCACCATAGCCGTTCGGATTCAGGAGAAAATTGTAGGTCCCCTCCATTCCTGTCAATAACACGCACATAGGAATGATTGAGAGTTGTAAGTCACTAGGCCCTGGTTCTACCCGATCGGTCACGCCAATCAATATTATTCACTCGATCAATTCAGATGAAAACTTTAAACCAGATGCATTTACATACAATTTATATTAATTTGCATCTGGATTTGAGTTTGAATCGAGAGAATAAATTGGCGGTTATAGTTAAATGTCATTTTATTCTTAAAACTATATAACACCTTTTAAATGTTAACTATTAATTTTTCAATGGACTTTTATTGAGGCCAAACTTAAAGAGAAACCTACTTTCAAGAAAAAAAAAAAGCATTAATTTTAATATTATCATGGCTAAATTATTTCGATTTCGATTTATTATATATAGCCTCAACGTTTATACCAATTGGTAAAATGTCATGAACTAGTAGCCTCTATGATATTCCCAGCAAATTAATTGGATCAATTTTATACATGAATGCAATATCAATTTGCTAAAAATTAATATTTGAAGTATATAGTATAGATACTTTGACTACTACTTCCACTTCAATGTATGTAAGTGTTTACAAGAGTGATGCCAGTCGCTGCAGCAGCGTTGTGATGGTTGTTAGTTTGATTAAGTGCCAATCAATTTGTTCATCAAGAATCATTAAAACGCAATTTTTGTTTTTACTCTACCTATTAAGTAATTTGTTTTTGTTTTGCAATATATTTGTTTTTATTTTTTTTTTTTTATAAATTGATTTAATAGATACAAAATGTTGTTGAAGTTGTTTACTTATACCTTCAACCTCCCACTATATAAACTGATGAATGTGCCATGTTGTTGGTATCTATTTATAATAAATATTTCCTTATATAGGTACACTACCAATTAAATATTGAAATTGGTAAATTGTATCAAAAATAATGACTAATATTAATAATAATTAAATAATTATAAGAAAATAAATAGCAATTTAACTAAAAAACTTTTACAATTGAGGGCTTTTTTTCAAACTGTGTTTCAAATGCTTTTGGAAAAACATAATACCAATCGGGCTTGCAAAAAAAAACGCGTATTATTTTGAATCAAAGTACATACAAAAACAACTTATACATTTAAAAATAATCGTTTTGTGGGAAAACCGTTATGCGCATAAGCAATAATTGAATCGGTCGAAGTTTGGCAATAATAGAGCCAGTTAAAAGCAAAAGAAACCAAAATGATGATTATAACTCCAAAACGATGCGAAAATGATAAAATTACCTCGTAAGTTTTTCGACTTAAAATACCTCAGGAACTCGCCCATATACCTACAATTTTAAAATTTAAAGCCATTTTAACACACCTATATAACATCAAGTATACTTTAGTGATGCCAGAGTTTGGATGCAGATTTTCCAACAGTGGTACCCAAAAAATCGCTTTTTTCCCACGGCTTGTTTATAAATATCCCACAATTTTCCCATTGATAAAAAAAAAATGTATTTCACTGCATGTAATTCAGTTTTTGTTAAAATTTTAACATTTAAATTTAGTGCATGAATTTAACCGTGGAGATGAAAACAAAAATTAAAAGCCAAGAATTCAATACGAATAACAAAAATCAAATGTTATTTTTTATGCACACATTTAGTTAATGGTACGGAAAATTTGTTATAAGCGGACAAAAGAATGAAGACTTCTCTAAATATTTTGCTACAATTATCTATTTCGCTTATCGAAGAGCGTAGTACTGAAGAACAAAAACCAGAATGACAGTTTATAATTTATATCATTTTTGTATGAAATTAAATTTTTCGTTTGGCAGCGTACTGGCAAAAGTAGGGAAATACAAAAATGAAAATGACCATTCAGATATTTAGAATGAGTTATTTCTAAGCATTAAAATTTTTTATTCGATCATAGTTGAAGACAATTTTTCTTTATTAAATGAACAATCAAGCAATAAAATGAGCATAACGTAAAATCCCATTTTTTGTACTATGATGTTTGAAAAATCCCTTTTTCCCTTTAAGATTTCTTTAGAAGTGAAATTCCCACAAAAAGGGATAAATTGCACGGTCTGGCATCGCTGGTATACGTGAGATTGTGTCCCAGTCCTGCTTTTTATATATAATATTGTGCACTTACTGATTTTGCGGTTAACATAAAATTTCATTTCACCAAACACTTTTCAATTTGCTTTTTGCAACTTTGCAAAAAAATAATTTCTTGCAAAGTAAAAGTACAAAGTATTTCACAAAATTTGCTGAGTGCAAAGACTTTTCACTTTTCAATTTTTCAAACTATTTATGAAAAGTGAAAAGTAAAAGTGTTTCACCAGTTTTTCATAGAACTTCGCATTTGAATACGTATTTTGTAAAGTTGGAAAGTAAAACTTCGATTTTTGCTTTTGGTGATATTTGGATCGAAATATTCAATATACATCAAGATATAGTTTTTTGCCTATCTGTCAAGCCATCAACTGTCAAATTTCATCTAAGTATGGCTACGATGACGATGGATTAAAAAACCTCTGAATAAATTCGATTTTTTTTCTGCTCCGGAAAAATGCTTTTTTAGGGCAATCCGTTGAAATTTGGAACGAAATATTCTCTATGCCTTAAAATATAGGTTGTCACTCCTATATCTATCAAGCCATCAACTGTCAAATTCTATCGAAGGATGGCTGCAAAGTCGATGGATTGAAAAACTTATAAAAAACTGACATTCTTGAAATTGATATGAAGACTAGGTTGACCCAAAAAAAATTCTGTTGTGTCAACGTTGAGATATACGGTCAACGCGCTCTGACGAGCATTTTGTCAATGTGTCCTAACTGCGTTGACAGGGTGATAACATGGTCAGATAAAATAATCAACGCATTGACCCTAAAATTCATGTTCTTTGGTAAACACGTCAAAATTTTGAAAAAAAAAAAAAAAAAAAATAACCGAATAGCCATCATCTTGTTAATTTTTATTTTCTTCATCATTTTCAAAGTGGTTCATTTTTTTTTTTATTATTATTCGACAACTTTCCAAAACAAACTCTTATTTGCAAATAAAAATTTCTTTTTGCATATAACTGAAAAGCTTTTCAAAATTCTTATTATAATTTGCAAAGTTTATTTGTTTGGTGAGGGAGCGTATCGGAATCCCGCTTTTTAAAATCCCGTTTTTCGAAAATCCCGAAAAAAAAGTTTTAAAATCCCGTCTACTAAAATACCGTTTTTTTAAAATCCCGTCTTCTAAAATCCCGCTTATTCATAATCCCAATGTATTAAAATCCCGCTTTTTAAAATCCCGCCAAATCCCGCCAATCCCGTTTTTCGCAATTAATTTGGGTATTAAACTTGGTTAATTATGAACTCATTCCCATCATTTTAGGAACTAACTGCCAACTACCAAAATGATAAAAAGAAATTTTGCATACACCCAACCTCGCACCTACCCCAAATCCTATAGTGTGGCTAAGCAGGGGGGTTGCAGGGGGGCAGCATGCCCCCCCATACATACCTCACTGTTTATTAAAATCGTTGGGACTTATTTCATAATGAAATAAGTCCCAAATGAACTAACTCCCAAATTTATGAACTAAGTCCCAACGAAATTTTGGTGGGAGTTAAAACAAGTAGTTTTAATTGATAAAGCGGGATAATAAGAAACGGGATTATAAAAAACGGGATTATAAGAGACGGGATTATAGAAAGCGGGATCTTGAAAAAGCGGGATTTTAAAAAACAGGATTATAAAAAGCGGGATTTTAAAACCGGGATTTTAAAAAACGGGATTATAAAAAGCGGGATATCGAACCCAACCCGTTTGGTGAAACAAAAGGAACAAAATTACTTTGCAAATTAACAAAAGTTTTCACTTTGCAAATAGATCTTTGCACTTTGCAAATTTGTGTTTGGTGGAACATAATTTGCAAAGAGGAAAACTTTTTAATTCAATGAATTTCCTCTTTGCAAATTTGCGTTTGGTGCAATAAAATTTGCAAAGTAAAAGTGCAAAGTTGCAAAGTGAAAAGTGTTTGGTAAAATAGGTCCCTGATTAGATAATATTGACAAAAAACCAAAAAATAAACATCTCGATATATTATCAGGAAACTTCGTTCTCTTAAAATATCCCAAATATCATAGATTTCTTTATGTGTGAAAAAGTGTAAAAGAGAATTTTCAATTCACGATATAATGTACAGCACTGCAACAATCTGAAGACCGTAGAATTGTAAGAGCTAGAATAATATAATAAATTTATTGAATAATAATAATAATTCTAGTCAGTTATAACAACAACAACGTGTGCGATCCAGCCTTGCCTTTTATAAAATATGTACTTCCTCCATAGTCCATATACATTCAGCTGGTTTTAAATAAATGAAAAGATATTCACCTTTCTCCTTTTTTTTTTGCATATTACGTAATTTGAAGATTTCGTTTTTCTGTTTTGCCATTGACTAATGTCAAGACAATAAGATACAATATATTCTACACAAACCTAGACAAAATCAGATATAAATTAAAAGTGTGAGCTTTATAGATGTATGTATGTATCAGTATATATATGCTTATATCTAATATAGATACAGTCAAAATTTTAGCAAAATACTTTTTGAGATAAAGATAAATCATGTTATTGTGTGCGAGTGGCATACCTATACCATTGCTTAGGTATAATATGTTTACTTTGTCTCTCGATTGATTTATATATTTTCGAGAGCTCGAAATAAAACTAATTTTTGTTTTTTTTATTATTTTTTTTTTTTTTTACTGAATGTGTGTGAGGGAATTCTAATCATTTTCGCATATATTTCTATATATACAGACACAATCCGCAGTTGGAGGTTGTTTGATAAATTTATAGTTAAAAAACTGGATGTTTATCTTAAAACGAACTAATAGGTGTTGCCGTTTGGAATAGAAACAAATTAGGGTCGTCATTATACTTTTTTACAATACAATATGGAAATTAAAATCCCACAGCTAGGTCGCTAGAATTGGCTTTTAAGGTTTATGTATCTTAAATTAATAGTTCATACGTGTATACTGTACATATACCTACATAAACAAAATTATGTACAAATTATGTCTATACAAAAATGTAAAAAACAAAACTTCGTTCTTAAAATTGTTTATATTAAAATTTGAACTCAAAAAATAAAAACACACAAATTTTGAAAAAAATAATTTTAAGAACAAAACTTAGTACCTTCACAAATTTCAATTGTTAATTGATGAACATTTAAATTCCTTAAACTCCTTTTTGAATTACATGTGTGTATTTATGTAGCTATTAAATTTTAAAAACTAAAATTCAACTTTTTTTTTCAAATCCATTATCATTAAGTGTAAGTTTAAGCCATTTTCGACAAAACTTGAAGAAGCTAAAAAAATCTTTGTACCAAATTTCAACTATAGGTACCGTTTTCTTTCGAAGAAATTTGAAAAAAAAACAACCGACAAATTTAATTTATTCTGTGCTTTATCTCGACGAACATCTGGGGCCTTTGACACAACGTGACAAGTTTCCAAGTCTTGATTCACTTGTCCGACAAGTCCAGCTAATTCTGTAACACAATTCAATCTATTAAAGTTGTCAGGAATTTAAAATTTCCTAGACAATACGACAAGTAAATATGCTATACATATTATAAGAAAAAACCCAAGAACTTGAAAAAAAAATTCTGTAACACAAAGTGACAAGTTTAATTGGACAAGTGTGGCAATAATATGACAAGTGGGTAATTTATAAATTTATTCTTAAATACAACGTGACTAAGTGTCAGAAAAAAACTTGTAAATATTAGGCATGTTCAGGAAAATGAGATCTCGGAGATCTCAGTAATCTCAGTTACCTGAACAGGATTCCTCAGCAAAATTTCTCAGTTTTGCTATCAAAACTCTGAGGAAAAAAAATCTTGGATTCACTTGCTCACTTTTTGAGTGAGAAAAATCTCTGAGATCTCATTTTTCTGAACACGCCAATTTGCTTAAGCTAAGTACAGACGATTGTCAGATCTTACAATATTGTCAGAACTGTCAATGGTCTGACAATAGCTAACAATTAGCTGACAATTGACATATTTCTTACAATGAAAATTTGTCCGTTCACAGGGTTGGTAGATTTCTTGCCAATTTGATTGTCAGCTATTTTTTTATCTCTCTTTAACCAACTCATTGACATTTCGAACAATGAAGAAATTGTCAGCAACTGTAAGATGTTTTCAATGTCTCACTCACAATAGTGTGAGTTACACAAACACAAATGCATTCACACAGGGAAGGCGTGCAGTTACACAGCTAAGTCTTGGGGCGAATTTTTGAATATTTTTGATGAGGAATGTGATTTGAAATTTTATATCGTTGACAAATTTGAAACGAATCAACTATATAACTAGAAGAGTAGGTAGGCACCATCCTAAAATATACCTATCTAACACACACTTTAGTCATACCACTCAATTCACTACCCCAGCTGGGGATATACGGACATTGCGATTAGACATCTCAAGGAGTCAAAACGTGTTTACTGAACAATAAATATATTTCTTAAACTTACAAGTGTACGATTTTTTATTAAGAACTGGTTAAGATACTTCGTTAGAATTAATTTCTTAGCATCGTATGTATTTAAGATTTCTGTAAAAAAATTTCCAATTTTCTCAAAAACTTTAGAAAAACTTGGTACTTGACAACTGTCGTTTTTCAGGGTTTGATTTAAAATTATACTAAAGAGCATTGAATATTAAAAGAAATTCAGTTCTAAATTACATAAAATTTTGAGAACAAAATAGTAATCACTACAGGATGTATTTTTAAACAATGGTTTTCAAAAATTTGAGTTCGAAAATAAAAAAAAAATTTGGACAAAAAAGTCCACACTTCGAAAATAAAAAAAAAATTTGGACAAAAAAGTCCACACTTCCGAATAAATTCCGAGGTCTAGAGCTTTAATTTGATGTTCTTAAAATTTTCTAAAAAATACCCTAAATTTGCACCAAGACTAAGATTTTTAGGAGAGGGGATTAGATATTTTTGAAAAGTGAAGACACATATTGTACAGATTTTAACATATTTATTCCCCTAGGATCAATAGAATTTATGAAAAACTTGCCCAATTGTTAAAATACCAATTTGTTTGTTTTGATGTACATTTTTCCACATAACTACAGTGTAAAATAATGATCTTTTTTGCGTATGGAGTATGGACTTCTCAAAATCTATTACTTTATCGAAAAAAAATGTTTTAATCTTTTTTGCGTATAGAATTTTATAAACTACCTTGAAGTTTTCACCAAAAACTGATAATTTTGGAGGAATTTAATGATGATTTTTGCCGTTTTCAGTTTTGTCAGAATTGTTCCAACGTAAAACTCCTTCTTTTTTTTTGTGCTATGAAGAGAAAGTAGAAAAATCGTGTTTTTTTGAATTAAATATTTGGAAAAAAAAGTGAGTGTCGGGACTCACGGTTAAGATGTGTAAACATACGTAACGTGAATCAAAATCATAGAATCACAATCACGATCAGAAGATACGTTAGGTTTTTTTTTCATCCTACCGCCAGTATAGATGCTTACACATCAAAAAAACTTACATCAAGTTTTAGTAAACAAAGTACATCCTAACTTGTGCCACCCACTGTGTAGTTACACACAATCTTCACTTTCCCACGACCAAACGAATGGTGTCATACAGTCTAGGCACTACATTTTATTTACATGAGCTTATGACGACAGAACATTTATGGAAGAGTCTGAAGGGTCAGTGTTTAGTGGGGAAGGCACAAGGTATGGTAGGTATACCATATTATTTACCTTTATGGCATCGTTCGTACTTACCTACCTTCTTATATTGAAGTTATCCATAGTTTGTTACAATATTGTAGGTATGTAGTATACCTACAGAAATTTATATCTACTAAGGTATACCGCCTGCATTTTTATGATGTTTTATGTGGACTATGTTCATTAATTTTGTCTTAATAAACACTTTATGGCAAGTTAAATTGCTGTTTTTATTTATTTAATTTCATAAAAAGTTTATTTTGTAAAGTGAAACATTTAATATTGCTTCTATATATGCGTTGAAAGTATACTCTGCCAATTGTGCCTACTGCTTACCTAATTTTGTATTTAGAACTTTTAGGGGTTTTGGTTTGTGTTTACAAATTTTTTTTTATGAAGGTACAAGGTATAAATTGTTTCATCAGTTTTGCCAGGGTCATTAATATTGTGTTACATTTTCTGTTCATTGGAAATTTGCTTAATATCCCTTCAATCAAACCAAGTAAACTGGTGAAGTTGATTAATTATAAACATAGGGTTTATTGCAGTAGTAGTACATATGTATAAATAAAGAAGGAAACAGCATGACCGTAGATTTTTTTTTCGGAGGAGGCTTGCAACATAAAATTTATAGAAATTAAAAAAAAACTAGTTATTCATTAATGAGGTGCAATACAGACTTATGAGACTACGTTATTTTTGATTTCTTCAGTTATTTATTAATAATTGCTTTAGGTATTATGTAGATGGTTATCTAGAGTTTTATTTGACGAATTATGTTTCCAAAACAGAGTTCACAGAACGAACCGAAGTATACCTTCTATAATAAAGAGTCGTTCATTTTTCGGTTTCGAAAGTATAAAGCTAAATAAAATTACACACAACGATACACTTTTGATGAAAATTTTATTTCAATATAAAGTTTGGACTTTGCCATTAAGTGTGAAAAACAATATCATTCAAATGGCCACCTCAGGAAGTTATGCGCCATGCGATTCTTTTGAGTAATGTTGGGTTTTAATGCATCTAGAGTTTGAAACACGGTCTTTTGCACAGCCCACAGAAAAAAAATCTAACGGTGTCAAATCGCATGATCTTGGTGACCAATTGACGTCGCCAAAACGTGATACGCGACCAGGAAACTTCTCACGCAATAAAGCCATAATTGGTCGTGTTGTGTGGCTTGTTGCCCCGTCTTGTTGAAACCAAATATCTTACAAGTCATAATCTTCAATCTCCGGCCAAAAAACTCGGTTATCATTCGACCATATATCGCTTCGAATTGACTGTACCGTCTACCCATTGTTATCTTCGAAGAAATACGGACCAATGACACCTTTTGACCAAAGAGCACATCAAACGTGCATTACGATGATGCACAGTCCTTTCGATATCAGTAACGCTTCCACACTCATCAAATTTCTTCACAATTTTACCGATTTCTTGCGGAGTCGGTCGATTATGACGACCATAACCATCGCGTAATGCGCGAAAATTGGCTACGTTTGAATCACCACTTTTGTAGTAAGTTTTAATAATTTTAACACGTTGTCCAATTGTTAAGCGATCCATTATCGTAAATGGCAAACATTTAACTAATATTATGACACTTCAAATGACAGCTGAGTTTGGCAGGTGTCAAATGCCAGTGCTACTAACTTCAAACCACAAAATGAATGACCATGTACCATGAATTATTTGTATGTCATTAGTCACGAATCACTATAAACAAATACAAGGTACATAATATATTATTCCCGTTGTGTGACGTCACATTCACAATGATCAATGACAGAAGGTCAAGTGATTAAGTTTACTTTAATAAAATAATTCTTTTACTATAGTCAATAAAAAATAACTGAAATTGGAAATGTAAGATTATTTTATTTTCCTCAACCGCAATTATAAACTTAATAGTGAAAACATATTTTTCAAAAATCATACCCCCCCCCCCCCCCCTCCCGAAATATTTATCTAGTTACGGCCTTGAAAATTAGTATGAATTTGGATGCGTTCAGTTCTTAACTCCATTTTCTCTGTCATTCTGTATTCTGAGCTGTTCCGATGAAAAATAAAAAAAAAATAAAACTTGATCTGTATGATTTTTTTTGACAGCTCTGTGTTAAAAAATCGAAAACAGGAAAGATGTTTTAAAATACAAATTGCAATAAATTAGAATGATGTTTGATGGCAGTGCATTTTATATTTCTGAAAATTTAAGAGGGAAATATTTTACCACTTTTTGAAGAATTTTGTATTCGTGATTTTTTTTTTTAATATCTATTTATTTATTTAAGTATTTATACATGAAAATTTAAAAAAAAAAAAAACATTTTTTGAGATAAAATTTTTGTATTTTCCACCCACCATCAACTGGAATTTTCTGGTTGCCTTTCAGAAAACTTGAAATCTCATTGTTTCATCATCATTATTAATAATTAAAATCAATGGACATTATTGTCGTTTTTAAACAAGATACAATACGCACATACTAAACCAATCTGAATATACGAAATAATTATGTTTTTATTTATTTCTTTATCTGATTCGGTGTTTTGTTTGTTTATTTCATTTTTTAATACTCTCAAAATCAAATATATTAAATATGGTTGAAAAGGCATTACATCATTAGTAATTGATAACTGCGTAGCTTAAGAATATTGCTAATTAGGAACTTAAAGTGGTTCATAATAAATAGGCTGTTGCTAAACAGACAAAAAGAAGGAAATTGTTCGTTGCATAAAGTGACCGAAATCAAAGAGCCTCTCATACTCAACTGTTACTCAAGCAGTGTTGTCAATTTACCAAAATTTTGGTAAATTTTTTAAATCTACCACTTCTATACATACCCCGGGAATACAAAATTCTACCACTATTTTCCCATATACATACAAATTAATTTTACTAGATTTTTTATTCAGTATACTAAGTCGTGAATAATGGGGAATATAATTGTTTTATTGTAAATATTAAACAAAAAGCTTCTCAACTTTCGTTAAAATATTTGTTGAATAAGAAAAAAGATTTATTTTTCCAACGAAAATCTAAATTAAATAAAATTTTTATAACAAATATTTAAACTTAAACATGAAATTTTCTTAAACTTTTTTATGGTAAATATCGTTATTTTTGGTCCTAAAAAATAAAAAAAAACGTGGTAAAAACGGATTAAATGTAATTTAATAATAGTTGAATAAAAAGTGTTTGAAATTAAATGAAAAAGTAAACTCATATATTTTGTTCCTTTTTCACTAATAGTCCGTTTACTTTTAGTTTTAATTTACGGTGCTAAAAAAAATATATAAAAAATGTAACAGATACATAACAAAACAAAACATAAGTTTTACGTAGTCCTATAAATAACTAACTATAAAACGAACCAAAAGGCAAAATTAATAATTTTATAGGAAAGATCAAGAAGAGTGAAAAAATAATATTTAAATTTTCTGTTAAATTAGACTAAAATTTTTCGTTGTACAAGTGTTAGATAAGTATTAATATACAAAAAAACTAATGAAAAATTGATTTTCCAATATACCACCGAAAATCTTAATTTTTTGGCTCAATCTACCACGGTTTTAAATTTGAAAGTGACAACACTCAACTGATTCCACACGACATTTAATATTAAAAAAAAAACTATTTGGAATAAACAATAGAACTGTAAATCTGAACGAAGCTTGCAAGGAAAAGTGGGCCATATTGTCACAATTAATATACATCTGTCGATAAGTTCCAAAAAAAGTTGTAGCATTTTTATTTATAAACGTCAAATTCGTTGAGAATTGACAATATAATATTTATGTAGTAGCTCTTTAGGCCGTGTCCGAATTGCGTTAAAATTTTCTACCACTGGTTAAATTTTGATAATATAATGGGTTAAATGGGATTTTAGTTAAAATTCCCGCAAGATTAAAGAAATTTCCCTTACCACAAATGTGTTTTATTATTTCAGAAAATAAATGTTTTATACAAAATCCAGCTTGAAATGTATCAAAATAAAAATTGGACGCGAATATAGTACAAATTTCTTAATTTAATTTACTTTTAAAGGTTTTGCATCTATTATATCCCCAAACATTAATTCTATTGTGTGGGTATTGCTTGATTATGCAGTCTGCGAACACTAGTTCACAGCTGTCAAAAAACTAAAAAAACAAAATAAAACAAAACAACCAATTGGCATTAATTTTGCAAAATAAATAACAATTTGAGGAAGTATTTTATATTAATTCTTTTATATTTTTTAAAACATCAGCGTATTATTACGAGGACTGCAATAACACAGCAACGACTACGCGAGGTATGTGTACATGTACATGAAAATTCAAAATGCATAACATTGATTATTTCCATTGTCCATTGTTGCACTTTTAAAAATAATTTCAAATTTAATTTTCTCTCTTTCTTGAGAAACGTCAAAATTTAACCACTAGTGTCAAATTTTAACCTGCTCTGGAGCTGGGTAATTTTTAACCCATTTTATTCACCACGCTAGTGTCAAAATTTAACCAAACGTGAAGTTTTAACCAACCTTTTAACGCAATTCGGACACGGCCTTAGCTATTATATAAATGTAATATCATTAAGCGGCCTCTAGACGATACAATCGTCATTCAGATATTGTAAAAACCGTTCAACTGTTGAATGGTGTTACAAATAAACGGTTATTACTGATATCCAGTTGTACAAGCGATTGTACACACACTAAATTCGTGTCAAAACAATTTCAGAAGTTGTTTTTAGTAGGTGACATCTGACATTAAATAATTCCTATAGCTAAATGATTTCATTATACAAAATCAAATTAGTATCTAGATTTCTTCTCGGCTCAGACTTTAAAACCAATGTTTTATATTAAATAAATACAAGCAACTAAATAGGACCCATCCAAGCACTTTATTTCTTCTTCAACTGAGATGTTACAACTTATAAGAGTGGATATTGTATTATATACCACTATAATATATGCTCCGCTCAATACAGTAAATTGAAGACAAAAACAATAAACGAAAAGAACCTAGTGACAGATTTTATCAGATTTCAATATTTGAATTGAAGAGAAACGCCAAAGAGTCATTCTGACAAAAAAAAAACTGCTTTTTTGTTGTTTGTTTTTTTTTTTTTTGCTAAATATTATTTTTTTTATTTATTAAAAAAAATCAAAGTTCATTATAAAAACCAGATCGATAAATAGCTAATTTACTCTCGATGTTATAGTTTGGTTGAATTTGTTTTTGAAAACATGTTTTATAAACAAATATTTGTAGGGTAGTTTTTTTTTCTGGCACTTTCAAAACAATTTATTTTAAGATATTCTCAAAATAATGAAATTGAAGGAGAACACAAAAAATAGACATCTATGCCAAAAATTCAATTCACGCAAGTTTTGTGTGATTGTTGATTTCCTGGTGACAACTGACAATTTTGCCAATTTTTTGATTTTATTTTTTTTTTCGGAAATATTTCGAGGTAAATAAATAAATAAAAATATAGTAAATTCGGTCAAAAATAATATTAATTTATATTATTGAATATAACATAGTAGTTAAGTATATGTATAATATGTTTGTTTTTTTTTTTAGACATGTACAATGTACATATGTATGGATAATCGGCTTAAAAAATAAATCAATGCGATTGATGTTTTTGGCTCTCAGTGAGGAAAGAAAGAATTAGGTTACGCAGTTTTGTTTGTCCGTTTAAATATTACGAGTATATTTAGGTCAACAAAATGACATCGTAATAACGGTGTTTCTGAATGTTATTAAAAAATTATTTTTTTAAATTAGTTAGTTAAAGCTCTTAGACCTTTTTGTTTTTTAAATTTGTCATCAAATTAAAAGTGTAACAATTTGTGCTAGTGATATACATTTTTAATTTCTTTTATAATCGATTTTAAATTTAACATGAGCAAACGAAATTGTGCCCTTTTTTCATAAGAGGAAATCTGAAGATTTGTTGACCTTTTGTACGGTTGTACCTATCCCACGAGGGAAATTAAATCGTAAGAGATTTTCTGTAGTTTTCTTTTAAATTCTCTTATAATGTGAAAAGAAATGTTAATTAAAATCTACAGTGGGTTGAGCAGTCTCACGATCGGGCGACAGTCGTCAAAAATAAAAATAAATTTTCAAATTTCAATATGAAATATGAAATAAACGCACATGATATCAATAAATCGCGATGCTTACCGCCATATATGTACTTAAATGCAGATGTAAATTATACAAATTCAAAATATAAATACATCAGGATTTAAGTTTTAATTTGGATGTATCGAGTGAATAATATGGGCGTTAAAAGACTGAAATTTGTTCCGTAGTCACCATGGTTTCGTTAGCAGTGATTTTTACTCACTCAAGTAAGCGATTGATTGCATGACAATTATTTGTTGCGATCGCGATTTTTTAATTAATTTAATTTTGTTTATTAAATGAATTTTAGGTAAGCATCGAATTTCGTTATTGTTTTATTGTCAGATTAGCAAATAAAAATTCCATAACACCTAAACATCTCAAGTTTCTTTCCAACATACCTACTTAAATTTAAATATCAAAGAGCAGGTACCTTTTGATATTTATTCGATTTCTCTTTAAAAATATAATAATATTATGTAGGTTTAAAGAAAGTGGGTATATAATTAATGTTACCACAAAATTAAGAGATTTGTTTCTCTTTTTAATAGTTTAAACAATGTACATATATGAACTGTATACTTGTACATCTTCTATTGAGCTTTATTTCAACTGTTTCATAGAATTATATATACAACCATATTATTGTTTTGTTTATGCGTGTCTAGTTTATGTGTGTCTGCGTGTACCGCATACATGCGTTTAATAATGGTGAATAAAATATACAAAATATAAACAAACAAAATGTGTTAAAAAATGTCTATTTGTTATGCTTAGTATCGTGTGCGGTATCATGGGGGGAAAAGAGGCGTGGGATAATTTAATTAAAAAATAAAAATATTTGCAAAAAAAAAAAAATAACTTAAGCAGATAAACCGTAGAATCAAACGAGACAACTTGGTAAGAAAAATAGGAATTTATTTACAAATAATGGCAATGCTGAAAGTGTTAAAATTTCAATAAATAGACGAAACACCATAAATATTTCCATAATCCTTAGACTATTTTAGACGAGGAAACCAGTTGCTGAAGATTTTTTGACATTTTCTTTTTTGTTTCTTCCAAGATCTCTTTTGTCTTTCATATGAAGTGAAAACAAAGTCGTAAGAGAGTTTGTGCAGTTTCCTTTAAAGTCTCTCTTTGTTAAACGTATACACTAAGTGAAGTGTAAAAAGAAATGTCAAACAAATCTGTCAGTTTCTAAATGTGTCAAGCATGGTTTAAATGTAATTTCTTAAATTAAAGTCTTCATTAAAATAAATACGTATATGTATATACATTTAGGGATAGGAATTAATTTATAAAATTGTTATTGAAATCATCAACAAATGGAGGGCCTTCTTATGACTTTGTTAATTATTTCACGTAAGTCAATTTTTGATTTTAAAATTTTATTATCAATTAAATATAAGTAGGTATGTAGGTACTATGTTGATGTGTATATAGGTAGCTGGATAAAAATACTTATGCAGGTGAAAGTAAAGTACACGATTGTTTCAAACGTGCTTGCCCTTTGGTAAGATAATACCGATTACTGCGTTTCTAAAACCTTAGTACATATCAAATTTTTCATCTGATTTTAAAAGAAATAAATTAGAAAAAACATGATGGGGGAGAGTACGATAACTTAGGCGCCAAAAATTGATAAAGGTTTTTTATAGAGGGGTCAAAAACAAACATTAATTTTTACTATGGGGCGGGGGGGTCAATCTTGCTCCGTTTAGGAGGTAGGGGCAATTTTAGAAAAAATTACTTAAAATGAAAAAAAAACAAATTATTAAAAAACAATAGCAACACTAATAATGAAGTACTATACCGATTTTGATATCCAAAAATCTATTCATTAATCCTAAATTTAAATTAAATTATTTATGTCGATAGATTTTGAAAAATTCGCATGCAAACTCAAAATTTTGATAAATAAAATGAAAAAAAAAGTTTAAACTAATTTTTTTCAAAATTGTGAAGTGAAGTGCTAAATTGACTTCTTGTCGTCAATGCTTATATAAATTCTGAATCGAACACAAAAAACCGAATGGTTTTATGTCTTATAGTTTTTGAGAAAATTGAAAATTACTAAAACTACATTTTTTTATGAGATTTTGGTGATATCATTTTGAGGATTAAAGTGGTTGATGATAGGTTCATCTTTGTAAGTAAAGTACAGAAATTCATTTCGTGTTATAGTTGCATTATATAGGTATGTAAGACACAAACATACCCATTAAGAAATTATATAAATTTGCTGCAGTTGAACAGTAGTACCTAACTACCTAGGTAATGTGAATTTTTCAAAATCCATTGCATTTTCATGCCTGAAAATTTTAAATGTGGAACTTTGAGCCACGTATATGTATATTTAAAAAACAGCTGTTGACATTGGATATATACCTAGAATAAATTCAAAGTTTTTTTAAAACCAGATTCTTTAAATGCAAAAGAAACTTTGCATACATCCCAACCTAGCACGTATACCCCAAATTCTATAGTTTGCCCAAGCAAGGGGGTTACATACATACATACATACCTCACTGTTTAGACGCCGTAATTCTGAGTGCTATACTCTGTTCAATTTATATTTGCAGTACAGGGAAGATAGGCTATTTGCATTTCAGTCTCACCATTATGGAATTCAATAAGCTATCTTCATTTTAAAGCTCTTACAGGGTTGCAGTAGTGAGCATTTAAAATTGCCGCAAATCTCACAAAAATATCGATAGAGTTACCAACTATTTATTAATATACGCATATTTTATAATCAAAAACAATGATATCCTAAATAAATTTAATCTATCTTTTTCCACACCTCTCTGAAAGACAATAGCTAACAATTTGTATAACTGCATTTTAATTTTTAACTGTTTTTCCATACATAAAAGGAAATCCTAAAACATGAAAACAGAAAAACACCAAGCGTTAACACTTTTTTCTCTTAGGTAGAAATATTTGCTACCAAAAGCTCTAAGAAAGCTTAAATCCTGAAAGTTACATTGCAAAAACCAAAGAATATGCCATATGAATTTCCATCAACTGGGCAATGGTAACTCTGATTCAAAGTGTTTTTTTTTTTAGTAAAAACAATGTCATTATTGTCAACAAGGGTTGGTTGCAAATTTGCGATCAGTCACCTAGTCCTTTCACCCGGGGAGCAGATAGGTCATGGTGGGGTGTACGTGAGCTCAAAGAAGATTACACAAACAATTTAAATGTAACTCAGTGATTCTGTTTCTTATTTCAGTGGCAATTTCTTAAGTTAAGGTGCCGTGAAGCAGGCACCAGTGTTTTTGAAAAAGCTCTCCCATAAGGCCTGTACTGCAAATATAAATTGAACAGAGTAAAGCACTGTATTTATGTATAAACAAGCAAAAAAACAAAAATCTCATAAAAAAGTAGTTTTAGTAATTTTCAATTTTCTCAAAAACTAGAATACATAAAATTATCTAATTTTCAGTTCAGTTTTTGATTAAGCATTAATTAGAGCAACGAATTTCAGAAAATTTTATGGTTTCAAAAATTACACTTTAAACGCCTAAGTTATCGTACTCTTGCCACATGATGGATCATACATTGAAACTAAACAATTTTTTTTATAAATACATATGTACATAAATTTGCATAAAAAAAAATGGTGAAAATATTTTGCCACCAACATAATCTTATTTCGTTAATAATTATAAAATTATGAAATCAAAATTTAAAAAATTAAATTTCTTATAAAGCATCTCTTAAACATTTTCAATAAAATTATTTTGTGCGCTAATTTTAAGTTATTATTAATATGCATTTAAAAATCAAAAACAACACAAACAAATTAGTTTTTGAAATATCGCATTGTTAAAATATAATTTTGATTTTTTGTTTTAACCCAAATACATAAATTTGTATAAGCAATATTATTTCAATATTTGTAAACTTTTGGTTCCATTAAAAACATTGGCTCAACATTTTAATCGACTTAGTAAGATGTTAAAGCATTTTAAGTATGATAAAAATGGTTTAACATTGTACTAAATAGTTTAAAATTTTTTTTCGCCATTAGATCTATTTATGGAGCTGGGTTTGAAAAAAAAGATTGTCCTTTACAGCTAAAAAAAACTTTCCATGACATGTATAAGTACTGTTATTTTGGAACCTTAAAAAAGTATCGGAGGTTGACAAAAAAAACATACTCTACATATTATATTATTTAAACAAGATCGACTAATTCGTTTACTGATAGCCGAACTGACAGATGGATAATATTATGAGACCTACTTTTTCACCTTTTTACTTGCTTCTAAAAAGCAAGTATTGTTTACGTGTCCAAAAAAACTAGAGCTTCTAACCAAAACCAATTTAAAGAAGATAGAGAAGTCCAAAGTGGTTTTCGGCATGCGGTCCGATAGTCTGTATAATGTGTGTCAGTTCGTTCGTACATTCAGGGCTCAGGTGTAACACTGTAACACTGTAATGTAACACTGTAACTAGAAACTAAAACAATGGGCAATGGATAAATTGGTTTGAAATTTTAGCACACATGCACTTCCATTTAATTTAGAAGAAATTCAAATTGTTAAACATTTTCTCGTTAAAGATAAAATTATTGAACCATTAATAACATCATCTAATGTGTAGCTTAGCTATATATAGCTACATTATAATTATTAACAACAAAAAGAGCAAGTTTGTGTGACGACTGGCGTCCATTTTGCTTGTTTAATTCCCATGTTTAAAGCTAACTGCACACTGCACAAAAATTCGTACAAAAATGTGTTTGTGAAAAATTTGTTTTGTCCTTCGCCAGTTTACCAGTTTATCTTTGGTTTCCTATAAAAAACATTTATTTGCAAAAATTTTTTACAATGTGCTGTCAAAACCCATATTAAAAAACTCGCTTTGTGAAATTTGTTGTAAAAAAAAAATGTTACCAGAAAGGAATTTATGTCTGAAAGAGACGGACCTACATAATTAATAGCAACCATGAAAAACATCAAGCTCTAGATTTCTATTCACAAAACATTATCAGTGAACTGAATAAAAAATGGTTGATTCACAGTTAGATAAAGAAATTTAAGACGTCAAACATTTTTTTTGTGCAATACCCCCCCCTCTGCATGTATTTCATGTATTTTTTTGGCATTGAAGAACTGTAACTAAAGAAAATCTAGAATTCAATTTTTTCACAAAAATAAAAAACAATTTCTCTTAGTTTGAGTAAGTATAGGTACTTAAGTGGGAGACTTTAGTGATACTTATTGAATTGAGTGTGAACTGTAGACTGCATTGCGTTATTGCACCCATTTTACAAATAAACACTATACGCATTTCGGTCTCAATAACATCAGCTTAATATATTAACAATCGACCAAAAAAACTGATAAAAGAATAAATACAAAAAAAAAACACGAATAAAGGCAGAGACACGTTTCAATAATAATTAATGAATCACAGTGTTTTGTTTATGTTCTCATGTGACAGGCAAATTCCAAAAGCCAGCATAATTTCTTAACGCCTTTAGAACCTATCTATACTATATAATATGTAGGTACTTGTATACATATTTCTAGAATATCGGTTTAACAATGATTGATTCATTTTCAAAAACAAAATTAAAATAGCTAAACATATATTTCAACAAAAGGGTAAAAATACTTAAATTAATTAAACGAGAGAGAGAGATATTCATTTAAGTCTAGGGATGATAATATAACATAAGGATGAAGAAAATATCTAATAGAATAAGTAAGATCAAAGGGAAATTCACATTTCAATGAAAATCTGTTGTAATTTTTCAAATTAAAAATTATGCGGGTAATAACACAAAAAACCTTTACCCTAGTTTCGAAGAGCGGGCACATTTATTATATATACATAGTTAAATTTCTATCTTTTGTATAATAATTATCATAAGTGGTTTAGACTTTTATTATTTTATTAGTTGAAGGTACTTATAGTTTTTGTGAGTATTTTTATTTGTATATTTGTGGAAAGGCATCATTTTATTAGCATAGATTTTAAGATAGATATAAAGAAAATATTTATTATGAAATAAAGGCTTAGCCAAAGTTTTTTTTTGTTGTAATAATGTAATAAACATAATGAAACACTTAAAAAACTGTGTGAATTCCCCATTTGAATCAGTTGTTTTATCTTTATTGGACATTATATTATTTTATCAAATGTAATTAACGACATTTTTTGTAATAAAAGATAGACTACTTAAAATTGAAAAGTGTATAGTAAGGTATACAAAACTATGTCATATTTTAGTAAGTTTGGTTTCGTAAATGTGGAACGCTCTTGACTAAAAGCTAAAAGGGTATAAGTGCCAGGGGCAATAAATAAATTGGGCCCATAAACTTGCAGTATTTAATTTATTGTACCTATTGGTTTCATTTTTGGTTACCTACTTATTCTTGATGAGCTAAATGCAAAATATGTGAATGCTATTACTGTTATTTTATTCACATAAGTAGCTAAAGGCTTGCTTAAAAAAATACATAACTACTTAGGTCTATAGTACAAATAAATAAATTGAGTAAAAATTTGATATGAACTTAGTTGAAAAATGTAGTGATTGGTCAAATAAGTTATTACATCAATAATTATTAAGAAGATTAAATAATTTAAACATTTTATTTAAAGGAGAAAATCTTTCATAATTAGTAGGTACGACACTTTGAAATATACAGGGTGTCCCGAAATCACCGCCTCAGAAGAAAACCATGAGTTCCTTAGGTCATTTCAAGTCGAAAAACTTTAGAGGTAATTTTCTCGTTTTCGCTTCGTTTTCGACTTATAACGGTTTTATGATTTTTATTCTTTTTTCCTTTGACTGGCTCTAACTTTGCCAGTCGATTTTGGTTGATATAATTAGAGTCTGTTGAAGTCATCGTTCAGATTTAACCCATTTTGAACAAATTGGCCCTAAGAGATAAACAGTTACGTACACACCAGTCGAAAAATGAATTTAGGTCACTTCATAGCATTTCACAATCACGAATACTAGAGATGGTTTTAAAGATTGTAACATCATCCGCAAAAATGAGACAATTAGAATGTTTTAAGACAGATAGTAGGTCATTGATAAATAAAATAAATAAAAGAGGACCTAAATGGCTGCCCTGTGGTATTCCATAATTGACAGTGAAATAATTTGATGGGCAACCGTTAAATAACACTGAGTAAGATCTGTTTAATAAATGAGATAGAAGCCATAAAACAAAGTTTTCGCTTAAACCAAGCTTTCTTAGCTTTTTTTTTTAGCAAGATCGTATGCAAGAGTTTATCAAATGCCTTACTAAAGTTAGTAAAGATACTGTCTTTTTCTTGAATGCATCAATACAAACTTCGGTAAACTCCATAAGAAAGGTAATAGTAGAGCGACCTTTCATGAAACAATGTTGATTCGGGACAATGACAGATTTAACATAGAAACAGAGACATTCACAAATAAGAGCCTCGTATAGCTTTGGATCAACTGATAGTCATAGCTATAGGCCTATAATTTTGAATTTCGTCTTTTCTTCCCTTTTTATGTTGAGGGATTATAAAAGACTTTTTCCAAACGCAAGGAAATTGACAAGAAAACAAAGAACATTTAAGAAGGGACAGCGGTAGAAGGAAATTATTTGCACAGTTTTTTAAAATAATAGAAGGTATACCATCTGGCGCTGTTATACAATTCTCGTCAAGATTAGATATAAACTTAGCAATGTTGTCAGAGTTAACATTGAAGTTTATACCAGTCAAGTAAGAAAAGGTTTTCAAATAGACTATTTTCGTCGAAGATATTACAGTTCGAAGTATGAATTATCACAGATGGTAGTATCACAGTTGAAGGCACTTTGAAAAAAGTCTGAAAATAGTTGTGTAATAACACGAGGGTCATGACTATAGATATTCCATTCGACTTAAGAAACACACGGATATGGACAGGACTTCCTTTTAATATTTATAAATTTGTAAAAGCATTTCGGATTCATTCACTACCATTACTGACAATTCAATTCATTTCGATTACCTAATCTAAAATAAATCTAAAACTAATTTTCTTTTAATTCGTTAAAAATTAAAACATTTAAAAATCTTTACAAAGAAATTTGAAAGAATTAAAAAACTTATTTATTATTTAATGAATTCATTAAATGAATTTATAAGTATAACAACAATTAAACATGACAACCTACAAAAAAGCCTTATTTTTGATGTAAAATTAGTATAGGATTTATCATAGGTATACCTTTTATTTATTTTATTTAATAATTTACATCTTATTTTAATTAAATTCGTTTAAAATAATTCTTATTTCTTAATTTATATCTATCCGCAAAACACAACCAAATCAGATTTTGAGTCATCTTTATATTTTATTTTGTTTTCCGTTTAAAATAAAATTAAAAAAAAAATGATTAATAACTTACGAAGCAATAGCAAAAACCCGGCCATAAAAGAATAATTGTACATTATATTTTAGCACTCATATCATAGCAATGGTGATGTCACGGATAAATCAATTTGCCGTTTTGTTTTATGATTTTATTCACAATAAATTGTGTCAATAAATTCTTTTAATTCTTTTACGTGTTTAGAATAGATACATAATATTATGTAGTAAATAAGAATTTTTCGTTCAGGCTGTCCCACTTTTTTTTCTTTTTTTTTTTTGGGAGAAATTTAAGCACACATTAAGTTTTTTTTTTTTATTGCAAAAAAAAACTAACAAATTTGAAATGCGCAACAGAAATTAAATTTGGTTTAATTTAATTTTGATTTCCATCACCGTGACGCTTAAATTAGTTACACATTATGTTTGTATGTAGAATGTGTTTGACATTGACATGACCCTATTCATTGTTTTAATAAAATGACTTGTGATTATAACCCCTAAATATATACCCAGTCCTAATTAACATTGACATATCGACGGTTTAAATGTCTTTAGCTATATCACTCATGTGATAGCTAAAGACCTATCACACCAAAAATATGATTGTCATTTCCAAGGGTTACCAAAATTCTAAAAATATTCCAGAACTTTTCTAGATTTTTTTTTTTTAAATCATACAATCAATCAAAAAAAACAACAACAAAAGAGCTTACTAATGTTCAAAAGAAAAAGATAAAGAAGAAAACAAACATACAATAAGATTTATAACGTACAGGTTTTAATTACTATTTTTTTTTAGACAAATTTAAAATTCATTATTGTTACCGTGATTTTGACAACAGTAATAATTACCTATAAAGTTTTCAATTGGATTGAGTTTGAATCATCTTACGCAGATAGTGACAATAGGCGTGTTTTTTTTTGAAACCCGAAGGAAACTGGATACAAAAAAACGATTCGGGGCTAAATAATTTACATGTTAAATGCAGCAACAACTAATCCCCAATGGGTTTAGCTAAACCAAGATAACTTTCGGGGCTTAACTTTAGCACGGAGAAAAACTGTATTACCAGCGGGAATTACATAAGTACTTGTTATCGATAGTTTGTATGGGAACTCCATTTTTTTTTCTGTAATGGCCTCGCTAATCCCCGATATCTTTTTTTTCAACCACTAACCTCCGGGATTGGAAAAAAACACACCTATTATTGTCGATCACTTTTGTCCTAAGCCGATTTTACCCCATTCTCTTGTAATAAAATAAATAGGTATGTAGTTATATATCTAGGTTTTTTTTTTTTTTTTTTTTTTTTACAAGAACCGGTTAAAATCCTATTCAAAAATAAATTATTAAACTTTCTGTAGCTTAAGTAGATACATATGTATGTAATGTATATATATTATATGCAATGAATACCATCTTCTTAATGTTTTGCTGTTTTGCTTGGATATTAATAAAAACAAAATAACAAACAAATTAATTCATTCAAATTAATCCAACCAAGACCTATTCTTAATTATTATGTAAGTTTACTATTCTTACTTTTCGCTTTAAAGCCCATTTCCTAAAATGAAACTTAAATAATTTGTATATATAATATGTATTTAAATTAAAATATTAGATCTTATGTGACCCTTTACGCTGAAGAAAAAGTAGAACATATAAGCGTTTTAAATTGAACATAATTACCTATACATCAGCAAACGACTCTATAAATGCCTTAAATAATTCAAATGAAAATAACACTGTGCTTATAGGAAGCAGATTTAAAATATCTACAACAAATACATTTTGTAAAAATATACAATTATTTATTTTATCTATTTCTTTGGATTCTATGGAGCGCTACCTTCGGGAGTCTTTAGAGTCATATTGACCCTTTTTTAAACGCACAAGTACAATATATGTTTTAGACTAAGAGCCCACAGCTATTTTTTGGTGTTAGTGACTTTCCATACGAAACGAAACGAAAAACATAAAAAAAGGTCATCGCAACAAACAAGCCCATCACTATTACAAAATGTCATCACTACGCATACAAAATAAAAACTTATCATGCCACGCCACATTAAAATAAAAAGAAAACTCATATATCTATACAAAAATTATTTCCCTTCATAAAATAACATTAAATAAAATACAGATCTTAAATTCAAGTCATTTTTAGAAAAAGTAAATAAATTCCATACAATTCGCCATTTTTTTTTGTTTCATAAAAAAAAATTGTTTCATTCGATGACTCGGATAATTTGACGTTTCCATATACACAAACTATATCGATACCAAAATGATAATTAGCGCCGGTAATACAGTTTTTATCGGGACTTTGAATTAAATTATCCCACGCCTCTTCCCCCCCCCCGAATCCAAACGCGCTGGGGTCCATTTTCACCGAGCACGACGGTAAGTGCGGTTGCAAGTCGTATCGGAACTTATTTTAAAAGCTGATTGATGTTATCAATAAAATAATCAATTATTTTGTTATGTTAATAGTAACATAACCCAATTACTAACTTTAATGGACGATAAAAGCATCGTTGGAAGCCAAGAGATGGGATATCTGTTTAATGCAAGCAGTAAAAAATGTAAAAAAAAAGTTTCATTTTTGAAGTAAAAACTTGAAAAAAATTGTGAATTTAAAATTAAAAAGTCAAAAAAAAATTTTTAAGTAAAAGTAAACAAAAATAAAATAAGGCAATAATAGCATGCAAGCAAGCAATTGTTAATTGAATAGCAGTTTAAGTTTCTCTGTAAACTAGCAAAAAAAAAACACGCCTAATTTTAAGGTTTCAAATTTTAGTTCTTGATCAACGTTTTAAGGGAAATCGTTTTAATTTGCAATACCTAATAATCGTTTTATTTAAATTTCAAAGTGCATAGAGTAGAATTAACGATTTCAATATTAAATTCTTTTTACACTAAGTTTTAATTTTACATATCGTCGGTTAAAGATGCAAACCTCTTAAATCCACTCTTTGGTAAAAATGAGATTTTTGAAAAAATATCATATTGACATCGGAATTTATGTATGTCTGAATTAAAAAAAAAAAAAAATAAAAACAAATGTTTTATTAAAAGGCAAAAAATGCAACAAAAAAACCTCTTGTACCCAAATAGCATATACATTATACATTTCGTAGGTAATTGAATATTAGAAATCACTGTCCTATACAGGATTTACAAAAATAGAGTTACGAGGTTTGCATCTTCAGCCGACGATATGTATTTATGCAGGGGCGGACTGGGAGTCAAAGCGCCTCCTGGGACTTTAACAAAAGCGCCACAAAATAATAAAATGAGAATAGTGAAAAAGTATAAGCTCCGAAAACAACGATAAAAAAATGTTGTCGTTGTGTAATTGAAGCCAAAAATAGTCGGCTCCGAAATTTTTATTATGTGTTCAAGTTAGCAAAAAATGGAACAAGATTTTTGAAAACATCATTGGTCTTATTTATAAACGTTGTCTTTCTTTAGACAACTGTCTAACTTTGGAAAATGTCTTCAAAAACCTTGTTTATTGCTGTCTTATAGCTGCCTAGCTTAGACACAAGAGTAGATTGTCTTAACAGTGAATAATGTGATATTTATTTTTACTAAATAAAGCATATTTCTACCAATTTAAAAATAGTTAGACAGTGTCTAAATAGACAAAAATCTAATAAATACGATAGGTATAGGTCCTGTTTACTGTTATATGCAAATTTTATAATTGATGTTTTCTACTTCTACCGAGATTCCGAAAATACTCACATACTTTACTATTCTGTTTCTGCGACCCTGAAATTTTGTGTGAAAGCTTTCCTTTAAATGAATAGAAGGTATCTATACTTTGAAAACATAGAATATAACGTTTACTAAGGGTAATTTGGGGGCCTCCTTAGGTTACCAATGGGGCCAGAATAACTCAATAATATAATAAGTTTGAGGCTTCATCAGCTTAACGATAGTTTTCGGTAAAATAACCTTGGGATCCAACATTTTTACGCTTATTGTGGGGCCCCTAACATAAGATGTTTGGGCTTCCTGAGATTCCTTTAGGACCACAAAAGCTGTATATTTACTATAAGGCCCTTAAAAATCCAATTTTATAAGAAAGTTTTCTTTTAAACGAACAGAAACTGCAGAGACTTTCATACACTTATTATTTTCCAAGCCGGTTGCGCGGTGTCCCACTCCGCCCCTGGTAGGTGTATGTTTAAATTTTTTAAATTTTTTAAATTTTTGTTTACTAAATATTCGATATATCCCAAAAATTATACTTAAAATAACTTATATCCCAAAATAGGTATACTGTATATGTACATCATTCTGCACCCGTATATTTTATTATAAATGCACATACAATGGTCAATGGAATTTAGGGAGAAAAAAAAAACATTATCTTCCTGGAAGATATTTTGATTGGAAGTTATGAAGGTAATAACCGAATCCACACCCAGATTCTTCTCCAGTTTATGATGAAATATATTTATTGCCATATAGCTCGGCATTTTTAATGCCACCACATATAAGATGTTCACTGAACTCTATTTAATCTTATTATTTCATTAGTATATGGTAGGGTAGAGGGTAGAGTATAGGGTAGGGTAGGTAGGTATAGATATATATTAAAGATATCTGTTTGGTATCTGTCCAATCTATATATAAAAACGAAGGTACAGTGATGACCGAACGACCGACAACGATATGGTCGTCCTCGGTCTTGGTTGTTGTATACGTATCGTATATCTCATAGATATAACCCATATACCATCTATATACATTCAGTGATTCTTACCAATTAATTTGTGCTAAATGACGCGGGAAGAATTTCGACATCATTCTTCGAAACCAAATCAAACGAATGAATTGAATATATCTAGATATATGTATGAATGTATGTATGTACGTTGAGGTCAGTTCAGTGCAGAACATTGATATCATTGATTATATGGGAACTGATGGGAAACCAAGAATCACGAGCACGACTACCGTGTTCACTAATGAAATGACAATGTAAAGAAGCCATCGAAGTTTATTATCACAAGATGTATCGGAGGAGATTTTTGTGGTTCGAATATGCGAATATACGTAGATACCATACTGAGGTTAGACACATTCGTTTTCAAATAAATTTGTCCAAGTGTACCTATCTATATATTAGGATAGCAGCGAGTTCAGTAGAGTTTATGGTGAAAAACTTGTAGGTAGCTATGTAGGTACTATATCGATTTCATTTAAGAAAATAATATATACTTGCTCCAATAATTTTTTTCTGGTGTATAGTATAAGAAAAATATGTACATATGTATTTTTATATGCTTACTTCTATGCATATACATATGAATACAGTATTTTTCTTTTTCATTTTTCAATCATTGATTTATTATTCATTGATGTAGCCTTCGTTCTGCACTGCAAATGATATGAGTTATGGATTTTAAATAAATTGGATTTAAAGTGAGGGCATTTGTAATATAATAATTTATATACATATCGTTATGTATATGTATCTAGGTATATATATTTTTAAGTGGTTTAGATTTCGAGGCAAATTGAATAAATTTCGGGAAATGGGTTTGAATTTCGACAAATTACAAAAAAAAAAAATTATTGTGAAGAATTATTTTAAGTTTAAGGTTTGGATTCAGGGGTGATTCAGTGACTGGGTGTTTTACCTTTGAAGGGTCAAATTTGGTCTGGCCTGAAAATTTAAATTTATAAATCTTAAAATAGAGCTCAATGCAACTATTACCTACCTATAAGTTTTTTTTTAGTAGGTTGATAACATCGGCAACATTATTGGGTTGCATTTCTATCGTTTGCTATGTTGTTGATTATAATACCTATTGTTAGTCCCGATTTAAAAAATAATCTAGTTTTTAATGAGGAGGCTCTTAAAAGTTTTATATCTTTCTTATTTTCATCAATGATATTTTTTCTGTAACCTCTAATTATTTAAATTATATTTTTCTGGCTAAATTACACTCTATAGAGATGAGATAAACTTTGATTTTCCAAACAGAGGTTGACTGTGAGTGTGATTAAGAATCACTGTGAGTTTAACCTGTGATTGTGATCGGTAAATTGAAAATATTTTTGGAGGCTTAAAATAATTTTTTTTTTGCAGTAAAACAAAAAGTCATTAAATGAGAACTAACGGGTGATTTTTTAGCTGGTTTGGTTTTGGCAACACTGGTTTTGACAGCTGACGTGTGTTTAGTACCTTGTGTCACTGTCAAACAGCTTCAGTTTGGTTTGCAATTTAACCATGGATCGTCTTACAAATGAACAACGCTTGCAAATTATTGAATTTTACTATCAAAAAAAGCTGGCCGAGGATCCGCTTTTTTATCGAAAAATTGTGTTCAGCGATGAGGCTCATTTTTGGTTGAATGGGTACGTAAATAAGCACAATTGCCGCATTTGGAGTGAAGATCAGCCAGAAGCATTGCAACAGCTAGCAATGCATCCCGAAAAAGCCACTGTTTGGTGCGGTTTATGGGCCGGCGGCATTATTGGGCCATATTTCTTCAAAGATGATGCGAATCGCAGCGTTACTGTCAATGGTGAACGCTACCGAGCAATGATAACAAACTTTTTTTTGCCCGAAATGGAAGTTCTTGACTTGCATGATATGTGGTTTCAACAAGACGGTGCCACATGCCACACAGCACGCGAAACAATGGCGCAATTGCGAGGCGAGTTTGGTGAACAGTTAATTTCACGTTTCGGGCCGGTCAATTGGCCGCCTAGATCGTGCGATTTGACACCATTAGACTATTTTTTGTGGGGGTATGTCAAGGCTAATGTCTATAGGGACAAGCCCGCTTCGATTGACGCACTGGAAGCCAACATCCATGCATTCATTCGTGAGATACCGGCCGATATGTGTGAAAGAGTATGCCAAAATTGGACTCAGCGGATGGGCTACCTGAGACGCAGCCGCGGTCAACATTTGCATGAAATTATCTTTAAACATTAAATTGCAAGGTTCAAACTATCGATTCAAATAAATATTTCATTCATTTTTTCGAATTTTTTGTGTTTTTTTTTTTAAAAAAGTTCTAAACCTCTTAAAAAATCACCCGTTATAAAAAGTTATTAAAGGTATCTCGGACCTCGGGGGACATAATCTCGAGTACCGAATTCCAAATTATCGACTAGGTACCCCAATCTTTGAATAAAGATAAAACTGAATTTTAATAAAAGTAAGCGTGGCAGGAGGCAGATTAAAATATACGTACCCAATGCTTTACAGAGTTCATATTATACACAATTTCAGCCTTTCTCTTTAATTAAAGAGAAAAACTGAATTTTAATAAAAAGAGTGCGTGGCAGGAGGCGGATTCGAAAGTACGTATCCAATGCTTTAGACTTTAGAGAGTTCATATACATTCATTCCAGCATAGGTACTAGCTCCTTTGTATAAAAAGAAAACTCAATTCACTCTTCCTTGTTCTTGTGTAAAAAATCACGACCAGGCATCACTGTTCTATTCTACCTTCTACTCTTTAACTATTACAGCCAAATTAATAAACGTGGAAAAGCGAAGGGTTAGGTCTGTTATGTCATGTCAGGAAGAAACATATGCAGATTTTCCAAGGAAAATATGAGGAAACTAATTGCAGTTGTTGACGATGACCTAAATAGGGACCCAAGAGGTGGACCTCCATCAGATACATTCCATTTAAATAAATAAAAACAAAACAGAAAACTGACACAACACAAACAATTGAAAAATGAAAATAATTTTGACACAAATATAATAACAAGAGAATTCTTAGGTGTGTTTGGTAATTTGAGCTTTTTTTTTAACAAATTATCACAATTTTCTGTCAGAACCCATACGAAAAATACACAAGTTTGCGAAACTTGGGGAAAATTTCAAGTTACCAAACAGGCATCTTATTTATTGTGGTAGATTTTCTTAAGGGATTTCTGGTAAAGCCTAGTACGCTGCTGAAGCGAAACGAAATTTTTTTGTGATCTCCAAACAGACAACGAAACGCTTGCGAAAACACAACGGTAAATATCCTTGGAGAGTTGGAAATTTTAAACCCATAGTTTAACTTTTATTCCCTGCTTTAGTTAACTCGTGGAATAAATCTGGCATAAGCGTTTTTTATTAATTTGGCTGTTGAATAAAACTGTTCTTCACATTTTCGTCATGAATCATTAAATTTTTGTCTGTCTTGTGATTTTATTCAGTTGCTACAGTTCTCGTTCTGTTTCATTTTACTCATTGTTGTGACTTCTTTGGTCGTGATTTTGTTCACATTTCATAAAGTAATCAAGTTCATTTTCCGATTGTCGTGATTTGTGAATTATTTCTGTTTGTTGTGATTTTAAAACCACAGTTGTGAATATATGATTTTACTACAGTTGTGATTTTTATCACATTAAAGGCACTCACAGGTTATAAGTGAATCGCTCACAGGTAGTGATTGTGATTTTTGAATCATAGGTCGAAAATCATGGGTGGTGATTTTTTGTTCATCCCTAGTTCACTCAGTTTTTCATATCCGTTCTCAGATTTCCATCCCTGTTTTTCGGATGTAAAACTAGAACGGCAGCGCGCGTATGTATGATAAGTTCATTAAATTCTGATCTTGAAGGCATTGTACAATGGGGAATCAAAAACCGCATAGAATTTAATGCTTCTAAAACTCAATACTGCTTACTGTCGCTAAATCGGAACCCACCTCCCATGCCGCTATCCATGAGTGGCACTTGCATTGGAGAATCTGAAAAGCTTTCACCTATCGGCTTGTGCATCGCAGACACGCTTTTGTGGAATGATCACACATTCAAAGTCTCCAAAAAAAAGTGTGCGTACTTATGTACACGCGCTAGAAGTAAAACTTCTTTCACGACAACAGGGCAAGTATTTTTCAAGTCCTACCACTCAGAGCACCCGATTTGAAACTCAGAACCGTTGCAAAATCGTGACGCTGAATTTTGTAATTCGTGACGGGAATTTGTATGTCGGTTTGACATGTCACTGACAGCTCCATAGAAAAATTTTTTACCGCCATGCCGCAAAAGAAGTTTTACTTCAAAAACGCTGCTAACAGTAGTATTTATTAGATTTCCTTAGAACACTCTTGGACAGTTGTCCAACTAGCCACTGTCTAAATATTTGGACATCTCCTTATTTATAAAGGCATTTCGAACAGCTGTCTAAATATGTTCTCAAACACTCACAAACATCCCTGTAATTTTTCAATTTTGTGAACATTTGGATACGTTCAATGAACATTTCATTTAATTTTCAACTTTTTGTGCATTGAACCTACCCACTTTAGAATAGGTTTGGACATCCAATTTCAGTGTTTAAGTTAGACACTCAATGGAACATGATTATAAATAAGGTTTTGGAGTTGGACAGCTGTCCAAAGTTAGACATACTTTGGAATGGGATTATAAATACGACTGTAAAGTGTTTAGGTTTTCTTCGGGGATGTAAGAAATTTTTCTCTCCTTCTGATCTGGCTATATAATTTATAAATAAAGCCTTCATCCGCCCAAAGCTTGAGTACAACTCGCATATCTGGGCAGGTGCTCCAATCACGCATTTAAGTCTTTTGGATAGAATCCAAAGTAGAGCGTTGAAAATGATTGGTGATAAAACTATAACGAACAAATTTTCTTTTCTCGAACACCGCCGCGCCGGCGCGTCGCAATGTTTCCTGTCTATCACTATTCTATTGATATTTCAATAAACAATATTCTAGTGAAATAGCCAGCTGCATTCCTCCTTTAAAACAACTCCACCGTTATAATAATCCTCGTATCCCTGGGAATGTCCATCAGTTTACCCTTGAGCCCAACTTCGGACGTAAGTACTGTTGAGAACAGAGATTCTTTCTTTAGCCGCACTACACGAATGTGGAATAGCTCAATTTTTCCTATCCATTGCCATGTTCAGAAATTCAAAACCAATTCGCATCGGCATCTCCTTTTAAATTCTATCCCATTTCCCTAAACATTCGTACTGTGTTAAAACATTTTAAGGTTATTCACATCCCCTTTACTGCGCGCATAATATAAAAAAAGTAGATACAAGAGGCTAGATCAAGGGTAACTATCGAAATAAGTGAGGCCTCGTCAGTTATGTGCCGTCACTCTCCATTATCAATTTCAGTTCAATGAATGGGATTCCCCATCAAAATTCAAAAAATTCCATTGCTCACTTTTTGAGTGAGCGAAATATCTGAAATCTTATTTTTTTGAACGCGCCAATTATTATTAAGATTTCAGTTTCGTTAATTGTTTTTTTTTTTTTTTTTCTTTTAATTTTTCTGCCAATTTTGGACGATAAATCAAAGGTGATAACCAAATTAAAAGTGTGTCATTAATGCAAGTCATCATGATTCATGAGCTCTTGCTTTTATTAATTAATAAATTATTATAAAAAAGATTATACTATAGTTAGTCACTAGCAAGGGCCGCACGGTTATTTTATTTTATTCCTTTCATGTTTTTTTGATTTTTAAGCACGTAGGCGGGGTACGTTTTCAATTAAAACATCTGACAATGACCAATGAGTCTGACAATGTCCTAATCGACTGACAATGATAAAAATTGTGTGTTCAGACGATTGTAAGACATTTGGAACAGTTTTTTCACTGACAGATCTAACAATATTGTAAGATCTGACAATCGTGGGTACTTAGCTTAAGGTGTAATTTGTTCACTCTCCATTAAATTTAAATTCGACAGTTATTGTTGTTGTTTCCACACTTTTATACATGATTTGTTTCCCACTTTTTTGGCATGTGTTAATACTCAGTGGGATAGTTTGGAAGGGCTTTAAATTGAGAAACCAGCACTGACTGCTTAATTATCGTTATCAGCATTTTGTTTAATGAAAACAAAACACATCGTGTGGTAAAATCTGAAAATTTATATTAGTTACATATTATTTGTTTTTGTTTTAAGTGCATGTGCGTGCGAGATTTCAAGGAAAAAAAAAAATTTGAGTGCCGGAACTCACTGTTAAGATAAGTAAACCTTTGATTAGAGTTAGTTTGTGAATAAATTTATTTAATAGGTTTTTTGTACTAATAAAAACTTTTACAAAACTATAAAACTAATCATGAACGTGGATAAGTCGTTGGAGCAGTGCTGAATTTAGGCTTAGGCCCGGGCCTAAAATGTTCTGGCAAAAATTAAATAAGAATTCATAATATTAACCGGCGTTTCTTAAAGTTGGCCCTAAGGGCTCACATCAGGAAGCGAAGGTGGTGAGAGGTGATTTTGTTGAAAAAAATGGCAAAACAATTTTTTAATTTTGTTACTTTGGGGGCGCTAAAAAATAATTTATTCTCAAAGTGAGCAATGATGCTTCCCCTGTGGGCGCTTATTTATTTTTGAGTCTTAAAACAAAGATGCTGCCACATAATGTATGAGGGTATCAGACCCCCACATACCCTCCCCTGATGATAGGCCTAGTACAAATTTATGAGATAATTATTTTATTGCCTTCGGTCATTGATAGGTACGTGTGCAAGTTTTTCAAATCAATCCGACTTTTATAAGTTGTTGAAAATTTCGTTCACAGATTCCATTACATATACATATATGGTACATTTGTAAATATCATAGGTATTGTAAGTAAACCTAATAAAAACTTGTTAAAAATGTTCGGGTGTGTTCTGGCAGCACAGAAAATAAGGCTCTGCAAGAACGAGTAAGAATAAAGGCCCAACTATAATAGGCATGAGCTAGCTTATGCACGCTTAAGCCAACGAGCGAATATATGAAATTCCTATTGAGTAGCCATAATGGAGTCCAGCTCCGTTTCGTCCAATTTTTCTAAGTTTCGTTCAATTAACTAAACATAAGCAAGAGCGGTCCGGTTCGTTCAGCGCATAAGTGAATTTGACAGATACGGTTCAACACATACAAAATACACATCAAACCCATCGTCTGTGTAAATGATTCCAGAATAATTAAAGTGTATGTGTGATATCTTTGCTATCTCGTTGTCGTTGATTCAATGTTCACACTCAACAAAATTAAACAGCTGTGAATTTGATTTTGACAGATGCTTTTGCGCGCGTAAGTTATTATGGCTATGCCTGCGACTTTTTGAAGCTTAAGCAAACTTTTCGACGGGTTCTGACATTAGTTTATGTTTGCTTAAGCCTATTATAGTTGGGCCTTAAGCCTAGTACGCTGCTGATGCGAAACGAAAAATCCCATACAAAAATGACACAACGAAATCATAAACGGAAAATTTCGTTCTGCTTTTCGTTTTGCAGTACGCTGTTCGAAGAGCGAAATTTATAATTGTAGCAGATTATTTGGAGAAGTCTCCGCTCCTTTTTCGCATTGAATTAATTGTTCAGACTATTTATTGTGTGCGGAAAAATGACATTTGATTTTTATTTGTGTTTTTTTTTGTTTATCATTTTCTTACATCATGGGTTTCTCTGATTTTTTGCATTTATGTTTGTTTTTGTTTTTGGAATTAGTGAAACTCTCCAAGGATATTTTCCGTTGTGTTTTCGCAAGCGTTTCGTTGTCTGTTTGGAGATCACAGGAAATTTTCGTTTCGCATCAGCAGCGTACTAGGCTTTAAAGGTAATAATAAATAATAGAATTTAGTTAAAAAAAAAACAAGGGGGCGCCGCGCCGTACTTAACCGGGGCTAGGGCGGCAGTAAACCTAAATTCGCCATTGCGTTGGAGGAGGAATTATAGACAAAAATTCTTGAGTTTGATTTTTAAAAATATATGTAAAAATGTGAGTCATGATTCAAATGCTAAAAACTCAAATAATTTGTTAGGGGAGAAGGGGGCAGCTTTGAACATGGCTAATAAAATCTTAACGAACAAAATATATTTCAAAGCCTATAAAATTAATTTTAAACATGGCAATACCGATGTCTTTATACGTCAATGACTTTGGGGTGCATCTCTTATGTTCATCCGACAGTAATGAAGTTTTTATACGTAAATTGTATTTTCGTAATTTTTTTTTTTTTTTTTTGTAAGAGTTTAAAATTTTTTTTGCTAAGGTTTTTAATTTAAGCCTAGTACGCTGCTGATGCGAAACGAAAATTTCCTGTGATCTCCAAACAGACAACGAAACGCTTACGAAAACACAACGAAAAATATCCTTGGAGAGTTTCACTAATTCCAAAAACAAAATAAAACATAAACGCTAAAAAACAGAGAAACCAATGATGTAAGAAAATGATAAACAAAAAAAACACAAATAAAACACAAATGTCATTTTTCCCCACACAATAAATAGTCTGTATAATTAAATTAGTGAGAAAAAGGAGCGGAGACTTCTCCAAATAATCTGCTACAATTATAAATTTCGCTCTTCGAACAGCGTACTGCAAAACGAAAAGCAGAACGAAATTTTCCGTTTATGATTTCGTTGTGTCATTTTTGTTTCGCATCAGCAGTGTACTAGGCTTAAAAAAAAAATATTATTAAATTCACACCTTCATTTTAATTAACATAATATAAGGGTAAAGTTCTTAAGATAAATGTGTTAGGTATAATAACTATATGGCCGAAATTTGTGTTGCTTAACATTTATATATTATATTTAATTTTTAATTTTGGTAAACTGTATAAGATAAATTATATCTGATTAATGAAATAAGCTTTGAAAGCTTTGAAACGGCCGGGCCACATTTGAACAGGTTTAAAACTAGTTATTCAGCCTTATTATGAGTTTCACCCCAAAAATATTTCACCTTAAAATTTTGTGTTCCCCCGGAATTTTAAAAGCTCTTGTGAGTCATAACATCACATTCTGGCCGAAATGAATGTTCACAATAAGGGGAATTTTTTTAACATCGAATTTCGGGTAAAACTCACAATAGGTGAAAAGTGGAATACCAAATTTTCCAGGTGGAATGTTTTTCGGGCGAAACTAACAATAAGGCTGATTGAAAAACATTAAATTAAATTTTTTCTTCGGAAGATGAAGATGTAGGTACACTAAAATTATTCAAAATTTTTGTTTAAATCTATTTATTTCCAAAAGTTTCCTTTTTAAATAGTGAGTTAAAAGATTTTATATCCTATTAAAGTTTTTTGTATATTCCAGCTCTATATAATTAACTTATTCATACAGTTTATTGTTTTCTTCAATAGATATACTCTTATTATAATTAATATATTATATTCTGCCCTAGCGAGGTATCCGTCGGAGCGGAATCGGAGTATTTGTGCTTCGAGGTATTCTTCCGAACAGCGTTCGGAACGTTTTTCCGACATTATTGAAAGTGCATTGTTGTTTAGCGTTACAGTGCGATCAAGTGTGTTTTGAAGTGACATTTTTGACATCTCTAATGAACTTTGAACCTCCGATGTCGTATGCATTTCGGAGAGTTTTCCGCTCCGAACGGATACCTCGCTAGGGCAGATTATAAATAATTCCTTTTAAAAGTGCACCATCAGGTAAGTTCAAACCTGTACCTTTGAACAAAAGGACTAATAGTTTGTATTTTAATAAAAAAAGAATATCAAACTTCTTTATTAAATTTAATTAAAAATGGGTTTAAATTGAACTTTAAATAAATTCCTCGAAGTGCCGATAACTTAAAGGCCAATAGTTCCATCAAGTTTTTGGAGGCTTACCTTTGAACCAAAAAGTGTTCAAAGGTGCCCCCCTCTCCCCTTTACCAAAAATATATTCTTTAATTGAAAAATCATTCTATAAATCAACAGCTTGACACAATTTTCCGGTATTCACTTGTTTATTTAAAATAAATCATTTTATTGCGTATTATATTTTTTTATGACAAAACAAAAATATTCGAATTTTTTTTTCTACGTGTACATATATATTATACATACATAGCCACCTAGTTAAGGATACATATGTATGATACCTACATTATGTAGGTACATATACTTTCGAAAAATAAAATAATTTGTTTGTAATACGTACCTACGTACTTATAACTATAATGACCATTATCTTTTTTCTATTTTCAGCACAAAATCTAACAAACTTTTGTCAAGAGAAACAATTCCAATGTACAAATGGAGCATGTATTCAAATCAGTTACGTATGTGATGGAGTACCAGATTGCAGTGATCAAAGCGATGAATTGGTACTAGAATGCAGAATTGCAGGTATGTTAGTTAAAAATTATAAACATTCATAATTATTAGTTTGTCTTAATTCAAATTTGTTATTAAAAAAAAATATAACCGGTTGGAGGGGTTTGGGCTTTTCCCAAAAATATCTCTTTCTAATTTGATAGTTCTATTTGGGGGGAAAACAATGCAATACAAACAAATAAACTTAAGCTAAGTACAGACGATTGTCAGATCTTACAATATTGTCAGATCTGTCAGTGAAAAAACTGTTCCAAATGTCTTACAATCGTCTGAACACACAATTTTGTCTGACAATATTGTCAGACGTCAATCTTACAAAAAATTGTCAGGTATCTTACAATCGTCTGGTACTAGAATGCAGAATTGCAGGTATGTTAGTTAAAAATTATAAACATTCATAATTATTAGTTTGTCTTAATTCAAATTTGTTATTAAAAAAAAAAATATAACCGGTTGGAGGGGGACACGGACTGGCGCTTTGAAAATAGTTACATACATATCAATTAAACTTTTGTAATTCTAAAAAAAATGTTGAAAAAATTCAGTTGGCTTTAGCCCAGAGTATACAAAGGTCACAGAAATAATTATTAGATATAAACTTTTCTTAGTTTTTGAATGATTTTATTGAAGTGTTGTGCAAGTTAGATTTTACTCTTATATACGAAAACAGCATCTTGAGCCAGTTTATCGGATTATATATGTTATAGGAACTAGGTGAACGGAATGAAATTTCGCTACACTTGTATAGCAGAAATTGAACTTCTTCTACACCATATTTTTCTTGCAAAAGCGAAAACTTCACATTGCAGTGCTATTATAAAGGGTGATTTTTTAGCTGGTTTGGTTTTGGCAACACTGGTTTTGACAGCTGACGTGTGTTTAGTACCTTGTGTCGCTGTCAAACAGCTTCAGTTTGGTTTGCAATTTAACCATGGATCGTCTTACAAATGAACAACGCTTGCAAATTATTGAATTTTACTATCAAAATTCGTGCTCGGTTCGAAATGTTTTTTTATCGAAAAATTGTGTTCAGCGATGAGGCTCATTTTTGGTTGAATGGGTACGTAAATAAGCACAATTGCCGCATTTGGAGTGAAGATCAGCCAGAAGCATTGCAACAGCTACCAATCATCCCGCATCCCGAAAAAGCCACTGTTTGGTGCGGTTTATGGGCCGGCGGCATTATTGGGCCATATTTCTTCAAAGATGATGCGAATCGCAGCGTTACTGTCAATGGTGAACGCTACCGAGCGATGATAACAAACTTTTTTTTGCCCGAAATGGAAGTTCTTGACTTGCATGATATGTGGTTTCAACAAGACGGTGCCACATGCCACACAGCACAGTTAATTTCACGTTTCGGGCCGGTCAATTGGCCGCCTAGATCGTGCGATTTGACACCATTAGACTATTTTTTGTGGGGGTATGTCAAGGCTAATGTCTATAGGGACAAGCCCGCTTCGATTGACGCACTGGAAGCCAACATCCATGCATTCATTCGTGAGATACCGGCCGATATGTGTGAAAGAGTATGCCAAAATTGGACTCAGCGGATGGGCTACCTGAGACGCAGCCGCGGTCAACATTTGCATGAAATTATCTTTAAACATTAAATTGCAAGGTTCAAACTATCGATTCAAATAAATATTTCATTCATTTTTTCGAATTTTTTGTGTTTTTTTTAAAAAAAAGTTCTAAACCTCTTAAAAAATCAAAAAAAAATATTTGTTTAACTTTTAATTTTTACAGACTACCACCTATGGTAGTAGCTACGCCCTACGGTGCAGTGCAATAAGACCAGCGGAAATAAAACGGGTCATATATCCCAAAAAAATGAAAATAACACCTGCGGCCTTTTTTTCCTTTTTGGAGTTGCAATAAGACCCACCACAAAAAAACATTAAAATCCGCGGTAGTTTTTGCCTTTTTGAATTGGCACACACTTAAAGTAGATAATTATACTTTGCTTTAAAATATTTTTCAATTGAAGATTTTAAAACGAAAAAATTTTGGACTTTGTCAATAGATTTATAGATAACAGTACCTTAGGTGACCCGCCTTGCAGGTTCCAAGTATTTTAACTCCCTTTTCGGGGGCTTTGTACCGCTCACGCAACTCCGTTGCTCCGCTTAGGGTATGTTCAGTCGTCAGGCAGGCGCCTATGTTAACAGTTTTCTTGCACAACAGTAATTTGTCCTTTTTATTCTTTGAATTGAAACCCATTAGAAAGAGGAATTAAAACCCACAGCTATAATGTTTCCATTTCCAAAAGGAAACAAAACCCACGGGTGTTATTTCATTTTATATTTTGGGAAATAAGACCCGTGAGCTTTGTTTCCGCGGGTCTTACTGCACTGCACCAGTAGCTAACCCCATTTTATTTATACAAACATCTCGCCATTTTCCAAAATAAAATAAAATCTTGAAGCTGAACACATTCTTGAACATTGCAAGCTAGAATTTTTCTCATTTTAAAGCTGATTCATAATTTACGACGTGAAAACGAGACGTCATGCGTGACGAGATCCCTTCGCAGTTTTCTTCTCTTAACATCATATTATTCAGACGATAATCACAGATTAAAACTTAAATCCGGATGTATTTATACATTGAATTTGTATAATTTACACCCGCATTTAGGTTTTAATCTGGATCTATCGATCAGTGTATAATATGCTGGTCAGCGAGGAAAACTTCTAAGAGTTCTCAACATGCTAATGTCTTGTTCTTACGCCGCATTGTGAACAAGGCTTAATCATGCCTTAAGCCGGAACCACACCTTTCTTGTGTGGTGTGTTGTGTCGCCGACTATGTGTACATTAATTAGAGTGTCGTGTCGTGAATCAAAATTGCAAACTGACATTTTTCGCTTTTGCAGTTTGCTATTTACTTTTTTTTTTCTCTTTCCCCGAACACTGAATTGGGCTTTTCCCAAAAATATCTCTTTCTAATTTGATAGTTCTATTTGGGGGGAAAACAATGCAATACAAACAAATAAACTTAAGCTAAGTACAGACGATTGTCAGATCTTACAATATTGTCAGATCTGTCAGTGAAAAAACTGTTCCAAATGTCTTACAATCGTCTGAACACACAATTTTGTCTGACAATATTGTCAGACGTCAATCTTACTAAAAATTGTCAGGTATCTTACAATCGTCTGAACACACAATTTTTATCATTGCCAGTCGATTAGGACATTGTCAGACTCATTGGTCATTGTCAGATGTTTTAATTGAAAACATCTTACAATTGCTGACAATTTCTTCATTGTTCGAAATGTCAATGAGATATAAAGAGATATAAAAAATAGCTGTCAATCAAATTGGGAAGAAATCTACCAACCGTGTGAACGGACAATTTTTCATTGTAAGAAATATGTCAATTGTCAGGTAATTGTTAGCTATTGTCAGGCCATTGACAGTTCTGACAATATTATAAGATCTGACAATCGTCTGATACTTAGCTTTACACATAAAACAACAAATCGCAATGTTCACACTATATAGTCGACCCTTTGAAAAATCGTTTGTTTTCCCCCCAATAAAGTTTTATTTGTTGCTTGTGTCACATTGACAGAATGAATATTAAATGTTTCCAACACATCGTACGGTGTGGTGCCATTGGAATAAGATTAATTCCAGCCACAAGACCACAACACATCACAAAAGACAAATATGCGGCTCTATGGATATGAAATACATTTCAGAGATAAGTGTGGTTTCGGCTTTAGACTGCGCGAGAAGCTATGTCCCCTATTACACGATGATTCTTTGCGTCTGACTCTTTTCGAACATAACGAGTGCGAAAGAGAAAAAAGATGAGACGGAAGACCAGTTGCCCTGTGAGTCGTGGGCCAAGTTTTCCGAGACTCTTTTTGACGTTTCTTTTTATATAACTAGGGTTTCCAGAACATCTCTTTTATAGAGAACATGTTCTCTTTTTCCATTCCGATCTTTTTTACACTCTCTTTTTTCATAAAATTCTTTTTTTGTTATCTTTTTTTTGCACGTCCTCTTTTTAGTCTCTTTTTCGAAATACAAAATAGGTTTTCCACAAATGAACTTCAAAATTAATTGTATTTCAAATTTTATGTGATTCTCAACTTTGAAAACAATTCACCATTGGAACTTGGAAGTTTCAACAATTTTAGATTCTCTCAAAAAAAATGTATTCCACTCAGCCCTAAATCAATCCTTAACAATTTAAATAAAAGCGGGTTGAAAGTGAAGTACAATGCTTGAAATAAAATGTATTAATTGTTACAAAAAATATATTAAGTACATAGAAAAATGGACACTTCAATTTTCATTAAATGATTTGATGATGCTGCGAATATTTGATTTTGTAAAATGTTAGAGAATGTGGAACTAAAAAATGAAGACTTTCGGAAAACAGTGTCTGATAAAAAAGGGTTAATTTTTTTTGTTCTTCAAATAATTCTGAATTTCTTTCCGAATTTATTATTATTTTTAGGTCTGTTCCATTGGGCCCTGCAAAGTTTCTTCTTGGTATTTACTAGTAGATGATGAATGGAGTAATTTAATTTTGCCAACAAATCTAACCTCAATATAAATGTAATTTTTGTTGTTTGTATTTGTATATTATTTTTGATTAGAGAAACACCAACAACAGTAATTTACTATATATGTAATTTCTTTTTACTGATAGTGCTGCTTTTTTGCGTGGATACAATTCGTATCTACATTATTGAAGTGCTTTAAACTTATTTGACTACGGAGCCAGAAGTACTTAACAGTAGATGATGCAGGCCAAAGGAACATACCTAATATAATTATGTATGAAGTTTTTAAAAAATGTTTGTTTTTTTTCTGTTTTCCTCGGAAATATTTGAACGTGGAGCATACTTTTTAGAAGAAAATAACAGTTTAAAAGTGGGAACTGGGAACTGTTAAGTCAATTTTAATAGTGGCTTACAGTTTGAAGGATTAAAACTTTCAAAAGTTTTACAATATATTTTTAAATGAAAATAAATACCCATCACAAATAAGAAATTTTCAAAAATATGAAACTTCAGATTAAGAATCATAACATTCACCCTGTTCTGAATTCCCATCGGTCATAAAATCCTATCGTTTTCAAACTCTAGCAGTCGTACTTATTAGATTTGTGTCTACTTAGACACTGTCTAACTATTTTCAAATTGGTGGAAATATGCTTTATTTAATTAAAATAAATATCACATTATTCTCGGTTTGGACAATCTACTCTTGTGTCTAAGTTAGGCAGCTACACGACAACAATAAACAAGGTTTTTGAATACATTTTCCAAAGTTAGGCAGTTGTTTAATGTTAGACAACGTTTATAAATAAGAACATAGGTGTTTTGAAATAATTCTCGCTTTCAATACTTGCGGATTGAGTGTGCTTTGATTTTCGATGGGATTGAAAATTCTTGACGTTTGGAATTTTTATATCCGATTTGGAATTGGCAAAATTTCAAAAATGTTGTTTCAGCTAAAAAGGTGCGTTCCTTTAGTTTGAAACTCTGTGCAATTGTGTGAATTTCTACACATTATATTTTTTTTTATATTCTGTTAACGGATTTGATTCGGAATGGAAATCAGAACAGCGTGACTATTGTTTTTGAATTAATAGGCATGGTCAGGAAAATGAGATCTCGGAGATCTCAGCAATCTCAGTTACCTGAACAGGATTCCTCAGCAAAATTTCTCAGCTTTGCTGTCAAAACTCTGAGGAAAAAAAATCTTGGATTCGCTTGCTCACTTTTTGAGTGAGAAAAATCTCTGAGATCTCATTTTTCTGAACACGCCAATTGATTAATGTTTTCGAAACTGTTTTAAATTCAAACTCTTCTGTCTTCTATACCTGAAACTAATTCTCTTAATAAATTAAAAAAATATTTTGTGAACAAGTCGTTATTTTAATCGTTTTTGGTTGATGTTTTTTTTGGTTATGTTTGCATATTGGAAATGTTCTCTTTTTTTTCATTTAAATTATGGACACCATATATTTATTTTGATGATTTTCAAAGGGAAATTCGAAAAAGAGTCAGGCGCAAAGAATCATCGTGTAATAGCGTGCGACTTACAGGATGATTTTCAAAGAGAAATTCGAAAAAAGAGTCAGACGCAAAGAATCATCGTGTAATAGGGGACTATGCAATGCGAAAAGAGTCTGAAAGCGAAAATAGTGTTCGCGTATTGTTCCTTAGAAAAATAAAAACAATAAAAACATTTCAAATTGACTCAAAAAATCGTTTGAAAAGGTGATGAAAATAATTTATTTGGGTGAAGTATGCGAAAAGGGTTCGAGAAACTAACATATCGTTTCACTGTGCTTAGCTACATAAGAGGCGTGTTTTTTTTTTCAAGCCCGAAGGAAATTGGATAAAAAAAAAAGATTCGGGCCTAAACAATTTACATGTTAAATGCAACAACAGCTAACCCCCAATGGGCTTAGCTAAACCCAAATAATTTTCAGGGCTTAACTTAAGAATGGGGGAAAAACTGTATCACCGGCGGGAATTACATACTTGCTATCGAAAGTTTGTAAGGAAACTCCATTTTTAAAGTAAAACTTCTTTTGCGGCATGGGGGTAAAAAATTTTTCTATGGAGCTGTCAGTGACATGTCAAACCGACATACAAATTCCCGTCACGAATTACAAAATTCAGCGTCACGATTTTGCAACGGTTCTGAGTTTCAAATCGGGTGCTCTGAGTGGTAGGACTTGAAAAATACTTGCCCTGTTGTCGTGAAAGAAGTTTTACTTCTAGCGCGTGTACATAAGTACGCACACTCTTTTTTTTCTGTAATGGCGTCTCTAATCCCCGATATCGTTTTTTCCAACCAGTTCCCTCTGGGATTGAAAAAAAACACGGTACTGTACGCGTAGCCTTACCTTACTCATCATTTAATTCCTTAAGGTGGCGCTACAGTCCGGTGTGCAGGATCTGGCTCCTGGAATTTCAACCAATAAGCTTCTCTAGCCAGCTCGGTCGCCCGCATAGCGTTCCAGTTTCTAGGTCTTTACACACATTTTTTTTCGCCGAGGTCGGGTGTACGAAATTGTTTTTTCTACGTTTTCGAGGTTTTATCCAGTTAAAGGTCGCAATAATCCCAGAATTCTAACGGGACTTTCTTGAAGACATCTAAAAATGTTAATTAAAAAAAAAAACAGCGCCCTTTATTTATTCAGATATGAACATGAGTATTGAGAAGACATCGGACCACGTTAAGGTACAAACAAATTAAGATGTAAATGTTATTTCACTTATGCGCACAATTTCATCTTCTATATGAATCTATGGGATCAAAGTTTTCGTTTCATAACGTAACTTGATATATCATATCTTCTATCATCTCCGCGGAAGGATAGTGAAGGACACACCACTTTAGCCATCAGACACAGCTCGTTTATATTTAATAAAAATGCTCCACTGTGTGAAAAGGGTTCCTTCAAGAACTAATTAATCTCTGAGAGATCCGAGGAAACATATAGAAACGCGGTAAGCTTATAATGAAAAGCACGTGCGAATAAACTGCATTTGCATATTATTATTATTTTTTTTGTCTAAAAGTTTTAAATAGAATCTGAGACGTGAACTTGCATTCTCATTTTTTTTTTTGTTCTTGTTGTCCAAACACTGGTAGATCTTTAAGAACTTATCTTAAAAACAAGTTGTTCCTTAACTGCAATGATACCTAAACATATTCTAAACTAACGACCAACAAAACTTAATACAAACACAAATATTTTGATGATGAGAGTAAGGGACGCCAAAAACCCTTATGTCTTTTGTCTGATGGTTTTTGTTATGATCCCATCTTTTCGTGACCTAGATTAAACTCAATCTCACCCTCTTTCAATATAAAAAAAAACCTTTTCCCGTACAATAAAGTATAAATACTTAAAAAAAAATTCATGAAAATTTAAAAAGATTTTTTGTAAATATTTGCAATCAAACTCGATAGTAACCCATTCTTCTATACTATGTAGGTAGGTATAGATAGTATATGATAACAGTTATGAGCCAATTTTGTCCATGGTTTTGGGTCATTGGGTTGTTTGTGGGGTAGGTCAACACACAAAAGTTAAAGCGCGCAATGTGTTCTTTGGCGATAATAGCCAGACAAAAAAAAATAAATTCAAAGGATCTGCGAGCAGTGGGGGTAACTCTATATACATATGTATACCTATACCACCGCACAAGCTCTAGCCTCTGGCCTCTGGAGGCAAAAACACAAGGACTTTTCGATAAAATTGGTTCTCAATAGTAGAATTCTGTTGTATATTGAGGTCAATTGGAAAGTTTGTTTTCTTTGTTTCTTTCCAGTAATATTGTATGTAGTTGGTTGAGGAGTTCGAGGATTTTGTTTGCTATTCTGGATTTCTAATCTGCTTAACAAGTTTGCAATGTTTTTCTTTTGGAAAGTATAGTACCTATGTAGTTGTTTTTCGGTTTTTTTTTTTTTTTTTTATTATTTTCTTGTTTGGCCAGAAGAAATTTTTTTTCTTTTCCATTGGAATCAAATATTAAAAAAAAAAGAAGTTAAATCGTGTACAGGGATATACCTACATCCATATGTATCTTTGTAAGTATTATAGTTTTTGTTGGGAAATTGATGCAGAAATCAATTTATATTCACTAGGTGAATTGTTGTGGTTAACTTGGTACAAAAAGTCCTCAAGAAAAATAATTAACATCAGCTAAGAAAAGAAATAAATATAAGGGATAAGGGGTTAATATCCTTACATTCATTTGGTTTTAAATAATTTATGTAGGTACTGATAGGTACCTGCATCATGCCAACTTACCATATTTAGCGTTTTTGAAAACTGATGATTCATTTATTATTTTGATTGTACCTAATATTGTAAGTCCATTGAAATGTTATATTGCTTACATTGTTTAGTATAGGACGAGGTTTTTTTTAATGTATAGGGTGCGTCAGTGTGAGGATAAAACAGGAGTTTTCGAGATTGTAACCCCTTCCATTTGGTGATTGACGGGGGGGGGGGGGGGGGGGGGTTGGTTGATTGATTAAAGGACAAAACGTCCCTAAAAATCCTAATAAGCTTTGACTCGATTCAGCAGTCAACAATTTCAGCAGTTTTTCAAATAAAAGTTTTTTTTTTTTAGAGGCTTAGAACTTCAAATTGGCAACATTGTTTTCTGTAACAGCCTGTTGTTGTTTTTAAGTTAGATTTATTTTGGTTTGGCTATTCATTGTCAATAGACTCACGCGCGCCGCCTCGCGGTGTTCACTTTTGTTGTTAATGCCTTTCCTTTGAAATTGATACAAATTTATGTACATATACTTAGTTTTACCCAAATTAAAATAAGAATTAATTTTCCTTAAAATCCTTTTTTTAATTCTTGACCAATTCACCTTAAATCTAAAACAATAATAATTTGTACTGGAAAAAAATATTAATAATGTGTTTTTTTTTGCAACCCCGGGGGCAGTTGGTTGAAAAAAAGAACGACAACTGGGATTAGCGACGCCATCACAGAAAAAAACATGGAGTTTTCATATAAAAATCGATATTATGTTATAAGTCATGCCGGTAACGCAGTTTTTCTGTGCGTTTAAGTTAAGCCCCGAGATTTCGGGCTTGCAGAAAAACACGCCTAATATTATAATAAATACGTAGGTACATATCTACACTTTCAATGTAAAGGATCCCATCACACCAACGCGAATTTGTTGAGGCGAAAACGAAAACAATAATAACAACACGTGGTTGTCAATGAAAACAACACGTTGTTTAATATTGTTTTCGTCGTCGCGATCACCGCGACAGATTCGCATTAGTGTGGGGATCCTTAAATCAAAATAAAGAAATTTTTGTGTTTAAAAAGAAAAAAAAAAAAACAAAATAAACAAAAGTTTGGGATGCTCTGGAAAAATAATCCAAAAGAAAATAATATTCACATATCCTAAGGGGCCGGCCAATCTTCGAATTTTCGAGATAAATATTTGTATAGCATACTCTTGGGCTTGATATTGTGTACATATTTCTAAGAAGTCTACTAAATACAGATTGACAAACCATCCATAGGTATTAATAATAATATGCAAACAGTTTCTGTCTTTCTGATTGATTTTGATAATTGTCGTTAGTAGAATTAATATGAAAGTGGAATGACAACAAATATTAATTATAATTAGGTATGTATATTAGTTGTGCCCCAGTTTTCGACTATTTTCATACAGATATTGAACATTCGCATACGTGTACATTATATAATATAAAAGGTGTTTTTTAGACGTGTGGTTTTCAAGAAGAAATAAAACGCATATAATTTAATATTATGGCCAAGAATTTAGCTTTTTTACATAAGATAAGGGTTTGCCTTTATGTTTTAAAAAATGATTTCGGGCAAGCAGCCGTCGCGGCTGGCTCGAATAAATTCCAGTCGAGAGGCCCAAGAGGCCCAGCTGTTGCGCGATGGCAAATGGACTCATTCGGGTCTTCTTCGATACTCTGCTCCACAGCAGCAATAGCGTCTGCGCACTGTACGGCGTCTCTGAGGATGCGCATTATCTACTAGAGTAAACGTGGTGCGAAACCGATCCATGGTTGATCGAATTACTCTGCTGGTTGATTATGTCCACAGTACACATATTAAAGGTAATATCATTAGCGTTTTCATTTTTGTTCAGTTCTGCGCATCTGTCAAAATCGAGGTGTTATGGTGGTAAAATGGTGGATTCAGTGCCCCTTTCCTTGTCTAATTTGAATATTTTGTTGTTGTTTCTAATGATGCGCGTTGAGTTCCTGTGGGCACTCGAACAGCCATTTTTAATTTTTTGACATTTCCAACTTTGACAACCTGCGCAATATATTACCTTTAATATGTGTACTGTGGATTATGTCGACCGAATATTGGACGCAGCGCGCGATGCGTCGCGCGAACCGATGTAAACGTTGTTCAGGAGTAGTCTATTCATTATGAAATGGCAAACCAAACTGAGCATAAATCAAGTGACAGCTGTCGCGCCACCAATTTATTCATTTATTTAAATAGTTTAACGGTCTTAGAAAAGAAGGTAGGTATTTTATAATAATGCGACCACAGGAAGCCATACCCAAAAAAAAAAAAAAAAAATATAATGAGGGCAAGGAGGAATACTTTGATATTTGCATTATCACATAGACATTAAGTCAGAATTTGAAATGTTGTCTTTAAAAACCAACACATGCACATGTCTACTAGTTTTAAAATAATTTTGTTCTGTATTTAAACAAAAAAATAGAATTTATTTTATTTTTCTAAAATGATTTGATAAAATATTGAAAAAAAAAAAAAATATAAGAAGACTAGTCGAGCAAATAGGTTCAGGATTGTTTTGCAGATGTATATGTTTTGACATTGATAAAGGACTTTTAAAAGAGACGTATATGCACACCAAAGTGAATGACTTCTATTTCACGTTTGCCTTTTCTTATTATAAGTATAGAAAAATAAAAGAAGAAAATATATAATATATTTTCTTTAGCTTCTTGAACACTAGAACTTCTTTTATCTAGGAATAAAAAGTATATTTTTCTTCAAGAAGATGTCTTTTTCTTTGAGTGGCATTTTTCATTTTGTTTTGTGTGGGCTTTAGTTTCGGTTCCTCCTTATATACATATGTTTAGGTATGTATGATCCTATACGTAATAAGAAAAGAAAAGCAATTTCTATGCACTGTAAGTTTTTTATTAAAATTTTATATACCTACCTATTTGTTGCCTAGATCAAACCTCTTCCTTTGATACAATTGCTATGCAATTAGGATTTATAAAATATTGTCAGAAAAAAACACAAATTAAAAAAAAAAAGAGAAACAAATACCTATTGCAAGAGCTTGCGCTAAAATTTATTGCGTAAGGTTTTTCTTTTGAATGTCAAAAAAAAAAAAAAATACAAAGTGAAATAAAAATATTGCAATGTGCTCTTAAATAATATTCCATTAAATTCCAACCAAATTTTAAAAATAGTAAGAACTAAGAAGTTATACTAAAATTGTATGGCGCATATTCATAGTTGAATTTAGACCCCAGTTTATCTTAGCCTAGAGTTTATCCAATGTAAATTAGATAGGATAAACCCAGTATTTTTTTAGAAACAACTTAAACAGTGACTATGAATATGCCCCTATGAGTTTTATTATCTTTATTGTATAATAATCGGTATAGGTAGAAATTTCTGGAATTGTTCTTATGAAAATATGGTTGAGGGATGAAATTCCGGTTATTAGTTTAGAAGTCTGTCGTGTTTTTTCGCTGAAATAAAAATTAATAAAAGGGGTATTTATTCGTTAATGTACCCATAATAATTTAATTGTACATATACAAAATAATTGATGATTTATTGCTTTTAGGTGTAATTCCATATATGTATTCAGATCGAATGCGTTTTCAAAATTTATATTTACAATTTGCTTTGTCTGTCTCAAAAAACACAACATATATAGGATGATATTCCAACTAAAGTTCAAGGAATTATGTCATTGCGAGCTTAATTTTATTCTACTATCAGTCAAACACATAGCTTCATTGTCACAATTTTGCAAAATGGAATTTTCTCTACCGCCCGACGTTGTCGTACGAATTTGTTCTTATCTAATGTGTAAATTAATTAAAATTTATATAATATATCAACGTTAATAGAAAGAAACTCACTCAATGACAATTATGGTTGCGATTCAAAAAGTTGTAAGTGTTCATAATTCCAACGATTACGCACAGACTTTACGAAAAAAGGAAGCCATTTATCTGAATATATTTTTGTATTGATTTGGTTGTTTTTACACATAAGATGTCAAATTGCAATGAACTTGAATTTAACCGAGAGTTCACATTCTATTAATAAATCTGAAGAAAAAGCTTAAAATCAAGAACAAAATTGATTTACACAACACAGGCATGTTGATCCAATGTCACAATATAATAAAAATCATATTCAAATTTCTCCTAATGTACATATAGGTATAGCTGCATGCTTATAACTTATTGGCTATCTAAGCAAAAATTTAAGGTGTCGTAAAAAAATATTTACTGGATCTTTTTATTTCAAATTCCATTTGAGAGCGTTTTTTTTATATAATATTGCGCGCACAGCACGAGCGTGTTTTTTTTTAAGGTTCCTTTTCAGAATCTTTCTCTGATGTAGAAATATGAACAATTGTCCTAAGATAAAACCTTATATATTGTGTATTAAACATTGGGGTCCTTTGAATACTCTCCATCGATTCCTTACTATAGATAGCCATACGTGTTCCAAAAGTTATTCATAAAACATCTTTTTTGTTCTTTTTAGTACCAAAAGTTGAGTTATAATCCCTATATTTAATATTTGGGACAATATTTTAAAATATTAATACATATTCTGCGGTCAGGTGTTTAAAGCTTATGAAACATATTATTTTTTAAAATTGGAAGCATGTGTAATGCTCTGTTCACCTCTCGCATCACCGCTCTGCTCGCAGCTCCAGTATGTGTTCAGCCTAAAACAGTGACAGTTCATGAAAACAATAGGTCTGTTCGCGTACTTGCCCGAAACTGCCAGATTAATTTTTTTGCGGACTAAAAATTGTAGAAATGGGTAGGTTTGGCAAGTAAACGAACAAGGTTAATATGTCATATGTGTGTTTCGTAACTCGAAACATTGTACAACGTCGTACGACGACCCTTCAAGCAAATTCACTGACCCAACTTTTTCGGTCTTTCTTGGATCATTTCAAAACGGAGTGTCATACACACATTAGCACATTTTTTGTATATGCATGCAAAAAAAGAACGAAAATCGAGAGTACTTTTTTTTTACTGAGAAAGAGAGAATGTATGCAATACCCTAATAGTGATAATTTTTTTATGGACTAAAAACAAAGGAGAAGACAACAAAAACAATTAACTTTTTTCAATGTGTTCACGTTCGTGCCCAGCGCAACAGTTTAATAAAAATTCCCTCGAGAAAGAAAATCAATTTAAAATGAAAAGTTAATTATTTATTTATTAATTAAAAAATACATCGTGATGTTTCATTTATATACAAACGATAGAAGAAAATAAATTGCATAATATTCTTCAACCACAAAACGCCTGTCTCAGGCGTTCATTTTTTTGGATCCGTTCTGGATTCCATTTGGTTTCGGTTCTCGCTGAGTATGGTAAAATGGGAAGTTCTCTCTCTCACAATACATGCACAAAATGAGTCCGTGGTGATTCTAATTTCCATACTAATTTGAGCCGAAAAACGCAGTTTTGCGGATCCATGTTTGGATCCGTAAACGGAGTCATCCAAACGTTGTTTACTACGTGCGCGGATCCAAAGCGGACCCGTTTGCTTGAAGGGGAAGCACAATTTTCTGTCAAATCCGATAGAAAAAAAATGACAAGTAGCAACTTGTAGCAAGAAGTTGCAGTAACCAAAAAGACATAATTGGTAAGGAAACATACCGTTTTCATAATTTGTATGATTGTCAAAGCGACATTTGGAGTGAGTAATGTCGAATTCCTTTCAACAAAAGAATCGATTTTTTTTGTGATTGTGTGTGTGGCACTTGACAGCAGCAATTTTGTAATAAAATTTCCAGAAAATATTCAATTTGGAAATTATTATTATTATTAATTGAAAAACAACGCACAAAATATTTACTATAAAATTCGTTGCAACCAAAAACACAAGTTGTTTTCCTATTGACATTTTAGAAATTTCAATTCTTGCAAGTGTGTGTGCAAATCGGTGTAAATTTTTCTTGAATCTTGCAAAATTAGCAAGATTTTTTTTGACAGAAAAAATTCGAATTGCTCAGAAAAAAAATCGATTCTTTTAGAAAAAAAATTCGATTCCTTTGTTGAAGGTAATTCGACATAAGATAATAGGGGTATTCCCGATCCGATGCAACTGCTCTTGTATGATTGCAAAAATGCAAAAGTGTAAAATTGCTATACCCTAACCCCATTGTAAAAAAAAAACTTTGCACTTTTGCAATGATACAAGACGAGTTTGCATCGGATCGGGAATACCCCTAATAAAAAGATAAAATAAGAATTTGGTGATTTAATTAACTTTAATAAAACGGTAAAAAGATAGAACGATGCTAACTCGTTTAAAATTCGCAAAATCTTTTTTTTAATCTAGGATCATACTAAATGCTTAAACCTTGTACTAAATCGTCTAAAATTTTGCTGCCAATGTTTTTACGAATCCAAAACATAAGTAAATTATCTTCATTACAAATAAAAACATGTGCCAAACAAAAACACACAAAAAAAAAGAAGAAAACAACAACAAACGCCAATGATGCGATTCTGATGCACACAAAAGAAAAGCCGATCACGTCAAAATGTGCTACTTAGAATAAAATAAATCGGGGTTAAGAGATTTCTTTATCAATTTCATTTTGTTGTGACAATTTATTGCAATTAATAATGCAAAGGCATACTTATATAGAATTTTTGATAAGTAAAAAAAAAAAAATATAACTCTTAATTATACATTTAAATGTAACCCCTGATAAAAGGAAACGAGAGGTCAAGATGTTGTCAGGCAATCAATCACTAAAAACAAATATAAAAAATATAGCTTTAAGGAGATTCTGAAGTGCATCGTTTGATGTGACCGCTCAAGTTATTATCACATGCGGGTGGCAATGGAATGTTACAAGTTGTATATAATATGTACACTCTCGATAAAAGCCCCTTTATATTTTTATTTCTCACTGGAATAAATATAATTAACCTCAGAATTTTAACGCTTAATTTTGTACAAATTTCCTAAAAGACGAAGATTCGAAAATTGTAAAAATACATCAAATTATTAAATAATAATTATTTTATTTTTTAAAGTTTTATAGGAAGGTATATTATTGGGTGCGTTCAATCGATTACGTTTTACATCTGAATTTTCAGATTTCTGAATTTTTGGAGCTTCTGATTGGCCAGCTGTCATAAAAAGTTAGATGACTTTTAATGACTTTTAGTTAGATACGTTTAGTTACGTTTCATCTGAATTTTCAGACAAGAAATTCTCATCTGAAAATTCAGATGAAAGTTGTTTGTGGTGGGGGAAGTGCCAAAAGCACACATAAAAGCTGAACTTTATAATTTTCGTCTTGTTGGTGGTTGATTTTTTTAGTTTTTCTCATGAAAATTTAATACTTATTTAAATGAACGAACTTTTTGTTTATTGTTTAGTGAATTTTTAAATCAACAATTTTTTTAATTGATGTTTGGAAAGTTTTTCTATGTTTTTGTAAGTCATACATATCAATAAAAGGACTTTTAATGAAGGTAATGAAAACTGTTGTTGTATATTTTCATCCTCACGCTACTCACTCTCAATGTTTAATTTACAAATCTAATTAAAGTTCTATTTTATATCGCTTCAATGTAAATCAGGCATTTGACACAATGACTTTCGACTGAAATTTCAGATTTTTTATGTGTTCAACGACATTAATTCAGAAATCTGAAAATTCAGATGTTAAGCTATTTTTATTGAACCCGCCCATTTTCTGTGATTGGAAAATCTTCAAAATCAAAACGAAAAAAAGGTATTTTTGGTAGAGTGGTATGAATTTCAAAGTATAACAACTTGAAAACTTAGTATATTTATCAGCTTATAATACAACAACATCATGTAAGAGGTCTTGGACAACTATTTATATATAATCAACGTCAATGTCCTGACAAAAAAAAACAATTTGATTATTAGGATTCCCGCTGTTTAGAAAATTTCGTAGCTTTTTATGGCAGTATAGCTTAGTTAGACTGTTTTTTTTATAATCCTGCTTTTCGACTGTAAAATAATTACGTCATTTCTACATGCGATATTGTATGTACATATGTAGGTACATATATGTACATAAATTTACAATGTTCATAAACAATGTAAAGGGTGATTTTTTAGCTGGTTTGGTTTTGGCAACACTGGTTTTGACAGCTGACGTGTGTTTAGTACCTTGTGTCACTGTCAAACAGCTTCAGTTTGGTTTGCAATTTAACCATGGATCGTCTTACAAATGAACAACGCTTGCAAATTATTGAATTTTACTATCAAAATTCGTGCTCGGTTCGAAATGTTCATCGCGCGCTGCTGTGTTCAGCGATGAGGCTCATTTTTGGTTGAATGGGTACGTAAATAAGCACAATTGCCGCATTTGGAGTGAAGATCAGCCAGAAGCATTGCAACAGCTACCAATGCATCCCGAAAAAGCCACTGTTTGGTGCGGTTTATGGGCCGGCGGCATTATTGGGCCATATTTCTTCAAAGATGATGCGAATCGCAGCGTTACTGTCAATGGTGAACGCTACCGAGCGATGATAACAAACTTTTTTTTGCCCGAAATGGAAGTTCTTGACTTGCATGATATGTGGTTTCAACAAGACGGTGCCACATGCCACACAGCACAGTTAATTTCACGTTTCGGGCCGGTCAATTGGCCGCCTAGATCGTGCGATTTGACACCATTAGACTATTTTTTGTGGGGGTATGTCAAGTCTAATGTCTATAGGGACAAGCCCGCTTCGATTGACGCACTGGAAGCCAACATCCATGCATTCATTCGTGAGATACTGGCCGATATGTGTGAAAGAGTGTGCCAAAATTGGACTCAGCGGATGGGCTACCTGAGACGCAGCCGCGGTCAACATTTGCATGAAATTATCTTTAAACATTAAATTGCAAGGTTCAAACTATCGATTCAAATAAATATTACATTCATTTTTTCGAATTTTTTGTGTTTTTTTTTTAAAAAAAGTTCTAAACCTCTTAAAAAATCACCCGTTATAATATACATTAATAAAGGTGAACCACCTTGATTTTGTTCTTTATCTTTATTTTGTTACGAAAATATAAGGGGAAATTGCATTAAAAAAAGGGCAAACCAGTTTTGTTTACATTTTTGTGTGACTTATGTTCTTCACATTAATGAATTGAGAAAGAGAATAAAAAAAACATGAAAAAGATATATTTGCGTTTTTTATTTTGTATTATTATCATTTTGTTATAATTTGTTGTTGGGCAAGAATAAAAGACTTAAGAACATGAAATAAAAAAAAATAAAAAACATCGCCTCTAGAGTTTGGAAAATATAATTTGTGCATGTAATTTTTTTTATCTACCATTCGTTGATCCGAAGTTATAAGGCTCTAAACTTGCCTGTAATTCCTTTTAAGTTTCATGCTCAAAAAAGCTCAATAAAAAAAATAAAACAAAAAATAAGGAACATGGCCCCTAGAGAAACGTATGCTCTACATAGTGCAATTTTTTTTTTATATAAAACATTTATTATGGCCTAGCTGCACGTCTAAAAAAAATATAACTTAAAAAGTTTAGAAACTCAGTTAAAAAAATATAGAGGTTCAATGCAAAAAAAGTAACGGACAACGCCCCTGGAAAAATTTGCCCTCAACATTTTGGTGTTTAAATTTTTGCAATGCCATTGATACTTATCGAGAGCTGCAAGTCTAAAGAAAAAAAAAATTCGGATGCAGCGATCTTCAACTTCATTTGAGATTTTCAAATTACATAGGTGGGAAATAACTTCACTTTTTATGGGTGAAGTTTTTTCCCACTATATGTATGTGGGAAAAATTTCATCTAAGAAAAAGAAACATTGCATTATTCACCCAACCTCGCACCTATACCCCAAATCCAAACGTGTGTCCAAGCAGTGGAGTTGCAGGGGGACATAGCATGCCCCCCCCCATACATACCTCACTGTTTATACGCCGTAATGCTGGGGCTAGCACTGCAGTATATTTATAAGCAAGCAAAAACAAAACAAAAGTGAACTTATGACCCATCTTCCTTTCTAAAATTATGGAACATTGACCCACTTTTTTGTAAACTTCTAGCTCATAAGGGTGGGTTATAAGTCCACAATAGATTTGTGGACTTTTAACCCTGCACCCAAGTGGGTGGACGCAATTCAGTAAGATTTATGCAACAAAGTCATATAAAATTGTATCTCTTGAATACGCACAAGCAAGGCATAAATCGAGCGTTCTGCGTTATTATAAAAAAAAAATCTTTAGTTTTGTTGCCACATTATATTCCTATACCACATTCACGCCACTCCAACAATATATATAAATAGTATTATGTATAGGTACTCTTTAATTTATGCCAGAATAGCATTATTTATATTTTACACGGTTAAAAATTCTGGGGTATTTTTTAATACAGCTCTTGTATTACAGCCGTATGCAATACAGCAAATATTACATTTCAATACTAGGGAAATATTAAAAAAAAATTCTAATCAATTCTTATTACATTCTAATATTTTTGTATTAAAATATCATTTGTAATACAAAACAGAGTCGATTTTAACCCAAAAGAATAAAACATATCCCTTGTAGAGAGGGAAAATTTCTCTCTCAGTTGCCATTTCAAATATGAGAATTTTTCTAATAATTTTTGATTACATTCTAATACCTCCTCGCCCTTTTTTTGCTTCGATGCTCTTTTTTGTCAGCCATATTGAATATGTACATTTTGAACAGACTGCGTCACTTTTTAATACACCCAAGATTAAAATTTATTAACATTGTATTAAAAAGCAAGAATAATAAAAATAAAAAAAATTTAAATATGCATTATTTTGAAGGCGCTTTGCAGTTTTTCGAGGCACTATATGATAATTAGTAGACAAAATTTCAATCGCAATAAGATTTCTATTCTCATTTGTGAAAAACGATGGAGAAAAGAATGTTATGATTCTAATAAAAATAATAAGAATAATTATTCTCAAATGGAAATAAATTGACATACAAAGATAAATAGGTACTCTTGCAAAAATACACATTCATTATTATAGCTATTACGAATAACGAGTATGTATTCATAATATTTTCTGTGTTGCATTAATTCTCAAAAGGAATATCCTTTTGAGAGAAAATGTTCTTGTGAGAAATTTCTTTGTGAGAAATTTCCTTGTGAGAAATTTCCTCAATTTATTTCCTCTCTTTTTCTAATAAAGTTCTATTAAAAAATGTAATAATTTTTGTATTAAAAGTAAAAATGTAATATTTGCCATGTATTAAACTTTAATACATTTTTGGTGTTGTCATATATACAACCCTGAAAATATTAAAATGAATGCCAGAATTTTTAACCGTGTATGCAACAATTGATAAAAAATAATTATTTGTACGCAAACATTTTTAAATTAGAATTAAGTTGAACAATTCAGAAAGTAATAAAAGAAGTCAGTTGTTTATAGATTCACAAAGAAAATACCTAACTCTTTTTATTAATACATTCATAAGGTACTGAAACTCTTAAAAATATTTTTTGTTATATTTTTTTTTTATTGATTGCTTAGATACAAATATCAATTTATCCGCGTTGTGTTGTGTTGTATGTAGATTTATTTGATTTTTAAGCATTTTTTTTTCTTCGACCACAGATATAGCAGATCAAAAACGTTCCCTTAACAGATATCATATCGTCGCTCTAGATCGAATACCTTGTAACCCAGGAAAGATAATTTTTCAGGAGAAACAAAAAAACTTGATATAAAAGTATTGAGGACCAATAACATTGAGCTGCTATTTATGCGTTTATAGCTTTGAAATTATCGTTCTTAGGCTAACAAGGTATTTTTCATTAGATCCGGAAAGTTTTTTTTAGAATAAAAGTGCATCATTACCTAAAAAGTGAACTATTCTGGGTTACGATGTATTCGATCTACAGCGACGATATACATAAGGCTGATTAAATTACATTTATATGATAAATGTTTTCATGTTCATACAATATACAGAATGTTTTATCAGTTAGTTCGAATTTACATAAAATAAATTGTATGTAGTTCATTTAATATTAATCTAAGCAAAAATAAGTCATACCAAAAAAGCAGTTTTTTTATTCTTCTTGTAATTGACCGTCTTTCGTATATAAAGTATGTATAATATACAATACATGTTTATTTTACATAATATGTACTTGAAAATGAAACTGATAAAATAATAGTTTAACCACAAAAATATTCAACTTTAAATTTCAAATAAATATAAAACAAGTGCAAATTAAAACCTACGGGCATTATGAGAACCGCCAGTTGACTGGATTAAACGGTATTTTAAAAAGCGGAATTAAAAAAAAATCGGAATTTAGAATAAACGGTTCGCATTTTTTTATGGTGGAATTCTTTTGATTCGATTTTTATTTTTTTTTTTTTATGATGAGAATGAAATTAAGTGTTTTGTTTGGTGAACTTAAATAATTCAAAAATAATGCAAATCGTTAGAGGTTATTTTTTAAATATTTTTTTTATTTGTATGAAGTTAGAAGTGCTGACGTTTTTTTTTACTTTAGTTCTGTTGGGCAAATATTGGTTTTGCGGGAAAAAGTTTTAATCAAATTTAACAGAATATAGTGTCTTAGAAGTCCAAAAAAGTGGTTTACTTCATACCGTGCGTTTCCGTTGGTCTTTTCGTCGACTGTGAGTTCATTTGGAAATCGAGTTACATCCTGATGATTGGATTTTTTTCAAGTTTGGTATTTCCCTAGATGTGAATCTCGAATTTTGGTGTCAGGACATCAATAACGCTTGGCTAGTACAACGATTTTTGTTCGAGTTTTTTCGAGAACGGCTCCTAAAGTGCAAACAAAAATAGACAATTGAAGCGTTGAGAACGAGAAGTGGTCAAGTGACATTTTTGAAGTTTTCAGTTAAAATCGTTTAAAATTTTACGTTTATAACTTTTTTCCTGAAATCGAGAGTAACTTATAAAAAAGCCATAAAAAAGAAAAAAAAATGTACAATTTTTAGCATATCAACCAATTTTATTTAAATTCATTAAAAGTAGGTGTTTTAGAAAAAATTCAGCACTTGACCCCTTTAAGCGAAAATGAGTTTAATTTATTTTTTATGAAAAAGGGGTCCAGTGAAAGTTGGGTCTCTTAAAATTTGGTTTTAGGTGTTCTTGGGGTACAAATTTCATCTGGTCATCGAGATTTTTAATTTTTTTAATAGAAAGTTTTTTGGTTTTCTTCTCTCTTGGGAAGAAATCTTGGTCTATAGCACTTACCACCTTTATGCAAAAAAACAATATATTGCTTGGTATTTTATTGCATAAAGGGGTTAAGTGTGCACTTAAAGTAATCTTAAACCCTTCTTGCCTAAAAAAACTTCAAAACTAACGTGTAGTTAACCCCTTTATCTGAAGCTAACTTTGTAAGTAATAACAATAGAAACACAAGAATAGGACCAAAATTTAACACTATTATTGATAAAAAAAAAATCGAAAAATGTCCCTTCTCACTCTAGACGCTTCAATTATTACAATTATTGTCCGATTTTTGAGAAACAATTTTTTTTTTTTTTTTGAGAAAATTGCTTTAATTTTTTTAATTATAGCCATGAAAAATTAGAAAAAAACAAGACCAAATTAAAGTGGAAAGCTTTATTTTTATTTTTAAATAAGTACACTTATTGAATTAGGACCAGAGCTTTTGATTTTGTGGAATGAAAGGGAACAAATTTAATTGTAAAATGGTCGAAAACTATACATATCGTCGGTGAAACCTGAAAAGTGTGTAACTCCATTTTAACAAATTTTATACGAGCCCGTTAAAACTTATTATTTTCTGATTAAGTGCAGGTATTATTTTCCATTTTCTAAACTGCCATTTAGTTACCACTATAGCTCGTAAATTTAAAAAAAAGAAAACTGCAACACTTTTTCGAAAAAGAAGGGAGAAAAACGTGCGCAAATATTACAGTAAGAAAGAAAATTAAGGTTCGTATAGGTATATTTTTTAGGAAACACTATATATAAAAATAAAGCTCTCCACCAAATTATACAGATTGACATTGTGTTTTTATTGATATTGATCTTCACAAACAGATTAGAAATGAAAAGCAAATTTGTAAAAATTATCAAAAATTTTAGTTTGAATTTGTTACGGCTCTGACAAGTTAATGTTAAAAATGTGACCAAGTGTGATTTTAACTCATTAACAGAATATTTTAATGGAAATTCTAATGGCAAATGAGTAGGTATATCATTATTATAGATCTAACAATTTTTCACACTAAATGGAAAATAATTCAAAATTGAAACTGAATTCTTCTAACTTACAAAAATGTTCTCACTTTTATCACTTTCTCAATCAAATGAAATGAATATTTTAATCTAATCTAAATCTATTTTCTCATTTTCAGTTTGAAATTTCGTTCTTTTTCTTGGAAATTTCCATATGAAAAGATAATTGCAAGGAATTATTTCCTTTGACCATAAATGGAAAGTCCTAGTAAAATCAAAAAGTTAAAATTTGTTCAAAAATAGAAAGGCTAAGATTTGAAATGTCAACTTGTTACCAGTTTGACTATAAATTTGGTTTCAATATAATTTCTATATTCAATGAAATTTAGTCTAATGTTAGATAAGAATATTTCTCTTTACATTTTTAAATTATTTATTGGAAACAAAATAATTGTGTTTGTGGTAATATAAAATTACATGTACTTGTGACGGTCATGACACATATACCACTAATTTATGAATCAAATTCACATAAACTCTGATTATATATTAAAGGCAAAATCGAAACGTCTTCTGAGATTTAAATGATAGAAATTTGCGTGAAATTTGGTTTTTTGGGTACAACTTTTTAGGAAATTCCTAAACAAATATACAAAAAGTTCTCCATAAAATTTCAACTTTGGAATTTTTTGCAAAGCGAAAGACGTGTAATTTTTGAGGGCCTATTCTGGCTCAGGTTATAGATACGTAATGTAAAATATGTATAAAAAATTAATTTAATGATAATTTCGTTATTGAATATAGAAACATTGAAACTTTTTAATAAAAAAATTGGCGCTATTTGTTAATTTAAAGGATATTTTGATGATGATTCTATGTTCAATTTTTGGAAAGTATTAATCTCAAAGTGGTCTTTTTTTAAATTTTTTTTTTAGCAAAGCCATTACCGTTTTCCTCAAGCACTATTTTGGCAATAGGTAAAAGCATTTACTTTCAAATAAAGTTTAAAACAGGGTTGCAAACGCTTAAGCTCTTTTTTAGCTTAAGCGCCCTCGTTCAATTCACAAGTCAGTAATGGAAATTTAATTAATAAGCTAGTTGGGATTTGTGAATTGAAAAAAATTTTATTCATATAAGCTAGTCGGGGTTCGTCAATCGAAAAAAAATTCATAAGCTAGTTGGGATTTGTGAATTGAAAAAAAATTTAATTCATAAGCTATGTATTTGGAATTTGTGAATTGAAAAAAAGCTTGTAAATTGAATATTTTTCAATTCAAAAATCAAAAACGGCTTTTGGCTTAGTGTTTTTTATTTCATAAACTCACAACCCTAGTTTAAAATACTGAGGTGTAGTAAACTTTCTTTGTTTGTTATAATATGATAATAAGAAATTCTGTTACACCTAAATCCATACATACATGTACGTACCTATTTAAAATTATGTATTTCCAAAGAGATTTAAAAGATACAAATTTTAATATAAAAATTATACTTTTTTAAAAGTTTTATCCAAATTATTTATCCAAATTATTTTATTTTAAATTGTGTAGACCCCATAAAAATTTACTGACTTTAATTTTTTTTGATCGGAAGAAAATCTGCGTTGCCTAACAAAGTGACATTCAGCTTCGGTATAGGTATTAAAAATAATTAATAATAATAGTTTAAAATTGGTTTGAGAAAATCTTTTAAGTACCTACCAATTAAATTAATTTATTACTTCCCAATAAATTTAAAGTCCCCAAAAGAATATCTAAAATATTTCTATGAAATTTTTGAAATGTTTCTTCTTAATTGTGAACTTTAAAATAAGTGAAGAGTTTACATATAAATTGGTCCTAAATAAAGCTATGGTGGTAACGCTGTTTACATCGAAAATTTATGTCACTAAACAAAAAAAAAAACATTTTAGGTACGAAGTGTCATTAATTAATTGTCATTGAAAAACATTTCAATAAAATTGCAAGCAAATGTCATAAGATTTCCATTTCATTATTATGAATTTGAAGTTAATATTATTATCAGGTTGATAAACTTTTTAGTAGATTATTTTCATTTCATAATTATAACTATATTTTATATCGTTTTAACTCAAAACAAAACAAACTACCGGCAATCCAATTTTTTTTTTTTAATTATAAAGAGAAACTTGTCCCGAAACGTCAATTTTTTTTTGTCTGTCTTCCATCAAAAAGCATTCCATTATGGCAATGGAAAACCCCTTTCTCTGTCGAGAGGAAGTGCGCAGTGGTATCTTTGAAAAAAGCTTTCAAAGTTTGTTTGTTTTTTTTTTTTTTTTTTTTTAAGATAACATAAACACCCTCTGATGCCAACCTCTTTGTGATGCGCAGAGCGCAGATTGAAATTTGGTCCCAATCCAGAGATAAGAAGGATTTGAACAGTGCTGTCATTTTTATTTTTTACAGATATCAGATTCCTTTTTTTTTTTAAGTATGTATGTATATGTATTTTAATTTCGAAGGTATTTTTTTTTATTTCTACTTTGAAATTCTTTACTCAAAAGGTAAAGTGGTTAGTCGATTTTTAGGACTTCTGGGAAAACAATTTTAATCTTCAAAAAATTATTTTGAATATAGGAGTTTAGGACTTCAACCAAATGTTAATTTATTAATCACAAGGCGTTTACACGTAATTTGCTATTTGTTTTAAATATTTAAAAAAACGTATATAAACATATTTTAAGTATCCGCGCTTTTGCTTATGGAGTTCCAAATTTCAATGAATTTGTAACTTACAAAAAGTCGTAAAAGGGAAATAAGTTTCAGTAGTTATGGTCAGCCGTAGAAGATTTTGTTATTCATTTTTAAATTTTTTTTTTCAAGATCACAATAAGAGGGTGCTATGGCACCTCATTCATGAAATAAAAAAAAAAAAAACGAGTAAACCGTTTGGAAGTTCGTTAAAATTTAAACTGGTTACTGTAGTATTTTTCAGCTACATTTATGAATTTTTTATGAATTAACATATTTAATCACTGAAAAAAAAAAAAACATGAAAATTCATAAAAAATATTTTTTAGGGTGGATCGATCAATCACTAAAAGTACCTAACCTTTTATGCGATCATTTTTAAAACCTTTTAAATGATGTATTTGTTTTTTTTTTTCTATCTATAAATGAGGTGCTATTAATAATCTTTATTCTATTTAACATTCTTCAACATTACAAATTTATAACCATTTTGTAACTTTTCAAATGTGGGATAATTTAAATCCCCAAAGTGAGGTGCTCAATGCTCATATCCCAGAGATATAATAAATAACAATTATTCGAGTTTCGAAGTTAAATTCGAGATAACCCTTCAAATTTGGTGAGTAAAATCAAGTTTTACGTTAATCTCGCACTGAAGAACTGGGCCTTATAACTATAAGTGTAAAAAACTTAGCTTATATAATATTTGAAAAAAAGCAGTCAAGATTTTAACTAGAAAAACAGACATATAAAAAAAATATTATTTTGTTCAAAAACCCAAAAACTGTCGATGGCATATTTTTTTTCTGCATTTTTTCTTAAAAACAATCTTAATATTAGAAATGCGAAACTTATTCACTAGAGCCATTTTAGAATAGTGTGAACAAAAGTACAAAAGTACCTACTAAATAAATTCATTTTTATAACATTTTTGAAAAAATTCTGTAAAAATTTTGAACAAAATTTTTCGATCCTCAATCGTTATCAAAAACAAATGGAGTTTATTTCAATTTTCGATTTTCCCAAAAATACCACAAATAATATATGAATGAATTGTGAAAAAACTGTTTTAAATTTCTCTTCAAATCCTATCTCCAACTTAAAAAGTAGTAAAGTACATTTTGTTATTTTGAATTTTCACGAAAACTAGAAGACATTTTACCATCCGGTTTTTAGCGTTTGACTTAAAATTTATAAGAGCAATGAATCTGAATCTTTGAAACAAAAAAATACATACTACTTAATAATATACAATTTAAAAAAAAATTTGTTTCAAAAATTTTTTTTTCAAAATTTAGAGTTTGAAAATCAATTTTTCAAAAAGCGTTCACTTAAATAATTTTATTTAAAAACAGAATTGAAGAATGAATTTTTGGTTTAAAAAAATTAAAACATGACAATCTAAGTGTTGCCATGTTTTTTAAATATATTTTTTTTATTTTAAGTAAATTTTGTTGAAAATTACAAGATGGTTGCTTAAGCTCCAGCTCGATTTTCCCGAAAAAAACTACACATATGTACCTATATGTTTTTAATAATACCCCCTAACTAATATTGAATTAAAATTGTAAAATTACACTTCTTCCCGGCCAATTGTTTATTCCGACTGGGCTATTACGAGGTCCTGAACTTTAACCGCGAATCAGGGATGAAAAATCGTCTTTCAGCGAAAAACAAAATGTGTATCGAATTGTCCTTTTTGCTTTTTTTCAACTAATCAATTTTGTTTGAAGGAATAGTACCAAAAATAAGAACATCTTCTAATATGAGAAAAAATAAAATAACCCTTAATCTCCTTAAAATATCAAAAAATTACCACACAAAATTATGGCTGTTAGGTAACTCGAAACGTTGTGCGACGTCGTCAAATCTCATAGAAAAGAAATGACAAGTAGCAACTTGTAGCATGAAGTTGGAGTAACCAAACAGACATATTGTTTCCTCTCAAAGATTAATAGCATATTTAGAAAATGGAACTAGCCTAATGCCCATTCATTCGATAATCGAATTTTTTTCCTCGTTTGACACAAATGAAACTTTCTATCTCACTTTTACTTCATAAGAAATATTAAGGGTATTCATGCAACGTCGGAAAAGCATCGTAAACGTGTTAAACGTATTAAAGTTTACGACGTCGTAAACGAACTGTAAGAATTTGTATGGGAACTCTTTTCAAACAAATTTTAAACTTTAAGACACAAATTTGTGTGTTAAATGAAGATGGTAAACATCGTAAACATGGTAAACTCTTGTAACCTTAGAAGAAGAAATAGTTGAACGGGCATTTCGAGGAAAAATGAGTTTTTTTTTTCAAAATAGTGTGAGTTACACAAACACAAATGCATTCACACATGCACTTATGTATGTGTTGATCAAAACATTCTTACCATCATTTTCGCCAAATAACTCAAGAATTAATATATCATTGAAAGCAATTTGTTCATACAATTTACAAATTTACTTTTTTGGCTTATTTTGAGCATTTTTAAATTGCGGATGACAAATTTTACGAATGTTAAAATAAAATAAAATATTTTAGCTGTTTGATGTATAACGAACAGCTGATTTGTTTACCACATTTACACAAAATGCTTTTTGGTGCGTTCATAAAACGTGTGTCGGAAATTTTACGATTTTACGACATCGTTTAAGACGTAGCATGAATACTCTTATTGAAAGAGTATTTGAATTTTGAAAGGTAGTGTCAAAATTAATTTTCTTGTTAATCTCTTTGTGCAGTGGAAGCAATAAGGGTTTTTCTTTTTTAGCACCTAGCAGCTCACATAGCGGGGCCTGCGCGAAAAGAGCTTGCTCCGAACTATTTAAGAAACACAATTGAGCAATGAACTGTCATTGTACATTTTTTGTATAATAAAGTATCAAAATTGTCAAGTCTGTTTGTGAAATTGGTGTTTGTTTTCCAAAATTTTTTTCTTTTTAATTAATTTCTGGTAAATGAAAAATGGAAAAAGAAAAAAAAATTTAAGGGAAGTATTTAACTCAACTGTCATCTATTACAAACAAAAAAATAATGCAGTTAGTCACGTTCAGCTTTTTGGTCGATTTGCTCAGTTATTTATTTATTTACGCTGTGGCTCCATTAACAATATTTGAGGCAATGTCAATTTCAATGGCAATGATAATTTATAGCCTGGATGGGCCTTCTATTGCCAGCTAATTTCAGTTGTCAAATGTCTGTGTATAAAATTACATCCACAGTCAAGAGTTTTTTGCTCTTTAAAATCACAATTTTTGATAATAAAAAAAAACTTTAATTCACTAATTTCTCATATTTTCAATTTTAATTTCAAAACGAAGCAAAATTCATTCAAAATCGCTGAGAAACCATTTTGAAAAATGTGAAATGTGAAAATTTATTGCCTCAGCGATGGAAATCAATAATTGCCTTCCATCAGCCGAGCAATATTGTCATTGTCATTGGCAATTAGCGTCTCCATTAGCAGTATTCAAGGCAACGGCAATGAGCCAAGTAATTTATTTCCTCAAGTTTTGCTAATGGAGCCGCTGGGTTACCGAGCTCATCAAGCAATCCCCGATTCAGCTCTGAGCTAAAAATGATATGCAAGTTGAAAGCTCAAAGCGCTACGAATTTAAAAAGTGTGATACCTATTTCTTTTTTGACACCTCAGTAAACCGATTGGGTCTAAAAAAATGTTTACATCTAAACAAGTTGAAATTTCGGTAGAAACATAGCCTAACAAACAATAACGATAAATAAAAGTATTTAAAAAACTTAAACATATTGAAGATTATAACTTATAAAAATAACATAGGTTAAAAACAAAAATGCTACCTATTGCTAATTTAAACATAAGCTGCATTTTATTATCCACAATTTTGATTGTTAATTTTGAGGCACTTGAAAATTGAAATCAGTGATTATTTTAATGCAAATAAAAGCTGATAACTCAATTATTATTTCTAGTCAAAAAAATATTTCATTTTGGCCCAGCCTATCGCAGGAAATGAATTTCTTTATTTCAATGATTGAACTACCTTATCATTGATCATTGAAATCTTAGAAATCGTTTTATCTGAAAGGTAGGGCCAAAATGAAATATATTTTTTTGACTAGAAATAATTATCGAGTCATCAGCGTTTTATTGTCATCAAAATAATCACTGATATCGCTTTTTTAGGGCCTCAAAACTGAAAATTAAATTTTCCAATGATGAGTTTCAATGAAAGCCATAACTGGCCCCTTATTATTATGGTAAGGTAGTGTAAACTATAGTGCAAAGAAAAAAGCCAACAAAAACATGAAAAATATACAAACACAATGCCAAAAGAGACGGATATATACCCTCACTGTTACTGTAATCTTCTTTGTTTTATTATGGGGATCTGATCCAGATCAGATCATGTGGATAATAAAATGCAGCTATTATCGTAGGTATTGAAAAAATTGTATCGAATTTTATAAAAATGTATTTGTCAGGTTGAATGTATTGAAAAAAAAGGAAAATTGTATCGACTTTTGTACAGTGCCGGGAATATTTAAAATTATTTTGTTTCATTAAAATTGTGTAGTTAGGTACTCCAAAAAAATTATCAAAAATGCTTCTGATAGCTTTCATTTTTCAGTATAACTGACACGGTTCAATGCATTTGACCTTTGTGAATGAGAAATAAAAAAGCCAATTCATAGCGCCATCTGTCATCAATTAACATTCTGGAACGATGCTCATTTATACGTTTCAAATACTCAAAAAAAAAAAATTGTTCTTTACGTTATCACCAGTTATTTAGGCTTTTCCCAACACAAACAGTATGGCAAAAAAAACACATATTTTGGACTTCTTCATCATTGTATAAAATTTAAAATTTGATTAAAACTTCGAAATTTGTATCAGTGGGAAAAAACTGTCCTATATAGACCAACCAAGATAAGTACTTGTTGTAAATACATAAAAACTCCATGTGATTCCCAACAACAGCACTGACATCACAGCAAAATTGGTACATTTATCAACTTAAGAAACAGAGAACATTCCGAAAGAGAGCAAAATTCCGTCAGCCATAATGTACTGATACTGATACAATACAATAAAGCTTAAGATGCCACAGCTTCAGTTATCTGCTAACTTTATATTAATTCGGACGTAAATATTTCCAGCGCAGTCGGAAAACTGTGCACATATTGTGTGGCTCAAAAACCCATAGATACTCTTAAAACCCCAATTTATTCTTCTTCTTCTTCAAAAATAAAAAAAAAAATAACAAAGTGTTTCCAATCGATTAACCACTGTTTTTATTATTGGAAACAATGTGAATTAAATCACTTCAAACATCTGAAACTTATTCTTTAACATATTGGAAGAGGAATTAAATCGCAATTTCAAAGGATTTTGTTAGAATTTTGTATCGACAAAAAAAAAAATTTACAACATTCGAATTATTATTCCTGTCAAGTTCGTATAAAAGTCCTTTCATCTTTTTTTACTCTCGTTCGTAATTATTTTTTCTCGAATCTCTCGCGGTAAGAAGAGCTTTTTTTTGTTTTTTTTTTTTTGTAAACGGAGCACGGTGGTGGTGGTTACATCCTTTTTGGGAAAAAAAGCTTTTATCAATTTTTATAGCGGGGTGGAAAACAACAACAAGACAAAACATCCTTCTTGTTCAACAAGAAGAGCGAGAGATGTGTTTTTGATACAAGAAAAAAAAAAACACGAAAATTGATGCTGCCGAGTGGAAATATTTATGTTTTTTTCCTTCCCAATCTCATCACGTCTTTTCCGTTTCCAATTTTTCAAAAGTGTTATTAAAAATAAAAAACTCGACAGAAAAAAAAATCCAACCAAACCAAAAACGTGTTCTATTTACTTTATCTTGTAACGGTGTACGATCTACTCTACATATAGTTCTTCATTTCGTATGTGTGCTTTTTCGGTTATTTTTGATTTCAATGTCAAGTGGCACTCTGTTAAAAGGAGGTTCTAGTGGCTGTTTTCTTTAAAAAAAAGGATACATATTCCTTTAAAAAAAAAAGTCGAAACTTGTGAAAAAAACGTGTTGTTGTAACAAAATGGAAGCATTCCAAAACTTCATATGGTGGATGGTGATACTGAATGGAATACTCACTGCAAGGACAACAATGATGAAAATAAGATCCACATATCTTTTTTCAGGTAGGTACTTTACTTATACGAAATTCTTTGTTGTATTTTTTTGGATTACATTATTGTGTTTGACTGAGAGAGAGTTGGTTTTCGATAAATAAATAAGATACATTTATGTCAATACTTTTACTGGCATTGACTTAATTTTGAAAAAAAAAGATAAACTTACTAAAGGAACTTAAAGTATGTTTTATGTATACAAAGTTTTATTTGTTTTGGGGAATTGATAAGTAAGTAATATTTGTTGAGGTAACAGGATGTTCTACAAGAACTTGAAAATTTAAAACGATATGGTTCGCATAAGGTGTTTTTCTATAGGAGTAAACAAAGCTTATTCAGAAATGAAGAAAAAAAAAAAAAGAAAAAAATTCAATAGTACCTAATGTAATTTAGAATTCCAGATTGTTTCGTATGTTTTAAACAGGATTATCATTGTTTCTCGGTTATCTACCTATGTTTGACCTTAAGTCATTCTATTATTATGGCATAAGTGTCCTTTGGGGATTACTTAACATGAAAAGGGTTTGTCAAAGTATCTACTTTCTGAAATATTAGACTTACCTACATTATATTTTACCTAGTTTTTTTTTGTCAAACCCCTTTTCTAATTTATTTTATTATTTTTCTGAATATGCGGAAGATAATGTGTTCTGTCAATCTTATATTTAAAGTAAGAAAAAGTAATAATTATAATTTTAACTGATGGCTGATGTTGCATCCTGGATTATCTATACTCGGCATCATTATACAAGTTAGAAGGAATAGAAGAAAAGGAAATAATGTTTGTTGGAAAAATAGATTGAGAATAAGGGTTTTATTATCAGTGCTGAAGCGAGGGTGTATATGTATGTGGTGCCCTGTACCAAACATTTGTCTGTTGTTTCAAAAGAGACTTGGTAGTATTAGCTACAAAGAAGTTTGGCATCAGGATCAATATTTGAAAGATAGACAGATGATTTTTATTAATTTAAAATTAAAATTGCATTGGGGCGGGAAGTTAGTTTTTAATACTTTTCCATAAAATTTAGACCATCAGCTTATGAGTCTGGGTTCTTTTTAATCTCCGAACATTGTCTCGTACGTTTAAGATGGTCTCCATTTCATAGTAAGTATGACTTTATAGTCACTTATTGTGTTATAAAACGTGTTGTCTAAGCAATTCTGTAAGCATTTCTATTTGAAAGTTGTGATATTTTTTCTTCATGGCTGATGTAAGCTCACCGGTGTCCAGGATTCTATCCAAAAAAGCAAAGATAGCCAGTTTTACAGTGCACACTTAACAAAATAAGTGGCAATTAATTTTCCCATTTATGCACTTTAGACGAAGTTTTACGGTCCGAGTAAGTGAGACTTAAGTGGCCATTATGGGAGACTTAAGTGTTACTTATTCCGATAAGTTTACACTGTGAAATTGGGCATTAGTTTTCAATATCTGGCACTTAAGTGACACTTACTTTATTGTAAAACTGGCCCTTAAGCTTGGAGGTTTCTAAGCACCGAAAAAAACTAATTTAGCTCGAATTTCTTACACAATATTTCTTAAACAATATTTGTCTTAAGATAAATAACACGGTATTTCGTATGCTCCAATATTTTTCATCTTAAAATAAATATCTTACATGGTGTTTCGTATAGTAAAATGTTTAGCGGCTTCAATTACTAAAACGACACCTACTTCATATAACGTGTCCGTATGCAAACTGGAGAAAATAACGGTTGGAAATTCTCGGATGATAACCTTGTCCAGCAGGATTCTTGAAAAGGAACACGAAGGAACCAAACAATCAAGAATCTTTATAGAAATTCTTGTCCCTACCACACAACCTAGGGAAGAAAATGGATTTAACTCTCGGTGGAGTACCTTGTCCGGTGAGCTATACTAGAAGAGAAGCTCTCAGGACCAAATAAGTTCGAGGTTCATTACCAGAAAGCCTTATGTCGCTGGCAAGCTACCTAGGGAACAAAGCGGTCGGAACTCATGATGAAGGAAATCTTTGTCCAGGGAGCTTGTTGAAGAGAAGTCCAAGGGAACCTAACAGTCAGAAATCCTAATGAAAACTCTTGTCACTAGCACCCGATGTAGGGAACAAAACAGTCTGAATTCTCGCAGAAGAACCTAGCCCAATTAGCTACATACTTGAAGAGAACGGTTGGAAGTTATTATGAAATCCTGCGGTCTTAACAACTCATTTATCAGGCACCAATTTAGCAGTATCGTCGGCAAGGGTGGTCATGACAGCTGTAGCAACAATGTTGTCCAATGGCATATCCCTAGTATGTAACAAATACATATTGGACCTAGGACTCATTCTTGTACTTAATTTCTTGGCTTAATTCTTTTTTAATTTCAAATCATTTTTCTCGTGCCGTACTCTAAATCAAATCAGTCGGTAATTTAAGATTTTAGTATTTCGTAAAACTGCCTGGGAAGTTCAATTCTGAAAGGCTAAATCGTGTCAAAGGCTTGAACAACATCTGAAATAGTGTCGAATATACCGACTTGTTTTTCGGGAAATGCTTTTCCACAATATCCGTAATTCGATGGCCTATTGTGGAATGATTTCTAAATCCTTTCTTCTTCTATTATTTTTGTCTACAATCCTCCTCGTAATTCAAGAAATCTTTTGCCACAATTGGTATAAGAAATATTGGTCTTTTAGATGTTACTCCCTTTGGTGGATTACCTTGTTTCAGTATGACAAGGAATTTAACAATTTTCCAGTGATGTGGAATATATTGATTGTTAAAGAAATCTTTTGAACTGAAGCTTTTCCTTTTAGAACTTGAGCAGTAGTACCCTTGTAATTTTCTGTTGTATAACTTGTGTTGGTGTTTGCTTCTAAATACTTTCAGCGTGAGGAAGTGAATTCCAAGTAATTCAAATGAAGAATTTTAAAAGCAATTACATATATTTATTTTAGTGGGTGAAATACTGTATAAAAAGTCCATTGCAATATCCTATAATATTCGTGAAGTTATTCAAGATCGAATTCCTTTTTTTCACAAATAACTTGAACATTTTTGAAGTCGCAATACTTTGTGTTGTAGTAGATATTAAATATATTATTATAATCTATAAAGTGAGTATCAACTATTTTTCGACAATTTCGATATTTTAGATTAAAGATAAAAAATCAGAAAGCATACTAACACCTCAGGTTTCAAAAAGCAACAATACCGTGAGAGTGAGACTCTAAAAAAAACTTATTCCTTTACAAAAAAATGTTTTTCACCAAACCAAGTTGTAAAACTTGTCGAACTTTTGTAACATCTTCATTTAGAAAAAATGGTAAAAGCTTAAAATATATAGATTTAATTTGAAAGTATGACGAAATCAAGTTTTCCACTGAAAGGAAAGGTTTTTTTTGGTGGCAAGAAATCTGTCAATGTTACTGGATTAAATCTCAGCTGTTATTTCCTCAGTTTCTGCTTGCATCTTTTCTTCCCGTCTTTCTGAAACTTCCAAACCAACTGCATTGAAATATTAAGGTTCCAATTCGGTATCTTAGTACGGTTCATCATTTGGTAACCAATTAACATCGAAGCAACTTTCCTCAATTTCTTGTTTTCTTATTCTGAAATTGTTATTGATCAGCTGAGAAGGGAAAAACTATAATTGACAAAAATTTTAGAGGCCAAAATAATGAATTAATCACACAATTGAATATTCTATTTATTTCGGTTTTGGACCTAATAAGTTTTTAATTAGGTCCATTTCCTGAAACGAAACTTTAATATTTATGTTTCACACTCTATTAAGTGTCACTTAAGTGCCAAATTTCACAGTGTAAACTTATCGGATAAGTGGCACTTAAGTCTCCTATGTTGACCACTTAAGTTCCACTTACTCAGAAATTAAGGGCAAGTTTCATAGTGCACACTTAACAAAATAATTGGCACTTAATTTTCCCATTTTGGCACTTTAGCCGCAGTTTTATTGTCTAAGTAAGTGGACTTACTTAAGTGGCGAACATGGGAGACTTAAGTGGCACTTATCCCGATAAGTTTACACTGTGAAATTGTGCATTAGTTTTCTATATTTGACACTTACCCGAGTGTGAAACTGGGCCTAGAACTGCGGCTAAAGTGCCAAAATGGTAAAATTAAGTGCCACTTATTTTTTTAAATGTGCGCTATGAAACTGGCCCTTAAGAACTTATGTTCTCCTTTTTCCTCAGCGCAAACTTTCACATATCTAAGCTCTTATGTTGAACTTAAATACATATTTAGGTTTAATTTCAGCAAATAGGCCTTAATATTTTAACACATAAATCCCTTGATTACCTATAGAAATATTTCGACATTTTGCCCTCTAGATTTGCTATTGGCCTCATTGTGAGATTGCCCGCCATCCAAATAAATCTGAAGGCATTTAAAAGGAGAATATAGAATTGAAACCAACCCCCCAAGCTTTATCACTATATACCTACCTACGATTGCTACTCGCAAATATATGTAGAGTGCCAAATTAATTATATGTGCATAAACTTATGAAAGCTTATACATATGTACAATTTATGCCTCAGTTAAACTCGATATTTGGAAGCTCATTTATGTTATTTGTTTTTCATTTGCAATTCATATCTTTTGGACAATATATGAAGATAAATAACATCTGCAAACATAATGTCAAGAGCATCGGAAGCAAAACTTGCAATTAAAATCATTAGAAAATCGACAATCATTGGCTTTGTTCGATTTGTCTATCGACTATCTGAAAACTGATTTTAATCTAATTCTAACATTTTCACTGTGGCAAATGAGGTAATTTTGTTGAAAATTTTCAAATTCAATTTCAAATTATTTCATTTCCCATATCTACAAATTCACATTTCGAAATGATGTAATTTCAACCAAATTATCAAAAAATATTACACGAAATTTAGTTGGAAATTACGTAAAAACTTTATGAACACATCCAAGGGGAATGTATCCATAGTACAAACAAACTCATTGGAAACCATTAAAAATGTCAAAATTCGATGTAATGAAAACAGAAAGAGAACACAACAAAAAGAAACTATTATAACTGCCAAATCAAATTCAGAATGAAATTATCGGTCAAAAGAAATTAGCAAATATGCAATGAAAATACTTTTTTTTTATAATTTACGGAAATACGCTTATCTTTCAAAACTAAAATCAAAATAAAATTAACACTTGGACAACTCTTGTTCGACATTGATTCTTGTACTCAACTGACAAATTACGTCATCTAACATACGGCAACCAGGCATTTGACATCCAGTCCAGAAATAGCCAGAAGAAATTCCTCGGACTAAAACTGGCAAGAAGGGAAATGTTTTACACTCTCGAGCGCGCTCTCTTTTGCAAGAATTAGCACAACTTTTGAAGTCTGGAACGACTTTGGACTAAAAATGACTAAATCTGGCAGTCTTCAATGAAAGTTCCTTTTCACACGAGGAAACTGAGTTTCCAGCAACTTTCAGTTTATAGGTGAGAAGGGCAAGGAGAAAGAGGGGAAATTGAAATCTCCCCGGTCAACGTTTTGAGGAGATTTTTTTGACATTTCTCTTCACATACACAGTAGTGTGTGTTCAACCAAGCTACTTTAAAAAGAAACTATAGAAAATTTCCACGATTTTGTTTCTTCGTGTGAAAGGTACAAGAGATTTTTAAAGAAATGAAAAGAAAAAGTCAAAAAATCTCCGGCAACTGGTTTCCTCGTGTGAAAGGGGACAAACTGTTTGAAATTGGATATGGAACAGACTTATTATGTATTTACTCATGTATACATTTGTATTTTGTATTCGTAACCTCTTAATCTTATGCTTTTCATAATTTTCAAATTTAAAAGTCCTTACGCCTTGCAATTTACGACAATAATGACTAACTCTGTCTCCACAAGTACAAAGGATTTCAATTAAGCATTATTCTGTTCAATTACACTCCACCAGTCACCACCTCCAAGTTCCAACATCAAAGAGCTTGAAATTCCTTTAAACAAAATGCGGCTGTGCTCACCTGGTGAACAATCATAAAACACATACAGTATAGTCAGTATTTATGTACATAATGACGTTTGTATGGCTCTGTGATCGATGAGCAATGAGCATATGAAAAGGAGAACTTTCTAACGTGACATTATTATGGTTTTCGGAATACAAAACTCCAATTCTGGAAATCATATATCGAGAACAAAAGGATGTTAAACCGAAGTCGGTAAAATTTTATATAATTATTGAAAATTGGTTTCTCATGCTTTCCTTGTCATTTGGGATTTCTTGAGCATCTAAGTGTCGTTTTTGTAGATGGCAGAATGTCAATAATGTTATTTTTGTACAGTACCTAAGTTGTTGGTAATGGCGTCTCCATTGAATGCGTTTCGCCCACATATGATGAGGGGCTTATCACATCGGATGTCATTCAACTTATATGTTATTTTTATATGAAGATATTCATCCATATATGTGTGTAGGATAATATTGTGTCTGATGTCATTTGATATAGACTATATATAATATATTTATGCATGTACATTGTACATATCATGTTAAGTTTATTAACATTTTGACAGAAAGAGGTTTTCAATGATGATAAAGGTAGAAGCTGAAATAAGAAGGTTTCTTTTTTAAATTCTAATGCATACTTTAAATAATTTAACATTATGTATGTACATACCTACCTAACATTTATACATTCAAGATCTTATGCAGGTTTAGAAAAATTCAGTTAAGTGAAAAAGACGTGTGTGAAATTTTGAACTCTCTACGCCCCCATCGCAGGATTTGGTTTTCCATACGATTTGTGTGAAAAAAAACACCTGTTCGTACTTGGAATTTTGATAAGTCGTGTGATGTTTTAAAGTAAATCTAACTGTATTAAAGTTACAGGCGTCAAAATCATTTAATGTAATTAACCTTATATAACCCCATGAGTATGATTAATTTTAACTTTTATTTAAATTGATGGAAAAAATTGCATTGAAATTTTTGAAACACTTTAAAAAAATTAGTGATTATTTTGATTCGAATTTATTGAAAATTGATGATTCAATTAATCTAGGTATATCAAAGAAAAATTATTTTGGCCCAACCTTCCATATAAAATAACTTTTAGGTACCAGTTATGGCTTTCATTAAAAACAATCATATAAAATTTTAATTGTTAATTTTGAGAAGTTAAGAAAACTTTATTTTGGCATCAAAATAATAACTAATTTAGCTTTCCAAACGGATCAAAATCAAAAAATTAAATTAAAGCTATACATACATATATGACGCCTTAGGAGCCAGTTGTATATTTCATTGTAATTCATCATTGACAAATTTAATTTCTTATTTTGAGAAACTTTGAAAGCAAAATCAGTGAATATTTTTATGTCAATAAAAGCTGTTGACTCAAATATTATTTCTAGCCAAAAAAAAATAATTCATTTTGACCCAACGTTTTAGATAAAATGTTTTCTAAGATTTCAATGATCAATGATAAGGTAGTTCAATCATTGAAATAAAGAAATGCATTTCACGTGTTAACTTCAGCCAAAATGAAATTTGTTTGCCAAAAATTAATAATTAAGTTAATAGTTTTATATTGGCATCAAAATAATCACTAATTTCGCTTATTAAGAGCCTCAAAACTTAAAATTTAAAATTTCAATGATGAGTTTCAATGAAAGCTATAACTGGCCCTTAATATCTTAATGAACAAAAAACACTTCAATACCATCGGTTTTTCAAAATAGCTTTTAACGGCCTTTAAGTCCTACAAAAATTTAGCGTTTCGTCCCGGCGATGTCACTTGGACTCATCAGCCATGTCTGGAGCTAGTTCGATAGCCCAATTTGAAAATTTTTGTAGCCCAAAATCGGAGCCGAAATAGTAGCCCAATACACCAATAAAAAAAAATGTTCTCATAACTTCAATTACAATTTATTTTAATTTTAAAAAAACACAACGAAAAATAAAAAAACATTTTTTGTTCATAAAAAAGAGAAGAGTTAACAATATTATCACATATTTAACTGCTTAAAATCATTCATAAAATGTTATATCCTCATCAGAGTTATCGTCATTGTCATCCTCGTGGTCATTATCATCACATTTGTACATTGTTTGGTTAAATTTATTTATCATTTCAAGTGTGGGTGAAAAGTTTTTACAGCAAATTTTTTTTAACCGCAGCATCAATACGAAAACGCATAATTGCATCGAGCGATGCTGTAGTTAATCGATTTCTTGAAAGAAAATGTTCTTTCTACTGCAGCGTTGCTGACAGGCAAAGTTAATATAGTTGTATGACAAACCACGCCAAATCCCCGAAAACTAATACATCAGAAATATTTTTTACGTTAAGAGCGTTATCGCCCAAGATTAGAATTGGGCTATTTATAGCCCAATTATGATTGGGCTGTCATAGTGAAATTGTTGTCGGCAATTTTTGAAAAAGATAGCCCAATTTCCGATAAATAGCCCAATCTGGCAAGCCTGCTCATCAGTTGACTAGTGAGGGCCTTTGTCAATACGCAATTTTTGTTAAGTTCAGTTCATCTTACATAGATTTCGTGACGAATACCATCGGTTTTTAATTTTTCAAAAATCAGTTAAATTTGGTATTCAAAATTCAAATGACTTACCCCCAGTTTCACAGTGGATGTTTAAACTCCACTTTTGGTTTAAACTTCAGTTTAACAATTAATTCGGTTTTACAGTTTTGTTTAAACTTTGAACTGAGTTCATTTTGTAGTTAAAATTGAAAGACAGTATTCAGCCGTTTAACCTTCAGCCCAACGTTTATAAACTCTTGAAAGTTGAAAGCACGGTGAAATTTTTGAATTTGGTCTTCAACACATCCGATGATCGGTAATGGGACTTGGGAGCCACTGCTCTTGGAGTTGAAATCTTCTGCAATGGACTCCCATGCAAAAACCTATATATTAGTTGCGAATGTAAGAAGAGAAAAACGAATTCAATGGAGAACAAATCACTTCAATTATTGGGATGATCTAGAATTCTTCGAAAGATTCCGTATGTCGAAGAATTCAGCCTACATTATTTTGGAGCAAATTCGATCCCATATTGAAAATCCAACTACATGGTAAGAAAAAATGTATCAATGTATGTATGTAATGATAAAATATAATACTTTTCAGGAACCATTCAATATCTGCCGAAAGCAAGCTTTTACTAACCTTGCGCTTCTATGCCAGTGGATCATTGCTCATAACCGCGGGAGACTTTTGTGGCGTATCGAAATCATCCGCCAGTAGAATTTGCAAGATAGTCTCTCATCATATTTCTTTACTTCGAGAGAAATACATAAAGTTCCCGACGACGGATGAGGAAAAGTTGGAAGTTGTAAACGGCTTTTATAAATTTGCAAGATTTCCTCGAGTTATAGCTGCTTTAGATTGTACACATGTACGGATTCAGTCCCCAGGTAATATTAAAGTAGATCAAAATTTATTAATGTACTCACATAATGTATACATAATCTCTATTAGGAGGGACGAATGGCGAAATATTTCGAAATCGGAAAGGCTATTTTTCTATCAATGTGCAAACCATGTGTGATTCACAGTTAAAAATAATGGACATAGTTGCAAGGTGGCCTGGGTCAAGTCATGATTCCACAATTTTTAATAACTCTAGAATCTGTGCTAGATTTGAAAACGGAGAATTTGGAAACTATCTCATAGTGGCGGATAGTGGCTACCAGTGCAGGCGCTATATGATGACCCCTTTACGTAGTTCAAACAATCCTCAAGAAACATTGTACAACGAATCTCAGATACGAACAAGAAATTGTGTTGAACGCTCGTATGGCGTATGGAAAAGAAGGTTTCCTATAATATCAACAGGTATAAAAGTTAAATTAACTACAATTCAGAGCATTATTGTTGCAACAGCTGTCCTGCACAACATTTGCTGTATAAACAACGAAACTGACCCACCAGCATTGGACAATATAACCAATGAACCAGTAAATAATGATAGTGAAAGAAGTTCGAACTCTGAAAATGAAAATACATCTGTTCGAAGTATGCTGGTCGATGACGATTTCAGAAGTCTTTTAGGTTAATAAAATAAGATATTTCATGTTAACAAAGATATTGTTTATTATAAAACGAAAACAAAATATAAAGAACAAAAAAAAAAACAAGGAACTGAATTTCATAATCACAAATACAAAAACATAATTATAAACTAACTGGTGAATTGGAAAAAATAAAAAAAGAAATTTTAAAGACGAAATGACTTCATTTAGAATTCATTTCGACTTTAAATGAACGAAATGAATTCATTTAGAATTCATTTCGACTTTAAAATTTCTTTTTTTACTTTTTCCAATTCAGCATCCAAAATTAGCATTTTTTTGTCATGCTCATCTTTCATGTGAAGAATTTCAAGTGACTGTTTTTCCTGTTGCAGTTTCGCTAATTTGATTTTTTCTTCTGCTAATTCCTGCCACTTGTCGGTAGCCAATTTTCTTTTTCCAGCAATGAGAACTGTGGACTTTTTTCTGGCATAAATACTTTTAGTTTTATTTTCGTTCATCCAATCCTGGCTTTGGTTTTCTTTTTCTTCGTGCTGCTTAACAGGATCTTCTTGTTTATTTACATTTTCATCTATGTTAAATAAAAGCAAAATAATAAGTCAAGCTGTTAAAAATACTTATCCAATGACTTACTTTTTGAATTTATAACATCACTGTCATAAACCGATGGTAGTCCTTGGGCCTGGTCACCAAGAATTTGCAAAATTATATTGTCCAACGGATCTGTTTGTATTTCCTGAGGACCACCACCAGTTTCGTAAAGCTTTCGCTTTTCAGTGGCAAAGTTTTGTTTGGCTCTTTTTTTTAAATTTTCATATTTTGTCTTCAAAACCTCTGATGATCAGGAATGGGAGCCACTCTTGGAATTAAAATCTTTCGCTATGCACTCCCATGCCGTGGTTTTCTCCTTCCATTGCACTTTGTCTGTCTTTTTGTTTTCAATTATATGTTTATTTTTTGTTACCAATTCCATTAATAAATCAATATCACTTTTTGAAAAATTGTTGCTTCTTTTTTTTTGCACCATTGCTATTTTCTTTTGATGGTTTTCCATATTTATTTTTTTTGTATTTCTTCTCAAACTCACGAAGTCACAACACGATAGGTACTTTTAACCAACAAAACTTTTTAAGATTGTCAAGAACAGACACAAGTTCAAAAATATGATTTTTGAACAGAAGAATGACGTAAAATGCTGCCAAATACTATTCATACAATTTATTTAAACTAAGTTTTATTGAACTTAAGTTCAGATTACATTTTGAAACCGGATGAGTTGAACTTTAAATTTAAACTCAAGTTCAGGTTCAGCTGAACTTAAGTTTAAACTTCACACTGTGAAATTGGGGGTTATAATTTTATTAATCTTTTAACTATTCAACTAATTACAAAAAAATGTACGTCAATAAGCAAAACTACATATTTTTAAAAAGAAAATTTAAAATTGACAATTGAGTATTTCTTATATGATATAGTGCTACTTGATGAAAAACACTCTTAAGCTTCATAATTTAATATTTAATTAAATATTTAAGTTTGTCTGAATACTAATATACTTGATGTAAGCTTGAACGTTTATTCTCTGTTAAGATTTAATTTTCTTGGGATGTGATTCTTGAAATTTTGTATTAAGTTTTATCACTGATCTACGGCAACTCTAGTCGAATATATTTTTTGACATTTCAAAAGTAGTCCAATCTTGTGCGAAAACCGTTCCAGACATTTTTTCAGTTTTCTTTCTCTTTGAGAGCATTTCATCCCCAATCCTCAAATTTGACATTTGACCAGCTTTTAGTGTGAGAAATGTTGGGAACGGACCTAATAATTTTATTAAGTTATCAAGGAAATATTTACCTATAAAGAGTTTTTTTTTTGCTTTAATCGTTCGTATTGGTTTTGTAGCAAATTGGAATTCATTTACAAGAATTAAATAAATTACACGACTGGATCGTACCAATTTGTTCTTATTTATACGATCATTGTGGTTTTTAAGGTTTAATACTATAAACATATTCATCGAATTTAAAAAAAAAATAAACAAAATTAAATTTTAAAGATGTCAAAAATGAAAAAAAAAATGGCGACCACTGTCAAGAAATTTATTTTGTTTACCTATATTAATGAATAATGACTTCAAATTAAGGTCTATCTTTTTATTTAATTCTATTTTATGAAGAGGAATAATTGTCTATACCTATGAGTTTTCTTTTTATTTTAATTTGGCGTGGCTGAGAAGTTTTTATTTTGTATGCTAACCATACCTATATAGCCGAAAGGGTATAAGTGATGACATTTTGTAGTAGTGATGGGTTTTTTTGCTGTAATGCCGATATCGTTTTTTTCGAAAAATTATTATGGACTTATAATAAAAACAGGTCTAATATCACAAAATTATACTATGAAAAATAATATTATTACAATGTGGTGGCGTGACAGCTCGTCAGGAATTACTATACCTACAATATTGTACCGGGTGTTTTTTTAGACGTGTGGTTTTCAATCTGGCAATACTTTTTTCGGAGTTGGTCTTTTTGACAGCTGTCAGTTCAGTTTGGTTTGCCATTTCGTAATGAATAAACTTACTCCTAAGCAACATTTGCAAAATTATTACCAAAATAATGGTTCGGTTCCAATGCGTCCAATATTCGGTCGACAAAATCGCGCAGCAGAGTCGGTAGTTCGCACAGCAGAGTCGGTAATTCGAGCAACCATAGATAGGTTTCGCACCACGTTTACTCTAGTGGATAATGCGCATCCTCAGAGACGCCGCGCCGCGCCGCGCCGTACATTGCGCACCGAAAACGCTATTGCTGCTGTGGAGCAGAGTATCGAAGAAGACCCGAATGAGTCCATCCACCATCGCGCGCAAAAATTGGAGCTGGAGCCTCTTGGCCCCATTTAAAACATAATGGCAAACCCTTATCTTTATAATAAAGCTAAATTCTTGGCCATAACATTCAATTATATGCGTTTTATTTCTTCTTGAAAACCACACGTCTAAAAAAAGCACCCTTTACATATATATTATATCTTTTTCCTATTGCGACAACCGTAATTGAGATTAGAAAGATTCAAAACTCATTTCAAGGTTAATATATTCATACACCTACATTGGTATCAAATAAATCTGAATCCATATTTAGAAAAAGTATAAAAGCTACTCTGAGGGACTAGTTTATAATTTTGTGTTTTTATTTGCCTCACACTATACAAAGGGTCATTTATTTCGTGGTTTCAAGTTGGTAGCGCTAGCACTTGACACTTGTCAAACTCAGCTGTCATTTGAAGTGTCATAATATTATAGTTGAATGTGTGCCATTTACTATAATGGATCGCTTAGCAATCGAACAACGCGTTAAAATTATTAAAACTTACTACAAAAATGGTGATTCAAACGTAGCGTAACTTTTCGACTGCGCAAGTAATCGGTAAAATTGTGAAGAAATTTGAAGAGAGTGGAAGCGTTACTGATATCGTAAGGCCTGTGCATCATCGTAATGCACCCTCAGTCGAAAATATTGCTGCTGCATGTGCAAGTGTTGCTGATGATCCGAATTTATAGATTTCCCGGCCTTCGCAGCAAATTGAATGTGTCGTACACCCCACTATGGCGTATTTTGCATTTGGACTTGCATCTCCATCCTTATAAAGTTCAAACTACGCAAAAATTAAAGCCTGCTGACCATTCACAATGTCAAAGATACGCTTGTTGGGTGTTGGAACCAAAGACAATGAACACCGATTTTTCGAACAGCGATTTTTCTTCAGCGATGAGTCACATTTCTCACTCGGTGGGTATGTAAACAAACAAAATTGCTGCACATGGGGCTCAGAAAACCCACAAGTGATCGGAGAGGTGCCGTTGCATCCAGACAAAGTGACTGTTTAGTGTGATCTATGGTCGAAAGGTGTCATTGGTCCGTATTTCTTCGAAAATGCCAAAAGGCAGACGGTTACAGTCAATTCGGAGCGATATGCTCGAATAATAACCGATTTTTTATGGCCGGCGATTGAAGATCATGACTTGATATGTGGTTCCAACAAGACGGGGCAACAAGCCACACAACACGACCAATTATGGCTTTGTTGCGTGAGAGTTTCCTGGTCGCGTAATTTCACGTTTTGGCGACGTCAATAGGCCACCAAGATCATGCGATTTGATACCGTTCGATTATTTTCTTTGGAGCTACGCAAAAGACCATATTTACGCGAAAAAATCCCCGAACTCTAGACGCATTAAAACCCAAAATTACTGAAGTTATGGGCGAGATACCGCCCGAAATGTTCGAAAAAGTGGTTAAAAATTACCTCAAAAGATTCACATGCTGCGAATCTTCCCAAAGCGGCCATTTCTATGATATTGTTTTTCACACTTAATTGACAAAGTCCAAAATTTATAATGAAATAAAATTTTCATCAAAAATGTATCGCTGTGTGGGTTCTATTTAGCTTTACTTTCGAAACCGAAAAATGAATGACCCTTTATATGCATTTGTTCATTTCCAACTGCAAGGATATCCTTTTGCTAACACAAATAAAGTTTCCAATACAATAAGTTTCTATATACGAAACTATCCGCTTACCTTATACTTCATGTTATCTTTTTTATCTCATTGTGTGTGTGTGTTCAATCCTTTTATAGTATAACTTTTTTGATACCCTCGGTTGCGCTGTTCAATGTAAAGAAATTTTAAAAGCAATCGCGCACTTTGCAGGATTTCCCAAGGCTCTTTATTTGTTTGTATCTACAATTGCAAATAGCTAACAAAATATACACTCAACAACTTACATACCTAGTTAGAGTTACTATAGGTACCTACATATTACACAATGTGAATGAGAGCAAAGATTTATTTGATATACCAATTTTCTCCCCTTTTTCTTTGTCACCAATATGACTTTTAGCATTAGGAATTTATATATGAAAAAATGTGAATCGCTGAGGGAATACACCTATCTTCTTTGATATAACGAAAGATAAATATACTTTTAACAAAAGCATTGTTCTTTTTCTAGGTAGCTATTCTATACTCCATGACATCAAGAAAAATGTCGTTTTGTTCCCTGAGGTTATATCTATTTCAGATTGACCCTTGAAAAGTCGCATATACCTAGTTCTAAGAAACACACAATAAAACAAAGATAATAAAATTATTATTATTTATCTATACATATCAAAAATATGTACATCTACATTCTCAACTTAAGAGCCATTTTGAAAGTCATGTATCCATATTCTTTATATGACAGTGACAATACGAGATGGCCAAAACAGAAGCAGACTCCTCGTAATGTGACTGGCTTTTGTGATATCTTAAGTTACTCTGAAATAGCTTTGAAACCAGCAAATATGACCTTTTTCTTTTGTTTTCATTTAAAACATCTTAAGATTAAGATTTTTCTTTCAACTTTAACAAAAGTAGAAATAAAAATAAAAATAAACTAAAATTCAATGGGCTTTTCTAACATGAACTAAAGCTCCATCAATTTACATTGATATGAGATTGAATGAAACAACAAACACTGAAGAGTCTTAATCATATATAAAGTAAGATTGCAGTTAGACTTTTTTGTTTAATACGAGTATACGGAGAATACTTTATCTTTAATGGGAAAATAGAAAGAAACTATCTAAGCAATACAAACAAAAATTGTATTGGATGCGAATTGCGAGTAAAAATAGCAGCCTAATAAGAAAGGAATACTGTGAAGAGATCTCGTCACGTCGATGTCTCGCTTTCACGCCACATTGTGAATCAGGCTTCCTACTTTGTAGGTATGGAGAAAAGTGATATAAACATAACGCGGTTCACTCGTAACCGGATCTGCTCTTGTAGTTAAAAGCCTAGTAAATAAATAAAAATAAATTTGGGTGGTGCAACAGCTCGTGAAGAACCGCGGGACCTAGTGACTTACAATACAACTCTCAACCATTCCTGTGTGCGTAGTATTTGGTTGGAATGGAGAGGACCTACAATTTTCTGCCGAATCTCAACGCTGGGTTAGGTTAGGTTAGGTTGAAGTGGCTGTCGGCGAGAAGCCGACACACTTACACTAATTGATGGCCCACTGTTATACCACATGGATCTAGGAAGCTTTTCTCTACTCATTAACCATTTTGAGCTTATTATGAAGTGTGTAAGATTGCTTATAGCAATATTTGCTTGATCACTCGGATCGTCGTAGTAGAAATCTCCTATGTGGAGTCTACGTCTCTGTGACTGTGACAGAGCAGGACAAAGAAGGTGAGGAATTGTTTCCTCCTCCTTCCCATCCATGCAGCTTCTGCAGAAGTCGTTTGAGTAGGCGCCTAATTCAATTTGGGCTTTATGTGCCTGGGTCTTATATCTCCCTACTCCCTGCGTCATAAAGTTACTGGACTTATATATACGATTAAAAAAAATTAAAGCAAAATTCAAAGGAAGGCAGAATAAATTATTTAAACTAATAAAAAAACATTAAAAATAAAAATCATCGACTGAAATTTAAAGAATTTATTTTTTATTATAAAAAAAATTTTGTTGGATTTTAAAAATAAAGGGGTTTTTTTTTAGACGTGTGGTTTTCAATCTGGCAATACTTTTTTCGCAGTTGGTCTTTTTGACAACTGTCACTTGATCTATACTCAGTTTGGTTTGCCATTTCATAATGATTAGACTTACTCCTGAACAAAGTTTCCAAATCGTGCAAATTTATTACCAAAATAATGGTTTGAGATGGCCACCGATCCCAATTTTCACAAGAACATTTTTTTCAGCTCACTTTTGGTTGAATGGGTACGTTAATAAGCAAAATTGTCGTATTTGGAGTGATCATAATCCACAAGCCATTATTGAGACGCCGCGCCGTTACATCCTCAAGAAGTCACTGTTTGGTGTGCTCTATGGGCAGAGGGAATCACTAGTCCATATTTCTTCAAAAATGAAGCCGGCCATAATGTTTCAGTCAATGGGGAACGCTATAGAGCTATGTTTTATGACTTTTTCATGCCTGAATTGGAGGATGTTGATGTGGACGACCTTTGGTTCCAACAAGACGGCGGCGCTACATGCCATAAAGCCAACGAAACAATCAATTTATTGAAGGAATCTTTTGGTGGGAGCGTTATCTCGCATCGTGAGCCTGTGGCGTGGCCTCCAAGATCGTGCGATTTAACACTGCTGAACTATTTTTTGTGGGGTTATGTGAAGTCGCTTGTCTGCCCAGATAAACCAGAGACTATTTACGCCTTGGAAAAGAATATTCGGCGCGTTATTGCTGACATACGGCCCCAATTGCTGCAAAAAGTGGTCGAAAATTGGGCCTCTCGGCTGGAATTTATTCGAGTCAGCCGCGGCGGCCTCTTGCCCAAAATTATTTTTAAAACATAATGGCAAACCCTTATCTTTATAATAAAGCTAAATTCTTGGCCATAATATTAAATTATATGCGTTTTATTTCTTCTTGAAAACCACACGTCAAAAAAAACACCCTTTATATTTTCAATGCTGTTGAAATCTGATTTGGGATATAAAAGTGTGGAAACATTGAAGTTAGCATTTCGTTTAGAATGGTCAATAATTTCACCGGAACACATTTAAGCAGCATTGCAATGTCTTTATGACAACAATTGATGTCGTGGAACAATGACAAGGTTTTCATAAAATTAAATCTATTTTCCACATAAATGAATAAATAATAAAAAAACTTTTGTAATTATGAAACAACAATATTTCAAAACCAAGTTGTAAATAATTTAATTTTAATTCATGTTATAAAAATAAAAAAACCTAAATTTGTTTACTGAAACTCGATGTAACAACAAACCCATGTATACAAAAAACACAAGTCTGGAAACTTTTCAAAGCAACGTCTGAAGGATATTAATTCAATAATGCAGCATGCACGCTATTTACTTTATTTTTGTTTCTATTACTTTAAATATATTTAAATTAATAATATTAATAAGTATACAAATTTTAAAAATCAATACATTAATAAATATTTATTTTTTTTTATTTCAGGTAAATTACTGTTTATTTCATTAACCGTATTTCTTTATATTAAATGGATAAGAACGGGCTAAATGATGACTTCACAACACAGGTAGTTTTTTTATTTTCGTACTAAATAAATTAATGAAAGAAACTTCGTAGTAAGTTGAGATCATGATATATAACCGAATTGGTGACTGAAAATTCATACAGACTTAACAAAGACCAGTTCATCTTCCAAACAGGACGGCGCGGCGGCGGCGCGGCGTCAACGCTGTTTGCCGTTTCTCCTGTTATGTATCAGTGGGGAGGTTGTGACTACTCATGGGCCCCCTGGCTGATGCAGGACGTAATGAGGAAAGTAAAACGGTAGTAATACTCAAGCTCAGTAGTGGTATAGGGTTGTGCTGGTTGTGTTTTTCCTTCCATTACTACTCTCCCAAGCACGTCTCGGCAGGGGACTCGATGATAGTAGGGTTTTGTAACATGGCCCTTCCACCGCTTGATTAGGCTCCCTCCCAAGCACGTCTCATAAGGCTTCGAGAAGGTTCAGACCTTCAAAGAACCATTAAAAGGATAAGCTGGACGCTTAGAAAATTCTGAAGGACTGGTGCTGCACTGCAGGCCGGGGGAGGAAACACGCAGCTTTGCGGCAAGATACAGTGAGCGAAGGGCATTCTTGCGAATGCGTATACCAGTGGCGACTCCACGTGATAGCGAAAAAGGGCACTGGAGGTAACCACACCAGTACCCAAACGACCCCCAGTGTAAAACACCAGCACTTCCCACAATCCTATGTCCTACACCGATGCCTTGAAGGATAAAATCGTGATTGCGGTTATCGATAGAAGCGATATCGATTTAATCTGATCGATGACAGGTGGTAAAATTGAAACTCTCGGCTGGCTTCTTAAATGTAGTGAGAGAAAACCCGGGACCACCTCCTTTCACAGGCGATGATTCATCATTTGTGACGATCATACATCGTGCTATCTCTTTAAGCTTGCTCCAGGTTAGGAGAAGTCTCGCTAGGTGTGATGCTTGACGTTTTTGCTAAGGAAGATATCCCTAGCCGGCCAAGAGCTCGTATATGGGTACCAGCTGAACCTTCCTGCGTGGATGAGATTATTCAGATAGTCGAACTCAATAATCTTTCCATGCCAACTCACAACTTAAAAGCCGCAAAGCTTGAGAAGGTAAGGGGTCTTTATTGGAGTGCGATTATCGTAGTCAATAAGGAGTCCTTTGTCCCCTTAGCGCAGACCAAAGGTGTGATTAGGTTTGGTTTTGAGACGATTACCTTTAAGATCTATACAAAAAGATTATGAAGACGCGGAATGCGTCCCTCCGAGCCTTAGAATATTTTCTAACGATTCTCCAGAAGTTTTATGGATGAAGGAGAGAAAGAAACGATTTCTTACTTACTCTGTACATGTCATGTTCTATCTCAAAGGCGCAGGTTCCACCTTGGAGAATTCTACTATAATGTACCTAGTGATCTGGCAAATCATGACATTATTAGTTGCGCGCGCTTCGTAAGAAGCTCTAAGTGGTTAGGAAGAAAGCTTCCTAGATTTATGTAGTATCACATGGTCTAAGTTTTTTCAAGCGTCTCTGCTGACAGCAACGTAAACATAACCTAACCTAATAGTAATTTTGATATATAATTTGTACTCAATATATTTTGGCATTTCACTTTGAATAGATTTAACCCAGAAATTGTAGTTTATACGGCCCCAGCTACTTCATACAAATAGATTGAAAATTGGACTGTCAGATTGCGCTATGAGCTATTAGCCAGCCAATGAACCCATATGTCCGAAATTCTTTCGCAACCCTATATAATAAAGCTAATACCCTTTCTATTTTAACATATATACATATGTATATCTTTTATTTAATATGATTTATTTTATTTTAAAGCTATGTATATACCATCTGAAAAAAAAAAACCTTTTAGTTTTACCAAAAAAAAAAAAAAATCTTATTCCACGTATGTACATTGAACAAGACTTTTGTATAGACTAAGACTGTTATAGCCATCAATCAAACTCTTATATTAAAGGTGACACAATAAATCACCATATACCTACCATTCTCCTCGCTGATACCGTCGCACATACCATAACCTCCATAACAATTTTGCCACCAATCTTCGGGGAAACGTTCAATAAAAATATATCCTATCACAAAAAAAAAAAATTATACTGTATTATATAGAAGTCCCTTAAATAATATTGAGTAGGTATATAATAACAAAAGAAACTCGTCCCATATAATAAACTGTGGTATATATAGATTGATAGGTTTTTGCCAATAGATTTTCAACTGGAAGTAAATTAAACTATTAAATATTTATTGGCTGATTTATGAGGCTCTTTAAGATGGCAATTTCCTTCCACCAAAAGCACCTTTATATTGTATTGCTTTCATGGTCGTATATTGATGAGCCAACTTCCATTGAAAATATGGGCATCAGAGCATCAATAAAAAAATAAAAGAAAATAATGCTCATAAAAATGATGACATCAAGTTAAAACATTTTATTTTTTTTTATTTATAAAGAAGACCAACAATGCAAATATTTAAATTACTAACATATACATTAGACATACATATATATAATTTTTTTAAATTTTATACACATCATATCATGTCCGTGTTTATAGAAATTTGATATTTTTGTTTTAGATAATTTCATAAAAAAATTATATTTTTTTGAATTTTCTCAAAAACCGCTCTACCGATTTTGATTAAATTTCATTTTGTGATAGTGACTGCTTAAAACTGAGTTTAAGGTGCAATGCATTCACGTAACCCAATCAGTGTCTTGTCTATCATATTCAATTATGATGAAAAATTTAAATACATAGTGGAGGAATATTCTTTGGACTGACGAGAGTAAATTTATACTTTATGGTGGTAAAGGATCTCGGCAGCATGTACAACGACCAACAAATACCGCATATGATCCTAGGTACAAAACAGAAACTATAAAACACGGAGGATCTAGAATCATGGTATGGGGATGCTTCTAACTCTATGAAGTTGGTCCAACATATTGGATCAAGATTATAATGAATGCTATCATACGCCAACTTCGAAATGCTGCTAAAATGGGTCTTTGAGCAGGATAACGACCCGAAGACACCAGCAGTAGAGCTCAGTAATGGTTTCAGGACAACAATATAAAGGTTTTGGAATGGCTTGGTCAGTCTCCCGATCTCAATCCTATTGAAAATCTTTAGGCGGACATACAAAAAGCAATCTGGAATGCCAAACCAAAAATCAACAAAGAGTTATGGACCGTAGTGAAGCAGGATTGGATATCAATATAACCCTTAAGATGTGGGGGTCGAGTGGACCCAATGAAACGTCGTAGCGAAGCTGTGATAACAAAATAATGGTCATGCTACCAAATACTAGTTTCCTTAAAATAAAATAACAAAAAGGGATGAGAAATACTTAGTTTAGTTGTATTTTTATCTTTATTTTTCGAATACCAAAATTAGTATTCTTATGTACACTTCTAATCGGAGAAAGATATATGTACGGCGTAAGGCAATAACGCCCAAATCGATTTGGAAATATCGCCCAAACAAACAAAGGAAAAGGAAATAACGCCCAAATAATAATTAAACTCAATACTAACATCTACAATATGGATTTTTGTATAAACAGTAAGACGGGTATGGGGGGCATGCTGCCCCTTGCAACCCCCTTCTTGAACACACTATAGGATTTGGGGTATGTGCGAGGCTGGGTGTATGTATGCCCCCCCCATACATATCTCACTGTTAATGCTCCGCGTTTTTTTTACATTATCTTATATCGTTGAAATTTCACTTTGGAAATATCGTCAAAAATTTAGAAAAGAACGCCCAAATTAAAAAAAAAATATTTAGAAAATATCGCCCAAAATTGAGGAAATAACGCCCAAGTTTTACAAAAAACAATTTACATTGAAAATATTTAGGCGATATTTCCAACTTAAGATTTGGAAAAATATAAATTTGGGCTATATTTCCATTTTTTTGGCGATATTTCAAGAACAAATGTCAAATGTCTTATTATTATATTATTTTTAACTTTTAATGGATTAGGTTGAATTTTATCATACACCGAGGTATCTGAAGAGAAAATAACACAACAGCTTCAGCTGATGAAAAACGAAATTTGAAGGAGGTGTAAAAATGAAATTGATTCATTTTTAATAACAATTAACAGAAATTGTGATGAAAAATTTTAATACATATTTCCAAAATTATGTATACACTACAATAAAGTATAATTGAGTGCATTGAACAAAAACAACAGATGTAGCCTACAATTATGATTCATTCATTAATTTCATTGAAAAATTCGATCAACTTATATGTAATGAAACATTTTTTTACTTGCAAAATAATTTTCTAATATTAATAAAAGGAATATCGGAAAAATGTCATTGAAAGAAGAAATTTATTGATGTGAACAAGTTTCATAATGTATTCATACAAAAACTGTACTCTCTCAAAACCGGATACTGATGGTGTCCAGAAATTTGTACGGTTATTAGAGGTGTTCACTTATGAGAAAACTAAAATAAATTAAATTGAAAACCTTTTAAAAAAGACATAAGCATATTCTAGAATTTTCCTATTCTAATCCGAGTGCGTTCTTGTATTGTAAAAATTGGAATATACTTTAAAAACAGAATTATAAAGCTTGCGAGATACAACAAAATTGCATCTATAAATGAATTTCTGTCCAAGAAATTTTTTTTTTATTTTTTCTTGCGATGATTTCACCTCTATAATCTTCATATTTCTACAAGTTATATGTAATTTACTATCCAAAAATATCGAAATGGACCTTATAAAAATTGAGAAATAGTACTCCACATGCACTTTGTCCGCTTATGAGAGAGCCAAACTCTATTGCGGTTATTAAATTTGGTGTCCGCGTCCGGTTATTAGAAATTCTGCTTATATGGCAGAGTTATATTACTATGAAAAATCATGAATTTAATTCTGTTCTTTGAAATCTGTCCGGTTATGAGAGCCGAGAGGTGTCCGCTTATGGGAGGATGTCAGTTTGCAGAGAGTATACCTCCTGTAATATAAAGATATTTTTAACCCCTGTGTAGCACACTACTTCATTAAAAATATAATAGACGTGTTTTTTTCGGAAGCGTATCGAAATTCCTGTTTTTAAAATCCAATTTTTCAAAAATCCCGAAAAAAGTTTTAAAATTCCGTCCACGAAAATAATGTTTTTTTTTCAATCCCGTCTGAAATACCGCTAAACCCATTTTCAACAATACATACAAGTAGGTATAAGGGGACCAGGGGCCTAATTCCGTAAAACGAAAACGATCAAACGATATCGTTTTGACTATACACATCTCTATCACATCTAAAGAGAATGATAGGGACAGCTTTTGCCAAAACGATATCGTTCGATCGTTTTCGTTTTACGGAATCAGGACCCTGACCGTGGGAACTTTCTTGCGGTTAGGTAGGTCCCCTTATATACCTACTCATACATATAGCTATTAAACTATATAAACATACAGCCCTACACATGTACCCAACCATTGAATTAATTACAAAACTCAACAAAAGAAAAAAATTCTTGTCCTAACATTCATTTTACGATTTTTATACTCATTATGCACCAAAATGAATAAATGATATCAATATTCATTTAAAAGCTTGCTTTTGTAATAGTTATCACTATAGGGCTAGGATTTCCATGCACTTAAAAACGCAAAATATGCGCTTAAAATATGCTCTTAAAAATGGGAAATATGCACACAAAATATGCATTTAAAATCATGTATTTTACCTTCTATCTCAATTTCTTTTCAATGAACAGAAAAAAAAATTGGTATACAGTTTTTAGAAAAAAAAGTCAATCTTTTATTATCTTTTAAAGAAACTAAAAAACAATTAGGTACATTAAAAAATCAAAAAATACACAAAACATATTTTTCCATGTTTTGTGTATTTTTTGTGTATAATTTAAATAAAAATAACATCAACATAAGAAAAAGACATCCGTTCGAATAATAATTTTTTTTCAAAATAACACAAAAAATAGAAATCGTTATCCGCATCTAATCCTCAGTATTTTCATTATGTTTTATTGACATAAATCATGAAATTCTTCTTAAATTAAAAAAAAAAAGCTTTGGCGATTGGGCCTTTGCATTGGTGCATTCTTAAAAGAAGAAATTTCATCGGTTGTAAAGCTTCTCAAATAATTTTCATTACTGCCTGCCTTGCTCAATGCCTTGCATATATTTTTCACTGTTGAAAATTCTTCATTTTTTGCTAGAACATTCTCATTCTTCTTTTGTATGGCTGGACCAAGAGTCCTTTAACGGCAGTTATTTTTAGAACTGCATTTTCAACTAAATCAATTTGATTTTTTAATGAATTCCTTCACTCAAGCTTTGTTATGGTATGACAAAGAAAACTGTAGTTAGAGCTAATTAATATATTTAGGCAACAGCATCAGAATCATCAAAATTATTGCCACTTCTTCAAACTCCTCATAGTACCTTGCGTAATGTACAACTGCTTCTATCCAAATTCCCTATATCTGGTAACAATAGACTGTGGTGGAAGAGATGTCAAGGTATACTTTTCTCTAAAAAGTTCCACGCGAGATGGTGCCTTTAAAAATATTATATTTTTTTTTTCGTTTGAAAGCAATAATGGAACGCAATGAATTTGTTTTTATTTTCACCCAGTTCATTGATTCTAATTTTAATGGTGCGTTTGCATTTCTTTTAAACCGATGTTTTTCAATTTTATGGTAATTTTTTAAGAAATATGAAGGAAAATATGCATTTATTATAAATATATGCAAAAATATGTAAAATATGCATTTATAGTCAAATATGCAAAAATATGCAATAACGATTGAATGCCATTTTAAAGAAAAATTAATTATTCGTAAAGATAATTTGTTCTCTTGCTTCTAAAGTTTGTCAAAAATATGCATTTGCATGGAAATCCTAGCCCTAGTTATCACAAAAAAAAGTCAAGATTTTTGCCTTTAAATTAGTGTATTAGCCCAGTAGGAATAAACATTTGACCTGGAAAAAATTTTACATGTTCACTTTTCTTTCACAATGCCGTAGAGGGGGTTATTAGGAGCACATAGGTAGTTTTTTGGGAAAATCGGACTGGAGCTTAAGCCCCCATCTTGAAATTTTCTTAAAAAAATGACTTGAAATATAAAAAAAAAAAATATTTAAAAACAACGGCAACACTTACAGTGTCAGATATCCATTCTTTAATAATGTTTTTAGATAAAATTATTTTATTGAATACTTTTTAAAAATTAATTTTTAAACTCAACATTTTGAAAAAAAAAAAGAATTGAAATTTTTTTTTCAAAATTTTGCATTATTAAGTAGTATTTTTGTTTAATAATAATTTTATTTCAATAATTATACACAAATAATCAAAATTCTCTTTGTTTTGATTTGAAAAAAATAAATCACAGTTTTAAAAATAACCTGTTAAAAAGTTATCCTGGCTACAAAAGCAAACTTTTCTATCAAATATATTTGTTTTTCGAGTGACTATAGGTAGGTACAGCTTTATTAATTTAATATGATTTTTTCAAATTCAAAATTCATGTTGACTTTTGTTACTAATTAAAATGTATCATTTTGTTAACTTTTTTTTGTTTTTTTTTTTATAGAATTAGATATTTTATTTTCATAAATTTAAATACATATTTGTTTAACGCTTAAAAAAAAACCATTGATTATGTATTTAATTTATTTCCTATCAGCCCACATTTGTAATGAAAACTAACGGTCGTATTTATAAACGTTGTCTAACTTTGGACAGCTGTTCAAGTTATAGATAAACATTTGTATTTGATGTTTAAGAGCTATTTAACTTAGACAACGAACTCGGTTGCATACAAAAAAAAAATAAAGCATATTTCCAACTATTTCGAACTATTTTGATCTATTAAGACACTGTCTAACTAATAAAAAATCTAATTAATACGCCTGTAGTTGTTTTATTTTAAATAATCATGTGACTTTTGTTTTTCATTACCTACCCGTTAAAAAGCTATCTTAGAATTCCTAAAAAAAATTTACATTAATTCCCATTATACAGATTTTGGACAAAAATGCGATTTTCTCGAAAATTCTTTTTTAAACATACCTTCCCCGCATACCATACCTGTCTTACTGCCACATATATAATATAACCTCACAATACAAAATGTCATTCCCATCATATGAAACTTAAAAGCATAACATCTTTTTTTAAGCTGGTAAAACTTCAACCGTGATTGAGATAAATATACCTACTTAAAAATTTCATAAAATACTTTTGCATCTTGTATCATTTTTTGATCGTCTTTAACTGTTCTCTATATACTTTTATTTTGAATTTACGGACTTATAGTTCTTATATACTTTGATGGATAATATACAACAGAAACAACTACAAAATAGGGTTATGCAAAATTCTTTTTAATATAAATAAATACAAAGATAAATATGAGGTAGGGTATTCTACCCCATGAATGCCTTTACGTCTTTAGGAAAATATTCTATGTTATCTGTTGGTCAAAATACTTTTAACAAAAATTTAACCACAAGAAGATATACTCTTATATTTAAACTTATACCTACATGAAACAAGCAAGTGCACAAGATTTTTTTTGTATTTTAAATTTAAATTCAATTTAAAATTAAAATTTAAGAATTTTCAAGCTTTAAACTTGATCATATAAAGCAAATAGAGCACAGTTCCATATTATATTATTGGATAGTAATAAAATATCTTATACGGTAAAACACGGATATAAGAATTCCGTGTTTTATTATACAGGGTGTCCCGAAATCATCGCCTCAGACGAAAACCATGAGTTCCTGAGGTCATTTCAAGTCGAAAAACTTAAGAGGTAATTTTGTCGTTTTTGCTTCGTTTTCGACTTATAACGGTTTTTATGATTCTTATTTTGTTTTCCTTTGACTGGCTTTAACTTTGCCAAACTACAACCGATTTTTTAAATTTTAAACAAGAACAGTTAGAAATTTGTATCTACCATACAACTTTTTTCTGTCTTGGATAACGGTTTTCCCGCAATTTATTATCAAACACATTTTTAAGCATTTTTAGGTTGTTTTTTGACTTCGATATACATAATTTTTTTCACATACACACGTTATTAAGTATAATTTTTTTTTATTATAATGAAAGCCCAATTTGTTCTTAAACATACTTAACATTTTGTACCTAAAAATACATTTAAAATTATGTATTTGAAAAAATAAAAATAAGTTTTTAAATAAACACATATTGGTGTGTACATATATGAAAAGACAAAGGTTAAGAGTAAATAATTTTTCCGAATTTATTTTGATATACTTATTAAAACAAAATGTACAAAAAAACAAAATAACATGTTCATTATGGGTTTTATTAATTTTTTAATATATTCGCTTGAACCGTTATATGCAAATATAAAATGAAAAACAATACACAAAATTCAAGTTAAATATTTAACTGAAGCTCGGTGATGACCAAAAAAAAACTGTTTTATTTTTTTTGGTGAATTCATGGAATCGATACTTATTGATTATTTCCTTTTGGTATTTATTTTAAAAAAATATGATATCATTGAATTGAATTAATATTCGAATGGATATTTAATTTACAAAGAAAACAAAAATGTTGCAACAGCAATTAACTTAGAATTATAAATAAATAGTGGATAATATTTTGCTAAAAACTATAATTTTATAAACCCCAGTTATGTATTTAAAATGTTAACAAATTTATTTTCCAAAAACTTTTTTGCTTTTTAGTTTTTATTTTTTACTTTTTATTTTTGATTGCATTAATTGCCATGGAAGCTCACGAAGAAAAATGCACACAAAAATTACCAATCTGTGAAAAAATTCTGAGATAAGATTTTTAAACGTAAATAATCTTTATTTTGGCGCATAAGAATATAATACTGGGCTAAAAAGTCTATTATTGCCGAATCTGGCTGGTATATACAAAAGTTATTCCAGGTTGTTTGTCGAAAATATCGGTTTTTCGAATATAACTTTGTAGATCATGCGATTTTGCATATATGCACATATAACTCCTAAACGATGAGCGATTTCTAAAACATGTTTATGCACATTTTGTAGATTATGTAAGTTCCTAAAAGAAAGCATTAATATTTCATTCTTACAACATCGATCATTTAAGAGATTTTGTTTGTAAAAAATTGCTCAAAATTTAAAAATATCTTTTATCTTTAATGGCGAAGTTATCGATATAATAAATAATTTCTGCTCATGTAATAGATATTATAAAATATTTATTTATTGCTTTCCAAAAAGCTTTTGCAGTTTTTTTTTTTCAAATAATTTTTTTTCTGTTTTAAGTCATTTATTTTAGAAAATTGCCCCTCCCGATTTTTTTTCTTGTCTTAACCCATACCTACTCGCTCTAGGTTTTTGGTGTACCTTATACCGATCACCCTGTTTATATGAAAATTATCTGTTTGTGCAAAAATTCAAACTAACTAACTAATTAGATTGAAGTGAAACGTACACAGTATATTTGTTGTTAAGTGAGAAGGTTTCAATGATAGATGGCGCTTAAAACGAAATAATACACAAAATAACCATCCGCCTTAGCTTAACCTTACACAATGTATTTGTATGAAATTGTGAAGTGCACTTAAATAAAAATTGTTTTGTCGATAAATGCGGCACTGAGCAAAATAATTAATCTAAGACTAACCCACTGATTGATCTGGGACTTATAGAAAATATTATATTCCTTGTTTCGCGATTGAAGTTAACATAAATCAAAAATTAAAAATTTTTTCTGATAGATAGCGTTGAACATCAAATTCACAAAATTTGCTTAAAAATTAAAGCTAGGATTAGAAGCATTTGCGTTGAGCAAATGGTCAATGCATTGACTCTCTAACGTAAAAATGACGTATATTTTTGTCCCAAAGTTGTCGAGGGTTGTAATCGTCACCGCAGAACACTGTCAATGCATTGACAGCTAGGGTGACACTCGCGTTGACATGAATTTTGGGGTCAATGCATTGACTAATTTGTGTGACCGTGTATTCGCCATGTCAACGCAATTGGGACACATTGACAGAAGGCTCGTCAGCATCTTAACTGCATTTCAACGTTGACATAGCAGAATTTTTCACCGGGTCAACGTAGTCTGCGTTGGCCTCCCTCTCAATTTAAAAAATTTCTGAATTTCTATTCTTCAATGGAATTGGACAGTTTATAGCTTGACAGATGAATGAATGAATGAATATTTTGTAGAGTATATAGCACTGAGACCTAGATCTGGATGAGGATTTTCAATATTAGGTATAGCTCTTCCTCCAAACCAGAATCTACATATGGCACTATTTACTAGGCCTAAAATGTTAAGGTGCCTTTTTAGTTTGAAATGGCCGTGGAGGAGGCCCGTTATGATCCTGAGGTTGTTCCTGCTTAAGCTGATGCAGTCATTGGTTATAGTTCCCAAGTAGGAGTTTGGCTTGCCTCAGCTTGGGGAGTTCCTTCCAATTTTTTGATCTATTGGCCTCCTCTTCTTTTTTAGCTTGACAGATAGATAACAAGGTAAATTTTGTGATATATCGAATCGAATACCGGGATGGCCCCGGCGCAGTGGAAGTAGTGCTTGACTGCTAACCTGGATGTGTGGGTTCGATCCCCAGTCTAGACAGGATTCTTTTCTATATTCCCTCAACTAAACGCCACCCTTGGGATTTAATGAGATAATCAAACCTAATTTCTCAATCCACTGTACCAACAAAAATCTATCCTATCCTATTCCTTCTAACATTTGCCTAATTTATAAGACCTTAGGTCTTGGTGGCATATACAATGTTTGTGTTGTTTTATATTTTTAAATAGCCATTCTTCAATATAACTGTAAAATATATAGCTTGACAGATAGGCATCAAACTATATTTTGAAGCATATTGAATATTTCGATCCAAAAGCCCTAAAAAAGTCTTTTTCCGGACCAAAAAATTTAATCTAAAATTTTCGATTTTTTTTTTGGTGGTTTTTTAATCCATCCTTCAGCTGAATTTGACAGTAATTTATATATAGCTTGACTGATTTAATATTTTGCTCATGTCAACTCGCCATCAACACTCAAATTTTTCGATTGTGGTCAAGTCGTTTGATCGTCATAGTTAAACATGCCAATAGCGTTGACACCAATTGTATAAAAAATGCGTTGACACAGATAATACGTCAATGCATTTTGGGACAACATTGACCCACTGCTGTCACTCGTGTGAACGTTGAAGTTTCATGCATTGTCGACGTTTACAGTAAAATGATGACGTCAAGCAGTCAACGCATTGACCATTTACGTTGACCGTCTAATCATAGCTTAACCATCCGACTGATCTGACAATTAAACAATATAACTAAAACATTAAAGTTAGCTAAAAACTCAACGCTCTGAACCATCATTTCTCCACATACAATCATTGGGAAAAAATCTATTGAATAGTTTGACATTTGTCAATCAATTTGTTTTTCTCGAAATAAAACATTTTAAATAAAAAAAAAAAATATTTTCGAAATAAACCATTATCTTTTCCGGGAGGAATTTAAACAATCTTTTAAGAACTTTTTCAAGATCTTGATTTTGTCTTGAAATTTTTTAAAATTTATCCCGTCGCACAATGGGGCAAGCTATACCCCGAAAACTGGAATTAATTTATTTGTTGGATTGTGAGAGCTGAATTATTTTTTTTTATTTAAGAACCGATTACGAATACTGGAAGAAACATATTTTCACTTCTATATTTATCATTATACTTATTTAATCACGATTATGACCATTTTTCTTTTAATCTCGGCGAAATTGTTAAATGTAAATTTTGCCTAAACCTCGCATTTAGTATAACACATGTTTTTTTTTGTTGCATGGTATAAGGTGCATCAGTTTGAGTAAACAAAATGATTTTGGGGTTGTACCCCACCCCATTTGGCGGGCGGGAGGTGTAAAAGGGAATTCGCCATATCTAGAGAACCATAAGTCCCACAAACAAGATTTTACCTCGGTTTTGTAGATAATTAAATTCTCTACAAATTTGGTATATATTTTTAACGATAAATCGCAAATAGAAAAGATATAACAAAAAATAGACTATCGTTTTCACAAAAATATCATTTAACTTTTTTGATTGATTAAATGACGAAACGTTTGTATATTTTTAACTATAACTTTTTTATTTTCGATTTTTCGGTAAAAGTTTGTATACCAAAATTGTAGAAAATTTAATTTTCTACAAAACCAAAATAAAATTTTGTTTGTGGGACTTATGGTTCTCTAGATATAGCGAATACCTTTTTACACCCCCCACCCACCAAATGAGGAGGGTTACAACCCCCAAAATCATTTTGTATACTCATATTGATGCACACTCCACATAACAAAGAAAACAAAACTTTTCCTCTACTAAATGCGAGGTTTGAGCAAAATTTGTAACAATTTAATGGACTTTAAGGTGGTAGTAAAAAAAAAAAATAATAATAAAAAATGGAGCACTTATGAGCACCTATTCTTTTAGGAACTACGTAAGCAATATGTCAAATTACATAAAAATACCAAAATCTGGATGTGGAAGCGTGTGGAAGTTAACTTTAAGCAGCTTTTAAAAAAGAACTTAATTAGGACTTATGTATATATTTTACACACCCGACTTTTGATACAAAATTGAACAAAATACTTCTACGATTTTTAATTTCTTATTAAAATATTAAATATCACACCTGGAGCTGTCGATTTCATGTTCAAACTTAATTTTACCTTAATTTTTAAGAAAGTTACAGCTATTTAAAAAGCAACACTTTTTGACAACCTTGCAAATCACAATTGAAAGAGAACTAAAGTGGTTACTTCAAGTGTACGCTTTGGAGTGGGAAATCATGTAACAGTATAAAATTAGCGCGGTTAGAAATTACATAGAACTCACTATTGCACGTGTACCCGTATTGCAGCTGTAATTTAATTATTCGTGTATGAACACGTGTACCTATTTATTGTTACTTTATCACTTCACTTCGGTCAGTTACGAAAAAAGAATCGCTTTTATAACTACACGTGTATTTTTATTTACACGTGTATTAAGAACCTACATGTGTACACTGTACAGTGTACAAGTGATTTAATTATTTTATTACACGTGTACACGAATAAACGTGTAATAACATAGATACACGCTTAAAATCGAGAGCTCTAGTAGAAATTCTAGGCTTCGCAAAAAATTATAAAGAAAATTATAAACAAAATGCTTTCTATAGGCGTGTTTTTTGCAAGCCCGGGGGGAATTGCTTGAAAAAAACGACAGCGGGGATTAGCGACGCCATGATAGTGAAAAACATGGAATTTTCATACAAACTATCGATAAAATGTATGTTATTCATGCCGGTAACACAGTTTTTCTGTGCGCTTAAGTTAAGCCCCGAGAATACTCTGGGATTATAGTTGTTGTTGCATTTAACATGTTAATTGTTTAGCACCGACGTCGTTTTTTTCATCCGATTCCCCCCGGGCTTACAAAAAAACACGGCTTATGTCTCCCAAACAACCGAAGCGTTTCAAATCTTAACAAAACTCCTCAATCCACTAAAAGCTATAATAGCAAATTCATGCGACACTTCTGAGACTATTGTCTAAACATATATAAGATACCTAATTTTTTAATTTATTAAAAAACTTTTCACTTTTGCACTTACAGTGCGGTACAATTACTATTTCCTTGTTGTCAGCCAGTCGGTCTATTCGGTTTGACGGTTTGGTTGGTCGGCTATATTGTTGTCATTGCGAAAAATGTTCTTGTGGAGACAATTTGTCATTGCATTATTTTGTTGTTATGTTACCTACCACAGAATCCTTGGAAATATTTGTTGCTGTCTTTGCGTTAGATATAAGGACTTGAAATCTGCTTTCAGATTATCTACCATTGGGTGTAGAAGCTAGGTATACTATGGAAAATTTTTAATTGGAAATCTTTTGTCCCTTTTTCTGTCTTGTTGTTGCTACTGAATTCAAACCAACCAGCATCGGTAGAGTATTTTGCCCTAATTTCATCGCTAGGAACACTTTGTTGTCACAACTACGACCGAGCGATTTCCAACAACAGAGTTGGTTTTTCAACACACAAAAAAAAAAAAAAAATAAACTCCTGGCCATCATGTAGCAAAAGAAAGGGTTGTATGCTTGTGTTACTTGCATTTGGTCTTTGAAATTCTTATGAAAAATTTAAAACTAGATTTAAGTGGTTCATTTATATTATTTTTTTTTTTGTTGTAGTTGAATTTCTTTTGTCAAACAAAGTGGGATACAGGTTTGGATTTGAATGCCAAAAGGGTTGTTTGGACACTATTAATTGCAAATTTATGTTCCCAACTCTGAGCCATCCTATATACCTATGTACCTACCTACAGTTGAAAATTTTCTAACCACAATTGCAATTGTACCCGCTTTTGAACGTATAAAATCAGGTTGCATTGTGAAGTCACAAAATGGCTTGGCACGTCGAACTGGACAGAACATTGATTAACACAAAACCGCAATCACATCAAAGCCGCTACTTATATTTAGTTTTCACAAAACTAAATTCGAAATGTATTTTTGGTTACGTGCGGTTAAGTATCGACCTAGTTGCCAGCTGTAGCGGAATTGTGGGAATTGCGTGTCTCCGGTAATGGATGATAGGCAATCAATTCGAATAGACCGACGCCAGATGCTGGGTCGAGGGATGAAAAAAAAATGAATAGCATTTAGAGTAGAGATGTTTTATTTGTCCATAAGGAGGAGTGGGTTAGTTGGCTGTCGGAAGCATGGTTGAAATAAATAAAATAGATAGGCATACAGGGTGATTCTTGTTTTCAGCCAACTTTTTTTTTTATAGTTCCTATTTAAATGCATGAAGAAAATTTTATTTAAGATGTGGTGGGTACTTTTTAATACAATATCTTCTTTTTAATTTTCTGTTGATTTTGCTTTGGAATTTCTTCTGTATTACAATTTTTGTATTTATAGAAACAAGAGAACCTAAGGGGTTTGTCGATTTCGATTGGTATATATTCATGGTTTGATTTCAATCTTCAGATATTTTGTTCTAAAGCGAAACCAGACATGATTTTATATTTTTTATTAATTAATTTATGGCATATATTTGACAGATTTGCTCGATTTTGTATGGTCAAACAGAACATATGGTGGTGGGGCAATAATTCTGTCCATTGCTTTCTCTATTTTATGTAGAAACAAACCCTGTCGTTCGAACTGAAAGCGGATAATTAAAGAGAGACAAGAAAAATTTGACGAAAAAATCCAATCTGTATTTTTACAAAGAAGGCAATGGACATACAATGAAGGATGTGTGCTAGAAAACTCAGATATGAGGATTTATATAGATTGATAATAAAACAAATGTAATTTCAATTTTTTGAGTTCAAGTGACCTCAACTCCAAAAGTTGCGTTTCGCCCAGGTACGGTAAGCATCGACCATAATTCGCGTCTTAGAAGGGTACGACGGTATCTAACTGATGAGCCCAACTTTCGTACCTGGGCGAAACGCAACTTTTGTTTTTCATCTTTTCTGTTCATTGTTGGTGCAGAGAAACTTTTTTGTTTACGAGGAAATTATAGCAAAAACTAGAACGTCAAATAAAGTCAGCGTTTTGTTTTGCTTCACAGAACTCAGAGGGAAACTATATACGAGTTCTGGCCGCACCGCCATCCCACTTTCGAGTTTTTTTTTTATTTCAAATCGTTATTTTACCAAATCAAAATTTAAAAAATTATATTTTGCAAATGGAAAACCCCATTAAATTAATAATAATTTAATAAACATTAAAATTATAATGATTCATTATTAATATCAGTTTATTAGACTTGACCATTCTTTATTCCGTCAATTTCATTGAATTTTTGAACAACAACAACAACTTAAAGGTGCTATACCATCAATTGTTTATACGAAATAATTTATAATTCGTTTTAATTAATTATTTTTGGCTGGAGATAAAGCTATTTCAAGGGGTGCCAAGCCCTATTATCATGTCTACTTATTAGTGGTGCTGATCTTTAATCCAATTTTATTATGAAAAACTTTCTACATGCACACCATAGGAATCGAACCCACGCATATCAGATTAGCTCAGTCTAAGAAGTCGTATATGCACTACGCATTCCACTGCTTATGACCACTGACGTCACTGGTCGAGATGTGTTGTTTGTTTGTTTATCAATTGCATTTGGAGTAAAGATTTGTATGATTTAATAATTCAGGAATAACAAACGAATTTTATATATTAAAACAATTTGATATTATTATATAAATGAATTTTAAATACTTACTATACTTATCGAAATTAATGATGATCCTGAGCTTTGCAGACAATGCGTCCGCTAAAGTTTGAACAACCACCAAAGTCGTAATACTTGTTCGATTTTAAAAAATTAAAGGGCAATCGCCAAAAGATTCAAGAATTACCAAAAAAATAACTAAAAACACTTTGGCCTTCAGTCACCACTGTAATTTTGGCCGCATTTTCTTACAAATTACAGCAATCGCTTCTTCTCGGCAAAATCTAGTACCGATATTTTTTAGTTTTTAGACTGAAGCGATTGCCGTAATTTTAAGGAAAATGCGTCCAATATTACAGTGGTGACAGAAGGCCAAAGTTTTTTTTAGTTAATTTTTTGGTGGTTTTTGAATCTTTTGGTCATAACTTTTTTTTTAAGGCAAATAAAAAAAAAAACTAAAAAATATTGGCACTAGACGAAGCGATTGCCTTTTAGTTTTTTAAAATCGAACAAGTATTACGACTTTGGTGGTTGTTCAAACTTCAGCGGACGCTTTGTCTGCAAAGTTCTAGATCATAATTAATACCATAATACTCACAATTATATTTTAGTCTGAAAAAAAAAACTTTTTAAAAAAAATTTAATTGAGACTCGTTATAATTAAGAAAATTATGACTGATTTTAAATTAATATTGTTGAATGTGAATTTTTAATCTGACGAGACATTTTGAAGTCTGACGTTGCCAAAAGAGACACAAAAAGTCACGAAATAACCTCCAAATGAATATGTATGTATGTAAGTTAGATATTTCGACAGGCAAACAAAAAAAATTGATAGAAAAAATTCAAACTGATAAGATTGATGTCCTACCTATCTATGTACACATATACCTACCTTCGTGTATACTCGTATGTGTAAAGGTATAAAGTTAGAGTCTGTATCATAGAAGGTATACACCATTTTGTATTATTACAGTGGAATACAAAAAAAAAATATAAATCAGAGAATAAAAATAGAAGGTCGAGAGTGGAGGGTGACACTTTTTTTTTTTGTATCTAAAAATAAAGTAACTATAGCACAATGTATATAGAGGTAGATAGAATTTTTTTTTACAACTTTCAGGATATGTGTGCGGAAATATGCAATCCTGCATTTTGGCGTTACTATATTTTCTCTCAAAAAGCAATACTCTATTTCGAAATTGGTGTGACGGTGCGGCCCGGCGCGCGGGCGGCTTTACGATGGCTTGTGTGTTTTTTTTTTATATTTTTTTTTTTTTTATAGGGACGGTCAGTAAAACTTTCATAAAGCAGATTAGTCCTTCTATATATACTGTATAGTATACCAATGTAGATATGTATGTATACATATGTGTAGTGTTCATTTTATTTAGTCTTCAGGGGGTGTTTCGAGAAAAAAAAAAAATAACACCTCTATAGGGATTGAAAGAGAATAGTGAAGCTTTCTTTTTTTTTTTTTTAGCTAAAGCAAATGGCCACCTGTCATAGGATTAAAAAGAATGAGGAACAAAAATTGCATCCAAATTTAGTGGAAAAATGTAAATTGGTTAGATTTGGGAATTCTATATAGCCAGTTTTGTTCCCTCGCTATACTAACTATATAGATTATCAGTTTTTTTCTTTCTTCATATGAATTTAAATTATGAAGCGAAACATAATTTATATCCGCCTTTAACATGCAACTGAAACCAATTTTGCATAGTCTTCATAAGTTTAAAAAGCTTAATTAAATTTATCGTAGGTACAGAATTTTTGTTATAGCTGAATAATATGCATGGTCCGCCCTACGATAAAAAAAAAAATAATCCATTCTCTGTGAAATTTTAAGCGTTGTTGTTTTGTATGAGTTTTTGTACATTTTTTATACAATAATTGAATATATTGCTTGTTTTAATGGCGTTTTTTTATACCTAATGCTTTTTTTTAAGATTGGATTGGACATTTTGGATACATTGTACATATTTGCATACCTTTTGAGAATTTTTTAAGTTATTCACCACATTTTCTGAAAAATTAAAATTAATCAATTTGCACTACAAACATCCTTAAAATTGTTTTTATTTCAAGTGAATAACATTTGTTGATAACATTTTTATTCCAAGAAATGTGCTAATATTTTATCTCGCTTTTGATAACGCTATGGCATAGTTTTTGAAAAATATTAGAAATAATTTTTCATTAATTTGGATTTAATCCTTGTTTTGAATTGCTCATAAAATCTAATTTCCACTAAATGAGTAGTAAAGTACCTACCTACATATACCTATTGTTATTTTCAATTTTCTCAAAAACTAGAAGACATTTTAGCGTCTGGTTTTTAGCGTTTGAATTAAAATTAATAAGAGCATTGAATATTAAAAAAAAAAATAGTACTTATACCTAATAATGTAAAATTTTGAAAAAATAGTTTAAATTTTTTTTTGTTTCATTTTATTTTTTTCAAAATTCTGAGTTTGAAAATTAATTTTTCAAAATGTATTCATTTAAATAATTCGATTTAAAAACAGAATTGAAGAATGGATTTTTGGCTTTGAAAAAAGATATAAAATTACATTATAAGTATTGAATTTGTTTTTAAATATTTTTTTTTTCTATTTTAAGTGAATTTGTAATAAAAATCAAGATGGCGGCTTAAGCTTCAGTCCGATTATCCTGAAAACTACACATAGGCTCTCAATAAGCTCCTCTAACGAATAGCAAAAGAAAATTGTATAAAATTAAATTTTTTTAAGGTAATTTAAACAACAAATTGATTTTTTGCCAAATCAACAACCCGCATCAATAAAACAACAAACCCCAATAGGTATATTTTTTGGTTTTTGCTTAACATTTTTTTGGGTATTTTTAAAGCGTTTAAAAAAAATACAAAAAACAAAGTTTATAGAATTAACAACGAAAAATTAATATTGTAGTTTTGAATAACGACCGATTATTATAGAAAATTAATTTTGGCATACAAAAATCAGAATTCTTGATTTTCATAAATAAAAATGTTCATTTTAAAAACTTCATTTTCATTATTTTTTCGGAATCGTTTAGAAGTGTGTATTTTGGTATCAATTTTGCAAACATTCCTATATTTGGAACTTTATCTAAACTAGTATTTACGTCCAGCCCTCGAAACTCGAGTGCAATTAGCATTATCGTCTAATTGACAAACTTATAAAAAAAAATATACTGTAATTTACAAAATATAACTGAGCGTCTTAATTCTTTGCTTACCTACAAATAATTTGTTCTCATTATCGGCAACGCAAAATACCTACCTATACCTACCTACAATTATTATTGATCACTCTAGCTTTCTATATGGCTGACAACCCTATATACTTTGTTTCACACTACCTGCTCTTACATAACTATATAAGTCACAGTACACATATTAAAGGTAATATCATTAGCGTTTTCGTTTTTGTTCAGTTCAGCGCATCTGTCAAAAAAGGGGTATTATGGTGGTAAAATGGTGGATCCAGTTCCCCTTTACTTGTCTTATTTCAATACTTTGTTGTTGTTTCTAATGATGCGAGTTGAGTGCCTGTGGTCACTGGAACAGCCATTTTTAATTTTTTGACACTTTCAACTTTGACAACCTGCGCAATATATTACCTTTGATTTGTGTACTGTGACTATAAGTCGCCTGAGAATTATTTTGCCATTTAAGCAATTTTGGAAAATCGCATTTAAAGTTTCGCGTTTAAATAGAAGTTTTCTCCATTTTTAATATAATTTTGTGTGGAAAATCTTCTTTTGATAAAGGTATTCCAGGTTGTTCAGTCGGTTTTAGTTTTTTAGCGACAGCGCAATGCAATATCGAATCGAGTGAGATTTTCGATTTTCTCAAAAACTAGAAGAAATGTGAAGATGTGGTTTTTAGTGTTTGAATACAAATTGATAAAAACATTGAATATTAAAAACAACATTACTAGTTAATAATGTATAATTTTGAACAAAATGAGCTTGAAAAAAATGTTCTCAATTTTTTTTTTTTTATTTGAGTTTGAAAATTAATTTTTCCAAAACTGTTCTATAAAAAAAACTGAATTTAAAAACGAAATTAATGGACGGATTTTTGGCTTTAAAAAAAGGCACAACATGACCTTGCAAGAGTTGCGGTTGATTTTTTATAATTTTTTTTTCTAACTTAAAAAAAATGCCTTAGGACTAAAAAATTCTAAAATTTTAAGATACCTGTCGTGCTGTGAACACAGTCCATTTCTTGAATTAAAGAATGGCCAGGTTCAGAAAATACATATAATATTTTAATGTTATGGCCAAAAATGTAGCTTTATTATAAAGATAAGGTTTTGCCATTATGTTTTAAAATGATTTCGGGCAAGTTGCCGCCGCGGCTGGCTCGAATAAACTCCAGCTGAGAGGCCCAATTTTCGACCACTTTTTGCAGCAATTGGGGCCGTATGTCAGCAATAACACGCCGAATATTCTCTTCCAAGGCGTCAATCGTCTCGGGCTTATCTGCGTAGACAAGCGACTTCACATAACCCCACAAAAAATAGTCCAGCGGTGTTAAATCGCACGATCTTGGAGCCCACGCCACAGGCCCACGACGCGAGATAATGCGCTCACCAAAAGATACCTTCAATAAATTGATTATTTCGTTGGCTGTATAGTATGTAGCGCCGCTGTCTTGTTGGAACCAAAGGTCGTCCACATCAACATCCTCCAATTCAGGCACGAAAAAGTCATTAATCATGGTTCTATAGCTTTCCCCATTGACTGTAACATTATGTCCGGTTTCATTTTTGAAGAAATATGGACCAATGATTCCCTCTGCCCATAGAGCACACCAAACAGTGACTTTTTGAGGATGTAACGGCGCGGCGTCTCAATAATGGCTTGTGGATTATGATCACTCCAAATACGAAAATTTTGCTTATTAACGTACCCATTCAACCAAAAGTGAGTTTCATCGCTCAACAAAATTTTCTTGTGAAAATCGGGATCGGTGGCCATCTCGAACCATTATTTTGGTAATAAATTTGCACGATTTGCAAACGTTGTTCAGGAGTAAGTCTATTCATTATGAAATGGCAAACCAAAGTGAGCATAAATCAAGTGACAGCTGTCAAAAAGACCAACTCCGAAAAAAGTGTTGCCAGATTGAAAACCACACGTCTAAAAAAAAACACCCTTTATAAGCAAACAGAAATCAAGTTCTTTTGTATATTGTTTAAAACTCGAAGGTCTTTATTTTGTGGGTTGCACTTATCCCACTTCATCTTATTGCATTTTCAGAATTAAAGTGGAATTCATTTTTATATACAAAGATTTTAGTACAAAAGTAATCTTTATTCTAAAGAATGAAAAAAAAAAATAAAACAAATTTAACTAGGTCAGCAAAAAAATGATGTACCTATACATACATAGTATGTATGTATGCTAGATTTAAAAAAAAATAAAAATGTATGTACCTACGCACAACAAATTGTTTTAAAAATCCATTTTAAAAATGGTACCTACATACAAAAGGTTAACTCAAAATATTTTGAGAAGGTCAACATACATATGTAGTTCTATTCTTTCTTTGAGCTTTCATTTTACATTTTTTGTGTGTTTTAATGACCTTCATTCTATACTCTTTTTCAGTGGCGCCGAACCCATTTGAATTTGGGTGATGAAATTATAAATAGATTTTTTTTTATAAAAAAAGGAAAACCATTGGCGAGAGTTATTAGATGTCAAATGATAGTAGGTATAGAATTAAAATGAATACCTATATAGGTCTTGATTGCACGAACTCTTGTAGATTCAAACTTATAGAAGTTTTAGCAGGCAGTATATTGGAATAAAATCGTGAGAGTCATTATTGAGATTAATACGAGAAAAATCGAAAAAATAATGCAATTTTTTTTCAAAAAAACATCAAAAATTTATTGAAATTTCAGTTCTGCGAATTATTGAAACTTACTCTAGACATTTAGGACCAATTAATTCACACTCCGTTAAAAACTGGACCCACTAATAATTCACACTCCGTTAAAAACTGGATTTAGGTTATGAAAAATCCATTAGTAAAGTTGTGTGAGAATTAACCGTTATAAAAAAAAGTTTCATCCAAAATTCGAATTGTTATACATACTCACATCCAAATGCTTTGTATCAATTTAAAAGAAAATTCCATTTGCTTATAGGCTCATAGATCAATGTCCACCTAAATAACGCAGAGACAAACAAAGAAGGCTCATTAATCGATAGGTACAACTAAAACACATAAATTTTTATCACATTAAATTTCCTCCTATTGACACGTTCCCTGTATTTAAAAAAAAAAAGGTGATCCAATCCCCAAGAAGGGCAAAAATGAAGATTATGTTCTTTTAAGAATTTATAGACAGTGATCTTTTCAACAACTTGCATATACAAAATTCTTTGCAACATCGATCATTAGGAGTCTTTTGAGCAAAATTTGTAATTTTCGCAAATAAAAATAAGAAATATCATAAAACATAAGAACAAAGTACTTACTACACTGCTGACCGTTTTAGAATTGTTTCGTAATTCATATACTCTGCAATTACCAAAATAAATGTTCATTAACCTTGGTTTAACCTGAGTTAAACTGTCGTAATCAGTAGATCCCATAAAGTCCAAATTAAATTTGGGCCTTAAGTCCCACCCAAGTGGGACTCAAGCCCCAAATAAAAATGTTGGGGTTTATATCCCACTAAAAAAAAAACTACCAAATGAAACTTTGCATACACCCATCCTCGCACCTACTCCAAATCCTTTAGTGTGCCTCACAGTTTATACGCCGTAATGCTGGAGGTGCTAGCACTGCACTAATTTTCTTTCAAATAAAACATCAACGAATAATTATTATCTTCTATGCCTCAAAAAAATTTGGGACTTACATATGTCCCATTGTTAACAAAAAATATTTGGGCTTTATGTCCCAGCGCCTTTTTTTTAGTCCTTGAAAGAACTTTTTTTTTGCTTGAAGTATACCAATCTAAATAAAAATAGCCCTACAACGTCCGTAAGCGTTGTAAACCAACCTCACCCAAATCATCGGACGTAAGTAGTCGACAATTGCTGTGGACATCGTCCACCAATCCCGACCACTTATCCCAACCACTTACCCAACCCAACCATACTATAATGAAAAAGTCCCTATCTCATAATGAGGTCCTACCTCTACGGAGTTCTGATAAGAACTGAACATTATTTTCAAATGAATTCTGCATTAATACTTTTTTAAAAAGTAAAAAGGCGGTCTTCGGCAAACCAAAATAGTAGCAAATTTCGTTCTTGTTGATTCTCATCATTTGGTGTCACCAATTACTATGGGAATGAATTTTGTTCATGCGTTGTCAATTTGTATTGAAAAAATTAGGAATCGGCTGGCAAACGTTACACGGAAAACTGTGATTTGGGATATTGTTCTGCGGGAAAACGTACGCAAGAAAACGTGTCACGGGAAAACGTAGCCAAACCCCTTTTATTCCTTTGGCATATTTTTTAATGGTGGGGTATAGGTACGGTGACCATATTTTAGAATTTCATATAATGAACATGTGAAAAAGGCAACAAAATTCAATGCAATTTTAAATTATTCCATTTAATTAAAAAAATATCTACTTAAAAATGAAGGTACAGAAATCAGAAATTCAGGCTTTGTTTGCATAAAACTTAAATTTTAAAACAAAAAAGACTTAGAAAAAAAACGGATTTTGATATTTTTCTGAACCCGCGAAGCGGACCATTCAAGGTAATCTATAAAACTATTGACAAAGTCAAACAAATTTTCGTTTTAAAATCATTAATTGAAAAATATTTTAAAGCAAAATATATGAATAGGTACTTTAAGTGTGGGTCTTAATGCCAATTCAGAAAGGCAAAATCGATAGCGGGTTTTAATGCTTTTTTGTGGTGGGTCTTATTGCCACTCCAGTAAGAAAAAATTGCCTGCAGGTGTTATTTACATTTTTTTTTTGGAAATATGACCTATGGGCTTTATTTCCGCGGGTCTTATTGAATTGTACCTATAGGAAAAACTCTTTCTGCAGGAGCATTTAACAAAATAAAATTGTACTAGATGTCTTGTTCGTTCTTTCAAGCGGTTAGGATACGTTAGCATCTTTATTTTATGTTTTATTTGCCATTGAATTTTGCTTAAATATTTATGTTATTGTTTTTAGCAATTCGTACTAAATACAGAAAAAATAATGAACAACTTCTGAAATACTGAACATTTATGTGTTTTTGTTCAACAAATAATTCATAATGAACATTGTCTTCAAATACTGAACTGTTCATTATTATAATGAACGGATGGTCACCGTAGGTATAGGTAATGGAATGTTATTGAAAACCTTTAACTTTTGTTAAGTGTTTTTAAAGACAACTCTATGAATTGATAATGAAATGTTATTAAAAGGATTCAAAAAAAAAAAAAAAATAGGTTTTTAAGATACATATATGTATGTGTTATTGTGTTACAGTACCGTAGCTACTCTGTTTTGTTTGAACAAATCTTATTGGAAGAGACGCATTCTCATAGCATGGCTTAGTTGAGGTGAGAGCGAATCTCATTGGAAGAGACTCATTCTCATAGCAAGACTAAATTGAGGTGAGAGGCTTCCATAACTATGCCATTTAACGCCAGGGGGGGGGGCTAGCCCCCTAGTACCTACATTGCTACGGCACTGTTGTGTTAGGGACACAATTTACTCAAAACTCATTCTATTTACAATGTGAACAAAATGTTACCCGTCTGCTTTAACTTGTGTGTGTGTCTGTCTGTCTGTCTTACTGTCTGTCTGTTGTGTATCAAATGCCAATATACCTTAAGTTAGTATAAAAGCTAAATTATAAAAAAAATATATTTCTGTAAGTCGGAGATTTCCGTCGTTTTTTTTTTTATAGCAAAAAAAAAAAAAAAAACAACGGGTGTATTTATTATTAATCTTAAGGGGGATAAAGTTGAAAGGATTGCCAGCCCCTTCCTACTTGACCCTGGTAACAAAAAAAATAAACAAAAACATTGAATTTGGCCCGCAAGAAATTTTCATTTATTTTAACTTTGATATAAAAGAAGAAAAAAAAATATTTTGCTTACGGGTCCTTGATGGACATAGAAATCCAACCGATAAAATTTTGTTTTTTTATACAGATTGTAGAAGATCTACCGTTATGATAAAAAAAAAACAAAACGTATTTATCTCTGCATATTATACCTTGTTACCTTGTAGGGATACTTTTTTTTATTTTTAAAATATTGAATCAAAAATAATAATATGAACGTATTTTTAAGCAAACATTCTGATTTGTGATATAGGTATGTACATATATATTATGTAGGTAGGCATGTTTGTATAATACAGTGTCAACTTTGAAGGCCAGGTGGTATGTTTAAGTATATATGTGTGCAGTGTGTGGGACATGCGGGAGGCATATCATATACATTATATTATGATGTGTGATGGATATGCAGGTGCTATTCAATTTTGCAAAAAAAAAAAAAAAAAACACCCATTTACAGTTTGAGGGCAAAGCTCAAGGTTTTAATTTTATATGGAGCCCCCAGAATAAGCAAGTGGGTAAATACCCTGAAGTTCATAGTTCAGCATTGGAAAATATAAGTTTCCATTTGGTGAAACTTACATTTCCCTCCCTGTCTCGCAATTTGGAACAGCAACACACCAAATAAATGAAAAAAAAAATTCAACCCATGTTTTTTTTAACTTTTTCGGGGGAACATTATTGGTCTCAACGTATCAAAAGAAAGTTAATCCTTTTTTTCGTAAATTCACCTAAGAATCCAATAACGTACAAACTAAAATAAAAGGTTTTTCTTAGAAAAAACTAGTTTTTGTTATTTTTAATTTTCTCAAAAACTACAAAATATTTCGACATCTGGTTTTTCGTGTTTGATCAAAAATTAAAAAGAATATTAGAAAAAAAAATAATACTTAATTACGTAAATTTTGTTAAAAAAAAAAATTATTTTTTTTTATATTTTGGCGTTGAAAATTAATTTTTTCAAAAACTATTCACTCCAACAACTTGATTTGAAAATAAAATTAAAGAATGGATTTCTGGCTTTTCATAATGCTATATTATAATGATTCTGTAGGTGTTACTGTTATTTTTTTAATATTTTGTTTCTGTTTTAAGTGATTTTTTTTGTTGAAAATTGCTCCTCCCATCTAAACGGGGGGAAATAGTTCCCCACCATTGTGCACATTTACTATATTTCTCCTGAGATAGACAGTGAGCAGACTTCTCTGTTTGACACTCTTGATTCGGAAAACCAAGAAGATACCTCCAAAATAATATTTTTTTTTTGACTAATCTAAGAGTTTCGGTTGCAATCTAGGTGGTATTTTAAATCTACTGAGGTTTAAAAATATAAATAAATTGTATTTCAACTTATAAAATTAACATTTTTAATTTCAATACCTACTTTATTTAGCATCTGCAAGATTCAAACTCCAGTAAGATATTTCTTCAATAAAAACACAAAGAATTGTGATGTGATGATTAAAAATATTAGAAATTGTATTTGCTATACTCCTCTAGAGATAAGAACGTATAACCTCAAAAAAGGGTATGGTTGGTTTCGCGAGAATTGTCTGGCTAACTAACGTTTCGCGGGGGTTAAATTAGAGTGTGTGAAGTTAGCCCCATTTTTTGGAATTTTTTATTTTTGAAAGCTGTTCCAGGTTGTTCCCGATTTTTTCCGCATTGTTCCAAAAATTGAAGTTTTAGAGCCAAAACTCCGTTTTTGAAATTCTTGAAAATTGTTTCAGATTGTTCTGAACATTGTTCCAAGTTTTTACACCCATATGTTCAAAATTTCAAAAGTTATGGACAAAATTCGAAAAAAATTCTATTTTTGAATTTTTTTTCGGGTTCCAAAAATTGTTCTAACCATTATTCCAAAAAATTAAAATTGTAGGGCGTATATTTTTACAGATAAAGCCTACCAAACTTTTTTTTCAAAAATCCAAAAAAACGGCTCTTTATATTTTATTTTTTTTTTTAAATACATTTACTTTAGAAATTCGATCATAAATGCATGTATTGAAAAAAACGTTCCGACCTAACATTCATACTATCGCCTTAAAGACGAACTTTAAAAAAACATCTCCTAGTTTTTTAACTTTTCCTGCACACCCTTTTCCAAAAATCCAAAATCTAAAACTTGTTCCAAGTACAGAACGCTCAAATCCAATTGTTCGAAAGAATCATCAAAAAATATTGAAAACTGAAGACTTTAAGCCCAAAAAACACTTTAAATGAAATTATCTTATTATCCTAGCTCTTTTTAGAAATTCAAAATTCTAAAATTTGTTCCAGGTTGTTTTAGGGCTCTTCTAAATCGTTCCAGACTTTCGTTTCTTAAAATTGATTTTTAGTATGAAAATTTTTTTTTAAATTAATTTTAATTAAATTTTTGATGCTAAAAATTTATTTTCCGTTCCGCATTTTGTTTGTTTATAGCATTTTGCTATTTCCCATTTATACGTTTTGACAGATCACGTTTCGTTTTTAGAATGATTTGACAAATTATCATTGTCAAGTTTTTTAAAACGTTTTGAACTGTGAGTACCTAATTAAAAGAAAACTTGCCAAGTGAACCCCAAAATTTTAGTCAGTAATCATTATTTAATAAATTTCTCTCATAACTTGGTGTTGTTTCAATATTGCTGTTCTAAAGATATTTGATATTAAACCTTCATAAAGTATGAACTTGGCATACTTTTAGATCTCACTACTTTTCACGTCTGAGTTGTTACCTACATATTATACAGATTTATATATAGAAGCACTTGGGTTTTTTTTTTATATTTATGTTATTGTTGTGACCTCACTCCTTTTTGCAAAGATATTTATTTATTGCCAGTCAAAAACCGCGTAAGATACCTACTAATATCATTCTACAACAATCAGAAGTGCTTTATATATTTGATAAAAATTCTGTGAAAGTGGGTGGATACCACTCCCCCTGAATTGAAAACCTTAAGTATTCTATTTTTTTCTTTGTATGCACTTTAAGCCCTACCGCTCTACCAACTTTCATCATTCTAATCATTCTACAGCAATCGGAAGTGCTCCATTTAATTGGCCGCAGTTTTGAGAAAGTAGGTGGATACCACGCCCCTTGAATGAAAAACCTAAAATACAACTTTTTTTTCTTTTTATGCACTTCAAACCCTACCGCTCTACCCAATTTCATCATTCTACAGCAATCGGAAGTGCTTCTTGATAACAATTCTGAGAAAATGGGCGGATACCACACCCCCTGGATAGAAAAGCTCAAATATTCTATTTTTTTTCTTTGTTTGCATTTCAAGCCCTATCGCTCTACCAAATTTGATCATTTTACAACAATCGGAAGTGCTCCATTTAATTGATTGCAATTCTGAGAAAATAGGCGGACACCACGCCCCCTGAATGGAAAACCTTAAATATTAGTAATTTTTTTCTTTTGTATGCACTTGAAGCCGTACCGCTCTACAAAATTTCATCATTCTACTGCAGCAATCGGAAGTGTTCCATATAATTGATAACATTTCTGGGAAAGTGGGCTGATACCACGCCCCCTGAATAAAAAACCTCAAATTTTCGATTTGTTCCTTTGTATGCACAACCGGGCCTACAGCTGTGCGAAATAATAAGATTCTGTGGTGTCAGGAAGTGCTCCATAATTTTGATGATCTGTCAGTGAGTGAGTCAGTCGGTGAGTAACGGTTTTCGTGATTTTTGACGTCTTATATCTCGGAAACCACTTACCGCTAAGGAGTTGAAATTTGGTGTGATGCTTGTGCTTGGCTAGCCTACCAAATATTCCGAATTTAAAGTTCCTGACTTTATTGGCACTGAAGTTAGAGGGGGCTCGAAAATCGCCTGAGTTTTTTAATGATAAAAAGGGTGTAGTGCCAGAACTTTGCTGGGCACTACCGTGCCCTTTGATCAAAATTGTACTAAAAACGTATATTGAAATTCGATATTCAGTGCCTACTTTCTGTTACTCTCGCATTGATAAAATTGGTCGAGAAACGATGAAAATTGAAACAAATCGTATGAGTTTTGTTCCATTTTTCACCGTTTCTCGTCTAATTTTATCGATTTTATCGAGTTACAGAAAATAGGCACGAATTTTTAATTTTTTTTCAGTTTTGGGATTTTAGAATTTAGTATTGTCTATTTCCAGTTATAAACACAATTATTAGTCTTGACGTATTGCGGAACCGTATTGTTGTATAACATAAACAATTATACATAGATATACACTAACAAGAAGCTACGTGTATTCTAGTTGAGAATTAAAATTCTTTGATAATAATAAAACCTATATGCATTTTTTGTTCAATTTATTGCAGCAGGCTAATTATTCCGCCAGTTAACTTTGAATTGAAGACTTCATCAATTTTTGAACTAAGGTTTGCGGCTTTGTAAGGTTTTTAAAAAAAGAAAACTATCAAATTATTCTTTGGAAGAGAAACTTTATACTAAGCCTTTTTGAACTACACATACATTCATACATACCTCCTGCGCATAAAACATATTCTCATGATCATGAATATGCTAATTTCCTGGAATAAACAAGCTTACAATTTTCAAATTTCAACACACTCACAGAAAGTGGGTGAGCATTAGGGCTGGGCATTCTTCCAATCAACTAATATGATGAAAGGAGGTGAATATATAATTGGTATAAATCGAAAGCTTTGTCTGACTTAAACCATATCGCAACGTAAAGGATATCTTGTTATTGGCAAAATGGAGTATAAGGCTTGTTTTGAGTATCTACATAGTGTGTATATACAAACAAAATATATGAATGGATAACGGATATCGATTAATAAGTGTTACCTATTAGTGGTTTATCGAGAAACAAATAATAATGCCTAAGTGTTTGGTAGGTATATACATAACTGTAATGATATATGACAATGCACTATAAGCAAATAAATTGATATTGGCCAATAGATAAGGTCTGATGGTAAAGCAGTTTGGTTTAATTAAATACAACCAAATTATGGTATTAAATTATTTGAGAAGGTACCTATATACAAACATAACATCAAGATATTGTTCGGTAATAATTGTGTTAAGTAAACGGCGTATTATATTAATCAAATATTGTAACCTAAACTGTAGAGATCTAGGGCTATATATTATATACACACATACGTATATGTATAGGCTTGATTTAGTCAAGTGTTTTGTTGAGATCAAGGATGATATTATCTTAAGTTGATACATTACATTATTAGCCCTTTTGTAAAACTAGAAGACACGTGCTTGCGTTGCTGCGCTTTATTTTTAAAATAAAAAAAATTAACATTAAAATCCTGACTTATAGTCCACTCAATTAAGCCAAAAAAACAGCCAAATTCGGAAATAATCGCCGGGAAGCTGGATTTTGGTATATAGCTTCCTTATGGTGTTCTTAAGAAACTGTCAAAAGCCCCCATCGATATGAGCGCCGCTTACAATTTTACGGGGGGTTGAAGGCCCCCCAAAATGGTTTTTTATGAATAACTCCCAAATGGTAAGCTGTACAAAAAAAGTGTTAAAGACTAATTTGTAGCTTGAAATATTTCCTACTAAAAAGATTAATATACTTTTTTCATACAAATAACGGTTTTTGAAATAAACCAATCAGAAGAGTTAAGGGTTTTACTTTTCTATGTAGTTTGGCGATTTAATTCCAAAATGTGCATTTTGTGATAAAAGCATCAATTTTTTTTGTATTGTTGGTACATTATATAGACATGATTTTAAGATATCGGTCCACTCTATTTGTCCACCCCTTTAGGTGGGAGGGGCAAATTAAAAAAAAAAAAAATTCTAAAATAAAAAATGAATATTAAAATACAACGGCAACACTTACAATATTATGTTATTAGCTTATCTTAAAGCCAGAAACTCATTTTTTATGAATGTTTTTGAATAAAGTTATTTTCGTGCTTAGTTTTTCAATAAATGATTTTAGCTTTCATTGAAAACGATTATTAAAAATTTTAATTGTTATTTTTGAGGCGTCTAGAAAGCAAAATCATTTATTATTTTGATGCCAATATAAAGCTTACGGCTCGATTATTTTTCTATAAAAAAAAATTCCATTTCGGCCCAACCTTTCACAAACAATAAATTATAAGATTTCAGAAATTCAATAAATTATAAGATTTCAATGATCAATGGTAAGGAATTCAATTATTGAAGAAATAAAAGTCCATTTTATGCGGAGTCTTGGACCAAAATGAAAATTTTTAAGAGCTAAATATAATAACTGAGACATAACCTTCATTTTGGCATAAAAATAAACACTTATTTTCCTTTCTTAAGGCCTCAAAATTAACAATCAAAATTTTCAATGATCGCTTTGAATAAAAGCTTTAACAGAGTCCTAATTGGACATTTTTTGTTTCTATAATCATGTATTCATTAGTCTGCAGCATTCGTTCTTAGAACTAACTTCTAGTTACATGCGTCAGAATTCATCGAACTTATTGTCGCGTGGCCGGCCCCAATTAAGACAGAAGTGATCATGAAACGTTCTGGCGGTTTTTTTCCGAAAGTTATCCTTAGACGTCAAAGTTTTTTTCATCATCCGCCTGGCGTTGTGATGGCATGGATAACTGAATTTGTACTTGAGCTTCTCTACTAAGTATTAGTGCGGAGAATCGACTGCTGGACAAAGTTCTAAGAGCGATAAAATATGATTCGTTCTCTAGTGACAAACTCAAAAGGGAATTTTATTTTTAATTCGATCGCGAATTTTATTTTTGTTTGTTCCTTTAAAAAAAATTCGTTTTCACGATCGAATCAAATCTACATATAACTTTTAAGGCTTTCGCGGTTGTTTATAGACATTGGTAATCAAATCTGTTGGGATCTGTAAAATATGGGTCGTTCGCGAATTTATCAAGTGGCAATTACTATTGAAGACAAAATCACAAACCGTTCAAATAAGAAAAAAAATGTCAAAGTGACATTTTTTACAAAATTTTAGATGTTTTTTTCAAAATTGTTCACTTTTTCCGAATTTTTCTTACTTCTTTAAAAATGTTTGCCTTTTTTCAAAATGTTTGCCTTTTTTCAAAATCTTTTGCCTTTTTTCAAAATCTTTTGACTTTTTTCAAAATTTTTGACTTTTTTCAAATTTTGTTGGCTTTTTTCAAATTTTGTTAACTTTTTTCAAATTTTGTTGACTTTTTCAAATTTTTTTTACTTTTTTCAAAATTTTTGACTTTTTTCAAAATTTTCCACTTTTTTAAAAATTTGTAATATTTTTTTAATTTTTTTTTCAAAATTTTTCACTTTTTTCAAAGTTTTTCACTTTTTTTTTTAATACTTAACTTTTTTCAAAATTTTTGACTATTCTCAAAATTTTTCACTTTACATATAGAACCGAACTGAATGGATACTTTGATGAATAATGGATTTGTTTTAATGATCTTTTCGGATCCTTTTCGCGAAGAAACATATTCTACCAGAATTTTATTTTTCTGATCTCTCACGAACGAAAGATACAGACAAAAATGGTTCACGAAAGCAATCACGTGAGAAATCTATAAATTTTTATTGATCGGAAATTTTATCGTTCGCATACTATATTTTTTATGGTTTGTGTAAAAAATTTCATTAAAATCGGTAAAAAAAAAATCGAAAACTAAACCAGATACCAATTTAAATCGATTGATACATTTTTGTTTCCAAAAGCATAGTAGATGGTTATAATATAAGCTGATATGAAAAACTTAATCAAAATCGTAGGAGTAGTTTTTGAGAAAAATGAGATTTTCCTTATCGGTTTTTAAACACTTGTTTGGGAGGTACTGTTATTTTTGTTTATACGAATATTTTTTTATTAAAATCTGCCAGATAGCTAATGTTAAAAACCTGCTTAGTGCCAAGTTTGATAAAAATCGATCAAGTAGTTTTCCAATTATTAAGTTGTCAAAAAAAATTTAAAACTTTTTTTAAAAATCGAAAAAAAAATTTATTTTCGGCATATAAAACTTTTGTAACTTTTTAAAACATTCTTCATTAAAAAAATTTTTTCAAAAATCGGTTTAACCGTTTTTGAGAAAATCGAAAGTCAAAAAAATGGTTCTGTTAGAGGTACCATTTTCAACCATTTCAACCAAGAGGTACCATTTTCAACCATTTTTCAGAAAACATTTTATGAAATGGTTGTCTTTAAAAAAAAATTACTGAATTAAAAAAAAAATGTGTGGACACGTTTTTGAGAAAAATAAGATTATCATTTTTTGCTAAACAAATTTGTACAGCTGCTAATGTTTTCTTTTGTCCTAAAAAAATGAAAAAAAAAACGTGTTGTACGAGTGCCAAAAAAAAATGCTGGGTACCTACCAAGTTTAAAGAAAATTGACCCCACCCATTTAAGTTGCAGGCGAAAGGACAGTACAAACAAATCGGAATTTGCGCACAAAATCAGTGACTAAAATGTTAAATTTTGATAAAGAGCTTTGTTTTGCCGTGTATCCAAAGTTTCAAATGTATCATAACTAAAGGGTGATTTTTTAAGAGGTTTAGAACTTTTAAAAAAAAAAAAACACAAAAAATTCGAAAAAATGAATGAAATATTTATTTGAATCGATAGTTTGAACCTTGCAATTTAATGTTTAAAGATAATTTCATGCAAATGTTGACCGCGGCTGCGTCTCAGGTAGCCCATCCGCTGAGTCCAATTTTGGCATACTCTTTCACACATATCGGCCGGTATCTCACGAATGAATGCATGGATGTTGGCTTCCAGTGCGTCAATCGAAGCGGGCTTGTCCCTATAGACATTAGCCTTGACATACCCCCACAAAAAATAGTCTAATGGTGTCAAATCGCACGATCTAGGCGGCCAATTGACCGGCCCGAAACGTGAAATTAACTGTTCACCAAACTCGCCTCGCAATTGCGCCATTGTTTCGCGTGCTGTGTGGCATGTGGCACCGTCTTGTTGAAACCACATATCATGCAAGTCAAGAACTTCCATTTCGGGCAAAAAAAAGTTTGTTATCATCGCTCGGTAGCGTTCACCATTGACAGTAACGCTGCGATTCGCATCATCTTTGAAGAAATATGGCCCAATAATGCCGCCGGCCCATAAACCGCACCAAACAGTGGCTTTTTCGGGATGCATTGGTAGCTGTTGCAATGCTTCTGGCTGATCTTCACTCCAAATGCGGCAATTGTGCTTGTTTACGTACCCATTCAACCAAAAATGAGCCTCATGAGCAGCGCGCGATGAACATTTCGAACCGAGCACGAATTTTGATAGTAAAATTCAATAATTTGCAAGCGTTGTTCATTTGTAAGACGATCCATGGTTAAATTGCAAACCAAACTGAAGCTGTTTGACAGTGACACAAGGTACTAAACACACGTCAGCTGTCAAAACCAGTGTTGCCAAAACCAAACCAGCTAAAAAATCACCCGTTATAAGGATATCCTTAAGGTAGAACTAGAATAGGCGGAAGCCAACGTACGTGGTCGTACGAAACCGAGCGAAAACAAGAAATTCATATGACGCGCACATAATTGCGTTCTGGAACTTTTCGTTTAGTTTTCGTTAACTTTTGCCGTCGGACGTGAGAGCGCTCACCGACCGCTCTTTCGTACGTGGACTGACAGCTAGCTTCAAAAATCAAAAAAATCACTTCCAACCACTCAAGTGCATTATGGGTGACTTATGAATTTGACGTTTTGGAAAGCAACTTTTCGTTCGCTTTTGACACTAGCTTCCGACAGCTACCGCCTATTCTAGTTCTACCTTTAAACTTAGGATACAATTGAAACTCTGACAACACGGCAAAACAAAGAATTCTTTATCAAAATTTAATATTTTAATTTTAATATGAATTATATTTATCGAATCAGTTGAGTAACAACATAATATAGATATAACATTGTTTCAAGAAAACTGATTGTTTTACTAAGAAAAAAGGTATTTTTCATCCCTCTTCCTTCCCCATTAAAACTTTAACCTGTCCTAAATTTTAATTACCTACTTTTTAAGAAAATCTAATTTCTAAACTACATAATTTCAACAAAATCTTAGAGAATTAAAAGAAATCTTAAATCTTATTTATTTTTTTTTGTTTTAATTTTTGATTTTCAAATTAGTACAAATGAGCTTCTTCAATTAGTGCTATATTGTTTTGCTGTCTTCCAAGAGAATCTGCAAGCATCCCAACTGGCTTGGCAACTCAAACTTAAAATTATCAGTGCCATTTTTAATTTTTTATCTTATGCTGCAACGTCTTCGTGACTATAATAATATGTGTGGTTGTGAATGAATGTATGATGATGATGGCTGACGTGCAATTGAATTTACTCTTAATTTGAAGTGACAAAAGAACAAAATGCTCGCCGTTGAAATTCACTTTTCTGCTACTGCTTCTTTTACCAAACGAATTCCACAGAGTTTGTTATGAAGTTGATATACATACATACATATAAATATATATAGAAAGTACCCTTAATAATCAGGTTATCTTGACGGTGGATAGCGCGGCGCTTCGGAAGTGATATAAAGAAATACGAGTAAAACGCACATAAAACAAAGAAGGAAACTGTATTTCTTTCTTTATATAAATTGATATTTTGTCTCCAGGGATCGGTTCTTTTTTTTTTTTGCAACGCAGCATACTAAATTAACTTTATTATACTATATAAAATAATGGAATTTTAATTTCCAACTAAATTCTACATAAAATTCAATAATAAATATGAGTTAAAAAAAACTACAATGTACAGAGTAGAGCTTGTCAAACGTATGGGCTTTAAAATTGGAATTCAAACTGGAATGAATTGAATCAGAACAGTCTTGAATTGGACACGATTGAATGAGACATTTTTTTTAAATTTTTTTAAGTTAAAACCATTCGAAAAAACAATGTGGTCAATTATCGAGCAGCACGCTCTTTGTGTTGAAATATGAAGACGACAATCGACATTGCTTTTTCTCGAAAGGGTATCCTCATTTTTCTTTGACGAGTGACATTTCAAACTCAGTGTACCTTTGTGTCAACAAACAGAATATGAATTATTACGCATAATATGATATCACAGGGAGCAGGCTTGTAAAAAAACGCAGCCACTTGTGAATGCTGCAGTCATTAGAAATAAATTATTATTATTCAATTAAAAGATTGTATTCTTAAACTTCAAATTATGAAATCACCATTTCCCTAGAATCAAAAAGATTACAATCATTTGTTTTCCCATTCATTTAACAACAATCAACTGAATGTAATTTTCATGCAGTCTTTGCATTATTTTTGCATTCTTTTGGATTTATGGAGTGAAATAGCAATGGTATTCAGTCTCAAGATTACGTACCTATCATTATTTTATTATTTTTCATTGGAAAATGATCAATTCATCACGGTGACTATAACAGTAGGTTTACTAACCAATACCTATACGTTCTGTAACTCTCGCATCGACAAAATTAGTCGAGAAACGATGAAAGTTGGAACAAATCGTTTAAATTTTTTTCCATTTTTCAACGTTTCTCGACCAATTTTATCGATGCGAGAGTTACAGAACGTAGGCACAGGACCCAAGATTGTTTTTTTCCTACCGATGTGTGCGGTTCCAACAAACTAAGGCCAGAGCCCACATAGATGGGGGGGTATACATGGATTTTTTTTCATTTACCAGTCATATTCATCAATATTACGATTATCAATTTTCAATTGATATTTGATAAATATAATAAAAATTGACATTTAAAAACACAATTCGCATAAATATTTTCATCATTAAGAATGGCGCAGGTCGATGTGAATTAACAAGAAATTTGATAATTATTACGGAATAAGTGATCGAGTTTTTAATAAATTAAGTTTAAATGTCCTAAATTTTAATATTTATCAATTCTACCGATTGATAATAACTGACAATCGTAATTAGGCCAGGGCGATTATCTCGCTTAGAGGCGATCTCAACTGGCCAGCACGCTTCCCTGTTTTGATCCCGTGCGATTTTTAACTAAAATCCAATGTTTTAACTAAAGCCGTAAAAGATAATATCCAGCCCGAAATTGCCAAAAATACCGGTCAAAATGCTCGAAATAGTGCACAAAAAATTAAAAAAAACCTTTGGCAGTAAGGACTCTATTTGAAAAAATATATATAAACTTAAATTCCCAAAAAAGCTTTTAACGCCCTTACAGTCAACACAAATAAGCCCTTCGTCCCAGCGATCTCAGTTCAGACTCACCAATTGACAAGTGCCTTGTAAATACGCATTCCCAATACTAAAACATTAAGAAAAAATCAGTGTTTCATGGCAACACTCAAAGGGTAATAAATTTAAGCCTTGGGCTTCAGCTCTGCAAGTCTGCATAATTTTCCGGGTACACGCTAATATTTGAGTAAATAAATTTGGCTATTTAGATTATATTATGTCAAAAAAAATTCACCTCACTCCAAATCCTAAACAACAAAATACTTTTTACTATTCTTAGCTTGGTCTGCACTGATAATAAAACATAGGTATAAATGATAAAAATGTAGATTGAGCTGTAAAAACTTCTGTCAATATACGTCCAACAAAAATGGTTTATCAAATTGATAAAAGTAATAAACAAAAAATTTATTTTGTCATTAAAACCAAAAAATTTTTTTGATACAATAAAATTTTTGTCAACATACGTCCAACAAAATGTTTTATCAACAAAAAGTTGTGTTCTTTTATTGATGTGACAAAAAAAATTTTGAATGGACAAGCAGTATTCTGTCATATTAACAAAATAATTGTTATACTTACAAGAAACATCGCAATATTGGTTGAATAAACAAACATTTTGTTAATTGTATAAAATGTTTTTGTCATATTTACAATTTTTTTTATTGTATCGATAAAATAATATTTTCAATTCAACAATTTTGATTTGTTGAAACCACAAAATTAATTTGTCAGCTCAACAAATGTATTTGTTGAAATAACAAAAATGTTTTGTCGATATGGTTTTTTTTTTGAATCTCATTAACCAAAATCTAGGAATTATCAGAGTCGGTTTTCTTGTGTGCATTCTTCGGTCTCTTATATACATTTCGTTTCAAACCAAGTGTGAACTTTAATTTTAGGGAAAAACTAAATTTAATATTTTAATGCACTTCACCAATTTTGTCCGTTAAATTGACAGAGATTTTGTAGCTCAAAAATTTTTCACTTACAAATCAATTTTGTTTATTTACAATTATTTTTTTCAATTGCACAAAATAGTAGTAGAAAAAAAATTTCACTTAAGCGGAGTTCAGGGGCCTATTTCACAGAACATACATCTCATACATTACAGAAATGTATGTGACGTAAAATAGGCCCCATATGAGTGGGCGTAAATTTTAATTTTTTTTTAAATTATGCGTTTTCTAAGTTGACGCATAGTTTTTCTAAAAATTCAAAATTTACAATGAGCCAAATTTGGCGACTACTTTAAGGTACCTACATACATTCATACAATGTATGTGATGTATGTTCCGTGAAATAGGCCCCAGATAAGTGAACAAAAATTGCACTTAAGCGGATTTAAAAATTCCAAAAATGGTTCTGACATCAGAAATTCAAATGTCATTTTCGTTATGAAAATTTGGTGGAAGTGAAAAATAAAAAAGAAGTAAAAGCGTTCAGCAAATTTTTTGTTCTGTTCTATAATTTTTTTTTCACTTAAAGGCTAGTACTCAGTTCGAGTGAAAATAAAATTTTCATACAAAAGTGACGCCTAGTTCACTGGTATGAAATACACAACACGAAGTGAGTACCAAAATATGAAAGTTGAAAATGAACCGGTTCTTCAATTAATTTCACGCAAAATTTTCATTTCCCAACGTACGACCGTGAAATAGGCCCCAGATAAGTGAACAAAAATTGCACTTAAGCGGATTTAAAAATTCCAAAAATGGTTCTGACATCAGAAATTCAAATGTCATTTTCGTTATGAAAATTTGGTGGAAGTGAAAAATAAAAAAGAAGTAAAAGCGTTCAGCAAATTTTTTGTTCTGTTCTATAATTTTTTTTTCACTTAAAGGCTAGTACTCAGTTCGAGTGAAAATAAAATTTTCATACAAAAGTGACGCCTAGTTCACTGGTATGAAATACACAACACGAAGTGAGTACCAAAATATGAAAGTTGAAAATGAACCGGTTCTTCAATTAATTTCACGCAAAATTTTCATTTCCCAACGTACGACCGTGAAATAGGCCCCAGATAAGTGAACAAAAATTGCACTTAAGCGGATTTAAAAATTCCAAAAATGGTTCTGACATCAGAAATTCAAATGTCATTTTCGTTATGAAAATTTGGTGGAAGTGAAAAATAAAAAAGAAGTAAAAGCGTTCAGCAAATTTTTTGTTCTGTTCTATAATTTTTTTTTCACTTAAAGGCTAGTACTCAGTTCGAGTGAAAATAAAATTTTCATACAAAAGTGACGCCTAGTTCACTGGTATGAAATACACAACACGAAGTGAGTACCAAAATATGAAAGTTGAAAATGAACCGGTTCTTCAATTAATTTCACGCAAAATTTTCATTTCCCAACGTACGACCACTAGGAAAAAAAACTAAGCAGTGGAAAAAATTGTTTGAAATTAATTGTCAATCAATTTATGTTGCTCAAAATATAAATTCTGAAATAAAAACAATTATTTCGACTTTTCTTGAGCTTTTATTCTTATCAAGGAGGAAAAAAGAACAAAACCACGGAATTTAAACCCCCTTTTTGGAACTTTTTCAAGATTCTGGTGACAGTAATTCAAATAAATATTTTTTTTTCATTCAAGGTGAGTGTTAGAAATTTCAAACTGTGTATCAAAAATTCACGTGAAGAATTAATTATGGGTTCGTTGTGAATTTATAACGTGTATTTTGAAATGTTTTTAATTTTTTTTTTCCCGGGAGGTGAGTACTAGGCTTAAGAGAGAAAAATATTAAATTTAACTGAAAATATTGTTCTTAAGGTTCGACATATAAAACGTATTTATGTTGTTTAAAACTTCCAACTATTTATTTCGTAAATAAAACACTTTACTTTCTTACAATCAAACAATTTATTATTCAACACTTAAATATACCGAAACTAATTTCCGAAAACAATTTACTTATCTCTTATTACAACCAACTTTACTCTTTCACTATTAAAAACAAACTGTGTCCAGATCGGCAACGCAGCTGTCTTAAATAGCAGTTTCTATTACTTTCGCGAAGGTTCTCGTATTTGCTTCTCGATCTTTCTATGACGGTAGAGAAGGTAATAATTCCCCTTCGAATTTCGAATATTCTTTCAATGTTCGAAAAAGCTCACTCAAAGATATCAGTGGTAGCGTTCATTACAGATTTGTGATTTACCTAAATTTCCAAGAGATGGCGCTTCATAAAAGATGTTAAATTATAATTCAAAAGCAGTTGAGTAATTTAATCGTTACAATATGTTTCAGTTATCCGGGTTTTTCACTTAAGCGAGTTTCGCTTAAGTGGAGTGTTATAAATGTAATTGGTCGACAAATAATCGGGGATGAAAAAAAGTGTTTCAGATAAGCGGGTTTTTCTCTTAAGCGGGTTTTTCTTAAGCGGATTTAAATGTACTTCAAAATAAACAAACATAGAAAAACAATTTTTCATTACAACAAAAATATTTTTTAATAGCTAATAGTAATAAAATCAATATTAATAATATTAGCTAGAAATTTATTTTCAGTGTGAAGTCTGATTCTTTTCAAAATCCGAACCCTATTAATCAACTCAAGGAGAAAAGTAAAAGATAAAGGGTGATTTTTTAGCTGGTTTGGTTTTGGCAACACTGGTTTTGACAGCTGACGTGTGTTTAGTACCTTGTGTCACTGTCAAACAGCTTCAGTTTGGTTTGCAATTTAACCATGGATCGTCTTACAAATGAACAACGCTTGCAAATTATTGAATTTTACTATCAAAATTCGTTCGAAATGTTCATCGCTTTTTTATCGAAAAATTGTGTTCAGCGATGAGGCTCATTTTTGGTTGAATGGGTACGTAAATAAGCACAATTGCCGCATTTGAAATGAAGATCAGCCAGAAGCATTGCAACAGCTACCAATGCATCCCGAAAAAGCCACTGTTTGGTGCGGTTTATGGGCCGGCGGCATTATTGGGCCATATTTCTTCAAAGATGATGCGAATCGCAGCGTTACTGTCAATGGTGAACGCTACCGAGCGATGATAACAAACTTTTTTTTTCCCGAAATGGAAGTTCTTGACTTGCATGATATGTGGTTTCAACAAGACGGTGCCACATGCCACACAGCACGCGAAACAATGGCGCAATTGCGAGGCGAGTTTGGTGAACAGTTAATTTCACGTTTCGGGCCGGTCAATTGGCCGCCTAGATCGTGCGATTTGACACCATTAGACTATTTTTTGTGGGGGTATGTCAAGGCTAATGTCTATAGGGACAAGCCCGCTTCGATTGACGCACTGGAAGCCAACATCCATGCATTCATTCGTGAGATACCGGCCGATATGTGTGAAAGAGTATGCCAAAATTGGACTCAGCGGATGGGCTACCTGAGACGCAGCCGCGGTCAACATTTGCATGAAATTATCTTTAAACATTAAATTGCAAGGTTCAAACTATCGATTCAAATAAATATTTCATTCATTTTTTCGAATTTTTTGTGTTTTTTTTTTTAAAAAAGTTCTAAACCTCTTAAAAAATCACCCGTTACAAATTTGTATGCAAGCGCGAATTATTTAGATTTTAAAACAGGCCATAACCCTAGCAAGGAACTTTAATACCTTATATACGATTTATATTTATTCTCCAGAATGATGTTCCGCTCTTTGCTGGCAAAGCGCTCACGCTCTCATGTAAATCTTATTAAGAGATGAAATTCGAGTAGAATTTTGACAAGTTCCTACATTCAAAATTGCTAGACAAGACACCATGTAATAGGTTTTGGTACAAGAAGATATCTGTCGGATTGCATGTTCAGCTGCTTGCTCCCCAATCGTTTAAAGCTTCTTGGGAGCAATATATCTATGTATATGTAGTGTACAGTGTACATACATATTATATTTCATACACGCGACATTGCAAAAATAAATTTTCTCTGGCTCGAGTTACAGCAAGGTATAGTAAGGTATATGGTATATATGTATGTCACTGAGCTTTCATGCTACCGATGATAAACTGGAATGAAGAAAACGAGAAGAAAGGATACTATGTTTGGAATTTTAATGTTGGCAATAAATCAAGGTGCAAGTGGCACCGCATCAAAGAGTTTCTAGATATAACTTCTGCAACTTATACCCCTTTGCGTATATACATATACCTACCTTAACTTTTCTTCCATCTCCATTGTGCAGTTAGAGCAAAGTTTTTTTTTTATTTTTTTTTTATTTTTTGTTGGTGCAGAAACCTGACCAGACCATGGTTCCGGACCAAGTGCGAAGTTGGCAAATAAGTAATTGTGTGTGCGCTAGTACTCTCACTATAGTAAGATGATACTTTCACGATATGATACACTTTCGTGAATAACATATAAAGTTGGTGAATGAATCCTGGGCTGAATGGATGTGTGTTCGGTTGGCTATTAATGGCTACAAATATATAGAATGCCAAAAAGGGAGACCTTGATAGTGGTTATACGTGTTCTTGGGGTTTAATCAGCAATCTAGATGCTTTGCTCAGAAAAAAAAAAAAAAAATATATATGAATCTCATGGGATATCAGTCTTGAAGCAACATTTTTATTTCTCCTCGCGCATATACATATACTCGCCACATGTACCTACATATATAGAAGAAAGATTTATAAGATGAGTTTTTTGTAGCTTAACACTACGTCAAAGTTAAATCCATATATATGTATGGTATTGTTTTTGGCGGAATTTCGGAAAATATAATGTCCAAAGTTTATAATGGTTATTATATTATATGAAATGAAAGCATTTAAAGCTTTTGATATTTAATCAGATAAATCTATATATACTTCTATAACATAAACATTTCAGCTTTATATGAATCTTTTTCCCTTGTCAGTTTCGATATAAAAGGAAGCAAAAAATCATGAAAATCATAATCAGTATTCCCAGAAATGAAAACTCCCTCGGGTATTTTTCTCTTTATTATAACATCTCTGCGCTATCGTAATTGGATTTTTGGAAAATCATCCTCGAAAGAGAAGTAACTTTCATGAATTGATATTTCGGGGAAGCAAAAAAAAAAATAAAAATATTTTTGCAAGAAAATTTTGCTAACTTTAAGAAAAGCTACCTTTACATATTTTGTATCTACTTGTTTAAGATTTTTAATTTATGCAAGCACATTATTTTCCAATCATGGAAAAGCTTGAAAAATAAAAAAAATTTGGCAATAAACGTTCCTCATTCTGTTAAATGATCAATAATTCCATCCGCAGGTCCAACTGTCTTCGGTAAATTTAAAATAACGATATACAGTGGACTCTCGCTAACTTGAACATACGATAACTTAAACAATTCAATAACTTGAACATGCTGTTTTCCCTTTTATGTATTCTGTAGCTTGAACAAGCAATTTTTAAGACTCTTTACCTGGAACTTTTTTATTGCTGACTCTTGAAGTTGAATAATTAAGACATTTGAAACTCTTTAACTTGAACAAATAAATTTTATATCAAGTATCAATAGAAGTTTGAATTTTCTCATTATAGGTTACTACATTTGTAAAACTGTTTTTTATTCAAGGGGAATTCCCGGAATTTTTTATTGTGTATGTGCCTAAGGCTTTATTTATTTTCTCCAGTAATTTTTTTGCAAGAGTTGGTTTAAATACAATTGTGTTTTGAGTCATTTACACAAATTTATAATAATAAATTGAAAACATATAAAAAACGAAGCCTTTTTTATTTTTTCCAGTAACTTGAACTATCCAATAACTTAAACAGGCCTCGTTTCGTATGTGTTCAAGTTAGCGAGATTCTACTGTACATAAATAAGTCGGGCTTTCTGTAGAGCTGTTCAAAGCAGCAGCAGACAACTTGGTTAGGAGTAAGCATCAACTCCTTTGAAAAATATATGAGGAAATCATCATTGATGAATAGAACCTCAGCATTGTTTGCCTGATCATCAAGAAAGGAATTCTTTTCAATTCTGCGCTAACATTTCCAACAGAAGCATTGTCTTCGATATTTTTTCAACCATGTTATGTAAATCCATCTTTCATCAACAACCTGATAGGTTCATATCAATATGGCGTTAGGCCAGGAAAATCCACCATTGACCAAACTTCAAATCGACAGCTTTTCACTGATTTCAAGGCCGCTTATGGCATGCATCTACAGAGACGAACTATTAATAGTAATTTATAGTTATAGGATCTCTGCCAAACTGGTATATGGCGTTTGTGCAGGGTGGCAATAAAGAATGCATCACTGTTGCACAAAGGTCAGCAAAGATCACACAGATACCTTTGATGTCACAAAAAAAAAAATATTTTAGGCAAGGCATCGCCAATTGCCATGAGACTTCTTTGATATTATTCTTGAGAGAATAGTTCAAAATTGTCATCGCGTCAACACTATAGATTAACAGTTTTTCACAGATTCGTTCAATTACTCGCTGTCGATATTGACATAATTAGAAGAACAATGTTTGATGTAAGTGGCGCTCTTGTCGATATTGAAGTATTTGTATTTGTATTTGTACTTTTGTATTTGTATTTGCGAATATAGGTTTTACATGATACAACAAGATTAAAATTATCTAAAGAAAAAGCTTACCAAGTATTTCAAATTTACAAAATATAACTACATAAAATTTAATTTACAAAAGTAATTTAGGTATAGAAATAAAAATATAAAAAGTTTAATAAGCAAGACATTAATTCATAGTTAAAAAATACAAAAATATCTTCTTCCATGGCTGTTGAAGTAATTCTCTGCAATTCGATTGGAAGACTGTTTCACAATCGAAAAGCAAAGCAACCACAAAAAAGATCGCTCTGCAATGGTATGCAGAAATCTCGGCACAATCAAACGCAAGCGGAGCCTCTTTGTGACTGGGCATATTGAAGTCTTTCTCCTAAATACACTGGAAGCCTATTATGAATTATGCTGTGAAAATAGATAATATTACGAAACTTTAGGTACTTGTCCAAACTTAATCCCCACAACAAAGAATTTAAGTTCGATACACTAACATTTCTTGGAATATTGTGAATGAAACGTTTGCAATTAGAATCAAGAACAGGAAAGACAGAGCAGTTAAAAGTAAAAAAGGGTAGAATAAGACTTTTAACAAAATGTTTCTTCATATCAGGATTTAAAATGTGAGACGAAGTCCTTAAGGAGCGAAGGCCAAAATAAATTCGTCTTATAGATTCAGAAACAGCGTCACAACAACTCAATCTATCCTTTATTTTAAAACCCAAATACTTAATTTTGTTAACATATTCAATTATTTGTCCATTTAAAATAATTTTAGGAAAATCAGAGAGATTAACTTGACTACGAGAACAAACCATACTTAAGGTTTTTGACGGATTAAGGTTGAGTTTAACTTTAACAACAGCAGATTCGCAGCTGTGTTTGTTGCGAAAACCGTACTGCCATCTAGATAGACAGTTACTAGTTTGAACAAATCCGAGAATTTGATCAGCTAAAAGCCTTTCAAAAACTTTACCAAAAAATGACAATAAACTAATAGGCCTAAAATCAGATGGTTCTGATGGGTTATTTCTTTTTGGTATAGGTATAATTGCTGCGTTTTTCCATTCTTCAGGAAATTCACTGCTATAAATACATGTATTCAAGATGTGTTTCAAAGGTGGAATAACAATGGGCAAAATCAATTTTATAAATGTCGGCGAAATGTTGTCAGAACCAATTGCATTGGGTTTAATAAGATTTATAGCATTTATTACGTTGCTTTCATCCACACAGTTAAATGAAAAAATCCAGTCAGCTTCATTAACAATTGAAGGTAAACTTGGATTAGACCTTGGATTTTGGATAGGACAAGATTTGTACAGATCAAAGTTGGTTTTGGCTATGCGAAAAATCGCAAAAAAATAAAAACTCCCAAAACCTAAAAATGCGAAATAGCCCAAAATTTTGAAAAAGAACTTGAAAAAGAAGACCCAAAAAATGCACGTTCGGCGGCGCGGGCGTATGCGGGCACATTTTTAATTTGTTTTTCTTTTATAGATTTGTTCATTTATTATATGCATCAAAATACATTTGCTGTTTTTATTTTTGGGCGATTTTTCGTTATTTTTTGGGTTTATTTTGAAAATTTGTTTTTGGGCTTTCTTGGGTGATTCTTTATTTATAATTTCTTGCCAAAAATATTTTGGGTGATTTTTTATAAAAAAAAATAAATGTTTTGGGCGCTTTTGCATATATAATTTTTGGGCGATCTTCAATGATGAAAAATCACACAAATATAGTAGATACAAAATGAAGAATCATCCAAGAATAATTTTTGACGATTTCTCATTTTTAGGTTTTGGGCGTTTTGGTTTTGGGCAGCCTGAAAGACCCCATTTGACCGCCATCTTGGAAAAATAGTTTTAAAAAGTTTTTTTTGACGTCAACTCAAAGCAACAAAAAGCTGGCAACAACTAGGTAACTTGCCTATAGTGAGCACCTCATCTAATTTATACCAATTGCTGATTCTTCTGACTTAAAAGGCAACTGATTATATAGGAAAGCCTTTTAGCGAGCAAGTATAAAGCGTCCTTTTACAAGATATTAATTATCCTTGTCCTGCTATAAGCCTAGCATTTCTGTGAATTTCTACACCAAAGTCTGTCAAAGTTCATATAAAAAAAATAAAATGATGTAGAAATTCATACAAATGCCCTGAGTTTTAAAGTAAAGGAACACGCACCTATAAATAAGGTAGGTATAGAAGAGGCCTTGTCAAATTCCCCGGTGATTCTCGATTTTTTCAAATTTTGATTAATACATTCGATTGGTCTATTTTTGAACAATATTGACCACCCTTTAACTTTTTTTGACCACCTTAGGAAATAACGAGAACTTCAACCAACTTGGAATGAAAAACTGTTCTTATAGGATGGAGGTAACTGGAGAAGCTTGTTGGTTGAGGTCCAGGTTCACACTCCAATAAATAATACATAGATTTTAAATTTATTTGACTCTTTTTATGGTATATGTATAATGTATATGTAGGTGCAGTGGTTAGGTTATATAAAGTGTTTGGCGGGTTTAGATTGGGAAGGAAATATAAAATCCGGACTAATGACCCTCATTTGTTATTGTTTCAATGTGCGAAATGTCAAAATTGCTATTGTTTCAATGTATTTTGAGGCTCCAATCAAGGGCACCAATATAGGAAGTTACCAGTGTGGGTCACATCGAGCCCTTTTTTTATTTTTGATTTTACATTGTTTTTTTTGTGTTTGATTAAGTTTGTTCACATCTGATAAACTTCAGAGAAAACATCCGTCAACCCATCAAGATTAAATATAAATTAAACAAAAATGCATTCAAAAACTTGAAACAAATTAAGTATATAAGTTTGATTGGAAATGAAATGGAAATTGCGATTCATACTCACGGTGCCGAATCTGCCTGAAGGCAAAACAGGCAATTGCCTAGGGCGGCACTTAACTAGGGCGGCAAAATCCATACAATAATTTCAAAGCGAAAAAGGTTAATACTTCCATCTACTTCAATTACTTCTTCGTTCATCGTTGTTGTCCGAAGCACTGGACTATTCTTCAAAAACATGCTTTTTGTACTGTCAACAGGAATTTGTAACGAGTTTTTATGCCTATATAAATATCCTTTTGAAAATGCTTCAATCAAAATCAAAGTACTTTTTAACCTGCTTGGATCATTTTGATAAATTACAACAGTAGGTACGTTCAGATAAACCGTTCTTAGGAATATTTGTTTGAAAAATTATAAAAGGACGCGTAAAAAAAATGTCTACAAAAATGAACAATCAAGTGGATTTCTTTGTGTCTGATTCAAGGAGGCTTCGTAGCCACCGTTATCAACCTGACAAATTATCTTGAAACATTCGATGAAAAATTTAAATTTTAATTTTTTTACGGTATCGACGCTCAACTATTTTCTCTTGATGAGCACTTTGCGCAGTACCAATTTCTCAGCCAAAATATCGGATTTCTTTGCGACATTTCAAAGAAGGTGGAGTTAAAAGGCTGCGAACAACTTGAAGCAACATTAACAACAATAATTGACAACGAAGTACGAAAGGATATTATAGCTATAAGTATGGTACCTCTTAAGGGAAAATAATATATTTAATCAAACTTCTGCTTTGTCAATTTTGAAACCATGTAGCTTCACACTTCTTTCTGGAAATGTGTGGAAATATGCTAACGAAATTTAAGATACTAATTACTATTAAGGTTTCCTTCAAGTATATTGCATCAGGTGAAGTCATAGCTTTTCGAAGCTTAAACTTAAAAAACCTATCTTCGCTGAACTATGACCCAAGAGCGATTAACCGGCCTTGCAACTTTTTCATTCAAAGACATGCTTAATCGCATTTTAGAATAAGAAACCAGGACCCATGTTCTGTAACTCGGCGATAACTTTTCGAGGCGAGAAACGGCGAAAAATGGAACAAAAATGGAACAAAACTCTTAGGAATCCTATGGGTTTTGTTCCATTTTTCGCCGTTTATCGCCTCGAAAAGTGTTCGCCGAGTTACAGAACATGGGTTCAGTAATCCCTATACAAGAGTTGAAAAAATGAAAAATTGCAGATCAGCATTTTAGTTTCAAAATTTTGTAAACATGTTATTAAACAAAATCCATGTAAATATGTTAATGTTGTTGTTATCTTTTTTTTTATTTGAGGCGGTAAAATAACAATTTGCCTAGGGCGGCAAAATTCCCAGGTTCGGCACCGCATACTCATATCAAATATTTTGTCTATGAATTCCCATTGTTTGAGAATTTAAATTAAAAAAAAAAAAAAAATACATGTATTTAAAAAAAAACAATCACCCATTATGTAGAGGAAATGCCCACCACAATTATTTATTTGTTTCGGTTTTTATCTTTTTTATACGTTGCGGATATTTCCATTCAGATACCATATACAAACTCAAACCACATTGTTTAATAAATATCCGAAGTGAATTTTTATTTATATGTATCTATACGTGTAGGTAAAATTTATTCCTTTTTTTATTTGGTTTTGGCGGCACATATTCAAACTTCTGCAGTATTTTTTAGTATTATATAGCTTACGCAGGTATATATATGTACACACGTAAAAATGTGATTTTTTTAAAGCTTTTTTAAGAATAGCTGTGTGTCTAGGTACATATAGGTACTACTTATGCACGATGCACATACATACATACATACCTTTGTATATTGAAATTGTTTTAAAAATAATCAAGGTTTATGAATATGTATATATGAATTTTTTTATGAATATTTATTTTGATCTGAGAAAGTAAAAAAAAAAACAAAAACACTGGCATTAAAAGATTTAAATTACGATTTTGCTATTAAAATATTCTGCCAACGCAACAACTAAGTAGCTCGACTTTTTTTTTGTTTTAATTTTTCGGAACCGGGATTATATATTGAATCAAAGTATAAAAAGATTTGTTTTCAACTTTATAAACCAGGTAAGCTTTTTTTGTAAATTATTTTTTTTTATTTTAATATAAAAATAATTAAAACTTTGTATATGAATTACCTATATACGGGCTTTTTAAGTGCCACCTGAATTACTATTTCGAAGCAATAAACGGTCTGGAAAGAACTTTTACTGAAATAGAGAATATTGGGAATTATATGAAGGTAGATCTGAAGAGTGGGAGTTTATCGAAAATAAAGGTTCATAGAATATCAGCCCGAACTCATCACACATTACCACAATTTTAAAGTCAAAAGTCCAGTACACCAAAGACGCTATTTAGATTGGGAAGATGGAGTTTTCTCTGAAGTTTATCACATGTGAACAAAATTAATCAAAAAAAAAAAAAAAAAAAACAATATAAAATCAAAAATAAAAAGGGGGTGGGTTTGGACCCATCACTGGTAACTTTCTATTGTGCCCAATTGGAAACTAGTGACTTATAGTTGTTTTGTATATAATAAGAAAATTCAAAATCTTGGAAGACTTTTTGAGCAGGGTGTTCAGTGTTCACTATACAATCAATGGAGGCTTGAAAATGAGCCGTTTGTTCTCGAGATATTCGAGACTAAAAACTTTTTTGAACAATTTTTAGTAGTTTTGTTTTGCATTTTTTTATTTTGGTCAATTGAAAATTTTTATACAAACTTTATCAGCTGTTGGCAACATCATTGTATGTTAAATATAAAATTAGCATGGCCTTGAAATCAGTTTTCATTGTCGAGATATTCGAAAAATTTTCAAGAATTTTTAATATTTTCTTGTAGTTTATTTTGTTTGTTTGAAAAATAAAATGCACGACTATAGGTCATGAACTTGATATTATGTGCGATCTCACTGTGGTTTTAAAGTCTGAATAATTAAGGTCTATTAGTCTGATTTTAAAAGAAATACATTAGTTATGGGATTCTATTACGCCGCCCGTAGACAGCCATACGTTAGGGTGAGCTCAACTCACCCAAAAAATATTTGAGCTTATCCCAAAAAAAAAAAAATTGATACATTTTATAATTTTCCACATTATTTAAATTTGTGTGATAAAATATTTTTTCATATCAAATTTTTTTTATCCGCACATTAATTTCCTTCATCAACAAGTCTGGAATTTATATTTTATATACTTCCTGTGTTGTGTCCTGTTGGAAGCAATTTTTCTACAACTTATCGCCTCTTTGAAGCTGTCAAAACATTAATTGGTGCTTGTCAGGGCCGGCCCCAGCCAAACTTGCGCCCTGTGCAAGATTTTTCGCAAGCACCGCTTTTTATATTTGCACACATACATACACATGGCAGTTAATGGTAGTACATATTTGTTTGCGCAAGATCAGATTACATTGGTGTTATAGGCAATAACGCCCAAGGAAATAACTCCCAAATCGATTTGTAAATATTATGAATATACTTATGACCTTTTACTGACCTTTTAAAATACATACATGTTTTTTATAAATTTCACTAATGAGGTGCTAAAAGTCTTATACTGTGACCTTTAAATTTTTTTTTAAAATTCATAAAAAAAAAACCTATCTGACCTAGCTGACTTTTTATCACGATCCGGTGGCCTTTCAAATGGTATACTTTTTTTGCGAATATCCCATAAATGAGGTGCCAAAAATCGTTAATGACCTTGAAAAAGTTCAAGCTTGGGTTACAAGTTTTCTAAGCCTGACCAATTTCTGAAAATAGCTGACCTTTTATGACCAATTAGTGACCTTCGCCATTTCTTGGTGTTTATTATTCTTGGGACCTCGAAACGCCGAGATATGTCAAAATTTTCCATTAAAAAAATGGGACCTATTACAATAACTTCCAATGGGAAGTATATAATAATAATAATCCAACTTTTTTGTGGTTATTATTTTTTTAATATTCCATTACTTCCTCTTTCAAAATGTATGAAATAAATAAATTTAATTTATTGTTTTGCACATCCATAATTCTTAAAATAAAAAAAATCAACTTCTCGCGACACTTCGTTAAGATTGCAACTAGAAATGCGACAACAATTCCACTGTAAAAACTATGACTGAAAAAAATTACCCTGAATTATTGTGTTGATAATTCGGTTATCCGGTTTTGTCAAATTTCAAAATATTTTTACACGATTCAATATAATATGTATGAACACTACCCCGATTTCATTTTAAAACGATTTAATATGAAACAATTTAGTTTTAAATCGCTTATAAGAATTAGGAACATAATGGAAAAAATAAGAATGATTCATATTGAATTTACAATGAAACATTTTATTTCAAAATGATTTAATGCTGATTTTACACCGGCCAATGTTAATTTAAATAATTGAAGTAAATAAAAGCAAACATTACATTATAGTGACAGAAAAAAAATAAAGTAACAATTGAGAATATATCGTGATTTTCTGTTTTTAAATGATTCCATATTGATTTTACACGAACCAATATTATTTAAATTACCTATAATGTTGAACTAGTTTTGTTGCAGTATATGTCACTTTTTTGTTGTTACTTAGTAAAGCTTTACTTATTTTTCATCTTTATAACGCTAAACAATAACAAATCGAAAAACTGAGTACCTATATAATTTAATTTATAATTATTTCGTTTCTGTGTGAACCACAAATCCGAGTTGGCATTTTTGAAACAATGATATGAAAAATGAAAAAAAAAATCCCCTTTTTTTTCCGAAGAAAAAATGCAAGCTTTTCAAACTTTTTCAAACATTTTGATTCTTATTCATAAAAAGTAACACTTTATAATGTTGGTAAACAAAAATTTAACAAAAAAAGAAATTTAAAAACATTTCTTAAACTAAAAAAGTTCTTTATAAATCACATGTTGAGCGAAAAACTAAAAGATAAATATTTGTTTAATGTAGAGTTGCAGACAAGGCAGTCTTTTAACATTAGAAATGTTTAAGCGGAGGCATACCTACTAACAATGTGAAAAAATCAACAGAATTTCAAAAAAGTGTAACGCCGAGTAGATAAAGAGGGCGAAACGTCAGGGGAAAAGACAAAATTATTGCGTTCATGCTATGTTCTGAGTACTGGTCTGAGGAAACAGAATACGAAGAAGATGATAAAACGGACACCAAAAAAAGGAGAAGTGTTCGTAGGCAGGGTTAGCCACTACATTTTTCACATTTTCTACATAGTTTATGTAGTTAAACGTAGTTTAATGTACTTAATGAAAAAAATTGTAGCAAACTTAGTTTCAAATATCAAATGATCTGTCAGTTGTAACTTTGAAGCTTGAATTTTGAGTCAAAATGTTTAAATGTTTATTGAAATTTTATTATTTCTCTAAATTTACTTTGTATGTATATGAAAACGTAACAATTTGTAGTTTATTAAATTAACTACGCGTAGTTCATGATGTAGAAAATGTAGTGAAGTTAATCGGCCAACCCTGTTCGTAGGCTTTTCAGATTTGTATGTGAAGAAGAGGAGATTTAAAAAAGAATTTATTCAAAGTATTAAAATATATACATAAATGCCTTTTTCATTTCTAATGTACCTCAACTATGCTGGAATGGCAAATCGGGTAAATTTTTTCAACTACAAAGTTGTAACAATTATCAATCTTTAATGAAGCTTTTGTATGTTTTTGATAAGATTATATTTTCCTCTTTTAAGTTTTTTCCCTTATCCCCGTCTCCTTTTTTTTCCTTTTCGTCTAAAAAAATCGGCAAAAATGGTAATTTTCCCCTCAACCTAGGACCCCTGACTTATAGATGACGTTGTAATAAAAAATAATAGAAACAAGAGACGTTTTAAGGACGTGCGAAAGAACGTGCTGTTTGATCTATACATTAGACCAATTACACTTAACCAATTCGTGTATTTTTTTCCTGACTTACATTTGACCTAAAAATAAGTTGTAAGTTGCAAAACAAAAGGATATTTGTGTCAAAGCTTAATCGACTTACATATATGTAGGTATATTTAATTATAATTCAAACAAACTTAAATAAGTACATATAAAGTAGGATGTTTTTCTTGTTAAATTTCTATTTCATACTCTGTTAGGTACCAAAACCATCAATTGCAAATCAAATTATCTTCTTTTATGTATGTATGTATACCTATATGTAAATGTAAAAAGACAAGATAATGACAAATGAATATTGAAAATGGAAAATCTCCCCCCCCCCCCCCAAAAACGAACAAATTTCCTTTGTGAAGTCTTGATGGGAAAAAAAAGTAGCTAGCTACACGTATTCAATATACATTAGAATTAAATTAAAGAAATAAAATAAATTTTATTTCTGCAGAATACACAAATTTATATAGGGTGACTCGAGTTTAAATTCGTTAACTTTTATAAAAGAAAATTATTTAGAAACAAGGAAAGTTTTTATTTCAGTTAATTTATAGGTTTAAATTATATATACATCTCGTTAAAGAACAAAAATATATATATTTTTAAATAGAAAAATAATGTGTGGAACAAACGAACTTACAATTTGTTTATGTAATTTTTCATCTACATAAAAGTATAAATTAAAATAATAAATTAATAAAATAGGAAAAATGAACAACCCACAAACCATCAGTTTATATCCCTCGTTTAACCACCAAAAGTTAAACCCTGTCAAAATGTCGGAAAACCTATTAATTTTTGTTGGATACAAAATAATTAAATGCGGCAATACCACAAAGAAATTAAATAAATAAACTGTATTGATAACCGCTTAAAATCTTAAATTATTTTATTAATTTTAAAAAGTTTTATTTAAAAAAATCTTTAGATTAATAAAAATAATCCAGTTCATTTATTGTCAACGTAGGTAGACTTTTTTTTTTAATATTGATTTGCATATGCGTGAAGTCAGTGCTGCCATTTTGGATGTTCTAAAAAAATCGAGTATACCTATTGGCAGTGTAGTCGCATAAGCAGGGTTAGAATCTCAGTACAGTAAAACCCGATTAAGAAAAACCTGCTTAAGAGAAAAACCCGCTTATCTGAAACACTTTTTTCATCCCCAAGTATTTGTCGACCAATTACCTTTATAACTCTCCGCTTAAGCGAAACTCGCTTAAGTGAAAAACCCGGATACCTGAAACATATTTTCAGTTAGATTTAATATTTTTCATTGAAAAAATTTAACAGAACAAAACAAAAAATTTGCTGAACGCTTTTACTTCTTTTTTATTTTTCACCTCCACCAAATTTTCATCACGAAAATGACATTTGAATTTCTGATAAGTTAGAATTTTTAAATCCGCTTAGGTGCAATTTTTTTTCACTTATCCGGACTCCGCTTAAGTGAAATATTTTTTCACTTATGCGGGGTTTGTTTAAGTAAAAAACCCGCTTAAGTGAAAGAAAGGCTGTGATATTTTGCAGTTTCTCTTAAGCGGGGGTTACTGTAGTAAAATTTCGGAGTAGATTTGTAAAATACTGGAGTAAATCGAAAATTTCCTGAGTGGATTTGAAAGCGAAAAAAAGTAAAAAACTCAAAAAATTTATTAATTTATTTTAATAAAAAAATAAAATTCTTTAACAAAATAAAAAAATGAATTCCATTCATTTCAGAAGAGAATAGAATTTAATATTCAAACATACAGAGTCAGAGTTGGCTAGAAAATTGATTAACACTCAAAGCCCTCATTTCCTTCATGTGGTTTGGCTTAGGAATTTTTCAGTGGGGAAAAAGGAGTATGGATCTCAAAAAAGCTGAGTAGATTTATTTTCTTTCTTAAAATTGGAGTAAATTTACTCCGATTGGAGTACGGTTTTAACGCTACGCATAAGTTTTAAAAAAAAATAAATATTTATTATTAGTTTTCGATTTTTGAATTATCGCCCGGTGAGGGTGAGCTATATAATAATTAATTTTGGGCATATTTTTGTTATGGTTCAAATCTAAATTAGATAGTTGTCATAACCAGTATAGTAGAAGATCCATATAGAATGACCTATCCTCATCGAGTTACCAGATAAGGAGTACACAGTTTTTTAATTAGTGTCTAAACTAACATTCTGGGCATGGGCTACCTGGCAAAATATGGTCCAGGCATAGGGTTGCCACGCTTTAAAGGTCGGTTTTTGGTTTTTCTTTTCAATAATCTGACCCAGCTCATATGGTAGGTATAAGTTTTTTTTTTTTTCCTACAAAAGACACTTGGTAATATTCGGTACCAAGTACTGTGGGACTTGTACCACAATAAAACCACCGGGATATCAGGACCAATCTATGAAAGATCGACAAAATATTTTTTATTTCTTAAATACAAAATCGCATTGGGGGAAGTTTAAAGTTTTAATACTTTCCCATCGCATTTAGACCATCAGCTCTGGAGGCTTGGTTCTTCTTAGTCTTCGAACATTGTTACGTATATTTAATATAGTCTCCATCTCGGAGTTATAATGACTATGCAGTCACTGATTATCTGAGACAGCGTGTTTTCTAACCACTTCTGTGACCATTTATATTTGTAGACGATGCAAGTCGCTATTTCTTATATACCAAGGGGCATTTATTATTCCACAAAGGACTTTGTTTTGGAATTTTTGGATGGTTCCAGCATTTGTTTTCTTTGTGCAACCCCACAGTTGGATGCCATGAGTCCAAACGGGTTTTAGTACTTGGTTGTAAAGCATTATTTTGTTCTGGATAGATAAGTCAGAATTCTTACCCAGTAATCAATACATTTTTCTATATTTTAAGTTAAGTTGTTCTCTTTTCTTTTTAATGTGCCTCTTTCCACTTCAGATTGGTATCCAAAATCATTCCAAGGTATTTGGCAGTATTGGCGTAGGGTACAGCTTGGAACATTAATAATCTTTTTGTGGGTAAAGTTTGTATGAGTTGATTTTGTTTCATTTAGTTTTATACGCCATTGTTGCGTCCAATCTCTTACTTTATCGGTTGCATTTTGCTATTTTTTTGTAGCCTTTATAACGCATTTATCAGGCACTAAAATGGCAGTATCATCTGCAAATGTGGCCATGACATCATTATTGTCCACTGGAATATCCCTTGTATATAACCAATACAGTATTGGTCCTAGGGCACTTCCTTGTGGTACACCGGCTTTAATTTTATTAAGTTCCGAATACTCTTGCTCGTACCGTACTCTAAAGAGTCGGTTGGTAACATAGGATTTCAGTATCAGTATTTCGTAGAACTGCCTTGGGAGATCTCTATGCAGTTTGTACTCATTACTCAAGTCCCAAATGCCAAACCTTGCCAAAGGCTTGAGCAACATCTAGAAATAGAGCGGAACATACTTGTTTTTCTTCAAGTGCCTTTTCAACAACATCCCTAATTCGATGCACTTGGTCTATCGTCGAATGTTTGCTTCTGAATCCAAACTGATGGTTTGGGATTAGCTTTCTTTCTTCTATTACTTTGCTAAGCCTTTTTAGGAGCAGTTTTTCGAAAACTTTTGCCAATATTGGTATAAGGGATATTGGCCTGTAGGAAGTTACTTCTGTTGGTGCGTATTGACAAATGTAGGTTTAAGTGATAAAAAAAAATATCATGTGTTAAATTGAACTTTATTTATATATTTAAAATACGTGATTTTTTTTAAAAGCGGAATTTCAGTAGGGTAAATAAGGGTAAACGAAGAAAAATGTCTATAGATTCTATTTTCTAAACGAAAAAATGATAGAGAGCTTTTTGCTTCTTTAATCGATAGATCTTATAAATACAAGAAAGTCATACATCTAAAAGAAAATTCTAGAAAATCTATAATTTGAGATAAAAAATATTCGAAAAACAAAAAATGAAAAATAGACTACGTATAAAAAAAATTACCTAAAATCAGGATGATATTTTGATAAAATATGGTTTTTAGTTCCGAAAAGTAGATAAAAAATCAAAAGACCCATGTTTGAAAAATTTTCGATTTAAGCTTTTTTCTTGGCAGGGTGAATTTTTGAGCAATATATATTTTTTTCATCAATTTTCGTTGGTTTTTGATTTTTTCCTTTAAACATTTTTCTCAGCTTGTAGTTAATCTGAGAGGTTAAAAATTGTCATTTTTCCAATTACAATTATAAAAATGCTTCGTGTGTGCAAGAATCTTGTCAATTATTGCCCACAACTTTTTTATGCCACCACTTATGGCGAAGTGAAGACCTTTTTTTTTTAAATGAAAAACTGAGAAATAACATATAATAATATGCCTGTTTGGTAACTTTTTTCCCAACAAATTTCCCAAAAACTGAGTTTTTTTTCTATGGGTTTTGACAACAAATTGTGAAATTTTGTGAAAATTTGTGCAAATTCGCAAGAAATTTCACCTTATACCAAACATACCAAATATGTTATTGTTTGTCGTTCATTTCATCGTTGCTAGAGCAAAAAAATTTATTTTTCCCTCAGCGTAAGTTGCTCCTAAATATTATTTTTTTTGTCTACTTGATTGTACTACAAAAAAGTTTATTGTATAAAACTTGGGTCACCCTATAGAAGAAATAGATATATGTACACACAATACATCCATGATAATTACCTTCCATGTATTTTTATAGCGAACGATTATATACTTATAGATATGCAATTTTCTCTCGCAAATACGTACTGCGTTCTTTTTGTTTTTGTATTTTATTTTATATTTTATAGAATGGATTTGTGAGAACAAACACGAAAAATATTTCATTAAACTTTTCAATTTATAATGTTATACAGCTGATGTCAACGTTTTGAAGGATATGAAAACGTGCACAACGACGATATTTTCCAAAAGAAAAAAAAAAAAAAAAAAAAAAAAAAAACTGAGCTTTGTGGGGCGTAAAATACTTTCTGTTGGAAAAACTCAAAGAGGATTCAAAGTTCAAATTAAATGGATTTCGCTGCAAAAATTCAAGTCAAAAAATAATAGAAGAAAATGCTAAACCATGATGTATCTCGTTTCACGCAACATTAGTCGCAAAACAATACAGATTTAAAAGAGACAAACAAAACGAACAAAAAACAATTAAATATCCTTTCCAAGAATCGTTGTTGGTTAAAAATAAACAAGAGAAAGAAAGTTTGAAGAGTCGTTAAAAAAAAAGAAAAAATAAAAAAAAACCTACATAATTTATTTTAAAACATTTAAAAATTTATGCAGAAAATTCCGCGGATGCGAGTGTAAATGCAGACAAAATAAAATTAAACAAAAAAATTAAGTTTTGAAAAAAAAAAAAAAAAATTGAATTTTATTATATGATTAAATCAAAAAGAAGGAAGTATAAAATCTTTGTTTGTAGAATAAAGAAGCACCTGAAATAAAAATGTTTTGAAAACTTGAACAATATTATACCACTAAGACTTAAAACATCATCATAGTGGAACCGCAGTCAATGCGCTGAGGATATGGAAGGACCACTTCTGCTGACTGTATAACGGCGACGACGAACCAAATTCCGCTGTCAGGTAGGATGATCCATTCAATATAGACGTCGAAAGCCAACAATCCCGTCTTTCCGACTTAGACGAAATAAAGATTGCCATATCTAAGCTGAAGTCTAACAAAGCCGCTGGAGCAGATGGCTTAAATGCCGAGCTTTTCAAAGCAGCTGGAGATGATTTGGTTAGGAGCATGCACCAACTTATTTGTAAAATATGGTCGGAATAAAACATGCCCGATGAATGGAACCTCAGCATTGTTTGCCCAATACTGAAAAAAGGAGACCCTCTAAACTGCACCAACTATAGAGGAATCAGTCTCCTAAACATCGCATACAAAATCTTCTCTTTCATAATAAGTGAACGTCTAAGCCAATCGTCAACAACCTGATAGGTCCTTATCAGTGTGGCTTTAGACCAGGAAAGTCCACAGTCGATAAATATTCACATTACGGCAGATCCTGGAAAAAAACCCAAGAACATCAAATGGACACCCATCGATTTCAAGGCCGCATATGACAGCATCTACAGGGACGAACTATATAGAGCCATGTCTAGTTTTGAGATCCCTGCCAAACTCGTCCGTTTGTGCAGGATGACCATAGAGAATTCACGCTTCTCGATAAAGGTTGGAAACCACTTAACCGAGCCTTTTGATATCAAAAAAGGCTTTAGACAAGGCGATGCGCTGTCATGTGATTTCTATAACATCGTCCTTGAAAGAATTGTGCAGAGCACCCACGTCAACACTAGAGGCACTATCTTTTAAAAGTCTGTCCAATTACTCGCATATGCTGATGACATTGACATAATCGGAAGAACTGAGGAATGGGGCTTTTGTGAGTATTGAGACAGAGGCGGCAAAAATGGGTTTAGCGGTTAATGAGGGCAAAACAAAGTACATGCTGTCATCACGAAAGGACCTACAATACCGACGTCTCGGTCAAAACGTCATCATCGACATATGATGACTTTGAGGTAGTTAAGGACTTTGTCTACCTGGGCTCCGCTATGAATGCAGAAAACAACACCAGCGCTGAGATCAAACGAAGAATTACTCTTGCTAACCGCTGTTTCTTCGGGCTAAGAAAGCAATTGAGTAGCAAAGCCCTCTCTCGAGCAACAAAAGTGTCGCCATATAAGACCCTCATCATCCCAGTCCTGCTATACGGTGCAGAAGCATGGACTATGACAAAAGCGGATGAAAGCACCTTGGGTCGTTTCGAGAGAAAAGTTCTTCACGTGATCTACGGTCCCGTATGCATAGAGGTGAGTGGAGGAGAAGATGGAACGACGAGCTGTACCGGCTGTACAGCGACGTAGACTTAGTCAGGAGGATAAAAGTCCAACGCCTGAGATGGCTTGGTCACGTAGAGCGCATGGAAACCAATGCTCCGGCCTGGAAAGTCTTCGAATCCACGCCCACAGGACAGCGCAGTAGAGGAAGGCCGCGGATCAGGTGGCGCACACAATTAGTGGAAAGTGACCTCACCCAACTTGGAGTGCGCAACTGGAGACATCTAGCTAGGGACCGAGCTATAGATGGAGAAGTTTGTTGGGTGAGGCCCAAGTTCACACAGGACTGTAGCGCCACCTTGAGTAAGTAAGTAAGACTTAATACCCTTCTCGGTTACTCCTATTTAATATATTCAAATTAAAAGGATTGCTTTCTTGATCTCATGTGTCTTTGTATGCTGCTAATATTCAAAGAAAAATTTATTTTCCCGCCTAAATTTAACACAATTTCACTTCTGGCTTTCTTGCTTTGCAGGTTGTTATTTATTCAATACACCATTTGCAGATAATTTGACCAATTCATCATTTATTTTGGTTTCAATTTTATCTTAATTTAGAAGAAAATCATTTGACAATCTTTTTAAACAAAAACTTATTTATATTTTTTTCAATATTCTCAATCACAATGCACGTAACATCAAAAAGGCTGCAAAAATCCTTCCTAAAAAAAACAAACATTGAAAATTAAGATGTAGAGTTATCTCAAAAAGCTTTCGACTCACTTCGATATAAGGACATCTTCATCTTGAAAAGATACAACATCGTCTAGCTGTATAGGAGTTTGTATGTATCTATAGATAAAGTTATGTACCTTCCTATAAGTTTTGCCCATAGTTTCTACAAACTATATTGATCCCCTTCAACATCATGATGATGATGGTGCAGATAAGCTCCTCCGCACAGTATTGTCGCATACAGAAAAATGATGATTCCAAAGTGATTGCCTACAACCATCTTTAAATACACAAGGCCCCTTGGTCTTGAGCAATTCTTGAGAAAATAGCAAAAAATTCAGACAACCAACCCATCAGCGAGAAATGTTGTAATCGATTTTTTTTTCATCCCCCAATTCAACCGATTCCATGTTCCCCTTTCTTCTAACAAAACGATATTATAAGAGGAGGTTTATCGAACATAAAACTTATTCTCATGTATTTCAAAGCGCCGAGTCCTTTGGCATTAAATAAAAAAAAAAAAAACCAACCAACCAACTGAAACACTTTCTCGAACACATTTCCATTTGTCCTCCTTCGATTTTATATAGAAGAGGAGTAGGTACATACATATAAATATACCTTAGCCTTTTTTTTGTCGTATAGAAAAGCAGAAAACATCTCATGTTAAAGTTAATGGGAAATTTAAGCTGGGACAAAAAAAGAGCAAACAAAATAGCAACCTTCTCTCCGATGCAACCTCCTTCAACTTCATGCATAACATACACTCCTATACTCCTACACATATACTCCTCATGTATACCACCTTTAATGTGCACCTCGCCATGACGTGTATATCTTTATGTATAAATAGATAAAAATCATGTATGCGCTGGATAAATACCCATCTACCGACACACGTGATGCGACTCCTAGATAGCCTCAAAGAGATACTCCCTATTTTATACAAACGAAATACAAAGAAATAGGTGTCGCAGCTTGAATATGGGAGCAATATCTTATGTTCTATGGTTTTAGCTATAGATGATGGTGTTGAGGTGGGGTTGGGTGGAGTGGGGTGGTTAGGTGGTGGTCGATGTATCTTCTTTTGCTTTTACTTTTACCATAAACGATTCAACACATTGTTGAAGAAGGATTTTGGCCTATAGATATGAGACTGGAATTAAATTTTCTTTAATGACTCATCGATTTTGATGTCTGTTCTGGTTGCTCGTTGTTGTGGTCGCTCAGGAGCGTATTGCATATAAAATTTCGTAGGTTTTTGGATGCAAAAAAACCGTGTCATCTTGAAGTTCAGGGAAATTATTCTGATTCTTTCCGAATTTATAGAAAATTTGGAGATACGTATACGACGAAAATATCGACTTGTTGAAATTTCTTGCTCAAAAATAATTAAAAAGATCATCGGAGTTGGGGAGCGGGATAGAGGAAACGAGAAGAGGTTCAAATCCTTTGAACTCGCGTAGCTAGCCAATCCACAATATTGGGTGGTTGGAAATAAAAATTTAAATAAAAAAAAATCAATATGTCGACTTTTGAAATCTCGTGTCTCTAATTAATGGCGATTATTGTCGACTTTTTTAAATTCGAAATTTTGAGGATTGATTGCACGTTTTTTTCGCTTTTTTTTAAACAGTCGACCAAGTGAAGTGAAAAATCTCCAAAATCGACATTTTGGAGTGGATATTCATAAAATCAACATTTCTTTCCCAATCCAAAAAATGTTTTATACTTTATATTTAAAAATTGAAAAGATTCCATCGATTTATTTAAGCGGTAGAACAGTATAAAAGTTTGAGAAGCAACGAAATCTTTGAGATTTATTGTATCAGTTTGAGACTCAAATAATTCAAATGGCCACCGTGACTTTGCTTAGAAGGCTTCAATAATTGTTTGCTGTTGATTCGCATAGACCACATATTATTAATTTTAGATGGCCTTAAATTGAAGAAAATGAAAGGCGTTAAATGGCAAGATCTTAGTCGTCAGTTTAGGAGTGTTGCCGCACCTCAGCGTGAGATAACCATATATTTTAATAGCTGGTTAATTATTTTTATCGTGGGATGATGCGTTGTGTGGCACGTAGTTGACAGTTATGATATTGCTGGATCTGTTTTAGAAGAAGTATACAGACCGAAGATTCCGGCACACGCTATATAACCATCTATTGTGAATTGTCACATATATTATAGTGAACTATTCACAATAAATTTGACAGATCTAGCTTTACCAGCATATTCGCTATAACCTAAAATATTTCTAGCGTCTTTTTTGAAAGTCTGTTATATCCGAGAATTATTAAAGTTTATTCTCATTGGCTTGGTGTTCATACTGTCGATAATAGGTGTGACAGTGACTAACCTATAGCCGTTTGGATTCAGCAGAAATTTGTAGGCCCCTTCAATTCCTTTTCTGCCAATACCACGCACACAGGAATGGTTGAGAATTATAAGTAACTAGGCCCTGGTTCTATGCACAAGAAACCACATTTATCTTACTTTCAATTTGTTAACAGGGGTGGACTGGGAGTCAAAGGGCTTCCCGGGACTTTAATAAGAGAGAGCCACAAAATAGTTCAATGAGTAGAAGGAGTGAAAAAGAATAAGCTCCGAAAACGACGATAAAAAAATTTTATCGTTGTGTAATTGAAGCCAAAAATAGTCTGCTCCGAAATTTGTATTATGTGTTCAAGTTAAAAAAAAAATATTATAACTAGATTTTTGAAAACATTACGTAGGTCCTGATTGCTGTTGCAAATTTTATTACTCATGTTTTCTAATTTTACCAAGACTTCGAAAATACTGACATACTTTTCTATTCTGTTTCTTCGGCCTTGAAATTTTGTGTGAAAGCTTTCCTTTAAATGAACTGAAAGTACTTTAAAAACTTAAAGAATATATAAGGTTTACTAAGATTAATTTGGGGGCCTCCTTAGGTTACCAATGGAACCAGAATAACTCAATAATAATTAATGTGGGGCCCCATCAGCTTAAAACAAAATTTTCGTTAAAATAATCTTGGGATCCAACAGATATATGCTCATTGTAGGGGCCCCTAACATGAGATGTGTGGGCGTCCTGAGATTCCTTTGGGGCCATAAAAGCTGCATATTTATTGTAAGACCCTAAGAAATCCAATTTTATGAGAAAGTTTTCTTTTAAATGAACAGAGAGTACTACAGAGACACTATTTATTCTTCCAGGAGCCCACCGGGCCAAATCCCGGTTGCCCATGGCCCAGTTTACTTACCCCTCAAAATTTCAATAGGTACTGTCAATTGCTGTTTTTAGTGCTAAGTTAAGCCGCCTTTTTAAGAGACTAAGGGCCGATTTCACGAAAGACTTTTAAACATTTAAAAGGGTTCTAAACCTTAAAATGGGATATTTTGGTTTCACCAAGCACTTTTAAATTAAACAACCTTTTAAACACCCTTATAAACTAAATGCCCATTTTTGGCTCATTAAATTTTAAAAGTGTCATTAAAATGTCATCAGATGCAGTTAACAAGAGGATGTATCAGCTGACATTTGCAGAAAAAATTTTGAAATATTTTAATTTTCAATTTTTGGAGATACAATATCAATTAGCCCATTTTTTGTGTGTGTAATTTTTGCCTTTCTCTCTTCTTTTTGTTAAATGTAATTGAAACTCACTTTATAAAAAGCTTTCGGCAGCGGCCCAATGTTTTTTTTTATTTTGAAGAAGTTTACCGATTTGTTCGAATACATAATGCTATATTTTGTTTCCTCATACATTTCGCTTATTAGAAAGAAAAAAAAAAAACAATTTATTTTTCCAGGGATGTGAAGAGAACTCGATTTTAACAAAAATTTCCCTGAAATTTCCCTTTTATAGATTGGTGAAACTAAAAATATTTAAGAGGCTTTTCGATAAAAGTGCTTTTAGTGTTTGTTTATGAAATTGGACATAAATATCCCGGTCATGCTTTATGATACAGAAGCATGAAATTTACAAGTGAATGAGGACGCTTATGGTTGCTTTGAAAAGAAAATTTTTTGATGATAATATGTAACAACTGTATGTGTTATAAACTTGTACATCAACCAAACCAAATTAAAAGTTCAACGTCTAAGGTGAATGGGTCATCTAGAGCAGCAACATGATGCACACCAATGCTCCGGCCTAGAAAATTTTTTTAGTCTATGGAAGGCTTGCCAGATTGAGCTACATATTTATCTTTTTCCAAAATTTCTAAAAAAAATTTCAATATGACAGCTGCTATAAATAGCCCAATTCTGATCTTGGGTGATTTTTTTTTGTACGTACAAATAAATCATATACCTACATAAAACACTTTTCTCCCCCTAAACATACCATTAACCCTTTCCACTTTTTGTTCACAGAATTGTTTCTTTACTTCCCAAAACTACCAATTTTGACTAATTCTAGTCCAATTTTATTTTTTTTTATATGGACTTTGACAGGACTTTGGGCTAAAATGGGTAGAAAAGGGCAGTTTTGGGAAGTTAAGAAACAGACCTAATATCTGAATATCTTGATTTTGACATTTCAAAATAATCTGTGCTTGAATTTCATTCAGCTGGGAAATTTTTTTTATTAGTATTGGCCTACTTTTTCGTCTCCGATTTTGGGCTACAAAACATTTTTAAATTGGGCTATCGGCCTAGTTTAAGACATGGCAACCCTGGTCTATCAATGGCGTAAGAAATTGGAAGAGGATCTCAGCCGACTTGGTATCCAAAACTGGAAATAGATGAGGACGGCCCTGACTGATGGAGAAGCTTGAAGGTCTACACCGAACTATAACAATTTGTTACAGTGTTTACACGATTTTTTTGGCTTGATTAGATCGGAAATTGATGAGTCGGCATGATGTCATTTTTGATAGACGTTGTGAGAGAATTGATAGTTTTCGCGATCGATCTCGACATTCAAAACCACGGTTTAAATATTTGTACAACTGGCCCTAAGTATACAACTGAACTGAGCAACACCATTGTGTTGAGCCCAGGTAGCCAAAACACCAAACTGAGTCAAAGATCATTTCTTATATAACCCGCATTAGATTTTTGTCTCAAGAAAAACAATTATATACATTCCTGGAATCGCCTTCGAAACAAAAACGATGTGAGATGGGCCTAAGATATTACTATTCCATCTCTGGGACATATACCAAAACTATCTTCCGTTAGGTGTAATATTTTAGGACGATGCGATACAAACCCTCTGAAATTATTTTTCTCATTTGTATGCGCATCCCAGGATAACGTGTTTTCATGGGTGTGTGCTTGATGTGCACTGGTTTCGGGCAGTTTCATTATTTTTCGTGATGTAATTACTAGAAGATCCCATAATGTGCCGTATGCCGTGCTTTTTCTAAAAATGTCTTTGTTATGGAGCTTCTTGTATATTATGATGTTGATGTGTGTATACCAAAGTAATTTGAAGGAATGCCCCTCATATAATGTATATCTATGTATGTATGCCAAAATTAAGTGTTTATAAGACTAAAAGAGATCCTTTTTGTAATCACGCACGAGGTTGCTGCGCAAGGATGAAAAGGATATAATAAAATGAGGAATGAAAATATACCTATGTTAGAACGTGAAAGAGCATTTAATGGGTCCAAGTAAATTTGTACACCCCCATGGGTACTAACAATAAATTATAATTTTCTTTCCTTCAAACGGAAATAGCATCCGCCATATACTATATACCCTCTACCCACAGAACTACAAAGCATCATAAAGTCGAGTAAAAGTATAAGAAGTATAAACTTCCTTTTGCTGCTATATGCAATTGTAAAAATGTGATGGCTTCTATAATTCTTGTTGGTTGTAGGGCTATTTCCGGTGTGTTGTGGAAAGTTTTTATTTTTGCTGACATTTTCTTCTTTTTACCATGAGATTTCTTTTGTTATTGCGTTGCTGATGCTGATGGAGTTATTTATATGTATATGTACAAAAGAGTATATTCTCAGAGTTCCCAATGGATAGGGCTTTGGTTGGGCTGTTGGGCATTGTGATGGCGTTTTTCTTAATTGAGACTGAATGTCGAGCAAAGAGTGACACATTTTTGAGGTTTGTTTTATGTTGATTATATAAATTGTGGTTACTTGTGTCATGTCCAAGTAATATTTCTTCTCTTCTCTATAAAAAAAATAAAAAAATAAATGGGGAAATGCTTAGCAAATTAGAAATGACGACTACTCTGACGACGACGACAACGAAGGCGAAGACGACGACGTTAGGAGACAATAGAACGTGATGCTATCTTAAACCAAATTGTATTAGGTTAACGTGACAAGAGTTCGTCATCATTAACTATATAGAGTTCTTGTAAATGGTTTCCGAGAGAGTGGTTATATGGAGTGGGGTCTTTGAAAAAACCCTGGACTAACATTCAAAGCTGTGTCAGTCACTTTTTTTTTTTCTCATTTTAAGAGTTGGTTTTGTTAGGATTCTTGGTACACCTTCAATAGAAGCAACATTTTTTTTTTCAAATATTGAGTTTGTTGATGGTTCAATAATTGGCTGTCACTCAAAAGATTGTTACAAAAGCACTTTCGTATGTATAAATCAAATATTTTTAGAAATCAAGTTTAGTTGAATGGAATTTCTTCAGTATTGAAAAAGTACTTTTGTGGAGAAAAAAAAAAAAAAAAAGAAATGCTTTGATGAAGATGTTTTTCTCAAAGCTTTAAGCATTTACAAAATTTTGGTGTATTAAAGTAATTCCCTCCAAGAAAAGTCGTTTATATAGCAATCATTGAAAATTGCTTTCATTGAAAAATGCAGTTGTCCATACAAAAACTGAATTTGATGTTAGAGATATACGATCATGGAACAAAATAATGACAAATAACATCGAACAAATATAATTGGATTAGGATTAGGTTTTACTTCGCTGCAATAAAGGCTATATCACTTGCTGTAAACAAAGGTGTACAGACAGTTATTATGTCCAAGGACATGACTAGACATACCCTCCATTTCAGCCTTGTGTCCCAATAGTTCCGTATCTCACTTAGCACCTGCAAAAAATTTTAATATAAATCAGCACCCAACGTTACCAACAGGGGTATTTTTGCCCGGAGACTCCGGAAATTCGATATAACCTCCGGGCTAAGCCAACATTTCTCCGGTCCTTAGTTTTCATTTATTTTATTTGCTCCATTCTCCAACACAAACAAAAATCCTCCAATACAAATTTATGAGTTCATTGGCTAATTAATAGCTATTCAAAATTTTTGAGATATCTTGAGTTTGTTTTTGCATCAACTGATATCAGCTGTTTTTTTTTCACTTTTTAAATTCCTGTATTTTTTCTTTCAATTTTAATTGTGTTTTTCGCGAAACAAATAAGCACTAAAAACTAAAAAAAAATGTTCCCGGTTATTTTTAATGTAATCTCTAACGTCAAAAGTGCTGTACGTAAAAAATTAAAATTTGGCGTACTCTTCCAGCTTCGATTGTGACTGCGCTACGTTCATAATATTGAATTTGTGTGTATTCAATATATTTTTACAGCAATTCCAGCTTCAGTTCCAGTTGCATCTCCGTCTTCATTTTGTTCAAGCAGTAAAGCAAAATGTTTTTGATCCTATAAAAAGAACTATCCACCGATTTTGTCACTATACCCTCTTCGTTCTGGACTGGAATTAGATTCCTGAATCCTGGAGTACCAGCATGTAATTTGATACAATCGAGTTTAGTCGATACAATTGAGCATAGGCAAGTTCCTAATTTTGTTCAATCGAATCGAAAACAGTCGACTGAGTTAAATTAGGAACTGCCTATGCTCGATTGTACCAATGAACTCGATTGTATCAAAGTTACGATGCTAGACCCCCTGCTTCACTGCTTTTTAATAAGGCAGTGGACTCCTACCGTTATACTCCTTTATTTTCCACTTGATTTTCCTTTGGGTAAACCACTGTTTAGCAACAAAAATTCCTGTTTTTTTCCGGTTCACTTCTACATGTTCACTACGTGGACTCAGTGATGCCAGACTTCGGGATCAGGATTTCCCATATAGTGATACCCGAAATGTACCTTTTTTCCCACGCCTTTGTTAAAAATATCCCACATTTTACCCACGACTAAATAAATAAGAAAAAATTATATTTCATTGTAATTCTTATTATATATTATGTATTTTATTAGGACAAATATAATCCCATACATTTTGATTACGCAGTAAAGTTTGGAAACAAACATGCACGAGTTTAACCATTTGCACCAAAAAAAGGCAAAAATAAAATCACAGAAATTAATACGAACAAAAAACAAACCCAATGAAACTCAAATGACATTTATTATAGAAAAAACATATTTTTCGTTTATAATTTTAGTTATGTAATTTGGTTATGGGATTTTACGTTTCGCATCAGTAGCATCGGTCGTGTGAAATGGATTAAAATTTCGAATAAATTTTATCCGAAGTTAAAATTTGATGTTTCTACGTATAGATTCATCATTAAATTTGACGCGTTTTAAATCCAATTCCAAAAATCTCGTTTTCCCTTTTAGCTTATTTTAAACGTGAAATGCCTACAAAAGGGATAATTCCCACGATCTGACATAGCTGCGTGGACTAAGATATTCCCTATATAGCTCATACTAAAATAGCTTTATATTATTTAGAATAATTTGCGTTTCGCACAAGCAAATATAAAACAATCTCTAATTTTTTGACGCTTTCTTATAATTCCTCTTAATATCACTTGTACCTTTCACACGAAGAAACTAAACTGATTTTGTTCATTTCCCTTAATGCAAAGTAGCTGGAAAATCAGTTTTCTCTTGTAAAAGGGACGATGGTTTTACAGTGCACAATTAACAAAATAAGTGGCACTTAGTTTTCCCATTTTGACACTTTAGCCGCAGTATTACTGTCTGACTAAGTGGAACTTAAGTGGCCAACATGCGGGAGACTTAAGTGTTGTTTAATTTAATTTGATTCAAAATAGCTTTTAACGGCCTTTAAGTCCTACAAAAATTGGCGTTTCGTCCCGGCGTGCACTTAGTATAGTTTTAAATTACCGTTATACTATTGAAAGCCCTTTATTTTAATACATTTTTCTGCGAATCTAACAAGAATGCCTTGAACACAGAGGTCAAATAGGGCTTAGTACAATGCCTTATTTCGACATTTATCGCAAACAAAAACAAACTTTAAACGTCTCTCCTGTCAAATAAAAAAATACACTTAGTATTGTTTTACACGGAGCCATCGACTTGGACTCATCAGTTGACTAGTGAGGGCCTTAATTTAATTTGGGCCTTAAGTCCTACTCAAGTGGGATATAAGCCCCAAAAATAAAATTCGGGCTTTATGTCCCTGAGCCTTGTGTCCTTGCACCCTCAATAGCAACCGCCAAGCTATTTATACGAAAGATGACTTTAACATGTTCAACGCTGAGATTAAGTCCTTGCGCTTACAAAATGTTGATTTGTCAAGTGCAGTAATTTGAAGCAAGATGCGATGTATTGGAGGAAGAAATTGAAATGCAAAGTCGGATTCTTCGAGGTAAAAATATGATTTTCACTATCCCGAATGACCAAGTTGACCCCCAAGAGAAAATACAAAAAATTAGTCAACTCCTACTAGATGACCAATATCAAATTCCAGAAACCATAAAATTAACTGAAAAAAAAAACTTTCAAAACTGTCATTAGTTAATCACATTTACATTACATTAAGCGTTTCAAGTCAGAAACAAAAAATTGTATGCACTCTTTGTTGATTTCAAGGCAGTTTTTGGTCTTATAAACAATAACGAAGGTAAAGAAATTTAGAAAACTACTTCTGTTTTAGTGGAGCGATTGAATATAATTCAATTAATAAGTTCAAGTGACCTCAACTCCTGGGCAAAACGCAATCTTTAGAGTTGAGGTCACTTGAACTTATTAATTGAATGATCTTATAAACTGTAATGCGCTATTTTACAAACTTTCGCAATTAGGATAAAGTATTTTACTACAAGTCCAAAGCAGCTGTGTGTCGGTCTACTCCGACTGGTTTGAAACGGATAGTGGAGTTAAACAAGGCTGCCTTCTTAGTGCTCTTTTGTTTGCACTTTTCATTAACTATGTGGTAGCTTCCTGGAGGAATTCAAATTGCTGATTTAAACATCAACGTTCTTTTGTATGCCGATGATCTGGTAATACTTTCAAAATAGCCAGAAAATCTACAACTAATATGATTAATCGATTAGCAATGTACTGTCTTAAATGGAGTCTTGTCATTAACTCAGACAAATCAAAAGTTATGGTTTTCTCAAGATCAGGAAGAACCCAGATAATTTACAAATCTTCAATTATTCTAACTTAGAGATTGCTAATGAATATTAGTGCCTGGGAGTTAAACTCACCAGAACTCTTGATTTCAACCAACATCTTTAAGATAAATCAAACACAGTGCAAAGTCTTTTATCAATGTTTCATGGAGAAACATCTTCCGAAATGAACGCATTATGTTTATTTGATGCGGTAGTAAAATCATCATTGTGTTACGCTGCCCAGGTGTGGGGACGAATATGAGGTTATTGAAAAACTTCAAAAGAATTTCTTAAAAAAGCTTTTTAACTTATCGCTAAATACTCCAAATTACGCAATATATCTTGAAACAGGTTTACCTAAATTGTTACCATATACAGTGGAATCTCGAAAAGATGAACAGATATAAAACAGGACCCGTTCATCTTTTCAAATTGTTCATCTTTTCGAGCATCAACGTATGTTTGAGGAAGAAGATGTAGTAAACATTTAAAATTATTTAAATAACACATTAAAACAAGCTCAAAAGTATTGTTCAGGAGGAACTGAAGGCAAAGAAGAAGTAAAAAATTATGTTGGGAATAAAGTATTCATCTTTTCGAGCACAAAATTTTAACCCGTTCATCTTTTTGAACACTGAAAATTTTCCGTTCATCTTTCCGAGCTGTTCATCTTTTAGAACAGTTCATCTTTCTGAGATTCTACTGTATACTGAAGCTGCATAGACAGATTACATTGTGAAGATGCTCTCTCATCAAGATACCTGACTGTCAAAAAAAAATGGTAATGGTGGATGTCCAAGTGGAAAAGTTTAGGAAATACTTATGGAGAAGTTATTTCGAAGTAGTCAATCAATTTAAATTTTCTTAAAGAACAGCTTTACCACATAGTTCGAAAACATGAAAACTTTATACGTAATTCACTTATAATTAAAGCACGTGAATCGGAGAGTAGAATTCTATACTCGCAACTCAACTATAATTTGATGGAAAATAACTACTTTCATGACCAGCTTAACTGTATAGAGAAATATCGCTCATATTTAAAATGAGGTCTGAACTCCTCGCATCTAAACGGTAGCCCTTATAACAGAAGTTTTAACCAATTTTGTTCTATATGTAATTTAAGATCTAAAGAAGACTGTTTTCACATTTTTAGTATCTGTCCCATATTTTCACCAGAACACAAAGTCTTGCTTAGTTGGGGAAGAAAACTTTAAAGCCTACTACATACTTGTGAATCATGTCGTGAATCCATACAAATTTGCATTTTTGTTCACCCGTGAGCGTGCTCGTGAAGCCATGACAAAAAGTAGAGAGTTTGCGTACACGAACGGTGAACCATATTCACGCGCAAAGTGTACGGAAACTCTTTGGTTTTTGGTGTAGCTTTGACAATTTGACAATAAAAGCTGCAAAAGTCAAGCAAATTATGTCAAAAATTCATTTTCTCCACTGATGGTTGTTCACTCTACGAGGAAGTAACACAAAAAATTCGAAAAAATGAATGAAATATTTATTTGAATCGATAGTTTGAACCTTGCAATTTAATGTTTAAAGATAATTTCATGCAAATGTTGACCGCGGCTGCGTCTCAGGTAGCCCATCCACTGAGTCCAATTTTGGCATACTCTTTCACACATATCGGCCGGTATCTCACGAATGAATGCATGGATGTTGGCTTCCAGTGCGTCAATCGAAGCGGGCTTGTCCCTATAGACATTAGCTTTGACATACCCCCACAAAAAATAGTCTAATGGTGTCAAATCGCACGATCTAGGCGGCCAATTGACCGGCCCGAAACGTGAAATTAACTGTTCACCAAACTCGCCTCGCAATTGCGCCATTGTTTCGCGTGCTGTGTGGCATGTGGCACAGTCTTGTTGAAACCACATATCATGCAACTTCCATTTCGGGCAAAAAAAAGTTTGTTATCATCGCTCGGTAGCGTTCACCATTGACAGTAACGCTGCGATTCGCATCATCTTTGAAGAAATATGGCCCAATAATGCCGCTGGCCCATAAACCGCACCAAACAGTGGCTTTTTCGGGATGCATTGGTAGCTGTTGCAATGCTTCTGGCTGATCTTCACTCCAAATGCGGCAATTGTGCTTATTTACGTACCCATTCAACCAAAAATGAGCCTCATCGCTGAACACAATTTTTCGATAAAAAAGCGGATCCTCGGCCAGCTTTCCAAGAGCCCATTTACCAAAAATTCGGCGTTGTAATAGGTCGGCTGGCTTTAGTTCTTGCACCAGCTGTTAGCTGTATCTTAAAAGGCTTTACGCCCAAATCCTTCCGCAAAATTTTCCACGTAGTGCTGTAACAAAGGCCTAACTGCTGGGAACGGCGCCGAATCGACATTTCGCGGTCTTCTGTCACACCAGCTGATACGGCCGCAATATTTTCTTCACTACGCACAGTACGTAAACGTGTTGGTGGTTTATTGTTTAATGTCCAACAAAGTAAATTTGGTGCGAAATTTGGTCACAATCTTCCGAATAGACTGCTCAGAAGGTCGAGAATGCCGACCATAAAATGGAAGCAGCGCGCGATGAACATTTCGAACCGAGCACGAATTTTGATAGTAAAATTCAATAATTTGCAAGCGTTGTTCATTTGTAAGACGATCCATGGTTAAATTGCAAACCAAACTGAAGCTGTTTGACAGTGACACAAGGTACTAAACACACGTCAGCTGTCAAAACCAGTGTTGCCAAAACCAAACCAGCTAAAAAATCACCCGTTAATTACATGAAATATGCATGCAATACATAGATATACCTAGGTACGAAAAATTGTTTCCATAACTAATGCATGAATAATAGATACATCTATTTTAAATATTCAACACCAAACAAAAATAAAAAAAAGATCATCTAAGTTTATAGTAACTTTTTGATTTTACTTTTGGTCTTAGAAGCTGAACAACAGTAAAACTCATTCTTTTTTTTTGTAAATAAAAAAAAAAAAAATAATAAAACTAAACGAAAACACCAAGACTCCTATAGCAACAGCAGCAGCAGCAGCAGCATCATTCAGAAGCAGAAGCATATTACTTTCATATTTCATGGTCGAAAAATAACATTATCCTTTCAATTCGCAATAAGCCCTTAGAGTTGAACATGACTATATATATATACAGTACGAGTATACCCTTCATGGTTTGGGGAGTGTTTTCATAAACTAAAGTTTAATATTCATGAATAGTGCCAGTTTCATCGCGTCAGTAAATTTATTTACGCGCACCCATAAACTATAGGATTTCGAATACTTTTGGTTTGTATATGTCTGCAGAGAATTGAGGTTAACCAAATAAAAAAATAAAAAATATAATATTAAGGGTTAAGTTTTCTGTTGATAAGCTTCTTCAAATATTAAAGTCTAAGTATATATCTATATGTTAGAACCTACACTTTGATGCAGAGAAATTGTGGGATTTTAAGTATTATAGTTTATTTAAATGTGTATGGTTAACCCGTTTTTGATTTAAACTTTTACTTTATTTTTTTTTTTTTATAAATTCATAAAAATAATTTCGATTTGATATTTGAATCAAACTTGATTTAAGGGTGATAAAAGAAAACGAAAAAGGTTTGTTGTCCTGAAGACATGGCTATCTGTAGATATGCATGCGCATTAAAAGCTATACAGCAGTATGGGATCCTATTTGTATTTTCTGTGTACATATGAGGTTTATGAATATTCTTCACGGGAATTTTGAGTTTTATTTTAAAAGAGATATTAAATTGACTTTGTTGTTCTTTAACAATAAACTTTGACGATTTTCTTAAAAACCATCCTTTGCTAGGCCAGAGACAAAAACGATTTTTCATATAAAGGGTGTTTTTTTAGACGTGTGGTTTTCAAGAAGAAATAAAACGCATACAATTTTATGTTATTGCCAAGAATTTAGCTTTATTATAAAGATAAGGGTTTGCCATTATGTTTTAAGTAGCCGCAGCGGCTGGCTCGAACAAATTCCAGCCGAGAGGCCCAAGAGGCCCCAGCTCCAATTGTTGCGCGCGATGGCGGATGGACTCATTCGGGTCTTCAATTCGATACTCTGCTGCACAGCAGCAATAGCATCTTCGGTGCGCACTGTATGGCGTCTCTGAGGATGCGCATTATCCACTAGAGTAAACGTGGTGCGACACCGATCCATGGTTGCTCGAATTACTCTGCTGGGCGATTATGTCGACCGAATATTGGACGCAGCGTGCGATGCGTCGCGCGAACCGAACCATTATTTTGGTAATAAATTTGCACGATTTGCAAACGTTGTTCAAGAGTTGGTCTATTCATTGGGCGTTTTTCTTTTTTAGTTCAGAGTAGAGCTCTGAACAGAGTCTGAACACTCCGAACATACTCTGAGCGATCTCTGAACTGAGCGTGTTCTGCTCTGAGAGTTCAGATTTATTTAAAGAAACACACTTCACCAGCTGTCACTTTTTATTTGTTCACAGTTGTCATTTTCTTTGTTATTCTATTGCTATTCAACTCCGTCTGCTCTATCAATTTATTCTGAGCTCATAGAGCACGCTCTGAACATGCTTAGAGCAAAAAAAGAAACACAAAATTTGAGCTCTGAATGCTCTGAGCTAAAAAAGAAACACTATTTTTTTTTGACAGTTCAGGCTCTGCTTTGAACTAAAAAAGAAAAACGCCCATTAAGAAATGGCAAACCAAACTGAGCATAAATCAAGTGACAACTGTCAAAAAGACCAACTCCGAAAAAAGTATTGCCAGATTGAAAACCACACCCTTTACAATTCAAAAAATAGCGCTCTAATTTTATAATTGGGAGTTGTCTGTGAGTATGAAAAAAAAGTGTTATGCTGTGTTGTGCTTCAGCCACTATTTTAGAAGTCCCGTTTTAATCCATATCTCTTGAACTGCTCATCGAACAAAAAATTTACTAAATATTTACAATATTTCAGAGTTATAGCGCCAAAAAATATGTTGTTTTTTTAAGTTTCTGTATCATAACTAGCGTCTGGCCAATGCAAGGGTTGCTAACATGAAAAAGGAGATACACCAATAACATATTTTTTGGCAATTTTTTTACTCTAAAAGTAAATATATCTACATATTATAAGTCCTATCAGAAGTTGATATAAAATGTCTTGTATAGGATGAAAAATCGGTCTCATATACATTAAAACCCGGTTAAGAGAAAAACTCGCTTATCTGAAACAATTTTTTCATCTCCTTTAAAACATTCCTCTTAAGCGGGTGAAAAACCCGGATACCTGAAACATAGAAATTTTCAGTTAAATTTTATATTTTTCATTGAAAAAAACTCTATAAAGTAAAAAAAAATTGATTTGAATCGAACAGAACAAAAAATTTGCTGAACGCTTTGATTTCTTTGTTTATTTTTCACTTCCACCACATTTTCACTACGAAAATGACATTAGAATTTTTGATATGTCGCAACCGTTTTTGGAATTTTAAATCCGCTTAAGTGAATTTTTTTTTTTTACTTATCCGGACTCCGCTTATAAGTGAAATTTTTTTCACTTAAGCGGGGTTCCTTTAAGTGAAAAACCCGCTTAAGTGAAAGAAAGACTGTGACATTTTGCTGTTTCTCTTAAGGGGGTTTTAGTGTACAAGAACAAAATATACTAAAGTAAAACCAATTTAATAAAAAAAAAAAACAAAAACACGTTTTTGTCTAACAAACGAAGTATAAAAGCTTTAATGACACAGTAGGACCATTCAATGTATAAACTTTTAACCCGATGATGGAATTTATTCCGAAATGCGTCATAATTAAAAAGTTAAAGTTGTGCAATTTAAATAAAAATAAAGATAAATGTGATTTTTCAAATATATTTATTGTTAAAATTTCTTTAGTTAAAAACCGCACAACTGGTAACGAAACACCAAAAATAACCAATTATATTTTATTTTTCTATTTTCAGAACAAACTTGCGGAGTTGATCAATTTAGATGTAAAAATGGTAATTGTATACCAAAAAAATGGCGATGTGATCAAGAAAAAGATTGCAGTGATGGATCTGATGAGGATGTTGATTTTTGCAGTAAGTTCTTATATTATATATTTATTTATGGTTAGGTACCTAATTCTTTTTATTTTCAATTTAAATTAATGAAATTTACTATAAAATATTTTTTATAAATTTAAATTTTTCAATTTAAAGATATAACTTGTATAGAACATGAGGAATTTTTGTGTAAAAAAGATCGTAATTGCATTCCGAAAAATTGGTTATGCGATCATGAACCTGATTGTTCGGATAATAGCGATGAAGTTAATTGTGGTAAGACAAAAGAATTTAAGACTAACAATAATTTGGTATATCATATCATTGATAGAAATCATTTGAGGTGCTATTTTTTTTTTTTAATCTAAATAACAAATTTTGGTCATTTCATTAACATTTTTTAAAATGCATACAAGCAAAACATAAAATAACCTTTTGATACCTATATCCTACATATATATAATATGTCATATGCTAGGTATAATATTATGTCTTCGTGTGAATTTGAATTTTTTTTTTTTTTTAATTAGATTATCAAAGAATTCAAAAATTGCAAGCAAGGCCGTAACCACGGGGGGGGGGGGGGGGTTCGGGGTGACAGGGGTTTTGAATTTTATTCGAATTTTCTTCGACGAATTAAAAGTTTAATCATTAAAACTCATTTATTCAAAAACTAAGCACTAAAATGACGTAATTTAAAAAAATAACTAAGGAATAAATTACTGGCTTTAAAAAAAGTTAGAAAGTGATATTTTAGGTGTTGCCGTTGTGTTTTCATGTTCATTTTCTATTTTCAATATATTTTTTTATTTGCCCCTCCCACCTAAAGGGGTGGAAAAATACAATGGGCCGATATGTTAAAAACATGTTCACATAATGTACCGACAACAAAAAAAAACGTATGCATTTATCACATAATTCACACTTTTTAACTAAGCCGCCCAACATATTATATACATATATAGAAAAGTAAGACCCTTAACTCTTCCAACTGGTTTATTTTGGAAACGGTTATTTTAATGAAAAAAAGTATGTTAATCTTTTTTATAGGAAAATTTTCAAGCTACAAATGAGTATGTGACATTTTTTTGTACATCTTACCATTTGGGAGTTATTCCTGAAAAACCATTTTAGGGGGCCTTCAACCACCCGTAAAATTGTTATTGGCACTCATATCGATGGGTACTTTTGACAGTTTCTTAATAACGCCATGAAGAGGCTTTATACCAAAATCTAGCTTTCCGGCGATTTTTTCCGAGTCCAATGCTTTATTGACTGGACTATAAGGTTTAAAGAAATTTTTTGAAAAGCTTGTGCTGCTTAAGTTTTTTTTGTACACACTGTCATTGTGTAAAATTTAACAGTCCTCTTCTTGTGACCTATAGTGTCAGCTCTGGACCACGTAAAGCTAATGACAAGAATGTTTCAAAAATTATATAAAACGTTGTTTTTGAATTTAAAGTTTCAAAGGCTTCACAACGCCTTTTAAACATTGTTAATGTACCTAACTGAAACCTTAAAAATTCCATGAACATCAGTAACGCGGCAACAGCATAGAGCCAATGTTAACGCCACAGATCCTGAAAACTGTTCTAGGATAGTTATTGTTATGATTCGTCTTCTAGACGAATTCATAACCGAGCTGGAATCGCGATTCGAGAACCATAAGTTTAATCCCTTCAATATTTGGCAAAAGCGAAAAAATGAAGAAAAACTTTAATATTATATAAAAGATTTTTGAATTGCAATACGATGAAGGCTAAGTTTTTACTGTGGAAGAAAAAATGTCATGAATAACTAGAAACACAGCCTTCAAAGAACCCAATAATGCAGGTCTTCAAGACTGCAGTAAAAATCTTTTCTCCAATAGACATAAACTTTCAAAAATGTTGGCAACTCTGCCAGTATATCAATACGTAGCTATACCAGATTAAACGTTTTCGACAATGGAACGATTAAAAACTGTTTTAGGAAACTCTTTTGTTATAATTACTAGTCAATAAAAAATAATTGAAATTTTAAAAGTAAGATCACAACGTTAATCGTGAAAAAATATTTTTCAAACATCATAGGTATCCCCCCGAAATATTTGTCATGGTTACGGCCTTGATTGCAAGAAGGTACTTTTGGATTGGCTTTTCCCATTGAGTTTTACTATTCAATGGGACTTATTCTTATCAATAAACAAGACAACTTCCACTTCTTACGAATCAAAATCTAAATCTATTAGAAGAGCAAGACTTGAAAAATTTGTAATATTAGTGGTATAAACCCTTTAAGCGACGTCATTATTTTATCTACGCCGTTTTATTGTTGACGAAAATTAAAGAAATTTGATACACTTAATGATTTGCGGGATCCCTGAATTTACAACTCAAAAACTTAAAATAATCTTAAATAATTGGCGTGTTCAGAAAACTGAGATCTCAGAAATTTTTCTCACTCAAAATGTGAGCAAGCGAATCCCAGATTTTTTTTTCTTCAGAGTTTTGACGCAGAAAAGCTGAGAAGTTTTGCTGCGGGAATCCTGTTCATACGTAACTGAAATTGCTGAGATCTCTAAAATCTCATTTTCCTGAACATGCCTAATAGTTTAAAAATTTAGTTAACTTTAGGGCTGATGATACCCGGCCGGGTACAACAAAAAAAAAGAAAGCAAAAATAGGAACTGGGTGCGAACCGCAGCCATTTGTAAAATAATTAAATTTGAACTAATTAATTTTATGTCTCATCAAGATGTTGGAGACATTAAATTAGGGCTGATGATTCCACTCGGGTAATAATCTGGGTAATTTTAACTACCTGGGTACCCTGTTATCCGGGTAATACCCATTTTACCCGAATATTTGGGTACCCAGGTAATTTAATACCCGGGTACAAGCAACCCGGGTAACCGGGTACCCGAGTAAATGATTACCCGGGTGCGGGTAAATGATTACCCGGGTGGAATCATCGGTCCTAGTTGGCAACACTGACGAAATCGTTAATCTTAATGCAACTGTTAGCATGTCAGAATGTTTAATCAGTAAGATTTAAATAAAATTTAAGAAAAAATGTCAATACATTTGAAACTGATATTTGTCAAAAGTGTCAAATTTCTATTAAAATCAATCAGTTTTAAAATAAAAATCATTTTGAATAAAACAAATGTGATATTCAATTTAAACTAACAACACGCTCACATAAATGGTGTTAAGTGTTAAGTTACTAGATGCTGGTTCTTCGAGAGCCACCAAATTTATAACCATCATCATACGATCGAACTTCGTGCATATCTGTTACGTCAGTTTTTAGCCTAGGTATCCCACGGGCTGTCCGCTAATTGTTCATCTATACGTTCAATCCGTGTGCAGATTCCAGATTCGTTTGCCAAATCAGTTGGTTGTTTTAGATTTTTGAAACAGAGTTCCTTCGTGGTAGAGAAGTTACCCTGGCGCTCAACCCTAAACCTGGACGGCCTGGAGTCTGGACAGACTCTTGCATTACCTATAAGGAAAGTTAATCTCATAATATTTCCAATGCCAATAACCTATAATACACGACGGTATTAGGTGATAGATGCCGTTGACCCATAAAGCTTTCAGTCGTAAAATTAAATTCCTTTAAATTGTTTAAATTGATTGCAAATCTAAATTTTGATAATTTTAATTGAAGATTAAGAATTCACTTAGGGTTTTCGGATGCTTGCATCTAATTCAAATTTAACCATATATACCTAATAGCTTTGACCTTAAAAATTCAAAAACATTAACAAAAGTTTGTATTGTATCTTTTATTCGTCTATAGATAGATTGTAGGTAAATATATCGCCTGTAAAACTATATTTAAATTTGCAAGAATTGCCTTTCAATAGAATAGAAACTGTACACCCAAATAATCCTAATACTATATAGAGACTATAACATAAAATTTTAGCACATTTTTTTTTTTCTTCTACTCACCATATTATATGTAAAATGTACACTCCATTTGACTTGTATTGGGACAGTAAAGGTATTGTATTATTTTTAAATCTAATTTTTACATAAATATGGAAGGATAAAACTTAAGAATTAATGGTCCACATATTTAAGAGAATTCTATAGACACTTTTGATAATTTTTTTTGTAAATATTAAATACAAAGCCTTGATCTGTAGTTGTGAAGTCATCTTCACCTACTGCAAAGATCCGGAAAAATCAGTTCAGGTTTTTCATCAGACAGATAGAAATTCGGTCAAATATTTCAATAGTGCTGCTGTTAAATTTTTCGGCCCTATGAACGAACTCCCAGAGGAGTTAACTCCCAATAGCCAAAATGAATTAACTCCCACCAAAATTTCGTTGGGACTTAGTTCATAAATTTGGGAATTAGTTCATTTGGGACTTAGTTCACAATGAAATAAGTCCCAATGATTTTAATAAACAGTGAGGTATGTAGCATACCCCTGCAGCCCCCTTTCTTGGACCCACTATAGGATTTGGGGTATGTGCGAGGTTGGCTGTAATGCAAAGTTTCTTTTTATCATTTGTTAGTTTTTATTTAGTGGGACATAACCCTTCATTTGCATTTTGGAACTTAGTTCATTTTATGTTGGGAGTTAGTTCCAAAAATAATGGGAATTAGTTCATAATGAATCAAGTCTCAATTTAAGTGGGGGTTAGTGCATTGGGACTTGAGAGTTACTTCATTTGGGAGTTAGTTCGTATAGGGCCAAATTTTTTTAATACCTTCCAAATAAATATCTATGCTCAATGAATGGCACAATTATTTCGAAATAAAAGATGGACACTCATGACATTACAATTACTTTGGAAAACATCACGTAAAATTAAACGGGTGTGGCTCCGGCGCGGCGCAGTGGAAATAGTGCTTGACTGCTAACCTGGATGTGTGGGTTCGATCCCCAGTCCAGGCAGCATTCTTTTCTATATTCCCTCAACTGAACGCCACTGGGATTTAATGAAATAATCAAAACCTAATTTCTCAATCCACTGTACCAACAAAAATCTTTTCTATCCTTCTATTCCTTCTAACATTGTCTAATTTATAAGACCCTGGGCCTTACTGGCATATATGTATATGTTTGTGTTTTTTTTTTTGTATTAAACAGTTACATGAAGTTTTTATTTTTTATCGATGGTCCAAGAGCTTAACTAGACTATAGTAAGGGGCCTAAAAGTAATCTTGAAGAATACTACTAGATTGTTATAAGACTGTTAAAAGCGTTAAATGGCCTAGTTATGAGAGGCTCTCACCTCAATTTAATCTTGCTATGAGAATGCGTCTCTTCCAATGAGATTCGCTCTCACCTCAACTTAGTCATGCTATGAGAATGCATCTCTTCTAATAAGATTCGCCCAAAAGAGAACAGAGTACATATTTTGTAAACTTTAAAAAATTATACATATCTTTCTCATTTAGCATTTTTTCAGAGAGAAACAAACTATTTTTTTATTTGTGTGCGTGTGTCTTATGTCAGAAAACTGAAAGGTTTGTAAGAGAATATTTATTTTGTAAGTCAATAATTTAGTATTATGCGTTATAATGACGATACTTCATATTTATTGTTTTTCACATATGTGAACCAAAAAACAAATGCGGTTGAAAATGTATTTACTAATTTGAAGTATTACCTCGAAAAACAACGACGCGCATCCAAAATAATGCATATTTTAATTATTTAATTATTTATCAATAATCTCATAAGACTCCTATTGCAATACTTTTGTTATTTGGACTCCAGATACTCTTGATATAGGAGGTATTAAACTCAGATCCTGTAAGGATTTTCATAGAAGTATAAAAAAGACTAAAACTCTTATATAAGTGTTTTTATGTCATCAAGAAGACTACGAACATCTGATTAGAACTGAATTTTCACAAAACGATTCTTATAAGAATGTAATTTTATATAATCCTATTCCCAGAAGAAAAATTGATTTAGCTATATAAGATTTAAGTATTTTGAAGAGAGAAAAAGAGAAAAAAGTGTCCAGCTCTTAAAATAAAAATGCTATGTGACCTATTTAAGTTTTATAACAAGACAATAATTTTTAAGTATAGAAATGGGATATAAAAGAGTCTTTTGGAAGTTTTTTTTTTGACATTTCAAGAGCTTAGCTCTGGAGAGTTTGTTAGTTGGGCTATTAAAAGAGTTACCTATAAATAAAATCTAATCTCTGTTTTACAAAACTTATATTTAACTAAAAAAAATAATTATTGAACTACATATGATAATTTTTTCCTTCAAAATACCGAAGGTTATTGAAATTCGGAATGCAAAATTTATATTAAAAAAAACTGAGATTACAATACAAAAATGTCTCATCATTAAAAACATAAATATTATGTTTTTTTGCTCGGCTTTGAAAAATAGTGTGACCCTTGTACGGCTACCACGCTGTAGTTTAACATTAGATTAATGTCAAAACTTGAATAACATAATCTTTTAGATAAATTTAAACATTCTCTCAAAATTTCAATTATTTTGGGAGATTTTTCTGGGATTTATGCGCAATATCCACCTAAATTGGACATTTTTACCACTGTGTGGCATGACAATTCAACATTAACCTTTACTCCATGGGGTTATATAATTTTCTGAATAAAGGTCTTGAAGATAATATTCCTGTATTATTAAAATGTCGAGTTACCTCTTCTAATGTTTTGAATAACCATCAAAACATCTTTATCTTTTGGAACCACTAAAGACTCTATACCGATGCTTGAGCGGAGTGGTGTTTATAAAATCACCTGCAAAGACTGCAATGCTTCTTACATAGGACAGACGAGAAGGGCTTTGAAGACAAGAGCAAGTGAACATGAAAGAACAGTAGAAAACAAGGAAATTTAAAAAGCTATACTATCACACATATTTAATTTTGACAACACAGAGCCTCACTCTGTTACTCCAATAGTTGACAATATAAAAATTTTAAAAACAGTGAATAACCCCTCTAAGTTAGATGCTTACGAATCATTTTTTATAAAAACAACAACAAATTTAATGAATTTAGAATCTGGGGCAATAGAGTCATCCCTTTTTAACTCTTTTTAATTTTTGTGAATAATGTAATTGTATAATTTTGTTGTTTATATTTTTTGTAAGCGAGCTATTTTGTTAGCAAATTTTGTAAGCGAGTTGTTTCGGTTCAATTGTCATTTTCAGCTGGGTTCGTTTCATTTTGTTTTAAACTCGCGCTGAAGATGAACTTTCAATTTTAAGTTCGAAATGCATACGATAATTATAATAAATATTAAAAACTAAAATTCCAACTTGTGTTTTTTTATATTTTATCGATTATTTGCGGTCAATAAGAAAAACATTTTCCAGTTCTTTAATTATAACGACCACAAAATCACGTTCATTTTAATTTCGGTGATTAAATAACGAATATAATTTTATAAACATCAAGTTCGATTCCTCGTAAATTCAATTAAAAGTTTTTAAAGTAATTATAATTTCTGATAAGAAATTTTCTTAGCTAATAATTTGATGTTGGCTGTTTTCTGTTAGAAACAAATTTTCGGAAAACTTCCACAAAAGACTTTTTTTGTTATCTATCAAAGAAAAAAAAAAATATAGCTGTCTTTAAACAAGTGATGTGGAGTGTATTTGAGTTTATACTTAAACACAACATCTCTCTAGTTTAATTAAATCCTCTTCATACAACCCATCAATATATTAAAACTAATTCCCCTAGTGAAGTGATGCATGCTCTCCTTGCTTAAAGACATTCTTTGGAGTATATTCCTATATATACCCTATCTATATACTATTAGATTAACCATACCTAAATACGTCTATATATGTGTACCTATTCCTGTTTTTGAATCCCCCAAAGACGTCGGTGTTGTATAATAGTAGAAATAAGTATAAAAAGGGTTTTATGCTCTATATATGCTAAGAACCAGAATTGAAATGTTTGCAAAATTATACGCACACACAACCATAACACTTTTGTAGGTACTTTTATACTGAGATATATTATATAGAACATCAATTGCATACACAAAAGTCATTAAGACAATTTTCGGGTTCGGGGTGTAAAGTGTGTGGAGTTGTGGGTTGTCTCCATATTGTGTATTTTGACGACAGGAACAGTGTACAGTGTACACGATTATATTTAATAATACTTCATGCAAAATGTTAGCCATATATCGAAAATTTGAAACCTGGCTTGTTTCTCCTTTCCTCATACTTTTGATCTCTGATGACTTTGTACGAATATACATATCTTTGAAATAATCATAAAGGATGAAAAGGAAAATTGTTTGCCATATCACTTTTCATATTTAGTCTTATAAATCCATATTTTTGGGGATTATCTTTCAGTTTTATTCAATTTAATACAATACAACCTATAGAAAGAAACAAATCGAAACTTTTTCGTCTTTAAAAGAGCTTGAAAATTCACAAAGAGATTCCTGAATTTCATCAATTTTAAGGTTGAATAACATATTAGGTATATGATTTTATAAAAAAAAAAATAAGAAAAAGAAATCCTACCCTTGAAGATATTGTGTTTCTATTTTGTTGTTGCTAACTTTTAAGTTGCCGACATCAAGTCACGAGCCTTTCTATAAAATATTACCTATTTTAGGTACCTACTAGAAGCATTTCTATATTTTTTGTTGTTGTGTTGATGGGCTTTGTGTTGTTGTTGTGTTGTAAAATAAACATTATAAGCTAACGGTTATTAAGTGAAAGGAGATTCTGAAATTTCATTATCTCACAGTTGACATAGAACGTAATGATGCGGAAACATTAAAGGAACAAGCGAACAACATAGGAATCGGCAACAATAGCGGATTTATTTTATAAGTTACATTGATAGTTAGATTGGGCGCCACTAAATTTTTTTTTATTTTGGGCCACATTTCTGGTGGTTAAAAAACAATACTTGTCATATATTCGAGAGGTTTATAACGATTTTTTTTTTTACGCTTTAACAATAATAATTGTTTTTGTTGCTGTCCTGTCAAAAACACCACACATTTTTGCAGGAACCTTTACTTGCATTGAGTTGAAATGGGATTGGTTTAGCTCGATTACGCTCGCTCAGTGGAGTAAAGACAAAATCATGCTTTCACAAAAAAAAAAATTCAAATCAATTTTTCGGTTCTTACTCCTACTATACATTTTCACCGACCGCTAAACAGAGATTTAAATAGATTTACCTTAAATCCTCTTCAAATATCCAAGATTTACCATAATTTTTTTTTTTTTATAAATCTAGAAAATTTAAAATTAATCTTGTTAAATCTTCATAGGGCCAATAGTTGTACAAATCGAACACACCTATTCCCCTATTGATCTGAGTACAATATTAGAGAATCGAGAGAACATTTTCGAGAATCAAATTTTTTTTTTCGTCGTCGAACTATCTATCTCATTTCCACTTTAGAAGAAAAGATGAAACAGCTTTTGCATTTTGAAAGGAACTGTCAAAGTTAATCTACTTTTTAATCTTTTTATGCGGTGAAAACAAAATGAAGGATTTATTAAATCTCAACGAGATTAACTTTCGTTGAAAAGCAGATATCGCACTTTCTTGTTTGTGCATTTTCTTATTGTTCCAGACATAAAGCATTTTAAAAGCATCTTTGCAACCGAAAGGAAACCAACAAAAAAATAAAACAATCATTAAAAATATCTCTCGTGTCATACAGATTTATATAGTTAATCCATTTCCTAGATAATTGTAGGCCCGTAAGGGGCCAATTATAGCTTTCATTGAAACTCTTCATAGAAACACAAATCAATGGAACGGTGGAATTTTGTTTGACAAGTCGATCATAGCAATCATTGAATCTTGGCTGTCATTGAAAAGATTTGTCGAAACAAAAACTATAAATAACATTTGGAGCGTTCAGAAAAGTTAGATCTCAGAGATTTTTCTCACTCAAAAAGTGAGCAAGTGAATCCCAGAATTTTTTTCCTCACAGTTTTGACAGCAAAAATAAGAAATTTTGCTGAGGAATTCTGTTCATATACATAACTGAGATTGCTGAGATCTCTGAGATCTCATTTTCTTGAACATGCCTATTAATTTTGAGGTTAGAGTTGATCATTATATAAAATAATAGGTCTGTTCCCGTTCTTGCCCGAATATATATGAAATTTGACAGTCTTTCGGGCTAAAAATGGTCGAAATTGGTAGGTTTGGGGAGTAAACGAACAAGGTTAATGACAGATGAGAATAGAAAGAAAATCGAACACATTTCATTGGAACGATTGTGTTCGACTTTCCTGAAACGAAAATCAGCTGTTCATTGAAAACGATTTCGTTCTTTGAAATAATAAAATTGATTTAATTCGAAAATAGTGAAGATAATGAAATATTTTTTTGTGATACAAATTATGTTTATAAGTATAATAAGCTTCATTTTGGTACCAAAATGCCATCAAATTTCTTTGTTTAAATGCATCAAAATCGAAAGACAAAAATTACATTGATCATTTTCAATGAAAGCTATACAACTGGCCTCTAAGTATGCATAGATACAGTTTACATAAATTACTGCAAGCGTGTTTTATTACAAATATTAAATAAAATGATGGTGTGACAGTTCGTGGAAAGCCAAAGTAATGTTATGACCTATATCAACTCAACCATTCCTGAATGCGTGTTGTAAGTCGGTAGGAATGGATGGGACCTACAATTTTCTGCCAAAGTCATATTTACATTGCACAAAGGTAGATATAATTAATTACTGAAAAAATAATAATGCCCATTTCAACTATAAATTGCATTGCAAAAAATTTTATTCCACAACATATTTTCAGTAAAGAAATAAGGTTGTCCGTCTTGCAAAGTCCACCCCTGCATTAATTTCATCCTGAAAATATAGGTATATATTATCGAAGGCACAGTTTGGTTTTGATTGGAGAAGAAAATGAAAGTTTCATCACTTTAGTTGATTCACCATACTGAATAGGTGTTAGAATACAAAATTTTCATTAAATTTCTACCTAATTCAATTTGATATACAGGGTGTCCCGGCCCTATGGTTTTAAGTATTTTAGAGTGTGGTTATTGGGTATATATTCGAAGAAAAAAATCGTTCTACAGTAAAGGTCTATTTTCATTTTTGACATTATTTATCGTGGATTTAAGAAAACGATTACTTTGGTGTACCCTGACTAGGGTGACCAGTGCCTACGTTCTGTAACTCTCGCATCTATAAAATTGGTCGAGAAACGGTGCAAAATGAAACAAAACTCATACGATTTGTTTCAAATTTCATCTTTTCTCGACTGATTTTATCAATGCGAGAGTTACAGAACGTAGGCACAGATCTATCTATCCAAAAGAGGACATCCGAAAAAATAGTTTCTTCCAAGAGTTATTGAATCATTTTAGCTTTGATTGTAAAAAGTATTCCAAAATTCACGCAAGGTGTTGCCAATAAAAAAAATACAGCTTTAAAGTCGAGAGTTTTTAAAAAAGGACCGCTAAACAAAAGAACAACGCGTTTTCATTATTAAGCAGCAGTTTGAAGAAATAATTAAGGTTTGTCGGTGATTTTTCGAACAAAAAAAAAAAAAAAAAAAAAGCGATGAAGTTCATTTTCGACTTGATGGTTCCCTTAACCTTCAAAGTTGTCACATTTGGCTTCTTTTTTAGATATGAACCAGTTCACTGGCCTGCAAGATCTAATGACCTGATTTTTTTTTTGTATGGGGAGAATGAAAGAACTTGTTTATTCCACTGAAATAACAACTTTAAACGAATTAGAAGGGCGTATCCTCGAAGCGTCATCAAAAGTTAGAATCAATAAATATTCAACGTGAAATCCAAAAATGGGCTCTAGCATGCATACAATACGAAGGAGGACATTTTAAGCACCTGTTATAAATGTTTTATACATATTTAAAATAAAAATTTTCTCAAACCGCACCAAATCATTTTTTATTCATAACATTTGTTGCTTAAGGGAAAAAATCCCATTTTTTTTAATTTACCTGCTACCGGTGTTCCCAGTTTCTGAAAATCCATGGCTTTTTCCACAATCTTGCCATTAAATTTTATTTTTGTTATTGTTACGTTCACAAGAAAAAAAATAGTGAAAAGTTATGTTTATTACGCATTTTCTCGAGAAAATCGACCTCAAAGTCAAAAAATTAGCATGGGCAGGAAAAATGGAACAGGCTAGAAACTGGTTATCTTAAGATTGAGACAAGATATCAACTTTATTTAAATGCAGTTTTAAAGGTTTGTTATTCTTCTAAAAATAAAGTCCTAAAAAAAGTTTCTACCACTAGAATTAGCAGAGAAATTTTTTTTAACATGCGGGTCAGGGTACACCAAAATAAGCGTTTTCTTAAATCCACGATAAATGATGTCAAAATTAGAGATAGACTTTTACCACAGAAAGATTTTTTCCTAGAATATACCCAAGAACCACAACCTTAAATACTTCAAACCAGGTCCGGGACACCCTGTATAAAATACCTATGTACCTATGCAAAGGAAATTTCACAAACATTTAAACGATTATTATTCATGTATAAAACGACAACCTGTACATCTATGTACCTATTATTTCGCATTATATAGCAGTTTAAGATTTTAAACATATAACATAATGTAAAATTCAATGTGCTGCGAAAACATTGTTTCGATCTAATGATGCATGATAAATAAATTAAATGATTTACCATTAGAATCATTTGGTAACAGAGGTTGTGTTTTATCAATACATATAGATGTTTTTTAGTGTCATTTCATTTTATTTTATTAAACTTCTACAATCTGCAATGATTTTCAAAAAAATCTTAAGTTATTAAGTTATTAAGTTTGAAGTATGTATGTATGTAGGCAACCATAATTCCTAAAGTGTTTGTTTGGACCTTTTTTTTTTTTTAAGAAATTGTCTTATTTCAGGGTTATTTGCGAATAAAAGTACTTTTCATTATTTTAATTTCTCAAAAACTAAGATAAATTTTAGCATCCGGTTTTCTGTTTTTTTTTATTGAAATTAATAAGAGCATTGAATTTTGAAAACAAACATTATACTTAATTACATAAAATTTTGAAAAAAATTAGTTTTAAATTTTTTTAAATTTTTTTTTCTTTCAAATTTCGAGTTTGAAAATTAATTTTACAAAAAGTATTCACTAACACAACTAAAATTAAAGAAGAGGTATCTGGCTTTCCAAAAAGGTATAGCATGGCATTGTATGTTTAACCAATGTTTTTAAATTTTTAAATTTTTTTCGATTTAAGTCAATTATTTAGAAAATTGACCCTCCCGCCTTAACGGGGGGAAAAAGACCCCCCCTCCAATACGATTTTTTTCATGTCTTAACCCAACCTACTCACTCTGACTTTTTGGTGTACCTTATACCAATCACCCTGTATATAAAATTTTGAAAAAAAAAATAAAAAAAAAATTACGCAAAAATTTGCCCTTATTAATGCGGAGTTAACAAAATTAAATTTGAAATTTTTTTTAAAAATCAATAATTTATTCTTTTGAAAATTTTGGTATGCAATTTTATTAGAACTTATTTTAAGCTTTTGTGCAAAAAAATTCATTAAAATCAATTCAACTGATAATGAGATAGTCGAAATTCAAAAAAAAAAATGGTTCTATGAGAGATACCATTATTAAAGATATTACAGATAGTACAGATATTAGTTCACACAAAAAATTTAATCAAAATCGTAGGAGCCCTTTTTTGAGAAAAATGAGATTTTCAATACCGGTTTTTAAACATTTGTATGGGAGGTACCGTTATTTTTGGTTATAAGAATAATTTTCATTTAAAATCTGCTAGATAATGTTAAAAAAGTGTTGGGTGCCAGGTTTAATAAAAATTCATCAAGTCCTTTTCGAATTACCTATTAATTTCTCAAAACAAAAAAATTGAAACTTTTTTAAAAATCCAAAAAAAATATTTTCATATACAAAACTTTTAAAACTTTTTCAAACATACTCTATAATGAAATTGATCAATATCTGTTAAACTGTTTTTGAGAAAATCGAAAAAAATAGTTCTACGGGAGGTACCACTTTTAACCATTTTCCGAAATTTGTTTTTATAAAATGTTTGCCTTTTTGTAAAAAAAAAATAAGTTGTGTGCACGGTTTCGAGAAAAATAAGATTTTCATTTTTTGTTAAAAAAAATTTGTACGGCATGTAACGTTATTATTTTTTTTTTTTCAAAGAAAACGTGATATCAACCACAAATATCCGTATTTTCTCGGATAGCCAAGCAGCCATTAAATCTCTGGATTCTGTCTCTACAAATTCAAAAACTGCCCTTAATTGCCTATCATCTCTCTTGGAGATGGCACAGCAGTTCAACATTCACCTTTGCTGGGTGCCGGGTCGTAAGGACATTCCAGGCAATTGCAAAGCAGACGAACTCGCCAAAAGTGGAACTTTACTACCTATACTGTCAAATCGGACAAATATTGGTATACCCATCGCTACTTGTAAATTTATGCTAAAACAAGATGCAATAGAGAGAACAAATCTTAGGTGGAGAAACATTGCCACATGTCAGGCCACAAAACAGATCTGGCCTGTGCTGGAACTGAAGCGCTCTAGGAACTTGATATCTCTAAGCAGACTGCCCATTAGCTCCGTCTTAGGTGTCATTACTGCACACTGCCTAATAGGCAAGCATGCAACAAGGCTTGGTGTATTTTCTAACGACTTCTGCAGGAGTTGTATAAACGAAGAAGAGGAAGAATCGATTCCTCACCTTCTCTGTACATGTCCTGCTCTATCTCAACGACGTAGGCTCCACTTAGGAGTATTCTACTACAATGATCCTAGTGATCTGGGAAATCATGACATTAATAGTTTCGCTCGCTTCGTAAGAAGCTCTAAATGGTTCAACGAGTAGGAAGAAAGTTTCCTAGATTCCTGTGGTATCACAATGGGCCAACCAATGATCTAAGTGTTTCCAGCGTTCTGCTGACAACCACATAAACCTAAACTAACCTTACCGTTATTTTTGGTCTTAAAAAAAAATTAAATAACGTGTTGGGGGATTGCCCAAAAAACGCTAGGTATACCAAAAAACGCTAGGTACCAAATTTGAAGAAAATCGACCTACTCGTTGAGGCTGCAGCCGAAAGGACAGACAGACAGACAGAATTTCGAGACCCACATTTTCGACTTCGCCATCATCACAAAAAATAGTCTAATGGTGTCAAATCGCACGATCTAGGCGGCCAATTGACCGGCCCGAAACGTGAAATTAACTGTTCACCAAACTCGCCTCGCAATTGCGCCATTGTTTCGCGTGCTGTGTGGCATGTGGCACCGTCTTGTTGAAACCACATATCATGCAAGTCAAGAACTTCCATTTCGGGCAAAAAAAAGTTTGTTATCATCGCTCGGTAGCGTTCACCATTGACAGTAGCGATTCGCATCATCTTTGAAGAAATATGGCCCAATAATGCCGCCGGCCCATAAACCGCACCAAACAGTGGCTTTTTCGGGATGCATTGGTAGCTGTTGCAATGCTTCTGGCTGATCTTCACTCCAAATGCGGCAATTGTGCTTATTTACGTACCCATTCAATCAAAAATGAGCCTCATCGCTGAACACAATTTTTCGATAAAAAAGCGGATCCTCGGCCAGCTTTTTTTGATAGTAAAATTCAATAATTTGCAAGCGTTGTTCATTTGTAAGACGATCCATGGTTAAATTGCAAACCAAACTGAAGCTGTTTGACAGTGACACAAGGTACTAAACACACGTCAGCTGTCAAAACCAGTGTTGCCAAAACCAAACCAGCTAAAAAATCACCCGTTACAAGTAAAAAGAAGTGCAGAAAAAGGTCATACAGCATCAATTTTCAACTATAACTAAAGTTTTTGTTCAAGGTCATTAGAGAATTGTATTGCACCTCATTGTTGAAATCTAATTTTTAACCTAAACAATTGATACAATTTTTTCTATCGTCGTCCAATTAATAAACCTATAGTTGACATTTTTTAACTTTTTTTCCAACGTTTAATTTTTCTTTTCTGACAATTCTATTCTATAAATGAAATGCTAGCATTATCTTATCTGGCCTTGAACAAAAAAAAAAAAACTTTAAAAATTAAAAAAGAAAAAAAAAACAACCATTTCTATTTCTGATTAATTATACGAAAACTATAATTGACCTCTTTCTTGCCTTTAAGATTATTTCTTCTTTTCTTCAGTTCTACTATATAACAACTCAAGAGTTATCGCTCAATAAATGGCCAGTCGTCATACTTGTCATATCATAATTGTTGCTCTGTCACTCTGTCGCTCACTTCAAGACAAAGTCTCTATATTTAGGAGTATAAAGCAGAACTTTAATTGTCGGAGGAGCACTTAACAAAGTGGTCGTACGAAATTAAGCAAATCATATGATGATGCGCTTATATAATTGCGAATTGTTAATTTTTTTTTTTGTTTAGTTTTTGTTAAGTTTTGCTTCCATAAGTGGTATAGGGTAGAGAGCTCCCAACCGTAGCTCAATTAATAAAGTGAAGATGACAATTGGTGAAATAGGAATATAAAAAGATATAAATGGTGTTTTTTTTTTAGACATGTGGTTTTCAATCTGGCAATACTTTTTTCGGAGTTGGTCTTTTTGACAGCGTCACTTGATAAATGCTTAATTTGGTTTGCCATTTAATAATGAATACACTTACTTTTGATCCACGCAAATCGTGCAAATTTATTACCAAAATAATGGTTCAGATGGCCACCGATCCCGATTTTCACAAGAAAATTTTGTTCAGCGATGAAGCTCACTTTTGGTTGAATGGGTACGTTAATAAGCAAAATTGTCGTATTTGGAGTGATCATAATCCACAAGCCATTGTTGAGACGCCGTTACATCCTCAAAAAGTCACGGTTTAGTGTGCTCTATGGGCAGAGGGAATCATTGGTCCATATTTCTTCAAAAACGAAGCCGGCCATAATGTTACAGTCAATAGGGCACGCTATAGAACCATGATTAATGACTTTTTCGTGCCTGAATTGAAGGATGTTGATGTGAACGACCTTTGGTTCCAACAAGACGGCGGCGCTACATGCCATAAAGCCAACGAAACAATCAATTTATTGAAGGAAACTTTTGGTTAGCGCATTATCTCGCGTCGAGGGCCTGTGGCGTGGGCTCCGTGCGATTTAAAACCGCTGGACTATTTTTTGTGGGGTTATGTGAAGTCGCTTGTCTACGCAGATAAGCCCGAGACGATTAACGCCTTGGAAGAGAATATTCGGCGCGTTATTGCTTACATAAGGCCCGAATTGCTTTAAAAAGTGGTCGAAAATTGGGCCTCTCGGCTGGAATTTATTTGAGCCAGCCGCGGCAGCCACTTGCCCGAAATAATTTTTAAAACATAATGGCAAACCCTTATCTTTATAATAAAGCTGAATTCTTGGCAATAACATTAAATTATATGCGTTTTATTTCTTCTTGAAAACCACACGTCTAAAAAAAACACCCTTTACATACCTACATACATAATATGTAGATGATTCTTTGAGTGAATTCTCCTTTTGACAAATCGAAAAGATTCTTTTCTTTGGTTAAGGATATTAGGTTCAGTGAGCTTCTGACAATATTACACTCCCAATCTCAAGGGAAAAAACTCTGCTGAACATAACCAAAACAATTAGTTTTCTCTGACGTTTTTGCCATTTTGACTATTTTTGTGCCTCCGGTGATCTTTTTGTAGACACTTTTTTAATATACCTACGTGTGTCGTTCATATGTCCATATTGGAGGCGATATGCATGTTATATTTCTGCCGAATACTCACCTGAAGTGGTACTGTTTGCATCCTTCAGGCCTTTGCGTCGAACATAATTAGTTGTTCATTTTCGATTGCATCGTAGGGTGCAGACGGGACCAATCTAAAGTTGACAGTTATTGATTGCCAAGAGGGTACGCGCCGCCGCTGTCTAAAAATTCTCCCAGGCAATTTAAATGGTTCTACTCTGTGGAAAAGTGTTCCAGAATATCTAATAAACCAAAAACAAAAAAGCTCGTTGGAGGGAAATTCAATTTTCAAAGAACCAATAAATTTTATATTTCTTCGTATGTGTAGGTGAAATGTGAATTTTAATCAATTTATATTTGCACCAAATATATGGCTGCGTCTACGATACCGCAGGAGTTTGAATTTAAGTCTTGTTCACATTTTACATAAAACCAAATCCCATATGTCATGCCAACTCGAGTATAACATATACAAAAAGCCTATTTAAATTTAACGCAGTAGACTTTTACGTCCTCCCGCTCCGTCACGCAGCAGGCGGTTGTAAACCAATTTTCACTTCCAACTTCCAAGTTCATGTCATGTAGTGGTGTCATTCATGTGGGTTACATATACATATTTACTCTCAATACTATATGCCTTTAAAAAATCAGTTAATATTTATTTCTCGTTTAATAAAATACAATTTGGAACTTATCTCAAGCGCTTTTGACTGAGTTTATGTTAAAGTTAAGTGTGTATCTTCTTATCTATACATCACGTCAAAGAATATAGATGGGGGTAAACGGGTAGGCACCTACATAGGTATACCAAATCCAACATTATTCAACCCTTAAAAATTACTTCGTGAATTTTTAACTTAAAAGGTTGATTTTATAGCAACATCACCATTAACATAATTTTCCTCTCCCCCAGGGATATTTATTTATTATTATTTTTTTTATTTTTTGTTCGCAAAACTCAAATCTTGTTGAGAATATGATAATTTCTTAATTACAATTTATTTCCCGAAACCCGTTTTCATTGAAATTTTTTTTTTCATATCTACCTATAGTAGAATAACAAACAAAACGACAAGAACCAAGAACGCGGTAAGCAGCACATGCGGTTATCAACAAAAAAAAAACGCGTGTTGTTAAAATACCTACAAGGATGCGAGCTCAATGATGGGTTTTCTGCTATGTTGGCGACAGAAGTCTCCTCGTCACCGAATAAATTGCCAAAATGCCACCAGCAGTTTATTATTCTAATAATAAACACTCGAGATTATTTTGAAAATAACTGAACACATTAAGGTGTGGTGGTGGTGGCGGTGATGGTGGTGGTGGTGATGGTGGTGGTGTTAGTAGTAGTAGTATTAGAGTTACTCTGATGGGGGGAAGAAGCTCTTAATTTGCTACTTAGGATGAGCTCCTATCTTACTCTCATTTAATTTTGAATATATAGTATAAAGGTAAATGAGAAAGGACATTAAATGCTAAGTATACTTGTATTATTATTTTTTTTTTCTGAATAGATTAGGCAGGAGAGGAGTAAGATAAATAATACCTTTACGACAAACAGTTAGTATATTCTTCAAATCGTTATAATTTTTTTTTTCTGCAATTTTAAGTAAACCAACAAAATTTTATAGATTTTTTTAAAACATTTTCGAGATCAAAATCTTCAAAAATTTGGAATTTTAGTACATATTACGGTTTTCAATTATGTGTCAGTCAAATTGCGCTTTCCAGAGCCATTTAGGGCTTCCAGTGTTCCAGTGTTGAAAACAATGGAAAAAGCTTATGGGCCATTAGATATCGTCTCTTGGCGAAATAAGACGACCGGAAAATCTATAATGGGCCAAAAAGTCTATGCAGACCCTCGCTTTATGAAAAGTGACCCCATCTTGTTGGTACCACTGCAGTATCTCAAGGTCCATATCTTCTAATGCAGTCAAATTTTTATTTTTGGGGCTTACGTCCCACTTGAGTAAGACATAAAGCCGAAATTGAATTTGGGCCTTAAGTCCCACCCAAAAGAGACCCAAACGGCGCAACACAGGGACATAAAGCTCAGGGTCCAATTTTTATTTTTGGAACTTACGTCCCACTTGAGTGAGACATAAAACCCCAATTGAATTTGGGCTTTAAGTCCCACCCAAAGGATACCCAAGCCCCAAATAACAATGTTGGGAGTTATGTCCCACTAAATAAAAACTACTTAATGATATAAAGAAACTTTGCATACACCCAAACTCGCACGTATACCCCAAATCCTATAGTGTGCCCAAGCAGGGGGGTTGCAGGGGGAGGCAGCATGCCCCCCCATATACATACCTCACGGTTTATAAAATAAATAACACATCAACAAATTATTATTATCTTCTTCATTGTTAATAAAAAATATTTTATGTCTCACTCAATTGGGACGTAAGTCCCAAAATTAAAAATTGGACTTTATGTCCCTGGGCCTTTTGTCCCTGGACCAGAAAAGTCGTGGGACCTATTTCTGTAAAACGAAAACAATCGAACAATATAGTTTTGTAAATATCCATTTCTATCAGATATGAAGAGAATTACAGGGACAGCCATTGCTAAAACGATATCGTGCGATCATTTTCGTTTTACGGTGGATCATAGTAACATGCTGAAGTCACCGTAACCGCTTGATCATTTTTCATAATACTGTCGCTATTTCCAAGGGAAGAAGTCTTTGGGGAAGCTTCTTGGAATTAGTTCCACTGCGTGATAATGCTTAACTATTCTGGATATTATAACTTATTGTATTAAGTGAAAATGTTTCTCATCTATAAAAAGAACTTTTAAGTCAAGCAATCTCGTCTATATAGCTCTAAATGGAACATAATGGGCGTTTTTCTTTTTTATTTCAGAGTAGAGCTCTGAACAGAGTCTGAACACTCCGAACATACTCTGAGCGTGCTCTGCTCTGAGAGTTTAGATTTATTTAAAGAAACACGCTTCACCAGCTGTCACTTTTTTATTTGTTCACAGTTGTCATTTTCTTTGTGTTCAGCAATTCAACTCCGTCTGCTCTATCAATTTATTCTGAGCTCATAGAGCGCGCTCTGAACATGCTCAGAGCAAAAAAAAGAAACACAAAATTTGAGCTCTGAATGCTCTGAGCTAAAAAAGAAACACGATTTTTTTTTGACAGTTCAGGCTCTGCTCTGAACTAAAAAATAAAAACGCCCAATAGATCTTGAAGTCCCAGTGTAATTATTCAACTCAAGTATATTATTCATTCAACTATTCATTCGCATCAGGGTATTCCAATCGATTTGTTCCTTAGCCGGAAGCCTTTTACAAAAATGGACGTTCAAACGAAAATACATTTCGAGGACTTTGCGCGATTTTTCGGTTATCATAGTCAACCAACTGGAACAATACCTTCCCTCTATGGAGCAAGTCAAAATTCCAACATAAATTTCAATCAAATAATTTCCCATACTTTCGAAAATCGGCAACGTGAAAGATGGTTGAAAGTTTTCTTCGGTATTTATTTGTATAGAGAGTAAAAACTTCTGCGTCATTTGATTTATTTTGTTGCAGCGGGTGAGAATGTTCAATGTAGCTCAATTTTGAAGAAATGTCTGTCCATATACCCAGTATACATTTACAAGATTAAATTAGACAAGAATTGATGCCTGCTTACTTAAGAGACTTCTTTCTTTTGGGGTTATTGTAAGAGTTAGGTCTATATGGCAACAAGCCGACTCATATTTTCAATTTTTTCAAAAACTTGTATCCAGAAGACATTTAAGCATTTAGTTTTAAGTGTTTCACTAAAAATTTTAAAAGACAATTAAAAATTAAAAACACTACCACTTAGTAATATTTAGAAAAAAAAATGTTCTAGAGTTTGAAAATTTTTTCAAGTCCCATTCACTAAAAAAAAAAATGATTTAAAAGGAAAATTTAAAAAAATAATATCTGGCCTATAAAAACAAGAAAGTTAGACTTGAAATTTAAATGTTGGGGTTGTGTTTTGTAATAACCTTTTTTCTATTTTGATTTTTTTTTAGAAAATTGCTACTCTTGCTTAAACGGGGGACATAAACCCCTCTTCTTATGTTTCTTATTTCAACCCAATCTTTATATACCTTTTGCAGCATCTTATGTAAAACACTCTGTATTAAGCGAGTATTTAATTTAATTTGTATTAAATATTAGGGTGGTTCTTATTTTTTTTTTACGAAAATCAAGTTTGTCGCTCTCTGAATCGGTTTCAAATTTAAAAACAAAAATTGTTTCAATGAGAAGTTCTGTTAACTTGATTTTTCCGATTTTGTTTTTTTAATTTTGAAACTTTTACGGCTGAAAATAAAAAAAAAATTCGTTCTTAAAATTTAAACATATATCTAAACATCAGTGGCGGATCCAAGATTTGGTCATGTGGGGGGGGGGGGTCCAACTACTAATAGAAGACTTAAAGATAAATAAAACCTGCGTGGTATTTGTGCTACATTATTTATGTGAGTGAAGTTAGCACCGCTATTTTCGATTTTCAAAAAAAAAAAACACAAACAAACAAGCACAAACTAAGCTTCAAACAGCGCATGTATAACTTAAAAAAATAGAAATTGCAAATTTGCGAATTTATAAAAATATTTACGGCACAATGGCAGCACAAGTTGAGCAAAATACATGCGTAACTTTATTTTTTTTTTTTTGATAATCGAAAATGGCGGAGCTTACTTCACGCTTCGAAAAATGTATTTTTGGCCCTAAAAGCTGTTAATAATGCGAATCATTTTTTTTTATAAAAATACAGCTCAACTTTTATGTTTTTGAAAATCGTAATTTTACAAAAAAACATTCAATTTTTAAATTTGCAAATTTGAGAATTAAAAAAAAAAATTTACGGCACATGGCAGCCCAAGTTGAACACAATACAGCGCAACTTTATTTTTTTTTAAATCGAAAATGGCGGTGCTTACTTCACGCTTCGAAAAATTAATTTTTGGTCCTAAAAGTTGTACAAATTGCGAATTATGTTTTGATCAAAATACAGCTCAACTTTGATGATTTTGAAAATCGTAATTTTACAAAAAAAATTCATACTTAAAATTTGCAAATTTGCGAATTTAAAATAAAAATATTTACGGCACATGGCAGAATTGTATTCAACAATACACCACAACACCACACAAATGGTGGTGCTATGATTAAACGCTAAGTTCCTTCGCACCATTTGCGTTTTGTGAAAGAAGTTGCAAATATACGATTTTTTCTTATCTCTTCGGATGCATAGTTTTTTGAGATCAAAACTGCGCAACAAGTTTTCCGAAAAACTTAATTTTGAAAAAAATTTAATCCTCAAAATTTGCAAATTTGCGAAATTTTGAAAAATATTTACGACACATCGCAGCACAAGTTGAGCACAATACAGCAAATTTTTGTTTTTTTTTTTTAAATCGAAAATGGTTGTGATAAAAATGGTCACGCTAAAAATATCGCTTAGTCTCTAAAAACCATTTGCTTAGTAAGATTTTTTGTATGGCACATGACAACATAAGTTGGGCACATCGCAGCACAACCGTTTTATTTACGAAAATTCAAAATGGAGGTGCTAACTTTTTTTGGTCCTTATAATATTGAATAGTATTTTAATATGTTGCTTTGAAGAGAGAGGTATGATGAATTGCCTAAGTATTCAAAATTTCACATACTTTAACCCCTTCAACTAAGTTTCCTTCATAAAACTGTTACTCAATGTAATGTAAGCAGGTATACTCCTTTTTCCACTAAGATGCATTTGAAGTTTTGGAGGTATACCTATTCATTACACTTGAAGAAATTTTTAGTCGAAATTTTATAAAAAGATGGGCTTTCTGGAATTAGTAAGTAGGTCAAACGTAGACCAAATTTAGGTCGAAGAGAAATAAATATTTAATAAATAAATAAATTAATATAAAAATACAGGGTGGCGCACCAATTGTGCTACAATAAGAAATTCAAATAACTTTTTTTTTAATCGATGTATTTCATTTTTTTTTTTTATTGGTTAGAAAATTAAATTTTATTTTAAATAGTTAGTTGTTTTTAAAGATTATAGACCGCAAATGACCTCCACGCTGTCCCACGCATATGCGGCACCTGGTCAAAAAATTATTCATTGCGGCCTGAAGAGTTGAAGTTGGGATCGCCTCAATTATTGTCGTTATGGACTGCTTTAATTCAGTTAAATTCCTGGGCTTCGTTTTATACACCTCTTGCTTGACATAACCCCATAAAAAGAAGTCTGGTGCAGTCAGGTCAGGTGACCTTGGGGGCCAGCGAAGAGTGGAGTTCCTAGAAATTAATTTGTTTGCGAATTTTTTGTTTAGCTCCGCCATAACTGGTCTGGCTATATGTGCAGTTGCTCCATCTTGCTGAAACCAAACGCTGTTGAATGGTATACGTCTTCGGCGCAGTTCTGGGTAAAAAAACTCCTTCAACATCTTTAAATAACGGTCCCCATTGACAGTAACGGTTACACCGTTTTCTTCAAAGAAGTACGGCCCGACAATACACCTTGATGAAACTGCGCACCACACAGTGACTCGTTCTGGGTGCAGTTCCGTCTCATGGATCATTTCTGGATTAGACTCATTCCATATACGGCAATTTTGCTTGTTTACATTGCCGTTAAGATCAAAATGGGCCTCATCAGACATGAACAAACAATTGATCAATGTGTTGTCTTCTTCGGCCATTGATATCATTTTTTGGCAAAATTCCAGGCGAACAGGCAAATCCTGAGGGTTTAACTTGCTAGTAATTTGGACTTTGTACGGAAACAAGTTTAAATCGTCATGAAGTATCCGTTGTAATGACCGTCTACTAATTCCAATTTGCCCCGATAAGTTTCGGGTCGAAACGTTCGGATTGGCCTGTATTGCAGATGCTACTGCTGCGATTGTATCCTGAACCCGAACATTGGCATCTCGATGGTACGGCCTTCGTGCGATGCTTCCAGATTCGGCAAACATGTTTACAAACCTCATAATGGTCCATCTACTCGGGGGATTACCGCCAAACTCCCGCCTAAATTCCCTTTGGACGGAAATGGCGGACTGCAAAGCATGGTACCGTTGCACTATCCAAATTCTTTTCTCCGTATCCCAAGCATCCATTTTTATAAATCTAAATAGTAACCTACAAAATAAAAAAAAAAATAAGCCGATTACTCACACAGAAAAAAAGTTATTACGTTTTATTTTTGTAGCACGATTCGTGCGCCACCCTGTATTTGGTTTAAATTCTCATGGGGGGGTCCAGACCCGAACCCCCCGTGGATCCATCACTTCTATACAAATATGTAAATTTCGTTTAATTTGTCGACACATCATCTAGTACAAGTTTGGCACAAAACGGCGCAATTTAGTTCAACAAAAAATAAATACAAAACATTTTTTCGTTTAAAAGTTTCCAAATATACGAAATTTTTAATTAAATTTTTACAACACACAAGTTGAGAAGATTACAACACAACTTTATTTTTTTTTTTAAACAAAAATGGCGATGCTCTAACTTTACACACATAGTGTAATCTAATTCAGAAAAAAATTATGAAATCAAATCTTTAGTAATTTGAGTTTTTATATCAATAATCTTGAAGTTGCTCATATAATATCCTCAATCTCTTTTTCAATTAATTAGAAGCAAAAGCAAAACGCATTCGATATTAAAGTCGAAAGTTTGGAATTAAGGACAATAACGCCTTACCGACTTTATACTATAAAAAATTCATCATCACATACCCCTGGACTATTAAGATTAATAAAACAGGAAGTTTCGCGGTTGAAATTGGCTTTTTAAAAGCATCCTATATAAAGGTATATAGGTGGTACCTTTTCAAAGTCCTTTTTTATTCTTTCATATAAATTGGATGATACAAACTGCTCTTGAAAAAGGATCCACGATTCACTATGATGCTGGCTATCTCAACAACGAACCTCTGAAGGACCTTCTCGACCATCACCATAGGTCCTTTTTGCATAATCCCTTTCCCACAGATGAGATATTATTTTATATGGGAAATTGTATAAAGAAATGAAAGAAGAATACAACACAAAAAAATATAAACTCAATTTAGGATATAAATAAGGCCACTACCATCACCACCACCACCACCACTGCCACTAATGTTGCCAGAGAATTGAAGAAAAAAAAAACATTTTATCGGTCCCGTGAAAACAAATCTACCTACCAAGCTCCTCTGAAGAGGTTCATCAAGCACGCTGAGTCGGAGAGCATATAGTGGTGGCTTGCTGCTTCTTTTGAATTTTAGTTCATAAAATGCTGCCACTTGGAATGAAATTAAAATTCTTTGAAAAGTAATTAAATATTTATGAAAATATGTGCTTAGTTAATTGACATCGTATTTCGAGTAGAAGGTGCAGGTATACCTAGAGCTATAAATATGTACCTAGTACCTAAAGCAGGAAAAGGGTTAAACGTTGGAACCCATATTATTCTTATATCTTACCACTCTTAAATCGCTTGGCATAAATTTCTTAATCCAAAAGTGTATACCTATTATATTAAAATTGTATGTGCGCCTCTCAACAAGCTAAATCCTATTGAACGATTAAGCTCATTTAATAGTCAGGTTTAGTGTGTTTGTCGTGTGTCGTTGCGATGTTTGGATAGATAAACATCTTCCAGGAAGAATGAATATAAGTTTCATTAGTGTTCTGATAGAATGATAAAAATTCAAGGATATGCATTGAAGTGGTGTGTGTTTTTATTATATAGAAAAAATGTGTGCCAATTTTTGTTACAAAATTATTTTAATTGAAAAATAACAAAAAAAAATCATATTGAAAATTCATAAAATTTGAAATAAGTGTTATATGTACTTGCTTTTGTTTACAAAAATATTTTAGGGTTTTTTTTAACTTAATTACTCGATAATCCACCTACTTGAATGAATAAATTAATTAACATGCGAATTAACTTTTTGTTTGATTTATTTACAAGATTTTGCACTAAATTCGCTGATTAAAAATAATTCACATTTGATTTGAGTTTATTAATAGAGATGAAATTGTTTTGCTAGAGCGTTTAAGAAACCAATTTTTTATTTTATGTTTTTTGTAAACAACTTATTTTAATGAAACGTTTTTTAAAAAGTGGAAATATTCGAATTTTTGTTTAAGCTCATTTGTAAAACGGGTCAGACAACAATTTTGTTTTTTTTTTAATTTTAACATTAGAAATGTTTAAGCGGAGGTATACCTACTAACAATGTGAACAAATCAACAGAATTTCAAAGTAGGGAAAGAGGGCGAAACGCGTACAAAATTATTGCGTTCATGCTATGTTCTTATTTGTCTGAGGAAACAGAATACGAAGAATATGATAAAACGGACACCAAAAAAAGGAGAAGTGTTCGTAGGCAGGGATGGTCACTACATTTTTCACATTTGTTACGTTGTTTATGTAGTTAAACGTAGTTAAATGTAGTTAATGAAAAAAATTGTAGCAAACTTAGTTTCAAATATCAAATGATCTGTCAGTTGTAACTTTGAAGCTTGAATTTTGAGTTAAAATGTTCAAATTTTTATTGAAATTTTATTATTTCTCTAAATTTATTTTGCATGTATATGAAAACGTAACAATTTGTAGAAAATAAGACGTGTAGTATATTAAATTAACTACGCGTAGTTAATGATGTAGAAAATGTAGTGTAGTTAATTCGGCCAACCCTGTTCGTAGGCTTTCCAGATTTGTATGTGAAGAAGAGCAAATTTAAAAAAGAATTTATTCAAAGTTTTAAAATACCTAAATAAATGCTTTTTTCATTTCAAATGTACCTCAACTATGCTGGAATGGCAAATCGGGTAAATTTTTTTAAAAAACTACTCAAACGATATTGTTTAAATTTCGTTCCTGTATTAAACAAAGTATTTGTAAGTAAACTGCGTTTCAGGTTTAAAAAAAAAATCGCATAACGGAAATTGAATTTTGACGTTTTTTTTTGAGGAAATTGAATCACATTGTCAATTTCAGATATTCACATTTAGCTTTAACGGCTTGTTATAATTTTCCCATTCTGGTGCTTCTTATAAAAATTGAAACTATAATAGGTATGTTTTTTTTTTCAAAACCCAGAGGGAATTGGTTGGAAAAAAACCACATCAGAGTTATAGCGACGCCATTACAGAAAAAAAAAATGGAGTTTCTATACAAACTATCGATAACAAGTATGTAGGATTTTCTGTGCTTTTAAGTTAAGAACTCAGATATCTCTGGGTTTAGTCAAAACCATTGGGGATAAGTTGGTTTTGCAATTTACACGTAAATTATTTAACCCTGAATCGTTTTTTACTTTCGATATATATTATGTATGAGGTACTATATGGCAAATTATGCATTCGTATAAAAAAAATCGAACTCGAGTTTTTGGTCAAAGTTGACATTATGATGATAGCGAAGTCGAAAAAAGTGGTTGGTTCGATTTTCTTTAAACCTAGTACCTAGCCAATTTCGTACATTCCCCCCCACAGTTTTTTTTTTTTTCATTTTAGGACAAAAAATAACCGTAGCTGGCGTACAATTTTTTTTAGCAAAAAATGAAAATCTAATTTTTCTCAAAAACATGCCTGCAACTTTTTTTTTAAATTTGAGTAATTTAAAAAAAAAAAAAAAAAAATTCCGAAATATGGTTATAAATGGTACCATACAACCATTTTTTTGGATTTTCAATTTTCTCAAAAACAGTTGAACCGATTTTGATCAATTTTTGTATGGAGAATATTTGAAAATGTTTTAGAAGTATTGTACCTATTCCAAAATTTTCCACAATTTTTTTTTGGATTTTTAAAAAAAGTTTCAAATTTTTCTTTGAGAACTTAATAATTCAAAAACTACTTGTCGATTCTATCAAACTTGACATCAAGCAATTTTTTAACATTATCTAGAAGATTTTACATACAAATTATTCTTATAACCAAAACTAACTATACCTCCCATACACTAAACTAAAAACCGTAGTCCTATTGACAATTTTGTTAGTAAATGGAACAATTTCGGTAGAAATGGATGTTTAAAAACTGGTAAGGAAAATCTCAATTTTCTCAAAAAAAACTCCTACTATTGTGATTAAATATTTTATGTTATCGAATATCCGTGCCATAGGGATGGGACTTTTTTAAAAAATTTCCGAAGTAGATTTGGAAAAAAACGTTTTTTTTAGCAAAAAATGAAAATCTAATTTTTCTCAAAAACATGCCTGCAACTTTTTTTTTAAATTTGAGTAATTTAAAAAAAAAAAAAAAAAAATTCCGAAATATGGTTATAAATGGTACCATACAACCATTTTTTTGGATTTTCAATTTTCTCAAAAACAGTTGAACCGATTTTGATCAATTTTTGTATGGAGAATATTTGAAAATGTTTTTGAAGTATTGTACCTATTCCAAAATTTTCCACAATTTTTTTTTTGATTTTTAAAAAAAGTTTCAAATTTTTCTTTGAGAACTTAATAATTCAAAAACTACTTGATCGATTCTATCAAACTTGGCTTGGCATCAAGCAGTTTTTTAACATTATCTAGCAGATTTTACATACAAATTATTCTTATAACCAAAACTAACTATACCTCCCATACACTAAACTAAAAACCGTAGTCCTATTGACAATTTTGGTAGTAAATGGAACAATTTCGGTAGAAATGGATGTTTAAAAACTGGGAAGAAAAATCTCAATTTTCTCAAAAAAAAACTCCTACTATTGTGATTAAATATTTTATGTTATCGAATATCCGTGCCATAGGGATGGGACTTTTTTAAAAAATTTCCGAAGTAGATTTGGAAAAAAACGCAGTAGATTCAACTTTTTCGCAGTAGATTTTTATATTTTCAAAATATAAATTAGAAATAACATAAATAAACGTAAATAAACGTAAATAATTTAAAATAATAAAATATATATTCTTTTTAAGCTCTGATAGTTCAGAGCTTCGAATTTGTGTTTCGCTTTGAGCATGTTCAGGCACGCTCTGTGAGCTCAGAATAAAAAAGTAGAGTAAACCGAGTAAAATGCTGGACACAAACGAGATTACGGGAAATTACAAAAATCGTCGTCAAAACAATAAAAAATGGCGGAAGAGGCTGGTTGCTCTAGTGGAGAAGGTAAAATAATAATAATAAATAAATAATTTCTAATCATGACAGTTCAGTCCTCAAGTTGTTTCATAATTAAATCAGAGAGCTCTGAACATACTCTGCTCAAAACTTATTCTGTTCGCTCAGACTTTACTCAGTACTCAGCTCTGAACTAAAAAAGAAAAACGCCTATATTGAATGATTTTTTTTCGTAAAACCAAAAGTGCAGTGGATTTTATTTAAAGGCAGTAGATTTATTTTTCGAACAAAATGCAGTAGATCTACTGCAATTGCAGTAAAGTCACAACCCTAGCGCCATCTACCATATTTTGGTAAAAAAAAATGTTGGTATCCATCACAGAATCATTTTTTTTTTTTTTTTTTTTTTTGGTTTTAGACTATCTCATTATTTGGTGAAGCGATTTTAATGAAATTTCTTACGTCTCCTATCATTTTGAATAATACTGCATATCAAAATTTTCAAAAAACAAATTTTGGATTTAAAAAAAAAAATTTAATTTAATTTTTTGAAATTCGATATTTCGAAAATGGGTGAATGATTTTTTTCAAAATTAATTCTTAAATCCGCATTAATAAAATCTTAAAAATGGCGTACGTATATCATTATTTTTTCCTTAAAAATGTTTTAAAAATCAAATTTTTTTTTTTAAAACCGCTCAAACGATTTTTGAAATTTTTTTTTTCTTATAAATTAAGATTTATTTAAGAAACCAGATGGCGTTCAAAGCGCTGGTGCCAAAACAATTTCAGATATTTTTTTTTTATTAATTTATTTTTAATTATATGTATGTATATTAATTTTTTATCAATTTTTCATTTTAATTATAAAATTTCATAAACCCGGTGCTATATTGTAAATATTTGTTTTCTCACATACATACATTTTTAGCAGGTGCCATAAAATATAGGGTCCCATTACTAATGTATTTCTTTTAAAATCAGACTAATAGAACTTAATAATTCAGACTTTAATACCACCAGTGTGATCGCTTATAAGAGAAAGTTCGCGCGATCCAGTCGTGCATTTTATTTCGTAACAAGAACTGTCTTCTGCGAGGAACTGTCAAATCTTCCCAAGAGTATCTACCTATATCGTGTCATAAAAAGTACCACTTACCTAAGCTGTTTGAAATTGACAGAAATTTGTAGGTCCTCCCCATTCCTGCCGATAATTTCCATAAGTCACATAATCACGTTAAAGCTAGCTTAACGTGGGGTACCTCCCAAAAAAAAATCCAAAGAATTGTGTACTGTTACACCGGAAAATGTGAAATCCTAATCTTTGTCGCGAAATTTAGCTTTCCTTAATTTCTTTTTTTTTTGTTTCAGTCGAATTTTTCTTCTTCTTTTGAATTAAAGAAAACATTTTTAAAGTTGTTTCGCTCCAAGAGGCCATTAGGAGACATTTTCGTAGTTTGTCTTGTTACCAAAACATTAAATCAAATAAACACAAGTATATACATACATTATGTACGTAGTCCTATAGCAATGGTCAAATTGTTGTAAGTTGTCATAAGCATAATGACGATAAGACAAACAATGTAGGCTCATATTTCAACCTTTCCTTAATGTAAAATGATTTTAAGAACACGAAACTCGATACCTACCTCCAGTTGTGGATGTAGCAGGAAATATTTTAAGGAAAGTGCCACCTTATCTGCTTTTTTGGGGGTGGGGGGGAGGTGGGAAGTAATAAGAAACAAAGATATGTATAGAATCTGGTCTTAGTAACCGAAATTATTTCAGGAAACTATATTAGTACTCAGAAAGACAAAAAAAAAAAAAATCTGATTAAAAGCTTAGCCAGTCCGAAGAGGTCGTGTTGCTGCTGCCTTTGGGCTTAAGAAATTTTTATACACAAAACAATGTGAGCACTGAGCAGTAAAAAACGAAATTCTATTGTCTTATAGCCTCCCTTTCTATGATGTTAAACCAAACGACTGTGACTGGTCGACCTCGAGGGTTGCAGCAGGCGCAGGTATAGACGGTCGGACTGTTCCTTCTTGTAGGTGTAGGTACATAGTGTGGTGCTTTTAATTTAAATTTAATTTGAGTGGAAATGGTAAATTGCTTTTTTACTTTTTGTTTATGGGTAACTAAATTGGCAGTAGGTACCTACTACTTGGGGATCTCGGGAAAAAGCCGAAGAAATCACCTCTCAAAACAAAAAACACAGAGGGTGTTATAGCTTGTATAAGTGTATATTATATTTATACAATATTCACCGAGACGAACAGGGAAATAATAATGGAAGTTAGGTAAGGTAGATTGTTTATCTGATAGAAGTTTATATAGATACCTGGAAGTTTTTAGCCAGCCAGGAAGACAATATCCCCAGAAAGAGTGATAGAATTTGAAGTGACTTTGGACATAGACCGCACCATCGTGCAATGAATATTATTTGAAGTGGAAAAGTATACTTTTAATGAACTGAGGTATAAGTGGGATCATTGTTATACAAATATATGTACGTAAACATAATAATAAAGTAGGTAGGTACCAAAGTTATATCTACCTATTCTAAATTGCTTGAGGAAGTGTTTTTTTTTTTTTTTGTATTTTTAAGTATTGCTATTATATTATTGTACAATCGTAAAGATATGACGGAAGACAAATGTTTCTTCATCTATTATTTAGATAAGCTTATATATACAAAGTTATATGTAAAGTCAAATAGATGGGGGAAGTTTGACTTGTCATAATTTCACCTGTTGTTTAATCTCCGCTGCACACTATCAATCGATTTACAACGAGCTTCTATTGCATTCTATTTAAACTTAAAAATTGTTTGCGAAATAACATTTTTCTCAGATGGCATTGTGCGGGGGAATGGCACAGTGGAAACGCTCACCAGAAGTGAGAGAGATTTTTTGATCAGTTGGATAATGTTTTCGGTCTTATGTTTATTGAAGTTTTGCAATAGTTTTTTGGTTGATACACAGGTATCAAGCGAGTTCCATCTCTTCTTTGCTAAATCCAGAATTTTACTCGATTACCTGTTTAAGATTACAGGGTGGGATCTGAATTGTTGGGTCCGCCTGATTTAGATCAATTGTTGATCCTATTCTTGCCATTTCATCAGCGCTTGCATTTCCTGGGACACCATTATGACCAGGTACCCAACATAGCCTTAAATTGTGTTGTGTACCAAGAACCCTTAGCTCTTCGCAACAGCTAGTTACAAGCTTCGATTTGATTTCGATGACAAAAATTGCTTTTATTGCCGCTTGGCTGTCAATGAAAAAGGTGATATCAGCTTGTGGTATTGCCATAAATTGAGATTTGTCTAGCTACTTTCGTCACTGCCAAGACTTAAGCTTGGAAGACACTACTGTAATTAGGAAGTCTGAATGAGCTGCCTAGTCCAAGGGTTCCTGAATAGAAACCTGCACCAACACCAGTATCCATTTTGGAGCGGTACGTCGGTGTATACTGCTGCCGTGCGTCGGCTCAGAGGTTAAAGTTTTGTTGATTATCCAATCCTCTCTACTAGGAAAGGATGGTTGTGAATGGCTTGTAGAAGTCTAAACGGGGTGTTATGTAGTCAGTGCATACTTTACTGCCCGTGTATTTCTGTAGAATCAGCATGTGACCGATGGCACTGGATTTCCAGCAATCAGTTTGGCTAAGCCGTAGTGCGCTATTGGCTGCTGATTTTTGTACAAATAGATCTGAGGGGATTTAAATTGAGAATAGCTTCCAGACCCGCAGTGTGTGTGGTCCTCATGGCCCCAGTGATTCCAATGCAAGCCATCCTTTGTACCTTGGTCATGATTCTAAGGTTGGTTACTTTGTTCAATGCATTCTACCAGACTACGTTACCATATATTAGTGCAGGTCTAACTTGCGCTCATTGACCATTAATTACCCATCTATTTCACTTCCATCGCAATACTCACAAAGGTTGTATAGAAATCAAGTTCTACGACAATGACTATGCCAATGTTGCCAGCGGTGGCATTGAATCCGAGAAATCAGACGACCTGACCTTTGAAATACCTATTGTGGCTCAAGTCTTGAACCAAGAGTTGTTATAGCCTTCCTATAACGGTGAAGCCCTTCCTGATCCTTCATTTCTTCATTGTTATCCTGAACTAACGGACTAGTTTTTCAGAATGACACACAGTTGAATTCTAATCGCCTTGTAACCTTTAGAAATTCTTCTAAATTTTTCGTAAAAAGTTTGAACCTCATTTCTGCTATCAAATCTTTCCATTTCCTCGCTTCTTATGCTTCTCTTTCCTTTTGAGAAACCATATCGTAGAGCTTGTGAACTGCTCTGGTCCTTTTATGCAGCAGTGGTACTCTGTATCTTTCTCGTTGAGCTGCAGCTTTTTTCTGGCACTTTTTGTTTTGTCATGGTGGTTTAGGGATTGGTCCGAATCAATGGTTGTCTTCCAAAACTTCGGGAATCTTTGATACCTGAGGAGTGCCTTGCATCATTTGCAATATGATGGTTGAAGTAGTAGAGTGATCCAGGAGAAACTCTGTTTCGTCTTGTTAATGCTGAGATGTAGGAACTGCTTATACTTTATAACTAGCACAATGTTTGATTGACTATTTTGACATATTCACATGTAAATAAATGCTTCTTTCGTTCTCGGTAACATTAGCCGTAGTTTACATCGCAGCTTAAAATGATCATTTGTTGTTCAGCTTGACTAAAACTATAGACGCCATTGTCCGTCAGTCACTGTACCCACTACACATCGAGCTATGGCCTTAACGGATGGGCCAATTTGCTTCAAATTTGGTATTAGGGTTACCAGCTCTAAAATCAGCAAAGCCTGACAGTAAAGAAAGAAAAGCCTGATTTAAGAGAAAAAACCCTGACAAAAAAATGTTTTCCTTTTGAAACTTCATTTTTATAAAAACAATTAAATTAAAAAAAACTTTCATAGATAACTTTCCTCGATTTAGATGCACGAAAACGACGAGGTGATAAATAGATTGCAACTGTAATCTGCAGCAGACACAACTAAAAGCACACAAAAAAATACGTCATAAAATGGGAGTGTCATATCTTGCACAATACGGTGATTCAAAATAACACCTTTCTCGAAATTCGAAATTATGAAATAAGAGCAACCCCAAAAAATTTCATGCTTTTAGTACCAAAACTCAAAAAGTTTGCAGCTTTTAACATTTGAGAAAAATTCCGATTTTCAAAGACTTTCAAGCAAAATTATAGAAAAAGCGCTAGCAGGGAGCTCGATTTTGATTTTTTTGGTCTCAATTTTTTGGTTTCAATCTGAGCTTCATAATTTCGACCGGTCCCAGTTAAATTTCGAAAAAGGTGTTTTTTTAATCACCCTGTTGCACAACTATTTGTGTCTTTCTAAAAAGTGACAACTAAATGAAAAATTTACGTAAACGTTTTTTTTCTAACGATTGTATTTTTTGCGATAGTTATAAAAAAGCCTGACAAAGGACGAAACCTGGCCAAAACCTGATTGGACATTAAAAGCCTGATCCGTCAGGCGAAATCCTGACGGATGGTAAGCCGCGTAAAGAGCAATTTTATGTGACTCTATTTTTTTTTTACAGTGCTTAGTTTACCGTTAAGCCAGTTAAAAACAATTCCCTGCTGCAACTGGAATCGAGACCACAGCTGCAACTGCTTTCAAAAAATGTCGTACGTCATCTTTTTTTTATCTGCCCACAATGAACTGAAATTTTAAAGAAAAAAAAAAACATCCACGAGTTTATTATTTATACTGTTCTTATTTCCAATATTTTTCTTTTAATTAATACAATTAATACGCGTAACAAATAAGCACTAAGAGCCAGTTTCACAGTCCATACTTAACAAAATAAATGACACTTAATTTTTCCATTTTGGCACTTACGCCACAGTTTTACTGTTTGAGTAAGTGGAACTTAAGTGGACAGAATGGGAGACTTAAGTGTCACTTATTCTGATAAGTTTACACTTTAAAATTGTGCATTAGTTTTCCATATACTTGGGCCTAAAAGCTTCAATATTTTTTTTCGGATCTTTTTTCTTCATATAAATTGAAACGTCAAAAGTGCTGTACATGAAAAGTTAAAAGTTCGCGAACCATTGCGGCTCCGATTGCAGTTGCGTTCCATTCGGAGCGTAGCATTGGTTTTGTGTGTAGGTATTTAACATTTTGACAGATGTTCCGGCTGCGATTTCGGCGCCGGCCGCCGCCGCTCCGTCGCATTGTTTTCAGCCAGTAAAAAGAAAAATTAAAAGTTCGCGAACCATTGCGGCTCCGATTGCAGTTGCGTTCCATTCGGAGCGTAGCATTGGTTTTGTGTGTAGGTATTTAATATTTTGACAGATGTTCCGGCTGCGACTTCGGCGCCGGCCGCCGCCGCTCCGTCGCATTGTTTTCAGCCAGTAAGAATGTATAATTATTATTTTATAATGATAAATTAATACTTCACATCTTCAATTCTTGGTTACCACCACAAACTCGCACATACGACTCAGTCGTGCATTTTATTTGTTTTGTTGTATTTGTGTCTGATATTTGGCGCCCTCCGCTGCACTGCGTCGTGAACATTTTTGCACCTTTAATACTAATAAGGGGGAATGAAGAAGCTTTAGTACTTTTACTTTAGTCACTTAAGCTACACAGAAAATAATTATTGAAAAGATGAATTTAACAAAAAAAGAAACAATCCGATATTATCTGAATTTTATTCATTATCGTTCGGCAACATTGCTGGCAATGGCAACACACCTTTACAATTGTGACAATCTTGAGAGTGTACATATGTACATACACATCTAAATATATGTAAGGATATTTCTATATTTTGGAATATATTTATGAATGTATGTATATTGTATGTAGATAATGATGCCATTTTAAGAGATGAAAGTATTTGGGGGTGAAAGATTTATTTTGATATCAATTTTTCAGCCGCGATTATTTTACGAAAATACTCTTAGGCTTAGGTATTAAATGGTGGAGTAAGATAAGTAAAATTAAATCTAAGACATCTTAAAGTGAAACTCTTTAACATCTAACTGAATGCCTTTGAAGAACAAAATTGCGTTTTATAATTACAATTCGTTTGCAAGATAAGTTTAAACGTGTGGCAAAAGCGAAAATTTCATATTGATTACAAATTTTGTATTATGAATAAATTGTTTCAAATTGACTTTTCGATGAGGTTGTCAACTAAGTTTCATAAAAGTTGAAAGGTTTTACAAAATCTTTTAGGGAAACTTTTGAAATTTGAATTTAAAGTAGAAATTATAGTATACCTTAGATGTTGTAGGTTGAGTGTATACGAATCCGCCTTGTTTATAGTGATGATTATCATCAGCCATTTGGAAGTTTTTGTTTGGTTTGTTTTTGGTTTGGTTTTGTTTTTGTATATTGATTTCATTTTTCTGTGTTCTGGGTGCGAACTTAAACAACTTTTCATTATTAAATGTGATAAGGAGAATTTCAACAACATCTCTTTGAAAATAGTCAGATCAAGTTAAGAAAAACTAGCCCATATTTTTGAGTTACATTGAACGCTCGTTAATTTGAACAAGTATAAGAAACCAGGAATGTTCAAGTTTTATGTTTGTTATTATTATTATTATTATTATTATTATTATTATTATTATTATTATTATTATCTTTATTGTTTTCATTATAAAAATTTACAAAATTAGAAATAAAGATTACAAGCATGGCTCATGGGCCGTCTGCCGGTATATTTTTCTTCACTTAACAATTTGTGAGAGAATGTACATTATGCTTAATAAAATTAATCAGAGTAAGTATACATAAAGAATTGGTTATATAAACACAATATTTCAGCAATTGAAAAAAGAGTAATGCCAGAAGGAAAACAAATATTCAATATAATGGATTTAATGAATCTGAATCGTGTTTTAAGTTTGTATGACACAATATTTAACAATATTTATTGGACTATATCCGGGCTTTTAGTTTAGCTAAAACAAAATTATTAAGTTTATAAAACAATCACTTTAAAAAGATGGCAAGATGTCTTATACAATTATTTTAAAAATTGATTCAAAGTGAAAAAGAATCCAATACTTTAATTGAGAAGTAAATAATATATTTGTATCTATCAAGGGCAAGTTAGGCTTTAACAAAAAAGATACCTTAAAGATTTTAAAGATTTGCAATTTCAGATGCGGTTCGGGCTTTTAGTTGAGCTACAAAAAAAAAAAAAAAAAAAAGAGATCTTAAAGATTTTAATGATTTGCAATTTCAAAAGCGTTTTGAGCTTTTAGTTTAGCTAAAACAAAACTGTAATAGAATCATTAGATACTAAAGTATATTGTTGTACATGTTTCTATATGAAACTGCATCTAATAGAAACCGGACAAGTAGACGCCAACCATTATCTCCATTCAGAACACCTAGACATTCCTCAAGTGACAGAAAACTCTTGTTAAAATACAATCGACGAATTTCCTGCAAGATTGGGCACAACGCAACGAAGTGGAAAATGTTTTCGATTTGATTGAGGTTGCATAAAGTGCAGTTGGGATTATTATCTGTTCTGTGAGGACTGTAATTAAGCACTAGCATCTCCGTGCGAGCTTTAAATATGATACTCATTTCCAGTACCGTAAATTCATCTCTAAAATAATTAGAGGTCCCGAGACTGAGGTTAAGTTTACTGTAAAATGATCTCGACACAGACTCTCTCGCTCTATCTAGATAGCTTTGGAGAAAGTGATCATCAATGATAGATATACAGTCGTAGAAAGCGCGTCTCCACGAATCTAGGCTATCAACAGACAGATTCAGAGGAAAGTTGTGTGCAGAGGCTAAATCATACCAGTCTTTAAAAGGTGTATACCGACATCTGAAACACACTAATAGAATCCTCTTTTGCAAATTGTTGATCGATCTTTGCATAACCTTCAGTATATAGTCTGCGTTTGCTTTTAAATTCATAATAAAAATTGGAGCAAGTCCCGATTCAATCTGTATAGCATAGTTGGGTGTTTTTGTTGGGAGTCTAAAGATACGCTTGAAAAAGTACCTTTGGATAGCTTCGATTTCTTCCACTTGCTTGTATCCATAAATTTCATTGCCATAACACAAACAGCTTTTGATGGTGGCTTCAAACACTTTGAACTTAGACGCCGGGTCCACAAGTTTGTTATTAAAAAAATTTGACCACATACAATTTATTGCTGTTTTTGCAACACTCACTTTATCTTTTATGTGAACACCAACATTCAAGTTATGAGTTAATGTGTAACCTAAATATTTAAATTCTTTCACCACTTCTAAATTGGAACCATTGAGGGTCCAATTGCGGTGGGTTCTAGTGCTACGATGTTGGGACCTGAAAACCATAATTTTCGACTTCGAACTATTTATTTGGAGATCCCATAGATCACAAAATTGTTTTAATTTATTTATTTGAAGCTGAAGTGTGACCGCATTATCAGTTAAGATCACCAAGTCATCGGCGTAGAGCAAAACTTTAATAGATAGATCGCCAAAAGTAACACCACCAGGGATATGATCTTCAATGTCATTAATAAATAGTGAAAAGATTAGCGGACTTAAAATGCAGCCTTGAGGCACACCCGTGTTAGAACTAAACGGATTCGATTTGCTACTACCATTTGAAACTACAGCCGTCATATTTGAGAGCAGCTGCTCATAAATTCGAATAAATTTTGTCGATAGCCCGATCGCTACAAGTTTAAATAGTAGAGATCTTCTGTTAATGGTGTCAAATGCTGATTTAAAGTCAACGAAAAAAGAGTAAAGATTTATTTTTTTCTCTAGATAACGCCTAGCCACACTCGTGAGAGTGAAGATTTGGTCGATTGTCGAGAGATTAGCTCGAAAGCCCGCCTGGAAGCAGCTTATTTTGTTGTTTTGTTCCACCCATCTTACAATTCTGAAATAGAGGATCTGGGTAAATAATTTCCTTAGAGAGCTAAGCACAGAAATGCCTCTATAGTTTTCAGGTAAAATAGGGTCACCCTTTTTAAAAATTGCAGAAATAGTTGAAGACTGGAAAATTATTGGAAACTTCTCCTCCTCAAACATTTTGTTGAAGAGCTCTAAAATAAAATCAAGGAACTGCGAAGTGGCGTTTTTGTAGAACTCAGCTGGAATGCCATCTAGCCCTGAAGCCTTGTTGTTTTTCATTTTTTTTAGTGCAACAGCCAGTTCTAACATTGAGAATGGAGCATCCAATTCTTCAATATATATAAAAGGAAGTGCAAAGCTTATAGACTTCTGGCATGGGTCAGCTATGAAAAGTTTTTCAAAGTGCATTGCCAGTATATCCACACCAATAGGATTTATAACTGACCTATTACGGTCACTTAAAATGCGCACATTGGCCCAAAAAGCTTTAGAGTCACGGCTTTCAATCAATTTTGATGCAGATTTTTTTAAGAAGAGTTCCTTTTTTTGCTTGCATAAATCTTTAAAAGCGTGATTAGACTGCAAATATAAAGTCTTAAAAACAACATCATTTGAATCTCTAAAGAGTTTTAAGAACTTGAAAGATCTCTCTCTACTTTTTCTGCATTCGTTGTCATACCAACTAGATTTAAAAATTATTTTTCTATTATTATTTGAGTAAGTGACCGAAGACTGTCTAATAGTTTGAAGAACCAAATTTGTAGCTTCATCTATTGTGGTCGTTATTTGATTTGGCAGATTCGTTGAGTACTGATTTAAGTTTCTTTTGTAAACTTCACATTTTTTTTCGCTCCAACGGAGCCTTTTATTAAAATTTTCGTCTTGAAATCTAATACTACTTTCTTGAGTTTTAAACACACAGGAAACAAGAGGTTTGTTCAAGCTACTGGATAAAAAAATAAAAAAATGTTTTTTGTAATAATTGTTAATTTGATTGATTTTAAAAAGTTAATAATAAATATAAATAAATAATTTGAAATTTAAGACGACTTGGACAAAAAAAAAAAAAAAAAAAAAAAAAGGATCGCGAGAAAAAAAAGTCGCATTTTGATTTCAGTAACCCTATACTCTGTATTTCGTTTCGAAATTGAAATTTTCCGAAAACGAATATTTTGTACTCTCTATTTATAAAGAATAATCTACTACTAACGGATTGACAATTCCGAAAGTGAAATTTTCGTACCTGGCAACCCGTTTCCGAATGTCAAAAGCATTGAAATGCGGAAAATTTCAATTGAATTTGATGTTGTTGTATTGTGTAGTGAATAGTCATGTCCTATTTGGTGCTGATGGCTTCTTTGTCCTAAAAACTTAAGAGTAACAGCTCGTTTGAGCTGCAAATGCAGTTGATCTTATATGGGAGCAGAAAGTCCTTCAATCGAATTTTACCCTTTATCACATATTTCTATATAATCGGCCCTATCGGGGTAACCGTGCGTCGGAGCGGAATTTTCTCCGCAACGCAACCTTCGTCGGAAATTCAATTTCGGTTCGAGGTAGCTTTCATCGGAAGAAATTTTACAGAAATTCAACGACGCATTGCGATGGATATAAATTTCAGGCAGAGATGTGCAAAATAGCAGATATATCAAAAATGCGATATATTTTAGATATTTTTTTTTTTATAAAATAAACACCATAAGCGTCTTAAACTTAATTTTGTGCAATGTCGGGATATTCGCTGAGCAGATTCACCATCCACTCATATTGCTGTGGACTTGTTTTTTCGTTCTGCCTGAAAACAAAAAGTCCATTATAAATAACATAAGTTATCGTAAATAAAGTTTATTTCTTCATTTCTTTACATTTTAATTAACTATTCCTTAAAAAAAAAACCACCACCACCACTTTCCGCAACAAGAACTTGTCGGAGGACTTCGGAGAAATTTTGTTTTGTATCTGTCAAAAATACAACCATTAGAAGTACTTCATCGCATATAAAGAACAAGCGTTGAATTTCGTCCGACAGAATTTCCGATCAGCTGATTGGAGAGCTACCTCGAAGCAAAATGTCTCCGATTCGTAGGAAATCGGAGAGAATTCCCCTCCGACGGTTAACTCGATAGGGCCGAATATTAGATTTGTCCCGTATAATTTTCCGCAACCAAATCCATTTTCGTTTGATTAATATAAAATTGTTTCTTTTAACACAAAAATTTGTCCTTTTCCGCCTTTATTAATTTTTTTCTTGATTTGACAAATCGCAAAATAAATGAGACTCGAGACTAATCAGTAATTGAGAAAAGTATTAAGTACTATTTTGTTTTTTTAATTTCGAAAGTTTTACAGAGTTCCAATTCAAAACCGGAACAAAAAGTACTTTCGAAAAGGATTGACTTTCGGAACGAAATACATTAGTATAGGGCACCAGTGAATATCACATGTGTAGAACATTTTGGACTGAACACCAAAATGATCTACACATGTGATATTCACTCGTCCTTTAAATGTAAAACAAAAAATAAATAAATTTATTATCAACAGAATTTCATTTAAATAAAAGATAGATATGGTCGGTGATATAACTCCAAATTTTATGAAAATGAGATTTTAATGCCATCTGTTAGTTTAGGCGCATAGGTATCTACAAGTTCTTAAACCGGAAATTTTCGCTTGAATTTCGTATAAATGCCAGTTTAGAAATTGCAAAATAATACCACTAAATCAGAAAATAAGAAGTCTTAATGGTCCCCTGAAAAATTTTATTTTTAGGAATCAATATTTTCTCCTTCCACCACCCCTGAAAGTATGCAATTTTGGGTTCTAACGATTTTTTGAATTCTCAAATTTTCGTCTCCGTTGTGGGTTTATCTGATTCAATGCGAATCAAACAAGCAAAATCCCCATACAAATTGGATGATATTCAGCCGAGTTATGCGCGTACAAACAAAATACCAATATATTTTTTTAACTGGTAAAATCAAAAACATAACCAACTTCATTTTCACTTAAGTAAAATGCAAGTGTCTTGAAATCGATAAACTTCTCATAGTCCAGTCAATGAAGCGAAAAAAATAGCTAAATTCGGAAATAATCGCCGGAAAGCTGGATTTTGGTATATAGCTTCCTCATTGTGTTCTTAAGAAATTGCCAAAAGTCCCCATCGATATGAGAGCCGCTAACAATTTTACGGGGGGTTGAAGACCCCCCAAAATGGTTTTCCAAGAATAACTCCCAAATGGTAAGTTGTACAAAAAAGTGTCAAAGACTAATTTGTAGCTTGAAACATTTCCTACAAAAACGTAAGATATACTTTTTTCATACAAATAACGGTTTTTGAAATAAACCAATCAGAAGAGTTTAGGGTTTTACTTTTCTTTGTAGTTGGGCGACTTAATTCCAAAATTGTGCATTGTGTGATAAAAGCACTATTTTTTTTGTCGTTGTTGGTACATTATATGGATATTATTTTAAGATAGCGGTCCACTCTATTTGTCCACCCCTTTAGGTGGGAAGGGCAAATTAAAATTTTATTTTTCTAAAATATAAAATGAATATAAAAACACAACGGCAACACTTACAATATTATGTTATAGCTTATCTTCAAGCCAGATATTTATTCTTTATGTATGTTTTTAAATGAAGTTATTTTATTGTTAAGTTTTTGAATAAATGATTTTTAAACTCAAAATTTTAAAAATAAAATTTGCAAAAAAAATAATTATTAATTGGTAATTTTCAATTTTCTCAAAAACTAAAAGACTTACGACCATCTGGTTTTTAGCGTTCGACTGAAACATATTAAGAGTATTAAAAATTCTAACCCAAATTAGTACCTAATAACGAAAAATTAAAAAAAAAAAAATTATTAGGTATTACTTTTTTTTTTAATTTTATTTTTTAAATTTTGAGTTTAAAAATTATTTAATCAAAAACTATACACTGAAATAACTGCATTTAAGAACATACATAAAGAATGAATATCTGGCTTTAAGAAAAGCTATAACATAATATTGTAAGTGTTGCCGTTGTGTTTTTATATTCATTTTATATTTTAGGAAAAAAAAATTTTAATTTGCCCCTCCCACCTAAAGGGGTGGACAAATAGAGTCAACCGATATCTTAAAATAATATCCATATAATGTACCAACAACAACGAAAAAATCGTGCTTTTATCACAAAATGCACAATTTTGGAATTAAGTCGCCCAACTACATAGAACAGTAAAACCCTTAATTCTTCTGATTGGTTTATTTCAAAAACCGTTATTTGTATGAAAAAAGGATATCTTACGTTTTTGTAGGAAATATTCCAAGCTACAAATTAGTCTTTAACACTTTTTTTGTACAACTTACCATTCGGGAGTTATTCTTGAAAAACCATTTTGGGGGGCCTTTAACCCCCCGTAAAGTTGTTAGCGGCGCTCATATCGATGGGGACTTTTGACAATTTCTTAAGAACACAATGAGGAAGCTATATACCAAAATACAGCTTTCCGGCGATTTTTTCCTAGTCAAATGCTTCATTGACTGGACTATCAGGGAAGCATAAACTTTTGCAACCGTATACTTGCTTATATGGCCTTCCCAAGTCAGATTTTTATTAAAATTACTCCAAGGTTTCTTACTTAAGAGACCATTTCAACCACCTGACCATTCAGAATTACGTCAGAGAAGTCTTCTAGAAGAAGTTTTTGGGTGCTGATCGGTATGTATTTTGTTTTAGTAAGATTCAATTAAAGTAGATCTAGGGATGACCATTTAAAAAAAGACTCATAATCTTCGTTAATTTTGTCTATAGCATCTTTAAATAGACCTTAACAAAAACAAAAATATAGCTGCACGTCATCTGCATAGATATAATATGAACAGTACTTCAAAGCAGATGGAAGATCATTTATAAACAAGGAGTAAAGCGGAGGTCCGAGGATTAAGCCCTGTGGCACACCCATTCATAATTTTAGAAACGATTACAATCTGCCTTTATTGAAGACATGCTCATCATCAGGCCTTTATTAGAAAAAATAAATAAATTACAAACATACATAAGTAATTACCAAATCACAAATACATATACTGTAATGTAAACTTACAAAACTTGTCAAGAACATTTAAATTTAAATCATCACAATCGAAAAGTGTATTTACATCTTTCATTTGACCTAAAGCCCACTAAACTAAACCATATTGTTAAATACAAAGGTCACTAAAATAATCATTTATTTATTGAAGACAGCCTGTGAGCAAAATGGTTCAGATATGAAAAAATAAGTTGGGTTACACCACATGAGAAATTGAATAAATCGAAAAGTTTTCTGTATAAATGATAAAAATTTTAATTGTAAATTTTGAGGCCTTGAGAAAGGAAAAACAGTGTTTATTTATAAATGCCAAAATGAAGGTTATGACTCAGTTATTATATTTAGCCTGAGAAAAATTTTTATTTTGGTCCAAGATTTCGCTTAAAATAACTTTTATTTTTTCAATGATTGAACTACCTTACCATTGATCATTGAAAACTTTAAAGTTATTGCATGTGAAAGGTTGGGCTGAAATGGAAATTTTTGTTGGATAGAAATAATAATTGAGCCATAAGCTTTGTATTTGCATCAAAATATTAACTAATTTTTCTTTCTAGACACCTCAAAATTGACAATTAAAATTTTCAATGATCGTTTTCAATGAAAGCTATATAAGGGACCAGTTATAGCTTTAATTGAAACTCATCATAGAAAATTTTAATTTTCATTTTCGAGGCCCTAAAAATGCGATATCAGTGATTATTTTGATGCCAATAAAAAGTTGATGACTCGATTATTATTTCTAGTCAAAAAAATATTTCATTTTGGCCTTACCTTTCACATAAAACGATTTCTAAGATTTCAATGATCAATGATAAGGTAGTTCAATCATTAAAATAAAGAAATTCATTTCCTGCGATAGGCTGGGCCAAAATGAAATATTTTTTTGACTAGAAAAAATAACTGGGTTATCAGCTTTTTATTTGCATTAAAATAATCACTGATTTCACTTTTTAAGTGCCTCAAAATTAACAATTAAAATTTTCAATGATGAGTTTCAATGAAAGCTATAACTGTCACATAATATTGTTGATTCCACCCAATCAAATGGTTTTGAGAAATCAAGCAAAGTTAAAAGGGATTTTTTTCTGCAGCCTGTCGAATATTCTCAGTAACATACAAGAGAGTTGTGATACAGTTATATGGTTCTTTCTTTATATTATAAAATATTTTTTATAAAAAAATGGTGACAGCTGTATTTTAAATTTCAAATTACTTTGCATTTCGCTAAGATTTTGTGTCTCTCTTACTGCAATATTTTTGTACAAAGGATTAACATATTCATTGAATTATTAGATGAAATCGATAGATGGTGCCAGTATATATACAAACAGAAGCTTAACTAACCACTAATATGTTAATATGTTCATTATTTTAATGCATAGTTCTCGTAATTCTGCAACATATTAATTAATAGATAACGAATATGCAAATCAAAACAAAATTTCACGCTTCACCTTTATATAGGTATTTACATATACATATGTACATGAACACATACATATTTAGGGCAATTTGTAGTGATTTTTTATAGAATATACATAAAATTACAAAATGAATTATAATTAAAAAATGAATTAAAATAAGTTATAAAAATGTTGATTAACGCGAAAAAATCATCCTTTCCACATATACCATAATAATTATAGGTTATCAACACAACTCTGTATGGCCTTTCAATATATTGACAATCTATTGTCTCAAATGTTACACAAAAATCTAATTCTCAAAAGTACATATATGTTTTTCATTAAAACGATTAGTATATGTACAAATACCATATGGTAGATATTTCTTTAGGTATACGCTCTATTTATTTAACACACAAGAATGTTTTACAAATCAAAAAAAAAAAAAAAATACGACAAAGCCTAGATATATGTTGGTATACGCGCATAAGTACAGTTTTGAAATATGAACACTTATCACACAGAAGCAGGACCAGTACCTATCTATCTATCTATCTACCTATCTATCTATCTATCTATCTACTTATTGAAATAGATGACAGATGAACACTCTTCAAAAGTGTGAAGCCTGCTATGGGAAAGTGTGAACTGTGAAGTTTGTGCAAAAGCAGAATTTATAAATCGTCAAGAGCCACTTGAATATGCGATTGACAGATAGACAGACACCTCCTTTAATTCAATATTTCTTTCATTTGCAGAATCGAAATCCTGTTCGCCAGATGAGTTTGCGTGTAAATCGGGTGAAAGCGAATGCATTCCACTTGCATGGATGTGTGACCAGAGTAAAGATTGTTCAGATGGATCCGATGAAGCGACTTGCAGTAAGGACGTTTATTTTTTTTTTGTTAATATTTTTCTCTTCTATCTACTTTACTCTGCACAGCAATTTGTTTTCCTATGTTGTTCTCAACAGCATAATATGTATACATACACAATACACATATACTATAGTATAATCTATCTTCGATTTTTTTTTTCTGCTTTCATTTTTTTTCTTCTTTCTGTTCTACTTTTTTTCTTTCGTTTGTACTCATAGTTTGGTAGATGCTTTTTCTCAATACAATAATTTATTTAAGTTCAAAATGGGACTTTATGAATGTTTTTTTTTTGGTTAAGGTTTAAATTATTTTTGTTGTGGTCTTTGGTATGTTTATGTCAATTCTATATTTCATACAATTTTTGTTAATAATAAATTCAGAATATTATAAATTGTTTTGTATTTAAAAATTCTGTTAAATGGAATTTAAAATTTGATAGATGTTAAACTCCTTAAGCAAATGTATTTTAGTATGAATGAAATTATCAAACAGAATTCTTGAATACAAAATTTTATAATTCTGAATTATTATGGATTCGCAAAATTTTACATTATTTTGCAATATTATAGTTTGTGGCTTAATCTGTGTAAAAAAATATACACATGTGTATATTGTAACTTTTAAATATAATACCTAATATGTTATTCTATTTGACGTTCCTATAATACTCAACTCTGTTGGGATTCTTATTTCTTAGAATAATAACAGTTGTGGTAGAAAATGGTTAAATTTATTTTCCTGAATTAATAGATAAAAGAAGTTCTGTGAACGGAAGATTGTATAGATAAGTAGGTACCTATACCTACAATCTTCCATTTAATCTATAGAAGACAACATTTATTTTCATTAAAATTATATTATGTTGCTTTTCATAAAATAGAAGTATAGGTATATGAAAACATAAAAGGTAAGAACATTTTCTAGGAAAATAATCATTTATTTTTTTTTTATTTTTTAAATCACAAATTATATTTTACTCGTAGATATTACAGATATAAGCATGTTTTTAATAAATATCGTAAATAAATAGCCTACATTTGATTCAAAGAGATAAGAGTTATCCCCTCCTAGCCTGAGATTTTTCTCGGGAACTTGAAACAAATAAATTATTAATAATATATAATTAATTTGTTATAATTAACATTTTGTTTTCATATTTAAACATGACCGAATATAAGATTGACATCTTCCGGCTTTGTAGTAGAAATGTGAAAAAAAAGTTGTTTATATCGCACCCTTAGAAAGAAAGTGACTTAACTCAAAATTTTCGTAGCTTCTTATTTTTCCATAAACTGACCTTAAAAAGCAAAATGAACTCTAAAATCAGGTGGTAAAAAAGATGCCGATTTTTTTAGTTAGGTCACTTTCTAAGGGTGCGATATATACTCTATCCTGTTAGCAAAGAAGTAGTAGCCCGTGGGGTAATGTTTAGTGCGAAGGACTGTTACGCTGACATGACGCACTGTGGGCCAGCTCCATATCGTAGGTAGGCAGATAGGTAGAAATGGCGGTCACGAGCAACCTAGCTCGTTGACCCAATTAACGCTAGAGTGCGCCGTTTTGATACCATAACTCGTTGGACGTGTGGATGAAATTTGTTTGGAATGTCTAAAGCTAAGTACAGACGATTGTCAGATCTTACAATATTGTCAGATCTGTCAGTGAAAAAACTGTTCCAAATGTCTTACAATCGTCTGAACATACAATTTTTATCATTGTCAGTCGATTATGACATTGTCAGACTCATTGGTCATTGTCAGATGTTTTAATTGAAAACATCTTACAATTGCTGACAATTTTTCATTGTTCGAAATGTCAATGAGTTGGTTAAAGAGAGATAAAAAAATAGCTGACAATCAAATTGGGAAGAAATCTACCAACCGTATGAACGGACAATTTTTCATTGTAAGAAATATGTCAATTGTCAGCTAATTGTTAGCTATTGTCAGACCAGAGCTATTGTCTGACAATATTGTAAGATCTGACAATCGTCTGTACTTAGCTTAAGTCTCGCAGCAACATGCCACGCTGGGTAGTTTGTCGGTTGGCTCAGAGAGCTAAGAGGTTGGACTCTTACAGTTCGCGTACACTGAAACCGAATCATCGGCCAATTTCGGGTCGGAGGCCGGAGCTATTGAAACGACTGTATCAGACGTTCGTTTGCATATACTGCTACCGTTCTCGTACGGTGACAGTCTTGATTGAGTAGTTCATTTTTCAGTATCCATTTTTTTGTATATGTTTGACTGCAAAAGTCACCGGCAAACGGACGACAAATCCAAACAATTTTGGATTCGTCGGTTGATCTGTAATACCCGAACGGTATCGGACGATACCGGTTGGAGTGGTGTACGCACTCTCTTTTTTTACCATACGTTTGGATCGATCGGTCGAGTTCCGCCGACGACTTCCGAGCATACTTCGGCCGATGACGGATGTATAAGACATATATGTACATTAGCTACTGAGGTTTATCCTAGAGCCAGTCCATTTCGTTGAGGAAGGAGATCAAATCTTTGATCTTCACCACAGAAAGTTCGTTTATGTCACTGAAAAAAGCCTTATACCAAGTGATTGAGATCTTATTCTGGCCAAAGTGGGGGATTTTACAGAGGAAATGAATGACTGTTTCCCTCTTCTGCTGGTCCCCGCAATTGCGACAGTGATTATTGTGGGGAATACCTAGCTTCGCTGCATGCTCTCCGATTGGCCAGTGTCCTGTACATGTCGCAACCATCCTGGCTATGTCTCGCCTGGGTCTCAAATTAAGTCATTTGTTCGGGATTTACTATAGATGGGCCAAATCTTCCTAGAAATTATGTGAAAAATTTCCCCACCTCCGATTGGATTCGGTAAGAAAAATAGAGAATATATTGCCCTTCATTACTCCAAGTGGAATGTTGACTCTTTCCGGCTGAACCTTGCCCGTTCGTTTCCCTTAGTTTCCCAAAGTGATCCGGAACCCAGATAAGTATCACCTTGAGATTAACGTTTAGGCTGGCGAGATCATTGCTGCATCAATTTGGAGGAAGATGTAGCTGAACTAATAGCTTTAAGAGCTGCATGACTGTCGGTCAAGATAGGGGTATTTCGGTATCGGTTAGTGTCTTGATTGAGTATCTTATACATGCTTCCCTAATTGCCAGTAATTCAGTTTGAAAAACACTAGAAAAATTGGGCAACCGAAAAGATCTAAAGATATTCCTGAACCAATATCACACTCCATCTTTGAACCTTCATTAAAAATAGTTGTGTCGAAGTCTTTTGTCACGACGCACGTCGTCTTTCCAGTCTTGTCTGTGTGGGAAAACTCCTTACTGAGGCACAGAGTAGGAGCGCAATAATCAGTAGTAATTGTCTCCATATAAAGCGATGATAAAAATGGTCACTTGCAAAACTAAATCAAAGGGGAAAATAAAGTATGATCTCTTAAATTAAACGATAAATTAGATATGATGAATGTGATTTTTGTTATTTAAGTCTTTTATTGAAAGTTTGTTGGGCTAGCAAAGTTGGCATTGGAAGTGCTCGAATCTATTAATTCAAAAGTGTAAAAAAAAAGTGATCGTATCTTTAATATTAAGATCGATAGAAAAAAGATTTAAGATGTCAAATGTAGGTTCTTATGTTTTAGTTATAAAAATTGAAAGAAAATATTTCTTTGTATTCGAAAATTCGGCATGAAAAATATATAGATTTTTTTTAAGGCTTTGTGCTACGATTTATTCCATATCTTCTATTGGGGCAAAAGTTAAACGGGTCTGAAAATACGAAAAGTTTAAGGAATATTTCCTTAACAGAATTACAAAAAAAAATATGTGTTTAACTTTTGCCCCCAAAAAATTTTTTTTTCAATTTTTGTATAAACGTTATCAACAAAATTCAGGTGACAATCTATATAGATAAATAAACAACTCGCTTTATTTATTGTTTTTTGTTATTTATTAACAGCATTTTTAACCAAATTTTATCTTAAGCTGGCCATGCATGTTCGGAATTTCTGGCACGTCCGTTCCTATTAATCACACGATGAATTTTGGTTAAACTCTCGTGACCGATCATCATTTCACATTTAGCAGATATACAGTAAACATTTAATGATTTTATAGAATTTTTAAATATTCCTGATCAAAGTACAGTACGTTCTCGATTAACGCAACTCTCGATTCACGCATCTCCTCGATTTTCGCAACAGCTGAATTTATATCATTGTTGACGCAGTAATCGAAACTCTTCAAAAAAATTTACTCGAAAAGTGCAACGTTTGTTTTTATATGCATATCTTTATTTACTCAGGTTCTTAGCTATGTCTGTTTTTGTGTTTTTACCACTACTTTTGAGTGATGGTACGATTAAGTTGTATAAGTTGTATAAGTTGTCGGGGGTGGCCCTGGCGCAGTGGAAGTAGTGCTTGACTGCTAACCTGGATGTGTGGGTTCGATCCCCAGTCTAGGCAGCATTCTTTTCTATATTCCCTCAACTGAACGCCACCCCTGGGATTTAATGAGATAATCAAAACCTTATTTCTCAATCCACTGTGCCAACAAAAAATCTATCCTATCCTTCTATTCCTTCTAACATTTGCCTAATTTATAAGACCCTAGGTCTTACTGGCATATATATGTTTGTGTTGTTTTTTTTTTAAATGTACATCATATGTATCTATACAATGCAAGATTTTCTTTTTAGTTCAGCCCCTATTGAACAAATGTTGAGTCTCCAAAAACTGTGAGAAATGGTGATTTTAAAAAATCTAAAAATCCAAAAATCAAAACAAAAATGTCCAATTTTTGTCCAAAGAAAATAATTATAGCCATATAGAGAACTAAGCGTTTGTAATTATGTAGGTGAATGAACTTATTTTTGTTTTGTTTCTTATTATTTATGTGTTATTGAATACAAATTTGTTGCATTAAATATATTATATAAGTGCTGGTTTTCTGATTTTCGCTTTGCATCTCGGATTTTGCCTAAAAAAATATTTACTCGGTTATTGCAACAACCTCGATCATTGCAACCACCCTTGTTTTAATTGGTTGCGATAATCGAGAATGCACTGTACTTATAATAAACTATTAAGAAGCCGACTCTTGACACAATGGTACACTATGGCGTATGCGTACTTTTTTTAAATTTTTTTTTTAGTTTTCTTATGTATTTTATTCCTGTCAATGACACGTACACAGGAATAAATTAGAGTTGTACATAAGCCACTAGGCTCGTTGTATATTTAATGTCACACCACCAAGGATTGTTATTTATTTTTATAAGTATATTTTTTTTTATTTTTTGTTTACCTTTTTTATTGCCAAATGTAATTTTATTACTTTAAATAAACTGAGGAAACATTTTGCTGCATTTTAAATACGAAAATGTCATTACGCAACATAAATTTATGTTTTTTTTTAAATAACCAATTTCGTATCCCTTAACCGCCCTGGCTATACGCCCCTTGATGAATCCTATCTTAATCAGCCTCCAAAGCTAAATCTAGTATGTAAATTCAGTATTTTATACAAAACACTTATGTCTTGGCCGCACTCAGTAACCGTTTGTGGCTTCTGCCCTTTGGCTACGGCCATGGACAATACAGTTCTTAAGATAGGTATAAACTTGGAAACTAAAATGTTATCTTAACATACAATTTTCTCCCAAATCCTTAAAGTTATTTCCTCGAAACCAATAACCATTAGAAAAGAAGACGTAAGCAGCGGGTGAATTTAACTAAAATTACTTCCTTAATCTTTGTCTCAACAAACTCGGAAATTTTCATCAAAATCATTATTGGCGATTATGAGAAATCAAGTTATAAAAAAGTGTGCGTGTAAAGTGAGTTTTTCAAAAATTTTCGCAATGCGTAGTGAAAACAAAATGTTCCCTATCGGAGATCATTTTGGGGTGGGTAAATATAAAATGTATTCTAATTTTCTTGTTTCTTTGAAAAATCAAAGTCGTAAGACGTAATCTCAAAACTTCTGAGAAAAATTAATCCATATTGAACGTATTATCAACGTTTGACAAAGCATCCCAACATTGCGATTGGTGAATGCAAAATCACAGAACTTTAAGTCGGTTTTTTTAAAACAAAAAAATGTCACACTAATAGAAGCCTGTCATAATGCTGAATTTTGGAAGCGCTAGTTCCCAGCCATACAATGAAAACACTGAGAAAAAACTTTTTGTAAAATAAAAAACAGAAATTAACATGTTATCTGGTTGTTATTTTTCAACATGTTGATCAAGTTAAATATTTATCAAGATACAATATTTTTACATCGATCTATCGAATCAACACAAGTTATCTACTTGAAAATGTCCGCATGCCATCTTTTAAAGTTTAGAGAATCCAGTAACCTTGTTACTATTGTACACCAAACTGTATGAACTAACATGGCACACGCGTTATTTTAGAAATGTTTATCTGTCAGGTTTAAATCACCTCAATTGTCAAATCAAACCTATGGCAATGTTACATTTAGGAAGTGAACTAAGATGCTCTAACATTGAAATAACTAAATCGCTAGTTGAATACAAGCCTAGTTTTTAGTCATCCGGTACAAATTGTAAAAATAATTACATATGAAACGTTAAATCAAATAGTTATAAATATAGTAGAATTTAATTTTTCCGGAAATAATGTTAAAATAACTAAAACTTGTTAAAAATAACACCTTGACATTTCAAAATATTTTCAAAATTTTGTATTTAGTAGAATTTCTTTAATCAATAACTTAGTCAACATGAAGTTATATAATCACAAATTTAACCTTGTTAATTTAACCCAGATACTTGTTAAATTTCTACCTTTACGATGGACCATCACTGCTGAGGAGTTGCCGCTTGAGGCAAGGCCACCCATTTGTGCGTTTTGTTCAAGGGTATATACTCTTACTCTCTGGCTTTTCATCCAAACTATTTTCAGGTTTACTATACATATATATTTCAGCAAAAGTTTATTTTGAAAATATGTATAATAAAGCCGGATTCTGTGCCAATGTTTCCTTGGCTTACTCCTTTCACAGTCCAAATCATAAAGAACTCCAGGAGAACAGATTCCCCTTTTTTATACTTTTTTTATATGACACTTTCTATAAATATTATTCAACGATCTTTCGATAATATTTACAGTGATCATAGGAAGTAATAAAGTACAAAGTACTTTCAACTATAACACGGCCATCCTGCAACTTTCATCGTTCTCGATGAAACTTTGCATTTGTTTGCGTAAATATTCCTTTTACTTAAAATATTTTTATAATAATATCTTCATAAATAAGATGTTTCGATCGTTAAATTGTCTTTCATAATTTATTTGTATATTATGTTTAACTATTCTTGTAGCCCAGAAGCAATCTTCTTGTTTTTATTTCATAAACAACAAGAAACAAAAGTAGCTCAGAGGCAATCAGCTTGTCTACGTTCCTGGAAAAACAATTCTATATCCAACAATTAAAAGTTCAGAGGTTTAGCCCTCAAGCATAAACTTGTCTTTTACCATTAACAACAACAAAAATAGCTCAGAGGCAATCAGCTTGTCTATTTTTTTCAAAACAATTCCAGATTGAATTTCTTTTTTAAAGCTCAGAGGTTTAGCCATCAAGCATAAACTTGTCTTTAACCATTTCGTCCAAATCAACACCAATGACAATAAAAGTAAACAAAATACAATTCAGCCAAATACTTGGAAATTTAATAAATTTCAATGGAACATAAAACTTACATTACTGCATAATTTTCTGTTTGTTCTTTTGAAAATGGTCTAATAGTTTCTCTGGCTGCAACTATAACAATCTTAGAATTAATTTTCTTCAACTTATACCTGTCATTTGGCAACAAGCCTATAACTTCGTAAGGCCCTTTAAAATGGACGTCAAGTTTGGATTTACGTATTTGATTGCTTTTGTACAAAACGGTTGATCCTATTTCCAATTTTGTTGGGGTACGTTTACCCTTGTCAAATCTTGTCTTCATTCTCCCAGCGTTTTCACGAATTCGTTTATCTGCCAATTCACGTAAGGCATCAAAATTTTCGTATTCAGGTTCAATGTTCAGGCTTGCTATCAAAGCACTTATTTCAGGAGTTCTTCCATTGATTCCAGTTAATATTTTTAATGGCGAAAGTCCAGTAGTTTTGTTGATCGTTGTATTTAGGGCTAGCTGAACTCGACTGACATAGCTTGTCCATTCCATGTTAACTTCCAAATTAGTCCTTAAAAGATTGGCCACTGTGTCAACATATCTTTCGACTTGGCCGTTTGCTCTACTTATTCCAGGTGCAATTGTGTGATGCTCGATTCCATAAGATTTACAAAGATTTTGAAAATGTTCGCTTGTAAAATTCGTTCCTTTGTCAGTAATAATTTTAGCTGGAACTCCAAACAGCATCACAAAATTGGTTAAATGTTGAATAGTTTCTTTTGCTTGCAAAGTCTTGCACGGAAAGAGAATTATGAATTTTGTAAATGCATCAACAAGTATCAAAATGTAACGGCTATCTTCCTTGTCTTTTCCATGAAAGGGACCCATACAATCGATATGTATTGTGTGGAAAGGTATTGCTTTTTTTTCAATTGGGTGTAGCTCACATTGTTTTTTACCAGAAGGTCGTTTTGCTACCAAACAAATTAAACAGGATTCTACAAATTTTCTTATATTTCTTGACATTCTAGGCATCCAGAAGTGTTCTTTCATTTTGGCTAATGTTTTTTCCCATCCAATATGACAATTATCTTCATGATAGCGTCTCATAAGCGATAAACGGCAATTTTGTGGTACAAATAATTTATTATTATCACCTTGAATTTTTCGGTATAATAATCCATTTTTGATGACATATTGTGAAGTTGTATCCAGATCCCCCCCCTTAATTTTTTCGATTATTTCATTGCAATCAGAATCAGAATTTTGTTCTATGATAAGCCAATTTTGCGACAAACTGTTTAATTGGCAACAAGTCTTCTGTGACGGATTGCGACTTAAATAATCGGCATGTTGCATAGTCTTACCCTTCCGATACACAATGTTGAATTCAAAGTCTTGTAGATAAATCCACCATCTTGCAACTCGAGATAAGAGATCTTTCTTTTCTTTCGTTGCCTTCAATGCATTGCAATCTGTAACAATGGTGAAGCTTATTCCTAGCAAGTAAGTTCGAAAGTTTTTTACTGCATTTACTACGGCAAGCGTTTCTAGTTCATAGCTGTGATATTTTGATTCATAAGGTTTTGTGCTTTGACTATAGTAAGCTACCACATGCAGTTGTCCATTTATTCTTTGAAACAGTATAGCACCATAACCCAAAGCACTGGCATCAGTGTGTAGTTCAGTAGGCTGGTATGGATCGAAAAACACTAATACTGGTCTGTTAGTCAATTGCTTGATTATGTATTGACGAGCTTCTTCACACTCATTTGTCCAATTAAATTTAACTTCATTTTTTGTTAAGGCGGATATGCACCTCGTTTTGGCGGCAAATTCAGGAACAAACTTCCGAAAATAGCTAGATAGTCCCATAAATTGTCGAACTTGTTTCACATTTGTTGGTATAGTTGACTTAACAAGAGCCTCTATTTTCGCCTTTCCAGGCCTTATTCCGTCAGCAGAAACCTCTCGTCCAAGATACTCGATTTCAGTTTTCATAAACATGCACTTTTTAATGTTTAACGAAAATCCGCATTCAGTCAATGCTTTTAATACTAAATCCAGGTTTTTAATTCCTTCTTCAATAGTTTTTGATGGTATTAATACATCGTCCATGTAAACTAAAGCTGTTTTGTCCTTCAAGGTCCCCAATGCTTTATTTATAGCTCGCTGAAAAACCGCTGGAGCATTGGCGAGTCCAAATGGCATTCTTAAGTACTCATAATGGCCATCTGGAGTAACAAAAGCTGTTTTTTCAATTGAACTCTCTTCAATCGGTATTTGGTGAAATCCTGATGCCATATCCAAAGATGTAAAATATTTGTTGCCAGAGAGTCGATCCAATTGGTCTTCTATCCTTGGTAAAGGGTACCGATCTTTAACAGTTGCACGATTCAATGCTCGATAGTCCACACATAAACGATGTTGTCCATTCTTTTTCTTCACCAATACAACTGGACTGGCAAATGGTGAACTACTGTCGCGAACTATATTTTGATTTTTTAGGTCCGTTATTATTTGGTTTACTATTGTTCGCTCTGAAAAAGCCATTCGGTAAGGTCTATAGTTTACGAACACTTCTTTACTTAGCAGAATATTCAGTGAACCAGTTTTCACCTTTGACACTGGGAATCCTGTTACGATGGACGCCGAGTACTTCTTTAACAAATTATCAACTTCAAGGTTTTCATTAAGAGGCGTTTCATAGGTTTTCTTTGTTAACATATTTGATGTAATCTGATGCTCTCTTCGCTGCAACGTCGATCCATGCTTATCAACTCTGATTTCTAGAGATGAATCACTTAAAACATCTCGTCCGATTATAATTTCATTCTTGAGATAAATTTCGTCAATTATATGGAACGTTATTTCAGTATTAAGTTTTTCAAATTCAACCAGGAGATTTACTTTTTCTGTCAAAAGGATCGGATGCTTGGATATACCTTGGATACTTAAAAAATGTGAAATCCTCTTCAGTGGCATTTGATTGGCAATATCAGCTCTTAATAACGAGCAATCAGAACCAGTATCCAATAAGCAGTGGTATAATTTTCCGCCAATGAACACATCTGTGGTATTTTGAGATATTGAAACATCGTTGCACAGATTTACTTTTCTTAGTTCAGCATTCTGTTTAGCCCAGCAAGTTTTTTCTTCATGTCCAGTCTTATCGCAGTACGAGCATACCTTTGCGGTCTGAATTCTCTCACGATTGAAACGATTTTTTGATATAGTTCGTGGACAATTTGCCTTAAGATGGCCCGCTTTTCCACACTCGAAACATTTTTTTTCTACTTCTGGTCGGAAGCGCTTGTTTGGAAATCTGAAGTTGTCTTCTTCACTTCTTCTCTTTGGCCCATCATTTGATTTAGATACGTCCTGTTGTCTTCGTGGTGACTCACAAATAGACGATAAATGGTCTATTAAACATTGGATCGAAGTTGGCATAACAAACATCAGTGAATTTTTCAGACCAACATTTGTTATGCAGCCAATTACTATCCTTACAATTTTATCTTCTGGAACGTCAAAAGGTAAACGGTTTATTTGGGAAACTTTCTCCATCACAAAATCAGAATAAGATCCAAATTCATTGCTCTCGGTGTTCGCAACTTTTCTGAGTTGAGCAACAATATCTGTTCCAGTTGAAAAGGCGTGGATTATTGATGACCTTAAATCAGACCAAGAATAGTGCTGGTAACCATATTTGTCGAACCAAGCTTTTGATCGACCCATCAGAGAAGAACGCACACGAGGTATGACATCAAAATCTTTTAATCCATCTCTTGTAATTCGCGTATCAATGTCAGAGCACCATTTGACTATGTCAACTCTAGAATGATCGGGATCAAAGACTGGAAATCCAACGATGCCATCTTCTTTCCGTTGAACAATCTTAAAAAAACTTGACAATGCATCAGCTGTAATCAGCATTGGGTTTTTTTCCTTTTCTTGGTTTGAATCCTCATTGTTAGCTTCTTCTTCGTTTTCTAAATTATTTAAGTCTTCTTCCATATCTTATTTATTTATTTTTTTGCCTTGTTCTTTTTTTTTTTTTTTCTTTATTTTTTCTTTTTAGGGTAATCCCACTTCTGATAATAAAGCCGGATTCTGTGCCAATGTTTCCTTGGCTTACTCCTTTCACAGTCCAAATCATAAAGAACTCCAGGAGAACAGATTCCCCTTTTTTATACTTTTTTTATATGACACTTTCTATAAATATTATTCAACGATCTTTCGATAATATTTACAGTGATCATAGGAAGTAATAAAGTACAAAGTACTTTCAACTATAACATGTATGTAGATTCCCTGGACTATGGACATAATTTTTTTCTTTCTTTCTTTTTCTTAAATTTTTAACATGTTTGACGCAATTTATTTTCTTCGAAAGTCTTTAAAATAGCACAATAATTTTATGACTTCGTTCATACCTTGTTTTTTTTTTTTAATATCAAAGGTGTCTAATTTAAATATTTGATTTGATGGTATGTACTTTGTTTTTTTTTTTTTTTTTTTATGGGGGTTATTTAGTTTTTATTAGCTCGTAAATATAGCCTAAAAATATATCCTACATTATTTGACACCAGATTCAAGATTCGCACAACCTCCTTCTTAAAAAAAAAGCAATGTTTTTGCCAAGAACCTTATTTAAAACAAAACAAAAAATGTAATAACAACATTTTGTCAACAACATTTATTTTATGTGACAAATGAGTATACCTTATTTTACATTGCCTGCGTTTAGATTGTATAAAATTACCTCCTAAATTAAACAGATGGTTAGATAAATTTACATTAGGTAAACATGGAACCGACATATAAAATTTGTAGTCTTATATTAAAAAAAAAAAAAAAAAATTACACTGATGGTTATCCTGGAGAATTTCTAACTCTGGAACTTTAATAATCATATAATACTTCTATTTATTTAGTGATTCTTTTTCAGGAAAAATCGAAATGAAATACAAAAACTTCAACAAAATAATGAAATTGAATCGTTTTTGACGCGTGTTCAGAAGCAATTTTCTGCTGGCGAATTTATTGTTAAAAGAATATTTTATTTAAAGTACTGTGAACAAAAATTCTGTCAAGATTCTTTCAACTGGTTTTGAGTAAAAATAAAATACACCCTTGGATTGCACTGTACGCATTCAAGGGTGAATGTTGGTAAAGCATTGAAGATATACAGCCGCTGTCTATTAAGTGGCATTTGCATCGAGGAAACTGAATATCTTTTCATTCTTTCCACTTTCGATAGAATTACCACACATTCTACGTCACTTAAAATGCTGCAGATTGTTTAAGTTTTTTCCACTTCTGATCTGGAGGTTATGTATATTTGTCCAAAATCTCTCGTACAACTAGCATATCTAACGCTACATGTGTTTTACTTATTATTAAAGGTAGTCGTAACCCTTTATGTGCGCGTAAATGTTATAGAACAAATATCTTACGTAGAATTGACAATCATTTTATAACTGTCAACTGTCAGAATGTTTAATTTGACGTTAATTAAGGCCTCATCTTTACTATGGAACTGCTGCCAACTTCTTGTTGCCTCGAGTTGTCGGAAACACAGAACAATTACTATTAAGTTGTTTGATCTCGCATACCAGGCAACTTTTGAGCAAATTTTGGGAATTTGAAATTTGGGTTGACTTTCGTTATCATTTAAATCATCAAGAATTGTGTTCGAAGTTCAGCTGGCAGAGCTATGGACTGCATGTAAAAACTTACACTTTTTTTCTTCGAGGAAATTGATTGATTGATATTTTTTATGAAATTGAAATCGAAACAATTACAGCTCAAAAAAGTTAAGTTTTTTTTTTTTAACAAGTAAAGTAATAAGTTTGCAGCTGCCGTTTGGGAACAATATGTTTAATATTATCGATCGCCATTCGATCGATTCCGTAGTGGTTTCTCCTTATTTCTTTTCATTCTCTCCGGTGTTGCATAGACTGCATCGCTGTGGTAGATCCTCGCTATGAGGCATATGATTAAGGTTAAGGAGCTCCCCTCTCACTCGTATTATCATTGATATTTGGGCAGTTCTAAGGTCGGAGTTCAAGTAGCTTAGCGGTTGATGGTTGAGCTGTCTGTATATCAAACGAGTTGTCGAGCTCTCTGCTCGTAACACCCTCTCTGCTCTGGTTGCCTGTTCCACTTCCCTTAAAAAAATTTTATTATTGTGTTCCACTCTGTGACATTATCTTCCCTCAGATGAAGAGCGATGTTGTATCTCATAGAGATATTTTCCCAGTCTTTGGTAAAAATGGTACGCGTTCACAGTGCTTTCTGAACAAGAAGTTTGGTGAGTTTGCCATCTTCCTTGTTGATTACTTTGCTTACATATTTCATGTTCAATTTAAGTGTAAAAATGAAAAGGGGTGATATTCCACTCTCAATTTCTAAAAGGTAATTTGGCGTGGTCGATGGTTACTCAAGCAATTTTTTCAGGAAGAATCGGAGGAGTTTTTCTACGTCCTCGAAGCATTTTCCTCCCCATACTTGGGCACCATAGCACATTACAGAACGCATTACATCTTCGAACACCTTTATCTTGGATGATATTCCCACCTTAGAATTCGACATCAGGTTTCTCCAAGTTGAATTAATAGCTCTTTTTGAGTCCGCCAGCTTCAATTTAAAGTGTTTTTTCATAGAGAGGTCGTGGTTTATTGTTACAACTAAATACTTGTAAGATTTGACCACTTCAAGGTCAACTCTACCAAATTTCCACTTTTCATTTTGTGATAGACGACCTGTTCCTTTCCTGAAGACAAGCACTTTCGATTTCATAGTGTTGATGTGAAGGCAATTATACTTGCAATATTTCTCCAACTTATTTATCATAAGCTGTAGTGAACTATGTGATTCTGCTAATAATCATCCGCAAAGAGTAGAGCAATCAGTCTTACTCCCTCGACAAAATTCCAGCTGGGAGGTACTCTGAGATATCATCTTAGAATAGAGAGAATAATAGAGGGCTTAGAAGACAACCCTGTCTTACTCCAATTTCTACACTAAAGCAGTCCGATAGTTGTTTGCCATTCCAGATCGCTGACTTATTTGCTCTATAAAGGTCCATTAAAACATTTAGAAACTTTGTTGAAACGCTAATTTGAGACAGTTTGTTACAAAAAGACAATTTCTGTTAATTGTGTCAAACGCCGCACGAAAATCAATGAAAGTGATGTCTGAATGTTCTGGTGTACAATCAAAAGTGGAAAATACCTACAACAATGGTAAACGGAAACGCCATTTTGTCATTTTTCTTTTGATAGTTTAAAAGCAAAAAGTTGCTCTGTGCTTGAGGGCAAGAAATTTAAAGTTGTTTTATGTTGCCGGCAACTTTGTTCCATCAGCTGAAAATTGTCGGTTCCCTTATTCTTGAAAATAGTAAAAATACGAACCGTTTTAATTATTTTAAATTTTTAAAAACTGCCAATTTCTTCCGAACACCTTGAGGAGGATTTTTATACCAAAATCCATCGGCGATTATTCCCTAATGGGATGGATTCATGGGTTTATTGACTGGACTAAATCCAAAGTGTCAAAATGTATTATGAACGAGTTTTTTTTTTGTTTTTTTAACACAGCATTGTTTTCTGAACATACACAAAACATATTCTACATTCTGTGAATTCGGAAGAAGTAGATTATGTCAAAATAAAAGAGTGACAACCTTAATTCACCAAAAGATATATTTTGACAGATAGGTACATACATATATACGTAATAGGTATGTGTGAAGGATATTGACAGACTTGAAATGTTGATGATTTCCGGTTCAAATAATATCAAAGGTATTCGTCTTCTTTTATTATATTCATTCATAATATATGTATACTTATAAGTATCTATATATAAAATGTACACAAAACACTATATTAACATTATAAAGAACTGTGAATGGAAACATTTATCCACCTATCGCACCCAAGCAAGTTCTGTGAGTAACACAAAAAAAAAAAGTATTTGGTTTACTTTCATGTTGGGAAAGTACACACAAAATTTCATTTAATTTTCTTTTCGTTTTTGTCTTTATTCGACTCAAACAAGGATGTATGGTTCGTCTACAAATCTACCTACATACTATACACAAAATAGATTTCAATATTATTTTGTACATAGGAGGAACTTACTTTTTTTGTATACATTTTAAAAATTCTGTTAGTGTACTTGAAATTTCACATACGTACTTCCTTTTCGATTTGGGCTTCCCATGATGCATGGCGTATTGTGTGTTTTTGTGTACATAAGTTAAGTTTTTTTTTTAAATTGGCAACACTGTTTCTAGTGACAGTCAACATAGCACAAATCATTTGTCAGCTGTCAATAACAGATGATTTGTGCTCTGTCAGCTGTCAATGACATATGATTTGTGCTATGTATATTTTGTCATTTTATCATGAATAGAATTAGGCCAGGATAGATTGCAGATATACAGTTCCAGCTGTTCGAAATCGATAAGGATTGTCAAAAATTGAAATTCCTTAAGTTCCTTAAGCGTTAAGTTTTCCGCGCCCATATGCCCGAAATCATTTCTTAAGGCTAAAGGCCTGGATTTAAATCCAATATCTCGTTTTATTTCATTTTAAAGATGTAACGGGTGATTTTTTAAGAGGTTTAGAACTTTTTAAAAAAAAAAAACACACAAAATTCGAAAAAATGAATGAAATATTTATTCGAATCGATAGTTTGAACCTTGCAATTTAATGTTTAAGGATAATTTCATGCAAATGTTGACCGCGGCTGCGTCTCAGGTAGCCCATCCGCTGAGTCCAATTTTGGCATACTCTTTCACACATATCGGCCGGTATCTCACGAATGAATGCATGGATGTTGGCTTCCAGTGCGTCAATCGAAGCGGGCTTGTCCCTATAGACATTAGCTTTGACATACCCCCACAAAAAATAGTCTAATGGTGTCAAATCGCACGATCTAGGCGGCCAATTGACCGGCCCGAAACGTGAAATTAACTGTTCACCAAACTCGCCTCGCAATTGCGCCATTGTTTCGCGTGCTGTGTGGCATGTGGCACCGTCTTGTTGAAACCACATATCATGCAAGTCAAGAACTTCCATTTCGGGCAAAAAAAAGTTTGTTATCATCGCTCGGTAGCGTTCACCACTGACAGTAACGCTGCGATTCGCATCATCTTTGAAGAAATATGGCCCAATAATGCCGCCGGCCCATAAACCGCACCAAACAGTGGCTTTTTCGGGATGCATTGGTAGCTGTTGCAATGCTTCTGGCTGATCTTCACTCCAAATGCGGCAATTGTGCTTATTTACGTACCCATTCAACCAAAAATGAGCCTCATCGCTGAACACAATTTTTCGATAAAAAAGCGGATCCTCGGCCAGCTTTCCAAGAACCCATTCACCAAAAATTCGGCGTTGTGGTAGGTCGGCTGGCTTTAGTTCTTGCACCAGCTGTATCTTAAAAGGCTTTACGCCCAAATCCTTCCGCAAAATTTTCCACGTAGTGCTGTAACAAAGGCCTAACTGCTGGGAACGGCGCCGAATCGACATTTCGCGGTCTTCTGTCACACTAGCTGATACGGCCGCAATATTTTCTTCACTACGCACAGTACGTAAACGTGTTGGTGGTTTAATGTCCAACAAAGTAAATTTGGTGCGAAATTTGGTCACAATCTTCCGAATAGACTGCTCAGAAGGTCGAGAATGCCGACCATAAAATGGAAGCAGCGCGCGATGAACATTTCGAACCGAGCACGAATTTTAATAGTAAAATTCAATAATTTGCAAGCGTTGTTCATTTGTAAGACGATCCATGGTTAAATTGCAAACCAAACTGAAGCTGTTTGACAGTGACACAAGGTACTAAACACACGTCAGCTGTCAAAACCAGTGTTGCCAAAACCAAACCAGCTAAAAAATCACCCGTTATATATACATATGTATATGTACATACCTATATCGTCACTTTCATTCTAAGGGTGCGATATGTACAATATATGTACATTGTACGTACATACATATATACATACATATTTGGTACCTCTAAAAAATTTCCGTTCACACAGTAGTGAAGAGAGGGGCAAGAAGAAAAACTTTGGCTTGAGGCATGTAAGGGTATAAGGCTTGTAAAAGAATGTATTTTTTTGTGAATTTAGTGAATTTAATAATTAAAATTTATTGACTTCACTTTGAGACTTCATATTATGCATTCATTTAGCATTCTTTTGCATTCTTTTCCATTCTTTGCATTCTTTTGTATTCCTTTCCATTCTTTACATTGCAATTTTCCTCCATAAACCCTACGTATTCTGGCCCCATTTGACTTTTTTTTTTCAGTTTCCAAAAGGAAATGACAATGCAAGAATGAAAAAAATGTAATGAATGCAAAAGAATGCAACCGAATGCAAATGAATGCAAAAGAATGCATGACTTCCCAAAAGATTGCATTCAATTGATTGCAGTAAAATGAATGGGAAAAAAAATGATTGCAATCTTTTTTATTCCAGTGAATGGTGATTGCATAATTTGAAATCTGAAGTCTCAAATTGAAATCAATTAATGCAATCTTATTATATTGAAGTCATTAACGATTGCATTCAAAAACGATTGCATTCTTAAGCCTGAAGGGTATATGTATATAACAAATCAGCTGTTTGTTTACAAGCTATAAAATCTTAAAAATTATAATCATCTAATTGAGCTGAAACTTTATCAATATATTTTTTGTGAATTTGGAAGAGCCGTCATAGATCAAAATCATAGAAGTTTTTCGACAAATATGGCTCTGAACTCTACAAATTAGAAATAACTCAAAATCTAACCAATTCAACTTACAAAATATAATAAGAAGTGCGTTTAAATTGAAAGTTTTAAAATTCTCCAATCGATATTGCTGAACACAAAAATATCTTATATGTAATAATAATATTGAGATTACCTAACTGAACCAATTAAGTGAGGTTTTATGTAACATTCCATGTTTTCTTGAAAAGGTTTTGTTTGTGAGGTTATCAAAACCCACTTAAAAATGTGTTTCACTAAAGTTCCAAATATGTAATATCAATAGCGGAATAACAAATTTTTAACGGTGTTATACATTTCGCGGAAACTGTGACACGATTAAAAAAATTTACCGACATTCGAATGTGATATCCGTTTTAAAGCTGACTAAATTTGGGAATCACATTTTATCGGTGACTCAAGATTCCGCACGCTTGAATGCTGAGTTTTTGCGAATGTTGACGTTGTGCAAGTTACGAGTAGTGATAAGAAAATGTGTTTGGGCCGCAGTGAGTGGCTGTGGAAGTTTGTTTGAATTAAAAAAAAAATTTTCTTTTTAAAGAACAAAACGCTTCATTATAAAATAATATTATTAAACATTACCAACTTTTTTGTTAATAATTACTTTACTAAAAAGGTAAAGTAGCTTAAGTCGTTTTTTTTTTTACAATTTTTCAGGAAAGGAAATTAGGAGTCTAAAACTTCAATCAAATATCAATTATTATAATTCACTCTTTTTGAATTAAATGCAGCATTTAAATACATACATTTTAAAAATATGTAAAGGTCCAGTGTTAATAAGCAAAAACCTTTTTTGTCTTAACTCGACTTAAGCCACTTAAGCTTTTGAGTAAAGGTTTATTTATATATTTAATTGAGGTATCTCTTTAAATGGATATTAAAAAAATTTAAATCTTTATCCGCTTTAAAAAACCAGTGGATGTCAAAAACTCTGCATCCACAAAATCGGCAAATAAATGTGATTTTATTTAAAAATCTTAATTTTTTTTATATAAATTTCTTAAATATATTTTTAAAAAAATATGCATGATCGCACGAACTTGGTCTTAAAATTTTTAATAATTCTTAAAATTTTTAAATGCAATATTGTTTGAAATTGAATCATATCCTAACAATTGCAAGAAATAAAACAAAATCGGTCAAGCCACCTTAACTCACAATAGGACAAAACTCTATTTCCGTAAAGTGATTTTTTTGGAAAAAACCTAAAACGCAGTTTTTTTTGCACTCATTTTGGTCATTAAAGATACTAGGTAAAAGCATAATCGTAACAGCAGTTTTTGAGAAAATTTGAAAAAAAAAAAACTGAAATCTTTGTACTTACTTAGCTACTCGTTTAAATGTGCTTATGTGTTCTACACCCTTAAATATCTTATTAAAAAAAAAAGAATTTTGAAACTATTTTCAAAATTTCGGTTTGAAAGGAGTTTTTAAGTGATAACACACTAGCAGTAAGGCTGCCAAGCTTTTGCATCATCATATTCATTACCATTCAAACCTTCGAAAAATGTTTCTTAAAAAAAAAATAGGTTAAAATGTTACAATTATTTAAAATTTGGTTCAAAACTGGTCAAAATTACTCTTAAATGATGCTTTTAATTGCACCGGAGGTGACATTGAAATAACCTATCTCATTGCAGAGGATACCAAATAACAACTTAAGTTGAAAAATTAAAAATACCACCACTGATGGGACACGTTTTTTTTTTTTATTTTTATTTCAGTTAGAAAATGCACTTTTCAGGTTGCTTTTTGGACAACAGTTTAAAATTTTAAAAGCATTATTAGTTTTCCAAAAACACTCATATTGAAAAAATTGATAGCAGGCTTATGAAAGAATGCAATCTTATGTGAATAATATATAAAGACTACATTCTTTTACAAGCCTGATTTTTTTGAAAATTTTTTGAAAATTGTTTGAAAATTTCCAATATCTTTTGACACGATTAATCGATTCGTTTATTTCAGCTTTTCTAATACACCAATATATCGACACAAGTGGTGTAGTGGTGGATATGTGTAAGATTATACGTGGTCCACTTTCCAGAGTTGCTTTGGAGTGGGATTTCGCTTTCATTTTCAAAAAAAATATCAAAATATTGCAAATTTGAAATGTTATTAGAAAAAAAATTTAAATTAAATTATAAAGTAAAAAAATTAATAAAACAACATACATAGCATATAGGTAACCTCGAAAATATTTTCGATTCAGGACAAAAAAAATTTATTCACGAAAAATTGTCTACATTGTCTACAACTTTGATCAGAGCCTTTTTGTCCCCTAAGACAAACGTTTTCGGAGATATATACATACCTACTTATAGATCAATTTGCATTTTCGAATATTTTGTCAGAGTAATGGGGTCCTGGACTTAAGCTTTTCAAAAGCTCCCTTTCAGGCAAATCTAAAGTCATCAGCTGACATTTATTTTGTTCCACGAAAAGTCTATCTTTCCTTTATTATATACACAAAATTATGAATTTTGGCGGCATATGTACATTAAATAAATGCAAATATTTTGTTATTATCTATATGTATATTATGCAGTACATATGTATACATAAATATATGTATATTAATCATATACTAATGATTTTAATAATTTATGACATATCCTGTCGTACACACTAATGTATAGAAGTAAAAGCCAATGGCAACTTTTTAATAAACAAAACAAAAAATCTTTAAAAATATGTCACTTTCTCAGAATATTAAGCAAGCATATCCTCTTTTATATACATAATATTAACATTTGATATAAATTCTCTTTAATAAATAAATAATAATCAAAACAAAAGTCAAAATATTATTCGAGAAGCTACTTACAAAATGAAACATTTCCTTATTTTTTTTTTAATGTATACGACGATAATGTTAATAAACACACATACATATCTACACTACAAGTAACAAGACAAAAATCCCTATATCTTCACTTTATTTTTACCTTGCTAGAATAAGGAACACTGACAGATATATCCTGTATATGTATATTATATATTTTATATCTTAAACATGACGTGCGTTTGTCAAAAAGTCGTAAAATTAAAAGAGCCTCCTCTGACATGTATATGTAAATGTGGGAGGCTGTTAGAAAGTATGATTTTCTTTTACAAAAAAAAAAAAAATTGAAATAAAAAAAAGAGCACAAAAAAAAGTAACAAAAACGACAACAAAACAAACATGTTGTGTGTAGACCCTCGGAAAGCCATGCATGAAAAAGCAGCTATAAATTATTCAGGCAACATCTTAAAGAAACCTACATACATGGTTTTTGGAAAAATTTTCTATAAGGGTGTATGACATGCTTTTTTTTTTATATAGTTCATTGTAGGATTATTCTTTTAGAAAAATAGTTAATTTTGCTTTATATGGGCCCCGTTAGCTTATTTAAAAAAATTACTACGTACCTATTATGTGTATAAATACAATAAAACACGAAGTAGGTACTTACATGTAACCCAGTAAAAGGTAGACTTTGACTTAAAAAAAAAAAAAAATTAATTCTGGTGTAAAGCTTTGTTTTGACGTCTTATACGCATATCATATACAAAGTACCCTATATTTGAGCCACAGCTTTTGATTTTATGAGGTGAAAGGGACCCAATTGGTTTTTTTTTTTTTTTGAAAAAAGTTATATTTGGTGGGATGAAGGGATATTTTTTTTATTTTGTAAATATCTTGAAAACTATCAGTTTTCTTGAAAAATTATAAAAATTGAAATTTAGGGTTATGAAATTCTATACAAAAATGATTATGCAATTTTCTTTTCGGTAGAGCAATAGATTTTGAGAAAAACTTTCAAAAACGAACTCAGTAACCCTATGAGGCTAAAAAAATTAATCTAACTTTTCGCATGTGTTTCTAAAAGTCTATTGCATTTACTAAAACAATTTTTTTGAAATTTTTGTTCTCTAAAATTTTCAGTCCTTAAGGTTTTTCAAAAAAAAAAAACTGATAGTTTTCAAGATTTTTACAAACAAATAATCCTTTCACTTTTCACAAAATCAAAAGCAGGGGTACCAGCATGTAACTAGATACAATCGAATTTAGTTAGTACAATCGAGCATAATTTTGTTCAATCGAATCGAAAATAGTCGACTCAGTTAAATTAGGAATTGTCTATCCTCGATTGTACCTTAATGAACTCGATTATATCAAAGTTAAGTTCTAGACCCTCAGTAGTAAGATTTAGGAAATTTTAAGGATATGATTAAGATGTCGAAACACAAATCTTTACGCCAAAATGTCAGCATATTGTCAGAATAAATTTTTAAGTTTGATTAAAATTTAAAAACAATAGGTAAATGAATACCTCTGATTTTAATTGCTATAATATAAAGGGTGATCGGTATAAGGTGCTAGAGTGAGTAGGTTGGGTTAAGACAAGAAAAAAAATCTATTTTCCCCCGTTTAGGCAGGAGGGGCAATTTTCTAAAAAAATTGACTTTAAACAGAAAACAAATATTTAAAAACAACGGTAAAACTTACAATGCCATGCTATACCTTTTTGGAAAGCCAGAAATCTCTTCTTTAATTCATTTCATTTCAATTTCATTTTAAATTAAGTTGTGTTAGTGAATAGTTTTTGAAAAATTAATTTTCAAACAAGAAATTTTGAAAAAAAAAATTAAAAAAAAAATTTTAAACTGTTTTTTTTTCAAAATTTTATGTAATTGAGTATAATTTTTGTTTTCAAAATTCGATGCTCTTATTAATTTTCAATAAAAAAAAAAAAAAAAAGGAAAACCGAATACTAAAATGTATCTTAGTTTTTGAGTTTTTCTGGTTTCAAATCAATTAGAAAATTTCCCCTCCCACCTAAACGGAGTGAAATAGACCAACCCCTCCCATACGATTTTTTTCGCTCTAGCTTTTTGGTGCATCTTATACCGATCACATTGTATAATAAATACGATCCATAAATTCCTATATTTCTTTAATGCATGGATTTACAGCGCCACGGGTTTAAGCTTGAATTGACGGATTTCTTTGGTCAAAGAGAAATTTCTGACAGCAACTTAATGCATACATTTTCAAATTGGCACCAGAATATAACTTTACAGGTCGTAACTGTCCACTTCGGTGGGACATAAATCCACAATTCGATTATATTGACCTATATGTCTCATCCAAATGGGGATTTTTTAAATTTGTTTGCAGAGTTTTGAAAAATAAAGAAGAAGAAAAAACAGAGTTTCAAAAATCTGATATTTATTTATTTATTTAATAATAATGTACCTTTCTTAGCAAAAAATTGGTGTGTTGCTTTAATTTGAAACTCTGTGTGCATTTGTGTAAATTTCTACACAAAAGTCTCCAGTCAAAGTTCTTATAAACTAACGTTTCGTGGGGGTTCATTTCGCCGTTTTTCGTTCCGCATTTTCCTTGTTTAGCTCATTTTGTTATTTCGCATTTTACGTTTTGTAAATCACGTTTTTTCGTTTTTTAAATAATTTGACAAATTATCCTTTCACATTTTTTCATTTCGAAATTTTCAATTTAGTTTTTAGTTCGATTGGATTTTTGAATTTTCGCAATTTTTTGCTTGGCATTTTTGTTGTTTTGCTATTTTTTATTTAGCAATTTTATTATTTCGCTTTTTTTTTATTTAGCATTTTGTTGTTTCGTTAATTTTTAATTTAGTTTTTGTTTTGCAATTTTCGTGCGAAATTTTAAGACATGTAATTTAATGAAAAAAAAAAAAAAATGTTTAGAAATTCATACAAATACACATGAGTTTCAAAGTAAAGGAACACACCTAATAAGAGTTTTACGGTACCTGCGATGCAAACTGTCTATAAAAACAGGACTCCTTTGACAAGAAAAGAACACAATATCAAAAATATTGGTCGTTGGTTGTATTGGTCGGGACATAAGTATACATTATCAAATTTCAAATTTGTGCCCCAATCAAGTGGGACATATGTCTATGACGAATTTTGCTCTGTGGAGTTATGTCCTGGGTTTTTATTCCGCATGTGGAGTTGTATCCCAGTAAGTAATTTACAATCAACACTTCACAAACCAACTTGATTTTTCTATAATGAAACCCGAACCTGAATATAGTTTTATACCATAGGTTAGCTATATATGTATGATCAAAGGCTTCTGCATTTATTTATCCAGCCCTGTTTTTGTTGACACCTCTTTTCCAATTTTCTTTACAGATTATGTTATTATGTGTGTCAAAAACCTAAGAAAATTCCTCTTTGAAATTTAAATAAGCTGGGATTTTTTATGCTTTTATATTTTATTTTTTGTTTAGTTTTTTTTTTTTTTTTTTTTTGAACCTTTAATATTGTTATTCGGGGACATACAAAAACAAACTCACTTTTGATTTGCTTAAAATAGTAGGGAGGAATATATGTATATAGAAAAGACATTAAAAAAGGCTAATCTAAGTTGTCAGGGTCTAACATTGATATACATATGTATGTATATAATAGAAGTTGTAACAAACATCTGGAGATTAACCTTTTTTATTGAATTATAACTCCACCGAAACTAAACCCAAACTATGTAGGTAGGTACATACGTATAAAATATGGAAATTATTTTAGAATTTATAGAAAAAAAAAAAGTGTGTGTTTTTATGTTCGATGTAAATAAAGCCTCAAAAGTAAGTACTCTGACCGGATGACCGGAATTTCATCAAAGGTCATTTGAATCAAGACTATTTTGAACACAAAATCCTCAAAAAAAATATAAAATTTGTCATATTTTAAAGTTTTAAGCTGGTGCACAGCTAAGTACTCACGTCATTAAGTATCTTTTCGGGAAATAAAACTTTTTTTTTGAATAAAAATAAATAATTAAAATAACAAAAATAAAATAAAGAACATGTTAAACTTCAATATTTATGCAGTTGTCTGTTGAAAAACTTTTGGAAATTGGCTAAGACACTTTCCTACATCTAAGATGTGATTTTTTGTATGACATAATAGTTTCTCTACTTGAAATTGTTTTCTTTTTCTCTTATTACCAATATAACGAAGGTATACATTATAAATATACATAATTATGTATATACGTATGTTTGTTTGATGACGCTTGTTTATTTGTATGAAACCATGTAGTTCATTTGCTTCTGCTTTTTCAATTCTATGTATGAAAATGTTCGATATTCGACTTTAATTCTCGTTATTGCACTTGGCACTTAGCAAACTTTTTCAACAGAAACCATATCGAAATATCATATTGGAGAACAGTGACACATATATCGTCCACCTAATATGCCTTAACCACATATTCACATACATATATCCATGTAGCTGCTAAACGAAACTTTGTTAAGATATAGAGAAAACTACTTAATGATATTTCTAAACTGATTAAAATTATGTATTTATCCAAAATTATATTAAATTGTAACCATACAACAATATATATTATCCGTCGTATTAATTAGATTTTTGTCTACTTAGACACTGTCTAACTATTTTCAAATACGTCGAAATATGCTTTATTCAATAAAAATTAAGACAATCTACTCTTGTTTCTAAGTTAGGCAGGTATATAAGATAAAAATTAACAAGGTTTTTGAACATATTTTCCAAAGTTGGACAGTTGTCTAAAGTAAGACAATAGGCGTTTTTATTGGGAACCTTTAGCTAGCACAGCAATGCAAGTGCGAATAAAACGTATAATCACTATTATATCCACTTAAATCGTCGCAAAGTTGGTATGTGTCAAAATCAGCTGTTACCGAAATGCAAAATAAATTGGAAAACAAAAAATTGACATTAAAAACGGTTGAAATCGGCATTTATTTGGACTAGCATTGTTGCGTTTATATGTTATCATAATTAGTAAACTATTTGAATATATTTTCTTTCCATTTTATACTATTTTGGATCTTCACTGCCAGGTGATTTTTTACAAAACGAATAAAAAATACCTACTTTTAACAAATTCACTATTTAAAAAGTTAAGGGATGTGTTGAGAAAATATTGTTCCTTTATGTGAAGTTAAATTCAATAGAATGATTATATGGAGGTTGAGTTGGATTAGAGTTGAGTACCTGTTGGAAGATTGAAATGAAATGTATCTCTTTTTTTCATGTAATTAGATTAACTTAGGCTTCTAGAAATGAAAAATAATAGTTTTAAGAACTTCACGTTTGTTTTTGTTTTTTAAGTAATAAAAAATAAAATGCGAAAATCGTAACTCAATCAAAAGGTAAACAGATGGTTTTTCGTGTATGTGGGATCTACCCGACTGTCCAAACTTCTGTCCCGAAATAATAAACGACATTTATTTACACAAAGACAAAAAGGAATGAAGAAAATTATTCTCTCAATATTTATACGACGCATGGCCAGTATGACTAGATTGCACTTGTCAGTTCTTATGGCGAATAAAATGCCAAATTTTAGACCATTAAAACGATTTTATAAAGTTATAAATCTTAAGAAATGGAAGGAAGAAATTATGTCAGAGGTCTAAATCTGCCTTAGTGTTTTCTTCGCTTTTCCTCAAACTATTTCTTACATTTCACTTTCATATTTCGCCATTTAATATTTTTCTACTAAATCATTCATTGTTTTGACACTTTTACTTGACTGATAGGGAACGAACTTTAAACGTGTATAAAGTATTTTGTTCCAAATGCCACCGCTATGCGCTCAATTTTCTATGCGAAATATAAAATATCAATTTTGTTGGGTCTTCCATTTACGTCATAGCCATCCTGCGATAGTAATTACCAATCTTACTTGACAGATAAGGAACGAACTGCATAATTCTCTGCCTTTTATTCAGTACCTACGTATTTAATGCGAACTGTCACCAGAAAGTCCTAATAGCGTTTTCGATATGCACCTATATTTAATTGAAGAACCAAATCTAGAAGCGATCATACGTTAACACAGATTTCATGTCAACGCAACTAGAAACAACATTTCGACGATTTTTTGTGACGCCAAAGAGTCAACGCATTGATTATTTAACCTGACCGTCTAACCGTAGCTTAATTTTCCAAACTAACACATGAAAACAAAGCATAAACATAAACGAATGCATCTTAAATTGCCAACCTTCAATACAAAATATTTTTTTGCAATCTCATGGATTGTCAAACTATTCCAGATACTCCAAAAGTTTATCTCAACTATTATATTCACTATTTTTACTAACTAAGTTATCGACACTATTCCTTTGTTGTTGTTTACTGTGCTGCCCATAGAATTCCCAATAAAAAACGGCTAATGTTTATAAATAAGACCGTATGTATGTATCTATAGTTTAAAATATTGTGTTTTATTGAGAAAAACCATTCGTTTTGTCAAGGTTATCAAATATGTTTGTTATTATAGAATATAGATATCGTCGGCTAAATACGTAAAGCTGCTAAGCTCACTTTTGCATATTTAACAGGAGAGAAAAAAAACAAACAAAAAGTTGCATAAGGTTCCATACAAAAACTGATTTTCTCTTAAAGATTCTGCAACAACTATGATATATTGGACGAAAGTGATTAAACCATTTTGTGCAGAATAGGTTTCTTAAGAAAATGGCATCAATAGCCGCGTTTTATTATCAACGGTTCTAGATCGGGATCATCTTTTAACACGTAATACAACAACAACTTCGGATCCTGCTCTGTATCTGGATCATAAAGATCCGAAAATAAGTTTTAACTCTGGCGAGTATAGACAGCTCTTTAGTCGGTAGGGAGTACAAACTGTAGTGTAAAAAAAGAAGACAGTATCTACATGAAAAATAAACAAACATAAGAAAAAAAGAGATGAGCATACAACACTGTATAGACATTATGGATCCGTATCGTTTTATTTTCATGGGATGATCCTGATCCAGATCCGTAGATAATAAAACACGGCTAATATCTCAATTTCGGCCTAAAGTGGACTTAGCAGCTTTTCGTATTCAGCCGACGATAAGGCAGAAAAGTGACGATATGGCCCTCAAAACTGTCAATATATCGTTTTTGTTTGGGTATGGTATGTTTCGCAAGAATTGTCTGGCAAACTAACGTTTCGTGGGAGTTAATTTCGCCGTTTTTCGTTCCGCATTTCCTTTGTTTAGCTCATTTTGTTATTTCGCATTTAACGTTTTGTAAATCACGTTGTTTCATTTTTTAAATGATTTGACAAATTATCCTTTCACATTTTTCATTTCGCAATTTTTAATTTAGTTTTCAGTTCGATTGGATTTTTGAATTTCCGCAATTTTTTTTTTTGGCATTTTGTTGTTTGTTGTTTCGTTAATTTTTAAACTTTATTTCGCAAAAAAAAAAACAATTGGCCAAATATCAAAGAAACAAATTAAACAACAAATTGCTAAATGATTTTTGCGAAATGATTGACAATATTTTTGAAAAAAAGCGAAATAAAAAAGGTTAATTGCGTAGTGATTGAAAAACATAATGAATAAAAAAACCAAACGTAAATTGCCAATTATGGATTGCGAATTAAACGAAATATTTAACGACTAAAGCGAAACAAAACAATTGCTAAATGAATTTTACCAAACGATGGTGACCCCTTTTTTTACTTTTATTTATTTCTTCGAATTCATTAAATTTCACAACAATAGACAAAAATTCTTTAATTTTATTTAAAGTAACAATTTATATCTTAGGGCCAGTTTCACAGTGCACATTTAACAAAATAAGTGGCACTTAATTTTTCCAATTTGGCACTTTTTGCGCAGTTTTACTGTCTGAGTAAGTGACACTTAAGTGGCCAATATGGGAAACTTAAGTGTCACATATTCCGATAAGTGTTCACTGTGAAATTGGACAATATATTTCTATATTTGGCAGTTAAGTGACACTTATTCGAGTGTGAAACTGGGCCTTAATATCTGCTACTTACTGCACTACGAAAAGTGTAGGTATAATGACTGCAACCATTGATAACTGCAGTCAATTGACTAGAGAAGTCTTATTTTATAAGTATTAATAAATTAGGTAGGTACTTCAATTTTAATATTATAGTCTACAGTGAGAAGTTGCATTCAGCTTAAGCAGCCAATTGAAAAGTTTCTATAGTGCAGTCCGTTTAGACTAGTTTCCAGTCTATCAGTCACTTAAAAGTCATTTTTAGTAATTTTTTTTTTAGAATTTTGGTCATTTTAAGAAGCCAGTATGTCATTTCACTGCAGTCTCTAAACTGTAAATTAGTTAACTTCTTTTAAACAACTCTTAAGTTTGGAATAAAACAATTGATTTTTGTCTAGAATTAAACTATTTTTGGATCTTCATAATAAACTTGAAAGAATGGTTCACGCTGAAACGCAGTAAAAAATTAATCCCGATTTTCACTGACTGTCTTATAATTGATTTAAAGATTTAAAGCGGATTTTTAAATGACTAAAATACTTGAAACAGTCAAAAATTATTCAAGTCTATTTATTAATTGCTAGTCAATTGACATTGGCTAATTACAAAGTCAGAACATTCAAATTAAATGCTGATTCTATTTTTTAAATTATATAGTACAGGGTCATTCAGTTCCATGGTTTCAAGTTGGTATCGCTGGCATTTGACACCAGCTGTCAAACTCAGCTATCATTCGAAGTGTTATAGTATTATTTTAATGTTTTCCATTAACGATAATGAATCGCTTAACAATCGAACAACGCATTAAAATTATTTAAACTTACTGAAAAATTGGTGATTCAAACGTAGCCACTTTTCGCGCATTACGCGATGATTATGGTCGTCATAATCGACCGACTACGCAAGCAATCGGTAAAATTGTGAAGAAATTTTAAGAGAGTGGAAGCGTTTACTGATTGCGGAAGGCCTGTGCATCATTGTAATACACGCTCAGTCGAAAATATTGCTGCTGCAAGTGCAAGTGTTGCTGATGATCCGAATTTATCGAATTCCCGGCGTTCGGATCAATTGAACGTGTCGTAAACCTCACTATATGTCGTATTTTGCATTTGGATTTGCATGTTAATCCTTATTAAGTTTAAATTACTCAAAAATTGAAGCCTGCTGACCATTTACGTCGCCGCGCCGTAGATACATTTCTTTGGTGTTAGAACAACTGACAATAAACACCGATTTTTCGAACAACATTTTCTTCATCGATGAGGCACATTTCTCACTCGGTGGGTATGTAAACAAACAAAATTACCGCATATGGGGCTCAGAAAACCAACAAGTGATCGAAGAAAGACAAAGTGACTTTTTGGTGTGCTCTATGGTCGACAGGTGTCATTGGTCCGTATTTCTTTGAAGAAATACGGAGCGATATGTTCGAATGATTACCGATTTTTTTTTTGGCCGGTGATTGAAGATCATGACTGAGAGGATATGTGGTTCCAACAAGACGGTTCAATAAGCCTCACAACACGACCAATTATTGGCTTTATTGCGTGAGAAGTTTCCTGTAATCGCGTAATTTCACGTTTTGGCGACGTCAATTGGCCACCAAGATCATACGATTTGACAACATAAGATATTTTTCTGTGGGGCTACGCAAAAGACCGGTGTTTCCGCGAATAATCCCCGAACTCTAGACGCATTATAAAATCAACATTACTCAAGTTATGGCCGAGATACCGCCCGAAATTTGCGAAAAAGTGATCAAAAATTACCTCAATAGAATCGGTGCAGGGAAATAACTTCACATGGGAAAAAACTTCACCATTAGTGGGAAAAAATTTCACTTTTTTCAAGTAAAGTTGTTTCTCACGTTGTGTGAGAAATAATTTGACCTAAAAATTGGTTAATTTATTTCTCACCGAATTTCCCAGTATTTTTTTTTAAATAGAAATAAAAAAATAATAATTTGTTTTTTCAGGGATCGTGACCATAATCTCGAATGACAAAATCTCGAATGCAAAAAATCTAAAAAAAAAAACAATTTTTTAATCTAGAATGAAAAAATCTCGAATGCACAAAAATCTAAAATGAACAAAAATATCGAAAAACTATAATCTAGAAAAAAATCTCGAAAAAAAAAATCATTCTTAATTTTTGTGTACGAGTTCAAATTAACAGTACACAAATCAAAGGTATTATATTGCGCAGGTTGTCAAAGTTGGAAGTGTCAAAAATTAAAAATGGCTGTTCCAGTGCCTACAGGAACTCAGCACGCATCATTAGAAACAACAACAAAATATTGAAATTAGACAAGTAAAGGGACACTGAATACACCATTTTACCACCATAATACCTTAATTTTGACAGATTGAACTTAACAAAAATGAAAACGCTAATGATATTACCTATAATATGTGTACTGTGGTTCAAACTCACTGCTTAGTGAAATTATTTCTCACAAAAAACTTGAGTTAATTCCCACTCAAAACTTGAAATAATTTCACTTCAAAAAATTGAAATTATTTCTCACTATAGTGATGACGTTTTTTCCCATGTGAAGTTATTTCCCTGCACCAAAGAATTGCATGCTGCGAATTTTCCCGAGGCGTCCATTTAAATGATATTGTTTTTCACACTTAATGGGCAAAGTCCAAACTTTATAATGAAATAAAATTGTCATCAAAAATGTATCGCCGTGTGTGTTTTATTTAGCTTTACTTTCGAAACCGAAAAATGAATGACCCTTTAGCTCTGGAAAAAAGGTTAATACCTTATACATATATGTACATAAGTAGATGTTTCTATAAATCCAGCCTATTCGAATTCTGTCGATATTGGTGTAATTGAGATAATTCTTGAATAAAATTTTATATGTACATATATGTATCTATCTCTCAATCGAGTCAAAAGTTAAAGGCCATGTTCAAAAGTTTTGAAAATTAAGCCGGAGCCCGGCTATGTTGGAAAAATATTACACACAAAACATCTCCCTTTTTTTTAAGATTTTTATATTTCCAGTTCACTGTTTGCAGTGCTGATATCTTTACATACAAAAAATCTTCTCATCTGAATCAATGCAGCAAATAAGAAACTATACAACTACTCCATATATTTTATCCTATGACCTGTTGTATTACATTCAGAGTATGAGTATCTAGCTCAATTAGTTTGATTTTTCTTCTTTTTTTTTCCATGATGAATTTATCAATCTTTAAAAATCATGTCTCTAGAGGACTTCATGGAAATTGGTTTGTTCCTCTTTCTTTTGCACAAAAAAAAAAAAAAAAAAAACTTTCAGTAAGTTTTTTTTTTAATTTGATAAAAATGTACAAAATAATGACATTTGGGATGAGAACATCACGTCACAAGTGCAAATGATCCTTAAAGCTGGTGGTTGGCTTCTCTTGGATTTATAAGGCAAAGAATAAGTTTTAAATATTAAAAATAAAAAAAAAAAATCTGTCATTGCAACGTGATATAGACTCAATAGATATTTATTTATTTTTTTTTTTTGAGAAAATAAATTTTGACACGAAAAAAATATGAAAGAAGAAAAAGTTGAAATAAGATTTATTTCCTTGGACAACTTGTCAAGAATTTATATATACGAAGGAAAGAAGGAGCAAAAGTTTTTCAGTTAAAAGTTGTGTTTTGCTGGTTGTGTTTGTTGATGGTGATTTTGTATATCGTTAGATGTTATGAATTTATATCTCCCTACTTCCTTCCTCTCTCTCTTTATATATAAATAAAAACTGACGGATATCGGATATTAGGGCGCAATTAAATGGAGAAACATAATAATAATTTTGTTTGTTTGTTAATGGCCACTGTTATAATTTTGTTTCAAACTGACTGATGTCATATTCTCAGTTTAATTTTAAATTTTTATACCTAAGTTTGTTGTGCTGCGAAATGATGCTATACAAATTTGTTGTTGTAATTTGAATTTTTCTAATTTTTCGATCTGACAATTTTCAGAATATAGATATCATTAGAAATTAAAAAGTTAAGATGTTCTTGGATCATGAATTAATTGAAAGATTATCATTAAAGCGATGGCGATGGATGGGTCTTGACTCTTGAGTTGCTACCATTTTCCGTCAATTTATATAGAATAAAGAAATATTTTTTTTCATTTTTGTTTTCGTTTTATCGAATTATAAGTTTTATCTTTTTTTTTTTTGTATTAAAGAGCTATGGGAAATTACAAATCGCATTAAATTTTAAAATTAATTATTTCTAAATGTTTCTGTTCATGGGAATTTGCAGCCAATTGGCCAAGGGCAATTAAAAAATATGATTATGAAAAAAGCGGTTATTGTTTTTTTCTTAAATAAATAGATTACATTGTCCTTATAGGGCTAAGATATTCTTTTTTTTAGTAGATTTTGTTTTTGTTGATAAAATGGCTTCGAAGAAAAATTACATTTTAAACAAATTTAAGCAAAAGTTACCTAAACTTATTTCTAATTGAATTTAAATAAATTTTTGTTCTCATTTTTTTAAATTTTTTCCTATACATTTTATAGTTTTTTCGTATATTTATTTATATCACTAAGCTAACTACAAATACTAAACAATAATAAAAAATGCATTTTCATTCATTAAGCTTATTGAAACCACAAAAAAAACTAAATATTATATTCTTTAAATTTTTAATTGTAAATTTATTTTTTAAATTAAATAAAACAAGCATGTCCATACACAAGAGCTAAAAACTGTTCATTAAAAAAAAAAACACATACATAGATTGCATTAATTGAAAGAATGCTTCTGACATATTTATTCTATTAAATGTTATTATATGTATATTTTAGTTTGGTGGTTAAAAAATGTGTATAAATACAAAAATCAATACCTTTGTTTTGCACAAATTTATGTAAAGCCTAGCCAAAATAATTAAACAAACATAAATTTGGAAACATCGACACAAAAAAAAAAAATCAATTAAGTTGAAACCAAAAATTGTTTAGAGGTAATAATTAAATTTTTTTTTTTGTATACTAGAGGCGCTTCCAAAAGCCTAAACATTTATTATGGGTACAGGGAGATAATTAATTTAATTTGTTTAGGTATATTTTTTGCACCATGCTGGGGTAGTTCGTAAAGGGAACAATATAGGTACATTTTCCCCATAAAAACCAACGAACCATTAAAAAATTATTATGACTTTCCAATTAAAAATGATATTGATAACGTTAATTATTTTTTTTTCGATGGAATGGCTTTAAAGTATTCAACCCATGAATGATTAAACAAAAATTGGTTATATATAGCTTAAAGTATGCAAATTTACTTTACTGTGACAATGCAAGGCAATCTAATTAATACAAACAAAAACTTAAGGCTATAGCAGGTCGGACATGTACCTACTTGCGAATAAGGGGCCAATTATATAGCTTTCATTGAAACTCATCATTGAAAAATTTAATTTCTTATTTTGAGACACTCTGAAAGCAAAATCAGTGAATATTTTGATGCCAATAAAAAGCTGATGACTCAATTATTATTTCTAGTCCAAAAAATAATTCTTTTTGGCCCAACCTTTTACATAAAATTACTTCTAAGATTTCAATGATCAATGGTAAGGTAGTTCAATCATCCCTCTACAGCATGAATTATTGTTTAAAGAGGAAAAATAAAATACGCTTAAAATTACTTCTTTGGGTTGTTTTAAGACGTCCTTTATTAAAAACCAAATAAATTTTTTTTGTTTAGATACAAAACTCAACAAAATAGGTATATTTTAAACCCATACTGCATACGAAGTCAAATATGGCTTGTACACTTTTACTTCTCAAACGAGCAAGATAATAATTTTTGTTTGTAAAAATTTAAATTAATTTCAAAGAGAATTAGACACACAATCAGAAATATATTTTTATGACCACTTAACGTAACACATAAGTTATTATTAGTTGAAGTAAGAACATTTTTCACACTTCCGTTTTCAATGACAACAAGTAACCAACTGACCTGCAAACATGAATATCTTCCTTCTTGTTTGGAGCACGTGTGTATAAAGGCACAACTATTTATTCTCAGAAATGCACAGAAGAGGATCGTGTTGTTTTGATCATTTTTTTTTACTGAAGTCAGCAGAAAAAGGGACATAACTGTAGAAAGCCATATTTGGCTTTGTATGCGGTAGAAGAAATTCATTTCACTATGTTAACTTGGACCAAAATGAAAATTTTTGTTGGCAAAAAATGCTAAAAATGGATTTGTATTCTACCATAAAAATAGACTTAACAAATAAAAACTTGTTGTTTAAATAATAAAAAAAAAATAATATTGAATGCGGCCTTCCTTCCAACAAGTGAGGGAGAGATGCCGCAGTGTAAGATCATTGAAAAAAAAAAGATTTACTTCATCTTAGATGCATATAACTCTTGAAAAATTAGTTTTAGAAAAAAAGTTATTAGGAAAATGTTTACTCTTTGTTTGCTATCGGGAACTCTAATCAGAACTCCTTTTGCTAATTTCACAGGACTTGCAATGATAGCTGGCGTTGGCCGTTGAACTGAAAAATTTCCAGGCTAAGAAACAGTATGTAAAACAAAAGAGATCCCGTTAATTTTCATAAGCAAAGCAACCTTTTTTTCTCTCGTTTGTGTTTTGAAACCAAATGAACAAAAAAAAATTTGGCACGGTTGACTGATCTGACTTTTGGGCCATGCAGCATCTCTCCCGACGCGTCATCTCTCCCGTAGTTACCCAACAGATCAGCAAAATCGCCAAATTTGAAGATTTCGCAGGATACTGGAATCAAAAAAAAGAATAAAAAAAAGGATTCAAAAATAATAAATTTCAACCCTAAATCATATTTCTAGTGTCCGACCGAAGCTTCGGCTTCGGCCTTCGGCTTCGGTCGAATTCGGCCAAAAAAACAACATTCGGCCAAACCTTCGGCTTCGGCCATTTTAGGCCGAAGTTTTGGCCGAAGCCGAAGAATCTGTTTATTATATCGAGCAAACAAACTTTTGTTCTTAGCATACAACATTAGACTCTTTGATTTTAATTAATAATGTATTGAATTAATATTACTAAAAATTATTACTAAAAATAAATTATTTATTTCTTTTTTGTTTATAATTACTAATTAGTTATAAGTTATTTTTATTTTATTTGTCTTATGTTATTTAAGCAATAAATTTTAATAAAAATAATATTTTTATCCAATTGGAAAGGAGAATCCTTGACTTTTTTCAACCTTAGGCTTCGGCTTCGGCTTCGGCCGAAGATTTTCTTTCAGCCTAATAATTCGGCTTCGGCTTCGGCTTCGGCTTCGGCTGAAAATCGACCTTCGGTCGGACACTACATATTTCATTCTATTATGGCTTAAAAAAATTTCAGTTTGAAGCAAGATTTTGAAATTTTGGATGCACATTACACAATCCGAAGACTTGAAACTGAGAAACCAGACACCTTCCATTACCGCTTTTTGGGTATCCAGTGGTGATGGAAAATGTGTTTTAAAACTTTCGCTTGAAAAAGCAACATCTGAATTACCATCAACTGCTATACGGAAAAAGGGGCTAAGGCACTTTTTACAAAATATATCACTGTTTCCCTCTAGTAGGTTTCGGCACTTTTTTTTTAAATTCGAAATTATTTTAAAAAAATATAAAACTAAGGCAAACGATTTCACAGAAAGTGTCTCGCAGATAAAAACAATAAAGACAATGATAGATGGGCCACGCTTACTTTTTCTATGTATGAACATAATAAATTCGCCCCATTCTATGATTGATCGTTGTCCAATTAATTTGAAACATTTTTCTTTTGAAAAATTTCCGAGGCTGAAAAAAAGGATTTTAAAAGGATAACACGGGATTTAAAATGCGTTCACGGGATATAGTTTTTTCGAAGCCGGAAATACATTCTTTAATTCTGTTTTAAAATCTTATTATCATTCGATTGAATACTTTTTTAAAAAATTAATTTTCAAACTCAAAATTAAAAAAAAATTTAAACTAATTTTATCAAAATTTTTCATTATTAATTTATATTTTGGTTTTTAGTATTCAATGCTCTAATTAATATTAAGCCAAACACTTAAAATTAGATTCTTAGGCCGTGTCCGAATTGCGTTAAAATTTTCTACCACTGGTTAAATTTTGACGTTTGGTTAAACTGGGGTAATTTTTTTTATTTTTGCTGTCCGAACTGGATTAAAATAAGATGGGTTAAATAAGATTTTTTGTCAAAACTCCCGCAAGATTAAAGAAATTTCCCTTTCCACCTACGACCTAGTGTAAAAATTTAACCAAACGTCAAGTTTTAACCAACATTTTAACGCAATTCGGACACGGCCCTAAAAGTCTTTTACTTTTTGAAAAAAATTGAAAATAACAAAATGTACTTCACTACTTTTTAATGGAAAAAGGATTTTTATATAGCAAGGATTGAAGCCAAATTAATAGAAATATACATATTTTCGATATTTCTCAAAATTTAGCATCTGGTTAGCACTTGACTAAAAATTTATAAGAGCATTGAATACAAAATACAAAAATACTACTTCATGACGTAAAATTTTTAAAACAATTTTTTTTTTTATTTTTTTTCAAAAATTCGAGTTTGAAAATAAGTTTTCCCAAAGTACTCATTTAAATAATTTGATTTTAAAAACATAATTAAAGAATAGATTTCTATCTTTAAAAAAAAATATATCATGACATTGTATAAGAGTTGCTGTGTTTTTATTATTTTTATTTTCTATTTTAAGTCATTTCTTTAGAAAATTCAAGATGGCCGTTTAAACTCCAGCTCGATTTTTCCGAAAAACTGCACACATACACATATATAACAAGAATCAGGATTATGACTTTACTGCAACTGCAGTAGATCTACTGGATTTTTTTCGAAAAATAAATCTACTACCTTTAAATAAAATCTACTGCATTTTTGGTTTTACGAAAAAAAAAATCATTCAATATGTAAATATAATCCACAAAATATTTGTTATTTCTATGACTTAATGCAGTCAAGCTCATTCTTCTTGATGAAATCCATCCTATCCAACACATACCTGAACGCCATTAATATATGTACATGCGGCTTTCGGCTATCGGCTTTGTTTTGAAGGCATGTAAAAGTGACAATTGAAAAAAAAAAACCAATGAAAATCTAGCTTTTGAAAAATGAATATATGTAAATGTATGAATTTTTGTTTTGTATGAATATTTATTTTATTACTTTAAATTATTTATATTTATTTATGTTATTTCATATTTTTATTTTGAAAATATAAAAATCTACTGCGAAAAAGTTGAATCTACTGCGTTTTTTTTTTCCAAATCTTCTTCGGAAATATTTTTCAAAAAGTCCCATCGCTGACAAGAATGTGCTATGCAAAGTTATACAATGGTTAACAATATTTTTTTTTACAAAAATGACGCATAATACAAATATACATAATATATGTAGTATTTTTAAAACATAACGAAAATGGATATAATCTATACTTGTTCGTATAAAATGAACTTCCATAATGTCAAAAATGTATCTGAATCTGAATGATCTCAATGTTTGCCAGCTTGAATTAATTCAAAAATAATATTTACCCTTAATTCTATAAAATGCACTGCACTCCTCCATATCAAGCAAAATAAAATAATAATAATGTTATACGGTTGCCATAATATAGTTAATGTGGCCCAAGGGTTGCATTCAAGATTGCAGCATGTATTAAAAAATTTAATTATTTTTGTACGTGTTTCAATTAGATTAACAAATTATACGAATTAAAAATTGTTGTTTTCATTACCCGTACATAGATATATAATATGTATACATATGTATACATACATTGTGTTTGAAAAATGCAAAAAAAAAAAAACCTTCGTAAACAAAAAGCTTTTTTTTAAGAGGCAAGACTTGTTGACCTTTCTTTCTAAAATAAGATTTCTTAGAGAACAAATCCTAGTCGCATATTATGTATGTACGTTTGTATGTACAATGTAGGTACATTGTACATACATACATATGTACGTAGTTACTTTTTTATTTTTCTGGTTTAATGAATGACTGCAGAGTATTTTATTCGGAGTGAAAATGCATTTTATGGTACGATATTTGTATGTATATGTTGTTTATAGTGTAGGTACTAGATATATTGTACATTACGGTTCGTTTGATTAGAGACATAAAAGTCATAGACGTATATTTTTAAATTAAAGTTAATTAAGTATTTTAAGAACAACCAGGAGCATAATAACTTTCTTTAGAATGAAAAACAAATATTCACAAGAAAGAATTATTTCTTTGTCATACATATTTTGATTCAATTACCAATTTTTTAATTTGAAACTATTGTAACTGGAGAGCCTAATTTTTACCAACTACTTCACCGAAATTTTAATTTGACTTACACGACAGTTTTCTCGTGGCACGATGGGAAGACAAAATTTAATATGACACGATTTTGATAAACATTTCTTAAAATGACGTAAAAATTGGCAGAAGCACCTATTTTTTGACAATAAGAAAAATATGTATGTCTCTTAATTTTTATTGTATTAGACCTCGTTATAATATTAAATTAAATTTTTTTTTTTAATAGGAAAATGTATTTTGTTTATATGGCACGAAAATGGCACGGTGTTTTTTTAGAAAATCGGTTGAGGATCATTTTTTTTTTTAAATTAATTTTGTAGATGTACCTATGTATATAAAATTTTGTAAACATGTGTACTAAAGCCTAAGATTCAGTCCGTGTATTTGAAAAACACGGATACACGGACTCCGTGTAATTATTACACGCAAATAAAAATCCGTTCTCTTAAAACACGTGTATTTATTTGCTTAATATCCGTTTATCCGGATATTAAACATACACGGATCCTTATTACACGGATTAGGAATGGTTTTTGATTTTTATCTTTTCAAGGGGTGGGCTTACAAGTTCAAAATTTTGAGGGATAATGGATATTATAGATTTTTATTTTTGGTGATTTTCCAAAAAAAATCGATTTTTAAAGAAAAAATTAAATAATTCTAAATTTAAATCCACTGACAGATTCGACTACCAAGTCGTTGTCGTATTTTTATCAAAAAAATCCCATAAATTTGGCCCTCTCCAGTGATGATTAGATTATTTAAAATACACGGATCTTCGGATACACGGACACACGGACGCACGGATGCACGGATACAGGAAATACACGGATTCAAATCCGGATATCATAAGAACACGTGTATCCGTGTTTTTAAATATCCGTGTAATAGGGAGCTCTAATATAACGGGTGATTTTTTAAGAGGTTTAGAACTTTTTTAAAAAAAAAAACACAAAAAATTCGAAAAAATGAATGAAATATTTATTTGAATCGATAGTTTGAACCTTGCAATTTAATGTTTAAAGATAATTTCATGCAAATGTTGACCGCGGCTGCGTCTCAGGTAGCCCATCCGCTGAGTCCAATTTTGGCATACTCTTTCACACATATCGGCCGGTATCTCACGAATGAATGCATGGATGTTGGCTTCCAGTGCGTCAATCGAAGCGGGCCTGTCCCTATAGACATTAGCCTTGACATACCCCCACAAAAAATAGTCTAATGGTGTCAAATCGCACGATCTAGGCGGCCAATTGACCGGCCCGAAACGTGAAATTAACTGTTCACCAAACTCGCCTCGCAATTGCGCCATTGTTTCGCGTGCTGTGTGGCATGTGGCACCGTCTTGTTGAAACCACATATCATGCAAGTCAAGAACTTCCATTTCGGGCAAAAAAAAGTTTGTTATCAGCGCTCGGTAGCGTTCACCATTGACAGTAACGCTGCGATTCGCATCATCTTTGAAGAAATATGGCCCAATAATGCCGCCGGCCCATAAACCGCACCAAACAGTGGCTTTTTCGGGATGCATTGGTAGCTGTTGCAATGCTTCTGGCTGATCTTCACTTCAAATGCGGCAATTGTGCTTATTTACGTACCCATTCAACCAAAAATGAGCCTCATCGCTGAACACAATTTTTCGATAAAAAAGCGGATCCTCGGCCAGCTTTCCAAGAGCCCATTCACCAAAAATTCGGCGTTGTGGTAGGTCGGCTGGCTTTAGTTCTTGCACCAGCTGTATCTTAAAATGCTTTACGCCCAAATCCTTTCGCAAAATTTTCCACGTAGTGCTGTAACAAAGGCCTAACTGCTGGGAACGGCGCCGAATCGACATTTCGCGGTCTTCTGTCACACTAGCTGATACGGCCGCAATATTTTCTTCACTACGCACAGTACGTAAACGTGTTGGTGGTTTAATGTCCAACAAAGTAAATTTGGTGCGAAATTTGGTCACAATCTTCCGAATAGACTGCTCAGAAGGTCGAGAATGCCGACCATAAAATGGAAGCAGCGCGCGATGAACATTTCGAACCGAGCACGAATTTTGATAGTAAAATTCAATAATTTGCAAGCGTTGTTCATTTGTAAGACGATCCATGGTTAAATTGCAAACCAAACTGAAGCTGTTTGACAGTGACACAAGGTACTAAACACACGTCAGCTGTCAAAACCAGTGTTGCCAAAACCAAACCAGCTAAAAAATCACCCGTTATATCGTAAGTAAAAATGTAGGCATACAGAAGCCCCTCTTTGAAATTTTATTCAGCGGGCGACGATAAAAGTTTAGTTTCTACGCACATAAAATCAACCTGTTTCACTGGGTGTGCCTTTCAGTTCAACGACCGGCACTAAGATTGCTGAATAATTGTTTCGAATTTGACATTTATTGCTATTTGCACCGATGACAACTTTTGCGCCACATTGTATAACAACATTTTTGAAATTTTCGAATTTGTGAAGTAAAAAAATCAACTGTTTTTGAAAGATACCTCGAAAACGCGTAAAAGGATTTTTTTTAAATAAATAAACTTAAAATTGGAATAAGATTTTTGTTTTTGAAAAATTTTAAGGACATTTTATTAAACAAACATTTATTTTAAATAAAACTGCAGGAAAATTAGAACACAAAAATGGAAAAAAATTTGAAAATATTTCCGACAAAGATCAATTTTGGTACAAGTTTTGTTGGTTTTATAAACACTTCCTTAATAGAAGATACCAATCCTAAATTGTATAGTCTTAGTAAGTGGGACTTTAGTGGCTTACATAGGAAACTTAAGTAGCGCTTATGCAGGAGGCCAATATGCATTGTGAAATTCGACCCAGTCCAGTCAAGCATTTTTCCTTCTATTCTTTTGTATTGGGAGTCAATTGGTTGAAGTTAAAAACTTTGGGTGATATGACTTAAGCGCAGGAGCAACTACTTAAAACTCATTACATTTCTGAGCAGGTGCTACATTTGGTGTGAAGAAAATTCTTGAACATTTTAATATATTTTCATCAGCTTCTTATATGAATCACTTACTCTTAACGCTATCAGTATATTGCTTAATGCAAGCATTTGTAACATTACATTTCTTTTCTCTTCGGGTTTTTCACCTTCAGATACTGGAAAATATCAACTCAAATATCATTATCATTTAGCGTGGTGTTAGTTGTTAGTAAAATATGTAATAAAAGCCTAACACACTACATAAAGACAACAAATAAAATATATACCTACATAAATTAATAAGAAGCTACAAAAATAACTACAAGTCAAAATATTACAAATTTAATTACATTTATTAAACAAAAAGTGGCAACACTGTTACAAAAAAAAGGGAAACATCAAATGCGATGATTGGTGAAAAACAATGCATTTAAGTAAATAAATAAATAAAATAAGTGTTTTAAAGTTATTTAAAATAATATCTTTTATTTAATTAAAAACACTAAGAACGTCCATGCAACTTGTTCTTTAGTGTAAGTTTTGAGTAACTCAAGTTTAGTTCACACTAGATATTCGTCAAGAAATCTATGTATGATGAACTGAACTGAAAAAAAATTGCGTATTGACAAAGGCCTTCACTACTCAACTGATGAGTCCAAGTGAGATCGCCGAGACGAAACGCTAAATTTTTGTAGGACTAAAGGCCGTTAAAAGCTATTTTGAATCAATAATTCAAAAAGTCCAAATAAAATAGTGCTAAGTCTTCTATACTATAGAAATTGTATTATTAAAAAACTTGTTTCATACAAGTCAATGGTTCATTTAGGCCATAATTGATAGGATGGAAATCGTGATGAAAAATGTCACATTTTCGAGAACTGTGACTGCTAACTTTTAAATGAATTTGGTCAAGCAGTAGTACAAAATATCGGTTACTTTCAGACGTTTTTCCAGAGTAGTCATGTTTAAAAGAAGAAGACGATTGGTATACATGGAGGCAGTTGATTTGAGTCACTCCAATTCAAATGGCTTAGTGGGAAACGTACATATTTACGATAGAAAAATTCGATGCGATCAATGTGTACAGAGTAGTGAGGTGACCATACCACACTTGCATATTCTTAGTGGGGATTAACAAAAGAGTTGTATAAAGAAGATGTTACGAGGCTACACGAAAATTCTTTACTCCAGCGTTTAATAAAACCGAGCATTGCATTGACCTTATTCTCAATGTGGGATGAAAAGTCGAGAATTTGTGAGAAGTATACACCTAGATCACATGTTTTCATCTCTCTATTAAACACAGATGGATTTATGCGGTAATTAAAGAATACTGTATTTTTTTTCCTACAAAAGAACATCGATTGGCATTTTGACACATTCAGAAAAAGATTTTTGTGTGTACACCAATCAGAAAACAATATTTCGGTTATTTTGAAGACATTCAGAATGGGACTGGTTTCTGATTATTTTGAATAACTTTATATCATCATGCGTATATAAGCACCCTACTACTAATATTGAAACAACGTCATTGATAGAAACTATTAAGAGTAGTGGACCTAGGTGACTACGTTGAGGTACACCAGAGTCTGTGTTATTTAAATCGAAAATGATTCCTCTAAAAAGAATTCGGTATGTCCTCCCCTTCATATATGATGTGATCCATTGAACGAAAGCTGAAGAGAAACCAAGAGATGAAAGTTTGAATAAAATAAGACTATGAGACAACTTGTCGAATGCCTTACTGAGGTCAGTATAGACACAGAAAACTTGATGGCTTTTATCAATAGTTTTATTTGTAAAAGACGTAAATTCAAAAAGATTAGTTACGGCAGATTTCTTTCTCATAAACCCTCGGAAGAAAAGTTTTGCACCTGAATTAAAAACTCTTAAATAAAATAGCCTCAATTATTTTTGGTTAACATAAAAGTTTGGCTATTGGCCTATAATTTGAAATATTACTACGATTTTCCTTCTTATGTATTGGGATAAGAAATGAAAAAAAAAAAACAACACAAACATTTATATGCCAGTAAGACCTAGGGTCTTATAAGTAAGGCAATGTTAGAAGGAAAGGAATAGAAGGATAGGATAGATTTTTGTTGGCACAGTGGATTGAGAAATAGGTTTTGATCCCAGGGGTGGCGTTCAGTTGAGGGAATATAGAAAAGAATGCTGCCTAGACTGAGGATCAAACCCACACATCCAGGATAGCAGTCAAGCACTACTTCCAAATTCTAGGAAAAATTGCTTGTTTTATTGAATTCTGGAATTAAAATGATAATGGTCTTGCTAGTTTTTCAAAACAAAAGCAGGAATTCCGTCGGGTTCACTGGATGTGTCATTGTCCAGTCCCTCAAGATGTCCTCTTACGTCGTCAACTGTGATTACAATATTATCTACATACTCATTGAATGAGAATATTCTCCAATTTATTTATACCATCCCTTTGATTCAGTTTGGTTTTTCCTTTTAATATAAAGCCTGTCTGATAAATTCAGTAAAAATGTGCGGGTCCCTCTAAAAAATTTAATTGTCCTGCACCGAATGGAGAATATATAAGATGATGTAAATAAACAAGAGCACGTGCTCCGAGCATGTACTCAATATTAAAAAAAAAAACTTACAAAATTTGTTGATTTTCAAGAATTTTATTCCTTTCAAATATCTACTTTGAAAATTGGAGTTTCCCGCAGAAGTCTGTTTTATTCACATCGTCTATAAACATAGCAAATTATTTGAATTTTTAATATTATATTTAAAATTAGAATTAACATTTATTTTTTGTAGTTTTCTTTTAATAAATAAATGAAATTTATGTTGACCTCAATTAAATAGTTTCTATTTTATTTGCGTCTAATTAAGTTAACTGCTCTGTATATGATGTGCAACTTCTTTACAGAAGTATGTATTACACAACATGCTATGTACAGTACATATACATTATACTTACGTATTGTAACGGTACATCGGCCAAAGCACCTCTTCTTGTGTCCTGGTATAAAAGTTTCAATTTTGTGAAGTAATTTTTTTTTCGTTCTCTGCACAGCACATTCAGAAACCCTTTGTACTATTGGATAAGGTTTTCCTGGTGTGTTGCTTTTTTGGAGGGAAAAGTTGCTGTATTTTTGTGTGTTTATTGTCTGAATTCTAGGAGTATCTACTTGTAAAAGGGGGGGGGGGGGGTAGTGTTTTCTTTCTCCCTCACGCTCTGACGCTGTGTCGTGAATCGTGATGAATGATTATGAAGTTTTTCTGTATTCTTTTGTTTAAGTGCCTATATATGCAGAAGTAGGACCTCTACTCATTGTGTGTAATGTTAGTACAGGGTTTTCATTGCTTTTAGGGTTTTTTTGTTGCATGCTCAAAACACTCTTGGCCATACTAACAGTGTACCTATAACAAACACAATTTTTGTTTTACTTATTATGCTTGTAGTTGTATATAGTCACTCGCATCTTTCATCATAATAACAACACAGAAAATACCAATAAATACGAATCCTATACATGTATATTATATTTATGTACATAATTTTTATTTTTCTTGCTCTCGCTTAGATGAAACATGCCGAACAGATGAATTCACATGCGGAAATGGCCGTTGCATTCAAAAACGCTGGATGTGCGATCGTGATGATGACTGTGGAGATGGCAGTGATGAGAAGAATTGTCCAGCGAGTCAATGCAATTCTAAAACTGATTATACATGTGCCGATGGGTCATGCATATCAAAAAAATGGCATTGTGATGGAGATTATGATTGTCATGATGGTTCAGATGAAACGGTAAGTGTCAAATGTATAGGACAAGTTATGTGAGGATTGCATATATTCTATAGGACTTGAAACTTACGGGTTGGCACAGAGAGACGTGACTTTTCAGTAGAGTTTTGATTATTGGTATGATATATCTATATAATGTTTTTTTTTTGTTAGAAACGAAAGGATATTCTTATTCATGTATGAAATTAGATTTTATGAAATAGGACTTCAGACTTGGTACTCGCGTTGGGCGCCATGCAATTTATTTAATTTTTTTTATGTTTAGATATTTTTATTTTTAGGTTTTATTAAGTTGGAATTGTTCAATATAAATGTTAGGTATGCTTGATAGGGTTTGGTTAATTAAATGAGTACCAGACTTAGTACTCGCGTTGGGCGCCAGGCAATTTATTTAAATTTTTTTATGTTTAGATATTTATATTCTTAGGTTATATTAAGTTGAAACTGTTCAATATAAATGTTAGATATGCTTGATAGGGTTTGGTTAGTTAAATGAGTACCAGACTTGGTACTCGCGTTGGGCGCCAGGCAATTTATTTAATTTTTTTTATGTTTAGATATTTATATTCTTAGGTTATATTAAGTTGGAATTGTTCAATATAAGTGTTAGGTATGCTTGATAGGGTTTGGTTAGTTTAATGAGTACCAGACTTGGTACTCGCGTTGGGCGCCAGGCAATTTATTTAATTTTTTTTATGTTTAGATATTTTTATTCTAAGGTTATATTAAATTGGAACTGTTCAATATTTAATGTTATTGATGGTTAGGTATACTAGATAGGGCTTGGTTAGTTAAATAAGTACCAGACTTGGTACTCGCGTTGGGCGCCATGTAATTTATTTAAATTTTTTTATGTTAAGATATTCATATTCTAAGGTTATATTAAATTGGAACTGTTCAATATTTAATGTTGTTGATGGTTAGGTGCACTGGATAGGGTTTGGTTAGTTAAATGAGTACCAGGCTTGGTACTCGCGTTGGGCGCCATGTAATTTATTTAATTTTTTTATGTTTAGATATTTTTATTCTAAGGCTATATTAAATTGGAACTGTTCAATATAAATGTTGTTGATGGTAAAGTATAATTGGTAGGGTTTGGTTAGTTAAATGAGTACCAGACTTGGTACTCGCGTTGGGCGCCAGGCAATTTATTTAAATTTTTGTATGTTTAGATATTTATATTCTAAGGTTGTATTAAATTGGAACTGTTCAGTATAAATGTTGTTGATGGTTAGGTATACTTGATAGGGGTTGGTTAGTTAAATGTTAGGAGAAACAAACCGTTGTATGAAAAGTTTACCGTTAAGCACTTTTTGGAATGTTTTCTTCTTTTCTTTCCAAAATGTTGAGCATTATGTCCATTATGGAAATATTTATTAAGTAATAAAATAGTGATTATCAATGCCATAGGGCCAGTTCAAGGTATAGATGGTATAGACTGTTGCCCCTGATTGGTGTCTTCAACATTTTGAAAATAACAATCAGTAGAAAGTTTTGTTTATCTTTAATTAATTAAATATCTTTTTAGGATTGACAAATACAACCCTTTCTTATATTATTCTTGATATACATAGATATATGTCCTTGTATAGATAATACACATCAAACGAGAAAGCAAGATGCCTTAATGTCTTTAAAAAAAAGTATTTGAATAAAGGGTTTTCATTATTTGAGTATTTAAGTTAGAAAACTTAACTTAAAAGCAATATTGATACTTGTTTACCACTTGTGTCGTATCTGTATACTCAGTAATAGATACTTCTTTGAGAAAACACACTTTTTCTCTAATCTCAGAAGCGATAGAATGGTACGTAGCCCATTCAATTTACCTATACTCCACAATCCACATTCATATAAATATTAGGTATAAGGTTGAATATTTCATTAACATAGAGTAGGTGGCCAGTTAAAGGATTTATATTGTACTTTTTTTTTATTGGTATCGATTTAATTTCACCTGTGTCCTATTGTCCTGTGTGGGTCTTTTACTTTAATTTCAAAGTCGTAAAAAATTGTCACCCAACGTGTTGGGAATTTGAGGATCCTGCAGATGTGAAGGGAATATTTTTTTTTGTTTTTTTTTTTGTGTTCAATGCCGCATTCAAAACCCGTGTAGGTGGCAAAAAAGTTAAACTTAAATAGAAATAAGTGTTTTTCTTTCTGTTTTTTTGTTTTTTTTTTTTTTTTCTTGATGGTTCAAATGACCACCTCGGGGCCTCTTTCAAAATATTTGAGACGATAAAACTTCTACAAAAAAAAAAAATCCATATGTTCCTTACTTGATTTTCGTACAAAATATATAGGCAATGTTGATGGTTTTGTTGGATTAAGGTTAAAATCCGTAAAAAAAAAGTTAACGCTTTCATTTAAGTTAATAGCATATCACACAGCTCAAATTTTATGTTAGGTTATTTTTTCTTTGAAGTATAAATTAAGATAAACCTATTTTAAACTTATGTACATAACATATATGTATGTACCTATGTTATATGTATACATATGTAGGTACCTTTTGCCAAATAAGTGAAATGAAATTTAATGGATTGAATGAAACATCCAATGTAATAGTTACATCAGATGCTTAGAAGATTTGAAAGATTTTAGGAAAAAACTAACTGCAAATGTATTTTGAACACTATAAATAATTTTATTTATGGATGGATTTTATATCAGTTAAATTAATGATTGAGAGGAAAAAAAATATGTTTCCACAGATGGTGCAGGATTATTTGGCTTTAAACATGCAATCACCCTGAGCTAAATTATCTAACTATACATTTCAATCGAATAGATTTTGGTTAAGAGTTAAAAAAAATTTTCAAAATAAGAATTTAACAAAAACAATCATTTAGAAAATTATTATGAATGAATGTTGGAATTGAAGAGCGAACATGCTTTCGAGTTTGGAATCGATTGCCTAATGCCCATGATTGACAATCCTAGCAGATGCATGGCCCAGCGAAACATTTCTGTGATCATTAAGGGAATTTATTTTCACAGTGAAATACATAATTTCCTAATTCATCCTTTCTGTTTGGGGGTTAATTCATTTAAGGCAAATATTCTGACAGACGCAAATACCTCCAAATTCATGATTTCTTGCGTTACTTAAATCATCTATACCATTAATGATTCGACATATACATATACATAATTTTTTTCCAAACCTCTTTAATTCGCATTAAGGTATTCAATTGCGTTAATAGATATAAATGCACCAAATTATACGGGTAGGTTATAAAAAAGTCTAAAAATGTAAAATTTAAAATGCAAAAAGGTCACAATTTTAGATGATTCCTGTTGATTTTTCATATCAAATAGATTGAACGTGAATTTTCCGGGAAACTAGAGGTTAAATTTTTTGTTTTCTAAATTCCTTTTATTAAACCGAAAATTGACAGAACATAATAATTCATTGTTCCATAGCTCAACTGGAATTGGTATAGTTGCCAAAAATGGGTTAAACTAAAGTGTTTTTTTTTTGTAAACGTGTGGTTTTCAAGAAGAAATAAAACGTATATAATTTAATGTTATGGCCAAGAATTTAGCTTTATTATAAAGATAAGGGTTTGCCATTATGTTTTAAAAATGATTTCGGGCAAGTGTCAAAATATTCCGTAAAGTGGATGGGCAGAGCTCCAATTGTTGCGCGCGATGGCGGATGGACTTATTCGGGTCTTCATTGATACTTTGCTCCACAGCAGCAATAGCGTCTTCGGTGCGAACTGTACGGCGTCTCTGAGGATGCGTATTATCCACTAGAGTAAACGTGATGCGCAACCGATCCACGGTTGTTAGAATTACCGACTCTGCTGGGCGAATTACCGACTCTGCTGGTCGATTGTGTCGACCGAATATTGGACGCAACGGAACTGAACCATTATTTTGGTAATAAATTTGCACGATTTGCAAACGTTGTTCAGGAGTAAGTCTATATTCATTATGAAATGGAAAACCAAACTGAGCATAAATCAAGTGACAGCTGTCAAAAAGACCAAGTCCGAAAAAAGTAATGCCATATTGAAAACCACACGTCTAAAAAAAAACACCCTGTATAATTCATTTGCAAAAAAAAGTCACAATAACTTTATTATTAAAAGGCTTCTTTTTTTATGTTTCAAATTGTGACTTTCATAGCTGCACCAAATTTTCTGAATACTCAGAAACAACCCACACCATGACCAATGCGTAGCAATCAAAAAATTCCATTGGCATATTTTTACATTGTGAAAAATTATTTTTTTGTCTTTGCCGACTTTTAAGTCACGAAAAGTTTTAATGAAAAAATATAATTCAATAAATTCATTTCGTCAAACAGACAACTTTTAGCTTTTAAGTAATTGCCTTTTTTCGTTTCCCGCAATAATAAACCTTCCAATCAATTTGTTTTTTTTTTTTTTCAGTTGGTATAGTAAATCTATCAGGTATTTTTCTTTTACCTTATACAGCACAACCATTGCATTGCATAGTGTGCATTGACATCTTTCCTGAAGGTAAATCATTGTTATAAACCCAGTCGAAGCTCTTAAGTTTCATTCTAGTATATGCATATAACCTTAAGGGCAAAGGAATACATACATACATATACATATATACATTTGGCAAAAAGTCAATATATTTCATATATCAGCACCTTGGGAATAGATCTCTGAAATTTGGTCTCGTCCTCTTATCCCAACCGAAACCAAATTGTTACAATCCCTATAAGCTTATACCCAACCTCTATGGGGGGGATGAAAGCTCTCTGTTGGACTTATAATTCATCCATATCTTTATTTTTCTACCCCCCTCTCCTCCATATTGTAGGGTTGCCAGAATGTCACACGTATTATCGCTACACCATGTTTACAAAATGAGTTCCAGTGCAAGGATCGCATTACTTGCCTTCACCGTAACTGGGTCTGTGATGGAGAACGAGACTGTCCAGATGGAGATGATGAAATTCAATTGAATTGCTCGAATGTCACATGTCGAGGGGACCAATTTCAGTGTGCAGATCGTAGTTGCATTCCAGGACATTTGATGTGCAACGGTGAAGCAGACTGTCCGGACAAAAGTGACGAATTGAACTGTGGTAAGGGTGCATTTTGGTATACATATATGTAGTTATAAATTTAGTAGAGAGTCGAACAAGCAAAAAGAGGAGGAATCTTTGGCTCGCTGGCTGGCTGGCTGCTGGTTGCTCCACATGATGAACACATGGGCAGCTTTGTTAAATTCACACTACCCCTACATATCTCTTTTATTAAATGCATTTCTGTTTGTTTTATCTTCTTTAAAGGCACCGGCAAACTTAATCAAACCGTATGCTCTCAAACAAGCCAGTTTGATTGCGGAGGCGGGATGTGCATTCCACTTTCGCAAGTGTGTGACATGAGAAAGGATTGTCCCGATGGTGAGGATGAACCAGCAGGAAAGTGTAGCGTCAACGAGTGCAGTGTGGATAATGGTGGATGTGCGCATAAATGTGTTGATACACCTGTTAGTTTCAGATGTGAATGTCATGATGGGTAAGTTGATTTATATTCACAAATATATGTACATATTTTTATTATTATTATTTTTTTTTTAAACAATTTACATAAATTTTTAATTTTGACAGTTTTTGGGATAATAAATTTATGTAGGTAATGTAATTGTAAGAAGGTTGAGTTAAGCCTACAGAAGATATCTACGGGAAAAAAATTTATTTCTAATGCAATTTGTTTCCCAAATAGTTTTAACGAGTTTTGTATATTAAGGCTTTGTGACAGGATTTTGCTATCTTTTGTAATATTTTTTTATATTTTTAAACATTTTCTCCAGGACCTTTGCAATGCAAATGAGTCAATCAACCTAGCTTTACGACAGCGTTCAGTATAGTGTTTGGGTCATAGAACTTAAAGAGAAGTTTTTAATTTCACCGAAACTCAATCAATCGATCCTAGCGTTCTAGGAAGTCTGAAAAAAATATGGCCAGTATTCTGCGAAAAAATGATTTCCGTGCATTTTATAGTTTTCTCCAGTAGAATTTTGTGGGTATATAAGTAAAATTTTATAAAAAAACCAGCTGATAAACAAAAATTATGGCGAACTTAATTTTCACACATCAAATTATCAAATTAAATATTTACTAAGCTGATTTTGAAATATTATCTCTTAAACAGAATTGTTGATTGTCGAAAGATTGGCTGTTTTCAAGCCTTGAAGTTGTTAAAGATAAGTAATGAAGATTGCACATCTGGTAACTGACTTTTCGGATCATTCTCTCCTCACTTATTAATGTTTAGTGCCTTGTTCAATATGCTAAATACACATGAGAAACGACCAGTCATCTGCGAATGGTCACGAATTTTGACATTTCATTCAAATGGATTGTCGCTGGAAACTGCGAATTATCATAAAACATAAACAATTGAAATCAGTGTTTCCAATCGAATTCGAACGAATTTCCTACTCGCCGTCTGGTTTGTGAAACGAATTTACGTTTGACAGTTCACAGAAGATATAATGTTGTTAGTCAAATAGAAAATATTAAAATTAAAAATTTTCTAATTTAAACTAATTTTATACAATGTTTTCTATTTAAATTTGTTTCATTTATTCAATTAAGCTTAGAACATACGCAGTTCGAGTGAAAATTAAATTTTCATACAAAAGTGACGCCTAGTTCATTGGTATGAAACAGGGTTGCAAAGGCTTAAGCTCTTTTCTAGCTTAAGCCCTCGTTCAATTCACAAGTCAGTAATGGACTCATGAATTGAAAAAAAAAATTTAATTCGCGTAAGCTAGTTGGGTTTTGTGAATTGAAAAAAATTCAATTCATAAGCTAGCTTAGGAGAATTTTCAATTCATAAATAAGCTACATTAAGGTTGCTTTTGAATTGAAATTTTTCCTATTCATAATCACCCATTATCTTATGAATTGAATTTTTTTTTAAATTCACAAATCCCAACTAGCTTATAAATTAAATTTTTTTCAATTCACGAATCCCAAATAGCTTATGAATTAATTTTTTTTTCAATTCACAAATCGCAACTAGCATATGATTTAAATTTTAATTCAAAAATTCCAAAAAGCTTGTGAATTGAATATTTTTCAATTCAAAAATCAAAAGTAAATGTTTTTTTAATTCATAAACTCACAACCCTGCCCTTGTGTCAATTTGAGGTACCTCTCTTACATTCTTTCCATTTCTCCTCCCATCCCCATCCTTCCGCCCCATATTCCATCACCGTCCACACCAGTATATCGAAAAGCCACATCTTCCTTTCCCATACCTTCTCGAATTTGCTCCTCCCAATCCTCTAAGCTTCCTTCATGACCGCTGCTGCCTTTTTTATTTTATTATATGTGCTTCCTGCCCTCCATTCTTTTTGAACACATACCCCAGGTATTTAAATTCTTTTACTTCTTCATTAATTTAATGAATGGAGTTCATTAATTTAATAAATGGGGTTTAATTTATTGAATTGGGTTCATTAATTTAATTGTATTGTATTGTGTTGTATTGACTCCCCTGAGGATTACAAGTCTCCCACCACACTCTCCTCTCCTCGCATCCCTCTTTCCTTACTCCTCGCAACCTCTGGTGTCTTTTTCCACTCTTCCCCCCCTTTCTCCTTAGACCATTATATCACTCATTTTTTCTCCTATTGATCTTTCTTCATTTCAGCCTTACCTGCATCATTCTATCACATGTTCACACGTCTCCTGCTCACCTTCACCCATTCTGCACATTCTCTCTACTTCTTGTTTCCAGTACCATCTTATTTTAACTCATTCCCTAGCCTGACTCTGGCTATACTCGTTGTTCTATCTGCCTTCCATCCCGCTTTCAAATATTGCGGGATCCCCTCGGGCATTAATTCTTTATACCACCTGTTATATCTGAATTCCTTTATTAGTTCCCGTCTTTCCTTCTCCTGCTCTCTTCTGTCTTCTCATTCAACTCTCTCGTATCCTGTCATACGCGGTCCTCTCTTCCTTCTCTTCCTTCCCTTCCCCACGTTCTCTTTCTACCTTGTTCCCATCGTGATCATCTCTCGCTTCCATCCCTCACTCTCTCCCTCATCTCCTCTAAAAATTCCCTCGCTATATCGCTTCCTTTTCCACCTGTTAATTTCTCTTCATAATTCCACGCCCTTCTCCCTGCTCTTATCGTTATCTTATCTCTTTTTTTTAACTCTCTCAACATGTATCCTGGAGTTTCCCAAAATCATTGTGTCCTTTTTAAAATGGCGATGAACCTTCTTTGCTTGAAAAAACCTAATTTTTTTAAATCACTGACATTTATAAATTAGGTAACTAGATAGTGAAATCTGTATAAATTTTACTTAAGCACTAACCATCTTCTAAAGGGTAACTTATACGAATTAAATGATTAAGGCATTTTTTTAAGAGCATTCAATTTAAATTTGTTAAAGAATTTCTCCCAGGTTTAACGGTTAACCAGTTACAGAATTTCAATGTTTCTGCTAATTTTTTCCCATATACAATTTCTATACGAAAATTTAAATTAAGAGCATTTTCTTAAAAACTAAAGTTGCCGATTTTTCGCGGTATCAAGAATTTCGAAGAAATATAGTTTTGAAAATTTGACCTACAAAGATACGTCATATAGGTACCTTGAGTTTGATTTTCATTAATCCTATAACACTAATTAAACTATTTGCAAAACTTTCTACATTCACTAATTTTGTATTAAATTTTCTTTTTCGTCAATATTCAATACATATAGGTACAAACTAACCGATGGCAAATTATGTGAGGACATAAATGAATGCGATGATCCAGGAGCATGTTCACACATCTGTATCAATGAAATTGGTGGTTTCAAATGTGAATGCGAAACTGGCTACATGAGAGACCCCAGAAACCACACACGTTGTAAAGCAACTGAAGGACATGCGTCATTACTATTTGCAAGACGCCATGATATCCGAAAAATTGCTCTAGATCACATGGAAATGACATCAATTGTGAATGACACCAAATCGGCGACAGCATTGGACTTTGTCTTCCGCACCGGAATGATATTCTGGAGCGATGTTACCACTCAAAGGATATACAAGTAGGTGCAAACTGAATGATAAACACATACACACACACAAACATATATTTTATTATATTGATGGGAGGAATTTACCCTTATCTAATGCTAATTCGAAATTGCAATTCACTCTCTGTCTGGTTTTTGTTGTATAGGGCGCCAATCGATGAGGGTAATGACAAGACTGTGGTTCTGAATGATCATTCAGTAACAGCTGATGGTTTGGCAGTTGATTGGATTTATAATCATATATATTTCACTGACACGTACAAGTGTACCATTGAGTTGACAAATTTCGATGGAAATATGGGTATGGTTCTTATTAAGGACCAACTCGAGATACCACGTGCCATTGCATTGGATCCCATTGACGGGTAAGAGCTTGTGATATGTATACCTTCTGACTATATGATGCATTTAAAGCCGATTTTAATGAAGGTTTTCGCTCTATAAAACAAAAAACAAAAAAAATGATTGTCATTTATATATTCACAGATGGATGTATTGGACAGATTGGGGAAAGAATCCCCGCATTGAACGTTCCGGTATGGATGGTTCTCATCGTAAAACTATTGTCAGTTACGATGTGAAGTGGCCAAATGGTCTCACATTGGATTTGGTACGAAAGAGGATCTACTGGGTGGATGCGAAATTGAATGTTATTTCATCAGCGAACTACGATGGAACACAACGCCGTCAGATTTTGTACTCAGCTGAATATTTGAGACATCCTTTTTCGATAACAACATTTGAAGATTGGGTTTATTGGACCGATTGGGATAAACAGACTGTTTTCAAAGCGAATAAATTCAATGGCCATGATGTGGAGGCGATTACCGCACTTCATATGGTAAGTTTAGCAATGATGTTGTGCTTGAATGGAAATGGAAAATGCTCTTCCTCCCTCCATTTACATACAGCTCGAAACAAAAATCCGATTAATTTAAAAATATTTTTTTTATTTGTTTTTATTTTTAACTTGTGCATTCTATATATCCTACGCAGTTACAACACCCGATGACTGTTCATGTTTACCATCCTTACCGACAGCCTGACGGCATTAATCACTGTCAGTCGGTAAATGGGCATTGTTCGCATTTATGCCTACCAGCGCCACGGATAAATGATCGCAGTCCGCGCATATCCTGTGCCTGTCCGACGGGCCTTACATTAATGGACGATAGACTGATGTGTGTCGAAGACCGTAAGTTTATTTCATTTTTATTTATTTTGTATTTAAATATTTTTTGTATTTTATTTTAAAGTTTATCTTTTTTAAATTTAATCTGAGCCGAATAATATTTAAGCTTTTATAAATAATCAAATATTGCTTTTGAGTAAAATATTTGCATATGTATTTCGGTTTTCAACAATTCAAAAAGCCTATAGTCAAATAAGACTTTTGCTACCAACGGAAAACATCAAATGCGAAATATTTCAATGGAAGAATCATGGATTTGTAATGAGTAGACAATATATACAGTAGAATCGCAAAAAGATGAACAGATACAAAACAGGGCCCGTTTATTTTTTCAAATTGTTCATCTTTTCGAGCATCAATATTTGGTTGAGGAAAAAAATGTATAGTTATAATTAAAAACATTAAATATTATTTACATAACAAGTTAAAACAAGCCCTTAAATATTGTTCAGGGGGAACTTGTGGAACTTGGCAAAGAAAAAGTAAAAAATTATATTGGCCGTTGGGGATAAAGCACGGCTCATCTTTTAAAGTACAAAATTTCAACCCGTTTATCTGTTTGAAGACTGAAAAGTGAAAAAATATTTCGTTCATCATTCCAAGGTGTTCATCTTTTAGAACCGTTCATATTTCCGAGATTCTACTGTATATGTATTTAAATTGAAACCCATAATAGGCGTGGTTTTTTTTTTTTGCAAGCCCCGGGGGAATTGAATGAAAAAAACGACGTCGGTGCTAAACAATTTACATGTCAAATGCAACAACAACTAATCCCCTGAGAGCTTAGCTAAGCCTAGAGAATTCTCGGGGCTTTACTTAAACGCTCCGAAAAAATGTATTACCGACGTGAACTACATACTTGCTATCGATATTTTGTATGAAAACTCCATTTTGTTTCTGTGATGGCATCGCTAATCCCGGTTGTCGTTTTTGTCAACCAATTACCGCCGGACTTGCAAAACAACACGCCAAATATTCTCTTAGCGTAAAGGTGCTTAAATCATAACAAAATATGAATATTTGCTCAAATTCTTTTGGTCAATCTTTATGCCACGTATACCTTTGGGTGCTTTGTCCAAAACTAAAAATTCTATTTAAAACATTAAGGGTCTATTTCACAATGCCTGAGTAAAGTTCTGATTAGTTATTTAACACATAAATACTGGCACTGGGTCATTAATCCACAGGCGTAAAACTTGCAATTATTTTTTGACGACTTGAATAGGTTATAAATTTAAAAATATTATTTTTTGAGTTGTGGAGTTATGACCGTGTGCCAGTATTTATGTGTCGAGTAACTATTCAGAACTTCACTCAGACATTGTGAAATAAGCCCTAAGAATAAACGTTTTGTTCTACACATTACCGAATCATCTCGTAATTTTCGTTGTTTTTGGCCATTTTCTAAAGAGTTACACCGCCATCTTGAAAAAAAAGAATCATTTAAAATTTTATTTTTTCTGGAAAAGTAATGTAATTTTCCTAAAGGTGTCATTCAAGTCTAAAATTAACCGACAACTAAAATCAGCCATGCATTCAATTTTTCCCTTAAAAGAAATATTAAATATTAAAATTCTAAGTCTTCTACAGTTCTTAATTAATTTTTCGTAAATGTTGCAAGCAATTTCGTATAATAATTTTTTTTTTTTAAGAAGCAACTACATACAAAGAAGGCTTTCCCGAATCTTTCCAAAAGTTTCATAATTGAAAAGAAAAAAAACGAGATATTCGTTAAAAAGGAGTCAAATTTTTTTATTGTCGGCATGTATGAGAAATATAACCGCTTAGGTTTAATTATGGACAGATAATTATAGATATTTAAACAATGCAACAAGAATGATTCTTCCATCACAATATTTTTGATTTGAATTTTTCCACTGGTACAGATGCTTTGAAATCTTATTTTATTTTTTATTATTTTTTATATTTTTAATAAATTTTTGTTTGCATGTTCTATTTTTTATGGCGTCTCGTTGTTTTGTGTGTATAATATTAAAAAAAAAAAAAATTGAAATTTCAAAGTCAAAAACACAACAATATCACCAAAGAAGACTTCAACAACTAAACTACCTCATTCATCTACAAAAAAACCGATGACGTTCAAAATAAATGGTACCTCGAATGAGAGTGACAGAGACATTAACGGTATGAATTTTTTTAATAATCCCATACCGCTTTTGTAAATAATTATAAGGTGGTGGATTAAAGAGGCTCTTAATAAGTTTTCATTACTCACATAGTCATAATATTGAAATCAGTAGATATACAATAATCAGTGTTTAATTAAGCTACACGAATATTAGAAAAAACAAATTTTATCTTGACAGGTCATCTCTTTAAAAAAAATTATTAATTTTTTTAATGCATATAGTTTTAAAAAATTAGATTAAATAAGAAACAATTTATCGGTGTTTCAAACTTAAGTTTCCTTTTATCTCAATCAAATTGTATTGCAATGGCGCACTATGGTTCCCAGTAATTGGATAGAGAGGTGTTCAAATATGTAGATGGACAAAAACTGTGTCTATTTTAATAAAGATCATCAAGATACAAAATTTCAACAATTCATCTGTACAAAGTTTTTTTTGTTTTTACTTTAGGATATGATACGATAAACAGCTGTAGGTTTCAACAAAAAAATCTTACGGGGGGGGGTCTATTTTTCTCCGTATAGGTTTTTTTTTCAAAAAGAATTTTTTTTAAATCCAGATATTTATTTTTTTGTTTTATTTTTAAACGAAGTTATTGCAATGAAATTGCACCCAAACTGATATTTTTTTGTCCGAATTTTACGTAATTAATCACTACCTCAGCTTTGGGTCTTGAAAGGTTCCAATTTTTTAGTCGAATGCGAATAGATAGATTAATATGTCTGTTAGTTTTTGAGAAAATTGAAAATTCCAAAAAAACTTAATTTTTCTGTAATCGATATAGTCCAATATATGAGCTTGTACAAAGTATGTATGTACTATGTAGGTACAATGTATACTAGCTAATCGTGGTTTCTATGGAGCTTTAAATCGATTTTTTACAGCAATAATTGATACAAAAAATTTTATGAAACAATCTAAGAATCAAGATTATGTATTTAAAAGTTGAAAAATGAAAAAAAGATAATGTTAATTAAATAATTTTCAATAAATCAGAGGATGCGATATTTTATGGTGGTTAGTTTAATATCTTTACAAAAATATTAGACAAATATTTTACTCAATTTTTATGGAATTTTCGATTCATGGGTTTTTTTTTGTTGCGCAGGGAATTTTTAAAACTTAAATTTTCGAGATCAAATTTTAATAAATTTTGTTTTAACATTTTTAGAGGATGATTTTAAAAATCTGAAATTTAATTTACTTTTTAATAAAAATTAATTTAAAATTGTCTTAATCTCAGAGAGTGCGTTCTCTTACCTTGTCTTCAAATATATATTTCTTTATGTTTGTGCGTTACCACTTCCGGAAAAAAAAGTCGAAGTAGATTTGAAGAAAAAAAGTGAAGTAGATTTTAAAATTAACTTATTTTATATAAATCTGTACTTAAAACTAACATTTAAATAAAATTTATTTAATTAAAAAAAAAAACTAAAAACAAAAACTAAAATTCTTTCAGATTTCGTAATTATAATTCAATAATTATTTAAAAAAACATTTTTTAAATTAATTTAACAAAAAAAAAACAAACATTACTTTTAACTTTATTTCTATATTATAATTGATATTATTAATTTTGTTCAACAAAAAAAAATATCGCAGACTTCATGACGTGCACATATATCTAGGTACTCTATATAGTAATTATTTTTTTAAATATAATTAAAATCACTAGAGTAAAATTATTTTACTATTAGTATAGTATGTCCGTACAAAAAAGAACACGTCATTAAAAATAAATAAACAAAATTTGGTCTTTGAAAAGGATAAAAAAAAATTGGATTGGCATTGGTATTGGTTTTTCATTTATTTGTATACTTTCCATCTACTTACTTATATTTTTGAAAATAAGCCAATCACCCCTGTCTTGATTTCCGATCGGTTTTAAAATCCTTTAGTTTTCAAACTTATAGGTGTTCTGAAATACTTTTCGATTTCAATGCTTGTGGAATGAGTGTGCATTGATTTTTGATCGGATTGAAAATAATTGACACTAATTGGAAATTAATTTTAGTTTTCGTGTCGGAATTGAATTGACACGCTATTCTACGTTTATTATTAGACTTTTTTTTGTGATTCAATTAATTTTTTTTCAACAAATTTGACATTTCAAATTTTGTTTTTACTGATTTTGAAAGAAAAAAAGGTTTGAATACTAGCTAGCGTGAAAGTAAAAATCAGAACACTTTTTTGAATCCGTGAGGAAATCAATTGCGTTTACGGATTTGATTCGGAACGGAAATCAGAACAGGGGTGTATAATATTTTCTGTGAGCCTAATATTTCGTTTTTTTTTTTAAACACTTTCTTGTTCCTAATGAATTCTTTACAGAGCATAATGCTTATCACAGTTCCTCGGGGGAGTTTATTAGTGGTTTCGTATTTGATAAAGTTAATTTCAGAGAACTTGAGCTGTGCTGCGATAGAAAGGAAAAAAAGAAGTAGATGTAGGTTTTTATTGTAAAATTGAAATAGATTCAAACAGCGATTTTTTAAATGAAGTAGATTTCAAATTTTGTTGATGGTGCGAAGTAGGAAGTAGATTTTAAAAATTAAAAAAAAAAGAAGTAGATCTACTTCAATTGAAGTGAAGTGGTACCACTGGTACAAATCAAAGAAGGATAAAAAAAAATTAACTGAAAGAAATTCAAAGTGTGACACTATTTAAATAATACGGACTGTATACATAATATATATACAGTGGGCTCTCGTTAACTTGAACATACGATAACTTGAACAAATAATTTTTCCCTTTACACATTCTATAACTTGAACAGGCCATTTTTAAGACTCAATACCTTGAATTTTTCTCTTATTTACTCTGAAAGTTGAACAGATAAATTTTTTGCAAACACTGTTACTTGAAAAAAGTTTTATGTTTAAATTTTTGCAAAATACCTACCTATAGGATGTTGGTTACGAATGCAAGGGGTTTTTGTAAAGGGAATTACCCAAAAACCTTTTAGAAACTTACAGTTTTCCACAATCTCCGAGAATTTGCTTTTCAAAATGTGCTGCGCAAGTCTAAAGCTACGCGCAAACCGACGCGATGGCGGTGGCGATCGCGATAACAATGTGGATGCCGCACACGTAAATCAATGGAGGGGCACACATCGACGAGATATGTGGATTGCGTTCACATTCCACTGCTGCGTTCAGTTACGCGACTTTTCTTGAACGCAGCAAGCACCATTTGATCGCTATATCGCCTGAAGAAAAATGACAGTCTAAAAAAGAAAATTTGAAAAACTGAAAAATGAATAGAAAAAAATTAGGGGGAATTCCATTTTATATGTTTTTTTTTTTTATTAAACTTCAAAAATTAAACGTTTGTATTGTCGCTGACAACTTAGCCCGCTACACAATATATCGCGTTGATGCGTGAGCAGATTTTTGAACGCATCTTTATCGCGCGATAAAAGTTATCGCAATCGCCACCGCCATCGTGTTGGTTTGCGCATAGCTTAAGTAGTGTAAACTAACTACCTAATTTCTTTTCCAAGTTGTCTTAAATGAGACATTTCAAATTATTTATCTATAATATAATTCTGTGGCAATAAGGCAGAGTATCTTATGTCGACATATGCGTTTTTTCGGTTTTTCGATTGATAGTAGTCTACAGTTTGAGAGCTACTATTCTGTTCAAACCCCATCTTGAAATCATTACCCGTTGAAAAGTTATCTTGTAATTCCTAAAACAAATTTACATTAATTCTTATTACAGATTGTAGACAAAAGTGCATTTTTTTCGAAACCTGGTTTTTTAACATAAGCTACTCTGTCGTATTGCCACAGAATTATTTACATTTAAATTCAGTAAATTGAATTAGTATTTAAAAAACCAACAATTTTGTATCTTGATTCAGTAACTTGAACAACCCTACAGCTTGAACACCCTTGGTTTCGTACGTGTTAATTTTACCGAGCATTCACTGTAATATCAGGAATTAAAGAAATTTGTTTTTATCCGTTTCAAAAATACGTGGAATTTTTTCTTGAATTGCAGAAAAATAAAATAAAAATATCAATGCCGATACGTTTTTTTTTTTTAAATAATCCTGACTATAAGGTCTTTTACTTTTATATATATTTTTTGTTTAAATTAAACATACAGAACATATACAAACTTTATTTTAACTTCTCACATTTAATTAAAAAAAAAAACAAAACAAAACAAATAATAAGCAATATAACATAAACTAAATTCCCTAATAATCGAATAAAGTTTCTGACACGCATCTTTGTTTTATACTCACTGTTCAGTAAGTAGGAACATACATATATGTATGTACATTGTATGGACATCTCTTTTGATAAGAAGCTATTTAAGTTGCAAGTTGTTCAATATGAAACTTTTCGACTTTGTTTCTAAAGTCGATTGAAAGATTTTCGATTCTTAAAACTATTTTAATTGAAAAGTTTTAGGTATATCAAAACTTTAAAACTTAGTTATAATTGGGTCAGTTTGACTTTTCAAAGTGACGAATCATAAATGCTCATAAATAATATTTTTAATATAAGTGACAAACCGAACAGCAATCACAAAAATAATAATATTTTTTTTATGTTTGAATGGGTTTAAACACAATGGCGCAAAATTTTAAACATTTTAACGCGGCTCTAAATCTACTTTAAAATGGGAGTCGGCTCTTAATAATAACTTTAGAATGAGAGGCGGCTCTTTGTAAATTTTAAACGACATAAAGTATACTTTAGCGTTAAAGAGGTCTTCTAACTTTAAAACCAGCAAAACACTTCTCTATCTTTTTAAAGTATGCTTTATCTGTGGGAAATTATCACTTTGAGTGTGAGCTACACAAACACAATTGCATCCACACAGGGAAGGCGTGCAGTTAGACAGCTAAATGCACCCAAAGGCATTTTGATCTGTTTTGTTTTAGGATTGTTTTGAAATTTTAAATCGTTAAAATAGTAAAAAAGCTTAGTAAATTAAAGAAACAAGTAATATAAAAGTAATTAAAGTGATTACATGCAATACAAGAATGTACAAAAATAGAAAACTACACGCGGTGCTGCGTTAAATACTGCACCTATATTTAAAAACACCTATAACAAGCAGTGTAATTTTTGTTCATTTCACAGGTAACATAAAGTAAGTAAAATTACGCTGCACTACGGGCGTTCAATGGATTTGAGCGCCTTGCCATCACCAACAAAAACTAATGCTACCCTGGACGAGAATTTAAATTTTCACAGATGGGGTTCAGCTAATTCCCGTGATTGAAGTGTATTTTTATTTTCAAATAATTTGCTTTTTTAAAGCAAAATGCTACGAAATATCAATTGAAAAGTATTCTCAGATAATGTATTAGCCTACAAAACATCACTTCACATTACTTTATGTGGAATATGAGACACAATCAGCCCGTGAGAAGAAAAATTTGAAAACTCCATATTATAGGTGTTTTTACACGATTTAACGCAGCACCTCATGTTGTTTTGTTTTTTTTTTTATAAAATATTGCAATTATTCACTATGTTAACTTTTATTTCACTTTTTTATTTAGTATTTTCACTATTTTAACTCGAAATTTAAATCTCGAAACACTTTCCTATAGCTCGGCAAAATTACAGATTGGGTTCTTTTTGTTTTTTTTTTAATTTTTCGTTCTGTTTGATTTATTCAGCTGTCAAAATTAGGAGTGTTTCACAAAAGTATGCTGATGTTTTGTTAAACACGTTCTTTAGTTAGAAGAGTTGTTTAAAGTGTTTAGAATTAAGAAAAATTTAAACAAGAATTTTTAAATAAAGGACTATTTTAACTAGAGTCGGGTTTATTGCTTAAACGAGAACTGTTTTAAATTTTGCGCCAATGTTTGTTATTTGGAAATATTCACTGCAGGGTCTAATTCATAGTAATTTGCTTAACTTATGATCAAATGAATTATAATGTACGTGCGATTTACTTGTTTAGAGGCGCCATTTTTTTTTTTATTCTTTTTTTTTATTCTTTTATTCTATTTTTTTTCTTCCGAATTTGTTTTAGTTATGAAACCCATCGAATTTATGAGAAAGGTTATTTAGTTCTCAATGAAAGAAACACAAATAAATGTTTGTTTTTTTTCTCCTTTTCTTCTCGGTCATGTAAAACAATAGAATTTTGTTGGTTCAAATGATTGACGAAAAAATGTTCGGAAAAAAAGAACATAGGTTTTTTAATTTTTTTATTTTTTTTTTATTCGTTAATAAAGCAGAGCTGTTCCTCAGGCTAAACTCATACTGGAACTGCGAGCAGAGCGGTGATGCGAGAGGTGAGCAGAGCGACGAAAACAAACACATGCTTTCTTATGAGAACTGATTTCTCGTCGCTAGAGGCCTCACCTCAGTATGAGAGCTCTCATAAGAAAACATGTGTTTGTTTTCGTCGCTCTGTTCACCTCTCGCACCTCCGCGCCGCGCCGCTCTGCTCGCAGGCCGCAGCTCCAGTATGAGTTTAGCCTTAAACAACGAATTTTCATCGATTCAATGAAATCATTTCATTAGTCAATTTAAAATCCATCCATTTGTAGTCTAATGATTTTATTCGTTGTGTCAATAAAATTATTTTATTAACTAAAGCCGAGAATACAGTTCCTCGACAAAAAAAAAAAAACTACATGCATTTCTTATGGGAGAGATTTTTGCGCAAAAAAAATATTTACGTTTAATTTTTTTTATCGAGATGTGCACCAACCCTGAGAAAAAATTTTATACTCACCACGAATATTTTTTCGCGGAAAACAATGTCAGTGCCATTGTTTTGTTGAAAAAAGAGGACAACGAATACAAATTTTTTATTTCAACTCAGATTTTTTTTCTTCCGAAAAAAAAAAAAAATTCTTACCACTTATGTTTTTTTTTTGCTCAAAAGAACTGTATACTCGGCTTAACGTAAAACGCATTCGTTGACTAATGAATGTGAGTTTATTCGTTGGTTAAATGAATTTATTCGTTGAAGTCAATTAATTTAATTCATTCGTCTGCGACCTATGTACGTTAAACTTTAAATAAAAATATGGAGATTTCAGCCATCAAGATAGAAGTCTCAGTGATTTCTTTCATTTTATTAAATAATTGGTTTAAAATAGCTTTAAGCAGCCCTTAAAACGAGGAACACTTGATTTGATGATGTAATAACATTTTGAAATAAATAAAAAAAAAATAAATAAATTGGGTGGCGCGACAGCTCGTGTAGACTGTAGAACCTAGTGACTTACAACTCTCAACCATTCCTGTGTGCATATTATTGACAGGAATAGAGGCGACCTACAATTTTCTGCCGAATCCGAACGGCGAAGAGATGACAAGAGATCCTCTCGGAGGATGTGTCAATTCTTCGCAAGAGGCAGTAGCCCGAGAAAAACATTCTGTTTTAAGGTGAATCGAACCCAAGACCTTCGGCAAAATAATCCTGGACATTAACCATTACACCACGGGCTACATACTTTTATATAAATTATATTCATGCAATTATAATTTTAAAAGCTTATCAAAATAAAAGGAAAAGGTAAAATGAATATTTTTCATAAATGAAGTTTTTTATTGGGCCAACGCATATTTCGCTGATTTAACGAGTATGTCCTGCTACACCGTTATGGTATATACAAACAGCCTATGTTATTCTTCGTTTTATTTCATCAACCCTGTTATCATTGAATTTTGTCAAAAACAAGGACTATAGGTAGACAAAACCCTCCAACTTTACCACAAAGTTATTAACTGCCTATTGTTCTAAGTGTTGGTTGACCTTTATTGTGTTGATGACAATATATACTTGCTCTTGGCCTCATTAAAACCATATTCGCAGCTTCGATTTTAATTCATACATACGTTAACAGTGTATATGTGTGCGATTGACATCACGCTGTGTCCTTTCGATTAAAATTAAATTCAAACATTTAATATACGAAATTTAAACGATTGATGTTTGATTTTACAAGAAAATTATTCATTTAATTTACGTAGACCAAAAAAACAGCTATAAATTGACGATTCAATGGAATTGCTAAAGGCACTTTTATGTATTATTTAATTTACTATATAAAGGTCGTAAGTGTCTTCATCAGAAATGATGCAATGAATGAAATAAAATTTAATTTTTTTAAGAATTTTAAATAAACCCTATACTACATGAAAGATGAACAAATTAAGTTGAAGCCACAAAGTTATTCTTTGTCAAAAGGTTAAGATTCAAAATTAAAAACAAATATGTATGATGTACAAAGAGTGATATTAATTACGGTATTTACGTGCACTTAGTTAGCAATTTACATTCAAAACTATTTCAAAGATAAGTGAATTGTTTAAGAGCTTTTGTTCAAATAAGGATATGAGTTTTTCATTATCTACATTTATCTTCTTAAAATGAAACAAGTTTAAATAAATAGGGGTTCATATACGTACTTCTATATCTTTTTCTTAATGATAGATATACAATCATCCATATAACACTTAAGAAAGTAGATAGATTTCTATTTATTGTTTCAGTAAACAAAATACTCTTCGTCTTTTAATTTTTGTTTCCCCTATATATTATATGAGATTAAGACTTGGTTTGCAATTATATTTTCCGATGCTAATTGAGGTAATTATCTTAACATATACATAAATAAGGGCTTGAATGCACTGGATTTTGTCTTGTTTTGTAAAAATGTTGTTTTTGTTAAAATTTAAATAGTGTTTCTATACCAAGTTAAACTTTTGTGGGTACTTTAACTATATAGTAGAGCCTACGATTCAGTCCGTGTATTTGAAAAACACTGGTACACGGACTCCGTGTAATTATTACACGCAAATAAAAATCCGTTCTCTTAAAACACGTGTATTTATTTGCTTAATATCCGTGTATCCGGATATTAAGCATACACGGATCTTTATTTAACGGATTCTTAATACACGGAATGGTTTTTGATTTTTATTTTTCAAGGCGTGGGCTTACAGCTCAAAATTTTGAGGGAAACTGGATATTATAGATTTTAATTTTTGGTGATTTTCCAAAAAAAAATCGATTTTTAAAGAAAAAATTAAATAATTCTAAATTTCAACCCACTGACAGATTCGACTACCAAGTCGTTGTCGTATTTTTATCAAAAAAATCCCATAAATTTGGGCCTCTCCAGTGATGATTGGATTATTTAAAATACACGAATCTTCGGATACACGGACACACGGACGAACGGATGCACGGATACACGAAATACACGGATTCAAATCCGGATATTATAAGAACACGTGTATCCGTGTTTTTAAATATCCGTGTAATAGGGAGCTCTACTATATAGTGTTTTGGTTATAATAAAAAGGTTCTTTATGGAATTATAGTTTAAAGCTTTGGATGAACCTTAATTTGACACAATTTTGTTTAAACAATTAATTTAAGCTTTGGGAAAAGTAATAAGCCATGTTAACAGTAACAAGACGAAACTTTTGTTAGCGTTGGTATCATCTTGGTCTTATCGCGTTATGTGTTTGTATACAGGGATGGACCAACCATATATGTAAGATGTGCAAATGCACAGGGCGCAAAATTCTGGGGGCGCATTACCAGGAGCAAGAAAATATAATTGGCGTTAGGAAATAACGCCCAAATTGATTTGGAAATATCGCCCAAAAATATTCTCAACAATTGTTGCTGTTAATTTTTTTTTTTTGCTCGATTTGGGCGTTATTTCCAATTTTTTATATTTTTTTTAAAGGAAACGGCCAAAATAAAAATTTTAAAAGTCAAATGGGAAATAACGCCCAAAATTGGAAATATCGCCGAAAAAAAAAATCCAGTAAAACCTCATTGTTTATGCGCACCAATGTAATTTGATCTTTCGCAAACAAATATGTACTATACCATTTGCCATGTATGTATGTGTGCAAATATAAAAAGTGACGCTTGCTACAAATCTTGCACAGGGCGCAAGATTGGCTGGGGCCGGCCCTGTTTGTATGGAAAAAATAGAATATGAATCAATAGAAATTTGCTAAATATTTACGTTAGGTTAGGTTAGGTTAGTGGGCTGACGGTTGGCCTTGATACCGTCACACTTAGATCAATGTAGATCCATTGTGATACCCTTTAGAAAAAACCTATGATGAAAGTATATTTACGTTAAAAATTGAAACATATTTATTTCGAACTTTTTCCGTCGAGAACACTTGGGTCAACAAGTTCTTTTGAACATTGCAATATTATTTTGTCGCTCAGGAGTCAAGATTCAATAAAAAAAAATAGAACAGCGAGCGCAGTCGCGTCGTCGATCAGTACACAATCAGCGTTGCCGATGTGCCACAATCGTGCCATTTTGACACGGAGATTTTCTCGCGGCACGAAAAGTTTCAATATGGCACTTTTTTTTTTTTTATTATATTACCTAAATTTAAACTCATACCTACAGCCAAATTAATAAACGTGGAAAAGCGAAGGGTTAGGTCTTATTCCGTGGACTAAGTGCAAAATGTTATGAATAAAAGAAAATTTCTAAAAAGTGATGTGTACTTAGTTAAACCACCGCGCCGGAAAAGGTGGTTTAGCGAAGGAATAAGAACTAGATGTGTCAAATTTATTCAAAACTAAAAAAAATACCTAAGCGAAGATTGCTAATTTAACTTTGAATAATATTAATAATGTCTGCTAGATCTATCGAGTTTTTAAACTATTGATTCTAATTATTGGACAATCAGCCATCAACCACCATAAAAAGAAAACTATACAAAAATACATGTATATATGATCTGATGGAAGTGCTAAGTGAAGTGGATTTCAGGAAGAAATATATGTAGATTTTCCAAGGAAAATATGAGAAAACTCATTGCGGTTGTTGACGATGACCTAAATGGGAACCCAAGAGGTGGACATATTTCTGTCGGTTTCCAAATTATGACTTGCATCAGATAGGTACATTCCATTTATATAAATAAAACAAAACTTATTATGAACCTGCCATAATCTCCTGTTTCTGGAAAATACGTACACGAATAGAGGAATTGATTTTTTGTTTGTTTTTTGTTTGTAATAGTATTGAATTAAAATTTATTTTTAAAGAATAACTTGAGTTTTTTTCATATGGCATGAAAATGTCACGTTTTTTCAAAGAGTGGCACGAAAATTTTTTTTTGTCGGCAACGCTGCACCGTACACTACACATATTAAAGGTAACATCATTAGCGTTTTAATTTTTATTGAGTTCTGCGCATCTGTCAAAATCGAGGTATTATGGTGTTAAAATGGTGGATCCAGTGCCCTTTTCCTTGTCTAATTTCTTTATTTTGTTATTGTTTCTAATAACGCGCGTTGAGTTCCTGTGGGCACACGATTCACGAACAGGCATTAGCCATTTTTAATTATTTGACATTTACAACTTGGACAACCTGCGCAATATATTACCTTATATTTGTGTACTTTGGATCTGTAGGCAAGAAATGTCTCTTGTGGTGCATTGAATACGTGACCGTAAGCAGCGATGCCACATCGTGAGATTTATCCCTTTTTGTGGAAATTTCAAGTAGGTATAAAATAAGCTAAAAGGGAAAAAAGTAATTACGTTTTGCTCAATTTAATATTTTAATGATTTAAATGATCTTACTATGATTAAATTAAAGTTGTCATTCATAGAAATAAATATTTGAATGCACATATACAAAAAAATGCAACTAAACCATAAACGAAAACTGTCGTCCTATGGGGCCTATTTCATCAAACACTTTTCACTTCACTTTGCAAAAAAATAATTTCCTGCAAACAAAAAGTGCAAAGTGCAAAAACTTTTCACTTTTCAATTTTTCAGACTATTTTTGAAAAGTGAAAAGTAAAAGTAATTCACCAATTTTCAATACAACTTTGCATTTGAATTCGCATTTTGCCAAGTTGCAAAGTAAAACTTAGATTGTATCAATTAAGATCAATTAAGCTTCGATTAGGCAGTCAACGTTAATGCGTTGACCCCCAAATGTCACCAAAAATATCCTAAATATATAGTATATTGTCATCGTTGCTGTCTTCAACGCATAAAACATTGACGTCGCGGATCGCCCAATGATTACTTGGCTGCAGCCATTTAATATCATATTTTTTAACTAACCATTGGAAGCTATTGTAATAGGTCCGATTTTTCGAATCGAAAATTTTGACATATCTCGACGTTTCGAGGTCCCAAGAATCCAAATCCATCGTTTTAAGAGAGATGTCTGTATGTATGTGTGTACGTACGTTGGTGATATATTCTAACGTTCATCGTATCTCAAGAACGAATAGAGGTATTTAGTTCAAATAAATTTTATTTTACAGATAATAATGTCATGAACTGTAGAAAGGAGTAGTAGCAGGTTTCTTACTGTAACAATTTCAAAAAAAATTTGTAAAATGTCATTCGTCCCGAATATCTCGAGAACAAGAAATGCGAATGACTACGGCTTAATTTTATTCTACACATAACAACGGAATGAAGAATTGGAAAGAATTTAAAAAAAAATTACAGGGCAGATTTTTTATTAAACAAAAAAACAAGTAAAAATTTGTAGAAAATCGTTTTTACGGCTTGAATATCTCAAGAACAAGCAATGATATTTATTTCGGGTTAATTTTATTCTATATAATAACGCCACCCCTCGGATGATCAAAATGTAATTTCCCAATCCACTGTGCCAACAAAAATCTATCCTATCCTTCTAAGTTCTATTCCTTCTAACATTCTCTAATTTGTAAGACCCTAGGTCTTACTAAATCAGGCAATTATAGACCCTAGGTCTTACTTCCATACATATGTTTGTGTTTTTTTTTTTTTTTTTTACTTAAAAAAAAAATACTGAAAATTGTTGAAAAACGCTTTTTGGCTCGAATATCTTGAGAAGAAACACTAATTTCGAAGCCGGACTAATTTTATTCTATACACACAATTACGTAGTCAATAACTGACTTGTAGAAACATTCGGTTGACAGTTTTTTTTTTAGAACAAAATTTCAGAGAAAAACTTCTAAAAAAATTTTCAAAATCTGTTTAGACTTAAATATCTCGAAAAAAAACAATGTTATCAACGCTGGGACAATTTTATTTTACACACAATGCTCTAACTGAGAATTGATGGGGTTTATCAAAAAAATACAATTGTTGGTTTTTTTAAACGAAACAAATTGAAAAATAAAACTAATACAAATTTATCAAAACTATTTTACCGCGCGGATAATTTGTGAACAAATAATGATATTGACTTCGGGGTAATTGTATTCTATACAAGATACCATATTAAATTATTGATACGATTTAAAAAAAAATTAAAACGACAGTTTTTTTTAACAAACAAAATACACTACAAGAAAATACTTAAAATTCTTGAAAAAATATTTTTCGTCTCGAATATCTCGGCAATGAAAACTAATTTCGACGCTAGGCTATAATTTTATAATACTAGACACAATGATGTTTTTAACAACTGATAATGTTTGTAAAAACATTCAATTGTATGTTTTGCTTTAAACCAACAAAATGTTAAACAAAACTAATAAAAATTGTTCAAAAATATTTTTCATCTGGAATATCTCGAGAACAAACGGCCCATTTTTGGCCTTCACTTGATTGCATATATTGAACACCCTGATAAGGTCTTCGAAAAACTTGAGTTGTGAATTTTCTTATTATAAAATAACGTTGGGTCTCTAGTTTCCAAGGGCACCAATGGGAAGTTACCAGTGTGGGTCGCAGCCAACCTCTTTTTTAATTTTTTTTTTCTGTCGCTCACTGCGTGGTCAAGTCTTTAAAGACACAAATTTGTATAGAGCGATATCAATACCTATTTCTCTCGTCTCGACAACCCTACAGTTAAGACCATTTCGTCGGCTAACTGACTCAATGCTAAATTCGTTCGCTTTTATGAGGTAAGCATGTTCAAATCGCTGAACACATCATATAATTATTTTCTTTTCACTGCCTCAATGAAAGTGGATTTATACACATTTTTTCTTTTCTCTTTAGCTACTTTTTATTAGAATATTAAATTAGTTATTAGGTTCCTTTCGTAGACTCAAAGAAAATTTCATTGGAACGTAAACAAAATATTTTGTTTTTTTCAGTATTATTCTCCCATAGTTTAAAATATATTAGGCTTATTTGCTTACCATTCAATATTTTTCAGTTAAATAAAGTATCCTAAAATTATTAAAAAAAAAAAAACTAATTGTACAAATTTTGTCAATGTACGGCTTAGGAAGCTTTTACTGTCTCCTTTCTAGAAGGACTGATAAGATGCACCAAATTTCTTTAGCTCGATGTACAGTTGAACGCATCAGCATCATAGATGGGACTGAAAGATGGTATCACGAAAATCACATTTTTGTATTTTGTCATCATCGTTATTTTAGGATTGATAATTAAAATTTCAAAACTCTTTTCTGCACGAAATTAATAGTAAACAATCTTTGCGATAAGAAAAATAAATAGTTGACAAAAAAGTGTACCTATATAATGTAGGTACATATCTATACTTTATAGAAAATCTATCTTCAATTCTATATCTGCAATAACAATAAATCGACACCATTTTTATCCGATGATAACTCAGACATTACTGTTTTCTTAATTCGAATTTTCTATTATGAAAGTTAGAAAAAAAAACCCTCCAAACATTTATCAAAATATGTAATCTATATAAGAAAAGTTTTAAGTAATAACTGTCAATAGCTGTAATAATATAGGTATAGCAACAAAACTTTTTTACAAATTAACTACAATGAAAACGAATCGATATGATATGAGAGGGATAAATAGAAAAAAAATAATAAATAATAATCGAAGATGTTAGCACATCGAAATTCTTTTAACTTTCAATTTATTTTCACAAATATAAGCTTTACGTGCTCCTTCTTATTTCAATCCTCATCTCTATTGCTTTTTTTTTATATTTGTATCTATATAATTCTTGCTAAAGCAGGTATATCTGTGTTAATGTGTGACATATGTATATAAAAATTGTTTTTTTTTTATATTTCAATTTTTAAAACGTTTATAGATAACTATTGTGTACCAAGAAAAAGATTCAAACTATACAACTTATAAACTCATTCAACTCACACACACAAGTTTTCTATCGAACGGTTTGATGTCACTTTACTGAATCTACTCTAGCAGAAGGAACAGTGACATTATAGACACACTTCCGGGTAATTTTATTTTCCATTTCTGCAAAATCTAACTATAATACTCGTACTGCCACCGAATGGTCATCGTCTTTCTCGCAAGCAAACAGAGTTGTTATATTTATCCTTTAGATACGATACAACAAAATGTTCAACCTCAAAACCAAAGGGCTGAGAGTTGAAACAAAAGCGAAATAATTATTAGCTAAAGCCTAGTACGCAGATCATGCTAAATTTCAGCTTTCATACAAAACTCTCCAAAATTTAGCCAAGTTAAAATTAAGCCAAGCATTTTAGCCAATAGTACGCAGCTCCAGCTAAAAAATCGAATTTTTGTTCCTCACTGTACATCGCTTATCTGTCAAAATTTAGCGCACAAAATAATTGTTCGGCACATTAAATCTTTAGCTAAATTTAACAGATTTTGTAATTTTTGAGTTTTGTGTGAGCTTTACTTTGTAAAATTAAAAATCGAAATGGAAGAATATTTGGGAACAAAACGATTTATCTCAGCCAAAGAAAAGAATCCAATATTTGATTAAATTCATTTGAAATAGTGAAAAGAAATTCTTTGAAATGATTGAATATAAATTTCTTCTCAGATAACAGCAGCTGTTTTCTATTACAAATTCTCCACAAAGCTCCAATGTCTAAATTTTTGCTAGGGTTTTATTTAATCGGTGTTTGGAGAGAAAAGTGGGAGCTTAAATTTAGTGCGATATGCGTACTAGGCTTAAGTTACTGTTTTCAGCCTTTTTTTTGAAGGTAATCCCCCTGCATTATAAAAGTTATCACTTTACCTATTCCACGTTCTTAATCGTATTCTATATCAAATTTCATTCAAATCCATCCAGCCGTTTAAGCTGGATTAAGAAATGAACATCCAAACAAAGTAGCCTAGATCATTCCTTGAAGAATTCCATACCTGTATGTTAAGTCCCGTCAAAAACAGTTCGGTCGTTTCGAAGATTATCCAGGACAAACAGACACCCACTTCTAAAATTGATATTGACAAGGTAATGGATATGTCAGTGAATATGAGAAGAACACATTTTGTCACCAAGCCTAAACTGTTTGTCAACTAACCAAGAGAATTAAAATTTGAAGTCTGCTTTGCCTGTAAAAAAAATCATTTCACATCAAAAATAATAATAATTAATACAATATAATAATTTTAATATAATTAGTTTAACTATATACCTGTAAGACCAAGGTCTTAAATCCTAGTTGAATGTTAGATAATCCGACGTCATAGGGATGGGTTAATATTTTGATCCGAGGATGAACCACGTTTTTACAACTTGCCCTTAGGTCTTAGGATATCAAATAAATGCGACTGCAAAAAGTTTATTATTTGATCTCTTATAACATCACTGTTGACAACGCTAAAGGAAAAGGAAGGTATAGCCAATTTTCCTCCATTATAGTGGCTCTTGTATCTATGAATAAGTCTCATTGCTTCGCTACTATCGGCGAGCATTTTATAAACTAAAATCAATCACGAAGCGATTATAAAGATGAAAGTTCAAAAGTCAATGATGGTGGTGGTCCGGCGGCGGTGACGACAACGTTGCAGCAGTCATTCGTTTGTTCGTTAGAAATCGACCATCGACAAAAGTCAATTATTGTCAATGCCGATGAAGCATTATCGACTGAAATAGAACTATTCGTATATATGTATGAGTATGTATGTATGTACATATTATGTAGGTTCATTTCCCCTGCCTCTGGCTGAGGTGAATGTTTTCCTTGTCAAAGACCATGACATCTATGTTTGAGATCGAGCAGATGAGATGATGAACATTAATAAAATATGGCCTCGTTCATTGTGACACAATTGAATATGAACTCGACGACCGACGACGCACGCCAGAAACAGGCCAACAAGGACTGCTCTAATGAACTATAACGGCTACGGACAGACGTCTGGGATTTTTTTTTTTCAAAATGAAAACAAAAAAAATGATATGAGAAGAACTGTGTGTGTTTATGACTTGGACATTCAGATTTAGACAGACAAGACTATAATAGTGTGTATGTATCTGAAGTTTGAAATGGCTGTGTGAAGAGCTTTAATATGCTTAGAAGCCAAAACACTCATCTCTTTATTATCTGTGTCTATCTGGTTGGAAGTGTCGTTTTATATTTGTGAAAAATATGACGAGTAGAGGGTGGCCATATTGTGCAGTTTATTGAGAAAAGGACAAACTATGTTAAAATTGTAGTCAAATTCAAAAATTAATTGGTGGCGCGTCTGCTCGTAGAAAACAAGGGTTTAGTCACCTAAGATGGTCAACACATATCTTCAACGCGTATTATAGTCTCTTACGTCAAATATTGTTTCAAAATTATCAACGCAGATTACTTTCAATGCGTTGACAGCTGGGTTGACACTCTAAAATTCGTGTCAAATCGTTGAGATTATTTTGTGTGCACCGTGTAATCACCCTGTAAAAGCAGTAAAGACACATTAGCCGCATTTTATTATCCCCAATAACCCATATGGTTCACCCCAATATAATAAAACGATACGGATCCTAATGAAAACACTTGTATGTTCATCTCTTTTCGTCTTATGTTTGTTTATTTTTCATGTAGATACTGTCTTTTTTCCTCCCACTGCAGTTTCTACTCTCTACCGACAGAAGAGCCGTCTACCTGCCAGAGTAAGAACTTATTTCTGTTTGCATGAAGCATACCCCGATAGAAACCTAGATTCAAACTTGTTTTTGTATTACGTGTTAAAAGATAACCCCGACCCAGACCCGTTGATAATAAAACGCGGCTATTGATACACTGCTCGTCGTCAGCGCATTACTGATAAAGTTGACACAGATTAACTCGTCAACGAATTTTGGAATGGTAATATCCGGCTGGCGTTATTCGTGTGATCGTCAACATTTAATTTAACATTTTCATTTTCTTATACATGTGAGTTTTTTCCTTCTACAACGTATACAGTTTTCTTTTTAAGTTGAAATTTTGTAGTTTCATAAATGTTAAATAGGTGGCACTGCGAAGCGTGAGGAATAAAAATAAAATAAATTTGGTGCCGCGACAGCTTATGAAGAACCAGGGCCTATAGTGACTTACAACAACTCTCAACCATTCCTGTGTGCATGTTGTTGGCAGAAACGGAGGGACCTACAATTTTCTGCCGAATCCGAACAGCTAAGATGAGAAGCACTCTTGGAGGATTTGTCAATTCCTCGCAAGAGGCAGTAACTCGTGGAAAATATTTCTTTTTTTTAGATGGCATAGGCTGGGAATCGAACCCAAGACTTTCAGCGTTATACTATGTTTCCACCGACCGCTAAACCGAGATTTAAGTAGATTTACCCTAAATCCTCTTCAAATCTCAAGGATTTACATACAAATTTAATTCTCAAATCTAGTAGATTAAAAATTAATCTTGTTAAATCTTCATTGGGCCAAAAGTTGAACAGATGGAACAAACCTATATTCCTCTCTTGCGCTGAGTACATTATTCGAGAATCGAGAGAACATTTTCGAGAATCTATTTTTTTTTTTTCATCGTTTAACTATCTATCTCACTTCCAATTTAGAAGAAAACATGAAACAGCATTTGCATTTTGAAAGGAACTGTCAAAGTTAATCTACTTTATAATCTTTTTATGCGGTGAAAACACTCTATAGGATTTACGAAATCTCAACGCGGTTAACTTTCGGTGGAAACGTAGTATTACAGTCCTATGTATACTAACCATTACGCCACGGTCTACTGGAAAAGAGAAAGCTTTAATAAAAGTCGTTCTTCCCATAATAAAAAGTGGATGGTCACCGTATTTATATACGTTTGGTTGTGTCATCGACATGTCACAACACAACGAAGATGATAAGGCATATTAACTACATACATATATAGTTTTCTTCTCTTCTGTTCTCTGTGGTTTGGTTGTGTTTGCGGGTTCAAAATTTGCTGTTTATTCAAACAAAAATTAATAAAACTGAATTGACAGGTTGATTGACAGCTTTTTGAAATTCTATTAAAATTGTGGTTATCTTGTATTTATTTTTGGATGTCAAAAAGTCCTTCATTGTTCTTGCTTCGACCAAATCAATTAAATTTAGCTTTCTGTTACTTAAGTTTGATTGAATTTTTTATTTTATAGTTGAAAAATGAGTTTGCTTTAAGTTTTAATTTGGATAACAAAATAAAAATTATTTTAAACTTTTCTATAATAATTATATAGCCTTTTTTTATAAGATTGATTTTTTTTAATATAAATGTATGCTGCCACTCTCACTTTCCTTATTTCTTAGAGTCTCAAAAACGATTTCTCGAAAATATCTCATAGGATTTGAAGGAAAGTTTCACAGTTTGTGCTGATGAATGGACAAAAATTTGAGATTGTTTTAATGAAAAAGAAAAAAATTAAAAATTAGTAAAATCCACCCACTACCTCGACCACTTTTCCATAGTTTTCTGCGTTTGAGTAATCTATAATCTTCTATAATCTTCTATCTTCTATAACATTATATAAAGACGAAACGATTATTTAGTTTGTCACGCGAAATCTCAGAAACTATTTACCTGATTAACTTGAAATTTTTTCTACAATATTCTTTATCTTTAGAAGATTGTAATAAGATAGTTTTTGTTTATCTAATTCGTTTGTTTAATACTAAAATTAATTTTTTTAAATTGATAGTCAACTTTTTTCTTGATTTTGACTTACATATTCACTTATAAATACGAAACTAATTGATAATTGAAAAAAACAAAAATTATTTCATAAAGTACATTTTTGTATGCAAATTTTAAGCCCTAAATCTTTTCTTAATTATGCATACAACCTGAGAAATAAATATAAACAAATCTCTAAGTCACTTACTTTTTCTATTTTTTTAAATCCAGGAATTTAAATCAATAGCATTCATGAGGTCGCTGCTTTGTTTCATTTCATATCATTTCCACCCTCTTACAGTTTTTCCTCCCTTACGTTTTTTTATTTATGTTGTGCAGGTTTCTCTTTGTTTACTCTTTTTCCACTCAATTTTTTTTCTCACATTCTTTTGTTTTGTTTCGCTTTGAGTATAACGCTGCAGGCAGGGATGGCCGAACTAACGCTTTTTGGAATAAACTACATTTTTTACATTTGCTACGTAGTTTAGATATATAGTAAACTTTGAAGATTGTATTTGAGTTGAACTGTTTTTATTGAAATTTTATTATTTACCTAGCTTTACTATGTATGTAGCAAACGTAACATTTTGTAGTATATAAGGCGTGTAGTTTATTTAATTAGCTATGCGTAGTTAATCATGTAGAAAATGAAGTGTAGTTAATTCGGCCAACCCTGGTTGCAGGTAGTCAGGCAAGAAGAAGATGTTTACTTGGGTGCGAAGTATTATATGTATGTATATTTGTATATGCAATAAGAAAATCAACGGGAGATAAAGATTCTGTTTATGTGTCAAACATGAACCTACTTAACATACAAATAGGTAAACCATTTTTTAAGAACTCACATTTCAAAACGTAAGTGTATAATGTATAAACTTTTTGTTAATAAGATGAAATAGAAATTAGGTACGGGTAGCGGTAGCCCTATTTAGTACTATCGGTATATATGTAGGTATGTTAATATTAATTCTTATTTTTGCGAAGCAAGGCGAGCACGGGTCTACTAGTCTTAAATAAAGTCAAAGATGTAATTAGTAGGGTTTATCCTGATGAACGAGAAAAAAAAAATTAAGAAAGCAGTTTTGGTCAATTTCACCTACTGCCACGCCTACTTTAATGTTAATTGTTTTTTTTTTTGAAAACTGCTCTTACGATTTAAATTAAATTTCCAGTTTGTTCCGATGGACGAACAAAAATTTGGAATTTATTTTTATTGAATTCCACCGACTTCCACGCCCACTTTTCCTATTTTTTTGGTTTTTTTGGCAACTGCCCCTACAATGTGGATACAATTTTGTGCGTAAATAAAGTTTTAAATTCCAAGTTTATCTAAATAATTGCCATTCAGGGCCGTAGCCTAGAGGATGCCAGAAATCGATGAGTGCGGTTGATGCCAACAGTGCCACAAAGTGTCGAGTAACTTCGAAAGTGTGTGGCCAGGCAAGAGCCTATCAACACACAGTTTGACTCGCGAAAGTTCAACTTTTATGTTTGTTAGTGGTGAATTGAATAAAACAAAAAAGTAGCCAACCGAAACTTAGTTACCCAGATATCAAACTTTTTACTTTAAACGATCGCTATTCTTGTATCTTTATATACATATATATTTGGCTTCTTGGAAATGGCTCTAACGGTTTTAATGAAAATTTGATATTTTGTTCTTATGAATGAAAAAAAATTTTTAAATTGGTCTTATTTAAATCCGCCCACTACAACGCCCACTTTTTTATTGGGTTTTTTTAGCGGAAACTGCTCTATTTCTCAGAAAAAACTCAATTGATTTAGATGAAATTTTCAGGGCCTATTCTTATGAAAAAGAAAAAATTTAAAAATTAAGTTTGGTAAAATCCACCTATTGCCACGCCCCCTTTTCTCATTTTTTGGTTCCTCTGAAACGGCTCTAAAGATTTTGATGAAATTTTATATTATGATGTAATTTTACTTTAAAAATGATGTCATTCAGGTCCGTAGCCTAGGGGCTCCTAAAAGAGCGCTTATTTCCACAATAGGTTAAATTATTTGGTTTAAGTTTTTCATTTGGATAATATTTTACTTTCAAAGGTAATACAAATAGGTGTCATTTAGGCCCGTAAGTAAGGGGGCGCTTGAGCAACAGTTTTAACATTTTGGATGGAACTTTTTATTTAGATTTTATTTTAACTTTCAAAGCTTTAAAAATAAGTATCATCAAGGCCCGTAACTAAGAAGATGCCAAAGGACGCTGAATTCTATTTAAGATCTAACGATTTGAATGCAATTTTATGTTTAGAAGAGGCGCTAAGCTTCAGTTTGTTACAATTTAGGTAAAATTTTGTATTTAGATAATATTTTGCTTTCCAAGTTGATCTTAAAAAAAAACAGTGGGTGTAGCCCAAGGCCGTAGCCAGGGTGGCATCACAAAAAGCGCAAACGGTTTTTTCGATTTTGATAAAATTTTTTATTTCGTTCTTATGAATGAGTAAAACATTTTAAATTAGTTTTAGTAGAATGTGCACACTGACACGCCTCCTTTTCGTATTAATTTATTTCGCGGAAACTGCTCTTTCTCTGAAACAACTCAAATCATTTATATGAAATTTTCAGAAGATGTGATTATAAACAAGAAAACAAATTTAAAAATTAGTTTTCGTAAAATCCACTTATTGCCACGCCCACTTTTCTATTTTTTTGATTTTTCTGATTTTTTTTTGCGAGTTTGATGAAATTTTCACAGATTGTTTTTAGAAATGATAAAAAATTGTGTTAAGTACAATCCGCCCACTTCCACCCATACTTTTTTAATTTCTTGGTTTCACGGAAATGATTCTATTTATCTTAAATAATTTAAATGATTTGGATGAAAAGGCGTGGCCAGGGGGTGCCAAAAGAGGTGCTTGGCACTAAGCAACCAGTTTTAACAATTTGGATGAAATTTTGTATTTGGATAATATTTTAACTTTCAAAATTAATAAAATAGGTATCATGAAGGCCCGTTACTAAGGGGTCAGTTATAGCTCTCATTGAAAACGATCATTAAAAATTGTTTCTTTCGATTTTAAGACATTTAAGGATTTCCCACACCAACGCGAATTTTCAGTGGCGACGACGAAAACAACAATAAAAACACGTGGTTGTCTATGAAAATTCGCATTGATGTGGGGGAACCTTTAAACAAAAAAAATTGATGGCATTTTGGTACCAAAACGAAGCTTATTTTTTGTAAAATTTTGTGTGTCAAAAAAATATCTCATTTATTTTACAATTTTCTAATTAAATCAATTTCATTATTTGAATACGAAATCGTTTTCAATGAAAAGTTGATTTTCATTTCAGAAAAGTGGAACACAATTGTTCCAATGAAATTTGTTCGATTTTCTTTCTGTTCTTATTCATTTATTCATTAGGCGCCAGTTATAGCGATCAGAAAAACCCATCCGAAAAACTTGAAACAGTATGAAATTGATTCTTTTTTCTGATGGTTGTTTATAGCAATCAGAAAAAATGTGTCAGTAAAATAAAGCAAACCGAAAACAAACAAACAGCCGCCAAGATTTTTTCTGAATAGAATGGCAGAAAAAAAATTTCGGATGGAATTCTTTCATTGGAACAGAAAAAAATTGGAACACAAATCAGTGGAACGATTTGTTCCCTTTTCTGTCAAAAAGCAATCAGCTGATACGAGAAATGAAATTTCATCCGAAAAACAAGTAAATCCATTTAAAAGATAAAAATATGCAGTCGTATTTATTAGATTTTTGTCTAAATAGACACTGTCTAACTATTTTCAAATTGGTGGAAATATGCTTTATTTAATAAAAATAAATATCACATTATTCACGGTTAAGGCAATCTACTCTTGTGTCTAAGTTAGGCGGCTATAAGACAACAATAAACAAGGTTTTTGAACACATTTTCCAAAGTTGGACAGTTGTCTAAAGTTAGCCAACGATTATTAATAAGACCAATAATGTTTTGGCAATTTTTTTTCGCGAAAAATATTCTACGCTGAATTACTGAATTAATTTGATAGTTATTTGGCTATCAAATCGAATTGAAAAGTAATAAAAACTTCAATCGATTTTTTTTTTCGGATGGTTTTTTTTTTTTGATCGCTATAACTGGTGCCTTATTTCATTTAATGATCAACTCTAACCTCAAAATTAATGTTATTAGTTTTTCTTTCGACAGATTTTTTCAACGACAGCCAAGATTCAATGATTTCTATGACCGACTAATAAAAAAAAATTCTACCGTTCCACTGATTTGTGTTTCAATGAAGAGTTTCAATGAAAGCTATATTTATATAACTGACCCCTAAGGGAGCGTATTCATGCAAGGGTATAAAGTTAAACGTTGAAAAGTCATAGTAGATTTAAGCAGTCTACAGCTTTTACGGTGTTTACGACGACGCAAGTTATGCCTTTGCATAAATACCTTACCTCTTATTCTTTCCACTAACTGCCATGTCTACTTCTCGCATACATATTTCAATTTTATTGATTAGGAAAATGTCTCCCAGGTACTGTTTATTAAATAAAATGGCGTTTCAGGTTTTGGACAAAAAAAAAAAATCACAGCAGGGTTTTGACGTTCTTTTTGATTGATTTGTAATTATCTCTCAATTGTAATGGGCTGACCGTTTTTATTTCGATTTTTCAAAACTGTAATTCTATATGTGTTAGAAGTCGCAGTTTATAATTCAGAATATATGTTAATTAGTTAAAGTTAAAAACAATTAATAATTCAATGAAAGTACAAAATACAAAAGTAATCTTATTTAAATACGGCCATGAGACAGAATGAATTCTACTATAAAGTGACATCTGTGGAAGAATGTCATTGCCAAATGCTCTGTAATAATATTCGGCATTGCCTCAACAATATGAACTTCATTTAATATTGCAAGCTTAAATTTCACAAAAAAAATATTTCTTTTTATTATTCGTATTCATGTTTTTTTAGCTTAAACACTGCCAGTGTAGGTACTTATGTTTTTATGAATAATCATTTATCTTACACAAATGTAAGTTCACGCGATCCACTTATACAATTAAGGCATTTACTTTTAATGAAAGTAGGTATGTATGTTCCTATACATTGATAATGTGAAATATCAATAAGACAACAATTCCGTATGTGTCTAAATTAGTGCATCATATCAGAATACTGAAGTTATAATCGAAATTGTGTGGAAATTGTGGTTGTGAATGTCAATTTGCTTAAATATCATTTAAAAAGCAAATAAAAATAATTTATGTAATTATAACATGATTTTTATGTTTCTAAACATTATTTAGTATTTTTATTCATAAATAAACCACACAAAACACCTAATGAAACTCGAATCTATTCCCATCCATCATAATTGTGTACCTATAATGTATATACCTATAGGTCACTATAATACTTGTCAAAACCACAAATATACTCTTGACTCAAAATCAAATGGACTCAACTTATAAGGTATAGCTGTATCTGAATTTTATAACATATATGATAGGTATAGGTAGATAAAAGTACCATGAAGTAGATACGCCGGGCGTGTGTTTGCTGTCGACCCTAAAATTTTTAAACGAACTCTTCAACTGGTTGAGTTTCGGTGACATTTTTTTTTTTTTTTTATTATTATTATTCAAATGTGTATAGTCGGATTTTAGTAAAGATAATATATTTAAGTTAAATCTGGAATTGAACATTTTCATAAAAAAACAAATCTCTATATTATAACCAAATGGAAATAAGTGAAGGATTTTATGAGGTAGATCGAGAGGAATTCAAATTAATTGGATTTTAGTGATGTGTAGATGGAAAAAGTTGTGTTTGATTTGCATATGTTTTAAACACTTGACATATAATATATTATATATGGGATAGGTGATTTCATTTATCTTTTTTTTTTTCCTTTTTGGGAAATATTTTTTTTTTTAGGAAATAAGGACGTTGGCAAAAGTATGTTTTTGACGGATAAAGAATTTTAAACTAGATATGTTGTGGTTTAACTTTATTCGTTAGGATGTAAGTCATCACAGGATGATGAACATTTACACAAATTGAAAATTCGATAATTTAATATTTTATATGATTTGAAAACACGAAATTACTTTTTCTCTCAACATTTAAATAAAAGTGGAAGGAAAATAATTATTAATTAGAGTGTGGGTAGTCACGAAATATTGAAATATACTGGACTCAAAAAAAAAAGAAAACTTAGATTCTTTGGTTGACTACCATATACTTGGCAGCTTTCTAGAATGATATGCAAATGACTTTAGCATCACTGACTTGAAGTTCTGTTCTGCTGCCACCTCACACCTTCTGCTACAACCCCAAAAAAATCCATAAAACTAACCGCATCGTAATCCTTTGGGATTATTTTAGAGGAAAGTTGAGTTGTCTGTAGTTGTTTTTTTTTTTTTTTGAATAATTAAGAACTCTAGATTTTTTAATGTAAATAAAAATTAAAAAAAAAACTTTGAAATTCAATTCAAGTTACCTCAACTCCAAAATGCATTTCGTAATTTGCTATTGTAGCCTTCTAAGATTCAAATTATGGTCGATGCTTATAACTACTCTTATAAAATTCACAGCATGAACAGACTGTGAATTTTAAAAGAGTCGACTATAATTTGAAAAAATAAAGCATTTAAGCATTTAAATTACCCTTATAAGAACTTTATTGGGAGAATAAATATGTAGTTTATTTGGCCAATATACAGTTAGTTTATTTGGCGAATATACAGTTTATTACGATATGAACAAAAATGTTAAATTCAATTAAAATGTTTATTGGCATTTAATAATTTGTTTATTGCACCAATAAACACATTTATCGAAGTAAAAAAGTAGGTTTATAATAAAAATTTTGGCGCAATGTATATGAGTTTAATGTGTCAAAAAAAAAAGTTTATTGGTACAAGCAACCGGTTATTAATTTTTAAATTTTAATTTTCAGTAAACTGAGTTTTATTGAGCCAAAAATTCATTTATTGAGTAGAAGTTTTTAAAACAAAAATTTATTGAGACCAGTGATGCCAGACTTTGGGAGTAGATTTTCCCACATTGATACTCAAGAATTCCCTTTTATCCCACGTCTTTCTGATAAATATCCCACAATTATCCCTTGTCGAAAAATTTTAAAAATCTATATTTCTTTGTAATTTATAAACAAATTTTCATGCCGCATTGGCAGAAACGTTAAAAATTTACATTGAATGCATAAGTTGCATAAAAAACAAAAATAAAATCACAGAAATTAATATGAACAGCAAAAAAAGCAATAAAACTCAAGTGTCATTTAATTATTCATGCTCAAAAAAAGTTTTCCAAATATCGTGCTTGTATCAATTTCGCTCATCGAGCATAGTTTTGCAGAACAAAAACTAGTACGACAGTTTTCGTTTATTTGCAAAAAAAAATTTCGTTTCGCATCTGTAGCGTACAAGATTTTAGTAGATAAAATGCAAAAATCTAAATAAACAGATTCAGATATTTAGAATGAGTTCGTTATATGCATGGCATCGTTTTATTCGACCATAGCTGAATACAACTTTTGTTTCTTAATAAAATGAACAATTTAAGAAAAAAAATTGAGCAAACCCTAAAATCCCTTTTTTTGTACTATGAGGTTCTTAAAATCCCTTTTTCCCTTTTAGCTTATTTTAGACGTGAAATTCCCACAAAAAGGGATAAATCCCACGATCTGGCGTCACTGATTGAGACATGAAAAAAAAGAGTAAATAAACTGTGCAGTGTTTATTGATATTACAAATGATTTTTTTTGACTTGTTTACGGGGAAAATACTTTCGTTTTGGAAGCAGTATACGGACCGATGATTCTGCTTTACCAAAATCTGCACCTCGAGATGCATAATATGATGCTGGTGTTATTTATATATCGTGCCAAATCAAACAATTTTTATTGTTCGTTCATGTATTCATCCAAAAATGAGCCTCGTTGCTTAAGGTTATCCAGGTAATCAGGGCCGGACCAACCATATGTGCAAGATGTGCAAATGCACAGGGCACAAAATTTTAGGGGGCGTATTACTATAAGCAAGAAAATTTAATCTGATCTTGCGCAAACAAATATAAACTGCCATATTTACATTTTAACCACAAAACTTGTTCAAATAATCCCAAAATAACATCCATTGCAACTGTGATAAGTTGTTTCCTGCAATTTAATTCAAAATATCGTAAAATTAAAGATACTAGACCTATGCAAGTTCAATCTTACCTACCTTATCTCAAAATATTCCAACTTGTTCGTACAAAAGAAAAAAAAAATTAAAAAACTTCAACACGAAAAATATCCACGCCACCTCATCTGTGCAAGTTTTGTTTCATAAACACTGAGTCCCAAAAATAGCATGGGAAAATCTGACAAGGTATCTCAGTGTATGTATGTATGTATGTGTGCAAATATGAAAAAGGGGCGCTTTCTTAAAAAGTTGCACAAGGCGCAAGTTTTGCTGGGGCCGGCCCTGCAGGTAATGTATATTTTTCAACTCTTTAACCTTCCATTATTAATCGTATTACCCAACTGAACAATTCATACCACACAATTTACCACATGGCCGTCATAACCTAACTATAATTTCGGGCGTCCCTATATTGAAAGACCGTTTACTTATTATTTAAAAAATAAATACAGTGCATTCTCGATTATCGCAACTAATTAAAACAAGAGTGGTTGCAATGACCGAGGTTGTTGCAATAACCGAGTAAATATTTGTTAAGGCTAAATTCGAGATTCAAAGCGAAAATCAGAAAACCAGCACTTATATAATAATGCAACAAATTTGTATTCAATAACACACAAAAATAATAAGAACAAAAACAAAAATAAGTTCTTACATTAAGATATAAGTACACAAATGCATACATACGTTTAGTTCTCTATATAGCTATAATTATTGTCTTTGGAAAAAATTGTACATTTCTGTTTGGATTTTTAGATTTTTAAAATTTTTTAAAATCGCTATTTCTCGTAGTTTTTGAAGACTCAACATTTGTTCAATAGGGGCTGAACTAAAAAGAAAATCTTGCATTGTATAGCTACATATGATGTACATTCATACAACTTAATCGTACCATCACTCAAAAGTAGCGGTAAAATAACTGCCGAGACAAAATGTAACGCAACAGACAAAAACGCAGACATAGCTAAGAACCTGAGTAAATAAAGATATGCATATAAAAACAAAAGTTGCACTTATCGAGTCAATTTTTTTGAAGAGTTGCGATTACTGCGTCAACAATGATATAAATTCAGCTGTTGCGAAAATCGAGGAGTTGCGTGAATCGAGAGTTGCGTTAATCGAGAACGTACTGTATAAGAAAACCAAATATCATTCCGGAAATTTAGGATCAAATCCTATCCTATTTCATTTAATTTTTTTTTTTTTTTTTGAAGGGGTATTGCCTCTGCAAACCCTTCAAGTGCCTCTTATCTTAGCCATTCTCTATACCAAATGACAACATTCACTCAGAAATGCTTGAAAGTTTAAACTCCAGTCCTATGGTTCTCCACGAGATGTCGCTCTATCTATTTATAAAAAAAAAAAATATAACCCACTTCACGGTGAAATGAACATTAAAAAAAATTTGTATGTCTGTGAACATTTTTGATGTGTCATGTCTGTGTCAATAATTGCCAATAGGTGTACCTACCTTCGATATGCGAAATGATTAGTCCTTATACTTGTGGTTCTATATAGGTGCATGACTTCCACATCTATTGATTCAGCAACTTATGCCTATACTATACGTATGTAGAGATTTGAATCATAATCGATTCACAATTAATAAATCCATTGATGAAAGACAATCACCTTTCATCAATGTGAAGCATGACACTTAGCAATATATTGTATATACGAAACACAATCATAAATCAATTAAAGCTTATGCTTCTCATTCACATATTGTGTTGGGTGTCAGCCTGTCAAATGAAGAAAATATCTTATCAAACAAAAACGCCACCTGCAATATCCTCTAATATTGCTTAGTTATTATTTTCCTTATACTTGCAAAATAATTGATGGATACAATGACAATCCGACTACAATACTTGCTTTATCCGGCGCGGTGCGGCGTGGCGTTGGTGGCGATGGAAGTGGGTGTTTTGTTCGTTTATTTTGTCATTTCTCTCTCTCTATATATTTTTTTTTTTTTGAAAAAAAAAATTATGATTAATAATTTCGCTTTCACGCAATCTTGTCATCAATTTCCAAACAGCACAACAGACCGTTTGACTCTTTCTTTAACATCCTATACACAAAACATCGAAACACAAACGTCAAACCTTTGTGTTCCGGAAGCATATCCCTCCATAAATTATATCCTTTACGTGTTCAGCTCTGACACACAAAGTCCTCCTTGAAAAAAAACAACAACAACAAAATAAAATAAAATAAAAAAAAACAACAAAACACTTCCTTTCAAGGACCGACACGTATCTATAGAAAGAGAAGACAACACTAAAAAATAGAACGTTTTTCTTCTTATCCTTAATACTACAATAAAATATTTAAACCTCTAACTCCTGTGAGATACATAGAAACAAAAACCAAACCAGGCATCTTCTACCTATCCTATCCATCTGCCGTGTTGCCGTTGTCGCCGCCGCCACCACTGCTGCCAATGCCAAGATACCACTGCCAGTATACATACCGCGCCGCGCCCGCATACATTATTTAGCGTTGGAGGAACGTAAAGAGATTATACGACCATACCGACTGTGAGGCTAAAAGGATATCTACCTCGCTGATTCGTTCGGTTGGAAATATCCTTCCACAGTACAAAAAGTACGCATCCGTGTGAAAGTCAGCCAGAAGAGATGCTGGGACGGCTGCTGTGATATGAGAGTTCCACTTTAAATTTATCGAGAGGAAAATCGAAACAAATATTTAATTTTTTTTTTTTAATAAAAAATTCATCACCCCATGCATACATACGGTGACCATACTTCTGAAAACTGTAACTGACTACCTATGAATATACTCGTACAAGTTATATAAAATGCACAATTTGCTTTTATTGCTCAAGGCTATTTAACCTGTCCTCAACATACATAGTAGCTTAGAAATGTGAAGGATTAATTGAAATATTTATACCTATATTAGCTAATGGTGTACCTTAAATGTAAAAACAAAATTTACTCAATGCAAATCAAATCATCTCGTTTTTCGTCAAAATTTAAAACATCTTCTAAAAAAAAAAAAAAATCTTCACTAGTCATCAAAAACTCATTATACCCATACCTACTAATGAGATTGGGAGACTTTAAATCGGGTAAGGTTATAATTTGAACATCAAAAATATGACCTTTGCTTTATGTTAATTGATTATATTAAATTTTAAATCGTTTTTTTGCTATCAATTTTATGTGCGACGATGTTGAGTAGCTATATTTAATTTACGTTTTCACATGATCTTTCTCTACAATTTTTAATAGAATTCAAGTGCTTTAATACCTAAAATAAAAAAAAAAAAAAAAACGTATTGGAAATTAATGTAAATATAATTAAGTTTAAAAATCGATTTTAAGGTTAACTGAAGTTCTTGAAAACTGCTGGAGTAACTAAAAATATTTGATGCCGATATCGGCGTCTATCGTTGATTGTTATTGAACAATATATATTTAAAGCTTAGTGGGAGATATATTTATTTTGTTTATTATATTCCATTTTTTCAACAAATCTAAATCGAGTTTAATCTCTTATCTGGCCAAGCCACCGCCCCAATGTGAGAGTCCAGGGGTGGACTGGCCCACCGCGCAACCGGGATTTTGCCCGATTTGCCACTGAGAGAACAAAAAGTGCATGAAAGCGCCTATACAGTCTTTTATATTCTTTTACAAGAAATCTTTCTTGAAAAATTGGATTTCTAAGGGGCTTACAGTAAATATACAGTTTTGTGGTCCCAAAGGAATCTCGGGAAGCTCACACAAATCAGATAAAGGCCCTCACAATGAGGATGAACCTGTTCGATCGCTGAAAAATTATTTTAACGAAAATTATAGTTTTACCGATGCGGGGCCCCCACAATAATTATAATTGAGCTGTAGTAGGCCCAAGGGAGCCCACACAGTACTCTTAGACAGAAACTATAGTTAGGGCTCCCACACTAAGTATTGAGCTTTTGTGGTAAAGTAAGGAGGCCCCCAAATCACTCTTAAAAAACTTTATATTCTATGGGTTTTTTAAGTACCTGCCTACTTTCAGTTCATTTAAAGTAAGGCTATCAAAAATTTCAGGGCCGCAGAAATAGAATAGCAAAGAACACCAACAATATTTCGATTGCTGTGAATATTTTCGAAGTTTCGGTAGAAGTAGGAAACATCGATTATAAAATCTAAATTATTCTAGTAATGTATTCAAAAATCAAGTTACAATTTTTGTTAACTCAAATACATAAAGGGTGTTTTTTTTTAGACGTGTGGTTTTCAAGAAGAAATAAAACGCATATAATTTATTGTTATGGCCAAAAATTTAGCTTTATTATAAAGATAAGGGTTTGCCATTATGTTTTAAAAATTATTTTGGGCAAGTGGCCGCCGCGGCTGGCTCGAATAAATTCCAGCCGAAAGGCCCTATTTTCGACCACTTTTTGCAGCAATTGGGGCCGTATGTCAGCAATAAGGCGTCGAATATTCTCTTCCAAGGCGTCAATCGTCTCGGGCTTATCTGCGTAGATAAGCGACTTCACATATAACCCCACCAAAAATAGTCCAGCGGTGTTTAATCGCACGATCTTGGAGGCCACGCCACAAGCCTACGACGCGAGATAATGCGCTCAACAAAAGTTTCCTTCAATAAATTAATTACTTTTGTTGGCTGCTAAGGCATGTACCGGCGCCGCCCGTCTTGTTGGAACCAAAGGTCTTCCACATCAAAATCCTCCAATTCAAGCACGAAAAAGTCATTGATTATGGCTCTATAGCGTTCCCCATTGACTGTAACATTATGGCCGGCTTCATTTTTGAAGAAATATGGACCAATGATTCCCTCTGAGCACACCAAACAGTGAATTTTTTAGGATTTAACGGCGTCTCAACAATGGCTTGTGCATTATGATCACTCCAAATACGACAATTTTTCTTATTAACGTACCCATTCAACAAAAAGTGAGCTTCATACTTGAACAAAATTTTCTTGTGAAAATCGGGATCGGTGGCCATCTCCAACCATTATTTTGGTAATAAATTTGCACGATTTGCAAACGTTGTTCAAGAGTAAAGGCCCAACTATAATAGGCATGAGCTAGCTTATGCACGCTTAAGCCAACGAGCGAATATATGAAATTCCTATTGAGTAGCCATAATGGAATCCAGCTACTTTTCGTCCAATTTTTCTAAGTTTCGTTCAATTAACCAAAGATAAGCAAGAGCGGTCCGGTTCGCTCAGCGCATAAGTGAATTTGACAGATACGCTTCAACACATACAAAATACACATCAAACCCATCGTCTGTGTAAATGATTCGAGATTAATGAAAGTGTATGTGTGATATCTTTGCTATCTCGTTGTCGTTGATTCAATGTTCACACTCAACAAAATTAAACAGCTGTGAATTTGATTTTGACAGCTGCTTTTGCGCGCGTAAGTTATTATGGCTATGCTTGCGACTTTTTGAAACTTAAGCAAACTTTTCGATAGGTTCTGACATTAGTTTATGTTTGCTTAAGCCTATTATAGTTGGGCCTTAAGTCTTATAAAAGAAATTTCAGAGTAGACGGTTTATGGCTTCAATTACACGACGATAAAATTTTGTTATCGTCGTTTTTGAAGCTAATTATTTTTCAATCCTTCTATACTCATTCTACTATTTTGTGGCCTTATTTCTTTAAGTCCCGGTAGGACCTTTGACTCCCATTTCGCCCCTGCGCGAGACCGATTAGTAGATAAAAAATATACATATACAGCCCTTTATTCTGTAAACGGTTCGCGTCAAAGTTTATATTCTCCTAGTCGGAGGGAAAAAGATTGTTGAAAATTTCGTATAAATTTCAAAAAAAAAAAAAAATTTAGGCATTTAGATTTTCTGAGAATTTCAAAACAAAAAAACGGTAAAATTTGCACTCGAAAGACAGATGTTTTAAAAAAATAATTTCCATCAAATTGAATGAAACATTAAAATTATGCACGTATATAGGTGAACCTAGGCCTAAACCAAAAACCAACAGGGCTGTACGTATAGGTAGCCCGAATCTAAAATAACTATGTACCTCCAATTGTGCATTCCAAATTCGTTGGAGTTCTTTTCAACTTGTTCAGCGTGCAATATTATGCAAGGTCTTCCTCACTCCAACTTTATCAATCCAACCATGTTTTAGAAAGAATTTCCTAGCACAGAAGAATTGAATTTACACCTCTACAAAAATTTCCACAAAGCTGAATTTTTAGTGGAGAGCTTTAATTTTATTATTTGAGTATTTCCTAAAAAGTACCCAAAAGTTTTAAAGTTTGGACAAAGGCTTTTGTAGGGTGAAAGGTGGCACATTTGGACACACTTTTTCATCTTTAAATTGAGTTACAAAAAAACTCGCTATAAATTTCCGCATTTAAATTAATAAAAAAAAAAACCTTATATATTTGTATTTGTTCATATAATCTCAACTACATAAAGGTACATAGCTGTGCTAAAGAGATTTGATTTGGAAGAAGTCATTTACTTTTTCTTTTTTTTCAAAATTTTGAGTCTGATAATTTTATTTTTCCAAAACAATTCACAAAAGAATTTATTTTAAAAATTTACCCGATTTGCCATTCCAGCATAGTTGAGGTACATTAGAAATGAAAAAAGCATTTTATGTATTTTAAAACTTTGAATAAATTCTTTTTTAAATTTGCTCTTCTTCACATACAAATCTCGAAAACCTAAGAACAGGGTTGGCCGAATTAACTACACTACATTTTCTACATCATTAACTACGCGTAGTTAATTTAATAAACTACACTTTTTATTTTCTACAAATTGTTACGTTTTCATATACATACAAAGTAAATTTAGAGAAATAATAAAATTTCAATAAAAATTTGAACATTTTAACTCAAAATTCAAGCTTCAAAGTTACAACTGACAGATCATTTGATATTTGAAACTAAGTTTGCTACAATTTGTTTTATTAATGGCTGTTTTACAATGCCACGTTGAGCGTCGCTTTGACAGATTTTTCTGTCAACGCAAAAGTTCAGATATAGGAAATTCTGTTTAGTTTTTACAATGGCGCGTTGTGCATAAACTTCACGATTTGACAACCATTAGCAAGTACACAAACCAACGTAACGTGAAGAATCTCAACGCAAAAGTTGAAAGAATTCAACTTTCGCGAGCGTTTTGACATGTTATCATGTAGTCTCCTGTGAATTTTGCGTTAAAAAAAATTTGAATTTGGTTTCTCGAGGTAAGAAAATAGTTTATTCTACAAATTTATAAAATTACTTTCAAATTATAAAAAAAACAAACAAACAAACGCAATAATTCAAAAGATTCACAGACATCCTTGTTATTTTGAGAAAATGTTTAGGGTCTTTTTCTTTCATTTGATCAAATTTAAGGCAAAGAATCCCTCTTTATCCTTTCTGAGATTCAGCTCGCGAACCACCAACGCCGTTTTGGTGTTTCGGTTTCCTCTTCAACTCCTTTACACGCTGAAACAACAGTGAGCAGCGGCAACTAGTTCTATTGTCGAAAAAAGGTTATCGTTCATTTTAAATTCAAAAAACCATTTAACAAAATATTTAAATTAATTTGCAGAATGACACTTTAATTGGTTTTAACCAGCTGATTCTCGCAGAATCACCTGTCACCTCGACGCGTCCGTAAAGCTTGTGAAACGTAACGTACGCATCGCGAACGCGAACGCGTCATTGGAAATCAGCCATAACTACATTTAACTACGTTTAACTACATAAACTACGTAACAAATGTGAAAAATGTAGTGGCCATCCCTGCCTACGAACACTTCTCCTTTTTTTTATGTCCGTTTTATCATCTTCTTCGTATTCTGTTTCCTCAGACCAGTGAACATAGCATGAACGCAATAATTTTGTCTATTCCCCTGATGTTTCGCCCTCTTTCTTTACTCGGCGTTACATTTTTTTGAAATTCTGTTGATTTTTTCACATTTTTAGTAGGTCTCCGGTTAAACATTTCTAATGTTAAAAACAGAATTAATGGATGGAATTCTGGGTTTAAAAAAAGCTTTAGAAAGAGAAGCCTTTTGTTGGTTTTAAAGTTAGAAGACCTCTTTAATTCTAAAGTATACTTTCGTTTTAAATTTACAAAGAGCCGAATCTCATTCTAAAGTTATAATTTACAGCCGAGTCCGATTTTAAAGTAGATTTAGAGCCGCGTTAAAATGTTTAAAATTTTGCGCCAATATTTCCAAAAAATGGTTTATTTTGTTTTGTATCTACTGTTTCACTCAAATAAGTTTCAAAACACTCAGCTGTTATTTTAAATTTAAACTTTAGACCTTTGTTATGTGAAATACAAACTCAATTTCGGCAAAAGTGGACTTAGCAGCTTTAAGTATTTAGCCGACGATATGTCTATCGCTTAATGAAAAATTATTATTATTTAACGGAAATTTCTGAAACACCCTACCTATACATATAGTTTTATGAAACTCACCAGCCTTATAGCCTTAAACATTCCCTTTAAGTTTAAAAAAATTGTAACGATATATATCTTTATTTGTTTAAGAGTTAAGATTTTAGCAACCAAAGAAGTCGAAACGGGACACTGTGTGCAGTGGCGTAGCGTTGGTTTTTTCCGCCCGGGGCAGATTCTTTTTTTGCCACCCTAGCAATTTTTTTTTTGCAGCCTCTTTTTTTTTTGTTGTTTAAAAATAAAACGGTTCGCTTGTTTTTTAGTGTTCAATAAAAGGTGATAAATTTACCACAACTTATTTAAATTTTTTTTAAAGATTCAGATATAACTGAGCAAAACTGAATCATGAATGAATATTTTAACATTTTCAGAACAATTTTTAATAAATTTTGTTTGAGTTTTTTGGCAATATCCATCTCTATTACATCAAAAGGGAAAGATAGGGACAGCTGTTGCCAAAACGATATCGTTCGATTGTTTTTGTTTTACGGAATAAGGCCCCAGGGCATTTACTTTTATATTTTGGTTTGACTAAGAAAATTTTGAAAACAAATTAGCTCAAGAGTGACGGAGTAGATTTATTTCCCTTCTTAAAATTGAAGGAGAATTGCAATTATTAGCTGTATCACCGCTCGAAAACTTTTAAATAATTTCTTTGGACTGAGAAAATGTATCCATTTTGAAGAAAAATGTATCCAAATGAAAACAAGATACATAAACAGAAAATACAGAAATCTTTTAATACTAACGCCTGTTTTGATAAATACATGTTTTTAAAAATTGCCGCCCCCTAGCAAACTCTCTCCCGAAAATTTTGGAAATGTTCCGCCCCTAAAATGCATCCAAATGACAAAAAAAAATATATAAAAAGAGGACGTACAAAAATCTTTTACACTAACGCCTATTTTGATAAATATTTCTAAAAAATTGCCGCCCCCTTGCAAACTGCCGGATTTTTGGAAATTTGCCGCCCTAATATTGGATCTAAATGAAAAGAAAATATAAAAACAGAATACAAAAATCTTTTACATTGACGTCTGCTTTGATTAATATTTTGAAAAATTGCCTCCCGGATAAACATGTTTAAAATTTGCCGCCCCATATTTGGGAAAATTGCCGCCCCCAAGCAAAGTGCCGCCCGGGGCCTGTGCACTCCTTGTTCCTGCCACGCTACGCCACTGACTGTGTGGCGAATCAATTTCCTTGCAAAATCTATAGGAACTCTTAGATTTTTGGTTGCAGTGCCTTTGTTTTTTTGCTTTAAAAATATTTATTATTTATTTTCTAACACTAAAAATTGAAAATAAAAAAAATCAATATAGATTTCTCTCGCAAGTGGAATATATTTTTATTTATGCATTTCAGGCATTTTATGGTTTCAAACGTCAAACGTACACAAAGAATTCAAAAATTATGTATACCACAATTTCTATAGTTTCTAGATTTTCAATTCAACGATGTTTTGTTTTTTTGTTTCAAACGAAAAAGTTATATGATTATATTGAGTTTACTTTAAATAAAACACAACAAATGGTCACCCGTTCCTGTATCTACATTTCACCCTTCACCATCCTATATATACAGTATACACCCCATATATTTCAAGAATATTTGACTCGATAAAATCGAAAAAGCACACGGCATAGAACTGTTGATTTGCAAAAGTTTCAAAAATTATAAAATCGTTGAGTCATAAATACAAAGCACCTACAAAAAAAAAAAAAAAACGAAAGAAGCAATTCAATGATTTTTTGAGTTTTCTGTGTCGATTTGATCGACAAGATGCCAAACAAATCGTTTCAGCTTCACGATTTCATTGAGCTGCGCCTTAAGTGTATATATACACTGTACACTGTACATGGCAGCATTTCCATAAGAATTACGATGACGATGAAGGATGATGGTAATGGCGATGGGGGTGGTTTAGAACGCGTATGGCAATGTGATCAAAGAACAATTTATAGGCACTGGTGGAAAGCCACTTAAGAGAGTATACGCCTTTAATAAAAAAAAAAAAAATAATAAGAAGAAAAAAAACTTTCTTTCGATTGTAAAATGGTAATGATTCCTTTACCAGTCTAACCTACTAACCGAAAACGAAAACCCTTTGCCAAAGAACCAAACCAAAGCCAAGTGGATTGATGAATTTTAAAAGGCTGGGTTTTTGGAGAGTTTTTTTTTTTTTCTATACAGAAAGACATTTCACTGTGTTTATTTACTTATCTGGAGGAAATTACTCCAACAACAGAAGAGCTACAGAAATAAAAGCAATAGCATCAGAAGTGGCAGATAAAGCTAAGAGGATGCTACCTTTCACTTCAACTCTCGTAGTCTTTGTATAAAAAAAAAAAAAAAATTCAGAAGTTAAGCATCCCTGAGAAATAAATGTATTTTGAAGCAAAAAAATAAATAAAGTTTTATACTATATACATAAGTATAAGGGCTTCTGATGTTTTCAACGATTTCTGCCTCTTCTAGCAAAAACTTATTTTTATTTATCAAAAAAAAAAACAACAAACTTACAACCGATAGGGTTGTATATTGTAGGTACCTATACATATAGTACATAAATCGATATTTGTACTTTTCAATGGCTGGCTGATTTAGAGAAAACATCGATTCGCCCACTTTAAAGCATTTTAATATCTTATTTCAAAGAACATTCCTTCTTGTTCTTCTATTTTATTTTTATTGCGTACTTTAGGTAGTCTTTTTTGACGATGAGCAATGTCTGGAACAACGAAGAAGTTCATGCTTATATATATGTACGTCATTGGGAACATTTAATTTCAACTGAAAACCAGTAGGTATAGGTATAATTAATTGACGTAGACTAAGGCAATAGGGTAGTAAAGTTGTAACGAATTTTTTGTATATATATATATATATATCTATTAAGATGTTTTAAAAATTCAAAAAAAAAATATATAACAAAAAGTATGGTGATGAATTGTAGAGCGAAAATTCTAATTTACTTTCTCATGAGTTTAAGACATTATGACCTCCTCACAAATCTCATAAAAATAAAATGTTTGATAAATTAACAAAAAAAAAAATACATAGTTATTTAATCTGCAGCGAAAGTGAATTATTCAAAAGAAAATTATCTCTACTCTACTTAACCACATACCCGCGCAAAACGAGAGAAGGACTATAAGTTCAAATGAACGGAAAATACATATTCCACCAGTTGAAAATAATTCAGTATTCAAAGAGAAAAGGAAAACTTTTCTTTTTATGCATGCCCATTCTCTGCTACTTTTACGCCTAACCCTTTAGACCTCGATCTACCTTCCGAATCGACCATTACAGGCTGTTCAAATCATCTATGTAGATGTCCAAAAGGGGTGTCTAGATTCTTTGTAGCGGTAGGCCTGCTAGCATTCGCTCATCCTAACTCGCCGGTGGGGTGGGATCTTGCTACTAGAAAAAAGACGGTGTTACGTTGTTTCAGGCCTGTTGCCGTGGATGTTGTTCGACAAAAAAAAAAAAAATATTTTATAAATGTGGAACCCGAAATTCATTTTTACATATTTTTACCTAATTGTCATACCTACATCATATGGAGAGCATAGTTGTTCGTGCTCTCTGAGTACGTAACCCTCCCCTTGCGTTCTGAAAGAAAAACTCTCAGAACACACCTTAGTTACCACAGCTACTCATTCGTTAGCGATAACCCCTAAATCAAAATCAAAAAAAAAAAAAAATTTACTTAAAAAATTCAAGAAAATTCTCGAACATTCTTATTGAAGGTCGTTACCTTTTATTTCTCACACTTCACATCCCTAAATTTAATTACTCAGAAATGCATGAGTGCAGCTCTAAACTAAATTTTAATAACATCCAAATTTTCATTAGTCTCGTTCATTCAATGAAACTTTAAACGAAATTGCAGGTTAATAACGCGAGAGTCATTCCGTTTGTCTTTCAACAAAAAAAAAGAATGTTTGTTTTTAAAGCTTATAATATGGTTTAAGAAATTTATTGAATTGTATACTATAAATGAAACAAAATTTAATCCTATTAACTAATATTAAAATCTCAATTAAATATACTAAAGTATTTAAAAATTCAAAATATAAAAATAAAGAAGGAGAATTCCAACTTTAATTCATTAGTTCAATTTCTCTGAGATCAATTTCTCTTTAATCAATAACGTATTTCTCTTAAATAGTATGAATTTATAGATCTCTGTTATTAAGATAAAAAAAATATCTATAATTTCTTATTATCGCAAAAAAAGAAAAATATTAAAGGGAATTGGGAGGGGAAATTTGTAAATTCGAGGATAGATTTTAAACGAATATTATATAATATACTTATATTTTAGGGAAATCTTTCACGATAATCTGGATAGATTGTTTCTTGCTTCTTTCTTTCTTTAAATCTCTTAAAATTTTTTTTTTTTTGGTTTTTTTGTTTTTTTTTTTTTTTGTATATATTTTTTTTATGTTTCTTTTTTTATTCTTTTTCTATTTTTGACGTTCAAATATAAATATTTAAAAAAAAAAACTTACCCTGTTTCTTTGCAGGTTTTATAAATTTAGGCGGTTATTAATTACTTTTTAGGTCTGGGGATCCTGGTGGAATCTGTGCACAGCTTCTACTGGGTCGCCGATGTTTCGTTCGTATATCACTTGTTGTTTTTATTTTGTTTTCCTAGCTATATTAACACGAGAAAAAAAAATATTTAAACTTGAACGTTAAATTTACTTATTATTTTTTTTTTTCTTTTGTTTTTTTTTTTGTATACTTATTTATCCGTAGGTTTTCCGTTTAGTTACGTTAATAGTTCATTTGCATGATAGATAGGAGAGAGGGAAAGGGAGTGGATGCTGGGAAGATAAGATCTGAACTGGGATGATGAAAGGGTTCAGCGTCGATGATGATGGAATTTATGCGGCTTCCTTGTATGATGAAGTTGATCTCCAGTGGAACAGATGTGACTTCCCACGTTGACTTCTAGGTTCCTCTCGTCTTGGTTAGTGACCGCCCCGTCAGGGTTGATGTCGGTGTCACTCTTGTCTGTGACCGGACGTCACTTATTTTCGTCGGTATCTGCTGTTATCAGTGATAATTCGTTTTTTATGTTGGACACTGAGTTGTTGTTCTGGGCTGCGAGTTTTGCTGTTGTTACGATGTACTTTGGTCGAAGGTGATGTTTCTTTTTTTTTTTTTTTTATTTGGTATATATTTATATATATGTATGTATAGTTACGTTACATATATGTTTTTTTATGGTTATGGTCATGGATTAAGGCAACGAGAACACTTCGTGGCGCCTTTCTTTTGTTTTTATTTTTTTTGGCACCAATTTATGGCCAGGTCTTCGCTTACTTTTTTTTTCTCTTTTAGTTTTCGGGCAATAATCAATTTATTTTAATAATTGAATAATTTGTATTTTTCTTTAGTCGCTTAGATCACTAGAATCTATGATTTTCGTGTAATCGAATCACGTGCATGTACGATCGAAGTGTATAACTCGCACTAGCACAATTGATGAGATTCGTAATTTTCGATTTTTTTTTTGTTTTTTTGTTTTTACGTTTAATCAAAACTTAATTATCCGTGACTGTACTTTTTAACATCAAATAGATCTTAATTTATTACTTGCCACTCAAGTCCAGCTTCGTATGAGCCCAGGTACCGACTGACCTTTTTGCCAAACAAATTTTCGTAGCTAACTCTACTGATTACCGATGGTTTTTTTTTTTTTTGATATGCAGTATTCCATTTTCGTCCGTTTCACTGCAGATATCCGCGTTTCTTTCTTTAGGGCATCTTCTTCCTAGCCACTTTGATTAATGTTAGGATTAAAGGAAATAGGAATGATAGGATAAAACTCTACAAAATTAATTCGCTGTTTTATTTTAAAAAAATAGCGATAGTGTTACAGGGTGTATACGTACTATTTTTTTTTCTTGTTATAAGTTTCGAAAACATATAATACCTTTTTTCCTTTTAAAATTAAATAATTTTGGCTAAACTAAATTGGAGTTTCCTACAAAACTTATAATTTTGACAAGGGCAACCAAGTCAAAAGAATAAGAAGAGAAATCTAATATTTTATTTACTTGCAGATACAAAAAAAAAATGTCTCATGCACTGCTGAGTTGGCCGGGCTATATATATGGGCCTAGTTAACTATGTTTTACTTTTTTAAATCTTTGGAGTGTGTAACTGAGGTATTACCTTTTAAATCTATCACCTCGTACAAATTATTTCCAATTATTTTATTTACACGTACTTTAATAAACTTCGGACAAAGTTTAGCATTAAGGTGTTTCGATGCGTCACTCAATACGAAGTTACGTTTATATAACTGGTCACCTACATGATATGAAATTATTCTACTTCTTAAGTTGTAAGTTTTTTCATACGATTCATGGGCTTTAACTAACGCGTTCTTAAGATATGAATGTAATATATTCATTTTGGCCGTTTTAGGAAGCCAGTCTATCTCCGAGTTGTTCAAACCCCCTAGATCTTTGAGAAGCTTGTAATCTGCCCCGTGCTCTATCATTCGTTGGCCAAAGAGAGCTTCATATGGTGACATACCCAATGCGGAGTGAACTGTAGTTCGAAGAGCACTGCTAATGGAAGACAAGTAAACATCCCAGTTCGTCTGTTTTGGGTTGACATATGAACGAATCGCAGCAAGAATGGATCTGTTCACACGTTCACTTGCATTTGATTGCGGTGAATATACTGCCGTTCTATAATGCTTTATTCCGAAATTTTCTACCATTTTCGAAAATTCACGACTAATGAACTGAGTTCCATTGTCAGAGAGGATGCTTTCTGGAACTCCGAAAACAAGGAATATTTCCTCTTGAAGGAATTTTAACACGGCATCAGCTGTAGCTCTTTTAAGCGGCTTGATCAGGACAAACTTAGTCAACTGATCAAGGGCAATGACAATCTGCGTGTTTCCACTTCTTGACCGTGGATAGGGTCCAATAAAATCAATGTAAAGATGCTGAAATGGTCTTTCTACTATAAAAACCTTGCCCATTTCAGCTCTCAAGGTCATGTTAGGTGCTTTAGTTGTTTTACAAACTTCACAGTTTGCTATAAAATTTTTAACCTGTGATGCCATGTTTGGCCAGAAAAATTGCTGTCGAAGTCGATATAGGGTCTTTGTTATACCGCCATGTGAAGCTCGTGGTGGGCAATGAGCAAGAGAGATCAAATGTTGAGTCAGCGCAGATGGAATCCATAGCTTCCAAACCAAATCATCTTGGAGTGGACTCCCTGTGCAAAATCTAACCTTCTTGTAAACGAAACAGTCCGAAACTTGAAGGTCAGGAAGCTGATCTTTATTTTGTCCGATATGTTCAATGATTTTTCGATATTCTTCAGATCGGAAACTAGGATCATCCAAATCAACATGTAGAACCTCGGCAGGGTCTCCTGATTTCGATTCGGATACATGGACAGGATCCCCTGAATAGAGTGCATCTACTTGATACACACGCGAAAGTGCGTCTGGCACAACATTCAAAGTACCCTTCCGATGCTCGATATCGAAGTCAAAACCCTGTAATTTCAAACTCCATCTCGCCAGCCGTCCAGTAGGATCCTTCAAACTCATTAACCACTTTAAACTCGAGTGGTCGGTGATAACCAAGAACCTATATCCTTCCACATAAGGTCTAAACTTTTGAATACCTTTCACTGCGGCTAAGCATTCACGTTCCGTCACCGAATAATTACGTTGAGCAGCATTTAATTTTTGCGAATAGTAATAAATAGGGCGTTCAGCCCCCTCCTCATCCTTCTGACAAAGAACACATCCGATGCCTGTTGCCGATGCATCGCAGAGAATGATAAATTTTTTGGAGAAATCTGGATTTATGAGGACGGGTGCTGAAGTCAAATTCTTTTTAATTGCGTTAAGTGCTTCTATTGCCTTTTCATCAAAAACAAACTTCTTATTTTTTTTCAGACAATCTGACAGAGGAGTTGCCAGAGTGGAAAAATCTTTCACGAACCTCCTGTACCATCCAGCCATGCCAAGGAATCTCCTAACTTGTCGAGGAGTTTTAGGTACAGGGAAATCGATTATTGCCGCAATTTTAGCAGGATCTGCTTTAAGACAACCTTGTCCTACAACATAACCTAAATATTGAAGTTCCCTAAAGCAAAATTTTGATTTTTCGACGTTGATTGTCAAACCAGCATCAAGAAGTCTTTTCGCTATCGTATTCAGAATTTTGATGTGTTCCTCGAATGTCCGTGAGATGACTAACAGATCATCTAGGTACACAAAAACTTGGTCTCTTAGCTCATGAGGGACTACCAGATTCATAAGATAGGTTAAACTCTGTGCTGCGTTCGACAGGCCAAAGGGCATTACCTTAAATTGGTAAAGTGGCCTTCCCGGGACGGTAAATGCGGTTTTCTCCCGCGAACCCTTCTCCAGCGGTATCTGCCAGTACGCATCTTTCAAATCCACACTTGAGATAAAGTGTGTATCTGAAAGGCGTGCTAGCAGTCCCTCTATATGCGCAATTGGATTCGCATTTTTCTTGGTTACCTTGTTCACCTTTCGAAAATCTAGACATAGGCGGTTTTTTCCCGGTTTCCGCACGAGTACTACCGGTGAACTCCAAGGACTAGAACTTTCTTCAATAATGCCCAAAGAAATCATGCGATCCAATTCCGCATACAGCAGGGATTGTACCGCTGGAGAAATGGGGTAATGGCGTTGCTTTATTGGGGCCGCATCGCCAGTGTCGATCACATGTTCTATTAAACTTGTTTTGCCAAGACCATTCGTTGCAAAAGAAGGAAATAACTTAATGGTATCCTGAAGTGTCTTATATTCGTGAAGAGTCAAATCACATTCATTAGAGTTTACGCAAGCTTTTGACGAAAACGAAATTTCAGAGATAAGGTTTGGAGCAAGTTGAAAACTTTTCCAAAAATCAACGCCCAGATACAACGGTTGCGCTAATGATGGAACAATAAAAAGGTCAATATCTTTTACTACGCCTTTGTATAAAATTTGAGTTGTAATTATACCAACAATGGTTTGTTTTTGTCCGTCTGCCGTAGCGACAGAAGATGAAAAGTTTTTAAAAGATATATTATTTTCTCGTAAGTATTCTAGAGAATCAGCACCGAGACAACTTATGCTCGCACCAGAATCGAGTAATCCAAGCCAGTTTTTTCCAAAAATTTTAACAGAAACATATGGCCGAGGGTCGTCCAAAGAACAATTCAAAGTCGCTGAGGATACTGACTTGTGGAGTTTCTTAGCTTTCTTAATTCTATCTCTAAGTTTCAGGATTTTATTCGATGTTTGAGGTACTGTTAAGATTCTTTTCCGAGCTGTATAATATTCTAACTGACGCTGGTGAAGTGACTTTCTAGGAACAGTTAGATTTATTTCTAAGGTATTTTTAGGAACGATATTTAAATTATCTGGTGGGCGTTTCAACAGAGTAATTTGGTTCGGGATTTCTAATTTCTTTCCGGGTTTTGGACTCTCGAACAACCCTCCCCGGTTGAAGGATTGCTCTGTTGACGGTTTCCCGAACATTTATCACAATTAGGAGTAATAACATTATCGAGTCCACATTTAAAACAAAAAAGGTTTCTTCGCGGATCAGAACATTCACGGAAAGAATGACCCACGCCCTTACAGTTCCAGCATTTAAGTGCAATAGGATTCCTTTGCAAAGCATCAATTTGAGCTGGCACTGAAAACGATGAATGTTCTTGTGTATCATTGAGTTCATTAACGAATCTGCGGGCCGGGAGGTTTGTACTAGTCGGTGGCAATCTAGTTCGTGGTGGTTCATTGCCGTTAAGGAATTTTTCTATAGTCCTACATACATATACCATTTCTGGTAGGCTATGGGTACTAAATGTTATTAATAGTTCTCCGATTCTTCGCCGAACGTTCTGTTTTATGAGCTCAATAATCTCTTTTGTTGGTTTTGGATTTCGAAGTCTGGAATTGAGTTGGATTAAATCGTCGTAGAAAACATTGAAGCTTTCGTTAGGTAGTTGTTTACGGTCGCACATCTTTCTTGAGAGCTCAGAGTCTGTCTCGAGGCTTCGATACTGTTCAAGAAGAGCCAAACGCAGTGTCGACCAAGTTGCCCTTGGATTGTTCTTCAAGAATGTCCAAAACCAGGTTTCCACTGGGCCACTGACAAAATGATGGAAGTTAAGAACGACTTCATGCCAAGATACGTTGTAACTATCTTTAACTCTTTCTATACGAAAAAGGAAATCGTCTATGGTCATATTTTTATTGTCAAACTTAATTCCCCATTTATGATAATTAGGAAATCTTGTAAGAGAATTAGATGGAGATGGAGCTAGATTTTGTTGACTTACTGTAGGAGGTGAATCATTGAGATTCAAACAACTCAATTGTGCGAGGAAATTATCAACATTTGACCCTCGCGTCATATCCACTGGATGGACAACTTGTTCGTTTGCTTGAAAATTGTGGTGGGTTTGATTCACAGCTGAAGGTCTGTTAGGTAAACCTTGAGTTTGCGTGTTAGCAGATGTTGCCGCATTATCTGGACTTTGAACGTTATTGATACCTAATTGAAGACTCGGTGTTAAGCTGGCAAGCGTTTCGCGCACGATTGTACCTACTTGGTCTAAAAGACGAGCTTGATTTTTTTCGAGCTCTTCCCGAATAAAACGTTGATCTTCTGTACGTTTAAGACCAACAGTCGCGGTTACAACTTCTCGAACGTATGTCTCGAAGTGCTCTGCTTCTTCTGAAGCATTAATGTCACTCGGACTTAAATTACCTACTGGATTGTTAGAATCTTGGGCGCTACTGGAACCAGCTGCATCCCCTTCCCCTTCTATAGGATCATTCCTACTTTCAGTTGTTGTGCTGTTTAACTCTGTCATGTTTCCTATTTCAACTTGATTCTTTTTTTTAGAAAAACGTGTAATTCTACTAAAATTGTATGAACCCGTTTTTGGAGGTCGACCACGTCCTCTTCCGGTCATTGAAAAAAAAAAAAAAATATATATATAAAAAGCAACAAAAAAAAATAAAAATCTACAAAAAGATTTACTAAAAAAAATCTAAATATCAAAAAAAAAACAATTCTATAATCAAATCTAATCAAAATGTTCATATAACTTCTAAGGATGTGAGTATGAGATTTAAGGTTGGTGACCTTCAAAAAAAATGAGTATAGTCAAATAAAAAGACTACTGTAAAATAAAACTATTTCGTTTAATAAAATGAGTGTATGACGTAATCACAAAAAGTTTATTTTACCTAAACAAAAGGTATCTAATATACACGATCGGAATCATAAAATATTATGTCGTTACGACTACTGACAGTCAGTAAATTCCCTATCTAATAGGATAACGTATTGAAATATTTTCTGAATTTGATCGTATCTATTTGGGTTTATAATTTTAATTATCTTTCTTAAATCACTTTGAATTTAATACATAGCTTCGTCTCTGTACTGAATAAAATCTTTAGCTACAGTCATAGATCAGGAAACTGTCACTTAATCGATCGGACAAAAGTAAATTACTCATGCAAAAAAAAAACTATGTCTTATAAATTGTATTTTTCTTCTCTACGCAACTAACAAAAAGAGGTATATGTACATCCCTACACTTGCGGACATAGAGATAATGAAATCTAAATTAGTTTATACGTTTTTAATCGCTACAACTAACAAAAGCTGGATAAGCTCCTACTTTTCGGATAACGATTGCAAAACACATTTTATAACGATGTTACTGATAAAAAAAAAATGATAATTTGAAATTAGAATAACAACTAAAAAAAAAATTTTTGTGATTTGGTAAAAATTGTAAAATTTCGGGCCCCACGTTGGGCGCCACCTGTAACGAATTTTTTGTATATATATATATATATATCTATTAAGATGTTTTAAAAATTCAAAAAAAAAATATATAACAAAAAGTATGGTGATGAATTGTAGAGCGAAAATTCTAATTTACTTTCTCATGAGTTTAAGACATTATGACCTCCTCACAAATCTCATAAAAATAAAATGTTTGATAAATTAACAAAAAAAAAAATACATAGTTATTTAATCTGCAGCGAAAGTGAATTATTCAAAAGAAAATTATCTCTACTCTACTTAACCACATACCCGCGCAAAACGAGAGAAGGACTATAAGTTCAAATGAACGGAAAATACATATTCCACCAGTTGAAAATAATTCAGTATTCAAAGAGAAAAGGAAAACTTTTCTTTTTATGCATGCCCATTCTCTGCTACTTTTACGCCTAACCCTTTAGACCTCGATCTACCTTCCGAATCGACCATTACAGGCTGTTCAAATCATCTATGTAGATGTCCAAAAGGGGTGTCTAGATTCTTTGTAGCGGTAGGCCTGCTAGCATTCGCTCATCCTAACTCGCCGGTGGGGTGGGATCTTGCTACTAGAAAAAAGACGGTGTTACGTTGTTTCAGGCCTGTTGCCGTGGATGTTGTTCGACAAAAAAAAAAAAAATATTTTATAAATGTGGAACCCGAAATTCATTTTTACATATTTTTACCTAATTGTCATACCTACATCATATGGAGAGCATAGTTGTTCGTGCTCTCTGAGTACGTAACCCTCCCCTTGCGTTCTGAAAGAAAAACTCTCAGAACACACCTTAGTTACCACAGCTACTCATTCGTTAGCGATAACCCCTAAATCAAAATCAAAAAAAAAAAAAAATTTACTTAAAAAATTCAAGAAAATTCTCGAACATTCTTATTGAAGGTCGTTACCTTTTATTTCTCACACTTCACATCCCTAAATTTAATTACTCAGAAATGCATGAGTGCAGCTCTAAACTAAATTTTAATAACATCCAAATTTTCATTAGTCTCGTTCATTCAATGAAACTTTAAACGAAATTGCAGGTTAATAACGCGAGAGTCATTCCGTTTGTCTTTCAACAAAAAAAAAGAATGTTTGTTTTTAAAGCTTATAATATGGTTTAAGAAATTTATTGAATTGTATACTATAAATGAAACAAAATTTAATCCTATTAACTAATATTAAAATCTCAATTAAATATACTAAAGTATTTAAAAATTCAAAATATAAAAATAAAGAAGGAGAATTCCAACTTTAATTCATTAGTTCAATTTCTCTGAGATCAATTTCTCTTTAATCAATAACGTATTTCTCTTAAATAGTATGAATTTATAGATCTCTGTTATTAAGATAAAAAAAATATCTATAATTTCTTATTATCGCAAAAAAAGAAAAATATTAAAGGGAATTGGGAGGGGAAATTTGTAAATTCGAGGATAGATTTTAAACGAATATTATATAATATACTTATATTTTAGGGAAATCTTTCACGATAATCTGGATAGATTGTTTCTTGCTTCTTTCTTTCTTTAAATCTCTTAAAATTTTTTTTTTTTTGGTTTTTTTGTTTTTTTTTTTTTTTGTATATATTTTTTTTATGTTTCTTTTTTTATTCTTTTTCTATTTTTGACGTTCAAATATAAATATTTAAAAAAAAAAACTTACCCTGTTTCTTTGCAGGTTTTATAAATTTAGGCGGTTATTAATTACTTTTTAGGTCTGGGGATCCTGGTGGAATCTGTGCACAGCTTCTACTGGGTCGCCGATGTTTCGTTCGTATATCACTTGTTGTTTTTATTTTGTTTTCCTAGCTATATTAACACGAGAAAAAAAAATATTTAAACTTGAACGTTAAATTTACTTATTATTTTTTTTTTTCTTTTGTTTTTTTTTTTGTATACTTATTTATCCGTAGGTTTTCCGTTTAGTTACGTTAATAGTTCATTTGCATGATAGATAGGAGAGAGGGAAAGGGAGTGGATGCTGGGAAGATAAGATCTGAACTGGGATGATGAAAGGGTTTCAGCGTCGATGATGATGGAATTTATGCGGCTTCCTTGTATGATGAAGTTGATCTCCAGTGGAACAGATGTGACTTCCCACGTTGACTTCTAGGTTCCTCTCGTCTTGGTTAGTGACCGCCCCGTCAGGGTTGATGTCGGTGTCACTCTTGTCTGTGACCGGACGTCACTTATTTTCGTCGGTATCTGCTGTTATCAGTGATAATTCGTTTTTTATGTTGGACACTGAGTTGTTGTTCTGGGCTGCGAGTTTTGCTGTTGTTACGATGTACTTTGGTCGAAGGTGATGTTTCTTTTTTTTTTTTTTTTATTTGGTATATATTTATATATATGTATGTATAGTTACGTTACATATATGTTTTTTTATGGTTATGGTCATGGATTAAGGCAACGAGAACACTTCGTGGCGCCTTTCTTTTGTTTTTATTTTTTTTGGCACCAATTTATGGCCAGGTCTTCGCTTACTTTTTTTTTCTCTTTTAGTTTTCGGGCAATAATCAATTTATTTTAATAATTGAATAATTTGTATTTTTCTTTAGTCGCTTAGATCACTAGAATCTATGATTTTCGTGTAATCGAATCACGTGCATGTACGATCGAAGTGTATAACTCGCACTAGCACAATTGATGAGATTCGTAATTTTCGATTTTTTTTTTGTTTTTTTGTTTTTACGTTTAATCAAAACTTAATTATCCGTGACTGTACTTTTTAACATCAAATAGATCTTAATTTATTACTTGCCACTCAAGTCCAGCTTCGTATGAGCCCAGGTACCGACTGACCTTTTTGCCAAACAAATTTTCGTAGCTAACTCTACTGATTACCGATGGTTTTTTTTTTTTTTGATATGCAGTATTCCATTTTCGTCCGTTTCACTGCAGATATCCGCGTTTCTTTCTTTAGGGCATCTTCTTCCTAGCCACTTTGATTAATGTTAGGATTAAAGGAAATAGGAATGATAGGATAAAACTCTACAAAATTAATTCGCTGTTTTATTTTAAAAAAATAGCGATAGTGTTACAGGGTGTATACGTACTATTTTTTTTTCTTGTTATAAGTTTCGAAAACATATAATACCTTTTTTCCTTTTAAAATTAAATAATTTTGGCTAAACTAAATTGGAGTTTCCTACAAAGTAAAGGTATTTACATATTTTATAGCTATAGTCATTGTTTTAAACTCCAAATCACATCGCGCAATGATATGCTAGATTAAGTTTCTTCTTTAAATAGGCATAAAACTTGACCACACTGATAAAAAGAGGCCATAAATATTTTTGTTTTAATGCTATTTTACGGTGCAGTAAAATTAGAAACCGTTAAAACTTTAAATATTACAACAGATAAAATTGCGGCATTTGGTGAATTTCACTTATTTCAACAAGCTTCAAAACACTTTAAATTTTACTCCCCCTATGCCAAGACAAAAGATTTCTCACAAAATGAAATTTTTCATTGACATTAAAATCATTTTAATTGGGCCAACTCGACTTTGCAAATAATTCAATTTTATACTATAAAAGAGTGTTTAGATGAATAAGTGGTTCATTAGCATTTTCAATTTTCCACGATAATATAAAGCCCCAAAGTAGGTATATAGAAATTGAAAAGAAATTTGTTTTTGTTAAAATATTGATAATTTTAAACCAGGAGAGTTTTATTTTTATTTTTTTAAGTATTTCATAAAAAGTACCTACAGGGGGCTTAAGTTCTTTTATAGGGTTAGCGGGAGGGGATAAAATTGAGTTTTTTTTTGTTAATATTTTAATAACTAATTTTTGTTTTTTTTTTTTTTTTAAGATGTTAATGAAAAAATTGAAACTTATGGAATTTTATACCTACACAAAAAATATTGTTGGACTTTTAATGTTATTAATTTTTTTTTTTTCACCACCGCTGAGGGTACTTTTTGTGTGGTTTCTATACAAGAGGCCTGTCTAATTCACATTGAAAAATCACGAATAAACAAAATGGAAACAATGAGAAATTCAGAGAATGAGTTCGAGTCATTTTCTAGATGTAAAATTAGATTTGGCTTCAAAAAAATTCCGACAAATTTTTGTGGAGAATTTTTTTTTGATTTAAAATTTAAAATATTGATTCCAAAAAGCTGAATTTTTTGAAGACCTTTTTTTTTTAATATATGTCGAGCATTTCATAAATAATACTTACCTTCTTAACCAGGGCTCTTGATTTTGTCTGAAAGAGGTAAAAAACAATTTTCTGTAAATTTCTTGAAAAATATAAGTTTTTTTATTGGAACTAATCGCCACATTAAATTTTATGGAATGAAAGGAGAAAAAATTAATTTTTTGTTAATTGCTCGACAAGTATCAGTTTCTTAGAAGAAATGTCGCAGCGAAAATTCTTAATTATGAAACTCGACACACGATCGGACGATATCGTTTTCAGTATTGCTATCTTTATTATTTCGGTAGATAAAAACGATATCGTTCGATCGTTTTCGTTTTACGTGATGAGAGTTCAGGGGTGGAATCGTGTAAGGTTATTTGCGATAAGTGAGAGTCACAATCAAGCAATTCAGTCTGTGTAAGATGATATCACATTTGATAGCTAAAGAGCTATCACATCAAAAATATGTTTGTCATTTTCCAACAAATTTGACGTTTCTGCTTGAGTACGACTAGAGTTACCAGCAGCCTACAAAAATTGTATGAATTTTTCAGAGTTCTTTTTTTTTACCGTTCATACAGACAAAAATGAACATTCTTGTGACCAAAAAAGTTTACTACATTCCGGAATATGAAGAAAACATAAGAATTATATCGTTCTATATTTTCGATAGCTCATTACAAACATTTGAAACATTCACTATGGCAACCATGTTTTTGACAAATCCCATTGGAAAGTATTCAATTGTATTGAATTGAGTTGAATCACCTTACCCAGATGGAAAACTAAATGACAATCACATTTTACCACGGTTGATGTGACAATCATTTATCACCTTAGCCGATTCCACCCCAGATTTTGAGAAGAACATGTATGTGAACCGTTGGAGCACATTTTTCTCAAAATCTATCGCTTCTAAGAAAAAATATATTATAGCTTGAACCAAATCGCTTGGCCATTTTACTGCACAGCTCTCTTTTTATTTCTCTGCAGGTACACAAAAAAAATACTAAAATCACTGAAAATCACTGAGTTTTGCTTATAGCTTCGCTCACTTTAAGCAGCCCAACGACACTACACTGTGTGTGGGCTGGTGCGCACACCGATTTCGGTGTCACACACGATGCGAGTAATATCAAAAGTTTTTGATGTCAGTACACCGATGCAGACACAAGTGTAGTGTCTATGGGCTCCTTTACTCATTAAATATCTCGCGCAGTTGCGCACCATTTTTGTTCTCTTAAATTCTCTCTCTGCGCAACCGACCGTTGGCCAAGTGATTTGGTTCAAGCCATGCAATTTTTTCCCTCCACAAAAACCGAAATCCTGTTCCAAGTTTTTTTTTTTCATTTTGAAAAGGATCAACACATATGTATACATAAAACTCTACACCAAAATTCTATTTTGTCGGAATTTTTTTGAAGTTGTGTCTTAATTTTTAAGGATTTTAAGGAAAATATTACTCAAGCAGAAATTCAAATGTGTATTATAAAGACTCAAAAATATCCAAAAATTTAGGAAATAAATAATGTATTTAGAATTATTTATAGGAATAAGCTTATAGCCTATATTTACTCTACAGATTTGTTGGAATATACGCATACTCTTTGCTTAAATATGGCTTAATTTTGTTAATTCAGCGCTTAATTTCTTCCATTAAGGCCTGATGTGGTCGCCTTGGACTGCAAAAAACCAAATAAAAGAGTCAATAGGCTTTAAATCGTATAATTCGGGGTGTTCAATTCTGGCCCTGGTTGTCCACAAACTATCGCGCCATTAATTTATTTGTTTGTTGTCATACGCTACGCTGCTATTGAAGATCCTTACACCCCTTTTAACATATTTTTTTGGAACACCTAACGAACTCATATAAGATTTGAATCTAGAGACGAATTATAAGAAGCTGCTAGGGAAAAAACTCTCTTCTGAAAAATAAAAATTGGATGGATAAGAATTTTGAAACAGAATATCATCGAAAAATATAATATGAGAATAGAATTGGACTCCTGGGACACACAAAAGAATTTTTGTTCTGTTAGTACATAATTCAATTTATTCAAAGTTGAAATTGTCGAATAAGACATGTATTGAGCGGTGCCAAGGGTGATTTCTAATTCAATGAAGAAAATATTCTTCGATATACTTGGATTTTCGATAACATAACCAAAATCTGTCAATTGAAGTATCAAATAAAAAATTAATTTTTTAAAAGTACATATTCACTAAAATAATTTTATTTACAAACAGAATTAAAGAATGGATTTCTGGATTTTAAAAAAAGATATAACATGACACTGTAAGTGTTGCCGTTTCAAGTCAATTTTTTAAGAAAATTCTAAGATGGCGGCTTAAGCTCCAGTCCTATTTTCCCGAAAAACTACCTGATAACCCCCTTAACGAATTATGGATGAAAAGTGTACAGTAAAATTTTTCCAGGTCAAATGTTTATTCCTATTGGAATAAAATAATGCAATAAAATTGCTTTGTAGATTCTTGCTGAAAAAATTCACAAAACGGAAATAGATTTTGAACGTTGTTACAGGAAATTGCCTTATTTTTGAATTATTGCCGTATATCTCGGTATTGACTAGACTGATTTTGTTACAATTTACCAATCTGGTACATTTCTAGTAGTATTAATAATATTAAATTTAAAATAATATTTTGTATTAACAAAAAAATCAAAAGAAAAACCCATTTTTTGTTTAGTACTTTGACACAATTCCTTTCTAACGATAAATTAAAATTTTATTGAACCATTTCCATACGTTTTCTAAATTTAACCACATTTTAGTTGTTTATTTCATTTTTACAGCAAATAGACAAATTTTAAGTAGCATACTATACCGAGATTTTGCAAAGCTACAGATTTTACCCCCTATTACCGCTGGCGAGTCGAACGAATAAACGTGTGAGTGTAAGAAATCAGTATTAAAATTGCCGAATTGAGAACCTTTTGCCTTAAATGTCAAAAAAAAAATTTTAAGTTTGATCTCACTCTATTGTGGACTGTGGTTATCGAAAGTTCATTGATTTGAACGTCATTCGTTAGTTCGCTAATGCAAACATCTCACTTCGAACGTTCGATTCGCCAACCGTAATAGGGGGGTTTATTTGGTTAAAAAAAAAAACAATATTAGTTAGTGAATCATCAACATTTTAGGATCTTAAACAAGCATGCCCACTTAAGTCTAAGCTTTTTACGATCTTTTAATTTAAGGACAAAATGAAAAAGTAAAATTCTCGTGGAACAATTAAAGAAATTAATTTTTTAAATGTGATTTGTCTCATATACTCAACCTATTTGTATAACATCCTAACCTGACCTACTAAAAATAATAATAATTATTTTAAATGAAAAATAAAACAACCTTTTTTTCTAAAAAAATTAAAAACAAAAAAAAAAACATTTTCGTTAAGTACACGTGAATAAATACACTGAAAGCAAAACAGCACTCTATTTGAAACAAAGCACATTTATTTTAAGTCTATTAAATTTCAAAAAAAAATATTCATATAACAATAAATAATTTGAAGAATCTGCAAGAAACAAGAAACTGTTTAGCAACAAAAAAAAAAACAACAGCCTGTTTTCTCTCTAAGACACATAAAATAATTTCAACTTAACTATGATGTACTGTGAAGGTCGTAAATCGTTTTTAATTTAACACATAAAATGGGAAACATTAAGAAACATAGAAGCAGAAGAAGAAGAACTAAAATTAAAAACACATTCTTAGAAAAATAAAAGAAGATAAAATGAAGTCTTCGTAGAGAAACAAAAAAAAAAAACATCCATCCTACACCATATCAACCCGAACCAAGGCCAACAAAAGGATTTCGTAGTGGAAAAGTATACAAACCATAATGGTGCAAAGTTTTCTCCCAGCAATTTAACTTTGAGCGATAGAAAAACGAAAAAGCAAGCACTGCAAATCCTGGAACAACCCCCAACTAGGGATGTTGTAAATTATAACTTTCAGAGTGCTCCCCCGCATCTATTGCTCCCAAAGGAATTTCTAACAAAAAAAAAAAAAACAAGAAAACATAATCATTCGACGAAGAAAGCGCAGAGCATGAAAAGCAGTCGACGAATCTTCACCGACATACGGTGGTGGCGCTATTTCCTTAATTTGATTTTATTTTTTTTTTTTTGTTCTTTCTTTCTCTTCTTTAATGCTAGAATGTGTGTTTTCCTATGGCCATCCTTATTTTGAAAGGAAGGCTTAAATATTTATACAAAAAAAAAAAACAAAAAAAACAAAATAAAGGCACGAAGGCGATTTAAATTCAAAGAAAGTTCAGGAAATGATGATGGAAATTATATGCTGGACGTTAAGGAACGTAAAGGACTATAACCGCACATGCATATGAAAAACTTTTCTTCACATTCTATATAAGGACCTAATTTCCTTCGGATGTAAACTAATAAAGTTTAGTTTTTGGGGGGCCACAGTCTGGCTGGTGTTTTTTTGTGTTATATTGTTAAAAAAGTTCTCAGCCATATTGTTTTTTTTTTTTTATTTATTTCAACTTTTTTTTACGAAATGTCACTTTTTTGTTTGTATTTTTTTTTTGTAAATGAAAATTAGACTATCAGATGTTTAATTTCCGGAAAAGTTGCTAATTTTTTGCACACGCACAGAAAATTTTTGTGTATATATCGGGCGAAATACCAGATCACCGATTGGGGTGGTATGTTTCATCAGAAACTATAAATAGTTTATAATGTATCAAATCTGTCTTATTTTACTTAATCTTCGACACTTTTTTCCTCTTAAAACTTGCTTTTATTTGAAAGTAGCAAATAAGACAGTTTATATCTCGTATATATTTCTCAGAGCTATTCTCTTAATTAAGATTCACAAAATTCCTCACTTATACCGTTAAGATGTCAGAATGAGCAAAATAGAAGCTTATTAGGTGCCCGTCAGACGACTAACATATTTTAAGTTTGAAAGTATTTTTTTTAACAAACTATTAATTAAAAAAAAAAACTTTATTTCTAAATAAAATAAAAAAATCAGGCTTACTTTAAATCAGGTACAGTGTTTATAGCACATGTCAATAAAGCCATAAAAACAGACCAAGCTTTTTTAAAACCATGTAATTCATTCTTTAAATATGTTTTTAAATTAATTTATTTAAGTGATTAGTTTTTGAATAAATGATTTTTAAAATCAAAATTTTGAAAATAATATTCGAAACATTTTGAGCTATAAAACGATGTTGTAAGTGTTGCTGCTGTGTTTTTATATTCATTTTCTATTTTATGTATATTTTTTTTAATTTGCCCCTAAAGGGGTGGACAAATAGAGTGGGCCAATATCTTAAAATCAAATTAAAAAAATTGATGCTTATATAGTAAAATACACAATTTTATAACTAAGCCGCCCCACTGTATATATAGAAAAGTAAAACCCTTAACTCTTCCGATTGGTTTATTTCGAAAACGGTTAGTTTTATGAAAAAAAGTGTATTAATCTTTTTAGTAGGAAATTTTATAAGCTACAAATTAGTCTTTGACATTTTTTCTGTACAACTTACCATTTTGCAGTTATTCTTGAAAAACCATTTTAGGGGGCTTTCAACCCCCCGTAAAATTGTAAGCGGCGCTCATATTGATGGTGAATTTTGATAATTTCTTAAGAACGCCATGAGGAGGCTATATATAAAAATTCTGCTTTTTTTCCGAGTCATACGCTTTATATTGGCAGGACTATAAATTGTTAGTGTTGAGGCTGTTTTTGAATAATTTTGTATTAATTTTAAGGAATTTTTGTACAATAATCTGTAATTGTTTTGTGGCACCAAACTTATTGTACCGCGCCAAAAAAAATGTATGCTTTATTTAAATATAGTTTTTCTTACATAAAAAAATATATACAGGGTGCCTGGACCTGTATGGCATTATTTAAGGGTGTGGTTCTTGGGTATATTCTAAAAAAAAAATCCTTTTAATATTTTTTTCTTGTAAACATAACAATAATAAAAATAAAAATCAAGATCAAGAACAAGATCGTGGTAAAGCCCCTAGATTTTAAGATACTGGGGAAAACCGGCAGCACTTAAATTAAAAATGGAGTTTTTGCCTTAAGATCCAAAAACTATGAATAAAAACTGATTTTGTGTGGTTTTAAATAATTTTTAAATGTGTAATAAAACAGTTTTAACATAACAGGTGCCCAAAATGTCCTCCTTGATTTTGTATGCATGCTAGAGCCCGTTTCTGGATTTTACGTTGAGTATTTATTGATTTTAACTGCTGTCGCACTTTTGATGACACTTCGGGAATACGCCTTTCTAATTCGTTTAAAGTTTTTAAATAATTTTTTAATATGACCAAGTTGAAATGTTGTATTGTTGAAGAACCTGATTCCTGTCCGGCTTTTTTGGTCACTTGATGTGCAATGAAACAAAAATTTATTCCATTTACTTTCCCGACGTTTCCACAGGGATTGCTGTCTTCCTCAGTGGATCTTTATGGTAATTTAAAATTTTTCGTGTCATTGCACATCAAGTGACCAAAAAAGCCGAAGAGGAACCAAATTTTTTAAAGTTTTTATTTCAGTGGAATAAACAAGTTCTTTCATTTTTCGCCATACCTTTACAGTAAGGTCGGTTGATATTGCAGGCCAGTGAACTGATCCATTTCTTCCTATCCAACGATCACTGTTTACTCTTCATCTAGCCAAATTTTTTCCTCACGAACGTATTGGGTCGGAGCACCATCCTGTTGGAAAATATAATAAAGCTAGTTGAATAAGTGGAATGCCCTCCAATAGATCTGCTAAATTATTGCGCAAAAACTCCAGATAGTTTGTAAAATTCAGCCTGGCTGGCAGTTTGAAGGGGCCGATTAATTTATATCCAATTACACCTGCCCACATATTGACGCTGAATCTGCGTTGAAATGATTTATGTCTCTTTGTGTGTGTGTATTATCTGGAGCCCATATATGAAGATTGTGGAAATTTGTTATTCTATCTTTTGTAAATTGAGATTCATCCGTCCAAAGAATTCTGCTAATAAACTCGTTGTCATCCAAGCTCCGCGCTCCTGCAACCATGTTCAGTTTAATTCTCTTTTCGAAATCATCTGGAAGCAGTTCTTGCACAGGGTTATGGAATATGGTGGTATGGATGAAGCCGTTCTCCATGCGCAGTACATGAGAAATTTAACGTGTGGAAACATTGAATTGGTAAGCTAAACGTCTGATGCTGATTGGTGGATCAGCTGTAACAAACAACTTCCAGTATTGTCGTGGAGATACCTCAAAAACTCTAGCAACTGATCCCGTTTCTCGAAGCCTATCGATACGTATTTCCATATATTGCTCTAGGAAGTCATCGATCACGAAAAATTTCATTGAAAACCACTCTTTTTGTCAACTTTTAAAAGAAATGTAGGGAATAAATCATAAATTCCATTTTTTACCTGCTGCCGGTTTTCCCCAATATCATAAAATCTATGAGTTTTTCCACGATCTCGTTGTCGATTTTTATTTTTATTATTGTTACGTGAAAAAGAAAAAAATATTAAAAGGTTATGTTTATTACGCATTTTCTCGAGAAAATCGACCTCGAAGTCAAAAAATTATAGTGGGCCGTATGTCAGCAATAACGAGCTTAATATTCTCTTCCAAGGCGTCAATCGTCTCGGACTTATCTGCGTTCGACAAGCGACTTCACATAACCCCACAAAATATAGTCCATCGGTGTAAAATCGCACGATCTTGGAGGCCACGCCACAGGCCCATGACACGAGATAATGCGCTCACCAAAAGTTTCCTTCAATAAATTGATTGTTTCGTTGGCTGTATGGCATGTAGCCCCGTCTTGTTGGAACCAAAGGTCGTCCACATCAACATCCTCCAATTCAGGCACGAAAAAGTCATTAATCATGGCTCTATAGCGTTCTCCATTGACTGTAACATTATGACCGGCTTCATTTTTGAAAAAATATGGACCAATGATTCCCTCTGCCCATAGAGCACACCAAACAGTGAATTTTTGAGGATGTACCGGCGCGCGTCTCAATAATGGCTTGTGCATTATGATCACTCCAAACACGACAATTTTTCTTATTAACGTACCCATTCAACAAAAAGCGAGCTTCATACTTGAACAAAATTTTCTTGTGAAAATCGGGATCGGTGGCCATCACGTACCATTATTTTGGTAATAAATTTGCACGATTTTCAAACGTTGTTCAGGAGTAAGTCTATACATTATGAAATGGCAAACCAAACTGAGCATAAATCAAGTGACAGCTGTCAAAAAGACCAACTCCGAAAAAAGTATTGCCAGATTGAAAACCACACGTCGAAAAAAACACCCTTTATAAGACTTTTTTAATAAGAGCACACTTTTGTTTCTCTATATATCCTCAGTTTTGTTCTAACCACTAAAAGCAAATTAAGACAGTTCAACTACATAATAATACATTTAATATAAAAAAAAAACATTTTTTCGGGTGGGGTTTTAGAGCGTATTTTTAGTGAATAAAAGGGGGCACTGAAAAATTAAATGTTTCAATAGAATGTCAAATACCCTCAACCGACACTGATAAGCTGACATAAATACTGCTTTATTAAAATTTTTTAAATATGTACGTATTCAAAAAAAAACAAACAAAAAAACTTTTGGGTTGCCTCATTTATAATTTGTTTTTAATTTTATTTTAAGGGTGTCATTTGAAATAGACATTTATTCGCCTAGAGACCTTTAAGCTTATTAATTGTGGTAATGTGATATGTATGTATACGCAAGCTGGTAGCAGACATTCTTTTTGTTTCACAAATTCGCGAATTTCCATAAGAAATTTATTTTTACGCAATTTCGTTAAAAAAAGAAGAAAAGTTAATGATACCTTTGGCTTTGACATGGTCTTTCTTTTTGATATAGCTATTAATTTTTTTGGCATTTTAATTAAAAGCCATTTTCTATTAAAAGATTGATTTAATAAATATTATGAAATAATTACGTAAGTCGTTATTTTCAATTTATAAGTTCAAGTGATCTCAACTCCAAAAATTGCGTTTCGCCCAGGTACGACAGTTGGGCTCATCAGTTAGATACTATATCATAACCTTCTAAGTCGTTATTTATAAATTAAATTATATAATTATTATTGGGATTTTGTCGTTAGGAAAAAACAATTTGCTAAAACGATAAATTTATTTGAAAGTTTAACTGAAGAATACTATAAAATATTTTATATTAATTTATAAAACTAAACAGTATTTTTTGACATAATAATAAGAATAAAGTATCAGAGTTGTTAAAAATATGATTTATGACAGAAAATATAAATAAAGAATCCATATATACACAGAAAGTCATTACATAAACACATATCTACATACTTTATATGTAACGTTAAGACTTCAAGCTTCATTTTCATATAAAATATTAGAACACAAAAATAATTGGAATACATATATAATTACATTTAATTTTTATTGCACTGCTTTTAAATAAATATTATACATTACATTGCTTAAAAAGTTTATTTTATAAGAAAACAAAATTTAAAGTTCCCATAGGCAATAATTCAATTTAAATAATTTTTATTAATATTTAAAAAAAAAAAAGAAAACAAAAACGAGCTTAAAATTAACAATGCTTTATTTGTTTAGTTTTAATTTAAATTTGTTTGTTTATTTATGCTGCACATGTTCAAAGTATTATTATTAATTTTTTTTTGGGTATTTATGCTCTTTTTTCTTATATGTATATATATATGTTTGTTTTATTTTATGTATGTACATATGTATATGTTTTATGCTCACTGATAAAATTTTGTATTAACTTAATTTATTTTCCATTTGATTAATTTAGTTGGAACAAGACCAACCAGTAATGTAACACAGACGGATGGTTCCAGTAATTCCTCACAATCAACTGATTCAGGATATATTGCACTTATTGTGATTGCTTCTTTACTTGCTGCCAGTTCTGTTATAGGAGTGGTAAGTCATATATTATATTGATTGGCTATTATATTAATATTTAAAAAAAAAAATTTTAGGAAGAGTTTATTGGTAAATCAAAAAAAAAAGAAGAAAACTAACTATAATTTATTTTCATAATTCTTTGTGTTCTTTCTTAAAATTTATTTGATTTAAACTCAATGCTGATATTTTACAATACTTTAACATGCATGAAAGAATACATAGATTACGCCATTTCTTTTTCTGACGTCATTTGAGAAGAATACATTTTACAGGCGAGGATCTTTCATGCGCGAATCATCATCATCATCATCATCATCATCATCATCATCATCATCATCAAATATAATAAAACGACAAACACGAATTTTGGGGTACCATTTACGCGGTCTACAAAAGCCGAAAGTATATAAATTATATATCGATAGAAAGGTTTTTTTGCACAGAAGTGCACAAAGCAAAAATTTATTAAATAATTTTACCACAAAGACTAAAAAACAATAAAGTAAAATTGCATTATAAGTGCGAGGAGAGCGAGAACCATAGCAAGAGCCAGAGCGAGACCGAGTATTTGTTCACAACACTTATTATATTTTCGTTAAATGCAATGGTTCGTGCATTTAATATATTCGTTAAGATGGTTAGTGAATTCGAGTGAGGGATTTTTGTGGGAAGAATTTTATTTCTGAGGATTTTTATCTGTTGTGTTGGATTTTCGGCCATTGGTCGATTTAATGCGAGGAAGCATAAATTATGTATAGTTGTAGGTATATTGGTTTTGTATGGAAATATTCTGCAATCTATTGTGTCTCTCGCTCATTGGGTGTTGTTTTTTAAATTGAAATAAAATGTGAGCAAAAAAGAAAGAATGCTTTCAATTTGTAGATGTAGTGTGAGGGATGTTTAAGCTGAGGCGCGGAACAATTGGCGTTTTTCTTTTTTACCTCAGAGCAGATCACCGAGCTGTCAAAAATAAATTCTATGTTTCTTTTTTACCTCAGACAAATCAGAGCACATAAGTCGTGTTTCTTTTTTCCATCTGAGCTACCTCGGAGCATGATCCGTATGCTCAGAATAAAATGACCGAGCAAATCGAGCAAAACGCTGAGCGAAGCCAACTTCATACAATTTTTATGTAATTTGACAGATTACTAGGCATATGACATATTCAGTGCTCAAGTGTGTTTCATAATTAAATCTGTGGGCTCTGATCATAATCTGCTCAGAGCTTTGCTCTGATCGGTCAACCTCTGCTCAGAGCGTTGCTCAGAGCCAAAAAAGAAAAACGCCAAATAACTTTTTATTTATATTCCTCGCTCCAATTCACTAACCATCTTAACGAATAGATATATTAAATACACGAATCAATGTATTCGACGAGTTTTATTTTCGATATAAATTTAATTGGTCTTTATGACTACTTTCGGGATGGTCTTGGGACCAGTGGTTCTGGGATCGGCTAAACCCAACCCGGCAGAGTTCAGTGCTGCAGGAAATAATAATAAGTAGCTCATATAAAATAACTAGCTCAGTTTTTCTCCACGCTCAAGGCTGCTTTTAAACGATGGAATTATTCTTGCGATTTTTTAATTAATGTTGGAGTATCCACATCCAAAAATCGTATGCATCGAAAAATAAAGTTTTCTAAAATTTCATGTGAATTACAATATATTTTCTAGAAGTTGTTTTTCAATTAGACGATAATGTTATTTGCACTCGAGTTTCGGGGGCTGGACGTACTAGTAATAATAATTTGTTAAAAAAAATTTACATTTTACGTTTTTCAAAATTAAAATGAGAATTTGTTTAACAAATTACTATAATTATTCGCGCACGAAAGATCCTGAGCTGTAAAATTTATTCTTCTCAAATGACATCAGAAAAAGAAGACAAAAATAAAATGGCGTAATCTTGTATTTTTCATTCATGATACTTTAGTAGGTACCGCGTTTCCCAAATTGTGCTCCGCGGAGCATTTAATGCTCCGCGAAGAATATCCAAGTGCTCCACGGAAATATCAGAAAAAATATCAAAATTCCATTACACTAGTTAATTTTGCGCTTCTGAACTTGTCATTTTGATCGCAGCAATCGAATTTGAAATGTTCCTTTAAAAGAAATCAATACATTCACACAAATATCAAACTAATTTTTTTTTTTTAAAGCAACCCTTGTAATCAGTCAAATGCAGAAAAGAATCAAGAATTATTATATTTTGTTATAGTTGCGGACAAGTTACATTTTACAAAATCAGAGGTTAATGCACAAAAAACCCTTCGACGACAACTTTGTTTTGTCAACAATTTTTTGAAACGAGTTTTATCCAAATAAATATCCTTTCTTAAATCCTTCAATCAAAATCAATGGACTTTTTAACCTATTTTGAGCATTTAGATAAATTGCGTTATTACATTTAGATAAACTGTTGTAAGGAATCTTTGTTTGAAACATTTTACAAGAACGCTTCAAACATTGCTACGAAAATGAACATTCAAGTAGATTTCATTGTGTCCGATTTGATGAGTCTTCGTACCTGCTCTTATCAATCTGAACGATCTCTTGAAATAATCGGCCCAAAATTGAAATTTAAAAACTTCTTTTTTATGTTATTGATGTTACGTTAACTTCTCTGGATGAGCAGTATTTAGGTGGAGTTAAAAGACTGCTAACAACTTAAATCAATTTTAACAGTAACAATTAACAACGAACTTCAAAAGGTATTATATGTAGCTAAAGATATCTTGAATGAATTTAATATATTTAACCAAACTTTTGCTGTTGTTAATTTCAAACTTAATTCTCAATTTTAAACTATTTAGCTTCACACGTCTTCTTACTTGAATTGTATCCAAATTTATTAACGACATTTAAAATATTATTGACGTTTGCTGAAAGTGTTGCATCGGGTTAAGCTATAGTTTCTCGAAGATTAAGCTTATAGAAACCTATTTTCGCTCAATAATGACACAAGAGCGATTTACTGGTCTTGCAACTATTTCATAAAATTGCTCAATCCCATTGAAGAAGAAAAAATCGCAAAAAAATTGCAAAAATGAAATCTCGTAGATCAGTATTTTAATTTAAAAATTTTGTAAATAAAGCCTTTGATTGTTATTAAATAAAACCCGATTTAAATGTTAATGTTGTCTGTATCTTCTTTTTTTTATTTGAGGTGGAAAAATAGCAATTTGCCCACGGCGCGGTGGGAAAATTTCCAGGTTCGGCACCGCATATTGCATAGAATATTATTAATAAATAATAAATATTATTATTAAAATCCCTATTTTTTTTTTTAATTCACTTTGTTATTGTTTTCGTTGATGTAACTTCTTTCTTCAATCAAATAAAAAATAAAAAAAAATTGAAAAACAGCTATTACATTTTCTACATACATACATTTCTACGAAAAATGTCATACGCGCAACCAAGTGCTCCGCGAGAAATTTCTCACCTGAAAAGTGCTCAGGGACTAAAAAAGATTGGGAACCGCTGCTTTAGTATATTTAAAATAATTCATTGGTTATCTAATAAAGTTAGGATTAGTATTCAATTACTTATATTTGAATACAATATCAATACTTGTTTGTAATTGTAAATTGTAAAATGGTGAAATAGACCACAGGAAGCTTAAATCCGAATTTTGTATCCATTAGCCGCTCTCAGGATTGCCGATATCTTCAATTATTGATTCATTTTTGTTTTTTTACGAATATCATCCGCATTTTTGATTTTAATCAAAATACTGCCTTAATAATTTTTGACAAAAAGAATAAGTTCTACAAAATTTTATTTATGATATTTTTTCTATTTTGTATACTAAACTTATAAAAGCCAATTCCAATTTTGATGATAGTGCTAGAAGAATTTTATTTGATAATTTGGTATTACACTTTATTTTACAAAAAAAAAAAAAATCATATTCTATATACTTACATAATTGCCACCCGCGACTGGAAAATCAGGTAAAGTCAGGGAATGACAATTTGGTCAGGGAAAGTCAGGGAATTTCGAAAGCGATCAGGGAAAATTTGTTCAGCACTGATTTTTTTCACAATGAAATAAATTAAATATTTCGTTGTACTCTACCCACACTTTTATATACTTTAAATATGGCAAGTTAAGGATTCGTAAAAAAAAAAATCAAACTCGTGATTTTGATCAAACTTGACATTACGATGATAACGAAATCTGAAAAAAGTCTGTCTCCCTATTTGTTTTTTTTCCGCTGTAGCCTAAACGGTAAGGAAAATCTCATTTGCTCATGTGACCTAATATTAGTACACATTTTTTTTTTTCGTTTTTCTTAAGACCAAAAATAACGGTACATGCCGTAAAAATTTTTTTAGCAAACAATGAAAATCTTATTTTTCCCAAAGACGTGCTCACTACTTTAAAGATAAAAATTCAATACTTTTATAAAAAAAAATTTCCGAAAAATGATTAAAAATGGTACCCCCCATATAGAAAAGTTTTTTTTGATTTTCTCAAAAACAGTTTAACTGATATTGATCAATTTTTTTATAGAGAATGTTTGAAAAAGTTTTGTATTCCAAAATTTTCAAAGAACTTGTATTTTTGATTTTTAAAAAAAGTTTCAAAAATTTTTGTTTTGAGAACTTAATAATTTGAAAACGACTTGGTCAATTTTTATTAAACTTGGCACCCAGCAGGTTTTTAATATTATCTAGCATCTTTTTAATGAAAATTATTCTTTTAACCAAAAATAACGATACCTCCCATACGGGTCACCATTGTTTGGCAAAATTCGTTAATTGGCATTTCTTTGTTTCGCTTTGATCGTTAAATATTTTGTTTAATTCGCAATCCACATTTGGCAATTTACGCTTGGCTTTTTATTCATTATGTTTTTCAATCATTACGCAAATAACATTTGGCGTTTTTACATTTCGCTTTTATTATATATATTTTAAATCATTTCGCAAAATTCATTTGGCAATTTATTGTTTAGCTTTTTTTTGTTAAGCCGTTTATTAATTGGCCAAGTTTTTTATTCGCGGAATAACGTTTCGCCATTTCATTATTTCGCAAAATTTCAACGAGCCGTTTTATCACTTCGCTGATAGATCATTTCGCTGTTTATAGTTGTTTGGTCGATTGTACATTCATAAGCTTTGACTTTTTTGATTTGCCGTTCTTTTTATGATCTGTTGCTAAATTCATAGTGCTTAATTTCGGACTTTGCATACACCCAACATCGCACCTACCCCAAATCCTATAGTGTGCCAAGCAGGGGGGTTGCAGGGGGGCAGCATGCCCCCCCATACATACCTCACTGTTTAGTGTTTACACGCCCTAATGCTGGGTGCTAGTAGGTACTGTAATTATGTAAGGAAGCAAAAAAACAAAAATCTCATATACAAAATAGTTTTAATAATTTTCAATTTTCTCAAGAACTAGAAGACATATATTTAATCCACATAATCGAGGCCAAAAACTTGCAAAACAATTGATTGCCAAATAAAAAAAAGCGAAACAACAAAATGCAAAATAAAAAAACCCGAAATAATAAAATGCCATATAAAAAAAAGCGTAATAGCAAAATGCCAAATAAAAAATTGCCGAACTTCAAAAAGCCAATTAAATAAAAAAACTAAATGAAAATTGCAAAATGAAAAATGCGGAAGGATGATTTGTCAAATCATTTAAAAGACAAAACGTAATTTGCAAAACATAGAATGCCAAACAACAAAATGCTAAATAAACAAAATGCCGAACGAAAAATGGCGAAATGAACCCCCGCGAAACGTTAGTTTGCCAGACAATTCTTGTGAATCATACCATACCCCTCCCATACAAATGTTTAAAAACTGGTATTGAAAATCTCATTTTTCTCAAAAACGACTCCTACGATTTTTATTAAAATTTTTGTGTGAACTAATATCTGTACGATCTACCATATTATTGGAAAACTAAAATTACCTATCATTTAAAAAAGGTATCTCCCATAGAATCAATTTTTTTGATTTTCGACTATCAACTATACAGTGTGTCCCGAAATCACCGCCTCAGAAGAAAACCACGAGTTCCTGAGGTCATTTCAAGTCTAAAAACTTAAGATGTAATTTTCTCGTTTTCGCTTCGTTTTCGACTTATAACGGTTTTTATGATATTTATTATTTATTCCTTTGACTGGCTTTAACTTTGCCAAACTACAACCGATTTTTGAATTTTTTTTTAATTTGAACAAGAACAGTTAGAAACTTGTATCTACCATACAACTTTTTTCTGTGTGGATAACGGTTTTCCCGCAAATTATTTTCAAGCAGATTTTTTAAGGTTTTTTATGTTGTTTTTTTGGCTTCGATATGATTTTTTTCACAAAAACCCGTTATTAAGTTTAATTTTTTTTTTTTCATTATTATGAAAGCCCAATATGTGTTCTTAAAAATAGTTAACATTTTAATGGATTTTTTTGCACAAAAGTTTCAAATAAGTTCTAATAATATTGCATACCAAATTTTTCAATAGAAGAAATTAGTGATTTTTAAAATAATTTTCAAAATTATTTTTTGAAAATTCCATATGGTATAAAATAAAGGCTCCCATAACTAATTTATTTACATATTTTAATTTTTATTTTTTTATTTTTATTATAAATATAGTTTTTGAATTATTAAAACTTTAAAAACACAGTGTTATCGGACGTAAGAGCAAGTTCGTGCGACCCAGTCGTGCACCAACTTTTTTAAGTCAATCTAATAAAATAAATTACCATAAATCAAACAAAATTTACTGCATTGAATTATTTTAAATACATAATTTAAAAATTTATAGGTTTTCGCTCTTTACTACCACTTTTACTCTTTTACTTTAAATATATGTGTTAATATACATACATAAATACACGTGTTCGTTCATACACGAATACTTTAACTACACATGTAACTAGGGTACACGTGTACACGTCCAATAGGTGGATCTAGTTTTTACCCAATTTTACCCTATAAAAACTACAGTCGATGTGTGAGATATAAATGCCACATTAGTAGTTATGTAATTACTTTGACAGCTCTGGTGGGTGTCTATATACATAAACTAATTACAAGATAATCATTAAACGAGTCTATTTCCTATGTAATTAATTTATTGAAGGACTAAAATAACAGGCTACCTAAACATTCAAGTCCAGTACAATCCAATCCAGCATTGTTAACACAAATATTTAATATTTCTTTGTGAAATGTTTGTAAATATATGACGAAGTTATCTATAGTTATTTATTTATGTTTATTTTTTTCAATATTTAAAGAGATGAACTGTTGAAATATCTGAAGTACCTACTTATTTTAAGTACAATCAGCAGTTGATTTCTCTGGATACAAATAAAAATAAAAAAAAAAAACTGTAAAATCTTTTTATTAGCATTTTGAAAGTTTTTTTTGTTTTTGTTATGGTTTTGAAATGTAAAGCAATATAAGATAACATGCATTGTCTAGTCAACATTAAGAGTGAATCAGTGAAAATTTATAACGCTATATGTAAATACATAAAGTTAAATTAAACTGAAACGTCCTTTGCAGTCAGTTTTTAAAGGACAAATAGAACAACACTTAAATTAAAAAAAAATAAAACTATGTGTATTTCAATTGCCGACATTGAAATGAGATTTTTGCAAGAGTTGCAAATTAATGAAGGTTTGAGAAAGAATAATCCTAATTGAGAATCTTCAAACATGGGAAAATGTTTTCTTGTTTCGTCGAGAATACATTTATATAGTTAAAAAATATTTAGAAATGAGGAGTATTTAATTGAAAATAGAGAACCGAAGGATTAAAGGAGCTTTAAAAGAATTTATATAGCCGTTTTTTTTCACCGAGTTGTGAACTAATTTCTTCATACAAGCATTAAGCCAATAGCCGAATGGGAAATTTCTGAAAATTCAATGGTGAATAACCTGCTTTTTCCTTGAGGAAAGGGAGGTGTAACTACTTCTTTTGTGCGGAATATATTGAGGAATTTAACATGGGCATATCATTGGCGGGGTGCACATGCCACTTTCTCGATGGAAATTCCACAACTAAATCACTACTTTCTAGGAAGTTGCTTATTCAGCAGATGGACTGATTACTCCGATGAAAAATACGATGAATATTCAACGAAGAAATCACTAAATGAGTGTTACTTAGCAGCTATTGATCAGCTTGATATTTATTATTTTCGATGAAAATTTAGTAGTGAAATCGATAGGGAATTGGGGGTTGCTTTATCACTACCCCTTTTATTTATAAATTAAAAAAATACTTCTGCTTTAATTGGGACGATTGAATATAATTCCATTAAAAGTTCAAGTGACCTAAACTCCAAAATGCGTTTCTAAGACGCAAATTATGGTCGATGTTTACCTATACCCTTATAAAAACCACAGCATGAACATAAAAAAAAAATAAAAGTTGTTGTATCAATTTCGAATACCTCCATTTTTTTGCGTTTCGATGAGTAGAATAATTTGACATTAAAAAAAAAAGTTTGGATTAAGTCTTTAGCCCTCTACCTTAGCTCAAAGCTTCGACTTTTTGGAACAATAAAATTTTTTTTTCGGAAACGTTAAAATTTTTTCACAATTTAGAAATAAATTATATGATAATTCATGACAAAAGAAAACACAAATTACAATATATTAACTTTATTTAGACAAATAAACTAACACAAACTTGAAAATAAAAACTTAAAAATTCAAAATACGCCGTTCAGAAACTAACCCAATTAAACTTTTTATTTTTCAAGTTGTAATTTTTTTTTTTGTGTGGAAAAATGGCAATATTTTTCGAGAATATATCTTATTTTGTATTAGCCAATCTCTGGCCTTTTCACCAGCTACTGTTATTGAAGCTTCGGTCACCATCTTCACACAGCGCTCAACAGCTTGAGTGTGACAAAGGAAGTCCGAAAATGACATGCCAATAAGAGATTTTTTTTTAGAAATTCTTCCAAATCCTGATCGCTTATAGTTCTATCCAACAAAGTGGTTGATGTAACTTGTGACTCGCTCCAGCTAAAAAAGATTTCCATAGCGCAAATATATGAAAAATTTTTATTTATGTAGCGCCTTTTAACATATATCTCGAAAACGGCTAATCATACAATATAAGTTGTTGTACATTTTTTATAGGAAATTTAATTATCTTTCTTTTTACTACAAATATTATTTTGTAGGATTTATACTTTCGGAACTACAGAATAAAGCAAAAAAATTTATGACTTTTTTTCCAATTTTGCAAAACTTTGACCTGTGGTAGAGGGCTAATAAAAACATTTTGTTTTATTTTTGTTTTTATTTTTTACGGGTAGCTTACGTAACTACGCAACTTTTTAGTGCTATTCGAATAGCTAAATCGGAAAAAAAATTTGACGCTCCACCCTAATAAACATACCTACTGTCAATTTTATTTTTTCTAAGATCCAGTTGTACAAATATTTAAACCTTGGTTCAGTAATTTTTATCCGCCGATTTCGGGGGATTAATTGAGTTTCAACAGTGGTTTATTGTTCAAGTGTGTGATAATAACCAATTACGTACTTAAAGCAGCGTTGAACGTTAGTTAATCCACCGAAATCGGAGAGTTCAAATCTTAAACCGAGGCTGAACCACTATTGTTCAACTGGCCATAAGTGAATTTTTTACTCAGCTCATGATAAAAGTCTGATGAAAGGATACATTACTTTTTTTCACAGAAATCCTCTTATTAATCGCGTCAGATAAAGGAATGGGCAGCTTTTATATCTTTTCTTGCTCGGGAAGACGCATAACACGAATTGATTACTTCTCATTAAAGAAATCATAACATTTTAACCTTGTCCGTTTACTCCCCAAACCTTCCCATTTCTACCATTTTTAGCCCGACAGACTGTCAAAGTTAATATAAAAAAAATTAATCTTTTAGAATCTGTCAGTTTCGGGCAAGTACGCGAACACACCTTTTGTAACCTATGAAAACGTCGATTGTTATTCAGCACCTAATTCAATAACATTTTGTTAGACGAAGCAAAAAAAGAGAGTGTCATGAGAGAATTATTTTTGTTTCTTCTCTCCCAAAGTATACTTTACAAATCAGACGAGTGGATTTAGATAACGAACTGCTGAACTTTAAACTACTTTTCAACGATTGAATCATCGCATAATTTTACCTAATAAAATAGAATCTTATCTTTTAATTTCGCATTGAACTCACTTGAATTTTTTGTACCAGGTAAAAGAATGGAGTGTTTCGACATTTTGCCCAAGTACAAAGCAGGCAATCAGCCTTATTGTGAGTTTCACCCCAAAAACATTCCATTCCACATTTCACTTTTTGCCTATTGTGAGTTACACCCGAAATTTCATCTTCGAAAAATTCCCCTTATTGTGAATATTCATTTCGGGCGGAATATAATGACATTGACAACCTAAATTTTCACTTTTCTTTAGTAGGCGAACGAAATTTCGTTCGGGCGAAACTCACAATAGCTTTTAAAATTCCGACGAAACAAAAAATTTTGAGGTGAAATATTTTTCGGGTGAAACTCACAATAAGGTTGAATGTGCTTAAAACCATAAACTGGTAAAACTATGCATTGATTTACAGTAACTAAATCAGTGCTTGCTGTTTCTTCTAAGAAGTGGCCTTTGAATTCAAGGTTGAATTCAGCTAAATTTTTCAGTGAGAATGAAATTTCCTACTGGGAGTCCTTTCAATTTAGTACCCGAGTATTATTAGTTCTGGCTCATTATTAGCTTTTACCTTCAATTCGATAGTATGGTGGAAGCGATATTAATAACCCTGAGTCAAAGCACTTTATTTCATTATCTTCAAAAGATATTGCTCAATTTTCTTAGTTTATTGGCTGTCGTTTTGTTGAACAATTTGTTAAACCTAAATGTGGCGTTCTTTGTTGATTTTATTTTCTATTTTTGTTTAATCATGTAAGATCAAGATACTAAATCTGTTAAGATCTTGCATGTGCAGAAAATAGATTTAGTTTTTTGTGGTGACAATTTTTTCGCAATTTTATTGCGATTTACTTAAAAAATTGTTCAGGGTGAAAAAAATAATTTGACGGTTAGACAAAAATCGACTTATCACACTTTAAGTACGTATATTAAAGTTTTTAGCAATAAAGTTTTACTAAGCGAAATTATCATTAAATTTTTTTTACCCTATATTTTTTCATTCCAAATATGAAAATAATTGACTGAGTTTGATATTTTGAAACAAAAAATACACAAATGAATTCTGTCTTTTTTTGTAAAATGTTCAGAACAACATCGTAACGCTGAAATTTCCAAAAGATGGCGATGATTCTGTAGATTTTTTTTTTGCATTAATAATATTTTTTTTTAATTTTTCGACTTAAAATTGTTATTTTTTCCATTAGGAATATAAAAAAAAATGTGAGTGCCGGGACTCACGGTTAAGATGTGTAAACGTACGTAACGTAACGTGAATCACAATCACAGAATCACAATCACGATCACAAGATACGTCACGTTTTTTTTTCACCCTACCGCCAGTATAGATGTTTACACATCAATAAATTATTCACAAAAAAAAAGAAATTTAAAAAAAATAATATTTTTATATCGATAATTTTTAAGTAGGTGCCTTTTTTTTATTAAATTTTAAGTTTAATTTGAAAAAAGTTTATGTTTAGTGTTTATGTTGTTAAAAGATTGAATGTTTAAGTATTGAATGCAGAAAGAAATTACTCCAGTTTTTTATAACAAAAAAAAAAAAATGAAATTAAAATGGTCGAAATATGGCGAAAAACTGATCGTGGAGAAATATTTTCCAATATCTAACCGATTTGTTTAAAACAACATTAGGGTAGAGCGGGGCTAGTTGGGCCACGGGGCAAGTTGGTCCACGTGAATACTCACAAACCGAAAGCACTACAAAAAAATGGTCATTTACGAACAAAGCGTGCTCTCTTACCAGCACGTTCCATTACGGTTCCAGTTGCATTGTGCACTCAGAAGGTAAACCACACACACAGATTTGTCTTTTTCGAGGGTAAAAGTAAAAAATGCGCATAAGATAGTTTTTTTTATTTTCCTAGTGAAAAATCCAGGATTAATGACTGTGGTAAAGTTTTTTTTTATAAGTGAATATATTGTATTTTCATATTTTGTGAGTTAAATTGAACAGTTTTTAGTATTTTTTATATTTATGACTAAATATGCTTCTCAAACCAGGTGTGAGGTAAGTTGGCCCAGGTGGGTTTTGTTACAAAAATAAAGTTCTAAAACAGAAGAGGAACTGAGATATTTTTTCCTAATGTGAATATAATCATTCGCTAAAAGATTGTCGGGTGGGGAGTGGATATACAGTACCATACTTGCAGAAAGTGGGCTCATACAAACTATAAACAGTAGTCGGAGATGGGTCCTTCTTCAATGCATCAATTACAACAGCGATTACGATTCCAAAACTTATTTTAAACTTTAATTTAATTCTATATTATATTTATTTTTAGTTTGTTTGACCGTTTTTAGTAAAATTCCTTAAAAAATTTTGGATTTTTCTCGTTAATGTTTTGCCACTTTTCAGGGCTTGGTCCAACTAACCCCACACACTGGGCCAACTTGCCACCCGCTATAGGGGCAAGTTAGCCCACTTGCACTTGAACCATTTAAGGTAGCTTTATTCTTCTGCGGTTACATGTTTTCAAATTTATCAGATTTCATTTAGAAGCCAAAAGTCAATTCTTTCTTTTGATACCAGTTTCATAGTTGTAAAAAGTTTTCCAAAACCATAGATTTTATCAGTTTTAAATAGGCGTATAATAGGGTGGAGATTGTTGTGCTGATTTGACACTCATTATCATGCCTGAAAATGTCATACAATTAGTCTGAGTGTTTCTGTTTTTCCTTTTTAGTTTTTTTTTTTTTGCAATTGCAATAAAAAGATTAAATCAGTGTTTTCTACCATCCAACAGTTTCTGCTTTCTAAGTTCAAAAATTCATACTTAGCAAATTTGTTTTTTGTTATTTTCGGAACGGCGAGAGGTAGAGAAATATTTTTTGTGTAATCGACTGGAATTTTTTTAATTTATGAACGCCATAGACTTATCACAAAAATCAGACAAAACCTAAGAATCTAGATGTTAATATCTCAAAAGTCAAAAACACGAAAAAAAATATTTAAGTAATAATTAGCCACAAATCATGAAAGATGGTCGTGTAGTAGTACACGTATTATTGCTTTAAATCGTGCTTTTGATATTTTGTGGTTTAAAAGACGTTGGAAAATATAAAAAAAAATTTAAAATGTACAAAAATATGTAAATAACTTCACCTCGATTAGTTACAAAAAAGCGCCGCTTTTATAACAACACGTTTATTTTTATATACACGTGTATTAAGAATCTACAAATATACACGTGTTTAAATTTGTTCACTACACGGGTACATATGTATGTAATTATTAAAAAGATGAACAAGACGATGAGTCTAATGTATTGAAATTAATTTAAATTAAATAAAAAAATTATTAAAAACACCATTAAAATTTTGAGTCAATTAATAAAAAAAAATGTATATTTTTGTTTATTTATTTATTTATTTATATATAAGATGAATGCATTAGTCTTGTTGCTGAAGATGACCGATACATCGGTCGAAATGCATTCATCTTATATATAAATAAATAAATAAACAAAAATATATGTATATATTTTTTTTTTATTAGTTGACTCAAAATTTTAATGGTGTTTTTATTTAATTTAAATTAATTTCAATACTTTAGAGTCATCGTCTTGTTCATCTTTTTAGAGTTAGGGTGAAATGGGGTAAAATGGTAGAATTCAAGAAATCTAAAATTTAGATTGAGCTTATTATAGGGTGAAATTGGGTAAAATGACTGAATTCAAGAAATCTAAAATTTTCATTTTTAAATACATACTAATTTTTTGAATTAACTTTAAAGACAAATATTTTTCACTGTGTTACTAAAATGAATAAACAAAAAAAGAAGAGATTATATTCATCACTTAATGTTTACGGGAGTAACAATTGAATTTCTTGCTTCAAAATGAAGAAAAAAAGGATCAAAATAACTGTTTATCTATACTCTATTATGTACGATTGTATAACTTAATTATACATAATGATTTAATTATATTTTAATTCAACTGAAATAGAACTTACATCTAAAAATATTTATTCAATACTGATTCATTTTCATTATTTTATTGCAGCTCCTTTATGTTGGATACCGCCACTGTAGTAGAAGAGCAGTTACTTCAATGAACTTTGAAAATCCAGTGTATAGAAAAACCACCGAAGATCAATTTAGTTTGGAGAAAAATATGCCAGCACGAATGTTCCCTAACACAGTGGACGAAGAGGTAAGCACATATATCGCAAGTGATTTTAACTACGTAAAATTTTAGAGATAACCCTGCACAAAATTGTAGAAAATAATATTTAGAAAAATTATTTTTTAACAAAAAAAAAAAAAAAAATAAAATAAAAACAAAACAAAACAAATCTATTAGTCTAAGTAGTTTGTAGATTCAAAAAAAAAATTCCTTTATGTAAAAAATTATTTAAAAATCAATCTATAGATTCGTGGATAAAAAATATTATTTTTAAAACCTTTTCTAGCTGCACTGTTCACAGAGAAGACTGTTCGCGCAGTATTAATAAATTAAAATTAAAACAAAAAAATTATCCAAAATGAAACATTATGTTTCTTTTAAAATAAAAACTATTAATACAGAAGAAAATCCATTTTTACAAAGAATACCAATTACATAATCTTAAGATAGGGGTTTTTTGCCTAACTTGAAAAAAAAAGAACAAAAAAAAAACAACAAAAGTTAAAACAAAAATTTAAAAAATATTAAATTTCTGCAAAACCGTTTTAGGAAATTATATTATTTTTATGAAAAATATTTAAAAAAAGAGGATTATTTAAATTCCAAACAATAGAAAATTTGTTTCTTTAAAATTTTTAATAATTTAATGTATGTTTTGCACTTTTGGTTTTTTTAATTTGTAAAATTATTATTTTGTTCTTATTTTCATTTTCTATTTTGAAAAATGTATTTTTTGTTGCAAGGACATATATTTTATTGGTTATCAGTTATTTGCTAAAAAAAAAAACAACACGAACAAAATCTATAGTAGCTTCATTTTGTAAATTCTTTTTTTTTTCACGCTGCGAGATTTGTGTATTAACATTTTAAATGCAATATTAAAATATTTAATGCAGTAATTTTAATAAAAAACAATGGTGAGTATATTGATGTTGTGGTAGTTTTCATTTTATCAGCTACATACTATACACAACACACTATTTTACCCAAACTCATACATCGTGCTCGACATTCTAAAACTTCACTTACATACCTAATTACACAAAATATTTTTATTTCCAATCCTAATCACATTTAAAGCAGATTTCACGGAGGACTTTTAAACATTTAACAGGCTTCTAAACCTTAAAATGGGATTTTTTTGGTTTCATCAAGCACTTTTAAATTAAACAAGCTTTTAAACACCCTTATAAACTAAATGTCCTTAAAAGTGTCATTGAAATGTCATCAGATATAGTTAACAAGCAGACAAAATTTTGAAACATTTTAATTTAAAATTTTTGGAAATACAATATCAATTAGCCCATTTTTTGTGAAGAGAACTCGTTTTTAACAAAAATTTCCCTGAAATTACCCTTTTATAGATTGGTGAAACTAAAAATATTTAAGAGCCTGATATAATTTAAGAGGGTTTTTGATAAAAGTGCTTTTAGTGTTTGCTTATGAAATTGGACATTATTATTAAAAGTTTAAAGGTCCATGAAAAGTGTTTAATCTGATTTTTTTAAATATTCTGTGGCAAATACTTTTTTCTTTTTTCATTTTTTTTTTTTTCATTTTTCACACTAGTAAAGGAAAAAAATTTACAATTTTTAATTATAAGAAATTATTCACTCAAGAGCACAATTTCTCTCGATTATTTCTCACATTTTCTGTCTAAATTAATTTGGGTTATCGCAAACAAAAATTTCTCTGGGTATGTTCCCCATCTACATTGGGAACTTAAATAATGCTCGAATGTTTCCGTCGAAATTTATTAGCAACGGAAATAAATTTTTCAGAAGAATCTGGCTCTCATAATATTGGATTTTTGTTCGAGGGAAAATTATTTCGAAGGAAATTCACGATAGCAAAAAAATGTTCGAGGGAATAAAATATTCCAAGGAAAATAATATTCCATCGATGAGTATACCTGATAGGGCCCATTAACTTTTGTTTTATTCAATTTATATATAAAAAGAGATGCCTACACAGGGGCGGACTGGGCCGCCGGGCAACCGGGATTTTGCTCGGTTGGCCCCTGGGAAAATAAAAAATGTATGAAAGTCTTTACAGTACTTTTTGTTCGTTTAAAAGAAAACTTTCTTATAAAATGGAGTTTTTAAGGGCCTTACAGTAAATATACAGATGCTGTGGTCCCAAAGGAATCTCAGGAAGCCCACACATCTCATATTAGGGTCCCCTAAAATAAGCATAAAGCTGTTGGATCCCAAGATTATTTTATTGAAAACTAAAGTTAAGGTGATGGTTCCCCACACTTATTATTATTGAGTTATTCTGGCCCCATTGGTAACTTAAGGAGGCCCCCAAATTTCAGGGCCGCAGAAACTGAATAGAAAAGTATGTGTGTATTTTCGGGGTCTCGGTAGAAGTAGAAAACATCAGTTAAAAAATTTTTACTATAACAGAAAACAGGACCTATGTAATGTTTTCAAAAATCTAGTAACATTTTTTGTTAACTTAAACACATAATACAAATTTCGGACCAGGCTATTTTTTGCTTCCATTACATCACCATAAAATTTTTTTAACGTCGTTTTCGGAGCGTATTTTCTTTCATTCCTTCTACTCATTTTACTATTGTGTGGCCCTTTTGTTAAAGTCCCGGGAGGCCCTTTGACTCCCAAACCGCCCCTGTGCCTACATAAAATTGAATTGAATGAATTGAACTCAACTGAATAGATTACCAGATTACCGTAAACATTGAATTTTTTTTCCAAAACTGATATGCCTATATTAAATCGGGTTTTTTTTTCTTATAATCACAGAAATTATTTCTTGCTTTAATTCTTAAGACTTCCGAATCTCTGATTCTTTTTTTTTTTAAGATGTTGATTAAACTCATTACCTCGCAATTATTAATACTTACTTAAAAATCCTCATTTTTAAATTGTTAGTGACGCTCAAAAACACCAATATCAAGTTGTACATCAAAACTCAATTTTGTCCTTCATTTTGTTCCCAGTTCAGGAAAATGAGATCTCGGAGATCTCAGCAATCTCAGTTACCTGAACAGGATTCCTCAGCAAAATTTCTCAGCTTTGCTGTCAAAACTCTGAGGAAAAAAATCTTGGATTCGCTTGCTCACTTTTTGAGTGAGGAAAATCTCTGAGATCTCATTTTTCTGAACACTCCAGATGCTACTATATTAATTTGAATTGTCAAAAGAAAAATAATAAAAAGTACCTACTGCCACAGTGTCAAAAATAAATTCTTTGTCCAATCATTAAAAAATAAAGAAAACAAAAAAAAATACCAATACAAAAAAGTACGTATACGCCATAGTGTCCACAACATATTAAACATGCAATTTCTTTCATAATTGAATTGAAAATGATTGTAAAGTTTTGTTTTATTTTAAAACATGATTAAATAAACTATGTATATTTTACTCTAACATACCACCATTTTTATTTCTATACAAAAACATTCATTTTAAAACTCATTTCAAATATACATATATAAAAGAAATTAATTTTTTTTTTTGCTTATTACAACATTTTAACTAATTTTAATTTGTTTTCTTTTATTTCTATTTTTAGTGCAAAGAGCCACTCTACAAATTAGGAACTGAATGTGTATAAGTACCTACCTATATAATGATACCAAAATTCACCATAAAACTATAACCGACACAACAACAGCAACGCTAAACATTTAAAAAAAAAACTCTATTATGCAAACACCAGCAGCATATAAATATCTACATACATGATATTGATTAGATTCAAAGAGTCAAATTCTAACAGAAGCAACTTAATTTATTGATATTGAATTGAAAACAAATAAGAAATAGAACAAAAATCATTATGATGAGTAAAGAAATCCATAGATAATAATAGTAGTCTAAAATGTATCTTTCAGTTGATCTGGAAAAAAAAAATCAAAGACACATGATATAATTGGCACTGACACAAATTAATTTATTTTTGCGCAAAAATTTTAGATTGTAATTTAATTTGGCTTGTAATATTTTTTTTTTTTTTAGTATAAGTACTTGAGTGTATATACTTTAAATCAAATTAAATGAACAAAATTAATTTAATTAAAATTAAAATTAAAATAATAATAAAAAAAATCAATAAAAAACTACTTTTTTTTATATACCTATACATAGTTAAAACACCACTACACAAGGTACACGAGTAGGTACGGTAATCGTTTTTTTATTTTATTTTGTTTTATTTTACTCCCTTTGACCCAACCCCTTAAAAATATTCCTGATTATATTGAAGGGTAGCTAATATGTGTTTGTTCTCTTTATTTATCAATAATACATATCTTGTTTTTCCTTAAATTATTAAAATCACACCTATTAATCCATTGTAATTTAAAGAGCATCTTTCATAAAGTTAATTATTTCTAAATTCTGTCTTTGTTGAATGGAAGAAGGGTGTTCAAAATTATATGGCATATTATGGTCAGAAAAATTGCATATTTTTGAAAATGGTTGTTTTAAGTATTTATTGAAAATTTTGGTGAAATATTGCATGAATACTTTGCAAAAATATTTACAATTAATTGAAATTTTATCATTGTTTTGTCTATGCTGGGACGCTTCGTAAACAGAGACGTACAAAATTCATTATGTGGCACTTAGATTCCCTTAGGCCTAGCCATTTGCTCACGAAGTCAGCTCCTAGAAAAAATACTGAAAATTTTCAACCAATTTCAAACATTTTTGTCATATGTGTATCACCAAAATGTTCAATAAATACTTTAAACTTCATCTGGTGGCAAACACTTCTTAACGCTGATGATCCGCAGTTAATGCCTCCTGCGCAGTTGTCTATTGAGACATAGATGAGCTACACACAAATCTGCACATAAATAGGAATGGTTAGCATTTGGAATTTCGAATCAACAATATTGAAAACCTGATTTAATGGAATAAAAAAACGCAACAGATGTTATTTAACATCGCTTGGTTGAATTTTTTAAAAAAGACGGACAAAACTTGTCAAAACTTATTTTGGTCGTGTTTTTTTTAAAAATGTGTACCTATTTTCTTAATAAATTCCAGAGCTGAACACGTCTAAAACATTGAAAGTTCATGTAGAGAAGTAAACAAACATACCATTTTCACATTTGTAACTGTCAAAGTGACATTTAAGCCCGATGTTCTGCATTTCCAATGAAATCGAATTGAAATCGAATTCCAATTTCACGTTAATTGAAATTCCCATGTTCTACAACTCGTTCGTTTTTGAAAATTTCGCAATTACTTCGACCTGTCAAAATACGAGGAGCATTTTTAATTGTTAGTTTTAAAGTGAAATTACACTGCAGATAAAAATGAAGAAATTGTTATTGGTACTTATAAAGGAAAGAAGGAATCGGAACTCTAAAATAAAATTTTCAGAACAATTTTTCGAGAAAAATCAAATATCGTCGGCTAAATGCGTAAAGCTGCTAAGTCCATTTTTGGCCGAAATTATGATTTTGGCCCAATTTTATTAAGAAACACATTCTGTACAAATTGTTTTAAACACTTTTGTCCAATGTATCGTAGTTGTTGGAGAATCTTGAAGAGAAAATCAGTTTTTGTATGGAACCTTATGTAATTTTTTTTTGGTTTTTTTTGCTCTCCTGTAAAATTTGCGAAAATGGACTTCGCAGTTTTACGTATTTAGCCTACGATATACATATTAGACTTGTCTGTCAGCGCGGGCCGTATATTCGTATATATTCTCATGCATCCTACAAAAATAATAATAAATGAATAAATAAAGGAACAAAACATAAAATTTGCTTACATTTTTTAACCAAGAATTATAAAACTATCTGCAAATGCACCAATTTCTTAACGCACAAAAAATTGAATTGAATACGTTTAGAAAACGGAATTAACCGAAATGCAGAACATCAATTTTCACTTTTCAAATTCCAATTCACTATAGAATTTCGAAAGAATTGTGGAACACCTAAATTCAATTTCATCATGTGAATTCACAATCAGCCCTATATAGCGAAAGAAATTTCCCCGGAGTTTTTTCCCATTTTGGGAAATTCGTTATCGCGAATCATCTTGGGAAAATATTCTTTTCAGCAAAAAAGCTATCGTGAATAATTTTTTCAGGGAACTGTTGTCAATGCAAAAATTTTCCTAAGTAAGTTTTTGGGGAAAAATTATTTCTTGGGAAATTTGCGATTGCAAATATTCTTTCCCCGGTATTTTTTGTTTTTCTCATTTAGTTGGCGATAAGGCTGAATAAGTTGAATGCCGAAGATAAGCGTTGGAGTTAGATCCTGTTTAGATTGGGAAGATTGAGTATGGACTGGTGAGTGTGTCACCGTGTTTACATTTGAAACTTTGAGGCGCTTCAAAATACATTGAAACAACAACAATTTCAAAGTTCCACAAATTGAAACAACAACAAAGTAGACTCATGAGTCCGGTTTTTATGTTTTCTTCGTGCCTCACAACATTCTTCACCCCACACTTCTCTTTTCTAAGAACTACCGTGATACCAACCTCAATCTTTCCAATCTAAAGAGCATCTTAGTTTGATACTCAAAAGATAAAACAGGTATTCGGTGATTTTAACCTAAATAAAATTGTAAACAGAAAGTACGATCTAACTTGTTTAAAACATGGAAAATACTGTTTTTAAACTAATGCTAGTAAGGTGGTACTAAAAATGCTTTAGTTTTGCGAATACAAATTATACATCCGGTAACAGATATTTAAAATATCTTAATTCGGTGCGCACTGTTAAAACATTAATGGATTAAACACATTAAAATCGATTCTTTATATTTTAATGGCAAAAGTTCGTACCCTTAATTTTTTTGGTTTCAATTTTTTAATAAATTTCTTTCTTAATAATTTTCCTAATAATTAATGTAATTGTTTATAAACCTGACAAATCTCGCTAAAACTCATTGTTTTTTTTTTTTTTGGCTTTGAGGTAACGCTTGCTACGTTTCACCAGATGAAAAATAAAACAAAGTTTGATTAACATATTTTTACACTGGAAAATTTTTGGATGGATTGACAGTTCAGATTTTTCAAGTTAAGCGGTTGTTTTTTTCCGCTTATAAGATAAACCTGATGTCGATTATGTACTTCTATGTAGATTCCTGATAAGGCTCATTGTCAACACTATATTCCAAAAAATTGAGGAATTTTGATTTGATTCACTATGATGAAAATAAATGAACAGCTATTTTTCGTTTCAACAACAACTCAAAGGTACATAGTCCCCTTTCACACGAGGAAACTGAGTTTCCAGCAACTTTCAGTTTATTGGTGAGAAGGGCAAGAAGTAAGAGGGGAAAATGAAATCTCCCCGGTCAACGGTTAATTGATGAGATTTTTTTGACATTCCTCTTCACATACACAGTAGTGTGTGTTCAACCAAGCTACTTTAAAAAGAAAATACCGAAAATTTCCACGATTTTGTTACTTCGTGTGAAAGGTACAAGTGATTTTTAAGGAAATTAAAAGAAAACGTCAAAAAAATCTCCGGCAAATTGTTTCCTCGTGTGAAAGGGGACATACATACATATCTTTGAACATTCAGATAGCCCCTAGCTGAAAGTTTTCTTATATAATATTGTTTCTAATTCATGTTCAAAACACACGGTGGTGTAAAAATAATGTCATATTGTAAATGCACCAAAAATTTTGCAAATTGCGTCAAATTTCTACACACAGATCAAATAAGTTTATTTTTTTGCCGCAAATTCATGAATTGAGTTTGGAGCACTATTGTTTTTGGCAGGAGGGAACAACCGCTCAGACAACTAGAGCAACGATAGAGGTTTCGAAATACCAATTTATGACGGTGCAGAGAAATTACTTCACATGGGAAAAAACTTCAACACTGGGCGTGTTTTCTTGCAAGCCCGGGGGGAATTGGATGAAAAAAACGACGTCGGTGCAAAACAACTTACATGTTAAATGCAACAACAACTAATACCCTTCGGGCTTAGCTAATCCCAGAGAATTCTCGGGGCTTTACTTAAGCACGCCGAAAAACTGTATTACCGGCGTGAATTACATACTTGTTATCGATAATTTGTATGAAAACTCCATTTTGTTTCTGTGATGGCATCTCTAATCCCCGTTGTCGTTTTTTCAACCCATTCCCCCGGGCTTGCAAAAAAACACGGCTACTAGTGAGAAAAAATTTCACTTTTTTCAAGTAAAGTTTTTTTTCACGTTGAGTGGGAAATAATTTAACCTAAAAATTGGTGAAGTTATTTCTCACCTAATTTCACAGTATTTTTTAATTAAAATAAAAAAATAATTTGTTTTTTTTTTTTTTCAGACATCATGACATAATATCGAATGACAAAAATCTCGAATGCAAAAAATTTATTTGAGAGTCCTATCAATGACATTATGTGTGAAATATAATATCGTTCAAATGGCGCGACGCGGCTTCGCTGGGTAAAGCGGATTCGAAAGGTCCAGTTTTCGATGACTTTGGTGCATTAATCAGGCTGAATTTGACCGATGGCATCGATTATGTTGTCTTTGAGGGCCGCGGTAGTTTTGCGGCTTATTGGCATAGACCTGCGACTTAAGAAAGCCCCACAAGAAAAAGTCCAAATGGATTTTGGTTGCCAATTCACGTCGCCTCGGCGCGAGATAACCGTGCCAAGAAACCGCTCGTGCAGAATATCGATTGTGTCTTGTGTGGCACGTAGCGCCATCCTGTTGAAACCATATGTCTTCGGTGTCCATATCATCCAATTCAAACCACAAAAAGTTGGTGATCATATCACCCTATAGCGATCGCCGCTGACGATGATGGCCTGGCGAGCATCATTTTGGAAGAAGTACGGACCGATGACGCTTCCAGCCCAAAATCCACACCAAACAGTAACTTTAATTTGGATGCATAGGCACCTCGTGAATCTCACGTGGATTGGTGTTGTCCCAAATCTGGCAATTTTGCTTATTCACGTACCCATTCATCCAAAAATGGGCCTCATCGCTAAAGATGATTTTTCGACCAAAATTGGGATCAACTTCCAACTGCTCCAAAACCCAATTAGCGTACACACGACGCTGCGTATGGTCGTTTGGTTTCATTGCTCGACGCTGTAACTTGCCATGATGATTTGTCATTAGTAACTGATTAAAAGACGAGCTGTCAAAATCAACCCGTCCCTATTTTTAAAACCAAAAACAGACATGGGCGAAAACGATCCTCCAAATTTTCTCTGGTCACTGTTAACTTTTTTGCCAAAAAAATTTACTGTCGTTGTTTTGTCGTCAAGGCAATTTTTAAATTTTTTTTCAAGAGTATTTACGACATTTTGATAGACGATAAGTTTGGTTTTAAATGATGAAATGACGAAGAAGAAGCATAAGATAAAATTGAAATGGTCAAACAAGGGAATTGGTTTTGTTCCAGTTTCAATTAACGTTCAATGTTTAAAAATACTTGTAGTGCTTTCGCATATAAAACTTTCGCTGGATTAACATTAATATTAGGACCTTAAAATTTGCAGAAAATCTTATTTCTTTATTTGGACCAACTAAAGGGGAAGAACGATCAAAACTATTGAACAATCACCTTTGTAGAGACAACCTTAATGTACATACATGAATTTGTAATACTCTTCAAAAAAATATTCATTTCATCTAACGTAATGTTGCCAATTTCAACAAAAGCCGCGTTTTATTGTCGCCAATAACCCATATGTTTGACCCCGATATAATAAAACGATAGGGATCCTGTATAATGAAAGCAATGTTGTATACTCATCTCTTTTTGTCTTATGTTTGTATACTTTTCATGTATAGATATTGTCTTTTTTTCTTTACACTACAATTTGCACTACCTTACCATTTAAAAAGCTTAAAAAACCATCTATCGGCCAGAGTAAAAACTAATCTCTGGTTCCATAAAGCAAACCCTGATAGAAACCTAGATCCAATTTTTTTTTTGTATTACGTTTTAAAAGATAACCACGACCCAGACCCGTAGATAATAAAATGCGGCTAAAGTTACATCCTACACAAAACAAACTCAAAAATGAAGTTAGACAACTTGATTAAAATTCAAAATTTTCAGAGTAAATTTCCATGCATGAAATTTTTTGTTTTGTTTAATTTTTTTTTAATATTTGAATTTTTCTGTTTATTTGCATGTTTTAGTTCTCTTAGTTGAATATTTTAAAATGAAATAATAGTGAAATCATTATTAAAAACACAAAAACTTTCTGTAGTTTAACAAAAAAAAAAAGTAACAATTAATTAGTTAAATGCCAAAATAAACAAATTTTAAATAAACTCCAATATATTTTGTTCTTTTTATTTTTACCGCAATTTTCAGCACTTTTCAAATGAAACGAATTCAAGAGAAGTAAACAATGATGAAGATTTAGTTCCTATCAACATATAATATTAAAAGAACCTATCATTAAGTTTTCTTGAATATTTCTTAAATAAAAATTGGATTATAACTTATTTTTTTTTTTTAATTTAAATCATCTATCCTCAATTTTTGATTAACTGTTGTTTTATGTAACAATAGATATATATTTTTTTTTAAATAAAAATATTTGTTAAAATTAAATTTAATTTTATATTTTAACGCACAAAAAAAAACAAACAACTTTATCGTTACCCTATAAGAAAATAATATATATACCAACTGTAATAATTAATATTGTATAAATGTTAAATATTTTGTATGATTTTGTAAAATAAAATAAAATAATATAAAATAGTTGTTTAATTATATGAAATATTAATTAATTAATATATAAAAAGTCATGTGAACATTAAGTAATCTATATTATAGTATAAATACTAACTAGTATAATTTATCTTGATAATTAAAATAAAAATAACATTGAAATTATTAGGTTTAATTAAAGTATACATATTTTATTGTCTTTTATGAATAAGATTTTAATTAAAATTAAATATAGCAATTAATACTTTAGATTGCAGTTAATTTAAGAATTTTGTAAATACATAATTAATTTCAAATCAATGAAAAAATTGTACGTAAACGATGAAATTTAATAAATTAAAACTAAAAAAACAGATATTTACATATTAAGATGAAAAATGTTTAAGGTTTGTTTTTTTTTTAAACACATATCTGCCCTACATAGAAAGGTTTTTGGTTTCTTGAACTGCTACAAAACCCAAACAAAAATATGATTGGTTTTGAAAAAAAGTCTTAACTTTCATTTCACTTAAACTTGAATAGTATTTAAATTAAAAATAAACTAGGTGGCGCTCATGTAGAACCAGGGCCGAGTGACTTACAATTCTTAGCCTTTCGAGTGTGCGTGTTATTGGCATGAATGAAGGGGATCTATAGTTTTTTGTCGAATCCGAACTGCTAAGGTGAGAAGAACTTTTCATGACAACTGATATTCTTAGAGGATTTATTAATTCCTCTCAAGGGGCAAAACATTTCATCTATGTTTTTAGGTGGCATTGGTTCATTTTCAGTTAAATTAAAAATTCACATACCTTTCCGCTAATTTAAAAATTTCCAAAAAATTTAGGTATTAACTTCAAAAAGTGATTTTTTTCAACAATGTTTCTAAAACTCATCGAATTCGAAATATACATCAAAAGAAAGGTCTTTTCAAATTGTATCTGTGCTTGAAAACAAAAAGCTTCCACGTGATCTGGTTCTCAAAATATTTCCCACCAAAAAATAATATTACTTTGCCAAACTCAAAATTCCAACACAAACAAATTGTTTGGATGGTGAAATTTCCGCAATCGAGACTCTTAAGATGCTTATGTAACATTGAAAAAACTGTCAATTCAAAAGGGCTAATGCTATTTTAAACTTAATTTTTTTTAGATGATTATGTTTCTGATGAAATAGTCTTTTTTTTTTATTTGTATATTTGTATAAAATAAATTTTTTGATTTAATTGATCGATTTTATTGCTTGTTTCACTACTAATTGCACATCATATTTTTGGGATTTTCTCTTGATTTTTTTCCTACTTATAATCACCCATTAGCTTATGAATTGAATATTTTTCAATTCACAAATCCCAACTAGCTTATGATTTAAAAGTTTTTCAATTCACAAATTCCAAAAAGCTTGTGAATTGAATATTTTTTAATTCAAAAATCAAAAACAGCTTATGGCTCAATGTTTTTTTAATTCATAAACTCACAACCCTGGCTGGTAGTAGGTTAATGATGTAGGGACCTAATGACAGTTCGGCCGTCGTTTGGTCAGTATAAATTTAATTCAATGTTAGGTAGTATGCTGGTTCTTATATTTCGGTAGGTGCGGGGAAAGTTCTTCGTTACAGAAGAATCAAACAAAAATATGGTTCTTTTCACTTCGATGACAATTCGGAAAGCATAACAAATACAAATAGAAGCATTTACTTTTGTTTATCCATAATATTGTGGCCCATTATGTGAATTTGTGTAAATTAACAGTGCTGTTCAATAAAAGTCAGAAAATACAGACGTCCCAATTATTTTTTTTTGTATAAACTACGTTTTGTTTCACAACTTTTATGCCAACTAGTCTCAATGCAATACGGGCAGATTTTCTCTGTTCTCTGAGATATCTTTTATCTCGTTGTGGAATTTGAACCAAATTGTGTAAATCATTTCTCAAACAAAATTTGACAAGACATTTACCAAATCGTAAACTTAACCAAATGGTATAGACTAATTTAATTTAAAATAATTACAACATTGCATATCACAATCTTTTTTATAGGAAAGCAAAGATTGTACATAAGCATCCAAATTACGTACGAAAAACCGATACTTTCACATTTTACCTTGAATAGCAGATTTAACCTTTTTAAGCAGATGTCGGATGCATAGAGCCTTTTTTTTAAATTAATTTTTTAATGATGAATCAAAGGTCTGTAGTCTGTACCAATTTTCAGCTCGATGCGATGAAATTCGACCATCTGTATTTATTTATATAATATTCAATCACTGAGCAAAGGGTGAAGCACACGTGCATGAAAATATTCTTTTTGATTAAATTTTTATTTCCATTCAATTTTTAATTAAAAACATTTTTCACACAAACTTTTATGTTACTCTGAATATAACGTGACATTCCACCTAAATTTTAAGGCCCAAACCTTAACTATATGACTATTAGAGCAAAAGTTATAGCCAACCAAAGCAACCAACTATATGACTATTAGAACAAAAGTTATAGCCAACCAATACAACCATGACGGCACCTTAACAATTATTATGATTTATGAATGAAGAATACCTACCACCAACGTGCATACCTACATATAGCAATTTTTTTCAAATTGCCAAGGTTATGGTTTTTCTCAATCTAGTGTGGATTTTTGACCCATCTCGGTGGCCCAGAAGTCCACAGGAAATTCTTCTGGACTCTTTGCCCATTGATTGTGGACTTTTTGACTCACTTTAGTGATTTCAAAAATATTCAATCTATTCAGTTTTAAGGATTCCATATGAAAAATATGCGTTCTCTTGGACAAGCAGTATATGAAGTGGGTTCAAAGGATTTTAACTCCCTTTTTGGGGGGTTTTGTGCCGCTCACGCAAATCCGTTGCTATCTGCTTAGGGTATGTCCAGTCGCTAGGCAGGCACCAATGTCAACTGATTTCCAAATAAACAGTTCCTTGGGTAATTTTAAAAAATTCCAGAAAATATTTATGACCCACTTCCTTTCTAAAATTATGAAATATTAACCCACTTTTATGTGGACTTCTGGCTCATGAGGGTGGGTTATAAGTCCACAATTAACGCCCATGTTCTGCATTTCGAATGAAATCGAATTGAAATCGCATTTCAATTTCACGTGAATTGAAATTCCATGTTCTACAATTCGTTCGTTTTCGAAAATTTCGCAATTAGTTCGAACTGTCAAAATGCAAGGTGCCTCCATTTTTAATTGTGTGAAATTACACTGAAGATGAAAATTAATTCTTTATTATTGGCATTTATAAGGGAAAAAAGAAAGCGGAACTCGAAAGAAAAAATTAGCCGAACAATTTTGCAATTAGACCTGCCCGAGGCGACGACGTCGTGAGTATACCTAAATATGAATGATTCTGATGATTTTGGTATTTTTTTATTCGTATTTTCTTATATTGACCTACGAAAATAATAATAAATAAATAAACCAAAACATAAAGTTTGCTTACATTTTGTACCAAGAAATACAAAACTATCAGCAAATTCACCAATTTCACAACGCATAAAAATGTGGATTGAAAACGTTTAGAAAACGGAAAGAACCGAAATGCAGAACATCAATTTTCATGTTCGAAATTAGAATTCACTATAAGCATTTCGAACGAATTGTGGAACACGTAAATTCAATTTCGCCATGTGAACTCACAATAAGTGGAATGCAGAACATGGGCGTAATTTTTTGGAATTGTAACGGGTCAAAAGTCCATTGTGGACTTTTGGCCTGTGGACTTATGACCCTGCGCATATGCTTGCTCTTCAATTCTATACCTGGTATTCAATTCTCAAAACCATTGCATATAAATTATCCAGATAATTCTTACATAAAACTGTAATTTAAATAGGTCTATATTTTTCATATGCAGATATATATAAATAAAAACGAGGGATGGTGATATTATAGCACTTCACTTTGGAATCATTTTGTGTGCTCAATCTTCAATCCCAAAATGTCTTCAAATAAACGTAAAAGATTTCTTGAACAAATTTTAAATCAATGAGAAAGTTTCCTCAGGAATGTGTTTCACTTTAATTTTAAATCTTCTCTTGGATAAATCTGGATATATACCTTTGTGTAGTTGTGTACCTTTATTTTTCTTTCGTTATAATAAAACATCAAAAGACTTTTTGTTTTCTTTTTTTTTTGAAGAAAGAATTCAAAGTTCAAAAATTAAACTTTCTAAAGAATTTTCAGTGTTTTGGAAGAAAAAACACATTTGCATAAAATCATACTCACTCAAATTGCCTAAAGTTACATTGCAGCTTCAAAGAGATATGTTCTTTCATCGAAGTGTTTTTTTTTTGAAAAAGAAGAAAGACGATGTAAAAGGAAAAAGAGATTCATGTATGCAAAACAGTTTACTCAAAAAAAAAAGTAATGGTATCGAAGGTGGCATAAAGGTAAGTTGTCTTGACTTTAATATAAAATAGAGTGCTTGAGTGGGTCATTCGTATCTTATTCTTATAACCCAAGTGAATTGTTAAGTTTAATAGGTACAAAGCATATATCTTTGGTTCTTATTTACCGATTATATTAGTATTAAGGTATTTAATTAAAGCCAGGCTACAATTTTGTATCAAAAATGTTCACATACTAAAAACATGAATAAAAAAGTTTGAGAACTTATTTCGTCAAGGTATATGACGTAATTTCACACAACATAAAAAAAATATGTAATATGTAAATCTGTAGGTACCTAATTTAAATATTTATAATAATCGAAAAGGGCCGATTTGGTTGAATTCGTTCGCTTATACGGATAAATTCTGTTCTAATAATCGGATTATAAAGATTAAGGACTTTACTCTAAAAAAAATATCTCATAATGGTATATTCTTGGAGAGTAAAAGAGAAATTATAATGGCCGATTTCACGAAGGACTTTTAAACATTTAACAGGCTTCTAAACCTTAAAATGGGATTTTTAAATTAAACACTTTTAAATTAAACAGACTTTTAAACACCCTTATAAACTAAATGCCCATTTTTGGCTCATTAAATTTTAAAAGTGTCATTAAAATGTCATCAGATGCAGTTAACAAGAGGATATATCAGCTGAAATTTGCAGAAAAAAATTTGAAATACTTTAATTTTCAATTTTAGGAGATACAATATCAATAAGCCCCTTTTTTTTTGTAATTTTTGCCTGTTTCTATTGTTTTTATATGTGCATTCATTATTAAATTTAATTGAAACTCACTTCATAAAAACCTTTCGGCAGCTGCCCAATGTTTTTGATTTTGAAGAAGTTTACCAATTTATTTTGCAATTCTTGGCATTTGTTTCAATACATAATGCTTTCTCTTTTTTTCTCATACATTTCTCTTATTAGAATGAAAGAAACCAATTTATTTTTCCAGGGATATGAAGAGAACTCGACTTTAACAAAAATTTCCCTGAAATTTCCCTTTTATAGATTGGTGAAACTAAAAATATTTAAGGGCCTGATAAAATTAAAGAGGGTTTTCGAGAAAAGTGCTTTTATTGTTTGTTTATGAAATTGGACAACTTAATTTTATAAGTCTTTTAAATTTTGTCAAAATACGTTTTCTCCGAACTTTCGGTTCAATATGATTAAGATTGACTTGAGATTGAGGCTGAGATTGGAGATTGAGATGGAAATTGAGATTGAGATTAGGTTTAGGATTAGGATTAGGATTAGGATTAGGATTAGGATTAGGATTAGGATTAGGATTAGGATTAGGATTAGGATTAGGATTAGGATTAGGATTAGGATTAGGATTAGGATTAGGATTAGGATTAGGATTATAATTAGGATTAGGATTAGGATTAGGATTAGGATTAGGATTAGGATTAGGATTAGGATTAGGATTAGGATTAGGATTAGGATTAGGATTAGGATTAGGATTAGGATTAGGATTAGGATTAGGATTAGGATTAGGATTAGGATTAGGATTAGGATTAGGATTAGGATTAGGATTAGGATTAGGATTAGGATTAGGATTAGGATTAGGATTAGGATTAGGATTAGGATTAGGATTAGGATTAGGATTATGATTAGGATTAGGATAGGATTAGGATTAGGATTAGGATTAGGATTAGGATTAGGATTAGGATTAGGATTGGGATTAGGATTAGGATTAGGATTAGGATTAGGATTAGGATTAGGATTAGGATTAGGATTAGGATTAGGATTAGGATTAGGATTAGGATTAGGATTGTGATTGGGATTGGGATTAGTATTAGTATTAGGATTAGGATTAGGATTAGGATTAGGATTAGGATTAGGATTAGGATTGGGATTAGGATTAGGATTAGGATTAGGATTAGGATTAGGATTAGGATAAGGATTAGGATTAGTTATCTTAAAAACTTCCCGTTGAGCTAGAGAATTATTGAGTTTGATCAGAACTGGGTGACACTTTTATTTAAATTCAAGTCTCTTATTAATCGGTTAATCTTTTTTCTTCTAATAAATAATAACTACTTATTAAGATTTGAAAGTCATTTAATTTTTCGCAAATCATTAACTCAGTGGCAAATCCACGGGGGTTTTCGCATTATCATTTAACCCAAACATTTTTTATATTAATTTATTTATTTATTAAATATGTATTTCTCTTCGACCTAATTTTGGTCTACATTTGACCTTCTTAATTCCAGAAAGCCCATGTTCTTATAAAATTTCGACGAAAAATTTCTTCAAGTGTAATGAAAAACTCCAGAATTTCAAATGCATCTTAGTGGGAAAAGGAGTTTACCTACTTACTTTTATGAGGGAAACTAAGTTCAAGAGCTTAAGGTATTTTAAATTTTGTATAATTAGTCAATTTATCATACCTCTCTAAAGCAACATATTAAAATATGTACTATGCAATATTATATAGGACAAAAAGAAGTCAGTACCAACATTTTTGATTTTCGTAATTAAAAACGGTTGTGCTGCGATGTGCCCAACTTATGCTGCCATGTGCCGTAAAAAAATCGTGGCTCCAGGAAATTGCGCCAGAATTTTGTTTGGAAAAAACGCCAGACGCATTTCAATACAAATTTTCGGCCAAACTTTTCTGGGAGACTTTCCAGACTTTCAGATTTTTTTTTCAAATTTTTGTCTGGCTTTTTTCCATTTCTTAAAATGGGAAAAGGGCCTGAAAAAATAAATTGGAAAAAAGCCATAAACAAATTACCCAAAGTTCTCACGCAGGTGTTCTCAATGAAAAAATGTGTGAAATATGTCCAGTACTTTGTCACTTTATTGTATGCTTATCAAGACTGATAATACAAAATATGTAGTAAAAAGAAAGTAAATTCACCTAAGAATCCTATAACGTAAAAAACTAAAACAAAATGTTTTTCTCAGAAAAAACTAGTTTTTGTTATTTTTGATTTTCTCAAAAACTACAAAACATTTCGACATTCGATTTTTGTGTTTGATCAAAAATTAATAAGAGCATGGAATATTAGAAAAAAAACAAAATATGTACATAAGTGGTTGAAGAGCAAATTTTATTTTCTTGTCCGGCGCCCTTTATCGTTTAACTACGCTACTGGTTATATTGCATGACATATACCCTCAATTGTTACAGCAGACATACATTCGTATCAAAAGCTAATAAAAGCTTCTTTTAAACTTTAAACAAAAATCTCGTACAAAATACAAAAGCATTAATTTTTGCAACGCTTGCCGCGCTACTGGTTATAGATTGGTAGATGAGATCTGTATATTTTTGTGCTTAACCGTCAGTGATATTTCACTTGACTTACGATCAAGTCGGTCAGTACACATAGGTATACTCAAATCCAATCAGACGGCAATTTAATATTAAGATTGTTTACAATAAAAAAAAAGAGCGCGAGCGGGTTTTTTTTTTTTAAATCTCTCAAATTCGCACACATCTATTCCATTCCAGGTCTCATAGTTCGATACAACCTCAATCATATAACCGAACACCGTCTATATGAAATGAGAAAAAGATTAAACAAAACACAACATTAACATCAACAACCTCAACACTCGCATCTTTCATACCCGAAAGCAGAATGAAAAATGTTGTCTATCGCAGAATCGTGCTGGTAATTTGTTAGATCGTTTCTAGGTAATTTTCAGTTGTCATTCTTAACTCCGACTAAATACCTCGAAAGTTAAAATACGTCGTCGCGTCACCGCAATTCGATAATATTTTTAATTATTTTTTTTTTTGTTCAATAAACGAAAAATACAAACATTTTTAGCAAGATATTCGTCATTAATTTATTTGTTCGCGTCATCGCAAAAATAAAAATCAAATTATAATTCTAAATCAGTTTCAAGTTCATTTCCAAGGATACAACAAAAAAAAATCTACAGGTACAAAACAATAACACATTCAAAAACTGACTCTTTAGATTTATGTAGTAGATACGTTTAGGTAATAAAAATAACTTAAATGATTTTTAAAACATATCTATAATTAGTTGGATGGCTCATGAAAAAATATTAAAATGCTACTTGTATGATGTGGGAATTAGGTCATCCATTGGGGATTGCATCTATCTTCCCTTGAAGTTGTATATAAGAACAATCTACCTAAATCTAAATAAGCATCTTTTAGATACATCTACGTGAGATGAAAGCAAAAATATCTATGCACACACTTGTGTTTGTTTACGACTAAATGTCGTTTTTATTGTGAGATGTTATGGAACTTTTGTGTAAAAATCACCAGATGGGCGACCGCGATGAATGAACCAAATAAAAGACCTTGATCTTTTTTTTGCCAAAATGATCGGTCGCTGTCTTTAAACTACTTTCGGGGAAACACTTTCAATGATCTTGATATTTTCTTTGGTGTATTTCTAGCTTTGATTTAGATGCGTGGGTGAATTTAACCCGCAGTTATATTAAATAGGTATTTATAAATATAAAAAATATAAAATGAATCACTGTTGTTATTGAAGTGTGGTTAGATGATTTCTCTAAATCGCTTAGGTATAATTTGTTTTTTTTTTTGCAAATGATTTTGGAGCCTTGTAGCACCCCTAATAAGTTTTATTTAAATTTAGCATATTATAGGAAAATTAATTAATTAAAAAAAAAAACGCCCGGCTTGGATCCCAAAAATTTGCTGTTGTGCTTCAAAACCATAAGGTTATTGACAAAGAAGATGTTTGATTCAATTAAAATGAAAATATAAAAAAATAAATTTTTTTCTCCAATGATTGTGTGTATTAGAAAAAAAATATTTCTAAATTCTAAAATGTTGAAATGCAATAATACTTCAACTTTTTACTTAAAAGTATCGGATTGCTTGATTATAACACTATCGGTCTCGCCATTAACGATATAAATGAAATAACCCGAAAATTAATCATTTTTCTTTAAAAAAAAAAAATTCAAAATCATATTTCCGTTATGATTCACATAAAGGAAATGCAAAAACCTGAAATACAGTATTATTGCGATTATATTTATATTTAATCAAAATTGTTCGGCCCATTTTCAATCAAATTTGAAAAGCCCAAACACGTTCTGTGGCTTTTTAGTTCAACTATAAATAAAATGGGTGTTCTATAAATGAACTAAAACGAAAATTAGAATTTATCCAAAAGCAAATAATTTACATAAAAATTCATTGTTTTGAAGAAAATCGGATCATAGATATACCTACCTTCCTTGCGTGTCGATCTGTGCGTCTTTGTTTGAAATTTGGTACAGAACATTTTTTATGTGAATCGCTAGAGGAGAAATTCCAATTTTTCTTCCAACTCATCTAGAAATTTTTTTTTTTTTTTCAAAAACGGCTTTAACGATTTTAGTTAAACAAATTTCTTGTGATTTGTGATTGAAATAAAACTGTATTCAGGTTTTTGGCAAAAAAAAATCACATTAAGGATAAAGGAAATAGTTTTGTTATTTATTTTTAATTTTCAGATTTTTCATTGATTTTCAAATTTTAATTTCTTTATGAGAAGGTCAGTTTTCTGTTACAAAATTCATTCACGTACTACCTCATCTACAATATGAAAATCTTGTAAGAATTATTTCCAAAGTTATGGCCCATTTTCTTTTCTATAAGAAAAACGTGTCAGATTTTTTATTTTAAACTGTGGTACTTCCTTTTCATAGACCCTTTAAATTTTCAATAAAACACTGAAAACTAAGGGCCAGTTGTACAATAGTGGTTCAGCCTCGGTTCAAGATTTTAATTCATCGATTTCGGCGGATTAACTAAGGTTCAACGCTGGTTCAAGTATGTAATTGGTTATTATCACACACTTGAACAGTAAACCACTGTTGAAACTCAATTAATCCGCCGGAATCGGTGGATAAAAATTGCTGAACCACGGTTTAAATATTTGTACAAATATTTGTATGGCGCAAAATTTTAAACGATTTAGTAAAATATTAAAGCCATTTTAGTAAGTTACTAAGTTAAAAAGAAGATTTTACTAATTTTAAACGATTTTCGCAACTTACTATCTCTTAACAATTTACAAAAAATTAAAAATGTCTGTTGGAATGCCCACAGGAACTCAACGCGCATCATTAGAAACAAACACAAAATATTGAAATTAGACAAGGAAAGGGGCACTGGATCCACCATAATACCTCAATTTTGACAGATGCGCAGAACTGAACAAAAATGAAAACGCTAATGATATTACCTTTAATATGTGTAGTGTGATCCTGTTCAGTTAACTGAGATTGCTGAGATCTCTCCGAAATCTCATTTTCCTTAACATGTCCTGTCCAGTCTATTGGTAGAAATTGTCAGCATTGAAACAAAACAAATCAGTAAATAACCTTAAACTTAAAATGTGGTAGAAGAATGCGTGATGGTTTAAGAATGAACCGGTATTTTTGTGTTTTGACCAAATTTAGCAATGATATCTTTTTGAAATGGAGTGGTATCTTAACTAAACGATCATTTGGAAGAAGAAAAGTGTTTAAAGCTTTTTTGTATGGAATTGCATGATCTACAAGTTTTGTTTGAAGTATACTTCGATTACGTTTACCGTTTATTAAAACTTAAGTGTCAAAAATATTTTATTGCAACAAAATAATTTTTTCATTTGACTTTTAATTACTTTTTAAGCGTACTTGATTTCGCAAATGACTTTTTAGACAGTATAAAATAAAATTGCGTTTGAAAATTTTCAATTGATTTTTTTCCGGTGTAAAAATACGTAGGTTAAATAACAACAAAAATAATACATTTTCTATTGTTATAATAGTAGTGCGTACGACAACATCCCATCTTTGAAATGTACGGTCGATGTACAGTTAAAACTTTAATTTCTCATATGTTAAAGATTATAAAGGGTGATTTTTTAGCTGGTTTGGTTTTGGCAACACTGGTTTTGACAGCTGACGTGTGTTTAGTACCTTGTGTCACTGTCAAACAGCTTCAGTTTGGTTTGCAATTTAACCATGGATCGTCTTACAAATGAACAACGCTTGAAAATTATTGAATTTTACTATCAAAATTCGTGCTCGGTTCGATCCGCTTTTTTATCGAAAAATTGTGTTCAGCGATGAGGCTCATTTTTGGTTAAATGGGTACGTAAATAAGCACAATTGCCGCATTTGGAGTGAAGATCAGCCAGAAGCATTGCAACAGCTACCAATGCATCCCGAAAAAGCCACTGTTTGGTGCGGTTTATGGGCCGGCGGCATTATTGGGCCATATTTCTTCAAAGATGATGCGAATCGCAGCGTTACTGTCAATGGTGAACGCTACCGAGCGATGATAACAAACTTTTTTTTGCCCGAAATGGAAGTTCTTGACTTGCATGATATGTGGTTTCAACAAGACGGTGCCACATGCCACACAGCACGCGAAACAATGGCGCAATTGCGAGGCGAGTTTGGTGAACAGTTAATTTCACGTTTCGGGCCGGTCAATTGGCCGCCTAGATCGTGCGATTTGACACCATTAGACTATTTTTTGTGGGGGTATGTCAAGGCTAATGTCTATAGGGACAAGCCCGCTTCGATTGACGCACTGGAAGCCAACATCCATGCATTCATTCGTGAGATACCGGCCGATATGTGTGAAAGAGTATGCCAAAATTGGACTCAGCGGATGGGCTACCTGAGACGCAGCCGCGGTCAACATTTGCATGAAATTATCTTTAAACATTAAATTGCAAGGTTCAAACTATCGATTCAAATAAATATTTCATTCATTTTTTCGAATTTTTTGTGTTTTTTTTTAAAAAAAAGTTCTAAACCTCTTAAAAAATCACCCGTTATAATGGTTTATTCTTGTAGTGTAATGTTTATCAGAAATTGTATTTACTATCACCGTTTTCAGTCAATTTCGATATTTCTGTTTAATTAGAGTTGTTCAAAATAATAGTAGTGCAATAAATTTTGAGGAATTTAAAAAAGATTGACAATTTTAACAATAATTTTTTTTGCTAACTTTGTAGTAAAACCATAGCTTTTATAAAATTTACAAAAAAAACGAGACTTTTCATCTTAATATTTGATAAAGTGGAGAGAAAAATCATTGCACTAGTGCAAAAACAGATTTAATAAGAAAATTAAGAAAAAAAAGGTAGAAATTCGAAGCATAATAGGTTATACAGCACCAATAATAACGAATACCATAAAGTTAAACTAAGGTCCCGAAAACCGCGGAAGAAAGAGAAAAACGACCGCCTTAGACGACAAGTGAGTTTTTCGGCATAGCTATATCAGCGTTCTGCCTCGTGCGTCGTGTGGGATCTAAAAGGGCATAAATTTAGATGCTATTAACGGACGACTTCTAGAAAAAGATCTCCAAGCATGAAGCCCCCGTAAAGTACCGCTAATAAAGAAGAAACATCCTCAAAAGCGTCTCCAGTTTGTCAAAGATAATACTAACTGACAAGTTGAGCAATTGCGTAATATATTGAGGACAGATGTGATTAAGTTTATTCTTTTTGGTGGTACTGGATGCCGGCCGTACGTTTGCCGTCATTCCAACACTTAATATCACCCAAAATAAAGGACAAAACTGTGAAAAACGGATGGTCAAAAATATTGTTTTGGTCATTTCTTTTTGTGTTATGGAATAGGGCCAATACAAGCATTTGACGGTGTCTTGGATCAACACGTCTATGTGGATATTTAAAATAGGACTATGCTACCTTACGCTGAGTTTCAAACGCCTTTAATAAATGGGTCTTTGGGTCAGGACAATGACCCAATACATACGAGTAGAGTGTCTAAAGAATGGTTTCGGGTCAATGGTATTGGTGTTATGGCTTGATTCGCGGAATCACCTGACCTTAAACCCATAGAAAATCTGTGGGGTGAAATTAAGGGACATTTCAGGTAGGCTAACCCATGGAATAACCACGATCATTGCAAGGTGGTAAAGGATATCTGGGCAAACATACGAATTGAGCGTTGTCAGTGTTAAATGGATTGTATATATATAACGTCGGTGAAAGGCTGTTATTGATAATAAACCGTTTATAACAAAATATTAACCCTAATTTAATTTTGTATTATAATTTTTTTTTAATTTTTTTTGACTTTTCTATAATTTTTGTTAAATCTTTAAAATACTACTATTTTTTTGAACAGGAGATTTCACGTATTAATTTAATTTTAAGCCTGTTTTATTTTTTCCTTGGAATATAACCAAATATGAATTCATCTAATATATGAAAGGATGTATGCTTTTTGTATTAAAATAAAGTTTATCCAAAGTTAATTTAACATATAGCACTTTTATGACATACAGCACTTTTATAAACATTTTTTTCATTCAATCAAACGCACTACTATTTTTTTGAACACAGCTGTAGGTAGGTAGGTACCTGCATATTTACATTTTGCCTGGGATATCAATCAGTTAGTAAAATCTTATCTCTTACTAGTTTTCCTTCATGTTTCAGTTAATTTTTGTTTTCAAAACTAACAATGTGAATTCGTTAAAAGATACAAAAAAAGCTTGTAATATTTCTCTTATAACTTTAATTTTGTCAATAATGTAAAATGTGCTCATATAGTGTAACTACGTCAGATTTTGTATTTTGTTTTTACTGTTTGCAAATGATTTTTATTTTATGCTTCTTGGATCAAAAAATGTATTTTATTTTGAAAAACTGTAGAAATATAAAGTTATACTGTTCCAATAAACATTCATGGATATAGTTCGGAAGGTAGCACTGTATTTTTGTAAATGATAATTACACTGATTTCAGCTGTAACTCCTAGACTATTATGATCATTACTCTCAACTCAACTAAAAAAAAAACAAACCGGTTAAAATAATTTGACCAAAGAAAGCGAGATCATACTAGCTTTTCACACTGATGAAAGAGAGCAAGTTGTTTTCCCTACATACATAATATTACGTATGTCTTAAGAATAGATTAAAACATCTTTTAAGAAACATAGAACAATGTTAATATTTTTTTCGCCATCTACGTTATATGTATAATGTCCATGTAGGTAGGTATGTATAAATACCTTCTAAAGGCCCCTTGGTTTGTTGTTATTCAAGGTGTAGCCACCTTTTACGAAGTTTTTTATTACACTGTCTCGCCATATAGACGATCGAGAGAAAAAAACAGGCTTTATTAAATAAATCGTCAAATTGTTGAAGTCTTTATACGAGGCAGGCGAAGTCGTCGCCTTTGTTGATGGTTATGTCGTCGTCGTTGTATGGTTGTGCGCGCCTCGTCATGCATTTTGAATTATATAGTGTTGTCGATTTACTGAATGATTAATAATTATAAATATGGGTCAACATTATTCGTACTTTACTACTTTTACGGTGCAAGTATCGAGGCTGAGAGATTTATAAATAAGAAAAGTCTTCATGTTGAGATTTAACTGTTAATTGTTTTAAATTAAGTTCACGATTGTAGTTTTTTTAGCAATGCCCAAATTGAGTTTAAAAAAAAAACAAAAATGAAAAAAAGCATTCGAAAGGCCTTAAATGATATTAAAATTTGGCAAAAAGGTTATTTTGATTATGCTGAAAATAATAAACACAATATACAGGGTCATTCATTTCGTGGTTTCAAGTTTGTAGCGCTGGCATTTGACACCTGTAAAACTCATCTGTCATTTGAAGTGACATAATATTAGTTGAATGTTTGCCATTAACGATAATGGATCACTGAACAATCAACCAACGCGTTAAAATTATTAAAACTTACTACAAAAGTGCAGTAATTCAAACGTAGCCACTTTTCGCGCATTACGCGATGATTATGGTCGTCATAATCGACCGACAAACGCGCAAGCAATCGATAAAATTGTGGAGAAATTTGAAGAGAGTGGAAGCGTTACTGATGTCGGAAGGCCTGTGCATCATTGTAATACACGCTTAGTCGAAAATATTGCTGCTGCAAGTGCAAGTGTTGCTGATGATCCGAATTTATCGATTTCCCGGTGTTCGCAGCAATTGAACGTGTCGTATTCGTATACCTCACTATATTATGTCGTATTTTGCATTTGGATTTGCATCTCTATCCTTTTTCAGTTTAAATTACGCAACAGTTGAAGCCTGCTAACCATTTACAACGCCGCGCCGCCGTAGATACGCTTCTTTGGTGTTAGAACAACTGACAATGAACACCGATTTCTCGAACAACATTTTCCTCAGCGATGAGGCACATTTCTCACTCAGTGGATATGTAAACAAACAAAATTGCCGCATGTGGGGCTCAGAAAACCCATAAGTGATCGAAGAGGTGCCGTTGCATCCAGACAAAGTGAATTTTTGGTGTGCTCTATGGTCGAAAGGTGTCATTGGTCCGTATTTCTTCGAAGATGCCAATGGGCAGAAGGTTACAGTCAATTCAGAGCGATATGGTCGAATGATAACCGATTTTTTTGGCCGGCGATTGAAGATCATGACTTGGACGATATGTGGTTCCAACAAGACGCGGCAACAAGCCACACAACACGAGCAATTATGGCTTTATTGCGTGAGAAGTTTCCTGGTCAAGTAATTTCACGTTTTGGCGACGTCAATTGGCCACCAAGATGATGCGATTTAACACAGTTGGGCTACGCAAAATACTGTGTTTGCGAATAATCCCCGAACTCTAGTCCCATTAAAAATCAATATTACTCAAGTTATGACCGAGATACCACCCGAACTGTGCGAAAAAAGTGGTTAAAAATTACCTCAAAAAAATCGCATGCTGCGAATCTTCCCGAGGCGGCATTTGAATGATTTTGTTTTTCACACTCAATGGCAAAGTCCAAACTTTATAATGAAATAAAATGTTCATCAAAAATTTATCGGTGTGTGTGTTTTATTTAGCTTTATTTTTGAAACCGAAAAATGAATGACCCTTTACAAACGTTTTGTCAAATAAGTAAGGTTCTAAAAATAAACTCAGAGGAAAAGTGTGAATATTAAAATTAAAATGGAGGGATAAATAAAACCGGGTAAAGTTTTCTACATTCGTGCAGTGCGGCTAAGGAAAGAATCTCTGTACTTCACAGAATATGAACTTATAAATGTTAACGGATGTATGTGCATTACTTGAATTTTTAATATTACTTTAGAATTGATAAGATGATAAATGAAACTGTATTCCTACTTAATTAACCTATAGTCTAGTCAATAAAGCCATAAAAACAGCCCAATTAGGAAATAATCGCCGGAGAGCTGGATTTTGGTATAAAGCCCTCTTATGATGTTCTTAAGAAACTATCAAAAGTCCCCATCGAAAATGAGTTTTCAGGAATAACACCCAAATAGGAAGTTGTTAAAAAAAAATGTCGAGCACTAATTTGTAGCTTGGAAAATTTCCTACAAAAAAAAATTAAAATATTTGTTTTCATAAACGTTTCCGAAATAAACCAATTGGAAGAGTAAAGGGTCTTACTTTTCTATATAGTTATGTGGCATTAGTTAAAAAATTGTGCATTTTGTGATAAATGCATAAATTTTTTTATTGACGGTACATTATATGAACATGATTTTAAGACATCGGCCCACTGTATTTTTCCACCCCTTTAGGTGGGAGGGGCAAATTAAAAAAAAAATTGAAAATAGAAAATGAGTATAAAAAAACAACGGCAACATCTACAACATCATGATATAACTATTTTTAAAGCCAGTAATTTATTCTTTAATTACGTTTTTAAATTACTTTATTTCAGTGCTTAGTTTTTGAATAAATGTTTTTTTAAACTCTTATTTTTACGAATAAAATCCGATGCAATCGGATAGATAAAAAATCGCATATTTGCAACTTTTTATATTGCGGAGGAACTTAGCGTGAAATTAGCACCATCATTTTCTATTTAAAAAAAAAAAGTTGTGCTGTGTTGTGCTCAATTTTTGCCTCCATGTGCCGTAAATATTTTTTTTAAATTCGCAAATTTGGAAATTTTAGAGATGAATTTTTTTTATTGCAAAATTACGATTTTCAAAAACATCAAAGTTGTGCTGCATTTTCGCATATTTATAGCTTTAAGGGCCAAAAATACATTTTGAAAAGCGTTAAGTTAGCACCGCCATTTTGGATTTTTAAAAAAAAATTAAGTTGCACTGTATTGTGCTCAACTTATGCTGCCATTGTGCCGTAAATATTTTTTAATTCGCTAATTTGCAATTTTTTTTCAAAATTACGATCTTTTAAATGAATTTTTTGGTACAAAAATGTCAAGTATTTTTAAGAACACATATTGGGCTTTCATAATAATAAAAAAAAAATTAAACTTAATAACGTATTTTTGTGAAAAAAAAAATCATATCGAAGTCAAAAAAAACAACCTAAAAATGCTTAATGCTTAAAAAATGTGTTTGATAATAAATTGCGGGAAAATCGTTATCTACACAGAAAAAAGTTGTATGGTAGATACAAATTTCTAACTGTTCTTGTCCTTTTTTTGTCGTCACACATGAGAAAAACAAAAAAAAAATCAAATTCTAAGCAAAGTTAAATTTCCATCGTGGTGTTTTTCCATAAACAAAATTTTCAAAATTCGGTTGTAGTTTGGCAAAGTTAAAGCAAGTCAAAGGAAAACAGAATAAAAATCATAAAAACCGTTATAAGTCGAAAACGAAGAGAAAACGAGAAAATTACCTCCTAGGAACTCATGGTTTTCTTCTGAGGCGGTGATTTCGGGACACCCTGTATTTCGGTAGTATAAAATTGGCATTATAAAACCTTCTGATAAAAATTTACTTTTAACTTGTTATTATATATATGAAGTCATTCCTGAGACATTCTGACCCGGTTAAAACGTCTTTTCTCAGGCACATGTTATGGATAATGAGCACACAGTGTAGCTATATAGATATATATAAAAACCGGTCTTGTTCCAGAAGTCAGTTTAAATGATAAAAAATTAAAATATAACAAAAAATTAAATTCCAACAAAATCAAAAAAACAGCACACAAAACAAGAGAATATGTTTTTGTTAAAAATCTTAATGCATTAAACATAAATAATACCTACTTATACATACATATAAGCTAAATTGATTTTGCCTTCCACAAAGAAAGTCATTAATTGAGTTTAGATACCTATATGTACATTCCAATTTATTAAATGGCAAAGTTTATATCTACATATGCAGGTATATTCTCGATATTCTCATAAATAAAAATTCTTCACATTGAATTCAATTTAATGAGTTTTAAATTTATGTTCTCTTAATTCTTTTAAGCATTTATAACTCATTTATTGGAATTATAATGAAACCATTATAATTTATTATAAAAATATACATTTGATATAAACATTCATAATGTATGTTATGTACATACCATACATTTCTCCTGATAAACAATAAATCATTCATAAAAAATAATATTATACACAAATTTACTACAACGCATATATTTCGCTTTGGTTCGGCCCTGAGCTTATAAATAGGATTAAGTGGGTAGGTGTGATGTACCTATATATATTGTGTGTGCTTTTGATTTTGAATCAATTGTAAAATGAATTATCAAACAAATGCCTAAATTATGAAAAAAAAAATCATTCAGAACAAATCGGTTTTTTTTTTCTATATAAAAAAATATACAGGGTAGGGTATAGACAATTTATTATTTTTTGGTTGGTCTGCAGTGTGGATTTTATTATCTGTATCAATTGTGTTATCAGTTGGTACCAGTTGATTGGAATAACTGGTCATGGTACCAGTGGTTCTGGGATCGGCTGCGTTGACACCGTGTTATCAGTAAAAAATTTCAACTTTTTAAGGTTAATGGAAGGGGGTGCGATGCTCAACAATGATTGATCCAGAGCCGGTGTGGGAAGTGCGAGGGTCGTCTGGGTCATTGGCGTTTCTCTTAATTAAAATAAACTACGAACAAACAAAAAATACATTTGTATTGAGGTAAGGTTTTACTTTTGGCGAAAACAAGGGAAAACCGAAATTGTTCCGAAAGCACTGGCCGGTTCATATGAGCTAAAACAAAAATTAGAATTTCTTTTCAAATAAAAAGAATAACGTACCAAATTTAAAACAAATCTGTCCATTCATTTAGGAAGTACCTCAATGGAGGATTTTTATTTTCAACTTGTAAATTTCTTTTTATCACTCAAAGTTTACGTTTTCAACTTTTGATTTTCAACTCTAGAGTTGATCTACTTTAGATTTGTCAACTCCTGGAAAAAGTAGAAGTTGATCGAGCAAACTTGTGATTTTACGTACCTACAAAAGTTTTTTTTTTGTGTTTATTTTTGTTTCAAAAGCGTGTTCGCTTCAGCTATCGGAAAAGTAATATTAAAGAAATACTTTACATATGTTCCGAAGTACATAATTATTTTTGTTCTATCACTGAAAATTTTATTTTTTATTTTTTTTAACCATTATTTTTCAATTATTTCACAATTTGACACAGATAAACACAATTTAACAATAAAAACACAATTCAACACAGACAAACAGTCAAATATGATTGACAGATTCAAATTTAAATTTAAAAATGACAGTTTTTGTTTTATAGATTTCACAAATATCCCAGGGATATTTTTCAAACGTGGAGTTGGCCAACTTTAGATCTTCAACTGGAGAGTTGAGAAAATAATTAAAGAATAAAAAGAAATTTCAACTTGCGTTTCAACTCTCGAGTTATAGTCAACTCTTAAGTTGGCCAACTCGAGAGTTTGCCTCAAGTTGAGCAATAGTGAAAAAAATGGCCCTAAGAGTCCACAGCTATTTTTCGGGTGTGAGTGATAGCAAAAATTCACTGGTATTTTTAAATAGGTCTTTACTTTTCATATCCAAATATGAAAGTCTTATGGATTACCATATTATTTTATAAGAGGGGAAACTTCTATCAGTGAGAATATAAAAATACGCATTTTTAATGTACCATTACCAATCACGAATAACCGGACACGGAAATCCGTGTCTGGTTATGAGGGAGTTCACTGTATGTATATTCCTCATAAAATTACCTACAATGATTTTTTTGTGACAGCTATGATACACCAAATCTTTGCATTTGACTGGAATATAAAACAAATATTTAGCGAATTCCCGAACTTTTTTTTAAATCAATTGCATTGCACTTTTTTTTAATAAATTTATTTCAATTTCTTTTGGTCGGAAAGAAAAAAAAGTATATAAACCATTTTCAACATTTTTGTCTTAAATCAGATTATCTGGTGTTATTTACCTTTAAAGATTTAAAAGATAGACAATTATATAAATACCAGTTTCTTCATTAATTCTGAACTTGAGTGATTTTTTACATTCACACATTTCTTTTTTCCTTGGCAATCAAAATTGTAAACAAATTTCAAAACAAACAAAATATTGAAGCATCATCGTCATGGAAACCAATTCAAAAAGGAACAATTTATAAATATCCCATTGAAAATTGATTTGTGTTCACAAAAATCCTACATCATCTTTTCGTTTCTCAGTTTCGCCACTTGGATTCCATGTAGCGCTTTGAGTTGTGGAGTGTCACCCTCTATTTGTATTTATTCAATGGTTATAGCAATAGATAATCGGACCCAATACAACAAATATTCAATATTGAATATTATGTGTCAATACACTTTTTCTCTCCGATAAATAAAATCGATTTTGCATGTACATATAATTTCCTACCGAGTTTCGTGCAAATTTGTTTGAAATTACCTACCTCATTTGTAAAATATGAATTTGTATGGAAAATGAAATTTGATTAGGAATCGAATTTGAAAATTTAGTATAAAATTTAATTAGGAAATTAATTTTAATATACAAAATTCACAAAATAAAATGCAAAATTCATTGTGCAATTTTCACTAATTTCCGTTTCTTTTCGTTGCGTTTTATAGAAATAAGATTTTAATCAAAAATGATCTTTAAAAATGATTAATCATATTTAAAAAGAAATTCCTACAAATTGATTGTAAATGACGTCTATTACATTTATTTATTATATACAATTTAATTTGTTTATAATATTGTTTGTAAGAGCAGGAGCAGCATAGGCTTTCGGCTCTTAGTATAAATGACGTCTAATTTCTTACATTTTCTTTGCAAACATCTTAAAATATTTTTAGCTCACTCTACTGATTTATAGCAAATTTGTTTCAACAATCTATTTTCGAATAAACCAGCTAAAAATAATACACACATAATATGTATCTCTTACCAAGAAGAGTTACAAAAAAAATTTAATTCTTATAATTTCATAAGCTATCCATAAAAAATAATTCAAAATTCTTCCATTAAAATTTAAATAAAAATAAAAATAGACGTAAAAACACATTTCCCTGGTACATCCTATAATATATTTATTATCAAACAATTCAACCATATTGAACGATAAAATACTTACATTTACCTATTTATTTACTTTTAATCTTACGCACATCCGCCCTCTTAGCTACACAATGATGTAATCCGTTTTGTAAATTTTTTTCAAGCAAGTACGTACGACCCAGCTGTGGATTTTATTTTTATGGGAATCAACAACAAACAACAATTTCCAATTTAAGAGCAACATATTATTATAACCTATGTAATAAAGATCGACGTATGTTGTTTCGTGTGTTGTTAATTTAATTTTTTTTTTCAAATCTGGATTACGCAATCAGAAAAATCGAACTAAAAATTACACATAAAATATTAAAGCTTTTAATTTATTTGAACCAGGAAAGACTCTGATTGTTTGTACATAATATACATCATCCGTGTGGTGTTATGAATGTCTATCTTGGTTAAGATGAGTGAAATGTTTTCAATTGCCCAGCAATCGGATGCAGCCCTTATATAAACTGTGCTATATAAGGTGACCAGACTTTCTTTGTTTCACAAAACATAAATGTTTTTAAGCCTTTTTTATAAATAAAAATAAAATGTTTATAAAAGCTGTTAAGAAATGCTTCTCCTGCCTATATTATGCTTAAATGCAATTTAAAGCCCCTTGAAAAGGAGAACACTCAAATTTTAAATTTAAAAGAAACAACTACTCTATGTAGAGAAATATCAATTTAATTTTTTATTTATTTTAAAAGAATATCTTATATATTAGCATTAATTGTGGAATATAACGTCGTCCTACAAATTTTCAGCGTGACTAATTGCCAGTCGAATGTTGATCGAATATTCCGCCAGGCCAGAATCCACACCAAACAATGAATTTCTCGGTAAACATTTGGTCTTATTATGCATACAAAATTATGGATTAAAAAAGAATGGGTTAAATGGGATTTTTAGTTAAAATTCCCGGAAGATTAAAGAAATTTCCCTTACCACAAATGTGTTTTATTATTCCAGAAAATAAATATTTTATACAAAATTCAGCTTGAAATGTATCAAAATAAAAAATTCGACGCGAAAAAAGTACAAATTTCTTAATTTGATTTACTTTTAAAGGTTTTGCATCGATTATATCCCCAAACATTACGGAAAAAATCCTATTGTGTATTGCTTGATTATGCAGTCTGCGAACACTAGTTCACGTCTGTCAACAAACCAAAAAAAAAACAACCAATTGGCATTAATTTTGCAAGATGAATAACAACTTGAGGAAGTATTTTATATTAATTCGTTTATATTTTTTTTAAATATCAGCGTATTATTACGAGGACTGCAATAACACAGGAACGACTACGCGAGGTATGTGTACATGCACATAATAAAATTAATTTCAAATTAAATTTTCTCCCTTTCTTGAGAAACGTCAAAATTTAACCACTAGTGTCAAATTTTAACCTGCTCTGGAGCTGGGTAATTTTTAATCTATTTTACTCACCACGCTAGTGTCAAAATTTAACCAAACGTCAAGTTTTAACCAACATTTTAACACAATTCAAGCTCGAATTAAGATTATTATCCACAAATTTTGACAAATTAACTGAGATTCAACCGGAGTTCAAGGTTCAAAAGTTAGTAATATTTGTCAATAACATACGATGGATTAAAATCTTGATCCGAAAATGAACCAAATTTTTAAACTGGTCTTTAAACATTAGCCCTGGGGCGCAATGGCTGGTTTTATGTAGTACTTTTTTTGCCCTATAGGTTATTTGCACTGTGTTCGATGTGTGGCCGGGGCGAGCTCTGAATGACTCTCACGAGACCCAGATTTTCCCTTGAGGAACGAATTCATAGCTGTATAAAATTCAAATCAGCTCAATTCAATCAATTTTGTTGATTCTTTTGTTATTTATTTGTTTCATGTTACAAAAGACGAAATGCCAAAAAATAAAAAATAATCTATGAAAAAAGGAAATTAACGAAAAAATTAGGATGCTGAAACTTGTATAGAACTGAAGCGTTCAATGTAAAACAAAAAACCCGAGCAGCCCTGATTTTTTTGACACTTGATTGACATTCCCCAGGTCGCCCTGGGGCAGAGACTATCGAACAAACCTATTTTGAAGTTTATAACATAAGAAAATTGATCTGTTTGGTAACGTGAAATTTCTTGCGAATTTGCACAAATTTTCACAAAATTTCACAATTTGCTGTCAAAACCCATAGAAAAAAAAACTCAGTTTTTGGGAAATTTGTTGAAAAAAAAGTTACAAAACAGACATAGTATATACTTAGTACAATTTTCAATTTTTTTGAATATGGTCACCATCGTGAACACTTATTAAGTTCATTGATAAACAAAGATTTACATCAAGATAGATAATGTTAATTGATGTATATTTATATACATATGTATAAATGTATACAATGTAATACATCAGGGCTTTGATTTACTCGAATACCGCTGTCAGTGGTTGCCGTTGCGGGTAATTAATCACCGTTAAGGATCATCGCCCATATTAAAAACATATCTATACCATATTTACATAATTCTCTGGTAAAATAAGGAAGGTCATTGATAAACGTTTAAATTATATCTTTAAAAACATTGCGGAATGTGTGTACCTATATCTGAACGTCATGCCTTAAAAGAATTTAATTGATTTGCATGGAGATACACTAGATTATATGGTATGTAAAACAAAAAACAAAATATTTAAAAATTTACTTGGAGTAAACAAAATAATTTGGTTTCATAATGCTTTTAATGAAAAAATTCATATACATATGTATAAGTAACAAGAAAATTGAGGTCATAAATGTGAATTGTTTTTTGTGCAAAAATAGAATATAAGATTGTTGGAACACTGACAAGACTCCAGACAGCTTTTGTGGATTTTTAAATGAATATAATACGAGTATATGGTATGTGTGTGTACAGTGTACTTATAAATCTATCGCACATTTTAAAATTTCTCAATTTTGTAATTATCATGCTTATTATGGTATTCGATAAGTGAAAAAAATTGTATACGGATGGTAAAAAAAAATAGACGTTTAAGTGTTTTCCGGAAAAATTGCGGTTTTCTGATTAAAATTGTGGTCAAACAATTTTGTTTGGTATAATTACAGGGTGGTTTCAAATTGGATGTCAGTACTTCATAGGAAATGAATTTTGGACAAGTTCAAAGAAAAGGAGGAATAAATTTCCCTTGTATATGAAGGAGGGGTGATTTTAATATAACAGAATATAATTGCTCAATACTAAGTATTGTGAAGTAATACAGGGTCATTCGTTTCGTGGTTTCAAGTTGATAGAGCTGACATTTGACACCTGTCAAACTCAGCTGGCATTTGAAGTGTCATAATATTAGTTGAATGTTTGCCATTTACGATGATGGATCGCTTAAGAATCGAACAACGCGTTAAAATTATTAAAACTTACTTTGAAAGTGGTGATTCAAGCGTAGCCACTTTTCGAGCACTATGCGATGATTATGGTCGTCATTATCGACCGACTACGCAAGCAATCTGTAAAATTGTGAAGAAATTTGAAGAGAGTGAAAGCGTTATTGATGTCGGAAGGCCTGTTTATCATCGTAATGCACGCTAAGTCGAAAATATTGCAGCTGCAATTGCAAGTGTTGCAGATGATCCGAATTTATTGATTTCCCGACGTTCGCAGCAATTGAACGAAAGAACGGATTTTTTTTGGCTGGCGCGGCGATTGAAGACCATGACTTGGACGATATGTGGTTACAACAAGACGGGACAACAAGCCATACAACACGACCAATTATTGCTTTATTGCGTGAAAAGTTTCCTGGTCGCGTAATTTTACGTTTTGGCGACGGCAATTGGCCACCAAGATCATGCGATTTGACACCGTTAGATTTTTTTTTTCTGTTGGGCTATATATACAATTAGATTTATTGATAGACAAAATTTTGAGTAAAATTGACAGACGCAGCTCAACGTAAACTAAAGTTTTAGCGGTTGAACCTATTCAGTTTAGCCAAAAAATATGTTCGCTTCTACGGATAAATTTGTTCTAGCTAGCGTTTCAGAATAACGGTAAGCTTTAAGACAACATTTTGTCTCTTAAAGTAAGCGTATAATAATGCTCTTTCATTACATATTATGTAACAAAGATGTTTCATTGCAATATATATAAAGAGAAGCTAACAGTAAGGTGAACAAAAATTTGAACCTATTCAGATGAGCGGGAGTGTATTTTCTTATGGCACTTCTTATTAAAATTACCTTTCAAATGGTATCTTTTTTATTGTCTTCCGTTCGGTTTAATTAAGTCAAAAAGGAACTACAAAAAAATGCTTAGCGTATTAATATATAATAGATAACGCCTCTAATAAAACACTCAATACATGTAAATTCACCGTTATACCTACACATAACGTCATTTTCACTTTTAAACTAGGATATCTCGAAAACCGGAGCCATTGTAATAATTCAAATTCAGCAATTAATGGCATTAAAAACTTTCGAAAAAAAATTCCTAGTCTGATGGTTACAAACGCAATAAGTTGATTAAATTTGTTTGGGTTTTTATCATAGGAACACAATTTGTAAAACAAAACAAAAAAAAAAACCTTATCAACGTCAATTTCGCCTAACCGAAAAAACAAAAAAAAAAACTCATTTCATTAATGGGTCTATTTTTCTGCAATCGCATTTAACAATCACACATCAAATAACTCATATTATAACCTTGTATTTTTTCTTTTATACAAAATTGTTTTCTTTCCATTAAAAATTACGTCATATTTAATTTTGATTTTATTTTGCACTGCAGATCTCTCTTTGTCATTTTTTTACTTTCTCCAAAAATATTATTTGGTGGTAGTATAGGAAATTATAAATATATATGAATGGTTTGGTTACAACAACAACAAAAAAAACAATATTTTATTTAGAATTTCATTCGCAATACATATTTGAGTTGCAATAAATCTTAATAAAAAATTGCAGGTCAATTATAATTATCATAGTCAAAAAGTAAAGTACACTGTTGGGTCGTTTGAATTTGCTGTTATCGGAAAAGGCTATGCTAAGATACAAAATCAAGAAAGAAAAAAATAAAGCAGCTTCAAATCACAAGATCTTTGAGGTCAATTAAGTAAAATTATGCGATTCGTAGCGACGCGCCGCGCCGCGCTGCACAGTGGGCTGAGAGCGGAAAAAAGGTCTTTTGAGAAAGTCATATGTAGCCTTTTTATTTTTATGTCTAATTTTTATGATAACCCGAGCGTATCATTCCAAAGTATTTTTTAATTTATTTATATATATATTACACTTATTCACAAGACCTCAAATTTAAAAAATATTTTATTCAAGTTGCGAACCATATTATAAACAAACTTTTAAATGTCTTTTTCTGAAGTTTCTTAAAATAAAGTCTGTAACTTTATACAACATTTTATTGGCCTATTCTTGACTTTATCTAAAATAAAAAACAAATAAAATAATTCATTAAATAAGCCTTCTGTAAGTAGCTAAAAAAATTGGTTTTAATGAAAACTTTTGGAGTTTTAAGTTTAGCTCCACTTTCCTCCAAGCAGTGACGTATATTAACGTGTACTTCATAATTTCAAATTACAGCATAGAAAAAATCAGCTGCAGATACTTGCAGATCTAGAAGTTTTGTTCGAATTTCTCTAACTGAATCGGGTTTCAAGAAATTTAGTTTTGAAGGTGGTATGCTCAAAATAAAATGGTTGAGCCCATTATTTTTAGAAAAAATGTGTACCTTTATTAAATTAATATATTGATATTGACCCAGGTCTGAGAAATTCGATTTTTGGTGAAACCATTTTTTTTTGCCTGTAAAATTTTTCAACTTTCAACTCAATTTTCTCGAAAAAAATATATGAAAAAATACTACTATTTTGTGATAGTCCGAGTTATATGATAGGGTTTAATAAAGAATAAATAAAAGAACTAGGGATAATCCTACAGCTACATATTTTGTTTTCACACAAAAAGTAAAAGCAGGTAAAAATAAGAAAAGGTGTTGTTTTCTGATTTTTGCCTAACATTTTAGAAAAATGTCCGTAACTTTTTTTGGAATCAGTTTTTCTTAACCAAATTTTGATCAAATATTTTTAAAGCTAATCTTAATATATTTGTGGAATTTTAATAAAATCCGATAAGTTATTCAGATTTAACAGACTTTTTTTTTATTTTCAGTAACCTCAAATTTTAGAAAAATGTCAATAATTTTATTTTTAATAATTATTTATTATTATTGTAGAATTTTAATAAAATTTGATAAGTCATTCAGATTTAACAGACTTTTTTTTTATTTTCAATAACCTCAAATTTTAGAAAAATGTCAATAATTTTATTTTTAATAATTATTTCTTAACCAAATTTTGACCAAATATGTATAAGAATAATCTTGACATGTGCGCAGAATTTCATTAAAATCCGTAGAATATTTCAAATTTAACAGACTTTGTGTAAATTTAACAACATAAAAACTCACAAATTAAAATAAAATATCAATAACTTTTTTTCTAATAATTTTTTCTTAACAAAATTTGTATCAGATATGTACAAGATTACTCTTAACATGTGTGCCAAATTTCATAAAAATGCGTTAAATAGTTCAGACTTTTTTGAAATTTTGGTACAACATCAAAACCCTCAAATTTTAGAAAAATGTCAATAACTTTTTTTCTACTCAATTTTTTTGTAACAAAATTTTGACCAAATATGTAAAAGAGTAATCTTAACATGTGTGACAAATTTAATTATACCGTTAAATATTTTAGATTTTACATACTTTTTTCCGCTCTCCCATACAAACCAAACCACTTTATGCCGCCCGTCCTGTTGGAATCTAACCTCTTTCACGTTCATGCTATTCAATCGCAGAACATAAAAGTAATTAATCACGGCTCTATAGCTAATACCATTGACCGTTTACATGCCGATGTCTTTTTTGATGTGTAAACATCTATACTGGCGGTAGGGTGAAAAGAAAACGTAACGTAACGTTGTAATCGTGATCGTGGTCGTGATCGTGATTCTGAGCTTTACGAAAATTGAGTGCGTTCAACAATATGTGCGTTCAGTAACTAAACGTTGAGTATTGAAATCGAAAGGTCGAGTTCAGTTCGGGTTGAAATTTGGTTGGCTGCTTAGAGGATATATTAAGCCCCTATTACATGATTCTTTGCGTCTGACTCTATTCAAACATAATGAGTGCGAAAGCGAAAAAAGATAAGATGGAAGACCAGTTGCCTTGTGAGTCGTGGGCCAAGTTTTACGAGACTCTTTTTAACGCTTCCTTAGCATTAGGCTACGCGCAAACCAACGCGATGGCGGTGGTGATCACGATAAAAATGTGGATGCCTCATATAAAAATCAAAGCACACTTCAATCGTGTAGATGTGTGCCTTTCCTTTGATTTATGTGTATGGCATCAACAATTTTATCGTGATCGCCACCGCTTTCGCGTTTGTTTGCAGCTACCTTTATCCGTATTTTGTATTCTTTGCATTACTTTTTTTCAATTACATGACTGTTTTGAGACCAGCGGCCTATTTCACAGAACATACATCACATACATTGTATGAATGTATGTACCTTAAAGTAGACGCCAAAGATGGCTCAGTGTAAATTTTGAATTGAAAAAAATTAAAATTTACGCCCACTCATCTCGTAGTCGTGATTCTTATCTTGTAGCCGTGGTCGTTATTTTGATTCTGAGCCAGAGATTAGTCTGCTATTACACGATGCATCTAGACGCATGCGACTTTTCGAACTACGTAAGTGCAAAAGAGAAAAAAAAATCGAAAAGATGGTACGGAAAAAAAGTGACCGATGTCGCGTGAGTAAAATTTTCGATGCAACTATTTGACGTTTCTCTTTTCTCCTGTCCGTTTTTTACTATTCTGCTTCATATGGTTTTGTTGTTCAAAGAGTAAATTTCGGTGCAACGCACTGTTATTGATAGCCTTATAGGCTTTCCAGAAATGAGAATTCATCTTTAAAAACAACATATAAAAAAAAATTATTCCTTTTCTTGACTGATATTCATTTAAAGGCACACAAACCTTTCTTTCTTTAATATATCTAATTATGAAAACAAAAATAAAAACAGAAAAAGTTTTTTTATTGCTTGAGCACAGCCCAACACGAAAATGAAAAATAAAGAGAACTGTCAAATTAGATTCCTGACTTTGGTTTCAACGTGTAATAGCGCTTGAAACAGCGGACGGACGAAATAACAAAGAAGAATTCGAAGAAGGCGCATGCAACTAGATTCATCGTTTAATAGCAGACTTATGAATTATCCATAATCTCTGTTCTGAGCTTCACGAAAATGGAGTGCGTTCAACGCTATGTACGCTCAGTAACTAAACGCTGAGTGTTTATATACGAAATCAAAAAGTCGAGTTCAGTTTGGGTTGAAATGTGGTTGGTTGCTTAGACCATATAGTACATGGACTGCGCTTTCATTTTCCATGCATCATTACCGATTTTCAAATTTGCTTATGAAAAGTTAAGATCTATATAAAAGTACCACCCTAAATTTGATGTAGGCTCTCGGTCTATGAGGCATTCGGACGAATGATGTTTACACATCTTAACCGTGAGTCCCGGCACTCACACTTTTTTTTTGTTTAATATGGTCCGATGACAACACCGCTCCAAATGCGACAATTTTGGTTATTGACATATTGTAGGCAACCAATCTTGTATCTTGTAGAGAATTTGATTTAAAAAAAGGTTGTTATAAATGATACCTCCCATAGAACCATATTTTTACTTACTTGTATACATAGGTACTATATATGGCAAGTTATGGATTCGTAAAAAAAATCTAACTCGGGATTTTGATGAAAGTTGACATTACGATAATAGTGAAGTCGAAAAAAGTGGGTCTCGCAATTCTGTCCGTCTGTCTGTCCTTTTGTAATTTTTTTTTACATTTTATTAAAAAAAAGTTCGAAAAATGGTTAAAAATGGTACCTCCCGTAGAACCATTTATTTTATTTTCGATTTTCTCAAAAACAATTCAACTGATATTGATCAATTTTTTTTATGGAGAATGTTTGAAAAAGTTTTAAAAGTTTTGTATACCAAAATTTTCCAAAAAATTTTGTTTGGGTTTTTAAAAAAAGCTTAAAATTTTTTTTTTGAGAAATTGATAATTCGAAAACGTCTCGGTCAATTTAAAAAAAAACTTGAAACCCTGCAATTTTTTAACATTATCTAGCAGATTTGAAATGAAAATTATTCTTATAACCAAAAATAACGGTACATCCGATACAAATGTTTAAAAACCGGTATTGAAAATCTCATTTTTCTCAAAAACGGCTCCTACGATTTTGATTACAATTTTTGTGTGAACTTATATTTGTAGGATCAAACATAATATTGAAAAAAAAATTATCTATCCGTTTATTAACGTTATTTCTCATAGAACCATTTTGTTTGTTTTCGATTTATCTCATTATCTGTTAAATCGATTTAAATGAAATTTTTTACACAAGAGCTTCTAAAAAGTTTGAATAATATTTTATGGTTCAAAAAAAAAAACAAATTTTGGATGTTTAAAAAAAAATTAAATTTTTTTTTTGAAAATTCGATGTTTTTATATTAAAAAATAATTTTTTTAAAAACCGTTCCAACGATTTTCAAATTTTTTTTGTTAGAAATTAAAATTTGTTTAAGAACTGAGATAATGTTTTTTTAGCTTTAACTATTAAAAGAGTTGTTTTAACAAGTTAAAGAAGGAATTTCATGCTTTTGAATATTTTTTTAGTGAACTCCATGTTTTTGAACATAATTTTGTTTAATCCTTAACCACTTAATATCGTAATAATTATAGAATTTTCTTAAAACACTCTTGGACAGTTGTCCTGCTAGGCACTCTCTAAATAGTTGGACATTTCCTTATTTATAAACGTATTCCAACAGTTGTCTAAATATGTTCTAATACACTCACTGACATCTCTGGAATCCATCAATTTCGTGAACATTTGGCTTCGTTCAATCAACTTTTCATTTAATTTCCAATTTTTTGTTCATTGAACATACCCAATTTAGAATAGTTTTGGACAACCAAGTGTAGTGTCTAATGTCGAATTCCTTTCAACAAAAGAATGGAATATTTTTCTAAAAGAATCGATTTTTTTCTGAACAATTCGAATTTTGTCTGTCAAAACAAATCTTGCTTATAACCGCAAAATTCAAGAAAGATTTTACACCGATTTGCACACACACTTGCAAGATTTGCAATTTCTAAAATGTCAAATTGAATGGCCGCGGTGTTTTAAGAAAAGAGATTTTTTATGAAATCAAATTGTGTTTTTGGTTGCAACGAATTTTCGGTGAATTTTATAGTAAATATTTGTGCGTTGTTTTTTAATTAATAATAATAATAATTTCCAAATTGAATATTTTCTGGACATTTTACTTCAAAATTGCTGCTGTCAAGTGCCACATACACAATCACAAAAAAAAATCGATTCTTTTCGTCTTTTCGTATTCCTTTCAACGACAGAAAAAATTCGATTCTTTTTAGAAAAAAATTCGATTCTTTTGTTGAAAGGAATTCGACATAAGTTAGACACTCGATGGAACATGTTTATAAATAAGGTTTTGTGGGTGTTTAGTAAGTACATTCAAGCCCTCTTTTGTTGACGTGAATTAGGATTTTATTGTTTATTAATAAAAATATTTCTATTTGTTTTTTTTTATTTTTTTTTGTCAAAGTTCTAGTTGATTTTTAAGAAATTTTCAAGTGTTCAAGTATCTATTAAATAAACAGTGTTCCTTTTGGTTATATCGGCAAATAATTAATATTGTTTGAATAAAATACTACGTCATATTTTTACTTAAATACATTTTGGATTTAAAAAAAATTAAATCAATATGCGCAATAATTGAGTGTTCCGGAAATCTTTCATTTTGGGTCTCTGTCTGTACCTCCACCTACAGACTTAACTGCGCTGAACAGATTCGCTTCAAATATTAGAGAGAAAGTTTACAGCCTTTAAAATTCAATATCTGTCACATAACCGTTTCGAAAAAGCTTATTGTTTTCGAAATTATTCTAACGATTTTGATAAAATTTCATCTTAAAATTATAATTTAAAAATAATAATCATTTCTTGCTCTGTTTAGCTCTCTAATTTATTTTCATAATAATGGCTGGACCACTACTAAATTCATGCTGCAGATGCACATCGTTGCGGACGGGCTCAATCATATCCGGACTCTTGGCCATAATACTTTCTATTCTGACGATCGTAGTGATCTTGATAACCCGCGTGGAATTTAAAACCATTCTTTTCGATTGGCTACCGTCGAATGTGGTTAAAATCATTCTCGTGATCAATTTGTGCATGACGATTCTCATATCAACACTAATGATGGTCGGAGTGTTAAAGGTATGTGATTACATTATTGGGAGGGATATGGGGTGCAAATTGTATTCTATATAATTATAAACCTTATACAATATATCAGCTTTTACATACATACCTACATACATATGAAATTCTATACCGAAGTTCGTATTCGTTATACATATTTTTTAGTGGTTTTGTTACGAATAGCTGATACCTAGTGACTATAATAATTTAATTTTTTTTTGTTTTATAATTACAATAATCAGAGAAATCATTACCTTATGCTGCCATGGGTTGTGCTTGGAATTATGATCGCAATTGGCCTGCTTATTTCTGTTATCTACACAGCGGTGATGTTCTTCATCGATGGATTTATTTTAACCGGTGTGCTGTGGCTTATATTTGGATTACTTTGTTGTGGTAAGTTGTTTAATTTGATATTATTGGTTGGTGTCGAATTGTGAAGAATAAGCGTGCGAAAAATTGTTATGAATAAATAGAACATTTTGTGTAAATTTATAAGTGCGAATTATTTTATCCGGAAGTAGAAAGTTTTATTTTTGCTAGCAGTGCAGTCAAGTATGTATATACATGCAGAAAATAATTTTTAACCGAGTGGCTTTTTCGGTGGGTTAAAAAATAATGGGTTAAAATAACGTATTTTCGGGTAAAAACTACGTAGTGCATTAGGTTAGAATTAACATAGTCGCCTCGGTTAAATGAAATTGTTTAAGATAAACTAAAAGAAGGTTAAATTAAACGAAAGACTTTGTTATATTAACCGAGGAACTTGTTATACTAACCGAGAAACTTGTTTAATTTAGTCCGCTTTAACCGTATCAGGGTATTAATTTAACCTATTTCTTTTAACCTAGTTCACTCGGGTAATATTTACAGAGTTAGTTTGCAGGTTATATATTAGCAACATCATTTATTTAATTTATACGAGAAATAGGCAGTTTTAAACCTATTATTTTTCTGCGTGTATAATCGTTTATTAACGTTAAAAAGAAAATGTAGACAAATATGAGGTAAACAAAAAATTAAATTAACTCTAAAAATAGAATTATAGAACTATCTACATACATAAGAGCAAAACTAAATTTTCTATGTTAAATATGTCAAAAGTATCAAAGAAGATAATTCTTTCCGATGGACCAAAGAGATTATTGAAAATACTGTGGACCAGTGATGCCAGAATATTGACACAGGTTTTCCCACAGTGAAACTCAAATATTCCCTTTTTTCACACACCTTTGATATAAATATCCCACAATTATCCCACGAAAAAATAAGTTTAAAAAAAAATATGTATTTCATTGTAATTCAGTTTTTGTAAAAATTTAAAATTTGAATTGAACCATTTGCACAGCAAAAAAAAATAAAAAGTAAAGAATTTGGCACACAGTTAAGTGTGCCGAAATTAATTATAAGCGAAAAAAAGTGTTATTTCGTTTTTCGAATACCGAAGTACTGCGTAACAAAAACCAGTATGACAGTCTTCGTTAATGATTTATGTCATTTTTGCATGGAATTTTTCATTTGGCAGCGTACTAGGCTAAAGTAGGCAAATAAAAATGGACGAATTTATATATTTAGGATGAGTTCTTTCTAGACATACAAATTTTTTATTTCATCAAGGTTGAATAAAATTTTTTTCATAATTTAGTGAGCAATTTAAGAAAAAAAAAATTCAGCATAATGTAAAATCCCTTATTTTTTTACTATGAGGTTCGAAAAATCCCTTTTTCCCTTTTAGCTTATTTTAAACATGAAATTCCCATAAAAAGAGACAAATCCTATGATTTGGCATCGCTGCTTTGGACCTCCCAGTATTTTATATCAATTCCACTTATTTAAAAAGAAATCCTTCATCACTCGTTGTCTTCCCCATCATGAAGTGGGAGCGAGATAAAACACTTAGGAGTCAAAATGAGCCAAAGAATAAGTCCAATATTTACACCGCGTCCTGTGGTTCTCCAGAGAACGTCATTGTATCGTTGCAGCACAGTTTAAAAAAAAAAAGTTTCGGAAGAATTCTACCATATCTGTAATGTACCTACCTACTTTAAGAAACAGTTATTTGTTTTTAATTGCGAATTCGGTTCGATTTTTTTATTTAAAAGCAAATTTGACTAAACAATCTATGAAGCAGTGACTTAAGTGTTAATTTTTACTAATTATTAGGTCCGAACCTTTACTTTGTGCACAGAAGCTCGTTAAGGTCTTCTCCAATGCGCGGCTAGCCTTCTGCATATACATAGTCCCCTTTCACACGAGGAAACTGAATTTCTAGCAACTTCCAGTTTTTATAGGTGAGAAGGGCGTCGAAGTAAGAGAGGAAAATAAAACCTCCCCGGTCAACGATTTAGTAGAGTTTTTTGACATTCATTTGACATTGTGTGTTCAACCAAGCTACTTTAAAAAGAAACTACAGAAAATTTGCCCGATTTTGTTCCTTCGTGTGAAAAGTACCTACAAGAGAATTTTAAGGAAATTAAAAGAAAACTTCGAAAAAATCTCCAGCAACTTGTTTCCTCGTGTGAAAGGGGACATACGAAGCGTCTCGTCATAGATAAAACACTAAACACTTCCACACAATTTTAGTACTGACATTTCACCAAAATGTTTAGTAACATAGGCCTGGCGACCGAATCTGCTGTACGCCAAGCGATTTGCAGCTTGGGTGCTGCGAGGAATTAGTGCCAGCTTACGGCTCGTGTTCACACAAATGCACAGAAAATCACAAAGTTTCACATGCACCTATTATATACCCAAGTGGCACGTATTGTTACTATGAAGTCATAGCGACTTCTATGTCACAAAGTGGTTGTCACATTAAAGTTACAAATAAATCACCACGACCTCTCTGCAACCAAAAAACCGCAAAAATGGCCTTCATTTGCAACTAAATTCTAGTTTCTAAAAAGTTACATGTGCAACTTGTGTGTAATCATTTTGAATTGTTACAAAGTGGTTTCTTGTAACTGAATTGGAACTTATCAAAAAGTTACAGTGCAGTTTTACAAGACTGAAATGTAACTGGAAGTAAGTTACAATAAAGTTTTCAAGTTATTTTTAGTTTCAAAATACTTTTTTGTAATTAAAATGAAACCAAACACTTCCAATGGAATTAGCATACAATCGAATATTTTAAAGTATGACTGTAAAAAAGAATGACAGAGTTATTTTTATTTTAGTGTTTGGATACCTAACTTATAAATCTGATTATATATATTTTCGACGTTTTCTGAGCTTATTTTTTAAAACGCTCGCAGTTGTACCATGAAATATTACTTTCTACCCCCTCTAGAAATCGCGCGCTCTAAAAATAAACAAAATTTAAAAGATTTGGAAACAGAATATTAATTTTATTTTTTTATTCTAAACCTTTAAACCCAAAAAATCTTTCAGTTTTGACAGTTTGTAAAGTATTATATGTTAGGTCTTCTTTTAAAAGCATAAAAATCGTATTTAACGTTTATATTTTTAAGAAAAAGAATTGATATTTCTTATTTCTGTCAAAAAACATGGGTGACAATATTTGTTTTTCTTAAAACCTCATAGTAACCATTTAGAAACTACCTTTTAAGTATAGTCTTCATTGACACTAATTGAGTTACTGAAACGTTTCAGAAAACTTTTCTGGTACAAAAAAAAAAAAAAATTCCTTTCGTAAGTGAAGTTACAAAAAGGTTTTTTAGTAATTTTTCAGTAACTAAGGCAATTGAAACCTCTTTGTGACCTTTTTGTAACAATATAATAACAACATATTTCGTGCAGTCAAATGTCAAACATACTTGCTATAGAACAGCTTTGGCTGTCATATGCATATTAATAAGAACATTTAATCAAAACTGAATTCCAAATAACAACTGTGTAGAAAAAATATAAAATTGGATTTTTGTGTAGTCAAAATAATTTGTGCCAACCCCCATTTCTTTCCACTTTTCTCCATAAATTTTAATATGCCATTTTGCCATTTTGCGAGGAAAAAAAAACAATATTTCACGCTTTGACAGATGAAAAAAGTAGTTATTGGGAAGTTACATTCATGTTACTAATTTCACCCTGTCTCTGTTCAGTCCCAGTGAAATATTCAAGGTTAGGTTTCATTTAGTTGAATATGAGTCGCAATTCAGATTTCGGAAACATGTCACAGTTAGGTTACTGGTGAGTAACACGGTGGTTGCAAAAGATGAAAGTTACTGAATTGTTTTAATTTCAGTTACAAACACAATTAGTTTCAAGCTAGATTGTATTAAAACTCTGTTGTAACTGCTCAATAACTTATATTCAGAACCATCACTTTTCAGTCGCAAACTATGAGTGCAAAAACCTTTATGTAATATAAATGCAACTCATATTATTTCAGTTTTTTTGGGAAAAGAAAAAACTTTTCAGAAACTTCTATAAGCAACTCAGTTGTTTCAGAAAAACTACTAAGTAACGCAAATGTAACAATTTTGGTCGCTTTTTAGTTACAAAATTCAAATGTGTGCCACTTGGGTAGCTTACATAGATACTTTATACAAAAAAAAAAAAATAACATCACCACAAAGTGTATTTAATTTGGGTTTATAAATAATTGTATACTTACACTCATTAAAAATATAGAATTTGTTGTTGTTTTTTTTTTAAATAAAAATGCTTTAAAAAAGCGTTTTCTGAAGAATACAAATTTTTGCTCTAACCAACATTATTGTACCTCCACACCGGAGTATTCATTATCAAAACAAAAATTTGCTAAAGTGAAAAAACTATGAAACAAATTGTTGACACCTACATACATATTTATATACATAAATAAACAAACAAGCAGCTTAAAGTCACTGTTTTTAACCAAAAGCTGTCAAATATCAAAACAGTTCAAATTCTAAAATAAATTTTTAAGAATTTTTGAATATAATTAAAATAATTATCTCCAATCAAGAAGGTGGAACAAGAGTACACTGTGACGTATGCGTACTTTTTTATTTAGTTTAATTTTTTTTTAGTTTTGTACGTACGTTTCTTATTGTAAAATTTAATTCTATAATTTGATTGGTAAATTGAAGTGACATTGTATTTTTTCTTCCATCAATAAACCCGTAAAATGTAATAGTTTTTGTACCCTTCTGTGTTTGATACTCATTACCACCATTGCCATGAGATAAATTTATGCTTAATAATCCTTTTTATCCATTTTCCACCCCCTGGCTACGGCCCCGTATGACACCTATGTATATTTATACATTTAAGCCTGGTACGCTGCTGATGCGAAACGAAAAATCCCATACAAAAATGACACAACGAAATCATAAACGGAAAATTTCGTTTCGCAGTACGCTGTTCGAAGAGCGAAGTTTATAATTGTAGCAGATTATTTGGAGAAGTCTCTGCTCCTTTTTCGCACTGAATTAATTATACAGACTACTTATTGTGTGCGGAAAAATGACATTTGAGTTTTTTTTTTGTTTATCATTTTCTTACATCATGGGTTTCTCTGATTTTTTGCGTTTATGTTTGATTTTGTTTTTCAAATTAGTGAAACTCTCCAAGGATATTTTCCGTTGTGTTTTCGCAAGCGTTTCGTTGTCTGTTTGGAGATCAAAGAAAAATTTCGTTTCGCATCAGCAGCGTACTAGGCTTTAGTGTGAAAAAGAGTGGTGACTTCTCCAAATAATCTGCTACAATTATCAATTCCGCTCGTTGAACAGCGTACTACAGAACAAAAATAAAAACGAATTTTTTTGTTTATGATTTCGTTGTTTCATTTTCTTATATGGAAAATTTCGTTTCGCTACAGCTGAGTATTATTTTTGTTTCGTACATTCTCGTCGTATTTAGATGAAACAAAAAACATTAGACGTATTCAGACATTGTGAAACGAAATTGAGTTTGTTAACTGTCGAATAAGTTCCATGTAGCTTAATTGGAACTTTAATCAGACATTGTGAAACAGACCCTAAAGGTTTATGTTTTTTGTGTGTTAGCTATAGTAGATTTTTTTCTAAAATTTAAGAAACAGCACGAGACAAAAATTATAATTTGTTTTGAAGAGCGTTATTTTGAATCAATCAAGTGTACCTATTGTTCAAAAACCTTGTTTTTTTTGTTCTCCTAATATTTTGCATAGTTCAAATAATGTCATCCATGTATTCTGTTGGTGTACTCACCGTCCCTTGGTGCCTCATTATACGGACCTTGACGACACTTAGATAGACTTGGAAACTTAAATATTATTGTATTCAAGTTTTATCAAAATCTGTTGAGCCGTTTCCGAGTAAACAATTATACATATCGTCGGTTAAATACGTAAAATTGCTAAGTCCACTTTTGCTAATTTTACCGGAGAGCGAAAAAACAAAAAAAAAATTATATAAGGCTCCATGTAAACACTGATTTTCTCTTTAGGATTCTGCAACAACTAATATTCATTGAACAGAAGTGATTAAGCCATTTTGTGCAGAATGTATTTCTTAAGAAAATAGTATCAAAATCTCAATTTCGGCCAAAAGTGGACTTTGGAGCTTTACGTATTTAGCCGACGATATGAATATATATAAATATATAATAATATATACATACAGATGCATAAGATATATATTTTGGATTTTCAAAATACATATTCAAATTTTTAAAAAATAGATAGGTATCAATAACGTCTAGATTATTTTTTTATGAATTATATTGTTTATTTGAACATTTTAATAACATCTTTAAAATAATAACAGCTTTACAATATTTTAGAAAACAATTGCAAGAATTTTTGATTTTGATCAATGTTTTATATAAACAATAAAATTCCTAAGTCACTTGAGTCTTGAAGATAAGAGCAGTATTAAGTACCTGCAACCCAGTCGTGCATTTTAATTTCTTTTACATTCAAAAGCATAGTTTTAAATATTTATACAGTTTGCTGATATAGAAGCTTAAATATGCATTGAAGTTCAATCTTATCTACGTTAAAGGACGAGACTAGAGAAATCGTCACGTGAGTGCTTATTTGTCCTATACGCCAAAAACATAACTTTTCGGGGGAGCGTTTTTGACTTTAAATTATGGTTTTACTCATTATTTTTGTGCGTAATCACAGGGATTTTTATATTTTTTGAAAGTTTGGATACTTCGTCAGCAATACATTAAGCAGTTTGCATATTTTATGTTTTTGGGCCATTGATTAAATTGAGTTTAAAAAAACGACCAAAAATGGTTATTGAACACATCCCCCATTTATTTGCAAACACATTAAAAAGCAAAACTAAAACTTTTTATCCTATCTCCAACTCTATTGGAATTTGACACAACAAAATACAAAAATTAGAAAATCAATTATTTTTTCATTGAAATCAAAATTCAATTTATTCTTTATATTGAGTTAGGGCTTGTTTCACAATGTCTGAGTAAAGTTCTGATTACATAAATATTGGAACAGGGTCATTTAAGTCCACAAACCAAAAAATAATATTTTTGGATTTATAACCTATTCAAGTCGTCAAAAAACAATTGTAAGTTTTTCTCCTGTGGACTTATGCGACCCTGTGCCAATATTTATGTATCGAGTAAATAATCAGAACTTTACTCAGACATTGTGAAAGAGACCCTTAAAAAAACAAACAACAGAAAATAAACAATACATTTTTCTCTACGCTTAAGGGAGGTTTGCTGATACTACACATAACGATTTAAGTTGAACTTAATTACTTAAGTATCACTTTATGACATGGAAAAAGTACCCCTTAAGAATTTAAGTTGAACTTAAATCGTTATGTGTTGTATCAGCAAACGGGCCTAAGTGAATTAATTTAAAACAAACATATCAGAACTGGAATATTTCGTCTATTCCTCCCTAGCAGGAGCTATAATGGGTCTTGTAAATAAAAAAATCTAAATCTAAAACGTGGATTTTTAAGTAAAATCTTAGTTTTTGATGAATAAAAATAAGCTTAAGGTAGTTAGTTAAAAACGTCTTCTAGTCAAAGCTTTTTTAAATTGGCTAAAGCTAAATTCAATTTATTTTAGATTGGTTTTCCAGCGTGAGCTATAATTTGTGTGAATAAAACTAGCTTAAGTAAGTATAGGACGTGTGTTTTATTCATTGCTGCATAGCCAGCGCAGCAAAATTTCCCTTGGCAAACAAAAACAATTTGATTGCTGGCGAAAAAGAAGTCAGTAAAAATAAAGATGGCTGTGCTGGCGATAGAGCTTTCAATTATTGAAATGAGCGTATAGAGTGAGCTTTCGTTTTATTCAGACTTGTGCTGCGCTGGCTATGCAGCAATTAATAAAACACACCTGATATTATAGTAAAAGCTATACAAATTTCAAGATGCTTTTAACCCTGCCTATAGAAAGCTTTGAGTATAGGTCTTATTTTTTTCTTCTGTTTTAGTGTGAAAATGGTCAAGTTTATAGGCTTAGTAGTGAATTAAATATTCGAGAATTACCCAAAATTAAGAGAATTAAAAAAAAAAGTCAACACTTTATTTCTGTTAGGTATGTGATTTTTTGTCACTAACCTATAACGTTGTTTTATTAAAATTGCGTTAGTTATTACATGTACCTACGAATATTTACCAAAATCATAAGTTTTTTTTCCAAAACTTTTTAAAATAAAAACTGTTACATTGGAGCTACTCGGCCTAGTAGAGCTATAGCAAAAACAGATAAATTTATCCTCCAGGAAATGTCATACAAACTGTAAGCAAATTGGTCCACTCGATTAGGCTCGAGCTGGATATACATGATACAGTGAAGCTAGTTTGTAAAAGCTATGACTAAACCTTTAGCTTCTCCTAAAAAAATCTTTTCTTTTTTTTAATGGCAATACCAACATTTTGGGATCATAAATGAGACAACATACACTCCATAATATATCTTGTATTGAATGCTCGTAAGATTACTGGAGCAGTAAATTATTTCTTTTGCTTGGCTAGATATACGTTATTTCTCCAAAGTTTAATAATTTTAAATTTGAAATTTTATTATTTTTCAAGTTATTCATTTATTTTATTTCATTAAAAAGTCATTAGCTTTAAGCTAAGTACAGACGACTGTCAGATCTTACAATATTGTCAGAACTGTCAATGGTCTGACAATAACTAACAATTAGCTGACAATTGACATATTTCTTACAATGAAAAATTTTCCGTTCACACGGTTGGTAGATTTCTTCCAAATGTCTGACAATTCGATTGTCAGCTCTTTTTTTATTTTTCTTTAACCAACTCATTGACATTTCGGACAATGAATAATTTGTCAGCAATTTTAAGATGTTTTCAATGAAAACATCTGGCAATGACCAATGAGTCTGACAATGTCCTAATCGAATGACAATGATAAAAATTGTGTATGCAGACGATTGTAAGATACCTGACAATTTTTTGTCAGATTGTTGTCTGACAATGACGTTTCTGACAATATACCCTCAGTATGTTCAGACGATTGTAAGACATTTGGAACAGTTGTTTCAGAAAAACTACTAAGTAACGCAAATGTAACAATTTTGGTCGCTTTTTAGTTACAAAATTCAAATGTGTGCCACTTGGGTAGCTTACATAGATACTTTATACAAAAAAAAAAAAATAACATCACCACAAAGTGTATTTAATTTGGGTTTATAAATAATTGTATACTTACACTCATTAAAAATATAGAATTTGTTGTTGTTTTTTTTTTAAATAAAAATGCTTTAAAAAAGCGTTTTCTGAAGAATACAAATTTTTGCTCTAACCAACATTATTGTACCTCCACACCGGAGTATTCATTATCAAAACAAAAATTTGCTAAAGTGAAAAAACTATGAAACAAATTGTTGACACCTACATACATATTTATATACATAAATAAACAAACAAGCAGCTTAAAGTCACTGTTTTTAACCAAAAGCTGTCAAATATCAAAACAGTTCAAATTCTAAAATATATTTTTAAGAATTTTTGAATATAATTAAAATAATTATCACCAATCAAGAAGGTGGAACGAGGGTACACTGTGACGTATGCGTACTTTTGTATTTTGTTTAATTTTTTTTTTAGTACGTTTCTTATTGTAAAATATAATTTTATAATTTGATTGGTAAATTGAAGTGACATTGTATTTTTTCTTCCATCAATAAACCCGTAAAATGTAATAGTTTTTGTACCCTTCTGTGTTTGATACTCATTACCACCATTGCCATGAGATAAATTTATGCTTAATAATCCTTTTTATCCATTTTCCACCCCCTGGCTACGGCCCCGTATGACACCTATGTATATTTATACATTTAAGCCTGGTACGCTGCTGATGCGAAACGAAAAATCCCATACAAAAATGACACAACGAAATTTTCCGTTTCTGATTAGAAACGGAAAATTTCGTTCTGCTTTTCGTTTTGCAGTACGCTGTTCGAAGAGCGAAGTTTATAATTGTAGCAGATTATTTGGAGAAGTCTCTGCTCCTTTTTCGCACTGAATTAATTATACAGACTATTTATTGTGTGCGGAAAAATGACATTTGAGTTTTTTTTTTGTTTATCATTTTCTTACATCATGGGTTTCTCTGATTTTTTGCGTTTATGTTTGATTTTGTTTTTCGAATTAGTGAAACTCTCCAAGGATATTTTCCGTTGTGTTTTCGCAAGCATTTCGTTGTGTGTTTGGAGATCACAGAAAAATTTCGTTTCGCATCAGCAGCGTACTAGGCTTTAAGCCTAGTACGCTGCTGATGCGAAACGAAAAATCCCATACAAAAATGACACAACGAAATCATAAACGGAAAATTTCGTTCTGCTTTTCGTTTTGCAGTACGCTTTTCGAAGAGCGAAATTCATAATTGTAGCAGATTATTTGGAGAAGTCTCCGCTCCTTTTTCGCACTGAATTAATTATACAGACTATTTATTGTGTGCGGAAAAATGACATTTGAGTTTTATTTGTGTTTTTTTTTTGTTTATCATTTTCTTACTTCATGGGTTTCTCTGATTTTTTGCGTTTATGTTTGATTTTGTTTTTCGAATTAGTGAAACTCTCCAAGGATATTTTCCGTTGTGTTTTCGCAAGCATTTCGTTGTCTGTTTGGAGATCACAGAAAAATTTCGTTTCGCATCAGCAGCGTACTAGGCTTTAGTGTGAAAAAGAGTGGTGACTTCTCCAAATAATCTGCTACAATTATCAATTCCGCTCGTTGAACAGCGTACTACAGAACAAAAATATATTTATGATTTCGTTGTTTCATTTTCTTATATGGAAATTTTCGTTTCGCTACAGCTGAGTATTATTTTTGTTTCGTACATTCTCGTCGTATTTAGATGAAACAAAAAACATTAGACGTATTCAGACATTGTGAAACGAAAATGAGTTTGTTAACTGTCGAATAAGTTCCATGTAGCTTAATTGGAACTTTAATCAGACATTGTGAAACAGACCCTAAAGGTTTATGTTTTTTGTGTGTTAGCTATAGTAGATTTTTTTCTAAAATTTAAGAAACAGCACGAGACAAAAATTATAATTTGTTTTGAAGAGCGTTATTTTGAATCAATCAGATGTACCTATTGTTCAAAAACCTTGTTTTTTTTGTTCTCCTAATATTTTGCATAGTTCAAATAATGTCATCCATGTATTCTGTTGGTGTACTCACCGTCCCTTGGTGCCTCATTATACGGACCTTGACGACACTTAGATAGACTTGGAAACTTAAATATTATTGTATTCAAGTTTTATCAAAATCTGTTGAGCCGTTTCCGAGTAAACAATTATACATATCGTCGGTTAAATACGTAAAATTGCTAAGTCCACTTTTGCTAATTTTACCGGAGAGCGAAAAAACAAAAAAAAAATTATATAAGGCTCCATGTAAAAACTGATTTTCTCTTTAGGATTCTGCAACAACTAATATTCATTGAACAGAAGTGATTAAGCCATTTTGTGCAGAATGTATTTCTTAAGAAAATAGTATCAAAATCTCAATTTCGGCCAAAAGTGAACTTTGGAGCTTTACGTATTTAGCCGACGATATGAATATATATAAATATATAATAATATATACATACATAGATGCATAAGATATATATTTTGGATTTTCAAAATACATATTCAAATTTTTAAAAAATAGATAGGTATCAATAACGTCTAGATTATTTTTTTATGAATTATATTGTTTATTTGAACATTTTAATAACATCTTTAAAATAATAACAGCTTTACAATATTTTAGAAAACAGTTGCAACAATTTTTGATTTTCTCAATGTTTTATATAAACAATAAAATTCCTAAGTCACTTGAGTCTTGAAGATAAGAGCAGTATTAAGTACCTGCAACCCAGTCGTGAATTTTAATTTCTTTTACATTCAAAAGCATAGTTTTAAATATTTATACAGTTTGCTGATATAGAAGTTTAAATATGTATTGAAGTTCAATCTTATCTACGTTAAAGGACGAGACTAGAAAAATCGTCACGTGAGTGCTTATTATGTCCTATACGCCAAAAACATAACTTTTCGGGGGAGCGTTTTTGACTTTAAATTATGGTTTTACTCATTATTTTTGTGCGTAATCACATGGATTTTTATATTTTTTGAAAGTTTGGATACTTCGTCAGCAATACATTAAGCAGTTTGCATTTTATGTTTTTGGGCCATTGATTAAATTGAGTTTAAAAAAACGACCAAAAATGGTTATTGAACACATCCCCCATTTATTTGCAAACACATTAAAAAGCAAAACTAAAACTTTTTATCCTATCTCCAACTCTATTGGAATTTGACACAACAAAATACAAAAATTAGAAAATCAAATATTTTTTCATTGAAATCAAATTTCAATTTATTCTTTATATTGAGTTAGGGCTTGTTTCACAATGTCTGAGTAAAGTTCTGATTACATAAATATTGGAACAGGGTCATTTAAGTCCACAAACCAAAAAATAATATTTTTGGATTTATAACCTATTCAAGTCGTCAAAAAACAATTGTAAGTTTTTCTCCTGTGGACTTATGCGACCCTGTGCCAATATTTATGTATCGAGTAAATAATCAGAACTTTACTTAGACATTGTGAAAGAGACCCTTAAAAAAATAAACAGAAAATAATCAATACTTTTTTCTCTACGCTTAAGTGAATTAATTTAAAACAAACATGTCAGAACTGGAATATTTCGTCTATTCCCCCCTAGCAGGAGCTATAAATAAAAAAAATCTAAGTCTAAAACGTGGATTTTTAAGTAAAACCTTAGTTTTTGGTGAATAAAAATAAGCTGAAGGTAGTTATGTAGTTAAAAACGTCTGCTAGTAATAGCTTTTTTAAATTGGCTAAAGCTAAATTCAATTTATTTTAGATTGGTTTTCCAGCGTAAGCTATAATTTGTGTGAATAAAACTAACTAGTGTGTTTTATTCATTGCTGCATAGCCAGCGCAGCAAAATTTCCCTTGGCAAACAAAAACAATTTGATTGCTGGCGAAAAAGAAGTCAGTAAAAATAAAGATGGCTATGCTGGCGATAGAGCTTTCAATTATTGAAATGAACGTATAGAGTGAGCTTTCGTTTTATTCAGACTTGTGCTGCGCTGGCTATGCATCAATTAATAAAACACACCTGATATTATAGTAAAAGCTATAAAAATTTCAAGATGCTTTTAACCCTGCCTATAGAAAGCTTTGAGTATTTTTTTAGTATTCTCTTCTGTTTTAGTGTGAAAATGGTCAAGTTTATAGGCTTAGTAGTGAATAAAATATTCAGGAATTGCCCAAAATTAAGAGAATTAAAAAAACTTAATTTCTGTTAGGTATGTGATTTTTTGACACTAACCTATAACGTAGTTTTATTAAAATTGCGTTAGTTATTACATGTACCTACGAATATTTACCAAAATCATAAGTTTTTTTTTCCAAAACTTTTTAAAATAAAAACTGTTGCATTGGCGCTACTCGGCCTAGTAGAACTATAGCAAAAACAGATAAATTTATCCTCTAGGAAATGTCATACAAACTGTAAGCAAATTGATCCACTCGATTAAGCTCGAGCTGGATATACAGTGAAGCTAGTTGTAAAAGCTATGACTAAACCTTTAGCTTCTCCTAAAAAAATCTTTTCTTTTTTTTATTGGAAATACAAAAATTTTGGGATCGTAAATGAGACAACATACTCTGCATAATATATCTTGTATTGAATGCTCGTAAGATTACTGGAGCAGTAAATTATTTCTTTTGTTTGGCTAGATATACGTTATGTCTCCAAAGTTTAATAATTTTAAATTTTATTATTTTTCAAGTTTATTCAGTTATTTTATTTCATTAAAAAGTCATCAGCTTTAAGCTAAGTACAGACGATTGTCAGATCTTACAATATTGTCAGAACTGTCAATTGTCTGACAATAGCTAACAATTAGCTGACAATTGACATATTTCTTACAATGAAAAATTGTCCGTTCACACGGTTGGTAGATTTCTTCCCAATTTGATTGTCAGCTTTTTTTATCTTTCTTTAACCATTTCGGACAATGAAGAATTTTTCAGCAATTTTAAGATGTTTTCAATGAAAACATCTGACAATGACCAATGAGTCTGACAATGTCCTAATCGAATGACAATGATAAAAATTGTGTATTCAGACGATTTTAAGATACCTGACAATTTTTTGTCAGATTGTTGTCTGACAATGACGTTTCTGACAATATACCCTCAGTATGTTCAGACGATTGTAAGACATTTGGAACAGTTTTTTCACTGACAGATCTGACAATATTGTAAGATCTGACAATCGTCTGTACTTAGATTTACCATAAAAACTTACTACTTACAAGGAATTGGCTTGCCTCTATTACACATCCTCGCCAAACAAAATACAATGTACAACATAGACGGGGCTTACACACAGCTATTTTTTTTTTTTTTAATCTACTGCAGCCCTTTGATGTAGAACAAACAACCACAAACTTGAAATCATTAAAATGTCCATAGAAATTTTGTCCTATATCTTCATTGGATATAGGACATTCAAACACAAATTTTACATAATTCCAATGCCAGTATAAAATTTGTCCTACTGTATACACAAAATGTATAGAACAATTAATAAGCCCAAAATTCATCGAAAAAAGTGGTCTGTTGAACAAAATCATATTTTTTATCTCTAAAACTAAGAGATAGCACAATTCTGATTTTTTGTTATAAAGCTTAAAACAATTTTTTTTTAATGAATACACTTTTTCTATTTTAGTGATCCTTACATATTGCTGGTGCGTTGTTTACAGTGAGTTCTACGCACTCTCAGAAGAAAGCTCCAGAGGACGTTACAACAAACAACCATACCGCCGTTAAGCTCGAAACATTAATCTTTTATAATATTTTTGTAAACTTTAACTTATATTTTTAATATTAAAACTAATAAAATATTATTTATTGTATGTAGATATGTATCTTAATTGCTCTAATTATTGTTCATACAAATTAGTAGAATGTAAAAAAAAAAAAACAATATTAATATGTCAAACTTGTCTTACTTTTAGAATTTGTAAGTTTGAAAAACTCCGTAATAATACTCACACATAAAATTAAAATAAAAAAAATTGATTTACCAAATATTTTAAACTTTATGTTTGCTTTAAAAAAAAAAATCAATTAATTGGATTTTGATATCCCCAATGGGATTTAAAAGAATACATTACTTTAGTTATGCAATTGGTTGAGTCAAAGATAATAGTAATTTAACTATATGACTATAACCAGGTACTTTAGCAAACAGTCACCAGCCAGTGAAAATATTCTGACTGTTTATAAATGCCACAACCATGGAAACAAATATGGAGAGTAATGGAGATTAGAACAGAAATTAATTTCTTTGCTATATTCCTGATTTAAATTATGAGATACCCTTCAAGAATATTAAATACCTACTAGTAATCAAATTGAACGGGAGGCGGCAATAAAAAAATCCCATCCAACGATATAAAAAAATATTTACTTATGCAGCGTTAGATAATCATTAGGTGATATAAAAACGTTTGGTCGTCCAACCCATATTAATAGAAAAATTATTAAAGTTGTATAAAAATTTGTGTTTTCTGATTTTCGCTTTTAAATTGCATTCAAAATATTTCTGTTGATAATGCAGTATGCATTAATTACTTGCAGATAATGCAAGCATGCATAAGTTATAAAGCAAATGCATTTTCAAATCTCTATAAAAAAATACCATGCTTTATGTGTTATGAGCAAGAATATCTCATATAATTATAGTTTTCGCTCCAAATCTCCATACAAAAAATTCATAATTCTAAATTCATACCTGCTGTACATGAAAAAACAATGATTTATATGAAAAAGATGGTAATTTTTTAAGAATTCTTGCTAATTATAGTAAAATGATTATAACTTCTGATCTATTACCTATGGTAAGTTTCATACCTTTTCAGAAATTGCAAAAATGGGGGAAGTTTGAAAAAAACGAAACCAATATCCTGTAATGGATTTTTTTTCTACTGTTAACTCCACAAGTCGAAGTTAAAAATATACGTTCACCATAATTTCAGTTCACATATAGTCATTTCTAAACTGATGACGGGGTTGATGGAGATGAATACTCAGACAGGCTGCAATTAAGCCTCTCCTTTCGTCTTCCCAATTACTGTATCGTGTTCCAGGCGGAACTTTTGGCGATAAAAGAAGTCCTGTCTTGGCTTAAAGAAAACGTGATATCAAGCACAGATATCCGCATTTTCTCAGATAGCCAAGCAGCCATTAAATCTCTGGATTCTGTCTCTACAAATTGAAAAACAGCCCTTAATCACCGATCATCCCTGGTACAGCTGTTCAACATTCACCTAACGCTGGGTGCTGGGTCATAGGGACATTCCACGCAATTGTAAATTAGACTAGCTCGCCAAAAGCGGAACTATACTACCTATACTGTCAAATCGGACAAATATTGGTATACACATCGCTACTTGTAAACTCATAAATATTAAAGCAATATGCAATAGAGAAAACAAATCTTAGGTGAAATAACATTGCCACATGTCAGGCCACAAAGCAGATCAGGGGCCTATTTCACGGAATATACATCACATACATTGTATGAATGATTTACACCACCCCGCCTTCCACTCATAAAACAATGACCTATGTACTTTGTATTGGCATCAAAATAATCACTAACTTTGCTTTTTATGTGCTTCAAAACTTAAAATTTCCAATGATGTTTTTCAATAAAAGCTATAACAGGCACCTAAACTCTATAATCTGAAAACCGATATTCGTATTACCATAACAACATTATTGGATTGGATTTAAGATTCAAGTTTGAAATCGCGATTTCGCGGTTAAACATTTGAGCATAAACATGCTCGAAACATTGCAATAAATAACATCATCTTTTAACTGACCTAGAGCCCACTATTAAGTTTCAAATATCTATAACGATTAAAAAAAAGGTCACAAAAATCATCACTTGTTCATTTGAATTACTTCATTTTTTGTATTAAAAATAGTATTTTAACTATTTAACTACTTAGAATCGTTTAGAATAATGCAGATGTCTTTTTTTAATTAACATGGAACCTTTTTAATAAAAATCAGCATAGTAACGACCTTCATTATGTACATGAATTATTGATATATATGTACGCCCATGTTCTGCATTTCGAATGAAATCGAATTGAAATCGCATTTTAATTTCACATGAATTGAAATTCCATGTTCTACAATTCGTTCGTTTTCGAAAATTTCGCAATTAGTTCGAAATGTCAAAATGCAAGGTGCCTCCATTTATAATTGTGTTTTAAAGTGAAAATTAATTCTATATTATTGGCATTTATAAGGGCAAAAAGAAAGCGGAACTCGAAAGAAAAAATTAGCCGAACAATTTTTTAGAAAAAACCTGCCCGACGCGACGGCGTGAATACACCTTCCTAAATATGAATGGTCCTGATGATTTTTGTATTTTTTTATTCGTATGTTCTTGTGTTTCCTACGAAAATAATAATAAATAAATAAACAAAAACATAAAGTTTGCTTACATTTTATACCAAGAAATACAAAACTATCTGCAAATGCAACGATTTCACAACGCATAAAAATGAGGATTGAAAACGTTTAGAAAACGGAATGAACCGAAATGCAGAACATCAATTTTCATGTTCGAAATTAGAATTCACTATTAGCATTTCGAACGAATTGTGGAACACCTAAATTCAACTTCGCCATGTGAATTCACAATAAGTGGAATGCAGAACATGGGCGATGATTTTCTTATATTATCGATGCTTTGCTTAGCTATTTTTTATGCAATCACATTTTAGTGAGATATAAGAAACGGCAAGTTCTTACTTTATGAAGGTTTAATTTCAAATACTTCAAGCAGAATAAGATATTTTTCATTTAATGATTACTGACTAATTACTGCTAAGACTTATCACGCTGCCGTTAGAAAAAGTACTTACTGAAAATGAACTCCCCAAATAACTGATGGTCTGCGTTTTAAATTCTAACATTCAAAAAATCTCCTCGTCACATAAAAATCATATCCACAAAAAAGATCAAAAGGTTTGAATCGGAAAAGAACCCAAAGACTTCAATCAAACTTATGAAATGCAAACATAACGCACAAACAGATGTTCAACAAGAATTCACCCGCTTGATGATATCTTTGAGAAGAAAAACTCATTATTTCAATGGCTCATTTACTTTACTGCGCCATACTATCTTAATTCTGCAGAGAAATCAACAACTACGTCAATACTATTGACTTACATATAAACCATCACATTTCACTAAATAGTCCTTTCTTATTTTTCCTAATTAATTTCGTTTTCATTAAACGTCCAGAAGCGTCCGCAAAAAAGTCTAATGGCACAAAAATTATATGTACTCTTTTTGACCATTCTAAGAATACCTATAGATTTCAAATTAGAATCTACACTTTGATAAAATTATAATAATAATTTTTTGTTTGATAATTCTTAACCAGTCAAGCAAACAAATATTTTCGATAATTTTGGAATGCCAGAATTTAGACACAGCATTTTATTTTTCCGCATGGGAACTGTAAACTAGACTCAACTAGCCTATGCTCCATTTCACTCAGTTCAAATCCTACAATTTATGTGATAAATATTCTCAAATAATTATTAACTTTTTTTTTACTAATTTTATTGTTGCTCACTCAATTGTTTACAAAATCATGAATGAAATGAAGAAATTATGTAACAGAGAGCTGATGGCGCTCTTATGAGTCCAAAACTCCAAGAACAAATAATCAAAAAGCAATAAAACTTCTTATCATACGAATGCGGTTGGTTTATTCTTATAACTCATTGCGTACATATTTGGGTTTAAGCTCTTCTATTCTCTTAATGAAGTCCGACTTCTCAAGACATCCATCACAGGTCTCGTCCCAATCGGCAAGGATCTTCTTTAAATCACGCACCTTTAATTTTTTGAGATCGACAGCGCTTAGATCAATTTGTTTCTCTACAAAAAGAAGATTATTTTGAGTTCTTAATGAACGCCATTTGAATAACTCTTTTACCATAACGAAGGTCACAGATCTGGGCATCCATCTTTTTCAGTTTTTCACAAACCTTCTCAGCGGGCATTGACCAACTTAGTGGTTTAGTGAGTTCATTAAGGATTCCAGTGGCCGAGTCTTCGAGGCCTCCAAGGTAGTAGCACTAAAAGTTAAACAAAACTACTAAGATATGCCATCAACAATAAGGGGCGGTAATAGCTTACGAATCTCTGTTCTTTATTTTTTTGAACTTTGCAAAATTTCTTAAATTCTCCTTCGATCTTCTTGAAGTCTTTCTTTGTGGCATCGCTGAGAGTTTCAGCAAAGCGACGGACAGTCTTAACGCAAACTGAAAGTATTCAGAGAAAGCTGCTAGATTGCTTTTTCTTGTTAGATTTCACTCCACTTACCTTCACAATCTTCCTCTTTCAAGCCATTTGTAGTTTGTGTAATAAGTACAACTAATAATGCAATCAATATTTGTGATTTCATTTTGAATTAAATTAAAATATAATTTTAGATTTTAGAATAGTAGAGTTGGGTTGTGCTAGGCAGTTTTTTTGAGCTTATTATTTTAATTTTTCTAAGGCAATTATTGAAGCTATGCAGATGAATTGCTTTCAGTGGGATTTTCGATAACACAGTCAATCAAGCACAAATATTAATTAACAAATTGATTTAAATTAAAACAGTAAATGTGAAAATGCTTGATTTTTTTTTCATTTAACACGACTTCGACAACTACAACCGGTGAAAATTGAAAATGAACACAAATTGACACATCACAGAAGTGAACGAACTTGTCGATTTTTGATTGGTCCATTACAATACGTCATCTTTGGAGAAGTTTTCAGTTCAGTGTGCAAATGGGTATGTTCGTAGAGTTGATATTGGCGCTTGGGGTCACGACACCTATCAGTCAGCGTGTGTAACATGTTTGGAATACATTTTGTTTGCCGCTTTTTCAACGGATCAGTGGGTTTTCACAACGAATGAACTATTATAACTGAAGAAAAAATGAGTAATAAAATTAGTTTGTTTCACATTCATTGTGTTCCTACATTTCGTTACTCTCGCATCGATAACATTATTCAAGAAACGTCGAAAAAAGGAAGAAATCTAACGAGTTTTCCAAAAAAAAAAAAAAAACAAATGAACGTAAAAAATGGATATGTATATATCACTGATCTCTATAATACACTGAATAGTGAATAGCCTAGACGCTGTTTAGATTGGGAAGATTGAGGCCGGTATCACGGCAGTTCATAGGCAAGAGAAGTGTGGGGTGAGGACTTCCATGAGGCACGAAGAATACATAAAAACCGAACTCATGAGTCTACTTTGTTGTTGTTTCAATGTTTTTTGAGGCACCTCAAAGTTTCGAATGCAAACATGATGGCACTCACCAGTCCGGACCCAATCTTCCCAATCTAAACAGGGTCCTATAGTGTCACGATCTCATATCTCGCTCTAAACAAACGAAAAAAGAGATTGAAGATATTTGCCGAAATTGAGCATTTATTTGATGTCAACAAGCAAGGCTGTAAATATTGAAAAAAAATAAAAGAAACAAAAAAATAAATGATGCAACATCTTGTGTAGAATTCCCACAGGCATCTAACGTGCTCTTCTACCCTTCGGGCTGCCACTACTTGTAACATATTAAGATAATATCATTAGGCGTTTTTCTTTTTTAGCCCCGAGCGTGCACAGAGCGGGCTCTGAGCGAATAGAGCTCACTCCGAACAGAGCGTGACCTGAGCGCACCGATATATTTAAGAAACTCAATTGAGCACTGAACTCTCATATCTGTCAAAATTCTTGAAAATTGTATGAAGTTAGCCGCGCTCAGCTTTGTGCTCGATGTGCTCGGAGATTTTTTTTCCGAGCTCATCGAGCGAGCCCCGGTCGAGCTCTGAGCGATAAAAGAAATGCAAGTTGAGAGCTTGGAGCGCTCTGAGTTAAAAAGTAACATAGTTTTCTTTTTGGCAGCTCAGTGCCACGCTCGGGGCTAAAAAAGAAAAACGCCTATTAGCGTTTTAATTTTTGTTCAGTTCTGCGCATCTGTCAAAATCGGGGTATTATGGTGGTCAAATGGTTTATTCAGTGTCCCTTTCCTTGTCTAATTTCAATATTTTGTTGTTGTTTCTAATGATGCGCGTTAAGTTCCTGTGGGAACTGCCATTTTTAATTTTTTGACATTTCCAACTTTGACAACCTGCGCAATATATTACCGACTAATTTTATCGATGCGAATCGTCAGCATAGAGCAAATTCATAGCGTTGTTTCATTTTGTTGTTGAGGCTGATCCGACGCAAAGATGTTGTAGAGGTATGGTCCCAGTTTTGATCCTCGGGCAACTCCTGCTCTGATGCTTTTAATTGTTGACCAGCTGTTTTCGAAAGCTTTCTCTATATCCAGGAAACATCCATTATCCAACACAACCTGTGCCTACATTCTGTAACTCTCGCATCGGCAAAAGTAGTCGAGAAACGACAAAAATTGAAACAAATCATATGAGTTTTGTTCCATGTTCCAACGTTTCTCGACCAATTTTATCCATGCATGAGTTACAGAACTTAGACACTGATAGTTATTGAGCGTGCTGACAACGTACGTCATTCTGAAACCTCATGAGTGGATGTAGTAGGCTATACACACCGAATAAAAACCTAGATTTGAAGCAAAAATCACCAAATCTCTTCAAAATCAACAAGATTTCCCACACATTTTCAGATTTCGAAATCTAGTAGATTTCTGCGAAATCGGCTCAACATCTTCTCATCTACTTATTTTCGAACTGTCAAAAAATAATTTCGAAATTTTTTTTTAAATCCAAAATTTGTATTTTTCGGAAAAATTTGATATGCAATATTATTCAAACTTATTAGAAGTTCTTATGTAAACAATTCATTAAAAAGCGGTTCAACATAATATTAGAAAACCAAAAAATGGTTCTATGAGAGATACCATTTTTAATCAAAAGATAAAATTTCATTTCGAAAAAAATGGTAGATAGTGCTGATATAGCTGACAAAAAAATTTAAATCAAAATCGTAGTAGTCGTTTTTGAGAAAAATGAGATTTTCCTTACTGGTTTTTAAACAAATGTATTGGAGATAACGTTATTTTTGGTTAAAAGAATAATTTTTATTTAAAATCTGCTAGATAATTTAAACAAACTGCTGAGTTCTCAAAAAAAATTTTGAAATTTTTTTTGAAATTTTGAAATTTTTTTTGAAAATCCAAAAAAAAAAATTTGAAAATTTTGGTGTACAAAATTCGTCATAAAAAAAATGGATCAAAATCAGTTGAACAGTTTTTGAGAAAATCGGAAGTAAAAAATATGGTTCTGTGGGAGGTACCATTTTTAACCATTTTTCGGAAACTTTTGTTTATTAAATGGTAAGATTTTCATTTTTTGCTAAAAAAAATTTGAAGGGAAGCTGTACCTACTGTTGTTTTGATCCTAAAAAAAATTGAAAAAAAAGCCGTTGAATGCCCAAAAAAGGCAAGGTACCAAATTTAAAGAAAATCGATCCACCCTGCAAAAAAGAAAACAATAATTGTGTATGAAGGAACACAAAATAAACAAATTCGATTAACTTTTGAATTCAATCTATAAATAAATACCACATTAAATTACTATACCAATTTTAACCACATTACTGACCAAATTATTTCGTAGTACAAATATTTAGAGCTTTTAAAATTAAATTCTTAAAGCTTTTTATATTGAGAATTTTCTCCACATTAGTCGAGAGACGACGAAACACATGGGGCGGGCAATAGTCGTGGGATTTGTGACAAACACGGTAGTCGGACAAGAACATTTAGACGTTGGGAAAATTTACCTTTCTCGTCAAAGAGGAAATACTTCGGAAATCAGTCTGAGTATTTCTTAGCCTAGGTCAAGTCGCACACGAGTGTGTTTCGTCACGTTACCGAAGTTCTTAAGGTAATTTGAAAGACGAAAATTGAACTTCGGGCAAACCGGCTTTTGTCTAAGTACAGGTAGAAAGAATTTGAGTGTCAAGCAGTATTAACCCAATGACTAATATTATATACACCCGGACCGGGCTGTAAGTAATCAAAAATTTATTAAACGCGCGCCGAGTCATTTTATGTGTAGGTACTTACGTTGCTTTTATATTTTGTGACGTAATTGGTCATATTTAAGACACGGAATCTGATAAGAATTTTTTCAGACTGTCGATACTTCGCTAATACGATAGACGGTAGTGGAAATCTTCTGAAATTTCTATTGGCGGAATTTGAAAAAAGGAAATAACTTTAACAAAATAATGAACATTCTGCAAGCGTATTATTGACAATTTTGCAATTACTAAGCAACAATTTTTCGAGTGAGGCGTCAAACAAAACTCACATATTTAAACCAATAATTAAAGATAACATAAATTATTTCATCATTGATATAAAAGTGCACAAAAATCTTGTTCTCAAGTTTAGTAATCTAAAGTGTTTTAAACCGTCAACAAAGGCCTGTGTGTTTTTTTTTTTTTTTTTGTTTTTTATTTAATAAAAAAATCAAATTATATTTTTTAAAAATGTCGCGACCGTTTATTGCCATCATTCCACAATCAATCAACGATGGAGACAAAGTCTTACTGAAGCTGCTCGTTAAGGATGATGCATATGAGTAAGTTCAAGGATTATTTTAAATTTTGTGCCTTTTTAAAAATATTTTTTCGGATAAATCATCCATATAAATCTTATAAACAGAAATAAATCAATAAAATTATACCTGTTTATATAGACTGCTTGGCGTTTGTTGGCAAGTTTGTCTGAGTTTGAGTGGGCTAACAGCAAAGGGCCTTCATGACATCATTTTCGCATTTGAGCCAAAAAAAAAGTATTTATTCGTGTGTTCTTGTAGATGATTAGAATGGACGAGGTTTCCGAAAGAATGCGGTAATTTTATTTGTGTGTCTGTTTTTGTTTTTGATTTAGCTATTTAACCTCGTGTTTGGATGGGGAGAGGTGTGATGAAAACATAATAAAATACACATTCCGAAAATGTTGAATTTTAATTCCAGTATATCTAATAAGTTTACTAAGGAGTTGAAATTTAATTGGACAAATATTACAGCTTCCATACCTTCTTTGGTGGGTTTTTTTTTAATTCAAAAGTTTATTTGTAGTAATAATTTTTAAACGTCGATTTTAAGCTAAATGTTAAAATGTGAAAAAAATTACATTTACATTTTTGTATGACTAAAGGCCGTTAAAAGCTATTTTGAATCAATAATTCATCAAGTGCAAATAAAATAATGCTAAGTCTTCTACTTGGCTGACGTATTTCAGTATTCATACAGAATTTGTATTAAAAACCCTTCTTACATTTAGGTACCTAATATTTTGTAAAAATTTGCAAATTTATCTATCCTTGATTCGCGTTATAATTTTAATTTTTCTAATGGCCAATTTCAGTAAAACATCAGATATTACCTATATGTAGGTACTATTCTTTAGTTGAATCTAAAATATGTTCATATTTATTTCTATGATGGTTAACTAATTAATGTTTAATTGAAAACAAACGGCTCTAAAATAGACCTACCTTAAATTATAAATATTTTCAACTTTTACTTTGAACTTGGATTTTGTTTATATTTTAACAAATTTTACAAACTGTCGCTGTGTCGGCTTTTTTTTTTACTTAAAATTTTGCAATCGATTTTAAACAAACTTAAAGCCCTTCCACACTATCCCACTGAGTATTAATACAAAGTTGAAAAGAATTCCATGCTACTGTCAAATTAGTGAGAGAGAAATTTCTTTTCATTTTTTGACCACAAACAACAGTTTAATTTAACCTCAATAAAAAATGTGATGAAATGTGTGACAGAATTAGAACCATTTCTAAAAATTCTCATGTATTAACACATGTCAAATCGTGTAGGCTGGGAATATCATATTTTGTTTCCACACTATTATACATGATTTGTTTCACACTTTTTTGACATGTATTAATACTCAGTGGGATAGTGTGGAAGGGCTTTTACCAATGAGCTAGAAAAATAGCTTAGATCTGAAAGACAAAAGTTTTGATTAAAGGTTCCCCCACACCAACGCGAATTTTCTGTGGCGACGACGAAAACAATAATAACAACGTGGTGTTTTCATTGACAACCACGTGTTGTTATTGTTGTTTTCGTCGTCGTCATGCTAAAAATTCGCGTTGGTTTGGGGGAACCTTAAGGCTTCCCGCTTCAAGTCTCTACCTCATTGAGAAGTTGTTTTAAAATCGATTATAAAATTTGTACGGAACATATAAAATAAATTCGATATTTTCAAATCGATTCAAGAATTCCACACACAAGGCTTAAAAGCAGAAAATAATAATAAAATAAAGTATTCTAAAGCTAAGTATACACTATTGGAAGATCTTCCAATATTGGCCCACCTGTCAAAAGTCTGCCAATAGCAACCAATGAATTGACAATTGCCAATTTTCTATCAAGTGAAATTTGTCCGTTTATTAGATTTTATCAAAAAATTAGACAAATATTTGGTAGAAAATTGGATGACAATTGCCGACAATTTTTTGTCTTCCAATTAAAAATTGTCTGTTTACACGGTTGGAAGACTTTAGAGATCAAAAAATTGGAAGACTCATTGGAAGACAATTTTCTTGACAGATGACAGAGAATTTGAAACTTTATTTTAGAAGTGAAGTATAAAACATAAACATAAAACCATTCGGTTTCTTTTGTTCGATTTAGAATTGATATTAACATTGACCACAAAAAGCTAATTTAGCACTTCATTTCACAATTTTGAAAAAATTGGTCTAAAATTTTTTTTTTATCAAAAATTTGAGTTTGCATGCGAATTTTTCAAAAACTGTTGACATAAAAATTTGGTTTAGATTTCGAATTATAGATCAGATTTCTGGCTTTCAAAACCCGTATAGTACTTTATTGTAAGTGTTGCCGTTGTTTTTTAATGTTTTTTTTACTTTAAGTAATTTTTTTCTAAAATTTCCCCTACCTCCTAAACCGGGCGAGATAGACCCACCTCCCAAAATAAAAATTCTTGCTTTTGACCCCTCTACAAAAAACCGTGATCAATTCTTGGCACCATAGTTATCGTACTCGTGGCCTTTTTCGTTGTTTTAAAAAACACTTTTTCAATTTTTTTTCTTCAAAAGTGAATATATAATTTTGTTTTTTCCTCCACAATAGAAAACATTTATCTGCCAATTAAAAATTGGATGATGTTTTTGGCAAGAATATCATCCAATATCCAATTAGCCGACAATCGTCCAATTATCTGAAAATAAGAAAAATTGTGTGTTTAGACGAGTTCATACGATTGCAAGAAGTCGGCCAATTTTTTGATAGAAAATTGGCCGGCGATTGGCTGCCAATTTTTTTTCTGTCACTTTTGTTTACACGATTGATAGAAAATTGGTCAAAATTTTTTGCGAAAAGTCGGCCAATATTTTTTTTTAAAACGCGCTAAAAAGTATAAAATTATTTCTCCTTTAGCCCAATGGATTTAAAACGAAAACGTAGAGCGCATGCATTCTGCACTCGATACCTACACTCCTTACTATCACAGAACGCATTAAAGGTAACATCATTAGCGTTTTCATTTTCGTTCAGTTCTGTGCATCTGTCAAAATCGAGGAAAATTATTGTGGATCCAGTTACTTGTCTAATTTTAATATTTTGTTGTTTTTTTTAATAATGTAGGGGAGAGGGGGGCACCTTTGAACACTTTTTGGTTCAGAGCCTCCGAAAACCCAGTGTGATGGAATTATTAGCCTGTAAGTTATCGTCACTTCAATATTTTTCATTAAATTTAATAAAGATTGATATTTTATTTTTATTAAAATACGAACTAGATCCTTGAGTTCAAAGGTATCCCACATGTGGGGCAGGTTTGAAGATACCTTGGGCACTTTTAAACGGAAGTATTTATAGTTATTTTTAACAATAAATAATGAAAGTATAAACGCATATCTTATGAAGAAAACAATAAACTGCAGTATGAATAAGTTACATATGAAGAGCTCAATATACAAAAAACTTTAATAGGATATAAAATCTTTTGAAAGGATTAACTCACTATTTATATAGTAGGATTTTGGAAATAAATAGATTAAATCATAGTTTTTGCAGCTAAAAGTCTCTTTGAAACTTTAATTTTAGTGTCCATCTGTTGAACGGAGAAAAAATTTATAAATTTTTTTCAATAACTAGTTTTAAACCTATTCAAAGGCGCCCCACCGTTTCGTTCAAAGCTGCCCCAACATGTTAAGCAACATAAAATTCGGCCATAGCTATTATACCTAGTATATTAACCAAAAACTTTAACTTTATGTTAATAAAAATGAAGGTTTGAATTAAATAATAATTTTTCAAAAATAAAAATCTTAACAAAAAAATTTTCAACTACTGTTGGATGAAATTAAGAGATGCACCGCAAAGTCAGTGACGTGTAAAGATATCGCAATTGCCATGCTTAAAATAAATTTTAGGTTTTAAAATATTATTTTGTTAAGATTTTATTAGCCATGTTCAAAGGTACCCCGCGTTCAAAGGTGCCCCCCTCTCCCTATGTATGTTGAGTTCCTGTGGGCACTCGAACAGACATTTTAATTAATTAAAAATTAAAAAAAATTTCTTAATTTTTCGACACTTTAAACTTTGACAATCTGCGCATGTGCTTTTAAGTGTGTTTTAAAAAAAAGTGGTACCTCATATACTTACGTATGTATGTACATATATTAAAATAAAAAATATTGTTATTTAAGTACCTATTTTATTTTATTTTATTTTATTTTATTTTTATTTCATTTTACTGTCGTTTTTGATGCTTGGAATTGTTTTCTGTTATTTTCTGATTTTGTTGACCTCTCAATCTTTCGATTCGGTTGATTTTTTATAAATAAATTTGCGAATTGCATACATTACGTAATGATTCGATTTGTGCAAAAACAAATGGTGATGATGAAGTTTTTTCCAAAAAAATTAATGCAATCAAAAAAATGTTTTTGATTACTAATCATTCGAAATGTACCTATTTAGATTTTGTTCAACCAATTTTAACCATTGATCGTTTTAAAATTATATTTAATATACAAGATAACATTTAAACATGGTACTGTACTGAAATGAAAGTTTTGATCACGACTTTCTTTCTTACCGCCATATTAACTGGATTAATCGAGACTGAAACTTAAACCCGGATGTATATTTACATTGAATTAATTTACATACGGACTTAAATTTAAATTTAGATTAATCGAGTGAATAATATGGTTGTTATTGATTTTATTTGTCACATAAATTTCCCCATACATTTTTCCTATGACGTGAGTGAGCGAGATAATGATATATGATTCCTATATACGCCTAAAGCCACCATCTTGGTATTTCTATGACGTCACAATATTATTATTTTAATATACATATGTAGTTTGTTCGTTGGATTTTCAGGGCATGCCGAAGCCCGGAACTCTGGGGATTGAATCCTGACTTATCCCACCTACAAGTAACAACGATTCTCATAAATTTGAAGAATTAGTGACAAATCCTCTCTTGTCATGAAAGAGTGTTTCTCATCTTATAGCTTTCCGAATTCGAAAGAAAATTGTAGGTTCCTCCATATTCATTCATTTATTTTAACTTGCTAGGAAAATATTGGTTTCGTGTTAAAAAAAAAAAGTTTGCAATCAAAATTAACACTACGAGGATAATGGACAAGTCTGAATAAATGATTTTTTCTTATATCATCCTTTTCGTCCACTGTAATTTGTGTGGATCGTTTTGCTTCAAATTTGGTACATAGGTATAGCATTTTCATGATTCCCTTTAGGGGAAATTCAATTTTTTGTTTTAGCTCAACTAAAACGGGTACCTGCCATATTACGATTTCGTTTTTTTTTTTAATTTTTCTTGAAAACGGCTGTAACAATTTTGATTAAGCTCCGTACCTACCTGTTACAAAAAAATTTAATAAACAAAAAGCCATTTTAATACGCATTTTCAATACGTGGCTAAATTACACTAATTCCCCTTTCACACGAGGAAACTGAGTTTCCAGCAACTTTAAGTTTATAGGTGAGAAGTGCAAGAAGTAAGAGGGGAAAATGAAATCTCCCCGGTCAACGATTTGAGGAGATTTTTTTGATATTCCTCTTCACATACACAATAGTGTGTGCTCAACCAAGCTACTTTAAAACGAAACAACAAAAATTTCCATGATTTTATTTCTTCGTGTGAAAGGTACAAGAGATTTTTAAAGAAATTAAAGGAAAATGTCAACAAAATCTCCGGCAACTTGTTTCCTCGTGTGAAAGGGGACTAACCACAATAGCAAGTTCGTACGATCCAGCCCTGCATATATTTTGTATTCATTTATTTACTAAATCGACTACAAATTTGGGCCACGGTTAAGATGTGTAAACATACGTAACGTAACGTGAATCACAATCACAGAATCACGATCAGAAGATACGTTTCACCCTACCGCCAGTATAGATGTTTACACATCAATAACTACAACTGTGAAAATAGAAAAACTGATTGGTATATAAAAACAATCAAATGAATTCAAATTTTCTTCTCAATGAACAGAACACAGGTGGTCATAGCCATACATTATCTAAACATTGAAATAGCTTGTATATTTTATTTCGGTATTGTTTTTAGCATATAGTATATGATCCATAAACATAAACGCATAATCCCATAAAAATAAATCGTTTGGGAATATGGATCAAAATGTTTACCTAGTAAATATGTACGTCACACTCACGGCTGTTTCCTTCATTCACATTTAATTGGCGTTGCCATTCATACTGGAAATCTTCATCACATAGATACATACATATAAGTATTTAGAAATAATAAAATATTTTATTGGATGTTTAGTACGGAGCATTTATACTTGAGTTGGTAAAAAGTTCGAAGACGATATTTGAAAGAATAAAAGTACAGGAAAAAGTTTTTTTTTTAGCCAACCATATTATAAACTACTGTTGGTATTATAGAAGACACCTGATTGTATAGAGAGAACACAACTAAGTTAACGTGTTTTCCATTAAGCCCGCATCACACGCCGCTTGTTTTCCTGCTAGAAATGCTTGCTGGATTTCGTGGTTTTTTGACATTTCTTGACCGTTGCTAAATCAAGAGAGCACAGTACACAATATTTTTCTAAACAAATTTTCACAAAATATGCATACATCTGATAGAACTAAATATACAAATTAATGAAATCACATTTAATTTTGTTTAAAGTTGAAAAACTACTAGAAAATAAATAAAAACGAAATAGAAAAAATGACATTTAAAAATATACATGTACCTTTTGACGTCTACTAAAATCCAGCAGCAAAACAAGCAAGAAAAATAGCACCGGTTTTAACTTTGAAATCTAGCAGCGCTTCTATCAAGAGAGCAAGCAGTGACGCCATTTTCCAGCTCAATAGCCAGCATTTCTAGCAGGAAAACAAGCGTCGTGTGATGCGGGCTTTATAGGCGCATGAATAACCCCTCCTTGTTGGTAACAAAGTGTAAATTCACAAACGTATCGTTGCAGATATGATGCACAATCATTTGCGTCAAACATTCATAAATCCATCAAACCAGCATCAGTTTAAGTGTAATGTGTTCACTATTGCAAACTTGCATCAAATAATGCGCCAACTTCAAGCAAAACCAGAATCAAGAAAATTCATGAAGCGTGTTTGCTGATGTATTGCATCAGCATCAGCTGCGTTGCCCACCAGCATCGCAACAAAGAAAATGTTTGATGTTAATGTTGTTTCTTTTTTATTTCAGAGCAGAGCCTGAACTGTCAAACAAAAGATCGTGTTTCTTTTTTAGCTCAGAGCTCCAATTTTGTGTTTGTTTTTTCGCTCTGAGCATGTTCAGAGCACGCTCTATGAGCTCAGAATAAATTGATAGAGCAGACGGAGTTGAATAGCTGAACACAAAGAAAATGACAACTGTGAACAAATAAAAAAGTGAACCGTGTTCCTTTAAATAAATCTGAACTCTCAGAGCAGAGCACGCTCAGTTCAGAGATCGCTCAGAGTATGTTCGGAGTGTTCAGACTCTGTTCAGAGCTCTACTCTGAACTAAAAAAGAAAAACGCCCTATGTGTTAGTTGCGCCCCTTTACCATTTAAAGGTAGAACTATAATAGTCGGAAGATGTCGGAAGAAAATTCTCTCAGTTCACTTACGCATGGAGCGGTCGGTGAGCGCTCTTCACTTCCAAAAGCAAAAGTTAACGAAAATTGGTCGAAACGAAGCAAACCTCAATTATGGGCACGTCATATGAATTCTTTGTATTCGTTTCGTTTCGTACAACCACTTACGTCGGCATCCGACTATTATAGTTCTATAACTTTATGTTGGGACGGTCTTAAGGATGCACGGTCGCAAGTTTAGTAGAGATTTTCTATGGAAAATCTATTCGACCGTAGATCCATTGAAAAATTCTAACAAACCATCATTCAGAATATATGGTACCTAATTCCTATACGCTATCAGCTGAGAGCTGACTAATATATGACAAAAAAAACCTAAAGGTGTTTGTTTGCTCAGCTGAGCAATTGTAACGAAAAAAGTGCTAGGTGCGACCCACATTGCTAACTTCCCATTGGTTCCTTTGAAAACTAGAGATCCCAATTCAAGATCTTATCGAAGACCAAATTAGGGTGTTGAACATGCAATCAGCTTGAAGTCCAAAAATGAGCCGTTTGTTCTCGAGATATTCGAGACAAAAAACATTTTTGAACAATTTTTAGTAGTTTTGATTTGCATTTGTTTTGGTTTAAAAAAAAACTGTCAATTGAATGTTTTTAAAAACTTTATCAGTTATTAGCCCGGTGCCGAAATCAGTTTTCAATGTCGAGATGTTCGAAACGAAAAACATTTTTCAACAATTTTTTTTAGTATTTTCTGGTAGTTTTGTTTGCTTTAAAAGAAAAACAGTTAGATAATTGATTTTTTTTGAAAACTCCATAAATTCTTAGTTACAGCATTGTTTTGTAAAATAAAATTATTCCGGAATCAGAAGCATTGTTTGTTTTCGAGATATTTGAGTTGAAACACTTTTTTGAACAATTTTTTAGTAAGACATTTTTGATTACTCGGATTAGCCGCCTTATAAATAAATGATCGCCACCGCCATCGCGTCGGTTTGCGCGTAGCTTAAAAGTTAAATTTTTTATTAGTTTTGTTCTGCAATTTTGTTGCTTTAGGAAAAGTGAATGTTTCTACAATCTTTAACAGTTATTGACTACGTCATTGTGTGTAGAATAAAATTAGTCCGGCTTCGATATCAGTGTTTTTTCTTAAGATATTCGAGCCGAAAAACGATATTCTACATGTTTTTCTTGCATGTTTTTTTGATTAAAAAAAAAACCTGTCTGCTGATTTTTTTTAAGTCTTTCCAATTCTTCATTACGTCCTTATGTTTATTAAGATAAAATTAAGCCGAAATCATTCGCATTTCTTTTTCTCGAGATATTCGAGACGAATGACATTTTACAACTTTTTTTTTTAATTGCTAGAGTAAGAAATCCGCTAATTGATTTTTTGAAACTCCTTTCTGCGCATCATGACGTTATTATCTGTAAAATAAATTTTTTAAAGTCAATTATCTATATTCTTTCTTGAGATAAGGTGAACGATAGACATAGACGCTGATTACACGACTCATTTTTTCAGTTGTTTTTCCTTTAGTCTTTTTGACAGCTCGGGTAAGGGGTGTAGAAATGTAGGGGGAATGAAGCATGTCAAAAAGACGAAAGACAAAACGACCGAAAAAAAGACTCGTGTAATCAGCGTCATAGAATGTATCACGAACGTACGTAAACACATGCATACAGACAACTCTCTAAAAACGATGGATTTGGATTGTTGGATATGTCAAAATTTTCGATTCGAAGACAAATCGGTCCAATTACAATAACTTCCAATGGGAAGTTAATAATACATAGTATTTAAGAATTGTATTTATACCAAATGGAGAACATTCTCTGAAAAGTGCAGTTTTGAGCAAATGCTTCTTTTTTTATATTCATAACAACTACTACAAGTCAGGATCGATTATGTGTACCACGTTTTAAGCATTTTACAAAATCAAAAGTAGGCAGATTATAGATATTGTCAAAACTTAATGAGTTGTTAGTACCTATATTTTATATATTATATTGATCATATATATTATTTCTGTTGTCAGACTCCTTTTTTCTCACTTATAAAATAGTCAAATCTACTAAATTCGGCATCACTGGATAGGAAATTACACATAGCGATGACATTACACATAAACTTTATGTTAAACCCCAATATTTTCTATAAATTTCGGCAATTTCAAATAATTCAATAAATGAATAATTTGACATAAAGAATGCCTCACTTTTAACCCATTGAATGAGTGAACGAGAAAAATATGTATTACTTCTGTAATTTCAAATTATCTCTTTTTCGCTGCACCTTGAGTGAGTGCGGAAGAAACATATTTGTTACTTCTGTTATTTGTAATCTTAAGTCGAATGCATTTATTAGGTATAACTTGGTTGCATGAATGAAAGAAACATACATATTTATCAATTCTTTAATTTAAAATCATCCTTTTTTGCTTGCACATTGAGTGAGTGGGGGAGAAACTTTTTTTCGCTGCACCTTGAATGATTGGGGGAGAAACATATTTATTTGTCACTTCTGATTTCATTTACATCAAATATTGTTTACAAAGAAGTTTTGTAAAACTAATATTAGCTGCGTTTTATTTTCCCCCAGATCAAATCCAGATCAGATCATGTAAATAAAACAACCCAGGATCTCAGTGACAACTTGTTATATACCCAACTCTTTTTTCCTTTTCTTTTTTTTATTTGTATACACCCGTTGTCTTTTTTCTTTACACAACTGACGACATTTACAAATTAAGGGTGTGTGTTCAAAACGGATTTGGAAATCCAAATCCAAAACAAAGTTGGATCTTGTGTTGTTTTTGTAATACATATATTTTCGTAAGCAAATCCAATCTGGTTCGGATCTCGGGGAAAATAAAACACAGCTATTGTTCATATCAATAAAGAATTTATTTATTTTGTTAAAACATTCTATTTGAAAATTTAATTGCAAAACCTTATTGAATGTGCGAAAGTTTCGCACGGGTCTTCTGGTACTATTAATATTAGGTTTGTTCGATGTCAGCCTCGGGGCGCACTGGGTCGCCTTGAACTCGCTTTGAAGCGTTTTATGTAGCACTATTTTCGCCATAGTTTATTTGCACTGTGTTTGATGTGTGCTTAGAATAAGATTTCTTCTTCTATGGATGTGTGTATGGGGGCGAGCACTGAACGACTGTCACGAGACCCAGGTTTTTTCTTGGGGCGAGAATTCAGAGCTGTCAAAATTCAAATCAGCTGTTATCATTCAGACAAAAACAAGGGTTGATGATAAATTTATTCGTAAATATGAGATATTTTGTTGATAATTTTTGTTATTTATTTGTTTCATGTAATTAATGACGAAATTCCAAAATATACACCCAGAGAAAAATGGAAGTCTAATTTTGAGCATATTTAGATTGAATTTAAGAACGCGATCCTTTTTGGCATAACATAGGTACTCAATTTAACTCCGCTTTTTCTTATTTTACCCAAAAAGTACTCAATATAAGAACGCTCGGAGTTAAAATGACTTCTATACCATCAAAACAAAAAAATGTGTGCTTAAGTTGTTTGCTGGTCGTGCTTAACTTAGGAATGCAATTACTTAAAGAAGGTTAGGTTAGGTTTATGTGGTTGTCAGCAGAACGCTGGACACACTTAGACCATTGGTTGGCCCATTGTGATACCACAGGAATCTAGGAAACTTTCTTCCTACTCGTTGAACCATTTAGAGCTTCTTACGAAGCGAGCGAGACTGTTAGGCCGGTATTCACCGAGCACTCATAACTTATGAGCCTCATAAACCTATTCACCAACCAATAATAAGTGGATATTTAAGAGCGCTCATAAAAGTTATGAGTGGTCCCGACCACTCATAACTTATGAGCGCTCTCTTCGAAAAATATTCCGACATTTTCGAAACTACTTCCACAACCACCACCCACACAAACACAAACATCTCCATCGCTACCAGTGTTGCCATGAAAATATTTACGAAATCTGCAAATCCGATGAAAAAAAGTCTGCATTGCAGATTTTTAAGACACAAAATTAAAGTGCTTCATAAATATTTGTATTTATACATTAAACCACAAAAACAACAATATAAACAAAAGGGTTTTGGAGGTACGAGCGTACGAAAAATTCCTATCTTTATAATTCATAATCTCTGCTATGTTTGTAAACTATTATTAGATACTTAGGTACTTACTGATGTAGTTAGCATTAAGCATCTTAAAATCACAATGTTTTTAAATTCTTTTTTCTGTTTATATGCCAAAAGTTTGTTAATTTGTTTTTTTTTACGTGTAGACAATATCTGCAGTGCAGATTTAGCGATTTTGGAAGTCTGAGAAAAGCACAAATCTGCATTTATGGCAACGCTGATCGCTACCACTCCATCTACCTAAAAAAGTTTGATTTTAAAGTTTGGGAGTGCCTTGTTGACAGAGAGTGGCTCTCTTTTTCGAAATTCGAAACATATTTATGAGTGGTTGGTGAATACCCCAAAGTTATGAGCCTCATAAACTTAAAGGCTCATATGAGCGCTCGGTAAATACAGGGTGAATACCATTCCATTGGCAAAAAAAACGGTCAACCGACGCTTCTCTGAAGAAAATTTCACTTCTCGATTTGAAATCAAAATCCACTCAAGAAGCACTAATACATTTAAGCTATAACTTCAAAACAAACTTACTCAAATGTCTCTGTTTGATTGTACGCCTGTTCGATAACATGAAATGTTCACGATGATTCACCAATATAATGACAAAATTTCTAAGTTGAGTAGAAGAATGCTAACATTGTTCCATTGGATTTCAGAATGAGTTAATCCCTGAGTGAAACCAATGGGAAACAACATAAGTTTATCATGATATATTTATCAAACCAAACAGTTGATTTAGACCGATTTTATTCACTCAAGTTGAGCAATTATTGTGGATAAAATTGCCCTTAATTTATTTCCTTTCCTTATTTTAAAACTTTCCTATAGGTCAAATGTCAATATATTTTTAAATATTAATTTATTTCAATACCTTCCATACAGAACCCATTCAAAATTGATTTTTTTTCCTTTTAATTTGATCAGGTATACCTACAAATTACAATTCTCCAATTCTCTTGGAATTGTACCAGACATGTCACCATTTCGTGACGCCTCAGCCGCTTGATTGTTTAATTTCATAGTATACCTAGACTAAAATGTAGTTTTTTTTTTGTGTGGGATTCCCAAAGCTAATTTGTATTGCATCCTATTCGAAATATTTATACTTAGATAAAAATCCATGCATATTTTTAAGTACCTATAAACGGCATGTATTTATTGAGATAAACATCTTCCCTTCCATTTTTTCCTCATAAGACGTATAGCCTATAGGTACATACGAGAAGTTATAATTACTTGTTCGTGCTAACCGTCTGAAGTGAACTCTTGTGGTTTTATTAATTCATACTGTGAGCAACATCTGTGCGTGTAGGTATTTATTTTTGGCTCTTAACTTGCAATCAATTCGCTGAAATGATTTGATAATTTTATAAGATAAATATCTCTTATGCGTTGGCGAATAAGAATAAATTTAAAATACCAGCAGTTATTTTTAGAATGAAATATTTAAAGGGGGAAATATAAATTATTTCCATACTTGAGTTCCAGAGTTGCCATTGAAAGTTTTTAAAGGAAATATGGAGCCCAAATTCACAAATCACGGATCCAATTAAAAACTAGTTAGAAAATTTGCAAACCTTGTTTATATATTATAAGAATATACTAAATATACCGTTTTATTATTTTATTATTATTTTCTCTAATAAATTTAACAATACTAAATTAAATTGTTTCAAAAACAAACAAGCAGATTTTTGTGATAAGTTTTATTTTTCAATTATAACTCATTTTCATTATCTTTTTTTATATTTTACAAGCATGACACAATTACATCTGACTAATTTTAGGATTAGGTACCTACATATTATGTTGTATCGAGTATCGGTTTAAATTTCATTGTAGTATCTTTCTACATAGATAACTTTAAAAACATAATTTACATACATGCATATTGAATCACTCATCCATGGCACTTAGCCAGATTATATAATCCTCGATTTTAAAGCAGAGTCTACTATAGAAACGGATGAAAAGTTTGATTAGCCCGCATGATGGCAACATTCAAAGTTCAAATTAATACTAGTGCTTTTAAGACTTAACACCAATTTAAGTGTGTAGATGCGTTGTCTTAATTTTTTAATTGAATTCAATTTAAGGGCAGGCGTGTAAGAAGAGTGTTTTTTTTTTTTAAGCTGCGTTCAACATTTCGAGCAGCGATGTTAGATACAAAAATCATTGCTGTATTCTCCATGAAGCTACATATATTATCGAAGGTATAGACTTGGAACACAAGTTAATGAAATGACACACAAGCGTCTCTTATGAGAACCAAGAAAACCAATTATAAGAGCTTATTTTCGAGCGTCAGTAGGTATGTCCAATATCAATCAAAACAATTGGATTCTTAGAATACCGTTTACCAACAAAAATTTCATTAAAAAAATATAATTCCACAATTAATTTGAACTTTTAAAAACGTTATTTTGACGATGCAAGGGTATGCGAAGCAGGCGGGTAAAATAAAATCTTATTTTGAAATAGATAAGATAAATCTATTGGAACAACCGGGTAAACCTAGCATTATAGCGATCTGAAAAAGTCGAAATTACATGAAATTGATTACTTTTTCGTTATGAAAAAATAGCCTAGTTCCTTTACTTTGAAACTCTGTGCATTTCTGTGAATTTCTACACCAAAGTCTGTCAAAATTCATATAAAAAAAAACAAAATGACGTAGAAATTCACAAAAATGCAAAAGAGTTTAAAAGTAAAGGAACACACCTATTATTAGTTGAATGTTTGCCATTTACGATAATTGATCGCTTAAAAATTGAACAACGCGTTAAAATTATTAAAACTTACTACAAAAGTGGTGATTCAAACGTATCCACTTTTCGCGCATTACGGGATTGTTATGGTCGTCATAATCGACCGACTACGCGAGCAATCTGTAAAATTCTGAAGAAATTTGATATAGTGTGCATCATGACTGTGCATCATGACTGTGCATCATCGTAAGTGACTGTTTGGTGTGCCCTATGGTCGAAAGATGTCATTGGTCCGTATTTCTTCGAAGATGCCAATAGCCAAGAGGTTTACAATCAATTCGAAGCGATATGGTCAGATGATAACCGATTTTTTTAGCCCGCGATTAAAGATCATGACTTGGACGATATGTGGTTCCAAAAAGACGGGGCAACGCCACACAACATGAGCAATTATGGCTTTATTGCGTGAAAAGTTTCCTGGTCGCGTAATTTCACGTTTTGGCGACGTCAATTGGTCACCAAGATCATGCAATTTGACAACGTTAGGTTTTTTTTTCTGTGGGGCTACGCAAAAGACCGTGTTTAAGCGAATAATCCCCAAACTCTAGACGCATTAAAAAATCAACATTTCTCAAGTTGTGGCCGAGATACCGCCCGAAATGTGCGAAAAAGTGGTTAAAAATTACCTAAAAAGAATCGCATGCTGGAAATCTTCCCGAGGCGGCCATTTGAATGATATTGTTTTTTACACTTAATGGCAAAGTCCAAACTTTATAATGATATCAAATGTTCATCAAAAATGTATCGCTATGTGTTGTTTATTTAGCTTTACTTTCGAAACCGAAAAATGAATCACCCTTTATAATACGTTATTTTTCAGACAAACATGACATCCTCAAAAACAAATGTATGCACCTACATATTATCCTTAAAAAATTATTGAACAATAAAATTTTGTCCAACGTTATTCCTCATTTCTTATACACATTTTTATGAGATATTTGGACTTTTTACGATTTACTTTTTCTTTGCGATATATAGTAGGTACTATATGGCAAGTTATGGATTCGTAAAAAAAATCGAACTCGAAATTTTGATAAAAGTTGACATTACGATGATAGCGAAGTTGAAAAATGGGGTCTCGCAATTCTGTCCGTCTGTCCTTTCGGCTGCACTCTAAACGGGTCGGTCGATTTTCTTCAAAGTTGGTACCTAGCGTTGTTTGGGCATTCCCCCCACACGTTTTTTTAAATTTTTTTTAAGACCAAAAAGAACGGTACTACCTGCCGTACAATTTTTTTTTTTGTAGAAAAAAATGAAAATCTTATTTTTCTCAAAAATGTGCCCACAACTTAAAAAAAAATCAGTAGTTTTTTTTACAAAAAGGAAACCATTTTATAAAAAAAAATTCCGGAAAATGGTTAAAAATGGTAACTCTCATAGAACCATTTTTTTGATTTTCGACTATCTCATTATCAGTTGAACTGATTTTAATGAATTTTCTTTGCATAAGAGCTTCAAATAAGTTCTAATAATATTGCATACCAAAATGTTCAAAAAAATAATTTGATTTTTAAAAAAAAATTTTAAATTATACATATTTTGAAAATTTCATATTTCGAAAATGGGTAAAGGATAATTTTTTTAATTAATTTTTAACTCCGCAATAATAAAGGCTACAAAATATCATACCATTTTTTTTTTAATTTTTTCAAAATTTTATATATAAAAACAATTTTTTTAAAAAACCGCTCCAACGATTTTAAATTTTTTTTTTCTCATAAATTGAGATTTCCCTAAGAAATCGGATAATGTACATTGGCGTCAAAACAATTTCAGAGGTTGTTTAATCAATTTATGTTCAATTACATATTTTTTTTTTACAATTTTTCAGTCTATAAACTGTAAGTTCCATGCATATTTGCAACATGGTGCTATATTGTTCATAAATAAATGTACCTACTCGCATAATACTACCTTAAACTTAACTACGTTTTAAGCAGGTGGTATACAATATAGGCTCTCATAACTAATTTATTTCTTTTATAACATAAATATAGTTAAATATTAAAAAATTTAAAACACAGTGTGATCGCACATAACAGCAAGTTCATGCGACCCATCGTGTACATATTTTTTTTTTTCTCGAACTACAGCAGATATTCTTATTCTTTGATTACAAAAAAAAAAGAAACAAAAATCAATCATGGACGGGGTGATCAAAAAAATATTACAAATTATGGATTTTTCCAGTCGTTTCCCTTATTTATATAACTAACTTTTAATTCCAAATTAAACCTAACAAACGATTTCTCTCAGTTAGAAAATTTAGTTTGAAAAAAAAACTGGCTGATGGACACTTTAAATTTCAAACGGTGTAACCCAGTTTTACTCCATAAAAATTCCAAAATTCAATAGTACTGTTGACATTGTTTTTTTCAACAGATAATTAATAAGGTATTCTTATCGTTCCCATATAGCTAAATTAATCAGAAAGGGGTTTCTTAATCGACTTTCATTCACAATTTTTTTTTTTGGTCTTATGTACTTGTACTTATACATAAGTACAATATACATACCTACACAAAATATGTTCATGTGTCATTGTTTGCCTTTGAATATTTTACAATGATAAAAAGTGTTTTTAAGATTAATTCATTTGATATCATTTATTATACATGTGCCTTCATATTATTAGTAGATATACATAGGTACATTACAAACATTCATACATCTAGTATCTACACATTTTTTGTAACTAAATCAATATATTTACACTCTCGGTATTCTTTTGTCAACTATTTCATAAGATTTAACTAATTTAATTACATTATATTCGATTTGAAGAGGGCTAGTTGGAATATTTCATTAAATAAATAGGTATGTCAACTGATTATTTGGGGCCTTATTTTAACTAAGGTTTTGTCATAAAAAATTATTTTTAAACTTGCACATATTTGGCTTTTTGAAAAGTGGTTGATGCCTAAATATATTTTTCAAAAACATGGAGCACAAGACTTTATTATAAAAAAAAATCGAAGAATAACTATTTTGACTGATACTTTGAAATTTAAAAAAAAAAATCCATCCACGATAGGATTCTACTTTATCTTTTATTATTTTTTTTCAATACATAATTTAAATTTATTTAAATACTAAATTTAATCACATTTATTTTTATTTAAAATATGGCGACGCGTTTCGATCTAAAATCTTCGGAATTTAATTCATTGACTTGTGTTGTATTTTAGCCGATATTCGATCTACTGGCGATGTTGTACTTGTAACTATACAACGAATAGCTTTTCAAATAAAAAAAAACTATCAAATGAATAGAAATCGAGTTCTTAATTTCTATGGAAGAAATGAAAACTTGAAGATAACACATCTTAATTTACTACAGGATCGTTTTTTGGAACGAAAAAGAAAGGTTGACAATTTCACATCTGAAAGAGGGATATTAAAAGAGTTGTACTTCAAATTTTCCGGAAGCCATGACCCTAGGAAAATCTTCCATTTAATCTATATATGTATATCTCCGAAACTATTTATTGTTTTTAGTGTTTTCAAAAGTTTTAGCCAGTGAAATTTTATTTAATTTCATTTTTATTTACCTTCTTTTCCTCGTTAACTCTCCCCTAATATATAATCAGCCTTATTGTGAGTTTCGCCCGAACAACGTTCCACCCGGAAATTTTGATATTTCAATTTTCGCCTATTGTGAGTTTCACCCGAAATTTTGTGTTAAAAAAATTCCCCTTATTGTGAACATTTATTTCGGGCGGAATGTAATATTGACTGACTTATTTTTAGTAGGCGAACGAAATTTCATTGGGGCGAAACTCACAATAGCTTTTAAAATTTCGGGGGAACAAAAAATTTTAAGGTGAAATATTTTTCGGGTGAAACTCACAGTAAGGCTGAATATATATTTAATGTACATGCTATCCTATACTGTTTTTATTTTTAATCAACCTTTTCACTCTAGTGGCTAGTGTATCTGATGGAAATAACTCTGTTAGCATAACTATGAAGGTACCTTTTTTTTGGTCAAAAATATTTTTTGTCTATAGCTCAGAAATTACACCATGAATGCCGTAAATAAGTTATGAAGCCTTTAAATTTGCCGCCCTTTTAATTTTCCCAAAGACAATGGTCAAACAGCATACTATATTATTTAAAGTTAGTAATAGTTTTTCCCGGAGTTTTTTCGCCTAAACAAAATATTTTCACTTCAAATCAGAAATCCTATTCCAATAAAACGAAATTGTTCTTAATGTACATAATATATACATACATATGTATAACATAAATGTGTAACAAAATTTAAATTATTTCCATCATTTGACTTACCCTCCACTTAGTATCTACTATATTAAACAAAAATGTTCCACATACGCCACCTCACCCCCACTGTAAGCTTCACAAAATGTTGATGAATTACTCAATTGTTACTTAATTAAATAAAAGAATAAAATTACATACCAAATTAAGGTCCAGTTCTTATCTTTATGGACAGAAACTCACTGTAAAATTTTTAAGAGCAATGTACAAAAATGTATAGTATGCCGTTCTATACATAATTTAATGTGAATGATAAGTACAACATTATAGGAATGGGTTTTCGTAAACGTTTTAAAAATTCCATATGAGAAATATGATTTTCAAAGTTTTTTTCTCACAGATTAAAATTTGTTAAAAAATCAGATAATATAGGTAATTCTAAATCTTAAAATAATAGAGAAACTTGTACTAAAAGAACAAATACTTGCGACCCACTCATGCATTTTATTTATTACCAAACATATCAGTGCAATCTATAAACTCACAATTTTATTTAATGTTTAATTTTTCTTTTTTTCTTTTTTCAGATTTTCAATAAATTTTGCTAATGAAACTAGTCCAAATCCTGAAAATATTACATATCATTTCAAAATAATATTGCCCGAAAATTTTGTTATTCAAAATAGCAAGAGGAATGGAGACTGGATGGAAGAGGAAAGCAAAGAATGGCCTGTTTCTGATGGTCCGTTAAAAGTCCAAATAGCTATGAATAACTCAAAATTCTCAAACAAGGATAACTCAAAATCTTCATCTATTTCAGGGCCTGCATTTGCCCTCGAATTTGCTTTCACAGGCGGCAATGTCTACGCTTATTTGGCACCAGACGAATATTCGAGAAATCTTATCTGCAAATATGAGCCCGATTTTGATTTAAATGACATCAATTCCGTTCAGGTTTGGGGTGATGTCGAAAAAATCCAAGAATTAACGTTTCGATATTCATAATAAAATACAACAAAAAAAAGAAAATATTCATCACATGCCTAGCCTACACAGTATACATAAATAATTGCCTTTTTTGAAAATATGGTAAATAAAGCTTTCATATGGTGGCAACAGATACATTGGTTTGCGTGATGTGTCATACCTCTTCATTTAGCTATCATATCATGAATGCTTTCGCGAACTACCCACGACACCATTAAAATCCATAATGAAAAATGCCTCGTTTTAAAACTTAGATTTTGTACAAATTAAGAATTGAAATTGAAACAAACAAAAAAAAAATAATTCAAAGCCAAAGAATAAGTTTCCCAGTCATCCATTAAGCAAATTTAAACATCACAAAATGACCTAATTTGCTGTTTTTTTTAAATCGCACATGTTCTACGCTACGCGCTCCACCCATTATACAAACATTTAATTTTGCATGGAATTTCCCTCAATTTGGTTGTCGACAGCTTGATTTATTTTTTATTTGTTTATAAATTATTTGCTTAAAAATTAAAAACTACTCAAACAAACACGTTTCGATATCATTAAACCATACAGTTTGAATAAGCTTTATAAGTTAATTTATAGTTGTAAAGTCATTTAATATTTATACATCATAATATTTATTTTCTGACATACTAAAGTGAAGTCACTGTGTATCTTAAATTATGTTAATATTTACTGTTTATGCTACTATAAGTTCGTCCATATGTATATTTTAAGCAACTATTAAATAAGGATTAAAACGAAAGTAAATAATTTGTAAATTAAATAGTATTAAAGCTAACGGTAAAATATACTATTGCTGAACGTGGACTATACTTTTAATATTGAAAACGTCTGATTTTATGAAACTAAGAGGACATAGCAACACAGGTAAGCGGCAAAAGTCCATTCAACTTGTGAGTGTCTTGCAATATCTAACACTCATTAATTTGGAGTTGATTTATTAAATAAATCTTCAAAAATATAAAATTTTAAGGTCTAAAAATCTAAGATTCTGCCCACCACCCACTTTAATGGGGTAAATAGATCCTCACTCTCTTACGATTTGTTTCTGATTTTGACTACATTTTATCAATTTATGAAAACAAGGTTCTTTTTAAATTCCAGGTCGATGTTTTTGTTCAATAATTTTCGAATGATATCCGTACAATATCATAATTTATGGACCTATTATGACTATGAAAAATTTGACGAACTGTTAACGTTTGTTGGCGACTCGCCTATACAGGGTGTTTTACATAAGGTGTGACAATTCTAGATTCGAACAAAAATTATTTAAAATCAAGGGAAACACTAAAAATGTCACGATATATCTTTTTTCAAAGCCAGATATCTATCTATTAATCATGTTTTTAAATCAAATTGTTTTAGTGAACAGTTTTTAAAAAAATAATTTCCAAACTCAAAATTTTGAAAAAAAAAATTTGCTCAAACTAATTTTGTTCAAAATTTTACGTTATTAAGTACTAGTTTTGTTTTTAATATTCAATGTTGTTATCAATTTTTAGTCAAACAATAAAAATGTAAAATGTCTTCTAGATTTTGAGTGTTAACGTTGTTTTTTAATAAACTTTTTTTTTTTTTTTTTTATGTCAATTTATTAGAAAATTGCACCTCCCGCTAAACTGAGGGGAATAGAAAACACTCTCCCATACGATTTTTTTTCTTGTCTCGCCCCAACCTATACTCTCTAGCTTTTTGTCACACCTTATGCGAATCACCCTGTATAACTAACATTTGAAATGTCGAACGACTTGAGTTGAACGTTCGAATTGAAGGGTCATGAGACATAATAGGGGCCTTATATTTTGTTTTGATCGAGTATAGTATTCAACATTTGTTGAAACTTGAATATACAAAGCCTAGATGTTTTCAGCACATTTTGCAAATATTTGCACAATTCTGTAGGCCTACGCCAGGAAGTGTGGCGGATCGCTTTTAATGACGGATTCGTATATTAAAAAAAAAAAAAACAAATAACGTTAATTGGTAAATTATTTTCATATCAAAATGATTTATGGGAACCAGGAACAAACTTTCGGTTAATTTTCATAAAAATAACTACATATTAATATTGGTATAAATAATTTTAACATTAGAAATGTTTAAGCGGAGGCAGACCTACTAACAATGTGAAAAAAACAACAGAATTTCAAAAAAGTGTAACGCCGAGTAGAGAAAGAGGGCGAAACGTCAGGGGAATAGACAAAATTATTGCGTTCATGCTATGTTCTTACTAGTCTGAAGTGGTCCCTAGACGCTCAATATTACTGTGCAATATTTGATATTGCACAATACTATTGTTCGTCTATGGATAATATTGCAAGATTGTGCAATATATTGAAGAAAATCAAAACCCTTTTGATATTTATTGCACAATATAAAATTATTCTATCGTCTGTGGGTAGAATTGTACAATATTTGTTTATTTAACAACAACAAACTTCAGTATAACTCAACACGTTGTCTCCACAAGTGTTCGTAGGCAGGGATGGCAACTACATTTTTCACATTTGCTACGTAGTTTATGTAGTTTAACGTAGTTAAATGTAGTTAATGAAACAAATTGTAGCAAACTTAGTTTTAAATATCAAATTATCTGTGTGTTGTAACTTTGAAGCTTGAATTTTGAGTTAAAATTTTCAAATTTTTATTGAAATTTTATTATTTCTCTAGATTTACTTTGTATGTATGTATATGAAAACGTAACAATTTGTAGAAAATAAGATGTGTAGTTTATTAAATTAACTACGCCTAGTTAATGATGTAGAAAATGTAATGTAGTTAATTCGGCCAACCCTGTTCGTAGGCTTTCCAGATTTGTATGTGAAGAAGAGCAAATTTAAAAAAGAATTTATTCAAAGTTTTAAAATGCATAAATGCTTTTTTCATTTCTAATGTACCTCATTTATGCTGGAATGGCAAATCGGGTAAATTTTTAAAACCTTTGGTAAATCAACTCAACCTCAAAACTGCATTTTTTCCTTCTATTCTCTCGGACATGCCCTATTAGAGAATTTCACGAATTGTCGGTCGTTCAAATGTAAGGCAAGAGAAGCGAAGGATAATAAATTGGTAAGAATTATTGCATTCTATCTAGATTTTGCATAGTACCTAATCTAAAATCCATACATATTCAAATTATTTTTATCATTCGAACGCCGCCCCTTATCGGCTACAGTTGCGTTACATTTTTTTTCTTTGATTTCAAGTTGGAAATAATTGCAGCTTAAGTTCATCTTAATTTTAATCAAAAATTGTAGAAGTTATGAATTTTGTCCCGCATTAAATCAATATTTCATCCACTTTGATAGGGCAATTGAATAAAATGAAGTTTTAAGAAAATTCGTACTTTTGTACCTATGTAGATAGGTACTTACTGTTTTTTCTCTTGTTGGTGTATCTACTTCTTACACTGTGGTTTTGAATAAATTTTAAAGTGAAACAACAATTAAATTTAGTGTGTTGCGATTTTGAATTTGTTTTTATAATCATCGTTATTGTGAGTTTCAACCGAACAGCATTCCACCCGGGAAATATGACATTTCACTTTCGACTATTGTGTTTACACGAAATTTCATGTTCGAACAATTCCCCCTTATTGTGAACATTCATTTCGGGGGGAATTTAATGTAATTTACAGCCTTAATTTTCACTTAGTAGTAGGCGAACGAAATTCCGTTCGTGCAAAACTCACAATAGCTTTTATATTCCGGGCGAAACTTACAATAAGGCTGAATGCGTAATTAACAGTAAAACTTATTAAATCATGAAAAATGATTTTTTAACAGTGAAGCAACAATTGTACTGGAAAGTTATTCTAGAATGAAACATGGGATTTTCCAGGAATTGGAAACAAACCTGGCTAAAGTGAAATTTGGTATAAATTCCTCGTGTAAAAATTTAATCGGGAACAAAAAAGTCAACGTTTTTGCATCATTTAATGCGCTCTGTAATTTGAAATATTCCACAGATATGAGTTTTCAAACCATATCTTCGAAGTTCGAATGTTCTATTAATGAGAATGAATTCTTAATTCACAAAATGATCTTATTGATATTTTAAAATATTTTAGGGGGTGGTTGGATACGGACATTTTTGTCAAACCAACTAGCAAACCCAAAAACAAAAATTTAGAACATTCATGCTTTTCCCGATTATAAGAATTTTAAAAAACGGAAACGCTTTCTATTTAATTTTTATCACAAGCTTAGTTAACAGGTTGCGTGCGAAAAAAAATAAAACTGTACAAAATTTTTCCAATTATTATCTTGTGTAATACCCAAGGACAAAAATGCAGTCGCAAAATGTTTTCCTTGTCGTAAGCAACCCGTAAAGTGCAGGCAGAAACTTTTGGTTGTAGATAATTTTTTGAAGTTAATAAATTTTTTTGCGTTCACCTGAATTTTCTTTGGTATTTAAAAATTTAGCATAGCTTTTATTTTTGTCGAAAGGGAACTGTTAACTAGTTCAAGGTCGTCAGATCACCGATCCATACATATCACATTTTCATTTATGTATAAAGTACATTATAACTTACCGTAATGTTTAAATTTATAATTGCAACAAGTTTTACTCTAGATGTGCGTATCATTTAAAATTTTTCATCGGTTGCAAGAGTATCTGGAAATATGTATTTGATTAAACAAAATTAAAATAGTAAATTGCTAATTTAATACCTTTATAGAGAAAATCCAAGCATCCTCTTTGTTTTAACACATGAAATTCAAAATAAATATGTACATATACATATATGGCATAAGCAGCTGAACTGGAATCCAAAAGAAAAAGTAATAGACTTTTATATTTATTAAGTAAACCTGGAAATATTTTTAAATTACCGACTCAATAAGAGGTGCATTGAGTGCCTGATACCTGTCTGTTCTTTTAAGAAGTCGAACCAAAATCAGCATTCACTAATTAATGGATATGAAAAACTTACTTTACAAGAATGATCGTATTTTCGTATGAAAATTGGAAATTCTTATCAGTACGTTTGACATTAAATAAGCAGAACTACATTATAATTGTTTTTTTTTTTTTAATATATTCATTAAATTTATTTGTTTTAGAAACATTACAAATAAAATAAATTCGCACTGGAGCAACGTTTATTTTATTACAATGTTCATAATTTTTTTTTTACACATTAATGACAGTTTATTACAAAAAATAGACTTAGAACTTACTTAAATATTACGCCTTTCATTCGATTTAGAAATATCTGATACCTTAAAAAGTAGTTTATACATACAGAAATTTAGTTTAAACCAAATCATAATTTAATTGAGACCGAAATAAAACTAGAAAAGCATTAAATTACAATAATTATACCGATATTTTTTGATGTCGGCACTTTTTGTTTATTCATAATTATATGTCATATATATGTATTATGTATTTATGTATGTATGTACTTATTAAATTAAATAAACTTAATATAAAACATTGAAATGAGCTTAATTTTTAAAATTTGATCAATTTCCAGGATTTTTTCAGTTTAAAAAGTAAAACAATTGTGCTATAATGGAGTTCAAAACAACAAAAACATAATGAAAAGACTAGTTTCATGCGAATTTAATGAAAAAAACAAAAATAAAATTCGTTTACTGCTATAGATACATACATAGAGATCTAATATTTTGTTTTTCGTGTTAGTCTTATATCTAAGGTAAATATATTTATTATTTACAGAAATAAGGATAATGAAAATGATATCGTGAAGTTATGAATTACAAACACAGCAATTTTGTCTGCAAACATGTAAACACATTACGTTAGTCGTAAATATAATGTACACTTGGGGAAGGTTCAACGGAAGTTCAGTTAAATTTCTCTCTATATAACTCTACTATAAATACCAATTTTAGGTAAATTAAATTTTGTAATAGTCAGCGAGAGAGTAATATAAGTATGTATTCCGAATAAAATTGGCGATTTCAAAATATTGCCTCCGTCAGTTTGGCGGAAAATTAAAATTTGACAAAGTTCTTTAGAATTTAATAAATCAAAAGCATTTATTTGCGATAAAACCATTTTTTTTAATAGATTGTAATATATTGAAAATTGTTCCTGAAATGTCGGAATTAAATTTCGAATCTCTAGGAAGACTTTTGAAATCTTAAAATTATAAACACCAAACATAAGTACTTACGTCGAACCCCCCAGAAAGGATATAATATTGAAAAAATGTATGAACGTTTTCTATTTTACAATAATTCACTAATATCGATAAATATTGATAAAATGTGAAAACAAGTTGGTGTCTTACTTTGAACTAAAAGTGGCGAATAACCAAAGCTTATATATTAAATATTAACCTATATATGCACAAAAATAAAACAGAGATACTTGGCAAGATACGTTCGACATTAAGAAAAAAAATAATTATTATTTTTACTTTTCTATTTTGATGTGTCCCATTATGTCCCCTATGCTCGCTTGAACATACTGTCCCGAACCGATTGAAACAAAATTCGCCAAACTTGTTGGTAAATTAAGGACGGTGGCGTCATGACTTCCCAAAGATTTAAGAGTTGTCGTTTGATTGGGATCATTGGCCTGAGTTATTGTTATTGTTTGACCGCCAAGGTCATGAGATGACACTACAGGCAGATGTAACTGCATTATTTGTTGATGTGGATGTTGAATAATCTGATGTTGTTGCACTAATTGTTGTTGCTGGTGCTGCTGTTGTTGTTGTTGTTGCTGCTGCTGCTGCTGCTGCTGCTGTTGTTGCTGCTGCTGCTGCTGCTGTTGTTGTTGCTGCTGTTGTTGCTGCTGTTGTTGTTGGTCTTGCTGTTGTTGTTGGGTGATTTCAGATACATTGTCATCACTTACTTCTTCCGATTCATCCTTAAAGGAAATATACAAAAGTCAATTAAAATTTGTATTTGGATAGAAAGAAAGATGTATTTTCTTAAAGCATGATTAAAAGAGATACTGCAGAATGACTTTTCAAAACTAAGTTACAGATTCGCTTGATACAGTATCAAGATACGCAATTCCAATTTTGTCAATTTCTATCAATTTGCGGCCCTGCAGTTTCCCTACAAATTCTTAGAACTAGATTATCGTTTTAATCCACGCATGAGTACTTCAGCACATATATATGCATCAGCACACATATATACATTCCACAGATCCAAATTATCTTAAATCGGTTTTCGCATTAAATAGACATTAATAATTTTTTGAGTGTAAGATTTCGGGATACAAAGTTTTCATCAGGTTTGATGTTTGTAATTTTTTTTATTAAGTAGGTACATACCTAGTAGGGTGATTCAAAAAACCACCTTTCTCGAAATTCAACCGGGACCGGGCGAAATTATGAAGCTTTTTCAATAATTTTTCTTGAAAATCTTTGAAAATCGGAATTTTTGTCAAATATGCTGCATAACTTTTCGAGTTTTGGTGCTAAAAGCATGAAATTTTCAGGGATTGTTCGTAATTTTATGTGATTTCTGAATATTTGGTTAGAAAATTATTAATTTTAGAAATTATTTTTTTTTATATTTTTTTTTGTTTATAAATATAAAAAAAAGTCTACAGAAAAAAACCGCAAGGGATCTGGGACTTGGTGTTGACGTCAAGTTACGTCTAATTAAACCGAAAACGCATTTCAATGACTAAGAACCTGCCTCAAGGTTCTTTTCTTGCATAAACTTGTTTAAACAATATTAAAAAAAAGCACTATAACCATGATGTAGAAAAACTCATATCGTATTGTACAGGGTGCGCCAAAAAATTTTTTTTTAAATTATTTTAACAAGAAATGTTATAACCTGTTATATTTTAATACTAAACCCTAACGGGTTTTGAGTAAACATAATTTTTTTTAATTTGGAAAAATTCTCTGCTTTGATTTAATTTTTGGATCTCCCTGTCCACAATAGATTTTTATTTTTTATCATTTTTTTATTAAAACTGCTTAATAGTTAGACTAAAGCCCGTATGACACTAAAGTGTCAGGCAAGAGTAAAAAGGAAACATGTTGTTCTTATGAAAGGAAAAGCACATATCTGGGAAAAAAATAATTTGAATTGTCAACATTTTTTAAAAATCCTTTTCTTGTTTTCTCTTCTAATGATGCAATATTTGATTAATTTATATTGACGGTAACACAAAACTATATCCGATTGAATTTTGTCCGAAATGTTTATTAATAATTAGTTTTATAATGTTTTTTGAAATATGTTTTAATTTTCAATTCTGAACTGTCAAAAAAAAAGCTGCTAGAAGTTGAAAAATGTAAATCGAATCACATTTTTAATACATTTTTTCAGACATTTCACATTTTTTCTGACATTCTCACATTTTTTTGTAACATTTTCACATTTTTAGGGTTTGATGTGTACACACTCGATCATATGGGAATTTTCAATAATAAATCCTTCGTGCTGCTTTAGTTTCATTTTCAATGAATTAAAAATGAGAAAAAAAATGTAGTATCATACGGGCTTAACGTTTTATAAAGAAATATTTTTAATGATCTTCACCATATAGCTATAAATGAATCGATAGCCCTAAATGGTGGTCAAAATTAATTTGAACTTGAAGCGTTTGAAACAGCACCCTGTATAAATATCCTGCCACTTAATAACATTTTTTTGTTTTAAAAAGGTTGGCCTAGTTTTGCAGTTTCTCAAAAGGTAAACAACTTATCACAATTCATCTTAAATCAAAAGTTATGAACAGTTTAAAATACGTGACTACAGACATGCCAATTACAGAGACAGGACCTTCCGCCACCTGTGAGCATACTACGGGCACCCAAAGTTTTTTTTTAGTTCGCTCGAACAGCGTTTTACTCACCACGCATTTCATTTTGTCTCTATTTTTATGTTGAAAAAAAAAAACCTACAAAATGGAATAAAATCCCATCAAACTCTCTTTTCTTTTTTGTGAGTTTCAGCCGCAAAATATTGTACCTTAAAATTTGCCTCGAATTTTAAAAGCTACTACTATTCTGAATTTCACCCGAAGGAAATTTCGTTCGCCTACTAAAAATAAATGAATGTGAATGCAAATGCCATTATATTCCGCCCGAAATAAATGTTCACAATAAGGGGAATTTTTTGAAATTTCAGATGAGATTCGCAATAGGCGGAAAGTGAAATGTAACATTTTCCGGATGGAATGGTGAAACGCACAATAAGGCTGATTATAAAATTGAACAGAAAAATGAGTAATTAAGTATGTTTATTTCACGTTCATACTGTTGCGAGAAGATTTTGCGGTTATATTCTAGGTATCTAGTTGATTTCTATGAGATTTTATGTTTTTCTCGAAATCTTGATTTTAATTCGCCGTGAAGAGACATTTAGTGCAAAAAGCTGTTATAAATTATAGTTTCTATAGTCACGTCCTAAAAATAAATCAACTTTACTCCTGTTTAATTTTTTTTGTAATATGCCAATAATATGAACCGTTCTAAATATTTTTACACCAGAAGACGATTCAACGTCTTATCTCTCTTTTGATACTTCTAAAATATATTTTGCACTTAATCAACGAATAATTTCTTACTAACACTAATTCAGATAGAAAAAAATTATTATAATTTTTGCTAAACTGTCTTATCGATTAACGTTATATATGTATAAGAAAATAAATTTTGATATCAAAAATTAAAAATCACAATTCATTAAAATTTTTATCAATGTCCGCCTGATTTAAAAAAACTAAAATATTTTCTTAAAATAACAATTGAAAAATGTTCCATTTCAAAAAATGTCTACACTAAAAATCTCTGTAAAATCAACTATAGGTGGGTACTAGAAATGTATGGTAGGAATTGAATTGTGCACCCCACACTGCGATGACCTCGTATATAAAACAAGAGACATTAAAATAATTTTTTTTTAAATAAAAAAGTGAAAAGCAAAATGATGGCTGGATCGCACGAACTTGCTTTTGTGTATCAGTGGTAAATAATGATGATTTAAAGTACTGTTTTATTAATACATTGCCGAAGTTACTACTTTGTACTAAAAAATTGCAATTTTTATTTTGTTTTTAATAAAAAGTATAAAATCTTAATTTTAATAAAATCGGTCAAGCCACTCATGAGAAACACAACAAACATACAACATAAATAAATTGAGGTCCAAAAAAACCGCATACTTCAAAATGCTTAAATTGGTCCTTTGATATACTTTTCATACAGTATTTTTTACGGGAAATTCTGTTTTAAAAATAGTTTTACTTTAAAAAATTAGCTTTGAGCACAAATAAGGAATAAAATCGGAACTTTGAAGCACTGAGACTTAAAAGTCATGTTTTCGAATAATTCCTCAAACTCACGCATTAGTATAAAAATTTGTACCTCAATATATTTTGATAGTATATTATGCATGTTCATTAAACTATATCATTAAAAAAAGTACTACTCTTCTACTTTAAAATTAGTTTTGAATCTTTGCAATCCTTATTTTCTTCTTTGAGAAATCATTTGTTATTTTTATCGAAACTCTTCTATTTAATTCCTAAATACTCCACTATTGAAAAACTTATAACATTATTCTTACACTTACAGCATTATTCGATTCCAAATGATTAAAGTAAATATCAGGTAACCAAACTGAATTTTAGTTAAAGTCATACAAAACAATATATCTCACTCAGGAAATCAGAATTATGTGAATTTTTTAAACATTCGCCGCAAGGTTACTCTACTTCATCATTAAATGCAAAACTAACATTGCAAGATAAATCCGTAAGTAGAACCTCAAACGGCCATTCAGATATCCGTTCAAAGATCAATTCATCATTTTTCCAGAGTGCTCAATGAATAAAGTTTATACTATCCAAAAATTTTACAAAATTTACCTTTAAAGCAGTTCCAGCTGCTTCGCTTATGTTCTTTTCATGCATCAATTTATGTTGGATGTAATACATTTTGACGGCGAAGCTCTTATTGCATATTTCACAGACGAAGTTTGACGAATTCGCTTGCTCTGCATGCGTCCTACAAAAACTAATTTAAAATAAATTCATATTTTTGAAAAAAGCCCAGTGGGAGTACAAACCTTTTGTGTTTATTGAGATTGTCCTTGCGTGAGAATAGTTTTTGGCACTGGTCACAACTAAACATCTTCATGCCGGTATGCGAGACAATGTGTCGCATGAGATGTTCTTTTCGACTGAAAGCCTTGTTGCAGCCTTCCTCTGAACATTTAAAAGGTCGTATGCCAGCATGAAGTTTGACATGCTGCGCTAAATGTTCTTTTTTCTTGAACTGTCTTCCACAGACCGAACATTCTAATCTATTAACAATACCAGGGGCACTGACTTGGCTATTTCCACTATCTGAAATTGTACTGCTACTGTTTTCTACTTTGGGAGTATTTTTTTTGGCTGGGATTGTCACAACTTGAGTAATAGTTTGTTGAATCTCCAGTTTTGGTTGTGGAACCTGCTGCAGTTGCTGTTGTTGCTGCAGTTGTTGTTGCTGTTGTTGTAACTGTTGTTGTTGTTGCTGTTGTTGTTGTTGCTGCTGCTGTTGTTGTAACTGTTGTTGTTGCTGTTGTTGTTGCTGTTGCTGTTGCTGTTGCTGCTGTTGTTGTTGCTGTTGTTGTTGTTGTTGTTGTTGCTGTTGTTGCTGCTGTTGCTGTTGTTGCTGTTGTTGTTGGTGGTGTTGTTGTTGTTGTTGAGGACGCGGTTGCTGCGGCTGTTGCTGCTGTTGTGATATTCTGCTGATGGTTACATTTGACTTGTTGAGTACGGGCAGGCGGTTGGTTACCGATGGGGACTGCTTTTTCACAACGTTCTGTTGGTTAATACGTTGAACCGTTATAGAACCCAGCTGCTGAGGTGGCTGCTGTTGCTGGGGTGGTTTTTGAGTTACTATAGTTTGCTGTTGAGGTTGATTCGTGGGAGCCAATGCAATCGGATTGCCTCCTCGTACTGTTGTTATTCTAAACTTCGGATGCTGAATAAAATCATCTTGGTCGTTTGTCGAAGTGGCTGCATCAATTCCACTTGCGGCTGATATGATTTGATTGGTGGCTATCTGATTCGATGTGCTTTGAAAGCCGGTATTTGAGATTGCCTGGGGAGCTAGCTGTAATGTTGCTGGAATGGATGTTGGGGTTAGTTGCATAATCGGTTGCCCATCAACTGTTGCAATTTGGGGCTGTAACTGAAGAGAAATACCATGACATGGGAATCAAAATAAAACATAATAAAACAAGCTCACCTTCATTTGCAGCTGATACGTAGTGGGCAATACAAAGTTCTTTGTGTCGATGTGTGCGACTATCTGCTGATCGGAATTTTCATCTTTTATAGTGATAGGTAGGTAACATTTATTCGGCGACAAAATCTCCTGCATTTGGCCGTGTTGATTTATTGGCGTTAACGTTGGTAACGTAATAGCTTTTTGTTGAGGCTGCAGCTGAATTTGAGGATGCTGTTGAATTTGTCCAGGGGGCGATGAAATGACGAAATTCAGCTTCTGTTTCTTATTTTTCGAATTTCCATCTTGATTAATTGTAATTTGTTGTTGTAGCTGTTGTTGTTGTAACTGGGCTATGAACTGGGCGTTCACCTGCTGTTGTTGTTGCTGCTGGAGTTGTAGTTGTTGTAGCTGCAATTGTTGTTGCTGTTGCAACTGTTGTTGTTGTTGCTGTTGCTGCTGTTGTTGTTGTTGCTGTTGTTGTTGTTGTAGCTGCTGTTGTTGCTGCTGTTGTTGTTGCTGCTGTTGTTGTTGTTGTTGCTGTTGTTGTTGCTGCTGTTGTTGTTGTTGTTGTTGCTGCTGTTGTTGTTGTTGTTGTTGCTGGCTGTCTTTTTTTCTGATAGGTGTAACGCGTATGTTTGGCTTCATTTTAAGAAACTCTTCAAGTGCACTATTAAAAATATAGCATTATTAAAGTAAATGGGATAATTTAAAGATATTACAAAAAGTTTTAGATCACGGTATATACAACGTGCTCTAAAAATTGCACCCAAAAATTGTGCGACTCATTGTTATTTGCGCCGATGAATGCGCTGCGGAGGGAATCAGACTCAACATTTCGATAATGGTAAAAATGCAATTGGTTGTGTACAACAAGGATGCACAGAAAACAAGACAAACAAAATTTGTCTTAAATGGAGAGCTAATTAGTAAGAAACAAGGACATTTTTTATATTGATAAGTGGATTTGTATGGGTTTGGAATTGAAACGAAAATACCTCAGGGAAAAGTAATGAAAATTTAGTTTTGTAAGCTAACCGGGAAGTGCAAATGCATATTCTGGCGCGAACAGAAACATACGTGTCAAAAATATTTTCTTTCATTCAAACTTACTTATGCTTCGACTGTTTTTCGGTGTGAGTCTGCAGCTGCTGTATCTGTTGCTGCGGCTGCTGCTGCTGGTGCGGTTGTGGTTGGGGTATGATTGGACATTCTTCAAGTTTGTACTCAATCTGATCAGTCTTCATGCTTCCCTTATCTAATGTCAATGTATACTGATGGAGTATTTGTGTTTTATTATCACTTTGGTGTTCATTTTGATCATTTTGCTAAAATCCAATTCGATTATTTATTATTATTTAAAGAATCAAATTGATTTAAAATCACTTACCTGAATTCCAACGGCTTGAATAATTGAACTTAAAAAATCGGTTCCACCCTGAGTGAATTGTTCTAAGGGAATTTCTTTTTGAGTCTTAGTAACCACATTTTGTCCAGCTTTAAGAGAATCTTTGATATAAACTTTTCCACCATTATTTATTGTTGCCGAAGCAAGACAATTATTTAACATAGTTTGGGAATTAATGCATGTTATTCGGAAATCGGAAAGTGATTCAAGTTTATGTAGACATGGAGTACATACGACCTTTGGCAATCGATCTTTTTCATCCACCTGTTACGAACAAAGTGTTTACAATAAATTAAGAAATTAATGTAAGATTATATAAGAAATAGGAATATTTATTAGATTAAAGCATTCGGAACAAACAAAATATCGACTTCAACATAGTCCAAAAGCTGAAAATCCAGCGACTGAGATGGTTTGAACAAGTGGAGCGTTTAGACAGCGAAGCAAATTCTCGATGAGTCTTCGAATCTACACCTGATGAACTATACGGCAGAGAAACACCCCACCTTATGCAGCAGTATGCGTAACTGGCGGCAGCTAGCTAGCCCGATGATTAAGGGGCTTGTTTGTTGACGCCACGCCGTGGTCCATTTTGGACTGATAGCGCCACCTTAAGTAGTAATTAAGTTATTAAATCATTATTTAAATAAAAAATAGGTTGGCTCAAAACTCAAAACAGAAGGGGAGTGTCTATCTTTCTTACAGAAGGAGATCATATTTTTTATCTGCCATCTTAAGATCACATTGTAGGAAGCTAAAATTCGAAACTCAATCCCCATCGTGAATTTAAAGTTGAAAAATTGGTGATGAATTTCATAAGTAAGTTGAACATAAAAACAGAAAAAGGCCTTGATATAATGTAGTTGTAGTGAACAAGGCTACAGAAATGCCAATTTACAACAGTGATAATTTCTACACATTTTATTTATTTTATTTTTTTATATGAACTTTGACAGACTTTTGTGTAGAAATTCACACAAAAGCACAGAGTTTCAAAGTTAAGGAACACATCTATTATAAATTTTTAATCCTAGCAGGTCGCAGGTCATTAAATCAAATCATTTTCGACTCACACAGACTATGAGTGCGCATTTCTGTACCTTGAACAAAAATTTAATTTATAAACAATTGATTTATGAAATTAAAGATATATCTGCTACATATAGTCAAACCATTTCCATTTTCTATTCAATTAAAAAAAAATGAAATTAAGTTGATCTTTTTCAGTTTTTATGGCGTCTTTAATTATGTAGGTATATTTAATAGAATTTTTTAATTTTGATAAGGTGTTTTCATAATTAAGTTAAATAATAAAAACTCTAACGAATAATGAATTTAAAGTCAATTGGGGTAGTTAGTGAACTTTTATAGTCATCATCCTTGCGCTGTGGTAGCGCCGTCGTCTTGGAACCAAATGCTGTCGGTATCCATTTCCTCCAGATTTCTACAAGATATGCAAACATAATACACACACCCAGCTGCTATATTACTTTGGCTGTGAAATCGAATTGTTTGTTTTTTACAACGACCAGTAAAGTCAGCCAGGCTTGCCATATTGGGCTATCTTTTTCCAAAATTGCCGACAACAATTAGGGCCAGTTGTACAAATATTTAAACCGTGGTTCAGCAATTTTTAACCATCGATTTCGGCGGATTAATTGAGTTTCAACAGTGGTTTACTGTTCAAGTGTGTTATAATAACCAATTACATACTTGAACCTGCGTTGAACGTTAGTTAATCCGCCGAAATCGGTGAATTAAAATCTTGAACCGAGGCTGAACCACTATTGTACAACTGGCCCTTACAGTATGACAACCCAATCATTATGACTTTCACTAGGTTTTGCATTAATATCTCTGTTTTTTGATTTGGAATACCTGTGAATTCGAACATTTTAACATTAATTAAATATATTGTTTGCAAAATACAGAATAAATTGTATGTGTAGCAGTTATATCTCTTTCAGTCTTTTCGCAAATTGTGAAAACACCAATTATAACAATCTGCCTCTAAGTTTTTTTTTCATCAGAGAAACGATACATTGCATTCGGTTTTTAACATCACAATTAGCGATTTGCAAAAACAATTTAGCTATTACAGCATACATATATTTATTGTCACCTTCCAAAAACAAAGGTTAGTTTAATGTAGTATTACCAAACCGTATGGTTATGGTAATATCCATAATCTCATTCCCAATCACATCCTTTCGTCAACTACTGACTACTGTGCTCCAACTTTGTGCATCAGTGGGGATTTTAAAGTAGCTTTCCCATCCAGGCACTATTGGCAAGACGACGTCGTGACGAAAGACTTCGACACAACTATTTTCACTGATGGTTCAAAGATGGAGTGTGGGGTTGGTTCAGGAATATTTTCCGAATCTCTAAACATCTCTAGATCTTTCCGGCTACCCAACTTTGCTAGTGCGTTTCAAGCTGAATTACTGGCAATTAGGGAAGCATGTAAGATTCTTAAACAAGACAGTAACCAATACCGAAATGCTGCTATCCTGACAGACAGTCAGGCAGCTGTTAAAGCCATTAGTTCGGCTGCTTCTTCCTCCAAATTAGTGCAGCAATGCCGTGACGAGCTCACCAGCCTTAACGTGAACCTTAATGTCACACTTGTCTGGGTTCCGGGTCACAGTGGCATTGAGGGAAACAAACGGGCTGACGAACTGGCCAGGCAAGGTTCAGCCCTTCATGACTCACTGGCAGAAAGAGTCAACATTCCACTTGGAGTTATGAAGGGCAATATATTCTCTATCTTTCTTACCGAATCCAACCGCAGGTGGGGCAATCTATCAAATTGCATCATTTCTAGGAAGATTTGGCCCACCTACAGTAAATCGCGAACAAATGACTTAATCCGCAGACCAAGGCGAGACATATCCAATTGGAGAGCATGCAGCGAAGCTAGGCATCCCCCACAACAACCACTGCCGTAGTTGCGGGGATCAGCAGGAGAAGGAAACAGTCGTTCATTTCCTCTGTAAATGCCCCGCATTGGCCAGAACAAGAACCCAATCACTTGGTCGAGCTTTTTTCGACGACCTAAACGAACTTTCTGATGTGAAGATCAAAGACTTGATCTCTTACATTAAGGTAACCCATTGGCTCTAGGACAAACCTCAGTAGCTACTGCACCTTTCTCCTAGTTGTCCAACCCAAGAGGTCACCCCTCTGACGCCTCTGAGCCAAGCTACCTGCCGAGCGTGGCATATCGCTACAAGACTCAGAATCCCCAAACCATCCCCAACCGCAGGTTTAAACGAGTTTATGGTATCAAAACGGCGCACTTTAGCGCTAATTGGGTCAATGAGCTAGATTGCTCGTGACCGACATTTCTACCTACCTACCTACCTTAATGTAGTATAACGTGAGTACACAAAAACGAATAATATAGCACCGCGTTGAACATACAGCTATTGACAGCTAATTAGATACCAATTGTTTCTTGCGTGAAATCCTTCCATGAAGTCCAGCTTCAATTAAGTAACGTGCAACAGTTCTTTTTGATACCTATATGGACATCAGATTCATCCATTATTTCGCGCCAATTTTTTTTCTTTTTCTGGGGTCTGCCTTCGACAGCCGAACTATTTTTCTAGCAGTACATACCTATACACTGAGGTTTTCCGTGGTCTCTTTCGGCGCTGAACAATTTCTGTGATTTTATATTTACGGAAATGTGCAATTGCACCGAAAACCATCTTTTTTGAACCTTTTCCAGTCTTATTAAGCTCAACAATAGCTTTGCCGCGGTGTATAACTCTTGCCTCTGCCCATTGTGAAAACCTCCTGCCTAACGGTTTTTTTTTTTTGGTAAAAATACACATTTTATATAAAAATCTATTAAATATTCACCTTTTATTATATAAAATGCCAAAAAATTTAATTATTTTAAATTTAAACTCAACTGTTTCTAATTTTAACTGACCACCAAAGAATCACATTTTTAAATTAAAATCGTAACGGTTTGCAATATCAAGATGCATATAATTTGACAGAAATATAAACCGTTAAGTGAGAAACATGTGAAAAAATATAGAATAGAATCGTTTCTAATTAGCTGTAAATGGCTGTATGTGTAATATGTATGTGCATACATGCATTGAACTTGAAATATATGTAATTAGAAATAGGTACAATTGATTTAAAAATATAAGAACCGTTTTTTTTTCGAGCTAAACAAAATTAATCCTCTGGGATATCACTACAAAAAAACTCAAATTCAAAATTTTACTAAAATCGCTTCAGTAGGTAGTTTAGAGCATAGGTCGAGGTTCAGACAGACAGAATTGGGGGACCCACTTTTCTCGTGTTCTCTATAATCTTAATGTTAGGTTCGATTAGAACCCTGATATGAGCTTTCATTTCTATTGGATGTAGGTACACTTAAAACTAGACGTAAAAGGAGTGATACATGAGTATGAAGAAAAAACGTTCAAAGATATAGGCGAAGCTGATTTTGTTAGCAAAAAGCGGCATGTCATAAACTAATAAACAGAAAGCATAGACTTAATTTTCAGAATGGAAATAAACATCTGCACCTGACTTAGTCATAGATGCGTACAAGATTCGCCATGCAGCGACTATTCCATAACTGCTAGTCTTATGAAAACGAGCGTCACTGAACATTTTCAAGATGCTTAGTGTGCAGAAGGCCTTATGGTTCAGAAACATAAGCTTATTAACAGTGCTAATACTCTCCGATCCTTTTATCAAATAGAAAGACCAAGATTCCTTTTTTTCAAGTACATAAATGGAGCTTTAGAAACGAAATTGTTCATTAGTTTACCGCTTAAGTCTATTTTGCTTGGCATAACATCACCTGAGGTTACCAGAAATATGCTATAAAAAAGAAACACTTATATCTAACCGCAAAGCTGAGCAAGGTAACTTAGATCAGACTAAATCATGAAGCAAAAATTCAATTAACGAAGAGCTATTGGAAAAAAAAATGTATTTGCGAATTATAAAAAACTTATTGAGATTTTCTAATGATGATGATGAATGTACAGTGATTACACCTAGCGTTTGCAAAGCTCTTTCCTTACTCACCTCTACTGTGGTGCACTCCGAGATCTTTTTGCTTAAATTTTTGCGTTTTCCCTCGATTGAAAAAATGCTTATTTTGGAATCAGCGCTGGAGGTGCACAGCCGGCACAAGTCGAAGTAACTTACACACCTGTATCCAGCCATTACAGTTTTTTTTTTTACAGGATCTTGCAATCTGGACTACAAAGCTTTTCTATTTTGCACTCCCGCCACTACATGGAAGTCGGCACAAAATCCTTCAAACGAATTTTTACATATTTTAGAGCATGGATAATCGGATATTCTTTTTGATCACAGGATTGCACATTTCATAGACGTTGTTTTTAATTTTTTTTAAACAAAAACAAAAAATATGCTCGCGGTCTGCTCTAAATAAAAATCTGGCGACGATTCTTCAATCTTCACACATCAACAAAGAAAATTGCAAATTCAACTTGGAAGCAACTTTACCGCGTGGGATGTTTTTCAATTTAATAATAAACAATTGCCGGCAATTGAGAAATAACAATACAAATCGGTGGAGAGTTGTTTAAGGGACAATATTTAGAGTGAATTTTAAAAAATATAAACAAATTATGCAATGGAAATCCCTTTTGTGTGACGCTTTGCTTGTTATTTTGCTTGATTCTGCTTTTTTCCTCTTTGCCAAAGTGACATTCGGAACAATGTTTAGAAAACAATCGATTTGAAGCGTTTAAATACAGCGGATGTTTAAAAGGGTGTATTATAATTATAATAAATTGGAAGTCCCCTTTCACACGAGAAAACATTTGTCGAATTCTTTTCATCAAAAGAATCGATTTTTTTTCTAAAAAGAATTGAATTCGAAGTAAATGTTCCCCCACACAAACGTGAATTTTCGGTGGCGACGACGAAAACAACAATAACAACACGTGGTTGTCAATGAAAAGAACACGTTGTTATTATTGTTTTCGTTGTCGCCACCGAAAATTCGCGTTGGTGTGCGGGAACTTTAAAAAGAAAAGACGAAAAGAATGGATTTTTTTTGCTCTCTTCAAAAATATTCCGACATTTTCAAAACTACTTCCACAACCACCCCCACAAATACAAACATCTCCATTGCTTCCACCCCATCTACCGAAAAAAGTTTGATTTTAAAGTTTGGGAGTGCCTGGTTGAAAGAGAGCCTTTTTCGAAATTCGAAACATATTTATGAGTGGTTGGTGAATACCCCAAAGTTATGAGCCTCATAAACTTATTCCCACCATGACGATTAACAGATCTTACAATATTGTCAGAACTGTCAATGGTCTAACAATAGCTAAGTCCCCTATTACACGATGATTCTTTGCGTCGACTCTTTTTTCGAATTTCTCTTTGAAAATCATCCTGTGAATCGCACGCTATTACACGATGATTCTTTGCGCCTGACTCTTTTTCGAATTTCCCTTTGAAAATCATCAAAATAAAGTTATATAAAAAGAAACGTCAAAAAGAGTCTCGGAAAACTTGGCCCACGACTCACAGGGCAACTGGTCTTCCGTCTCATCTTTTTTCTCTTTCGCACTCGTTATGTTCGAAAAGAGTCGGACGCAAAGAATCATCGTGTAATAGGGGACTAACAATTAGCTGACAATTGAAATATTTCTTAAGCCGGAACCACACCTATCTCTTGTGATGTGTTGTGGAGTGGTATGTCGCTATCGCTCCAATATGTTTCATATGCTTAGAACCACATTTGTGAAACGTGTTGTGTTGTGGAGTGGTGTGTTGTGGAGGAATCGCTTCTGTTTCAACTGCGCCATACCATGATGTGGAGTTTACTATTTGTAAGAAAAAGAACACTTATTATAAACAAAAATCAAAGCAGCAGTCATGTCATGACATGTATATCTGTACTTTTCTTTTTCAACATCACTACACACAAGTGTGATGCACATTCAACGACACACCGCTCAACACCACAACACACCACACGAGATATGTGTGGTTCCGTCTTTAAGGCTCTCCCAAACCAACGCGAAACATTAGCCGACGACAGATTTTTGTTGTTGTTTAGCGTTGTGTATTTGTCATATTTTGTGTTATTGTGAATGATTCGCTACGATTTCGCGTTGGTTTGGGAGAGCCTTTACAGTGAAAAATTCTCCGTTCACACGGTTGGTAGATTTCTTCCAAAGTCTGATACTACGTTTTCATTGGGCCAAATAAAGTAAAGGTTCCCCCAAACCAACTCGAATTATCGGTGGCGACGAAGAAAACAACAATAACAACACGTGGTTGTCAATGAAAACAACACGTTGTTATTATTAGCTGCGTTTTATTTTCCCCCAGATCCAATCCAGATCAGATCATGAAAATAAAACAACCCAGGATCTCAGTGACAACTTGTTATATACCCGACTCTTTTTTCCTTTTGTTATTTTTATTTGTATACACCCGTTGTCTATTTTCTTTACACTACTGACGACATTTACAAATTAAGGGTGTGTGTTCAAAACGGATTTGGAAATCCAAATCCAAAACAAAGTTGGATCTTGTGTTGTTTTTGTAATACATGTATTTTCGTAAGCAAATCCAATCTGGTTCGGATCTCGGGGAAAATAAAACACAGCTATTGTATTCGTCGTCGCCACCGAATATTCACGTTGGTGTGCGGGAACCTTAATTTCATTGAAAATTTCCAAATTCGATTCCAAATTATCTCATTTCCCATACAAATTCACATTTCGAAATGAGGTAATTTCAACCAAATTTGCACGAAATTTGGTTTGAAATTACGTAAAAACTTTATGAACATACCCAAGTGGAATGCATCCGTAGTGGAAACCCATTGGAAACCATTGAAAATGTGAAAATTTGATGAATAGAACACAAAAACAGAGAGAGAACACAACAAAAAGAAGCCATTAACTCCCAAATCTAATTCAAAATGAAATTATCTGTCAAACGAAATTAGCAAATTTGCAATGAAAACACTTTTTCTGCAATTAACGAAATTACCTCATTTCGGCTCCAATGAAAACGTAGTGTGACAATGTCCTAATCGACTGAGAATGATAATTGGGCTTTTCCAAAAACTATCCTTGTCTTTTCTCTTTCTAATTTTGACAGTTCAAAACAACAAAAACAAAAAATGTGATATCAAACTTGGAGAAATGTAAACAAATGCTTTTTCAGTGCTATGTGGATTTTTAATATTTTCTGTGATTTTTGTTTATATAAATAAGCTTGATAAGTTATTGAAGTTGTTTTTTTTGTTAAATTGGCGTTATAATCATCGTTTTATACGTTTTTATTGGAAAACAAACAAGCACAATATTGTAAAAATATTTGTCGTTTGTTTACCTTTCTCCAAGCTCAGACCAGCTGTTTCCTATTTTTTTTTTGCTTATTTGAAACTGACGGCTGGTGGAAAAGCCCAATTGTGTGTTCAGACGATTGTAAGATACCTGACAATTTTTTCAGATTTCAATTTTGTCAGATTATCGTCTGAAGGCTTAACTACATAAGCCAAAAAAGTGAAAAAGTTAAAAAGTGAAAAATTTCAAACTCATTTTAGGATAGTGTTTCTGACTGGAAAACTTATAAAAATGATGCAGAAAGCTTAAATTTTGGTTTAAAAACAAATTTGTGTATTCTTTTTCACAAAACAACGGCGCTAGCGGTAAAAAAAATATTTTTACTTTTGTACTTCAGTACTTTTTGGCTTATGTAGTTAAGCCTTGACAATGCAGTTTCCGATGCAAACTGGTCTTGCATCATTGCAAAAGTGCAAAGTTTTTTTTTTACAATGGGGTTAGGGTATAGCAATTTTACACTTTTGAATTTTTGCAATGATACAAGACCAGTTGCATCGGATCGGGAATACCCCTATTGTAATATCTGACAATCGTCTGTACTTAGCTTATTTTTCATAATGAGAGCGACTTTCTTCAGGGCCCTTGGGGCCAGTTGTACAAAAATTAAACCGTGGTTCAACAATTTTTATCCATCGATTTCAGCGGATTAATTGAATTTCAACAGTGGTTTACTGTTCAAGTGTGTTATAATAACCAATTACATACTTGAACCAGCGTTGAACATTAGTTATCCCCCGAAATCGGTGAATTAAAATCTTGAACCAAGGCTGAACCACTATTGTACAACTGGCCCTTAAGCTAGAACCGCACTCGTCGGAACTGCACTTCAGCGACACAGTACACATATTAAAGGTAATAGGGGTATTCCCGATCCGATGCAAACTGGTCTTGCATCATTGCAAAAGTGCAAATTTTTTTTTTACAATGGGGTTAGGGTATAGCAATTTTACACTTTTGCATTTTTGCAATGATACAAGACCAGTTGCATCGGTTCGGGAATACCCCTAATATATTGCGCAGGTTGTCAAAGTTGGAAATGTCAAAAAATTAAAAATGGCTGTTCGAGTGCCCACAGGAACTCAACGCGCATCATTAGAAACAACAACAAAATATTGAAATTAGACAAGGAAGGGGGCACTGAATCCACCATTTTACCACCATAATACCTCGATTTTGACAGATGCGCAGAACTGAACAAAAATGAAAACGCTAATGATATTACCTTTAATATGTGTACTGTGCTTCAGCGACACCGCGCGCACTTTCTCACGAAACTGAACGAAACTTCATATCGCGACACAATTGTTCAGATTATCAACTTTGTCGCATGATTTAAAAAAAAAAAAAATTATTATCAAATTTTTCGAACAAGTTTTCGGAGAGAGCGGTCATAACTTACATATGTGTGGTCAGGAGCACTCAAAGTTTTATGAGCATTCATAAATATTCACAATAATTATTGTTTGGTGAATAGATTTATGAAGCTTTAAGTTATGAGCGTTCGCTGAACTAGGCCTTAGCATAAAATTTTATGTAAACCCAGAATTATCACAGTACGGGAACAAACCTATTACTTCAACAAACGGACTGTCTCTTTTCATCCACTTATTTTAGCGGAAACTTATCGCTTTTCGTTCTTGTCTTGCGTTGTTGAAGAATTTTTTGTTTCGCATTCGATATCGGTTGTCGCTTCACACTTTGAATTCGCATTTCGCTCGGCTCGCATTAAAAAAGTAGTTCTTTTCTTTTGTTGGAAGGGTGTGTTTGGTCTAGCCTCGTTGTACATCGAACAAAATTAAATAAAAGGCAAAAAGACAAGTCCTCAGAGTGCTTTGTTAAATTTATTTTGAGTAAATAAAAGCAGTAATTTTAAATTTGTCAAAATTGAGAAAATGTCCAGAAACGAATGTCGGATTTACGTTGGCAATTTGCCCCCAGATATAAGAACCAAGGATATCCAAGATCTTTTCCATAAATTTGGAAAAGTAACATTCGTGGACTTGAAAAACCGGCGTGGTCCGCCATTTGCATTTGTGGAATTTGAAGATGCAAGGTAATTTTTTTCTGTATACATTTGTACAAATTCATATTTATTTAGTAGATAATAATATACAGTTATAGTGTTTTATTTTTATTCAATAATTTTATATTAGTTAAATAAATTTTGTTGATTATTATATATGTATATATGTAAATAAATTGTTTGTTGTACACAGAGACGCAGAAGACGCAGTAAAAGCGCGAGATGGATACGACTATGACGGATATCGACTGCGAGTGGAATTCCCTAGGGGTGGAGGCCCTGGTAGTTACCGTGGTGGCGGTCGTGGAGGAGACCGTAGTCGTGGTGAAGGAGGCCGAGGTGGCGGTGGTGGTAGTGGCGGTGGCGGAGGTCGAGGCCCACCAACTAAGCGATCACAATTCCGCGTAATGGTCACTGGATTGCCTCCAAGTGGATCGTGGCAAGACCTTAAGGATCACATGAGAGAAGCCGGCGACGTCTGTTTTGCCGACACATACAAAGATGGCACAGGGGTTGTCGAATTTCTACGTCACGAGGACATGAAATACGCCATCAAGAAGCTTGATGATTCAAGATTCCGATCGCATGAGGTAAGTTCTGTGGGCGGAACAAATTATATAAATTCTTCGTTTCTTTGTAACAAGTTTTATTGCAAATATGTATATATTTAGCTGGCATACTACCCACCCACTCTTGACAATACTTGTTATCTTTTTAAAACTCAGTAAAAGTAAGAAAATAATCAAAACGATCTCTGCTATTTACCCAGTTACCATATACACACAATATAGGTACCTGGATTAAATTTATTATAATTTGGATAGTGATTTGTCAACATTTGTCACATTTCTGTACAATTCCAAATTACTAATAATGAAAATGAAGAAAATTAGAAAACTACTTGTGTTTCAGGTGGAGCGATTAAATATAATTCAATTTATACGTTCAATTGACCTCAATTCCAAGAATGCGTTTTGCTACCGTTTTGTATATTATACCTATCTGTTAGCTAAGTTTAACTAGGTATGGGTTTTGACAATAAATTTTGAAAATTTCTAAGAAATTTTACTTTGCCGAAATAGGCCTACAAATTACTTAAGCTAAGCTGCAATGACGCTTTGAAGTGAAAGTAGTGCTAGAAGCAAGGTCTTTTAAGCAAAAATAGTGATTGATATGCTAAAAGCAAGATCTCTTAAAAAATAAAACTTAGGTGGACACAAAAACAACTTGTCTAGCCACAAAATATATCTGCAAAACACTGAATATAAATTGCGAATGTCCAGTTTGAATAGATTTAAGGCAAAATTGGCTCACCGGTCATAATTAAACTCGAACTCCAATAATTAAATTTAAATTTTTATCTTTGTACAAGTTTGAGATTGCAAATATTTCTTATGTTCAGGTTATGGAGTACTTCATATAAAAATTTAAGATATGGAGCTTAAAAAGATCTGTTCAAGTTATGATTAGAACGCCTAGGTAGAATAAAATATGGTAGCTCACACAAGTGCTGTTTCATTCGAACCTTAAATTAAATATGATAGTGCGATAGCTTGGCAGCCTAACTTCAATTGTGTTATCACAAAAAACCCCCTCTAAAATATCGTTGTTTTTTGAAATTAGAATAAGTTAATTTTTACAATTTTTTTTTTTAATGATATCATTAGGTGCGTTCCTTTACTTTGAAACTCTGTGATTTTCTGTCCAAAACTGTACATTTTATTTTTACTCATATGAACTTAGACGTTTCTGTAGAAATTCACACAAATGTACCGAGTTTCAAAGTTGACTATTTTTTAAACGAAGATCTCCAATTAATGTCTATTGACTACACTATTGTTCTTAATGGAAGAGAAACTTTTAAGATATAAATAATTTTATTTATGATTTTAAGTTCCACTTTCAAATTAAAAATGCCTCATGTCTAAGTTTGTAGATAGCTGTTATTGCAGCACGTAGGAATTTAGCAAAACTTTAATTTTTACCAAACGCCGCAAGCTGCATTAATTTTGGTTGACATACAATTTTCTCATTTTTTAATTGTAGCTAGTCATCCAAATGATTTTAATGAGAGCTTGTGCTACAGCGATCCCGTTTTATTCACAAAAATAATCATAGATTTTTATCTTTATGAAGATTTAAGTTTAAAACACGACAGTTGCGTTAATTTAGGTTGTTGTTGCAATAGCCGAAACAAAAAAATTAATCTTAAATTGAAAGTAAACTAGAAAGCCTTGGGGCTTGTTTCACAATTGTCTGAGTAAAGTTCTGATTAGTTACTCGAAAAATAAATACTGGCACCGGGTCATAAGTCCACAAACCAAAAAATAATATTTTTGCATTTATAACCTATACAAGTGCCAGTATTTATGTGTCAAGTAACTATTCAGAACTTTACTCAGGCATTGTGAACAGACCCTAAAGAGTATGAAAAATAAAATAATGTTCCTCATCGTGAAACAATAGAAAAGTAACAATTCTCAATTTCTGAATTCAATTATGTATTCGCGGTCACAAATGGTTTGATAGCTCACTCACTGTTAGGATATATAAAAGGCTGCCAACACGTATAGCCGAAGAATTACCATTATCCCATTAACCAAGTGGCATAATATGGTATGTCTTAATAGAAGGTGTTAGTTTCACTCTACAAATCTGGTCCTCGGCATTTGGATTCTGCTTGAACATTAAATATTTTTGTAAGATAAATAACAGTACACAAAATTTTTGTTGTTAAAATAAAATCGTTGATACATTTAATTGATGTAATTTAAAAATTATTTTCTGCCATTAGTAATGAGTATTAGGGCCATTTAGTGAATAGAGAGGGCTTGAAATTGAATCATAGTTGTTTTTTTTTTTTTTTTTTTTTTTTTAATAATCTTTACCCCGCATCTATGGACGCTTCGCTAAGATATCCTTGTAGCCAGACCCAAACGTTTGAATGATGTTTAAGTCAGGTGACTACATATGGCCACTTTCCAGGCAAAAGTTTCATATTCCCGACTGTCCTGCAGGTGTATATGAAGGCGTTGTATTCTTAGTTTTCCCCACCAGAACACCAAATTGCATGTCTTGAAAAAAAATGTCTTCTTTTTTTAACGTACATACATATGTACATATAGTTTTTTTGCCTTTTCAGAAACATTTCAAGCGTTTGTTTAAAAAAAATCCGACATGTAAGCATTTGAAGACTAAAATTAGCAACGACCCTTTTATTTTTTGTCTTTTGCTAAAATTCGTAAACTAACTTCCCGTTTCTCCCCCTTATGAGGAGTCACAAGTCATAAGTCACAAACTCTTGTGACTATTCCTTGAGAGGATTTTAACATTTAAAATCATTTTTCAAATTCTCCCCAATCCTCACAAGAAAACTGACAAAATTCGAAGATGAATTGTGAAGTTTCAGTATTGGAATAGCTGGTTAAAAAAAAAAAAAGATTTTGAATTGTGCCAAAAAATGCAAGGTTACAAACAGATTTTAGCAATATGAGATCACAATTCAACTGTGCGGGAGAATACGAAAAAGTCATAAAATTAATTTCACCTCATCTTGTGACTTGTGAGGTATCAGTGATGTTGGGGATAATCTGTCTAGTTTCTTTTTAAAATCTTGTTTCTTTTTACAAATTCTTATCAATATTACTTGAAACATATGATATATCTGTGATAGTTATGTATATACAATTATAGTTAAATAGCTTTAACTCATATATTGAATTGCTTATTTCTTTCCAGGGTGAAGTATCATACATTCGTGTTAGAGAAGATAGTGGTGAAGAAAGAGGACGCGGTGGTGGTGGAGGCGGCGGTGGAGGTGGAGGTGGTGGTGGTGATTACCGCGATAGGTAAGATATACTCATAATCAAATACAAGTTCAGATAATTAATTCTTTTATAAATAATTCTAGATCTCGTTCCCGTTCATATTCCCCAAGGCCCAGACGACGTGGTACTCCCACTTATTCACCAGTACACCGTGTATCATATTCAAGGTCACGTTCAGACTCCAGATCTAATTTTTAAAGCTAAATATCAAAATCACAAACTAATCTGAAATCAAAACCTAATGAACAAAACACAATTTTTTATCAGACAAATTCAAAAAAAAAAAAAAAAACAAAACGTGCACCGTTTTACTATAAGATATTGTAAAATGTATTTCTAATCCTAAAAAAACGTAGCTACCACAAGCCGAGCGATATAAAATCAATAACTATCTTCTTAATAAATTTAAGTGGAAAATTGTAGATTTCTGAACAGTTGTCCAAGTAAATCTCCTTTTCATAACTTTCATGCATTTAACTCAATCTGTTTGTACATTTCCCTATTCTTACAAATATCACATATTAAAGATTACGAAGTCCAATATTGAAGTTTGAAAACTTCAATGGGTTATCCGACCCCAATGTAATTAATACTTAACGTATATTGTAGGAATTGAACAATTACCATCCAAAAAAGGTTACAATGAATTAGTCATTCACCAACATTTATGTGCTTCATCCTTTTGCATATTATTGCATTTTATTTCTATATTTATTTTAATAAAAATAACTGTAAATTCTAAAAGTCATTCGAAATATTACTATTTATTACATACTTGCAAAGAAACATTTAATTAACATATTTTTCTTTTTCTTTCACAAAAAAGTGTATGGAATTGGATAGTTTGATTTTAACATGTATGGAAAAGGATAACGGATTAAGAGTTAAAAATGAGAGTCAAGAGATCTCAGGATAAAATAGGAAAAAAAAAAAAACAAAATACTTATTCTAAAAACTCTGGAAGGACAGAATGGAAACCCTGGATGTGAAAACAGGATTACCAAATTTGTATTATAAAGGATTTGTATTTTGGAAACAAATATAAAGCCATAATAGGATATAGGAAAGGAGCAAAATATCTCCTTAGGAGGATTCTTCACTTCATTTCTCCACTTCGTGCATGCGGATTTTCGCTGCTTTACCGTTATTCTCATGCCTGCTCTCTCGTCCCGCTCGTTCTTTTGAGAAAAATTTTTAAATCCTCTTGCCTTCTGGACACTAGGATTCAAAAATCACAAAACCTTTTTTAAACACAATTTTGGATTTTTGGAATGGAAATCGTTTTGTTTTAATTATGGATTTCTTCTCCTGATTCTCTGCGTAAATGTGGGACGCCGCGGGAGGATTTTAAAGTTCCAAAATTTTTCACCCTTCTCAGTCTAATTCTAATTCACATTTATGGAAAATTCCTCCAACAGTCATCTGCGCGCACCATGCACACCTTTCGTTATTGAAATTGTATACTTCGTTATCACCAAGGATACTCGTAATTTTGGATTCAAGACCCTTCGCTCTTTTTTGAGGATTCTTCTTCGGATATTTATCATTTCACAAAAAAAAAAAAAAAAAAAAAAAAATGGAAAGGGATTTCCACAATGGATTATTGGATGATTTCCAGGATCATTCACTTTAAAGTTGCATGCATGTGTGTAATAATTGTAGGTGGTGGGTCAGTCGTCGAGTGGTATGTTTCTTTATTTTTTATTTTCTCATTTAATTGATATTCTAATTGATCATTTCTTATTAGCTATTTTGGTTTTATTAACAAAATTATTTTAAAAATCTGTATACATTAACAAAAGCGCGGAATATAAATAAGAGAGAAATATTTTTTGATGCATGATTGTAAGAAAAAAAGGTATGTGTACACTTCTTTATAAAAGTCAAGTTTTGTTTTATAGTCATTTATGAATTGCTCAATGTTTGAAGAAAAACATTAAAAAATAAATACCTACTAAAGCTTGATGATAGATATTTGTCGTGTTGAGTGTTTTTAAATAAAATCATTAAATTATGATGCAACAAATAAATAACTAAAATAAAAATTGATGTATTTGTTTTTATTTAATGCAGTGATCATTCAGAAAATAAAATTTTGCAAGCAATTAACCGCCGATATCAAGAATGTCTAGCATACAAGAACCAATTAAAATAAAACTGGTTTGTTTAAAAAATGATACAAGAAACGTTCGGCTAAACAAAGACACAACGACATTCAAGACCAAACGCCATTATGAGAAGTAAGAACGGATCTAGGAAATGTTGCCAGATAAAATCGAAAAGCTTATGACTTCATTCATATTAAGAACTGTCGAAAAATATATTATATTAACAATTTTTAGTATAGGTATTATAAAAAGTCACGTACAATTTTACGATAGCTGTTTCTTACTTTTTTTACATAGTTAGTAAAGAGGAGTCTAAAGTTGAAGAAGAAGAAGGAAGCTTTTAAAGAAGTGGAGTATATTTAGACATGGATATATGACAGCGAATCTTCTAATGTAATGTAAGTTAACAAAAGCATATACCTATTCCATTTCATAATCTATATAATTTCAATCAGCCTTATTGTTAGTTCCAACCTAACAAAATTCCACCGGGAAATTTGAAATTTCACTTTAAAAATAGAATAGAAGTTTTCGTTTAAAAAAGATTGATTGATAGATAGTTAAAAAAAAAAATGTATTCATAGTTTCTTAGTTCCAACTCGATCAACATTCGTACCCATAAACATTTTTAAAATTAAGTGACACATCAGATTTACCCAAAAAATTATCAAAATTAAATTTATGATAAATATAATTTTTAAATATTTTCTTTTGAGTACATAGTAAGTTCAAACAAAATATTATGGATTAGTCAAAACGAAAGAAAAGCAGAAATAAATCGAAGTCATCTTAATCTTGAGATGTGCTTCTTTTGAAACTGTAGGTATCCATTTTCATGTGCAGAAATTATTTCATTTTTTTTCCAAAAAATTAATGTGGGAATGGGTTGCTATTCTATTCCAAAATTCTTTAAATGGAATGAAAATTCTGTATATTATGTATTTTTATTCTGTAAATCTATTATTCCGGTATTCCAAAATTCTGTATATCCAGAATTCTATATGTCAAAATTCAAATTTTAAATACTGTATAGTAAATAAAGTTTGTTTGTTTGTTTTGTTGTTTCAATTAATATTCTATTTTACAATATAAAACCAATGTGAACCTTTTTGTCTTGTTTTTTTGATATCAACAAATTTTGCCATACATTATATTAAGTAATAGGATATCTTGAAAATATATTTTCTAAACCACATCCACATAAATAACTTGAGAATTACTTTTGGTTTTCAAACACCCTTATTACAATAGGTGTTTTTCTTGAACGACGAATGTCACTTTTTGTGTCGAGTCACTTTTACGGCCTTTAAGAGTCGGTATTGCGATCCTTGAACGCCAGTCGTTTTGATCAAAACGCCTTCCACAGAAACAGCTGATATTGACAATTTGCTATTTCCGAAGCTATTGTACATAGTTTTTGTTTTAAATTCAATCTTCCGATTTATGTTCATAAATAAAGTGCAAAATGAGTGTTGTTGTTTAATAAGAAACGAAAGGAGAGATAAGACCAACAAAATTAATTAATTAAATGCAGGAATGACGCTTAATTAGACACAAATCTAAAGATTTTTGCATCGAACCAAACCTGTGAAAACGTGCTATAAAATATAAAAATGTTTCGTTTGATTTTATGTTTGTATTTTTTGCCATTTTGTTTTTTTCAATTATAACTAGTGGTCCTATAAGAAGTTCAATGCGAAACATGAATGTAGATTCTCAATTGTTTTTTTTCCTCGGTTTGCGAGCCCTCTCTAGAAACTCGTTGCTAGTGATGAATTTTCTTCTATCAACTCTACGAGACGTTTTATTTGGTTGGGATTAGTGATTTGAATTCTTTAATGAATAAAAAATTCTAAAAAAAATATTGAAAACTTACATTTTTGTGAATTTTGCCGGCCAGTCGATTAAGAATTTGTATTCGACAAGAAATTGCGTTTTAGCTGTCGTTCAATGCAAGTTAAACGACAGTCATAATGAGGATGAGTGACATTTTTCTCAGAAAAATTTACATTCCACTCAAAGTAAGGCGTTACCCCAACTAAAACGACTCCATAACGCCATTCGTAATACAATTTTCTTAAAATGAGATTTGTCGTTCGAGAAAAACGCCTATTATAATAAGGGTGAATAGGCAAAAATCATGAAAACGTTTTTTTTAATAAATATTATAAAAGCAAACTTTTAAATTTACATTCATATTTATAGTATTTAAAATATTAAATATAATATTTAAATTAAAAAATTTTTTTTTTGAATTTCTTGTGACTAACTTTATAAATTTTTAATTTGTCAAAGACACCTTTAAGTCACATACTTGTAATGTATGTGACTTAAAGGTGTCTTTGACAAATTAAAAAATATAATCACATACATTACAAGTATGTGACTTAAAGCTGTCTTTGACAAATTAAAAATTTATAATTTGATGTTATTTATTCATTTTGGTGCATAGTGAATATAAAAATCGTAAAATGAATATTCGGACAAGAATTTTTTTTCTTTTGTTGAGTTGTGTAATCGTTTCTACATGGAAAGTGTAACCTGTTAAACCACATTTTTTAACCCCGACAATTTAAATTTATGTTCATAATATTCACTAAAAAACACGCATTAAACTCGGTAGATTAAAAATTAGTTACAACCGCAGGTAAAACCGATTTGAAATCTACGTAATGTCAATAATTTGACACTTTGCAACCATGTATTTACTTTTGTGTTTTTTTTTTTGTATAAGTTGCCTACATTAATTTAATGCTTCAATTTTTAACTGAATTTGGATGTGAATTAAAGGTAAATTTAATTTAATTTTTCGTTACAAAGTGATAATACTGTTATTTGCAATGTTTTCCTGCATTCGGTACATTCGACGAAGAGGAAATTGATTCACCATTTAGTCCTGAAATTCTTCTTCTGACGACGAAGACATCAGAATTTCATCTATTTCCTGAAATAAGTCCATTTTGTTGTTCGTATATTTATTTTCAGTCTTGCACAAGAAAATCTCACTTCAAATGCCACTTACACAAAATTGTTTATTATCCTGAAATTTAAGCTAACACACGGGTCTAACTACTTTAACTGCTCCCCGGAGTGAAGTTTACATTGAATCGATTTGAACGCGACAAGGTTTAATAAAATATTTCCGAGTATAACGACTGAATACTGTGCTTTTGGTTTTAACTTTTGGGCTTAACTTACTTTTAACTCAGGCGTCAATTTTAAACGGATTAAAGTCAGTGAATAATGTGGCATTATTTATTTTATTTACAAAGCATACATTTTCAAACAAATTTGGTTGGAAATTATGTTAACTGGCATTTACATTAACTTTTTTCTCCAGTCAAATCCTACTTGATAAAAGTAGTTTGTCCTACTCAAAATCAGTGGGAACTGCTGTGGATCGTTCTCTTGATTTTTTATACTTCACTGAGCTATATTCATACCAAAACACGGTTAATATCAAAGTGAATTCTGAAGTTTTACCATCCGTGCAAAAGAATTACAAACTTGAGATGAACACACTTTTTCTGAAAATTAAATAAATTAATTTGGATTCTATTGAAAGCTATAGTTAGGTATAAACAATTTTTCTTGTTCTGAACTCACAAATGCTAAATTTCTAGAATTAGAAAAATTGTTTTGATAATGGAAAAAAGTGCGCAAAGAAAAATTGTTTTGAAAAAGTGCTCACTTTTTTTCATTATCAAAACAAACAAATTTTGGGTATAATTGTATTTATAATAATAATTCAAATTTAAACCCTTATGTACTCGTATTATGTTAGCTATACATATTTAATAAACTATTTAAAAAGATAAGTTAAAATCATAATGTTTTTCACAAAAACGGCTTATTTATGAAGTCGTTTGGTCTGTTTCCTCAAAGTCTATAGCAGGAACAAAATTGGCTTTAAGAAAGCGACGATAAATTGTTTTCAAAATGCTCTTACCACTAATAGGAAGCACCATAAAAATAGGCAACCGCAGGGTACTTTATTTTTATTTCGATGATCCAAACAACTTAAGACGCAATCATATGCAAAATCTTTGTACCTTTGAATTGCCACCTGCAGCGGTTAATTAGCCTAGCCAGGTCCATTAAAAAGAAATCATTTGAAGTTTTTTTGTTGTAAACATAAATAAGAAATAAAACAATAAATTACATTTCTTTTGTCGGCAATCTACAAAGCCATATAAACCGGAAAACTTTTTATTTAAATGAATTGAATGTCACGCTGAATATTAATTTTATAGACGATACTTCATGCTGTTACAATACAATTATTATGTTCTTTGATTACCACCCACTTATGCCACAAGCCAACTATGTATTTGATTTTAAATTTCCATATGACTGGCTCCAGTAATCTTGATTCTAGATCTAGATAGTCGCGTCGTAAATAAAGCTAAAATAAATACTTCAAAACAATTAACAAGTGATTTTGAATCTGAATTAAAAGTTATTACCTTAAACCCGTTGACAGTATTATAAGAATAATGATTGTGGATATATTGTAGTTGTGCCACTTAAAAATCAGTTGTGAATATGAATGGTTTGAGATTGAATTCTACTAATCTTCTAAGGCTGAAAACATACTGGAGCAGAGCGGAGATGCGAGAAGTGAGCAGAGCGACGAAAACAAACAAATGTTTTCTTATGAGAGCTCTCATACTGAGGCGTCTAGCAACGAAGTATCAGTTCTCATAAGAAAGTATGAGGTGTTTATTTTTAACGCTCTGCTCACTTCTCGCATCACCGCTCTGCTCACAGCTCGAGTGTGTTTTCAGCCTAGTTTTTATTTATTGCGTATCATTACACTTAACATTTTTTTTTCCTGGAATCTGAATATACATACTTTTTGTAGATTTTGAATGCACTAAATTCGAATGCGATCTCAGAATTACTCCATCATCTTAGGTCTTCGAGATATTTTAACCTTAAAGTGCAGTGTTACGAAAAAACGAAACAGAGCAGTTTTGTATATGTTCCCGAAAAATATGTACATATGCCACATTTCGGTGTCATTTCGCTTTATTAAATTGAAATAAGGAATATTTTGGATATGTTTTGGAACATTAACTTGAATAAACTGCACTATCGAATACTCCTGTGCAGTAATAATCCGTTTTTGAGTTTTCGGTCAAAAGACTTAAAGTTTGAATTTAAGAACTTTTTGAAAATGCATTTTTGGTGCAGATGGCGTTTTCAAAAACGACCGCCGCTCAGTGGCGGTCACTGTAATAATTTAATTTTTATTAGATGGATTTTTGGCTTTAAAACAAGGTATAACAAGACATTGCAAGTGTTGCCGTTGATTTTAAATAATTTTTTTATAATTCAAATCGATTTTTTTTTAGAAAATTACCCCTTCTGCCTAAACGGGGGGAAATAGACCCCACCTCTTAAACAATTTTGTTCTTGTGTTGACCTAACCTTACCTACATCCCCTACTTTTTATGGCATCTTATGAAAAACACCCTGAATACACTATGTAGGTTAGGTACCTGATTCAGCTGTTTAAAATTAAATTTTAATGCGATTTTTCATTCTAATTGCCTTTATTCGTGGTTATATACATACCTGTTAAATTTGTAATTGTTATGTCGATAGTTCTAATAAATCTTTTCCGTTGTTTATTAAATAATTATTCAAATCGGATTTTGAAAGCACAAATTCACCTATATTTTAACTTTTTTTGAACTACATATTTTTTTTCTTTCTAATTTTCATGCATTGAGGCATTATCGGCGGAAGTTTTTTGTTGAAAGGAGGTTTTAAGAAAAAAGAAATAATATTTAAAATAAGGAAATACTGGGAGATATTCCATATTCAAGATTTAAAACCATGAACTCGGATATAGAAAAACAACAACAGACAATTTTTATAAGTTGCAGATTTCTATTAAAAAACAGATATGATCCCGATTAGCATAGCATAGCATAGGTTCCATCCAAAAAAAAAAAAACAATAACCGAATTTTGAGTAGTAACCATCAAAAACAAAAAAAATATTCAAAATATGTGATTAGTAAAAAAGGCCACCAAGTTCCCCCTTTGCTTCATCTACGTCACCGATTACTTTAAGACAATACATTCATTTGAGAAAAAAGCATATTCAACGGAATCTATCGATTGCGAGTGTAAAAACAGAGTTTAGGAAAAAAGAAAAACAAAATAAAGCTTATGGAGTTTTTTTCCTCGTACTTTATGGGACATATATATGATGAATATTATAAAAATGATTTTATTTTATAAAGCAATTATGCGGCGGACTTCTCACTTCAATATTTTCTATTTTATATCTCATTGACTTTTATTTAAGTTTCAAAGCACTCGCTGATCTGCCTGTTGAAAGTGTTTTCTGCACAAAAAGAAATGAAAACACATATTCGGCCCCAAATAAGCAAACATAAGAACGCTCTAACATATATTTTATATTGCCACTAGTATATTTACCCGAACAGTTGGCTTCGCTAACTGTCACACGATGTATGTGCAAGACAATGTATTTGCAAGACAATGTATTTGCAACACAATGTATTTGCAACACAATGTATTTGCAACACAATGTTTGTTATAACGCGATGTATTTGCAACACAATGTTCCAACACAATGTTTCAATACAATGTATGTTGCAACAGAAAGTATTTTGCAACACAATGTATTTTGCAACACAATGTATTTTGGAACACAATATATTTTGCAACACAATGTATTTGCAACACAAAATATTTGCAACACAATGTATTTATTTGCAACCAATGTATTTGTAGCACAATGTATTTGCAACACAATGTACCTATTTGCAACTCAATGTATTTTGCAACACAATGTACTTGCAACATGTATCTCTGTATCTCTTGGTTCAGTATTGACCTACTTTTCTACCTCAAGCCTGATAATTCACCTTAATTTTAGGAAATTAACCTTGAAAATCTGACCATTGTTACTCCATCTAGGCTACCTTTTATTCCAGTAACTCACTTAGTTTCACCTTAGTTGATAAAAATCGATTGCGGGTCCCCTGCAGCGCTCACGCAACTCCGTTGCTCCGCTTAGGGTATGTTCAGTCGCCAGGCAGGCGCCCAAGTCAACAGTTTTCTCGGAGAAAGGTACCTTTGGGTGAACCGTATGAATTATTTGCTAACTTAATATAGGTTCACTGTTTAGCCGGATAGGTACATACTTAATTAAAATTTAAAAAACTTGACCTTGAAAATCTGACCATTATAACTGAAGTTATACTTGCCACGTCAATCACTTGACTTCACTTTGCATGATTCTAAATTATTGCTTAGTCGATTTGATGGTTAGGTAGGTAGATAGTAGATACCTAACAAATATAATTATACCTAGGTACCTACTTTAACACACTGTCGTTTAAGAATACCTATAAGATTAGAAGATAATTATGAATTTATATTATTGCAAATAAACAATACAAATATATCACAAACTTTTGTATGTAACTATGTATATGCGTTAACTGACATTATACCTACCTAGATACCTCTCTTAATTTTAAGACCTTAATCTTAAAAATCCTATCATTAGAAAAGAAACCAAATCAACCCTTTTCTATTAATTCACATACCTACATTATGTGCTTACATAGACACATACATATAGATGTAGGTATGTACATAATATGTATTTTAATATCCATGTCAGCGAAATCGATTTTTTTAAATCAACGTCGAAATCATTCACCTTTTTTAAATACCTACATTTTCATATGATTTCAATTATTATTTTATTATTATAATAACTCAAAATAAGTAAGCCTACCATTTAACCTTTATTTTAAGATTAATTTAAGACCTTAATCTTACAGATCCGATAAGTAGAACAAAAGATATAAGCCAACTAAAAAATATACTCTACCCACATCATAAATTTCCTTAAAAGGTTCCAGTACACGTGCATGAACATTTTAAGGCATCAACCTTAACGATCCGATCATAAGAACAAAAGTTATCAGCCAACCAAACCAACCATGAGGGGACTTTTAGTATTGTTGTGCATGAAAAAAAATACCTACAACCAACGTGCTGCCTGCATAATATAATAATAATAATATATACCTACATGTATAGGAAATTATGATTTTTTGTTGCACACACTCGACCATCTTTAGAATAGCCATCTCCTTCCCACCAGTATATTGATATAGGAAAGTTTTTTTTTTTTTTTTATTGTATTCCTCTTTGTTTTTACGTTTGCCTCGATGAAATTTTTTCCCGAAAATATTATTTCATGTTTTTAGTATGAAATTTTGAAAGGTTTTGAAAATTTTTTTGTTGCTCTAACTCGACTGTCATTGTGGCTTTAATTTAAAGTTTGAATTTTAAAAATCGGACAATTGGTTGCGAAGATATAAGCATTTGAATGAATGGAAAAGGGGTGTTTTTGAAATTTAACAAAAATTGGACAATTCTCCACTGAGACACGATGGTTAGCAATGAATAAAAACCCCATTTTTTTGGTGTTTTGCGAGATTTTTCAAACTATTTCTTTTTAAACTATTGTGAAGGTCGTGTGGGGTGTACAATTATGAATGATGTATCAAATTAATTGTGTATTTTCGTAGATGCGATTAAAAGAAAAACTAATCGTATGGGTGCAATAACTAATGAGTTATGAGGTGATTAATAAAACAACAGAAAACATGTCAAAATGTGTGTTAAAAAAATTTTGAAAAATCTAAAATTTTTATAATAAATGTAAATCAATTATATGTATGAGGTGTATGATTTTGAGATTTTTTAAAGAAACGGTTATTTTTTAAAAATTAAAAAAGTAGTAAAAATTGTATTGAAAAAATGTAAATTTTTGAATGATAAAAAATGATGTTGAAAAAAAAAAAATCAAAATTTTGTAAAACATGGATAATTTTTTTTTGAAAAACCTTTCCAATGGTATTTTATTTATTTAAATCGGACTACCCCCTGATTTATTGGAATTATGTAATTTTTGAAGTTTGAAGTATAAAAAATTTTGTATCTCGCTTTGTAGATTTTATAGAATTTATTTTTAAATTAATAAAGTTCTGGAAATTTAATAATGCATTTAATAAAAAATAAATGAATATTGTAGGACTTACCATTTGGAAGTTAGTTTTTGAACCTTTGACCAATTTTACCTTATTTTACCCTATTTATAATGGGAATTTTAAAAAATCCCTTCTTAGTGCTCACTTACATAAAATTTGTAATATAAAAAAAATAATAAAATATTTTAAAAACGTATAGTATAAGCTGTGCGTTGATAGCCTAAAAATGAATGAATAAGTGATGCAGTGAGCGATTCTTTCTTTTATATAGTTAACTAGTATTGACAATATACCCTATGCTACGCTATAGGTATAAATTTATATTGTTATCCTTTTTTTTTTATATAATTTTTATTTTATTAAGATAAAAAATTATAATAATATTAATCTTTAAAATAAAAATTATTATTATTCTATTTTTTATAATAATATTTTAATTTTATTATATTATATTTATATATTATATAAACTATCGTGTAGAATTATTAGACAATATATAGCTTATTAAGATTAATTTTAAGCTTATTAAGATAAGATTTAAATAATAAAATTATTATTGTACCTACTTTTTTTTTGTTGTTTTGTTTTAAAAAAATGATTTTAATTTTTTTTTTTTTTGCATTTATAAGAAAAAAAAATATAAATATAATTATATTTATTATTATAAATATTATAATAATATTATATATATATATATTTATATATAATATAATATATATATATTTATATATAATATAATATATATATATATATATATATATATATATATATATATTTAAATATTTAATTATATTTTATATTAATAATAAATATATACATATTGTATATACATATGTACATACATATTTAATTATTAAATTATATAAAAATAATAATAATGTCTTTCTCTATATAATATATCTCTCTATATATTCTCTTTATATCTCTCTGCATTTCTTTGTCTATCTCTGTATTTCTTTGTATCTTTTTGTATCTCTCTCTGTTTCTCTCTGTATCTCTGTGTATCTTTTTATATATCTCTCTGTTTCTCTATGTATCTCTCTGTCGCTCTCTGTATCTCTCTATCTCTCTCTGTATTTCTCTGTCTCTCTCTCTGTATCTCTCTATATTTTTCTGTCTCTCCTGTATATCTTTGTATTTCTCTATATTTGACTGTGTCTCTCTATACTTGTCTGTCTCTTTCTGTATAACTCTGTCTGCCTCTGTTTTTCTCCGTGTGCCTCTCTGTATTTCTCTATATCTCTCTGTATCTTTTTGTCTTTCTCTGTATCTCTTTGTCTTAATCTGTATCTCTCTGTTTTCTCTCTATATTTGTGTCTGTATCTTTCTGTATCTCTCTGTCTACCACTGTATCTCTTTGTATCTCTCTGTTTTCTCTCTATATTTGTGTTTGTATCTTTCTGTATCTCTCATTCTACCATTGTATCTCTTTGTCTCTCTCTATATTTTTCTGTCTCTCTATGTATCTCTTTGTATTTCTTTATATCTCTCTGTCTCTCTCTGTATATCTTTGTTTCTCTCTGTTTTTCTCTGTTTACTTCCATTTCTCTCTTTCTCTCTTTTTTATCTCTTTGTATCTCTTTTTTTATTTCATTTTATATCTCTGTATTTCTCTGTCTCTCTCTCTCTCTCTCTCTCTCTGTATCTCTTTGTCTCTCTCTATATCTTTCTGCCTCTGTCTCTATCTCTCTTTCTTTATCTCTCTGTGTCTCTTTGTATCTCACTGTTTCTCTCTATATCTTTTTCTTTCTCTGTATTTCTCTGTATCCCTCTGTCTCTCGCTGTATCTCTCTCTCTCTTTTGCTCTCTATGTCTTTCTGTCTGTCTCTTTTTATTTTTGTCCCATTTTATCTTACAAACATTAATAAGCCAGCCATTTAATTGTTAAATAATATTTTTACAGAGTTTTTTTTTTAATAATAATTACTTACAATTTATTTGAAAATTTGTATTAATTGAATTATAATTGGTATTTTATTATCTTTCATTTGACATTTTATCCATAAAAATCGATTAAGAATTGCTAAAGTTATAAGCCATTTTTGGGCACATTATTTATGATTCTACCAAGTAATGAATTTGAATGACCAAATGTCTTGATTTTTGTTAAAATTTGTTTTTAGTGGGTGTATAAAAAACGTTTATTATCAAAATAATTGGTCATTTCTTAAAAATAAATAAATTTATATTTTGAAAATCGGTTAGGAAATGGGTGTTTAATTAACAATTTAATCGAAAACTTGCATTTTTATCTTATCAAGCCTGTAGACCATTGAATTTGGCTAAAAACCTATAACATTTTTTGTTAAGCATATTTGTGAAAGTTGTACCTATCTAGAGACATCTCAACATCCAAGATCGATTAAGTATTTCTTTTTCGATTTTGTGCAGGTGAATGATAATTTTGAAAATTTTTCTTACATTTACCTTTAAAATTTAAATATTTACCTTTGAATAGTAGAATTTGAAATGATTTTGTGAAACTTGTGAACATCGTAAAGCTATGTATATTTTATTTTTTGAAAATATTTATTGACTTTTCAGTAATTTATTTTGAGAATTTGAAGATATTTTGGGGGTGTGGTCAAAATGTTAATTATTGAAAACTTGAAAAATATGCCCACAATATACCTAGTAGTTTTTTTATTCTCTCTGTCCTAAGTTTTCTTATTAATAATAATTTCTTTCCATTTATTTAAAAATTATTATTTATTGAATTATAATTGATATTCTATTTTATTTTATTTTATTTGACTCCTTATTTATAAAAATCGATTGAGAATTGCTAAAGTTTTATGCCATTTTCGGGCAACTTATTCATGATTCTTTCAAATAACGAATTTGAATGACCAACAAATGTCTTCATTTTTGTTAAATTTTGAGTTGTTAAATATTCGTAAAATCATACCGCAGCTTGTGATCGATGCAAAAAAACAAAAGTTTATATACCAAAATTATTGCTCATTTTTCAAAAAAAAAAAAAAAATAAATAAAATTAAATTTTGCAATTCGGTTGGAAAATCGGCGGGTAATTGAGAACTTATTCGAAAACTTGCATTTTTATCTAACCAAGCCTGTAAACCATTAAAGTTGGCTAAAAACCTATAATATTTTTTAATAGGAATATTTATGAGAGTTAAACCTATTTATAGACATCTTAATAAATATCTAAGATCGATTAAGTATTTATCGACTTATAGGATTTTATGCAGATGACTCGTTAATTTTGAAATTTTTTTACATACACATTTTAAATGACTTTATGAAACTTATGAACATCGTACAGCTATGTTTTGTATGTGAAAATATTTATTGACATTAAAGTAAATAATAATGAGAATTTGAAGATATTTTGGGGGCGTGGTCAAAATGCTAACGATCAAAAACTTATAAAATACACTCAAAGCATAAAAGTTTTTTCTTCTCCCATGTGCCAATTTTCTTAATTAATAATAATTTCCTGCCATTTATTTGATAATTTTTTAATTGAATAAAAAATGATATTTTATTATCTTTCATATAACACCTCATTTATAAAAATCGAATAAGAATTGCCAAAGTTATAAGTCATTTTTGGGCACCTTATTCAAGATTTATCAAAATAACGAATTTGAATGACCAAATGTCTTGATTTTTGTTAAATTTTGCTTTGTTAAATATTCAAAAAATCGTATCGCAGCTTGTAGTGGGTGTATAAAAAACATATATATATCAAAATAATTTGGCATTTCTCAAGAAAATAAATAAAATTATATTTTAAAAATCGTTTGGAATATGTGTGTGTAATTGACAATTTAATCGAAAACTTACATTTTTATCTAATCAAGCCAATAAACCATTGAAGATGGCTATAATTTTGTAATATTTTATAATATATTTATTTGTGAGAAATGTACCTAACTATAGACACCTTAATCTTAAAAATCTATACAGTATTTCTCGACTTATAGTTGATTTTGTGCAGGTGAATTGTAAATTTTTAATTTTTTTTTACATTTACCTTTAGAATTTAAAAAAATTACCTTTGGATAAAATTTGAAATGATTTTATGAAATTTGTGAACATGATAGAGCTATTTTTTGTATGTGAAAATATTTATTGGCTTTTTAGTAAATAATTTTGAGAATTTGAAAATATTTTGGGGGCGTGGTCAAAATGTAAACGATCAAAAACTTGTAAAATGTACTCAAAATATAGTTGTTTTTTCTTCTCTCTGTGCTAATTTTACGCATTAATAATAATTTCCTGCCATTTATTTTGTAATTTTTTAAATGAATTAAAATTAGTATTTTATTATCTTTCATATGACACCTCATTTATAAAAATCGAATAAGAATTACCGAAGTTATAAGCAATTTTCAGGCACCTTATTCATCACACTTTCAAATAACGAATTTTGAATGACCAAATGTCTTGATTTTTGTTAAATTTTGCTTTGTTAAATATTCAAAAAATCGTATCGCAGCTTGTAGTGGGTGTATAAAAAACATATATATATCAAAATAATTTGGCATTTCTCAAGAAAATAAATAAAATTATATTTTAAAAATCGTTTGGAATATGTGTGTGTAATTGACAATTTAATCGAAAACTTACATTTTTATCTAATCAAGCCAATAAACCATTGAAGATGGCTATAATTTTGTAATATTTTATAATATATTTATTTGTGAGAAATATACCTAACTATAGACACCTTAATCTTGAAAATCCATACAGTATTTCTGGACTTATAGTTGATTTTGTGCAGGTGAATTGTAAATTTTTAATTTTTTTTTTACATTTACCTTTAGAATTTGAAAAAAATTACCTTTGGATAGAATTTGATTTGATTTTATGAAACTTGTGAACATTTTAGAGCTATGTTTTGTATGTGAAAATATATATTGACTTTTTATTAAATAATTTTGAGAATTTGAAGATATTTTGGGGGCGTGGTCAAAATGCTAACGATCAAAAATTTGTAAAATATACTCAAAATATAAATGTTTTTTCTTTTCTCTCTGCCAATTTTACGCATTAATAATAATTTCCTGTCATTTATTTGATAATTTTTTTATTGAATTATAATTGGTATTTAATTATCTTTCATATGACACCTCATTTATAAAAATCGAATAAGAATTACCAAAGTTATAAACATTTTTAGGCACCTTTATTAATGATTCTTCCAAATTACGAATTTGAATAACCAAATGTCTTGATTTTTGTTAAATTTTGCTTTGTTAAATATTCAAAAAATCATATCGCAGCTTGTAGTGGGTGTACAAAAAACATTTATATACCAAAATAATTTGGCATTTCTAAAAAAAATTAATAAAATCATATTTTTAAAATCGGTTTGAACTTGAGTGTGTAATTGACAATTTAATCGAAATATTACATTTTTATGTAATGAAGCCTATAAACTATTGAATATGGTTAAAAAATTGTAATATTTTATAATAAATATATTGGTGAGAAATGTATCTATCTATTGACACCTTAATCTTGAAAATCCATGCAGTATTTCTCGACTTATAGTTGATTTTGTGCAGGTGAATTGATAATTTTGAATTTTTTTTTATATTTTCCTTTGAAATTTAAAAAAATCACCTTTGGATAGAATTTGATTTGACTTTATGAAACTTGTGAACATCATATAGCTATGTTTTGTATGTGAAAATATTTATTGGCTTTTTAGTAAATAATTTTGAGAATTTGAAGATATTTTGGGGGCGTGGTCAAAATGCTAACGATCAAAAACTTGTAAAATATACTCAAAATATAGTTGTTTTTTCTTCTTTCTGTGCTAATTTTACGCATTAATAATAATTTTCTGCCATTTATTTGGTAATTTTTTAATTGTATTCAAATTGGTATTTTATTATCTTTCATATGACACCACATTTATAAAAATCGAATAAGAATTACCGAAGTTATAAGCAATTTTCAGGCACCTTATTCATCACACTTTCAAATAACGAATTTGAATGACCAAATGTCTTGATTTTTGTTAAATTTTGCTTTGTTAAATATTCAAAAAATCGTATCGCAGCTTGTAGTGGGTGTACAAAAAACATTTATATACCAAAATAATTTGGCATTTCTCAAGAAAATAAATAAAATTATATTTTAAAAATCGTTTGGAATATGTGTGTGTAATTGACAATTTAATCGAAAACTTACATTTTTATCTAATCAAGCCTATAAACCATTGAAGATGGCTATAATTTTGTAATATTTTATAACAGATTTATTTGTGAGAAATGTATCTATCTATAGATACCTTAGTTTTGAAAATCCATACAGTATTTCTCGACTTATAGTTGATTTTGTGCAGGTGAATTGTAAATTTTGAATTTTTTTTTACATTTACCTTTAGAATTTGAAAAAATTAAATTTGGATAAAATTTGAAATGATTTTATGAAACTTGTGAAGATGGTAGAGCTATGTTTTGTATGTCAAAATGTTTGTTAAAATCTTAAAAATTAATTTTGGTAATTTAAAAATATTTGGGTAGGGCGTGGTTAAAATATTATTAGTCAAAAACTTGAAAAAATATGCTTAAAATATAATGTTTATTTTTGTACTTTATCCCATGTTAAGCTATTTAAAATAATTTCTGTTCATTTTATTGGTATATTATGTATTGAGTAAAAATAAAAATACTATTATCTATCTTATTTTATATCATTTTTCAATATCAGGATAAAATTACTGAAGTTATAAGACATTCTCTAAGCTTTTTCAGTTATTTTTCAATAAAATTATTTAAGATTTTTTTATGAATTTGTTTTTTTCAGAACGGTTTAATGTATGAAAGAGATTATAGATATATATGTTTTATATATCAAAATAAGCGCTTACTTATTTGCAAGCGATTAAAAGTTATTTGAGTAAAATCGGTTATTGTGGTAAAAAGTAATGAGCATTTTAATAAAGCAAACACTATGTCAAAAAAAGCAAGTTATAAATAAATTAAATTCATAATTTATTTAATATCAATTTTCTTGTTGGATGTACAACTTTAAGATGTTTAACAAATATTTAGAAAATATATTAATAAATAATATGTAATAAATTTTTTTTCTCTATTTTGAATATAACATATTATTTTAAATTTTTTAATCAATCAATGTTGGTGAAAAAAAACATGAATTCAATTTTATTTTACATTTTTTTCATAATTGTCATAGAAATTTGATAATTTTTTTTACACACGTTTAATGCGTGTCTTAATGACAGTATTTTAAGATATTTATCTTGAAAATCCGTTAAAAACTTTAGGAGTAATAAATTAATTAATGATGTCATGTCAAATGATTTTTTTGATAAAAATCTATTTTTGTCACAAAAAATCAATTAAATACCCCTCGCGCCGCTCCTGTTGAATTTACCGCTATAACACCACTGACTTTTTTATAGATAAGGGTTGGGGCTACAACTTTGTAGAACATCATTTTTTAAAATTCGTAAAATTTTCATCAACTTTTGCATTTTTAATACAAAAAATTGAATTGATAACCTCTTTACCTTCCCTTTTCGTATAGAACGCTTCCCCCCTACGCAATTATTTTTATACATAATTAAAGCTTAACATTTTGTGATTATTTTAAGATCTTAATCTTTAAAATCGAACAATTAGAACAGAAGTTATGAATTTTTTAATCCAACAATATCATTTGATTTTTGTGATTTTGATAAAATAACGGGAATTCTTCCACTGGTCGATGGTGATTGGCAATGAACAAAATCAAGCAATTTTGATTAAATTTTTCGATTTTTTGATTAATTAATTAAAATTCAATTGTGAGGGTTGTGTGGGTGGTAGAATTATAAATGAGGTATCAAAATGATGGTAATTTTATTGACATGTGGATTAAAGAAAAATCAAATTAATCCGTGCATGTGTAAGCAAGTTATTAAGTGATATACATGGGTATATTATAATTACCGTTAACTCTTTATAACGGTACAAAAAAATAACAAATTAAATTTTTTCATTATCATATTAAATAATTCTATCATTTGGTAAAAATTTCAACCTTCTATGTACATTCGTTTAAAAGATATTAAGGAAGTACCGTTAAAAACCGTTTTTGAAAATCATAAAAACTTTAATAACTTCATCTAACGGTAATTTAAAAAATCCAATTTTTTTAAAAATCACTAAAACTCCCCGAACACTATATCATATTAAAATTTCATAATTTTCATACATTCCATTAAAAAGATAAAATTAAAAATGTGTTAAAAAAACTCATTAAAAAATTTGTATTTTTCAAAAATTCCCTACGTCAAAAATACAACGTAATTCAAAATTTTGTATTACACGCCTAATTTTTTTTTTTATCTTCTTTTCAAAACTTTAAATTTTATTAAAATATCTTAATCCCCTGATTTATAAGGTAATTTTGTTTAACCATCTAAAATGTGCATTTTTATTAAAAAAAAAATCATATCTTAAAAACGGTAATTTTGAGAATTTTTTTGTAAGATTAATTTTTAGTTTTTAGAAAAAAATCTATTTAGGAAAAAAAAAATTATATTTTTATCTTTGCGCGTTTAGAAAATAGAAAAAAAATTTCATAACACATTTACCCATGTTTACCCTATTAATAATTAGAATTTTAAAAAATCCCTTCTTAGTGTTCATCTATATTATAAAGAGATTAAAAAAAATTTTTTATTATATATATATGTGTAGTAGTATAAGGTGTGGGTTGATTTTTAAAAAATAAGTATATTTAACCGACTTTCGTCTTTAGTATATAGTTAATTAATTACTCAAAAAGGGCACAATAGGTCACTTAGAAATAAAATGCACTATGAAAGAAAACAGCACAAGACAGCGCAACCATTTAAAACCTTAATCAAAGATAAAAACATGTTAATAAAAATGATAAAATTTATTGAAAGAAATTATTTTATTTTCATTGATTTGAAAAGCTAAAAACAAGCTTTCCAACGTTATATAACACTTGTGTGATCACACTATAAAACACTTGAAGCACACTCTATTAAAAACATTCTTCATTTTGCCATTCATTTGGATTGTGTATGGCAACCACTTTTGGCAGGCATATCATTAAATAATGCAACTTAATTCATTAAATTTTGATTGCAATATAAAATTTGACCTTTCCCTGATTCATTTGCATACAAACTAAATCTCTCACTTTTTTGAGACGCAAAATGCAATTTGGCCCCACTGTACGCCGCGTCGACGATTGGTCGATCAAATGACTTCGATTTTACAGAAAAGAGCCCTTTTCAAGTAATTTTGGAGAAAAACCTATATTCCAATTTTGTAAAATAATTTACAGAAAAAAAGGATTCGTAAAAAAGTCAAACTCGAGATTACTATTGACAAATAGCTTATTTATCTCGATAACGGTTCTGACAATTTTTTTTTTCAAAATTCATATTAGCAAAAGAAATAAGTTTTACCCATGTTTTTTGTATAAAATTTTAAAAATTCTTAACCACTTATATGTACATAGGACAAACATTTTCGACCCAGTCGTGCATATTTATCCGAATAAGGGTATACCTTACGAATGGCCACTTCAAAAATAAGCAAATAATTATTTGCCCATACGGAAATATTCTTAAGAATTTAAATATTCAATATTCCTATTTATGGTAACTTTTGATCTTAGTATTATATTATATCCACATCTTTTTAGAATTTTTTTTTTGGTTTAAAAACGCTTTGATGCAAAATTGAACTCCATTACTTTTTGTCTTTGGAAGTATCAACTTGTGTCTGAAGTAGAAAACAACAAAAACAAATAATATTACAGCTTACTACCGTTGTTCAAGACATTGATGAATGAAACATGAGATTTTGTAGAAAGCTAATTTAAAACAATAAATAATTCAACTTCATTGCCATCTGAGCTGCGAATCTATGAACAAAAAATAACTAAACAGAACATACCATTCCACAACTATCATTGATAAATGTGAATCTTCAATGACTTATTGACTAAAGAAAAATTACAACACACAACCAGCGGGAATCATTAAACGCCAGGGAAAACTTTCAAAGTGGCTTATGGATGGCGACCATGCTGAGATTTTTCCAATTAACAAATCACAGGCTAACCTGCCAACAACATCATTATAGCTACCTATGCACCAAAGCTGATAAATTAATGAATGGCTACCGCTTCGCCAATGAACGAACATGGTTTACCAACTTTGGACCTGGATATCAGCATCCAAGACTAAATCACGCACATCAGAAAACCAACGGTGAGTATAAAGGTTCGGATGCTCATCAACATTGTCTTGGAAACCAAGAACGTGCATTTGACATAGATGGTATATCGTAGATGGTGGGAATGCATTTCTATAAGAATAAGCAAGGCACAGGAAAGTCATTAGAACTTCAAGCATTGGTTATTCTGTAGTTTCTGGGATAGTGCGATTATTTTGCAGAAAGAATTGTCTGCAGAAGAACCCTGAATGAAACGTAGATCAAACCATTCTTCATATTCAGTAAGTAATGTGCAGTTTCTTGTTTGTTTTTTTACTTTCTGTTTAATTTTTCGTCGTTGATTGTGATGCACTTTGGATGCTATTGTCGAGATGGTGCTGATGCTTCTGCGCAGCTTGTGTGATTTGGTCGGCAGGGCGCGTGAGGCGAATATTTAATTGGATGATGGGCCGCAGTATGCAATTCTATTGAGGAAGCAAAGATGCTCGGCGTTGTCGTCGATATAATACATTTGTTGATGAATGTTCTCAGTCAAGCTGGTTGTCCAAGTTTTTTTATAGACAAAGAAAAAATATTTTGTGGTTATAAGAAATGGCAAATTTCTCGGAATAGTATTGATGTTGGTATAAGAAATGTAAAAGTCAATTTATGCGATTCTTTGCAAGCGTTACAATTAATTACTTGTTTTCAAAGAATAAAAAACTTTCAAAAATCGCAACCCCAAGTTTCAGTCTGAATATTGCAAACCTATTCATCTGATTTCAAACGAACAAAGTAGTAATGGTAGCCTTTATTGTATGCACTTGTCAAAAACAAAGTTAAATTTGAGGTTGAACACAAATGTACAATTAACAACCGTGTTGTACATATGCATGCACTAAACATAAACTAAAACATCGTTAAAAAAAAGTCAACATAATTAAAAAAAAATTGATTAAAAACTTCTGGAATTGTTTCGATACCGACATAGTAGCTGTTTTAACAACTCTTAATTTATGAGAAAAAAATTTAAAAATATGCAACATTGGTCTTTTTAAAACAATATTTTTGTAAATATATAGTACACATAAAATTTGGTAAATATTTGTTTTTAAAAAAATAAGTACCTGCGCCAATTATTAGTATTTATTAATGTTGAGTTAAAAATTTAATTTCTAAAAAAATCATTCACTCACAAATTAAAATAAAATTTCAAAATCCAACACTTAATTTTTTGAAATGCAATATTTTTAAAACTTATTAAATGACTGCGTACAAAATTTAAATTAAATCGGTTTAACAGTTAATAGTCCATTGAAATGTTACATTGGCCTCGCATTTAGTAAAGGACAAGGTTTTTTTTAATGTGTAGTGCGCATCGGTGTGGGTTTTACGAAATGATTTTCAGGGCAGTAACCCCCCCATTTGGCCGTCATTTTTAAAAAAGAGGTAAGAAACCCCTTTTCACAATATCTTGAGAATTATAGTTCTGACGAAAAAAATTGGAACCCTTTTTGTAGAGAATTTAATTCTCTACTATTTAGGTAAAGAGACTTTATACCGTTAAATTTAAAATAAAAAAGATATAGCCAATAATCGACAAACATTTTCACAAAAAAATATAACAACTTTTTCTAGCAGTTTTATTGAAAAAACACTTCAGACGTTTTTATTTTAATTAAAATCGAGGGAGTCGATTTCGAGAGTTGGCACGAGTACGATAACTATGGCGCCAAGAATTGATATCGGTTTTTTGTAGAGGGGTCAAAAACAAGCATTTTTTTACTGTGGGAGGCGGTCTATCTCACCCCGTTTAATATGTAGGTGCAATTTTTAGAAAAAAAAAAATGACAAATTGAAAAAAAAAAAATATTTAAAAACAACGGCAACACTTACAATAAAGTATTATACCGTACTCTCCCCTCGAGAAAAATAAGACTTTTTCAAAACTTTTTTTTTCAAAATTATTGTTTATTTTGTACAGGGTGGCGCACGAATCGTGCTACAAAAATAAAACGTAATAACTTTTTTTCTGTGTGAGTAATCGGCTTATTTTTTTTTTATTTTGTAGGTTACTATTTAGATTTATAAAAATGGATGCTTGGGATACGGAGAAAAGAATTTGGATAGTGCAACGGTACCATGCTTTGCAGTCCGTCATTTCCGTCCAAAGGGAATTTAGGCGGGAGTTTGGCGGTAATCCCCCGAGTAGATGGACCATTATGAGGTTTGTAAACATGTTTGCCGAATCTGGAAGCATCGCACGAAGGCCGTACCATCGAGATGCCAATGTTCGGGTTCAGGATACAATCGCAGCAGTAGCATCTGCAATACAGGCCAATCCGAACGTTTCGACCCGAAACTTATCGGGGCAAATTGGAATTAGTAGACGGTCATTACAACGGATACTTCATGACGATTTAAACTTGTTTCCGTACAAAGTCCAAATTACTAGCAAGTTAAACCCTCAGGATTTGCCTGTTCGCCTGGAATTTTGCCAAAAAATGATATCAATGGCCGAAGAAGACAACACATTGATCAATTGTTTGTTCATGTCTGATGAGGCCCATTTTGATCTTAACGGCAATGTAAACAAGCAAAATTGCCGTATATGGAATGAGTCTAATCCAGAAATGCTCCATGAGACGGAACTGCACCCAGAACGAGTCACTGTGTGGTGCGCAGTTTCATCAAGGTGTATTGTCGGGCCGTACTTCTTTGAAGAAAACGGTGTAACCGTTACTGTCAATGGGGACCGTTATTTAAAGATGTTGAAGGAGTTTTTTTACCCAGAACTGCGCCGAAGACGTATACCATTCAACAGCGTTTGGTTTCAGCAAGATGGAGCAACTGCACATATAGCCAGACCAGTTATGGCGGAGCTAAACAAAAAATTCGCAAACAAATTAATTTCTAGGAACTCCACTCTTCGCTGGCCCTCAAGGTCACCTGACCTGACTGCACCAGACTTCTTTTTATGGGGTTATGTCAAGCAAGAGGTGTATAAAACGAAGCCCAGGAATTTAACTGAATTAAAGCAGTCCATAACGACAATAATTGAGGCGATCCCAACTTCAACTCTTCAGGCCGCAATGAATAATTTTTTGACCAGGTGCCGCATATGCGTGGGACAGCGTGGAGGTCATTTGCGGTCTATAATCTTTAAAAACAACTAACTATTTAAAATAAAATTTAATTTTCTAACCAATAAAAAAAAAAATAAATGAAATACATCGATTAAAAAAAAAGTTATTTGAATTTCTTATTGTAGCACAATTGGTGCGCCACCCTGTACTGCAATAAAACTCATATTGTTGCATTCAATGATGGCTACCTTAAATGACCGCCAGACACAACTGTTTAAAAATGAAGTTGTAGTTTTAACTTTTCAAATCAATAAAAATAAAAAAATTAAAATACAATTTCTGTAATAAATTTAATTATTTTTATTAATATGTTTTTTTCTTGGTTTTTGTCTTTGATTAAGGTTTTAAACCGTGTCCGGCACTCACACTTTTTTTTTTTTATTAAACCTATGCTTTGCTAACCCTTTGGCTCTGGATCACATAACTCTACCATATTATGCTTTCTGGTTTTTACTTGAAATCTGCACTCTGCACTTTGCACTCTGCATTCTGCACTCTGCACTCCGCAATGGTGAACATATCTATAAAATAAAAATTATCAGCCACTCCACATTAAAATAAAAAAGAAAACTCACAGAAAATAAAATTAAATAAAAACAGATCTTAATTTCAAGTCATTTATAGGAAAACAAAATAAATTCCAGACAATGATCGCCATTTTTTTTTTGCTTCACAAAAAAATTGTTTCATTCGATATCCCCAGTAAAGCAGGTGTTGCTTTTATGCCTAACAGATGGCGCAGTTTTTTTATTTAAGCATATTATATAAACACACGCGTATTCGAATGCAATGTCGTGTTAAATTTTCAAAGCAATCGGTGAAGAATTTTTTGAGATTTGCGATTAGGAACAAACAAACATTTACATTTTTATTTATAAATAGATAGATTTGCGAATGATTTTTCAGTAGGTATACAGTGTACTCTCTGCAAACGGACACCTCCCATAAGCGGACACCTCTCATAGCCGGACAAATTTCAAAGAACAGAATTTAATTCAAGATTTTTCATAGTAATAACTCTCCCATAAGCGGACTCTCTAATAACCGGACGCGGACAAAGTGCATGTGGGGTACTATTTTTCAATTTTTATAAGGTTCATTTCGGTATTTTTGGATAGTAAATTAATACTATCTATGAATATAGATATCTATCTAGACTATCTATCTAATATGAAGATTATAGTGGTGTAATCCTCACAAGAAAAAAAAATCACAAAAATTTTTCTTGGACACAAATTCATTCATAGGTGAAATTTTGTTGTATCTCGCAATTACATTCTGTTTTTAAAGTGCATTCCAATTTTTACAATACGAGAAGGCACTCGGATTAGAATAGGAAAATTCTAGAATATGAATATGATTATGTCTTTTTTAAAAGGTTTTCAATTTAATTTTTTTCGTTTTCTCATAAGCGGACACCTCTAATAACCGGACAAATTTCTGGGTACCATCAGTGTCCGGTTATGAGAGAGTTCACTGTTCACTGTATTATATTAATGTGGCATATAAGGTATGTCACTGTTGAACCTTATTACGAAAGTATTTTTTCTAGAATGCCTGTTTTGTTTATTGATCTTGCAATTTCAAAAATGGCATCTTGGTACACGGTTAAAAATTTTGGTGTACTTTTTAATATTTTTTGGGTTACTTATATGAAAACACCAAAAATGTATTAAAGTTTAATACATCGCAAATATTACATTTTTACTTTTAATATAAAAAGTATTACATTTTATAATAGAACTTTATTAGAAAAAGAGGAAAATAAATTGAGGAAATTTCTCACAAGGAAATTTCTCACAAAGAAATTTTCTCTCAAAAGGAAATTTCTCTTGAGAATTAATGCAACACAGAAAATATTATGAATACATACTCGTAATTCGTAATAGCTATAATAATGAATGTGTATTTTTGCAAGAGTACCTATTTATCTTTGTATGTCAATTTATTCCTTTTGAGAATAATTATTCTTATTATTTTTATTAGAATAATAACATTCTTTTATCCATAGTTTTTCACAAATGAGGATAGAAATCTTATTGCGATTGAAATTTTGTCTACTAATTAACATATTGTGCCTCGAAAAACTGCAAAGCGCCTTCAAAATAATGCATATTTAAATTTTTGTATTTTTATTTTTCTTGCTTTTTAATACAATATTAATACATTTTAATCTTATGACGCAGTCTGTTCAATATGTTCATATTCAATATGGCTGACAAAAAAGAGCATCGAAGCAAAAAAAGGGCGAGGAGGTATTAGAATGTAATCAAAAATTATTAGAAAAATTCTCATATTTGAAATGGCAACTGAGAGAGAAATTTTCCCTCTCTACAAGGGATATGTTTTATTCTTTTGGTTTAAGATCAACTCTTTTTTGTATTACAAATGATATATTAATACAAAAATATTAGAATGTAATAAGAATTGATTAGAATTTTTTTTTAATATTTCCCTAGTAATAAAATATAATATTTGCTGTATTGCATACGGTTGTAATACAAGAGCTGTATTAAAAAATACCCCAGAATTTTTAACCGTGTATCTATATTAAGACGTTTTTAACATTAAAAGCCAACTTTTTAAATGCAAATATTATATGTACCAACAACAAGTTGAGGGCATTTGGCCCATTGAAAAACTTTGAAAAGACGTGTATAGACTCTGGAGGGCGCCATTTGACCGACACATTTTTTAAAATTATGTAAAATAGAATTTCCATTGTAGAATACGGAAAAATAAAAAATCATTCAAGCCATTTTCGATATAATATGTACATATATAATATCTACTGAACATAGTATAAAAATGCTACAATTGTAGTAAAGCGATGTCATTGGGCACAACAACGGTATGGAATGAGAACAAAACACTTTAGTTTGAAAATGAATCAGATTCTTTTTCATTCTGTTTCTGTCGGTCGGTAATGTATTTTGAGATTCGATTTCGGTTAGTTCTTCTGTGGTTGTCATTTCGAATGTCGCGCATTATTTTCTCAGTTCACATTCACCAATCGTCGGTAGTGGGATACTGTGATCCGTAGACTCTCTGGCTCCGTGATTTTGTTTGAATTTATAGTAAACGTTAGTTATTAACTTGTGTTATGAGATTTGTTAGTGTTTTGGGAACACCGGTTTTCTTTTGATTTAATTGCACGTGCGGTCTGCGGTTCTTCGGAAAGTGGTCGTATAGTGTTTTTGTTTATTTATTTTTCGATTGGTATTGGCATGCGATTTTGATAGTGAGTGTTAGGTCAGTTTTTTTGTTTTTTTTTTATGTTTTTAAATCGAAAATCTAGTGAGCACTGCGTAGCCATTCGCCTTCTACAATTACTAGTGTTAATTTAATGTGTTGTGCTTCATTTTCATCAGTCAAATTATTGATAAGTGCGTGATGTTTGTAATCAAAAAGTCATAAATAATCTTTTTTTTTTGTATGTGAAATTGTGTAGTGCTGTGACGCTCAAGCGTATTCGGTGCAATCTGCAGCTAAATTATATTGAAGTGTTATATGTATATACCTTCATATATGCATACCTACCTATGTATGTATATTAAAAATAAATAATCGAATATAGATTCAGAAAGTAGTTCATAAATCACACGACAGCCTGTCATTAATTAAACATTCAAAAGGAAATTCAAAGTTTAATGATTAGGTATTTCTCAGATATTTAAAACGGGACTCACGGGACGGATGGCGAATTATTTTTGTTTGTTGTTGTTAGTGGTGTTATAAAACTAATAAACACGATACCGCAGCACACTTTTGTGGTAAGTGTCTTTATGTACCTACATAGATGTATATTTGAAGACTATTTTAATATTTGATAATAGAACTAGTCATACCGACTAACAAAGGTAGAAAAAGAGATACATTATTGTATATTTAAATTTGGATAGAAATTATTTTTGTTCTAAATTATTAGGTATTATGAAATATGTACACATACGAAAATATAATTTATATTTATTTTACCTATCTATGTATTTTAAGTTGGGAATTTTGATTGCGTTTGCCGGATCTTTGAATGTTTAAGTTCATTTGGAATTTCAGTCCAAAGTTGTTCAAATAGGTAGGTACTTAAGAAGTTAGCATTAAAAGAAACGGAATGTTCGGACTAGAAGTGTTATACAAAAAAAGAAACAAAGCTCTGGAGCATTCTTAATAATCAAAATTAAGTAGTTCGTATAATAATCAACCAGAAAACTGATTTCTTTTTGTTTCTAATAAAGTCAAATTCTAACATTTACCAATAATTGAGTTCACATAAAACTTTGGCTGATCAAAATAAAAAAAAGAAGATACCTAGGTACATTCTTTTGCTTTGTGAAAATTATGTTATGAGTAGCAAAAAACAGTGGCGCAAAATTTTAAACATTTTAACGCGGCTCTAAATCTACTTTAAAATGGGAGTCGGCTCTTAATAATAACTTTAGAATGAGAAGCGGCTCTTTGTAAATTTTAAACGACATAAAGTATACTTTAGCGTTAAAGAGGTCTTCTAACTTTAAAACCAGCAAAACGGTTCTCTATCTTTCTAAAGTATGCTTTATCTGCGGGAAATTATCACTTTGAGTGTGAGTTACACAAACACAAATGCATCCACACAGGGAAGGCGTGCAGTTAGACAGCTAAATGCACCCAAAGGCATTTTGATCTGTTTTGTTTTAGGATTGTTTTGAAATTTTAAATCGTTAAAATAGTAAAAAAGCTTAGTAAATTAAAGAAACAAGTAATTTAAAAGTAATGAAAGTGATTACATGCAATACAAAAATGTACAAAAATAGAAAACTACACGCGGTGCTGCGTTAAATACTGCACCTATATTTAAAAACACCTATAACAAGCAGTGTAATTTTTGTTCATTTCACAGGTAAGCTGTATCTCATATTCCACATAAAGTAAGTAAAATTACTCTGCACTACGGGCGCTCAATGGATTTGAGCGCCTTGCCATCACTAACAAAAACTAATGCTACCCTGGACGAGAATTTCAATTTTCACAGATGGGGTTCAGCTAATTCCCGTGATTGAAGTGTATTTTTATTTTTAAATAATTTCTTTTTTAAAGCAAAATGCTACGAAATATCAATTGAAAAGTATTCTCAGATAATGTATTAGCCTAAAAAACATCACTTCACATTACTTTATGTGGAATATGAGACACAATCAGCCCGTGAGAAGAACAATTTGAAAACTCCTTATTATAGGTGTTTTTACACGATTTAACGCAGCACCTCATGTTGTTTTGTTTTTTTTTTATAAAATATTGCAATTATTTATTATGTTAACTTTATTTCACTTTTTTATTTAGTATTTTCACTATTTTAACTCGAAATTTAAATCTCGAAACACTTTCCTATAGCTCGGCAAAATTACAGATTGGGTTCTTTTTGTTTTTTTTTTTTTTATTGTTTGTTCTGTTTGATTTATTCAGCTGTCAAAATTAGGCGTGTTTCATAAAAGTTTGCTGACGTTTTGTTAAACACGTTCTTTAGTTAGAAGAGTTGTTTAAAGTGTTTAGAATTAAGAAAAATTTAAACAAGAATTTTTAAATAAAGGACTATTTTAACTAGAGTCGGGTTTATTGCTTAAACGAGAACTGTTTAAAATTTTGCGCCAGTTAATTAAGGTATCGACCAGGGTTAGATAGATAGATAGATAGATAGATAAATTTTGTTTATTTCATATAAAGTTCAAATTTAAATTATACAATAATTCAGATAGCTTAAGTAGTAGGTAGATATGTGGAAAATTTAAATGACATTATTTATTTTAGATACCTAGGTATAAAAATAGTGTCAAATGCCACTTCAAAGTGTAAATATTTACAAAAATAATGAATGAATACGGGTGGGGTGACCCCTGTAAAATATTTATATATTATAATTTAGCGAACAATCATAAAAATTAATAAAAAATTATAGAAATTGGAATTAGAAAATGATTAAGGAAATAAAGGAAAAATGATACAAAAACTAAATCTTATGCAGAATATTGACTTAAAACAACTACAAATCCAAAATTTAAACAAATTTAGATCAATGTGCCAGTGATAATAGATCCTAAGTTTTCATAATTCAAACTCAAAATCCAAAGTTGTACTTGTTTTAAAAATATTCCATGATTTGTTAACGTTCGTAATGACAGTGGCAATTTATTAAAAATGCGACAAGATGACACAGAGTAATAATAATGAAAAGCAGTATTGCGAAAGCGTGAATAAAGTTCAAAGTGATTGCCTCGCAAATTGTGATCAGAAATTAATCTGAAATTTATATTACCAGACCTCATAAAAAATGTCTTCAAGACCTTAAAACAATATAAATGACGAACTGGAAGAATTTTTTGATCATAAAACAAAGGGTAGCTTGGTTCACGTCGATTTTTTTTGACGAGATTTTCCTTAAAACAGATTTTTGTAAAATTAAAAGAGGTTGAATTTTGTTACGGTTAGCTCCTCCCCAACAAGCAATCTTATATTGAAGCTTAGAATGAAAAATTGCATAGTAAATAATTTTCAAGAGAAAAGAAGAACATATAGAACGCAAGTAAAAGAAGTACCTAACAGCGCAACGGAAATATTTTTTTTAAACTACAGGGTGGCGCACCAATTGTACTACAATAAGAAATTCAAATAATTTTTTTTTTATTGGTTAGAAAATTAAATTTTATTTTAAATAGTTAGTTGTTTTTAAAGATTATAGACCGCAAATGACCTCCACGCTGTCCCACGCATATGCGGCACCTGGTCAAAAAATTATTCATTGCGACCTGAAGAGTTGAAGTTGGGATCGCCTCAATTATTGTCGTTATGGACTGCTTTAATTCAGTTAAATTCCTGGGCTTCGTTTTATACACCTCTTGCTTGACATAACCCCATAAAAAGAAGTCTGGTGCAGTCAGGTCAGGTGACCTTGGGGGCCAGCGAAGAGTGGAGTTCCTAGAAATTAATTTGTTTGCGAATTTTTTGTTTAGCTCCGCCATAACTGGTCTGGCTATATGTGCAGTTGCTCCATCTTGCTGAAACCAAACGCTGTTGAATGGTATACGTCTTCGGCGCAGTTCTGGGTAAAAAAACTCCTTCAACATCTTTAAATAACGGTCCCCATTGACAGTAACGGTTACACCGTTTTCTTCAAAGAAGTACGGCCCGACAATACACCTTGATGAAACTGCGCACCACACAGTGACTCGTTCTGGGTGCAGTTTCGTCTCATGGAGCATTTCTGGATTAGACTCATTCCATATACGGCAATTTTGCTTGTTTACATTGCCGTTAAGATCAAAATGGGCCTCATCAGACATGAACAAACAATTGATCAATGTGTTGTCTTCTTCGGCCATTGATATCATTTTTTGGCAAAATTCCAGGCGAACAGGCAAATCCTGAGGGTTTAACTTGCTAGTAATTTGGACTTTGTACGGAAACAAGTTTAAATCGTCATGAAGTATCCGTTGTAATGACCGTCTACTAATTCCAATTTGCCCCGATAAGTTTCGGGTCGAAACGTTCGGATTGGCCTGTATTGCAGATGCTACTGCTGCGATTGTATCCTGAACCCGAACATTGGCATCTCGATGGTACGGCCTTCGTGCGATGCTTCCAGATTCGGCGAACATGTTTACAAACCTCATAATGGTCCATCTACTCGGGGGATTACCGCCAAACTCCCGCCTAAATTCCCTTTGGACGGAAATGACGGACTGCAAAGCATGGTACCGTTGCACTATCCAAATTCTTTTCTCCGTATCCCAAGCATCCATTTTTATAAATCTAAATAGTAACCTACAAAAAAAAAAAAAAAATAAGCCGATTACTCACACAGAAAAAAAGTTATTACGTTTTATGTTTGTAGCATGATTCGTGCGCCACCCTGTATCTGTGTGATAAAAAAAAACTCATTCTAGAATCAATCCAAAGCCCTAAGTACTTGAACTCATTAACATTTTCGATCAAGGAACAATTATCACAGCATCTGGAACTTCTAGAAAAAGTGTCATGAGAACTACTTACAGTACAATTACAGTTTATAAGTTTGAAACGTTGGCACTCAGGTGCGTAAAAGTATAACTTAGGATCAAACAAATTTTGGAAAGACAAGTTAAAGAACAAAATTTTTGTTTTTGAGCTTATCATCAAATTATGCTCTGCAAACCAGGTACGTAATAAGTTTTAAGCCATAGGAACACCAAACATCATCAGCAAAAGCAGTAAGTTTACATTTAAAATTCAAACTAAAGAGCGAGTTAATATATATCAAAAAGAGAATTGGACCCAGAACAGACCCTTGAGGTACTCCAATATTGATATATTTGTTTTGACTACGAGCTTCATCAATTTTCATACTTTGAGCTCTGTTTTTAAGAAATTAAATTTAAACCACTCAAGAATAAAACCAAGAAAACCTGCATTATAAAGCTTAGCCAATAAAATATTGTGATCGACCATATCGAACGCTTTCGTAATGTCAATAAATAAACCAGCTTTAAACTTTTTACAATCAAGGTGAGAAAATATTCTGGAGCAAAACAGCAACAGAGCATCCTCAGTAGATTTTCCTACTTGAAACCCGAAGTGGGCATTTCTAAAAAAATTATTTTTATTTAAGAAATTAACAACTCTTTTCTTAATGACTTTTTCAAAGATTTTACTAAAAACAGGAAGCAATGATATAGGCGTATAATTACATACTTCACTTGCAGATCCTTTTTTGAACAGCGGAATAACTTGTGCACATTTAAGGGCTTCGGGTTACCAGATAATAGAATGAGAAATGGAGATTTTGCATAAAATTAAGAGGGACACCATAGGGCCCCAGCTCAAAGAGCTAGAATTAATTGTTATGTAGATCAAGTATTGGTTTCATAAAAAAACTAACTTTACGAACGCTGATGAATAATTCCAAAATTCCTTTTCGACATGCTCGACATGTTCGTCCGTGCTTACAACCGATTTCTGGATTCCCAAACTTCCTTGAAAACGTCTGTAACGATTTTGATTAAATTTTTTACTTGTAATTACAATTGAAATAATACTGGATTTCAGGTTTTTGACAACAAATCGTAACGAAAATAGGGTGTTGACCTTTTTTTTTTGAGAATTGCCTTATTCTTTGGATTATTCTTGTATATCTTTGTAATGACAAAACCGATTTAGTTATAATTTTAACATCCGATGATTTACAAATATTTTTAAATTAAAATTGAAACAATTCTGCATTTCAGGTTTTTGACAAAAATCGTAAGGAAAATAGGATTTCGACCTTATTTTGTAATGAAAAAACCGATTTCGTTATAATTTTTAAATCCGATTATTTAAAAATATTTTTAAATTAAATTCTTTCCAAGGTCATGGAAACGCTGATCAATCGTCAGCTTAAGAAATATCTTGAAGAACGAAAGCTTGTTTATGACCGGCAGTATGGCTTTCGTAGCAATAGATCTACTGGTGATATATGGTGGCATATCTCACCGAAATGTGGAATCAATCTTTACATCGTTTTGGAGAAAGTAAAATTGGTGCGCTAGATATTTCTAAAGCATTTGATAGAGTTTGGCATCCATCGAAAATACGTTCTTTTGGAATCATTTGAATCATTTCTTCGTTGGATTAATTATTAGTTACATTTAGATAGGTTTAAGTCTGAAGTTCATAAAATTAATACTGGTGTCCCCCAGGGCTCCGCTTTGTGTCCTACTCTGTTTCTCATTTTCATAAATTATCTTCTATCTACCACTTCTAAACCACTCAACTGTTTAGCTGACGACAGTATCCCCAACTTTTCATATTCGTTTCCAGATTTGCAACCTTGTTCTACGGATGTGGAACTGCAAAGGCATTAAGATCATTAAATTCCGATTAAAACAGCATCCCCATAAACATTTTCACCAGAATACCCGCTCCACCCGGAATGCTCATCAGGGGTCAGATTCTGTAATAAACGAAACGAAAGCGATTGTTCGCTTTTGCCATACAGAATGTCACCCCAGTATACCTACCCTTGAGCCTAATTTCGTTAAGTACAGAGATTCTTTTTTTAGTCGTGCTACACCAATTGTGAAATTCCTTATCCAACTCTGTTTTTCCTTTCCATTTCAATGTCCAGGCGTTTAAGACAAATATACATCGTTATCTCCTACTCAATCCACCCTCCGCTTCCTAAACGCTCGCACTGTGCACATTGAGTGCGCGTAAATTATAAAAAAAAGGTCCCTGAGAGTAGGTAAAAACTACTTTTAAATTTAATAATTTATTGGTTAATAATTTTCCGTTCATTTATTGTAAATTAAGCCGGAACCACACCTATCTCGTATGGGGTGTTGTGTTGTGCAGCGGTGTGTTATTGAGCCGACTGTGCACAATAATCAGAATTTTGTGTTGCATTTTTTGCTTTCGCTATTTATTTCTACTCTTCGTCGAGTACTATCATCTCTTTCCCACTGAAAAACATGTATCTGACACAGCGTTGTATGGCACTCGCAATCGAAAAAATATTGATTCCAACACACCACACCTTAACACATCATGCGAGACAAATATGGATCTACGCATATGAAATACATTGAAGCGATAGCGACTCCATAACACAACACAAAACAACACAACACAACACAACACAACACAACACAACACAACACAACACAACACAACACAACACAACACAACACAACACAACACAACACAACACAACACAACACAACACAACACAACACAACACAACACAACACAACACAACACAACACAACACAACACAACACAACACAACACAACACAACACAACACAACACAACACAACACAACACAACACAACACAACACAACACAACACAACACAACACAACACAACACAACACAACACAACACAACACAACACAACACAACACAACACAACACAACACAACACAACACAACACAACACAACACAACACAACACAACACAACACAACACAACACAACACAACACAACACAACACAACACAACACAACACAACACAACACAACACAACACGTGATAAATGTGGTTCCAGCCTTAGTACAAAATTTTCCCGACGATCTGCCTGACAGTAGTGGAAAAGCTGTAACTCCAACGTAAAAAAACTTGATGGTATACCTAACTCACCCAATTGTTTTTTGTTTCATTCAAACCTTCAATATTAAAAAGATGGTATGAAAGCTTGACAGCGTAACTGTGGCTGTGTTATTAGTTGTAACCCCTTTGAGTTTTCCAGACGAGGTCGCGCAATTAATGAACTCAAAACTCGGAAAGTACCGGGCAAATCTGACCAAACATTTTGACAGATCATTTTAGGCGATGACACATCTTTCGAATTATCTTAACGGAAGAAGGGTAGAGCTATGGCACCTAAGTATGTAATATGGGAGGTACTGGTAAACAAAAGCGGACTAGTCCACGCCAATACTTATGTAAAGTCACGAATGCATAAAGAAAACTATCCGGATAGGTTTTTGTTGCCGTAATCCGTAATCGTGAAAACAACTGATGCAACTAAAACTCCATAAGTATTTTTAAAATTTTTGGGATAGCCAGACAAACCTGCCCAACCATAACCCGAGTACGATCACTGGTTTTGTTCTTTACATCCTCATCACGTTTCGTCTCATAAATAAACTAGGTATACTAAATCCATTTTATCTAAGCAGCTTTTCAACAGCCACGCAATTTAGTGTCGAGTGAAATCCGCTTACATCAGATTCCTCTTTCTATGATATTACGAATTGAAATATGAGCATCATCGTCGCATGCTTCTTCATCCAACCTCCAACCTATCATCACAGTAATTCATATTCAATTGAAAATTGAAATGACACAAACCACTCTGCCTTGCTATATTGTCTTAAATGCAAAAGAGGAGTGTTCAATGGTTTGCTCACCAGATAAGATCTTCTCCTTACTCGATCATTAATTTTCTCTTAATGACATTTCAATAATAAAAAAAAAAAAAAACTACATCATAGCAATAAAATAATGTCCGAATATAAAGCCAGTATTTTTCCAAATGGAATGCGTTTTATAATATTTTTATTTTCATTTCCATTTGAGCGCCGCGCCGCTTTAAGCTTTATTAGTTGCATATACATTTTTTGAAAGTCGATAAACTCTTTTCGAATTACAATCACCAAACCAAAACATGGCATATCAAGGAGTAAAAGTAGCTGTGTTGTCACAATGACTGACTGCCGGCAGACATAATGGCAACCGATTATCGTTAACAGAAACACAGGTCAGACGGGTTTCGTTTCCACTAATAGTCCAGTGGGCAAGGATATACTAAAATAACACACTTACTATGGCATAAAATACTTAAATAACAGAAAATGCACCGGGGGTAAACAATAGGGAATAAGGGTGTGCCAGTATAGGTATGCTTATACCAACCAACACTAGGAACAGCACCTGGACCTCACGAGTTGAAATAGCAGTTGTTGGTTTTCAGTGAGGTAAGAATTTGTTGTTTAAATTAACTTGTATCTACCTATATCACAAAGATAGAAGCAGCAGCGTAAAAATTCAACACCAGCAGGAGGGAGTTCGTGAAATTTACGTAACTGGGATAAGTCAATATCCTACTGAGCTAAAGGCGCCATCTTTTTATACATAGTTGAGTTAGAATCTTGTCTCTTGTGGCATATGGTATAGTATAATATATACCTACAATTTATGCACTGCCGATACCGAGTTGACATAAATTGGAATGGAAGCATTTTATGAAAATTTTGCAGTGCTCTTATAGTTATCTCTCCTATTCATAGTTTCTATTGATGTGATGTGCCGATGTGCGGACTGCGAATTTTGATTCTATATGTATATGGTGTCCTTTGTGTGTGACTCTATTTAAGATAGAAAGATAGATATATTTCATTATAAAGGTATCTTTAAATATTTACACAGCAGTAAACTTCTAAATTAGTTTGTTTTGTTCCTAAATTCATGTACAATTTTCTGTCGATTTGAAATTTTAAAATAAGAAAGAAGAAAATTTTAATTAGCAGATATCAAATACATATCCTGACTTTTTTATCGCTACTTTGAAGAGTTTCATTGGAATTTCAATTTCATACGATTGATGTATTTACCTTTTGCCATAAAGTCAGCCATTTTGTTTGTCAAATTCCTTTCAACCAACAAAAAAAAAACGATCCCTGTGAGAGATTTTGATTCTGGACCATTTTTCGCTTTCCTTTCAACTCAACCAAAAATAATCGATCCCTCATGATTTGGCATCAAAATCTCTGATCCCGATTTCAAGAGAGATTTACACCTACACAAAACACGCACTTGCACACAAACCATAGTAAAGTGACATTTATCTAAACGTCATTGTGAAATTTTTCATTTCGGAAATTTTGTTTACTTTTCACAAGTGACCTTTTCAACGTCCGCTGGTGGACCTGCTGAATGCATTTACTGTGTTTTGCTCAGTTTACTGCAGAATAAAGCTAAGTACAGACAATTGTCAGAACTTACAATATTGTCAGAACTGTCAATGGTCTGACAATAAATAGCTTACAATTAGCTGACAATTGACATATTTCTTACAATGAAAAATTGTCCGTTCACACGGTTGGTAGATTTCTTCCCAATGTCTGACAATTTGATTCTCAGCTCTTTTTTTATCTCTCTTTAAACAACTCATTGACATTTTGGACAGTGAAGAAATCGTCAGCAATTGTAAGATGTTTTCAATGAAAACATCTGACAATGACCAATAAGTGCGACAATGTCCTATCGACTGACAATGATAAAAATTGTGTTTTCAGACGATTTTTTGTCAGATTGTCGTCTGACGATGACGTTTCTGACAATATTGTCACACAAAATTGTGTGTTCAGACGATTGTAAGGCATTTGGAACAGTTTTTTCACTGCAAATATTGTAAGATCTGACAATCGTCTGTACTTAGCTTAAGGAATGCAATGCGGCTGTTGCTGCTCCAAAAGAAAATTGAAATGAAATTGCATTACAATTTTAAGGCAAAGAAGGTGCTGCATTATCATTATCATTATGCAGTGTTAGTATACGAACGAAATAAAATTCCTTCTAAGGATCCAAAAAAATCCCTTATTTATATTTTATTTTTAATTGATATTTTAAAAATCACACGAGGAAAACAAAAATCCTTGACTTTTTTGTAAGTTACACAAGTCGCCATAATTAGAACTTCAGCATTTTAAATAGTCTCAAATCTACGACTAGCAAAATTGTCAGTTTTCTGTCACAAAACTTTGAAATATTTGACAAAATAATTTTTAGGGCCAGTTTCACAGTGCAGACTTAACAAAATAAGTGGCACTTAATTTTCCCATTTTGGCACTTTAGCCGCAGTCTTACTACCTGAGTTAGTGGAACTTAAGTGGCCAACATGGGAGACTTAAGTGTCACTTATTGCGATAAGTTTACACTGTGAAATTGGGCATTAGTTTTCCATATTTGGCACTTAAGTGACACTTACTTCACTGTGAAACTGGCCCTTAATATCTATGTACTTATACATTTATACGAAGTCAAATTATGGCACTCTGAACATACTCATGTCGATATTATATATGGAATCCTAAAGATGATTTATTGACCAATTTAGAATGTAATTGATGAGTGGAAGTGATTTATAAATCTTTCCGTCGGCTTTTTTGGAATCAGCAAAACTGTATATAGCATTGAATTGCAGTGCAGTGCTCTACCCATTTTCCGTGAAAAGAAAAGATAACATGGCACTGACAATCACTGCGGATCTATTCAGTATTCCATAATCGACATGTAATGACTATTGATTTGCACAATTTTGACATTTCGCACATTGAAAAAACAATGAGACTCATGAGTCCGGTTTTTATATTTTCTTCGCGCCTCACGAGAGTCCTCACCCAAACACCTCTCTTGCGCCTACGAACTGCCGTAATACCGGATTAAATATTCCCAACCTAAACAGCGTCAAAAGTATAGGTGAGGTCTTTGAAAACCTTGGGGAAGCAGCATCCGTTCTCCATCTTCATTTTGCAGGTGGAAAATATAGCATTATATAGATTTGGGCCGCCCAAAATAACGACACTTCGTTGTCCTTTAAAAACCTGCCCCTATCATTATCAATTGAAGTTACTTTTAGACCACCCTGTTTAGACTTAAGTTACTACATAGAATTCAAGTTTTAACCTTGAGGTTAGTTAGGAAGCATTATATTGTAGATGCATTCATAGAATAGTTACGCATTCACTAGTGTGTTTGTATTTTTTAATTCAAATAATAACGTTAGAAAATGGAATGGCTTAATTAAAGTTCTACAGTGGTTTCTCATTTTGTTAGTTCTGTCATCATCATTCTTAAGTCACGGGTATATGGTCACAGGTAGAATAATAATTCTTAGTCTGCTTTTAACAAAAGTAAACAATGTTACTTTCATATATTGTCACCAGTCTTTTATGAACCTTTCATTTTTTTGCAACGTTTTTATTTTTTTTTAGAGAAGTTTCCTATTGTTTAAGTTCTTTTGACTTTTTAAATTGAAAAACAAAAAAGAGCTCTATTGGGTAGGTAGTATATAGATAGGTATGGTACCTGCTTAAAGAAACTGAAAATTAAACACTCAAGGTCAAACATAGTCTATTATCAAAAATTTCAATGTAATTGGTGTTCATTTTCCGTTGAAATATTTTCAAACATTTTTTCGTTCATATCGAATGTACATAACGAGTCAATCATTTCGTGATTTCAAGTTGTTAGCGCTGGCATTTGACACCTGTCAAACTGTGTCATAATATTTGATGAATGTTTGCCATTTAAGATAATGGATCGCTTAACAATCGAACAACGCTTTAAAATTATTAACACTTACTACAAAGGTGGTGATTCAAACTTAGCCACTTTTCGCGCATTACGCGATGATTATGGCCGTCATAGTCGACCGACTATACGCAAGCAATCGGTAAAATTGTGAAGAAATTTGAAGAGAGTGGTGGAAGCGTTACTGATGTCGTAAGGCCTGTGCATCATCGTAATGCACACTCAGTCAAAAATATTGCTGCTGCAAGTGCTGTTGATGATCCGAATTTATCGATTTCCCGGCGTTCGCGATATGGTCGAATAATAACCGATTTATTTTGGCCGGCGATTAAAGATCATGACTTGGACGATATGAGGTTCCAACAAGACGGGATAACAAGCACCCAAAACAACACGACCTACTTATTCACGATTACCGAATTTTGGAATACGTAACCATCTGCACGGCTTTATACAAATATTTGACTTGAATATCCGCACCAAAGGTGTTATGTCATTCACCTTTAAACTTATCTTTGTCGCTTCCATCGCTTTACTCACGCTGAGGTTCTTCCGACTATCTCAATAAATCGTCTGCGTGTATTTAAATTATTGGACAGACTTTTGAAAGATTGAAAGCCTTGATCCCAGAGTTATGCACTACTGTTTAATGAACGATGTTTTAAAAGTCACATGACAGCGTATCACCTTGTCAAAAACCTTATTTCGTCGCTACGATGCAGAACTAGTCTTAGTTCAAAATTTTAAAAAAGGCTGTTGTTACGTCATAAAGACCCCTTTTGTGTTCCGCGCATTTCGGTATTATAACGATAGTTGTACGTACAGTAGATCTTTCAGAATTGTATTAATGAAATATAATCATCATGTCGAAAGTCAGTATTTTACGGGCTTGTGTGCAATGATCCTATGTCCAAAAATCACCAGAAATAATAAATTTGTTAAATTTTATTATAGACCTTATGATTCAGTTTAAAAAAATTGTATTTATGTTGGTTTTTTATGCCAATGCATTTCATTTAAACTTTCCGGAGTTATAACGTTTCTAAGTTTAAAAACGCTCAAAAATTATTCAACTTTTCTGTTTTATCGCACCCAACCCCAAAATTGAAAATTTCACTTAGCCGAATCAAACCTTTTGCAATCGTTTGTCCATCGCTTGTGCAGGCTAGAAAAAAAGTTGAAAAATGTGGGTGGTAGGCAAGTTTTTAGTTTTGGGGGTGTTGCTATAAAAAAGAAAAGTTGAATAACTTTTGAAGGGGGTGGTCGCAAAATTGTTTTTATTTTTTTTCTAGCCTGGACAAACGATAGACAAACGATTGCAAAAGGTTTGATTTGGCTAAGTGAAATTTTCAATTTTGGGGTTGGGTGCCATAAAATAAAAAATTTGAAAAATTTTTGACCTAAGGGTGGAAAAACGAAAATTTTTGGTGGACAATCATAATCAGCCGGTGGACAAACGAATGCAATTAGTCCCATACTTCTAAGTTATGAATTGTGGGTGGTAGACGACTTTTAAATTTGTGGGGGTGTTCCTATAAAAAAGAAATGTTGAATAACTTTTGAACTTAGGGTGGGAAAGTAAAAATTTTTGGTGGACAATCAGTATCGACTGCTGGACAAACGAATGCACCATGTCCCATCCATATAAGTTATCATTTGGTGGCGTGAGGCGACTTTTTAATTTGTGGGGGTGTTCCTATAAAAAAGAAAAGCTTAATAACTTTTTTCCTGGGGGTGGACAAACGAAAATTTTGCATGGAAAAACGTGGACAAACGATGGACAAACGATTCTGATATATTTGGACCCAAAATTTTGAGCTCGGGGTTCTGGCTTCACACAGCTAGATTGCTGAGATGAGACAAACTTTTCTCTGTCACTTTGGAAGAATAAAATAGAAAAATTAAATATAACACTTCAAATAGTGGTATGACATAGGCATAAAAATCACTTTTTGCTTAGTAATAGTTTAAAAGTAGTAGCCCGTAGCGTAATGTTTAGTGTGTAGGAATGTTACGCGCGTCGTGGTCACCGCGCAAAAGATTTTGGGTTCGATTTCGAGCCTATGCAACGTTAAAATAGAAATTTTTTTTAACGGGTACTGCCTTTTTGCTCACCGGACTTAGCCGTTGGGTTCCCTCTATCCTGCCAATAACACGCATACATCAAGCTTGTAAAAGATTGCATTATTTTCTGAATAGAGTCATTTATTGAACTCAATTAAAAGTTTGCATTCATTGACTTCACTTTCAGACTTCAGACTTCAAACTATGCAACCACCATTTACTCGAATCAATCAAAAAGATTTGTTTTCCCATTGATTTAACAACAATCAATTGAATGCAATCATTTATGTATTCTTTTGCATTTTTTGCATTCTTTGCATTCTTTTGCATGAAAAGAATCATTCTTTGCATTCCCATTACCCTTTGGAAATTGGGGAAAAAGTTAAATGGGACCAGAGCACGAAGGCTTTATGGAGTTAAAGGGGAATGCAAAAAAATGCAAAAGAATGCAAAAAATGATTGCATTCCTAAAAGATTGCATGAATTATGAATCTTTTTGATTCAAGTGAATGGTGAATGCATAATTTGAAGTCTGAAGTCTCAAAGTAAAATCAATGAGTGCAATCTTATTATTAAAGTCATTAACGATTACATTCACAAAAGATTGCATTCTTTTACAAGCATGGCACATAGGAATGGTTATGTCCGTCAAGTTGGCATTAAGATACTTCAAAATTTTAAGATTCTAATAATTGGATTAATGGTCGTGAATTTGTCGTGAATGAAAAAAATTGTCGTTTTTTTTTTTTTTTAATTTTTTTTTTTTTTTTTTTTTAATTACCCCTGATAATGCTAACTTCACTGTAAAAGTTAACATTACCCTCGTGTCAAAATTAACTTAAATATAAAAATGGAGTGTGTGACTAATTGTCGCGAATTTTTCGTTAAATGTCGTAAAATTTTCGTGAAAGAAAAAAAAACTCGGAAATGTTTTTTTGTATTCCAAAAAATCTTTAACATTGAATGGCGTATCAATGAATCCAGTATGACGATATATTTTGTTTCTCTATAAGATTTTTGATATGGAATTAGTTTAAACAATTGTTGCTCCACATCCTTAAGTAGGTAAGTTCTGTTAAAAAATAATTTAAAAAAAAATTACCTAAATATGACAAAATACCCAAAAATTGTATTTTTAAATAGGCATGTTCAGGAAAATGAGATCTCGAAGATCTCCGCAATCTCAGTTACCTGAACTGGATTCCTCAGCAAAATTTCTGAGCTTTGATGTCAAAACTCTGAGGAAAAAAAATCTTGGATTCGCTTGCTCATTTTGAGTGAGAAAAATCTCCGAGATCTCATTTTTCTGAACACACCAAATGAATCCAGTTTACCACAGCTTTCCCTAAGTGACTTTTTGTTATAGAATTTATTTTAATAATTGTCTCTCGACGCCCTTAAATAAGTTATGTCAAAAAAAAAATAATTTTTTTGTGATAAATATTTAATTTAGAATAAAAAAAGTAAAGGGATGGTTTTTGTTTTAATAGAGGTTTGGTTTTTAAATAAGCAGTAAATTTGACAACTCAAAGTTAATTTATGCTCAGTATAGTTTGCCACTTCACCGCATGACATGCAAAAAACACCCTGTACTTAAAAAAACCGAATTAAATTGAATATGTGTGTTTTACCTTCTTCTTTCAACTAAAAATAAAATAAATCTTTTTGTTTAAATCATTTTAAATGCCAATATGTAAATTAAACAGGATTTGTTCCTTTTCGTGTGTATATATTTAAAATGATAATCATTAATTGTGAAAATAAATTTTACCATATCCAACAGCTTTTCAAAGGACAATGCAGATTAATTGTCCATGTTTTGTTCAATTAACAATCCGACAGCCATATTAATTGAAATGAATGCCTCTTTACCTCTTAATATATTATTGCTTAATGTCTGCCAGTAAGCAAATGGTGACCGCGGTTAGTCTCTATTAAAAAAAAATATTATATTCTTTCATAATTAATTTCCAATTATAATCAATAATGTAACCGATTCGCTTAAAGACCACATTCCATTTAATACTTCGAAAATAATTATTTCTGAACATACGGCTTCTCACTCTATAAGTTTTGCATTTAAATAGAGACACAATCATTGCCACAATATTATTCGAACAGTGTTATTTAACGTGGCAAATAATGGAAATATTTTTTAATACTTGTTTAAGCATTTTTTGGTTGGATTTTAACAATAAGTATGTATAATTGATAAAAATAAAATAATACAAATTATGTTTAATTTAATTTTATGTTAAAAATCTGTGAAATAAAAGATCGATACTTTTCCAATCTCATATAGTCATAGGAAACAAAATTTGGTCGAGAGATAGAAAAATCTCATTTTGCATTTAAAAGAAAAAGATAGAACTGAATATCTGAAATTTCTGAGGCGAGGTCACGATGTTCGTGCTCGTGTTTGTGTGCATTTACCACGAACATCGAAAGTTGATTTTTGACAATTCGTCCTATTTTGATCACAATAAGTGTATTAACACAACGGGCGTCGCACAGTGGTTAAGAGGCGGACAAAAATCATTTAATCGACTTTTAAATATTTAGATTTTTGACATTGTAGTTTGATTAAGTAATAGTTGAAGCATTAGGATTAGGTTTTTTTTTATGAAATCAGTTTGTAAATATAAAATTTTGAGCTCCAAAGTTGATAAACGAAACTTCAGTGATTTTGAAGCAAAAAACGAGCATTCTTCAAAGACGATTATTTTTATTTATGTTTATAATTCTTTTGACTTTTTTTTGTTATTTTTTCTCTATTGGGCCTATAAAAACAAATTCAATTTTGGAAAAAAAAAAAAAAAATTAAGATAATTGTAAAATTTTTTTTTACGAATTTTTAAAATTAGTACCTTTTTTTTAAGTTAAATTCAAAATTCAACTAAGAAAAAGTTAATGTTTCCTAGTCTTCCCCGGTCGGACACATAGTACATACTATACATAGAATACAAACAAAATTAGCTGCTAATACCTTCGAACCTTCAAATGCACCCAATTTAAAAAATACCTATTTTTCAACGATTTTTCCGGATACACCCCAAAAAGTGGGTGTGGAAAAAAACTTTGTAGGGCTGCTTGTTAAAAAAGCATTTTCTACACATTCTGTTGTTTATTTCTTCATTTTTTTAGGAAAAGATTTAATAAATACGATTTTTGTCAAAAACGCCCTCAAAAGTAGGCGTGGTAAATATTTCGCATTATTATATTTTTGTGTTTGTTTTTACAGCAACTTGTATGGTTTTCTAAGAAATTGGTCCATTGGTTGTTAAAAAAAACGCCCCCAAAAGTGGGCGTGACAAGAAAATTTTACCGAAGAATTATATTAAATTACGTTATCTACAACTTTTTCAAAGAACACACCCCTCATTTATATCAACTATGAAAGTTAGAAGACCTTTTTTTTAAGTGGGCGTGGCAGTGGATGGAAATATTCTCTCATAATACCTTATGCCATCCTTAACCATGTCTGAAAATTTCATTCAAGTCGGTTGGCTGGTTCAGATTTTATAGATTTATGACCGCCTCTCCATACAACCTGAACCACTGTGTGTCGCACTGTGGTCCAAAATGACTTTTTTGGTTGCAAAAACCATTACTTTTGAACGCATGAAGATATCGCCATAATATTTATTTCTTCTTAAAGGAAATTTTCAAAGTTATAAAAATAGTGATTTTTAAGAAAATTGCTTTACAGGGTGTTTCTAAATCAATGGCTGAAGTAAGATTTTCTTTGAAACAGGAATTAACAGAGAAAGGAAAAGAAAAAACAGTTAAAATTTTAGGAATTTTATAAAAAAAAGTCTGCAAATATTAAATTATTCACAGGGTGTTCCAAAATAATTTTTTTTACAACAGTGGATGCATAAATATAACGAACCATTTTTTGATGTATTTAGCAAGTATTTAAACAGTATTTTTTTCATTTTGTGGCTCATAGATACACCTTATAGACTGTTTAAATGATCAATTGTATGTGAAACAGTAGAGGAAAAAAGTAAACGGACCAAAATTTTAATAAATAATTTTTACAAAATTTTTTTTTAATAATTAAAAACTTTAATTTTCAGTTAAAAAATCATTTGCATCGTCATCATTTTGATTATTTAATAGACTTACTAGTTCTGGGAAATAACTCTTTTTCAGCTCTTTTTGAGCTCTTGAGATCTCACGTGCCATAGTGATGAAATGAGTGGATCCGATGATATAGCCAGCATGTTATATAAATCTTCATTTTGACGTTGTCGTGAAACGTTGCAGGTATTTTGGTATCGATATCGCTTGTAGTCTTTATTCTTTGATTCTTGTGCATTCTTCTGAAAGCTCTCCTATTGGCAAAATTTGATGGTTAATAAGTTCTCCACCATGGTCCAGAATTTTATTGAAGTGTTGGATTCAGTAGTTTGTGACTGTATTTGGCTTTTAGTATAGATCGGAAGTTATTTTAGTATATTCGATGAATCTAGCCACATGAATAGATTCTCTAAATGACAGTGCATTTAAAATCTCTTGCAGTTTCCTTATTAATTCTTCGTCTACTCCGGTTATAGCTGACGTTAGGTACTTCTGAATTGTCAAAAAAATCTTCGGGACGTGTTTCCATCATTTGTATTGCCAAATCCTTGTTTTGGCGTATCAATAATAATTAACAAATAGTCAGGCTAAAATATCCCCGTAATTTTTCAGCGGGCCCTAGCGAGACTTTTTTTTTTGTAGCTCTATTCAATCCTTAAAAATCCGGAAAAAGAATTTTTTTGTTTTATTTATTAAAAATATTATTTTTTTTTTAAATTTTAATTAACTTACAAACAAAAAAAACCTCGTAACATTGAAGATAAGGAAGATTTTCATTGAATGTGTCATAATTGCAATAAAGAAAATAAGTAAATTATGTTTTTGTTTATTTTTTTTTTACTGTAGAACAAAATTGCCCAACTTTGGAAAGCTTTATAAACTAAAATAAATTAAACAAAAATTTTGTGTTAGCTGTTTTTGAAGCGCTGTCTATATTTCTATTACAAATAAAAAACAAACAAATTAAAAAAAAAACATCGGATTTTGTATTTTTGCCGCAACTTTTGGCTTTTTGGACCACAGTGCGTCGTAAGTTTACAAATTGTGTAAAATGATAAGTTTTCATGAACGCCCTTAGTTAAAATATTAATTAAACATCAAAATAAGTATACCTACAAATAAGCGTGTTCAGATTTCGAAGTTATTTTTAAATGCAGAACCTCTCCCAAACCAACTCGAAATTGGAGCTGAATGCCTAGGAACGATAAAAAAAATATAAGATACACTACAAAAGTCTCGTTTTTTTTAAGGAATTAGATGGGAAAACGATTTTAGAGCTAAAGGCAGAACTATAATAGTCGCAAACTTACGGCAGCTTTGAGAGAAAATTACCGAATACAAGAAAATCATATGTCGCCTTCTTGATTCTCATTGGGCGTTTTTCTTTTTTAGTTCAGAGAAGAGCTCTGAACAGAGTCTGAACAACTCCGAACATACTCTGAGCGATCTCTGAACTGAGCGTGCTCTGCTCTGAGAGTTCAGATTTATTTAAAGAAACACGCTTCACCAGCTGTCACTTTTTTATTTGTTCACAGTTGTCATTTTCTTTGTGTTCAGCTATTCAACTCCGTCTGCTCTATCAATTTATTCTGAGCTCATAGAGCGCGCTCTGATAACATGCTCTGAACATGCTCAGAAGAAACAAAAGAAACCAAAATATAGGAGCTCTGAATGCTCTGAGCTAAAAAGAAACACGATTTTTTTTTGACAGTTCAGGGCCTGCTCTGAACTAATGTCGAATTCCTTTCAACAAAAGAATCGAATTTTTTTCTAAAAGAATCGATTTTTTTTCTGAACAATTCGAATTTTGTCTGTCAAAGCAAATCTTGCTAATTTTGCAAGATTCAAGAAAGATTTACACCGATTTGCACACACACTTGCAAGGTTTGAAATTTCTAAAATGTCAATATGAAAACAAATTGTGTTTTTGGTTGCAACGAATTTTCGGTGAATTTTATAGTAAATATTTGTGCGTTGTTTTTCAAATAATAATAATAATAATTTCCAAATTGAATATTTTCTGGAAATTTTACTTCAAAATTGCTGCTGTCTAGTGCCACACACACAATCACAAAAAAAATTGATTCTTTTCGTCTTTTCGTATTCCTTTCAACGACAGAAAAAATTCGATTCTTTTTAGAAAAAAATTCGATTCTTTTGTTGAAAGGAATTCGACATAAAAAAGAAAAACTCCCATTAAATTTCATAACTTTTTTTTTTCGGAAGTGAAGAGCGTTCCCGATCTCACCTCACGGAATTGAAACTGACATTTGGTTAAATAGGAACGAAAAAGAGATTTTGACTGTTTAGAAAGCTACTTTTCGTTGTTTTACATGACATCTGCTTCTGACAGCTTCCGACTATTATACGTCTATCTTAATATTTTTTGAAAAGTAGCTATCCTTATCTTCAAAAGAAAAAGATAGGAGACAACCATAAGGCAATTAAGTAATATAAGTTCTCTAAATCTTTTGTCAACATTTTTTCTTTTACCAAATGTGAAATCACTGTAGGGGCCGTACGAAAACAAGCGAATACAATGAAATCATATGGAGTGTCCATAAAGGTTCAATATCTTCTTTTCAATTTAGTTCACTTTGGTTTTCGGATGTGAAGAGTGATCCCGAGCTATCGAACCGTTAGTCAATTAAAGGTAACATTGTTGCGCTTGGTTAGCTATTTTAAGAAGCCAACACGTTTTCAAATTATATACGTTCTAAGTAGGTGCCTATACTGTCAGATTAAATAAAACTTCTTTTAAGATCTGCCGTCGTATAAACTTCATTATACCTAATTTCATTTAATTAAATTTTAATTGTATGTTCTGTATTTATTTTTTTTCACTGAAACGCTTACCATACAAATTAATCAAAACAATTGACAAAAAAAAAAACAGAAGAAATAGCATCATTGAAAAAAATATTTAATTTTTTTGTTTTTGTTCAAACGCCAAACGGAAAGCGTTCCTTGTTGCGTGCATTCTTCATCAAATGTTACACTCGCCAAGCATCGCATAGTCATTGCGCGCCGCCCGGTCGTGTCGTCGCCATGCGTCTATATTCGTTTTGGGAAACACGATAAAAGACTTTGCATTTTTCGATTCCAATTTCCAAATGAGAATTAATCATTGCTGTGTAAACAAACAACGCGAATACCTTTCATTTTTCGCGCCATTCCTTTGTGTTAGTTTTAAAAATATATAGGGTGTGATTTTTCGATCTGTCAGTTTGGGAACTGTTTGGTCAATGTTAACTTTTAATTTAATCGTAAAATAGAAAGAATAATTGAATAAATCAACTTGCGCTAAAAATAATTAAGCTAGGTTAAATTCACGCTACTAATTTATTTGTTTTATTTATTGATGAAGAAATACAACAAAAATGTGATTTTCGCCAACTATAGTCCAGGAAAAATGTAAAAAAAAAGTATATCTGAGGAAAAAAACAAACGGAAGATTTTAAAATGCAATTACTGGCTTATAAGAGCCCATTGTCAAATTATATAATACATTGTAGTGTCTGAAGTCGTGATAGGGGGCGCTGTGAATACTTCAACTGTTCAACTGTCAGTCATAATTTTCTTATATTTTCTCTTGAAATTTTTTATTATTTTTTTTCATTGTTTTTAAAGATATTTGTGACGGAAGTTTTAAGGCTCTGCCCACGGACATAGTGCCATTGAATACTACATCTTAATAAATGATCAACTGTCAAAAAACTTGTAAGTGTTCACTGTTGAGCGCCCCCTATGAAATCTTCAATTTGGGATGGAAACGAAGACTGCATGTTATGTAATATATAAAAATTAGAAGTAGATATGTATGTATGTATATGTATAATGGTTCATTTCTTATTGACGTGTTGTTTGCATCTGGTTAATTTACAAATGTCAAAGTAGAATTGACATCTTCCGATGACAGCTTTTGTGCCAAAATATGATTTGACAATTCCCGTTTATTTCATTAATGTTTTGACTTATTTTGTTCAAATTTTGCAAACAAGTTTTTTCAAAAATTAGAAATAATATTGCATTCCGAAATTTGGCAAAATAATAAATAAATAAGAAATTCATATTTTGTAGATATATTTTTAATTTTCAATTTTTTCCTTTAAAATTAAATAATCTTATATATTATTTCTATAGTCTAGACCCAATTTCCAACTCTCATACTACACCGATTTTGACAAATGAGGTGACAATGAATCTGCAATATTCGATTTTCCTGCCTGAAAGATTACCTTAAATTTAAAGGATTGAAGTCGTAGAACCCATCTTTCGATTCTAGCAGGAGGTTTGGAGGTAGGCTTGAATATAGCCTCCAAAGGTTTGTGATCCGTTACAAGTTCAAATTCTATTCCTGCAAGGTAATAATAAAACCGTTCAACTGCCCAAACCAACGCCAAACTCTCTTTTTCAGTCTGGGAATATCTCCTTTCCACGGCAGAGAGACTTTTGCTGGCAAAAGAAATAACTTCAGGACATCCTTCATGAAACTGTAAAAGAACTGCTCCTAAAGCAACAGGGCTTGCATCAGCAACTAAACGAGTACGGTTCTTGGGGTTAAAATAAGCCAGAATCGGTATTTTCACTAATGACTCTTTTAAACGCTTGAACGCATATTCTTCTTTCTCACCCCAGGTAAACGGAATATCTTTTTTGATAAGCTTCCATAACGGTTCAGTTGTATCTGCCAAATCTGGAATAAACTTTCCTAAATAAGTGACAAGACCCAAAAAACTTCTTGTTTCTTCTTTTGTGTTTGGAGACCGAAATTCCAAGATCGTTTTAACTTTGTCAGGATCTGCATTTATTCCAGCCGTAGTTAGTACATGGCCCAAGAACTTCAACTCATGAACTTTGAAACTGCACTTGTCCCTGTTGAGGGAAACATTCATATCTTTAAAAATTTTCAACACTAACCTTAATTCTCTGTCATGTTCCTCCTCAGTGAGTCCAAAAACAATTATATCGTCCAAGTAATTCAGTGCATTTTGACAGGGAGCCAAGATATTTTCCATTGTCTTTTGGAATATCTATTATCCAAATAATAATCGTTTATACCGAAACAATCCTTTATGCGTAATGAATGTTGTTATTTCTCGACTGTCTTCAGTCAGCTCTAGTTGATGATATGCATTCTTAAGGTCTAAACGTGATAAAAACTGAGCACCTTTCAGTTTGGTCCAGGGTTGCAAAAGCTTAAGTCACTTTCTAGCTTAAGCTTGGCTTTAATTCACAAGCTAGTGGGTGACTTATGAATTAAAAAAAATGTAATTCAGCAGCTAGTTACTGACTTATGAATTAAAAAAATTTAATTCATAAGTTAGTTGGTGACTTGTGAATTAAAAAAATTTAAGTCATAAGCTAGTAGGTGACTTATGAATTAAAAAAAATTTAATTCACTACCTACTAAGTGACTTATGAATTAAAAAAATTTAATTCACTTCCTACTAAGTGACTTATGAATTAAAAAAAAATATAAGTCATGAGCAAGTTAGTGACTTATGAATTAAAAAATTGTAATTCATGAGCAAGTAAATGACTTATGAATTAAAAAAAATTTAATTCACAACCTAATAAGTGACTTATGAATTAAAAAAATTTAAGTCATGAGCAAGTTAGTGACTTATGAATTAAAAAAAATTTAATTCACTATTTACTAAGTGACTTATGAATTAAAAAAAGTTTAATTCACTACCTACTAAGTGACTTATGAATTAAAAAAAATTAATTCATAAGCTAATGGATGAAATCTGATTAAAAAAATTATGTTTTTAAATACTAAAGGTAAAAAGATTATAAAAAACGTACCAATAAACGTATATGTATATTTTTTAAACTTTTTAATATTGAATATTCACTTTTTTCACTTTTTCACTTCACAATTATGTATAAATTTAATGCGCACTAGTTACTAGTTACTGAACAATTGATGGGTGAATGATTTATGTTTGTAAGTTAAAATAGTTTTTTCTATTATTTTCATAAAATCTTCCAAGAGAGAAAATGATAACCCATTATTTGCTCAACACAAATATTTTATCTATATTGCTTTTTTATACTATTGGGTTATAGGGACTGCATAGACGTAAGCTCACACAAAATTCTTAAATAGCTTGAAAACCACTTTCGTTAATAATGAACAAATTATGTAGTCAAAACAAGCTTAAGAATTTCCAGTATACCAACTAGCTGATGAATTAAATTTTTTTTAATTCATAAGTCACTTATTAGGTTGTGAATTAATTTTTTTTTAATTCATAAGTCATTTACTTGCTCATGAATTACAATTTTTTAATTCATAAGTCACTAACTTGCTCATGACTTAAATTTTTTTTAATTCATAAGTCACTTAGTAGGTAGTGAATTAAATTTTTTTTAATTCATAAGTCACTTAGTAGGTAGTGAATTAAATTTTTTTTAATTCATAAGTCACTTAGTAGGAAGTGAATTAAATTTTTTTTTAATTCACAAGTCACTTAGTAGGTAGTGAATTAAATTTTTTTTAATTCATAAGTCACCAACTAGCTTATGACTTAAATTGTTTTAATTCACAAGTCACCAAATGACTTATGAATTAAACTTTTTTTAAATCATAAGTCACTAACTAGCTATAGAATTATTTTTTTTTTAATTCATAAGTAACTACTAACTTATGAATTAAATTTTTTTAATTCACAAGTCATCTACTAACTTATGACTTAATGATTTTTTTAATTCACAAACTCGCAACCCTGGTTTGGTCATAAGAGTGTCGAATGTAGGGAGCGGATAATTTTCTCTCAATATGGCTGCGTTTGGTCGGCGCATGTCTACGCACAAACGAATATCTCCGTTCTCCTTAAAGACTAACACTATAGGTGAGATCCATGAACTTGGACCGTAAACAGGCTCGATGATTTCCTTTTCCAGTGCCTCTTTGAGTTTATATTCAACCTTTTCTTCCAAAGCTGACGGAATACGGCGCAATGGTTGCTGCACCGGTTTAACTGCTTTATCTATAGTTAATTGTACCTGTATCCCTTTCATCTTTGGAAAAACACGATTGTCTTCTAACTGATTTACGTCAACTCCTAATTTTAATACTTTTAATTTAAGTGCGGTATCACGCCCCAGGAGAGACTGTGTGCCGTTCTTAATAACATAGAATGATGCCATCGACTCATTGCGGTAGTCAACGCTTATGGGGGCCTCAAAAACAGCTCTTACCTCAAGCATCTCTTTAGCTGCGTATGCCCTGAACTGATTTTCCGATTCTGTTCGCACGTTAATCAATGTTGATGTTTGCCGCAACTTTTCCCAGTCTTCTTCTCCTATCAGATTGAACCGTGATCCTGAGTCGATGAGCATTAAAAGTTTGCAATTTCCTATGAAACACATTATTTTCCCACTTGAAGGTTCCACAAGGTCTTCTGTGATTTGGAAACAGTAGTGCTCATCATGGTTATCACTTGATGTTTCTTTTTCTATAAACCTTATATTTGAAAACCCAAATCTTTTTTTCTTATGGACAAACCCATCGTCAAAAGCGTTTTTCCGTTTGTCGGACTTCGTCCTACATTTCTTAGCAAAATGACCTAAAAGTCCACAATTATTGCATTTGCTATTTTTAGCCGGACAGTAAACACTATTTGAAACATGACCCATTCGTCCACATCTCTGACATTCTCTATCTTCATTTGGACCATTTCGTTTATGAGCAGGGTGGATGCTGTTGATCCCACTTGACGACGGAATTATAACCATCGACTCTGTCTGGCTTGCAATCTGCTCATGTACTTGGCACATCTCTAGCACCTCTTCTAAAGAGTGTTCCTTTTCTAATAAACGTTTCTTTAAATCTCTAGAAGCCCATGCGTCTATAACTTTATCTTTTATATTTATTTCAGAAACCTCTTGCTTTGTTTCACCAAAAGAGCATTTAGCTGCCTGATTGCGAAGCCGCAAAAGAAATTTATTGAAATTCTCCCCATCATCTGGCTTCAGCGTTCTGAACAAATGTCTTTCAAACGTCGAGTTTCTCTTTGGAGAAAAATATTCATTTAGTTTTCTTACCAATACCTTGAATACATCTTCAGTTACAATATCGCCCTCAGTTGTAGCACACTCGACTAATGCTCCAGGGATATTAAAAATGACCTCTTGCAACTGCGGTCCTCCTAGATGCAAAAGCTTATTTTTCTTTTTAACTGGATTGGTGATTTCTTCGGAATCCAAGTAAAGGAAAAATGAGCGACACCATTTTTCCCATTCTGACCTCATTAAAGACTTATCGATGGTCTCACAAAGAAAAGGTTTTACTCCTGAATCGCTCATCATTTCCTCTTTTTTTGTTAAATTAGTTTACAACTAAATGTAACACCAATCCTGCAATTTAATGCAATTACTTAAGCACAAATATATCCAATTGAATGGCCATACCTTTCGATTCTTTTATCGCAATTTAATGCCTTTGGTCAACAATTGAATGTAACCCCCAATTTTTTTTCGATCGCAATTTAATGCTTTTGGTCAACAATTAAATGTAACCCTCAATCAGATTTGTTAAAATCACCAAAATTTCTTTTTCTTTTTTTTTCTGGAAAAAATATATATTAATATTCAGTTTCATCCTCGTCGCCAATTGTAACAACCTGGATTTCCAAACAATAAATAATTATCAACACAACTATTCGGTAGATAAAACAAAACTAAAAACTTATTTATTATTTTTCAATAACAATCTCTCGCTATGACTACACAGTCTTTATTTATTAAATGCTTTGCAACCTTAATCAATATGATACAGTGTATCTTTTACTGACAAGGTCGCCACAATAATTATAAAAATATTATTATTATAAAACTGAAACAATTATTTGATGGGATGTGGGCATATGACACATGATTTAAGGGTATTTAAAAAAAAAAAACATTTTCATTAATAAACATGTTTCACCATGACACTCGGGTCGATGTGGAACTTTCACAAAATGCTAAGAACACTTTAAATTAGCTGATTAAACATCAAAAACCCTGTATATAATTTTTCCGAACTTTGGCGGATTTGTGAGAATTCTCGCACGGTTAGGCAGTTGTATTAATACAGCCCTATTAATAATCACAAAATAGATATGAAACAACACTAACACATGTTTTAACTTATAATTCTTAATAATAAAGGTGTTTTAGCCTTAAATGACATTTGACAATGAGCGGATAACTTATCTCACCAATTTTGGTGTTCAACGAGCGGATAACTTTACCGTTCATAGCTTTTTGAAAGCTATCTGTCATATCAGTCAGCTTTGGATTGAATTGTGAACGGTAAAGTTATCCGCTCAAAATTGGTGAGATAAGTTATCCGCTCATTGTCAAATGTCATTTAAGGCTAAATATTTAGTACAATTGAGGGAAGTGCAGCCTACTTTTCGGTGTTATTCAGTAATCAGTGAACCGATAAAATGAAGACAAAATAAGTTTATTAATATTTTATTTTATCAAACGGATAAGTCCACTATCTAAGTGTTAGGTAAAACGTGTATTTAAGAGCGGATGGGGTATTTTTATTAATAGGGCTGATAATCTTTATAGCCTTAAACCAAAACAGAAAATAAAAATTCAGAAAGGATACATGTATACTTAACTAATTATACCACTAACTGACATTTAAATTTTCTTAATCTAAACTAATAAAAACTAAACTAAGCTACCTTCATAAATATTTAAAAAAAAAAATCCCGATTTGCATTCAACAATTAAATTTCAAATTTCATTACAAAAATTATCCTCTATTAATTTATTTATTATTCTAGCCTTGCTTTATAATTTTAAAATTCAATTTCTATCATAAATATAGAAAGCAAAAAGCATAAAATCAATAATTTCTTCCCAAAATAGTCCCATTTCATTATTTACCCTCCCTAACCCTATGCTCTTCTGTATGTGTCTTTCCATCGTATATCTACAATTCAACTTCAATGTCATGCAACCGATAAGCAAACAAACTCGAATCTGTTGACATTTAAATAAATAATTAATTTTAGTATACTTATATACTCGACATGCTGTTCTCCAAAAATATATGAGTAGATATATACATATATGTACTTCTTATAATGTACATATATAGAAAGAGACTAGAATCTTTGAGAACAAGAAGATATTTATTTATATACCTGCATAAAGGTAGGTATGCGTTTTCTTAAACATTTCTATATCGAAGTGACCTTTAAATGTGAATTCATTGATTAACATCAATCAGTTTAATGTGCTTAAAAAAAATTTATCTGATACATTTTCTTTTTGAATTGAAATATTATCGTATTTTATCAGTCTTCATTTATAGGATTTGATTTCAATTTTGATTCTGTTAATGTAAATGTCAAATTGACCTACTATAATTTGTATGTAGCGGTTTTTTAATAGATGTTTCTAGTGACAGTTAATTTGACAGCTGGATAGCTAACTTATTCTGTAATCAGTGTATTTATTCAGTCATTTTACTATGAAAAGATTAAAACCTGAACAATGCTTGCAAATTGTAGTTACCGATATCCGGCGCCCCAGCTGTTCGATAAAGTGGTCAAAAATTTGAGCTCCACATTGGGCTACATCAAAGTGAACTGCGCCGTGCTCTAATCTACGTTCAAGATTCTTCAACTACTGTCAAAAAATGTCACTTGCAAATAGTGGAGAAAATTTGAGGTTTTTATATGTCATTATTCTTGAGTATGTAAAATTAAACATACTGAATCACTGTTAAAACCAATTGCTAAAAAAGAAATAGTACTTTTGATATAAATTTTGTGTAAAATTTGATTTCATTACTGAGAAAAAACATCAAAACTTCTGAAATAGTAAAGAAAATTTCAAACGGTCAGTATTATGCCTGCAGAAATGCGACTTCAAGGTGACAGAGTTGTCGAACTTTTACTTTTATGAACTTGGCCGTAACTTGAGTATTGTTTGTTTTTAATGCGACTAGAGTTCGGGGATTATTCGCGGCGTAAACACGGTCTTTTGCGTAGCCCCACAGAAAAAAATCAAACAGTGTCAAATCACATGATCTTGGTAGCCAATTGACGTTGCCAAAGCGTGAAATTACGCGACCAGGAAACTTCTCACGCAATTAAGCCATAATTGATCGTGTTGTGTGCCCAGTCTTGTTGGAACCACATATCGTCCAAGTCATGATCTTCAATCGTTGGCCAAAAAAAAATCGGTTATCATTCGACCATATCGCTCCGAATTGACTGTAACCGTCTGCCCATTGGCATCTTCGAAGAAATACGGACCAATGACACCTTTCGACCATAGAGCACACCAAACAGTAACTTCGTCTGGATGCAACGGCATCTCTTCGATCACTTGTGGGTTTTCTGAGTCCCATTAGCGGTAATTTTGTTTGTTTACATACCCACTGAGTGAGAAATGTGCCGCATAGCTGAAGAAAATGTTGCGCGAAAAGTGGCTACGTATAATTTACCACTTTTGTAGTAAGTTTTAATAATTTTAACGCGTTGTTTGATTGTTAAGCGATCTACTATCGTAAATGGCAAACATTCAACTAATATTATGACACTTCAAATGACAGCTGAGTTAGGTTAGGTTAGGTTAGGTTAAAGTGGCTGTTGGTTGGGAAATCCAACACACTTAGACCAAAATATGGTCCGTTGTGATACCACATGGATCAGTTGATCAGCTTAACTCGTTGAACCAATTGGAGCTTCGAATGAAGCGTAGGAGACAAATAATGTCAGAGTTTTTTAGATCGCTGGTATCGTTGAAGTAGTAGTCTCCAAGGTGGATTCTACGTCTTTGTGATAAGGCAGGGCATGTGCATAGAAGATGAGAGATTGTCTCTTCTTCCTCTTCGTCCATGCAACTCCTACAAAAATCATTTGCAGGGGCTCCGAGTCGAGTAGCATGCCTTCCTATTAAGCAGTGCCCAGTCAGGACACCTATAACGTAGCTAATGTGCAATCTACTCAGAGAGATTAATTGTTTTGAGCGCCTGGCGCTAAGATTAGGCCAAATTAGTTTTGTCGCTAAACAGGTGGTGGTGTTATTCCACCTGAAGTTTGTTTTCTCTATGGTATCTTGCTTTAGCATGAGTTTACATGTAGCTAAGGGGATACCTATGCTAGCATTGTGAGCCAGCAGAGGTAAAGTTGTTCCGCTTTTTGCAAGTTCGTCAGCTTTGCAATTTCCTGGAATGTCTCTATGGCCCGGCACCCAAAAAAGGTGAATGTTGAACTGTGTAGCCATCTCCGTAAGAGATAATCGACAATTTAGGGCTGTTAGTGAGTTAGTAGAGACAGAGTCTAGGGACTTTAACGCAGCTTGGCTATCCGAGAAGATGCGTATATCATTAGTTGATATAACGTTTTCTCTAAGCCAGGAAAGGACTTCTTTTATAGCCAGGATTTCAGCTTGGAACACGCTACAATGATCTGGTAGACGAAAGGAGAGACTTAAGTTTAGTCTATCTGAGTATACGCCTCCACCAACCCCATCCTCCGTTTTTGATCCGTCTGTATAAAAGTTTATAGGATCATCGTTCAAAAATGATGTATTCTCCCAAGAAGACCTGGGAGGTATAGTCACTTTGAAGCTATAGTTATTAAACTGAGGATGGGGTATGGTGTAGTCAATATTACTGTTTATAGTTCTGAACGAGTTCAAAATAGTGGTGTGGCCAATTCCATTATTGATCCACAGAGAGGAGGCTTGAAGCCGTATGGCTGTATTAGCGGCCGTTTGCTTGCTGAAAATGTCCAGCGGTATTAGATGGAACAGAACATCAAGTGAGGCGGAGGGGGTAGAGCGAAGTGCTCCTCCCATACACAGGCAGGCTGTTCGTTGGACTTTGCTGAGTTTATCGCGATTTGTCGCTGTATCTAGCGCCGTCCACCATACCGCTACTCCATAAGTAAGGATCGGCCTTATGACCGAGATATATAGCCAGTGTGTAATGCGGGGTTGTAGGCCCCATTTATTACCAATGGCCTTTTTACAGGAGAACAGGGCTACTGTGGCCTTGTTTATTCTCTCTTGAATATTAGGTTTCCAACTTAATTTCTTATCCAAAATGAGACCCAAGTATTTTGCTTGATCAGAGAATTTAAGTGGTACACCGTTTATGAGGGGAGGGTCAATGATTGGGATTTTGTATTTCCTTGTGAAGAGGACAAGGTCGGTTTTTTGTGGGTTAACGCCTAGACCACACCGATTTGCCCATCTGGTGAGCTTATTTAAAGCGTTTTGTAAGAGTTCTTTTAGTATATTGGGATGTTTACCAGTTACTGCAATAGCAACATCGTCCGCATAAGCAAACACTTTGTATCCTTCTCTTTCTAGAGTAATTAGTAAATCATTTATTACTAAGTTCCAGAGGAGAGGGGATAGGACACCACCTTGTGGCGTACCTCTGCTGACACCCCTTTGTGCAGTAAAATCGCCCAGTTTTGAATTGATAATCCTGCTTATCAGCATTTGATTAATCAATTCGCTGATCGACTTATCTACCTTCAGGGATGTCAATACACGTGCAATTGCAGATGTGTCGACATTGTTAAATGCACCTTCTATATCTAAGAAGGCAACTAAGGTGTACTCTTTATGATGGAGGGAATATTCGATTGTACGTACTATACTATGTAGAGCCGTTTCAACTGATTTCCCTTTGTTGTAGGCGTGTTGAGCTTTTGAAAGGAGGGACTTGTCAATACTTGCCCTTAAGTGAATATCGATCAAACGTTCAAAAGTTTTGAGAAGGAATGATGATAAGCTGATAGGTCTTAGGTCTTTAGGGTTAACGTGGCTGGATTTTCCAGCTTTTGGAATAAAAACTACTTTAACTTGCCTCCAAGACATCGGGATGTATGCCAATTTAAGGCATCCCTTGAAGATGTTTTCTAGGATGGGTATTAGAAAACTTGCATTTTCTTGCAGTTCAGCTGGAATTATACCATCCGGACCTGCAGATTTATATGGCTTAAAGCTGTTAATAGCCCATTTGAGTTTTTCCCTAGTGACTAGACCTTGAGGGGGATATAATGTATTGTCACAACTATTTGGTACAATGTTATTAATAATATTAGAGCTACCAGGAAAGTGAACGTCTAGTAGCAAGTTGAGCGATTCTTCGCTTGAATTGGTCCAGAGGCCAGAGGCGTTTTTCAAGCAGCTAGGCATGATTGGATTTTTGGAGAGGATTTTGCGCAACCTGGATGCTTCAGAGCAATCTTCCACGTTGCTACAGAAGTTTCTCCAGGACGATCGTTTGGTTTTCCTCAGTTCTTTTTTATATATCTTCAGTGATTCTTTATATGAATCCCAGTCAGACATGTCTCTAGAAGCTTTCGCTCTGTTAAAGAGTTTTCTGCATTCTTTTCGAAGTGGATCTAGCCCTGAGTTCCACCAGTGTGGTTTCTTTTTACCTCTTACTTGTATAAGAGGACATGCAGTATCTAGAGCTTTGTTTAGGGCTACTGTTAGATTATTGACTTTGTCGTCAAGATCTTCAGTGTTGGAGGGGGTATTAAAGAGTTCAGGTTTTACTAAACTATTTAACGTTCTCTTGTATTTTGGCCAATTTGTTCTTTTTAGATTTCGAAAGATCGGTTGGCAAGGTGGTTCATTTATAAAGTTAAATTGGATGTATCTATGATCAGAAAAGGAGTGATCTTTAGATACCTTCCAGTTCAAAATATTATTATTAATGAAGTCGGAGACAAGAGTTATATCTAAAACTTCCTGTCGATTTTTAGTAATAAAGGTTGGCTCTTTACCAACGTTACTTATGAGTAGGTTAGTGTTTAGAATATAGTCGAAAAGAGACTCACCCCTGTCGTTTATATCCGTGCTACCCCACACTGTATGGTGGGCGTTAGCATCACTTCCGATGATGAGGCCAATGTTGAGCCTTTGCGCTTCAGCTATTAATCTCTCCAGGGTGTCACCCGGGAGAGGGCCAAGGTGGTCGTGGCCGAGATACGCCGATGCCAGCCAGAATGTTCCTCTGGCTGTTTCCAGACTTGCGGCGGTGATATCTCGATCGCTGAAATTAGGGAGTAAGTATACATTTAGGCTACGTTTTACTAATATGCAAGATCTGGGTTCAACCTCACCTGATGCATAAAGCACGTAGTATTTAGGAGTCCTGATTCCTCGAACAATGGATTTAACAATCCAGGGTTCTTGAATCAGGACAATATCTTCATCGCTGCTGGATAGGCGAAGAAGAAGGGAGGCCGAAGCCTTTATGGAGTGTTGGAGGTTAATCTGGAGTAACCGCAGCATTTTCGCTACCGTACTCCCGATCAGCCTCCAACACAGTGATGTCGGAGTCATCTATATCAGAGGACGATTCTAAAAGAATGTCCTCATCTCCGCTGTCGTAGACCTCGGCCTCCATTGCGGAAAAACCTTGGTCGATAGGAGCTTCCACTGCTACAGGGGATGCCTGGGATGCATCGTCTTCCAATGAAGGAAATGTGACAGATGCACCAGGCTCCCCAGCAACCGTTTCCGCTTGTATGGGTGGGGAAGGGGGAAGGGTTTGTGCCTCGGCCCCATCTTTTTTGTAGACCCTCAGCGGTATTTCATCAAACCCGAACCTAATCACACCTTTCGATTGCGCCAGAGGAGAAAGGGACTCTGCATTGATGATAACAATTGCACCCTTGTAGGGTCCCTTTGGCTCCTCTAGTTTCGCAACCTTCCAGTTGTGAGTAGGAAGGGTTGGATTGGAGAGCCTGATTATTTTGAGGACGTGGTCAGCTTCCTTGAATATGGCCGGAACCGTGATGCGAGCTCTTGGTCTGCAAGGAATGTCTTCCTTTGCGACAACCTCCAGCTTAGCACCAGGCCAGACCTCCCCAAGTCGGCTAACCGCCAGCGTCAGTAGATCGCACGACCTCCGATCATCACAGACCATCAGCTTGATGTGTCCCTGATGCCAACCGCCATCTTTTGTGATGGGCGGTGGTCCCGGATTGTCAGACATGATCTCTAGAAAACTGAAGGCCAGCTGTCCTTTGACCAATATCCAGTTCTCGGCAGAGATCGTGCCATCTACGTCGCTTCTGTCGATAATCGCGACTACCATTTTGTCCTTCAGAACGTCACTGAAGGACATTTTTGCCTTACGAGGGTCAAGAGAAGTGCTGGTGTTTAGCACTTTGGGGCGTTTGGGTAGTGAAACACTACCCTCCATAGACCTTTGTCGCTTCGACGTTGAGTCTTGTCTGGTCTTGTCTTGTCTAGCCAAGAAGCTCTTGGCCCATTCTATTTTGGCGTCGTGCTGAGAGTTTCCTCCAGCGCCTAGTTGTTCACCAAACGTCTGGAGAATCCTCTTAGCATTACGCATGTCCCTGTGGTAGGCCCTGGAGGGTCTGAGCTTTCGCCCATCTCCCCCAGGACCTTCCTTAGGATTCTTGGCTTTGGTGGTAGAAGGACCTGGCACCGCAGCCCTACTACCACCGACTCGCGGTGTAGACGAGTTGAGAGGTTTACTCTCTGTGGTAGTAGAGGAGCCGTTCTTCACAACTGCCTCACTACAGGAAGGAGGTAATTCTACCACATTATCCGCTATTCCACTGGCGACAACAGGGCTGTGAGTGTCCACAGCCTTGTCAGCACCAGTGGAATAGGGATGAGCAGCAGACAACTTTGCCGTCGTACTGCTGGCCGGTACGGTCTTTAAATTTTGTTTTGTTTGTTTTGTTTGTTTTGTTTTAAAATTGTTCATTTGAATCCCACGAGTAGCGGATAAGGGGTGGTCCATCTGTACAGAGATCCGTGTATACAGATAAGGCTGGTTAATCCGGAGGTCACCAGGTATCCGGATACTCCGTTAGCGACTGAGCTAGTTTTTTAATTGGGCCCTCAGCCAGGCTGATCATCGGCACGGGTCGTGTAACACCTTAGATCCAGCCCAATTGGGAGGTAGATTGAGGGAAGGAGAGAAAGGTTAGGGAGTCAGGCAGTTTAGCACTGATGGAAGGACTGATTATAAGGATGGTTAAGAAAGGAATCGAAGGGGGGGTTCGTTGGATGGTTTTTTCACCAGCAACCTGGGGTGGGTAGGAGATGAGAAGGTAACAATAGTCGGCTATTTCGCTTCCTATGTGGGAGAGGAAGTGATCGAGGGAGGGGTAAGGATATGTGAGCGACCTTTGGTTTCAGGACTCATCTGGAGATAAATTCTCGAGAATCACTGACCCTACTCAGCCTCTACAACTCGACAAGTTCGACGCTCGGGTAGAGGCAGCTGAGTTTGACAGGTGTCAAATGCCAGCGCTACCAACTTAAAACCAAGAAATGAATGACTCTCTACATATAGAAAACAAAAGGGGGTATCATTGATCCCCCTACGTATACGATGAATGTAGGTAGGTATACTCTTTCCGCATTACAACTCCGTCTCCAAAATATTTTCCCTTAAGTCAAACCCGGATGATGGTTTTATAACAGACTGTCATTATTGACTCCCCTGTTAAACGGTAGATAAATAAACTAATTTCTCCTTCTAATTATGTTAAATTAAATACAGCCGACAATGATTAATTCGGTTTACTAACTACATACATACATGCGTTGTACCAATGTCCAGTACCACATTAAAACTGACCCATATTTTTTAACTTGTCACATACATCACACAGCGCCACCATAGCATGTAAAAATTAGTATGCTAATAAGCCAGCATTTGTTTTTTTTTTTTTTTTTTTTTTCTTCCTCCCTTTTCGTAAACAAAAGAATAATAAACCTAATAAAACTTCTGGCGCTATGTGTAGTCAGTACTCATATAGTTCTCTATCAGGGTAGTATTATTTTTTTTAATACAAAAACAAGCCGTCATTAATTTTGCCCAATGCAAAGTGTAACTGGGAATGAGGACTTTTTTTGCGTGTTTATTTTTAGTTGAAGGAATTCATGCGTGAAAATGTTTAAACGTAAAAAAAAAATAGTTTAAATTTGTTTGTCGTTCATACATGTATATGTAGTTACGTTTCTTTAGCGGCAGGAGGTGTTGAAAGATGGAATCATTTTGTTACCTCATAATAACAATATGAACTCGAATATTTCAATGCTAGAAAAATTTCTATATATGTAGATTAAGACAAACGGCAGTAGGTATACGTTACAGTTTGTTCTTTTTCTGCTATACTGCGTACTTTGACTTTGAGTTCCACATATGTAAATGTACAGATGTAAGGTAGGTATATGTATGTACGGTGACCATCTGTACTTTATTTAAGTACACAGGTCTCAAGTGTGTAGAAAAAAAGCTATAGGTTCATTAAATATCGCTCGCGAATCATAAAATGCGGTTCTTTATCATTCTTTATCGATTTTCTCCAGAACAATAAAAATATAATTCACGAACGATACAATTTTTGATGTATACAAATTTATAGGTTTCTCAAGAACAAACTAAATCTATTTTTTTTTCTGTATCTTTCGGTCGGAAAAATAAAATTCAGGTAAAATATTAAAATATGGTTCGCTCGCGATCAGATCCGAAAAGATCCTTAAAACAAATAATTCTTCATCAAATGTCCATTCATTTCATTTGTAAAGTGGCAAATTTTGAAAAGAAGTAAAAAAAAATTGAAAAAAATTGACTTTTGATAATGAAAAACTTTAAGAAAATTGAAAAATTTAAGAAAAATGTGAACAAATTTGAAAAATATGAAAAATGTCCAAAAATTTGAAAAAAAAAAATTCAGTCGTTTTGAAAAAATTATGAAAAAAGTCAAAAAATATAAAAAATTTTGAGAAAATTCCAAAATTTGAAAGAAGTCAAAAATTTTTAAAAAGTGAAAAATTTTTAAAAAAGTTGAAAATTTTGAGAAAATTCAAAATTTGAAAAAAGGCAAAAATAAAAACCAGGTTATCAATGTAATATAATTATTATATTTATGTAAAATTACATTTTTTTTTTATTTAATCGGTTTGTGAATGGATCTTCAATAATTCTCACGTGATAAATTTGGAAACGAACCATATTTTACAAATCCCAACAGATTTGATTCGATCGTGAAAAAGAATTTTATTTTAAAGAAACCAAAAAATAAGATTCGCGATCGAATAAAAAATAAAATTGTAAAAATAAAATTTTGAATTTTTCACAAGAGAACGAATCATATTTTATCGTACCTTGAAAAAAATAAATGAGAACAGAACTAATTTGAAGAGACGAAAGAAAACGAATATACATAATGTAGGTACAGATAAAATTAAAATGGTGGATGGGGCTGACAGCTAACTGGTGAAAAAATCAAAAAGTCAGATACAAAAATTTTAAGAGCTTTGTCGAAAACATCAATGCACCACAAGACCTACCGCTGTGCGAAATTACAAGATTCTATACGGTTTCGGGAAATACTCCATAATTTTGATGATCTGTCACTTGTCAGTGAATCACAGTCAGTTACGGTTTTTGCGATTTTTTAAGTCCTATATCTCAGGAACCACTTACGTGAAAGGGTTGAAATTTGGTGATGTGCCGCCTGTGCTTGGCTAGCCTACCAAATATTCTGAAGTTTGTTCTTGTAAAAAGGATGTAGTGTTAGAACTTGGCTGGGCGCTACCGTGCCTTGTGATTTACAAATCTGCAAAATTCAAAAGTGACAGCTACCATTTTGACAGATGCAAAATTTCAAAATGAAAATAAAGCCCCATTTTGTATCTTTAAAAAATTAGTATTAAATACAGTAATATATTGCTATTTATGTATGTATCGAATACAATTTTAGAATTTGCTTACAAAAATAGATGAACAAAGTTTTCAGTGTTACCGTCCCAATTATTTTTTTTTTTTTGACGTTTGTGAATAAAATGGGATATGGATATATATTGCTTTTTGGTAAAGAGCTATATTGTAGAAATCATAATTTTCTGAACTGGCTCAATATAAACCTACCATTTTTAGCCCAAAAGACTGTCAAAGTTCATATAAAAAAAATAAAATTTTTAGAATCTGTCAGTTTCGGGCAAGTATGCGAACAGACCTAATGTCTACCTTTGGATTGATTGTTCCATATAAATACATCGACAAAATTGGCTAATCCCTCTTATTTTATTTTTAAAAATATAAATATATGGTCACCGAATAAGGCAAACGTCAAAGTATAGTTAAGTACGTACACAATGTAAGCAAAGTGATAAAACATACCGAATGCCTATGTGCTTCCTCGTTGCCGGTATTTTTATTTTATTTAACTTGCAGACTGTTTTTTTTTTTTTTAGTTTTATTTTGTGTGTGTACTGTGTACCTCCCAAAGAGTGCGTGTAGATAAAGTTTAATCTTGATTGAAGCACAAATAGAAATGCTTCAAAGGTTTTATTTATTTATTTATTTTGTTTTTTTCTCTATTTTTTTTTTTGAAACGATGCCATGCGATCTGGTGTCACTGTCATCGAGCAAATAAAAGGAATTAATTCAAAAATTCATTATCGCTAAATAAAATTTAATTTTGGATTGTCAGCTGCTACGGAAGACAGCTGAACACTAAGCTGGAAATGACTGCGATTTGTTTGTATTTTATGTATCCTGTGTATTTCAACTTTTTGGCAATGCGCTGTACTTGAAAAGTTGAAATTAATTAATAGGATTTATAATAAAAAAATTAATGACATGACAGCTCGTAAAGAACCAGGGGCTAGTGACTTAGGTGCACTCTAAATCATTCCCGATGTCTGTCAGTGTAGTCGGCTGGAATAGATTTAGTATTGTTGTCATATGCGCCGAGGCAATGTAGTCGAGAAACAAGTTTTGACTTTTAGGATTAAATCTACCTCTCGGTACAGCTCATAAAATTCCTCATGACAGGTATGCTTCCTTCCACAACTTGGTTGATGATTTGGTGAATTCGCCCTATCAGCAATCACCACATCTCTGTGTTTAAAGAATTACACAGGTAAGCCATCATAATTAGCGGTTTTGAGGTTCGTAAGCTTTTTACTATCAAAGTTGAGCTCTTCTTTACTTGGTGATTTTTTGACTTAAAAGTGCAAAAGCTGTATTCCAGTATGGAGACGTCCGTGGCGGAAAAGGATTGCTTAGAACTGAACTAATCCGAGCCTCTTCCACCTTAAAGAAAAGGAAACAGAAGTTTTTTTTTAACAGCTACTCCCTCTTGCGAGGAAGTTACAAGTGTCTTTTACCATGAAAAAGTTCTTCTCAACTTAGCCTTTGGGAATTGTAGGTCTCCTCTATTCCGGGCGCACAAGGATGGTTGAGAGTTGTAAGTTACTAGACCCTGGTTATCTGCGAGTTGTAACGCCACTTTTTATTTATAAAAAAACTTTTCCTTCGAAAAGTGCAAGTGGAAAATATTGTGCCGCTATAGAGACGCTTTGAAAAAAAAACGATGTCTTATGTGATGACTAACGCAGCGGATTGTAAATGAACGCGACTCTTAAGCAAGTCAGTTTTAACTTAATGAACTAATTGTATCTGTCATTTTTTGTCATAAGAGTTGGTAGCGGTTTATCGATGTCTAAAAGAGTACTTATTTTGTGATATTTTGTCATTCGGTTCAGTGGTATGTTTATATTAATTTCTTTATTTAATCTTTAAAATGTTTATACGAGTTCTTCGAAATTACCAATAACTGTTTTTCAGAAATGTTCCTTTCACCAGCTGCTTAATTACTCATCAGTTTAGTTATACGTTTAATATAACAAAATTAATTTTTTTTCGTTTGAATAAGCAATTACTTTGAAATTCAAAAACCATAATGTCCAACTACAAAAAAAAAAAAAAAAAATACAAAATATCATTCGCACAATTCCATGTAAGTGACCGTACTCCACATGTATACTCGTAGTTGATGTTGATGTTTACTTTACTTGGACTTGGTTGAACTATAAGTCAAAAGACTTATATTCATTTGTTATGCAGCATGCAACTCACCAGTATAACAACTGTCAATCATTGCTAGCAGACATTTTGGTATATACAATGCATATATACATCAATTATTTACAATCCGCTGATTGATCAGCAATTGGAGATCAGTTGAGATATGCCCCATTAACGTCACAAATCCACATTATTGTGTGTGAGCAAAAAGTTTATTATGTGGCTTCGTAGGTATATATCAACCACTCTGCAAGATTATTGTAAAGCATGACTCCTTCAATCACTATTATAGATGCATGGTAACATTTGATTGGGAATAATGAATGAAAAGGGTACCTGATAAGGTTGTATAAACTTGCTTTGAATTGAAGCTAAATTGTAAAGTTCAATTACGTTACGCATAAGAAAAATGGTTAAAAATTTTTGTCGATTAAGTGCGAAACTAAAGCTTTTTTAATAAACACTGATCAGCTTTATCCCAATGCTATGAAATTTAGTAAGCAATTTTATTAGACCACAAAAATTATAAAATGTTGTTTTTACAGCATATTTTGTTACGGGTGTGACACTAAGGTACTTATAGGTATTGAGTTTGGGCGCACAAACATCCAAGTAATAAATTTTTTACTTGGGATAAACTTACATATATAGATAAAGGGTCTTCCAATAGGACTTCCGAATTTTGACAGTTCATATAGCGGCCATATTGTTGAAGCAAAATCTGTCAAATTGGCTGTCATTTATTCAGTCTGTGTTGCCAAATCACCATGGACGGATATAGCACTCAACAACACGTGCAAATGATAAAATTATGTTTATCAGAATGGGTATTTTGTTCAGGCAATGTTCCGCGTGCTTCGCCCATCCCATTTTACGATCGCCATATAATCGTCCTACGAAAGGACTATTCGCAGTGTGGTGGATAAATTTGAGTTCATTGGTTCAATAAACGATCAACCAACACCCTTATACGTCGACGAAACGCAAGATCTGTCGAAAACATCGCCGCTGTCCGTGAGAGTGTGCAGGAGAGGCATTCGATTTCACGTCGCTCACAAGAACTCGGCCTTTCGCAGACCACAACTTGGCGAATTTTGTGTCGTGACTCTAGGTATACATTCATGTTATAATTTTTTTTTTGGGGTTTCATGACCCCCCATGCCTTCTGATATATTTAAAAATCGTGTAATTACTAATTTTATTCCTTGACCCAAAATATGTATACTAAGACACAAATTTTTTGTTCCTCAGTGATCTCGAAGTTGAGATATTGCTATTGATATCTATATTTCGAAATCGCGACTCTTATCAAAAAAAAAAAGCTAAACACCTATGTAGTGCCTGGACAAAATTAGGTGCTTTTGTCCAGCGAATTTACATTTTCAAGCTAACAGACCCTAATATAGGGCCTCTCAGGCCCCATGACGTGTTTTTTTTTGTCTTGTTCACTGAAAGGTTAATAAAGAGTTTTATAAGGGGTTTTGTGTGATAACACACTTGCAGTTATAGGCTGCAAAGCTTTCCCATCATCATATTAATATTGAAGGTTCGAACGAACAACAACACTTGAGTGCAGCTACCACCAAGTTTTTATAGGCTGGAGTTATAGCTATTTCACGACTGCCAGGCCGATCATCAGACTCATGTCAAGCAATTGTCAAAACAATAAAACCTAAAATTGGGATCGACTTGATCAATTGACCTCGGTAGCGCAATGCGTATGCATATGGCTCTGAGGGAGCTTGGTCCGAGTTCGAGTCCCAGCTGGGCATAGAAAGTTTTTTTTTAATTAAAAATTCAACAAAGACCAAGCACCAAGCAAAGAAATAGCTATAACTCCAGCCTATAAAAACTTAGTGGTAGCTCACTCAAGTGTTGTTGTTCATACAAACCTTCAATCAGAGAATCGTCTCGTTCCCCACTTGCCTAAAACACCCGCAAATTTTATTTGAGCACAGTAAGAGAAAACTCTTAAATTCCCTGTCCGTGAATACGTGTGAAATGTTGATACAATAGCAAATTGGCGCCAGTAGCTCAAAAAGATGAAAAACACTCGATTTGCGTTCTTTTCGGATGTTCGGATTTTTAAAATTCAAATTAAAGCCGGCTTGTACCAGCCGTTCAAAATTTCATACTTAAAACGCAAAATCTATATAACAGTGTCATTGTGTTGGTGCGGTTCTGTTTAAAATGCATTGGGCAAGTGACACATGCTCACTCTTTTGGAGCAAATCACTCAGTGCAGCTTGTTGGGTGAAAGAGAAAGAGCCCTGAAGTCGGCTCTCTATAGATGATATACTCTGCCTTCAATAAAGATTTTTACACTATAGAGTTTCTAACAGTGGCGGATCCAGGATTTGGTCTTGGGAGGGTCCAACCACAAAAAGAAAACTTTTTAAAAGATCGTAATTTTGAAAAAAAAAATGCAAACATTTACGGCACAATGGCAGCATAAAATGAGCACAATACATCACCATTGGTTTTTTTTTTTGAAATCGAAAATGATGGTGCTAATTTCACGCTTAGTTCCTTCGCAACATTTGCGTTCGGTCCTAAAAGTTGCAAATATGCGATTTCTTTAATCTCTTCGGTTGTATCATTTTTGAGCACAAAACAGCACAACTTTATAAGTTTAAAAAAAAAACTTAATTTTGGAAAAAATTCCATCCTCAAAATTTGAAAATTTTTTAAATTTTCAAAAATATTTACGGTACATCGCAGCACAATACAAACACATTTTTTGTTTAAATCAAATATATGGCGTTGCTTACTTCATGCTAAAAATATGGCTAGTCTCTAAAAACCATACAAATTTTTAGTTGAAATTTTATAAAAAGATGGGCTTTCTGGAATTAAGTAGTTCTAACGTAGACCAAATGCAGGTCGATGAGAAATAAATATTTATTAAATAAATAAATTAATATAAAAATATTTGATTAAAATCCTCAGGGGGGATTCGGACCCGAAAACCAACCCCCTCCCCCCCGTGGATCCGACACTGGTTTCTAAAGTGTTTAAATAAAATAGCACCAATAGCAAAATTTCCAAAAAAAAATGTATTTTGGGTTTTTAAAAAAAATTTCAAAATCAGCCTTAGGTAATGGAAGTTTCACCCGAACAACATTCCACCTGGAAAATTTTACATTTCACTTTTCGCCTAGTGTCAGTTTCACTTGAAATTTTATGTTAAAAAAATTCCCCTTATTGTGAACACTCATTTCGCGCGGAATGTATAAATGTCATTGACAGCCTAAGTTTTCACTTGTTTTTAGAAGGTGAACGAAATTTCGTTCGGGCGAAACTCACAATAGATTTTCAAATTCCGGGCGAACAAAAAACTCACAATAAGGCTAAATAATTTTTTTAAAACTCGATGTTTCGAAAATGAGTAGATGATTTTTTTTCAAAATTAAATTTTTAACTCCACATTAATAAATACTAAAAAATTGGTGTACCAATTTGTTTTCTTAAAATTTTTTTTAAAAAATTCTATAAATAGATATAAAAAAAAAAAAAAAAAAACCGCTTCAATGATTTAAATTTTTTTTCACATCGCGTTGGTTGTCAACAATTACTGAAATTATTTCTAATTACATAATATTATATTGATTTTTCATCAATTTTTCAACTTAAACTGTTAGTTCCATGCATTCATAATGTGGCAACACGATCCTATATATTGTTCATTTTTGAGTACTCACATAATAAAACCATTAAACTTCGGTTTTTGGCACGTAGCATAAATTATACAATGTTGATCATGGAATCCGCAATACTGGATCCGCAGTGATTCGCAGTACAATGCTCTCTTTCCTCTCTACCCATTTGCCGTGAAAAGAAAAGAGAAAATTGTACTAAAAATCACTACGGATCCAGTATTGCGTATTCCATAATCGACATGATAGACTCCCATAACTTATTTATTCCTTTTAAAATAAGATGAATAGGTTTAAAATATTCAGTATTTCAGACCACAGTGTGATCGTACATATAAGATAAGCTCGTGCGACCCAAACGTGCATTTTATGTTCATCGTAAAAAAAAAAAACGAAAATAAAAACAAAATACAGGGTGGTTTTTTTTAGACATGTGGTTTTCAATCTGGCAATACTTTTTTCGGAGTTGGTCTTTTTGACAGCTGTCACTTGATTTATGCTCAGTTTGGTTTGCCATTTCATAATGAATATAACTTACTCCTGAACAACGTTTGCAAATCATGCATATTTATTACCAAAATAATGGTTAGGTTCTGCTACCTCCAATATTAGTTTGATATAATCGCCCAGCAGAGTCGGTAATTCGCCCAACAAAGTCGTTAATTCGAGCAACCGTGGATCGGTTTCGCACCACGTTTACTCCAGCAGATAATGCGCATCTTCAGAGACGCCACGCCGGCCGTCGTACAGTGCGCACCGAAGACGCTATTTCTGCTGTGGAGCTGAGTATCGAAGAAGACCTGAATGAGTCCATCCGCCATCGCGCGCAACAATTGGAGCTGTGCCCATCCACTTTATGGAAGATTTTAACAGCCGCGGCGGCCACTTGCCCGATATCATTTTTAAAACATAATGGTAAACCCCTTATCTTTATAATAAAGCTAAATTCTTGGCCATAACATTAAATTATATGCGTTTTATTTCTTCTTGAAAACCACACGTCTTAAAAAAAAAACACCCTTTACTACAAAATATCTTAAAAATACATTAAACAACACGTTTAGTTAAATTTTTGTCCAGGTATAAAAAAATCGAAACTCATGTTCTTTGAACAAACAAGAATTGATTTTAAGAAAATTTCAGTGAATATTTTTGGCATATAATTATAATAAAAAAAAAATCCATGTCGATATTTTTAATGAACCCATAACATAACCATAGCCTTTGTTAATATATCGAGCTAAACATAATGTTAAACTATACTTTGCGCAGGCACAGATATCTACACAAAAAAAAAAAAAAAATAAAAAAAAAAACAATAAAATTAACAAAACCAATTTAAACTAACAAGGTCATCATATCCGCTCCGCTCTCTGCCTTATAGAAATTGCAGATTGAATAGCAATCGATTCCTAAACTGATATTCCATATCTTTGTTTCATTTATTGATTGAATCTATATTTATACCTATAAATGATGAATTATGTGCTAGCAGACGTTTTTCATCATCAAACATCAACACAGATCATTTCTTTTTTTTTCAATCGATCGTCTAATTGAGCTTCCGTTTGATTGCCAGACGATGATGATGATGATGAAGAAGATGATGAAGAAGAATTATTGGACAACGCACGACCAAGATGTTCTGCTCTGTGGAAGAAGTTAACTTTTTTTTTCATTTCTTTTTTGTATCGTTGGATACAAAATTCAAGAAATCGTAGAGTTGAAGATCTTTTTAGACTTGGATCGATTGAAGTAGGTATACCTATATTATCATTGCATGCTGAAGAGATGCTGAGGAAAATCGACCGCCTGCTATAGGAGTCAATTCAGTTTGTATATTGTGTCTTGTACTTGACTCAAATTAACAAGACTTCATGTATGTAGGTATTTATCGGATTTGTCTTGTATGCTCTTTCCAATGCTTTTGTTCTTTATTTTATGGTAGAAATACACGTTTTGGAAGTGCCTTGCACCAACTCATTATTATAAAAACTGGTTTTTAAAGGGACGAACAAAAACCGTAAAAAAGACTTTATAAATAGGGTACAATCAATTTTTTGGAAGGCAAAGAGATGTTAAAATTAAATTTTTTTTTTTTTGAAAATAAAATAACTTCAGAAATACAAATAGGTACTTAAAATAAATTTAATTGCTTTAACGTTTCCATATACCTAATGATGTAATCCAAAAATAGTCCCGAAAATAAGATTAATTGTTTTATCTTTTTTCAACATGGAAATTATTCGTATACCAAAATATGTACAACGAAACAAAAATAAATTAAATAAAATAAATCACTAAAAGAACATAATCTAGCTATTTATATTAAGACCAATACGTTGCTCATCAATTGCATATACAATTATTTTATAAAGTATAATTCGAGTTCTATATTATAGTTGGTTGCCAAAAAGAAAATTTTCGACTTCAATTTTTGCACGTACACATACATATATATATAGTTCATGAATTCATAATTTTTTCTTTCCATTTTTATAAATAAATTTGGTTTACCCATGAAAAAAACTTTTTTGTGGCATGTGACAGAGGCTGGGAATCGATACCAAGACTTTGGACGTGACAGTCGTAGGTACCGCCTACGCACTTACCATTACACCACGGGCTACTACAAAATAGGTAGGTGTTCCCTACTTACAAAAAAAATAAGTTAAAAGTCCATTATGTTTGAACTTAGAGTAGAAATTTAAATAAAACAGCGGAGAAAATTGAAAACAAACTAATTGGACAGTGAAACAGTGGGACAAAACATAAATACAACTTTTTTGGATTCTAAAAAGTATATTTTCTGGCTCAATAGAGTATAAAGTGTTTTTTTTTTTTTTACTGTTTCAGTGATAAATTTTATGTCAACTAGTAGATAAAAAAGTAATCTGACTAACAATTTAAATACAAAATATAGATTTCTTTGAAATGTTCATCTAAGTTCGGGGTAATGCAGGGCCGGACCAACTATATGTGCAGGATGTGCAAATGCACAGGGCGCAAAATTCTGCGGGCGCATTACCAGGAACAAGAAAATATAATTTGATCTTGCGCAAAAAAATATGCCATTTGCATTTTAACCACAAAACTTATTCAATTATAATCGCAAAATATCATACAACACAACTGTGCTTAGAATTATTTCTTGCGCACTAACTAACATCACTTTAATTAATGCATTTAACGGGTATGTTTAATGATGAACTTTTTGATGACTCAAATAATTGGGGACATTAATTTGATGAGCTTATTAAAAATATAGTTTTAAAGGCGCTGTCTATACAAATCTTGCACAGGGCGCAAGTTTGGCTTGGGCCGGCCCTGGGGTAATGTGTACATATAATGAACTTATCATTTCTGTGGGGTTAATAGGGCTACCAGCTCTAAAATCAGCAAAGCCTGACAGTAAAGAAAGAAAAGCTTGATTTTTGAGAAAAAAGCCTGACAAATAAAAAAATATTTTGTTTCCTTTTTGAAACTTCATTTTTATTAAAAAAAAAAAAATAAATAAAAAAAAACATTCATAGATAACTTACCTTGATTTGGATGCACGAAAACACAATAATGCGCCACAAAAATGCGCCATAAAATCGAAGCGTCATATCTTGCACAATAGGGTGATTCAAAATAACACCTCGAAATTCAACCAGGACCGGGCGAAATTATAAAGCTTACATTGAAATCAACAAATTAAGACCAAAAAATTCAAAAGCAATTGCTACCAGCGCTTTTTCAATAATTTTGCTCGAAAATCTTTTAAAATCGGAATTTTCCTCAAATATTAAAAAGTTTTATAATTTTCGAGTTTTGGTGCTAAAAGCATGAATATTTTAGGGATTTTTCACAATTTTATGTAATTTCTGAATATTTGTTGTTGTTTGAAAATTAATACTTTTTTTTATAGCTTTTTTGTTTATAAATACCCCGTCCAAATTTGATTTTTTTTTTACCATCTTTTTTACTAATTTTGCTTAATAGTTAGACTAGCATTTCATAAAGAAATATTTTTCATGGCCTTCATTATGTAGCTACAAATAAAAGAAGAGCCCTAAATGGTTTCCAAAATTAATTTGTACTTGAAACGTTTTAAATAGCACCCTGTAAAAATATCCTACTCCTCTATAAAATATTTTGCTTTTAAAAGCTTGTCCTAATTTTGCAGTTTCTTAAAAGGTATGCGACTTATGACAACTCACCTTAGATCGATTTTGAAGTGACATAACTAAATGAAAAAAATGAATGTGTTCACTGCAATTTACAAGCATTTTTCTTCTAACGATAATATTTTGTGCGATAATTATGAAAAAGCCTGACAAAGGACGAAACCTGGCCAAAGCCTGATTGGACATTAACTGTCTGACGCGTCAAGTGAAATTCTGACGGATGGTAAGCCTTAACTCGATACGCAGCTGAACTAACAGCCTTAGAATCCTAAAAATAGCATGATCGTGATGTGGGAGTTGCAATATTTCAATCGAGGTTACACACGATAAAAAATTTGTTTCACTTAATTTCGAGGTTGTTTTACTTAATCAAGGGGTTGAAAATGAAAAAAATCCCTCGTTAACTTTTCAAGGCCTTTTTAAAACTAAAAACCAAAAGCTTCTAGCTTATAGTCTGTTTCTTGAAAGAGGTATTTCCATCCAAATTGAAATTACTCTGCTTCGATGCTATATACACTAAAAAAGTGGTTGGATGGCGATATTTCTGTAATGGAGGTTCGTAAAATATTGAAAATTTCAAAATTAATTATTATTTTTAAGACCTTTCTAAAATTGTAAACATAAAATTTTTACCATCTCTGGTTCTCAAAATATTTGCATCCAAAGTGAAATTACCTTATTTTTGCTTAATTAAATTAAATTTGTTCAAAAAAATTGCCGACATGGCGATATTCCTGGAACGGAGATTCCTAATAGTCCAGTCAATAAAGCCAAAAAAAAAAACAGTCCAATTAGGAAATAATCACCGAAAAGCTGGGGTGGAATCGGCTAAGGTGATTGGTGACTGTCACATTTATGACAATCAAATGTGATCAAATCAAATTTTCGTTCTGCGTAAAGTGATCACCAAAAATTATTCAAAACTTGGCATTACTTTGAGAGACAAGTATTGAAAGTTGTAATAAATCCATTTATTTGAATTTTTTTTTTTCAGCAAATATTTTGTACCCCCCCTTTATTGAGTACAATCAATGAAAATAAATATAAGTACCTAAAGGTATAGACATTATTTAAAACTTTTTAAGATTTGAAGAAATGAAATAATTATCTTTGATGGGAAGTAAGCCTATAAAATACAATCAAAACTCATTCCTATTATGTATGTGATTTTCATTTTCCACATTATTAGGACTTAAAAATAATTCCACAGGTACAAATAAATTCATTTTTCTTGAAAACCTTTTTTTCAATTTTACATGAAAATGACACCAAAATAGCTGTCACAAGAAAAAGTCGCAAAAATATGATTATCACATGTGACAATCACCTTACGCAGACCGAATTTGTTTATTGTGACTGTCAATCATCACAAATCACCTTAGCCGATTCCACCCATGGATTTTGGAACTGTCAAAAGTCCCCATCGATATGAGTGCCGCTAAGAATTTAACTTTTAAACTCTTAATTTTTCGAATAAAATTGGAATAAAATTCGAAAAATTAAGAGTTTAAAAATCATTTATTCAAAAACTAAGAACTAAAATAACGTAATTTAAAAACATAACTAAAGAATAAATTACTGGCTTTAAAAAAAGCTATAACAATATAAAGGGGGACAACATCTTAAAATCATGCTCATATAATGTAACGACAACAGAAAAAAATTGATGCATTTATCACAAAATTCACAGTTTTTTAACTAAGACGCTCAACTACTTTAAAAAGTAAGACCCTTAACTCTTCCAATTGGTTTATTTCGGAATATGAAAAAAAAAAAGAATCTTAATCTTTTTTGTAGGAAATTTTCCAAAGCTACAAATTAGTCCTTGAGATTTTTTTTGTACAATTTACCATTTGGGACTTATTCCCGAAAAAACCATTTTGAAGGCCTTCAACCATCCAAAATTGTAAGCGGCGCTCATATCGATAGGGACTTTTGACAGATTCTTAATAACGCCATGAGGAGGCTATATACCAAAATCCAGCTTTCTGGCGATTTTTTCCAAGTCAAAAGGTTTATTCACTGGACTATAAATGTTTGCGTTGAATTTGAAGTTCACAGACCTTTTCAAAAATGTAAAAAAAATTCTAAATTTAATATTTTGACTTTTTCAAAAAAAAAAAAAAATTTTCATCAAAAAAAAATGTTCTACGTGCTCTGATTCTCAAAAAATTTACATCCAAATCTATAATTGCAAATTTCTAAACGGTACATATAAATTTTTTTCCAATATATTAGCAGATCCTACTGATACTGCTGTATGAGTAGTTTTCGAGAAAAATGAGATTTTCCTTACCGGTTTTTAAACACTTGTGTGGGAGGTACCGTTATTTTCAGTTATAAGAATAATTTTTATTTAAAATCTGCTAGATAATATTAAAAAAAAAACTGCTGGGTGCTAAGTTTAGTAAAAATCGATCAAATTCTTTTCGAATTATTAAGTTCTCAAAAAAAAAAAATTGAAACTTTTTTAAAAATGAAAACAAAATTTATTTGAAAATTTTGGTATACAATACTGTTAGCTATATTCATTTTGTAGATGAAGGATTTCGTTGGCAAAATATAGCCTCCAGCAATACAAGCGTATCACTTTTACAAGAACAGAACGCACCCTGTTTTGTTTAAATTAAGGAGTTGTTGTATTATTTTGTCAACAAAAAATTAATAAATTGTTGTTGTTGTTATTGTTATGAAGCGGAATAAGGACGATTTATTGTTTTGAAAAATTATAATGAAATGGTTAAAATCGAACACTATGTTATTGGTTCTAACCTACATTTCTATAACAATACTTTTAAAACTTTTTGAAACTTTCTTCACAAAAAAATTTATAAAAATCTGTTGAACCGTTTTTTGAGAAAATTGAAAATAATGAGAGGTATACTATTTGTAACCATTTTTCGGAAACTATTGTTTATAAAATGGTAGCCTTTGTGTAAAAAGAATTATTGAATGAAAAAAAAAAGAAAGTCATGTGCACGTTTTTGAGAAGAACAAGATTTTCGTTTTTTGCTAAAAAAAATCTCTACGGCAGCTACTGTCATGTTTGGTACTAAAAAAAAAGTGAACAAAAATGCCAAAAAAAAGTTTGATCAAAATCTCGAGTTCGATTTTTTTACTGTTTACAGTAATTTAACAACAATTTTTTTAAACTATTATTTCAGTGCTTCAATGATTAGACGGTCAACGCAAATGACTCTCTGACGTAAAAATGACGTAAAATTTGGTCCCAAAGTTGTCAAGGCGTGCTGCGATGACACTCGCGTTGGCATGAATTTTGGGGTCAATGCATTGACTTTTTTGTGTGGTAACCGTGTAATCGCCCTGTCAACGCAATTGGGACACATTGAAAGAAAGCACGTCAGCGCGTTGACTGCATTTCAACGTTGACAGAGCAAAATTTCTTAGCCTGCGTTGAACTCCATCTCAATTTCAAAAATTTGTGATTTTAGTAGAGGTTTTTTAATCCATCGACGTGCGTCGTATCATAGCTTTTTGTAGCAAAGCTGAGAAATTTTGCTGAGGAATCCTCTTCGGGTAACTGAGATTGCTAAATTTTCCGAGATCTCATTTTCCTGCACATATATTCTTCAATGGAATTGGACAGTTTATATAGCTTGATAGATAGATAACAAAGTAAATTTTGTGATATATCGAATATTTCGTTCCAAAAGACCTAAAATCTCATTATTCAAGAGTACAAAGTAAAATCTCATAAATTTATGATTTTGTATTAATCCATCGACATCGTAGCCATCCTGCAATAGAATTTGACAATTTGTAGCTTTGACAGATAGGTAACAAACTATGGCCACGTTCGTGATTCAATCCAAAGCTATCCGGATAGGTTTGTGTTGTTGTAATCCCTGGTGACAAAACAGCTGACGCAACAACAATCCAACGTATCTGAAAAATTTTGGATGCGTGGATAGCCTACTGATAGTTTACCGAACGCAAGGTATATTTGGACGCATATTGAATATTTCGATCCAAATGTCATTCAAAAGCCCAAAAAAGCCTTTTTCCGGAGCAAAAAATTTAATCTAAAAATTTCGATTTTTTGTAGTTGTTTTTTAATCTATCAACACGTAGCTTGATTGATGTAATATTTTAACATCGTATGATCGTCAACGCGAAAAATGGTTGATTTTTTCTCGTGTCAACTCGGCATCAACGCTCAAAGTTTTCGAATGTGGTCAAGTCGTTTCATCGTCATAGTTTAACATGCCAACCAATATAATATAAAAAATGCGTTGACACAGACAAGATGACCGACAACATTGATCGACTGCTGTCACTCGTGTGAATGTTTAATGCATTGACACGATCTACGTTGACAGCAAAATGATGATATTTTTGGTGACGTCAAGCAGTCAACGCATTGACCATTTACGTTGACCGTCTTAACATAGCTTGAAAATTTTGATTCGTGTTAAGTCATTTTACCCTGAAAAAAATATACATACAAAATTGTAATTACAGTAAAACTTCTCTATAACGAACCTTCAAGGGAACAAAAAATTGCTTCGTTATAAAGAAGTTATATACAAAATTCGTAATATAGAAAATGTAATTTTTTTAACACTGCAAGAGGTATATTTTAAAAAAATGGTAAAAAAACTCATTTTAAAGATATGTGTGTCTTTTTATTTTTTAATTAAAAACATATCAATTTTCGATTGCAATTGAGTTTTATTTATTGTTTTATTATATAAATCTTCCTATTCTCTCAAACTCGACGTAAAAGTTCTACTACATATGCACACTTTTTATACATCCGCACATACATAATAATTTCAATTTAAGGTTCCCCCACACCAACACGAATTTTCGGTGGCGGTGACGAAAACAACAATAAAAACACGTGGTTGTCAATGAAAACAAAACGTTGTTATTATTGTTTTCGTCGTCGCCACCGAAAATTCGCGTTGGTGTGGAGGAACCTTTAAGAAAATTCTTCCCAAAACGGGGAGTTCCCTTTTAAAATTAGGAACAAAAATTGTAGTAGGCTTTGATTTAAAATTTTAAAATAATTGACATTTCGAAAATTCTTGCTTAAATGGGGAATTCCCTTTTAAAATAAGAAACAAAAATCGTAGTCAGCTTTTATTTCAAATTTGAAAATTGAGATTTCGTTATAAAGAAACAACTTTGCTTTCGGACCAAAAAAATAATTTCCATATAAAGAGAAATTCGCTATAGAGAATTTCGTTATAAAGAACCTAATTCATATGAGATATTTTTTAAGGGGAAGGGGAACAAAATTAAATTCACTATAGAGAGAATTACGTTATAAAGAAGTTCGTTATAAAGAAGTTTGACTGTATTTGTATTCGTAACGATATAATTTTTGCTTATTCTGTTTTATAATTTTTTTTTAAACATTATTATATACCTTTACCATTTTAAAAAAGAAAAAAGTAATAGTTTTATTTATCTAAAGCTAAGTACAGACGATTGTCAGATCTTACAATATTGTCAGATCTGTCAGTGAAAAAACTGTTCCAAATGTCTTACACACAATTTTGTCTGAAAATATTGTCAGAAACGTCATTATCAGACGACAATCTCACAAAAAATTGTCAGGTATCTTGCAATCGTCTGAACACACAATTTTTATCATTGTCAGTCGATTAGGAAATTGTCAGACTCATTGGTCATTGTCAGATGTTTTCATTATATACATCTTACAATTGCTGACAATTATTTATTCATTGTCCGAAATGTCAATGAGTTGGTTAAAGAGAGAGCTGACAATCAAATTGTCAGACTTTGGGAAGAAATCTACCAACAAGCTATTTGGCGTTTTTCTTTTTTACCTCAGAGCAGATCACCGAGCTGTCAAAAATTAATTCTATGTTTCTTTTTTACCTCAGACAAATCAGCACATAAGTCGTGTTTCTTTTTTCCATCTGAGCTACCTCGGAGCATGATCTGTATGCTCAGAATAAAATGACCGAGCAAATCGAGCAAAACGCTAAGCGAAGCCAACTTCATACAATTTTTATGTTATTTGACATTACTATGCATATGACATGTTCAGTGCTCAAGTGTGTTTCATAATTAAATCTGAGGGATCTGATCATAATCTCCTCAGAGCTTTGCTCTGATCGCTCAACCTCTGCTCAGAGCTTTGCTCAGAGCCAAAAAAGAAAAACGCCAATTGTCAGACCATTGACAGTTAATATTATAAGCTCTGACAATCGTCTGTACTTAGCTTAAGACTTTATAAGCTCATCGAGTGAACTCTATATGAAAATTAATTTTTTAAGAAATAAAAAAACTTCAAATCGATTTTCTGAAAAACTTAAAATATGTAAGCCTCTTTGTTTCTAAGGGAACTCTCCTAGTCTTATAACCTATGATATTAAACAGATAATAAAATTGTATATAATGTACCTTAGTTTATTCTATTTTTAAAAATTATTATTTTTCAAGAGACAAAATCCGCATGCAATTTTTTAAATTAAAAACATAAAGCCAATTAAGTTTTTAATCTACGATCAACGAGACAAACACTTGTTAAAGTCTTCAATTAATACCGATAATAATCTCCTACAGATGGAATAAAAAATAACATCATGTTGTATTCTTATATACAATTCCAATTGTATTCGATTATTATATTGTAGTAAAATGTTTGACCATGCTTATATTAAAATCACATACATTAAATTTGTTTATTACCCATTTAACGGATTAACAGCTTAAAACTTTATGAGAAAAATAAAAAATAAAAATTATAATTATATGATCTCATTTGCCCGGCAAAACAAACTAATTTTATTCCTGTGAGAAATTTTATAAAATTTAATTGCTTTTTTATATGATGCATATATACACTATTAAGTCATAAGTGTATACGAGTACCTATGTATGTACAAGGTACATTATATTAGGTATGTTTGTTGTGACATAAACTTTTTTTATTTTTTTTTTTGAATATAAGTCGAATACATGAAAGGTTTACTCGCAGTCCGTTGAATCAGTTTTAACATGTTAAATTATAATATGCACTATGCAGTCACTCCCTCTCTTTATTTTAAAACGGTAGCGGTTATTTTGCAAAAGCTAATTGATGCAATTTTTAAACTTCTGATATTATTGTATGAAAATTGATTGATAGGTATATGTACATATTAAAGACCTTATCCACATATTGGTAATATCATCTATGCTGTGATAGTATCTGTAATCATTAGACCTGACATATATTTTTTTATTGAAGTGAGCTCAGGGATGTGACGAGTTAACAAATAAAAAGCAACTTATATAAAAATATATGATGACAAAAGTAAGTTAAAACCATTATATTATATCATGGGAGGGGTTAAAATAAGATACAAAATTGAACAAAAATTCTCTGTTTCAATCGTTTGTCAACGACGAGCTTCAGACGGGCTCGTTATATATATGTATTAAGGGTATTCACGCAACGTCGTAAGTTTATAAATTGTGTAAAATGATAAGTTTACACAAAAGTTTGCATGAAGGCCCTTTTTAATTCATTATGGTTAAATGCTGTGTATAATTGAATTTTCGGATTTTTTTTTAATTCCAAATAATCTCGAACATTACATTGCATCAATGAATACAGCATTACACTACTTTGATTTGCTGTATTTTTTTTTGACTTGCTGTATTTTTTTATCCAAGAGAGTTTTTAATGTGGAATTTGTCTAAACAATTGTCTCTTGATACGACGCAACGCTACGCCTTTAAAAAAGTTATGTGAACAACAAATTTTCCCAATTTTTTTTGTTGTGTCAGTAAATTTTTTTTACACGAAGAAAATTGTGTACAAAAGGTTATTGACAAAAAAAATTATGTTAAATTTTTTTTTGTCACACAAATTTTTTAAAAGCGTCGAGGAACAGATGTTTAAACAAATTCCATATTAAAAACTTGGATAAAAAAAATACAACAAATCAAAATCGTGGTAATGCTGAATTCATTGATGCCATGCAATGTTAGAGATTATTTGGAATTAAAAAAAAATCCGATTTTTTTTCACGATAAAATTACGATAAATTCACGACATGACATAGATACTTTTTTTTTTTTTTTTGAATTTGTTTGAGTGGTGGTAATGCTTACTTGATCGTCAAGTTGGCATTACCATACCTAGGGATTATTTAAATAAAACACGTGTGAAAAATTTTGTTTCTTTCACGACAAATTTACGACATATTCACGACAAATTCACGACAATTATAATTCAAAATAGTTTTTAAGCTATTTTGAATCAATAATTCAACAAAGTCCAAATAAAATAGTGCTAAGTCTTCTAATTGGATGATGCATTTCAGTAGTACAGTGTACTCTCTGCAAACGGACACCTTCCATAAGCGGACACCGCTCATAAACAGACAGATTTCAAAGAAACAGAATTAAATTCCTGATTTTTCATAGCAATAACTCTCCCATAAATGGACTCTCTAATAACCGGACGCGGACACCAAATTTAATAACCGCAAAAGAATTTGGCTGTCTCATAAGCAGACAAAGTGCATGTGGAGTACTATTTTTCAATTTTTATAAGGTCCATTTCGCTATTTTTGGATAGTAAATAGAAATATGAAGATTATAGGGGTGGAATCCTGGCAAGAAAAAAATTAAAAAAAAATTTTCTTGGACAGAAATTCATTCATAGGTGAAATTTTGTTTTTTCTGTTTTTAAAGTAAATTCCAATTTTTAAAATGCGAGAACGCACTCGGAAAACGAAAATTCTAGAATATGAATGTGCTTATGTATTTTTTAAAAGGTTTTCAATTTTTTTTGTTTTCTCATAAGCGGACACCTCTACGAACCGGATAAATTTCTGGGTACCATCAGTGTCCGGTTATGAGGGAGTTCACTGTATATAGAAATTGTATTATTAAAAAAAAACTTCTTAGACAATTAATCGAATTATTAGAATCTTAAAATTTTCAAATGGTAATGATAACTTGACAGACATCTTAATTTAGAAGGTAATGTAAAATTCAGATTTATATAAAAAAAAATCTAACCGTGCTTTCACTAATAAATACGAAAATGTATGATCATAAACCAAAAATATGTTTACTTATATATAAAATGTTATCAAACGGACAAGTTCTTTATCTGTTTGCTAGCTAACACGTGCGCTAAGGAGTGGATAACGTTATTTTTTTTATTAATGGCTTTGTAGTGTATTCTTGTACGTGTACAATTAAAAAAAATCTAAATTCATTTAACACAAAAAAATTCATGTTAGGTACATGCCTGAAAAAATTATGAGAAACATATTTTTAGAAAACACAATATACTATGTAGATGCAGAACAGAACGATAAATTATAAGTAATTTATCGCAGTTTCTTTACAACTTGTAAATGAAATTGTTTTTGGTCTTTATCGACTGTCACAGAGAAAATATAATTGTTGATGTGAGAAATAAATACCACTCCACTTCACTGAAATATTTTCCTATTTGGGGTGATTATTTTTAAGATTTAATACAATTACACAATAAAGATTCTTAAGTCAAAAAAGGCTGAATCTGAGGGATCTTCATCGATTTTGTGATATTTACGTAAATTAGTCAATAGGTTTATATTTATATCGTTTCGAGCAACAGTGTAACATAAAGCTATATTGTAAGTAAAAAATTTAAATTAAATTGTTTTCATTCATGAAAAATTTACTACAAATTCATGAACATTAATCCAATCTGTAGACCTAAATTTTTGGAAGTAGTATTACTAACTTTACAAACAATTTTTTTTTTTAAATAAAGAGATTAAAATATCATTCAGTATACCGTATACATATAAGCTCTCAATGGATCCATTAAACATCGCAGTACCAATTGAAATTTACTATTTACAACCGTAGAAAAAAGTGAGTAATTGTGAAGCAAAAAGTTTTTTTCTATATTATAGTTAAGTACGTATAACTAAGAAAATATTTGACGGCCGCTGTTCAATTCAACAACAACAAAAAAGTACAGTTAATCGTGTGCTTTTGTGTATATACTTCATCTGTTCCTATTCTTGTACCTATACTTATTTTTCTCACAGCAACCAATTATAATAAACATTTTTATTATTATTTCGTTGCTTTTTTGAAATTTTCTTTTATATATGTCGCATGACTCTGGCGCTGGCGCTGACGTCAGTACGTCAGAAGACGAAATCTGACTGCAATGATGAATCAGATGGAACGATAAGATAAGAGATAAAGTGCATAATATGTCACTTTTGGTCTCATGACTCAAGCACCTCATTTAATAGGTGGAGTGCCATAACCCCGACGCCATTAACCCGCGCAGGGGTTAGTTCCCAATTGAATGGGAATTAACACCCGCGGGGGTTAATTTCACTTTCAAATGGCCATAAAACCTGTGGGGGTATAGTTCTTTTTTTTGTTGGGGTTAATTCCCAATTATAAATGGAAATAAGGATCGCTTAAATTAAATAACAACTTTTATTATAAACAAAATTATTCTTCTCATTTATTTTTCGAAATAAAACAAAAAACACTTGTTTTTTTTGCTTGCTTACATAAATACAGAGCTTAAAGCACCCAGCATTACGGCGTATAAACAGTAAGGTATGTATGGGGGGGCATGCTGCCCCGCTGTTTGGGCACACCATAGGATTTGAGGTAGGTTGGGTGTATGCAAAGTTTCTTAAAATCCAAATTCTTTAGATGCAAAAGAAACTGCATACGCCCAACCTCGCACCTACCCCAATTCCTATAGTCTGCCCAAGCAGGGGGGGGGGGTGCAGGGGGGCAACATGGCCCCCCCATACATACCACATTGTTTATACGGAGGTGAAGTAATTTCCCATGTGAAGGTAGTTCCCGCGAAGTTATCTGCAGTTAAATATTTCATAATTTTTTGAATTTCATTTTGAAAACTCTCAATTCCTAAAAAGAATTGATATTTTATTTTTGTTAAAGTGCAAGGTTTAAGTACATTTATAAATGCGTAAAACAACAAACGAATTATTTTCCAAAAATATCTGAATAAAATATTTTAAAAACAACAACCACAAAAAAAAATATGAAATAGGCTGTGTATTCTCATTGTGTTCGTATTTTTCGGGTAATAAAGAAAAACAAAAATGGCTGCCATATCCCTCGACTTTACCTTACAGCTCTTAATCCTTCCTGCGTGCATGTTGTTATATATAGTAAAACCCGCTTAAGAGAAACTGCAAAATGTCCCTGTCTTTCCTTCACTTAAGCGGGTTTTTCACTTAAACGAACCCCGCTTGAGTGAAAAAAATTTCACTTAAGCGGAGCGTGAAAAAAAAAGTTGCACTTAAGCGGATTTAAAAATTCCAAAAAGGGTTCTGACATATCAGAAATTCAAATGTCATTTTCGTGATGAAAATTTGGTGGAGGTGAAAAGTAAAAAAGAATTAAAAGCGTTCAGCAAATTTTTTGTTCTGTTCTATTAATTTTTTTTTCACTAAGAGAGTTTTTTTCAATGAAAAACATTAAATTTAACTGAAAATATGTTTTAGGTATCCGGGTTTTTCACTAGCGAGTCTCGCTAAAGCGGAGTGTTATCAAGGTAATTGGTCGACAAATACTCGGGGATTAAAAAAGTGTTTCAGATAAACGGGTTTTTCTCTTAAGCGGGCTCTACTGTATATTAATTTGTACGTACATTTCCTTTATTTTATTTATTTTTTTATTTCGTTCAAAAATAACGGTACCTGGCATATAATATTTTGAAGCACACTTCAAAAATCTTATATTTATCAAAAGCTAGCTGGTCCACCCGGCATCCTATGGAATTTTTCATCAATTTCATTTTAAAATTTATGGGGGCTTCAAACCCTTTGCAATGAATTTTTTTTGGCACGCTTAAATAATTTGAATACACAAATGTAGCAGTCTGAGAGTGTAACGCCGTCTGTTGGCGATATTCTTGAGGGACAAAATAAGCCCATTGTCAATGTCAACAGTCAAAGTACAAAAAAAGAGATTTTAAGTTGTTCTAAATTTTGTTCCTAAATAGCTCATTTAATTAAGAAAAATAATTGTGTTCAACGAATCATTAAAAAATTTTATGCCTAGAAAGAACACATACTTAATATCTGAATACGTTCATTTTCGCATTTGCCTACTGAAGCAAAACGAAAAATTCCATACAAAAAAGACATAAATCATAAACGAAGATTGTTTTTTTTTTTGGCCGTATTAAGCTATTCGATAAGCGAAATATGTAGATGCTTATGGTCTAATATTTGGTGAAGTTAAAAGTTTCCACTGTTTTTTAACGCTTAAGTATAATTAATTTCCCCGAACCATTAACTGTGTTTTTTTGGGTTTGTTTTTGTTCGTATATTGATTTCTTTGCTGTCTCAATGTAAATGTTAAAGTTTTTTACAAAAACTGAATTACAGTGAAATATATTTTCTTTTTAATTATCGTAGGAAAAGTGCATAGCAAGGCTTGGGAAAAAAGGGATTTTTTGTGAATCTGTGGGACTATCTTAAGTCGAGCATCACTGATAAATGCTATCTTTTGGTGGACAAAAATAAATTTCCGAAGAGCGATTTATATAATGGCTCAGAGAACCATTTTTTTAATTTTCGCTTCACTTGAAAGTGGTTTTGATTAATTATTTTATATAAATAAATTATATATAATATTAAATTAAATTATTAAATTATATAAATATATTATATAATAAAATAGTTGTGAAAATTAAAAAAAAAGTATTGCATATAGGGTTACCACCTTCGGAAAAGTCCGAAATCGGAGGTTTCCCAAAACCATTGTATTTGTTCGATTTGGCCTTGTCGCCCTGTCGCCCTGTCGCCCTGTCGCCCTGTCACTGTGTCACTTTGACACTTTTTCGCTTTTCTGTTTTGTCGTTTTGCCACTTTGTCACTTTGCTGCTTTTTCACTTTGACGCATTGGCAAACAACATGTCTGTTTGGTAACTTTTTTTTCTAACAAATTTCCCAAAACAAAGTTTTTTTTCCTATGGGTTTTTACAGCAAATTGTGAAAATTTATGAAATTTTGTGCAAATTCCCAAGAAACTTCACGTTACCAAACAGATCTAACACTTTGTTAAACAACACCGCAACGACAGCGAAATAAACCTCCAATTCTAATGAAAATGTCAGATAAGTGCCTACGTTCTATAACTCTTGCAACGATAAAATTGGTCGAGAAACATTGAAAAATGGGAAAAAAATCAAATGATTTATTTCAATTTTCATCTTTTTTCGATTGATTTTACCGATGCGAGTGTTACAGAACGATAGAAACAGATTTATTGACACTCTATATAGTTGGTGTGTTTCGTAAATTAAAACTTCTTACAAATTTGCTGTCATAACTTGTTTCATTGGTCGTTATCAATATTGTATCCAAAGCGATCTGAATAGCTTTGTGTCGTATACGCACTTTGGCAACACTATAGTGCGTACACCAAAATTGTAAAAATGCGAAAACAGAAAAACAATAACGGGTCGTTTGAGATCTTGCGATCGCTAGCCAGTTATGAAATCAGTCGACTTTCTCTTGAACTTAAAACTTGTTTAATTTTTCTATCTAAGAATAAAACTACTAATTCTATTTAAGCACTAAAAAGTCTTTTAGTTTTTTTGTTGATATCGTGAATACACGACAGTTTGTGATCTGAATTCCTTGATGTGTAAAAACAGTTAATATCACTGACGCAAAAACAACTCACGATATCTAAAATATTTTTAAAAAGCTTTCTAGCCAATGGATTCTTAGATTTCGGTTTGTGCGTTCAAGAATGAAATAAAATAAAATAAACGAAATATTAGGCCCGGATCCCGGGGGTTGGATCGAGTTTCTAGAGTCTCCGGGCGAACATATACCCCGGTTGGTAACCCTGATCATGCATACCAAAATTTTTAACCGCAACATTTTTTGAAGTTTCAATTTTTTTCTTTGAAAATTCAATACAAACATAGGTAAGGTATGTATTTCGAAAACGACTTAATCTATTTTTATTAAACTCGGCACTAAGCGAGTTTTTAAGTTTGGTCAATTTTAAACAAAAAAATCCACAGTACACATATTAAAGGTAATGGCGCAAAATTTTAAACAGTTCTCGTTTAAGCAATAAACCCGACTCTAGTTAAAAAAGTCCTTTGTTTAAAAATTCTTGTTTAAATTTTTCTTAATTCTAAACACTTTAAACAACTCTTCTAACTAAAGAACGTGTTTAACAAAATGACAACAAACTTTTGTGAAACACGCCTAATTTTGACAGCTGAATAAATCAAACAGAACGAAAAATTAAAAAAAAAAAAACAAAAAGAACCCAATCTGTAATTTTGCCGAGCTATAGGAAAGTGTTTCGAGATTTAAATTTCGAGTTAAAATAGTGAAAATACTAAATAAAAAAGTGAAATAAAAGTTAACATATGTAGTGAATAATTGCAATATTTTATAAAAAAAAAACAAAACAACATGAGGTGCTGCGTTAAATCGTGTAAAAACACCTATAATATGGAGTTTTCAAATTTTTCTTCTCACGGGCTGATTGTGTCTCATATTCCACATAAAGTAATGTGAAGTGATGTTTTTTAGGCTAATACATTATCTGAGAATACTTTTCAATTGATATTTCGTAGCATTTTGCTTTAAAAAAGCAAATTATTTGAAAATAAAAATACACTTCAATCACGGGAATTAGCTGAACCCCATCTGTGAAAATTGAAATTCTCGTCCAGGGTAGCATTAGTTTTTGTTGGTGATGGCGTAGTGCAGAGTAATTTTACTTACTTTATGTGGAATATGAGATACAGCTTACCTGTGAAATGAACAAAAATTACACTGCTTGTTATAGGTGTTTTTAAATATAGGTGCAGTATTTAACGCAGCACCGCGTGTAGTTTTCTATTTTTGTACATTTTTGTATTGCATGTAATCACTTTCATTACTTTTGTATTACTTGTTTCTTTAATTTACTAAGCTTTTTTACTATTTTAGCGATTTAAAATTTCAAAACAATCCTAAAACAAAACAGATCAAAATGCCTTTGGGTGCATTTAGCTGTCAAACTGCACGCCTTCCCTGTGTGGATGCATATTTTGTGTCACTCAAAGTGATAATTTCCCACAGATAAAGCATACTTTAAAAAGATAGAGAAGCGTTTTGCTGGTTTTAAAGTTAGAAGACCTCTTTAACGCTAAAGTATACTTTATGTCGTTTAAAATTTACAAAGAGCCGCCTCTCATTCTAAAGTTATTATTAAAAGCCGACTCCCATTTTAAAGTAGATTTAGAGCCGCGTTAAAATGTTTAAAATTTTGCGCCAATATCATTAGCGTTTTCATTTTTGTTCAGTTCTGCGCATCTGTCAAAATAGAGGTATTATGGTGGTAAAATGGTGGATCCAGTGTCCCTTTACTTGTCTAATTTCAATACTTTGGTGTTGTTTCTAATGATGCGTGCTGAGTTCCTGTGGGCACTCGAACAGCCATTTTTAATTTTTTGTCATCTTCTACTTTGACAACATGCGCGCAATATAATACCTTTAATTTGTGTACTGTGTACGAATTCTATGTATGATGAACTGAACTTATAACAAAAAATTGCGTATTTACAAAGGCCCTCACTTATAGTCAACTGATGAGTCCAAGTGAGATCGACGCAACGAAACGCCAAATTTTTGTAGGAATAAAGGCCGTTAAAAGCTATTTTGAATCAATAATTCAACAAGTCCAAATAAAATAGTGTATATAGAATTTTTTATATTAAAAAAAAAAACCTTCTTACCTGCTTAGATTCATTCCAATTCAATACCAATGTGTCTGCCGCACTCCACCCTGTAAAAATGACACCACATTGTTGGTTAATATATTCTTTAAATATATGTTGAAGATCTCAAAACCGCAGATCCAACAGAGGAGTTGAAATTTAATAATTTATTTTGGAATTTGTAGGAGAAGTGAAAGAGAGCGTGAGAGCGAGATTCTATATACCAATTAAATGGGTTACCTACAGACAAACGTTATAAGCTGCATATCCGTTGTGCGGCCATATGCTGACAACACACAATTTTTTTTTTATTTTTTTTAAATTACCACATTCATTCAATTGACCGATTGTTTAAATGTCACCTGGCAAAAATGTTCAGCTTTATTATTTCCTTTTGGGGTTATGTATATATGGCACCTAACTTATAGAATAAAAATTTAAACTTTTTAATTATTGTTTTTCTTTTTTTTTATTGTCAATATTTTATTTATTTGTAAATATTTTAGGAGAACAATTAATTTAAGTACGTCAATATAGCAATACCAAATGTATGTCAGTATTAATTCTCCCCATACCGCATCAGACGTGAGAAAATTTCTAAAAATAGAAAATTAGCAATAAAATGAAAATGACGTTTCTCCTGAGGTATTGAAGGTGCTTCATTATTGTTTAATTTTTATTTGCAATTTACTGCCAAAGTGTCTACGTCGGTAAGTGTTATTTCTCGAGAATTGAAAGAATTCAAATTAATATCGAAGTATATAGTTTGTTCATTGTGAGTGTAGGTATCTACCTATATTATTTATTTTCTTATAAAATCAAATATAATAATTGTAGAAGTTATTTGTCGTTCTATGTATCAAGAATTATTTAATGTTATACCTCATATTATATCTTTTATCAATTGAATGTTAAATTCCTATTTTCAAAAATCTATTATATAGATAACTTAACAAGCTTGATGATGTAGTTTCAAGTTTAGGTAATTAGATGAGAAAGAATTTATCATTATAGTGTAGAAAGTAACATAGGAAGGTACTTAATATTAATGTAAGTGGGTTGACACAATTCGAATTCACTTTTAACGAAAAGTTGGTAGCTGTAGCTACTTGAATTGATTAATTATCTACTATTGAGAATTCCTTGGTAAAAAATGTTTACGACGGAATTTTATCATTATCAGGAACACTTTAATAAAACGGAATGTTTTTCGTTGGGAACAAGTTTTACCAACATGAATTATGATAAATAAATATTCGAACTTTATTTTCAAAGAGTTTGACAAATGATATTATGGCCGCACTTCTATAAGTACTTATTTTATAATTAAATTAATGGGGAAAATAGAGCAAAGAGAACGAAATGAGCAGAAATCAAGAAGTCGAAGCTTATGGGATTATTTAAATACTTAATATACCACAACCAGTGTTGCCGCTGAGAAGGTCGCATGAAAAGGGGTCACGAGATAAAAAAGGTCTCATTTCAAAACTTTTTTATTAGATAGCAAAATCAAACGAAATCCATATAATAAAAACATGTTTTGAAGTAATTTTAGTTTTATATAAAAAAAAAAAAAAATTAACCAAGACAAATCAGTTGTTGATACTAAAAGTAAAATACATTTTTATTCAGATAATTATTGAATTACATTTATTTGTATACTCAGTGTGATTTATTGCATTTCAGTATCAAAAATATTTGTCTGCCTAGTACGCCGATCGAGCAAAACTAAATTTCATCTGTACATTTTTTGTTTCTTAAAATAAATTTTGAAGGTGTTGAGATAAAAATAAGATTTAAATGAGGACAGTAACGTAGCTGAAAATATTTTTTAGGGTTTTGAAAATATACACTGCAATATTAAAAAAAACAAACAAATCAGTACAAAAAAGGGTTTGCAGCCTTTACTGCGAGTATATTTTGTCATAGAAAAATCATTTCTATGAAAATTTAGTAGTAGTAGTAATTATGCTTTAAAAAATATCGGCGCACTAATATTGATAATACAGCTGTTTTATATAATCTATTCCCGTAACTTTCTTCCATGTTATTTTATGCTAAAACCGAAATTATGTTTTTGGTTGATAAAAACCGTGATATTCTTGAAACGTCAACATTTGTCCAGCAAAATAATGCATCGAACATTATTTGTCTTGGAAAATTATGTGGAGACTTTTGCATAGACAGTTTGAAAAAAAAGTTTGGATTTTGCGTTGGAACTGCGTATCTGCTCAAGAAAAAATCCGAGGCAAAATTTGTCCTGGGAAAAAAATTTTTATGAGAAATAAAATTTTTCCCGAACTGCGTACTAGGCTATAAGTTCAATTAAAACAATGTCCTAATTAATGGGATGTTTTACACTCAAAGGTCAGGCTTATCAATGGAATCGTCATCAGAACTAATCTATGCTTTATATTTGTTTATTTATTTTTTTTTGTTTCAAATTATAAAATAGTGCATGTAAATTTCCAATTTTTTGATGACTTTTTACAAAAAAATGTATCTTCATAGTCCAATTAAGAAAATCCTTTGAAAATGTTGGAAAGTACCCAACGAAAAGTCGGTCGGGAATATTTAAAAAATGGATTAGTTTTAATCGCATAAAAATCTAACAGATCAACAACTAATCTTTTCCATACAATTTTCTAGAGATGGGGTCTGAAAAAGCACAAAATTTTAAAATAGCCACTTTTTTAAAAGGTCATAGTCACAGTCACATGGGGCAAAAAAGGGGTCAAAATCCGACTAAAGTCGCATAGCGGCAACACTTACCACAACCACTGTAAGTAGGAATATTTGTGGATTGTACAATTAATATAGTTACTTATTATGTAGCTTCTTTCAACGAATTAAATCTATTTACTATATTTAGCTACATTCCTTGCTAGGACTCCACCAGTTAGAGCTGCACCAATATTTTATTATAAAAGGTCGAATCAATCAATTGGAGATTGGTTCAAAGATTCGATCTTTTCAAGGAAACGAATTTCGAATATTATTTTCAAAATTTTGAGTTAAATAATCATCTATTCAAAAACTAAGCACAAAAATAACTTCATTTAAAAAATATTATTAAAGACTGAATTACTGGCTTTCAAAAAAGCTAAAACATGATATTGTAAGTGTTGCCGCTGTGTTTTTATATTAATTTTCTATTTTCAATACTTATTTTTTTTATTTGACCCTCCCACCTAAAGGGGTGGACAAATAGAGTGAGCCAATATCTTAAAATCATGTTCATAGAATGTACCAACAATAAAAATATTGATGCTTTTATCACAAAATGCACAATTTTTCAACTATGTAAGCCGACCAGCGTTGTAAAATTGAATTTTTTTGGTTGCATTGTTAAAATAATTTGCATTCAAAAAATTTTTTGCATTAAAAAAAATGTAATTCAAGTTGAAAATTATTTTCATTAAAAACTAAAATTTTAATGCAAGTTGAAAATTTTCTCATTAAAAAAAATATTAATGCAAATTGACAATATTTTGCCTTAAAAAAAAATTTTAATGCAAGTTGAAAATATTTTGCATTAAAAAAAAATTTTAAGCTAAAAAGAAATGCAAATTTTGTTCGAAGATTTCTTGCATTTAAAAAAAATGCAAATTTTCTTCGAACAAGATGCAGGATTTCTTGCATTAAAAAAATGCAAATTTTCTTCAAACATTTTTTGCATTAAAAAAATGCAAATTTTGTTCGAAATTTCTTGCATTAAAAAAAAATACAAATTTTATTCAAACATTTTTTGCATAAGAAAAAAATGCAAATTTTGTTTCGAAATTTGTTTGCATTAAACAAAAATGTGAGTTTTTTTTAGCATTACAAAAAATGGGTTTTTTCTATCATTTTTTGCATAAAAAAAAATTAAATTAATTCGCGACTGGGTGGGTGGTATACGATTCTTGTTATGTACGATTACATCTTGGTTTTATTTTCTGAATACTGTAAACCTATTCATTTGATTTTAAAAGAACTAAATTAGCTATGGAAGCCTATATTTCATGCCACCTGATAAAACGTTGTTTAGTTTAAGGAAGTATTATGTGACATTAGGGTGGTCGTTAGGGTAGGCGTTAAAAAAAATCTTTTGGATGGGTCTAAATAAGCTCCAATTGAAGAAAAACTAATTTCCTAAATTTTTCAAATTTTTACTCCCTACGGCGCGCGCTGCAAGATTAATTAAGCTTTATTAAATTGAATATACAGGGTGATTCCAGCAGAATTTCACAAATAGCTAGGGCATGGTAGGTTGAAATCAGACAAGATAAAAATTGTATGGGAGGGGGTTAGTATTTCCCCAAGTTTAGACGGGAGGGGCAGTTTTCTATAAGAATTACTTAAAATGGGTAACAATTTATTTAACTTAAACAAAAAAACTTGCAACAATAAGTTGTATGTAGCTTTTTAAAAGCTAAAAATCCATTTTAATGTTTGTTTCTAAAATTAAGTTATTTTGATGAATAGTTTTTGCAAAAATATTTGAAAACTCAAATTGTTAAAAAAAATGTTAACATTTTTTTTTATTTACCTACTGTTATTGAGTGCTAGTTTTAATTTTAGTACTCGATGCTTTCAACATTTTTCAGTGGAACGAAAACCATTAACTCTTCCTATTGGTTTATTTCGAAAACGCAAATTTTCTAAGCTATACAAATTAGTTTTTGAGATTTTTTCTGTATGTGTTTTTTTGTAATCCCGGGGGCAATTGGTTGAAAAAAACAACAATGGGGATTAGTAGCGACGCCATCACAGAAAAATACATGGAGTTTTCATACAAACATGTATGTAATTCATGCCGGTAATACAGTTTTTATTGTGTGCTTAAGTTAAGTCCCGAGAATTCTCTGGGATTAGCTAAGCCCGCAGGAGATTAGTTGTTGTTGCATTTTACATGTAAATTTTTTAGCACCGACGTCGTTTTTTTCATCCAATTCCCCCCGGGCTTGAAAAAAAACACGCCTTATATATATTTTTATATTGTAAGCTTCTCGAAGACTTTTGCAAAGCATACAAAATGCTGATAAGTCTGAAGTCAGCACGAGTGATAGGTTGCTTTTTTTTTATACAGCGTTTATAATTCGAGCAGTTTTCCAGTGTTTGGGAAAAGTTTAGCTTGTGATGTATTCAATATGGGATACAATAAAGGAGGTGCGAAATCAATTTGATAAAATCTTATATTACATATACCATCTTCGCCAACTGAAGTAGATTTTAATTAGACAATAGTACAATGTTATGGTCAATTTCACTTATTGCAAACACTTCTGAGTCTCTGATTAATTAAATGGCTTGATAATTTCCAGAAAAACTAAGATTAAGTATAACATCATTAGAAACCTAATCTCTAACAATTATTCAATTCGTCAGAGTCAATTTCACCCTTTGAACTATTTTTGCCACTAGAGATAGGTACCTTATAATTTGTCTAAGATTGAACTTAAATAAATAAAAATAATAATTACTTTTAGCAATTCGTACTGGTATAATGATTAAGCATCGCTTTATAGATAAGAGAATTGGATTTAGATGTACTTTGTTTTCAATAACTATAAATTTTGTTATGTGATTTTAATATTATGTATTGATAACTTTCGTAGTACCTATACCAAGAACAGCTCTTATTACGAATTATCAATTTGCTTAACGCACCCTTAGAATGAAAGTGACCTAACTCAAAATTTTTGTAACTTCTGATTTTTCAATAAACTGACATTAAAAAGCGAAATGAACTCTTAAACCAGGCGGTAAAAAAGATGCCGAATTTTTTAGTTAGGTCACTTTCATTTTAAGGGTGCGATAACTTATTATTTTTTTACATATTTATTTCTATAATATGTTATGGTAAGAAAAGGTTCATCTGAACATTCGGACATCAATCAAAATCTTAAAAATATTTAAGTAAAAAAAAAAAACGAAACAGAAAACCCAGCCCCAAATCCAGTAAAAAATAAAATGATCTTAAAGTTTTCCGAGCCAATTAAAATTGTTCAAGTTTTTCAAAATCTTTTGCAAGTTTCAAAATAATTTTTTTTCTTTATTTTGGAGCGTTTACACGAAAAGTGGTACTGACGAATTTAAGGGCCAAACACATATGTGCGATATCATTTTTAAGATTTTTAATTTCTGAAATTTTGAAATTGTAGTGTTTTACGAATATTTCGCGATTTTACGTAGTGACTTTTTTGGAAAAAATAATGAAGAAAAAAGGATACAATTGTAGTAGGGAAGCAACGTTGCTGAGGAATGATTATTTTCGCCAAAATTAAATAAACTGACTACTGTTTGTCGCCCCAAAAAAATGAAAATAGTGCGAAAAATAAACATTTTGTTCGGGTTTTTAAAGATTTTGTTATAATTATTGTCCTCTTGCATCATCCGAAAACGACAATAATTGATAAAAGGGCGCTCTTAACTTTCTCATTCATAAAAGTCAAATACTTAAAAATAATTATAAAGTTTTTGACAAATCATATACAAATAGAGAATAATTCGCGACGAAGTGGCAAAGCGAAAAGGCGTCAAAGTAACAAAGCGGCAAAATGGCAAGGTGTCAAAGTCCCCATAATACTGGAGTTTTTTTTACGTTTTCTTTTAATTTCTTATCTCTGCCAATCATAGACCCTTCTCTCCTCTTACTTGGTGCCCTTTTCACCTAAAATCAGAAAGTTGCTGGAAACTCAGTTTCTTCGTGTGAAAGGGGACAAAGTCAGAAAGTTTCAAAGCGACAAAGTAGCAATGGCAAAGTGGTTGCGGAAAATTTGCAAGGTCAAAAAGTGATAAAGCGGCATAGTGACAAAGTAAAAAAGCTACAAAATAGCAAAGTGACAAAGCGGCAAGACGTCAAAGGGACAAGCGACAAAGCAGTGCAAATGTGACAAGGCCAACACAAAATTTAGTTTTATTTCAAAGAGCCGTCACACAGTGGCCCGTTTTGACTTTTTTAGTTGATAAAATCATAACTCTTAAACAAATAAAGATATCGTAACAATTTTTTTTTCACTTAAAGGGAATTTTTAAGGCTGTCAAGCTGAGTTTCATAAAAATATCTGTGCACCCTGTACAGAACAGAATTTTCTGTTGGAAACATAATTTATATTTAAAGCGATAGCCATAGTTTGTATTTCACTTTACAAAGGTCTAATGTTTGGATTTAGAGTATAACAGCAGAATATTTTGAAACTTATGAGGGTGAAACAGTGGGGAACAAAAAAAAAATAAACCAATAGAAGCAGTGGGGAAAAAAGTAAATAAACCATTTTTTTTAAATATTATTTTTATTTTTTGTTTAATAAGTGTAAATAATATATTTCAATTTTTTAACATAAAAGAGGTACTAAAAAAATATTTTATATTAAAGTCAAATAGTGGAAAAAAAATCAAAAGTCAAGTAGTGGAAAAAAAAATTAAACAAGCTAAAAATAGGTTAATTCAGATAAGATGCAAAAAAAAAACGCTAGAGCGTTCAAGTTAGGTCATTGGAGGGGGGGTCTATTTCTTCCCGTTTAGGCAGAGGGGCAATTTTATACAAAATATGTGCACGACTGGGTCCCACGAACTTGCTCTTATGTGCGATCACAGTGTGTTTTTAAAGTTTTAATATTTCAAAAACTATATTTATTTTATAAAAGAAATAAATTAGTTATGGGAGCCTAATTTTATACCACCTGCTTAAAACTTAGTTAAGTTTAAGGTAGTATTATGCGAGTAGGCATACATTTATTTATGAACAATATAGCACCATGTTGCAAATATGCATGGAACTTACAGTTTAGACTGAAAAATTGTAAAAAAAAAATAATACATAATTTAACATAAATTGATTAAACAACCTCTGAAATTGTTTTGACACCGATGCGATGTACATCATCTGATTTCTTAAGAAAATCTCAATTTATGAAAAAAAAAAAATCGTAGGAGCGGTTTTTTTTAATAGTTTTTTATACTTATATAAAATTTTGGGAAACAATTTTTAAGCCTTTATTATTGTGGAATTAAAAAATTAATAAAAAAAATATCATCTACCAATTTTCGAAATATTGAATTTTCAAAAAATAATTTTGAAATTTTTTTTTAAAATTAATAATTTATTTTTTTGAAAATTTTGGTATGCAATAGTATTAGAACTTATTTGAAGCTTTTGTGCAAAAAAAAATCATTAAAATTAGTTCATCTGATAATGAGTCGAAAATCAAAAAAATGGTTCTATGAGAGAGTTTTAAATTGAAAAAAAAATTAAGTTCTCAAAAAAATTTTTTTAAACTTGTTTTAAAAATCCAAAAAAATTTTTTGAAAATTTTAGTAAACAAATCTTTTAAAACTTTTTCAAACATCCTCCAAAAAAAATAGGTGAATATTAGTTCAATCGTTTATGAGAAAATCGAAAACAAAAAAAAATGGTTCTATGGGAGGTACCATTTCTAACCATTCCAGGGTATCACAAAAGCGCACGATTGTGAGAAGTTGCGAGTACACCTTGGTAAAATGGATTTTTGAGTACAAAAAAGCATTATTCTGTTAAAAGTGATTGAAGTGAACTGAGGTGTTTTTTGCAAATAAAAAATGAAAAATATTTTTTACGAATGAATAAGTAGCAAGTGTTGTACCATTTTGAAATCTTGATGAAACGCGACAATTTTTTAAAAAACTTGCCAAGGTAGTGTAGTACATTTTTTTTTTAAATATGAAGTGTCAAAGTTAGCTTACAAAATTTTTTTGAAACATGTCTCAGTCAAACGAAACTTACAATATTTATTTTTAAATTTGTGATTGAAATCAATAGCATGGTTATTTAGGATTACGTAAAAAATAAACACGTCAAAATTTGGAAATTTGTGACCACAGTACCTAAAAATGTGGTCTAGGGTATGGATTTTCACTATTTTTCTAAATATTGCTATTATTACTTAACCAAGCGAGATGGATTTTTGTTCTTATTTTTTCCAGAACAGGTACAACCTACTCTATCACCCGTTACCCGCTTGACTTTGACTTACGGGACACCCTGTATGCAGTTCCTATATATCGCAAGTAAAAAATTGACTTGAATTAGAAACAAAAATATTTAAAACCAAGGGCAACACTTACAATGTCATGCATGGTATACCTTTATTTAAATTCAGAATTCCATACATTTATTCTGTTTATAAAATTTTGTTTGTGAATAGTTTTGGAAAAATAAATTTTCTGATTCAAAATTTTGAAAAAAAAAAAAAAAAATAGATTGACTTCTTCAAATCAAATCTCCACACTAGCCCAGCTCTATGCAATTTTATGCAGCGGAATTTTTGAAATTATGTGAACAAATTTATAATGATTTATTTCAAAAGCGGTGATTTTGGGCATTTTTTTTTTGTAACTCAATTTAAAGTTGAAAAAGTGTGCCCAAAGTGGTGTTTCAAAAAACATTGAATCCAAAAGTTTTTAAATAAAAAAATAAAAAGTCACTTTTTTATTTTATTAATAAACAAATATATCAAGTAAAACAAAAAAACACAATTTTTTTTCACGCACTTTCCTCAGTTTTTACACTCCAAACTACAAAATAAATTAAAAAATAATTGTTTTCCACTATAAAAATGTTTCGACTTTGACTAAATTATCCATCCAAACGAAATTTTTTTTAGATTTATAATGTTCCAAACATTTCTTAATTCAATAAATTTAAGAGTTTTGCATTATAGACCCACCCGACAAAATGATTATTGCCATTAGATTTGCATAAACGAGCCACTGTGGTCGCGTCAAAGTAATATAAAATCAAACACTATCATTTGTTATTTTTCTTTCTTAATATAAAAAAATGTAATAAAAAAAATTATAAGTTTTGACATAATTTTTCAAGTATGTAGTTATAGGTAAAGGTAGGTAGGTACCTACCATACACTTTGGAAAAAGTCACAATAGTAAAAAAGTTTCTTAAAGTTTTCCAATATCTTTGGCTACATAATAAATTCAATTTGTTTTTTTTTTAACTTTATGACTCTTAGAATGACTGTGTTGTACAGGCTTGTTTTCAAAAAAACAAAAACTTTATATATAGGTACATACTTTTGAGAATACTTAATAAATTAAATAATTTAATAAAATGACTCTTCGTTTACGTTTTCAGGAAGATTCAATAATGACATCATTTCAAATTTATATCATTATGAAATATTAAAATACCTAAACATTTTGGGTTTATCATTCGGTTTTAAATATTTTTTTTTTAAACAAAGGAAAAACCCTGATATCAATTTTATCGGTGACATGATATTTATAGGAAACTCAAGACTATATTATTATGTAAGTGGTATTTTTATGATGATTTTGTGACATATCAAAATGTGTACATTTATGTATGTACATAATAAACTTTATTTATTAACATCAGAATTGGATAAGTCATTTTTAATTTTATTGTTCAAACTTACTCACAATTTTACTACACAAAAAAAAAAAAATTTGACGGGCAAAATGAAGAGATTTATTCAGCTGAGGTTTTTTGGGGGGCAAGGCATATTTTTTATGTTGTAGTTGTACCTACTTTTAATAATCACTTTGAGATTATTTTGCTATTAATCAGTAAGGAAATTATGCCTTTAATGTGACATTAAGTGTCTATTTTCAACAAAGATTTATCAATCAAATTATAGCAGATTGACAACTTGTTAAATATTAAGTGCTCTAAATACCAACTGGAGGAGAATTTTCTATTCTATTTTTGAAGAAAAGATGATTTGAAAAGAGTATAAGAGCTTTTGACAACCGCGGTATGCGCATCGAAGATTTCACCATAAATTGATTTACGAGTATAAAATGATGAAATAAAAATAAAAAAAATTAAATTGCATCCAACTCAACGCAAACATTGTTGATAGGTACCTAATGGAAAAATTGAAATTGAATTGGCAATATTATAAATTAATGAAAACGTTTAAATCAATGGAATTTAATATTGCAATATAATAGTATACCAGTGTGGCGTTGCTTTGACTCCAGACTCTCAGCACCTCATTTGTGAGTTTAAAAACAAAAAAAAAGATTTTTAGTAATTGGTCATAAGAGGTCAGTTAATTCCAGTATTGGTCAGCCGTAGACGATTTTTTTGAATTATTCTTTTTTTTCAAGTTCATTAAGAATATTTATATTTTTTAGGATTTCATTTGATATTGTATTAAAACAAATTGAAACTGGTTTAAGTAATTGATCACCAATTAACAAAATTTGTTTATTAATTTTTGAAGATTTTTTAAGAATTCTATATGACTCTATAACTCATTTCTCATCACCTCAGTCAGCTTATCCAACTGACACACATTAAAACCAATTTATTTATTTAGTAAAGGATCATTAATTTTTCGTTTTCGAAAGTAAAGCTTAATAAAACACACGCACAGCGATACATTTTTGATGAAAATTTTATTTCATTATAAAGTTTGGACTTTGCCATTAACTGTGAAAAAACAATCAGCCTTATGGTGAGTTTCACACGAAAAATATTTCACCTTAAAATTTTGTGTTCCCCCGGAATTTTAAAAGCTATTGTGAATTTCGCCCGAACGAAATTTCGTTTGCCTACTTAAAATAAGTGAACATTTAAGCTGTCAATAACATTACATTCTGCCTGAAATGAATGTTCACAATAAGGGGAATTTTTTGAACACAAAATTTCGGGTGAAACTCACAATAGGCGAAAAGTGAAATGTCAAAATTTCCGGTTGGAATGTTGTTCGGGCGAAACTCACAATAAGGCTGAATATCATTCAAATGGCCACCTCGGGAAGATTCGCAGCATGCGATTCTTTTGAGGTAATTTTTAACCACTTTTTCGCACATTTCGGGCGGTGTCTCGGCCATAACTGGAGTAATGTTGGTTTTTAATGCGACTATAGAGTTCGGGGAATATTCGCGTAAACACGGTCTTTTGCGTAGCCCTACAGAAAAAAATCTAACAGTGTCAAATCACATGATCTTGGTGGCCAATTGACGTCGCCAAAACGTGAAATTACGCGACCAGGAAACTTCTCACACAATAAAGCCATAATTGGAATGTGTTGTATGGCTTGTTGCCCCGTCTTGTTGGAACCACATATCGTCCAAGTCATGATCTTCAATCGTTGGCCAGAAAAAATCGGTTATCATTCGACCATATCGCTCCGAATTGACTGTAACCGTCTGTCCATTGGCATCTTCGAAGAAATACGGACCAATGACACCTTTCGACCATAGAGCAACCAAATAGTAACTTCGTCTGGATGCAAATGCACCTCTTCGATCACTTGTGGGTTTTATGAACCCCATATGCGGCAATTTTTTTTGTATACACAGCCACCGAATGATAAATGTGCCTCATCGCTGAAGAAAATGTTTTTCGAAATATGGGCGAAAAGTGGTAACGTTTGAATCACCACTTTTGTAGTAAGTTTTAATAATTTTAACGCGTTGTTCGATTTTTAAGCGAACCATTTTCGTAAATGGCAAACATTCAACTCATATTATGACACTTCAAATGACAGCTGAGTTTGACAGGTGTCAAATGCGAGCGCTACCAACTTGAAACCAGAAATTTTCTTTCTTCCGTAAAGAAACCAATTAAAAGTGGTTCGACAAGAAACGTATGAATTCTCGAAAAAAAATCCTTTTCTGTTGAAATTCCAAAATTTCATGATTTGAAAAAAAATGACACTATGAAGCAAACTCACGTTACAAAAAAAAAATGTGCTTCAAAAGAAAGTTGAATTTGAAAATAACCAAACCTGGGGCCTTTTTCAACAAATACCTACTTTCCACTTTGCAACTTTGGAAAAAAATAATTTCCTGCAAAGTAAAAGTGCAAAGTGTTTCACAAAATTTGCAAAATGCAAAGACTTTTCACTTTTCAATTTTTCAGATTATTTTATGAAAAGTGAAAACCAAAAGTGTTTCACCAATTTTCAATACAACTTTGCATTCGAATTCGTATTTTGCAAAATTGAAAAGTAAAACTTTTAAGATCAATTAAGCTACGAAGAGGCTGTCAACTTTAATGCCTTGACTACTTAACGTCCCCAAAAATATCAGAAATATCTTGTCAAGGGTTGCTGTCTCAACGCATGATGTGTCAGAGAGAGTTAAATCGAAAGACTGTTCGGGCCGGAGCTTTGGAGTACATTCGCTCTAAATGACCCAGCCACCTCAGCCGTTGGCTTTTTACCTTTGTGGCTAGATCAGTGTCGCTGTAAAGAACGTACATTTCATTATTTAATCTTCTTCCCCACTGCCCGTTTAATCCGACGACGGGACAATTACCTTCTTAGCCCAAGGAAGCAGCTTCATGATGAAGCATTAGATGAAGCCTTCATCTCAGTGCTGGTAATCGTTGTCCTAGAAATCACTCCTGCTGCAGCAGGCGATACTTTTGTCTCTAGATGTAGCATATAATTTGGAGTGCTAGTTGGTAGGCGGAAAATTTTGTTTGAAGAAATATCTCAAGAACATTTCAACATCTTCAAATTGACGATAACCCCAAACCTGTGCTTCATAAAGCAATATAGCGGAAGCAGTAGCACGAAATAACTTTAGCTTGAACTATGGTCAATATATTTGTTGCTTACGCAACGTCTCCAGACAGAAGAAACTGCTCTTTTTGCCTCAGCTAGATTGTACTGGAAGTGCTTTTTTATGTTTAGATTGACTGTGATTATTACTCCAAGATACTTATACTCTCAAACTATGGCCACATTTTCTCCTTTATAAGTCCATTTTTCGGCGCGGGAGTATCTAGCTCCACCATCATTAAAAATCATCATTTTTGATTTGTCCAGATTGACTGTTAGATTCCATAGTTTACAGTAGTTTTCAAGTCTGTTCATCATTAGCTGCATTCCTGTAACCGATTTAGACAGAAAAACTATGTCATCTGCAAATAACAGACCCGGAATTTGCACACCTCCAAATTCAATTCCACCTCCAATATTCTCTATATATCATTTATAAATAAGATAAACAGCAACGTGCTCAAGACGCATCCCTGCTTGACTCCCATTTTCCGAAACAAGTTCACCATCCCAAACGTACGCAACGTTGTTTTCGTACATCGCTTTCAATAAAATGACAATTCTACTTGAGATTCTGTTCCTATAAAGCTTGTTAAAAAGCGTCCGCAACTTCAAGGATTTTACGACCTTTTGCATCACACACTTCGTCCTTTGACTTCCGGGTTTGATTAATATAATTGTTGTTGATCGCCCACTTACAAAACTATTTTGCGATAAACCAATCCTCGCGTTTAAATCGCCAACGGTAAATCCATAGACCCCAAACTCAATAATGCGTCGCAAAGTTGTTCATTGTCCCTTTTCCAATGGTTACAGTTCAGGTAAATAGGTACGATGAAAAGCTCAGAATCGTTTACTTTTACTCTTACTCAATTTCTTGCTTAAAATATTCAATTGTCAATTCTAAATTGTCTTCTTAAGGAATACATACTACGTAGTTTTACTACCTAATTGATATACATTTTTTTTTAATAACTTGATTATTTAAAATAATTAAAAAAATGTGCTTATCTATATCAAAATTAAAATAAATTAAAAATCAACACTTGGGCAACCTTTCGTCGACATACCTAAATATTTGAATTCAACTGACACAATCTGTCATCTGACAGAAGTCAATCTGACATTTGAAAACCAGCCCAGAAATAGGGTGCGTTCAATCGATTACGTTTTACATCTGAATTTTCAGATTTCTGAATTTTTGGAGCTTCTGATTGGCCAGCTGTCATAAAAAGTTAGATGACTTTTAGTGACTTTTAGTTACGTTTAGTTACGTTTCATCAGAATTTTCAGACAAGAAATTCTCATCTGAAAATTCAGATGAAAGTTGTTTGTGGTGGGGGAAGTGCCAAAAGCACACATAAAAGCTGAACTTTATAATTTTCGTCTTGTTGGTGCGGTTGATTTTTTTAGTTTTTGTCATGAAAATTTAATACTTATTTAAATGAACGAACTTTTTGTTTATTGTTTAGTGAATTTTTAAATCAACAATTATTTGAATTGATGTTTGGTTTTTTCTATGTTTTTGTAAGTCATACATATCAATAAAAGGACTTTTAATGAAGGTAATGAAACCTGTTGCTGATTTAGTTACATATATTTTCATCCTCACAACTACTCACTCTCAATGTTTAATTTACAAATGTAATGAAAGTTCTATTTTATTTCGCTTCAATGTAAATTCTTAAGGTAAATGCAGGAATTTGACACAATGACTTTCGACTGAAATTTCAGATTTTTTTTGCGTTCAACGACATAAATTCAGAAATCTTAAAATTCATTTGTTAAGCTATTTTTATTGAACCCGCCCATAGACATACGAAATTCCTCGGACTAAAACTGACAGAAGGGGAAGTGTTTTAGTCACTTGTGAGCGCTCTACATTTTGCAAGAAATAACACAATTTTTGAATTGTGGAACGACTTCGGACTTAATCTGGCGGTGTGGAACTGTTTTAAACTAGGTCTGGAACTGAAAGCTGGTCTTATGTGTTTTTTTTTTGGGAAACATGGAACATTTTTTTTCAAATTACTTCGCCATTTTTTGATACTAAACTGAAATTCATTCATTCTTATAACGAGACAGTTTAAATTAACTCTAAATCGTTGGTACTGGGTATATTTCAATTGTTTTAAAGTTTGTCTAACTTAGGACATCTGTCCAACTTTGGAAAATGTGTTTAAAAACCTTATTTATTGTTGTTTTATAGCTGCCTAACTAAGACACAAGAGTAGATTATCCTAACCGTGAATAATGTGATATTTATTTTTATTAAATAAACCATATTTCCATCAATTTAAAAATAGTTAGACAGTGTCTAAGTAGACAAAAATTTTATAAATACGACTGTAAGTCTTTAATCTCTTTAAACACTTAAAAACCAATTTCAATTCAAACGAAGTAATTTTTTTGCAATTCATCAGTAAATGTCAATCAATTTAAAAGTGATTTTCAATTCATTTTATTTGGCATTAAAAAAAAAAAAAACTGAATAGGTATGTTATGTTGTCTATCATTTGCTACTTAACTTGCTTCTTAACCATTTTGCTATTGTTTTTTTTTTCATTTCTCAAATACAAATGCCTGTCTATCATCTTCAAAATCCCTCAAAACCCCACCTAGAAAATGTCAATTTTCTTCTATTTTTTCGCCTCGATCAGAAATCAACAATCAACGAAGATAGAAAGAAACACCTTCCTTCAGTGGCATGGCAATAGAAGTACATAACAAACTATGTAGATGGTTTATGTCTATGTCGAACATATTGGAGCCTTCCTTTCATTTTATTCAGTTTTTGTTTTTATATACATAGTTGTATCAAGTAAACAAGAAAAGCTGTTGAAGAGATTTTGAAGTGCATTTTACAATACAGCGCACATATTGGGTGCATTTGTTTTTGCAGCTATAGGGTATGTCAGATGTAATGTGCGGCTAAATTATTGTTTTGTCTGATATTAAGGAGTGTGTCATGTGCATTGAAGTGAAATGCATTTCGATTTCTTTTGACTTTATTGATTCAGGGAAAAATCATTGCATCCGTAAACGAATGAATAAGCTTAGGACGTTTGTTCTTTATTTGGTATATAACACGTATGTGTGTACGTGATCGTATATATGTAAGTACAATAATTATTGCGTTCGAAATTCAGTATGACATACATACCTATCGTCATTAATGCTGTAACCAAAATTTTTTTTTGTTCTCTTTTCTTTGCATGTCCTCTTTTTAATCTCTCTTTGTATTTTCCAGCATAGATTTTCCACATATTAACAATTAACTTCATATAAAATTACATTTTCACCTTTTAAAAGTTGAAGTTGAAGTTGGAAGTTTCATCAATTTTATATTCTTTCGAAACAGGGGTGCCAGCACGTAACTTGATACAATCGAGTTTTGTCGATACAATCGAGCATTGGCATCACATATTTTGGTTCAATCGAGTGTCTTCGATTGTATCGTCAGATTTGGCAGCACACAAACTTCAAATTGACGTTTGAAACAAAAGTTTTCACTCGACAGAAAATACTTAGATATCGTCGGCAGTGAGTTTTTTACAAAAACATTAAGAAACAAAATAATATGTCAATAAATAAAATACAGACGTAGATTATGACCAATTATATGAGTTCTCACGTTGATTTAGCTAGGGAAATTCTTAAAACTGCCTAAGGGAGGAAAAACAGCAATTTATTTATTTATTTATTAACTCGGCTAATTGCTAGCTTTAAAGGTTATAATTATATGTACATGTTACAAAATTGAAAAAAAGTTGATTTAAATTTAATTGAAGTATTAACAGTTTGGTTGAACAAATTAGTATATTTACTGTTGAAAAAATTAAATAATTTAAACATTTTAATGAGAGGAGAAAATCGTTCGTAATTAGTCCGATAATTTGAAATAAATATGCATCCGGACAAATTCCTCAAGCTCCTTTGGGGAATATTAAAGTTTATGCGAGACAGAAGGTGCAAAGAGTCTATGTTTCCTATTATAAGTTTCACAATGAAGACAAAAGATAAATACAAGCGTCTGCTCTCAAGACTAGGCGTGTCTATCAGTTTCAGTCTGTTGTTATAAGGCGGGAGTTCGTAAGGATTTTCCCAACCCAATCCTCTGAGTGCAAACCTCAGAAATCTTTTTTGCACTTGTTCTAATCTGGCTATGTGACAGTCATAGTGGGGTGAGCAAACCTGACAAGCATATTCAATAATGGGTCGCACAAATGTCACAAAAAGCTGTTTGATAACAAAAGGATCAGAAAACTGCCTTGACTCTCTCTTTATCCACCCAAGAATTGAATTAGCTTTATTAGTTATGGAGTTGATGTGTTGTATAAAGTCAAGTTTTTGATCAAATAGGACACCAAGGACAGTTAAATCGCTAACTCGTGACAATAATACACCATTAAGAAAATAATTTGCAGGAGATACAGATAGCTTTCTCATAAAAGTAATAGTTTTACATTTATCAATATTGAGAGTCAAACAATTACGAACACACCAATCGAAAAACGAATTAAGATCACACTGAAACTCTTCACAATCTCGAGTATTTTCAATAGATTTGAAGATTGTAACATCGTCCGCATAAATGAGACAATTGGAATATTTCAGAAGAGACGGTAAGTCATTAATAAATAAAATAAAAAGTACGGGTCCTAAATGGCTACCCTGTGGTATTCCAGAGTTAACCTTAAACTTAATTGATTCACAACCATTGAAAAGAACCGAATAAAATCTATCAAATAAATAAGACTGGAGCCACGATACAAACTGTTCGCTAAACCCCATCTTCCTCAATTTTAATAACAAAACTCGGTGTGAGCGTTTGTCAAATGCCTTACTGAAGTCGGTGAAGACACAATCTACTTGTTTTCTATTTTTAAACGAATCAATACAACTTTCTGCCAATTCCATTAAAAAAGTCACAGTAGAGCGACCTTTTGTAAAACCATGTTGACTTGCAGCGATAATTGATTTAACATAGAAACATAGTGATTCGCAAATAATAGCCTCGAAGAGTTTAGGAATAACGGATAACTTAGCAATAGGTCCATAATTTTTAATATCATCTTTTTTACCTTTCTTATGTAAAGGGATTATAAAAGAATCTTTCCAAGTAGACGGAAAAACACAAGAAGACATAGAGAAGTTAAAAAGAATAGACAAAGGAAACGACAAGTGATTTACACAGTTCTTCAAAATAATGGAAGGTATACCATCAGGACCTGGTACACAACTTTCATCCAGATTAGATATAAACTTTTTAATGTTTTCAGAATAAATATTGAAGTTTATATCAGTCAAGTAAGTAAAAGATTTTAAAAGGTCAAAGTTATTGTCATTTTCGTCAAGTTTATAACAGTTCGAATTATCACAGTTTAAAGTATCACAGTTGTTAGTATCACAGTTGAAGGCACTTTGAAAAAAGTCCGAAAAAAGTTGCGTTATAACTCGAGGGTCATGACTTGAAATGCCATTCGACTTGAGAACAGACGAGTAAGGACAAGACTTTCTTTTACTGTTTATGAATTTCCAAAAACATTTCGGATTCATTTTAAGGTCTCTTTGCACCTTCTGAAGATATTTAAAATACTTTAAACTTGAAATTCTATTAAAAATATCTCTTGATTCACAATATTTTTTAAAATTTGCTTCACTTTGAAATAGCTTGTAAGCGGACCAAAATTTATTTCTTCGATTTTTAAGACTTTTTAATTCATTATCATACCAATCAGGAACCGAAGATCTCGATTTTTGAATAGCAAGAGGTACTGATTTAAGAAAACAATCAAACAAAATAGGTATTATAAAATTCAAAGACCATTGAGTTAACATTTAAACACTTATTTAGACAAGACCAGTCTACTTGTGATAGCAAAGTATTTAGTTTTAAAAAATTAGTTTTTTTAAAATTAAAAGCGTATGAATTTTCTAAAATTTCATTATTAAAATTATCTGAGTTAAAATAAAGTGAAAAAGTCAGCGCTGGATGATGGATGTCTTCAGACACTAGAGGTTCGCTTGATTTTTCCAATGTAATATCGTCTTCAATAGTGGTAAATACTAAGTTCAACAGCTTTCCATTTGTATTTAAAATATCGTTACGTTGTCGAAGTACAATAGAAGTTAAATCATCAATTAGTTTTGAATCGTCCGATTTCAAATTTCCAGTTGGAAACATAACATTTGTATCTGGACAGCGAATCCAAGCAACGTGGGTAAGATTAAAATCGCCCAAACAAATAATTTCATCCTGATACTCCAATAAATCGTTGATGAAGCTTAGGTACTCGAAGGCTTTTATATAGACATCACGATGACTTCCAGGTACGATATATAGCGTTACAACATATAAGTTTTTATCTTTTAGACTGACTTTAATGCAGATAAATTCTTTGTCAAGTGCTACAGAAACATGAATTTGCGTGGTTATGAAACAAGACTTTATGGCTATTTGCTGTGGGAAAAACTGGTTGAGTCCTTAAACACAGATGGTCTTATTTATAAAAGTTGTCTAACTTTGGACAACTGTCCAACTTTAGAAAATGTGTTTAACAACCTTGTTTATTGTTGTTTTATAGCTGCCTAACTAAGACACAAGACATAGAGTAGATTATCCTAACCGTGAATAATATGATATTTATTTTTATTAAATAAAGCATATTTCCACCAATTTGAAAAAAGTTAGACAGTGTCTAAGTAGACAAAAGTTTTATAAATACGACTGAGAGGGTCCTCCACAAAAAGATCTTAAGGATTGGAAAAAGGTAGGTTGATGTTAAATATATGATAGTCTTTTTTCTGAATATTTACTCATTTTCACTCAATTCGAATGGGTTATTTTTATCTCTAAAATGTCTTTTTTTAACTTTAGCATAGGACACTTCTTCGCCTTCATTTTCCGAATCCAAAAAAATCATTTTGTAAGAATTTTAAATTGATACTTGAATGAAATAATTTTAAAGAAAACCCATTTGACATTTAATATAATATAATTTAGTTCACAATGACTTTTTTTTAAGTACAATTCACAATGTAACACGTTTTAAGTTACGTGTTGTCAAAATATATTTGTTTCGAGTTGACCGACGATCGACAATTCTTGATTGTATCAAGTTATGTGCTGGCTCTCTAGTATTTTCTTCCACTCAGCACAAAATCAATACCTAAAACACTTTAAATAAAAACGGTTTCGAAAATGAAGTAGAATGCTTCAAAACAGATGCTATTACTGTTAAAAAAAATGTTTGTATTACATGTAGAAAAAAAAGAGTGTGCGTACTTATGTACACGCGCTAGAAGTAAAACTTCTTTCACGACAACAGGGCAAGTATTTTTCAAGTCCTACCACTCAGACCACCCGATTTGAAACTCAGAACCGTTACAAAATCGTGACGCTGAATTTTGTAATTCGTGACGGGAATTTGTATGTCGGTTTGACATGTCACTGACAGCTCCATAGAAAAATTTTTTACCCCCATGCCGCAAAAGAAGTTTTACTTCAAAAATGTTGCGAATTTGATTTCGAAAAATGTTGCACTAAATAAAATGAGGACTTTCGGAAAAAAGTGTTCCTCAAATATTTCAGAATTTCATTCCGAATTTATTGTTATTTTATATCTATTTACATTCTACATACATATATAAAAATTTAAATGTTCCTTTTGTTTCTAATCGGGTGTTTCTTTGCTATTTGTCCTTACAAGACTGTCCTAAGAAAATTTTATTAAATATTAAAAATGTTTGTTAACATAATGAAGGGCAATAATAAATTATAAATATATATCTTAAAGAAGCCCACACATTTTCCTGTTGGTTTTGAAATTAATATTTTATATGAAAACCGTGACAGGTGACTGTTGTAAACATCCAGGGGAATGTTTTTATGGACAAAAACATTTTTTTTTCTATTAAATTATTTGTTTATTTTTCTTAACCAATTCCTCGAAAACCGTTGCAGATATTGGAAAATAATAAAATAATCTTCTCCCTGTTAACATATATGCAAAGTTTCAAGTAAATTAAGAATATAATATAAAAGTTATGCGACCTTTCAGTTTCTCAGATCTAAGAATGACGATTTGAGTAAAAAAAAATTTAGTTCATTTGAATGATCGATCAATTTAGTTCAAATCACGGTACTGAACTAGTTCGTTCATTTTAGTTGAATTTAGTTCAAAATAGTTCATTTTACAATAAAAAAATAAAAAAAAACTTTATGCTTAAATTGAAGCATTTTAGATTAACAAAAATGATAGGACGTTTGGCAAAGTGAAATTTTTTGCGAATTGAGTTAGAATAGTGTAAGCGGTTCTGTCATGACTTTTGTTCTTTGTTTAATGGGTTGAATGCACACACAAATGATATTAAATAGAAACAAAAATGTGAAGTCGAAAAAACTACTTTCTTGCTCCTCGTGAACTAAATGAACAAGTGAACTAAGTATGTGAACTAAGTTAACTAGTTCATTAAAATGAACTACTTCATTGAGCTAGTTCGCAAACTGCACAAGCTCAGTTTTACTTAGATCTGGATCTGGTAACTTCTCCAATATTTGGTAATTTTTAAGTCGTTAATATCTCAGACGTTCAGCTATACGTTTTTGTTTTAATATTTCTCCTCTTGTTTTGGGTTGCATTTTGAAATCATACCACGAAAGTTAAAACTGTTAATGGTCATAGATTCCCAATATGGCATGTCAGACTTGACAAAACCCTGTGCTAAGAACAGTCCCCTGTGCTATGAAATGACAGGGGACTGTTCGCCAGGGGACTGTTATTTTTACATGAATAACTTTTTTCGTTATTAAAACTCTTAAAATAGTAAAAAAAAAGCTTACCAGGGGACTATTTTCCTTAACGGCCGAGACGCGTGGTTAGGGGGGTTCACATTCTCAAATATGCTTGACAAGCATGGTTTGACTGACTCGAATTTGAAAATGTGAACGCTCCATCAAACGGCTTGTCAAGCATGTTGGATGGATATCAAAATATTTTGATATTTTGCTTGCTTGACAAACATATTTGAGAATATGAACGCATTCTTGTCAAACCAGGAAGAAATTTCATTCTAAAAAAAGTTGGCAACCTGTGCGAATCAAAAGAAAAAAAAAAAAGAAAAGAAAAATGGCTGCAAGCGGATATTGTGAATTTTGGAGGTAATTTTTTGAAATATCAGTGAAGACTATAAAAACGAAACAAAATTTAGACGCTTTTTTAGCCACTCCTTAGTCCAAATTCGTTTCCTCTTATTTTGTTGACTTTTTTTTCTTCTTGATCTTCATCTTCTAAAATTTTATCTATTACAAGAGCCGCAATCAAAACGTCCGCCATGGTTAAAATTCTAAAGAGAAATGATGTTTGACAGCCTTTTTGACAAATCTGAACGCAAAATGGCTTCAATCCATCAAACATCATCAAGCCATGTTTGTCAAACAAATTTGAGAATGTGAACCCCCCTGTTGACAATCAAACACAGTCGTAGCACTAACAAAATGGCGGCTGCTGGCTTGCTTCACAACCGAAAGAACTTCGTACCGGTATCGTTCTATTTCACAATCTCCATACTTTGTGCCAAAACGAAATTTTACTTTAGCGCGGGTTTTAAATTTCGTCAGAGGACTGTTTTAATTATTTGAGGACAACATTCGCACATAGATATTTTGATTAAATTTCTGTTGTAAAATTATAATTATGATATATAAAGATGCTTACAATTTATTTTAAAGATTTTGGATATTTTTTATTCAGTTATCAATGTAAAAAAGTAAAATATTGGTAACAAAGTTTGTAATTCTGGAAAAGGGACACACCAGGGGACTGTTTTTTCAGGTGTTTGAGGTTCATTAATTCAAATATTATATTATTAAATTTCTAAAAAAGCTGTGGCCTGCCAGGAATACTTAATACTATGTCGTTAGTGATACAAAAAACTGAGAAATATTAAGTTTTATTACATAAAATTAGCTTGGGACAGCGATTTTTCATGTAGCGAAGAAACACCCAATTTTAAATCTTCGAAAGTTCTTAACCGATTGTTTTGAAATTTGTACACAACATTGCATTTGAATGCGCACGTGTTTTTTTTATATATATATTTTTATAAACAGCGCCATCTGTTGGGAATTTCTGCAACAACCGATCTACTGAAATCTAAGCAATCTGAGTTAAAAGATTCCTTTGTTTGTTATAAAAATATTGAGGAGACAAAATTTCAAGTGCTTTCTAAAAATTTAACATTCATAAGAAAATTAGAATTCAATTTTAAAAAATCTTTATTTAATTAAAAAGTTTTACTTATGTTTTTCAAAGTTTAGTTATTTATTTGGTGACTTTGGGTAAAACTAAAAATACCGTCATGTGTTTAAGATTATTTTTGGTTCAGAAAGGTAATACGTCATAATACCTATAAGAATATGAAGGAAGGGATATTTTAGAAACTACTCCTTGAAGAAAACAAAAACAAAAATAGCATCCGATTGTAGAAATCCCCTGGACTGATAGGACATTTTAGAGGGTGTATTGGGAAAAACGAAACAATAGCTTTAATTTATTTAAAAGGAACAGATGATTTGAAAATTTATTAGGGTAAAATGGGTTGAAAACAAAAATATTAATTTTGAGTTCTTAGACTTATTTTGATGTCTATATAAAGCTGGTCTATTGAATTACTATTTTAGTAAGAAAAATGTTACAAAATTTAAAGTTACAAAATTCAATGGTGGTTTTTAATTAAATCTATTTTAACTGGCGCCCAACACTAAATTTGTTTTTTACAAAACTTAGATTTGTGAACCCGAGCGAAGCCGGACCGAGACAGCTTGTGGGGACTGTTAAGTCAATTTTAATATTGGCTTACAATTTGAAGGATTTAAACTGTCAAAAATCTTACAATACATTTTTAAATGAAAATACATACCTATCACAAATAAATTTTAAGTTCATAAAACCGAAAAAAATATATTTTTGGACTTATAATATTATATTAAGCTGGGTTAACTGGAGTCGAGCAGAATTCCAAAAACTCAAAATCCCCAAAACCTAAAATCTCGAAAATCCAAAATCTCGAAAACACAATAATATCCCGATAACCCAATATCCAGAAAACCCGAAGCCCAAAAAACCGATAATCCATTAAGTTATCCAAAAAACTGCAAAAAAATCTTCAAATTGTAGTAGGTAAATAAGTTTTTAAAATTGTCTTCTTTGTGAAACTTTCTAGAAATCTAAATTACGAAAAATTATATAAAATGAAAAATGTAGGCAAATTTTATTCATTTTATAAAATTTTTCCCGGATTTCAATTTCGGTAAATTTTTTTCGGGATTTATTAGTTTTCGGGGATACGGGATTGAGGTTTTTCTGAATTGTGGTTTTCGGGATTTGGGTTTTTTTTTATTTTAGAGCTTTTGCGATTTTAGGGTTTTGAATTTTGGGATTTGTGTTTTCATTTTTTTGGGTTTTTGGAATTTTAGTTTAAGGGATTCTGACCTTAATTCTCAAAGACAACTGTCATTTTTTCTTCTGTGGATTTATGACCCTCTTCCAATATTATTATTTATATGTGTCGAGTATTTAATGTTGTTTTGAAAATCGCACGTTTAAAATTTATTTAGTTGATTTAAATTAATACAAAACTTGTAACATTTCAATGAGTTATAAAGCAGTGCCTACGTTCTGTAACTCTCGCATCGATAAAATTGGTGAAGAAACGTTGAAAAATGGAACAAAACTCATATACGATTTGTTTCATTTTTCATCGTTTCTCGACTAATTTTGTCGATGCGAGATTTATAGCCTTTACACACCGAATCACAATCTAGATTTCGAGCAAAAATCACAAAATCTCATCAAAATCAACAAGATTTCCTATACATTTTCAGATTTCGTAATCTAGTAGATTACTGCAAAATCTCCTCAAAATTTTCTTGGAACAGTCTGAATATGAAACGAACACACTTAATTACTAAATTTTCTCTTCAGTTTAACAGTTCAGTTATAAAAAACGAGATGATGAAAAGAGAGTTTATTACATTTTTTGAGTGTGGTGTACTGAGATAGTGGGATTTCATTCCGTTTTGCGCATTTTTTCAACAGAAAGTGAGAGAAAAAAAGGAAATTTATGTACTTGTTTTGGGAATTTTTTTTGGAGTTTCTATCAACACTCAAATTTGTTTGAAATCTCAAACAAAATCTTGTTTGAAATCTCAAACAAAATCTAGTTTGAAATCTCAAACAAAATCTAGTTTATGTGTGGTTTGAGATTTGGAAATCTTGTTGCCGAAATCCGAGATTTTAGTTCGGTGTGAAAACCGTATTACAGAACGTAGACACAGATCAAATACTCCCTTAGTAGTTACTTCGGTAGCCCTGGTATAAATAAAAAATGTTTGTTGAACACTGAACAATCTCATTTTGTATGAAAAATGTGTATTTTGTTTATGGTATACCTACCTCACCGTAGGAGATGCATCCCACATAAATTCAAAAGATTTCCATCTCACGGTTTTTTATTTTTATTTTTTTATTTTTTTTTGTTTCGAAGAGAATGGAAAACATGCATCAGTAGTAGGGATTAGAGGGTTCTGGCCAACCGCTATAGCGGCTCTATGGTGGCTTTAGCGGCTCAGCGCCCTGGCGGCTCATTATTTTGGTGGTCTAGCGGCTTGGCGGCTCAGAGGCAGTGGCCTAGCGGCTTGGCGGCTCAGAGGCTTGGCGGCTCATCGTTTTTGGCGACCTGGCGGCTCGGCGGCTCAGCAGCTCAGCGGCTCAGTGCGGCTCAGGAGCTCAGCGGCTCAGAGAACACACGTTTAGAACGCAAAAATCACGTTCAGAACGCAAAATTCACGTTTAGAACGCAAAATTCACGTTTAGAACGCAAAAAATTACGTTAAAAACGCAAAAACATCACGTTTAGAACGCAAAAAATCACGTTCCGAACGCAAAATTCACGCTTGGAACGCAAAAAATCACGTTCAGAACGTAAAATTCACGCTTAGAACGCAAAAAATCACGTTCAGAACGTAAAATTCACGTTTAGAACGCAAAACAATCACGTTCAAAACGCAAAAAACATCACGATTAGAACGCAAAAAATCACGTTCAGAACGCAAAGTTTACGTTTAGAACCCAAAATTCACGATTAGATTACTACGTTCAAAAACCGTTTGAGAAAAGCGGCTCAAGGAATCCTTCAATAAAAAGACATTGGTAGTTTTTTTTATATATTTTTCTTTATTCAATCTGGTTTACATTTCCATTTCAGATCCTATGTTATAATGACCCCACGCCAGTGTATTAATATTATTGCTACATATGAATCTTTTATCATCGGAACAACTTAGACTTAATTTGTTTATGCATTCTGTATATATAGTGTGTTGTTTAGATCTAAAATTCAGCATTTTACTATAGAAATTTTTTTTGTGTAGCAAACAGTCTCTATAATTTTGTAGAGTTAACTTTTTTACAGCTGCTGATTTAACGCCCTTAGCTTTTTTTATCAGAGCGGAATCTTCTATGTCTATGCTATACATTTTTGCTCTTAAACCTATAAATTCCTTCATTATTTTTCCATTATTCTCATCTTTCATAAATCCTAATTTTTTTATATTGAGCCTAGCAATACCATACGGGTTATTGGCGGGGTAGTCAGAAGTATCAAATTTATCTGCAATATCATTTTTTATATCATTATAAAAATCATCTGTTCTTATTTTATAAATAAATGAATCGGTATCCATATAAGCTAGATGTAGGTTATCAGTAAATTTAGGTTTCATGTAAGTGTAATGAAAGTCATACATTTTATACTTTGAAATTTCTAAAATGCAAAACCCTAAGTATACAGGCTTATTATAAACAGTATAAATTCGATTTAACTGAACAGCAGCCATGGTTTCGGTAAATTCTAATATGCTGTGAAAATAAGGTTTAGCGATAAGAGCGCGACTACCGAGGTGTCTCCCATTACTTTCTACTGAATCCACAATTCGAACATCTTTTCGTTTGTCAACATTCTCCATAGTTTTTCCGAATACAGCATTATTGCAAAGTTTGCGCTGATCTTTCTCAAACTTTGTGGTGGCTTTTTTTCTAAGCTCATTGTTTAAATCAATGTATTTTTTCAACCATGGAGATTGTTTGAATTGCATCATTCTATGAATTTTCTTAAGCACCAAACCATTATCGAGACACTGAATTAAAGTTTTATAGTGAATAATATAATTTATTTTATTTCTTAAATCGGCAATTAATTTTTTCTGTGTTTTGCCAGACAATAATATGTTTGAGGGGCAGAATGGAAGATCATTATGATCATTATGTATTTCTTTAGGATACTCGAGATCAACTTCTAAAACATACCCTATGTTTATATTTGAAATTAACCATTCTTTAATGCCATCTAAATTGGTTGGGGGTTCAATCCATTCAAAACCTGAATGTGGAAGGTAGTCAGACATAGCCCAACCATATAGGTTATTAGCATCCAAGTACATTTAATCGGAAGGTTTATTTGAATCATAATCACCCATATATTTATTATTTGCCTCACAATGTCTTAAGCTACACTGTGTCAAACCTCCTCTTATCCCCTTGGCGAAAAAGTTGTACATATTAATATCCGTCAAAAGTTCAAGCTTGACTTCTGTTTTTTTCAACATGGCATCCCACGAAAAACCTGGTAGTGTATAGTAGTGAGATGGGTCTAAACCATAAATTTCTCTAGAATCAAATCTGAATTTTTCGAAAATATCCGCTAAAATTAAGACATCTGTGATCAAATAGTGTTCCAGATATTGTCTTAAATTTTCACATTTAAAATATGACCAGACTTTTTTAGCATGGTTATAATCCTCTTGACAACAGTCCTCTTCAAGCAGAGAATTTCTAAATGATGCTATTGTAGGAAGCTGCGTTTCAAATAGTTTTTCTATAGAATCTAGATAATCATAGCAGAAAACACCCTTACGGGTCATAAGTTTAATAGATTCAGCATCTTTAAAAAATGTTGACAATATTTTAAAATCGTTATTTTCATCAAGTGTTTTTGCTATTTTATCAATACTCGATGGTAAAAATCTGAATGAGTCTAAGAAACGTAATTCTAGAAACTCCCCTTGTTCCCTATTAACTAATATTTTTTTTGATATAGATATATATTTTTCTTTGTTGAGAGGGATAATATTTATATCCCCTTTGATATTGCTCAGCTCTTTTATGAATAGATGAGAATCATATCCAGTTAAGTTATGGAAAAAAATGGGTATGAATTTAGGTACCTTATAGTTTAAGTTACAATTTGAGTGTGCTGCTCCTCTGAATTTTCCAGTTAAGTGATCATGATCTCGTACTTTTACACTACCCCACACATGTTTGTTACAAATATGACAGAATGTTTCTTCCTGATACTTTTTTTCATCATCGGGTGTCATAATCATGTTGATCTTCCTACTTAAATGCTGTTTATGAATTCGCATGCAGTCCTCATACAAGTTTGTTATAAAAACTTTGGTACAATCTTCACCTATAAAATAAATAAGATTATTATAATAACCTATAAATATTGCAATATGAAATAAAATAAACAAACCTGTGTATTTGTATAGTTTATTTAGAGATGGATCAAATGAACATTTGATAAAGTAAGAAACGGCTATCGGGACATGTTTTTTAATCGATGTAGTTGACGAATTTGAGGGATCTGGTTGACAGCTTATAATATTCACCAGCATGCATTCAAAATCTGCATATATGGTGAAGGGTACTTCAAGCGATCTCGATTGGTGTTCAAACTCCAGAATATTATTGGATTCATTTGGAAGGGTTGTGACAATTCTGTTGCATTCAGTTTCATGCTTCTCAAATCCTTTATCCGTGTTAAACGTCTGCAAACATAAATTACACATTCTTACTGCTCGCTTACCATGATTCATTTGACCCCCCATTAATCTGGACATATTTTTTATCCAAACATAATGATTGTAAGCTTCTTTTTGTATGAGCAGCAAATTTATATGTTGTTCTCTCATGCGTTTACCCTTAGAACTATAGTAAGGACCCACAACTCTATGATTTTCTCCAGATCCATGTTTTTCAACCCCGAAAACATTTACACTTATTGAAGGATTGTGAGTTTCAAAAATCGATATATCTCTGAGTTTTAAGGGGAAAAGTAAATCTGTGAAGTTAACTATAGTTCCATTATTTAAAGTAATCACTTCGTTCTGAATATTTTCAATCTGATATAATTGATTGGAAGATGTGCATTTTTAGCTATGGGGTAAAGAGCTGATATAATCGCCCATTTGAAACAGAATTCATCATTATTTTGTACGTTAACGCATGCTTTTTTTAAGTCAATATTTTTTGGTAGGCTCAAATAGCTTGACCCCCTTAAAGGCTTATACTCATTAATATTTATTTCAACATGTTTTATACAAAAAAGTGTCCATCCAGAATCTCTATCCTGAAACTCTTCGCTTTTGATCTCAATACATTTACTAATATTTTCAAAAATTTCTTCCAAGTTATCACTTTGGAGAGCTATCTGCATTGGACATTTAAAAGATTTTATATCAGTTTTTTCGCCATCTTCTTCTTGAGCTGCTACATATTTTATAAACTCTGCGAATAGTTCAATACTAAATTTTACACTTCCTTTGGTTTCAATACACTTTTCAATTAATTGTATTATAGAAGTTTTACAATTTTGTAGAAATGCTTAAATATCTATGACCCCTTCATCTATATTTTCTAATGAATAGGTTTTCACTTTACCTCCGAAACACTGTCTTATTTTGTTAAACGGAGTATTAATAACTGGAACTTTGTTTTTTCTCTTATGCTCATTGGTTCTTATGTGATGTGACCATTCAGAAGTACACACATACATTTCGCAACTCTCACATCTACGTTTTTTTGAAATATTTGATGGAGATGATGATGCGTTGCTAGTTTCTTCCAGTATTCTTTTATTATTATACTCATCAATATTTATTTCAATATGTTTTAAACAAAGAAGCGCCCATCCAGAATTTCTATCCTGAAACTCTTCGCTTTTTATCTCAATAGATTTACACATATTTTCAAGTATGTCTTCCAAGTCATCACTAGCGAGAGCTATCTGCATTGGACATTTGAACGATTTTAATTTTATATCAGTTTTTTCAGTATCTTCTTCTTGAACTGGTATATACTTTATAAACTCTGTGAATAGTTCAATGCTAAACTTCACACTTTTTTTAGTTTTAAAAGAGTTTTCAATTAGTTGTATTATATCAGTTTTACAATTTTGCAGAAATGTATGAATATCTATAACACCCTCATCTCTATTTTGTAATGAATAGGTTTCCACTCTACCTTCAAAATACTGCTTTCTCTTATGCTTATTTCTTACCATGTGAGGTGAACATTGAGAAGTACTAACACCCATTTCGAAACTACGTTTTTTCGAGGCATTTGATGGAGTTGAGGAGTCATCCTTAGTTTCATCTTGCATATTAATTATAAGATTGTTATGAGCGTTGTTGATATGCTCTTTTCGGAAGTGTTTCATCATCGAATCCTTTCGCGTTCTGGAACTTAATATGGGAGGAACTTTCGACGCTGGCTGAACCAAGGAGGAAGTCGACGGAGCAAATAAAAGCCTTGGCATATTTGCTTGAAGCCCTGCAAATCAAGGCAACTGCAGGGGGGTTTGATGTTGCCCCCATCCCAAGCATTTTTAAATTTTTTATAGAAAATGTTCTATAATTAAAAAAAAAAAAAAAAAAATATTAATAATAAAAAAAATTTTTTATTTAAATTGTTAGCTGTTTTGTTTTTTCTTTCTCATATCCGCGCCTTGTTTTGTTGTTCTTCTTTGTTTTTTTTTTTCTTTTTTCTTTGTCATATCAGCGCCTTCTTTTTGTTGTTCTTCTTTTGTTTGTGTTCTCTGAGCCGCTGAGCAGCTGAGCCGCAAAGCCTCTGAGCCGCCGAGCCGCTAGGTCGCCAAAAACGATGAGCCGCCAAGCCTCTGAGCCGCCAAGCCGCTAGACCACCAAAATAATGAGCCGCCAGGGCGCTGAGCCGCTAAAGCCACCATAGAGCCGCTATAGCGGTTGGCCAGAACCCTCTAATCCCTACTACTGCCGTAGATACGCTTCTTGGCGTGAGAAGTTTCCTGGTATAGTAGTTTTACGTTTTGGCGACGTCAATTGGCCACCAAGTTCATGCGATTTGACACCGTTAGATTTTTTTTCTGTGAGGCTACGCAAAAGACCGTGTTTACGCGAATAATCCCCGAACTCTAGACGCATTACAAACCAACATTATACTCACGTTATGATCGAGATACCGCCCGAAAAGTGCGAAAAAGTGGTAAAAAATTATCTCAAAAGCTGCGAATCTTCCTGAGTCGGCCATTTGAATGATACTGTTTTTCACACTGAATGGCAAAGTCCCAACTTCATAATGAAATAAAATTTTCATCATAAAATGTATCGCTGTGTGTATTTTATTTAGCTTTACTTTCGAAACCGAAAAATGAATGACCCTTTATAAATTTAGATAAGCACATGCGACACAGGCATCCACTTTATTTTGTATAGTGAGGATATACGCTCTTTTGGTTAAGCTGTCCATCAAGATATCATTTCATTTTAAAATATACACGCAGTTCGTATAATAATTCTTAAGCAACATTTTTTTTTCAAGCTTCACATAAACGAGTTCCGTGAAAAAAGGGAATGAAAAATGCACCTGATAATCCTGTTTGTTTTCAAACCAAAAAAAAATATATATATTATGCAGTATGTTCACTTGCCATACAACAACAACAAAAAAACACAAAAGTCCTTGCAATTCGCAATCGAACATTCACACGTCAAAAGCTAAACGGCAGTTTGTCTTTTAGTTTACGTTTTTGCAATTGTTTGTGTGCTTTTTTGTTGTTGTTGTTGTTTTTGTTGTCAAGAGTTTTTTTTCTGGTACTTTGGTGACATACATTACATTATACTTAATTTCTGAGTGCATGTCCTGCGGTTGTATTTAACTTGGGAATGGTTTTTATTGTTTGTTTTTTTTTTTCCAGCCCTGTTTTTTATTCGGGCTATATTATACCTACATTATATTTACCAAGTATGTAGATATTCCATATGTATTTTTTATGAGGATGGCTTAAAAAAAAATGAGCATGTTCTAAATTGAGTTTACAAGTAAACAAGGAAGTGAATTGGCACATGAATTTATTGATCTCCGAGAAAGCAAAAAATGGCACAATTTTTTTATTTTCTGGTATTGAACAACTCTGTACTCTAGTTATTCTTTTTTAACCGGGTCTTGGACCATATATGTAATTTCGCATTGTATTAAATATTTTCAATAAATAAATACATATATATATGCGTTGTTCACACCGATTAAACCATTTCTATGGAAGTAAACAAAATTTTTAAATTATTATTTTTATTTGGCTTCTTTGTTTATATTAAGACTTTTTTTTTCTTAATTTTGCACCTCGAGCTTGTCCCAATAGCTGACGCTATGGGGTCAGTTATTGACTTTAATCTGCATTCTGGGTGTTTAAATGTAAAATAATGATGAAAACGAATTTATTTGTTTTGTAGCTATATGTATATTATTATTATTTTATACGTATATACGTACACGTTAATTATAAATATTTAATTTACTAATGGCGGTAGTAATAATTTTCTTCTAAAATAATTTAGGAAATTTTAATCAAATGCAAATTTTTTATTTATTGAAAGGAGCATTAATGAACAAAAATTGCATGCATTTCCTTAGTGCCTCGTGTTGTTTTTCTCCCCCATATTAGGTACGGTGACTCCCTCGAAAAGTAGGTAAAGAGTCAACTTATGCTGAACAAATTGACATTATTGCGCATAGGCACAAAAAAATAGAACAGGAAAAAATAAAGAGAATTCAAAAATTACTTACCCTAATTACTTAAAAAAAAAACTTCTTTTTTATAAATAAATTTGAGGAAAACATCATGTAAGAAAATTACAAGTTTACTAGGAGCACTTTCACATAAAAAAAATCTCAGAGGAAACTTAAACGATTTTAAAAAATTTTAATATTCGTGATTAAAAATTAACACAACACTATTTTTATAAAATTGCTATTGATTTAAGATGTCATGTTTTTCAATATGAAATTCTTGTTAATACAAAATTTTCAAGAGTTTTTACGTGAGCCCAATGCATAAGGCAATAACGCCAAAAGAAATATCGCCAAAATCGATTTGGAAATATCGCCTAAATTTTTTTTATCACCCAAAAAAAAAAATTTGAAAATTTGCCCAAATTTATATTTTTACAAATCTTAAGTTGGAAATATCGCCCAAATATTTTCAATGTAAAATTTGGGCTTTATTTCTTCCATTTTTGGCGATATTTCCAAAATGAAATTTCAATGATAAGATAATCTTAAAAAAATCGCGGCGCATAAACAGTGAGGAATGTATTGGGGGCATGCTGCCCCCCTGTTTGGCCACATTATAGGATTTGGCGTAGGTGGGAGGCTGGGTGTATGCAAAGTCTCTTTTGCATTTTAAGAATCTGGATTTAAAGAAACTTTGCATACACCCAGCCTCGCACCTATACGCCAAATCCTATAATGTGGCCAAGCAGGGGGGCAGCATGGCCCCCCATTCATAAACCTCATTGTTTATACGCCCGTTAAATTTTCAAAAATCCATATTGTAAATGTAAGATATTGAGTTTTATTTTTATTTGGGCGTTATTTCCTAAGATTTGAGCCTTATTTCCTTTTTCTGGATTTCTTTTGGGCGATATTTCCAATGCGTTATTTCGCATTCGACTTTTAAAATTTGTATTTTGGGCGTTCTTTCCTTTAAACAAAATTTAAAATAAAACAATGCCCAAATCGTGAAAAAAAAACAACAACAATTGTTCAGAATTCTTTTGGGCGATATTTCCAAATCGATTTGGGCGTTATTTCTTTGTGCGTTATTTCTTTGGGCGTTATTGCCTAACACCGATCCCAAAGGTTAATATTAAGCAAGTTCATTTTATTTTAACAATGTATCTTGTTAATTTAATCATTACAAAATCTGGTATTTTTGTATGTATTTAACATGATCAACCATGTTAAAAAAAATAACAACATGATAATTAGTTAGTTACTGGCCTCTAAATAGGTAGTTAATTCAAACTTAAAATAAAAACGTAGAAATTTATTAAATATTGTCAATTTGATGATTTTGGCAATAAGTGACGTGAAATAAGGCCTTACGAAATAAAACCAAATCTAAAATTTGGCCTTATTTCATTTTGGAAATGGAAATGGAAATAAGGCCAAATTTGCCTTGGAAATAAATCCAAGTGTTTTTGTCCAACACTTTAGGTAACTGTAATTCAGTTACGGCGTACAAACAGTGAGGTATGTATGGGGGGCCATGCTGCCCCCCTGCAACCCTCCTGCTTGGCCACACTATAGGACGAGGTTGGGTGTAGGCAAAGTTTCTTTTGCATTTAAAGAATATGGATTCAAAAAAAAAAACAAAAAAACGAAATAAAGCCAAACTGGCCTTATTGCGTTTTCAAAAGCGAAATAAAGCCAAATCGGAAATTAGGCGTTATTTCCATTTTAAAAACGAAATAAGGCCAAATTTTTGAAATTTGGCTTTATTTCGTTAGGTAATAACGCCCAAAACGATTTGGAAATATCGCCAAAAAAAAATTGAAAACATCGCCAAGTTTATATTTTTCCAAATCTTAAGTTGGAAATATCTCCAATGCAAATTGTTTTTGTAAAATTTGGACGTTATTTCCTCAATTTTGGGCGATATTTCCAAACATTTTTTTTAATTTGGGCGTTCTTTCCTAAATTTTAGGCGATATTTCCAAAGTGAAATTTCAATGATAAGAAAAAAATCGCTGTACATAAACAGTGAGCTATGTATGGGGCGGTATGCTGCCCCCCTGCAACCACCATGCTTGGACACATTATAGGATTTGGGATTTGAGAATTTGCTACTCTTTCCCCTTGACTTGAAAAAGTATACGCAAAATTTCAGTACCGTGGCATGTCCCACCAGTGTTTTTCCAATTAAATCTACTATTTTCTAAATATGTACATCTTTGAATAAAAATGTTGTTCTCAGAGAAGTTTGAGTATAATAATTGTTTGATTAAATTTTGAGAATATCAAGTCAAAATATTGGCTCTCGAATTAAATAATAATATTTGAATGGTGTCCAAGGATTTAATTTTATTTTTGAATTCAGAAGATTCCCGCTGAACCGCCATATTGTTTTTAGTTTTATGGCGTTTGTGCAGTGCCGTTAGAAAGAGACACTATTTATTTATTGTTAACAAAAGTCAATTTATTTTACTAAACGTAACTTTGCTGTAAGAGCTGTGAAGTGTTTTCATTCTTAAATCTTTAGTTTTGGTTATTAGTAAGGCCCATTGTTTTATTAAAGGATTATTTTGTATCAACAAATGAAACAGAAAAAAAACAAACGTTCTCAGCATAGTTTCTGTTATATTCCGAATACGTAAGCAAATCCATAGAAAATCTCCGATAACCGGACGCGAAACTCTAATAACCGGACAGAGCGATGTTATGTTGAAAACTTATTAGGGGATCTCCCGAGTAACTAAGTTGTTGTAATTTTGAGAGTGTGTGGTTCCCTTTCATCACGTTCCGTTATTGCACATGTAATTTCTTTCTTTCTGCTATTATTTTTTTCAGTAATTTCATACCAAGGGAAGTTCGCGCTTCGTCAAAAAGGTTTGTTTTTTTATTTTAGCCACGGCATATAAGATATATAGATAGATAGATATGTTTTTTAGATTTAATATTGGAAAAACACAAGCCAGAGATTTAAAAAATAAAGAAGATATTTCTAAATGGCAAGGTGGATCCAATATAAATTATAAATCAGAAAAAAACCTTTCTCGGAACTATGGGTTACACAATTGCTCACATATGCATGGAATAGTTTTCAAGAGCCAGAAACCTCACAAATTGAAATATCTTGAGTGATGTCAATTTTTATTAATAAAAATTTAGTATGAAGTTAAAAAAAAGTTTTTCTATATCTTTCCTTTAACCAAACAGTTCTCATAACCGGACAAAAATTGGAGGACCATGAGTGTCCGCTTATTAGAGCTTTCACTGTATTTGGAGGAAAAAATTGTATAAAATCATATGATCTTCAAGCTCTGTACCTGAAGTACTTTTCGGTAGTGTCATAACTACAATTAAAAAGTTTTTTGCCAAAAACCAGTATTTTCGACGACATGTATTCGTGAGTAACTTTTTTGGCAATGGACTTTTTAGCAAATATTTTACCAAATTTACTAGCCAATTAATTTACTTATCTTTAGTTTAAATTTAAAAAAAACCCATAAATCCAATACTTTAGGCCTCACACTGAATTATTTAGAAGAATAAAATAAACCAAAGATGAACTAATTTCATGACTCACTAATAGTTTTTCAATGTTCACTTGGAATGCCCCCTATGGAAATGGATTGGTATTTTTTTTTATTCTATAACGCTATGCTGACGATAAGTAACCGAATCAATCAAACTCAAAGTCAAGATGTCAAAACTTAAAAACCTTCCAATTCATATATAAGAATAATAAATCCTTCAAGCTTCAACATGTAGATGCTTGTATACAATATACAAACACCTGCTGATGTTTGCTTCATCTTGAGGAAATAAGCTCACTTCGCTTCAACTCAAAGGCTCATTGAGGAAATCTCATTAAATGAATCAATTAGTACATTGCGTAGGCAAACGAGACTGTGCAGCTACACACTATAAAACTTAATCGAAAAGTTAAACATTAGGTACCCCCAGTGTAGTGAGTGAGGTATGTATACACGTTTGTATGTATATGCACGCACAAAATGCATGTATATTAAACAACAAAATGAATTTCTGTACAAGATGTATATACAGTCAGTCAACGCAACTCCACTTGAGGTACTCGACTCTTTGTTGGTTGCCAGTGCCATCTTACCTTTTCACAAAAAAAAAGGCTTTTAAATCGGATTTTCACAGATTATACGGATAGATCCAGGAACAGATGCGAATTAATTCACTTCCTTCTGAGTTGCACCTTGCACCTGAATTTGAAGATGCAATCTCCATTCTATTTAACTAAAGTTCTGGTGACATATAGGATAAAACCTTTTCAAGGAATTTAATTCTGTAGCTCGGAGGGAATAAACAGACATCCGCACATTGTAATTCATCTTATCATCATCATCATCATCATCATCATCATCATCATCATCATCATCATCATCTTCATCCTCATCATCATTATCACTAGCATCATCATCATCCAGTCATCATTTGACCTGAGCAAACAAAAATTGTTCATGCATTCAGGCAAATTTCATAGAATATACTGGTACATGTCCTGAGCACAAAAAAAAATTGAGGTTATGTAAGAGAGATGTTACAAAAGGCCATTATAGAATTGGATTGCGAGAGATATGGTGTGGGGCTTATATGTATATGGCAAGCTATAGTGTTTATAGGTTTATAGCTCCCATACCCGGGACTTAATATTCACAGGTAGATTTACCAGTAAAGGTAGTCAAAGTCAGCTGCAGAGGACAGAGTACCTATAGGTCTTGCTGCGTTAAATTGTTGACTATTTCCACAGGAGTGAATGTGGTCTACAAATATAATGGGCGCTCTATAAACTATTTAGATTAATTAAAGCAATTAGATTATGTAAAAGGTAACTAGGTTTATTAGCTTAAAACAGATTCTTAGAGTCAATATTTTAATTGAAACAGGTATACACTCGACTACTATCTTTGAGAATTGTTGTATTATGTTTAATAATTGTTTAACATCCATACAGCAAGCGGAACATGACGCTTTATATAAACTATCATGCAGTGACCTAATTCACACGTTTAAAATAAAAGATCTAATCACAATGCTGGGAAGCTTAAGTAAATCGAGTGCACACGATGCTAATGCAAAGATAAAGAAGGGGCCAGTGCAGATCTGCTTGTTATTTAATATTTCCCCGATTTTAGTATGTCATTCAGATTATCCTTAAACATTTACTTTTAATTTTTAGATCAAACACTTAAAAATATTTTAACTTCATCTGTGATCTATTTTACATAAACATACGTATAAATTTAAATTTATTATTTTGACAGTAGATATACATATTGTATGATTTTGACAGTTCTGATGTAATATTTTTCTCATCGAATGAATCGTTGGATGATCGCTGTCATAATACAATATTTGTGTGTGAGGAACTGACTGCAAAACTTCCAAGAATGTCGTTTTTTCATATGTCCGTCCAGCTAGCATAATACATGGTAGGTACACAAATCTAAGGCAGTCTATTGCGCAGGTTGTCAAAGTTAAAAGTGTGTCACTTAAAAATTAAAAATGGCTGTTGGAGTGCCCAAAGGAACTCAACTCGCATCAATAGAAGAAGAAATCAGACAAGTAAAGGGGCACTGGATCCACCATTTAACCACCATAATACATCGATTTTCTCGAAACCGGTTTAACTAATTTTAATCGATTTGTTCGTATTTTGAAAAGTTTCAAAAGTTTTGTATACCAAAATTTTGAAATTTTTTTTTTTTTAATTTTTAAAAATGTTCCAAAATTCTTTTTTATTGTATTTAAAAAAAAATGTTAGTTATTCGAAAACGACTCAGTCAATTTTTATTAAAAAGCAGTTTTTTTTAAACTATCCATCAGATTTTAAACAAAAATATTTTATATATAAAATATAAGTAATAACTTATTTATAACCCACAATAGCGGCACAGTACACATATTAAAGGTAATATATTGCGCAGGTTGTCAAAGTTGGAAATGTCAACAAATTAAAAATGGCTGTTCGAGTGCTCAATGCTCGAGAACTCAACGAGTATCATTAGAAACAACAACAACATATTAGACAAGGAAAGGAACACTAAATCCACCATTTTACCACCATAATACCTCGATTTTGACAGATGCGCAAAACTGAACAAAAATAAAAACGCTGATTATAACCTTTGATATGTGTACTGTGCAATAGCGGTACCTACCATACAAGTGTTTAAAAACCCTGAAAGAAAATCTTATTTTTCCCGCAAAACGACTTCTACCATTTTTATTTAATTTTTTTTTAGCTAATATTTAATACCTACTATCTAGCATCTTATGTGTGTTTGTTAACTGCAACCTATTGCTACAGTTTATTATACGTGTCAAAAATTGCTATAGGACTTGACAGGAAATTGTGCAACGTCTTTAAACATTCCAAGTTACCAGAAAGAGACGGCTCTTAAAAGAAGCAATTACTCAATTTTTAAGCACATAGCCGGGGGAGGTATGGTGTGACCATAGGGTGAACAGGGCTGCTTAGGTTGAAAAATTGCAAAGTAATTTGCAGTCGTCTAAAAGCAATAAAACATATTATAGGAACAAAATTTACATTAATCCGAATTATTAAGGGTATCTCTCGTAGAACCATTTTTTTTGGGGGGGTTTTGACTATATCATTATCTATGTAACCGATTTTAATGAATTCTTTTTATAGAAATTATTCCAATAAGTCTAAATAATATTGCATATACAAATTTTCAAAAAACAAATTTTGGATTTTTTTAAAAAATTTCAAAATTATTTTTAGAAAATTCTACATCTCGAAAATAAGTAGATGATTTTTTTCCAAATTTAATTTTTAACTTAATATGAGCTTACGCACAACACTTAATATGACAAGAACCACAATTACACCAACTTTTAAACGAACTTAAAATCATTACACATATGCCAAAAAGGGACAACATTATGACACACTTGAGGAATACGAAATATACAGGGTGATCGGTATAAGGTGCACGAAAAAGCTAGAGGGAGTAGGTTGGGTTAAGAGACAAGAAAAAACTCGTATGGAAGGGGGGTCTATTTCCCCCCGTTTAGGAGGGAGGGGCAATTTTCTAAAAAATTGACTTAAAACAGAAAAACAAAATATTTAAAAGAACTGTAAAACTTACAATGCCATGCTATACCTTTTTGAAAAGTCAGAAATTTCTTCTTAAATTCTCATTTTAAATTAAGTTGTGTTAGTGAATAGTTTTTGAAAAATTAATTTTCAAACTCAAAATTTTGAAAAAAAAAAAAATTTAATTTGAAACTAATTTTTTCAAAATTTTATGTAATTAGGTATAATTTTTGTTTTTAAAATTCAATGCTCTCATTAATTTTCAATAAAACCAGAAAACCGGAAGCTAAAATGTATCTTAGTTTTTGAGAAATGAAAAAAAAAATGAAAATGAAACAAAAAGGGTCAAATCGGGCTCAAAATCGAGATTTGGAAATGAGGTATCTCAGTATTATCCATTTTTTTCTGTTGGAGATAAGAAATAAAAAAGATAAAAAAATGAAATTCGACATGAGTATAAAACTGTGGATTGTTAAAGTTGTGCTGCACTATGAGTTATCAAAATTGGAACTAAATACTAAAAACCCAAAGCTTTTCTAATCCGATATTTATTAAAAGAACTCTTGATAGTCATACTTAATACAAATGTTCAACTATTTTTAAGAAAAATAAAAAGGGACAAAAAAGGGAATTTTTGAAAAGTTGAAGGGATATTTTTATTTTTAAAAGCTCCGAGTATTGGTGTCCCATAGAACAGCTGATTTCAAAATTCCGAACTAATTTTTCAAAGAGGCATTACTTTTTCGACTCCATTCGGATTTTGTGAATCCTTTTTTTTTCGGGGTTCGTAGTAATAATCTATTCGGGGATTTTCCACGATTGATTCTATGATAGGCCAGATTGTTTATTTTCAAGGAAATAGTTGAATCGCATATTCTTAACACTACTGAGATTTTTTTTAAATTGTTTATAGTGAAAAGTTAAGTGGTACAAAAAAAGGGATGTTTTATGATGTATTGCAGATAATGTACATAAGTACATATATGGAATGTTTTTAGTCTTTTGGGGAAAGAGATGTTCGTTTTGCATAAGAGGCTAAGATTCTGAAAACTAATGGTCTCATTTATAAACGTTGTCTTAATTTAGACAACTGTCCAACTTTGGAAAATATGTTCAAAAACCTTGTTTATTACAAAATTTATTAAAAAAAGGGGAAATTCTTTTATTTATACCACAAAAATTAATGAATAATAAGGAATTTCCCCTTTTTTTTAATAAATTTTGTAAATTTCGACTACAACAATCGGTTCGCTACTTTCGGATACTAAATTTGAAAGTTTTAACACCTTGTTTATTGTTGTCTCATAGCTGCCTAACTTAGACGACTGTCTTAACCGTGAATAATGAGATTTTTTTTTATTAAATAAAGCATATTTCCCAATTTGAAAATAGTTAGACAGTGTCTAATAAATTCGACTGAAACTATTTTTATTCAAATTTTGCATAACTTTTTATCAAAAACAAATTAATTTTAGTTTTAGTGATCTAACACCATAGTAATGGTAAGAGTTTGCAGGCCTGTGGATAAGAGTGTTAAACTTCGGTTTTCAAAATCTGAACAATTTCAAGCTATGAATCACTGGCTACTCACAATCACTGGCCAAGCTTCCTTTTATTACTTTTTTTTTTTTGAGAAATTGGCTGTATTTCTGGTCTAAATTATTTTCTGAAGAAAATTCTTAAGAAATGATCTCAAAGATACAAAAATCCCTCAAATATACAGTCCGTACCATTTGGATAGCCTCACACATAGTTTATTTTACAATAATTAACTATTTTTGTTACTTCTTTGAGGTCTAATTAGAAAATTTGTATTGAGAATCAAGGTAGAACATGGTTACTAGTAATAAAGAGAAGTTTCGACTAGTTTACAAAAGCTTAAGAAATTTTCTCAACTTAAAGTTTTGTTCGGTGCCGTGTCATAAGGCCATGCGTCATAAGGCCTACATTTACGGATTAAAAAAAAAATTGCATACCAATTTGAGACTTTGATTAAATTTCTGACCAATAAAACGTTTTGTCAGTCCTTGATTCCGATAGGCCTCTGTTTTGGCAATCTCTGTAGCCGTTAATGAATTTTGTCTGCCCATTTAAACTTTCAAATTGAAAAAATCACAAAACATAACTGTTTTATCATTTCCTGATAACTTTTCGAGACCTACATGTGGAATAAAATCTATTGAGGCTATTCAAATGTTCAAACAAAATTTTCGTTTTAGTGACTGCAAACAAACAAGCACAGTAAATGTAGTTTACTTTAAGAAATTTGTTAAAAAATTGTCTTAATCTCGGAGACCGTTCTCTTACCTTATCTTTAAATATAAATTTTCTTATGTACAAATCAAAGAAGTATCAAAAACAGTTAAAAGTAAGAAAGTTAAAATATGAGGCTCTAAATTTTTTTTTTATGAATGCATAAATTGCCCTCAAAATATACGAAGTATACCAAACCAACTTAGATAATATTTATCGCACGTACAATGTACATATATAAAAAATGAGGACACATCCCCCAAGTTTTGTTTCCATTGCGCCCCATTAACGCGGCCTTCATTTTACCACCGCTAACAATCCACTCCATTGTTTAGAAGATATCACTTGAGAACCAGGACACACTTGACTATAAAACAATGCAAAAGTGGGTAAAGTGGTTCACTTCACTTCACTTCATTTCTATGCAAATAAAATGCGATTTATGCTCGTGCACTTTTGGTCTGCTTTGCGTTTTAATTTCGCGTATTATGTTGCTAGTACCTATAGTTGCCACACTGCACTCACTTTCACAATAGCTCATTGAGGTGTGTGCATATATAGAGAACATGCATTCTTTTTGTTGCCAAGTGTACCTATATGGTGTGTTTCCTCCTAAGGGGGAAACCACGCAAATAATTTCCCAATTCCTACTTTTTCCACCCTTTTTATTAACATCTCAGTTGGGCCAGTGGACGAAGGTTGGAACTTATGGGACAGACAGACATACCAATGGAACTTTTCATATAATATTCAAATTAGTATAGCCTTCTTCGACGTCCTCGTATATAGTCGTTGTTGTCGTTGAAGAATATTTTCTTCGTGCCACTTGAGTGCTATTGTAGTTGTCCCTGGTTTTTTTTTTTTTATTTTATTTTTTTTACTGCACCATTGTACATCAGTGTTTAATTTGCCGTACTTTTTCAGAAAAAATATACGGTACGGGGCTATGGTAAAATATTTCTACCTCCTTTTTTATTTTTTATTGCAATGGATTTTTGGTGTGAGTCAAACTCGGTAAATGCATTTTAACCATAATTGATAATTAGATCCATTATACGAAATGGGTTTGATTCTCTTTTATATATGTTTTGAGAGTGGGGGGAAGTGGATGAGAAAAGATTGTTCACTGTACATAATATTTAGTTCTCTCTTTATTTTTGAACAAAATAAGTAAGCAGTTAGGTATAGTTTAATTTAATATCCCAACATGGGCCCAGTAAGTAGTTTTATGTTATTGCTATTGGGTAAATTTTTTTTCTATTAACTATTTTCTAGCTTTAGGTAAGTACCTATACCTCGAAGTGAAATGAAAATTAAAAATTAATTAAAATAAAAAAAAACTTACATATTTATATTAATGTTCCTGAAGAAGAGAGATAAATAATTGTTTTTAAATGACATTAGTCCCAAATAAAACATGCCGAAATAGCTCAGTTGGGAGAGCGTTAGACTGAAGATCTAAAGGTCCCTGGTTCGATCCCTGGTTTCGGCAGAATTTTTTTTATTTTTTTTTTAAAGAAATTTTTTATTTATTATTATTAGCTTCCACAAAATTATTCCAAAATTTTATTTTTTTAATACGTTTAGGGTTGTTTATATAAATAATTACAGTCGACGCTGCTTAACGTCTATTAAAAAACGCTTAAGTTTTGCATTCCCATTTACATTCGGTTTGTATTTTTTGTTTAAGAAAAAAAAAATGGTATGCTCATTTCTTAATACATATATTAATTGATTTCGAAAAAAAAATATCAGCCCATGTTGTATGAATCCAAATTTTTGTTTCTTATTTTATATTGAAAGGTTAAAGAGATAATGAGATATTAAAAATAAAAAAAAGGTTCTATGAGAGGCAGCGTGACTACCTTACTCCTATCTGAGTAAATTTGGTCCAATTTTAAGAAAGAAAATAAATCTACTCCGCTTTTTTAAGATTTACTCCCTTTTTTTGCCATATTGAAAATTCAACAAAACAAATTTAGCCAAACCTTATGAAAGGAAATGAAAGTACTGTTATTTAATTTTTTTAACCAACTCTGACTTTGAATTTTTGAATCTACAATTTTATTCTGTTCTGAAATGAATGGAACTTATGTGATTATTTTTGGTTTGTAAAAAAAATATTAATTGTTTTTATTAAAATAAATTTTTTGCAAAATTTCGTTTTCAAATCTACTCCGGAAATTTTTGATTAACTCAACTTTTTTTTACAAATTTGCTCCGAAATTTTATTTTAGAGGTATCTACCTACTGTTAATAATCACTAAGTGAAAAATGTCCATAATATTTTCCTTTACGGTTTTTAAACAGTTGTATGGGAGGTACCTCACCACGGTTCGTAAAATATCGCTCGCGAATCATAAAATACGGATCTTTATCATTCTTAATTGATCTTCTCACGAACCATACAAAATATAGTTCGCGAACGATAAAATTTATAGTTCTCTCAAGTTGCAAAAAACATTTTTTGAAAAAGTTAAAGAAAAAACTTGAAAAATTTAGAAAAAAGTGAAGAATTTTGAAAAACTTAAATATTTCGTGAAAATTCAGAAATTTTGATTTAAAATTTTGAAAAAATTCAGAAATTTGAAAAAATTTGAGAAAATTCAAAATTTTGAAGAAAGTCAAAAAATTTTAAAAGAGTCCAAAATTTTGAACAGTGCATATAAACTTTTTGAAAAAGTGAAAAATTTTGAGAAAATTTAAAAATTCAAAACAAGGCCAAACTTTTGAAAAAAGCGAAAATTTTTGAAAAATTTTTAAAAGCGTCTATATTTTGAAAAACCTGAAAAATTTTAAAACAGTCAAAAATTAAAAAAAAAATTAAAATTTTGAAAAAGTAAACAAAAATTGAAAAAATTCCAAAACTTTGCAAAATCTGAAAAAAATTGTAAAAAGTGAAAATTTTTTAATAAAATTCAAAAATATTGAAAAAAAGACAATTTTTTTTTTAAATATGAAAAAAAGACAACATTTTGAGAAAATTCAATAATTTTGAAAAAATTCAAAAATAAAAACCAATTTATTTATAGTAATAAAACAAATGTCATTTTACGGTATGTACATATGTGAATATAATTTTCACACTAGTTCACACTAGGTATTCGTCACGAAATCTATGTAAGATGAACTGAACTTAGCAAAAATTGCGGATTGAAAAAGCCCTCACTATAGTCAATTGATGAGTCCAAGTGAGATCGTCGGGACGAAACGCCAATTTTTGTAGGACTTAAAGGCCGTTAAAAGCTATTTTGAATCAACAATTTTTTTTTGTTATCCGAATGGTTCGTGAATGGATCTTCAATAGTTCCCACGTGATAAATTCGAGAACTAACCATGTTTTGCAAATCCTAACAGATATGATTTGATCGTGAAAACGAATTTTATTTTGAAGAAATGAGATTCGCGATCGAATCAAAAATAAAATAAAATTTTGAATTTTTTGTACCAGAACGGATCATATTTTATCGGTCTTCGAACCTTGGTAACAACCGTTAATTTCAGCTAAAAAAATGTTTCGTTTAAAATCTGATAGGTACATAATGTTAAAGAACCACTTGGTGGCAAGTTTACTAAAAATGGACCGAGTCGTTTTCGAAATATGAATTAAGTTTTCAAAAACAAAAATTGAAATTGAAAAAATTAATTTTTTTTTGTAAATTTTCTATTAAACTATTAAAACTTTTTAAACTTTTTAAACTTTTAAAATGACTTTTTATACAAAAGTGAACACAATCATTTATAATTTTATAAGCTAATACAGTGAAACCTCCCATTGCGGACAATTACTCCCTTAAACGGACAATCCCCTTGAGCGGACAAATTCACATGACCGTGGATCAGTGATGCCAGATCATGGGCGAATGCCCTTTTTGTGGGCATTTGATAAACAAAAATAAGATAACAGGACGAAAGGGCGTTTTCATGCCTCTCAGTTGAAAAAAGGGCATTTTAATTTTTCAAACTTATATTAGTTTTATATTTGAATGCAGCCATTGAAGTTCATACTTTGAAGCAATCCATTTGCATTTCTGTTCATTGAATGAAAAGATTATCAAAATATTTCAATACTTTTGAGCGATGATCAAAAATGTTCACTCAAAAAACTTCCCATTGAGAAGATGTGGCATGAAATTTGCCATCTTCTAAATTTCAATGATGAAATTTTGTTTCCTAATTTAGAAAAACTTGTTAAAATAGCATTGACTCTACCTCACTCTAATGCTGAAGCAGAACGAATTTTTTCAATAATAACAGACGTAAAATGTAAGAAGCGAAATCGATTGGGCAAAGAAATGATTAACAGCATTTTGTGTTGCAATTAAAGCTGTGATTTTTATTTTTGTTATATTTTGTATTTTTTCTTCTATTTTTTTTTTGTGGGCAACATCGTGGGCATTTGTCGACAATATCGTGGGCAAAAAGGGCATTTTCGTTTCAAGTCGTGGGTAAATCAATTGGAAAAGTCTGGCATCACTGCCGTGGATCTTGAATTTACTTTCCATACATTTTATGATCCTTTAAGCGGACACTCCCTTACCCGGATGCGGACAAGAATATCAGACGCAATTTAATAAATTTAATTCTCTTAGGCAGATCAAAACAGCAAAAAATTGAAAGTATGACAGCTAACTTTTTAGATGAGCCAAAATAAAAAATTTCTCTTCTATGGAATCACATTTAAATACTCTGTACCAAATTGTAGTTAAAAATCAGTCGACCAGTAATTTAGCTTAAATTACAGTGCACGCATAGACGCACGGACGCACAGCCCGACGGAAACCCACTTTTTCAGACTTCTTTTTTATCATATTGTTAATATAACTTCGAAATATTGCCCACGCAAACAAAAATTTATTTAGGTATATACAATATACATATTACATAATGTAGATATATAAAGGGTGATTTTTTAAGAGGTTTAGAACTTTTTTTAAAAAAAAAACACAAAAAATTCGAAAAAATGAATGAAATATTTATTTGAATCGATAGTTTGAACCTTGCAATTTAATGTTTAAAGATAATTTCATGCAAATGTTGACCGCGGCTGCGTCTCAGGTAGCCCATCCGCTGAGTCCAATTTTGGCATACTCTTTCACACATATCGGCCGGTATCTCACGAATGAATGCATGGATGTTGGCTTCCAGTGCGTCAATCGAAGCGGGCTTGTCCCTATAGACATTAGCCTTGACATACCCCCACAAAAAATAGTGTAATGGTGTCAAATCGCACGATCTAGGCGGCCAATTGACCGGCCCGAAACGTGAAATTAACTGTTCACCAAACTCGCCTCGCAATTGCGCCATTGTTTCGCGTGCTGTGTGGCATGTGGCACCGTCTTGTTGAAACCACATATCATGCAAGTCAAGAACTTCCATTTCGGGCAAAAAAAAGTTTGTTATCATCGCTCGGTAGCGTTCACCATTGACAGTAACGCTGCGATTCGCATCATCTTTGAAGAAATATGGCCCAATAATGCCGCCGGCCCATAAACCGCACCAAACAGTGGCTTTTTCGGGATGCATTGGTAGCTGTTGCAATGCTTCTGGCTGATCTTCACTCCAAATGCGGCAATTGTGCTTATTTACGTACCCATTCAACCAAAAATGAGCCTCATCGCTGAACACAATTTTTCGATAAAAAAGCGAGCACGAATTTTGATAGTAAAATTCAATAATTTGCAAGCGTTGTTCATTTGTAAGACGATCCATGGTTAAATTGCAAACCAAACTGAAGCTGTTTGACAGTGACACAAGGTACTAAACACACGACAGCTGTCAAAACCAGTGTTGCCAAAACCAAACCAGCTAAAAAATCACCCTTTACATATTACATAATGTAGATAAATACAATATGGTTTTCCAATATGGATGGGCTTCACCAGGGTCATAGCCTCTCGAACACCTGGAAGAGTACTCGTTTAAGTATGGACAAATCAGCTTAAGTATATTTCGTCCCACCCAAAAGTCTATATTCTCTGGTTAAGGTACCTAATAAAACTAGAAGAAAAAAAACTGCCGGAAGAACCCAGGTTCAATGTATCAAACACAATATAATTCCTTGTCGAATTGTGATCAAAAATTTGTTTAGATATTTATTCTGACAGAAATAAAGAGCTTATGTCAATTAATTCTGAAATACACTCAATACAGGCAAACTGCTAAATGAACAAGCATAGACATAAAACCGCATTAAATGAGTTCACGCGCATGCTTGAGCTCAGTTACAAAATGTTTCTTTTCCACTCAAGTTACACACTTCAAAAAAAAAAAAAAAAAAAGTGACTTAAATCATGTTGCGTAAATCCTATACTGCACCCAGCAAATTATAAATTGAATTATATAGCGCTTTTCATAAAGTGACAGTTTGCCCAACGTTAAGTATCTTTAGATCGCGTCCGGCGCAACGCAACGCACTATTTCCTTTTGCAACAAGACCTAATAGCGCATAAAACTATTTATGTGGCAAACACACTACACCGCCTTTCATGTTTATCCAGGAAATCTGAAGCGCATGACTGCATCGGTGCAACATATAAAGTTGGAGGCGGAAAAGAATATCTCTCTTCTCTCCGATTCAATGTCAATAAATTTCAACAAAATTACACGCTTCATCACACGTTTTGCTCTAACGAGTCTAGCCAGTCTATTTTTATGTGCCCAGTCACGCTAACGGCTGCCAAATGATGCACAGTTAAAAAATTTAAAAAAAAAGAAACAAAATAACCATCAAACAATCCAATTTACCAGTAAGTGGCGCAATAGCAGAACTAGAGATGAGGATTCTCTTATTTTTTTTTTATTTAAAATTATCGGAACTCGGGAATAATGTGTCTTTCAAAGAGTCTTCAAAAACATCTGTTCAAGAACTCCATGTATATAGTGTTGTTATTAAACAAAGCAAAAGCACTCTGTTGACAGTAGATTGCTCAAGTTTCAAATCATATTATGATGGGACTAAGGAGATCTGGAGATAAAATTGAATTGCAGTTCAAAACCACTCAACATGACAGATCACCACTTGAGGGCATAAGAAGAGCATTTATACTGCAACAAACAACGGATGCCATACAACAAACAAGGCTCTCTAGACTCTAGAGTATATGGTACGAGTACACCCTTCTTGTTATTATTTGTGCACTTGTACAGTTGTCAATTTGGCAAAAGTGCCTGGCACACTCCTCTTCTTTTACACTTCGAATTCTGTTAATGTTTTGTGATAATTGCTGACACATGACAGGATGAAAGCGATGTTGTAAATGAGCTGAATCTTTTTTTTTTATAAAAATTTAAATCCACTTTTCGGTTGAACGTATTTGCTCTTATAGACGCTGATTACACGAGTCTTTTTTTCGGTTGTTTCGCCTTTCGTCTTTTTGACAGCTTGTGGAAATGTATGCTTTCGTTACTTTATTCCCCCTATATATTCTACACCCCTCGCCCAAGCTGCCAAAAAGACGAAACGACCGAAAAAACAAGTCGTGTAATCAGCGTCATATATGTATAGCGATTAATGGATTTCTCGCCTATATTTTAAAGGAAAACAAGTTCAAGTCGCTAACATCCCCATTAATAAAAAACGCTTATTGCACCTTTATTCCAAGTTAAAAATCTCCATGAATAAAACCAAAATGTTCGTGGAATAGTAAAGTGACGTTTACTTAAGAAAATCTATTACAACAAATAAGATGCCTGTTTGGTAACTTGAAATTTTCCTCAAGTTTAACTTGTTTTTTTTACGTATGGGTTTTGACAGCAAATTGTGGTAATTTGTATAAAAATACAAAAATAAAGCTCACGTTACCAAACACACCTAAGAATTCTCGTATTAATATATTTCTGTCAAAATTATTATCATTTTTCAATTGTTTGTGTTGTGTCTGTTTTCTGTTTTGTTTTTATTTATTAAAACGGAATGTATCTGATGGAATCCATAACTTGCTAACCGACAGAAATATGTCCACGATACACCTCTTGGGTTCGCATTTAGGTAATTGTCAACAACCGCAATGAGTTTCCTCATATTTTCCTTGGAAAATCTATATTTCTTCCTGAAATCCTCCTCACTTAGCACTTCCATTAGATCATATATATTTTTGTATATTTTTTTTCGGATGGTTGATGGCTGATTGTCCAATAGTTGGAAATGGTTTAAAAACTCGATAAATCTAGCACACATTATTATTTTTATTCAAAATTTAAATTAGCAATCTTCACTTATTTTTTTTAAATTTCAGTATAAATTTGACACATCTGGTTCTTATTCCACTTTCTTCGGTGGTTTAACTTAGTACACGTCATTTAGTAGAAATTTTATTTTATTCATAACATTTTGCAATTAGGGCCAGTTTTTTCACAGAAGGTTAAATATGAATGATGACTTTCAAAGCTTCTTACTTAGCGCCATTTAGCTAATCAACCAAAATCGGTAGATTAGCGATTTCCATGATTAACAACTTAAATTATGGATTTCATTAAAAAAAAAATTTGATTATTATGCACATTCGATGATTTACCACTTGCAATAATCCCTGATTAAAGTTGATCAACTGTGAAACAAACTGGCCCTTAGTCCACGGAATAAGACCTAACCCTTCGCTATTCCCCGTTTATTAATTTGGCTGTTAGTATTTTTAAGATTTAAAAGTATAAAATATCTAAATTCCTTTTTTGTTTATTTATTTTTCTATAGGTCCCCAAGAAATTTTGTTGACTTCAAAAAATTTTACACTTTCTGTTTTCTAAAATAAATTTAAATACCTAAATGATAAAAAAATCAAAAATATTTTTTTTTTTTAATTTGACATTTTGTAAAAATTTACAAAAAAATTGCTGGCCTAATTAATATACATAAATTAATAGAATTTTTTTTTACCTAAGCGGGTTTCGTTTAAGTGAAAGAAAGCCTGTGATATTTTGCCGTTTCTCTTAAGGGGGTTTTACTGTACCATTTAAGTTGAAGCCGAACAGACCGACAGACCATCTTTTCATCTTCCTTGTCGTTATGTGTACGACAAGGAAGATGGGTTCTGCTAAATTGGAAAAGTTAGGGCAAATTAAGTTGCCACTTTTTCGCAAAAGGTAGATAAGAAAACATTTTGTATAGGGGGATTGGCTGGAATTGAATCCAGATTTTCCCCTTTAAGCCTAGTACGCTGCTGATGCGAAACGAAAATTTCCTATGTGATCTCCAAACAGACAACGAAACGCTAGCGAAAACACAACGAAAAATATCCTTGGAGAGTTTCACTAATTACAAAAACAAAATCAAACATAAACGCAAAAAATCAGAGAAACCCATGATGTAAGAAAATGATAAACAAAAAAAAAAACACCAATAAAATACAAATGTCATTTTTTCGCACACAATAAATAGTCTGTATACTTAATTCAGTGCGAAAAAGGAGCGGAGACTTCTCCAAACAATCTGCTACAATTATAAATTTCGCTCTTCGAATAGCGTACTGCAAAACGAAAAGCAGAACGAAATTTTCCGTTTATGATTTCGCTGTGTCATTTTTGTATGGGATTTTTCGTTTCGCATCAGCAACGTACTAGGCTTTACGAATAATAAAATCCATAAAACTTGGAGTAAAACCTCAAAACTGGCAACCCTGTTTATAAATCAAATTTTTAATAATGTCAGTTGAGCCATTTACGTTGAGTAATGATGCTGAGGTATATTCTGATGAACCCCAGACATTTGTTAGTTTTTCTAGAATAGAATGTCAAGTATAATTGAAAATCTCTAACTAAATTTTTTATGAATCCATAATATGCTCCACATAGTAGGTACCTACCTTAATAAGCCAATTTAATTAATGACGCGTCTTTTTTTTTTTTTTTTATTTTTTTTTTTTTTGTAAGACAGATCTACAAGAGTGTCGCATGAAGTCAATATTTTCAAGTCCGATTTGACAGTTATAGTAATTAATAGAGATGGAAATGATAGTCTTCAGTTACAGATGTGTTATATAGGAACTGGTAGAAAACATCAGCATAGCAGCAGCAGCAGCAGAAACGTCCGAAAAAGACATGTGTTTTATTATACATAGCTTGATTTCACTGGATGTAATTAGTTGTAAATAGCTTTTGAGTGATTAATTGAAGTCACAGTTGGTATATTTTGAAAATATACGAGCGATTTTAGGATATTATGATTCTAGGGATCAGGATATAGGATGTGAGTTATGAGGGTAATGAAATTGAAATTTTCAATGTTGAGTTGTAAGTTGTCAGAATTTCTGTGAGATGTTTTATTTGAATTATTGCCACGAGGGATACAATTATAATATGTTGGTTTTGAAATGAGAAATCCTTAAGGGACAAGCTGTCCCACACATAGACACATTGAAATAGTAAACATATGGTAATGTGAAAGGTCGGGAAGCTGTTGAAACAAATAGAAATATGAAGGTTATATTAACTACGAAATTGAATTAAAAATATTGTCTTGAAAAACATCACACAGAATAGCTTTTAACAGCCTATATAGTCAACTATGTATTCCTAGAGTGTAATATGAATGAAAATTTACATTAAATGCGTTTGCCCTTCGCTTCCTTTGATACGCGTTGTTTAAAAGTTTTTTTTTTTTATAAATAATGCAAATGTGAATCTGACAAATGCGTATATACCTATTATCAATTGCACTGAACACGCCCAATATTCCTTTAATTCAACTCTTTTCAAGGACTAAAAAGAATGCATTTCAAATATTCCAGAATTAATAAAAAAAAAAAAGTAACGGAATGGTTTATCCGGAATATTCGAAAGAAAAGAAGCGTGAAATCAATGTTAAAATGCTTATTCGCCAAATAAATACCTAACTCTTTATTGAAATTCACTTGAAACGTTTTCTCAAATATTAAAAGCTTAAAGGTAGAACTATAATAATACACGGAAGCTGCCGGAAGAAAATTTCAAAATCCAACGAAAAGTTACCTTCCGAAACGTCAAATGCACAAGTCACCCATAATCTGAAAAGATACTCAATATAAAAATACCAAACCTTCTTTGTAAGTTAGGCCCTGTACGAATTGCGTTAAAATTTTCTACCACTGGTTAAATTTTGACGTTTGGTTAAAATGGGATAATTTTTTTATTTTTGCTGTCCGAACTGGATTAAAATACGATGAGTTAAATGGGATTTTTAGTTAAAATTCCAGCAAGATTAAAGAAATTTCCCTAACCACAAATGTGTTTTATTATTCCAGAAAATAAATATTTTATACAAAATCCAACTTGAAATGTATCAAAATAAAAATTTCGACGCGACTAAAGTAGAAATTTCTTAATTTGATTTGCTTTTAAATGTTTTGCATCGATTATTTATACCTATCCCCAAACGTTACGGAAAAATTCTATTGTGTATTGTTTGATTATGTAGTCTGCGAACACTAGTGCACAGCTGTCAACAAACTAAAAAAAAAAACAAAATAAAACAAAACAGCCAATTGGCATTAATTTTGCAAGATGAATAACAATTTGAGGAAGTATTTTATATTAATTCTTTTATATTTTTTTAAATATCAGCGTATTATTACGAGGACTGCAATAACACAGCAACGACTACGCGAGGTATGTGTACGCATACATAATAAAAATAATTTTAAATTCAATTTTCTCTCTTTCTTGAGAAACGTCAAAATTTAACCACTAGTGTCAAATTTTAACCTGCTCTAAAGCTGGGTTATTTTTAACCCATTTTATTCACCACGCTAGTGTCAAAATTTAACCAAACGTCAAGTTTTAACCAACATTTTAACGCAATTCGGACACGGCCTTAATAATAATTAGCTATTTTTTCATAATAAATGAGAAGGAATGTGTAAACAAACGCACACATAGACATTTTTTTTTGTTTCTTGCTCTGTTTCACATGACCATTCATGTAGGGTATACACGAAATGAAATTACAAAAAGCAACATGGTTTTCTATGGAAATTGAATTAGTTATTTATTTTTTCTAATTTTTTTTTTTGAAAATGGGGTATTTAATTCGAGCTGGGCGATCCCTTAATTAATCAAAACAATTTGGGTCGAAAAAAGACGTCCCTTACTTTGTCGGACACTTTTTGGCGGAATCAAAAATTTTGATATCTGAATTTGTAGCTAATTAAATGCTAATTTGTTGCACAAATAAAAAATTTGTAGCTCGTAGTTATTCAAGTTTCCGCTAAAATAAGTCTGAAGTTAGCGGACGAAAATACGAAAACCATAATTCTCTTGCTGTCAAAAATTGTAGCTTTTTAAATGCTAATTTGTTGCGCAAGAATAAATTTTTTAGCTTTTATATATCATTTTGTATTTGAATTTTAAGTTTAAAAAGTGCATTTCCGGTAATTTGAAATAAAACGGAAGTTGGCGGACAAAATCTAAAAAATGAGATTTTCGAAAAAAAAATTTTCCAAGAAATTGTAGCTTTTTAAATGCTATTTTTTGGCACCAAGAAGAAATTTATAGATATAACGGTTTTTTTTATATTCAAGTTTCAAGTTACCTCAAAATGGAGCTTCCAAAATCTAAAAAAATCCGAAAATCCAAATTTTTTTTTGCAAGAATTTGAAAGTCTCCCTAAACTTAATTAAACACGTAAACCCCGATTTTGTAGCTCGCATAAATTTTTTTTGTTATAAGAGATTCCGCTAAAATAAGACGTCATTCCCATACATATGTAATGGTCAAAATTAAAAAAAAATTTGAATTTTTGAATTTTGCATTTACGAAATGCGTTTTTTTAATTTTAAATGCAAATAAAAACCGATCCATAAAAGCTACAAAATTGATTCTTGCGCAACAAATTATCATTTTAAAAGCTACAATTTCTGAGACAGAAAAAATTCAATTTTTTTTATTAAATTTTGACCGTTACATATGGGAATCGAAATAGAGTTAGCAGAACATGGTTTTGTGTGGGAAATTAGAAAAATTAGTTTAATCTTTTTTTTTTTATTTTTTTTTAATTTTATTTTTGTTTCCTAGAGCACTTAGCTCCTAAATACTAGATAAAAACCTTCTTTGTTTTCTTGGGTTTTAAGTATTTTCCGGTAATAGGTCTGCTTACTTGTTTGTTGTATTGGAGCACTTAATTTTGTTGTTGGGTACTTAATTAGCTCTTAATTAGCGCCTAATGATGACGTCACAAAAAATATGTCCTGCTGACTTTGGTCTGCTAACTTGAGGGACATAATTTAAGCTGTGTTCTTTGTCGCAATTGTGTTCTCTGCTAAAAGTTGATCGTATGGGCTTCAAGAAAGTCAGAATATTATACTAGACAAAAAGACTTCCATGAACTTGTGAAACAGCACACTTTTTAATCATAATCTTAGGGCTGTTTGAATATTTGTGGGACCTATTCGTATATGAATTATCCCAACAATTGCGAAAGGATTAAACCTTTTCATCTTGTTTACAATTATTTAACATAGGTAATAAAAAAAAACCTATCGAAGAAAAAAATAACTAAATTCTCTAGTAGGGGAGGACGGGGTACAGAGGATCACCGAGGCACAAAGGGCTTTCGTTTTAAATCGATAAATAAGTGAGTTTGCCCAAAAGTTGATTATTACAATAAAAGCGCCCATTTAGCTCCAAAGTTTGTTACTGTCTATCTTGCTGACGAGTGCTCTCTGTTTTTTATTAATTTGGCTGTTCGTATTTAAACATGTCGCAAACACTTTTTATGAGGCATTCTTGTTGGGGCACAGACGATTCCTGCAGTGGTCCTCTGTGCCCCTTATAGAATAAGAACCTGATCAATTTTGGTTTTTTTTTTGTTGTAGATGTTACGGAACTACATAAAGAAAACGCCAGATCCAAGCTGGACATTTATTGCAATGGAAAATGCAATAACAGCTATAAATTCAAAAGATTATAAGTATCCATCAATGAAGCAGTGACTATCTAGGTCCTGTGTGCCCCAAAGATTAGGCACAGATGACCAAAGGCACTTTTAATGCACTTTTAATTTAAAAAAAAAGTGCTACAGTATCGATAGCAATTATAAGCCTATTTGATGTTTACATCTTAAGGTAGGTATGTGGAGAGCAAATTTGAGCCTTTTTTCTTTGTTCAATAAATTTCTAATAAATCGACAAAAGTTAAGTGGTCCTCTGTGACCCGTCGTCCCCTACATTTTATTTAAAAAAGAGGTTTTCGAACCTACTTTATATTTACCCTTGGTTACCCTACTTTTTTTTTTAAACAAACAAACAACAACGAGATAGTTATACTTTAGTTTTATTAAATTTGCAAGGATGAAGCAAATTTTCATTCTGATACATTTTTTTTCTTTAATATATTTAACATATTCATGAGTTTAATTTATTCAACGGTTTTTATTTGGTAAAGGTATAAATAAATACTTTGACTTTTAATGAAACCAATAACCATTTTTTGTTAGCTAAAATGTTTATTTTGTTTCAGGAAATTAATTCTAAATTTACAGACAAATTCACGTCGAATAGCAATAAGAAATGCTGTAATCAAACGTTAGTGAGCAAGCGAGAACTTAAAAATCTTTTAACAAAAAAACTCCTGTAATGTCTCTTGTTAAATCCTATAACTTTCATTTAATTTCATTAAGTGGATTAAACAATAATAAATGAATAATTCAATAGTCGAGAATATAGGTTTAGGCATACTCATATATCTATATCCAAGTCGAAGAAGAGTACAAATTCTAAAATAGCACGACAAAGCAATTCGCGACAATAATTTTTCCCAAAGCCATTGGAAACGACCTATGTGCTCCTCTGGTATAACCTCGACGTATATACACATCTTATAAAGGTCCAGACTCCAGAATACGGGACGATTATTTACTTTTAATATGTAAGTCGTGACCGATCCTTCTTCATTATTATTGGGTCTAGATTTCTTTTTTTTTTTTACGTAGGTACATACCATATCTGTGCTGAATTCACCCTCTTCAGCTACTATAATCCCCCTGAGCAAAAGAAATATTGAAAATAAACAGAAGAAAACTAACTTTATAAGACGGGTTAGGCGTAGGCCATCAAAACCGGTACAAGAAAAATGAAGTTATATACTAAAAAGACGATGAGAACAATTCGATGATGGTAGAAGAATAGTGCTGAACAAAACAAAACAAACAAAAAATGGTTGATTGTCCATCTTTTCCTGTGTAAACCTACTTCTCTAACATCATTGATTTTGCCAGTTAACCCGCGAATTTCATTGTCGACACTCGACAGTTCGATCAAAAGTTTTTTTTTTTTTTTTGAAAAACAAAAAGAAATTGTTGTGGTTTTTTGTTCAAGTACTAGCTATAAACAGATTCGGAGTTAGATTCATAGTGGGCCTATAAGCACACAATACAAGTCGTAAATAAATAAAAACCCTCAAGAATGCTTTAAAAAAAAAAAACAAGACAAACATATAATATATGCCAGTAAGACCATAGGGTCTTATAAATTAGGCAATGTTAGAAGGAATAGAAGGATAGGATAGATTTTTGTTGGCACAGTGAATTGAGAAATTAGATTTTGATTATCTCATTAAATCCCAGGGGTGGCATTCAGTTGAGGGAATAGAGACAAGAATGCTGCCTAGACTGGGGATCGAACCCACACATCCAGGTTAGCAGTCAAGCACTATTTCCACTGCGCCGGGGCAACCCCCATTATTTAAATATAGAATTCTTATTTTCACGTCAGATTCAAATAACCCAACCCAACTTAACTTTAATTTTTAGTTCGAGTTATTGAGTAATTGATCTAAAATTAAATGGTCAACTATAAATTTTAAAAATTGTCAAATTTCTATCAGATTTTATGTGATTTGATCTATAAACCATATTTAATAATCAATACAGAAATGTCAAACGAATAGATTAGAGGATCAAGGTGTTGGCTGTTTGACGTCACCAAAAAATTCTGTCAACGTAGACTGTGTCAACGCTCTAAAGTCTAAACGTTGACGATCACACGAATGACGTCAGTTGGTCAATGCTGTTCCCAAATGTGTTTGTGTTATGTGTGTTTACGCGTTGATACGTTAAAACTGTGACGATCAAACTCGACTTGACAACATCTGAATACATTGACGATAACGTCCCATTGGCAATATTTGAGACAATTTCAATAGCGATGGCAATTTATTACGTGGGTGGTCCTTCCATTGCAAGGTAATTTCAGTTGTCAAATGTCAGTTTAGAAATTGAGACAAAAAAGAATTAATCTTCTCACTCACTCACTTTTTGATTGAGCAAAATCTGAGGTCTCATTCATCTGACGAGCAATATTTCCATTGCTATTGCCAAATGTCAACGCAGACTACGTTGACGCGGCAGAAAATTTCAAATGTGTCAAACGTTGGGTTACAGTCAACGCCCTGAAGAGCATTATTTTGACGTCAGGGAGTTTCAGATTTTAGCATTTTTTTGTTCTTATAATTTTCAGACCCAATTAATTCTGAAGTAATTTGACGTCTTTTTTTATGAATCCTCTAATGGAAATTGACAATCAGTTTCTTGACAAATAGGAAAAAAAAGGTATCTACTTATATCTTGAGACAAATAGAGAATTAAGTTGAAACTATCAGCGGAAAGCACTAAAATAGGTTTTTCGTTGTTTATTTCTTTCTATCGTTGGGTAGAATTATAGACACTCTGTGTCGGGAGATGGTTTAGCAAAAACTATATTTTGACCATGGACGTATTATTTATGTTGCCAATCTCAGGTTGGGTCCATTTCAGCCTCGGCCATTTTTGGCGACAGTAGTCCTCTTCACTGCAACTAGTGGAAAAAAAAACTTCAATTTTGACATTTGTACAGAAGGAAAAATAATGGCCGCGTTCGAGGGCGATTGGGTTCCTATCTAAGATTGTTTTGCATCGGATATGTTTTCCAACGATCAAAAAGCCGAATTCTTTTACCAGATAAGGGTAGTTGAAAAGTGAAATATTTAAGATAAAAGACATTAAAACATTAAAACATTTTAAACAAAATGCAAATGCAATTTAAATTTTTTTTTGGGGATTCATGTTGAAATCTTATTTTCGGCAATTTCTTCATCATCAATGGTCGCGTTCGAGTAAAATTTAAAAGCAATCCGGATTGGTGGGTGTTGTTGTAATCCTATATGAAAAAACAGCTGATGGACAAACCAGCTGTTTTCCTAAATATACCTGAAAGGTATCCTAAACTTTTTCGGATTTTTGTGAAAAAAAAACTGCTGACATCTGAAATACGTGTAAGCTGATTTTCAGCGTCTAGTCTCTCAAGTCTCTCACATTCTGTGGCAATGGATTAAAGAACACGCGGGATTTCTAGTTTGTGGTTTTTTTTACATAGATTTTGATACAAAATAAATATAAAATACAAGACAAACCTATCCAATTCGGTTTTGGGCGTTTGAAAACATATCCGATGTAAAACGATCCTATGTCGAATTCCTTTCAACCAAAGAATTGAATTTTTTCTGTCGTGGAAAGAATACGAAAAGAATCGATTTTTTTTGATATTGCGTGTGGCCCTTGACAGCAGCAATTTTTAAGTAAAACGTCAAAAAAATATTCAATTTGGAAATTAATTATTATAATTAATTGAAAAACAACGCATAAATATTTAATATAAAATTCACCGAAAATTCGTTGCAACCAAAAGCACAATTTGTTTTCAACACCTCAACATTCAATTTGACATTTTAGAAATTTCAAATCTTGCTAATGTGTTTACAATTAATTGGTGTAAAATCTTTCTTTAATCTTGCTAAATTAGCAAGATTTGTTTTGACAAAAAAAATTCGAATTGTTCAGAAAAAAAATCGATTTTCTTAGAAAAAATTCGATCTTTTTGTTGAAAGGAATTCCACATAAGATACCCTATCGGCCTATCATTCGAACGCAGCCAATTACATTATTTTGGTGAATTGTTTCATTTTGAATATCCAACCTCCAAAACAACACTGAAAAAAAATAAGAGGCAAAATACCATAGATGTCGCACATTTCTATGCAGGAAATTTAGAAATGTCAGTTATGGTTTATCGCTAAATACGAATTTTTGAATTTTTAAAAACAGATGTCGGGGGCTTCTATGTCACATAATGTTTAAAGTTCAATTATTTTTCCTGAAGTGGCGTGGGAAGAGTTAGCATCGCGATCTCTTATTTTGGCGACAATTTTTTTGACAATTATTGTATGAAACTGACATTAGTCTAGCAGTCCATATATATACGTCCATGATTTTGACGTTTATGAATTATTAAGTTCGGGCAACTTTCAGCGAAATATGTACATTAAAATCATTTTTTTTTTCCGAGGTGAAAAATAAATCGTTAAAACTTTTAGATTTTCAAGAGATTTCTTTATCCATTTAATTAATAATTATCCTTTGACATAATAGTCAATTGAATTTGACACTTTGACAAACTATTTTGACGGCAATGGAATACATGGTTCGAACTGTCATTACAGCGGAAACTACTGTAATGGGTTTGATTTTTGAGCGAGAAATATAATTTTGTTTTTTTCAGTTTTGTTCATTGTAATATTCTCCAATGGAATTTGACAGTTGATGATTTGACAGATATAAGACGAACTATATTTTAACATATACAGCGTGATTGGTATAAAGTGCACCAAAAAGCTAGAGCAAGTAGGTTGGATTAAGACAAGAAAAAAATCGTATGGGAGGGGCAGGTCTATTTCCCCCGTTTAGGCGGGACGGGCAATTTTCTAAAAAATTAACTTAAAACGGAAAAAAATTATTTAAAAACAACGGTTAAACTTACAATGCCATGCTATACGTTTTTAGAAAGCCAGAAATCTCTTCTTTAATTTTATTTTAAATTAAGTTGTATTAGTGAATAGTTTTTGAAAAATTGAATTTCAAAATCGAAATTTTGAAAAAAAAAAAAAAAAATGAAAAAAAATTTCAAACAATTTTTTTTTTAATTTTATGTAATTAAGTATAATTTTTGTTTTCAAAATTCAATGCTCTTATTAATTTTAAATCAAAAACAGAAAACCAGATGCTTAAATGTTTCTTAGTTTTCCTCCCGCCTAAACGGGGTGAAATAGACCCCCCCTCCCATACGATTTTTTCTTGTCTTAACGCAATCTACTCGCTCTAGATTTTTAGTGCACTTTATACCAATCACCCTGTATATATAGGGAGTATTTTATTCTAACTGCCAGCGCGGCGGTAAGTATCTAATAAAATCGGAATTTTCAGCAAGAAACACTTTTTTTGCAATTGGTTAAACTCTATATAAATATTAGTCCATTTGCTTCTTTGAATTATTAGTAAATCCGGCACTGGTTATGAACAAAAGCCCACCACATGAATGATGCCACATTTCAAGGTACATAGACATAGCTGAAGGGAGTGAAAAAGGGCAAAAGGCAAGAATAAAACCCCTGAAAAAAAAGCACAAAGGAGCACAGCACAGTACAGAACCCTATACAATGAATGTTCTTTTTGAATCTCTTTAGAAGAAGAAACCTGTTTTATATAGCGAAGCCATGCTGGTCGGTTGCAGTTTTTGTTTTTGGTAACCTCAACTTATAAATTTTTTTTTTTACAGTTCGGGTATTTTACTTTTGTTTTTGGATGTTCTTATAGTTCGTTCATGCAAGTGTGTATAGAAAAGTTGAACACTTTTATAGTGCATTATAGCAACACACATGGAAGAATTCGATAACAATTACATTTTTAAAATATTTGAAAAGGAATAAAAGGTGATCAGGTGAATACATATTTCTCTAAACAAAAAATAATATTATTTGTCTGTTTGGGGATTTTTTTTTTGGAGTTGTTGTTGTTCCTTTGTGAATATGTAATTCAATTAGCATATTATTTTTGTTAACATATTTTTTCGGCGACTTGAAGGAAGCGAAATGAAGATTTTGTCGCACATCATCCATCAATATTAGTTATGCATTACAGAAAATATCAATTCCAATTTATTTAATTTAATATTTATATACAGAGTATAGGTATAAAAAAACCCTGATTCAGTAACAATGTATTTATTTTTAAAAACATGTCGTTAATCAACTGATGAAATTTATCAAACAATAATTTCAATTTTGAGATAAAATATAAATAAGATGAATAAAGCTTCCTTCGTAGTCATAGCAATGAAGAAAGTAAAGGGTCATTCATTTCGTGATTTCAAGTTTGTAGCGCTGGCATTTGACACCTGTCAAACTCAGCTGTCATTTGAAGTGTCATAATATTAGTTGAATGTTTGCCATTTACGCAAATGGATCGCTTAACAATCGAACAACGCGTTAAAATTATTAAAACTTACTACAAAAGTGGTGATTCAAACGTAACCACTTTTCGCGCAATACGCGAAGATTATGGTCGTCATAATCGACCGACTACGCAAGCAATCGGTAAAATTGTGAAGAAATTTGAAGAGATTGGAAGCGTTACCGATGTCGTAAGGCCTGTACATCATCGTAATGCACGCTCAGTCGAAAATATTGCTGCTGCAAGTGCAAGTGTTATGATGATCCGAATTTATCGATTTCCCGGCGTTCGCAGCAATTGAACGAAAGAACCGATTTTTTTTAAGCGGCGATTAAAGATCATGACTTGGACGATATGTGGTTCCAATAAGAGGGGCAACAAGCCACACAACACGATCAATTATGGCTTTATTGCGCGAGAAGTTTCCTGGTTGCGTAATTTCAAGGTTTGGCGACGTCAATTGGCCACCAAGATCATGCGATTTGACACCGTACGATTTTTTTCTATAGGGCTACGCAAAAGACCGTATTTATGCGAATAATCCCCAAACTCTAGACGCATTAAAAACCAACATTATAGTCAACATTAGTTGGCCGAGATACCGCCCGAAATGTGCGAAAAAGTGGTGAAAAAGAATCGCATGCTACGAATCTTCCGGAGGTGGGTATTTGAATGACATTGCTTTTCACACTTAATGGCAAAGACGAAACTTTATAGGGGAAGTGGGGGCAAGACCGCACATGGGGGCAAGACCGTTTTTGTACTATGTTGTATGAACAAAAATAGAAATGGCAACACTTAAAATGAAAAACACGTGGCCTTTGGTATTATCGATCATGTCTTCCAGTATGAGCTAATTCGGTTGAGATGGCGAGAAGTTACGGTAGTTTTTGTGATTTTTCGGCAAAACGTTATCGTTTGGGTGTAATTTAAGTTGCGCTCTTACCAGTAAAATACTTAAAATTATTAACTTTTTCTTTTTTTTTACTAGAAAGTGGATGTTGAAAATTATTTGTTGTGAAAGAAAAGAGACATAGAGAAAAAAAAATCATAAGAAACTTCGATAAATTCAGGTAAGATCTGATGGGGGCAAAACCGCAAAACCGTCGATCTTGCCCCTATGCGGTCTTCCCCTATGCCGTATGCGGTTTTGCACCCATGTTTAAGTATGTGTTCACTTTTCCTTAATATTTTTCTTTTTACTATGTTTTATAGTCAAATATGGTACGAAATCCAATCGAAACCAACTGGATGGCTGGATTAATACACCACGTCCCCTGGGTGAGCTCACGAAGCTTGCGCTGGAGTTGGAGCAGATGAAGGCGTCATTATATCTGTGACTTTTGTCAATAGGTTGCATTTTAAAGGAAAAAACGGTCTTGCACACAACAAACTTTGATGGGGCGGTTTTGCCCCCACATGGGGGCAAGACCGTTTTTTTAACGATGTTTTTTAAAAGTTTATTATCTTTTTTTGAGTAATTTATTTTGTTGTTATTATAATTAAAGTTCCTTAACGAAATGTAAGACTAAGTAAATAAAGAATTTGTTTTTATCAAAAGACGTTTTCTAATGGTTTTTAAGGCAGTCAGTAGTAGGGATTAGAGGGTTCTGGCCAACCGCTATAGCGGCTCTATGGTGGCTTTAGCGGCTCAGCGCCCTGGCGGCTCATTATTTTGGTGGTCTAGCGGCTTGGCGGCTCAGAGGCTTGGCGGCTCATCGTTTTTGGCGACCTAGCGGCTCGGCGGCTCAGAGGCTTTGCGGCTCAGCTGCTCAGCGGCTCAGAGAACACAAACAAAAGAAGAACAACAAAAAGAAGGCGCTGATATGACAAAGAAAAAAGAAAAAAAAAAACAAAGAAGAACAACAAAACAAGGCGCGGATATGAGAAAGAAAAAACAAAACAGCTAACAATTTAAATAAAAAATTTTTTTTATTATTAATATTTTTTTTTTTTTTTTTTTAATTATAGAACATTTTCTATAAAAAATTTAAAAATGCTTGGGATGGGGGCAACATCAAACCCCCCTGCAGTTGCCTTGATTTGCAGGGCTTCAAGCAAATATGCCAAGGCTTTTATTTGCTCCGTCGACTTCCTCCTTGGTTCAGCCAGCGTCGAAAGTTCCTCCCATATTAAGTTCCAGAACGCGAAAGGATTCGATGATGAAACACTTCCGAAAAGAGCATATCAACAACGCTCATAACAATCTTATAATTAATATGCAAGATGAAACTAAGGATGACTCCTCAACTCCATCAAATGCCTCGAAAAAACGTAGTTTCGAAATGGGTGTTAGTACTTCTCAATGTTCACCTCACATGGTAAGAAATAAGCATAAGAGAAAGCAGTATTTTGAAGGTAGAGTGGAAACCTATTCATTACAAAATAGAGATGAGGGTGTTATAGATATTCATACATTTCTGCAAAATTGTAAAACTGATATAATACAACTAATTGAAAACTCTTTTAAAACTAAAAAAAGTGTGAAGTTTAGCATTGAACTATTCACAGAGTTTATAAAGTATATACCAGTTCAAGAAGAAGATACTGAAAAAACTGATATAAAATTAAAATCGTTCAAATGTCCAATGCAGATAGCTCTCGCTAGTGATGACTTGGAAGACATACTTGAAAATATGTGTAAATCTATTGAGATAAAAAGCGAAGAGTTTCAGGATAGAAATTCTGGATGGGCGCTTCTTTGTTTAAAACATATTGAAATAAATATTGATGAGTATAATAATAAAAGAATACTGGAAGAAACTAGCAACGCATCATCATCTCCATCAAATATTTCAAAAAAACGTAGATGTGAGAGTTGCGAAATGTATGTGTGTACTTCTGAATGGTCACATCACATAAGAACCAATGAGCATAAGAGAAAAAACAAAGTTCCAGTTATTAATACTCCGTTTAACAAAATAAGACAGTGTTTCGGAGGTAAAGTGAAAACCTATTCATTAGAAAATATAGATGAAGGGGTCATAGATATTTAAGCATTTCTACAAAATTGTAAAACTTCTATAATACAATTAATTGAAAAGTGTATTGAAACCAAAGGAAGTGTAAAATTTAGTATTGAACTATTCGCAGAGTTTATAAAATATGTAGCAGCTCAAGAAGAAGATGGCGAAAAAACTGATATAAAATCTTTTAAATGTCCAATGCAGATAGCTCTCCAAAGTGATAACTTGGAAGAAATTTTTGAAAATATTAGTAAATGTATTGAGATCAAAAGCGAAGAGTTTCAGGATAGAGATTCTGGATGGACACTTTTTTGTATAAAACATGTTGAAATAAATATTAATGAGTATAAGCCTTTAAGGGGGTCAAGCTATTTGAGCCTACCAAAAAATATTGACTTAAAAAAAGCATGCGTTAACGTACAAAATAATGATGAATTCTGTTTCAAATGGGCGATTATATCAGCTCTTTACCCCATAGCTAAAAATGCACATCTTCCAATCAATTATATCAGATTGAAAATATTCAGAACGAAGTGATTACTTTAAATAATGGAACTATAGTTAACTTCACAGATTTACTTTTCCCCTTAAAACTCAGAGATATATCGATTTTTGAAACTCACAATCCTTCAATAAGTGTAAATGTTTTCGGGGTTGAAAAACATGGATCTGGAGAAAATCATAGAGTTGTGGGTCCTTACTATAGTTCTAAGGGTAAACGCATGAGAGAACAACATATAAATTTGCTGCTCATACAAAAAGAAGCTTACAATCATTATGTTTGGATAAAAAATATGTCCAGATTAATGGGGGGTCAAATGAATCATGGTAAGCGAGCAGTAAGAATGTGTAATTTATGTTTGCAGACGTTTAACACGGATAAAGGATTTGAGAAGCATGAAACTGAATGCAACAGAATTGTCACAACCCTTCCAAATGAATCCAATAATATTCTGGAGTTTGAACACCAATCGAGATCGCTTGAAGTACCCTTCACCATATATGCAGATTTTGAATGCATGCTGGTGAATATTATAAGCTGTCAACCAGATCCCTCAAATTCGTCAACTACATCGATTAAAAAACATGTCCCGATAGCCGTTTCTTACTTTATCAAATGTTCATTTGATCCATCTCTAAATAAACTATACAAATACACAGGTTTGTTTATTTTATTTCATATTGCAATATTTATAGGTTATTATAATAATCTTATTTATTTTATAGGTGAAGATTGTACCAAAGTTTTTATAACAAACTTGTATGAGGACTGCATGCGAATTCATAAACAGCATTTAAGTAGGAAGATCAACATGATTATGACACCCGATGATGAAAAAAAGTATCAGGAAGAAACATTCTGTCATATTTGTAACAAACATGTGTGGGGTAGTGTAAAAGTACGAGATCATGATCACTTAACTGGAAAATTCAGAGGAGCAGCACACTCAAATTGTAACTTAAACTATAAGGTACCTAAATTCATACCCATTTTTTTCCATAACTTAACTGGATATGATTCTCATCTATTCATAAAAGAGCTGAGCAATATCAAAGGGGATATAAATATTATCCCTCTCAACAAAGAAAAATATATATCTATATCAAAAAAAATATTAGTTAATAGGGAACAAGGGGAGTTTCTAGAATTACGTTTCTTAGACTCATTCAGATTTTTACCATCGAGTATTGATAAAATAGCAAAAACACTTGATGAAAATAACGATTTTAAAATATTGTCAACATTTTTTAAAGATGCTGAATCTATTAAACTTATGACCCGTAAGGGTGTTTTCTGCTATGATTATCTAGATTCTATAGAAAAACTATTTGAAACGCAGCTTCCTACAATAGCATCATTTAGAAATTCTCTGCTTGAAGAGGACTGTTGTCAAGAGGATTATAACCATGCTAAAAAAGTCTGGTCATATTTTAAATGTGAAAATTTAAGACAATATCTGGAACACTATTTGATCACAGATGTCTTAATTTTAGCGGATATTTTCGAAAAATTCAGATTTGATTCTAGAGAAATTTATGGTTTAGACCCATCTCACTACTATACACTACCAGGTTTTTCGTGGGATGCCATGTTGAAAAAAACAGAAGTCAAGCTTGAACTTTTGACGGATATTAATATGTACAACTTTTTCGCCAAGGGGATAAGAGGAGGTTTGACACAGTGTAGCTTAAGACATTGTGAGGCAAATAATAAATATATGGGTGATTATGATTCAAATAAACCTTCCGATTAAATGTACTTGGATGCTAATAACCTATATGGTTGGGCTATGTCTGACTACCTTCCACATTCAGGTTTTGAATGGATTGAACCCCCAACCAATTTAGATGGCATTAAAGAATGGTTAATTTCAAATATAAACATAGGGTATGTTTTAGAAGTTGATCTCGAGTATCCTAAAGAAATACATAATGATCATAATGATCTTCCATTCTGCCCCTCAAACATATTATTGTCTGGCAAAACACAGAAAAAATTAATTGCCGATTTAAGAAATAAAATAAATTATATTATTCACTATAAAACTTTAATTCAGTGTCTCGATAATGGTTTGGTGCTTAAGAAAATTCATAGAATGATGCAATTCAAACAATCTCCATGGTTGAAAAAATACATTGATTTAAACAATGAGCTTAGAAAAAAAGCCACCACAAAGTTTGAGAAAGATCAGCGCAAACTTTGCAATAATGCTGTATTCGGAAAAACTATGGAGAATGTTGACAAACGAAAAGATGTTCGAATTGTGGATTCAGTAGAAAGTAATGGGAGACACCTCGGTAGTCGCGCTCTTATCGCTAAACCTTATTTTCACAGCATATTAGAATTTACCGAAACCATGGCTGCTGTTCAGTTAAATCGAATTTATACTGTTTATAATAAGCCTGTATACTTAGGGTTTTGCATTTTAGAAATTTCAAAGTATAAAATGTATGACTTTCATTACACTTACATGAAACCTAAATTTACTGATAACCTACATCTAGCTTATATGGATACCGATTCATTTATTTATAAAATAAGAACAGATGATTTTTATAATGATATAAAAAATGATATTGCAGATAAATTTGATACTTCTGACTACCCCGCCAATAACCCGTATGGTATTGCTAGGCTCAATATAAAAAAATTAGGATTTATGAAAGATGAGAATAATGGAAAAATAATGAAGGAATTTATAGGTTTAAGAGCAAAAATGTATAGCATAGACATAGAAGATTCCGCTCTGATAAAAAAAGCTAAGGGCGTTAAATCAGCAGCTGTAAAAAAGTTAACTCTACAAAATTATAGAGACTGTTTGCTACACAAAAAAAATTTCTATAGTAAAATGCTGAATTTTAGATCTAAACAACACACTATATATACAGAATGCATAAACAAATTAAGTCTAAGTTGTTCCGATGATAAAAGATTCATATGTAGCAATAATATTAATACACTGGCGTGGGGTCATTATAACATAGGATCTGAAATGGAAATGTAAACCAGATTGAATAAAGAAAAATATATAAAAAAAACTACCAATGTCTTTTTATTGAAGGATTCCTTGAGCCGCTTTTCTCAAACGGTTTTTGAACGTAGTAATCTAATCGTGAATTTTGGGTTCTAAACGTAAACTTTGCGTTCTGAACGTGATTTTTTGCGTTCTAATCGTGATGTTTTTTGCGTTTTGAACGTGATTGTTTTGCGTTCTAAACGTGAATTTTACGTTCTGAACGTGATTTTTTGCGTTCTAAGCGTGAATTTTACGTTCTGAACGTGATTTTTTGCGTTCCAAGCGTGAATTTTGCGTTCGGAACGTGATTTTTTGCGTTCTAAACGTGATGTTTTTGCGTTTTTAACGTAATTTTTTGCGTTCTAAACGTGAATTTTGCGTTCTAAACGTGAATTTTGCGTTCTGAACGTGATTTTTGCGTTCTAAACGTGTGTTCTCTGAGCCGCTGAGCTCCTGAGCCGCACTGAGCCGCTGAGCTGCTGAGCCGCCGAGCCGCCAGGTCGCCAAAAACGATGAGCCGCCAAGCCTCTGAGCCGCCAAGCCGCTAGGCCACTGCCTCTGAGCCGCCAAGCCGCTAGACCACCAAAATAATGAGCCGCCAGGGCGCTGAGCCGCTAAAGCCACCATAGAGCCGCTATAGCGGTTGGCCAGAACCCTCTAATCCCTACTACTTACGGCCCGGCCACGGCGTTGTGAATGGCTTCAATTGTTGCGTAATTTGAACTTTATAAGGATGGAGATGCAAATTCAAATGCAAAATACGTGAGTCGTACGACACGTTCAATTGCTGCGAACGCCGGAAATCGATAAATTCGGATCATCAGCAACTCTTGTACTTGCAACAGCAATATTTTCGACTGAGCGTGCATTACGATGATGCACAGGCCTTACGACAACGCTTCCCCTCTCAATTTTACCGACTGCTTGTGTAGTCGGTCGATTATGACGACCATGATCATCGCATGATGCGCAAAAAGTGGCTACGTTTGAATCACCACTTTTGTAGTAATTTTTAATAATTTGAACACATTTTTCGATTGCTAAGCGATCCATTATCGTAAATGGCAAATATTCAACTAATATTATGACACTTCAAATGACAGCTGTCAAATGCCAACACTACCAACTTGAAACCACGAAATGAATGACCCGTTATAGTATAATGAAAAAACTGCAAAGTTAAAATATGAAAATGAAATAAAAATTATACTGTTTTTGATTTGTAAACATCTATGCCGGTGGTAGGGTAAACTTAAAACGTGAGCCTTATACGTGTAATACGTTCCATGTCACAGATTACGTGTCACACTTTACGTTGTAATTGATGTAAACACATCTTAACCGTGAATCCTGACACTGAGATAATTTAATTTGTTTAATTTTGTTTAAATATTGCTTATAAATATGCTCACAAAATTTAGCATAAAGTTAAAAAAAAATATAACGGTTTTTGGAAAAATCGTCTTAAGAGAAAAAGTAAAACGTTTTATAATAAAACACCAACAATTCTCTCAAATCTTTGGTGCTGTTTATTATAAAAATAAGATTTTCCAAAACTTTTTCAAAAAAATTGTAAAAAATAGGCAGGTTAGGTTATTTTTCTCAAAAATCGTCTCCTGCTTAGTTTTAATATTGAAGGTTAAGAATACATGAAGGTGCGAAAGCTTTTTAGCCTAACTGGGGTGTTATATCATACAAATAACCATTTTGTATTAAGTTAACATAAATCGACCAAGTTGGTTTTAAAATACATTTTAAGATTAAAAAAAAAAATATTTTTTTTTTGTCAAACTCAAAGAGTTATTTTTTTTTTAAATAATAGTAAATACAAAATAGTTACTTTTGAAAATTTTTAGAAGCATTTGCAAGAAATAAGACATGATTTCAAATGTGAATGCACAAATCGTCGCTACAATGCAGAACTAGTCTAAGTCACGTTTACAATTTTTTTCAAGAAGAACCTTATTCCGTAAAATTCTAACTTTCGACATTATGATTATACTTGAAGCGTTTGGAAGATGAAGGTTCTAAGGGACATTTTTTGAAATTTTCAGTTTTTCTTGCAGATGGAGATCTTATTAGAAAACTTAAATTTCTGTATCATCTGCTCGTCTGTATCGCATCTAGATTCCTATTTACCAAAGAGATGAAGGTGCTATAAGCAAGTGTCTTTTAAAAAACTTTGTGGAAGATGGTGTTAAACGCACTTAAGCCCTTCATTATATGAAAAACGAATTACATATATCTGAACGTTTCATTTCGAACATGATATTTGCTATGTATGCAATTATCACTTTCATTCTTTCATTCAAAATTTATTTTCATTTATTTGAGATTAAAGTATTGTTTGCAATAGGAAATAACATCGTATCCAATACTTTACACCGTGAAGGCACAACGCACGAGCGACACAGGTGTCGTAGTAAGAGTTCTAGGCGGCAGGTTTGGCAATTTATCGCAAAACGTGAGATATTATTTAAAGTTTTGCGGTGAACCTAATATTGACTTTTCGGTTTTCTTATACACTTGGGCAGTTTCACAGTGAAGTAAGTGTCACTTAAGTGCCGAAATATGGAAAAATAATTCCCAATTTCACAGTGTTAACTTATCGGAATAAGTGACACTTAAGTCTCCCATGTTGGCCACTTAAGTTTCACTTACTCAGGTAGTAAAACTAAAAATTAAAATTGAATTTTTTGTTTTTCTATTACTTAACAAAGTGTTTCCCTTATCGACTTTTTCCGATAGTTAATATTGGTTTTGCCCTTTTCAATTTCGCAAAAATTTTATAATAATCTGGTATGTGGCCTGGTTTACACGGCAATGCACCGCACGTGCACAGCTACAGTTGTTATCAACATGCAAAATCATTTTCGAACCTTGAATGAACTTCAGAAAAAACTAAACGTGAAAAATTCATCAAAAAACGTATCAAATGAAAAAGTTCAATTCAGGGATTCTATAAAGTGGATTCGAGTGGAAGAATATGGTTCCTTTCTTTACAAAGAATGCTACGAGGAGTCTACACCTTTAAGTAAAGATTATAATAGCAAAAACCAATAACCGCCCCAACGAAAATCAAGATTTTTTGCCAAGGGAGAATAAAATCAAACAGCTTTCTGCGGAAAAATTAAAAATCTAAAAGATCAGATCAGAATTCATCCCAGTAGAACATCAATGGTTCCATTCAAATGCATTTTCAGCAGGTCCTAAGGGAAAAAAAGAAAAAAAATCTGTCAAAAAATAAATAATTATATAGGAGTCAAATTTGTCACTTAAGACCTTTATGCAAAAACTAATTAAGTATATTCAAATAAGTTTGTGGATAAAGGTTTTAAGTACACAAAACTGTAAATATCTCCAAAGTTCTTTGTTTTCAATAAAGAGGATTATTAAATTTAAAAGCAATTGAGTTGTATTAACTTAAAATTGGCCTTATGGAATTTTTATTATTTTTATGAAAAAAGTTACAGGTAAAAAACTTTAAATGCTGATTACTCAGAACTTTGAAAATGTCGCTTAGCACCTTCATCTTCCAAACGCTTCACTTGATTATTTAAATTCTGTAGGACCTACTGTACGTAGGAAAATGCGGCATATGTAGGAAATGCGCCGAACACAAAAAGATTCTTTGTAACGTACAAAAAAAAACTCATTTTAAAATTTTTTTTTTTATTGTATTTGGGTTGCAAAATTAAATAAATAGATAATATGGAAGCAGTATTAAACCATTCACAGAAAAAAGTCGAAGTAAATTTGAAGAAAAACGGAAAGTAGATTGAGAAAAATCGAAGTATAGATTTCAAAATGAATTTTTTTTATATAAATCTGTATTTTTTAATTAATTTTACAGTTTTTTTTTAAAGAAGAATGAAAATTTTTTCTCTCTGGTTTTTTGAACAAATATTTGTTTGAGTTATAAATGTAAGGTAAGAAAAAAAAAAAATTGGATGGTAAAAACCACCAATTTTGGAACTCCAGCTCCTTATACTCCGTGTAAAGAAGGAGGTAGTAGGTAGAAATGGCGGCCACGAGCGCCTAGCTCCGTGACCCAAAGAGCGCTTGATTGCGCCGTTTTGATAAACTGCCACCTGTTCTGAGTAAGTGGTCTGTTTTATTTCAGATTGAACACCAACACACGAAAACACCATTTATTTTGTATTTTTTTCTGTCTTAATTTGTAGCTAATTAAATGCTAATTTGTTGCGCAAACCAAAAATTTGTAGCTCGCATAGTTTTTCGTATAGTTATTCAAGTTTCCGCTTAGACTATTCTGAAGTTAGCGGATAAAATCTAAAATAATACGAATTTAAAGTTTGATTGAAACCCAGATTTGTTGCTTCTGAAATGCGCTGGAGTTTCGAAAACCTCGATTTTGTAGCTCAAATAGTTTATTTTGTATTCAAGTTTTCGCTAAAATAATTCTGAAGTTAATTCTCTTTGAAGTAAAAAATTGTAGCTTTTTAAATGCTAATTTGTAGCGTAAGAATTAATTTTATAGCTTTTATATATCATTTTTTATATGCAAGTTAAGTTTTCCGGTCATTTGAAATAAAGAGGAAGTTGGCGGACAAAGTCTAAGAAAAATGAAATTTTCAAAAATGTTGTTTTGCCAGAATTTTTAGCTTTTTTAAATGCTATTTTTTTTGCACCAAGTAGAAATTTGCACCTCTAACGATTATTTTTGTATATTATTCAAGTATCAAGTTATCTCAAAATGAAGCTTCCAAAGTCTTAAAAAAATGTAAAAATCCAATTTTTTTTTTTTTGCACGAATTTGAAGTCTCCCATAACTTATTGAACACGCAAACCTGGGAAAGTTATTTTGTTATAAAAGTTTAGGCTAAAATAAGAAACTATTCCCATATGTAACGGTCAAAATAAAAAAAAATGAGTTTTAGCTTTTGAAATGATAATTTGTTGCGCAAGAATTAATTTTGTAGGTTTTATGAATCATTTTGTATATTTGCATTTAAAGTGCATTTCCGGTCATTTGAAATAAAACGGAAGTTGACGGACAAAATCTAAAAAAAATTAGATTTTCCACAAAAAATTTTTGCAGAAATTGTAACCCTAATTTTTTTTGTTGCATTAATTAAAACTTCATTCCACTTTTTGGCTTCTAGGCGATGAGTTAAGGGTAGGTATGGGTTTAGTTAACATCTTTGAATTTGTGCATTTAACGCATTATTGATACTGAAAAACAAAATAAGAAATAAGTAGCTAAAAAAGAATTAACTCCACGTCTGTCTGTCTGGTTGTGTGTATACATATAACGTTAAAATATATTTGTTAATGTATTTGTGTTGTAAGTTTTTTTTTGTTGTTAACTGACACTAAAGGGGGTCAGTAGCAGATTTCTTTTTTTTTTTTTTGTTCATGTGCAAAAAGACTCTGTGAACGAAAAATGCTTGAGGCTTGAAATCATATGGATTAAATGGATATTGCATATAGGTATAGGCAGGTGTAAGATACAAAAAAATGGCTCTGTCGAGGGAAGAATTAACTTGGATTTCTGATCTGATTTCTTTGTTTTTAAGCAGCTGGAAAATAATTTTTAAAAATTGTTTTACTTTTTCTTTCAAATCAAGTCTTTTATGTTTATTTTTTTTTCAATCGCTTGAAATATATACATATAGGTATAGATATAGTTGTTTGGAAGAACATGCATATATTAGGGTGGTCCACGTTTTCTTTTTTTTTTTAGTTCCATTTTGGACTTCTCTTATCCCTGGTCCCAAAGCTATTACCAGAGTTTAAAAAAATTTATTTAGAGCTAGGGAGCATCAGATTTATGTAAATAATGCAATTTTTCGAGTTTTTAATTAAACAAAAATCAAATATTGAATTTTCAAAATAGTGGAAAAGAGGTTTTTTTTGCCGCAGATAATTGAAATAAAGGGTGTTTTTTTAGACGTGTGATTTTAAAGAAGAAATAAAACGCATATAATTTAATGTTATGGCCAAGAATTTAGCTTTATTATAAAGATAAGAGTTTGCCATTATGATTTAAAAATGATTTCGGGCAAGTGGCCGCCTCGGCTGGCTCGAATAAATTCCAGCCGAGAGGCCTAAGAGGCCCCAGCTCCAATTGTTGCGCGCGATGGCGGATGGACTCATTCGGGTCTTCTTCGATAGGTACTCTGCTCCACCAGCAGCAACAGCGTCTTCGGTGCGCACTGTACGGCGTCTCTGAGGATGCGCATTATCCACTAGAGTAAACGTGGTGTGAAACCGATCCATGGTTACTCGAATTACTCTGCTTGGAGATTATGTCGACCGAATATTGGACGCAGCGGAACCGAACCATTATTTTGCTAATAAATTTGCATGATTTGCAAACGTTGTTCAGGAGTAAGTCTTTTCATTATGAAATGGAAAACCAAACTGAGCATAAATCAAGTGACAGCTGTCAAAAAGACCAACTCCGAAAAAAGTATTGCCAGATTGAAAACCACACGTTTAAAAAAAACACCCTTTATAAGAAATTCATTTCCCCGACACGTTTTCTTATTTTTTGAAAACCAATTCAAAAAAAAAATTAATTTAATTTTAAAATTTCAAGATTGAAAATGTGCATTTGGATTTAACTCACTCAAAGAACCAAAAATTGCACACAAACCGAATTCTCCATTTCTCCAGTAAAAACAAAAAAAAAATTTTTTGGTGTAGAATTTTTGCGTCACTAGGTTAAAATGTTCTGTGGCTTTGGTGTGGTGTGGCGCTGCATTTTCCTCATCAACATCCGAAAAAGAAATCGATAAACCAACTATTTCAAAACCCAAAAATCACTTTGCAGAACACCATAATAAAATCCTGCTGCTGTATATTGCCGTGCCGTACACATCGTCCTGAGTGTCCTTCAGTTTCATTTATTTACTATAAATGCAATGTTGAATTTGAACACGCTTTTACTCTTTTTTTTTTGTTGTTGTTGTTGTCTGAAACGAGGTCCATGGGATAAATACAACCCTCCTATATCTTCCTCACATTTTTAGAACACCCCCATCATATACACAGAAGGACGAATTTGAAAATATATACGCCAATGGTTCCGGGGATATTTGCCAGGCATCAGGAAAATTCGTTTTTCTCGGAATTAACTTTGAACGAATTTTGTTTTTTTTTTTTTTTGTTTTTCTTTTTTCATTTATCATTTTCCAGTAAGGAAAAAGGAATGCTATTTTGTGAGTGAAAGCGAACTCTGATGCGACAACGGATGTGAATTCTGATGTGAACATCAGAACGAGAATATCCATTCCATTCTGCTTGCATGCATCTGCTGCACTTGATTGGTCAATGGTCATATTATAAATTATAATGTTTTCATGAAAATTTTCCTGACGCATTTGGACGAAAAGTTATTGCACTTTATTTCATAATAATCCAACAACGCCCGACATCATATTGTGGAATGCGATTTGGATTCTTTTAATCCTGCTCCAGAAATTACTATCCAATCTGTACTTGAGACTTTGCTGTTGCTGCTGCCCACACAGTAGAAAAATATGTTAAATTTTAACATGTTGACATGTACAGCACTGAAATTGCATGCTAATGGCATATTATTACAGTCAGATGCAGGAATTGTGTGGCAGATGCCATTATAATGTTGTTTCTTTTTGTTTTTGTTTTTGTTTTTTGTCAAGACCTTGTGACAAGCCTGCTGCATGCAGCACGAGTTTTGCGGGTAGGTTTGAAAGGGCAGAATGCCTGTCGGCTGGTTAAATTAAGTTGTTGAGCTTGACAAATTTCCGAAGTTTAGTTCATTGACACGACTGAGGGAATAAAACTTGCGAGGTAATTTGTATTATTAGATTTAATGGAGAAAACCATTATTTATTATGACAATTACACACACTTACATATAGATACATAGACATATGGCATGAAATGACATGAATGTGGCATACCTACCTGCTTTGAGTAGGTTGAATTCATGCGAAAACAGGAGATCAAGTATAAATACGGTACATTTTTATCGCGATTTTGAATTTTACACGTTTTCAGAAATGTTGATGTTTTTATAAATCTGTGACTTTATTCGAATTGAATCGTATTTCGTAGGGTTTTTATTTTGTTAGAACTACAATTTTAGATTTTGCTTCAAGAAGAAATTAATTTCTTTGTAAAATTTCGAACTTCTTACTACTTCTTTGGAAATTCTTACTAATATCAATGAATTTTATTCGAAAAAATTAATTGTTTAAAAATCATTTATTCAAAAACTAAGCACTAAAATAAGGTCATTTAAAAACGTAATTAATGAATAAATTACTGGCTTTAAAAAAAGTTATAACATGATATTGTAGGTGTTGCCGTTGTGTTTTTATATTCGTTTTCTATTTTCAATATTTTTTTTTTTTTTTAATTTGCCCCTCCCACCTAAAGGGGTGGACAAATACAGTTGGCCAATATCTTAAAATCATGCTCATATAATTTACCGAAAACAAAAAAATTGATGCATTTATCACAAAATGCACAATTTTTTAACTAAGCCGAACTAGGTATATAGAAAAGTAAGACCCTTAACTCTTCCAATTGGTTTATTTCAGAAACGGGTATTTTTATGAAAAAAAGTATGTTAATCTTTTTTGTAGGAAATTTTCCAAGCTACAAATTAGTTTCTACTTTTTTTTTGTACAACCATTTGGGAGTTATTCCAGAAAATTCATTTTGGGAGGCTTTCAACCGCCCGTAAAATTGTTAGCGGAGCTCATATCGATGGGGACTTTTTCTTGAGAACACTATGAGGAGGCTGTATACCAAAATCCAGCTTTCCGGGGATTTTTCCTGGGTTAAATGCTTTATTGACTGGACTATAGGTAAAGGGCGGATTATATGATGTTGCATAGACGGCTGAATTTGAGATATGGCTTGCGTTAAGTTTTATTTGAGGGAGGGAGGTTAAGAGGGCGGAGTGTTAAGCAAGGTGTATTGAGGTTAAAGTCGAAACAGTCCAAGTTCGAATTGAGACTCCGTAGCATGTGACAGATAGGTTTGTTGGAGCCATAAGCAGTACGGTGTACAGTGGAAAATAATGATGTGTTTCGGATCAAAAATACATAACTTTTTTGAGATAGAGCATTGAAATTTTGCACAAATAAATAGGAGTGTATAAATTTTCTAATGAAATGCTTTTAATAAGAAAAATAATAATAAATATTAAAAAAAAAATAAAAAAAATCTCGATGGAATAATATAGATAAAGGTTGATTTGCATTGCATAACGTGTGACAAAAGACTAAAACGTGTAGGTTACCTTCAGGTAAGAAAAAAATTTCGCATGTGAGAGAGATCTATTTCCCCCCGTTTAGGTAGGAGGTGCAATTTTATATAAAAAAAAATTATTCATTAACAATGAAAACACTTCCAATGCCATGTTAAAGTTTTTTGAAAGCCAGAAATACATAACTTAACTTGCTTTTTAAATCAAATTGTTTGAGCATGAGAAGCGTGCGGTCGAGGATGTTGAGAGGTTCCGAAGCAGAAATGGGGTTCGAAAGTTCTATGAGCAGGTGAAACGAAATTCACAAATGCATAAACCTCGAACCGAAGGCTGCAAGGACGAAAGTGGAAACATCATAGTAGAACCGCAGTCAATGCTGAGGATATGGAGGGACCACTTCTGCAGACTGTATAACGGCGACGACGAACCAAATTCCGCTGTCAGGCAGGATGATCTATTCAATATAGACGACGAAAGCCAACAATCCCGTCTTCCCGACTTAGACGAAATAAAGATTGCCATATCTAAGCTGAAGTCTAACAAAGCCGCTGGAGCAGATGGCTTAAATGCCAAGCTTTTCAAAGCAGCTGGAGATGATTTGGTTAGGAGCATGCACCAACTTATCTGTAAAACATGGTCGGAAGAGAAGATGCCCGATGAATGGAACCTCAGCATTGTTTGTCCGAAACTGAAAAAAGGAGACCCTCTAAACTGCACCAACCATAGAGGAATCAGTCTCCTAAACATCGCATACAAAATCTTCTCTTCCGTAATATGTGAACGTCTAAAGCCAATCGTCAACAACCTGATAGGTCCTTATCAGTTTGGCTTTAGACCAGGAAAGTCCACAGTCGATCAAATATTCACATTACGGCAGATCCTGGAAAAAAACCCAAGAACATCAAATCGACAACCACCACCTTTTCATCGATTTCAAGGCCGCATATGACAGCATCTACAAGGACAAACTATATAGAGCCATCTCTAGTTTTGGCATCCCTGCCAAACTCGTCCGTTTGTGCAGGATGACCATGGAGAAATCGCGCTGCTCGATAAAGGTTGGAATTAACTTAACCGAACCTTTTGATGTCAAAAAAGGCTTTAGACAAGGCGATGCGCTATCATATATAATTTTGTAACGAAATTGTTTTAGATGTTTGCTTATATTTTTTAAAGAATAATTCCTAGAATCTTCTGGTTTTCTACTGTTTGAGTTCAAATAAATAAAAGCATTGAATATTGAAATTTTAAAATTAAAAACAGTACTTAATTTCGTAAAATTTTGAAAAATTTCAGTTTGAACAAAAAAAAATTATTTTTTTTTCAAAATTTTTAGTTTAAAAATTAATTTTTCAAAAACTATTTGCTTAAACAACTTAATTTAAAAATTAAATAATAGATTTTTAGCTTTAAAAAAAGATATAAGATGACATTGTTAGTCTTGTCATTGTTTTTTAATATTTTTTAAAATAGTTAAAATAGCGGTTTTTAATTTTCTCGTTTTTATCACTGGTTAGCTGATAACTTCCGAAACTGTACGTTTCCACAGCTGATTCTTATAAATGTTTTTTTTTTTTATAAAATCCTAAGCTATAAATCAAAACTAAATGTAAAGCGTGGTAAAGCATGGGTAACTACTAAAAGTCTCGGTAAACTTAAAAAATATTTCTTTTTTTATTTTATTTTACATGTGAATTTAATCTAATAATAAAAATCTAATAATAAAAATCTAAAATTGTTTTCAGATCTCCATAAAACAAGCTTTTCATAAATATATAATACTTTAGTATATTGCCTACAAAGTCTTATAGAAAACAAACTTTCAAAGTGATCAACCCAAACGGACTTGAATTGAAAACCGAAAAAGTAATAAACAATAATACTTCAAAAAAATCGTTCTTGCACGTATTATATAAAAATCTTGTATTAGATTGACAATTAAGCTTTACAATAAAATTGAAATGTAATGTCATTAGCGACTTTAGTAAAAAACCATTTATGATCTGCTATTGTTCTCCCATTTTCCACTGAGCCACCGCCGCGCCGCCCGCACAGTGGGGCGACCTGTATGGCAGTATTGGAATTAATTCAAAAAATAAAACAAAAGAGTTGAGTATATTTTGATGTTTTTCCGTTATAAAATATTTAAATGCATCTAAACCTCACTCATTTTACTTCGTTACATGAGTTCCACTCCAAAACGTGCATTTGAAGTCACCACTTTGGTTCTTTTTTAATTGTGATTGAAATTGTGGTTGGGCTTTAAATAGCTGTAACTTCCTTAAAAATAACTTTAAAATTATATTTGAACAATCGACAGCGTCAGGTGTGTTATTTAATATTTTTATAAGACATTTAAAATCGTGGAAGTATTTTGTTTAATTTTGTATCAAAAGTCGGATGTGTAAAATATATATGTCCTTATTAAGTTATTTTATAAAAGCTTAAGCTTAAAGTTAAATTCGACACGCTTTCACATCCAGATTTTGGTATTTCTATGTAATTTCACATAATATTGTCTATGTACTTAGTTCCTAAAAGAACGGGTGCTCATATGTGCTCCATTTTTTATTATTATTTTTTTTTTATATACTACCACCTTATACACCATTAAAATGTTACAAAATTTTGCTCAAACCTTAGTATAGGAAAAGTTTTTTTTTCTTTTTTGTGTGGAGTGTGCATCAATATGAGTATACAAAATGATTTTAGGGGTGGGGGTGTAAAAAGGTATTCACACTATCTATAGAACCATAAGTCCCACAACCCCTGCCCCCTACCCGCCCCTACCCGCCAAATGGGGGGGGGGGTACAACCCCGAAAATCATTTTGTATACTCAAACTGATACACATTGCAACAAAAAAAAGTGTGTTATACTAAATGCGAGGTTTGGGGAAAATTTTGTAACTTTACAATTTAACAATTTCGTCGAGATTCAAAAAAAATTGGACATGATCGTGATTAAATAATAATAATGATAAATATAAAAGTGGAAATATGTTTCTTCTAGTATTCGTAATCGGTTCTTAAATAAAAAAAAATGATTCAGCTCTAACAATCACAATGAATTAATTCCAGTTTTCGGGGTATCTTGCCCCATTGTGCGCCGCAGCGAAACAACTGATATTGAAACGTTTTGTCTTAAAATTTATTACTCTTTCGAAAAAGTGTTTGAACATTTTTGGTGTAAAATTTTATAAAAAAAAAAAAAACTATTTTTACCTTGAGATTTCTCCAAAAAAATTAATAGACACTTTTTAGGCTAAAAATCTCCACCAAAATTAAGGTTAGTCGAAACATTTTCGAAAATTTGGTATTTTTTTTCATGTACAAGCATAAAACCCTTCAATGGCTGGATTGAATTTGTGACGCACAAAAAGAAACTTCTATTTTTATTCTATTCTATTTTTCTAAATAAAATAGATCAAAGGAGAAGTTTGACATTCTTACACTTTTTCGTTAACAATGTATTTAATTGTATTGACAAACTAATATACTGTCTATGCTCAATGCTTAGCCTCGTTATCAAGCCTTGAACCATAAGATCAAGTTTTCTATATTAATATAGTCTATACTTTCAACCTTGATATAAAACATATTTAATTCATCAAGTATTTGTGTATAGTATCTTCGACCTTGATTTAAAATTGTGTTAATTGATTTGGTGTTGATTTTTATTCATTTTTCTATCAGCGATTTCCGAAAATATTATAATAATAATATGTATTCGCACATCGCAAATAATTAAACTATTTCTCACTCATTAGTCAAAAATCAGCTTTCAACGATTCTATAATGAATTTTCAAACACGAAAACTGACGAACAAGCTATACAATCGGACAGAAATAAAAACATTGATTTCCATACGTCCACCGGTTGGTCCGTCAGTCGATCGGTCGGTCGTTCGGTTGTTATCCGTGTCCGCTGTCAGCATCTCGTAAAATATTTTAAATGAAAAGATTTACTCCTTTGAGGAAACATTCATGATGTATCCAAGAGATTGCACAGATAGAATTCTATTTTGAAATGCAGATTAAAGTTGTTTTGTTTTTTTTTTTTTGCAATTTCCATTTTGAAGAACTGCATCTGCCTTGTGTCCCGTTTATTTTTTTCAAGTGTACTTTGGTCCTCTTCAATGTTTATACTATCTCTAGGTATATTCTGTGAAAACCGAATTAAAATGTTGTTTATTATTTTTGTTTGTTTTGTTTCACTTTACTTTTAGTATCTATTTTTCAATTTGGCTGACGAAGTTCTATTTTTGTACTTAATTTGCTTTGAGTACAATGATTTTGAACAGACTCGGACGGATCTGCTGGAAAAAAAATTGAGATGACTTAAAACTTGTAAAGTTCTATAATCAGAAATGTTTATCCTAAATTGGGCGTGTTTCAAAAAAACATTCAAAGTTTTATACGTTCATATAATATTATTATACAGACTCAGGCAGTAAATTCACGAACTTTTAATGGTGAACAACTTGTTTTGCACGATTTACTTTACTGTGTCGTAAATGATGTATTGCCGCATTTCAACATGTTGTTAATGTTGCGATTAGAAGCACGATATATATATTTTTTTTTTAAACATATATTACAAATTCATGGTTCTTATGATGATTTGAAGGTTGGAAAATTGTACATACCTATCACATAATATTATATTCTCTTTCATGCCAGAAACATGAATGTGCACAGTTTTATTATTATTTTTAATTTTTGAGTTTATTAGTAAGCATTCCATGTCGTTGCAGAACTTTAAATGAGCGAAAATAAAAGAAAATTTATCATATTAATTGTTCTATTGGTATCAGTGTTGGCCTCCCTCCCCAACCCAAACTGGTTCAAAATCGTAGATTTAAAATTTTGTACCTACATTGTCGATTACTATTATTATTCTTTTTATTGTAAATTAAGATACAAAAAAGTCTTACAATTGAATAATTTTTTTAAGAGTTTTAGAACTTTAGAAAAATTTGTTTTTTTTTCAGCTTTAATTTCAGCCTCAGAAGAAAACCATGAGTTCCTGAGGTCATTTCAAGTCGAAAAACTTAAGAGGTAATTTTCTAGTTTTCGCTTCGTTTTCGACTTATAACGGTTTTTATGATTTTTATTATTTCCATTTGACTGGTTATAACTTTACCAAACTAACGGGTGATTTTTTAAGAGGCTTAGAACTTTTTTTTTAAAATAAACACACAAAATTCGAATAAATGAATGAAATATTTATTTGAATCGATAGTTTGAACCTTGCAATTTAATGTTTAAAGATAATTTCATGCAAATGTTGACCGCGGCTGCGTCTCAGGTAGCCCATCCGCTGAGTCCAATTTTGGCATACTCTTTCACACATATCGGCCGGTATCTCACGAATGAATGCATGGATGTTGGCTTCCAGTGCGTCAATCGAAGCGGGCTTGTCCCTATAGACATTAGCCTTGACATACCCCCACAAAAAATAGTCAAATCGCACGATCTAGGCGGCCAATTGACCGGCCCGAAACGTGAAATTAACTGTTCACCAAACTCGCCTCGCAATTGCGCCATTGTTTCGCGTGCTGTGTGGCATGTGGCACCGTCTTGTTGAAACCACATATCATGCAAGTCAAGAACTTCCATTTCGGGCAAAAAAAAGTTTGTTATCATCGCTCGGTAGCGTTCATCATTGACAGTAACGCTGCGATTCGCATCATATTTGAAGAAATATGGCCCAATAATGCCGCCGGCCCATAAACCGCACCAAACAGTGGCTTTTTCGGGATGCATTGGTAGCTGTTGCAATGCTTCGGGCTGATCTTCACTCCAAATGCGGCAATTGTGCTTATTTACGTACCCATTCAACCAAAAATGAGCCTCATCGCTGAACACAATTTTTCGATAAAAAAGCGGATCCTCGGCCAGCTTTCCAAGAGCCCATTCACCAAAAATTCGGCGTTGTGGTAGGTCGGCTGGCTTTAGTTCTTGCACCAGCTGTATCTTAAAAGGCTTTACGCCCAAATCCTTCCGCAAAATTTTCCACGTAGTGCTGTAACAAAGGCCTAACTGCTGGGAACGGCGCCGAATCGACATTTCGCGGTCTTCTGTCACACTAGCTGATACGGCCGCAATATTTTCTTCACTACGCACAGTACGTAAACGTGTTGGTGGTTTAATGTCCAACAAAGTAAATTTGGTGCGAAATTTGGTCACAATCTTCCGAATAGACTGCTCAGAAGGTCGAGAATGCCGACCATAAAATGGAAGCAGCGCGCGATGAACATTTCGAACCGAGCACGAATTTTGATAGTAAAATTCAATAATTTGCAAGCGTTGTTCATTTGTAAGACGATCCATGGTTAAATTGCAAACCAAACTGAAGCTGTTTGACAGTGACACAAGGTACTAAACACACGTCAGCTGTCAAAACCAGTGTTGCCAAAACCAAACCAGCTAAAAAATCACCCTTTACAATCGATTTTTTAATTTTATTTTTTATAGTAAGAAATTTGTATCTGATATACAACTTTTTTGTGTGTACTGTGGATAACGGTTTTCCCGCAAATTATTTTCAAGCACATTTTTTAAGCATTTTTAGGCTTTTTTTTTACTTCAATATGATTTTTTTTCACAAAAACACTTTATTAAGTACATTTTTTTTTCATTATTATGATGGCCTAATATGTGGTCTTAAAAATACTTAACATTTTTGTATCTAAAAATACATTTAAAATTATTAAAAAATTAAAAAACAAAAAATAAAGGAAAATCAAGAAATTATGAATATTTGAATTAAAACGAGGGGAATATTTGGGGCTTACGAGTGGGACCCAAGCCCCTGGGCCTTATGTCCTTGCGCCCATCCGGACACCAAACAAAATCTAAAAAAAATTGTTATCACAAAAAAAAAAAAAAAAAAAATCATAACAGAAAACCCAGCAAACAAATTTTTTTAATTTTAAAAGTTTTTAAATTTTTCAAGTTTTTCAAAATCCTTTGATTTTTGGAGCGTTTACACAAAAAGTGGTAGGTACTGGCCAAACACACTGTACGATATCATTTTTAATTTCTGAAATTGGAAAAATTGTAGCAAAAACGCTACAACTGTAATAGGAAGGCAACGCTGATATCGGTATAATATCGATAATTTGCTAGCTGAATGTATAGTTTTCATTCTCATCTATTGTAGAACAATCAAACATGATTTCCAAAAATTAGCTCAGTCGGAATAAACACTTGACCTGGAAAAAATTTAATTGTAAGATTTTCTTTCACAAATAATTAGAGGGGGTTATTAGGAGTATATGGTTAGTTTTTTCGTGAAAATTAGGCTGGAGCTTAAACCGCCATTTTGGAATTTTCTTAAAAAGTTCACTTGAAATATAAAAGAAAATATTAAAAAAAAACATCGGCAACACTAATTCTAGTGTCATGTTATATCTTCTTATTTTTAAAGCCAGAAGTCCATTCTCTAATTTTGTTTTTAAATCTAATTACATATTTGTTTGAATACTTTTTGAAAAATTAAATTTCAAACTCAAAATTTATGAAAAAAAAAAAAAATTTCAATACTATTTTTTTCAAATTTTGCACTACTTACTAGCATTTTTGTTTTTAGTATTCAATGCTCTAATCAATTTGTAATCAAACGCTAGAAACCAGATGCTAAAATGTCTTTTAAGTTTTGAGAAAATTGCAAATAACGAAATGTACTTTACTGCTTTTTTTTTAATGGAAATATGATTTTTAGAATAATTAATTTGAACCAAAGATTGAAGCCAAATTAATAGAATTTTTTTTCTGATATTTCTCAAAAAACTAGAAGACTTTTAGCATCCGGTTTTTAGCGCTTAACTAAAAATTGATTGGAGCATTTAATGTTAGAAACAAAAATACTACTCATTAACGTAAAATGTAAAAAAATTAGTTTACATTTTTTTTAAATTTTGTTTTTCAAAAATTAATTTTTCAAAAACCGTTTATTCAAATAATTTTATTTGAAAACATAGTAGAAGAATGGATTTCTGGCTTTGAAAAAAGACATAACATGACTTTGTGAGTGTTGCCGTTGTTTTTTACCATTTTAAGTCAATTTTTTAAAAAAAATTTAAGATTCCATTTTTCCGATTTTCCCGAAAAATTACACATATTATGTTCCTAATAAACTCCCTCTAACGAATTGTGAAAGAAAAGTGTAAAGTAAAATTTTTTCCAGGTCAGGCCTTTTATTTGTACATATTCTAAATATTCAATTTTGCACTTTCAAAGCCGCTTAGAGAAATTTTTTTTTTACTAAAGCCGAGTATACAGTTTCTCGACAAAAAAAAAAACTACATGCATTTCTTATGGGAGAGATTTTTGCGCAAAAGAAAAAAATTGACGTTTAATTTTTTTTATCGAGATGTGAACCAACCCTGATAAAAAATTTTATTCTCACCACGAATATTTTATCGCGCAAAACAATGTCAGTGCCATTGTTTTGTGCAAAAAAAGAGGACAACGAATACAAATTTTTTACTTCAACTCAGATTTTTTTTCTTAAAAAAAAAAAAATTCTTACAACTTATGTTTTTTTTTGTTCAACAAAACTGTATACTCGGCTTAAAGGGCTTCACGTGCAAAAAAATCGAGGTTTTAATCAAAATTAATACTAAGTTACGATGTTGAAAAGTTCAATAAAGTTTGTTTCGTTTCGATTGATATCTTTTTCCAAAATTATCGACAACTTATTTCAGTATGAAAACATAAATATCCGAAATCTAATATTGGGCGATATTTTTTTTTTCGTGCAAATACTTCACATAAATAAAACACTTTTCTCTCCCTAAACATAACTTTAACGCACAAGTTTTTGTCCACTGAGTATCCAAATATCTTCTTGTTGGTTTTGACATTCCAAATGAACCGCATAAATTTTCGCTTAAGTTTCATTCCGTTTCTCTGTTGGGAAATTTTTGCATTGGTATTGGGCTACTATTTGGGCTATTTTTCGGCTCCAATTTTGGGCTACACACATTTTTAAATTGGGCCATCCGATTAGTTTAAGACATGGCAACCCTGCTCGCTACCTGCGTAATGACCAAAGCGAATGCAAACTGCTTTTCAAATTTTTAATTTTTGAATACCTACTTATACATAGGTATACCTACATATCTTTTAAAATATTCAAAACTGAAAAAAAAAAAAGTTTAAGAAAAGTTCTTGTCCCGAACAATTTTTAAACACACTTTTTTCCCCTCAAACTAATATTTTCCGCGATATCTATTTAATTGTTCATTATAAATTCAAAATGGTGGCCACCTCTTATGCAAAATTAGGAAAGAAAAGTGGTGATTGATACCCCTTACATACATAGTTCAAATTGCAATGGATGTTGTCCCCAAAAAAAATTCATATCACTTATAATTTGATCGAGCTTTAAAACTGTACTTCACTTCTTTCTTTCGGAATTTAACAGAAGCGACCTTGGTTTTTTGCAGTTTTGAAAAGCTGGTACAACACACACACACTACTCCCTCTCTTCAGTGTTAATCGACGTGAAACGTATTTTATGAATGGTTGGTAAATCATAAAATAAAATCAAAATGTATTTTTTTTTTGCATTCTCATCCTCATCTCTACTCTCCATTTTGCGCACAATTTTTTGGTTTTAGTTGCTATATAGCGAAACTTGATCTCCTTGTACATCCTCAATTCCGCATCGACAATTCGCTTATATAAAAAAAATTGGTTCTTCTTCTATCCTCGTGATAAAGCTTCTTTTATCCGTTTTAGTATATGGAATTTGTATCCTTGTATATATTGCACATTAGAGCATATAGTGCTGTTTTTAATATAGGTACATTCATATAGGTAGATGTCTTGTTTCATTTATTTTGTGTATCCTGAGACTCTAGACATTATCGCCTTAGCTTAAAAAAAAAAAAAACACGAATAAAGTCCAAGGTGAGCGACTTTCTGCAGTAGAGTTCAGTTCCAGTTGTCGTCATCGTCAAGTCAAAAGTGTGCGACAAAAAGAAGACATCAAGAAACTCACGAAACTACAGAATAGAGTGACCACATTTAAAAACATTGGCGCAAAATTTGTGACGAATTAGTAGGTATATACGATGATTAAGTATTTTTATTATGATGCTAGGCTAAAAACAGGATTTTTTCAAATTTAAAACGATTTAATATCATACTATCTTTTATTAAAGTTCAAATCATCAAATGCCTATTTTATCATTTTACTATCATACTAATTCTAAATGTCAATTTGTGAATTACAAATGTGAAAATTATAAGCTTTGCTTTATTGTTTGCATGAACTGTCACTGGTTCCTATGCCCTGCAAAAACTACAGAGGTATATTTTTGCTTAATGTTGCTTACAAGATCCTATCCAACGTATTATGTGAGCGTCTAAAACCTTTCTGCAACACTATGATCGGCACGTACCAGTGTGGCTTCAGACCAGGCAGATCAACGATAGACCAAATCTTCACATTGAGACAGATCCTGGAAAAGACCAACGAATTTCCAGTCAAGACTTCAAAGCCGCATATGATAGCATAAGTCGCCAAGAGCTTCTATTGGCCATGTCGGAACTCGAGATCCCTGATCCACCTGTGCCGCATGACGTTACAAAATACGCGGTTTAACGTGCAAATGGGTAACAGCTCATCCGAGCTCTTCCAGACGTGTACAGGGTTCAGACAAGGAGATGCGCTATCATGTGACTTCTTCAACCTAGTCCTGGAGCAGAAAGTGCGCAAGAGTGGTGTTAACCTGGAAGGCACTTTCTTCAACTGGTCTTCCCAACTGCTATGCGGACGACATCGACGTCATCGGCCGCTCCAAGCTAGCTGTACTAGAAGCATTCACAGCTATTGATGAACAGGCGAAAAGCGTTGGCCTTGAAGTGAATGAGGACAAAACAAAGTAGGTACATGCTATCAACAAACAAAGCCTCATCTGTCCATCGCCTAGGACAAAACGTCCCTGTTGGTAGCAGTAATTTCAAGGTAGTCAAGGAGTTCACCTACCTCGGAACAAACATCAATTCCACGAATGACACCACACGGCCACATCAAGTGAACGGATAACAACGCCCCAGGCAAGAAAATCTTCGGATCCCAGCCCCCAGGTTCGAGACGACCAGGAAGACCGCACCTCCGGTACAGGGACCAGGCGGTTACAGGCGCAATATCGCTTGGTCTCGACGACTGGAGGGAGCTCGTGAGGGACCGCATCCGATGGAAGACCGCAATATTTCAGGCAGAGACCCTCCTTCTCGGGAGCCGGAGAAGGTGGAAAGGTCACTGGTTTATGCGTTTTCAGCTGAATAATGACATGATGATCATAGTTAAACAATGTTTAAACCTAAGAACATTTAACTAAAGAGTGTTAAGGATAAAAAAATTGTTAAGTACACTTTCATGCCTTAACATTCAACTATTTAAAATTGTAGGCCATTTTTCTTTCTTTGCAAGTTTGTTACACGATTATAAAAATTCTTGACGAACTTTCTTTAAAAAAAAAAGGTTTTCTATAGAAAAACCTCTTACACTTCAAACGCTCCTAGACTTTTCAAATGCTTTTGACACTTAATCATTGAATTCTATGTAAAAAACTGCGAAATTGTTTTTATGCAGTCAATACGTCAAACATTTGACTTGGATAAAATTAAAAGAAAGCTGGCTTTTGGTATATAGCCTTCTCATGGCGTTCTTAAGAAACTGAAAAAGTCACCATCGATATGAGCGTCTACCGCCGCTAACAATTTTAGGAGGGGTTGAATGCCCCCTCAAAATGGTTTTTCAAGAATAACTCCCAAATTGTAAATTGTACAAAACAAATGTTAAGGACTAATTTGTAGCATGGAAAATTTCCTATAAAAAAGATATATACACTTTTTTCATGAAAATAACTGTTATTGAAATAAACCAATCGGAAGAGTTAAGGGTTTTACTTTTTCTTTATAGGGGAGCGGCTTAGTTCAAAAATTGTGCATTTGTGATAAAAGCATCAATTTTTTTTTTAATTGTTGTTACATTATACGAACATGATTTTAAGATATTGGCCCACTCTATGTGTCCACCCCTTAGGTGGGAGGGACAAATAAAAGAAAAAATATTGAAAATTGAAAATGAATATAAAAAAAACGGCAACACTTACTTAATGGAGTTATTAATGTGCTTAGTGCACTAAACATGGAATTTTTGTATGTAGTTGATTAAATAAGACGCGAGAAAAAATTCTACTTCACTGCGCATACCTTTTCCAAAAAAAAAAAAAAAAAAAAACACCAGTATGGTCACACTCAACACATATGTATGATGACAAAAAAATACAAATAAGTCAAGAACTTGTAGTGTAGTCCTCATTTGTGTGATACTCAGCTACTCAATGTTTAGGGATGCGTACATAAAAATATCTTCTTGTCGAACAAAAAAACATAAATAAACTGTTGAGTCTTTAAAAATTTTAGGCGGTATCAGTGTCGGTTTCGGTGTCATTGTCGTTGTCTGAGGATGTGAAAATCAAGCTTGAATTACGCTTGGGTGTCATTATGATGGTGAATGCAGGTGATTTTTTTTTTGTTTTTTTATTTGAATTTTCACGGTCACTGCCAATGAGTCTCAAATTCCAAAGCAATTTGTCAGCATACAAGAATTCAAGTGTTGGAAAAAAAAATAGGAAAAAGTGTTTTATTATTTTAAAGAGAACTACCTAACCTCAATGTGCTTGTGCAGTGTATGGTATCTACATACATTAAGTCTTCAATTTATTGAATTGAATTTTCTAAGAACCAATGAGTTTTTTTTTTTAAATTCAATACAAAGTAGGTATGTAGATACAAAACGTGCCTTACAGAAACAGTGAGTCCGCTTTTATGTATAGGTATAGACTTTAGACAACAAAGACTGACTGTTAGCAGCATATTTGAAGATGCGACTTGTGAATACTTACTTATGTATGTTGATAAATTCAGTAATGTTGTTTTTGTTTTGTTCTTTTAGAGACACAAGCGTTTTAGGTACAATTTTATATTTTTAAATAAGTATTTAAGCTTTTGTAAAGCTGACATATATTAAAAACTTTAAAAATGTATCTATCTTTTATTAAAAAAAATAATTAAGTACATGAAACCACACCTTAAATATAAATGATTTATTATTTGAGTAAAGAGAGCATGAAGTCTCTAATAAATGTTATAACCTACATTAACTATGAACTCCTGATTGTAAAATAAGCAGTGTTTATTTTATATGGCAGCTCATTAGATTTACCATGAATGTGGGTTTAGGTTTTTCCTTTCCTTTGATAATTAATGGGACATTGAATTCCTTAAGCATTAAGTTTAGCTGATGTAAGTTCACTAACACATTTTTGAATATCTGAGAAATTAACATTAGGGCTGCCATTCCGAGTGCGTGAAGTTAGCCCCCCTTTTTTGGAATTTGCTATTTTTGAAAGTTGTTCCAGGTTGTTCCCGATTTGTTCCGCATTGTTCCAAGTTTTTTTTGAAAAATATTCAAAAATGGGGGTTTTAGAGCCAAAAAACCGTTTTTGACCTAGCCCCCCTTTTTTCGAAAATCAAATTTTTGAAAGTTGTTCCAGATTGTTCTAGTTGTTCTGAACATTGTTCCAAGTTTTTGGACCCCTATTGTCAAAATTTCAAAAGTTATGGGCAAAATTCGAAAAAATTCTAGCCCCCCTTTTTTCGAAATTCTTGATTTTGAAATTTTTTTCCTGTTTTAAAAAGTGTTCCAAACATTGTTCCAAAAACTCAAAATTGTAGGACGTGTATTTTTAAAGATAAAATCTTCCGAACATTTTTTCAAAAATCCATAAAAACGGCTCTCTAATATTTTATTTTTTTTTTTTATGCATTGACTTTTGAAATCTAATGGTAAATGCATGTATTGAAAAAAGTTCTGACCTTACATTCTTACTCTCAGCTTAAAAACTAACTTTAAAAAAACATATCCGATTTTTTTAACTTTTCAAAAACACCCCTGCCCCCCCTTTTCCAAAAATCCAAAATCTAAAATTTGTTCCAAGTGCAGAATCCTTCAAATCCAATTGTTCCAAAGAATCATCAAAAAATATTGAAAACTGAAGATTTTAAGCCCAAAAAACACTTTAAATGAAAATATCTTATTATCCTTGCTCTGGCCCCCCTTTTTAGAAATCCAAAATTCAAAAATTTGTTCCAGGTTGTTCTAGGGCTCTTCTAAATTGTTCCAGACTTTCGTTTCTTAAAATTGAATTTTAGTATGAAAAATTTCAAAAAAATGCTCCCCTGCCCCCCCTTTTCCAAAAATCCAAAATCTAAAATTTGTTCCAAGTGCAGAATCCCTCAAATCCAATTGTTCCAAAGAATCATCAAAAAATATTGAAAACTGAAGATTTTAAGCCCAAAAAACACTTTAAATGAAAATATCTTACTATCCTTGCTCTGGCCCCCCTTTTTAGAAATCCAAAATTCAAAAATTTGTTCCAGGTTGTTCTAGGGCTCTTCTAAATTGTTCCAGACTTTCGTTTCTTAAAATTGAATTTTAGTATGAAAAATTTCAAAAAAATGCTCCCCTGCCCCCCCTTTTCCAAAAATCCAAAATCTAAAATTTGTTCCAAGTGCAGAATCCCTCAAATCCAATTGTTCCAAAGAATCATCAAAAAATATTGAAAACTGAAGATTTTAAGCCCAAAAAACACTTTAAATGAAAATATCTTATTATCCTTGCTCTGGCCCCCCTTTTTAGAAATCCAAAATTCAAAAATTTGTTCCAGGTTGTTCTAGGGCTCTTCTAAATTGTTCCAGACTTTCCTTTCTTAAAATTGATTTTTAGTATGAAAAATTTCAAAAAAATGCTCCCCTGCCCCCCCTTTTCCAAAAATCCAAAATCTAAAATTTGTTCCAAGTGCAGAATCCCTCAAATCCAATTGTTCCAAAGAATCATCAAAAAATATTGAAAACTGAAGATTTTAAGCCCAAAAAACACTTTAAATGAAAATATCTTATTATCCTTGCTCTGGCCCCCCTTTTTAGAAATCCAAAATTCAAAAATTTGTTCCAGGTTGTTCTAGGGCTCTTCTAAATTGTTCCAGACTTTCGTTTCTTAAAATTGATTTTTAGTATGAAAAATTTCAAAAAAATGCTCCCCTGCCCCCCCTTTTCCAAAAATCCAAAATCTAAAATTTGTTCCAAGTGCAGAATCCCTCAAATCCAATTTTTCCAAAGAATCATCAAAAAATATTGAAAACTGAAGATTTTAAGCCCAAAAAACACTTTAAATGAAAATATCTTATTATCCTTGCTCTGGCCCCCCTTTTTAGAAATCCAAAATTCAAAAATTTGTTCCAGGTTGTTCTAGGGCTCTTCTAAATTGTTCCAGACTTTCGTTTCTTAAAATTGATTTTTAGTATGAAAAATTTCAAAAAAATGCTCCCCTGCCCCCCCTTTTCCAAAAATCCAAAATCTAAAATTTGTTCCAAGTGCAGAATCCCTCAAATCCAATTGTTCCAAAGAATCATCAAAAAATATTGAAAACTGAAGATTTTAAGCCCAAAAAACACTTTAAATGAAAATATCTTATTATCCTTGCTCTGGCCCCCCTTTTTAGAAATCCAAAATTCAAAAATTTGTTCCAGGTTGTTCTAGGGCTCTTCTAAATTGTTCCAGACTTTCGTTTCTTAAAATTGATTTTTAGTATGAAAAATTTCAAAAAAATGCTCCCCTGCCCCCCCTTTTCCAAAAATCCAAAATCTAAAATTTGTTCCAAGTGCAGAATCCCTCAAATCCAATTGTTCCAAAGAATCATCAAAAAATATTGAAAACTAAAGATTTTAAGCCCAAAAAACACTTTAAATGAAAATATCTTGTTATCCTTGCTCTGGCCCCCCTTTTTAGAAATCCAAAATTCAAAAATTTGTTCCAGGTTGTTCTAGGGCTCTTCTAAATTGTTCCAGACTTTCGTTTCTTAAAATTGATTTTTAGTATGAAAAATTTCAAAAAAATGCTCCCCTGCCCCCCCTTTTCCAAAAATCCAAAATCTAAAATTTGTTCCAAGTGCAGAATCCCTCAAATCCAATTGTTCCAAAGAATCATCAAAAAATATTGAAAACTGAAGATTTTAAGCCCAAAAAACACTTTAAATGAAAATATCTTATTATCCTTGCTCTGGCCCCCCTTTTTAGAAATCCAAAATTCAAAAATTTGTTCCAGGTTGTTCTAGGGCTCTTCTAAATTGTTCCAGACTTTCGTTTCTTAAAATTGATTTTTAGTATGAAAAATTTCAAAAAAATGCTCCCCTGCCCCCCCTTTTCCAAAAATCCAAAATCTAAAATTTGTTCCAAGTGCAGAATCCCTCAAATCCAATTGTTCCAAAGAATCATCAAAAAATATTGAAAACTGAAGATTTTAAGCCCAAAAAACACTTTAAATGAAAATATCTTATTATCCTTGCTCTGGCCCCCCTTTTTAGAAATCCAAAATTCAAAAATTTGTTCCAGGTTGTTCTAGGGCTCTTCTAAATTGTTCCAGACTTTCGTTTCTTAAAATTGATTTTTAGTATGAAAAATTTCAAAAAAATGCTCCCCTGCCCCCCCTTTTCCAAAAATCCAAAATCTAAAATTTGTTCCAAGTGCAGAATCCCTCAAATCCAATTGTTCCAAAGAATCATCAAAAAATATTGAAAACTGAAGATTTTAAGCCCAAAAAACACTTTAAATGAAAATATCTTATTATCCTTGCTCTGGCCCCCCTTTTTAGAAATCCAAAATTCAAAAATTTGTTCCAGGTTGTTCTAGAGCTCTTCTAAATTGTTCCAGACTTTCGTTTCTTAAAATTGATTTTTAGTATGAAAAATTTCAAAAAAATGCTCCCCTGCCCCCCCTTTTCCAAAAATCCAAAATCTAAAATTTGTTCCAAGTGCAGAATCCCTCAAATCCAATTGTTCCAAAGAATCATCAAAAAATATTGAAAACTAAAGATTTTAAGCCCAAAAAACACTTTAAATGAAAATATCTTATTATCCTTGCTCTGGCCCCCCTTTTTAGAAATCCAAAATTCAAAAATTTGTTCCAGGTTGTTCTAGGGCTCTTCTAAATTGTTCCAGACTTTCGTTTCTTAAAATTGATTTTTAGTATGAAAAATTTCAAAAAAATGCTCCCCTGCCCCCCCTTTTCCAAAAATCCAAAATCTAAAATTTGTTCCAAGTGCAGAATCCCTCAAATCCAATTGTTCCAAAGAATCATCAAAAAATATTGAAAACTGAAGATTTTAAGCCCAAAAAACACTTTAAATGAAAATATCTTATTATCCTTGCTCTGGCCCCCCTTTTTAGAAATCCAAAATTCAAAAATTTGTTCCAGGTTGTTCTAGGGCTCTTCTAAATTGTTCCAGACTTTCGTTTCTTAAAATTGATTTTTAGTATGAAAAATTTCAAAAAAATGCTCCCCTGCCCCCCCTTTTCCAAAAATCCAAAATCTAAAATTTGTTCCAAGTGCAGAATCCCTCAAATCCAATTTTTCCAAAGAATCATCAAAAAATATTGAAAACTAAAGATTTTAAGCCCAAAAAACACTTTAAATGAAAATATCTTATTATCCTTGCTCTGGCCCCCCTTTTTAGAAATCCAAAATTCAAAAATTTGTTCCAGGTTGTTCTAGGGCTCTTCTAAATTGTTCCAGACTTTCGTTTCTTAAAATTGATTTTTAGTATGAAAAATTTCAAAAAAATGCTCCCCTGCCCCCCCTTTTCCAAAAATCCAAAATCTAAAATTTGTTCCAAGTGCAGAATCCCTCAAATCCAATTGTTCCAAAGAATCATCAAAAAATATTGAAAACTGAAGATTTTAAGCCCAAAAAACACTTTAAATGAAAATATCTTATTATCCTTGCTCTGGCCCCCCTTTTTAGAAATCCAAAATTCAAAAATTTGTTCCAGGTTGTTCTAGGGCTCTTCTAAATTGTTCCAGACTTTCGTTTCTTAAAATTGATTTTTAGTATGAAAAATTTCAAAAAAATGCTCCCCTGCCCCCCCTTTTCCAAAAATCCAAAATCTAAAATTTGTTCCAAGTGCAGAATCCCTCAAATCCAATTGTTCCAAAGAATCATCAAAAAATATTGAAAACTGAAGATTTTAAGCCCAAAAAACACTTTAAATGAAAATATCTTATTATCCTTGCTCTGGCCCCCCTTTTTAGAAATCCAAAATTCAAAAATTTGTTCCAGGTTGTTCTAGGGCTCTTCTAAATTGTTCCAGACTTTCGTTTCTTAAAATTGATTTTTAGTATGAAAAATTTCAAAAAAATGCTCCCCTGCCCCCCCTTTTCCAAAAATCCAAAATCTAAAATTTGTTCCAAGTGCAGAATCCCTCAAATCCAATTGTTCCAAAGAATCATCAAAAAATATTGAAAACTGAAGATTTTAAGCCCAAAAAACACTTTAAATGAAAATATCTTACTATCCTTGCTCTGGCCCCCCTTTTTAGAAATCCAAAATTCAAAAATTTGTTCCAGGTTGTTCTAGGGCTCTTCTAAATTGTTCCAGACTTTCGTTTCTTAAAATTGAATTTTAGTATGAAAAATTTCAAAAAAATGCTCCCCTGCCCCCCCTTTTCCAAAAATCCAAAATCTAAAATTTGTTCCAAGTGCAGAATCCCTCAAATCCAATTGTTCCAAAGAATCATCAAAAAATATTGAAAACTGAAGATTTTAAGCCCAAAAAACACTTTAAATGAAAATATCTTATTATCCTTGCTCTGGCCCCCCTTTTTAGAAATCCAAAATTCAAAAATTTGTTCCAGGTTGTTCTAGGGCTCTTCTAAATTGTTCCAGACTTTCGTTTCTTAAAATTGATTTTTAGTATGAAAAATTTCAAAAAAATGCTCCCCTGCCCCCCCTTTTCCAAAAATCCAAAATCTAAAATTTGTTCCAAGTGCAGAATCCCTCAAATCCAATTGTTCCAAAGAATCATCAAAAAATATTGAAAACTAAAGATTTTAAGCCCAAAAAACACTTTAAATGAAAATATCTTATTATCCTTGCTCTGGCCCCCCTTTTTAGAAATCCAAAATTCAAAAATTTGTTCCAGGTTGTTCTAGGGCTCTTCTAAATTGTTCCAGACTTTCGTTTCTTAAAATTGATTTTTAGTATGAAAAATTTCAAAAAAATGCTCCCCTGCCCCCCCTTTTCCAAAAATCCAAAATCTAAAATTTGTTCCAAGTGCAGAATCCCTCAAATCCAATTGTTCCAAAGAATCATCAAAAAATATTGAAAACTGAAGATTTTAAGCCCAAAAAACACTTTAAATGAAAATATCTTATTATCCTTGCTCTGGCCCCCCTTTTTAGAAATCCAAAATTCAAAAATTTGTTCCAGGTTGTTCTAGGGCTCTTCTAAATTGTTCCAGACTTTCGTTTCTTAAAATTGATTTTTAGTATGAAAAATTTCAAAAAAATGCTCCCCTGCCCCCCCTTTTCCAAAAATCCAAAATCTAAAATTTGTTCCAAGTGCAGAATCCCTCAAATCCAATTGTTCCAAAGAATCATCAAAAAATATTGAAAACTGAAGATTTTAAGCCCAAAAAACACTTTAAATGAAAATATCTTATTATCCTTGCTCTGGCCCCCCTTTTTAGAAATCCAAAATTCAAAAATTTGTTCCAGGTTGTTCTAGGGCTCTTCTAAATTGTTCCAGACTTTCGTTTCTTAAAATTGATTTTTAGTATGAAAAATTTCAAAAAAATGCTCCCCTGCCCCCCCTTTTCCAAAAATCCAAAATCTAAAATTTGTTCCAAGTGCAGAATCCCTCAAATCCAATTGTTCCAAAGAATCATCAAAAAATATTGAAAACTGAAGATTTTAAGCCCAAAAAACACTTTAAATGAAAATATCTTATTATCCTTGCTCTGGCCCCCCTTTTTAGAAATCCAAAATTCAAAAATTTGTTCCAGGTTGTTCTAGAGCTCTTCTAAATTGTTCCAGACTTTCGTTTCTTAAAATTGATTTTTAGTATGAAAAATTTCAAAAAAATGCTCCCCTGCCCCCCCTTTTCCAAAAATCCAAAATCTAAAATTTGTTCCAAGTGCAGAATCCCTCAAATCCAATTGTTCCAAAGAATCATCAAAAAATATTGAAAACTAAAGATTTTAAGCCCAAAAAACACTTTAAATGAAAATATCTTATTATCCTTGCTCTGGCCCCCCTTTTTAGAAATCCAAAATTCAAAAATTTGTTCCAGGTTGTTCTAGGGCTCTTCTAAATTGTTCCAGACTTTCGTTTCTTAAAATTGATTTTTAGTATGAAAAATTTCAAAAAAATGCTCCCCTGCCCCCCCTTTTCCAAAAATCCAAAATCTAAAATTTGTTCCAAGTGCAGAATCCCTCAAATCCAATTGTTCCAAAGAATCATCAAAAAATATTGAAAACTGAAGATTTTAAGCCCAAAAAACACTTTAAATGAAAATATCTTATTATCCTTGCTCTGGCCCCCCTTTTTAGAAATCCAAAATTCAAAAATTTGTTCCAGGTTGTTCTAGGGCTCTTCTAAATTGTTCCAGACTTTCGTTTCTTAAAATTGATTTTTAGTATGAAAAATTTCAAAAAAATGCTCCCCTGCCCCCCCTTTTCCAAAAATCCAAAATCTAAAATTTGTTCCAAGTGCAGAATCCCTCAAATCCAATTGTTCCAAAGAATCATCAAAAAATATTGAAAACTAAAGATTTTAAGCCCAAAAAACACTTTAAATGAAAATATCTTATTATCCTTGCTCTGGCCCCCCTTTTTAGAAATCCAAAATTCAAAAATTTGTTCCAGGTTGTTCTAGGGCTCTTCTAAATTGTTCCAGACTTTCGTTTCTTAAAATTGATTTTTAGTATGAAAAATTTCAAAAAAATGCTCCCCTGCCCCCCCTTTTCCAAAAATCCAAAATCTAAAATTTGTTCCAAGTGCAGAATCCCTCAAATCCAATTGTTCCAAAGAATCATCAAAAAATATTGAAAACTGAAGATTTTAAGCCCAAAAAACACTTTATATGAAAATATCTTATTATCCTTGCTCTGGCCCCCCTTTTTAGAAATCCAAAATTCAAAAATTTGTTCCAGGTTGTTCTAGGGCTCTTCTAAATTGTTCCAGACTTTCGTTTCTTAAAATTGATTTTTAGTATGAAAAATTTCAAAAAAATGCTCCCCTGCCCCCCCTTTTCCAAAAATCCAAAATCTAAAATTTGTTCCAAGTGCAGAATCCCTCAAATCCAATTGTTCCAAAGAATCATCAAAAAATATTGAAAACTGAAGATTTTAAGCCCAAAAAACACTTTAAGTGAAAATATCTTATTATCCTTGCTCTGGCCCCCCTTTTTAGAAATCCAAAATTCAAAAATTTGTTCCAGGTTGTTCTAGGGCTCTTCTAAATTGTTCCAGACTTTCGTTTCTTAAAATTGATATTTAGTATGAAAAATTTCAAAAAAATGCTCCCCTGCCCCCCCTTTTCCAAAAATCCAAAATCTAAAATTTGTTCCAAGTGCAGAATCCCTCAAATCCAATTGTTCCAAAGAATCATCAAAAAATATTGAAAACTGAAGATTTTAAGCCCAAAAAACACTTTAAATGAAAATATCTTATTATCCTTGCTCTGGCCCCCCTTTTTAGAAATCCAAAATTCAAAAATTTGTTCCAGGTTGTTCTAGGGCTCTTCTAAATTGTTCCAGACTTTCGTTTCTTAAAATTGATTTTTAGTATGAAAAATTTCAAAAAAATGCTCCCCTGCCCCCCCCTTTTCCAAAAATCCAAAATCTAAAATTTGTTCCAAGTGCAGAATCCCTCAAATCCAATTGTTCCAAAGAATCATCAAAAAATATTGAAAACTAAAGATTTTAAGCCCAAAAAACACTTTAAATGAAAATATCTTATTATCCTTGCTCTGGCCCCCCTTTTTAGAAATCCAAAATTCAAAAATTTGTTCCAGGTTGTTCTAGGGCTCTTCTAAATTGTTCCAGACTTTCGTTTCTTAAAATTGATTTTTAGTATGAAAAATTTCAAAAAAATGCTCCCCTGCCCCCCCTTTTCCAAAAATCCAAAATCTAAAATTTGTTCCAAGTGCAGAATCCCTCAAATCCAATTGTTCCAAAGAATCATCAAAAAATATTGAAAACTGAAGATTTTAAGCCCAAAAAACACTTTAAGTGAAAATATCTTATTATCCTTGCTCTGGCCCCCCTTTTTAGAAATCCAAAATTCAAAAATTTGTTCCAGGTTGTTCTAGGGCTCTTCTAAATTGTTCCAGACTTTCGTTTCTTAAAATTGATTTTTAGTATGAAAAATTTCAAAAAAATGCTCCCCTGCCCCCCCTTTTCCAAAAATCCAAAATCTAAAATTTGTTCCAAGTGCAGAATCCCTCAAATCCAATTGTTCCAAAGAATCATCAAAAAATATTGAAAACTAAAGATTTTAAGCCCAAAAAACACTTTAAATGAAAATATCTTATTATCCTTGCTCTGGCCCCCCTTTTTAGAAATCCAAAATTCAAAAATTTGTTCCAGGTTGTTCTAGGGCTCTTCTAAATTGTTCCAGACTTTCGTTTCTTAAAATTGATTTTTAGTATGAAAAATTTCAAAAAAATGCTCCCCTGCCCCCCCTTTTCCAAAAATCCAAAATCTAAAATTTGTTCCAAGTGCAGAATCCCTCAAATCCAATTGTTCCAAAGAATCATCAAAAAATATTGAAAACTGAAGATTTTAAGCCCAAAAAACACTTTAAGTGAAAATATCTTATTATCCTTGCTCTGGCCCCCCTTTTTAGAAATCCAAAATTCAAAAATTTGTTCCAGGTTGTTCTAGGGCTCTTCTAAATTGTTCCAGACTTTCGTTTCTTAAAATTGATTTTTAGTATGAAAAATTTCAAAAAAATGCTCCCCTGCCCCCCCTTTTCCAAAAATCCAAAATCTAAAATTTGTTCCAAGTGCAGAATCCCTCAAATCCAATTGTTCCAAAGAATCATCAAAAAATATTGAAAACTGAAGATTTTAAGCCCAAAAAACACTTTATATGAAAATATCTTATTATCCTTGCTCTGGCCCCCCTTTTTAGAAATCCAAAATTCAAAAATTTGTTCCAGGTTGTTCTAGGGCTCTTCTAAATTGTTCCAGACTTTCGTTTCTTAAAATTAATTTTTAGTATGAAAAATTTCAAAAAAATGCTCCCCTGCCCCCCCTTTTCCAAAAATCCAAAATCTAAAATTTGTTCCAAGTGCAGAATCCCTCAAATCCAATTGTTCCAAAGAATCATCAAAAAATATTGAAAACTGAAGATTTTAAGCCCAAAAAACACTTTAAGTGAAAATATCTTATTATCCTTGCTCTGGCCCCCCTTTTTAGAAATCCAAAATTCAAAAATTTGTTCCAGGTTGTTCTAGGGCTCTTCTAAATTGTTCCAGACTTTCGTTTCTTAAAATTGATTTTTAGTATGAAAAATTTCAAAAAAATGCTCCCCTGCCCCCCCTTTTCCAAAAATCCAAAATCTAAAATTTGTTCCAAGTGCAGAATCCCTCAAATCCAATTGTTCCAAAGAATCATCAAAAAATATTGAAAACTGAAGATTTTAAGCCCAAAAAACACTTTAAATGAAAATATCTTATTATCCTTGCTCTGGCCCCCCTTTTTAGAAATCCAAAATTCAAAAATTTGTTCCAGGTTGTTCTAGGGCTCTTCTAAATTGTTCCAGACTTTCGTTTCTTAAAATTGATTTTTAGTATGAAAAATTTCAAAAAAATGCTCCCCTGCCCCCCCTTTTCCAAAAATCCAAAATCTAAAATTTGTTCCAAGTGCAGAATCCCTCAAATCCAATTGTTCCAAAGAATCATCAAAAAATATTGAAAACTGAAGATTTTAAGCCCAAAAAACACTTTAAATGAAAATATCTTATTATCCTTGCTCTGGCCCCCCTTTTTAGAAATCCAAAATTCAAAAATTTGTTCCAGGTTGTTCTAGGGCTCTTCTAAATGAAAAATTTCAAAAAAATGCTCCCCTGCCCCCCCTTTTCCAAAAATCCAAAATCTAAAATTTGTTCCAAGTGCAGAATCCCTCAAATCCAATTGTTCCAAAGAATCATCAAAAAATATTGAAAACTGAAGATTTTAAGCCCAAAAAACACTTTAAATGAAAATATCTTATTATCCTTGCTCTGGCCCCCCTTTTTAGAAATCCAAAATTCAAAAATTTGTTCCAGGTTGTTCTAGGGCTCTTCTAAATTGTTCCAGACTTTCGTTTCTTAAAATTGATTTTTAGTATGAAAAATTTCAAAAAAATGCTCCCCTGCCCCCCCTTTTCCAAAAATCCAAAATCTAAAATTTGTTCCAAGTGCAGAATCCCTCAAATCCAATTGTTCCAAAGAATCATCAAAAAATATTGAAAACTGAAGATTTTAAGCCCAAAAAACACTTTAAATGAAAATATCTTACTATCCTTGCTCTGGCCCCCCTTTTTAGAAATCCAAAATTCAAAAATTTGTTCCAGGTTGTTCTAGGGCTCTTCTAAATTGTTCCAGACTTTCGTTTCTTAAAATTGATTTTTAGTATGAAAAATTTCAAAAAAATGCTCCCCTGCCCCCCCTTTTCCAAAAATCCAAAATCTAAAATTTGTTCCAAGTGCAGAATCCCTCAAATCCAATTGTTCCAAAGAATCATCAAAAAATATTGAAAACTGAAGATTTTAAGCCCAAAAAACACTTTAAATGAAAATATCTTATTATCCTTGCTCTGGCCCCCCTTTTTAGAAATCCAAAATTCAAAAATTTGTTCCAGGTTGTTCTAGGGCTCTTCTAAATTGTTCCAGACTTTCGTTTCTTAAAATTAATTTTTAGTATGAAAAATTTCATTAAAATGCATTCGTTTAAAATGCATTTTATTTCATTAAAATGTATTCGTTTAAAATGCATTCGTTTAAAATGCATTTTATTTCATTAAAATGTATTCGTTTAAAATGCATTTTATTGAAATAAAATGTATTTTAAACGAATGCATTTTAATGAAATTTTTCATACTAAAAATTAATTTTAAGAAACGAAAGTCTGGAACAATTTAGAAGAGCCCTAGAACAACCTGGAACAAATTTTTGAATTTTGGATTTCTAAAAAGGGGGGCCAGAGCAAGGATAATAAGATATTTTCATTTAAAGTGTTTTTTGGGCTTAAAATCTTCAGTTTTCAATATTTTTTGATGATTCTTTGGAACAATTGGATTTGAGGGATTCTGCACTTGGAACAAATTTTAGATTTTGGATTTTTGGAAAAGGGGGGGCAGGGGAGCATTTTTTTGAAATTTTTCATACTAAAAATCAATTTTAAGAAACGAAAGTCTAGAACAATTTAGAAGAGCCCTAGAACAACCTGGAACAAATTTTTGAATTTTGGATTTCTAAAAAGGGGGGCCAGAGCAAGGATAATAAGATATTTTCATTTAAAGTGTTTTTTGGGCTTAAAATCTTCAGTTTTCAATATTTTTTGATGATTCTTTGGAACAATTGGATTTGAGGGATTCTGCACTTGGAACAAATTTTAGATTTTGGATTTTTGGAAAAGGGGGGGCAGGGGAGCATTTTTTTGAAATTTTTCATACTAAAAATCAATTTTAAGAAACGAAAGTCTAGAACAATTTAGAAGAGCCCTAGAACAACCTGGAACAAATTTTTGAATTTTGGATTTCTAAAAAGGGGGGCCAGAGCAAGGATAATAAGATATTTTCATTTAAAGTGTTTTTTGGGCTTAAAATCTTCAGTTTTCAATATTTTTTGATGATTCTTTGGAACAATTGGATTTGAGGGATTCTGCACTTGGAACAAATTTTAGATTTTGGATTTTTGGAAAAGGGGGGGCAGGGGAGTATTTTTTTGAAATTTTTCATACTAAAAATCAATTTTAAGAAACGAAAGTCTAGAACAATTTAGAAGAGCCCTAGAACAACCTGGAACAAATTTTTGAATTTTGGATTTCTAAAAAGGGGGGCCAGAGCAAGGATAATAAGATATTTACATTTAAAGTGTTTTTTGGGCTTAAAATCTTCAGTTTTCAATATTTTTTGATGATTCTTTGGAACAATTGGATTTGAGGGATTCTGCACTTGGAACAAATTTTAGATTTTGGATTTTTGGAAAAGGGGGGGCAGGGGAGCATTTTTTGAAATTTTTCATACTAAAAATCAATTTTAAGAAACGAAAGTCTAGAACAATTTAGAAGAGCCCTAGAACAACCTGGAACAAATTTTTGAATTTTGGATTTCTAAAAAGGGGGGCCAGAGCAAGGATAATAAGATATTTTCATTTAAAGTGTTTTTTGGGCTTAAAATCTTCAGTTTTCAATATTTTTTGATGATTCTTTGGAACAATTGGATTTGAGGGATTCTGCACTTGGAACAAATTTTAGATTTTGGATTTTTGGAAAAGGGGGGGCAGGGGAGCATTTTTTTGAAATTTTTCATACTAAAAATCAATTTTAAGAAACGAAAGTCTGGAACAATTTAGAAGAGCCCTAGAACAACCTGGAACAAATTTTTGAATTTTGGATTTCTAAAAAGGGGGGCCAGAGCAAGGATAGTAAGATATTTTCATTTAAAGTGTTTTTTGGGCTTAAAATCTTCAGTTTTCAATATTTTTTGATGATTCTTTGGAACAATTGGATTTGAGGGATTCTGCACTTGGAACAAATTTTAGATTTTGGATTTTTGGAAAAGGGGGGGCAGGGGAGCATTTTTTTGAAATTTTTCATACTAAAAATCAATTTTAAGAAACGAAAGTCTGGAACAATTTAGAAGAGCCCTAGAAAAACCTGGAACAAATTTTTGAATTTTGGATTTCTAAAAAGGGGGGCCAGAGCAAGGATAATAAGATATTTTCATTTAAAGTGTTTTTTGGGCTTAAAATCTTCAGTTTTCAATATTTTTTGATGATTCTTTGGAACAATTGGATTTGAGGGATTCTGCACTTGGAACAAATTTTAGATTTTGGATTTTTGGAAAAGGGGGGGCAGGGGAGCATTTTTTTGAAATTTTTCATACTAAAAATCAATTTTAAGAAACGAAAGTCTGGAACAATTTAGAAGAGCCCTAGAACAACCTGGAACAAATTTTTGAATTTTGGATTTCTAAAAAGGGGGGCCAGAGCAAGGATAATAAGATATTTTCATTTAAAGTGTTTTTTGGGCTTAAAATCTTCAGTTTTCAATATTTTTTGATGATTCTTTGGAACAATTGGATTTGAGGGATTCTGCACTTGGAACAAATTTTAGATTTTGGATTTTTGGAAAAGGGGGGGCAGGGGAGCATTTTTTTGAAATTTTTCATACTAAAAATCAATTTTAAGAAACGAAAGTCTGGAACAATTTAGAAGAGCCCTAGAACAACCTGGAACAAATTTTTGAATTTTGGATTTCTAAAAAGGGGGGCCAGAGCAAGGATAATAAGATATTTTCATTTAAAGTGTTTTTTGGGCTTAAAATCTTCAGTTTTCAATATTTTTTGATGATTCTTTGGAACAATTGGATTTGAGGGATTCTGCACTTGGAACAAATTTTAGATTTTGGATTTTTGGAAAAGGGGGGGCAGGGGAGCATTTTTTTGAAATTTTTCATACTAAAAATCAATTTTAAGAAACGAAAGTCTGGAACAATTTAGAAGAGCCCTAGAACAACCTGGAACAAATTTTTGAATTTTGGATTTCTAAAAAGGGGGGCCAGAGCAAGGATAATAAGATATTTTCATTTAAAGTGTTTTTTGGGCTTAAAATCTTCAGTTTTCAATATTTTTTGATGATTCTTTGGAACAATTGGATTTGAGGGATTCTGCACTTGGAACAAATTTTAGATTTTGGATTTTTGGAAAAGGGGGGGCAGGGGAGCATTTTTTTGAAATTTTTCATACTAAAAATCAATTTTAAGAAACGAAAGTCTGGAACAATTTAGAAGAGCCCTAGAACAACCTGGAACAAATTTTTGAATTTTGGATTTCTAAAAAGGGGGGCCAGAGCAAGGATAATAAGATATTTTCATTTAAAGTGTTTTTTGGGCTTAAAATCTTCAGTTTTCAATATTTTTTGATGATTCTTTGGAACAATTGGATTTGAGGGATTCTGCACTTGGAACAAATTTTAGATTTTGGATTTTTGGAAAAGGGGGGGCAGGGGTGTTTTTGAAAAGTTAAAAAAATCGGATATGTTTTTTTAAAGTTAGTTTTTAAGCTGAGAGTAAGAATGTAAGGTCAGAACTTTTTTTTCAATACATGCATTTACCATTAGATTTCAAAAGTCAATGCATAAAAAAAAAAAATAAAATATTAGAGAGCCGTTTTTATGGATTTTTGAAAAAATGTTCGGAAGGTTTTATCTTTAAAAATACACGTCCTACAATTTTGAGTTTTTGGAACAATGTTTGGAACACTTTTTAAAACACGAAAAAAATTTCAAAATCAAGAATTTCGAAAAAAGGGGGGCTAGAATTTTTTCGAATTTTGCCCATAACTTTTGAAATTTTGACAATAGAGGTCCAAAAACTTGGAACAATGTTCAGAACAACTAGAACAATCTGGAACAACTTTCAAAAATTTGATTTTCGAAAAAAGGGGGGCTAGGTCAAAAACGGTTTTTTGGCTCTAAAACCCCCATTTTTGAATATTTTTCAAAAAAAACTTGGAACAATGCGGAACAAATCGGGAACAACCTGGAACAACTTTCAAAAATAGCAAATTCCAAAAAAGGGGGGCTAACTTCACGCACTCTGCCATTCCAAGATAATCATTAATTTTGGGCCAAAATTGGGACAACTATTTAAAAAAAATAAACAATCTGCTTTAAAGTCAAGATGACGGCGAATCTTCAAGAGTGGTAGAAAACGATTAGTTTCCATTTTTTTAAGTAAAAAATAAACCAGTTATTTAACAAAATTTATTGTTCCCTAATTTCGAGATGGCTGTAAACACAAAAAGTCTTGATGGTCGAAATGTTTTATTTTTGTATGAGCTCTCTAAGTATTTGCAATTCAAATGTAGGTATAATCCGACTTGGCTATACTCATTGCCCGAGAGAGTTTCTAGTGAAATAGCCAATTCTAAACGTATAATACTTTGCTTTTATATAAGATGCACTGGTTTTAAACTGGAATGGAACTGGAATGAATTAAATCAGAACATTTTTTATTTTTTACCATATTGTACAATATTGGGAATTTTCCTACCCAGGGAGGGACTGGGAGTCAAAGGCCCTCCCGGGACTTTAAGAAAAAGGGCCACAAAATATTAAAGTGAGTAGAAGCAGTGAAAAAGCAGTGAAAAGAAAACGACGATAAAAAATATTATCGATTGTGATGTGTTTTTTGCTTTCCAGCCGAGGTTTTGCTCGCCGATCTTGCCAAGGTCGTCCTGAAGAAAACACGAAACTTCAGAGTAAAAGGTCTTTAAAAAAACCTTTTTGTAAAATCTTTATTTATAATACAGCTCTTAAACTTATAACAAAATGGTATTTGAATTATGGACGGTCTGGATTTTGGTGATTGAGTGATTCACTCGCCCTGGTCAGGGGAGATCCCGGTAATAGGAATCTTGCTTCTCATGATCTGCGTCTCTATCGGATCTACTGGTTTCCGCAAATTGCGTGTCTGGTATATCGGTATCGGGCAACTGGATTTTCAATCGATTTTAAAGTTATAACCAGAAACAAGATCAGTAGGTACTAGGCCCCTGGCGCCACTCGAGACATCAGGCTTTCGCTGTGGTAGATCAGTAGGTACTACGCCCCTGGTGGCACTATTCAACAGGTACTAGGCCCCTGACGGCACTCGACACAGCAGGCTTTTGCTCTGGTAGATCAGCAGGTACTACACCCATGGTGGCACTGTTCAGCAGGTCCTAGGCCCCTGGCGGCACTCGACACAGCAGGCTTTACGCTCTGGTAGATCAGCAGGTACTACACCCCTGGTGGCACTATTCAGCAGGTACTAGGCCCCTGGCGGCACTCGACACAGCAGGCTTTACGCTCTGGTAGATCAGAAGGTACTACGCTCATGGTGGCACTGTTCAGCAGGTACTAGGCCCCTAGCGGCACTCGACACAGCAGGCTTTTGCTCTTGTACATCAGCAGGTACTACGCCCCTGGTTGCACTATTCAAAAGGTACTAGGCCCCTGGCGGCACTCGAGACATCAGGCTTTCGCTCTGGTAGATCCGCAGGTACTATGCCCCTGGTGGCACTATTCAGGAGGTACTATGCTCCTGGTGGCACTATTCAGGAGGTACTAGGCCCCTGGCGGCACTCGACACAGCAGGCTTTCGCTCTGGTAGATCAGCAGGCACCGAAGCCCTTGGTGGCAATTAGGACGTTTGTCTTCAAACTTGGACCCCTTACCACTGGTGGGGGGAAGCCTTCGTAGGAAATAGCTGGAAAATCTCGCCTACCTAAAGGTTTGGCTTTCAATGAAACCCCTTACCACTAATAGGGGGAAGCTTCACGAAAGTAAAACAAAGCAAAAATGACCGAACCGAAGCTTTATTGGCATAGTACTGAATATCACTGAGTGGGGTGCCTTTCGTCCATCCGAGCAGGCCCTCTTGTGTTATTTACGGCCAAGAGTGAGTGTGAACTATTTAATGATGAATGATAATAATAAATAGTATTTGTTTTCTGGTGACGTCACTGGTCTATGGTAATTGTGAATTGTATTATGCTATAATACAGGGACTTTCATGCTCTTTTTGCTCACCCAAGGGCTCATCGGTCAAAATCCCGGCTACCCGGTAGCCCAGTTCGCCTCCTGAACTACGTTCTGTAACAAGATAGACGATATTCGTTCAGAAAATTTGAAAATTGGAAAGAAATTCTCATTTATCGATACATACAATATTTACAGATCTGGGGACCAGTTTCAGTTCCAAAAAAATTAAGTGGTATGTTAAGCAGCGCCCTTTTTGTATCGAATCGTAATTTTTGAAATCTGGTTCAAGCGTCGCCGCCGTACCTTCCAATTACAGTTCGCAATTCAGCGCCGCCTCGACAGAATATGTGATATTACAGTAAAACAATCCCATCAGGATTCCCAGGGAGTTTAACCAAATGATTGAGGTGACTTCATCAAGTTACAGAATTTGTTTCAGACAATGTCAGTTAGACAGTTACAGAAAATGTCGGATTTTTTCTTGACTGTATTGGAGGATGGAACTTAAGAAGTGTGTCTTGAACAAGTTACTCACACAGCGAAGGTATGCATGGACTTTTTTTTCCAAACGATTTGTGGGAAGCTAACAGCTGATCGCAAGTCACCGCGATCTCTTCGAATAAAACTTCGGCAGTGTATGGACACTAGAGGGCGCCATTTGACCGACACCAATGTAAACTAAAATTCCCAATTTTTTAAAATGCCCCGGCCGGCGTGGCGCAGTGGAAGTAGTGCTTGACTGCTAACCTGGATGTGTGGGTTCGATCCCCAGTCTAGGAGGCATTCTTTTCTTTTTGTAGTTTTTAAGAAGAAATAAAACGCATATAATTTAATGTTATGGCCAAGAATTTAGCTTTATTATAAAGATTAGGGTTTGCCATCATGTTTGAAAAAATGATTTCGGGCAAGTGGCCGCCACGGCTGGATCGAATAAATTCCAGTCGAGAGGCCCAAGAGGGCCCAGCTCCAATTGTTGCACGCGATGGCGGATGGACTCATTCGGGTCTTCTTCGATACTCTTCTCCACAGCAGCAATAGCATCTTCGGTGCGCACTGTACGGCGTCACTAGAGTAAACTTGTTGCGAAACCGATCCATGGTTGCTCGAATTACCGACTCTGCTTGGAGATTATGTCGACCGAATATTGGACGCAGCGGAACCGAACCATTATGTTGGTAATAAATTTGCACGATTTGCAAATGTTGTTCAGGAGTAAGTCTATTCATTATGAAATGGCAAACCAAACTGAGTATAAATCAAGTGACAGCTGTCAAAATGACCAACTCCGAAAAAAGTATTCCCAGATTGAAAACCAAACGTCTCAAAAATACACCCTATATATGTCTGTGTTCTTTTTTTTTTAAACCCAACTGAGTTTCATGATTCCAATTCAAAACCAATGCGTCTGTCGTATTCCACCCTGAATATATTTGAATATATGAATATCCACATCGATTAAAACGCAGTTTTCTTTTAAGCTATTGACAAGTTTTATAAATATAAAATAAGCTATTAAAGATTCACTTTAGAGCCAGAGTCGAGTAATTATATTAAAATCACAATAAGATAATATACATATGTATATTGTATATTTACATGAAATCATTGGTGTTCGCAGTTGGCACCGTTTATGAATAATGATTTATCGTGAACTAAATCTGACAGTCACAATCTCTATAGGAATCTACACTTTAATTACAAATCAATCCCACAATAATCGACATACTATTAAGAAAAAAAAGTTATAAATAAAACTTGACAGCTAACAATAATTGTAAATTACTTGTGAACAGCTTCAGTAATTATTTAGATCACAATCCCATAAATGTGTTTTTTTTTTTGTTGGCTTTAACATATTTTTTTATGAACACTTCGTTAATGCACCACTTGACTACATTTAAAAATGAAATTGTTTGTAGCTATATCTTATGTTTCAATGCGCGAGCAAAACAAGGTGCGCTAGAAGTACATATATTTTTTCATGTGACAAAGCCACCACCACCTGTCATGTCAAACGGACTGTCAAACCAAGTGTTTCTAGATTGCTCGCAGGTGGAAAAATGGCGCCTCAAAAGAAATCCCAACATGAAAATATAATTAACTACAAATTGAGTAATATCCGTGTTGGTTTTGCTTTGCTTTGTTTATATATGTATAATCGAAATAGCCGATAGGGATTGGGTCGGGTTTCCGCATTTGTCTTTTTTTGGTTAATAGCTAGAAATTGCATTTGAAAATGCTGACATCAATGAACTAAGTAGTGTATAACTTTCTTGTTTCCTGCAATCCAGCTTTTCAACAAATTTATTTTTTGATTTAATGGTTGTTTAGAAACGTGTTTATTTTTACCTGAGATTAAACATTTAAAATGTTAAAGATTTACGAAAACAAAATTCAGAAAAGTAGCGTTAACATTTTTTGGGCAATTTCCCGGTTTGATCTTTTTTTTAATTTTGGACGATCTGAAGATATTGAGGAGAAGGGGGGGGGGGGCACCTTTGAACACTTTTTGGTTTGGAGCCTCCAACAACTCATTGTGATGGAATTGTAGGCCTGTTAGTTATCGGCATTTCGAGGAATGCATTTAAAGTTTAATTTAAACCCATTTTTGATTAAATTTAATAAAGATTGATATTTTCTTAAAACAAAAAACAAATTCATTCCTCATTTAGAGCACAATGATGCCTTGCTGATAACTAGTGAAGAAAAAGCGGAAGTTTTCCCAGACTCATTTGAAAAAAATTTTAACAATCCGTTAATAAACGAAACCAGCTCAGTTAACAGACTAGTAAGTGAGTCTATTAATGTTATCAATAGTAATAATGAATCCTTGCCAACAGATGTTCTTGTCTCAAACGATGATATTAAATGATTAATTAAAAGTATGCGAAATAATAAAGCACCCGGAATAGATACTCTAAAAAACACCTACTTTAAAGAACTCCCAATTATTGGTATATCCTTTATATGTTTTATTGTTAATGCTTGCCTAAAGTTACAATACTTTCCAAACAAATGGAAAACTGCGAAAATTATACCTATCCTTAATGCAGGAAAACCACCGAACAAACCTTATAGTTATCGACCTATAAGCTTGCTTAGTAGTTTTAGCAAAATATTAGAAAAAGTCATAAAAATTAAACTTCTTGATTTTCTCGAATCCAATGTGGTGCCAAACCATCAGTTTGGATTTAGGCAAGGTCATAGTACTACTCACCAAGTTCTTAGAATTTGCAAACATATTAAAGAAAAAATGAGTGCAAAAGAATCTACGGGTCTTGTCCTTCTGGATGTTGAAAAGGCTTTTGATAGTATATGGCACGATGGTCTTCTTCATAAACTAAAGGTATTCGGTTGTCCTTTATATATTATAAAATTAATACAAAGTTTTCTTGGAAATAGACAATTTCAAGTCAATTTAAATAACATACACTCAAACCTAAAAAACATTACTTCGGGTGTACCTCAAGGGTCAGTATTAGGTCCATTATTATACATTACATAAGTTGCTGATTTTCCAGAAATTTGGAACTGTGAAATAGCAATGTTTGCAGATGATACCGCCATTTATAGCTCAAACAAAATTGGCCATGAAATTGAAAATGACTTGCAATATGCTTTAAACAAAACTTACGATTATTTTCTGATATGGAAAGTCAAACTTAATGCTGAAAAAACCCAGGCCATCTTTTTCACCAAGAAAAGAAAAGCCTGTGTTTTACCATTTAATCAGCTGAAATTAAATAATTGTGATATTCCGTGGGTTAGTTCTGTCAAATATCTTGGTGTATATTTAGACAAGACATTAACTTTCCGCGACCATATCACAAACACTCTTAGCAAAATAAGCATTGCTACTAAAATGCTATACCCCCTCATATGTAGGAAATCACCCCTGAGTAAATTTAATAAGATCATAATCTGTAAAGTAATTTTCCAAGCTATAATCGTTTATGCATGCCCAGTATGGGGAACTTGTGCAAAATCACATATTAAAAAATTACAAGTCTCTCAAAATAAAACATTAAAAATGATGGCAAATTTACCTTGGCTTTTTTCAACTCAACTTTTACATGAACAATGTGGAGTACATCAAGTTGCAAGAAAAATTGAAACTCTCAACCAAAGATTTTATTTAAGATGTAGTGATTCAAATAATATGTTAATAGTTACAAAATTCAGTAAGTCAATGATATCAATGTTTGTATACCTATATCCATATTTATTCATTAATTGTTAACTTGTTAATTTATTTATTTATTTTTTTATTAAATTATTTATTCGTTTATTAATGCATTTATTTATTTATTAATTTCTTTTTGTTTGTACCTATATTTATTTATCTATTTTTGTTTTAATTAATTAATTCATTCATTTATTTATTTATTTATTTATTTATTTATTTATTTAGTTATTTATTTATTTATTTATTTATTTATTTAATTATTTATTTATTTATTTATTTATTTATTCATTTATTTATTAACTTATTTATTTATTTATTCATTTATTTATTTATTTGTTTTGTATTAATTTTATAACAATCAATTTAATCATTTGCTTTGTATATAATTCACTAAGATCATGTTAATATTTATTTATATATAAAAAATACTTCTATACCATCTTGGGCATTCTTGTAGCTGTAAGTTTTTATCTAGTCATTTTTTTTTATATTGAATGAAGGTTTTTCATCATAGTTTTCCTTCAAGTGCAATTTATCAATTCGAATGTATTTATTAAAATCCTCAAAATTTTTCAGTTGTAAGATATTCCTAGTTAAAATATCATATCTCTGAGCAAGCTGCGTATTATTAAAATTTTGTAAAGCCTTATCTATGACAATAAAATATCTATCTAGGTTACTAGGTTAAAATATAAAATAGGTCCAAGAACCTAGGTAACCCACATGTGTGGCAGATTTGAACGGAAGTATTTATAATTATTTTTAACAGTAAATAAATTAAGTAGGTATAAGAGCATATCTATATTGAAGACAACAATAAACAATAAATGAATAAGTTAATAAGCCTTTTTAAATTTAAAATTTTGATTGGAACTTGTGCTTTTGTTAAATTTTTTTAAATTTTTGGTTATATAATATATAAAATCTATTTATAAACAGTATTTTAAATAAATATTTATTAATAAACTACCCGAAAGACGACGTAGGTCGTAGGTTTGAAATTTTAACAATATTTAAAAACAAGGCAAACAATTTACATACATATATACGTTAATTATGTAGGGCTGAATATACAAAAAGTTTTAATATATAGAATATAAAATGGTTTTTAAAAGATATACCTCACTATTTAAAAAGTAGACTTTTGGAAATAGATTAAAAAAAAAAAATGTTTGAAGCAAAAAGTCTCGTTGAAGCTTTAATTTTAATGTTCATGTGTCTTACGAAGAAAAATTAAAAAAAATTTTTCAATAAATAGTTTTAAACCTGTTCAAAGGTGACCGTTTCGTTCAAAGCTATGCCCCAACATGTAACGCAACATAAAATTCGGCCATAAATATTATACTTATAACATAATTTATCAAGAACTTTACCCTTATGTTAATCAAACTGAAGGTGTGAATTTAATAATAATTTTTAAAAAAATGAAAAACCTTAGCAAAAAATTTTTTAAATCTTACAAAAAATAAAATTTACACATAATATCTGCATATTTAGGTATTGTTAGATGAACTTAAGAGATGCACCGCAAAGTCGTTGACGTTAAAAATATCGGTATTGTCATGTTTAAAATATTTTTTTGTTAAGATTTTATTAGCCATGTTCATTTTTTCTTAATTGGAAAATTTATTTTTAGGATATTTGATAGGTGTCAATTTCTATCGGCTAAAAGACTTTAATATAACTATTCTAGGTTTTCAATTGTGTTTTCGAAATGACGAATGGGTGATTAGAGTCATTTTCTTTTACTTGGTATCGGCACCCTATCTATCTTGTCAAAATATGTTTTTCTTCAGTTAGAAATTAGATGTAAGCTTTTCATTAGTTCCTAAATTTTTCGGTAATAGAACTTATTTACAGAAAAGGCTAAAAATTTTATTGGACCGTATCAGAACCTCGGTTTTTAAAATCCCGTTTTTTCAAAAACCCCAAAAAAGTTTTTAAATCCCGTCTACTAAATTACTTTTTTTTTGTTCCTGTCTCCTGAAATTCCGCTTATTTGGAATTCTGATGTTTTATATTTCCGTTTTTGGGAATTCCGGTTTTTAAAATACCGTTTTTTCAAAAATTTCAAAAAAGTTTTTAAATCTCGTCTTTTAAAAATAGTATTTCTTTTAAAGCCTTTCTTCTGAAATCCCGAATATTCAAAAATTCGATGTATGTATTATAATTCCGCTTTTTTAAATCCTATCAAATCGCGCCAAACCCGTTTTTTTTACAGTAAATAGGTAAATTAATTAGATTTTTTTAAATAAAACAACTGTAGTTTTGATTGCAAAAAATAGACGATTATGAGAGACGAGATTATAAAATCTGGATTAAAAAAAGCGGGGTTATATAACATGATTATAAAAAGCGGGATTAAAAAAACGGGATCAAAAAACGGGCTATAACAAGCGGGATATATCGAAAACAACTTATAATTTATTGTTAGTAGGTATACACCTGGGATATCAAAACCTGAAGTGGCTTAATTATACTCAAGCGAATTTGACAAATTTTTATAAATTTTTGTACCTATGTATATGTTACTAAGTTTGACATTGGAGATTTTCAACTTGGTTTTTCAACTAAAAAACACTTATTTTATTTATTAATTTACTTATTTATTTATATAAAATTTACTGACGATGGAAGCATAGCTTCCGAAATGCATTTAAGTAAATAAATAAATAAAATAAGTGTTTTTAAGTTCTTTAAAATAATATCTTTTATTTATGATACTAAGGCCAATTTTAATATTAAAATTCAACATAATAGTCCAGTTAATAAAGCCATAAAAACAGCCCAATTATAGGAATTGATCGTCGGAAGGCTGGATTTTGGTATATTACCTCCTCATGGTGTTCTGAAGAAACTGTCAAAAGTCCCCATTGATAAAAGCGCTGCTTAAAATTTTAAAAGGAATTGAAGGCCCCCGAAAATAGTTTTTCGAAATAAACCAATCGGAAAAGTTAAGGGTTTTACTTTTCTATATATAGTTGGGCTGCTTAGTTTAAAAATTGTGCATTTTGTGATAAAGGCATCATTTTTTTTTTCGTTGTCGGTAAATTATATGAATATGATTTTAAAATTACGGCCCACTGTATTTGTCCAACCCTGAAGTTGGGAGAGGGAAACTAAAAAAAAAAAAATTTTGAAAATAGAAAATGAATATAAAAACACAACGGCAACACGTTAAATATCATGTTATAGCTTTTTTAAAGCCTGTTATTTTCATTATTATTATAATTATGTTTTTAAATTAAATTATTTTAGTTTTTGAATAAATGATTTCCTCCTAATATTTATTTATTTTCAAAATTTTTCAGCTCTGGCGATTATTTCCTTTATTGATTGGACTATAAAGCTTATGTGACAGTTTACGCTGGGGAAAAAGTAGAATAACAAGCGTTTTAGTTGAATATCAATTTATTTTCGATTCAGAAAATGGGCCATTGGTACGTATACATACACTTCCATTATTGTATAGTTCTTATTTTGAAGTTGAAATCGAAATAAATAAAAAAAAAAATATTTTCTCAAGTTTCAAGCTTCTATATTAATATCTTCTATATTAATATTAACCTGTGGGCTGGGCTTTTGATTTTTCATACATATAAAGCACACATATAGTTTTTAGTATTTAACTTAAAGTCTATATATTACTTAAAATACTCCAAATTTAGTTTTGTATTTTTGATTACGACTTTGAGAAATAAAAAAAAAATTAAATTTTCGGCTTCTCAAAAATATTTGTGATATCAATACCTAATTTGACTGTATTACAGTTAACTAATTATTAGGATGAATAAATAGTATTAGTTTATCGAAATTCCCAAACAAATTTTTTTGACAAAAGAAATATAAAATATTGGTTGAAGCCGAAGAGAAAACAATTTTGTTAAACTAAATACATATTTATCAATTTTATTATTGTTTGGCTAGTTTAACAACACAAAACATATCCGGATCAGAAAACCATATAATTTATCAAGATAATAAATTTCAAAATTGTATCCTGTCTAAATTATAACGATAATGCAAACAGTTCATATTTAAAATTTACTTCTTAATAATTTAATGTGTGATTCGAATAGGAAAATAAAGAAGGAGAATATTATGCCTCTTTGGGGATTACTTGATTCTTGACAACAACAACAAAATATGGCAATATCTTGGGTAGTTTTTGGCAACAGACCATAAGGCTTTTGGTTTCCCTTTTGGGATCATTCATATACATAGTCAGTTTTTTTTTTTATTAATGGAGTGTCATTTTAAATGCTTAAAAGTATTTATATAATAAGTAAGTAGCTTCATGGGGTTGCATGTCCTTGAAGAATAATTTTTTGTGAGCTTTGCCAAGTTTTTTTTTCTAATGATTGTAACTTTCATAAGGTATAGATGTGGCATATAACTATAAGCGGATGTTTTACATAAGATGTATCAAAAATCTTATATAGTTTGGATCGAAAGAAGAAACAAAGAATATTGCCGAAATCGTATGGAAAAGGGGTGGTCTATATTTCCAACCTTTTAAGTGGGGATTTTTTTTAAATGTTTCTGTAATAAAAATAAATAAAATGTACGACTGGGTCGCTCGAACTTGCTCTTATGTACGATCACTCTGTGGTTTTAAAGTCTTAGGGCTTGTTTTACAATGTCTGAGTTAATTTATGATTAGTTACTCGACACATAAATATTGGAACAGGGTCATAAGTCCGCCAACCAAAAAATAATAATTTTGCATTTATAATCTATATTAAGTCGTCAAAAAATAATTGTAAGTTTTTTTCTCCTGTGGATTTATGACCCTGTGCCATTATTTATGTGTCGAGTAACATAATCAGAACTTTACTCAGACATTGTGAACAGACCCTTAATATATTAAAAAATATTTAAACAACTAAAGTAGAATCTCGAAAAGATGAACAGATATTACATTGTTAACAAGATGAACAGATTTTTTTATATTGTTATCATCTTTTCGAGCATCAACATTTAATTGAGGAAAAAGGTAAAATTATAAATAAAAATGTTTAATATTATTTACGCATAACAAGTTAAAACAAGACCAAAAGTGTTACAATTTTACATAAATATAATATGTACGAGGAACTAAAGGCAAAGAAAAAGTAAAACAAATTAAGTTAAGAATTAAGCGTTCATCTTTTCGAGTAGGTACAAAATTTTAACCCGTTCATCTTTTTGAGCACTAAAGTGTGCAAATATTTCGTTCATCTTTCCGAGCTGTTCATCTTATAGAACCATTCATCTTTCTGATATAAGAAATAAATTAGTTATGGGAGCCTATATTTTATGCCAACTGCCAAATACAGTACAGTACATAAATATGAACAATATATAGCACCGTGTTGCTCATGTGCATGGAACTTAAAGTTAAGACTACGAAATTGTTAAAAAATCAATATTCAGGTCGATTATGGAGTACGCAATATTGAATCTGCAAAGATTTGAAGTGCAGTGCTCTCTTTTCTCTTTACAAATTTGTCGTAAATAGAAAAAAGAACAATGTACTGAAAACCACTGCGTTTCCAGTATTATGCATTCTATAATCGACATGAAAATTAGAAATAAATTGATTAAACAACCTCTGCAATTGTTTTGACACCAATGCGGTTTACACCCTATGATTTCTTAAACAAATCTCAATTTATGAGAAACAAATTTCGAAAATTGTTGGGGCTGATTTTGGCTTTAATAATTTTTTTATTATATAAAATTTTTTAAAATTTTTTTAAGAAAAATATAAATTTAAAAAATATATAAATATAAAAAATAAATTTAAAAAAAAATCATCTACCCATTTTCGGAATATCGAATTTTCAAAAATAATTTTGAATTTTTTTTAAATTAAATTTTTTTTTTTGAAAAATTTGATACACAATATTATACAAGTTTAGAAGAAGCTTTTTTTTTTAAATTTAATTGAAATTAGTTCAACAGATAATGAGATAATCCAAAACTAAAAAAATAGTTCTATGAGATATACCGTTAATAATCGACGATAGATACAATTTTTTTCCAATAAAATGGTAGATCGTACTGATATTAGCTCACATAAAAATTTTATTCAAAATCGTAAAAGTTGTTTTTAATAAAAATGATATTTTCCTCAACGGTTTAAACACTTGTGTGGTAAGGTGTCTTTATTTTTGGATATAAGAATATTTTTTTTTAAAAACCTGCTAGGTAATGTTAAAAAAAACTGCTGGGTACCAAGTTAAATAAAAATCGAATCGTTCACAAAAAAAAAATTAAAAATAATGGAAATCTTTTTTAAAAATCAAAAAAAAAAAAAAAAAATTAATTTTTGGTATAAAATTCTTTTAAAATTTTGTGAAACATTCTCTATGAAAAAATTGATCAAAATCAGTTGAACCTTTTTTGAAAATCATAAGAAATGGGAGATATGTGCAATTTATAACAATTTTTTGGATTTTTTTTTTACAAAATTGTAGCTTTTTTCTAAAAAAATAACAGAATTTTTTTAAGTTGTCGTCGGCACGTTTTAGATATAAATAGATTTTTAATAATTGTCAAAAAAAATTGTACGATATGGGTAGGTGCCGTTTTTTTTTTGGTCCAAAAAAAAATAAAAAAAAACCCGTCGGGGGATTTCCGAAAAAACGCTATAAGTACCAAGGTTAAAGAAAATCTACCCACCCGTTTAGGCTGTAGACGAACGAGACAGACGGACAGAATTTCGAGACTCACTTTTTTCGAGTTAGATTTTTTTACGAAAATGTACCAACATATATATCGCAAGTAAAAATGATTGGATTGCTCTTACTTGGTCTTATGGTTAACGTAGAAATTTAAAAAAATTTCAGAGTGTAAAAAAATTTGTTTTTTTTTTTGTTTTGTTAAAAAAATGTTTTCAAAATTTTTTAAATATAATTTTGTTTAGACTATTAAGAAGCACTAGATTGAAAAATTATAACAATTATAAGGAGATTTAAGAAAAAATACATGTTTTTGAAATACAGTATACTCTCTGCAAACGGACACCTCCCATAAGCGGACACCTCTAATAACCGGACAGATTTCAAAGAGGAGAATTAAATTCATGATTTTTTTCAAGCGGACTGTCTAATAACCTTAGTGTTCGCTTTGTAGTAGTTTGTTGCTTACTAACTACTAACACGGCACTAAGTAATAAGCCAGTGTACACAATTTTTGTCGCAAATTGTTGCTTGCTTTAAGCTCTCTGCGACAAAGATCTGATAGTGTCAAAAAAATAACCAGACGCGAACACCAAATTTAATAACCGCAATAGAGTTTTGCCCTCTCATAAGCGGACAAAGTGCATGTAGAGTACTTTTTATCGTGATTTTTTTAAAATCCGAATTTCAGCAGGGTAAATTAGGGTAAATGAAAAGAAAGGTTTAGATTCTATTTTCAAAACGAAAAATGATAGAGAGTTTTTTGTTTCTTTAATCGATGGATCTTTTAAGTTAAAATAAAATTCTAGAAAATATAAAACTTCAGATAAAAACATTTTAAAAACAAAAACTGAGAAATTTCAAAATATCGATAGTTCAAAGTTCAGAAACTCCGAGTGTTGAAAATGTTTTTCGGAACACGTAATAGAATTTTCTTTATGTTGATGTTGTTTTAAATAAAAATACCAGTGAGGGTAAAAAGGGAAAAATCAAAAACCAACGAAAATTGATGAACAAAATCAGCCTTATTGTGAATTTCACCCGAAAAATATTTCACCTTAAAATTTTTTGTTCCCCCGTCAATAACATAACATTTCCGCCCGAAATGAATGTTCACAATAGGGGGAATTTTTTTTAAAACAAAATTTCGGGTGAAACTCACAATAAGCGAAAAATGAAATATCAAATTTTCCGTGTGGAATGTTGTTCGAGCGTAACTCAAAATAAGGCTGAATATAATATATTGTTCAAAAATTCGTCTAGCCAAGAAAAAAGCATAAATTGATAATTTTGCAAATACGGGTCTTTTGATTTCTCGCATCTTCTTTTCGAAATTATAAAACTTATTTCAAAAAAAACATCATCTTGATTTTATGTGATTTTTTTTATCCGACGTCTATTTTTCAGTTTTTGTTTTTAAAATGTTTTTATCTCGAGTTTTAAATTTTCTAGAATTTTATTTTATATTTATGACTTTCTTTCGTTTAAAAGATTTATCGATTAAAGAAACAAAAAACTCTCTTTCATTTTTCGTTAAGAAAATAGAATCTAGACCTTTATTTTCATTGACCCTAATTTAACCTACTGATAATCGGATTTAAAAAAAATCACGTATTTTAAAATTTTTAAATAAAGTTTCCTTTCACATGATATTTTTTTTCATCACTATAACCTACCATATGAGCTGAGGCAGATAATTGAAAAAACCCAAAAACTGACCGAGCGTGGCAACCCTATGCCTTGACCATGTTAGTTTAGACACTACCTAAAAATTCTATACTCCATATCCGGCATCTCGATGAGGGTAGGTCGTCTTATGGCGGGATCTTTTCCACTATAATAACCGGACAAATTTCTGGGTACCATCATGTGTCCGGATATGAGAGAGTTCACTGTACATATTCCCTCCCATTTAACTCGTCATTGTCCTGGTCGATCTTGTTAAAATTTCATTCCATTAAAATTCCAGTAGATACCTTTTAGCAGCTTTAATTATTTGCATTAATTTTTGTTTTTTATTAACGAGAAAAATCAAATAAAAATCAATTTTTTCTAGTATTTCCATCTCTTCTCGACTCTCGTTAACAATTTTATAATAAATTACATATTGACCCATTTCCATATTAACATTTTCAATTTCTATCCAGCTTATAGCTTTAAACAAAAATCCAGTCGTTCATTTTATTTCACTTTTTATTTCCTACAAAAATATTGGAAACGAACTTGGATGCCACTATATCCGCATTTCGCATCCAAAAACACCCTCTACTAACACAACACAACACAACACTACAATATCTTTCTCTTGGAAATTACTTTCATTTGTATGAATTTCCTCCCAATTACAACCATCATTTGTCATATGATGACAATAAATGCCTAATTCAAATTGGATATCCCACTTGGCTATCAATATCTGAAAACAGCTTTTCTTGCCTATACAAAATGCAGCAGCTATAAAAAATTTCATGCAAGACCATAAAACATTAAAACCATGCAATCAATTCGGTGGGTGTTTTTTTTTTTTTTTTTGAAAACCTTTTTTTATTCAAACAGATCGGCACAATGTCTAAGTTGATGATGATGAATGACAGGAAATGGTTGAATCGCCAGACCATATGGCATTGCCACTATATTCATGGACTGGACTGTTCAGCAGATTCTTATATTACCATTTAAAACCAAAACAAAGTGGTCATCATCTTGTAAGCCCACGCTCTTTAAATGGTAGTTTCTTCCAATCAACAACATCACGACCTACGCAGATAATCTTTGATAAAATCATCTTCTTATGGGGTGTTTCGGGATTATGTATATTTTAAACAAAATGAATCTAAAGTTCGATTGGAAGAATAGAATTATAGTCTTATTTCCATTTTGTATTTGTATAGATTAATACATGATAATACAAAACAGATTATTGCTCAATTACAATCAATTCTCATGTCTTATAATGAAATATTGAACAAAATAATATTGAAAGTAAGCAGGAGAAATGTGAATTGGAACAATTTTCGAGTATAGGTATACAGTAGAATCTCGAAAAGATGAACAGATATAACACAGGACCCGTTCATCTTTTCAAATTGTTCATATTTTCGAGCATAAATATTTGGTTGAGGAAGAAGATATATTTATAAATAAAAACATTAGTTATTATTTACATAACAAGTTAAAACAAGCCCAAAAGTATTGTTCAGGAGGAACTTAATTGGCAAAGATAAAATAAACAATTATGTTGGGAATAAAGTGTTCATCTTTTCGAATACAAAATTTCTACCCATTCATCTTTTAGAACACTGAAAAGTGAAAATATTTCGTTCATCTTTCCAAGCTGTTCATCTTATAGAACCGTTCATCTTTCCGAGATTCTACTGTACTTATAAGTACAAATAAAGCTGAAGAATTAAAGACTTTAAGGCTTGTATATCATTGAGAAAGTTTATTTTTTTCTGAAATTTTGTGTCTACTCATTAATCATCTTTTTTTTATAACAACAGGAAAGAAAAACAAGATTAAGGAGAATATATTTTTTGTAGATACTCAAATATCAACGGAAGTTTGAATAATTTTTGTTGACAATAAATAATGCCTCAATAAAATGGGCACGCGCATTAAGAATGGATTCGCAGCGTAAGTTTCATTATTTATTTCTTCACGTTTTTCTAGTTTAATATATATCATTTTCTTAAAACACTCTGTAGTAATATGTACATTGTAAATGTTGATACACCCACTATTCATTGAACAAAAAAAAAATACTACTGGACCTCAATCACAGCTCATCTATAGTTAAGCTTTTTTTTTATGAATTGAGTTTGAGGAGTAAAATTCGTCTGGAAGATGTCTAAATTTGCAAAGAAATGCGGAATTATTGTGCCACTTAAATTTAACACACGCAATCTTATATATAGGTGTTGTCGGTGTAGTTTCAGTATCAACTATTAAACTGTATCTGAGGCGTTTTACAAGAGCGCGTGTTCACAGGCGGATTGAAAAGAAAGCACTTCACTATCAAGGCCTCATACTAAATTGTATAACTAAGAAATAAAAATTAAAAAATGTGTTAAATAAAAAAATTTTTACGTGTACATAGTCTGTGTTTAATCAATGTTGAGACAATCGATTTTTTAGAACAGACTTGGAGAGAACAGGGATGAAAAATCATCTTTCAGCAATGTATCAAAAGTTAAAAAAAGTGTATCGAATTGTACTTTTTCATTTTTATTTTTCAAAAAATCAATTTTGTTTGAAGAATAGCAACAAGACAAGAAATGTTTTTTAATATGAGAAAAAATTAAATAATCGTATAATCCGTTTACAACCGTCATTATACGAATTATTGGGGCGAATAAGGTCATTTTGCTGACAATTTCCAAATACGACTCCAAATTAGTTAATTTCCCATACAAATTCACATTTCGAAATGATTTAATTTCAGCTTAATTTGCACGAAATTTGGTTAAAAATCATGTTAAAACTTTATGAACACACCCAAGTGTAATGCATCCATTAGTGGAAACCCATTGGGAATCATTGAAAATGTCAAAATTTGATCTATAGCAAATAGAAACAGAAAGAGAACACAACAAAAAGAAGCTATTAAATGCCAGATCAAATTCAAAATTTAATAAGCTGTCAAACGAAATTAGCAAATTTGCATTTCGGCTCCAATGAAAACGTAGTGTTAAACCGAGATTTAAGTATATTTACCCTTAACCTTTCTAAAATATCAAAGACCAATAGCTTATTTTGCAAATATATTACGCTGAACACATTCGTTCGAGAGTCAAATTTTTGTTCTCGTTTGACAAAAATGAAACTTTTTATCTCACTTTTACTTCATAAGAAAAAATGAAACAGTTTAATTTGAATTTTGAAAGGTAGTGTCAAAATTAATCTTTTTGTAAATCTCGAGTGCGGTGGAAACAATTTTTTAAATCTTAATGAGTTTAAATTTCGGTGGAAAAATAATCAAACAAACAATGCGACGATAATTAAAATATTAAAAAAACTTAAACATAGTCAAGATTATTATAAAAATAAAATAGGTTAAAATAAATAAATACTATACCTATATTGACACAGTGGCAAAATTGTATTCGAATTTTATAAAAACGTATTTGTGTACTTTAGTCAAGTTGAATGTATCGAAAAAAGTACAATTGTATCGACTTTTTCAACCCTGGGAAGGAATCGAGCAGATTGTTGATGAAGTTAGATTATGTAGAAATAGCCTACCTCTGCGCGAATTCTCGCAATTGCATAAAAATAAAAGACGCACGAAAACAAACATGCAGTTTTTGAACAAATTACACAACTCAACAAAAGAAAAAAAAAATCTTGTCCTAACATTCATTTTACGATTTTTATATTCATTATGTACCAAAATGAATAAATAATATCAATATTCATTTAAAAGTTTGCTTTTGTAATTGTTACTACTAAAAAGCTTTTCATGGTTTTTGAATTCAAATTAGTGTATTATCCCAGTAGGAATAAACATTTGATCTGGAAAAAATTTTATATGTTCAATTTTCTTTCACAATTCGTTAAAGGGGGTTATAAGGAGCTTATGGGTAGTTTTTCCAGAAAATCGCACTAGAGCTTAAGCCGCCATCTTGGAATTTTCTTAAAAAATTGACTTGCAATAGAAAAAAAAATATTTAAAAACAACGGCAACACTTACAGTGTCATGTTATATCTTTTTTAAAAGCCAGAAATTCATTCTTTAGTTCTGTTTTTAAATAAAATTATTTTACTTTTTAAAAATTAATTTTTAAACTCAAATAAATTTAAATAATTTTTCAAAATTTTGCTTTATTAATTAGTATTTTTGTTTAATAATAACCACCTCCTTGAAACGTAGCTAAATTTAAGGTAGTATTATGCGAGTAGGTACATTCATTTATGAACAATAATCACCGTGTTGCAAATATGCATGGAATTTACAGTTTAGACTGAAAAATTGTAAACAAAAATATGTGATTAAACATAAACAGCCTTATTTATTAGAATTCACTAATACTCGTTTCAACCTCGGAATAGTTAAACCGAGTCGAAGCACTTACTCCGTCTTAACGCCATATCAAACGGTTTAAGCTACACCACATGTCAAATATAATATAAAAAAAAACCAATCTCTCTGGTTATTATAAAATGGGATTAAACGTGTTTTGTACTGCAACTAAAGCGTTTAAAGAATTTAAATCATTTATAAATGCAAAATAACTATCCATTTTGCCTTACAATTAGTAGCAAATGGATAAAAAAACTTCTTCTACACTCCTTTTTAGTTACTAAATGTCATGTCATTTAGATACTAAAACGGCTTTACTATGGCTTTAATCCTGCTATGTACCAGTTTTAGCTTACTCCGCCTCTAATCATCGTTTATTTTTTTTATAAATAAGTTTTTCAGGATTAGAGGCGAAGTAAAGTCGGAGTAAATTTACTCCGTCGCTAAAACGACTTAATAAATAAGAATTAGTTTGACGTGGCGTAAAGACGGAGGTTGAAACGAGTATTAGTGAAATCTAATAAATAAAGGCTTAAATTGATTCAACAACTTCTGAAATTATTGTGAAACCAATGCTATGTACATCATCCGATTTCTTAGGGAAATCTCAATTTATGAGAAAAAAAAAATTGAAAATCGTTGGAGCGGTTTAAAAAATAAAATAGTTTTTTATTTATAAAATTTCTAAAGAATTAAAAAAAATGGTACACAATTTTTTAGCCTTTATTAATGCGGAGTTAAAAAATTAATTAAAAAAAAATATCATCTATCCATTTTCAAAATATGGAATTTTCGAAAAATAAATTTGAAATTTTTTTTAAAAATCAATAATTTATTCTTTTGAAAATTTTGGTATGCAATATTATTAGAACTTATAATGAGATAAGCGAAAATCAAAAAAATGGTTCTATGAGAGATACCATTTTTAAACGTTAGGTAATTTTTTTTTTGAATAATATAGTAAATCGTACAGATATTAGTTCACACACAAATTTTAATAAAAATCGTAGGAGCCGTTGTTGAGAAAAACGAGATTTTCCTTACCGATTTTTTAAACATTTGTATGGGAGGTACCTTATTTTTGGTTATAAGAATAATTTTCATTTAAAATCTGTTAGATAGTGTTAAAAAACTGCTGCGGGTGCCAAGTTTAATATAAATTGACCAAGTCGTTTTCGAATAACTTATTAAATTCTCAAAAAAAAATTTTGAAACTTTTTTAAAAATCCAAAAAAAATTATTTTTTGGAAATATCAGTTGAACTGTTTTTGAAAAAAATGGAAAACCAAAAAAATGGTACCATTTTAAACCATTTTCCGGAAATAAAATGGTTGCGTTTTTGTAAAAAAAAACTGCTGATTTTTTTTTTTTAAAGTTGGAAAGTTTTTGAGAAAAACGACTCATTTTTTCCTAAAAAAAAAATTGGTACGGCAAGTACCGTTATATTTGTTCCTAAAAAAATGAATGAAAAAATTACATAACATATTGTTTAAGAATTTGCAACCCTTTTCTCCTTGACTTGAAAAAGTATACGCAAAATGTCAGTACCGTAGCATGTCCCATCCTTGTTTTTCCAATTAAATCTATACTATTTTCTATTAAAATACATCATTGAATAAAAATGTTGTTCTCAGAGAAGTACAATAGTTGCTTGATTAAATTTTGACAATATCAAGTCAAAATATTTGCTCTCGAATTAAATAATAATAATGGATTGGTGTCCCCGGATTTAATTTTATTTTTGAATTAGAAAGTTTTCCCGCTGAACCGCCATTTTGTTTTTAGTTTGATGGCATTTGTGTCGAACCGTTTGAAAGAGGCATTATTTGTTTATTGTTAAGAAAAGTCAATTTATTTATTTTACTAACGTAATTTTGCTGTAAGAGTGAAGTGTTTTTATTCTAAAATCGTGTGTCACAAAATTAACTGTCAGTACTGTGGTAGTGTTATCCAAGCGTGTTATGAAATTTTTTGGGGGTGATTTTAAGAATATTTTATTTCTTTTACAGTCATATAAGTTAAAATTATAACGGATTTTATTTTTCTAAAAAGCTTTGACATATGAGGTTATATTATATTAAAGCCTAAATGTCAGTATCGTGGTATATTTATTTATAATGAATTTAAATTAAATGATTTCAACCATTTTTTCTAAAAATCTTGTTTTATTTTATTAAGAATGGTACCAATACTTCGGACAAAACATATAAAAACAAATCGGTGCAATAAATGTTGAGTTATAAAACCCAGCATAAAAATAAAGACTCCAACCTCAAAAAACAGATTTAAAAATAAAAAAAAAAAATTTAAAATAAAACATTGCCTTTCAAAGTTGAAAACGTCAAAACGTAAGAGGGAAACTCACCAAAAATATTGTCAAAAATAGTTAGAACGTATAAAAATTCAAAAATAAAAAATCATGTGTCATCTTCGAGATTTAGTACTTTTTACGATATTTTTTATAACTTAAAAGTTGTAGAAAAATGCTCTAACAGATTTAACCCATTTCCGGCGGCTACCAGTTCCAGTTGACTTAGAAACTTGAAATTTCACATAACGTCTGTTTTTTGTTCAATTAGAGGAAATCTGTAAAAAAATTTGGAAAAGCTTTTGGTTTTCCAGAAAATTCACGTTGCGTTTTCGCAACGCTCGCCGAAAGGGGTATCAAAATTATTGTATTGAAAATTTGGCCCTTACATGGAATATGTCAACTTTATTTGAATACTTTTATGAAAAATGAGTTAAAATAGATACACTATGTTATGAAAACGTTGTTGAAAATTAAAAATGAAGAAATTCATAAAAAAATATACAAACATATATACATGTAATATACATATATTTTATAGTTACAATGAATTGGTTTTTTTGTGGGTATTCACCGAAGCATTTTGGATGAAGCAGGATATTACATTTTGCATGAAAATATGGTTTGGCTGTTCGACATTGAAGATTTTTTCCTGCTTTGATGACTGTATGCTTGATGTCATTGGGGTTTCTTTGCTTTTTTTGTAAGTATAGTAGTAGCCCGTGGCGTAATGGTAAGTGCGCAGGACTGTTACGCCTTGCGTCTGTTTCCCAGGCTAATGCCACCTAAAACAGAAAAGTTTTTGCACGGGCTTCTCATCTTGGCCGTCGGATTCGGCAGAAAATTGCAGGTGACCTCAATTTCTGCCAATAGAGAGTTGAATTGAGAGTTGAAAGTCACTATGACCTTGGTTCTACACGAGCTGTCGCACCACCCAATTTATTTATTTTTTTCCTTCCGTTTGAATCACAGGTTGAATATTTATTTCCAATCACAAAATGGAATCTACAACAATGTTTTAAATTCTAGTTGTGGAATTAGTGTTTCTTTAGCAAATTTTTTGCAAACTCAAGGTATTTTCCAAGCATTTACCAACGCTGCGTCCAGTGCATTTGATAAAAGTGGCCAGGACCACTTCTTTCCCCGAATTCGAATGCAATAGTTGCTTGTAGCGTAACTAACAAATCAACTCCACCCATCCTTATGTTATTCTCACGAATTGCATTTGGCATTGGAATGTTGACGTGTTGTGTTTCCATCTATTTTTCAATAGCTTCTGAATTATATAAATATTATAAGCTTACCGATTTTGTCATAAATTGATCGTATATTTTCACTTGACACGTCAGTTGGTTAATTTGAAAATTCAACACGTTGACTTCGGGAACTCATAACGAAGACATGTTGATTCTTTTTTAAAATTTTGAAGCGACGTTTTTGAATGTTGTTTAAATCTTTTGATCGACTTCCGGTTCGTCGTATTTTTCACAAGGCTTTTGAGAATTTAAATCATCAAATCTACATACATTCTAGCTCAATTTCGCCAGCTATTTAATTTGGGAAAATGTTTCCTTCTTTCAAAAACGCTCATAAGAAAAAAAGCCTAAGCTTCGTGTACGCAGAAGGTATTGGCTAATTATTTCATAGAAAAAAATTCAAAGGGATAGTAAAGGGTTTTTCCAAAATAGTATGACTGGATTTTTTTTCTCAGAACTAAAATATAAATCCTTTTCTTGGACAGGATACAATCAAAAATTATGTTTTTTACAAAAATTGGTACATTAAAAACATAAACACATAATATTCTGAGAAAAAACCGATCATTCTGATTTGAAAACGCAACGAACGCAAACATTTTTTTTAGGTTCAAATGCTACTACATTAGGCGAGCGTTGCGAAAACGCAACATAGTGGTTTCGTCTCACCTGTCAGGCAGGCAACTCTTGCGAATTTTGTCAACATTATTTTAGAATATAGTTTGAACCTTTATTTACCTGTAGCTGTAATTATGTATTTAAAAAAAATTATTATTTATGTGACATTTTTCAATAGTTCGAAAATGCTTCCTCTTAATTTTCAAAATTTCGTATTTTCAATGATTTTTAATTTTAGCAAAATTTTGATTTAAAAAATCAGAGTTGACAGAAAATCACCCATGTATCGTTTTGTAATTGGATCCTTTCCGATTAAATGCGGTGCGTTGGGAACCGAATCGTTTTTCCATATCCTAAAATCTTGAACCGCCCGCTGCGTAGCGTTTCTTTAAATTTTTATTAGTCTTATCTATAGTCTATAAAAACAAGACTTGTCTGGATGAGCGTCTACGTCAACATTCAAAACAAAAAGGGGTTGATCCCTAAACAACAAAATAAGTTTTTGTGTGCAATATAATGTAAAATCACTTGAACAATTTATCAAAAAAAAAAAACCAAATCTGTTTAATTATATAGAAAAACTTTTGCTAAACTCCTTATGATTAAGATAACAAAAAATCTTAAAACAATGTTGAAGAATAATGGTTTTCTACGTACGGTTTTGAATATTTACTCTTGACCTCTTTTCCAAGATAAAAAAAATACGGTTCAAAAAGAAACTACAGTACCTGCATCAGTATTCTTTCTAAAGTTTCTCTTGAATTTCTTTAATCTACCTATATACTCGTTTATCTTTATCAACCTTTTAAAACTGTTAAAATACAAACAGTTTTATAATTTTCCTACCTCTTTACTTTTTAAATTCATATATATGCATCTATTTATCTAGCTATCCTTTTTTTATTTTCATTTGAATTTTGCAAACTAATCCTTTTAGCATACCTCTTTATACAAAACTTGTAAAACTTCTCCAACCAAAATGTTTTGAAAACTTCTTCAACTGGTAAATAAGTTTCGAGTCATTTGATCGATTATATTTAAAAAAAAAAAAAAAAAGTTCTTCTATGATGTTGTTTGCTTAAAGCTTAATGTGGATACATTCCAAGTTTCCCATCAAGCCCACCCAAAAGTTACATTATGTATGTAAATAAGTATATACATTTTATTTGCGGCATTTTCATTGATTTAAACTCAATCAACTTGCGGAAGTCTTGTTAAAGATGTCTAAATGTGCCATACTGTATATAATGGTGTATAAGAAGATTGACACAATCTAATAAAAGAAATCGCTGTTAGCTGCTGCTGCTGTCAACATTTTCTTTTTCGCCCAGCCCCATCAGCCACTCCAAGATTAATTTAGCGGGTTCTCTGTGATTATGGAGGCCCACGTCTTCCTGTGCTTCATCAGAGGCAAAGATGTGCATCAAACACTCGTACGTAGGTGTGCATCAGTAGTTTTTAGTTGTTAATATCCGTCATCTTCACTATGAACAGAAGTTCATTCACAAAAATAGTTTTTCTTTGATATAGAGGTTTTTTTGTGTCATATTAATATAGATACCTATTATTATAGAACACAATTTTTGATACAAAAAAAAAATGATTTTGTTTAACTTGGCTTTGATGAATGCGGGAGATTGCCCGAAGACTATTCCCATTGAGAAGGCCACATTTCAAGGAATAATCAATTTATTTTTAAGCGAGAAAACACAATTTTACTATTGACGGTCACGAATTCATCTAGAGTTTTATCTAGAATAATATTAAAATTTTGTTTAAAATAAATAATAAATGCAGAAGTTTAAAAAAAAGGAACTTTATTACGAAAATCGTATTTCATCCTTTGAATGAACATATTTAGCTATTTAAATAACTTTTTTTCGTTAGATAGTTTACCATCCTTGTTTTCGACGTCCACAATGTTATCGAAAAGCGATGTAAAATAGGATAAATGTTGGCAACATTTATTTAAGGCTTGACTTGAAAATGACAGATTGATACGTTTGTATAGGTCGTTATAGTCTTGATAGGGAGCGCGCGGGGCGCCTATACGTCCAAATTACACTGTGACTGGAGCCATGGTCGTAACCCATGAACGTAAGTCTTAGGAATGAAAAAAAACAAAGACCTTCAAGACCTTGTCTTTGTCAGGCCACAAAACAGGTCTGGCCTTTGCTGGATCTAAAACGCTATAGGAACTTGTTATCTCTAAGCAGACTGCACATTAGCTCCTACATAGGTGACATAACTGGACACTGTCTAATAGGCAAGCATGCAACAAGGCTTGGTGTATTTTCTAACGACTTCTGCAGGAGTTGCATGGACGAAGAAGAGGAAGAATCGATTCCTCACCTTCTCTGTACATGTCCTGCTCTATCTCAAAACCACTTAGGAGAATTCTACTTCAGTTATCCTAGTGATCTGGCAAGTCATGACATTAATAGTCTCGCTCGCTTCGTAAGAAGCTCTAAATGGTTCAACGAGTAGGAAGAAAGTTTCCTAGATTCCTGTGGTATCACAATGGGCCAACCTATGGTCTAAGTGTGTCCAGCGTTCTGCTGAAAACCACATAAACCTAACCTAATCAAGTAGTAGAAGGTGCAAAAAAAACGCTTAAGGCATTCAGTCGGACAGGAACGTAGAGCCCCTGCAGTGCCAACGCTAGCTGTTCTTTGCACCTTCTTAAGTTTAGTGATATTTTACGTTATTTTAAGGGCGGGCCACCAAACAATCGAGTCATACGTGAGGATCGGTCTTACCACTGCATGTGTACATCCACAGTATCATCTTGGATTGAAGTCCCTACTTTTTACCGAAAGTCTTATTACAAGCATAGAAGGCTATGTAGGCCTTCCTCACCCGTTCTTCAACATTCAGTTTCCAGTTTAGTTTAGGGTCGAGAACTTAGCCCAGATATTTCGCGCTGGAGGACAGAGAGAGAAATTGGCCATTGAGTCGAGGTAGCGTGAAAGAGGGTATTTTAGTTCTCACGATGAAAAAAAAATGCTGCATCTATCTGTTTTTATAGATGCAGCATTTTTTTTCTCATCGCGACCGAACTCCGAACACGTTGAATTGAGGATTTATTGATTACAAAATCGTCAAATTTTAGTTCGAGTGCTTCTACTGTAGCCTGAAGAATATTAGCTGCGTTTTATTTTCCCCCAGATCCAATCCAGGACCCATGTTCTGTAACTCGGTGATAACTTTTCGTGGCGAGAAACGGCGAAAAATGGAACAAAAATGGAACAAAACTCATAGGAATCCTATGGGTTTTGTTCAATTTTTCGCCGTTTATCGGACAGTTTAAAAGACAGCGGGTTTATACAACAGTTGTCACTGAAATCCTGGGTGGTTTAATTTCATTATCTGATCTGGACCCATGTTCTGTAACTCGGCGATAACTTTTCGAGGCGATAAACGGCGAAAAATGGAACAAAACCCATAGGATTCCTATGAGTTTTGTTCCATTTTTGTTCCATTTTTCGCCGTTTATCGCCTCGAAAAGTTATCGCCGAGTTACAGAACATGGGTCCAGATCAGATAATGAAATTAAACCACCCAGGATTTCAGTGACAACTGTTGTATAAACCCGCTGTCTTTTTGCTTTACACTACTGACGACATTTACGAATTAAGGGCGTGTGTTCAAAATGGATTTCGAAATCCAAATTCAAAACAAAGTTGGATCTTGTGTTGTTTTTGTAATACTTGTATTTTCGTTAGCAAATCCAATTTGGTTCGGTTCTGGGGGAAAATAAAACAATAATAAACTCCTTATTTGAAGAAGGGGAAGTAGGTATTCGTTTCGTGTAAAATTGACTTATATTTTAGTTATTCACGCATAACTTCTCAATATCTTAGCCAATTTTGTTGCAATTTTGTAATCTAGTGCTTGCAAACAGTTTAATCGAAATTGCATTTTAAAATTTTGAAAATATTTTTTTTTTAAACAACAAATTACAAAAAAAAATCCATTTTTTTAGTACTTTCGAATTTTTAATGTTTTTTGTTAAAGATCAAATATGTGATGCAGTCGTGCATATTTTGTATTGAAGAGTTCACTACTGAGAAATAATTTAAAATAAATCAAGGTACTGTAACCAATTAATGTTCAATTCGATGTTTTCAGTTTTAGAAGTTTCGACATATTCGAACTTTAAAAAACATTACTTAACAAAATTAAAATTACCTAATCAACTACCTCCTTAAAAATAACTTAAAATGAAACATCTTCAACATTCTTTTTCTTCTTTTTCTTGATTAAAATCTTAGACCCTGGACACCTGCGAATTTAATAATTTGTTTGACATTTTAAAAGCTTCTTAATATTTTCAATGAAGAACTTGAAAATTATAGGTATATCTATAAGTAAAAACAAAACTTCACTACACCACCATGTTATTTTGTATTATGATAAATATACGTACGAATGTACGAAGATACATTTGACAGTTAAAGATAAATCTGCAAAATGTTAAATGTATACCTACCTATTTACCTAAATAATCAAAGAGTTAACCCATGGATCATTTCATAAGTCATTGACGTCGTAGTTATTGTTTAAAATATGGGGGTACACCAAGGCCGCACTGTTTGATGTACAAAGTGTGCAGTGAAGATAGGCGCAAAATTAATTGAAGTCGTTTCTTTGCTCCATATGGCAATATTTGAGGCAGTGGCTATTACTAATGGCAATGGGAATTTATTGCTTGGGCTAACGTTTCATTGCCATAATATGTAATTTCAGTTGACAAATGTCAGACCTGTCAATATAGAAATGGTGAACAATGGCAAATATTATTGTTCTTTTTAAATTCATTGTTTTTGATAATAAACTAATTTATAGATAAATCACAAAATTTTTGTCGCGCGTTTTCATGTTTTCACATTTTAAAAGTTAAAAGTTAGAGAAATCATTCAAAATCGCAAGAAATGAGGAATGTCAAAAAGAAAAATTGATTTTGTAATACAAATATATAAATAAATTTGTGTTTGATTTTTGGGAAGATATTATTATGTATTGCTCATGCTTTCAATTAAATATAAACTTATAATAAGTGATTCATGCAACTCTACTTTTTCTACAAAAAACAAATAAAAATTAAAAAACAAAACAATTCAGTTTTATCGGCTTACCTTTAGGTTAGGTTTATGTGGTTTTCAGCAGAACGCTGGACACACTTAGACCATAGGTTGGCCCATTATGATACCACAGGAATCTAGGAAACTTTCTTCCTACTCGTTGAACCATTTAGAGCTTCCTACGAAGCGAGCGAGACTATGTCATGCCTTGCCAGATCGCCAGATCGCTAGGATCACTGTAGTTGAATTCTCCTTAGTGGAGCCTAAGTCTTTGAGATAGAGCAGGACATGTACAGAGAAGGTGAGGAATCGATTCTTCTTCTTCTTCGTCCATGCAACTCCTGCAGAAGTCGTTAGAAAATACACCAAGCCTTGTTGCATGCTTCCAGTAATGACACCTATGACGGAGCTAATGTGCAGTCTGCCTAGAGATATTAAGTTCAAAGAGCGTTTCAGATCCAGCAAAGGCCAGATCTGTTTTGTGGCCTGACATGTGGCAATGTTACTCCACCTATGATTTGTTTTCTCTATTGCATCTTGCTTTAGCATAAGTTTACAAGTAGCGATGGGTATCCCAATATTTGTCCGATTTGACCGTATAGGTAGTAAAGTTCCACTTTGGGCGATTTAGTCTGCTTTGCAATTACCTGGAATGTCCCTAGCAAAGGTGAATGTTGAACTGCTGTGCCATCTGCAAGAGAGATGATCGGCAATTCAGGGCAGTTTTTGAATTTGTAGAGACAGAATCCAGAGATTTAATGGGTGCCTGGCTATCTGAGAAGATACGGATATCCGTGGTTGATATCACGTTTTCTTTGAGCCAAGGACTTCTTTCATCGCCAAAACTGTGGCTATCACTGTCCATTCTGAAATTTAAATTTTCGAAGACGCGTTTGAGCATTTCGAGTGGTTTTTGGCCAAATTCCAATACTTCCATCATAGATTTTGGACTTAACCTAGCCCCACTAGAAAAACTCAAGAGGTTCACAGGTCCAAAGCGTGAATTATACCGAATTATTCACGCAATAAAGACATGGTTTCACGAACAGTGGGGTAAGTATAGCGACGTCTTATTGGAACCAAATATCGATCACGGGTTTCAGGCAGAAAATCAGCCCGTCATCTTGGTGCGATTTTGGAAGCCATTAACAGTAACGTTCTGACCGACTTAATTTTTTAAGTAATATGAACCATCGTCCATCACCATCTCCCCTATAAAAAAGCCCATAAAACACATCTAATAGTTGTTTTTTCTGAATGCGTAATCGCAGCTCTTGAACTTCTCTGTGTTGCTCTTCAGTCCGAAATTTAAAGAATTAAGCCAGAAATTGGCCTAACTGGATATTCTTCAGGCTTTGCAAGAACAAGGTCGGTCGGTTCGGATTCTTCCACAAGATGAATATTGTAACGGGTGATTTTTTAAGAGGTTTAGAACTTTAAAAAAAAAAAAAAACACAAAAAATTCGAACAAATGAATGAAATATTTATTTGAATCGATAGTTTGAACCTTGCAATTTAATGTTTAAAGATAATTTCATGCAAATGTTGACCGCGGCTGCGTCTCAGGTAGCCCATCCGCTGATTCCAATTTTGGCATACTCTTTCACACATATCGGCCGGTATCTCACGAATGAATGCATGGATGTTGGCTTCCAGTGCGTCAATCGAAGCGGGCTTGTCCCTATAGACATTAGCCTTGACATACCCCCACAAAAAATAGTCTAATGGTGTCAAATCGCACGATCTAGGCGGCCAATTGACCGGCCCGAAACGTGAAATTAACTGTTCACCAAACTCGCCTCGCAATTGCGCCATTGTTTCGCGTGCTGTGTGGCATGTGGCACCGTCTTGTTGAAACCACATATCATGCAAGTCAAGAACTTCATTTCGGGCAAAAAAAAGTTTGTTATCATCGCTCGGTAGCGTTCACCATTGACAGTAACGCTGCGATTCGCATCATCTTTGAAGAAATATGGCCCAATAATGCCGCCGGCCCATAAACCGCACCAAACAGTGGCTTTTTCGGGATGCATTGGTAGCTGTTGCAATGCTTCTGATCTGATCTGATCTTCACTCCAAATGCGGCAATTGTGCTTATTTACGTACCCATTCAACCAAAAATGAGCCTCATCGCTGAACACAATTTTTCGATAAAAAAGCAGATTCGAACCGAGCACGAATTTTGATAGTAAAATTCAATAATTTGCAAGCGTTGTTCATTTGTAAGACGATGGTTAAATTGCAAACCAAACTGAAGCTGTTTGACAGTGACACAAGGTACTAAACACACGTCAGCTGTCAAAACCAGTGTTGCCAAAACCAAACCAGCTAAAAAATTACCCTTTATATATTTGTAAACTACAGGGTAGCGCACGAAATGTTATAACTTTTTTTATGTGTGATTTATTGGCTTATTTTTTTTATTTTTTAGGTTACTATTTACGGCCAGTTTCACAGTGCACACAATAAGTGGCACTTAATATTCCCATTCATGGACTTTAGACGTAGTTTTACTGTCTGAGTAAGTGGAACTTAAGTGACCAATATGGGAGACTTAAGTGTCACTTATTCCGATAATTTTACACTGTTAAATTGGGCATTAGTTTTTCATATCTGGCACTTAAGTGACACTTACTTTACTGTGAAACTGGCCCTTAGATTTATTAAAATGAATGTTTAGGGTAATGCAATGCCTAGCGTGACATGCTTAGCAGTCCGTCATTTCCGTCCAAAAGGAAATTAGGTGGGAGTTTGGCGGCACTCCCCCGAGTAGATGGACCATTATGTTTGCTGAATTCGGAAGCATCACACGAAGACCGTACCACCGAGATCCCTATATTCGGATTCAGGACACAATGTACGGCCACGATTGTGTCCTGAACCCGATTTGTCAATAAAGGCAAATCTAAACTTATTCGCGCAAATGGGAGCTAGCAAACGGTAATTACAACGGATAATTCATGATGCGACTTAAACTTGTTTCCGTATAAAGTCTGAATTTCGAGTAAACTTAACCCCCAGTATTTGCCCGTTCGCATGGAATTTTACAAAAAAATTATTGAAAAGGCGGAAGAAGACAAAACTTTATAAATTGTTTGTTTATGTCTGATAATGCTCATTTTGATCTGAACGGCAATGTAAACAAGCAAAATTGCTGCGTATGGAGTGACTCCTAGTCCAGAAATGCTCTATGAGACGGAACTACACCTAGAACGAGTCACTGTCCATTGTGTGGTGTGCAGTTTCATCAAGGTGCTTTGTTGGGCCACATTTCTTTGAAGAAAACGGTTTAACAGTAACTGTCACTAGGGACCGTTGTTTAAAGATTCTGAATGAGTTTTTTTTTTACCCAGAACTGCGCCGAAAACGTATCCCTTTCAGCAGAATTTGGTTCAGCAAAATGGAGCAACTGTACACATAACCAAAGCTGCACACATGCGGCGGAGCTGCAACGAAAATTCCGAAATAAGCTAATATCCAGAAACTTCACATTCCGCTGCACTGGATTTATTTTTATGAAGTGATGTGAATAAAATAGAGACCCCTATTTTACTTGTACATGAATAACCGTGTTAAACGTGTTATTAAATTATTCGTGTATAAACAGGTGTATTTATATTTACACGTGTATTTACGCAATACACGTGTAATTACTTCTTAATCGTACTTATGATGTTTTGCGGTCCAAAATAGGTTGAAAAATAGTTACAATGCCGTAACTTATTTTTTGTAAAATAATTTTTTGTTGGTGTAACATAATATCAAATATAACCTAAACAAACGTTCTTTTACACTGTAAAAATATCTTGAAATTGCTTCTGGCTTCATGCTGGCCAGTTACAAAACTAGCGCTGCTTTTATAATTACACATATATTTTTATTTACACGTGTATTTAGAACCTACACGTCTACAGTGTACAATGTACGTGTCTTAAATTGTTTTACTACACGTGTACCCGTGACACGAATACACGTGTAATTGGATATACGCTTAAAATCGAGAGTTCTAGTCTCTAGAATAAAAATGCTAAAGGCCGATAATTTGAGAATTTTTAAAGTAAAATTAAAAATTCTCAAATATTTTTCTTATATAAAACTAAGTCAAAAATTGAATTCATAATACTCTTACCTACCCCCGAGGTATGAATTCCTTAAAAAAAAAAAAATTTAAATACAAACCAAAAATTTTAAACAAACTAAGTAGATATTACTCTTAAAAGAACTCCTAAATATTCGATCCTTTTTCATTGATGTTAGTATTAATGATTAATGCTGTGACTCCGAATGGCCGGCCCTGCAAATATGTTAAAATACTAAACAAACACCTCTAAGCTCTAAGAAGCAATCACCAAACTTTGTTTCTTTGTAAACTCTCGTGTACACTTAGATACTTATTTAAAAAAAAAAAAAAAAAAAACATCTCGATCTCGTAGTGCATACTCACGCTGTTGTTGCTGATGGTTAGTTTGTGTTTCTTCACAAATAGTCACACAGTTCGAGATGCATATCATCATCACTGACTAACGAGATTTACAATTATAAAAGATTGAAGTTTTCTCCTTTGGAGTTGATTGCTATCAACAGCTCTCGCCAAGTTAAGTACGATTTGTGGTAACGAAATAAAAAAAAAAAAAAAAGAAAAAAAAAAAGAAGGTAACCGTGCTTTTTTTTGGAAAAAGAATAAACTTTTTTAGATTTCGGCGCCGCGTCGCTACTCCATCGCCCGGTCTCAGTACTTAATAGAGTGTGAAGATTTTATATTATTTGCTTCCAAGGAAAAAGATACATCGTGTATTTCAAGGCACTGCCAATGAGTCTCATAGGTAAATGAGGTATACGAGTATTTCATATGTTTGTTTTTATGGTTGAAAACGCTATGAAGCATTTATCATTGCAAATTACAAAGTATTTTGTATTGAAGTGAAAAAGAATTAACCAAATATTTTTTTTTAACTTGATTAAGATTCGATTACTCTATGGGAACATAATATTTACCTATTAAAAAACAGCAATTAATATATAATTGAACAAGGCTGCAGATTTAAGTGGAATTATTAAGAGAGAGAGCTCTTTGTTTAAAAAAAAAAATAAAAATACGAGTTCTCAGGAGGAAATGGCGAAGACAGCCAACATTTCGAAGAAAACTTCATTCAATTTGGACGATGATTGCCAACATTTTGGTCTACTCCACTAACAGGAAGTGCGGATAGCGATATCTAAGCTTAGGTCTTACAAGGCTGCACCTCCCTATAGCGAGCTATTTAAAGTAGCCGGACCGACTGATTTGTAAAATCGTGTCGGATTTATGTATACAGGGTGTCCCGGACCTGGTTGGAAGTATTTAAGATTGTGGTTCTTGGGTATATTCTAAGAAAATAATCGTTCCACTGTTAATGTCTCTATCTCCAATTTTGACATCATTTATCGTTGTTGTTGTTGTTAGGTCCTCACACCTATTAAGTCCGTGGAGGACCCCTAGAGGGGCATAGGGCCTCAACTACGCCTACGCGCCATCGCGTGCGGTTTCCAGAAATGTGTTTCAGCTCCCTCCAACTCTTGCCTAGTTGCGCTGATTCCTCCTCAACTGTTCTACGCCATGTGCTTCTCGGCTGCCCAGCTCTTCGCCCTTCTTGTGTGAGTGGATTCCACTGCATTGCTTGCGTTGCAATACAGTCGTTGCCTTTTCGAAGCGTATGTCCAATCCACTCCCACTTTCGACGTCGTATAATAGAGTCGATAGGTTCCTGGCCGGTTCTCCTGAGGAGCTCTTCGTTGGAAATACGATTGGGCCAGAAAATCCTTAGTATGTTTCGTAGACATCTATATTAACGAACGTTTGCAGCTTTTTAGTGACAGCTGCTGTAACCTTCCAGGTGCTGCATCCATAAAGCAGTACGGATTCTACATTGGAGTGGAACAGTCGTAGGTTGGTCCTCAAACTGAGAGAGTTATTTCTCCATATATTTTTTAACATACCGAAAGCAGCCTTTGCTTTCCCGATACGGTTGCTGATGTCTTGTTTGGTGCCGCCTTCGGTAGAGATGATACTTCCAAGGTATTGAAAGTTCTGTACTTTCTCTACCGGCTGCTGGGAGATATTTATAAGAGAAGATGTCTGGGTTCCGAGGCTCATCATTTTTGTTTTACCGATATTGATATTTAGCCCCACGATTTCTGCTTCTCTCTCCACCTTTGTTGTCAATTTATGGAGATCCATGATCCTATGAAAGAGTAAACATACGTCGTCCGCATAATCAAGATATTTTCGGTAGGATGTCAGAGTCCATCGAATTCCTCCGTTTCCTGTCAAGGCTGCGCGTAGGACATTGCTTATCACCAACAAAAACAGTATTGGCGACAGTATGCAGCCCTGTCTGACTCCGCTTTGAACTTCAAACTCTTCTGACAACCTGCCTTCGTGCAGAACGTGACATTTGGAACCTTCATAAGTTGCTTTATTATAAGCAATTAATTTATCCGAGATACCGCTCCTGTTAAAGCATGCCAGATAAATTCTCTGTTGACGCTGTCGAAAGCCTTCTCAAAATCGATGAACAGCAGGTGGAGTGGTGACCGATATTCAACGCACTGCACAATTATGATCCTCAAGGAGTTGATATGATCAATACATGTGTGATCAATACGAGTGTCGCTTCTAGGTGTTCTTTTATGCGTTCCAGGACAATCTTTGCTACTATTTTGGCAACAGTGGGCAAAACGCAAATCCCCCTCCAGTTTTCGCACTTTGTTGGGTATCCTTTTTTGGGAGCTTGACGATCATTCCCTCATTTATCGTGGGTTTTAAGAAAACACTTACTTTGGCATACCCTGACCCATGTTAACAAAAATTGCTCTGCTAATTCTAGTGGTAGAAACTACATGTAGGACTTTATTTTTAGAAGAAATACACAGCATTTAAAACTGCTTTCAAATAAAGTTCATATCTTGTCTCAGTCTTTAGATATCCAGTTTCTAGCCTGTTCCATTTTTCCAGCCCATACTATTTTTTTTGAATTTCTGAACAACAACAACTTAAAGGTGCTACCACCAATGGTATACGAATTAATTTATAATTCGTTTTAATTAATTATTTGGCTGGAGATATAGCTATTTCAAGGGGTGCCAAGCCCTATCATCAGTCTCCTTATTAGTGGTGCTGAGCTTTAATCCAATTTTTTTTCTTCTTTGAGGTGGATTTTCTCGAGAAAATGCGTAATAAACATTATCTTTAACTATTTTTTTCTTGTGAACATAACAATAATAAAAATAAAAATGAATCACAAGATCATGGAAAAACCCATAGATTTTATGATACTGGGGGAAAACCGGCAGCAGGTAAAAAATGGAATTTATGATTTTTTCCCTACGTATCTTATAAAAATTGACAATACGAGTGTTGGAAGCTGTTGCAACTGATCCATCAATCACCATCAGACGTTTAGCTTTGCAATTCAATGTTTCCAGACATAAAATTTCTCATGTACTGCATGGAGAACGACTTCATCCATACCACCATAACCCTGTGCAAAAACTGCTTCCCGACGATTTCGAAAAAATAATTGAATTTTCTAACTGGTTGCTCGAGCGGAGCTTGGATGACAACGAGTTTCCACAATCATCATTCATGGGCTCCAGATAATCCACATGCAAAGAGATGTAAATCATTTCAACACAGATTCAGCGTCCATAAGTGGGCAAGTGTATAATGGAATTGAATTAATCGGCCCCTTCAAACTACCACCCAGGCTGAATTCTACAATCTCTCCGGAGTTTTTGTGCTATGATTTACCAGAAATATTGGAGAGCATTCCACTTATTCAACAAACTTCATAATTTTTCCAACAGGATGGCGCTCCAGCCCACAACGGTCGTGAGGTTAAAATTTGACTAGATGAAGAGTACGGTAATCATGGTATAGGAAGAAATGGACCTGTTCACTGGCCTGCAGGATCTCCCGACCTTACTGTATTAGATTTTTTTGTATGAGAAAGATTGAAAGAACTTGTTTATTCCACTGAAATAACAACTTTAAACGAATAAGAAGGGCGTATCCTCGAAGCGTCATCAAAATTCAAAAGTGCGAAAGCAGTTAGAATCAATAAATACCTATTTAACGTGAAATCCAAAAACGGGCTCTAGAATGCATACAAAATCAAGGAAAACACTTTGAGCACCTATTATAACTGTTTTATTACACATTTAAAATAAAAATTATCTTAAAACCGCACAAAATAATTTTTTATTCATAGCATTTGGTGCTTAAGGTAAAAATCTCTTTTTTTAAATTTTAACTTATGCCGATTTTCCCCAGTATCATAAAATCTATGGGTTTTTCTATGATCTTGTCATTGATTTTTATTTTCATTATTAAAACGTTCACAAGAAAAAAATAGTGAAAGATTATGTTTATTACGCATTTTCTCGAGAAAATCGACCTGAAAGTCAAAAAATTTGCATGGGCAGGAAAAATTGAAACAGGCTAGAAACTGGATATCTTAAGACTGAGACAAGATATTAACTTTATTTAAAAGCAGTCTTAAAGGCCAGTATTTTTTTCTAAAAACAAAGTCCTAAAAGAAGCTTCTACCACTAGAATTAGCAGAGCAATTTTTGTTAATATGCGTCAGGGTACACCAAAGTAAGCGTAAACTAGAATTAACGAAGAATTTTTTGTTAAAATGGATCAGGGTACCACAAAGTAAACGTTTTCCTAAATTCACTATAAATGATGACAAAATTGGATATAGACCTTTACTGTAGGACCTTTACTGTAGAACCACACCCTAAAATACTTCCAACCAGTTCTGGGACACCCTGTATATTAATTTATGCTATATGTATGGAACATTGGTGTATTGAGTCCCCATCAACAATAAAGGAAATGCTCGACCAATTATAGAGGAAAAATAAGTCTCTTCAACGTTGTATACCTATATACACATAAAATCTTTTCGGTTAACCCTTAATAAATTAATCTTGACAATTAATAATGTTATCTTAATCCCTACGTGACTCATCTACGATGAAAATCTTTACCCCAATTATCAATGAAACTCGCTAAATTTTGTATAATATTCTCAATGTACCATCTTAACCACCATCTATTTTCCCTTTTATTTGTTATGGTTATGGTAACTGTCTGTATTTAATTCAATCATATCCCATGACCCTTTTCTTGTAGTATATAGTATAGTTATACTAAAGATGTAACAATAATAATTCCAACCGCTACATAAACATAATCCACCCTCAAAACCAATTACTTAGAAAATTATAACCACCCTATCCAACCTTTTCCATCAAGCCAAATACATATACATACATACATACATAGTATTTCCAACAAATTGAAATCACCACACTTGCAACTTGAGAAAGGACGAAATAAAAATGGTCGGACAGACAAGCGAGTGCCTATCTGCATTTATCTGGATTTCCTGTACATTTCCTGATTTGAAAATTTTCAGAAAATGATTACTTCCGCATATCAAGCACATAACCAGCCACATAACCCATAAGATGAAGAGGGGAAGGGAGGGGGCAGGAATTTGCTGAGGGCTCTTGACATCGTATTGCAGCTTATGCAACGATTATACTCCAAATATATATTCAAAAATTCCTATAGAAAGGATTTATTCGGATACATATGTATATTTTTTGGCCAATATCCTCCTCCAACATATTGCTAAACCTAAATTCACAAAACACTCACTACGAATTTAGGTCGTTGTTAGGTCGATATTATAGATTGCTTTTCGCAATTCATCTCCTTTTTGAAATGTGGTGCTTTAGAGGTTAAGGTCAAAATTTTCAGCGACGCGACGTGAAATAATCCCCTCTTTATATAAAATCCTTATATATATAGGGGTTTAAATGGAAATTGAGTGCAAGCTTAGGATTCGTAGATATATTATGTAGATTTTCCCTATAAATAAACTCTGATATTTTCCTATGTATACGTATCTCAATAAATCTAATACTTATCATAATAGGTAAATTTCGTACATGTGCTATAATCGCTGCAGATACGTATTTCGTATTTATGTATAAAATCTTTATATTAAAATAAAATGTCTATAATCATAACAGTTTAACCTTAACTTAACTTTTTCTTCTTCTTACAAAATGTGCGTTGTGTCGTACAGTTCTGAATTTTCTGTTCAAAATACTAAGATATTAAAAAAAATATTTTCTGACTTTCACCCTTTGTCCAGTCATTAAAGACATTTGATCCGAAATCGAATCGCCGCCCGGGTAGAATTTGCGACTCGGAATTGCCTAGCCCCCAGCTAGTTTTGCCTAGTTTATGTCGTGGGCCTATCGAGTAGTAACTAGCTTGACCCTCGCTAATTTGTTAATGCCCTGTATTCCGTGGGCCTTGCTATTGGTTGGGCCCTAGATAGATCTTCCAAGTCAGGAATGGGCCTCTCGAGGAGTTCCCATATGGGCCCTAGATAGATCTTCCAAGTCAGGAATGGGCCTATCGAGCAGTAAATAGCTTGGCCCTCGCTAATTTGTTAATGCTCTGTATTCTGTGGGCCTTGCTAGTGGTTCCCATATGGGCCCTAGATAGATCTTCCAAGTCAGGAATGGGCCTCTCGAGGAGTTCCCATATGGGCCCTAGATAGATCTTCCAAGTCAGGAATGGGCCTATCGAGCAGTAAATAGCTTGGCCCTCGCTAATTTGTTAATGCTCTGTATTCTGTGGGCCTTGCTAGTGGTTCCCAAATGGGCCCTAGATAGATCTTCCAAGTCAGGCTTTGGATATCTAAAAATTGAGACATTTTTAGGCACTAGCTAGGGCCTAGGTAGATTTTTACTGATACCCATATAGCCCCCCTCCCCCTCATATTAGAGGGATTTGGGACCGCTTTTCTCTTTATCTGAAATGTATAGAATTTAATTTAATTTAAAAAAAAACTTCACTTTTACTTACTTGGTTTCTCCGAGATTTGAACTCGCATTCTTCCAATTAAAGATCCAGCACGCTACCCACCAGGCTGATTTGCGATACAGAATAGGAATGTAAAAATGTTTATGAGTTGATACTTCACGTATTTGCTATATGGACCTTACACAAGTCTTAACTATCTAGGCCCAGTCTTAGTTAAACCTGATAACGCCAATAAAGAGGTGACACTGTCTAACGCCAAGATAACGCCCAGATAAAATTCCTTATCCAGGCTACACTAAGCGAAAACTATTTGGGTCCCTTCCTGTTTTTATGAGACAGCGCCAATAAGGTGGCGACACTAACTAGGGCCAAAATGACACCAACAAAAGTTTTCATATATCTAGGCTATGTCAAGTTAAAACTATCTAGGCCCAGTCTAAGTTACATCTGACAAAGCCAATAAATAGGCAATTCTAGCCAGGGCCAAGATAAAGCCAGAATAAGAAAAATTAGTCAAGATCACCCAGACCTGCGTCTGTCTAGGCCCAGCATAGGATTTACTATATAATGGCCAATCTAGCTAGGGCCACGCTTAAAAATAGTTTTTCCTTGATAATTTTCTACCCGGGCGACAAGCTGGATTTTGGTAAATAGCTTTCACATGGTGTTCTAAAAAAAAAACTGTAAAAATTCCCCATCGATCGCTAACAATTTTACGGGGGTTTAAAGGCCCCCAAATTGGTTTTTGAGGGAGATATTCTTAATTTCCTGTTCACGCATCTTGTTCCGCTTAGGGTATCTATCTTCAGTTGCTAGGCTGGTTACATAAGAATAAAAGCAAACACTGCAGCCTTGTTAAGATCTCATTGAACAATGGACAAGTGTTTTTTCTTTTTTATTTTATCAAATTCGACAGGTGATACTTTAGGATTTTTTACTTTGAATTGTTTTGTTTTTATAATTAATTAATTTAAGATAATATTTCAAAATCGACATCTTTGACTTTTGCTTGTCATTCGATAGTAATTATTCGGTTTTATTTTGTAAACAAAATACGACCGCCACGACAAACCCCGAGCTTCGATTGCAGAAAAAATTGGATGCGACTTTTTGCGATTTTAGTTTTATTTTTGGTCATAATATCATTTTATTAAAATTATTTTTATTATAATTTATTATTTTTAAAATCAGTTTTGAAAAAAAAACGAAAAAAAAAAAAATTTAAATACATATTCATAATATTGTCATTAGTTTTTAATTCAATATATTTAAAAGCAATTAATTTTTAAGTCTTCTATTTTTTGAAAAAATTGAAAATTAAATCAATTATTTCTAATCAATGAAAAAACTTATATTTGTTTAGCTAATTTTCATGTTTTTTTCGTCGGTGCACGATTTTTTTGTCTGATTTTGATTTGGTAACTAATATCTCAGTAACAAATGAAGGTGACGGTGAATTTAAGGGCAGTTTTATAGCGATAATTTTTTTGACCCTTCCTTAGTTTAAAATAACTAAGTAGAAAAAATGAGTTTTTATAAGATAAGATAATTTTAAATCTTTCACTCCTTTGCAAATATTGATCGCAAGACTAAACTCGGCAAAGGTTTTTTTTTTTTTTAGAATTAGTTTAAGTTAAGTGATTTTTATTAAACATTTCAATAAACAGGGTTTTCCAATAAGAGGGTTTCATTTTGATATTTAAAAAAAAACGAGTATTTTTTTAAGAGGAATCAATGGATGTTTATTTCATTGTCAAGAGAAAGTTATGCAATTAACAATGGAAACCGATATCAGCCAAATGGCTGCGACGGCTACGGTTGCAGCACCACATCCTTTTCATGAAATTTTTCATGACCAATTTGCACATTTGCGGCTGTATGTCCTCGATAACTTCACGAATTCCGTCTTTAAGGTCTTGAATCGATTGTGGAGCATTGGCATAGACCTTATCTTTCACGTGGCCCCAAAGAAAAAAGTCTATAAAGGTGTTAAATCACAAGATCTCGATGGCTAATTGTGATCACCTCATCGAGAAATAACACGGTCAGGAAACTTTTCATGCAAAATTGCGATTGTTTCGTTGCTTGTGTGGCACCTAGCGCCATCTTGTAGTAAATTTAAAAAAATTTTAGTAATGGCGTAGTTTTTACTTGTCAAATGTCAAAAGATGACAGCTGCATAAATAGGGGACAATTCACAATGAAACCTCTTATTGGAAAATCCTTTATAACAATTATTAATTATACAAAATCAAATATAGCATGGCATTGTCGACTGCCAGATTGACAAATACTTAGGGTTAATTTTGGGTAGAAAATTATCTAGGAAAAACTATTTTTAAGCGTGGCCCTAGCTAGATTGGCCATTATATAGTAAATCCTATGCTGGGCCTAGACAGACGCAGGTCTGGGTGATCTTGACTAATTTTTCTTATTCTGGCTTTATCTTGGCCCTGGCTAGAATTGCCTATTTATTGGCTTTGTCAGATGTAACTTAGACTGGGCCTAGATAGTTTTAACTTGACATAGCCTAGATATATGAAAACTTTTGTTGGTGTCATTTTGGCCCTAGCTAGTGTTGCCACCTTATTGGCGCTGTCTCATAAAAACAGGAAGGGACCCAAATAGTTTTCGCTTGGTGTAGCCTGGATAAGGAATTGTATCTGGGCGTTATCTTGGCGTTAGACAGTGTCGCCTCTTTATTGGCGTTATCAGGTGTAACTAAGACTGGGCCTAGATAGTTTAGACTTGATGTAGCCTAGACATGGAACTTTTTCTTGGCGTTATATTGGCCGTAGATAGTGTCGCCTCTTTATTGGCATTCCCAACGACCAATTTAACTTGTGTAAGGTCCATATAGTATCCACTCATAAACATTTTTACATCCCTATTCTGTATCGCAAATCAGCCTGGTGGGTAGCGTGCTGGATCTTTGATTGGTGGAACTAGAAATCAAATCTCGGAGAAACCAAGTAAGTAAACGTGAAGTTTTTTTTAAAATAAAATTAAATTCTATACATTTCAGTTAAAGAGAAAAGCGGTCTCAAATACCTCTAATATGAGAGGCGTGGGGGCTATATGGGTTTCAGTAAAAATCTACCTAGGCCCTAGCTAGTGAATAAAAATGTCTCAATTTTAAGATATCCAAAGCCTGACTTGGAAGATCTATCTAGGGCCCATATGGGAACCACTAGCAAGGCCCACAGAATACAGAGCATTAACAAATTAGCAAGGGCCAAGCTAGTTACTGCTCGATAGGCCCATGACATAAACAAGGCGAAACTAGCTGGGGCCAAGGCAATACCGAGTCGCAAATTCTACCCGGGCAAATTTTAATTCATCATAGATGGAGTATTAAAAATTGTTAGTGCATAAAAAAGTTTAATTAATTAACCTCTCGCGATACGCCATCGCAACCTAGCAATATAATTTAAGAGTTTCTATACTTCCATTTCATTTAAATGCAATAACATCTCATCCTCGCTTAAAACATTGCAGTGAAAAAAGTCAAAAAAGTTCTCCACGCAGTCTTACCATCATAAATATTTGCTCCACGCTGTTTTCATCTCGAAAATAATTTCTATGTCCCAAATTGTGGCACATTCTTATATATAGAAATTAGAATAATAGTCTATCAATATTATCAATATTCTTGAAAAATTAACCACAACTGAAGTTTTTGATGCCCTGATGCATTTTGAATTGGAGCTTTAAAATCCGAAATTGGAGTTTTTTTTCAGTCTTACAAAGTTATTTTCACATTGTGTGTAGGTACAGTCAAACGAATTTATAAAAAATAAAACATTTTTAAGAGACAAACGAGGTACCTATATTATTTTGCAAAAATTGCCAAAATGAGTTTTTTTTTGATGCAAGTATCACCTATTAATTTTTAAAAAGAACAAAAACATGTATAACCACAAATGCCAAGACGTGGCTCTGATTTTTCAGCTTTGATCCTTAAATAAAAACAAATTTTTCTTCTTTCGCGGTCTTGCTGTTTACCCTACTTTTGATCCTTTTCAAACAACAATTCAACAAAAAAAAAAAGATTTTTTTCGTATTTTTTTTTTTGTAAATCTAAGGTCTAATCTTCAAATACCTTTATATTTCAAGCAAGTAAAAAAGGGCTTTTTATCTAAACTATTGATGTTTGAATCAGGTATTTTGCAGCGTTCTTACTTTTGATAAGAATGTGTTGTTGAGTTAAATAAGCTCTTCAATAGAAAAACGACACTCACTCAATAACAAGAAAATTATCGCTTGCAACTTTGTGTTATTGCATTTGACAGAAGTGATTTTTTGTTTGCCTTTACACACAAGCAATTACGTGCGACTCAGCTATTTACTTTAAACTTCATCCACAAAGTAAAATCAGCGAAATATGAAATTAAACGTGTAGTCGTGTGACACAAAAACGTGTTTTTCACTTCTCATATCAAGTGTCAACGGTAGCAGTGCCAATGACGACGACGCACGACGGCAAAATATGTTTGGATTGACATCCTGAAACAACAAATCTTAAAGATTTGCACCAATGGATTTTATATTCGTTATATATGTACTTAGATTGAAGTGACAGTGTGCCTCTGCAAGCAAGCGCATGAGTTTGTTTCTTATCACATAACATGAAGTGATTTGAGAGCATTGATTACAAGCTTCTTTATAACGATGATGATGACAAGGTATAATGTAATGTGTGGTGTCCGTCTTAAAAACTTTAAAAGGCTTTAAAAGTGGATTTAAGGAAAAAGCAACAGAGAAAATTTAGTGTTATGGTTATGTTACGATAAAAAAAAGTTATAAATAATGTGTTATGTTATGTCTGCATAATAATATGTGTAATGGATGATAAAATTTTCAATGAGAATTTTCAAGTGCTTGGAGGTTGTAATTATTTGCAGAAGGAATGATTTACTAATTCATATGCGGTTTGACGTTTTTTTGAGAAAATGTGTCCTTATTTTTTTTTTGTAAACAAAAAAATCAAACAAAAGTCAATTTATTGTTTATTGACTTTTTCACACTTTTTCGTTAATGATGTCATTACTCATACCTACATCTTTAATGTTTAGCCACGTTATAAATCCTGTTTTTTTGAATTTTTTGTTTGATTTAACTGTAATAGTTTTTTAAACATATGTTTGTTAATCTTGAAGATCAGCCAATCTATACACCGAAAAAAATAAATGGTAAATAGAACGAAACATTTTGTAGATGCTGCGAAAACATTCGTTCATTTGCTCCACGAATGTTTCTCGTACATTTTATAAACATGCATTTGTAAATTGCACGAACGATATTTTGAAAGTAAAATACGAATGTTTTCGTATATTTTGCAAAATTTTCGTATCCCTAACAAATACAAAAATTTTGTACAATATACGAAATAACATTGTAGAATGAACGATCTAGCTATAGTAACTTGAAAAATACGTTTGTACTATTTACGAAACATTTGTGATTTAAGATCCTTTATTTTTGTAGAATAATCGATTATGTTTCTATATACTACGAATTTATTTGTATTTCAATAAAATTGAATTCGTAGTTTATAGGAAGATAATCGTATATTCTACTAAACTAAAGGATCTTAAATCACAAATGTTTCGTAAATCGTACAGTACAAATGCTTTTGTTTGCATTAAAATTAATATCATTGGTTGTAATAAATTCTTCCTTTATTGGTTGAATAAAGCAAATATTTCAAGTATTCAGAAGTTCGTAGCATTGGCACAGAATGTACCTATAAATGTGTTTATCTTTTGCCAGCCGGATTAAACCACAAACTTAAAATAAAAAACTTTGGTTAATTTTTACGTTGGTTTATTTTAAAATTAATTAAAAACAAAAACTTTAAACCTTAATCACTTTTTATCATATCGTCATGAGACACCTTTGCTTCTTCTTTTGCAACTATAATGGTCATCTAAACAACAACAAAAAAATGGTAATTTTGCAGAATGTTTAAAACAATAATGAAAGTTTACTTATATTTTATTTCATTAAGCAGCGCATATAACTACTGTTCTCCTTGTTTTATCACCAAGAATGAATTCCTACAAGCAAATCGCATCAGTTAAAAATATAGAAAGAATACAAAATGTAGATACTTACCGTCTGAAAAATTATCCTTTGTATTTAATAATTTTTCGTGCAATTTAATTTTTTTTAGGATTTCTGGCATTTTTGAAATCATTTGCCAAAATTTTGTCTGTGACCAATGTCCAAAAACCGTAGTAGTCCACCTAAAAAAGACTTAAAAATTCAAATTCGTCAATTATTTAACACGGATTTAACATAAATAGTGAATACACTTACCAAAATACAATTATTAACCTTTTTTTCTTTCGTTTTTTGTTTTTAGTTTTCCTTTTTATTTACTTTCTTAGTTTGTTTACTTTGTTTTTATTAACTTTTTAATTTTTTTTTTCACTTCACTTTTTTTCATTTTTAATACGGCGAGCGCGACGTTCAAAAAGCAACTGAACACGTTTCGACTAAATGACTATGTGCAGCTGCAGCTTTACAAAATATAAACATGAAATAAAATTAAAATCGTTTGTGTTTTACGAATGGTAAAAAGAATGGCAAATAATATACAAAAAAAAATCGTAAATAATACAAATGTATGCTTGGAAACACAAAACGTTAGTATAATAAACGAAAACACATTCATGGCATTACGACTGTTTTCGTGAATTTACAAAATATTTGTACTTTTACGAAATCCTTGGTTAGAACGGAGAAACAACTGTAAGCTGCAGCTGTGGGTAAAAAGAAATGTTTTGATGTACTATTGAAGACTTTCATATGTATTACGAATGGTAAAAACCTGGTTTTGTTACAAAACATTTTGTGAAAATTACAACTGTTTTTCGTATCTACACAAAATATATTTTGTATAATTTACGAAATGTTTTAAATTTTTAACGAATGTATTAGTATACTTACCAAATGTTCGTAGTTTTACAAAAACATTAGTAAAAATATTCGAAAATTGAATATGCGTATCTCTGCTATCATCAAAAGAGATATATTGAGTACAGTTTACAAATTTTTTGTACAAATCACGAAACATTCGTGTGAAAAAGCGGTACAAATGTGCTTTCGTAAATTTTACAAATTTTTCGTATTTCTGAATTTTTCGATCTCCATGTTGGCTACGAAAAATTTGTTTATTTTACAAAATTTCGTATATTAAACGAAAAATCAATCTACGAAAATGTTTCGTAGTGAATTTACGAAATTTTTTTTTGAGTGTAACAAAGATTTCTGATACATCGCAAAAATTTTGCAACAGACAGGCAAGACTTTTGATTGTTTGTTCCTCAAAGCATATGCAAATTTTGCGATTCCCAGCTATTCCCACGTTTTTTTTCCATTGAAAAACATCGTATAAGACCTATGGTAAATTTCTTGTCAACATGTCAACTTTCAGTGATCAACAAGCCAACACACCTAACACTCTACGATCCAATATTCAAATATCAAATCACAAACTGCTTCAAGTTTTGTAAAGCCTTAACTTTGGACGTTTGCATTTAGTAATTTTGAATTATAAAAACTATATGCATAGTTTTACATAATATCAGTAGTGCTATCACGTTTTAGAGGTCATTTATGACTTTTGACTTTTGTGATCTCGGCGTTTCCAGGTGTACGTACTATCAGGTGGGATTTTGAATATACACATTCCTTGTTCAGCAAGTACAATATAATAGAATAGGATGACTCCACTTTATATAAGACTTGTGTCGGCTACTGGCTCTTAGATTAAGATGACAAATTTTATATTTTTTTTGTTTTGTCGACTTTGTTGTTTTTTTTTGTATTTAAATTTGTACCATGCAATGTAAAAAGTCGATTGCATTTCAGATTTTTGACAAACAATTCACACAATTTTTATACCCGTGTTCCTCTTTATTGGTCAACCTATACGATTTAGATCTATTTATTTATTCTGTAAACATAATCTTTGAAGCTATTACAAAGTTAATATAAAGATTAATATTTTTTCTATAGTCTAGACTCACTTTCCGAGTATCATACTACACCGATTTTGACAAATGAGGTGGCACAAATGAAGTGAAATTACCTGCTGATTTGACGAATTATCATTTTATATCAAAAATGTTAATAATTTGTTCAAAAACTGCATTTGTTTGTTTTCGTGCGTCTTTTATTTTTATGTAATTGCGAGAATTTTTGCACAGGTATGCTAGTTAATGTTATTTTATTTTCAGAAGTCAAACGAAGGCAACAACGGTTTTAATTTTGTAAAATGTAAAAGAGCATAGTTAGAGTTTTTTTTTCAAGTTTTCTCTTTGATCGAGATTGTTCTCTTGATCGAAATTGACAAAACTTACACATCCTTCAACTAATCCGAGAGGAGAAAAATTACAAATGATGTGTAATTGAGGATCAAAGACGCAGATAATGTGTAGTTGAGTATCATTACTTAATAACAAAAATAGAAAAAATTATTAATAACAGACAGGAGTTCGTTAAAAAAAAAAAAAAAAAAAACAAAATAAAAAAGATTGGGCCTTAAAATAGAACCTTGTGATATTCCGGAAGGCTATACTTTTTAGAAATTTGACAAAACACCTATTTTTTTGAAGACAGTGGTTTAGTGGCATTGAATGGAACTCTTAAACTTATTTAAGAGTTCATTTAAAAAAAAAGTGACCGAGGAATCAATTGCTCGTGGGAAATCAAGCAGAAAATTAATTTCATATATTTATTAACATTTTGTTTGATTTCATAAACAACCTTTAAAAGAGAAGTAATGCTGATATGTTTTTCTAGAAACACAAATTGCACAGGCGAGAAGAATTAAAAAAAAAAGAAGTTGATTTGCATTATATTTTCGAAAGTCTTTCAAAAAAGCTATATACAACTACAAATCGGTCGAAAATCTTTTCCACCTGAGGTCTGATCTTAGGCTTTCTTCCAAACTTTTGGAAATACACAATTAGTTGAGAATCCAAACATTTTTCTTGATTCAAAAGTTTAACAAAAACAAACAACTTCTATAGAAAACTTAATTTGAATCGTTCGAGGAAGAAGAAACATGAAGAAATATTTCTTAATTAAAATTTGAACAATTACTAAATATATATGTACTATGGATTTAAATTTATATTCAAAATCGAGAAAGCAAAAAAAAAACATTTTTGTGATAATGTGTAGTTAATTTTTTTTAGCCGCACTACAGGAATGTGCAATGCTGTACTCGGCTCAATTTTTCTTACCCATTGCGATGTTCATACATTCAAAAATAATGTGCATTCTATACCATTTCCTTAAACATTTTAAGGGTAAAGAGAACTTAATAGTGATTCCAAATGAGATTTTCAAAATCCCACCGGATTCGAAAAAAAAAAGTTTGTACTAAAAAAAAAAAAAAAAAAATAAATAAATAAAACCAACATATATTATATTTTTCTGGTTCCTACGTAAATATTGATAAAACAATATAAAAACAAAAAGGTTTTATGAAAATTAAAAAATGTGAATGAATATCAAGGGCTGGAATCATGTAAGGTGATTTGCGATAAGTGAGAGTCACAATCAAACAATTCAGTCTGTGTAAGATGATATCACATTTGATAGCTAAACAGCTATCACATCAAAAATATGATTGTCATTTTCCAACAAATTTGACGTTTCTGCCTGAGGACGACTAGAGTTACCAGCAGCCTACAAAAATTGTATGAATTTTTCAGAGTTCTTTTTTTTTTACCGTTCATACAGACAAAAATGAACATTCTTGTGACCAAAAAAGTTTACTACATTCCGGAATATGAAGAAAACATAAGAATTATATCGCAAAGACGTCATTTTCGTTCTATATTTTCGATAGCTCATTACAAACATTTGAAACATTCACTATGGCAACCATGTTTTTGACAAATGCAATTGGAAAGTATTCAATTGTATTGAATTTAGTTGAATCACCTTATCCAGACGGAAAACTAAATGACAATCACATTTGACCGAGGTTGATGTGACAATCAATTTTCACCTTAGCCGATTCCACCCCATAGGCTAAGAAAGCCAGTTGCGATTTCAATCAACCGACTATTCAGTGGCGAAAAATGGAACACATGAGTATTGTAACTTTTGATTTAAATTTCGACGAATAAAAAATCGTAGTCGCAAGAAGAAATAAAAATATTTTTCAATCGCACGATATTTTAGTCGCAAGAAATGAAAAGGTTTCAAAAATCTCAATCGCAGCGATTAAAATAGTGAAACAAATTCTATATTTTTTTTGTTGAGAGTTTTTGGTCGCAAGGAAAGAAAATTGCTCTTGGAATTCATTGAATAGAAGGTAAACACTTTTTTTTTAAAGAACAACAAAAATTGTTCCTCTCTACTGTTTAAATGGTTTTCTGTGTCAATGATGGTCAGGCCAAATATAATTTTTTTCATTTTTGAGTATATATAGTAAGTTGAGATTTTGTTAAAAAATATTATTTTCCCCTCATAAAAATAGCGTTTGGAATATTTTGAATTTTGTCCCACTATTATTCCCACCATTTTGGTTAAAAAAAACCACTAATCTGGGAACATTGCAACGAAATTTAAGTTGATTTTCCGAAGGGACAGTTCAATTCAGTTGAGTTGTCATTCATAACAGTAGGTATAATAAATAAATAATAAATTATTTAAAGAAATTCCTCTTGTCTTTTTTGACAGTGTTATGCTTTAGAAATGTATTTAAATAAATGAATCTGCGAAAAGTGCGAAGAATCATTTTGTAAAATCGTTACATACGATGTGTACGATGGAGATTTTATAACCATTTTTTCCATATGTAAATGTTAAACAATAAATAATTTTATCTATTATTAATTTTTTATTATTATTTCTTATATAAATTTATTTTAGTCATTCTTTTTTTTTTCTTTTTAATTCCAGAAACATAATTCTTTATCGCAAATGCTCCAATTTATCATCAGTGAACAAAAACTAACCAAAAATATGGAAACTAATCTAAGTTAAAAAAAAAATAAATTCTTCCTGAGGCTTATATAAAAGCCGGGTATCGGTGCTTCTCTATTCCGAAATAAAGCCGCCTAACATTTCACCAGAGCTACACACTTCCAATCCAGCATTTTTTTTTACAAATATGTGGTCATATCGAATGCAACGTCTTGCTTTGGTTGCAATCGTAGCACTTATTTACCTTATGGATTTGCTATCAGCTGAAGAAAATATTTCTCAGTCTCAACATGGAAGCAGAGATGCAAACTTACAATCATCCCAATCGCCTTCATTAGCTTCATCATCGTCGTCTTCATCGTCGTCGTCTTCGTCGGCAAGAAGAAAATCCCGCACAACACCAACGAATCACAGTCAACGGACTAAGAAAATACCTAATTCTCAACAACCGCACGAACATCGTCATCACCAACAGCATCCACATCCACACAACCAACATAATTTGGGTGGTCTGCCGACATTGTCACAGTCAGGCAGTTTAGACACCTCATTGCCATTCAATGCGATCCCATCAATGACTCAAGGGATGCGCGAACGTAAGCCTAACATAATTCTCATCTTGACTGACGACCAAGATGTCGAGCTTGGTTCATTGAATTTCATGCCACGAACTTTGCGACTCCTCCGAGACGGAGGCGCAGAGTTTCGACATGCGTACACCACAACGCCAATGTGCTGTCCGGCACGTTCTTCCCTCCTCACCGGCATGTACGTTCACAATCACATGGTCTTCACCAACAATGACAACTGCTCTAGTCCCCAATGGCAGGCGACGCACGAGACAAGGTCTTTTGCTACTTACCTTTCAAACGCAGGCTACCGAACTGGCTACTTCGGCAAATACTTAAACAAATACAATGGATCATACATCCCACCAGGCTGGCGGGAATGGGGTGGTCTCATTATGAACTCCAAATACTACAACTATAGCATCAACATGAATGGCCAAAAGATCAAACACGGCTTCGATTATGCTAAGGTACGTGTGTCTGTATTTTTGTTTGTCTTGTTGTTGTTGTTGTTGTTTGGTATCGATTTGAATATTTGAATACGCACCACAAGTTTATAATTTGCTTAGATGTTTGTTGATTCCTTTGTTCTTCTATTCCCCACAGGACTACTATCCGGATCTAATAGCAAATGATTCAATAGCATTCCTGCGACAATCGAAACAGCAGAACCAAAGAAAGCCTGTAATGTTAACAATGAGCTTCCCAGCACCACATGGCCCCGAGGACTCTGCGCCCCAATACAGTCATTTGTTTTTCAATGTGACAACGCATCAGTAAGTGAATATTTTTTGTTTGCTTTTTCTTCGAATAAATTTATTTTCCAGTGCGTCGTTGCGTTGTTGGTTTGGATGTGAAAGGACTGTAAATGGTTTAATTATAACTACATAAGTGAAATTGGATTGGGAATATGGGAGTTTTGCTGGAATATGAATGTGTCCCAATGTCAACTCAATACGTATAAGGGGGTTTCATTAATTTTAAGTTGAAGAGTTGAGCTGGAGATGATGTCTATTTTATTGTTTTATTTGCTCTGTAAAATTACTAAATATCTATTTAATTTAATTCCAGCAACGAATATAATTCGTTGATGTCGTTTTCTTTCCAATTTGTATATAAAAGGACGGTGGATCGGGGTTTCTTTGGGACTTGGGACACTTAGAATTATAGGGTTACAGGTTAAATGTGGTTTCGGATTCGAACTGTGCTGCATTGTCCTCAACTTGTGCTGCGATGTGCCGTAAAAATGTTTGACAATTTTGAGGATGAATTTTTTTCCTTAATTAAATTTTTTTTAAAACTTAAAGTTGTGCCGTTTTGTGCTGAAAAAATGATTCAACCGAAATACAAAAATCGCATATTTACAACTTTTACGACAGAACGCAAAAGATGCGAAGGAACTTAGCGTGAAATTAGCACCATCATTTTCGATAAAAAACAAAAAAAATGTGCTGTATTGTGCTCAATTTGTTCCGCGATAGGCCGTAGTATTTTTTTTTTTAATTTGCAAATTTTAGGGATGAATTTTAAATTCGCAAATTTGCATTTTTTTTTTTCCAAAATTACGATTTTTAAAAAAGTTATACTTGTGCTGTTTTAAGCTCAGTTTGTGCTTCGTAGTTTTTTTTTGAAAATCGAAAATGGTGGTGCTTACTCACGCACATAAATAATGTAGCACAAAGCCCACGCAAGTTTTATTTTTCTTTAAGTTTTATATTTTTAGTTGGACCCCCCACCCCATGACCAAATCCTGAATCCCTCACTGGTTACTCTACTTCTCCGGCCAGGCTCGCTGAGGAAGGGCGTTAATACGTTGTTAACAATTTCGCATAAACTGTGGTTTTTAGCTCCGGGTAAACGTTACACCCATTCCTTTCGCATACCACTTCCCCTATAATATGATTTTTCTGAAGAACGAAAATTCAAATAAAAATATAAATTTTGAAAATTATGAAACTGCTTGCCGACTGGGCCATGCTGCATAATCATACAAGTCTTAAGTGGTAATACAACTTTACAACTATACTCCGTTGTCGCCCTTTAACGTAGAACTATAAAAGTCGGAAGATGTCGGAAGAAAATTCTCTCAGTTCACTTACGCATGGAGCGGTCGGTGAGCGCTCTTCACTTCCGAAAGCAAAAGTTAACGAAAATTGTTCGAAACGAAGCAAACCTCAATTATGGCCACGTCATATGAATTCTTTGTATTCGTTTCGTTTCGTACGACCACTTACGTCGGCATCCGACTATTATAGTTCTACCTTAAGTCTAATTGCAGCAGGACTTCCGTGTCATCTTTCTAGAAAAAAAAATTGCATTTAATTTTGCAATCTCAATTTGCACGGCCACAATTTGTACATAGAATCGTCCCCTCCTGAGGAACAAATCCTATGATATTAAGCACAAAAAAGCAGTCGGTGTAAAAATAACATCTAATTTAATAAATGACCATCATATTGGTAGACATTTGGATTTTCTTCATATTAATTTTTAGTTTTGGATGTAAACGTGTTTCAGCCTTGGGAGACCAAAGTCTTACTTTTTACTTTTTTGAAGTATTTGATTGTGTGAAATTTTGAAGCCGGAGACTCCATTCCCAACTAACACAATCTTTCGAAATCTGAAAAAACTCCCATACGACTCGTTTATATCTCATCGCTATATCTACTTAAGCGAATCATTTTCTTGTTATAAAACTTAAATAGGTCGCATAGCCTTTTTTATTTTAAGAGTTGAACACTTTTCTCTCATCTTATAGGTAGCTAAATCAATTTTTCTTCTTGAAATAGTAGGATTATATAAACTTATAGTCTTATAAGAATACTTTTGTGAAAATTCACCTCTAAGCACAGTTTTGTAGTCATTATAATCCCATAACAACACTTATATCAGAGTTTTAGTCTTTGTATACTTCTAAGAAAACCCTTTCAGGATCTGAGCTTAATAGCTCTTATATCAAGAGTATCTGAACTTCAAAATTCAATTATGTACTAAAAATATAACAATAGGAGGTTTATGAGATAATTAATAAATAGTAAAATAATTAAAATATGCATTATTTTGAAGGCGCGTTTATGTTTTTCGAGGTCAAAGTTCAAACTAGCAGGTATAACATTTTCAACTGCATACATTTGGTTTTTTTTTGGTTCTCATATGTGAAAAACAATAAATAACGGGTGATTTTTTAGCTGGTTTGGTTTTGGCAACACTGGTTTTGACAGCTGACGTGTGTTTAGTACCTTGTGTCACTGTCAAACAGCTTCAGTTTGGTTTGCAATTTAACCATGGATCGTTTTACAAATGAACAACGCTTGCAAATTATTGAATTTTACTATCAAAATTCGTGCTCGGTTCGAAATGTTCATCGCGCGCTGCTTCCATTTTATGGTCGGCATTCTCGACCTTCTGAGCAGTCTATTCGGAAGATTGTGACCAAATTTCGCACCAAATTTACTTTGTTGGACATTAAACCACCAACACGTTTACGTACTGTGCGTAGTGAAGAAAATATTGCGGCCGTATCAGCTAGTGTGACAGAAGACCGCGAAATGTCGATTCGGCGCCGTTCCCAGCAGTTAGGCCTTTGTTACAGCACTACGTGGAAAATTTTGCGGAAGGATTTGGGCGTAAAGCCTTTTAAGATACAGCTGGTGCAAGAACTAAAGCCAGCCGACCTACCACAACGCCGAATTTTTGGTGAATGGGCTCTTGGAAAGCTGGCCGAGGATCCGCTTTTTTATCGAAAAATTGTGTTCAGCGATGAGGCTCATTTTTGGTTGAATGGGTACGTAAATAAGCACAATTGCCGCATTTGGAGTGAAGATCAGCCAGAAGCATTGCAACAGCTACCAATGCATCCCGAAAAAGCCACTGTTTGGTGCGGTTTATGGGCCGGCGGCATTATTGGGCCATATTTCTTCAAAGATGATGCGAATCGCAGCGTTACTGTCAATGGTGAACGCTACCGAGCGATGATAACAAACTTTTTTTTGCCCGAAATGGAAGTTCTTGACTTGCATGATATGTGGTTTCAACAAGACGGTGCCACATGCCACACAGCACGCGAAACAATGGCGCAATTGCGAGGCGAGTTTGGTGAACAGTTAATTTCACGTTTCGGGCCGGTCAATTGGCCGCCTAGATCGTGCGATTTGACACCATTAGACTATTTTTTGTGGGGGTATGTCAAGGCTAATGTCTATAGGGACAAGCCCGCTTCGATTGACGCACTGGAAGCCAACATCCATGCATTCATTCGTGAGATACCGGCCGATATGTGTGAAAGAGTATGCCAAAATTGGACTCAGCGGATGGGCTACCTGAGACGCAGCCGCGGTCAACATTTGCATGAAATTATCTTTAAACATTAAATTGCAAGGTTCAAACTATCGATTCAAATAAATATTTCATTCATTTTTTCGAATTTTTTGTGTTTTTTTTTTAAAAAAAGTTCTAAACCTCTTAAAAAATCACCCGTTATAATGTATCGCCATTATAATGCATAATAATAATCGATTGACTTACAAAATAAATACTGTTCACAAATCTATCTGTTTTTTGACATAAGCAATTCACACACAAATAAAAAAAAATAGTTTATTTCTCCCTGAGAAAATGCTAAATGAGAAAAAATGTATATTTTTTTAAAGTTTACAAGTGTGCACTCTATTCTCTTTTGAGCGAATCTCATTGGAAGAGATCCATTCTCATAGCAAGACTTATGTAGTTGAGGTAAGAGCCTCCCATAACTAAGCCATTTAACGTTTTTAACAGTGTTATAACAATCTAGTAGTATTCTTCAAGATTACTTTTTGCTCCCTTACATTTGTCTAGTTAAGCTCTTGGAGCATCTTATGAGAGGAAAAATGTTACTTGGGTTTAGGGTTACCAGCTCTAAAATCAGCAAAGCCTGACAGTAAAGAAAGAAAAGCCTGATTTTTTGAGAAAAATTGCCTGACAAATAAAACACAATTTTTTTCCTTTTTGAAACTTAATTTTTATAAAAAAAATAAAATGAAAGCGTCTATACAGAAAAAATTCGCAAGGGATCTGGGACTTGGTGTTGATAAATTACGTCTAGTTAAACCCAAAATGCATTTCAATGACCAAGAACCTGCCCCAAAGTTAATTTCCTGCTTAAACTTTTTAAACAATATTTTCAACAAAAAAAAACACTTGCATGATGTAGAAAAACTATATCGTATTTTACAGAGTGCGTCAAAATGCATTTTTTTAAATTATTTTCTTTAGAATTTCATTAGGTACCTGTTATATGTATTTTAATAATAAATCCTAACGGTTTTGGAGTTAATACATTTTTTTTTATTTAGAAAATCCTCTATTTTGATTTACTTTTTGGGTCACCCTGTCCAAAATTGATTTTTATTTTTTACGATCTTTTTATTAATTTTGCTTAAAAGTTGGACAAACGTTTTATAAAAAAAAATTTTTTCATGAACTTCACTATGTAGCTACAAATAAATCCCTAGCCCCAAATGGTGTTAAAAATGAATTTTTACTTGAAACGTTTCAAATAGCACCCTGTATGAATATCCTACTACTTAATAACATTTGTTGCTTTTAAAAGCTTGTCCTAGTTTTGCAGTTTCTCAAAAGGTATATTACTTATCAAAAGTTATGGCCATAAATAAAAAGTCGACCATTTCATTTAATAAATCAATACAAAAAGTTCAAAATAAACAAAGTATTTCCTTCTATTTTAAAAATTATGATTTATTTGAATTTTTTTGAGAATCATTTTTGATTGAATTCAAATTCTCATAACTTTTGATCTTAGGTGAGTTGTGATAAGTTGTATCCCTTTTAGGAAATTGCAAAACTAAGACAAGCTTTCAATAGCAACAAATTTTATTGAGTAGTAGGATATTTACATACAAATTTAAATAAAAACTACATAAAATACGAACAATCCCTGAAAATTGACATTTGAGAAAAGTTACGATTTTCAGAGACTTTCAAGCAAAATTATTGACAAAAATGCTATTTCTAAGATTAAAGACAGCTCAATTATAAAGATATAGATTGCTAGTAACGTTGGTAAAAAAACTTAAATGTAAGAAAAGGTGGTGTGTCAGAAGATGGATCTCCAAACAAAACAATATATTTTGCTTAAGGTATAAAAGAGAGCTCAATTACAAAATTTCAAATTTTTTTTGATGTTTAATACGTATACATACTCAAATAAGAAAAGGTATGGTAGTAGGCGGATTTCCAAAGCAATTACATAATATACCACGCAATTGAAGAACTTTAATTGTACAAAATATCAGCTTCTGTTGGTTGTTAATTAAGGATAAAATTCAAATATAATATAAGTGGTGTATTTTACTAAAAACGCCTTTGAGATCATACAAAGGAATCTGAAAAAAAGAAGTACACAAATCCATCTTTAGAATCGTGATTAGATCATATTTTTTTTTTAAACATGGCACGAAATTTCAACTCTTCCAGGCAGCTTTCCAATCAAAAATATTAAAAAAAATTAAACAAATTGATTCAGCTGTTCTTAAGATATCCGCTTACCAAAAGAATAATATTATTTTAATTGACGTAAACTGACCTAACGTGCACAAACAAAAATGGATTAAAATTTAAAAAAAAAAAAAAAAATTTTAAAAAAAAAAGTACGTATACGCCCGAGTGGACCACCACTGTTTTTTATTGTTATTTTTAGAGAAAATTAAACTATGACATATATTTAAGGCAAAATGTTAGACTAATCATAAGTAAAATTTATAAAAATCATTCGACTTTAAGTGAATTTAGAACGACCACCATTTTTTGAAAAAAAGTGAAATTGCAGCAAATTTTCCTTCTAAGGTTAATCCGTTAAATATTTTATTTTTTTTACACTTAAGCAACACATATTGCAGTGACTATAAGTCATTTCGCTCCATAATAATAAAATATTTATATGACTCGATCACAGCGCCACCTTTCGGGTACAAAAAAAAATTATTTTAGTACTTTTGATTTTTTTACAATTATTTCTCTCACGATAAATATCGTAACGTTATTGAACGATTAGTATACATTTGCAGTATTTAGCCACATTATTGATTTGAACCATAACAACAAATTCATGTGATCCAGTCGTGGAAAGGATTTTAATTTATTTATTTTAATTAAATAAATTATCAAATATATTTATTTAAAGCATGCAAATTCTTCGTAAACCAATATGTCTAAAGCTGTTTACTTCCATTCTAGCTTAAATTAAAATTAAAATTCCCAGAATGTAATAACAAATTTTCAAATTTCCCTATATAAAAGAAAATCTAGCAATTTATCTCGAACAGCACAGAGAAACACCTGCAATATTGATGATGTCATTTTATTGCCGTTTTAATTTTCAATCACAAATACACAACTACACTTAAAAAACCAACGATATAGAAAAAGAAAAATCGCATACATTTTACTGCCAAGCCAAGCAACTTGTCACAGAATAAAAAAAAGTAATTTTTAAATAAAAATGTCATCCTCCTGACTTCACATTTATATAATACCTACCTACACCATAGGTAACAACTTGTATATACAATATTTTTGATATTGTAGATATCTACTACGTTTAGAAAAAAGCAATGAAATTTATGGCTTAAGAGAAATGATTTAACCTTGATCCTTCTTCTGCGAAGTCGAAATATGTCACTCACCAAAATACCACAGTATACTCGTATCGTTTATAGACTGTGTACTTACTCGTATATTGTAGAAAGTTTGACTTATCTATAAATTATCTATATGCACATATAGAATAAGTTACCTCGTGATTTCGCATCTTCAGTGAATTATGATTACCAGAATAAAAAATACATGGTTTCAAACTTTTTTAATTAAATTTGCATTTTAGCGATAGAAAAAAAAAGAAGTGAAATTTGTATAACGGTAGATATTCTCTGCTCAAGATAAAAAAAAATTTCAGATAAAAGATAAAATGACTTGCCACAAGGTAAAAAGTATTAATTTCATAAAAAAGGATATAAAAAACAGAAAAGGATACTATTTTTTTTTCTTTTTTTTTGGCTTTGGGAAGGATGTAAAAAGTTGTTATAGAAGCATGTACAGTGCACATATATCCACAATCTACATACACGTATAGAGACGAAACTATGGATTTTGAAATTTATAAACTGGAGAGGGAGAAGAAAGTATTTCTTATCGTTTAGTCATTTTGTGAGGGATGCAATATTATATACAGTACAAAATAATGGAGATTGGAATTGGCATCCGGACAGATGTCGTTGCTGCAGAATGGGCGAAACGCCAAATATGACGATAATGCATAGTGAACAGCTACTATATTATGCCCTATCAATTTACAAATTTTGTGACAGATTTGGGTAAAATAAATTGCGACAAACTAAACATACATATGTAGGTATCTACTTATAGGGAAAGTGATACTTCAATTGTGTCCTTTTTCCATACAATTACACTGCTGGAAAAGATTCGAGATAATATGTAAATTTTTTGGTCAACTTGTTCTTTTTATGAAAAAAAAAATGAAAATCATACCACAATATTTCTATACCTATGGCCAGCGATGCCTCCAAAAAAAAAATTACGGTGTCAAATTTTCCAAAAAACCGTGCCCTTTTTCGTGCCATATGAAGAAAAAAACTCAAATTTATACAGGGTGATTGGTATAAGGTGCACCAAAAAGCTAGAGTGAGTAGGTTGGGTTAAAAAAAGAAAAAATCGTATGGTAGGGGGGGTCTATTTCCCCCCGTTTAGGAGGGAGGGGCAATTTTCTAAAAAATGGACTTAAAACGGAAAAAAAATTATTTAAAAACAACGGTTAAATTTACAATGCCATGCTATAACTTTTTGGAAAGCCCGAAATCTCTTCTTTAATTTTCATTTTAAATTAAGTTGTGTAAGTGAATAGTTTTTGACAAATTAATTTTCAAACTCGAAATTTTTGAAATAAAAAAAAATTAAAACAAAAATTTCAAACAATTTTTTTTTTTTTTAATTTTATGTAATTAACCCTTTGCCGCATACGAAGCCAAATATAGCTTTCTACAGTTATGTCCTCTTTTCTCTTGACTTCAATAAAAAAATGATCAAAACTCAACAAGATCCTCTTCTGTGCATTTCTGAGAATAAATAGCTGTGCTTTTGCACACGTGCACCTAACAAGAAGGAAGATATTCATGTTTGCAGGTCAGTGTGTTACTTGTTGTCAATGAAAACGGAAGTGTGAAAAATTTTCTTATTTCAAATATTAATAACTTTTCTGTTAGGTGAGTTAAGTGATCATACAAATATATTTAGGATTGTGTGTCTAATTCTCTCTGAAATGAATACATTTTTATTTTAAAAAAATGATTAACTTGCTCGTTTGAGAGGCAAAAGTGTACAAGCCATATTTGGCTTCGTATGCAGTAAAGGATACATATTTGGTTGAATTTTTTATTTAAACGAAAATTTTTTTTGGTTTTTAATAAAAAAACGTCTTAAAACAACCTAAAGAAGTCATTTTAAGCGTATTTTATTTTTTTACTCTTTAAACAATAATTCATGCGGTAAAGGGTTAAATAAATTTTTGTTGTCTTTCTTGTCTTAACCTAACCTACTCACTCTGTAGGTATATTTAACAAAATATTATTCAATTGTGAGGTGAAATAAAATAAAAAATAAAAAAAAATTATTTGCTCCATTACTGTATTCTCGAAAATAAGAATTTCTGCCTTCATTTAAAACAATTTTCCTAATATTTTTTTTTTTTTCAAAATTCCATATTGAATTTTTTCATGCCACTGTGCCACGATGAAATTTTCGTGTCAAAAAAGCACGATCGTACCACTTCGGCAACGCCGGCTATGGCCTTATATGAAGAAAACGAAACAAAGAATGTAATGCTGGTGCACCCGGCTTCGCACGGAATTTTTCATCAATTTTAGCATTTTAAAAAGTGAAAATAAATATTATAGGATCTTCAAACAATTTTTTGGTATGCTCCAATAATTTTTACACACAAATGTAGCAATCTCAGAGGTTAACGCCATCTGTTGGCGGTCCCATTTTCGTTAGGGAAAAAATAAGGTGATTGTGAATTCCATAATGTCACCGCTTATTATAGTATGTAATTGCGAGTTTTAACGGTGCTCCCACTTTTCCAGTCGAAAATTCCAATTTTCCGTAGTGTCTTTGTCTAGTACAATATAAATCTAATGCATTTTTTTTATACAAAATACAAATACAAATATTCCCTAAGTCCATTTTTTGGAAACTGCGATAATTCTCCTAAATACGCCATAGTTAATCCAATATCAAGATTTAAGTTCTTTAAATGGTATCTATCTAATGTTGCTTTAAATCTAATTTTAAAATTCCTCAAACTTAAAATATTTCAAGTTGCCAATGAAAAATCCATAACAATGTTTCAAAATTTAAAAAAATGGACTACCTATAAGGGAGTGTTCACAGATCGACGACGATATGTACGCATATACATTAGGGTGGTCGTTAATGTAGGTGGTAAAGGTGGTTGGAAGGGTCTAAATCAGCTTCAAATGAAGAAAAAAATAATTCACAAATTTTTCAGATTTTTACATTCAAGTCCTACGGGCGCTGTAAGCCGTTAAAAAATTAAGCTATTTTTAATGAAATGAAAATCGGTTGATTCCCGTAAAATCTCAAAAAAAGCAATTGAATGGTAGGAATTGAAACCAGACAAGAAAAAATTTTATGGGAGGGGGGGGGGGGGGGGTTAGTATATTCCCCCGTTTAGACGGGAGGGACAGTTTTCTAAAATAATTAATTAAAATGGATACAAATGAAAAAACTTATAACATTAAATTGTAAATTTTTAAAAAGCTAAACATTCGTTGTAAAATTTTTATTTTAAATTAAGTTATTTTGATGAATATTTTTTGCAAAAAATTACTTTCAAAATCCTAGATTGGTGTTTGAATAAAAACACGTTGTTGCACAGACCACTTCATCTTGGTGACTGAAACAACGTGCTGCCAAAACCCCCTACTCCCCTCTTTAGAACCATTCAACTTTTAACCCTTTAGTCTATACAGTCGTTAGATTGTAAGCAATAACCTTTTCTAATCCATGCGTCTGCCGCGCCCCACTCTGTAGATTAATAATTAAAAAAAGCTAAATTAATAAACCGTTTACAGCGCCATCCAGTAGGGGATGAAAATAAAAATCTGAAAAAAAATTATAGGGAATAACATTTTTTTCATTTAGAGCTGATTTATCCCTATCCAAGTGAACAAAATGTTTTCGATAATAGGCGTGTTCCTTTGGGCTGCAGCATCTACTGCCAAGTACTTCTGGCTGCAGTCAACTATACTTCTACTCTATGGTAAAAGTAGTTCAAAGCACTTCATTAATGTAGTAACGAAATAAATCCACACAAAAAAGCGACACCTTCAGTAGAGGAAATTACATAGTAAATTATTGTTGTTGATGTTTTCTTTAATTTAAAATAAAATACAAATACAGTAAAACCCGCTTATCTGAAACATTTTTTTCATCCCTGAGTATTTGTCGACCAATTAGGTACCTTTATAACACTCCGCTTAAGCGAAACTCGCTTAAGTGAAAAACCCAGATACCTGAAACATATTTTCAGTTAAATTTAATATTTTTCATTGAAAAAAAACTCTCTTAAGTGAAAAAAAATTTAATAGAACAGACCAAAAAATTTGCTGAATGCTTTTACATCTTTTTAATTTTTCACCTCCATCAAATTTTCATCACGAAAATGACATTTGAATTTCTGATATGTCAGAGCCCTTTTTGGAATTTTTAAATCCTCTTACGTGCAAATTTTTTTTCACTTATCCGGACTCCGCTTAAGTGAAAGCGGGGTTCGTTTAAGTGAAAAACCCGTTTAAGTGAAAGAAAGACTGTGACATTTTGCAGTTCCTCTTAAGCGGGTTTTACTGTACAAACAACAAAGCTTTCGTCTACATTGAGGTTAGATTTTTCTTTTGGCAAAAATTAAAGCGTTCCATTCATCATCTACTGGGAAGTACTAAAAAGTACTTTGCAAGGCCCAAAGGAACACAGCTATAATGCCGGCAGCCCCAGTATATATAAAAAAGTAAATACCCTTAACTTTTCTGATTGGTTTATTTCGAAAACGGTTATTTTTATGAAAAAAAGTATGTTAATCTTTTTTGTAGGAAATTATTTAAGCTACAAATTAGTTCTCGAATTTTTTTCTGTACAACTTACCATTTGGGAGTTATTCTTCAAAAACCATTTTGAGGGGCCTTCAATCCCCCGTAAAATTGTTAGTGACACTCGTATCGATTGGGACTTTTGACAGTTTCTTAAGAACACCATGAGGAAGATATATACTAAAATCCAGCTTTCCGGCGATTTTTTCCGAGTCAAATGCTTTATTGACTGTACGTGATTAGCTTAAAAAAACAAGTAAGCTATAAACGGATTTTTCCTAGATAAAATTTCAATTTCTTTTCATTTAAATGTCAAATTAAATCAATCAAATGCCTTGCAAATTACACTAAACGAACATGGAGACATAATTCAGTTTTCTATGCCTAATTTGTTATTCGATTATATAACCGACAACAATTTAGGCTCACCCTTCCAAAATAACTTAAAGACAAGCCCATCCTTTGAAATTTTCATTGTTCAATCGACCAAACTGAGGAATTTTTTTTTTTTTTTTTTTTTAATCTCCAAACAGAATGAATTAAATCTGAAATTGCGTGCTTATTGCCTCTTTAGTGCCAAGCACGGAGTGGGTGGTGTTGGAATTTTTGTCGTTTAAGCATGTTTTATGTACACCATTTTTTGGCATATTCTTTTTGGGGTCAGGCACCTTTTGGGCAGTGCTGTCAGAATGAATACTATTTATTAAGTCTCTTAGGACTAGAATGGAGTTTACGAATTTTTCTTTCACTGGTCATCTATTTTGGATTCTTGTTGTTTTATCTAATTATATGTTATAAATGTTTATTTTATAGTGAGTGAGTGCATAAAGTTTTCAATTCTTAAAATGTTTTTTATAATTAACAAAATTTCCGCTTTCAAATAGACCGAGAGCTGGCATCAGATTTTTGGCGTGGAAGGAAACTGAACGATATTTATACCATATGTATAGATGAATACCGTTATATGAGTCGCGTATGAAGCCAAGTGAGAAATTTATTGAAACATATATGTATGTCGCGGTTTAAATCGATTGGGCGAAGCTAAAAACGTCTTTGATATAAAATTTCTTTTTCAGGGAGTCAAAGCCTTTTGATTGAGACAATAAATTTCAATCATTTACCATTACAATTGAATTAAAAAAAAAAGAAACAAAATATTCGCGACTTATTTCGGGGATTTTAATAGTTTGTCGTAACTCAATACATCTGTCACTGACATTTTCTTTTTTGGGTTGTTAAAACCTTTCTACTGATCTCATTTTGAAAAGGTTACCTCTAAAATTGAACTGATAAAATAATAATAACATCCGCTACTTTTATCGCGACTTGTGTCAGTTTGTCACCACCCCAACGTCTGTCCCTTATATTTTAATTTGTATGAAGTCAATACCTTTCATTTAAGATACATGTCAAGTGGTTTCCTCCAAAAGCCCATCAAAAAAAATTTATTTAAAAAATCAACGATTTTTATCGCGCTTTCTTGCTGTTGGGTGGATCCCAAAACGTCTTTATTTTACATATTTATACTCCTGTTGGGAAACCCTACTGATTGCAATCCTTATTGGTGTGTTTTACCATCTATATAAAAATTTCAATAAAAAATCCGCGATTTTAATCGCGCTGTCGCGGGTTTGCGGCGTCCACTTAGACGTCTGTTGTTTAGATATTTGCACTCAGGGGGTCAAGACCTTTCATCTGAGACCACATTTCAGGTGGTTTCCCAAAATTCTGAAAATGCCAAAAAAAAAAATGCATTTTCGGTGACGTCTGCGGTGTTTTTGCGGCCACCTAGACGTCTGTCGAAAGCATATTTGTAATCAGAGAATCGAGGGCTTTTCTATTTCTATTTTCAAAAAAGTTGTACTTTTGATGCCTTTTTCTTAGAAAGGCTACCACTACGTACCTACTCGTAGACGAACTTATTCGTTATCACCTTCCCCAGAACTAGATATGGTATAAATATCGTTGGGTTTCCTTCGACACCAAACATCTGCTGCCAGCTTTTAGACTAAAATACGAATTTATTTATTTTTAATCAATTGACGCTAATCAATGAAAATCGACTGATTAGCGATTTCCATGATTAACAACTCAAATTTTGGAGTACATTATAAAAATATTGGTTAACAATCAGGCCGAACTGTCACTTTTTGGAATAAAATAAATTTTTTACATTTGCTACATAGTTTCAAAAGTCAAATGAGCTGCCAGCTGTCACTTTGAAGGTTGAATTTTGAGTTGAAATTTTATTATTTCTCTAGATTTACTATGTACATATGTAGGAAACGTAACATTTTGTAGTAAATAAGACGTGTAGTTTATTCAATTAACTACGAGTAGTTAATGATGTAGAAAATGTAGTGTAGTTAATTCGCCCAAACCTGGTTAACCTGCACATTCGATAATTTACCAGTTGCAGTAATTTTTGCTTAAAGATAATCAACTGTGAACGAACTGGCTCCTATTATGTTTGTAATTGAAAGAAAATAAAAATTATTTTTTTCCTTTTACAGGTACCTACCTAACCTACCCAGTACCTACTCCTTTTAGGCATCAGAAATATACTCCCATACGAGCTAATAGATTTCGTCATCTTTTACCTTATTTCATTTTAAATCGACAACTCTGCTTAACATGGGACACAATATAAATAAAAACAAAAAACAAAGTGACCAAAACAAATCTGAGTCAGTGGCGATGCCGATGATGATGATGATAGTCAATCCATTGCTGCGTATAGTAAATCATTTCTATAATAAGGAACGATGTATTGACTATCCAAAAATTTAAGATTCTCTTTTTTTGTATTTTTTTTTATATGATAAATGCTTGAGTGTATTATTTTTTTTTTTAATGAAATACTGTGTGGTGGAGTTGTGTCCTTGTAAATATAAAGTTAAAGCAATTTATTTCTCCTTAGAGATAAAAAAAAAAAAAAATAAAATAAGAAAAAACTAAAATTGTGGCCTTAATGAAATTTTTCTTTTCAATTCAGGCTCTTTTATTACTTAATTTTGAAGAGAAACGTCCAGCCCGTCTGAATGCGCTCTTTGTATAGGTTGGTTTATTGATTTTTTATTTCATTATAACCGGGAATGTATATAAAGTCTATTGGTATTATAAAAATTCCAGTGAATGCGTTTTTGGAGCACAATGAAAATGAAGTGGTTAAGTTTGAACGCTTGGGGTAATGGTTTTTGTTTTTTTTTTTTTTTTTATTAAAGAACTTTTCTGCTTATTTTTTTATTTGTAACTTGAAAATAATACGTAGTGATGTTATCAAATTTGTTTCTCTTAAATTTCACTTAAAATTGATAACGTTCTTAAATATATACAAATTCATATGTACCCAGTCGCATTTATAAACCCAGAACTTAATTTCTGTGGTACATATTATACAGGGTCATTTATTTTGAGGTTTCAAGTTGGTAGCGCTAGGATTTGACACCTGTCAAACTCAGCTGTCATTTGAAGTGTCATAATATTAGTTGAATGTTTGCCATTTACAATAATGGATCGCTTAACAAACGAACAACGCGTTAAAATTATCAAAACTTACTACAAATGTGGTGTAGGAACAACAGACAATAAACACCGATTTTTCGAACAACATTTTCTTCAGCGATTAAGCACATTCCTCACTCGGTGGGTATGTAAACAAACAAAATTTCCGCATATGGGGCTCAGAAAACCCACAAGTGATCGACGAGGTGCCGTTGCATCCAGACAAAGTGACTGTTTGGTGTGCTCTATGGTCGAAAGGTGTCATTGGTCCGTATTTCTTCGAAGATGTCAATGGGCAGACGGTTACATTCAATTCGGAGTGATATGGTCGAATGATATCCGATTTTTTTTGGCTGGTGATTAAAGATCATGACTTGGACGATATGTGGTTTCAACAAGACGGGACAACAAGACACACAACACCAACAATTATGGCTTTATTGCGTTAGAAGTTTCCTGGTCGCGTAATTTCACGTTTTGGCTACATTCGCCACCAAGATCATGCGATTTGACACCGTTAGATTTTTTTCTGCGGGGCTACGCAAAAGACCGGTGTTTACGCAAATAATCCCCTCTAGACTCTAGACCCATTAAAAACCAACATTACTCAAGTTATGACCGAGATACCGCCCGAAATATTCGAAAAAGTGGTTAAAAATTACCTCAAAAGAATCGGTGCAGGGAAATTACTTCACGGGAAATAACTTCACATGCGGAAAAACTTCACCACTTGTGGGAAAAAATTTCACTTTTTTCAAGTACCTAAAGTTGTTTCTCTCCTTGAGTGGGAAATAATTTAACCTAAAAATTGGTGAAGTTATTTCACACCTAATTTCCCAGTATTTTGTTAACAAAAATAAAAAAAAATTTGTTTTTTCAGGGATCATGACATAATCTCGAATGACAAAAATCAAAAATATAAAATGAACAAAAATATCGAAAGACTATCAGCCCCATTCTGCTATTCATCGGGGGGAATTTTTCTATAATTTTCACTCATCACTATTCTGCTATTCATTCGAAGTGAATCTGTATTAAAGTCGGTAACGTCGGTAATACTGCGCGGTATTCTGCTATTCACGTGAACGCATTCATTCTATACAATTCAAATCCGCATATGAGATGTAGCGGATTTTTCATTTAATGGGTCGTCTGTCTGGTTGGTTGTTATAGTAAAATGTAAGTAAAAACTAATTTATTATGATTAATTTAGAATATTTGTTTGTAAATAATAGATTCTTAACATTTTTAGGGGTAGAACGACAAACAAAGACCAATTTACGGCAATAATTTCTGCAATTAATTTTTCTTTTCTTGAAATTGAATCATTTCATTGCGGAGGTGGAAGATTCGATTCAACAATCTCCAATACATACAGAAATGCTCTTTTATTTAGCTGAAAGTTTTTGGTAAACCTATGATTTTGAAATAATTGGTTGATTATTATTTCAAAATGAAAATAAATGAACTTGCGTTTCGTCAGGCAGTTCCATAATATTTTTTTTCGATTTTCTAACATTTCTCCGTAGCTCTCTGTTCGATGATTCTCTTATTCCTCTGTTTACAATTGGAAAAAAAGTCCAATACTGTCCATTTCCAAATTTAATTACGAAGATGAATCAAATTAAAAATTAAAATCAAAACAATTTATCCAAGATTTTGACATGAACAGCTGTTTACGTGAATGTCAAATTGGTTTGGAATATTGTAGTTCACCCGATGGATAGCAGAATGAAAAGGCAGTGTGAAAGGGAATCGAATGGGTGAATCGAATATACGATCCACGTGAATAGCAGAATAGGGCTGAATATTTTTTTTTCGATTTTCTAACATTTCTACGTAGCTCTCTGTTCGATGATTCTCTTATTCCTCTCTGCGAATTTTCCCGAGACGGCCATTTGAATGACATTGTTTTTTCACACTTAATGGCAAAGTCCAAACTTTATAATGAAATAAAATTTTGCATCAAAAATGTATCGCTGTTTGTGTTTTATTTAGCTTTACTTTCAAAATCGAAAACTGAATGACCCTTTACATTCAGCTGAGCATTAAAACTGTCTTAATTAAAAAAAATTCTTTTGAAAAATAAAATTAAAATTCACAGTAGTATGTGGTTTTTATAAGAGTCGGTTAACATCGACCATAATTTGCGTCTTAGAGACGCATTTCAGAGTTTAGGTCACTTGAACTTTTAATTAAATTATATTCAATCGTTCCAACTATAAACAGAAGTATTTTTCTAATTTATAAATGAAAGAGGTAGTGATTAAGCAACACCCAATTCCCTAGTGATTTCACTACTAAATTTTCAAAAATAATTTTCATCGAAAATAATCATGTCGATTATAGAATCCGCAATTCTCGATCCGCAGTAATTCGCAGTGCAGTACTCTCTTTCCTTCTTACCCATTTGTCGTGAAAAGAAAAGAGAACACTGTACTGAGAATCACTGCGGATCCCGTAAATGCGGATTCCATAATCGACATGAATAAATATTAAGCTGATCAACAACTAAGTAACACTCATTTAGTGGTTTGTTTGTTGAATATTCATCATATTTTTCATTGGCAAATATTGAAGTCGCTGCCGAACCTGCCTGTAGGCAAAACAGGCAATTGCCTAGGGCGGCAAAATCAGTACAATAATTTCAAAACAAAAATAGGATAACGCACATCCGTCTACTTCCATAACTTATTCCCTTTTTTTTTCGTTGTTCGTTGTTGTTATAGAAGTACTGGGCCATTCTTCAAAAATATGCTGAATATTCTAAGCTAAATGCTTAAAAAAAAATTATCCAATAACCGATGGCCAAGCTCAGCAAAAGCGACTAGGTACTTGTTTCACAGAAAATTTATCACAAATTTATGATTCTTTCATTGAAATTGCAGAAAGTTGGGAATTTAAGTTTTTAAGCAACTGAACTAGTTAAACGCGTACACAAATTCATTTGATAAATTAAGGTAAATTTGCGACAATAAGTTCAGATAAACCGTTCTTAGGAATCCTTGTTAGAACAATTATACAGGGCGACGCTTTAAACATTGCTACGAAAATGAACAATCAAGTGGATTTCATTGTGTCCGATTCAATGAGCTTTCGTATAGCCGCCGTTATCCATCTAAACAATCTCTTGAAATCGATTCAAAATTGAAATTTAAACCTGGGGCCGAATTACGGCAGCATGTGACTGAACGAAACGTGAGGGAAATTTCATACAAAATACCGATGATATTCGATATTTCGTATGAAATTCCCCTCTCGTGTCGTTCAGTCACTGATGCCGTAATGCGGCCCCTGATTTTACGTTATCGATGTTACGCCATCTTCCCTCGATGAGCGCATTTTGCATTATAAATTTCTTAGCCAAAAATGTTGGATTTCTTTGCGATACTTCAAAGAAGGTAAAGTTAAAAGACTGCGAACAACTTAAAGCAATATTATGCTGAATATATACAGCAACAAGTGACAACGACAACTTCAAAAGCATATTATTGCTAAATATCTCTTGAATGAAGTTAACATATTTGACCAAACTTCTGCTGCAGTTGTTAATTTTAAACCTTGTCATAAACTATTGATATAGCTTCATAATTCTTACTTGAATTGTATCCAAATTTATTAACAACATTTAGGGTCTGTTTCACAATGTCTGAGTAAATATCTGATTAGTTACTCAACACATAAATATTGGCAGAGGGTCATAAGTCCACAGGAGAAAAACTTACAATTGTTTTTTGACGATTTGAATAGATTATAAATTTTTTGGACTTATGACACTGTTCCAATATTTATGTGACGAGTAACTAATCAGAACTTTACTCACTCATTGTGAAACAAGCCCTTAATATACTATCAGGTGAAGCAAGCTTCTCGAAGTTTAAATTTATAAAAACCTATCTTTGGTCAACAATGACCCAAAAACGGAGAAGAAGAAATCGCTAAAAGATTTTCAAAATTGAAATCGCGCAGATCAGCTTTTTAGTTTCAAAATTTTGTAAACATGTAAATGTATTTTGTCGAAAGCCTTTGATTGTTATTAAATAAAATCGTAATTAAATGTTAATGTTGTCGTTATCTTCTTTTTGAGACGGCAAAATAACAATTTGATTTACTTACTTACTTAAGGTGGCGCTACAGTCCTGTGTGAACTTGGGCCTCACCCAACAAACTTCTCCATCTAGCTCGGTCCCTAGCTAGATGTCTCCAGTTGCGCACTCCAAGTTGGGTGAGGTCACTTTCCACTTGTGTGCGCCACCTGATCCACGGATTTCCTCTACTGCGCTGTCCTGGGCGTGGATTCGAAGACTTTCCGGGCCGGAGCATTGGTTTCCATGCGCTCTACGTGACCCAGCCATCTCTGGGGTTGTACTTTTACCCTCCTGACTAAGTCTACGTCGCTGTTCACCCCGTACAGTTCGTCGTTCAATCTTCTCATCCACTCACCTTCTATGCATACGGGACCGTATATCACGCGAAGAACTTTTCTCTCGAAACGACCCAAGGTGCTTTCATCCGCTTTTGTCATAGTCCATGCTTCTGCACCGTATAGCAGAACGGGGATGATGAGGGTCTTATATAGCGACACTTTTGTTGCTCGAGAGAGGGCTCTGCTACTCAATTGCTTTCTTAGCCCAAAGAAACAGCGGTTAGCAAGAGTAATTCTTCCTTTGATCTCAGCGCTGGTTTTGTTTTCTGCATTCATAGCGGAGCCCAGGTAGACAAAGTCCTTAACTACCTCAAAGTTACATCTGTCGATGGTGACGTTTTGACTGAGACGTGCGCCGGTGTTGTAGGTCCTTTCTTGATGACAGCATGTACTTTGTTTTGCCCTCATTAACCGCTAAACCCATTTTTGCCGCCTCTGTCTCAATACTCACAAAAGCCCCATTGAAATCGCGCTGAGTTCTTTCGATTATCTCTATGTCATCAGCATATGCGAGTTATTGGACAGACTTTTGAAAGATAGTGCCTCTAGTGTTGACGTGGGAGCTCTGCACTATTCTTTCAAGGACGATGTTAAAGAAATCACATGACAGCGCATCGCCTTGTCTAAAGCCTTTTTTGACATCAAAAGGTTCGGTTAAGTTGTTTCCAACCTTTATCGAGCAGAGCGAATTCTCCATGGTCATCCTGCACAAACGGACAATTTGACTATGGTGACAAAATTTCCAGGTTCGGCACCGATTGAGGTTATGAAAAAAAAGTCCAAATCATTTCGCGATTTCATAAAAGAATTTTCATCATAATTTTAATAAAAAATTAACGATTTGATGAATAAGCAAGTTACTTTTGTTTAGTGATTTCTTCGTTGAATATTCGTCATAATTTTTATCGGAGTTCTCAGTCCAACTGGTGAATAAACAACTTCCAAGGAAGTAGTGATTTAGTTGTGGAATTTTACTGGCTGAACACAATGCCCTGCTGCAACTGGAATCGGAACCGCAGCTGCAACTGCTTTCAAAAAATCTCGTACGTGCGTCGTTTTTTTTTTATCTGCCCACAATGAGCTGTAGCCCTTTTTGTATATTTTAAGGAAAAAAAAAAAAAACAGCCACGAGTTTATTATTCACTTCTTTTATTTCCAATATTTTTCTTTTATAATTAATAATTTTTACACAAATAAGCACTAAAAACTTCAATATTTTTTCCGGTTCTTTTGTTCTGCATATAAATTGAGACGTAAAAAGTGCTGCACGTAAAAGTTCGCGAACCAATGCGTCTCCAACTGCAACTCCGTCTGCAGTTGTGTTCCATTCTGCTCTTTGCACTGATTTTGTGTGTATTTAATATTTTGAAAGGTGTTCCTGACTCTGACTCTGGCTGCGGCTCCGTCGCATTGTGTTCAGCCAGTTAATCGAAAAAGTGGCATGAGCGCGGTTGAATGGAAAAACATAAAGTTGGGTTCTAAAATAAATAAATTTTTTTTTTTTTTTAATTTTTAAAATGACCACTAGGGTTCGCGCATTAGCATTAAAAATTAAAAATCACCCATATTAGTTGCAGAGGTTCTGTAGATTATTTTTTTTTTCTTCAAAGAATTAAAAAAAAAACCAGCCCTAGTAATTCCTTATAACCATTTAAAGTAAAAAAAAACAAGCGAAAAACACAAATAGCGAGCCAGATTATATTAAAAAAGTATAGAAAAACATATTGAATTTTTTAGGGTATGGTATGTTTCGCAAGAATTTTCTGGCAAACTAACGTTTCGCGGGGGTTCGTTTTGCCGTTTTTCGTTTCGCGTTTTGTTTGTTTAGCATTTTGTCATTTCGCATTTTACGTTTTGCAAATCAAGTTTCGTTTTTTAAATAATTTGACAAATTATATCATTTCGCATTTTTCATTTCGCAATTTTCATTCAATTTCGATTGGATTTTTGAATTTTCGCAATTTTTTATTTGGCATTTTGTTGTTTTGCTTTTTTTATTTAGCAATTTATTATTTCGCTTTTTTTTTATTTGGCATTTTGTTGTTTCGCTTTTTTTTTATTTGGCATTCAATTGTTTTGCAATTTTTTGGCATGTATAAACAGTGAGGTATGCAACCCCCCTGTTTGGCCACACTATAGGATTTGGGGTAGGTGCGAGGTTGAGTGTAGTTAAAGTGTTGGACAAAAACATTTGGCTTTATTTCTAAGTCAAATTTGGCCTTATTCGTTTTCGAAATGAAATAAATCCAATTTGGCCTTATTTCCATTTTCAGAGCGAAATAAGGCCAAATCTATTTGGCCTTCTTTCGTTGGGCCTTATTCCACGTCACCGAAAAATACTCAAAAATGAACAATTTTCCATATAAAAAAATTACTTTCCAAAAAAAATATTAATATTAATTATCAAAACAACTAAACGGCGAAATGATCTATCAGCGAAATAATAAAACGGCGAAGCTATATTTTGCGAAATAATAAAACGGCGAAACGTTATTTCGCGAAATAAACAATTGGCCAAATATCAAACAACCTAACAAAAAAAAACGAAACAACAAATTGCTAAATGATTTTTGCGAAATGATTGAAAAAATTTTTGAAAAAAAGCGAAATAAAAAAACGCCAAATGTTAATTGTGTAATGACTGAAAAACGTAATGAATAAAAATCAAACGTAAATTGCCAAATGTGGATTGCGAATTAAACGAAATATTTAACGATTCAAGCGAAACAAAGAAATGCTAAATGAATTTTGCCAAATAATGGTGACCCAATTTTTTCATTTAAATTATTTTTTTGTATTTTCCGAATTCAATAATTTATTTTAAATAATCTTTTTTTGGTCTCAACATTTGGTAGTTCTTTTCACGAAATAAACGTGTTTTTTTTATCATTTCGTAAAATTTAAAACACAGTAAAACCAAGGAATTGTAAGTATTTATTCTGCGTTGCACGACCTCTAGCGGTGGAAATAAAAATTTACAAAAAAATTTTAAAATTAGTTTTAAGACCATAAATGCAACTTTTGCGGGGGGGGGTATAATTTTGATTTTCCAAAAATTTCAAAATCATTCCACCATAAATTGTGCACCCCGCCAATGACATGTCCATATTAAATTCCTCAATGTTTTCTTCACAAAAGAAACGGGTGCAGCTCCCTTTCCTCAATAAAAAAAGCAGGTTATTCACAATTGAATTTTTAGAAATTTCCCACTCGGGTATAACCATTTACTCATTCTCCCCTACATCCATAAACCGTATATACTCTTTTTCTCTTGTGCTATAACTTCTTATGCTTGCGGTTTGAAATTGATTTCAAAGTAACGAAAAAAAAAATGAAGAATTTAAATTTGATTTGATGATTTGTGTGTCTGCATGTGATAGGTTGTGCTTTTGATTTTGTTTTCATAATTTACATTCCAAATAAAATGATGAAAGGCTGCAAGAACAAAAAAGAATTTGATTCATCCAACTTTCTAGTCTATCACCCCTTCGTTTTCTTTTTAACTTTTTTATGATTTGTTGTTTTTTTTTTTTTTTCTTACCCCAAGTAAAAAAAAAAATACAAAAATAAAAAACAAACGAACAAAAGAAGGGATTATTTTCAAATTGAGTTTATACCCGGATTTAAGGACTTAATTTATATAATTAAATTGAGGTCAGTTTGTTGAGTTCATAACTTTTATTTTACACAAAACCAATACTTACCCTTTAGAGCAAGTAAAAGGGCAACATCAACACAAAAACGTTAACCTTTTAAGTGACACAAACTTATGGACGATTCTTTTATTAGTTTACACCGATGGATGACCTTTTAGAAGGTCTCAAGGAAAGGTTAAATCATCTTGATACCAACCATAACTCGAAATAGTGTTGTTTACGAATTATAAATAGGTGTGTCGCTATTTATACCATTTGAATACAATTTAAGTGTACAGACTATTTGGCAGAAGGTCATTTATATTAATTTATCCAATAAATAGATCCAAATGTTGTGGATGTAAATTTTTAACCCATAGCAAGCTTAATATCTATATAGTCGGTCATTGTCATTGTCTGTGTCTTTGCAATATACATACATTTTGAAAGTTTGCCAGACATCTAAATGGTTATATTATGTCATAATTTATTTCACTTAAGAGAGATATCTGAAGCATTATTTCACCTTTAAACTATGCAACAACAACAACAGCAACAACTTATATCGTCGACATATTTTGCTGCTTGTTAACCCCAACCAATATTGCAAAAAAGGATTGGTGAACTATGAAACATGAAATCGTTCCTCTGCAGACCTATTCGTTGTCTTTGCTCGACTATGCTTGGCATAACCTATAACCCATCCATCTCACCTTAAGGTAGAAGTGTAATTATATACAGGGTGACAGAGAATTATTATTTAAATCTTTAGAAAGCTCTAACAACATAAAAAAAAACTCATTTTTTTGGCATAATTCAGGAGTTGGAATGAAGAGGGCGCAATTCAGAGGATATCTTGAGAATCGAGCAAACAATTCATTCATTGGACATGTTTTCCTCCGACCATGTTATGCAAATGAGGCGCGTATACTGTTAACCAGGATATCACCTGCCTCTATGAAGAGTTTCCTAGCAAGGTCGTCAGCTTTGTTCTATAACCTCAACAACGACTACGATTCAGTGAACTACAATGGATGTCTTGTATACGTCCTTGCAGTCTTCAATTCGGGATCTGAAACTTTGAGAGGGTTTTCATATCTTTATGTAAAACTTCCGGGGGATCCCGCAATATTAGAAAGCAATATTTGGAAGGCAGTCAGAACAAAGAGAATAGGGAGAGTCAGGCTAGGGAATGAGGTGAGAGAAAGATGGTACTGGAAACAAGAAGAAGAAGAAGAGAGAATGTGCAGAGTGTGTGAAGGAAGAGACGTGGGAATATGTTATAGAAATATGCAGGTCAGGCGAAGACGAAGGAAGATCAATAGGGGAACAAATGAGGGATATAATGGAAGAAGGAGGAAGAGGGGAAGACTGGATAAAGGCACTAGAGGTTGCCTGAAGGAGTAAGGAGACGGGGAGCAAGAGACGTGGGAATATGTGATAGAAAGATGCAGGTCAGGCGGAGACGAAGGAAGATCAATAGGGGAACAAATGAGGGATATAATGGAAGAAGGAGGAAGAGGGGAAGACTGGATAAAGGCACTAGAGGTTGCCTGAAGGAGTAAGGAGACGGGGAGCAAGAGACGTGGGAATATGTGATAGAAAGATGCAGGTCAGGCGGAGACGAAGGAAGATCAATAGGGGAAAAAATGAGGGATATAATGGAAGAAGGAGGAAGATGGGAAGACTGGATAAAGGCACTAGAGGTTGCCTGAAGGAGTAAGGAGACGGGGAGCAAGAGACGTGGGAATATGTGATAGAAAGATGCAGGTCAGGCGGAGACGAAGGAAGATCAATAGGGGAAAAAATGAGGGATATAATGGAAGAAGGAGGGAGAGGGGAAGAGTGGATAAAGGTGCTAGAGGTTGCCTGAAGGAGTAAGGAGACGGGGAGCAAGAGACGTGGGAATATGTGATAGAAAGATGCAGGTCAGGCGGAGACGAAGGAAGATCAATAGGGGAAAAAATGAGTGATATAATGGAAGAAGGAGGGAGAGGGGAAGAGTGGATAAAGGTGCTAGAGGTTTCCTGAAGAAGTAAGGAGAGAGGGATGGGAGGAAAGTAGATTGTGATGGGAAACTTGTAACCTGTAGGGGAATCAAAACAACACAATACAATACATTACAATAGAATGTAAAACTTCCGGATCACACTCCTGCTATGGTCCTTCTATGACCTCTTGTTTATTTGCATATGTTCTTGCATGGTACTCGACACTGTCTAATAGGCAAGCATTCTTTGTGTATTTTCTAACGACTTCTGCAGGAGTTGTATGGACGAAGAAGAGGAAAAATCGATTCCGCACCTTCTCTGTACATGCTCTGCTGTATCTCAAAGACGTAGGCTACACTTAGGAGAATTTCACTACAATGATCCCAGTGATCTGGCAAGTCATGACATTAATAGTCTCGCTCGCTTCGTAAGAAGCTCTAAATGGTTCAACGAGTAGGAAGAAAGTTTCCTAGATTCCTGTGGTATCACAATGGGCCAACCTATGGTCTAAGTGTGTCCAGCGTTCTGCTGACAACCACATAAACCTAACCTTACCTGCATGGTACTCATAATCAAACCAGGGGTAAAGAACAGCACTGATGGTTTATTGGAAATTTTGGAAATATATTTGGTTGCATAGAACTACTTAACAGGTAATTAAAAACACAATCGGAAATGAACCTTGCGATTTTCTGCGGTTGTAGCCGTTCGAAGACAAACTTCCTTAGGGCCAGTTGTAGAAATATTTAAACCGTGGTTCAGCAATTTTTATCCACCGATTTTGGGGTATTAATTGTGTTTCAACAGTGGTTTATTGTTCAAGTGTGTGATAATAACCAATTACATACATGAACCAGCGTTGAACGTTAGTTAATCTGCCGAAATCGGTGAGTTAAAATCTTGAACCGAGGCTGAACCACTATTGTACAACTGGGCCATTAAAGTATTTCCCAGTTTTTGGAATGTTTGGGTTATCCGCAGCCAAACGAGTTAATGGTTCCAGTTAGTACAAGATCCTCGGATCATCTGTGATATTGGAGGAGTGTCTTTCTACGATAGCAATGTAGGCTGGATGCACGGATATCTCCAGTCCCCCTATGAATATTGAGATGCAGGAACTGTGTACACTGTACCTAGTTACTGGCGTGTAAGAATTTTGCTGAGTTACTATACATTTTCACCAAAAAACGACTATAGTCACAATTTTATATTTATAGTTGAGTTTATATTTTCCTCTTTGTCCTTTGCGAAACACTCTGTATACTATTGATTCTTTCTTATGCAAATTTTTTGTTTTGCTTGTCACATTAATGGAAGCAACAACAAGGTTTCACTTTTTTTGTTTTGCTGTTGTTGCCATCCTTTAATCCTTTTCTTAGGCAATCGCTTAGATACTATACATGACATATTTATTTTTATTTTTATTTTTTGTATTAAATTTGACTATAAGACGACAGGCAGGGAGTGTAACCGAGGTAAAAATGTGACACCAAAAGCTAAGGATAATATAAATTTTTCTTTGACACTCGGTTTGATGTTTTTAGGCAATTTTTGGGTTAAAAGTTTTATTATTTTTTTTTTTTTATTTTTTTTTTGAAGATAATTATATTAAAATATGCAAAAGATTATATACTTGATGATGGTAAAAGTGAACGAAATAAATAAATCTTAGCTATTAATCTTTTTAAATTTTAATACAAAAAGTTTGAAAAAAGGTCGCTTGTATTTGTTCCTGTGTTTCGAGGTCACTTTTATTGGTAGATGCAATTAAGATTTCTAAAAAATTGTATTAAAATACTAAAAATAAAAATTCTATATATCTATGTTTCTACATGAGACATTCTTTTATTCTTTTTCTGAACAATTTTGTGTATAATTCAGATAAAAAATTACATGGTTTTAATTTCGGGTGCCTAAACATAAAAGAAAAAAAAAATAGATTTAGTTTTTTACTTGCGATATATACATACATATCGTCACTACAATGCAGAACTAGTCTAATGTCCAATTTCATAAGCAAACACTAAAAGCACTTTTATCGAAAACCCTCTTAAATTTTATCAGGCCCTTAAATATTTTTAGTTTCACCAATCTATAAAAGGGAAATTTCAGGGAAATTTTTGTTAAAATCGAGTTCTAATAACGAAGGTGAAGAAATTTAGAAAACTGCTTCTGTTTTAGTGGAGCAATTGAATATAATTCAATTAATAAGCTCAAGTGACCTCGAGTTCTCTTCACATCCCTGGAAAAATAAATTGTTTTTTTTCTTTCTAATAAGCGAAATGTATGAGAAAAAAAAGAGAAAGCATTATGTATTGAAACAAATGCCAAGAATTGCAAAATAAATCGGTAAACTTCTTCAAAATACAAAAAAAAAACATTGGGCCGCTGCCGAAAGGTTTTTATAAAGTGAGTTTCAATTAAATTTAATTTCAATTAAATTTAGCAATGAAGAGAAAGAGGCAAAAATTACTCAAACAAAAAAGGGGTATCTCCAAAAATTGAAAATTAAAATGTTTCAAAATTTTTTCTGCAAATTTCTGCTGATATATCCTCTTATTAACTGCATGTGATGACATTTTAATGACACTTTTAAAATTTAATAAGCCAAAAATGGGCATTTAGTTTATAATGATGATTCAAAATAGCTTTTAACGGCCTTTAGTCCTACAAAAATTTGGCGTTTCGTTCCGGCGATCTCACTTGGACTCATCAGTTGACTAGTCCCTCACTAGTCCCTCACTAGTCAACTGATGAGTCCAAGTGAGATCTCCGGGACGAAACGCCAAATTTTTGTAGGACTAAAGGCCGTTAAAAGCTATTTTGAATCAATAATTCAACAAGTCAAAATTAAATAGTGCTAAGTCTTCTACTTGGCTGCTGTATTTCAGTAGACAGTATATAGAATTTGTATTATTAAAAAAACCTTGTTTATAATGATGTTTAAAAGGTTGTTTAATTTAAAAGTGCTTGGCGAAACCAAAATATCCCATTTTAAGGTTTAAAGGCTGTTAAATGTTTAAAAGTCCTTCATAAAATCGGCCATAAGTCCCAATTTAAAAATGAGTTTTTTATGTCATAAGGAAACTTGTTGTGTAATGTGCTCCGCGCATTTTCTACATATTCTGAATATTCCTACGTGCAGTAATTCCTTCAGAATTTAAATAATAGAATATAATCATAATGTCAAAAGTCAGAATTTTACGCGCCTTGAAAAATTTTGAAAATGTGACTTAGACTAGTTCTACATTGTAGCGACAATATGTAGGTACTACATACAGTGAACTCTCTCATAACCGGACACTGGTGGTACCCAGAAATTCGTCCGCTTATGAGAAAATAAAAAAACTAAATTGAAAACCTTTTAAAAAAGACGTTAACACATTCATTTTCTAAAATTTTTCTATTCTAATCCGAGTGCGTTCTCGCATTGTAAAAATTATAATTTACTTTAAAAATAGAAAAAAAACTTGCGAGATACAACAAAATTTCACCTATGATTGAATTTCTGTCCAAGAAAAATTTTTGTGATTTTTTTCTTGCGAGGATTTCACTCCTATATAATCTTCATATTTCTACAGTTAGTTATGTAATTTACTATCCAAAAATAGCGAAATGGACCTTATAAAAATTCAAAAATTGTACTTCACATGCACTTTGTCCGCTTGGCGCTTAAGAGGGAGCCAAATTTTATTGCGGTAATTAAATTTGGTGTCCGCGTCCGGTTTTTTTAGAGTCCGCTTATGGGAGTGTTATTACTATGAAAAATCATGAATTTAATTCTGTTCTTTGAAATGTGTCCGGTTATGAGAAGTGTCCGTTTATGGGAGGTGTCTGTTTGCAGAGAGTGTACTGTATGAAGTTATGAATTCGTAAAAAAAAATAACTTGGGTTTTTGATCAAAGTTGACAAAGCGATGATAGCGAAGTCGAAAAAAGTGTGTCTCGCAATTCTTTCCGTCCGTCTGTCTGTCCTTTCGGCTGCAGCCTAAACGGGTCGGTCGATTTTCTTCAATGTTGGTACCTAGCGTTTTTTGGTCATTTCCTCCAATTTTTATTTTTTTTTTTCAATTTTTTAAACCGAAAATAACGGTAGGGCCGTACAAATTTTTTAGCAAGAAATGAAAATCTTATTTTTCTCAAAAACGTGCCTACAAATTAAAAAAAAGAAAATCAGTAATTATTTTTACAAAAAGGGCAACCATTTTATTAAAAAAAATGTCCGAAAAATGGTTAAAAATGGTACCTCCCATAGAACCATTTTTTTATTTTCGATTTTCTCATAAACAGTTTAACTTATATTAATCAATTTTTTTATGCAGAATGTTTGAAAAAATTTTAAAAGTTTTGTACACCAAAATTTTCAAAACAATTTTTTTTTGATTTTTGGAATTTTTGAGAATTTAATAATTCGAAAACGACTTGGTCAATTTTTATTAAATTTGGCAAGTTGGCACTCAGCAGATTTTTAACATTATATAGCAGATTTTAAATGAATATAACCAAAAATAACGGTACCTCCCATACAAATGTTTAAAAACAGGTATTGAAAATCTCTTTTTTCTCAAAAACGGGTCCTACGATTTTGATAAAAAAATTTTTGTGAACTAATATCTGTATGATCTATCATATTATTGGAAAACAAAAATTATTTTTCGTTTAAAAGTGGTATCTCTAGTAGAACGATTTTTTTGATTTTCGATTATCTCATTATCACTTGAACTGATTTTAATGATTTTTTTCCACAAAAGCTTCAAATAAGTTCTAATAATATTGCATACCAAAGTTTTCAAAAGAATAAAATATTATTGATTTAAAAAAAATGTTCGACATTATTTGTTGAAAATTCCATATTTCGAAAATGGGTAGATGATGTTTTTTTTTATTAATTTTTTTAACTCTGCATTAATGAAGGCTAAAAAATTGCGTACCATTTTTTTTTTTTATTTTTTTTCAAAATTTTATCTATAAAAAAACTTTTTTTAAAAAAACAGCTTCAACGATTTTCAATTGTTTTTTCTCATAAATTGAGATTTTCTTAAGAAATCGGATGATGTACATCGCATTGGTATAAAAACAATTTCAGAGGTTGTTTAATCAATTTATATTTAATTACATACTTTTTTTTACAATTTTTCAGTCTAAATTGTAAGTGCCATGCATTTTTGCAACACGGTGCTATATTGTTCATAAATAAATGTACCTACTCGCATAATAAAGGGTGTTTTTTTTTAGATGTGTGGTTTTCAAGAAGAAGAAAAAAAAACGCATATAATTTAATGTTATGGCCAAGAATTTAGCTTTAAAGATAAGGGTTTGCAACTATGTTTTAAAAACGATTTCGGGCAAACGGCCGCCGTGGCTGGCTCGAATAAATTCCAGGGGGTCTAGCACGTAACTTTGATACAATCGAGGATTGGCACCTAATAATTAAACTCGGTCGACTGTTTTCGATTCGATTGAACAAAATTAGGAACAGTCTATGCTCGATTGTATCGACTCAACTCGATTGTATCAAGTTACATGCTGGCACCCCAGACGAGAGGCCCAATTTTCGACCACTTTTTGCAGCAATTGGGGCCATATGTCAGCAATAACGTACCCAATATTTTCTTCCAAGGCGTCAATCGTCTCGGGCTTATCTGCGTAGACAAGCGACTTTACATAACCCCACAAAAAATAGTCTAGCGGTGTTAAATCGCAAGATCTTGGAGACCAAGCCACAGGCCCACGACGCGCGATAATGCGCTCACCAAAAGTTTCCTTCAATAATTGATTATTTCGTTGGCTGTATGGCATGTAGCACCAAAGGTCGTCCACATCAGCATCCTCCAATTCAGGCACGAAAAAGTCATTAATCATGGCTGAATACCGTTCCCCATTGACTGTAACATTATGGCCGGCTTCATTTTTGAAGAAATATGGACCAATGATTCTCTCTGCCCATAGAGCACACCAAACGGTAACTTTTTGAGGACGTAATGGCGTCTCAACAATGGCTTGTGGATTATGATCACTCCAAATACGAGAATTTTGCTTATTAACGTACCCATTCAACCAAAATTGAGCTTCATCGCTGAACAAAATAATCTTGTGAAAATCGGCATCGGTGGCCATCTCGAACCATTATTTTGGTAATAAATTTGCACGATTTACAAACGTTGTTCAGGAGTTAGTCTATTCATTATGAAATGGCAAACCAAACTGAGCATAAAGCAAGTGACAGCTGTCAAAAAGACCAACTCCGAAAAAAGTATTGCCAGATTGACAACCACACGTCTAAAAAAACACCCTTTAATGTACCTTAAACTAACCTACGTTCCAAGCCGGTGGTACTCAATATACGCTCCCATAACTAATTTATTTCTTTTATAAGATAAAAATATAGTTTTTGGAATATTAAAACTTTAAAAACACAGTGTAATCGCACATAAGAGCAAGTTCGTGCGACCCAGTCGTGCACATATTTTTTTATTATAGAAACAACAATTTTTGATTTTTATTTTACATTATAATTTTTGAACCAGCTTCTTTAAAAGTCCTTATATTTTACTTAAGAATTTAAGGGACTATATTTTGTACCTACCTATGTAATAGCTTTAAGACATGCAATATACCAACAAACATTATCAGTCGTATTTATAATCCCATTCCAAAGTATGTCTAACTTTGGACAACTGTCCAACTCCAAAACCTTATTTATAATCATGTTCCATCGAGTGTCTAACTTAGACACTGAAATTGGATGTCCAAACTTATTCTAAAGTGGGTAGGTTCAATGCACAAAAAGTTGAAAATTAAATGAAATGTTCATTGAACATATCCAAATGTTCACGAAATTGACAGATTACAGGGATGTTAGTGAGTGTATGAGAACATATTTAGACAACTGTTGGAATAAGTTTATAAATAAGGAGAAGTTAAAATTTTTAGCCAGTGGCTAGCTGGACAACTGTCCAAGTGTTCTATCTATGTATGTATCTAGCTTGTTGCTATAGCATCTACATACATTTGTAAAATAAGAAATGGGTATCTGCATTTTTGTTCTTTAATAATAATTAAAAGAAATAATTTACTATTGAGGTTTAGTAGTAGGTATATACATACATATTATATTCATACATATTATATTCAAAGCAAACAACTATTAAATATAAGTCGATAATACACTTACCCATTTCGAAACAAAGATACAATTAAGTAGAGTCCTTGCATTCGTGTTTATTTATAAATTAAGCTAATCAATATTTTGCAAATGAAATGTATACAAAAACTACATAGTAAGTACGATATAATGTTATTTGTTTATCTGTTCTATATGCATACAATAGTACAAACATCTAATATTCATTCATACCTATAGCGAACATGACCTTAATATTAAATATTGAGTTTTTGTTATATAAATGCGATACAGAAAGTATTTTTGTTTTGTATTTTGTTCCAGATAACTTTATAGATTTTGTGTGTCTTTAGCAAGCAAAATATGAGGAAATACTTTCTCTATATTTGTTCAATATCCTCAAAATAAATTGAATAATATTAAAATATATATTTAAAACACCATATTATTATACCTATGTACAGTGGCGGATCCAGGATTTGGTCATGGGGGGGTCCAATTACAAATAGAAAACTTAAAGAAAAATAAAACTTGCGTGGGCTTTGTGCTACATTATTTATGAGCGTGTAGTTAGTACCGCCATTTTCGATTTTCAAAAAAAAAATACAAACAAGCAAAAACAGCAGCAGCTTAAAACAGCACAAGTATAATTTTTTTTTAAATCGTGATTTTGAAAAAAAAAATTGCAAATTTGCGAATTTAAAATTTATCACTAAAATTTGCGAATTTAAAAAATACATTACGGCACATCGCAGCACAAATTGAGCACAATACAGCAAAACTTTTTTTTTTGAAAATCGAAAATGACGGTGCTAATTTCACGCTAAGTTCCTTCGCATCATTTGCGTTCGGTCGTAAAAGTCGAAAATATGCGATTTTTGTATCTCTTCGGCTATATCATTTTTTCAGCACAACTTTAAGTTTTTATTTTGGAAAAATTTCATCCTCAAAATTTTCAAAAATATTTACGGCACATCGCAGCACAAGTTGAGCACAATGCAGCACAGTTTCTTTTTCAAAATCGAAAATGGTAGTGCTAACTTCTTTTTGCCCTTATAATATTGAATAGTATTTTAATATGTTGCTTTGGAGAGGTAGATATGATAAATTGCCTAAGTCTTCTAAATTTAACATAGCGTAAGCCTTTGAACTAAGTTTCCATCATATAGGCCTTATAGCCTTTACACACCGAACCAAAATCGAGATTTCGATCAAAAATCACCAAATCTCATGAAAATCAACAAGATTTCCCATACATTTTCAGATTTCGTAATCTAGTAGATTGTTGCGAAATCTTCTTTTTTTAAGTTTCTATTCAACACTGAAATTTGATTGAAATTTCAAAAAAAAATCTAGATTATGTGTGGTGTGAACGATTCAACGAGATTTGGAAATCTTGTGCCGAAATCCGAGATTTTGGTTCGGTGTGAAAACCGTATAAAACTGCTACGCAATCTAATGTAAGTAGGTATACTACCTACTTTTTCCACTAAGATGCATTTGAAGCTTTTGAGGTAGGTATTCATTACACTTGAAGAAATTTTAAGTCGAAATTTAAAAAAAAGATGGGCTTTCTGTAATTAACACAAAATTTAGGTCGAAGAGAAGCAAATATTTAATAAATAAATAAATTAATACAAAAATGTTTGGTTTCAATGCTCATGGGGGTCCGGACCCGAAACCCCCCCCCCCCGTGGATCCGCCTCTGCCTGTGTACATTAGGGTGGAGCGTCAAATATTTTTCGATTAAGCTATTCGAATAGCACTAAAAAGTTGCATAGTTACGTAAGCTACCCGTAGAAAATAAAAAAAAATAAAAATTGTTTTTCTTAGCCCTCTACCACAGGTCAAAGTTTTGCAAAATTGGAAAAAAAAGTCGTAAATTTTTTTGCTTTATTCTGTATTTCCAAAAGTATAAATCCTACAAAATAATATATTTGTAGTTCTCGAGATATATGTTAAAAGGCGCTACATAAATTCAAATTGCGCTGATTTGCGCTATGGAAATCTTTTTTATTTGGAGCGAGTCACAAGTTACATCAACCCCTTTGTTGGATAGAACTATAAGCGATCAGGATTTGGAAGAATTTCTAAAAAAAAAATCTCTTATTGGCATGTCATTTTCGGACTTCCTTTGTCACACTCAAGCTGTTGAGCGCTGTGTGAAGATGGTGACCAAAGCTTCAACAACAGTAGCTGGTGAAAAGGCCAGAGACGGGCTAAAAAAAAATAAGATCTATTCTCGAAATATATTGCCATTTTTCCACACAAAAAAAAAATAAAAAGTTTAATTTGGTAAGTTTCTGAATGGCGTATTATGAATTTTTAAATTTTTATTTTCAAGTTTGTGTTAGTTTTTTTTTTTTTTTTTTTTTTAGTACTTTATTGAATCATTTTAAAATTTTATAAAAAAATACATATTATTAAATAATTAAGTACATTTAAGCATGGCTACGCCGCCGTCTGCCGAGAAATGACAACTAATTGAACAATATTTTTTATTTAAGAAAAAAAAAAAAAAAATTTAAATTTTAATAAAGAAAATAAATCCATAAATACGAAGGGTAATTTTTCAAAACAAAAGTGGCTTTATCCACAGTTATGAATATTTTAGAACCTTTCTTCAATAATTCTTGTTCTATACCTAAGAGCAGTGTGGCAATAGGAAGCAAGTTTACTCCAGTTTTCGTTATCGTTCAGTATTCTTTTAACATCTGCAATGTTCATTTGGTTGACTCCATAGTGATTGCGTCTTATCTCTTTTAAGATGGGACAGGAACCAAGAAAGTGCATCACATCTTCATTTTCCCTAGTGTTACAAAGGCCGCAGATTAGTGCACCATCTTCACGATGGGGCATATAGTTAAGCTTGAGTATTTCTCCTCTCACTCGAATTATCATAGATATTTGCACACTACTAAGGTCGGTGTTCCGGTAGTTTATCTGATGATGGTCTAGTTGCCGATACAAGAAACGGGATGTTGAGTTTTCAGCTTGGGTTACGCATTCTATTTTAATTGCCCTTTCCACATCAAGGACAAATTTTCGCGTGATGTTTCTCCACTCTGCGATATTATTTTCCTTAGATCTAGCTGGATGTTATACTTTCTTGCGACATTTTCCCAGTCGTTATAAAACAATGTTTTACTTCTAAGCGCCTTCATGACGAGAACTTTGGTAAGCCGTGAGTCATCTTCCTCGTTTAGGACTTCGGTCACATAGTTCATGCTGAGTTGAAGTGTATACACAAAGAGAGGTGACATGCCACTTTCGATTGTGAGAATATAATTGGGAGCGGTCGTTGGCAGCCGTAAAAGTTTTTTCAAAAAGAAACGCAAAAGTTTCTCTACATCTTCGTAGTATTTGCTTCCCCACACTTGCGCACCGTAACACATTATAGAGCGCATAACCGCTTCGAAGACCTTTATTTTTGATTGAAGCTCGACCCTGGAATTAGACATTAGATTTTTCCAAGTTGAATTGATAGCTTTTTTCGAATCTGCGAGTTTCATTCTAAAGTGTTGTTTGAATGAAAGGTCGTGATTAATTGTAACACCCAGATACTTGTAAGATTTGACAACTTCAAGATCCTCTCCACCGAATTTCCATTTTTCAGATCTAGCTAATCGACCTGTTCCTTTTCTAAATACAAGCACTTTCGACTTCGCTGTGTTAATTTGCAGACAATTGTATTTGCAGTAACTTTCTAGCCTATTAATCATAAGCTGTAGAGAGCTATGTGATTCTGCCAGGATGACCAGATCGTCTGTGAAAAGTAAGGTCTTAATTCTGATACCTTCAACCATGATTCCTGCTGGCAGGCATTCTGTGATGTCATCCAGAAATAGGGAGAATATCAGAGGGCTTAGCAAACATCCCTGTCTTACACCAATTTCTACTCCAAACCAATCCGACAGCTCATTCCCATTCCATATTGCTGATTTATTATCCTTGTAGAGATTGACAAGGATATTTAGGAACTTCGTTGATACGCCGATTTGCGAAAGTTTGTAGAAAAGACACTTTCTGTTGATTGTGTCGAATGCCGCACGAAAGTCAATAAAAAACGCGTACAATTTTTTCTTGCGGTGTAGGTAGCTTTGCGCTATACTTGTTAAATTAAAGATTTGATCCACAGTAGAATAGCCTTCTCTAAATCCTGCCTGGAATTGACTTAATTTTTTATTTTCTTTCACCCATTTTGTTAGACGCGTGTTCAACAATCCAGTGAAAATTTTCGCTATAGTATTCATAAAGGAGATACCTCTATAATTCGCTGCATCATTGGGGTCACCTTTCTTGAATATTGGGAAGATTATTGATTTCTGAAATTCTTCAGGCACCTTTGCTTCCTTGAAAATATAATTAAGGGATACAACAACCTTTTCAAGAAAATTGATGGAAGCGTTTTGGAAGAATTCATAGGGGATTCGATCTTCCCCTGGTGCCTTGTTTTGTTTAGCTTTTCTTAACGCCTCAAAAAGCTCGTCGATGCTGAATGGTGGGTCCAAGATTTCATCGTTTACTTGCGGTTCTGCATACATATACACAATTTGAGGTCCTTCTGGATTGAGCATTGTTCGAAAATGATTTTTAAGTGTGTTAAATTCAACAATTGTACCTACTTTGTATGCATTTCCGTTGAGTTTTTTCGCAACTGCCCAAAACTCTTTGCTACTGGAAATCTCAGCTATTTCGCTCGCCATTCCAATTTGTGTTTGTGTTAGTTTATTTGTCTAAATAAAGTTAATATATTATAATTTGTGTTTTCTTTTTTCGTGAATGATATCATATAATTTACTTCGAACTTGTGAAATAATTTTAATGTTTCCGAAAAAATATTTTTTTTTTCCAAAAAGTCGAAACTTTGAGCTAAGGTAGAGGGCTAAAGACTTAATCCAAACTTTTTTTTTTTAATGTCAAATTTTTCTACTCATCGAAACTCAAAAAAATGGAGGTATATTCGAAATTGATACAACAACTTTTATTTTTCTCCATACATCGACGCTCCACCCTAATGTACATAGGTACCTGTGCGATGTGGTATATTGCGGATTACTATCCTAAATTTTAGTTTTAATTTCATTTATTGTGAAACAATGGAGCACAATGAAGGTCTGTTTACGGAACATCAATTTCTGAACTCAAAACGAAATGTTCATTGCCGAATTCCGGTGATTGAAATTCTTACGCTATTTTTACCACTATTGGGGTCCCCAATTATGGAAGTTCTTCCTGTTGGTGTTGTTGTTTCAACATGATATTTAATCGTACATAATCGAATTTCAGGTTTGAATTAAATTAACCCTACCTACAGAGTCTACATGTAAAATAAAATAAAAGAAAAAACTATTTTCATTTCCTCAAAAAATGCAAACCAAGAATCCAAATAGATCCGCTACTGAGTATAAAATGCACGCAATCAAAATGGTCTCAAAAGAGTTTATTTGTTTGTTTAACCTGCAATATGAGTGTTTTTTTTCCCCCATTGTGATGATTAACTACCCGATTTGGTTGTCAAAACAATTGTTTGTTTTTTGTGTCCTTTATTTTTGGAACATTTATATCTACAAAAAAATATCGTGCGTTTGCCACTACCATCATAACTAAGAGAACATTTTTTTTTGTCGACTTTTGTGACAAGGATATAATATATTGATTGTTCTTTTAAAAGTGGTGATGGCATTTGGTTTCAAAATTTTATTGGAATTAAGTTGAGGACTGAGGAGGTGATATCATTCTTTGATAGCTGCTGTTTTGTGTTTTCTTTGTTATCTATATCAGGTGTGCATTATGTTGTTGTTGTTGGAAAGGTGTGGTTTTACCGCATATGAAAGTTTTATTTTTATCTATCGAGGTTGAAAGTAGCTTTTATACTGAGAAATAATTTTAGTAACATTATTTCTATTTAAATTGATGAGCTTGAACTTAAAATGTCAGCATAAATATAATGAGTTCAAGGAAGTGTGTACATAAATGTATTTTTGGCGTCATTTTCATTTTCCTGACGTAGCATGTGATAAAAACAAATATAGGATCAACTGTAGTATTAGTATTAGGACCAGTTTCACAGTGCACACTTAACAAAATAAGTGGCACTTAATTTTCCCATTTTGGCACTTTAGCCGCAGTTTTACTGCTTGAGTAAGTGGAACTTAAGTGGCCAACATGGGAAACTTAAGTGTCGCTTATTCCGATGAATTTACACTATGAAATTGGGAATTAGTTTTCAATATTTGGCACTTAAATGACACTTACTTCACTGTGAAACTGGCCCTTATAATGGTCTGATGGACTCAGGTTCATTGTTAAACCTAGCCTTTATTTTAGTTTTTGTAGGTATAGAGCTTAAATTCTGTCTACTGATATTTAAACTATCGGTATGTAGGTAACAATAAATTTATAATAACAATAATATAATAATAACAATATTTTCTTTTACGGTCAGTATAAAAAACATACAAAAAATAAAAGCAATTATAAAGGGTATTTTTTTTTTTTAGACGTGTGGTTTTCAATCTGGCAATACTTTTTTCGGAGTAGGTCTTTTTGACAGCTGTCACTTGATTTATGCTCAGTTTGGTTTGCCATTATGAATAGACTTACTCCTGAACAACGTTTGCAAATCGTACAAATTTATTATCAAAATAATGGTTCGGTTCGTGCGACGAGATGGCTACCGATCCCAAATTTTCACAAGAAAATTTTGTTCAGCGATGAAGCTCACATTTGGTTGAATGGGTACGATAAGCAAAATTGTCATATTTCGAGTGATCATAATCCACAAGCCATTGTTGAGACGCCGCCGTTACATTCTCAAAAAGTCACTGTTTGGTGTGTTCTACGGGCAGAGGGAATCATTGGTCCATATTTGTTCAAAAATGAAGCCGGCCATAATGTTACAGCCAATGGGGAACGCTATAGAGCCATGATTAATGACTTTTTCGTGCCTGAATTGGAGGATGTTGATTTGGACGACCTTTGGTTCCAACAAGACGGCGCTACATGCCATACAGCCAACGAAACAATCAATTTATTGAAGGAAACTTTTGGCGTGTCCTCCAAGACCGTGCGATTTAACACCGCTGGACTATTTTTTGTGGGGTTATGTGAAGTCGCTTGTCTTCGCAGATAAGCCCGAGACGATTGACGCCTTGGAATAGAATAATCAGCTCGTTATTGCTGACATACAGCCCCAATTGCTGCAAAAAGGGGTCGAGAATTGGGCCTCTCGGCTGGAATTTATTCGAGCCAGCCGCGGCGGCCACTTGCCCGAAATCATTTTTCAAACATAATGGCAAACCCTTCTCTATAATAAAGCTAAATTCTTGGTCATAACACTGAATTATATGCGTTTTATTTCTTCTTGGAAACCACACGTCTAAAGAAAACACCTTTTACTTCCGATAGAAATATTAAAAGACTAAAAAATAGGTCTCTCATTCCGTCTTCCTAATCATTGTAGCGTATTCCAAGTGGAACTTTTAGCAATCAAAGTAGCTTTATCTTGGCTTAAAGAAAACGTGATCAACAACGGATCTTCTCAGACAGCCAAGCTGCGTTCAAATCTTTGGTTTCTGTTTCTACAAACTCTTACCGCCATATTATTCACTCCAGATTAAAACTTAAATCCAGATGTAAATCATACAAACTCAATGTAAATACATCTGGATTAAAGTTTCAATCATGGATGTATCGGGTGAATAACATGGGCGTTAAACTGCCCAAAACTGCAGCAGATCAACATTCACCTTTGCTGGGTACCAGGCCACAGAGAAATTCCAGGAAACTGCAAAGCTGATGAACTAGCCAAAAGTGGAACAACAATACATCTTTAAACAGACAAAACGATAGAACCATTTACCAAGAAGGGGCTTCTGCCATGAATGAGACAAATCAGATGGGCAGGAGAAGTCATCGAGATCCAAAGGGAGCAGTCCTTAGATTTCCCAAGGAGGGAACTGGGAAGGGCAAATGCATTGGTATCAGAGAAAGAAACTCGATATGCAAGTCTATAGTAATTAGTAACGAACCTTCTCGAAATCCCAAGAGATGGTATTTTCAAAAAACTACGACTTCGAGAAAAACTTCCAAATACAGTTAAGTAAGGAGCAATTCGAGAACAACTGAGGAGACTGGGGCAGGTATTTTTGGGTCTAGAACCAAAATTTCCTAGCCGATGGGACAGTCTACCAGAATTTTTCAGGCGCAAGTAAACGTCATAGTGACTTACAACTCTCAACCATTCCTGTGTGCGTGTTACTGACAGGAATGGAGGGGACCTACGGCTAGATTTACTCTTGGAAAATTTTTCAATTCCTCGCAAGAGGCAGTAGCTGGTGAAAAATATCTTTGTTTTAGGTGGCATAGTGCGGGAATCGAACCCAAGACCTTCGGCGTAACAATCCTTCGCACTTACCATTACGCCACGGGCTACTACTTTCGCCTAGAAATTACTCCAAAAATATTAGCAAAAAATTGTATTTTGCACCTTTCCCCTGACAAAATCAAAAACCCTGGTGCAAAATTAAGGTTATATTTAGAAAATGTTTAAAATTCTTTACTTAAATTGAGGTTTTTTCAGCATTTAGTCCAAAGTGAAAATCTTTTTTTTCTGGGTTAAAACGGAGACCGTTTAAAATTTTCGGAACCATGTATGGAGACTAAGACAAACCAAACCACATGAGCTTGTGGAGTAGTATTCAAGCTATAAATTTCCCCAATACTATTTTCAATTAAGAACCATCATTAACTGTCGATCTTTCATAGATAAGTCCTTATTTTTTTTTATTAAAATATCACATTGAAATGATACGCCTTTTTGCCATTTCTTTTGACCTATACAATCCACATTTATTTTTCTGATCTTTATTTGCATATAGGCATGCATCCTCTCTTTGAATGCACAAAACCATTGGAATAAGAATTTGATAAATACATACGTGCTGTGTATACGACGCCATATAATTAAACCCATTAAGTCCAAAACTGAATTTTGAATCTTTTCTACTTGAATATTCTAAAGACGCCTCCCATATAATAAAAGCAGTATCTTTTTATGGCCTATATACACAAATCAGCTGGAAAAGTATACCTATTTGTCTTTAATGACTATCAATGAATTTATTGAAATTTGTGGTTTCAATTTTAGCTTGATGATCATGATCGATGAATATAAGATAGATTGGATAGAATAACTAATTTAAATTAGTTTGATTGACGCAAGCTTGAATTCAAAATGAAGCACTGAAGAAGTTATAGCCTCAGACAGGACTTAAACGGTTTTGAATAAATCGCATGCCAATAAAGTGTTGGTGTTGAATAATAATTTGTGTACATATATGCAGCATTTCTCTTATTGTTTTATTGGACGAATTTGATATGAAAACGTTTTTGTCTAGTCTTCAACTCGTTTATATCGTTGCACGTATAGTTACTCTATTCATAAAGGGTCATTCATTTCGTGGTTGCAAGTTGGTAGCGCTGGCATTAGACACCTGTCAAACTCAGCTGTCATTTGAACTGTCATAATATTAGTTGAATGCGTTTGCCATTTACGATTATGGATCGCTTAACAATCGAACAACGCGTTAAAATTATAAAGAACTTATTACAAAAGTGGTGATTCAAACGTAGCCACTTTTCGCGCATTACGTGATAATTATGTTCGTCATAATCGACCGACTACTCAAGCAATCGGTAAAATTGTAAAGAAATTTGAAGAGAGTGGAAGCGTTACTGATGTCGTAAGGCCTGTGCATCATCGTAATGCACGCTCAGTCAAAAATATTGCTGCTTCAAGTGCAAGTGTTGCTGATGGTCCGAATTTATCGATTTCCCGGCTTTCGCTATATGGTGGAATGATAGCCGATTTTTTTTGGCCGTCGATTGAAGTTCATGACTTGAACGATATGTGGTTCCAACAACACGGGGCAACAAGCCACACAACACGACCAATTATGACTTTATTTCCTGAGAAGTTTCCTGTTTTTCGTAATTTCACGTTTTGGCGACGTCAATTGGCCACCAAGATCATGCGATTTGACACCGTTAGATTTTTTTCTGTGGGGCTACGCAAATAATCTCCCAACTCTAGACGCAATAAAAACCAAGATTTCTCGAGTTATGGCCGAGATACCGCCGTTAATGTGCGAAAAAGTGGGTAAAAATTACCTCAAAAGAATCGCAAGCTGCGAATCTTCCCGAGGCGGCCATTTGAATGATATTCGGCCTTATCACAGGTCCCGTCGTAATAGATTCGTACTACGAATCATGAAAAAAAAGTATTATATCTGCCGTCCTAACAGAATTATTTCCAAACGAATTCCGAATTTGTGAAAAGTGATATCGATAGCCCACGATAGACGGTGCATGATACTATTTTTGAAATTCGTAGATCGAATCTATAACGACGGGGCCTGTGATAAGGTCGATTGTTTTCTCACACTTAATGGCCGCGCGATGGCGGATGGACTCATTCGGGTCTTCTTCGATACTCTGCTTCACAGCAGCAATAGCGGCTTCGGTGCCCACTGTACGGCGTCTCTGAGGATGCGCATTATCCACTAGAGTAAACGTGGTGCGAAACCGATCCATTGTTGCTCGAATTTCTCTGCTGGGCGATTATGTCGACCGAATATTGGACGCAGCGCACGATGCGTCGCGCGAACCGAAACCATTATTTTTGTAATAAATTTGCACGATTTGCAAACGTTGTTCAGGAGTAAGTCCATTCATTATGAAATGGCAAACCAAACTGAGCATAAATCAAGTGACATCTGTCAAAAAGACCAACTCCGAAAAAAGTATTGCCAGATTGAAAACCACACGTCTAAAAAAAATACCCTTTATATAAATATGGATTTGTTTTAACATCTACTTGTAGTTGGTACTCGTGTTTACTCGTGTTTACTCAATTTTATTTGTTTTGAATTTGTGAATTTAATACATTGACGCCATTCCATCTTCTGCAATCTCAGCATAATTTCATATCAACTTCAAAATCCAACCCTTATCTAACTCGACCTTTCGATACTTGTTTGTGCAAATGTCAAAAACATCTCAAGAAATAGGTATATACCAAAGTTGAACTTTACGAATTTCACTTTGGGGATTGGGCACAATATTTTCGACTGGTTATAAGAAAAATCGAAAAAGAAATTGTAACGATTTTTTAAAACGACGATTTTAAAAATTTGACAACTCTCTTTAGGGTGTGTCAGACTGACGTAAATGTCAACAATTTGTTTTAGTCAACAGTATTTTGGTAGAAATAAAAGGTATGTTCGCGTACTTGCCCGAAACTGCCAGATTTACCAGATAAATTTTTTTATATGAACTTTGACAGTCTTTCGGGTTAAAAATGGTAGAAATGGGTAGGTTTGGGAAGTAAACGAACAAGGTTAATATAAGATCACGCTACAAGACATACCTACATAGTTGTTTGAAATTTCGGTAAATCGAAATTTTAACCAGTTGACAAATTTTGTCACAATCATTTGTTTGTGTTTTGTTTATTAGTTGTTTTTATTTGATCAAAAAAAATTAAAACTTATTTTAATATTTATAAATACCTAGGTACACAATTTTATGTGATGTAGGAGAAAAAATCACCGATAACACTATTCCTAGAATTATTCAATTTATTCAACTTCTATGAACTTTCATAATATTGTAACGTAAATTAATAAAATACATACATATACATATGTATGTATGTATGTAGATTACAATCGCTAAACCTAAGCGCCCATCAAAGAGAGCTGAAAACCTTTCGTTTTTCTTCTCAAATTACCATTCAAGTGAAACATTTCAACCGGAAAATGTCACAACTTCCACGAATGTGGTGTTATATGTTGTGTATTGCTCACGACTTATCTGCTTAAGCCTATTAAAGAGACAGCAAAAACTTTTGTGTGTTCAAATTGTTTGTCCACATAATTAGCAATAGAGTCGTGAAATGTTCCTATTCTATATATAATAATATACATATATAACTATTATGTGGATTTTACATTTTTTTAATTCTAACTGTCTCCCTCGTGCTCGAACGGTGAACCTTATACCTTTACCTGGGAAAAAATAAAACTGACTTGCTCCTTCCCCTGCTATCCTTTTTTACATACATATATACTTAATGTAGGTATCTATATCAAATAACTAAAATGTTATACTATAACTAACCTTTGGGTTAATTTGGGTAATTTTATTTTGTTCCCCTTTTATATTTGTATTTGTTTATTACTCGTTATAGATACTTCATTACAAATAAGGGGCAAGTTAAATCTTTGTCAAAAAATTGGATCATTTATTTAGTTGAAAATTATGGCTATTTTTAGAAAGCTGATAATAGGCGTGTTTTTTGAAAGCCCGGAGGGAATTGGATGAAAAAAAAAAAAACGAAGTCGGTGCTTAAAAATTTATATGTCAAAAGCAGCAACAGTTCTAATCCCCGCCCAGAGAATTCTCTGGGCTTAACTTAAGCGCGCAGAAAAACTGTATTACCGGCGGGCATTACATACCTACTTGTTATTGATAGTTTGTATGAAAAGTCCATTTTGTTTCTGTGATGACATCGCCAATCCCCGTTGTCGTTTTGACCACATTAGGTCTGTTCCCAACATTTCTCGCACTAAAAGTTGGTCAAATGTCAAATGTGAGGATAAAATTCTCTCAAAGAGAATGGAAACCGAAAAAATGTCTGGAACGGTTTTCGCACTGATTTGGACCACTTTTTAAATGTCAAAAAATATATTGGACTAGAGTTTCCGTAGATCAGATTTTAATCAAAACTAGTACGTCCAGCCTCCGAAACTCGAGTGCTAATAACATTATCGTCTAATTGAAAAACAACTTCTAGAAAATATATTGTAATTCACATAAAATTCTAGAAAACTTTATTTTTCGATGCACACGATTTTTGGATGTGAATACTCCAACATTAAGTAAAAAATCTCAAGAATAGTTCCATCTTTTAAAAGCAGTCTTGAGCGTGGAGAAAAACCGAGCTAGTAATTATTATATGAGCTACATATTATTATTTCCTGCAGCACTGAACGCTGCCGGGTTGGGTTTAGCCGATCCCAGAACCACTGGTCCCAAGACCATCCCGGAAGTACCTAGTCATAAAGACCAATTAAATTTATATCGAAAATAAAACTTGTCGAATACCTTGATTCGTGTATTTAATATATGCATTAAGATGTTTAGTGAATTGGAGCGAGGAATAAAATTAAAAAGGTATTGTTCCACGCCTCAGCGTAAACATCCCTCGCACTACATCTACAAATTGGAAGCATTCTTCCTTTTTGCTCACATTTTATTTCAATTTAAAAAACAACACCCAATGAGCGAGAGACACAATAAATTGCAGAATATTTCCATGCAAAACCAATATACCTACAACTATACATAATTTATCCCAGCAAACATTTTCATTCAGAACTGCTTCATAAATTATTGACACAAGTGAACAAAACCGTCGAATCTGAATTCATTTCTAAATCGATTTGGGTCCAAACTCCTGGGTAACGAAACACACAAATGAATCTTTCAAATGATTCATAAATGATGAATAAATACGAATAAAAGTGAATTCACCCCATTTACTTGTTTGATGAATTACTTGTGTACGTTCACTTTTATTCACCTACAATGACGGAGAATCGAATCTCAATCATTTTTATCCCGCGAGAAATTCCGCACAATCCCCCTCTTCGCTTCATAACGTAAAAATGATAGGCTTTTGAAATATTTTCAGATTTCATTCACTGAAAATGAACATTTATCGGATGATATTCTTCATTTTTGCTGAATGTTAAGTGAACATTCGTCTAAATATTTGCTGGGATGCTTCCTCGGATTAAATCGACCAATGGCTGAAAATCCAACACAACAGAAAAAAATCCTCAGAAATAAAATTCTTCCCACAAAAATCCCTCACTCGAATTCACAAACCATCTTAACGAATATATTAAATGCACGAACCATTGCATTTTACGAAAATATAATAAGTGTCGTGAACAAATACTCGGTCTCGCTCTGGCTCTTGCTCTGGTTCTCGCTCGCACTTATAATGCAATTTTACTTAATTATTATTATTGCTTTGTGCACTTCTATGCAGAAAAACCTCTCAATCGATATATAATTTATATACTTTCGGCTTTTGTAGACCCCGTAAATGGTACCCCAAAATTCGTGTTTGTCGTTTTATTATATTGATGATTTTCAAGAATCAAATCCCAAGAAAATAAAATGTTTACAGAGAATAAAAGTACCAGCTTACATCAAGTATATATTAATATACAAACAAACAAATCTTTTATTATACATTAAATTATGAAGGTTAAGCGTTTTTTTTTTTTTTTTTTCAAGTTGCTAAATTATATAGGAAATGCTCAATTGTCAATTTTAAATTTTCTTTTCAAGAAATAGTATTGCTTATTGACGAATATTTTTTTTTTTGTAATCAGTTGATTAGTTAAAAGATTAATAAAATAATAAAAAAAAATATGCTTATCTTTCAAAACTAAATTCAAAATAAAATTAACACTTGGGCAACCCTTGTTCGACGTTGATATTTGTACTCAACTGACAAATTCCGTCATCTGACATAAGTCAACCAGGCATTTGGAAGCCAGCCGAGAAATATAGCGAGAAGAAATTCCTCGAACTTAAACTGGCAAAAAGAAGGAATGTCTTACTCTCTCGCGTGCGCTCTCTTTTACAAGAATCAGCCCAACTTTTGAAGTCTGAAACGAATTCGGACTAAAAATGACTAAATCTGGCGATCCGGAACTGTTTGAAACTAGGTATGAAACAGACTTATTGATAACACAATAACCGTGTTTTATTATCTACGAATCTGGATCAGGATCATTTTTTAACATGTAATCAACAACTTGAAATCCTGCTTTCTATCTTGATCTATTTTAAATATCTGAAAAATAAGTTCTTACTTTGAAGGGTAGGTGGTAAATGTTGGGTCATGCGTGTGTGCTTGCTTAAGGCCCAACTATAATAGGCTTAAGCAAACATAAACTAATGTCAGAACCTATCGAAAAGTTTGCTTAAGTTTCAAAAAGTCGCAAGCATAGCCATAATAACTTACGCGCGCAAAAGCAGCTGTCAAAATCAAATTCACAGCTGTTAAATTTTGTTGAGTGTGAACATTGAATCAACGACAACGAGATAGCAAAGATATCACACATACACTTTCATTAATCTCGAATCATTTCCACAGACGATGGGTTTGATGGGTATTTTGTATGTGTTGAATCGTATCTGTCAAATTCACTTATGCGCTGAGCGAACCGGACCGCTCATATATTCGCTCGTTGGCTTAAGCGTGCATAAGCTAGCGCATGCCCATTATAGATGGGCCTTTAGTTGTCAACTCAGTCGGTTGTTGATCAAATTATTGTTATGTGATAAATTTGACGGTTGGAGATTTAGTTGAAGAATATGAAAAGATTTTGAATTTCTCCAAAAGAGAAAAGGTTGCGGGTCGATTTTCTTTTAACCTGTAATACTTAGGGTTTTTTTTTTGGGGAAATTCCTTCGATACGTTTTTTCACTTTTTTTTAGGACCAAAAATTACAGTATCTGCCGTATAATCTTTTTTAGCAAATAATAATTATAAAAACAAATTTCCAAAAAATGAATATAAATGGTACCTCCCATAGAACCCTTTTTGTGATTTTGGATTTTTTTTTTCAAAAATCGTTCAACTTTGATGAAGAATTTATGGAGTATGTGTAAAAAAATGTTAGAAGAATTGTATACCAAAATTTTCAAATTTTCCTTTTTTTGGATTTTTAAAAATAGTTTAAAAATGTTTTTTTAAGAACTTAATTATTCGAAAACTATACTTGGTCGATTTTTATTAAGTTTGTCACCCAGCAGTTTTTTTTTAACGTTATCTAGCAAATTTTTAAACTCTTCTTATAATCAAAAATAACGGTATCTCCCATAAAAGTCTTTAAAAATCGGTAAAGATAATCTCATTTTCTCAAAAACAGTACCACGATTTTGATCAAATTTTCTTGTGTGAGCTAAAATCAGTAAGTTCTACCATATTATTGGAAAAAAATTGTCTATCAATTAAAAATGGTACATATTCATAGAACCATTTTTTTTTCTTTTTTGGTTTTCGACTATTTCATTATCTGTTAAACCGATTTTAATGAAATTATTTACACAAGAGCGTCTAATAATTTTGAAGAGTTTTGCATATCAAAATTTTACAAAAAAAAAAATTAAGAAATTTTGGATTTTTACAAAAAATTTCAAAATTTTGAAAATGGGCAGATGATAATTTTTCAAAATTTTATTTTAACTCCGCATAAATAAATTCTAAAAATTGCGTAACAATTTTTTTTTTTCTTAAAAATGTTAACAAAATTTTATAGATACAGTAAAACCCGCTTAAGAGAAACGGAAAAATGTCACAGTATTTCTTACATTTAAGCGGGTTTTTCACTTAAACGAATCCCGAAACAAAAAATCACTTAAGCGGAGTTCGGATAAGTGAAAAAGAAATTTCGCTCAAGAGGATCTAAAAATTCCAAAAACGGTTGTGACGTATCAGAAATTCAAATGTCATTTTCGTGGGGAAAATTTGGTGAAGGTGAAAAATTAAAAAAAAAAAAACGTTAAAGCGTTCAGCAAATTTTTCGTTCTGTTCGATTCAATTTTTTTCACTTAAGAGAATTTTTTTTAATGAAAAATAAAATTTGACTGAAGATGTGTTTCAGGTAATCGGGGTTTTCACTTAAGCAAGTTTCGCTTAAGAGGCGTGTTTTGAAGGTAATTGGTCGACAAATACTCGGGGATGAAAAAAGTGTTTTCGATAAGCGTGTTTTTCTTTTAAGCGGGTTTTACTGTATACATAGATAATAAATTTTTTTTTTTTACTATAAACTATTTAGACTACAGTGTGATCGCACCTTAGAGCAAATTCGTGCGACCCAGTTGTGCATTTTATTTTATTTTTATTGCTTCATATCAGGCGTGTTTTTTTCAAGCCCGGGGGGAATTGGATGCAAAAATCGACGTCGCGGTGCTAAAAAATTTACATGTAAAATGCAACAACAACTAATCCCCTGCGGGCTTAGCTAATCCCAGAGAATTCTCGGGGCTTAACTTAAGCGCACAGAAAACTGTGTTATCGGCATGAATTACTTATGTACATGTTATCGATATAGTTTGTATGAAAACTCCATGTTTTTTTTCTGTGATGGCGTCGCTAATCCCCGTTGTCGTTTTTTTTTAACTAATTGCCCCCGGGATTGCAAAAAAACACACCTATCATCACCTAAACACTGCAATAAACATGTTTGCTAATATTTTAAATTTTGTCTTTTATCTTTTAAACAATTTAAAGACGGAATCACACTTATCTCGTGTGCAATATTTTTGTGGAGTGGTGTATCGCTATCGTTTCAATTTGTTTTATATGCACATAACCAAATTTGTTTCGTGTGACGTGGTGTTGGAATCAATCTTTTTCCAATTACGCCATACCAAGCTTTGTTGGAGACATATTTTTTCCGTGGGAAAGAGAAGACAGTGCTCGGGGAAGAGAATATAGGTAAATAGCGAAAGAAAAAAAAAAGACAATTTACAAGACAAAACTCTGATTATTGTGCTCAGGCCTCAGTCTAGTCAGCTCCACAACACAAAATCCACCGAAACGTAGGGACAATTATGAAATAAAGTTTTTTATTTCCATAAAAGAGAAGTGTGACCACAGAAACCTGATTAAAAAAAAAATCATTTAAAATCCAAAGAATTGGCCAATCAAAAAATTATTTTATAATGAAAAATTAATTTTTTTTTTTTTAAATTCGGATCGTTTTATTTTCATGGGATGATCCATATGGATCTTCGTGGAATAAGACACGGCTAATATAATCCTTATATTTTAATTTATTTTTTAACCCTTAAAATATTTTTTGTTCGGATAGAAATTTGTTGTGCATAAAGACAGTTACAGTAGAATCTCGGAAAGATGAACGGTTCTATAAGATGAACAGCTCGGAAAGATGAACGAAATATTTTCACTTTTCAGTGTTCAAAAAGGTGAAAGGTTGAAATATTAGTACTCGAAAAGATGAACACTTTATTCCCAACATAATTTTTTACTTTTTCTTTTCCTTTTAGTTCCTCTTGAACAGTACTTTGGGGCTTGTTTTGACTTGTTATGTAAATAATATTTAATGTTTTTATTCATAAAACTGCATCTTCTCCCTTAACCAAATGTTGATGCTTGAAAATATGAACGAGCCCTGTTTTATATGTGTTCATCTTTTCGAGATTCTACTGTATTCACTTTTTCTTTCTGCCATAAGAACAAGAACACACAACCTAGCCAAACACTTAATCCTTGATACATTCGTTCTCTTATTAATATATTTTTGCAGATGAAGTTCGAAACAGTTATCTTGATAATATTTACCAAAGACAATAATCTGTTGTAAGGAAAAAGCAAAATTTTCAAATAGCATAACTTTATTGCGGCGGAAAAAAAAATAAAAAAAACTTTTCGACTTGAAACATTGAAACCAATAAACCGACATAAAACAAAGGGGTTTTAATGTTTGATTATGATGGGGAGAATATTATTTTATTGACTATGTATGTACAAGTATAGGTAGGTATGTGTGTACAAATCCCAAGGGGGACTTTATGAATATTTATTTTTGAACTCCTTTTCATATAAGAAGGAGTCAATCGTGAAAACAAATTCAATTTCTATTGAATATTCATTCGGACTATAATATAAGGACTAAGTGGTTTTTAAAGGATGGATATATTTTATGAGGTTCGTTGCTTGCCTTGGATTTGGCAGTTTTAAGAGGATCAATTAGCCAATGGAATTATTTTAACTGTATAAGGGTTTCGCATTGCCATTATATTAATATAATTCTGAAAGTTATTTGCCAGGCATTGTATTCGATGAATAAAAAAGTATAGAAGTTATTTTAGATTATGTTTCAAAAGTTTCAGAGATTGTAGCTTGAGTATTATATCCAATCAAGCAAATGAAGTGGGAAAGTTTTCCAAATGAAATTATATAAAATCTCATAATTTTGAAGAATAATATATTGATCCATTATTGCTTAGCTATGCCTTTACCCTTATGTTCTCTTGGTATTTATATATGGATTATGCTATAGCACGGATTTATGGGGGAAATAACAAGGTTCGTGACTATATACTATACACCCAGCGAGCCAGTTAAGAGTGAATTCATTTTTCTGTATAGTTATTATTTCATAGTTCTTCAAGTTCCCTAATTAGCAAAAGGTTAACATAAATAACAGTTAATGGTAAAAGGTACGACACTTTACTTATTTCATTCCATTTTATCGTTTTTAAACTCCACTCCTGTATAGGCAGGAACTCCACAAAGACAGTAGAAGGTAAACGTTTTTGGGGATTGTCTGCGGATTGGACGGGTCCTTAACCCTTTACTGCATGAATTATTGTTTAAAGAGGAAAAAAATAAAATACGCTTAAAATGACTTCTTTACATTCTTTTAAGAGGTTTTTTTTTTTTTTTTATTAAAAACTCAACCAAATATGTATATTTTCAACCCCTTACTGCATTGGAAGCCAAATATGGCTTGTACACTTTTACCTCTCAAACGAACAAGTTAATAATTGTTTTTTAATAAAATTGTATTCATTTCAAAGAGAATTAAACACACAATCCGAAATATATTTTTATGATCACTTAACTCACCTAACAGAAAAGTTATTAATATTTGAAATAAGAAAATTTTTCACACTTCCGTTTTCATTGACAACAAGTAACACACTGACCTGCAAACATGAATATCTTTCCTTCTTGTTTGGTGCACGTGTGCAAAAGCACAGCTATTTGTTCTCAGAAATGCACAGAAGAGGATCTTGTTGCGTTTTGATCATTTTTTTTATTGAAGTCAGGAGAAAAGAGGACATGACTGTAGAAAGCCATATTTGGTTTCGTATGCGGTAAAAGGTTAAGAAATTTACAGCCATTTTTGGTGCACAAATACTCGAATGAAAATAAAATAAAAGCCGTTACTAATCGAGACGCATTTCCCAAACTCCCTGAAAATAATGAAGCCAGCGAAGTATAGTTTTATAATTGCATCTATTCCTTTCCACTCATGGAAAAAAAGACCTTTACCTCCTTCCAAGAATCTCTTAGGAAAATTTCAGGCGGATACCTACCATAATTTTTAAAAGCTAATAACTGTAAACGCAAAGAAAAATGATCGGTTAAAAACAACGTAAAACTCGGTTAAGTTAAATAACAAACATGGTTAATATACAACCTGCAAACTCAACACGTTAAATAATTACACGAGTCAACTCGATTAAAGAAAATTCATTTAAATCTACACACTGATTCGGTTGACGTGTATTAAATTTCACTTCATGGGTTAATTTGTTCGGTTTCAATAACCACTTAAGTTAGTTAATGAAACATCATTAAATCGCTCATAGTAACCAATATTGAATATACTCAAAGAAGTGTGAAATTAACTAAATATAATTATTTGATTTAAGCATATAGCTCCTCGTTTAACATAACCGATTTTCAAAATTGCGAACCTTACCAAGTTTTTCCATTAATCTAACCTTTTTAGATTTTTATATTAAACAATGTAGGTAATTTAATCGAGTTGACTGCGTTAGAATTAACATAGTGAACTATGTAGTTTTTACTCGTGACTACGTTATATTTAACACATTTTTTTTTAACCCACCGAAAAATGCTCTCGGTTACTAATTATTTTTCTGTGTGAGTTCAGTGTTTTTTTTTTTAATAATTAATTTTTTGTTAAGGTAAACAAAAGTAATTTCAAACTGAAAGGCTTTTTGAATTTCTGAACGGAATAAAGAATGGTCAAGTCTAATAAACTAACATTCTAGTATGAATAAAACAATAAATAATAATGAAAGGCTTTTTGTTTTCATTTTGCAAAATTTTTAGATACCTAATATACATATGTGACTAAACCTATTTATGCGAAATAACTTAATCTATTTTCCTGAGCTATTTTAAATTCAAAGAATATTTAATTAGTATAAAATATTAGTTTCCTAATTGAAAATTTAATTCGTTAATTCAATCGATTTCATTGAATGTTAAAATAAACTTTACAACAATGAGAGAAACCAAAGGCTATTTTAATGTATAATTTGAATTGACATCAGATAATTCGAAGAGGATTTTATTTTTAATTAAACCAACGAACCATTTTAACTAATTACGCATAGATTAAGTGTGTTCAAAGGTCCGTTTGATAAAATGTTTAATTGGTAAAGGGAAACTTTACTGCAATTACATATGCGGAATTTCTAATCTGATTAAATTTTAAATTGACATAAAAATAAGTTAAATCCAAAAATATAAGACAATTACGAGTAAAGATGTATGTCAGGTTTTCAGATGGAGTGAATTCACGTGAAGGAAGGTGATTTGCAAAAAGAAAGGTTTTATTAATCAATTATTGCACGTTTAAAGTGAAACCGTAATGTCAACTTCGGTTGATCGCACTTTGACAAATTGTAAGAAACAACAAGGATTGGGAGTCATAATTCATGTCTCAAAATTTAGTTTCCAAAATTCTGTAAATCTAAAATTCTGGTATTTCAAAATTCTGAATATTTAAAATTTTGTTTTTCAAAATTCTGTAAATCCCTAATTCTGTATCATGAATTATATACTGTGAATTTAAAATTTCTAGGGGAATTTAATTAAATTCAGATACTTGCAGCCAAATTAATAAAAAACGCTTATTCCACCTTTATTCCACGAGTTAACTAAAGCAAGGAATAAGAGTGGTGGTTTTGAAGGTTTGTATTTCTCGGTCCGATTTTCGGGACTGAGATGGTGAAGCACATTAACGACCGCGACGATGAAAGCTCGGTCGCAGCTGCAGCTGGTTATTGATTTGGTTTGTCCGGTCCGCTCCCAGTAAATTGTTGTTGTAAATTGAACGAAGAACCTGTGTTTTGTTTTTGTAAATTCTGACCGCGCATCACTGAAATTCTTAAAGATACACAATAATATATTCCTTAATTATGAAGAAAACCTCCACTGGTGGTTTTATTTGAAGAAAAATTACTGGCCCTACTAATCACAAACTTTAGAGACGACTTAAATATTTAGGTAAAATGGACCATAATGGTATATTACTCTATATAAAAAAAAAAACAAACCTGGTATGACTTAAATATTTAAGTAGACCCTAAATCATGAATATTGCGTACGGACTCCACAAACCACTTTAAAGATTTTCGTTAAATATCTGTTTAATTGCATCAATAGATATAACGGGTGATTTTTTAAGAGGTTTAGAACTTTTTTAAAAAAAAAAAAAACACAAAAAATTCGAAAAAATGAATGAAATATTTATTTGAATCGATAGTTTGAACCTTGCAATTTAATGTTTAAAGATAATTTCATGCAAATGTTGACCGCGGCTGCGTCTCAGGTAGCCCATCCGCTGAGTCCAATTTTGGCATACTCTTTCACACATATCGGCCGGTATCTCACGAATGAATGCATGGATGTTGGCTTCCAGTGCGTCAATCGAAGCGGGCTTGTCCCTATAGACATTAGCCTTGACATACCCCCACAAAAAATAGTCTAATGGTGTCAAATCGCACGATCTAGGCGGCCAATTGACCGGCCCGAAACGTGAAATCAACTGTTCACCAAACTTACCTCGCAATTGCGCCATTGTTTCGCGTGCTGTGTGGCATGTGGCACCGTCTTGTTGAAACCACATATCATGCAAGTCAAGAACTTCCATTTCGGGCAAAAAAAAGTTTGTTATCATCGCTCGGTAGCGTTCACCATTGACAGTAACGCTGCGATTCGCATCATCTTTGAAGAAATATGGCCCAATAATGCCGCCGGCCCATAAACCGCAACAAACAGTGGCTTTTTCGGGATGCATTGGTAGCTGTTGCAATGCTTCTGGCTGATCTTCACTCCAAATGCGGCAATTGTGCTTATTTACGTACCCATTCAACCAAAAATGAGCCTCATCGCTGAACACAATTTTTCGATAAAAAAGCGGATCCTCGGCCAGCTTTCCAAGAGCCCATACACCAAAAATTCGGCGTTGTGGTAGGTCGGCTGGCTTTAGTTCTTGCACCAGCTGTATCTTAAAAGGCTTTACGCCCAAATCCTTCCGCAAAATTTTCCACGTAGTGCTGTAACAAAGGCCTAACTGCTGGGAACGGCGCCGAATCGACATTTCGCGGTCTTCTGTCACACTAGCTGATACGGCCGCAATATTTTCTTCACTACGCACAGTACGTAAACGTGTTGGTGGTTTAATGTCCAACAAAGTAAATTTGGTGCGAAATTTGGTCACAATCTTCCGAATAGACTGCTCAGAAGGTCGAGAATGCCGACCATAAAATGGAAGCAGCGCGCGATGAACATTTCGAACCGAGCACGAATTTTGATAGTAAAATTCAATAATTTGTAAGACGATCCATGGTTAAATTGCAAACCAAACTGAAGCTGTTTGACAGTGACACAAGGTACTAAACACACGTCAGCTGTCAAAACCAGTGTTGCCAAAACCAAACCAGCTAAAAAATCACCCGTTAGATATCTATTTAGTTGTTGTTTCACTCAACTCTGCAGGCAATCGGAAATCGTTTCTTCCTTCTCACTTCCTCCTTTACTGTTCTTATTTTCTTTGTCTCACATTTGCACATTTTTTTTCAAAAATAATGTTAGTTGAATTAAAATCTCATTTGTATCTATTATTATACACTTTCAGTACCCCATCCTACGACCATGCACCGAATCCCGATAAACAATGGATCTTGCGAGTAACTCAACCCATGGAACCGGTGCACAAACGTTTCACCAACATTCTAATGACTAAAAGACTGCAAACCCTCCAAAGTGTAGACGTCGCTGTGGAACGAGTTTATAACGAACTTAAGGCACTCGGTGAACTCGATAACACGTACATCATCTACACCTCAGACCATGGCTATCATTTGGGACAATTCGGATTGATTAAGGGTAAAAGTTTCCCTTTTGAATTTGATGTACGAGTTCCGTTTCTTATACGTGGACCAGGCATTCAGCCGGCAATTGTGTAAGTATATTGTAAATTGTTGTTGTCGTCGAAGTTTCTATAGACGTATTTGATCTATAACCCTGTGCTGTGCACACTTTTTTTTTTTTTTTTTTTTTTTTAATTTAGAGTCGATGAAGTAGTGTTAAATATTGACTTGGCACCAACATTCCTCGACATGGGTGGAGTTCCAACACCCCCGCACATGGACGGTCGAAGTATTTTACCACTGCTCCTTAGCAGACATCGTAGCATACGTGACCTATGGCCGGATACATTCCTAATTGAGAGTTCCGGTCGGCGGGAGACTGCAGAACAAATAGCCGAGTCTAAGGCTAGACTACAAGCGGAACGACTTGATATGAAGTTAGTGAATAGCACCTTGGTGGAGGACATACCAAAGAATATAACCAGCAAGGTGGCAATAGAGGCGGGTAATTCTTCAAGTGTTGATGCACTACGTAGTAATGAAGAAAATGTCAATTTAGAATCACATGAGGAACATGATGATTTCGATGACATTGATGGTGAGTTAATTATATTGTAGCCAATTGTTCTTTTATCGATGATATATCAAATTGGGACTTTATATTAAACTTATGAATTACTAGACGACAATAAGTTTGGTGATGATGACGATGATGAGGAAGATGATGAATTTGAATCCGATGTGGAAGATGAAAGAGGCATGGAGAGTTCGACCGGACTGGGTGACTATGGCGGTATTGTAGATGCACAAACACAGCAACAGGACCAATTTGATAATCATCTGCCATTGGCGCCGTATATGACAAAGATGATGCGATTGAATTCTGAATGTTCAGATCCAGCTTTATTGCAGAATTGTCGACCAGGTCAGAAGTGGAAATGTGTAAACGAAGCGGGACGCTGGAGAAAGCACAAGTGCAAATTTCATGTGAGATTTTACATTTAAAAATAATAGTTATGTATATGTAATTTATACTAGGATATGGCTCTCAATTGTATTTTATTTTTTTTTTTTTTGCCAAAAACTATTTCAATAGGTATATCTACTTTAGGCTTCGATCGATTTTTTTTTGTAAGTTAGCAAAAAAGGATTTTTTAAGTATTATTATACTTTTTTTAAAGTTAAGAAATAAGTACTAAATTTTGGTGGGTTCAAACCCTCATTTTAGAGGAAGTTCAAATTGGACTTATTAATACTTTGCAACATAGGGTAAGTTCGGGCATTACGGTGCGACGTCTGTCAAGCTCGAATAAGTGCCCGGTCATGTTCTTAAGTCGGTGTGATCTCTTTTGTCCGGACTAGAAAGCAAAAAAAAAAATTAACCGATTCAGGGTGTAACTATAGTTTTCTTACATTTTTGATTGTGTGCATCTCGGTAAGTTTATAGCGCACGCATTGGTGTGAAGTGTGGAATACAGAATAGAGTTTTGCTTTTTTCATGTAACGGAAAAGTTTTTAAAATAAATGAGAACGTTTTATTTTTTTGTAAAGTTTTTGTGAAGATGTGTATTTTGTGTAATATGGCGCATATACTGTTGGGGAATTATGGCGCGACCGCCCTATAATGCCCTTATGAAGTCTACATGTAAAATTAGTTCACACTTAATCGGTTTCTGTTTCTGTTAATTTCTTGCCATCTTTTTTAAAACAACAACAATGAACAATGACTTAATCGAAGGAAGAAAACATTTGTCGAAGAGTTTGATGAACAAGAAAATTTAGAGAAAATTTATGTGCTGGTTGCGGTGAAGATTATACAAAAACAAAGAAGAAAGGCGAATGGAACGGTGTGTCCTTTGTGGGCAATGGTCTCACGACTCCTGTATCTTAAACAAAATTCGTTAAGAAAAATTGAGAATATATTGCCCTTCATAACCCCAAAAATGTAGTCAAAATGCTGCAGTTAGGCCAGATAAACCTTCAACACTCCATCAAGGCTTCGGCCTCACTTCTGCTCCGTCTAACCAGACACGCAGTTGATATTGTCCTTATCCAAGAGCCATGGATTGTAAAATCCATGGTGAAAGGACTAAGGACTCCTGGATACTACACACTATATGTGACGGATAAAGGTGAACCTAGATTCTGCAAATTAGTGATAAGTAGCATTAATGTATACTTAATCCCTAACTTCAGCGATAAAGATATCACCGCTGCCAGACTTGATTTGTCCAACGGATCGTACTGGCTGGTATCGGCGTATCTAGGCCACAACCAACTTGGCCCTCTCCCTGGTCGTACTCTGGAGAGAATCATTGCTGAAGCAGAACGGCTTCAGAAGGTCAGCCTCATAATTGGGTGTGGTGTGATGCTAACTCCCATCATACAGAATGGGGCAGTACTGATATCAACGATAGAGGCGAATCTCTTTTTGACTTTATTTTAAGTACATAGTAAGTAACATAGGAAATGAACCTACATTCCTTACCAGAAATCGACAGGAAGTTCTTGATATAACTCTTGTCTCCGACACCATTCATCATATGATTAAAGATTGGAAAATATCTGAGGAACATTCTTTCTCTGATCACCGATACATCCAATTTAGTCTAGATGTTGAATCCCCTAGCCATTTTACTTTTCGAAATTATAGGAAAACTGACTGGCCCAAATATAGGATGGCGCTGGAAAGTTTATACAAATTGAAAAAAGCTGGAAAGTTTAGTTAAACCTAATCTTTTAAGCCCTCCCTCTAATATAAATGATCTTGACAACGAAGTCAAAGATCTTACCCCAGCCCTTAACAATTCAATGTCAATCGCTTGCCCTCTTACTCACATAAGGGGTAAAATGAAACCGCATTGGTGGAACTCAAGGCTCGACCCGATTAGAAAAAGTTGTAGGAAACTATTCAATCGAGCAAAAAGCACAAGATTAGCTTCAGACTGGGACTCGTATAAGGAATCCCTAAAAATTTATAAGAAAGAATTGAGGAAATGTAAAAGATCTCCTTGGAGGACCTTCTGTACCAAAATAGAAAAAAACCTCCGAAGCATCAAGACTACGAAAAATCCTCTCAACTAATCCAGTGATGCCCAGTTTCTTAAAAAACGTCGACGGCACATGGACCCACTCAGGCGAAGAATCCCTCAACCTGCTACTAGACACTCATTTTCCAGGTAGCTCCCAAACTGTTAATAACAGCGACCACGTTAGGTCCAAAAATATATTAACTTATCCACACGGTCTGATTACAAGGGACAAGCTAAAATGGGCTATCAATAGCTTTCCACCTTACAAGTCAGTTGGGCCAGGCGGTATAATACCAGCCGAACTTCAGATGACTTCTGACATCATTGTGCCAATTATGGAGGTTCACATTCACATTCCCTTGTTATGGAGAGAAGTAAGAGTTGTTTTTATCCCCAAAGCCGGCAAATGTTCCCATGTAAATCCGAAAGATCTCAGACCTATTAGCCTATCATCATTCCTTCTTAAAACTTTTGAACGACTGATTGATATCCATTAAAATAAATTTTAACCATTGAAATATTAAAAGTGATTTTATAAAAAAAATGTTGCATCGTAATAAATATTCGTTTCACTGAAATAATAATTCAAGCCATCATCGGCTTAAACTAACATTATTAATTCAGTATAAAAATATGAACACCCAACTGATGGTAAAAATCTCATAAAAAAGGATTTCCTGAAAAATTTAACATTTTAATCCTTAAAGACACTAAATTTCGAAAGAATTCCTTTCACATTAGTACCAAACGTATACATCTTACCTTTAAACTACAGTAAAACCTGCTTAAGAGAAACTGCAAAATGTCACAGTCATTCTTTTACTTAAGCGGGTTTTTCACTTAAACGAACCCCGTTTAAATGAGCAAAAATTTCACTTAAGCGGGGTCCGGATAGGTGAAAAAAAATTGCACTTAAGCGGATTTAAAAATTCCAAAAAGGGTTCTGACATATCAGAAATTCAAATTTCATTTTCGTGATGAAAATTTGGTGGAGGTGAAAAATAAAAAAAAAAGGAAAAGCGTTCAGAAATTTTTTTGTTATGTTCTATTACATTTTTTTTCACTTAAGAGAGTTTTTTTTCAATAAAAAATATAAATTTAACTGAAAATATGTTTCAGGTATCCGAGTTTTTCACTAAACCGAGTTTCGCTTAAGCGGAGTGTGCTAAAGGGGATGAAAAAGTGTTTCAGATAAGGGGGTTTTCCTCTTAAGCGGGTTTCTCTCAACCGGGTTTTACTGTACTGGCAACCATTAAAAAAAAACTACTTTCACTTCTAACTCAAATTCATTCATTGAATTCACCCCAATTTTTCTTTCTCTCTATTACCAGAATTTAAGAAATCTTTAATTCAAAACTATATATGTATGTAAATGAACGTGCTTCTTTACTCTCAGAAATTTCCCCACGACGCACGACGAGTGTCTTTGGCCCAACTGAATGAAACCATCGTTCTGACTTCATTTTACTTTAAATTATTCAATTCCAATTTTCCGTCTTCAACGACGCGACCGCGACGGTCCAACTTCACTGGCCTATAGCAGTGTTCTTTAGCCGTAGCTGTACACCCTCGTCTTAACGCAATCCTCGTCAAAATTTCTAAAGGACCCTCTTGAAAATAATTTTTTATTTTAACTAAATTATCGAAGTGTTTACATTTTGTGCTTTTATATTCGACCTTTTCAACCTGTCCAAGCATATATACAAACTGACTGTTAATGCACTTGACTCTCTGTTTGACTTTTGCAGAACCAGATTTTATTTTACTTATCCTTGGAGATCAAAACCTTCCTTTTTTGTTTTGAGTTTAGTTGGAGGACGAAAAATCGTTTGTTCCTTCTAATTATTCTTCAGAAAAAGAATATATTATTAATACTAACGTTTTATTAATACTACTTTGACTTTTTTTTCAAATCAGTGACGTCACTAACTATGTACAATGTACAAACTTAGACAGACTGTTTAACCTCCCTTTCTGACACCTCCGGTATTCCGTTATTACCGAAAGCATTCATCTTCTCTTCATCCTTTATCTTTACCACCTCCTCCGTCTTGACATTTCCTTAATACAGGGTGTTTTGCATAGGACGCTTTAAGTGGTAAGAATCTGTTAGTTGGGTTGAAAATACAAAAGCAAATCTCATCGTTTACGTGGGAGGGGAATTTTCTAAATAAATAATTAAATAAGAAACAAATAAACACACAAATTAAAGGCAATACAAAACAATTTCATATACGTTAGCTTTTTTAAAACAAATTTCATAAGAAATGAAACTTCTCTATGCCTATATCGACTTAGTGGAAATGGGATGGGATCATTAGAAAAACTTAACAAGTTTAATTTGGTTCCTCTCATTTTAGTAATTAAAACGCAAATTTTAGTATATCTTAACATTTATTTAAAAAAAAAAAAGTTTTCTACCATTTTGTCAGTTTTTCTGAGGAGTTTAGGCTTATTAAATATTTTAAATCCCATTTGTTGATTCTTCTTTCATTCGTCGTTCGTTGGTCGTTCTCTTGTCCTTAACTTTTGTTTTTTTTATAATTTTTTTTCATAAATTGAAAACATTCGAGTTTCTGGTTTTTAGTGCTTGACTAAAAATTGATAAAAATATTGGCGCATGTTTATAAATTACCTTTTCTTAACAAAACGGTTGCAATTCAATAACAAAATAACAAAGCAACAGCTGGACCGATTCTGGTTCTGTGAAAAAGTAAATCGAAAATTTGTTCACCCTTTCTCACTAAATCCGATTCTCGTTCTGCGAAACCAAACGTAAAAAACTTTCATATGAATAATTTGCTTTCACGTCGATATTAATTGGCTGGCAGTGAATATGTGAATAAAAAGGGTGAATACGAACAAACAATGCTCAATTCAACCACATATCCTTCTCTGTCCTATTCATAAAGAAAAAAATCTTACTATCTCATGCTTTTCTCTTGTCTCTTAAAAAAATATGAAAAATGAGAGAATTGCACTGACTGCGCATGCGCTTCAGGGAAAATGATAAGGAGGTTCGGGATCGGTAATAAAATTCGTCGGAGAATTTTATTCACTGAACCAGAATCACTTATTTGCACAAAGTGAATCGAAAAAGTGAAAGCAATGCATGAGAGCAAATGTGAAGACAATTTATTCTATTTACTTTTTCACAGAACCAGAATCGGCCCCCAACTTGCAATTTCTCGATCAGTGGTTTTTTTTTGACAGATTATCGTAAAATTGTAGTAGAATAACCTTAAATATTTGTCTAACTAAACAGAACTGCCAAATTCTTTATGAATAGCAGCTGAGTCTTAAATTTTAGACTCCGGTTCAGTTAGACTTGGATTTAATTTAAAATATGACTATGAATATGTCCCATTAAATATTAAAAACAAAAATAGTACTTTAGAATGTATTGTATTGTGTTGTATTGCATCCCCTAAGGGTTACAAGTCTCCCATCCGTCGCTCCTTACTCCTTCTCGCAACCTCTAGTGCCTTTATCCATTCTTCCCCCCTCCCTCCTTCGTCCATTATATCCCTCATTTTTTCCCCTATTGATCTCCCTTCATCTCCACCTGACCTGCATCTTTCTATCACATTTTCCCACGTCTCTGGCTCACCTTCACACACTCTGCACATTCTCCCTTCTTCTTGTTTCCAGTACCATCTTTCTCTCATCTCATTCCCTAGCCTTACTCTCGCTCTTCTCTTTGTTCTGTCTGCCTTCCATCCCGCTTTCAGATATTGCGGGATCCCCTCGATCATTACTTCCTTATACCACCTGTTATATCTGGATTCCATTATTAAAATTCTAAATACTTTAGAATGTAAAAGTTTAAAAAAAAATTGTTTAATTTTTTTTTTAATTTTGAGTCCGGGAATATATTTTTCAAATATTTTTCACTAAAATATCTTGATTTAGTAAGTAAATAAAAAAATATATTTCTAGTTTTAAGGAAAGCTATAGGTTTTACAGCATTTTAAGCGTTGCCGTTGTTTTTAATTTTTTTTTTTCTATACATTTTTTTTTAGAAAATATAGCTTTCGTGTCAAAACGGGAAGAAATAGAAGCCCATAACTTTTGATTTTCTCTTGGCTTTTTATATTTTATATTTTTTGGTCTTTTTAACCTTTTTAAAAAAATCCTATGTTTTTTGAAGCGTACTATATTTTTTTAAAGTTAATTCTGCAAAGTACTATAATCCATCGAAAAAAGGTAGGGAACCCTACTCGGGGGACATAACCTTGAAGACAAAAATGCTAAAAATCTCGAGTCCCAAATTCCAAATTATCAACTAAAAAAATCTTTGAATAAAGAGAAAACTGAATTTTAAAAAAAGGAGGCGTGGCAGGAGGCGAATTTAAAAATTATATACCCAATGCCTTAGAGAGTTGATATATAAAATGTCAGCTTTCTATCGCCTTTGAATTAAAAGAAGTCTGAATTTTAATAAAAAGTGGGAGTGACAGTACGCGGATTCGAAAGTAACAACTTAATGCTTTAGAGAGTTCAAATACACAATTTCAGCTTTCTAGCGCCTTGAATACAGATAAAATTGAATTTGAATGAAAAGTGGGCGTGGCAGTTGGTGGATTTGAAAGTATACTCACCCAATGCTTTAGAGAGTTCATATACAAAATTTCAGAATAAAGAAAAACTGAATTTTAATAAATAAGTGGGCGTGGTAGGAGGCGGATTCGAAAGTATCAACTTAATGCTATAGAGAGTTCAAATACACAATTTCAGCTTTCTAGCGCCTTTGAATAAAGAGAAAATTGAATTTTAATACAAAGTAGGCGTGACAGGAGGCGGATTTGAAAGTACGTACCCAATGCTTTAAAGTTCATATACAAAATTTCAGCATTCTACCTCCTTTGAATAAAGAGAAAACTCAATTAATTTTTTACGCAAGAAGAAGGCTGACTTCTTGTGTAAAAAATCACGACCAGGCATCACAATTCAAAATTCAGTTATCTTCTACCTTCTAGCTCCTAAATTATTAAAGATAAAACTGTTCTTCACATTTTCGTCATCATGAATCATTAAATTTTTCTGTCTTGTGATTTTGTTCAGTTGTTCAAATAATAAATAAATCACGACTACATTTCTCGTTCTGATTCATTTTACTCCTTGTTGTGACTTCTCTGGTCATGATTTTGTTCACAGTTCATAAAGTAACCACGACCACAGTCCATTGTTCGATTTTTCGTGATTTTTCAACCAAACTTGTATATTTTAAGTACGAGATCTGGCATCTAACTGATGAGCCCAACTGTCGTACCTGGGCAAAACGCAATTTTTGGAGTTGAGGTCACTTGAACTTATAAATTGAAATATGTATTTTAAGTACGTTTAGAATTATTCTAATACTTATAAACTTTTTATTTAGTTACAGCTCCAACATCATTTAGCTGAATTGAACAAAATGCCCAAACAGTCTAAACGCAATTGTGCTTGCTTTACTCCTGATGGAGTTGTTTATACAAAAATCAAAACTAATCGAGATTACTTTGGAACTCGTCTTCGCAAAAGGTAAATATTTATTCAAATAATAAATATCTAATAAGAAAAATTTAAATCAAAAATTCCCATGTTTCCTTTCTCCATTTAGAAATCAAGCCTTCTTAACACGTCGTCATAAACGTGATACGTTTGAAGGATTACCATCGCAACCAAGAGATCCCCAAGCTATGGAAGAAAATTCTTCTCTAAATGAGATTTACCTTAACTATTTTCCAAATGAAATTGAGAAACTGCTTGACATATCTAATGCTCTATCGCTAATTGAATACCATCTTCACCATCATGATGATTCACAAAATTCTTCAACAAATGATATACATGCAGATGAGATGAAATACCGTCACAAGCGAGAAACGCCCAACTATCTTGATGGAACAACATCCTCTACCTCATCATCAACCTCATCCTCTTCCTCTACTCTCAATGACCCAATTACCAAAATTATTCAAGAAATTCAAACCACACTGGAAACTCTGGAAGTGAAATTCCTCGAACACGAAATGAATACGAATAACTTGACCCGTGGGATTGGTATTGGTGGTGGCGGAGGTGGCGGTGGTGGCGGAGGCAAGTCATCACCCAAACCCGGTGGAAAACTGGGCGCGAAATGTTTCATCGAATCCGAAACAGGCAAAGTAAATTGTTCTGATGTGATTTATGACGACGAAAAGACATGGCGCAAATCACGCGGCCAAATCGATTTGCTGATTAAAGTACTCAAGGATAAGATAAATCATCTCAAGGACATTAAAAAGCAATTGAAAGAGAACAAGTCCATGACAGCATCAGCTGCATCTCCGGGTGGAATGATAAAATTCGACGATGTGAATTATGATGAAGCTGATGTTGCCCTTGAAGATGAATTAATGGAGAGTTCAACGGCTGATGGCGATTATCATCCCCCACGTCGCCCTATCAAGGGTGCAGGGAGGCGTGCAAATAAATTTGATAGACTTCATCACAATACCAGACCTAGGAAGCCTATGCAAGATGGCCAAATGCTAGACATGAACTTTTTCCACTCACAAACAACGGATCGTAATGACATTTTCGAAACACCACATCGAGGAGGCGGAATTGGGTTTGGCAATCACCCTCGACGACGCGGAACTGGTCACCATCGTTATCATGGCCGAAAGCCTTTTGTTCAGAAAGGTATAGATACGATAACATCCACAACAACAGTCACCACAACAACTGTAATGGATACCCATAACCAGACGACGACTGCTATTCCAATTATTTCCTCAACCGTCCCTTCATTTGATTCTCTCATCACTTCGACAAAAAATGGCGAAGAACAAGTGATTTCTGTAACCACATTGAGTCCACCGACGACAACAACATCTTCAAGTAGCACGAGTAGCAGCAGTAGTGCTGCCCCATCGACTCCAAGTGCAAATGACATCTCAAATAACTTCAATGGTAAGTGAGTCAGAGTGTAGTGATATGGATCAAAAGGTCCTTCTATCTATATATTGCATGGCACTTTTAACTTCCGCACTTAACACACACTTTTCTTCACTTTTGATGATTTAAATTTAGTTTTTTTTTCTATTTTTGTTTTCATGTTTACAGAGGAAGACACTTCTAACATAAGAGCACAACAGCATCAGGGCAACTTGAATTCCAGGACGACAGATCCATTCCATCAAGAAAAGTTTCAATTTTCTGGACCAGCAGAGTGCTATTGTGAACCGGAAATTGATAGGTCAGTTTGAAAAAAAAAAAAAAAAACTATTTTAAATGTTTTTATTGGACCATGAACTTTTATTTTGCGTTCAAAAGTTTCCTCTTGTGTTTCGTGTTGTTTCCTTCTGTTTTTTTTTTTTTTTTTTTTGTTATTGCAGTTGAGGTATTTTTACTATAGACGTCCATAGGGCAAGTATTGGTTTCATGTAAACAAAAAATATTCGAGGTTAAAATCAAAATCAGTTCATGTAAACAAAAAATATTCGAGGTTAAAATCAAAACAAATATTTAGATAAAGTTAAATTAGAATGACTAAAAGTTCAAAAAAGTGGTTTAGGTATGGTTTATCTATGTATTTGTTTTTTTAATTTTGTTCATGGAAGGATTTGCTTAAACATTTTGTACAGATGAATTTTAAGTTATTCCTAAGTAGATAAATTCAAATATTTGTCTTAGCTCATCTAGAACGAGTATAGTTCTCAAACATAAATTTTGTTTTATTTTTCAAAGTATCTCGAAAAAGATTCAAAAGATTTTGATAAAACTTCATAGCTGCAGTAATAACCAACAAAATTGCAATAAAATTTCGTAAACAGTGACTTTTGTTGAAGATTTTAGCAAAAAAAAGTTAATTTTTTCCTTTATTCTCATCATTATCTACAAATTTGTTTAAATATTTTTAAGTAATTGAAAGTTTTATCATCGATGGTTTCAAAATAAAAATAGTTTTAAATCTTCAGTGCTTAAGCTAAGTACAGACGATTGTCAGATCTTACAATATTGTCAGATCTGTCAGTGAAAAAACTGTTCCAAATGTCTTACAATCGTCTGAACACACAATTTTGTCAGACACGTCATTGTCAGACGACAATCTGACAACAAATTGTCAGGTATCTTACAATCGTCTGAACACACAATTTTGTCAGACACTTCAGTCAATTAGGACATTGTCAGACTCATTGGCCATTGTCAAATGTTTTAATTGAAAACATCTTACAATTGCTGACAGTTTCTTCATTCTTCGAAATGTCAATAAAAAAGAAGCTGACAATCAAATTGGGAAGAAATCTACCAACCGTGTGAACGGACAATTTTTCATTGTAAGAAATATGTCAATTGTCAGCTAATTGTTAACTATTGTCAGACCATTGACAGTTCTGACAATATTGTAAGATCTGACAATCGTTTGTACTTAGCTTTAGTTACTTTATATAGCCTTGAACAAAAAGAGCAAGTTCGTTCAATGCAGTCGTGCATTTTATTTGTTTATAAATGTTTTCGAGCAAAAACTGTATACAGGTACTCAACACTCAGTATTCATAGAGTACATAATATTATGTATGCTGAAAACTGAACGAATTTATTTTGATTGGCGTATTGAATATTGAATTTATTGAACTGGTATTTTAGTTGTAAATAGAATTAACAACTTATCAAAGGAAGGCTGAGCTTCAATGCTTTTTGGGTTTTTTTTTTCTTTCTATTTTTGTACTTGCGATAAACACAGTTATTTGCATAAGATGCATCAACACGATAAAACGTTTAGGTTGGTTTGTAAAAAGAAAAAACATTGTGTGGGAGGGGGTCTATTTTATTTATTTATATATGCGGGAGATTACAAAAAATAAAATAAATATTTAAAATAGATAAAGTAAAGTGCACGACTGGGGTCGCACAAACTTGTTCTTATGTATATAAAATCACACTGCTGTTTTACTGCCTGAGTATTAATTTATTCATTTGATTTAAAGTAATAAATTTTTTAAGAGAGCCTTTTTCTTATGCCTCTTACAAAAAAAATGTGAGTATATACAGTGAACTCTCTCATAACCGGACCCTGATGGTACCCAGAAATTTGTCCAATTTTTAGAGGTGTCCGCTTATGAGAAAACAAGAATAAAATAAATTGATAACCTATTAAAAAAAGACATTTTAGCATATTCATATTTCAGTGTTTTCTTGTTCTAGTCCGAGTGCGTTCTCGTATTGGATAAATTGGAAAGTTATTCAAAAAAGAATATAGCTTGCGAGATACAACAAAAGGAATGCCCATTTTATTATTGAGCTTTGGCCAAAAGTGTACAGAAACGAGTTTGGTATCAAATAAAAGGTGACATTGGGCCCATTAAATGGGTGAAATATTTTTAAGATCGTTCATGCGGGAAAGTCGAGATATTTGAGCTTGAAGTTGCCCCATTACAAAATAAGTATTTCGGCATTTTTTCCAATTAATTGTTCATAACGTGCGTAATAAATGATGTAGAAAAATAATTTTGATATCAAATGAAAGGTATTAAATACAGTAAAACCCGCTTAAGAGAAAAACTCGCTTATCTGAAACACTTTTTCATCCCCGAGTATTTGTCGACCAATTACCTTTATAACACTCCGCTTAAGCAAAACTCGCTTAAGTGAAAAACCAGGATACCTGTAACATATTTTCAGTTAAATTTAATATTTTTCATTGAAAAACACTCTCTTAAGTGAAAAAAAAATTTAATAGATAAGAACAAAAAATTTGTTCAACGATTTTACTTCTTTTTTTTATTTTTCACCTCCACCAAATTTTCATCACAAAAATGACATCTGAATTTCTGATATGTCAGAGCCTTTTTTGGAATTTTTAAATCCGCTTAAGTGCAATTTTTTTCACTTATCCGGACTCCGTTTAAGTGAAATTTTTGTTCACTTAAGCCGGATTCGTTTAAGTGAAAAACCCGCTTTAGTGAAAGAAAGACTGTGACATTTTGCAGTTTCTCTTAAGCGGGTTTTACTGTGTCTTTAAAACAGTACTAAAAATATTTTTCCATGTTAAATATATTTCGAGATATTAATTTGTATCTTCTTGAAACACACAACTTTTTTGTGTGGTCTTTGATACACATAGGTATATAAAAAATTCAGTCATGACATAAACTTTTTTTACCTCTCATAACTCTGTTTAATTCGGTTATGAGAGCTGTCTGTTTGCAGAGAGTATACTGTATTTGTATTTTTGTTGATTGTTGGCAATAGCATCTCAAGATAATAGCAAATACTTTTTTTCAATTTTTAGATTAATTTTGCCTCAAAGACAGATTTAGTTGCTTATCGTACCCAACATGATATCATAGATTATCATTTTTCTACGCCGTTTATTTTGCAGGTTATGAACAATTAAATATATTTTTTGCAATGCAAACTATTTTTACATTGCATTAAAATTTTTTTTTTAACAATAAATGCAACCAAAAATGCATAAAAAATTGCATTTTTACAAACCTGCTTTAGAGTTTGTGGGGGTGTTGCTATAAAATAAAAAGGTTGAATAATTTTTGACATTGGGGTGGACAAACGAATATTTTTGGTGGACAATCAGTATGGGCCTCTGGACAAACGAAGGTTTTTTGTTTCGACGTTATAAGTTGAAAATTGTGGGTGGTAGGCAAGTTTTTAGTTTTGGGAGTGTTGCTATAAAAAAGAAAAGTTGAATAACTTTTGAAGAGGGGGTCGAAAATTTTTTTAAATTTTTTTTTATAGCTTGGACAATCGATGGACAAACGATTGCAAAATGTTTAATTCGGCAAAGTAAAACTTTCAATTTTGGTGCTGGGTGACATAAAATAGGAAAGTTGTATAATTTTTGACCTAAGGGTGGACAAACGAAAATTTTTAGTGGACAATCAGTATGGGCCGCTGGACAAACGAGGGCTTTTTCTTTCGACGTTCTAAATTGAAAATTGTGGGTGGTAGACGACTTTTAAGGTTTTTAGGGTTGTGATAGTTGCTATAAAAAAGAAATGTTAAATAACTTTTGAACTAAGGGTGGACAAACGAAAATTTTTGGTGGACAATCATAAACAGCCGGTGGACAAACGAATGCAATTTGTCCCATCCTCTTAAGTTATTAATTGTGGGTGGTAGACGACTTTTTAATTTGTGGGGGTGTTCCTATAAAAAAGAAATGTTGAATAACTTTTGAACTAAGGGTGGGAAAGTGAAAATTTTTGGTTGACAATTAGTATCGGCCGCTGGACAAACAAATGCACCATGTCCCATCCATATTATTTATCATTTGCGGGCGGTAGGCGACTTTTTAATTTGTGAGAGTGTTCCTATAAAAAAGAAAAGCTTAATAACTCTTTTTTTCTGGGGGTGGACAAACAAAAATTTTGCATGGACAAACGTGGACAAACGTTGGATAAACGATTCTGATATATTTGGATCCAACATTTTTGAGGTCGGTGTTTTGGCTTCACACAGCTTTCAAAGACAAAGAAAGATTGATCAGGTCAAAATCTTCAGATTTTGTTGCTTATCGTATCCAACATGATATGATTATCATTTTTCTACGCCGTTTATTTCGCAGGTTATGAACAATTCTTTGGAAAAAAAAACTGAAATTTTAATTTTGCAATCGGCAACTTCAAGCTCAATTATCGTGACTTTTTCATGAGGGACTTTAAAAATATTTCACCAGTATAACAAACTTAACGTCGCCTTTCCATTTGATACCAAATTTGTTCGGTGTTAGGTTCCATAGTAAAATAGGTATTCCCTTTTTAATTTTGTTACCTTTTCATAAAGGTTCTTTGGTATTTTTTTTGTTGCGAACGTTTAACTCCCAAAACAAATTTTTTTATATTAAATTAATTTTGCTAGAACAATGGACTAAAATTGGAAGAAATTGGCACTATAAACAAAAGGTTTAGTATACTTCCGATTTTTCTATAGGGTGGGCAATGAGTTTTCTAGGAAGGCCGCTCTCCACCCTTGCCCCCCCCCCCTCCTTACTACGCGCTTGGATTGGATATAATGTTGAAAAACTCATTAATAACTTATTTCTTATAAGTGTCGCAAACAAAATTTATTTTTTTTTCTTTTGCAAAAACGCAAAAAAATTAATTATTTGCTTTCTTTTGCAAAAAATAGGTCCTCTTACTTAACGGCAACTTACAAATTTCAATTTTCCTTATGGAAGACCATTTGTTTTATTATTATGTGTATTCAAAGCCCAAAGTGTAATTTGGTACCTTTATTAATATGTAAAATAGCAATATAATATATATCACAAATTATAATCAATATAACAATTAATTAAATTTTATTTTATATTTTTCTTTAATGCATAATATTGTAGTGATCCAGATGAAAAAGAACTTGCTCGTGAAGCACGTCGCAAACTAAAAGAAGAACGTCAAAGAAAAAAAGAACGTAAACGAATTAAAAAAGCACGCCTTGAAAAGGAATGTCTGTCGGAGAAAATGAATTGTTTCTCGCATGACAATAGCCATTGGAGAACAGCTCCATTGTGGAACGATAGTCCTTTTTGTTTCTGCATGAATGCCAACAATAATACCTATTCGTGTATACGGACAATAAATGCAACCCACGATTATCTGTATTGTGAATTTACCACCGGGCTTATAACCTATTATAATTTAAGAATCGGTAAGATTATTACTTCTACATATATTCAAAGTTTTAATTTAAATTTAAATTTTTTGTTAATTATGTAGATCCATTTGAGACATTAAATCAAGCATCTTCGTTGACCATGGATGAGAAGTCTTACATGCACGACACTTTAAATCGACTGAAAAGCTGTCGAGGTAAAGGTTGCACCGTTAAACGGCATCACTTGCCATTGGAATCTGGAGTGCAGCATTCAGTTCGAGCACCAAAACGAAAGCAACCAGGCTTCGGTGAGTAGTTTCTTTTATATTTGTCTGTATTCAATAAAATATATAATTTTAACCCCTCGATACCAATTCTAATTACACGCACACATTGTTTATTATGCACGTTTTGAAAGACTCTCCCCGTCCTTAAAATTTTTGTTTTTTTTTTTTTGTGTGAAGTATTTCTAAGTTTTTTTTTCGATTAAAAACAAAACAAAAAAATGATTTGTCCTATTTCAGTGACATCTTCTTCATATCCAGATTTTGATGGACCTAAAGCGAAACGAAGGAAAATTTCTAAGTATGGATATTTCTTTAACAAATTGTTTTGCTAATAATTGTACATAAATATTGTGCTATTTGTTTTTATTTTATTTTTTTTTTTATTTAATTTAATGAATCAATGTTTTTTTTTGTACATTTTACCAAATTTTCTTTAACATTTTCATTCTGTACTTTTAATTTTGAATATAAAGGGTGTTTTTTTTTAAACGTGTGGTTTTCAATCTGCCAATACTTTTTTCGGAGTTGGTCTTTTTGACAGCTGTCACTTGATTTATGCTCAATTTGGTTTGCCATTTCATAATGAATGGACTTACTCCTGAACAACGTTTGCAAATCGTGCACATTTATTACAAAAATAATGGTTTCGGTTCGCGCTACGCATCGTGCGCTGCGTCCAATATTCGGTCGACATAATCGCCCAGCAGAGTAATTCTAGCAACCATGGGTCGGTATAGCACCACGTTTACTCTAGTGGATAATGCGCATCCTCAGAGACGCCATACAGTGCGCACCGAAGACGCTATTGCTGCTGTGGAACAGAGTATCGAAGAAGACCCGAATGAGTCCATCCGCCATCGCGCGCAACAATTGGAGCTGGGGCCTCTTGGGCCTCTCGGCTGGAATATATTCGAGTCAGCTGCGGCGGCCACTTGCCAGAAATCGTTTTGAAAACCACACGTCTAAAAAAAACAACCCTTTACTAGTGAAGCTTGAAGTGTAGAACTTATTCTACAGAAATCGCAATTGCTTCATTTAATTGATCGCAATTCTGAGAAAGTGGGCGGATACCACGCCCCTAAATCGAGAACCTCAAACTTTATATTTTTTTTTTTCTTGGTATGCCCTTCAAGCCCAACCGCTCTACCAAATTTTATCATCCTACATCAATTTGGAAGTGCTCCAGTTAATTCGCAATTTTGAGAAAGTAGGTGGATACCACGCCCCATGAATGGAAAGCCTCAAATTTTCTATGATTTCCTTTGTATGCACCTTAAGCCCTACTGCTCTACCAAATTTCATCATTCTAAAGAAATCGGAAATGCTCCATATAAGTAATAACATTTCTGAGAAAATGAGCGGAAACCACGCCCCCTGGACGGAAAACCTCAAATTTTCTATTTTTTTTTTCTTTATATGTAGGTACTTCAAGCCCTACCACCCTACCAAATTTCATCATTCTACAGCAATCGAAAGTGCTCCATTTAATTGATGGCAATACTGAGAAAGTAGGCAGATACCACGCCCCCTAAATGAAAAACCTCAGATATTAATTTTTTATTTTTTATTAATTTTAAACCCTACCGATCTACCAAATTTCATCATTCTACAGCAATCGGAAAAGTTCCATATAATTGATCGCAATTTTGGGAAAGTGGGCGGATACCACACCCCGTGAATGGAAAATCTCAAATTTTCGATTTTTTCCTTTGGTTGTACAGTAAAACCCGCTTAAGAGAAACTGCAAAATGTCACAGTCTTTCTTTCACTTAAACGAACCCCCACTAAGTGAAAAAAAATTTCACTTAAGCGGAGTCCGGATAAGTGAAAAAATTGCACCTAAGCGGATTTAAAAATTCCAAAAAGGGTTCTGACATATCAGAAATTCAAATGTCATTTTCGTGATGAAAATTTGATGAAGGTTAAAAATAAAAAAGAAGTAAAAGCGTTCAGCAAATTTTTTTTTTCTGTTCTATTAAATTTTTTTTCACTTAAGAGAGTTTTTTTCAATGAAAAATATTAAATTTAACTGAAAAAATTTACAGATTTCACTCATAGAGTAACTATGGGGACATTGAAAATGACTTGTGTTAGCTCGATAAAATAAAAACATGAATAATCTTGGTGATTTCTAATTTGTATCCTATAGTTGCACCAAAACTTCTAAAGATGTCTAAGAAACCATTCTTCAGTCTGAAATTACAATATGTAGATATTTTTAATGTTGAATCCCAGTTGGCGGTTAAATTAATGTTGTTCAGTTCAGTTCAGTTAATCACGGCGTTGATGTTGAAGAAATTCAAATATTTGCTCAATTTTGCTCAAATGGATTTACAAGTCTCTCAACTTATTGAACTATTTATATATAGGCAAGTTATTTGATTTACTGTCAAAGTGAACCCTTTTTAACGCGAGACCAAATTTATAAATAATTCGATGTGTAGCTCAAACTCAATGCAAACCTGATTTACCTAATTGTTTTTAGGTATTCTATAATATTTTGCATTTTGAACTCATCTTTTAAAAATTTAATAAACTCGAGTCGTTTAATTTCTTAAGACAATATTAATGGTTTTGACAGTTAAGCAGTATTCTTTTACCTGAGTATATGAAAAGCAAAGCACCAATTAAGTTGACAGCTGAGTTGACATCCAAATTGAATCTTTTTTTTTTACATTGGAGGACCTTAAGGTAGAACTGTAATAGTCGGAAGTTGTTGGAAGAAAATTCTCTCAGTTCACTTACGCATGGAGCGGTCGGTGAGCGCTCTTCACTTCCGAAAGCAAAAGTAAAAAATTGGTCGAAACGAAGCAAAACTCCATTATGGGCACGTCATATGAATTCTTTGTATTCGTTTCGTTTCGTACGACCACTTAGGTCGGCATCCGACTATTATAGTTCTACCTTTAACCTTGAACATCTGAACATTAGAACTAAATCTATATAAGTTTATTAAAGAAGTTCAATTATATTGCAGTAGGTACCTATGAATATTCTAATCGCATTGGCTTAGACGTAGGTAAAGTTTTATAACATAAATTTATAGCCTGAGATTTTACTTGAATTCTAAGACCTTAACCTCAAAGATCCGATAATTAGAACAGAAAATAAAAGCTTAGCAAGCTTACCAAATAAACCCTTTTCGATATTTATATTTAAGTTGCTTAGGTAAGTTAATCCTACCTCTAGACTGATTAACGTTAACTTAAATACCTTAACCTTCAACAACTTAGAACTAATGTTGTAAGTTTATTAAAGAGAAACGCAAGTAGGTACCTTTGCATATTTCAGGCTCAAAAATAACATTGGTTTGGACGTAGGTCAAGTTCAAAAATCGCATTGGTTAAGACGTTGGTCAAGTTCAAAAATCGCATTGGTGTAGACGTAGGTCAAGTTCAAAATCTCATTGGCTTAGACGTAGGTCAAGTCCCAAAATCGCATTGGCTTAGACGTTGGTCAAGCTCAAAAATCGAATTGGTTTAGACGTATAGTTCAAGTTACAAAATCACACTGGCTTAGACGTATGTCAAGTTCAAAAATCGCATTGGCTTCGACTTAGGTAAAGTTTTGTGACATAAATTTATAGCCTTAGATTTTACCTTAATTTTAAGACCTTAACCTCAAAGATCCGATAGTTAGAACAGAAAATAAAAGCTTACCAAGTCAACCCTTTTCGATTACTACATTTAAATTGCTTCGCTAAGTTAATCCTACCTCTAGGCTGATTAATGTTAATTTAAATACCTTAACCTTCAACAACTGGCCCTTAGAACTAATTTTGTAAGTTTATTAAAGAGATTCACAAGTAGGTATCTTTGCATATTTTAGGTTCAAAAATCGCATTGGTTTGGACGTAGGTCAAGTTCAAAAATCGCATTGGCTTAGACGTAAGTCAAGTTCAAAAATCGCATTGGCTTAGACGTTGGTCAAGCTCAAAAATCGAATTGGTTTAGACGTATAGTTCAAGTTAAAAAATCACATTGGCTTAGACGTAGGTCAAGTTCAAAAGTCGCATTGGTTTAGGCGTTGGTCAAGTTCAAAAATCGCATTGGTTTAGATGTTGTTTTGTCACATAAATTTGTAGCCTGAGATTTTACCTTAATTCTAAGACATTAACCTCAAAGATCCGATAATTAGAACAGAAGATACCAAATCAACCCTTTTCGATTAGGTATTATATTTAAGTTGCTTCGATAGGTTAATCCTACCTCTAGCCTAGTTAACCTTAATTTAAATACCTTAACCTTCAACATCTGGCCCTTATAGAACTTAAGTTATAAGTTATAATCATAGAGGTTCAAGTATAGGTCTCTGTGCATATTCTAGGTTCAAAAATCGAATTGATTAAGAATGAAGTCAAGTTTTGTCACACAAAATTTTGAAGCCTATTATTTAACTTATTTCAAAACCTTAATCTTTAAGATCCGTAAATTAGTACAGAAGTAAAAAGGCAACCGCAGAACAACTAAATCAATCCTTTTATATAAATGTACATACATAATGTCATACTAAGGGGTCAAACTTCTTACGTCTCTGAGCCATTCTGAGACATTCCAAACCATTTACATCCACATGTCCAACGAGTTATGGTAACAAAACGGCGCACTCTAGCGCTAATTGGGTCAACGAGCTAGGTTGCTCGTGGTCGCCATTTCTACCTATCTACCTACCTACATACATAATGTATGTACCTATATAGATACGTAGGCATATGAATTTTGTTGGCGAAGCCAATTTTGTTATTCAATTTTTCAATTTTTGCAATTATTTATTTTGATGAATTAAACCTAAACGTTTTTCACCTATGTTATTTCAATTATTTTTTAACTGAATAAATTAGTTTGATATTTTACCTTCATTTTAAGATCTTTATTTTAAATATCCGATTGTTAGAACAGAAGTTATAAGCCAACCAAACCAACCTAATCGTACCATTACGAATAATATTTGCAAAATACCTACAACAATTCAATCAACATAACATTTTACAGACATACCTAACCTACTTAATAATGTAGCTATGTAGGTTAACTTGTATATATATCATTTTGGTTCCCGATGCGAAGCCAATTTTGTTTGCCACCAGCGGCCAGCCAAAGTGCAGTGGTGGTTTTTTATTGCACACATTCCACTCCAACCAACGTCTTGCCAACACCCTTACAGCAATGTATATTCTTTGTGGGTACGTTTTTTTCTTTTTCTTTTTGTTTTCTTGTTCCTGCCGTCATTTGCTGTGATGAAATTAGTTCTCAAAAGCCCATCTTTCACGTTTTTAGTATGAAATTTTGTAAGCTTTTGCAAACATTTTGATGCAGATTTGTAGCCTGTCATTTTATCTTTAATTATCTATCTTAATATTAAGCATCCGATAATTATAACCTGAGTAAAAGGCTTCTAAGTGCGCTCAAATCGAGTGATTTTAAGATTTCATACAAATTCAACTATCCTCCACTGAAGCTCGTCGGTTGGCGACGATCAACGTGTAGGTACGATTCATCGCTTGTGTATTTAGTTCATTTTGGTATTTTCTTTGGTAACACCAACCAAAAATTCGATCCTGAGCCCCCTATACGCTAGAGTTCATTTCGTTCATTTGTTATATATTCATTTGTTCATTTAATCATTTTGGTAACACCATATTTTTCTCAAAACGACCCTATAAACATTTTCAATGTTAAAAGTTTATGTCATGACTGAATTTTTTGATAAATCTGTGTATCAAAGACTACGCAAAAAAGTTGTGTTTCCAAGAAGATACAAATTAATATCTCGAAATATATTTAACATGGAAAAATATTTTTAGTACTGTTTTAAAGACATACAGTAAAACCCGCTTAAGAGAAACTGCAAAATGTCACAGTCTTTCTTTCACTAAAGCGGGTTTTTCACTTAAACGAACCCCGCTTAAGTAAACAAAAATTTCACTTAAACGGAGTCCGGATAAGTGAAAAAAATTACACCTAAGCGGATTTAAAAATTCCAAAAAGGGATCTAACATATCAGAAATTCAGATGTCATTTTTGTGATGAAAATTTGGTGGAGATGAAAAATAAAAAAAAGAAGTAAAATCGTTGAATAAATTTTTTGTTCTTATCTATTAAATTTTTTTTCACTTAAGAGAGTGTTTTTCAATGAAAAATATTAAATTTAACTGAAAATATGTTACAGGTATCCTGGTTTTTCACTTAAGCGAGTTTCGCTTAAGCGGAGTGTTATAAGGTAATTGGTCGACAAATACTCGGGGATGAAAAAAGTGTTTCAGATAAACGGGTTTTTCTCTTAAGTGAGTTTCTCTTAAGCGAGTTTCACTGTACCACAAAACCTAGTGCTGTGCGAAAATACAAGATTCTGTGATGTCGGAAAGTGCTTCATATAATTTTGATGATCTGTCATTCAGTCAGTTACGGTTTTTTGCGATTTTTGAAGACTTATATCTCAGGAACTACTTATGCTAGGGGGTTGAAATTTAATGAGGCGCCTGTGCCTAACAAATCTTCTGAGTTTGGAGTTTCTGACTTTATTGGTACTGAAGTTAGAGGGGGTCGGAAATCGCCTAAGTTTGTGCCTGTAAAAAGGTTGTAGGGCCAGAACTTGGCTGAGCACTACCATGCCCTTTGATATAACCTTGGTTTAAGTTGACAATATAATGATTACATCAGTATGTCAAGGTTTCCAAAATCTTGCTACAAAATTGAAATGGTCTCTTCCGCCATTTTCAATAGACACAAAAATGTTAAAATGCGGGAAATTTAAGCTTTGTTATACAGTGAGAGCATATCTCGGAGGATTTGTCAATTCTTCGCAAGAGGCAGTAGGAACCCGTGGAAAAAACAATTATTTTTTAAGTTGACATAGGCTAGGAATCTAACCCAAGACCTTTGGTGCACAGTGGTTGCTAAAATCATAATTTTTAGGCGAGGCGCGCATAGGCAATTTTTAGTTTCAAAACAGTTTGGTTTCTAAAATGACTACATTAGACTATATAAGCTTGTATGACCAAATTGTTTACGAAACTAAAAGTTACATGTGCAGTGTGCACGCCAAGCATAAAACGAATAAAGATAATATCGTAAAATATTTTTTCCCCCCGTTTAGTTGGGTGGGACAATTTTATAAAAAATCGACTTGCACTAGAAAAAAAATATTAAAAACCAACATGGCAACACTTACAATGTCATGTTATACCTTTTTTTTAAAGCCAGAAATCCATCCATCTGTTTTTAAATTAAATTGTTCTAGTGAATAATTTTTTGGAAAAATTAATTTTCAAACTCAAAATTTTGAAAAAAAAAATCGACTGACTTCAAATAAAATCACTCTACCACAATTTTGAAAATAAATTGACAAAAGTTGTTTGTTTCGTAAATTCAATGTACCTACACCTTAAATTTAACGGAGACAAAATTTGTGTCTGTTTGTTTAAGCTCAAAGTGGAAAAATTATTGAATTAAATATGAAATTTTAAACTTATCTTTTCGCGGATGTTATTCATATTAAATAGATTTAGTTTTTTCGGAACTTACGGCGTTAATTTATAGAAATAACGAACTTAATCGAAATGTCGGGTAAAAGAAATAATAAATATTTTATAAATTAACGCGGTAAGTTCCGAAAAAACTAAATCTATTGAATTGAATTAAATAGTTTTAAAATTAAAAAAAAACTATTTTGTTTTAATTTTTTATTTTAAAAATATTATATCAAGTTAAAAAAATTTTAAGTTTTTTTAAGCCTAGGTTTTTGAAATAAAACAATTTATCCAAATGATTTTGTTGTATTTCTAATGCTCCAAACATTTGTTGATTCACTGAACTTAAGAGATGTGCATTATAGATCCACCCAAAAACTGATTATTGTCACACCACTTTTGCATGAACGGGCCATTGGCCATTGTACGGCGTGATATAATCCTACACAGTACGCATTAACCATTAGGCAAAGGCAGCTGTTGTATATATGAAATTTTTGAAAATTATGTACATATTTCGAAAAATCTATTTTGTTTATATATATGTAAATTTTATTTTGAAATTCCGACAACTGACAAAAAATGAAACCTTGGATTTAAAATTTGATTATGTCGAAAGCTAGCAATTCAAGTAGTACAGGGTTATGCATTTTGTGGTTTCAAGTTGGTAGCGCTATAGCATTTGACACCTATTAAACTCAGCTGTCATTTGAAGTGTCATAATAGGTTTGTTCGTTTACTTCTCGGACTAAATCTGGCAAACTGTCAAATTTGGAGGAGTGGCGGTGAAATTCTCTCAAAGACAAGCGAAACTATCCGAAAATACACGAACGCCTTAAACCAAAATATTTGCCAGATTTTAAACGTCAACAAAAAAAGTAAACAATAGCAAAAAAGTAAACAAAGCGACAATATTTAAATTTGTATTATAATTTCATATTCTTTATTAAATTTGATGATTAACAAATTAAAATTAACATTTTAAATATTTAAAAATGGAAAATAGACACTAAACAGGAATATGACGTAATTTTTTTGTTAATTTATCCCGAATTCTATGAAAAAATCATAACTATGTACTTAGACAAAATTTAAAAAAACAACAGTGAATTAAATTACACTTCACAAACAAAGTTTCTTAAATTATTTATTAATTTTTTTGATGTGTAAACATCTATACTGGCTGTAGGGTGAAAAAAAACGTTACGTATCTTGTGATCGTGATTGTGATTTACGTTACGTTACGTATGTTTGCACATCTTAACCGTGAGTCCCGGCACTCACACTTTTTTTTTTATCAAAAAGTCACTTCTTTTATTAAAATAATTCATTTTTGTAATTGAACGAATTAAAAACTCCACTTAAACTCCAGATAAAACAAAAAGTAAACAATAGCCATTTGTAATTTTTTTGTTGTTGTTCTTTGTCTTTCAAACTGGCTTCTGACACAACACAGCACTTACCAGTTTCTGTCCGAAGAAATTTCTCGGGTAAAAACTGGCAGGAAGGTGAAATTAATATTTTCTCTCTGATGAGCGCTCTCTCCTGCCAGAAACTACCCAAAATTTGCGTACGCGAACGCCTTCAGACTAAATCTGGTAGAAAATGGTAGTTTTGGGTATAGTTACTGTTGCGTACGCGAACGGATCTAATATTAGTTGAATGTTTGCCATTAACGATAATGGATCGCTTAACAATCGAACAAGTTAAAAATTATTTAAACTTACCACAAAAGTGGTGATTCAAACGCAGCCACTTTTTGCGCTCTACACGATGATTATTATGGTTGTCATAATCGACCGACTACGCAAGCAATCGGTAAAACTGTGAAGAAATTTGAATAGAGAGTGGAAGCGTTACTGATGTCGTAAGGCCTGTGCATCATCGTAATGCACGCGCTCAGTCGAAAATATTGCTGCTGCAAGTGCAAGTGTTGCTGATGATCTGAATCTATCGATTTCTCGGCGTTCGCAGCAATGGTGGAATGATAACCGATTTTTTTTTTTTGGCCGGCGATTGAAGATCATGACTTGGACGATATGTGGTTTCAACAAGACGGGGCAACAAGCCACACAACACGACCAATTATTGCTTTATTGCGTGAGAAGTTTCCTTGTTCGCGTAATTTCACGTTTTGGCGACCTCAATTTACCACCAAGATCATGCGATTTGACACCGTTAGATTTTTTTCTGTAGGGCTATACAAATGACAGTGTTTACGTAAATAATCGCCGAACTCTGGATATTAAAAACCAACATTACTGAAGTTATGGCCGAGATACCGCCCGAAAAAGTTGCGAAAAAGTAGTTAAAAATTAGCTCAAAAGAATCGCAAGCTTCGAATTTTCCCGAGGTGACCATTTCAATGATATTGTTTTCTCACACTTAATGGCAAAGTCCAAAATTTATAATGAAATCAAATTATCATCAAAAATGTATCGCTGTGTATGTTATATTTAGCTTTAGTTTCGAAACCGAAAAATGAATGACCCTTTATATCTGACAGTATTTATATCTGACAGTATTTAAATTAATCTGAAGAATCTAAATTATAAGAATTTCCATTTTGTTTGAATGCCTTAAGGACTGGCAACTAATTTCATTCAAAATAACTGCACACATAATAACAAGTAGGTATTAATATGCTTTTAGGTCGCTAGATTTCTTAGAACCACTTCCTCTTATAAATCAATTTAGCATCAAAAGGAGTAAAATACTCGATGAATATTTGATTATTTGCTTTGCAAATTGAATTGACCTCGCCTCGAGCATCATGTTGATTTTCAGAAAGCATTTTATAAAAGACAAACCCCTGCACATACAATGAAAAATCAATACTTTAAGCTTCTCTTTTGTTTTCATTTAAAATCGATTTGTCAATTAAAAGTCGTTTGTGTGCTCGTTAAATATCATTCAATTATATTTAGATATTTTTTTTATTTTTTTTTATTTGAATTGGCTAATTTTGTTTTAATATACTTTTGCACAGATGGGCCAACAACACCAAAAGAAAATCATGGAAACAACAGCCACTCCAACAACAACAATCTCAATTCATCCAACCATTTGGACGGGATGCACCATCATCATCATCTTCATCGCCATCACTACGACGAAACCGTTTTCATCAGGGATGGCATCATCAAAATAAACACCACCAAATTCAGTACCAAAATCAATCACATCACCAACAGCACAATAAAAGACGACCAACTTGGCAAACGGAACGAGATGTAATAGCGGCGTCGAAGTAAAATCATTTCTTAAAATTCCCATTCAATGATGGAGAAGGGAATTTGTTTTTTTTTAGGAATTATAAAAGTGATATACTAACTACCAGTGAACAACGACCAGGAATTGCTCTTCGTATTTTATATTAACTATAATGTGCAGGTAAATAAATGTAATTTTAACAATTTGCAAATTGGGCTTTTTACAGCGGCTATATTAGTCTAAGATCCCACCATAGGCATGGCCGGCCCCAAACAAACTTGCGCCTTGTGCAAGATTTGTATAAAAAGCACACCTTTTTTATATTTGAACACGTACATACAAATGGCAAATGGCAGTACATATTTGTTTGCACAAGATCAGATTACATTTTCTTGCTATTGTTAATGCGCCCCCAGAATTTTGCGCCCTGTGCATTTGCACATCTTGCACATATGGTTGGTCCGGCCCTGGCCATAGAACGACCTAACCTCATCGCGTTACCAGATAAGGAGAATACAGTTTTTTATGTACTGTCTAACTAAAATTTTGCGCATGGGTTGCCTGGCGAAATATGGTCAAGGCATAGGGTTGCCATCGCTTTAAAGGTCGGTTTTTGTTTTTTTTTTAATTATCTGACCCTGTTCATATGGTATTCATAAATAAATAAATTTTCCTTTCACATATTTTTTTTTTTATATGACTGAACCCTACCATATGAACAGGGTCAGATAATAAAAAAAAAAAAAAAAAAACAAAAACCGACCGCGATGGCAACCCTATGCCTTGACCATATTTCACCAGGCAACCCATGCGCAAAATGTTAGTTAGACAGTACCTAAAAAACTGTATTCTTCTTATCTGGTAACGCGATGAGGCGCCAGCGTTACCTTCGGGACTCTTTTTTAACTCATGACTCATACTTTCTGAAATTTGAACTCTTTTTTATAATAGCCCAGTCAATGAAGCATTTGACTCAGAAAAAATCGCCGGAAAGCTGGATTTTATTATATAGCTTCCTCATTGTGTTCTTAAGAAATTGTCAAAAGTCCCCATCGATATGAGCGCCGATAACAATTTTACGGGGGGTTGAAGGCCCACCAAAATGGTTTTTCAAGAATAACTCCCAAATGGTAAGTTATAAAAAAAAAGTGTTAAAGACTAATTTGTAGCTTGAAATGTTTCCTATAAAAACGTCGATTATACTTTTTTCATACAAATAACGGTTTTTGAAATAAACCAATCAGAAGAGTTAAGGGTTTTACTTTTTTATGTAGTTGGGTGACTTAATTCTAAAAATGTGCATTTTGTGATAAAAGCACCATTTTTTTTTGTTGTTGGTTCATTATATGGACATTATTTTAAGATATCGGTCCACTGTATTTGTCCACCCCTTTAGGTAAGAGGGGCAAATTAAAATTTTTTTTTTTCTAAAATATAAAATGAATATAAAAACACAACGGCAACACTTACAAAATTATGTTATAGGTTATCTTAAAGCCAGATATTCATACTTTATGTATGTTTTTGAATGATGTTATTTTAGTGCTTAGTTTTTGAAAAAATGATTTTTAAACTCAAAATTTGAAAAAAAATAACAATAATTTTGGTAATTTTCAATTTTCTCAAAAACTAAAAGACTTCCGACCCTCTGGTTTTTAGCGTTCGACTGAAACATATAAAGAGTATTAAAAATTTTAACCCAAATTAGTCATTAATAACGAAAAATTTAGAAAAAAAAAAAATTATAAGGAATTATTTTTTTTTTCAAATTTAATTTTTAAAATTTTGAGTTTAAAAATCAAATAGAGTGGACCGATATCTTAAAATAATGTCCATATAATGTACCAACAATAACAAAAAAAAATGGCGCTTTTATCACAAAATGCACAATTTTGGAATTAAGTCGCCCAACTACATAGAAAAGTAAAACCCTTAACTCTTCTGATTGGTTTATTTCAAAAACCGTTATTTGTATGACAAAAGTATAATCGACGTTTTTGTAGGAAATATTCCAAGCTACAAATTTACTTAACATTTGGGAGTTATTCTTGAAAAACCATTTTGGGGGGCCTTCAACCCCCCGTAAAATTGTTAGCGGCGCTCATATCGATGGGACTTTTGACAATTTCTTAAGATCACAATGAGAAAGCTATATACCAAAATCCAGCTTTCCGGCGATTATTTCCGAATTTAGCTATTTTTTTCGCTTCATTGCCTGGACTATTGAAATGACCTCAGAAACTCATGGTTTTCTTCTAAGGCGGTGATTTCGGGCACCCTGTATATAGTTGTTTTTTTTCTCCAACGTCTATTTTTCTATTTTTTTTTTGCTTTAAAACGTTTTTATCTCGAGTTTAAGATTTTATAATTTTTTTCTTATGTACAAATTTCTTGTATTAAAAAAATCTATCGACTTCAAAAAAATTCAACTCTATCATTTTTGGTTTAGAAAATAGAATCTAGAACTTTTTCTTTGTTCAACCTAATTTACCCTACTGTAATTCCGATTTAAAAAAAAAATCACGTATTTTCAAATTTTGAAATAAATTTTCCTTTCACATAATATTTTTTTTATATCACTACTTTAAAACCCAAAAACCGACCTTTAAAACGCGTGGCAACCCTATGCCTTGACGAATGTTTCGTAAGGCAACCCATGCGCACCAGCGTTACCTTCGGGACTTTTTTTTTTAACTCCTGACTCATACTTTTGAAATTTTACTCCTTTTTAAAAATTTGAAATATTTTTTATAAACGCACCAAAAAAATGTATAATTGAGTACTTTGGAAATGAATTCGTTCAACATTTTTCTTACAGTCCCCTTTCAAGTTTTTTTTTTTATTGTCCATATCTGTCATCTGTTCAGCAGCGTTATACTATGTTTTCACCGACCGGTTAACCGAGATTTAAGTAGATTTACCCTAAATCGTTTTCAAATCTAAAGATTTACCATACAAATTTAATATTCAATTCCATCAGCCACATTAATAAAAAACGCTTATTCCACCTTTATTCCACGAGTTTACTAAACCAGAGAATAGTTAAGCTATGGGTTAAAAATGTCCATGAATAAAACCAAAATATTCGTGGAATAGTAAAGTGACGTTTACCAAAAATCCCTTAAGAAAAATCTACTACAATAAATAAGATGCCTGTTTGGTAACTTGAAATTTACCCCAAGTTTCGCAAACTTGGGTTTTTTTCGTATGGGTTTTGACAGCAAATTGTGATAATTTAAAAAAAAAATAATTAAAGCTCACTTTACCAAACACACCTAAGAATTCTCTTGTTAATATATTTCTGTCAAAATTACGTATATGTCCACCTCTGGGGTCCCCATTTAGGTCATCGTCAACAACCGCAATGAGTTTCTTCATATTTTCCTTGGAAAATCTGTATTTCTTCTTCAAATCCTCCTCACTTAGCACTTCCATTAGATCATATATGTTTTTGTATATTTTTCTTTTTCTGGTGGTTGATTGTCCAATAATTGGAAATGGTTTAAGAACTCGATAAGTCTAGTAGACGGGGCCGAATCTTCCTCTAGGCAAAACAGGCAATTGCCTAGGGCGGCATTCTGAAAAGGCGACAAAATCAGCATTTGTTTTGAATTGTTTTTATTTATCTCTTAATCTTTGAATAATTTGTGGAACAGATCTATGCTTACCAAAGAAGTATGATTAAAGATGTTAAAAAAATTAATTTTGGGCAACATTGCCACATGCACTCTTCTAACCTTTCACAGTGCATACCTACTCTTAATTTCTTAGTGAATAATACAGCGAATTATTCTTAGGAAGTGCAATGCTATTTTTCTGATGTTCTAGATCTGTACAACTTTTTTTGGAATCACCGAAGCGATAAGCCATTATTCAAAAACTTGCTGAATATTTAAAGCGAATTGCTTTGTAAAATGTATAGTCAATTAGCGCAAAAGCGAATAAAAGAAAATTTACCAATAATTTATGATGCTTTAATTGAAACTGCATAAAGTTTGGAATTCGATGAGAATTCAAGTTTTAAAGCAACTTAACTTAGTAAACGCGTTCACAAATTCAAGTTTGTACTATCCGCAGTAATTTGGTACCAATTTTTATGTAAAATAAATACCCTTTTGAAAAATTCTTCGATCAAAATCAATATGGACTTTTTAACCTTTGTTTGAATCATAATACAAGAACGCTGCAAATTTGATGTAGACTCATCAAATCGGGCACTGTTATATCAATCTAAACAATCTTAAAACAATCGACCCAAAATTTCAATTCAAAGCTGATTTCTTTGTTGTTACGATTTCTTCTCTCGATGATCGCCTTGCGAAGCATCAATTTCTTAGCCAAAATTTCGGATATTTTTTTTCCGATATTTCAAAGAAGTTGCGGTTAAAAGACTACGAACAACTTGAAGCAACTTATTGACAAACGAAGTTCAAAAGGATATTGTAGCTAAAGATCTCTTAAATGATATTAATTTATCTAACCAAACTTCTCCTGTGTAAATTTCACATCTTTGTCAATTTTAAACAATTTAGATTCGCAACTTTTTACTGAAATTTTATCCAAATTTTTTTAACGAAATTTAAGATATACTACTATTAACGTTTTCTTTGAGTGTTATTTCAGGTGAAGCTAGCTTCTCGAAGGTTTAAGCTTATAAAAACCTATCTTCGATCACCAATGACCCAAGAGCGAATAACCGCGGTCTTGCTACTTTTTCAATTGAAAACGAATTCAATTGCATTGAAGAAGATTTGCGATTTTGTAAACATTTCTTTTATCCAAAGCATTTGATTTCTATTAAATAAAATCCTATGTAAATGCAATTAATGTTGCCGTTGTCTTCTTCGATTTTTATTTTAGGCAGCAATATAAAAATTTGCCTAGAGCCACAAAATGTCCAGGTTCGGCATCGCAATCTTTACTTATTTTATTTTTAATTTCAGAATACATTTGATATCTGGTTCTTATTCCTTCGCTAAACCACCTTCTTCGTTGGTTTAACTTAGTACACGTCAGTTAGTAGAAATTTTCTTTTATTAATAACATTTTGCACTTAGTCCACGCTTTTTCACGTTTATTAATTTGGCTGTTATAGATTAGAAACTAACAGGGCTATTCTAGCGTTGTGAGGGCTCACAACTCACAAGTCACAAGTGAGGTTGATTTCTTGTGAGGTTGTTGTGAGGTTCTCAAAAGGAGATCACAATTTCGATAGTTTTTGTGAGGCTCACAGTTGTGAGGGTACGAAAACCTCACAAAATCGATTTCACCTTTCCTTGTGAGGTTGTTGTGACTTGTGAGGTATCAGTGTGGTTTGCCAGAATAGGGCTGTAATCTTGTTAAATCTTCATAGGGCCAATAGTTTTACAAATCGAACACACCTATTTCCCTATAGTGCACTGAGATACAAGCTGTGTTAGGTAACGTGCAATTTCTTGCAAAATTGCACAATCTTTCACAAATTGTCACAAATTAATGTTTGTTAACTCAAAAAAGTTGCAACGAGAAAGCACAATGAGAGAGCAAATTATTACCCCTCCACTGGATAACTTGCAATTTTCTGCTACACACATTTCTGTGTGCAAGGAGTGTAAAAACTGTCAAATACATAGCTGTCAGTGTCTGTTACTTGACGTTGGCTAGGAATTTACAAAATATTGATTCAGATTGTCTTCATTCGCTTGATGAAGATTCAGATAAATCCATCAAAACCATGTGTTACATTTTCTTCCGATATTTTTCAGTATACAAATTATTTTACATTTTAAAAATTACAGGGTTCAAAATGATTTGTCAATTGGCGTTTTTCTTTTTTGGCTCTGAGCAAAGCTCTGAGCAGAGGTTGAGCGATCAGAGCTAAGCTCTGAGGAGATTACGAACAGAGCCCTCATATTTAATAATGAAACACATTTGAGCACTGAACATGTCTTATGCATAGTAATCTGTCAAATTACATAAAAATTGTATGAAGGTGGCTTCGCTCAGCGTTTTGCTCGATTTGCTCGGTCATTTTATTCTGAGCAAACAGATCATGCTCCGAGCTAGCTCAGATGGAAAAAAGAAACACGACTTATGTGCTCTGATTTGTCTGAGGTAAAAAAGAAACATAGAATAAATTTTTGACAGCTCTGCTCTGAGGTAAAAAAGAAAAACGCCAAATGTTTTACGTCTTGTACCTACGCAAAAGTGACATTTTATACAAAAAGTGGTTCAGTGCGTTTGGTAACTTTTGGACAAATTCTCCCTCTCTGAGAGTATTTTCACCTTCTTTCAAAGTTTGACAGGTTTTACACTTTTTTCTTAAAAAAGATACCAAACAGACCTATTGTAGGACTCATCTTTTTGAAAAAATTAAAATTTGACTCAGCTTTTAAAAATGTGGACAATTTTTGTAAACCAACAAGTGAAATACATATATTAATTGAATCTACCTATGTATATCTTCGAAATTAATTCTTAATTTTTCAAAGAAAATTAAAATAAAATTCGAAAAATTAAGAGTTTAAAAAACATTTACTCAAAAACTAAGCACTAAAATAACGTAATTTAAAAACATAATTAAAGAATAAATTACTGTCTTTAAACATGATATTGTAAGTGTTGCCGTTGTGTTTTTATATTCATTTTCTATTTTCAATATTTTTTTTTAATTTGCCCCTCCCACCTAAAGGGGTACACAAATACAAAATTTTATGCATTTATCACAAAATGTACAATTTTGAACTAAGCTGCCCAAATATATAGAAAAGTAAGACCCTTCCGATTGGTTTATTTCGAAAACGGTTATTTTTATGAAAAAAAGTATGTTAATTTGTTTTGTTGGAAATTTTCCTAGCTACAAATTTGTCTTTGAAATTTTTTTTTACGACTTATCATTATTGGGAGTTATTCCTAAAGAAACATTTTATGGGGCCTTCAAGCCCCCCTAAAATTGTAAGCGGCGCTTATATCGATGGGGACTTTTGACAGTTTCTTAATAACGCCATGACTCATGAGCAGGCTATATACCAAAATCTAGCTTTCCGGCGATTTTTTCCGGGTCAAATGCTTTATTTACTGGGCTATTGTATCACCTCTTTCGTATACTGTACCTACCTATGTATGTTCATAAATTACTGTTAGACGAACAGAAAATATTCAGATATAATTGAAAAAGCTCCATAGTTGTAGCTTTCTAATTTTTTTCATTTAAAATTACAGTTTTCGAGTTATTTGGTGAAAAGCTGATTTTTGCAACTCTATTTCAAAATGACGCACTAAGCGGGGATTTAGACCTCTTTTCAACTATAATTAGATATAAATAACATAGCTGATTTTTAATATTTAATTTATCTATACGTATTTTATTCTATTTTTGTTTTACTATACAAATATTTTTTCTTTTTAGGAAATAAATAAGCTAACATTCAAGCAGAAGGAGATTTCACAAAGTTGATAATCTTTCATTGATGCCAAAAGGCCCTACCATTGACCTTTTCAAGAGTTCTCCGCTAGAACTGAATGGATTACAATAAAAAAAATGAATTCACCTGACTTTTGGCACTGCAAGTTTCTTCCATTCAACACAATATAAAATCGCTGCATCGAAAACTTCTTTTTCGAATTACAATTATTTTTTCTATACCTATATATCTATGTATATCGATACCTATTTGTATTTTTTTTTTTTTTTTTCAAATAAATTATAATTAATTGTGCATTTTAATAGTAAATCATTTATATTAAGTTAAACAAGGTATTATATTGTTATATTTATAAAAAAACTATTGCTTTTGTATTGTACTGTAGCTAATATTTTGTTTTATAAAAAAAATGTTCAATGAAGATAAAGACTGTTTTAGGTTCTAAACAAAATATATATAAAACAAACAAAACAAAAATATTTTGCATTTTTATGAACCTTTTACTTTAAGCTTTCAATTTATATTTAATTTAACAGCGCTGCATAGATATAAACAAATACTTGCCAACAGATTGCAATAATAAAAAATAATAAAGAATTTAAGAAAAAAATTTAGCTTATTTAAAGATTAATTTAATTTAATTTTTGTTTTTATAAAAGTGACATTATGCTATAATGTTGCTTCTTAAATACATGCAAAAAAAAAAAAAAACTACATATGTATGTATATGTATGTAGATAGCAATCATATCATTAATAATTATATACATATTATATGTAAATTTTAAATTGATGAATAAAAGTATTTTGTAGAATCCTTAAACGTTATGTTTAAAAAATTGTTAAATATAAATTTATGTAAATAAAACAAAAATGAACTCAATTAAATCTAAGGTTTGGAAACACTGTTATGTTAACATGTAGTATTTTAATTGAAATTAACACAAATTATGAACAAACTTGGTAGACAAATTTCAAATAAAATAAATTGAATTGATTAAATTATTGCAAATAGAATAAAAAAAAAAAAATTAAAATCGCTAAACAAAGAATTATATAAAATATAAAATAATAAAAAATAAAAAATATTCATGGCATTGTTGATGTTATTAATTCTTAAATGTTTTTATTCAAGTGAGCCATTGAATGAACATTTAAAATAGACGTATTTAATTCTTGTTATGGCAAGACGATATACCTGCGTAACGTTGAAATTGAAAGTGGTATTTAGAAAAGTACAACCTTAGGGCCATTTTTTATTTGACTTGATTGACGTTTACTTACTTTTATTATACAAATAAATGAAAATTGTTTCGTAGACAAAACGAGTAGTAATGTGATTCTCTGGGAACTGTGCTAAAATTAAAAATCATTGAAAATTATTTTTTTTTTTATTTTATTTGTCTTTAAATAGACATGATATTAAATCTGTAACAGCCTTATTTATTAGATTTCACTAATACTCGTTTCAACCTCGGAATAGTTAAACCGAGTCGAGGCACTTACTCCGTCATAACGCCACGTCAAACGGTTTTAGCTACACCCTCCTTATGTCAAATATATTATCAAAATAAACCAATCTCTCTGGTTGTTATAATATGGGATTAAACGAGTTTTGTACTGCAACTAAAGCGTTTAAAAAATTTAAATCATTTATAAATGCAAAATAACTATCCATTTTGCCTTACAATTAGTAACAAACGGATTAAAAAAAACTTCTTCTACACTCCTTTTTAGTTACTAAACGTCATGTCATTTAGATACTAAAACGGCTTTACTACGGCTTTAATCCTTCTATGTACCAGTTTTAGCTTACTCCGCCTCTAATCATCGTTCATTTTTTTTATAAATAAGTTTTTCAGGATAAGAGGCGAAGTAAAGTCGGAGAAAATTTACTCCGTCGCTAAAACGACTTAATAAATAAGAATTTGTTTGACGCGGAGTAAAGACGGAGTAAGTGCTTCGACTCGGTTTAACTATTCCGAGGTTGAAACGAGTATTAGTGAAATCTAATAAATAAGGCTGTAAGAGCTTTTTATTACAACTTTTAAGTTACAAAAAATATCGTAAAAAGTACTAAATCTCAAAGACATGGTTCTGACACTGATTTTTTTAATTTTGAATGTTTATACATTCTAACTTTTTATGACAATATTTTTGGTGAGTTTCTAAATTCCCCCTTACATTTTGACGTTTTCAACTTTGAAAGGCAATGTTTTATTGTTTTTTTTTTTAGTTTTTGGAATCTTTTATTTTTGAGGCTGGAGTAGGGTGTCCATAATTTAAATAAAAAAAAAGAGAACATTTCCAATATGCAAACATAACCAAAAAAAAACATCAACCAAAAACGATTAAAATAACGACTTGTTCACAAAATATTTTTTTAATTTATTAAGAGAATTAGTTTCAGGTATAGAAGACAGAAGAATTTGAATTTAAAACAGTTTCGAAAACATTAATCAATTGCCGTGTTCAGAAAAATGAGATCTCAGAGATTTTTCTCACTCAAAAAGTGAGCAAGCGAATCCAAGATTTTTTTTCCTCAGAGTTTTGACAGCAAAGCTGAGGAATTTTGCTGAGGAATCCTGTTCAGGTAACTGAGATTGCTGAGATCTCCGAGATCTCATTTTCCTGACCATGTCTATTAATTCAAAAACAATAGTCACGCTGTTCTGATTTCCATTCCGAATCAAATCCGTTAACAGAATATAAAAAAAAATATAATGTGTAGAAATTCACACAAATGCACAGAGTTTCAAACTAAAGGAACGCACCTTTTTAGCTGAAACAACATTTTTAAAATTTTGCCAATTCCAAATCGGATATAAAAATTCCAAACGTCAAGAATTTTCAATCCGATCGAAAATCAAAGCACACTCAATCCGCAAGTATTGAAAGCGAGAATTATTTCAAAACACCTATATGTTCTTATTTATAAACGTTGTCTAACATTAGACAACTGCCTAACTTTGGAAAATGTATTCAAAAACCTTTTTTATTGTTGTCGTATAGCTGCCTAACTTAGACACAAGAGTAGATTGTCTAAACCGAGAATAATGTGATATTTATTTTAATTAAATAAAGCATATTTCCACCAATTTGAAAATAGTTAGACAGTGTCTAAGTAGACACAAGTCTAATAAGTACGACTGCTAGAGTTTGAAAACGATAGGATTTTATGACCGATGGGAATTCAGAACAGGGTGAATGTTATGATTCTTAATCTGAATTCATATTTTTGAAAATTTCTTATTTGTGATGGGTATTTATTTTCATTTAAAAATATATTGTAAAACTTTTGAAAGTTTTAATCCTTCAATCTGTAAGCCACTATTAAAATTGACTTAACAGTTCCCAGTTCCCACTTTTAAACTGTTATTTTCTTCTAAAAAGTATGCTCCACGTTCAAATATTTCCGAGGAAAACAGAAAAAAAACAAAAATTTTTTAAAAACTTCATACATAATTATATTAGGTATGTTCCTTTGGCCTGCATCATCTACTGTTAAGTACTTCTGGCTCCGTAGTCAAATAAGTTTAAAGCACTTCAATAATGTAGATACGAATTGTATCCACGCAAAAAAGCAGCACTATCAGTAAAAAGAAATTACATATATAGTAAATAACTGTTGTTGGTGTTTCTCTAATCAAAAATAATATACAAATACAAACAACAAAAATTACATTTATATTGAGGTTAGATTTGTTGGCAAAATTAAATTACTCCATTCATCATCTACTATAAGTAAATACCAAGGAGAAACTTTGCAGGGCCCAATGGAACAGACCTAAAAATAATAATAAATTCGGAAAGAAATTCAGAATTATTTGAAGAACAAAAAATATTAACCCTTTTTTATCATACACTGTTTTCCGAAAGTCTTCATTTTTTAGTTCCACATTCTCTAACATTTTTCAAAATCAAATATTCGCAACACCATCAAGATCATCTAATGAAAATTGAAGTGTCCATTTTTCTATGTACTTAATATATTTTTTGTAACAATTAATGCATTTTATTTCAAGCATTCTACTTCACTTTCAACCCGCTTTTATTTAAATTGTTAAGGATTGATTTAGGGCTGAGTGGAATACATTTTTTTTGAGAGAATCTAAAATTGTTGAAACTTCCAAGTTCCAATGGTGAATTGTTTTCAAAGTTGAGAATCACATAAAATTTGAAATACAATTAATTTTGAAGTTCATTTGTGGAAAACCTATTTTGTATTTCGAAAAAGAGACTAAAAAGAGGACGTGCAAAAAAAAGATAACAAAAAAAGAATTTTATGAAAAAAGAGAGTGTAAAAAAGATCGGAATGGAAAAAGAGAACATGTTCTCTATAAAAGAGATGTTCTGGAAACCCTAGGCTGGAGTCTTTATTTTTATGCTAGGTTAAAACTCAAAAGTTATTGCATTGATTTATTTTTATATGTTCTGTCCGAAGTATTGGTATCATTCTTAATAAAAAAAAAATAACAAGATTTTCAACAAAATTGCTTGAAATCATTTAATTTAAATTCATTATAAATAAATATATCACGGTACTGTCACCCACGGTACTGACATTTAGGCTTTAATATGAACTCATGTCTCAAAGCTTCTGAGAAAAATAAAATCCATTATAATTTCAACTTATATGACTTAAAAGGAAATACAATATTCTAAAAATCACGCCAAAAAATTTCATAACACGCTTGGATAACACTACCACGGTACTATCAGGTAATTTTGTGACACACAATTTTAGAATAGAAACACTTCACTCTTACAGCAAAATTACGTTAAATAAATTGACTTTTATTAAAAATAAATAAATAGTGCCTCTTTCAAACTCTACCACACAAATGCCATCAAACTAAAAACAAAATTGTGGTTCAGCGGGAAATCTATTAAATTCAAATATGAAATAAAATCCGGGGACACCATTCAATATTATTATTTAATTCGAGAGCAAATATTTTGACTTGATATTCTCAAAATTTAATCAAGAAACTATTGTACTCAAACTTTTCTGAGAACAACATTTTTATTTAATGTGAATGATGTATTTTAACAGAAAAAAGTAAATTTAATTGGAAAAAACAAGGATGGGACATGCCACAGTACTGAAATTTTGCATATATTTTTTCAAGTCAAGGGGAAAGTAGCAAATTTTTAAACAATCTGTGATGTAAATTGTACTACCAACTTATTTCCACAATTCAAACCAGAAATTCATAAGAAAATTTTACATTGAGTTCCAAATAAAGCCCTGGACACAAAGAATCACAGTTGGCAGAGAATCACCCAGTAAGGCGACTGTAGATTTTTAACAATGAACGAACTTATACAAATAACATAAGACCTTGTAGGATGAGTTGAAGGCTAACAACTAATTAACTGACCCAAGACTAACTGGAGTTGTTTAAATTCTTAAGACAAATAATGTTTTCGACAGTTGAATCAGTAATCTTTCAACTAAGTAGATTCCATGCAAAGCAAGGCGGACCAGATATAGGTTTCTATATCTTCTTATCACTTAAAGCACTGGCGGACTAAGGTAGGGGCGGGGGGGGATGGGCACCCGGGGCCCCTATATCCAATTCAAACACAATCAGGCCTATCACAGAATCCATCGTGGAAAATCTCCGAATGGATTATTCCACTACGAACCCCGAAAAAAAGGATTCACAAAATCCGAATGGAATCGAAAAAAGCAATGCCTCATTAAAAGAATTAATTCTGAATTTCGAAATCAGCTGTCCTATGTCACAGCAATACTTGGAGCTTTTAAAAACAAAAATCCCATAAACTTTTTAAAAAGTCCCATCTTTTTTCTCTTTTTATTTTACACAAAAAAAGCTGACCATTTGTGTTAAGTATGGCTAGACTCTTTGTTTTAATAAATATCGCAAAAAATTCCCATAATCTCAGAGCACTATTACAGCTGTCAAGTTTTTGATCGTGAAAAAACTGTGTTGTTGATATTTGTTTATTTATTCAATGTTTTAGCATTTTTTCCGAAGAAAATAATATATTCAGCATTAAAATAAATTGAATTAAAAAAAATAAAGTGGTTTCAAATGTACTGAGGAACAAATTTTAATCCGGCTTGTTTTAAAAGTGATGTGTTCTTTGACTTCCTTCGTTTTTTTTTTTTTAGCGCAATTGTTTTGTTTCGACTACTTGGCAATGTTTCTCACTGGCGTTGCATTCAATTATTTAAGAGTTTAGAACTTTTAACAAAATAAAAATTGAATAGTTTGCTTTTGCAACCATTGCAAATTTTAGAATTTATAAAAAAAAACTATTTTTTTAATGAAACACAATCGTTTACCACTTGGCTACGACAAGATTCAGTTGTCGTAGAAAAGGAAGTCATATTTCCGTTTCATTCGGAATTTGTGATAGCAAATTTCCCGAATTTCGAAATTCTTAATAGATTTTCCACTACGAATGGATTCTGCAATACAGTTTTCGTGATTCGTAGCAAATTTTCGATTACGATGGAATTTGTGATAGGGCTGATTATATAATTTTTGTAAGTCAATCTGATAAAAATAACTTCTATAAATCAAACATAATTCAATTATTTTGAATATTCTTGAAATTATATGTTTTCGCTTTTTACTCGGTTTCAGGTTCAATTTTTTTAGCCTCTGTTTGATTGTTAACGCTATATATGTTCCTTATAGACTCCAAAACGACGTGACCGATTTTGATGAAATTTTCAAGCAATCTTCAGATTAGCCCTACTTAAAATCCTGTGATGTAGGATCAACAGAATTTCGTTTTTTGGTTAAAGTAAAGTGCTTCCCATACAACGCCGGGGGTGGGTCGCTTCTATTAAATAAAAGCTCTTATTTTTTTTTACTCTACCTGTTGGTTGGTTTGCCTAATGCTGATGTGCATTCCTTCTGAACCCGTACGTGTATTAGAATTAATATGATTGATGTTTTTTGTTTTGTCATAAAAGCTGACGTTATAGAAACTTCAAAAATATCTAATCACATAAGGGGCCCCATTTAGCATTGCCACCCCGGGCCTCTAACAAGCTTAGTCCGGCACTGACTTAAAGTATAAGCTATATCTACAATGATGAGGTCTCTATCCATATATGGGTATATATTGGCTGAAACTCAGCGCTTGTTTTCTTTATAATCTTTCTTTTATTTGAATGTTTTTGAATTCTATCGTTTATTTAATCATTTTGGAAATACATACCTACTACAAAACAACCCTATACCTACGGAAAAATGTAAAATCTTTACTTTTATATTATATTTTCGGCTTTTCGACAAAATTTATTTTAGATATTATCCTGAATTCTTAATAATCTAAGCTTTTTGAAAAGGTTCCCCTAGATTCGTGATTTTTTTCCTTTCCGGGCCCAAGTTGTATCTCAACGGTCCTTAAAGGTATTATTACTAAAATCATTTTCTATGATGATCTATATTTTAATAAAAGAATGACAGTTTTTAAATTCTAAAAATGTGTAGGTATATAATTAATCATGATTATGAAGCTTTTGAAAACCTCCACTTGACGTAGGTAAGTTTAGGTTTTCCGTCCTGTGTCCGAATTTTCTCTCTATATATGTATGAGTATGACCCTTCTCTTGGGATACAAAAAAAAAAGACTCATTTCATTTGAATTCCATTTATTCATTGAATCTTCTTTTGAAATTATAATATATTCTCGGATTATATTTATCATACAATGGATGTCTTTGAACAATATACTTAAAATGAAATATTTCACTACCAATTGTTAGAGCACCTAAAATATATCCAAAACCCAAGGCTGCAAAAGAACTCCAAAACTTTTCCAAATTCATTAATGCTTCTTGTGGTGCCATTTCTTCAGAGGATAGATCTTTTGTTGCGTCTTTTAACCACTTAGAAAGAAGACCTTTTTGATTGAATGAAATTTAATCGACATACATACAATTTATGAAAGGAAATAATAAAAAATAAAAAATACTTACCACCTTCTTTCATCCAACTGAGATATTTATCAACACTAGGTTTGAATGGGCAATTCTTCTCCATTCCAATTGAAATTGGCATATGGACCACACATTCTTTCATTATGTGTAAGATTTCAGTATCTTCCCTTCGTAAGCTTCCTAATTGGCGTAGATGTCGTAAAAAGAATTGATTGTCATAGTAAGCAGAATGGCCTTTTGCAATTCGATCGGTCTTGTAAACAAAAAAAGAAATTATTTAGCTTCCTTTTTGATTATCATTAAAAAAAATACATAATGTGAGCAATAGTGATATTATATACACGTGTGTATAAAGGGTGCTTTTTTAAAGTTGTGATTTTCAAGAAGAAATAAAACGCATACAATTTAATGTTATATGACCAAGAATTTAACTTTATTATAAAGATAAGGGTTTGCCATTATGTTTTAAAAATTATTTCGGGCAAGTGGCCGCTCGAATAAATTCCAGCCGAGAGGCCCCAGCTCCAATTATTGCGCGCAATGGCGGATGGACTCATTCGGGTCTTCTTCGATACTCTGTTCCACAGCAGCAATAGCGTCTTCGGTGCGCACTGTACGGCGCGGCGTCTCTGAGGATGCGCATTATCCATTAGAGTAAACACGGTGCGAAACCGATCCATGGTTGCTCGAATTACTCTGCTGGGCGATTATGTCGACCGAATATTGGACGCAGGGCGCGATGCGTCGCGCTAACCGAACCATTATTTTGGTAATAAATTTGCACGATTTGCAAACGTTGTTCAGGAGCACAGTACACAAATCAAAGGTATTATATTGCGCAGGTTGTCAAAGTTGGAAGTGTCAAAAATTAAAAATGGCTGTTCCAGTGCCCACAGGAACTCAGCTCGCATCATTAAAAACAACAACAAAATATTGAAATTAGACAAGTAATAGGACACTGGATCCACCATTTTACCACCATAATACCGTAATTTTGACAAATCGGCAGAACTGAACAAAAATGAAAACGCTAATGATATTACCTTTAATATGTGTATTGTGGTTCAGGAGTTAGTCTATTCATTATGAAATGGGAAACCCAACTGAGCATTAATCAAGTGATAGCTGTCAAAAAGACCAACTCCAAAAAAAGTATTGCCAGATTGAAAACACACGTCTAAAAAAAACACCCTTTATAGCTTTTATTATTATAAGAGTTTATTTTGAGTGATAAAGCACTTGGAATTAGGCTGCTCAGCTTTCGCACCATCATATTAATATTGAAGGTTTGAATGAAACAACAACAATTGTGTGCACGTTTAGGTTGTAAATGTTTATGTGTATAGGTATAATAAGACACGTGTATTTATAAAAGCTATTTTTAATGTGTAAAAGAACGGTTTTTTAGGTTAAATATTATAATATTTTGTTATATCAAGGAACAAATATTTTCCAAAAAAACAATTTACGACTTTACTGTCTATTATTCAACGGCTTTTGGACCACAAAATATTATAAGTACGATTTTTAAGTGTGTATTTATGAAAACAGCGTGTTCATATACACGATTAATTTAATTAAACGTGTGAATTTGTTAATAATTTTATAGCAATAATATTTCTGTTAGATTATATTTCACTTGACTCTTCATTTCAACAAATATTTATCAAGGTTTTAGGCCTTTCTGTAGACGCATAAACTAAAAATCTTTCAAGTACTTCCCAATCGTTAGCTGAATCAAAACTTGCACAGAAATGGTTGAGATTGTTGTAAATCAATTATATACCTGGCGTGGAATCTGCTGTGATTGTCACATCAATTATATAGTCACATGTGATTGTCAATAGGGGTAATCATGCAACGTCGGAAACTTTACGATATCGTAAAATCGTAAAGTTTCATGAACGCACCTAAAAATATTTTGCCTAAATGTGGTAAACGATATGGTCAACAAATCAGCTGTTCGTTAAACGTCAAACAGCTTAAAATATTGTCATCCGCAATTGAAAAATGCCCAAAATAAGCCAAAAAATATAAATTTATACAATTGTATGAACAAATTTGCTTTCAATGATCTATTAATTCTTGAGTTATTTGGCGAAAATGATGGTAAGTATGTTTATTGTTGTGATCACCACATAAGTGCATGTGTGAATGTATTTGTTTGTGTAACTCACATTATTTTGAAAAAACCTCATTTTTCTTCGTAATGCCCGTTCCTCTATTTCTTCTTCTAAGCTTACAAGAGTTTACGATGTTTAACATTCTCGTTTAACACAGAAATTTGTGTCTTAAAGTTTAAGATTTGTTTGAAAAGATTTCCCATACAAATTTTGACAGTTTGACATTTTACGACGTCGTAAACTTTAAGATGATGCTTGAATTCCGACGTTGCATAAATACCCTTATTGAGTTTTCTGTCTCGGTAGGGTGATTCATATCTCAATTCAATTCAATTGAATACTTTCCAATGACATTTGTCAAAAACATGGTTGCCATGGTGAATGTGTCAAATGTTTGTAATGAGCTTTCAAAAATATAGACCGAAAATGATGTTTTTGCGATATAATTCCTATATTTTCTTCATTTTCCTGAATGTAGTTAACTTTTTTTGGTCACAAGAATATTTATTTTTGTTTGTATAATTGGTTAAAAAAAGCAATCAGTTTTCTATTGTTATAAAATTTTTTGTAGGCACCTGGTAACTCTAGTCGTATTGTGGTAGATACGTCAAATTTGTTGTAAAATAACAATAATATTTTTGATGTGATAGCTGTTTAGCTATCAAATGTGATATCATCTTACACGAACTGAATTGGTTAAATGTGAATCTCACTTACATATAGTAAATCACCTTATACGTTTCCATCGCTGCTGGTTTACTCCACTGACAAGTGTAGTAAGTTGTTTTTTCTGTAGTAATTTGTTTTGTGTAGAATTTCTTAAGTTTCCATTTTTGCCTTGACAAATTTGTATATTTCGAAAATCTGCTCATTTTCGAGTAATTTACCAAAAAAAAAAAAAATAAATTTTGTAATTTTCACCCCACAAGATCCATACCTAGCCCTGGTTTAAATTGAGGAAAAACTTAACATTTTATAATAAAGCTTCTCACCCTAACCTAAATTCAGCTTTTTCGAAATCTTTTCGTAGTGAAAGTCTGCTTCCGGGACAATATAAAAAAGGAATTCTTAAATAAATCTTTAATAACTAGAATTCTAAACATATAAAGCCTCAATTCTTCTTTTTGGATCCATGGCTTTTTGATTTTTTACTTTTTTATTAAAAATATATTTTTATTAGTTTCAAATTCTAAATTTCCATTCTTCACATTACCTATGTACTCCCAAAAATATATAATGGAATTAAACAAAAAAAAAAAAAAAAAAACAAAAAGACTTACAACTCCATAAATATCATCAACCATTTCCAATTTCTCACTTATATCTTGAGCAATTTCGTCAAAAGCTTGTTCGAAAAATTTCTTATTCTCTGTTCCCCATACACTGGCAGTAATCCGACTTTTAGAAAGTTCTTCAATTGTATCGATGGTGATCCTTTGAAAAATTAAAATTTACATATGCGTAATTATGTTTCAAATGACATTATATCGCACCCTTAGAATGAAAGTGACCTAACTCAAAATTTCTGTAACTTCTGATTTTTCAATAAACTGACCTTTAAAAGCGAAATGAACTCTAAAACTAGGTTGTAAAAAAGATGCCGAATTTTTTAGTTAGGTCATTTTCATTCCAAGGGTACGATATATAGGTGCAGAAAAATACCTTGGCGCTGGATTAGCTAATATCGCTGTGAAACTAGCCCTGTAGAAAACTACCAGCATTATACAATAAATCCAGTACCAACCTGTTAGTATACGTAGTGGCCAATTTTTTGGCATTTTTGGCAACGATACAAACAATGACATGCTATACGTCAATAGAATACAATTTGAATAATCGTCAAATAAATCATTCGATTCCTGTCGAGATATTCGGCGATTTAATGAAGAACGAAATTTGACATCTCGAAAAAGTTTGCGATCAATGGCGGCTCCTCGTTTGCGAAAAATTGAGAAAAACACCTGATTTCGGTGTGAAGTTCCAGCAATATTTACTGAGTGTGTATAAGAGATCATGTAAAATATCGTGCCAACTACGAGTTGGCCTGCAATTACAGCCGCCCAAACGTTACCGCTGAAATAGGATTATTTAATTAGGAGCAGGGTTGGCTGAATTAACTACATTTTCTACATCATTAACTACGCGTAGTTATGTAATTGAATAAACTACACGTCGTCTTATTTGGTGTGTTCAGAAAAATGATATCTCAGAGATTTTTCTCACTCAAAAAGTGAGCAAGCGAATCCAAGATTTTTTTCTTCAGAGTTTTGACAGCAAAGCTGAGAAATTTTGCTGAGGAATCCTGTTCAGGTAACTGAGATTGCTGAGATCTCCGAGATCTCATTTTCTTGAACATGCCTATTTACTACAAATTGTTACGTTTGCTACAAAAAGGTCATTTATTTTACGGTTTCGAAAGTGAAGCTAAATAAAACACACACAGCGATACATTTTTGATGAAAATTTTATTTCATTATAAAGTTTGGTGCGCCAAAAATATCCATTTAAACGGCCGCTTCGGGAAGATTCGAAGCATGCGATTCCTTTGAGGTCATTTTTAACCACTTTTTCACACATTTCTGGTGGTATTTCGGCCATTACTTGAGTAATGTTCGTTTTTAATGCGTCTAAAGTTCTAAAGGTTTTTCGCGAAAACACTGTCTTTTGCGTCTTTGCCTCACAGAAAAAATCTAACGGTGTAAAATCGCATGATCTCGGTGGCCAATTGACATCGCCAAAACGTGAAATTACACGGCCAGGAAACTTCTAACGCAATAAAGCCCTAATTGGTCGTGTTGGGTGGCTTGTTGCCCCGTCTTGTTGGAACGTCTATAACGTCCAAGTTATGATCTTCAATCGCCGGCAAACAAAAAATTGGTTACCATGCGACCATATCGCTCCGTAATCGGAGCGTCTGCCATTTGGCATCTTCGAAGAAATGATACCTTTCGACCATAAAGCACACCAAACAGTCACTTTTTCTGGATGCAACGGCACCTCTTCAATCACTTGTGAGTTTTCTGAGCCCCATATGCGACAATTTTGTTTGTTTACATATGGCCACCAAGTGAGAAATGTTCCTCATCGCTGAAGAAAATATTGCGCGAAAAGTGGGTACGTTTGAATCACCAAATTTGTGGTAAATTTTAATAATTTTAAAGCGTTGTTCGATTGTTAAGCGATCCAATATGATGAATGACAAACATTCAACTAATATTATGACACTTCAAATGACAGCTGAGTTTGACAGGTGTCAAATGCCAGCGTTACCAACTTGAAACTACCAAATAAATGACCTGTTACATAGCAAATCTAGAGAAATAATAAATTTTCAATGAAAATTTAAACATTTTAACTCAAAATTCAAACTTCAAAGTGACAGCTGACAAATTATTTGACATTTGAGACTAAGTTTAACTACATCAACTACGTAGAAAATGTAAAAAATGTAGTTTATTCCAAAAAGTGACAGTTCGGCCATCCCTGGTTAGGAGGTTGAGAAAAAAAACGCAAATCAACTTACCTAAAAGGCAAAATTAGGGTCTTCCATGAGTTATCCTTTGAAGATTCTGGAGTAAGAAATGTCAAACACTCATGTGTGTGAGGCACACTCATATCCATGACGGTTGAGTAAAGAATATTAAGTTGAAGATCACCGATGGCTAGTTTTGCTTGCCTATTGATCTGAGAAAAGTAGATCGGATTAACCATCATTAACAGCAGCTATCTAAAGGTATATCAACTAACCATTTCTCCAATAAGTCCAGTATAACTTCGATTAGGTAACATCTTTCCCCAATGTTCCGTCTCAGCGTCATTGGTTTCGTAAAAGTAAGCTTTAAAATTCATAGCTTTTTCTAATGAACGAATAATTTCTACTTCAACTCCAGCTAAATCTCCATTTTTAAGTTTCATAACCATAGGTATATGTTGAAAAGCTACAGTCCTTAAAGCGATTCCTGATGAAAGATTTGATTTAATTTTTTTTTTTTTTTTTTAAATAAAACTTTTCTTAAATTAACAAACTTGCCTTTAAAATCTTTTGTTTTGTCTTGAAATAAAACAGCTTTTTTATTAAATTTATGATTTTTCCATCTTAGAAGAACTTGAGTGGAAAGAATTCCATTCAAAATGTTTGTATAAGGAACAGAGAGCACGCTAAATTCTCTAAATTTATAATTAAAAGTTAAATGTTAAGTTTTTAATAAATTTGAATTTATATGAAAACAAAAATTTAAAATAGTTTGAGAAATATATCATGTGAGAACAATATCAAGCGAGAAATATATCATGTGAAAAAAATAAAATGGGAGGAATATATCATACTAGAAATATATCATGCGAGTAAAATATCATGCGAGAAAAAAAAATACCATGCAAGAAATATACCTATAGTGCGACAAAAATATGCGAGGAGTATATCATGCTAGAACTAAATCATGCAAAAAATATATTATGCAAGAAATATATCATGTATCATCAGTAAGTTATCATGCGAGAAAAATATCTTGTGAAAAAAATATCATGCGAGAACTATATAGTGCGACAAATATATCCGAGGTATATACATATCTTGCAAGAAAAACATCATGCATGAAATATATCATGCGCGAAAAATATAATGTGAAAAAAATCATGCGAGAAAAATATCATGAGAAGAAAAAATATCATGCGACAAAAAAATCATGCAAAAAATATGTCATGCAAGAAAAATGTTATGCGAGAAAAATATCTTGCGAGAAAAATACCATGCCAGAAAAATATCGTTTGTAAAATACATAATATATATTATGTATATGAAACAGACAAAAATATCATTACGGAAATCAAATTATGCGGACAAAATATGTCTTGCGAGAACATTTTAATAATTATTTTGGAAGTGTTAATACTTTTTTATAAGTTAATTCATCAAACTAACTCTCGTAACAAACTGTTGAAAATCATTTTGAAAATCATTACTTTCCTTATAGTCTAGTCAATAAAGGCATAAAAACAGCCCAATTAAGTAATTATCGCCGGGAAGCTGGATTTTGGTATATAGCCTCCTCATGGCGCGTTCTTAAGAAACTGTCAAAAGTACCCTTCCATATGAGCGCTGCTAACAATTTTTCAGTAATAACTCCCAAATGGCAAGTTGTACAGAAAAAATGTTAAGGACTAATTTGTAGTTTATAAAATTTCCTACAAAAAATTTATTATTTATTTTTATTTATAAAAATAACTGTTTTCGAAATAAACCAATCGGAAGAGTTAAGGGTTTTACATTTCTTTTCTATATACTCGGCTGCTTAGTTAAAAAATTTTGCATTTTGTGGTAAAAGTATAAATTTTTTTCGTTTTTAGTACATTATATGAACATGATTTTAAGATGTTGACCCACTTTATTTGTGCACCCCTTTAAGTGGGAGAGGAAAATAAAAAAAAAATATTGAAATTAGAAAATGAATATAAAAACACCATGGCAACACATACAATATCATGTTATAGCTTTTTTTAAAGCCGATAAAGGCGATTTTTTTGGAATCAAATGCTTTATTGACTGGACTATTATGCTATTGTAAGAAGGTTTTTTTAATTATACAAATTCTATATACTATACTACTGAAATACATCAGCCAAGTAGAAGACTTAGCACTTTTTTAATGGACTTTGTTGAATTATTGATTCAAAATAGCTTTTAACGGCCTTTAAGTCCTACAAAAATTGGCGTTTCGTCCCGGCGATCTCACTTGCGTATTGACAAAGGCCCTCACTATAGTCAACTGATGAGTCCAAGTGAGATCGTCGGGACGAAACGCCAATTTTTGTAAGACTTAAAGGCCGTTAAAAGCTATTTTAAATCTATTATGCTATTGGATTTACTGCTGTCTGACTTATTCCTTCAATTATTTCGTAAAATGCTATTTTAGTTTTACACTATTATTAATAAATTACACTCTTCAGAGAGTCCTAACGCTTGTAACGGTATTATAGACCTGTTGTATGGAAATCAGTATCAACTCACTTTGTCACACAAATTCTGAGTCCTATACCAGTAAATTTGGTGCCGAGTATTATAGTTAAGACTCGAAACTAGTTAGTTCGTAAAATTCAGCTATGTACCTAGTTACTGGGTCGTATGCATAAAACGGAAGTAATTATACTAGAAGTATAACGTTAAAGTAAAAACTATGAGTTTTAGTAAATGTTTAGATTTAAAGTATATTTACTGCAAATTGAGTTCATACTTGCTGGTAAATACTTTCAGTAGATACTAAATTCATCCAAGTAAATACTAAAAATTCATCGGAAATTGACAGTAAATACTGTTTTTTGTACTTTTTATTGTAGAATTAAACTGTTTGGGTCCACCAAAACGTGATTCTACAAAGTTACAAAAGCTGAGTATTGTTATTTTAGTAATAAATTATTTGTTTTTTTTACAAAACCCCCGACAGATGTAGCTGAAAATGCGTTTTTTTGGCGTTTTTCGACTTTTGGGAAACCACTTAAAATTAGTTCCATCCCAACTGCTAACTTCACGCAGCAAGGAATTTTTCGAGAAAAAGAGTTCTAAATTTTTTTTGATTCACAATATAAATAAAGTATCGCCATTATAACGCATAATAATAATATTTGATTGACTTAAAAAAAAAATATTCTCACTTTCAGTTTTTTAACATAAAAAAAATAGTTGTTTCTCTTTGTGAAATTGCTAAATGAGAAAGATAGATATAATTTTTTAAATTTAACAAAATATGTACTCTATTCTCTTTTCAACGAATCTTATTGGAAGAGACGCATTCTCATAGCATGACTTAGTTGAGGTGAGAGCGAATCTCATTGTAATAAACGCATTCTCATAGCAAGACTAAATTGACTTGAGACCCTCCTATAACTAGCCCATTTAACGATTTTAACAGTGTTATAACTTATAACAATCTAGTAGTATTCTTCAAGATTACTTTTAGCTCCCTTACTATAGTGTCTAGTTAAGCTCTTGGAGCATCTTATGAGAGGCAAAATGTTACTTGGGAAGGTACAATATCACCACCAGCAATTACTGTAACCGATTTTTATGAAAGACAAAGCTATTCGTATCCCCATAAAATATTCGTTTTAACAACAATATAAAACTTTCTCAAACTTACCTTTTTTCAATAAAATCATCGCTCTTTGTAACGATATTATGCCATCTTATAAAAACCACTTGTAAAATATTTCTCCAAATTACAATCATATCTTCAGCTAAAACACGATGATCATAAAGTAGGACAAATTTTGCACGTGTATCCAATATTCGATTTTCAGCAACAAACATCATAAATCTCCTTACTTGATTGCCATTAGACAACAATACAATATGCAGATCACAATTTTGTGCTCGAATTTCTTTCAACACTCTGATAGACTGATAGTTTGGTGACATCAAATCCTCAGTATTGGAAATCTTTATGAAGAAATTCGAATTTAAATTTCGTAATTTTTCAAAAATTGACTTCCCGAAAATCGTGTAATATGTTTCATCGGTTATGATAGCATAGCATCGGAAAACTTTAGTTTTGTGCATTATTTCAGAAATAAGAAGACTTAGTTCTTCGAAGTATTCTTGCAAGAAATTGTTGTGTTCCTTCACGGTCCTACAATTAATTATATTTAACGAATTATATTATTTAAAGTTTGATATTTTATTTGTCTTACAAAATAGCATTCGAGTTGGAGAAGCAAATAACAAATAGTAAACAGCAACAGAACATCATTTCTTACAAAATTTCAAAAACTTCACCGCACTCAAAGAAGACCTATTTTATATAAAGACAATAGGACGCGACAACTTGCTTTGTTCTTTGTATAATCCTCACAGGAAAACAATGAGGACGTACTTTAATATTAAAATTCAATTAACCTCGGTATCGACAACAGATTTAAAGTCAACGCCTTCGGCTGTAGGTAATAGAAAGCGAAAGTTACCTACCTTTGGCAGCGGTGGCTATAATGTCCTTTCAATAGGTAAGTTAATGGCATTTAGCCTTTTGAGAATTTGCATTATTAAAAGCTAACGGAGGAAAACGAAAGTGAATGCTTTCAGTGATTATAATATTCTTGGATCATAATTGTTTGTTAAAATATTCAATGGACATTTAAGCAAAAAAAATGTACATTGTACCTATATATTATGTGTAGAGTAGGTATATTAAATATTATCAAAACTGGTTGAATCCTTAGTATTGAACTCAATACGATTAACTACGATTAACGCTCCACCTGTTTAGGAACTTTTAGATTGTATTACCCGTGTTTTTTTTTTTTAAGTCCATAAGAATTTGACAAAGAAAACGACATCTAAGCTACGACAATTAAGCTATTTACACGTAAATACAACAACAACTTCAGTCCATGTGGACTTAGCTAAGTCCAGATAATTTTCGGGACTTAACTTAAGTTCCGATAAAAACTATATTACCGGCACGGCGCTAATTATCATTTTGCCATCGATAGTTTGTATGGAAACGTCAAATTATCTAATTCAGCAAATGAAACAATTTATTGTATGAAACAAAAAAAAACATCTGTTTATTGTCAATTAGGAATTGAAAACCGCAACCACTTACGAGGCTTGGTTGCGGAGATATCGGGTTTCGAAAGAAATCTGATTTTTAAACTTTTAAATGATGCCGGCATCATAAATGGGGTGGTAAAAAAAAATTTGTTTACAGTTTTAGAAAGGTCTAAGAAAAATAATAAATAATTTTGAAATTTTAAATTTTTTACGAGTTTTTTGGGACAATTTTTGAAATAAAACTTCAAACGCAAATATCTCGAGAACTGGGGCACATAGAAAAATGTTGGTCATTTTGGGGCATACAGTTTTTAAGGACCTTTTTTTTGATGTATAATTCGATGGGTTTTGAAACAACTTTTTTTTTTGGATGAAAAAGTGTAAAGGCTATAGCCTTTGCACTTTTTAGAATTTTGCAGAAGTACAGTAATTCCACTTTGGATGCAAATATTTCGAGAACCAGGGGTGGTAAAAAAATTTGTTTACAGTTTTAGAAAGGTCTCAGAAAAATAATAAATAATTTTGAAATTTTCAATTTTTTACGAGTCTCTATGTCAGAAAAATCGCCACCCAAACAATTTTTTGGGTCTATTTTTGAAATAAAACTTCAAAAGCAAATATCTCAAGAACTTGGGCACATAGAAAAATTTTGGTCATTTTTGTGCATACAGTTTTTAAAGACCTTTTTTTTGATGTATAATTCGATGGGTTTTGAAACAACTTTTTTTTTTGGATGAAAAAGTGTAAAGGACCTTTGCACTTTTTAGAATTTTGCAGAAGTACAGTAATTGCACTTTGGATGCAAATATTTCGAGAACCAGGGGTGGTAAAAAAAATTTGTTTACAGTTTTAGAAAGGTCTCAGAAAAATAATAAATAATTTTGAAATTTTCAATTTTTTACGAGTCTCTATGTCAGAAAAATCGCCACCCAAACAATTTTTTGGGTCTATTTTTGAAATAAAACTTCAAAAGCAAATATCTCAAGAACTTGGGCACATAGAAAAATTTTGGTCATTTTTGTGCATACAGTTTTTAAAGACCTTTTTTTTGATGTATAATTCGATGGGTTTTGAAACAACTTTTTTTTTTGGATGAAAAAGTGTAAAGGCTATAGCCTTTGCACTTTTTAGAATTTTGCAGAAGTACAGTAATTGCACTTTGGATGCAAATATTTCGAGAACCAGGGGTGGTAAAAAAAATTTGTTTACAGTTTTAGAAAGGTCTCAGAAAAATAATAAATAATTTTGAAATTTTCATTTTTTTACGAGTCTCTATGTCAGAAAAATCGCCACCCAAACAATTTTTTGGGTCGATTTTTGAAATAAAACTTCAAAAGCAAATATCTCAAGAACTTGGGCACATAGAAAAATTTTGGTCAATTTTGTGCATACAGTTTTTAAAGACTTTGCACTTTTTAGAATTTTGCAGAAGTACAGTAATTGCACTTTGGATGCAAATATTTCGAGAACCAGGGGTGGTAAAAAAAATTTGTTTACAGTTTTAGAAAGGTCTCAGAAAAATAATAAATAATTTTGAAATTTTCAATTTTTTACGAGTCTCTATGTCAGAAAAATCGCCACCCAAACAATTTTTTGGGTCTATTTTTGAAATAAAACTTCAAAAGCAAATATCTCAAGAACTTGGGCACATAGAAAAATTTTGGTCATTTTTGTGGATACAGTTTTTAAAAGGCTACAGCCTTTGCACTTTTTAGAATTTTGCAGAAGTACAGTAATTGCACTTTGGATGCAAATATTTCGAGAACCAGGGGTGGTAAAAAAAATTTGTTTACAGTTTTAGAAAGGTCTCAGAAAAATAATAAATAATTTTGAAATTTCCAATTTTTTACGAGTCTCTATGTCAGAAAAATCGCCACCCAAACAATTTTTTGGGTCTATTTTTGAAATAAAACTTCAAAAGCAAATATCTCAAGAACTTGGGCACATAGAAAAATTTTGGTCATTTTTGTGGATACAGTTTTTAAAGACCTTTTTTTTGATGTATAATTCGATGGGTTTTGAAACAACTTTTTTTTTTGGATGAAAAAGTGTAAAGGCTATAGCCTTTGCACTTTTTAGAATTTTGCAGAAGTACAGTAATTGCACTTTGGATGCAAATATCTCGAGAACCAGGGGTGGTAAGAAAAATTTGTTTACAGTTTTAGAAAGGTCTCAGAAAAATAATAAATAATTTTGAAATTTTCAATTTTTTACGAGTCTCTATGTCAGAAAAATCGCCACCCAAACAATTTTTTGGGTCTATTTTTGAAATAAAACTTCAAAAGCAAATATCTCAAGAACTTGGGCACATAGAAAAATTTTGGTCATTTTTGTGGATACAGTTTTTAAAAGGCTATAGCCTTTGCACTTTTTAGAATTTTGCAGAAGTACAGTAATTGCACTTTGGATGCAAATATTTCGAGAACCAGGGGTGGTAAAAAAAATTTGTTTACAGTTTTAGAAAGGTCTCAGAAAAATAATAAATAATTTTGAAATTTTCAATTTTTCACGAGTCTCTATGTCAGAAAAATCGCCACCCAAACAATTTTTTTGGTCGATTTTTGAAATAAAACTTCAAAAGCAAATATCTCAAGAACTTGGGCACATAGAAAAATTTTGGTCATTTTTGTGGATACAGTTTTTAAAGACCTTTTTTTTGATGTATAATTCGATGGGTTTTGAAACAACTTTTTTTTTTGGATGAAAAAGTGTAAAGGCTATAGCCTTTGCACTTTTTAGAATTTTGCAGAAGTACAGTAATTGCACTTTGGATGCAAATATCTCGAGAACCAGGGGTGGTAAGAAAAATTTGTTTACAGTTTTAGAAAGGTCTCAGAAAAATAATAAATAATTTTGAAATTTTCAATTTTTTACGAGTCTCTATGTCAGAAAAATCGCCACCCAAACAATTTTTTGGGTCTATTTTTGAAATAAAACTTCAAAAGCAAATATCTCAAGAACTTGGGCACATAGAAAAATTTTGGTCATTTTTGTGGATACAGTTTTTAAAAGGCTATAGCCTTTGCACTTTTTAGAATTTTGCAGAAGTACAGTAATTGCACTTTGGATGCAAATATTTCGAGAACCAGGGGTGGTAAAAAAAATTTGTTTACAGTTTTAGAAAGGTCTCAGAAAAATAATAAATAATTTTGAAATTTTCATTTTTTTACGAGTCTCTATGTCAGAAAAATCGCCACCCAAACAATTTTTTGGGTCTATTTTTGAAATAAAACTTCAAAAGCAAATATCTCAAGAACTTGGGCACATAGAAAAATTTTGGTCATTTTTGTGCATACAGTTTTTAAAGACCTTTTTTTTGATGTATAATTCGATGGGTTTTGAAACAACTTTTTTTTTTGGATGAAAAAGTGTAAAGGACCTTTGCACTTTTTAGAATTTTGCAGAAGTACAGTAATTGCACTTTGGATGCAAATATTTCGAGAACCAGGGGTGGTAAAAAAAATTTGTTTACAGTTTTAGAAAGGTCTCAGAAAAATAATAAATAATTTTGAAATTTTCAATTTTTTACGAGTCTCTATGTCAGAAAAATCGCCACCCAAACAATTTTTTTGGTCGATTTTTGAAATAAAACTTCAAACGCAAATATCTCGAGAACTTGGGCACATAGAAAAATTTTGGTCATTTTTGTGTATACAGTTTTTAAAGACCTTTTTTTTGATGTATAATTCGATGGGTTTTGAAACAACTTTTTTTTTTGGATGAAAAAGTGTAAAGGCTATAGCCTTTGCACTTTTTAGAATTTTGCAGAAGTACAGTAATTGCACTTTGGATGCAAATATTTCGAGAACCAGGGGTGGTAAAAAAAATTTGTTTACAGTTTTAGAAAGGTCTCAGAAAAATAATAAATAATTTTGAAATTTTCAATTTTTTACGAGTCTCTATGTCAGAAAAATCGCCACCCAAACAATTTTTTTGGTCGATTTTTGAAATAAAACTTCAAACGCAAATATCTCGAGAACTTGGGCACATAGAAAAATTTTGGTCATTTTTGTGCATACAGTTTTTAAAGACCTTTTTTTTGATGTATAATTCGATGGGTTTTGAAACAACTTTTTTTTTTGGATGAAAAAGTGTAAAGGCTATGCCTTTGCACTTTTTAGAATTTTGCAGAAGTACAGTAATTGCACTTTGGATGCAAATATTTCGAGAACCAGGGGTGGTAAAAAAAATTTGTTTACAGTTTTAGAAAGGTCTCAGAAAAATAATAAATAATTTTGAAATTTTCAATTTTTTACGAGTCTCTATGTCAGAAAAATCGCCACCCAAACAATTTTTTTGGTCGATTTTTGAAATAAAACTTCAAACGCAAATATCTCGAGAACTTGGGCACATAGAAAAATTTTGGTCATTTTTGTGTATACAGTTTTTAAAGACCTTTTTTTTGATGTATAATTCGATGGGTTTTGAAAAAACTTTTTTTTTTGGATGAAAAAGTGTAAAGGCTATAGCCTTTGCACTTTTTAGAATTTTGCAGAAGTACAGTAATTGCACTTTGGATGCAAATATTTCGAGAACCAGGGGTGGTAAAAAAAATTTGTTTACAGTTTTAGAAAGGTCTCAGAAAAATAATAAATAATTTTGAAATTTTCAATTTTTTACGAGTCTCTATGTCAGAAAAATCGCCACCCAAACAATTTTTTGGGTCGATTTTTGAAATAAAACTTCAAACGCAAATATCTCGAGAACTAGGGCACATAGAAAAATTTTGGTCATTTTTGTGCATACAGTTTTTAAAGACCTTTTTTTGATGTATAATTCGATGGGTTTTGAAACAACTTTTTTTTTTGGATGAAAAAGTGTAAAGGCTATAGCCTTTGCACTTTTTAGAATTTTGCAGAAGTACAGTAATTGCACTTTGGATGCAAATATTTCGAGAACCAGGGGTGGTAAAAAAAATTTGTTTACAGTTTTAGAAAGGTCTCAGAAAAATAATAAATAATTTTAATTTTTTACGAGTCTCTATGTCAGAAAAATCGCCACCCAAACAATTTTTTGGGTCTATTTTTGAAATAAAACTTCAAAAGCAAATATCTCGAGAACTTGGGTACATAGAAAAATTTTGGTCATTTTTGTGCATACAGTTTTTAAAGACCTTTTTTTTGATGTATAATTCGATGGGTTTTGAAACAACTTTTTTTTTTGGATGAAAAAGTGTAAAGGACCTTTGCACTTTTTAGAATTTTGCAGAAGTACAGTAATTGCACTTTGGATGCAAATATTTCGAGAACCAGGGGTGGTAAAAAAAATTTGTCTACAGTTTTAGAAAGGTCTCAGAAAAATAATAAATAATTTTGAAATTTTCAATTTTTTACGAGTCTCTATGTCAGAAAAATCGCCACCCAAACAATTTTTTGGGTCTATTTTTGAAATAAAACTTCAAAAGCAAATATCTCAAGAACTTGGGCACATAGAAAAATTTTGGTCATTTTTGTGCATACAGTTTTTAAAGACCTTTTTTTTGATGTATAATTCGATGGGTTTTGAAACAACTTTTTTTTTTGGATGAAAAAGTGTAAAGGACCTTTGCACTTTTTAGAATTTTGCAGAAGTACAGTAATTGCACTTTGGATGCAAATATTTCGAGAACCAGGGGTGGTAAAAAAAATTTGTTTACAGTTTTAGAAAGGTCTCAGAAAAATAATAAATAATTTTGAAATTTTCAATTTTTTACGAGTCTCTATGTCAGAAAAATCGCCACCCAAACAATTTTTTGGGTCGATTTTTGAAATAAAACTTCAAAAGCAAATATCTCAAGAACTTGGGCACATAGAAAAATTTTGGTCAATTTTGTGCATACAGTTTTTAAAGACTTTGCACTTTTTAGAATTTTGCAGAAGTACAGTAATTGCACTTTGGATGCAAATATTTCGAGAACCAGGGGTGGTAAAAAAAATTTGTTTACAGTTTTAGAAAGGTCTCAGAAAAATAATAAATAATTTTGAAATTTTCAATTTTTTACGAGTCTCTATGTCAGAAAAATCGCCACCCAAACAATTTTTTGGGTCTATTTTTGAAATAAAACTTCAAAAGCAAATATCTCAAGAACTTGGGCACATAGAAAAATTTTGGTCATTTTTGTGGATACAGTTTTTAAAAGGCTACAGCCTTTGCACTTTTTAGAATTTTGCAGAAGTACAGTAATTGCACTTTGGATGCAAATATTTCGAGAACCAGGGGTGGTAAAAAAAATTTGTTTACAGTTTTAGAAAGGTCTCAGAAAAATAATAAATAATTTTGAAATTTTCAATTTTTTACGAGTCTCTATGTCAGAAAAATCGCCACCCAAACAATTTTTTGGGTCTATTTTTGAAATAAAACTTCAAAAGCAAATATCTCAAGAACTTGGGCACATAGAAAAATTTTGGTCATTTTTGTGGATACAGTTTTTAAAAGGCTATAGCCTTTGCACTTTTTAGAATTTTGCAGAAGTACAGTAATTGCACTTTGGATGCAAATATTTCGAGAACCAGGGGTGGTAAAAAAAAATTTGTTTACAGTTTTAGAAAGGTCTCAGAAAAATAATAAATAATTTTGAAATTTTCAATTTTTTACGAGTCTCTATGTCAGAAAAATCGCCACCCAAACAATTTTTTGGGTCTATTTTTGAAATAAAACTTCAAAAGCAAATATCTCAAGAACTTGGGCACATAGAAAAATTTTGGTCATTTTTGTGGATACAGTTTTTAAAGACCTTTTTTTTGATGTATAATTCGATGGGTTTTGAAACAACTTTTTTTTTTGGATGAAAAAGTGTAAAGGACCTTTGCACTTTTTAGAATTTTGCAGAAGTACAGTAATTGCACTTTGGATGCAAATATCTCGAGAACCAGGGGTGGTAAGAAAAATTTGTTTACAGTTTTAGAAAGGTCTCAGAAAAATAATAAATAATTTTAATTTTTTACGAGTCTCTATGTCAGAAAAATCGCCACCCAAACAATTTTTTGGGTCTATTTTTGAAATAAAACTTCAAAAGCAAATATCTCAAGAACTTGGGCACATAGAAAAATTTTGGTCATTTTTGTGGATACAGTTTTTAAAAGGCTATAGCCTTTGCACTTTTTAGAATTTTGCAGAAGTACAGTAATTGCACTTTGGATGCAAATATCTCGAGAACCAGGGGTGGTAAGAAAAATTTGTTTACAGTTTTAGAAAGGTCTCAGAAAAATAATAAATAATTTTGAAATTTTCAATTTTTTACGAGTCTCTATGTCAGAAAAATCGCCACCCAAACAATTTGTTGGGTCTATTTTTGAAATAAAACTTCAAAAGCAAATATCTCAAGAACTTGGGCACATAGAAAAATTTTGGTCATTTTTGTGGATACAGTTTTTAAAAGGCTATAGCCTTTGCACTTTTTAGAATTTTGCAGAAGTACAGTAATTGCACTTTGGATGCAAATATTTCGAGAACCAGGGGTGGTAAAAAAAATTTGTTTACAGTTTTAGAAAGGTCTCAGAAAAATAATAAATAATTTTGAAATTTTCAATTTTTCACGAGTCTCTATGTCAGAAAAATCGCCACCCAAACAATTTTTTTGGTCGATTTTTGAAATAAAACTTCAAACGCAAATATCTCGAGAACTTGGGCACATAGAAAAATTTTGGTCATTTTTGTGCATACAGTTTTTAAAGACCTTTTTTTTGATGTATAATTCGATGGGTTTTGAAACAACTTTTTTTTTTGGATGAAAAAGTGTAAAGGCTATAGCCTTTGCTATAGCCTTTGCACTTTTTAGAATTTTGCAGAAGTACAGTAATTGCACTTTGGATGCAAATATTTCGAGAACCAGGGGTGGTACAAAAAATTTGTTTACGGTTTTAGAAAGGTCTCAGAAAAATAATAAATAATTTTGAAATTTTCAATTTTTTACGAGTCTCTATGTCAGAAAAATCGCCACCCAAACAATTTTTTGGGTCTATTTTTGAAATAAAACTTCAAAAGCAAATATCTCAAGAACTTGGGCACATAGAAAAATTTTGGTCATTTTTGTGGATACAGTTTTTAAAAGGCTATAGCCTTTGCACTTTTTAGAATTTTGCAGAAGTACAGTAATTGCACTTTGGATGCAAATATTTCGAGAACCAGGGGTGGTAAAAAAAAATTTGTTTACAGTTTTAGAAAGGTCTCAGAAAAATAATAAATAATTTTGAAATTTTCAATTTTTTACGAGTCTCTATGTCAGAAAAATCGCCACCCAAACAATTTTTTGGGTCTATTTTTGAAATAAAACTTCAAAAGCAAATATCTCAAGAACTTGGGCACATAGAAAAATTTTGGTCATTTTTGTGGATACAGTTTTTAAAGACCTTTTTTTTGATGTATAATTCGATGGGTTTTGAAACAACTTTTTTTTTTGGATGAAAAAGTGTAAAGGCTATAGCCTTTGCACTTTTTAGAATTTTGCAGAAGTACAGTAATTGCACTTTGGATGCAAATATCTCGAGAACCAGGGGTGGTAAGAAAAATTTGTTTACAGTTTTAGAAAGGTCTCAGAAAAATAATAAATAATTTTGAAATTTTCAATTTTTTACGAGTCTCTATGTCAGAAAAATCGCCACCCAAACAATTTTTTGGGTCTATTTTTGAAATAAAACTTCAAAAGCAAATATCTCAAGAACTTGGGCACATAGAAAAATTTTGGTCATTTTTGTGGATACAGTTTTTAAAAGGCTATAGCCTTTGCACTTTTTAGAATTTTGCAGAAGTACAGTAATTGCACTTTGGATGCAAATATTTCGAGAACCAGGGGTGGTAAAAAAAATTTGTTTACAGTTTTAGAAAGGTCTCAGAAAAATAATAAATAATTTTGAAATTTTCAATTTTTCACGAGTCTCTATGTCAGAAAAATCGCCACCCAAACAATTTTTTTGGTCGATTTTTGAAATAAAACTTCAAACGCAAATATCTCGAGAACTTGGGCACATAGAAAAATTTTGGTCATTTTTGTGCATACAGTTTTTAAAGACCTTTTTTTTGATGTATAATTCGATGGGTTTTGAAACAACTTTTTTTTTTGGATGAAAAAGTGTAAAGGCTATAGCCTTTGCTATAGCCTTTGCACTTTTTAGAATTTTGCAGAAGTACAGTAATTGCACTTTGGATGCAAATATTTCGAGAACCAGGGGTGGTAAAAAAAATTTGTTTACAGTTTTAGAAAGGTCTCAGAAAAATAATAAATAATTTTGAAATTTTCAATTTTTTACGAGTCTCTATGTCAGAAAAATCGCCACCCAAACAATTTTTTGGGTCTATTTTTGAAATAAAACTTCAAAAGCAAATATCTCAAGAACTTGGGCACATAGAAAAATTTTGGTCATTTTTGTGCATACAGTTTTTAAAGACCTTTTTTTTGATGTATAATTCGATGGGTTTTGAAACAACTTTTTTTTTTGGATGAAAAAGTGTAAAGGACCTTTGCACTTTTTAGAATTTTGCAGAAGTACAGTAATTGCACTTTGGATGCAAATATTTCGAGAACCAGGGGTGGTAAAAAAAATTTGTTTACAGTTTTAGAAAGGTCTCAGAAAAATAATAAATAATTTTGAAATTTTCAATTTTTTACGAGTCTCTATGTCAGAAAAATCGCCACCCAAACAATTTTTTTGGTCGATTTTTGAAATAAAACTTCAAACGCAAATATCTCGAGAACTTGGGCACATAGAAAAATTTTGGTCATTTTTGTGTATACAGTTTTTAAAGACCTTTTTTTTGATGTATAATTCGATGGGTTTTGAAACAACTTTTTTTTTTGGATGAAAAAGTGTAAAGGCTATAGCCTTTGCACTTTTTAGAATTTTGCAGAAGTACAGTAATTGCACTTTGGATGCAAATATTTCGAGAACCAGGGGTGGTAAAAAAAATTTGTTTACAGTTTTAGAAAGGTCTCAGAAAAATAATAAATAATTTTGAAATTTTCAATTTTTTACGAGTCTCTATGTCAGAAAAATCGCCACCCAAACAATTTTTTTGGTCGATTTTTGAAATAAAACTTCAAACGCAAATATCTCGAGAACTTGGGCACATAGAAAAATTTTGGTCATTTTTGTGCATACAGTTTTTAAAGACCTTTTTTTTGATGTATAATTCGATGGGTTTTGAAACAACTTTTTTTTTTTGATGAAAAAGTGTAAAGGCTATAGCCTTTGCACTTTTTAGAATTTTGCAGAAGTACAGTAATTGCACTTTGGATGCAAATATTTCGAGAACCAGGGGTGGTAAAAAAAATAGCCTTTGCTATAGCCTTTGCACTTTTTAGAATTTTGCAGAAGTACAGTAATTGCACTTTGGATGCAAATATTTAGAGAACCAGGGGTGGTACAAAAAATTTGTTTACGGTTTTAGAAAGGTCTCAGAAAAATAATAAATAATTTTGAAATTTTCAATTTTTTACGAGTCTCTATGTCAGAAAAATCGCCACCCAAACAATTTTTTGGGTCTATTTTTGAAATAAAACTTCAAAAGCAAATATCTCAAGAACTTGGGCACATAGAAAAATTTTGGTCATTTTTGTGGATACAGTTTTTAAAAGGCTATAGCCTTTGCACTTTTTAGAATTTTGCAGAAGTACAGTAATTGCACTTTGGATGCAAATATTTCGAGAACCAGGGGTGGTAAAAAAAATTTGTTTACGGTTTTAGAAAGGTCTCAGAAAAATAATAAATAATTTTGAAATTTTCAATTTTTCACGAGTCTCTATGTCAGAAAAATCGCCACCCAAACAATTTTTTTGGTCGATTTTTGAAATAAAACTTCAAACGCAAATATCTCGAGAACTTGGGCACATAGAAAAATTTTGGTCATTTTTGTGCATACAGTTTTTAAAGACCTTTTTTTTGATGTATAATTCGATGGGTTTTGAAACAACTTTTTTTTTTGGATGAAAAAGTGTAAAGGCTATAGCCTTTGCTATAGCTATAGCCTTTGCACTTTTTAGAATTTTGCAGAAGTACAGTAATTGCACTTTGGATGCAAATATTTAGAGAACCAGGGGTGGTACAAAAAATTTGTTTACGGTTTTAGAAAGGTCTCAGAAAAATAATAAATAATTTTGAAATTTTCAATTTTTTACGAGTCTCTATGTCAGAAAAATCGCCACCCAAACAATTTTTTGGGTCTATTTTTGAAATAAAACTTCAAAAGCAAATATCTCAAGAACTTGGGCACATAGAAAAATTTTGGTCATTTTTGTGCATACAGTTTTTAAAGACCTTTTTTTTGATGTATAATTCGATGGGTTTTGAAACAACTTTTTTTTTTGGATGAAAAAGTGTAAAGGACCTTTGCACTTTTTAGAATTTTGCAGAAGTACAGTAATTGCACTTTGGATGCAAATATTTCGAGAACCAGGGGTGGTAAAAAAAATTTGTTTACAGTTTTAGAAAGGTCTCAGAAAAATAATAAATAATTTTGAAATTTTCAATTTTTTACGAGTCTCTATGTCAGAAAAATCGCCACCCAAACAATTTTTTTGGTCGATTTTTGAAATAAAACTTCAAACGCAAATATCTCGAGAACTTGGGCACATAGAAAAATTTTGGTCATTTTTGTGCATACAGTTTTTAAAGACCTTTTTTTTGATGTATAATTCGATGGGTTTTGAAACAACTTTTTTTTTTTGAATTTTGCAGAAGTACACTTTGGATGCAAATATTTCGAGAACCAGGGGTGGTAAAAAAAATTTGTTTACAGTTTTAGAAAGGTCTCAGAAAAATAATAAATAATTTTGAAATTTTCAATTTTTTACGAGTCTCTATGTCAGAAAAATCGCCACCCAAACAATTTTTTTGGTCGATTTTTGAAATAAAACTTCAAACGCAAATATCTCGAGAACTTGGGCACATAGAAAAATTTTGGTCATTTTTGTGCATACAGTTTTTAAAGACCTTTTTTTTGATGTATAATTCGATGGGTTTTGAAACAACTTTTTTTTTTGGATGAAAAAGTGTAAAGGCTGCCTTTGCACTTTTTAGAATTTTGCAGAAGTACAGTAATTGCAATTTGGATGCAAATATTTAGAGAACCGGGGGTGGTACAAAAAATTTGTTTACGGTTTTAGAAAGGTCTCAGAAAAATAATAAATAATTTTGAAATTTTCAATTTTTTACGAGTCTCTATGTCAGAAAAATCGCCACCCAAACAATTTTTTGGGTCTATTTTTGAAATAAAACTTCAAAAGCAAATATCTCAAGAACTTGGGCACATAGAAAAAATTTTGGTCATTTTTGTGCATACAGTTTTTAAAGACCTTTTTTTTGATGTATAATTCGATGGGTTTTGAAACAACTTTTTTTTTTGGATGAAAAAGTGTAAAGGCTATAGCCTTTGCACTTTTTAGAATTTTGCAGAAGTACAGTAATTGCACTTTGGATGCAAATATTTAGAGAACCAGGGGTGGTACAAAAAATTTGTTTACGGTTTTAGAAAGGTCTCAGAAAAATAATAAATAATTTTGAAATTTTCAATTTTTTACGAGTCTCTATGTCAGAAAAATCGCCACCCAAACAATTTTTTGGGTCTATTTTTGAAATAAAACTTCAAAAGCAAATATCTCAAGAACTTGGGCACATAGAAAAATTTTGGTCATTTTTGTGGATACAGTTTTTAAAAGGCTATAGCCTTTGCACTTTTTAGAATTTTGCAGAAGTACAGTAATTGCACTTTGGATGCAAATATTTCGAGAACCAGGGGTGGTAAAAAAAATTTGTTTACAGTTTTAGAAAGGTCTCAGAAAAATAATAAATAATTTTGAAATTTTCAATTTTTTACGAGTCTCTATGTCAGAAAAATCGCCACCCAAACAATTTTTTGGGTCTATTTTTGAAATAAAACTTCAAAAGCAAATATCTCAAGAACTTGGGCACATAGAAAAATTTTGGTCATTTTTGTGGATACAGTTTTTAAAAGGCTATAGCCTTTGCACTTTTTAGAATTTTGCAGAAGTACAGTAATTGCACTTTGGATGCAAATATTTCGAGAACCATAGAAAAATTTTGGTCATTTTTGTGGATACAGTTTTTAAAAGGCTATAGCCTTTGCACTTTTTAGAATTTTGCAGAAGTACAGTAATTGCAATTTGGATGCAAATATTTAGAGAACCAGGGGTGGTACAAAAAATTTGTTTACGGTTTTAGAAAGGTCTCAGAAAAATAATAAATAATTTTGAAATTTTCAATTTTTTACGAGTCTCTATGTCAGAAAAATCGCCACCCAAACAATTTTTTGGGTCTATTTTTGAAATAAAACTTCAAAAGCAAATATCTCAAGAACTTGGGCACATAGAAAAATTTTGGTCATTTTTGTGCATACAGTTTTTAAAGACCTTTTTTTTGATGTATAATTCGATGGGTTTTGAAACAACTTTTTTTTTTTGATGAAAAAGTGTAAAGGCTATAGCCTTTGCACTTTTTAGAATTTTGCAGAAGTACAGTAATTGCACTTTGGATGCAAATATTTCGAGAACCAGGGGTGGTAAAAAAAATTTGTTTACAGTTTTAGAAAGGTCTCAGAAAAATAATAAATAATTTTGAAATTTTCAATTTTTTACGAGTCTCTATGTCAGAAAAATCGCCACCCAAACAATTTTTTGGGTCTATTTTTGAAATAAAACTTCAAAAGCAAATATCTCAAGAACTTGGGCACATAGAAAAATTTTGGTCATTTTTGTGGATACAGTTTTTAAAAGGCTATAGCCTTTGCACTTTTTAGAATTTTGCAGAAGTACAGTAATTGCACTTTGGATGCAAATATTTCGAGAACCAGGGGTGGTAAAAAAAATTTGTTTACAGTTTTAGAAAGGTCTCAGAAAAATAATAAATAATTTTGAAATTTTCAATTTTTTACGAGTCTCTATGTCAGAAAAATCGCCACCCAAACAATTTTTTGGGTCTATTTTTGAAATAAAACTTCAAAAGCAAATATCTCAAGAACTTGGGCACATAGAAAAATTTTGGTCATTTTTGTGGATACAGTTTTTAAAAGGCTATAGCCTTTGCACTTTTTAGAATTTTGCAGAAGTACAGTAATTGCACTTTGGATGCAAATATTTCGAGAACCAGGGGTGGTAAAAAAAATTTGTTTACAGTTTTAGAAAGGTCTCAGAAAAATAATAAATAATTTTGAAATTTTCAATTTTTTACGAGTCTCTATGTCAGAAAAATCGCCACCCAAACAATTTTTTGGGTCTATTTTTGAAATAAAACTTCAAAAGCAAATATCTCAAGAACTTGGGCACATAGAAAAATTTTGGTCATTTTTGTGCATACAGTTTTTAAAAGGCTATAGCCTTTGCACTTTTTAGAATTTTGCAGAAGTACAGTAATTGCACTTTGGATGCAAATATTTCGAGAACCAGGGGTGGTAAAAAAAATTTGTTTACAGTTTTAGAAAGGTCTCAGAAAAATAATAAATAATTTTGAAATTTTCAATTTTTTACGAGTCTCTATGTCAGAAAAATCGCCACCCAAACAATTTTTTTGGTCGATTTTTGAAATAAAACTTCAAACGCAAATATCTCGAGAACTAGGGCACATAGAAAAATTTTGGTCATTTTTGTGCATACAGTTTTTAAAGACCTGTTTTTTGATGTATAATTCGATGCGTTTTGAAACAACTTTTTTTTTTGGATGAAAAAGTGTAAAGGCTATAGCCTTTGCACTTTTTAGAATTTTGCAGAAGTACAGTAATTGCACTTTGGATGCAAATATTTCGAGAACCAGGGGTGGTAAAAAAAATTTGTTTACAGTTTTAGAAAGGTCTCAGAAAAATAATAAATAATTTTGAAATTTTCAATTTTTTACGAGTCTCTATGTCAGAAAAATCGCCACCCAAACAATTTTTTTGGTCGATTTTTGAAATAAAACTTCAAACGCAAATATCTCGAGAACTAGGGCACATAGAAAAATTTTGGTCATTTTTGTGCATACAGTTTTTAAAGACCTGTTTTTTGATGTATAATTCGATGCGTTTTGAAACAACTTTTTTTTTTGGATGAAAAAGTGTAAAGGCTATAGCCTTTGCACTTTTTAGAATTTTGCAGAAGTACAGTAATTGCACTTTGGATGCAAATATTTCGAGAACCAGGGGTGGTAAAAAAAATTTGTTTACAGTTTTAGAAAGGTCTCAGAAAAATAATAAATAATTTTGAAATTTTCAATTTTTTACGAGTCTCTATGTCAGAAAAATCGCCACCCAAACAATTTTTTTGGTCGATTTTTGAAATAAAACTTCAAACGCAAATATCTCGAGAACTAGGGCACATAGAAAAATTTTGGTCATTTTTGTGCATACAGTTTTTAAAGACCTTTTTTTTGATGTATAATTCGATGGGTTTTGAAACAACTTTTTTTTTTGGATGAAAAAGTGTAAAGGCTAAACGCCTTTGCACTTTTTAGAATTTTGCAGAAGTACAGTAATTGCACTTTGGATGCAAATATTTCGAGAACCAGGGGTGGTAAAAAAAATTTGTTTACAGTTTTAGAAAGGTCTCAGAAAAATAATAAATAATTTTGAAATTTTCAATTTTTTACGAGTCTCTATGTCAGAAAAATCGCCACCCAAACAATTTTTTGGGTCTATTTTTGAAATAAAACTTCAAAAGCAAATATCTCAAGAACTTGGGCACATAGAAAAATTTTGGTCATTTTTGTGCATACAGTTTTTAAAGACCTTTTTTTTGATGTATAATTCGATGGGTTTTGAAACAACTTTTTTTTTTGGATGAAAAAGTGTAAAGGCTATAGCCTTTGCACTTTTTAGAATTTTGCAGAAGTACAGTAATTGCACTTTGGATGCAAATATTTCGAGAACCAGGGGTGGTAAAAAAAATTTGTTTACAGTTTTAGAAAGGTCTCAGAAAAATAATAAATAATTTTGAAATTTTCAATTTTTTACGAGTCTCTATGTCAGAAAAATCGCCACCCAAACAATTTTTTGGGTCTATTTTTGAAATAAAACTTCAAAAGCAAATATCTCGAGAACTTGGGCACATAGAAAAATTTTGGTCATTTTTGTGCATACAGTTTTTAAAGACCTTTTTTTTGATGTATAATTCGATGGGTTTTGAAACAACTTTTTTTTTTGGATGAAAAAGTGTAAAGGCTATAGCCTTTGCACTTTTTAGAATTTTGCAGAAGTACAGTAATTGCACTTTGGATGCAAATATTTCGAGAACCAGGGGTGGTAAAAAAAATTTGTTTACAGTTTTAGAAAGGTCTCAGAAAAATAATAAATAATTTTGAAATTTTCAATTTTTTACGAGTCTCTATGTCAGAAAAATCGCCACCCAAACAATTTTTTGGGTCTATTTTTGAAATAAAACTTCAAAAGCAAATATCTCAAGAACTTGGGCACATAGAAAAATGTTGGTCATTTTTGTGCATACAGTTTTTAAAGACCTTTTTTGTGATGTATAATTCGATGGGTTTTGAAACAACTTTTTTTTTTGGATGAAAAAGTGTAAAGGCTATAGCCTTTGCACTTTGAATTTTGCAGAAGTACAGTAATTGCACTTTGGATGCAAATATTTCGAGAACCAGGGGTGGTAAAAAAAATTTGTTTACAGTTTTAGAAAGGTCTCAGAAAAATAATAAATAATTTTGAAATTTTCAATTTTTTACGAGTTTCTATGTCAGAAAAATCGCCACCCAAACAATTTTTTGGGTCTATTTTTGAAATAAAACTTCAAAAGCAAATATCTCAAGAACTTGGGCACATAGAAAAATTTTGGTCATTTTTGTGCATACAGTTTTTAAAGACCTTTTTTTTGATGTATAATTCGATGGGTTTTGAAACAACTTTTTTTTTTGGATGAAAAAGTGTAAAGGCCTTTGCACTTTTTAGAATTTTGCAGAAGTACAGTAATTGCACTTTGGATGCAAATATTTCGAGAACCAGGGGTGGTAAAAAAAATTTGTTTACAGTTTTAGAAAGGTCTCAGAAAAATAATAAATAATTTTGAAATTTTCAATTTTTTACGAGTCTCTATGTCAGAAAAATCGCCACCCAAACAATTTTTTTGGTCGATTTTTGAAATAAAACTTCAAACGCAAATATCTCGAGAACTAGGGCACATAGAAAAATTTTGGTCATTTTTGTGCATACAGTTTTTAAAGACCTGTTTTTTGATGTATAATTCGATGGGTTTTGAAACAACTTTTTTTTTTTGGATGAAAAAGTGTAAAGGCTATAGCCTTTGCACTTTTTAGAATTTTGCAGAAGTACAGTAATTGCACTTTGGATGCAAATATTTCGAGAACCAGGGGTGGTAAAAAAAATTTGTTTACAGTTTTAGAAAGGTCTCAGAAAAATAATAAATAATTTTGAAATTTTCAATTTTTTACGAGTCTCTATGTCAGAAAAATCGCCACCCAAACAATTTTTTTGGTCGATTTTTGAAATAAAACTTCAAACGCAAATATCTCGAGAACTAGGGCACATAGAAAAATTTTGGTCATTTTTGTGCATACAGTTTTTAAAGACCTGTTTTTTGATGTATAATTCGATGGGTTTTGAAACAACTTTTTTTTTTTGGATGAAAAAGTGTAAAGGCTATAGCCTTTGCACTTTTTAGAATTTTGCAGAAGTACAGTAATTGCACTTTGGATGCAAATATTTCGAGAACCAGGGGTGGTAAAAAAAATTTGTTTACAGTTTTAGAAAGGTCTCAGAAAAATAATAAATAATTTTGAAATTTTCAATTTTTTACGAGTCTCTATGTCAGAAAAATCGCCACCCAAACAATTTTTTGGGTCTATTTTTGAAATAAAACTTCAAACGCAAATATCTCGAGAACTTGGGCACATAGAAAAATTTTGGTCATTTTTGTGCATACAGTTTTTAAAGACCTTTTTTTTGATGTATAATTCGATGGGTTTTGAAACAACTTTTTTTTTGGATGAAAAAGTGTAAAGGCTTATAGCCTTTGCACTTTTTAGAATTTCGCAGAAGTACAGTAATTGCACTTTGGATGCAAATATTTCGAGAACCAGGGGTGGTAAAAAAATTTGTTTACAGTTTTAGAAAGGTCTCAGAAAAATAATAAATAATTTTGAAATTTTCAATTTTTTACGAGTCTCTATGTCAGAAAAATCGCCACCCAAACAATTTTTTGGGTCTATTTTTGAAATAAAACTTCAAAAGCAAATATCTCGAGAACTTGGGCACATAGAAAAATTTTGGTCATTTTTGTGCATACAGTTTTTAAAGACCTTTTTTTTGATGTATAATTCGATGGGTTTTGAAACAACTTTTTTTTTTTGATGAAAAAGTGTAAAGGCTATAGCCTTTGCACTTTGAATTTTGCAGAAGTACAGTAATTGCACTTTGGATGCAAATATTTCGAGAACCAGGGGTGGTAAAAAAAATTTGTTTACAGTTTTAGAAAGGTCTCAGAAAAATAATAAATAATTTTGAAATTTTCAATTTTTTACGAGTCTCTATGTCAGAAAAATCGCCACCCAAACAATTTTTTGGGTCTATTTTTGAAATAAAACTTCAAAAGCAAATATCTCAAGAACTTGGGCACATAGAAAAATGTTGGTCATTTTTGTGCATACAGTTTTTAAAGACCTTTTTTGTGATGTATAATTCGATGGGTTTTGAAACAACTTTTTTTTTTGGATGAAAAAGTGTAAAGGCTATAGCCTTTGCACTTTGAATTTTGCAGAAGTACAGTAATTGCACTTTGGATGCAAATATTTCGAGAACCAGGGGTGGTAAAAAAAATTTGTTTACAGTTTTAGAAAGGTCTCAGAAAAATAATAAATAATTTTGAAATTTTCAATTTTTTACGAGTCTCTATGTCAGAAAAATCGCCACCCAAACAATTTTTTGGGTCTATTTTTGAAATAAAACTTCAAAAGCAAATATCTCAAGAACTTGGGCACATAGAAAAATTTTGGTCATTTTTGTGCATACAGTTTTTAAAGACCTGATTTTTGATGTATAATTCGATGGGTTTTGAAAGAACTTTTTTTTTTGGATGAAAAATTGTAAAGGCTATAGCCTTTGCACTTTTTAGAATTTTGCAGAAGTTCAGTAATTGCACTTTGGATGCAAATATTTCGAGAACCAGGGGTGGTAAAAAAAATTTGTTTACAGTTTTAGAAAGGTCTCAGAAAAATAATAAATAATTTTGAAATTTTCAATTTTTTACGAGTCTCTATGTCAGAAAAATCGCCACCCAAACAATTTTTTGGGTCTATTTTTGAAATAAAACTTCAAAAGCAAATATCTCGAGAACTTGGGCACATAGAAAAATTTTGGTCATTTTTGTGCATACAGTTTTTAAAGACCTTTTTTTTGATGTATAATTCGATGGGTTTTGAAACAACTTTTTTTTTTTGATGAAAAAGTGTAAAGGCTATAGCCTTTGCACTTTGAATTTTGCAGAAGTACAGTAATTGCACTTTGGATGCAAATATTTCGAGAACCAGGGGTGGTAAAAAAAATTTGTTTACAGTTTTAGAAAGGTCTCAGAAAAATAATAAATAATTTTGAAATTTTCAATTTTTTACGAGTCTCTATGTCAGAAAAATCGCCACCCAAACAATTTTTTGGGTCTATTTTTGAAATAAAACTTCAAAAGCAAATATCTCGAGAACTTGGGCACATAGAAAAATTTTGGTCTTTTTTTTTCATACAGTTTTTAAAGACCTTTTTTTTGATGTATAATTCGATGGGTTTTGAAACAACTTTTTTTTTTTGATGAAAAAGTGTAAAGGCTATAGCCTTTGCACTTTGAATTTTGCAGAAGTACAGTAATTGCACTTTGGATGCAAATATTTCGAGAACCAGGGGTGGTAAAAAAAATTTGTTTACAGTTTTAGAAAGGTCTCAGAAAAATAATAAATAATTTTGAAATTTTCAATTTTTTACGAGTCTCTATGTCAGAAAAATCGCCACCCAAACAATTTTTTGGGTCTATTTTTGAAATAAAACTTCAAAAGCAAATATCTCAAGAACTTGGGCACATAGAAAAATGTTGGTCATTTTTGTGCATACAGTTTTTAAAGACCTTTTTTGTGATGTATAATTCGATGGGTTTTGAAACAACTTTTTTTTTTTGATGAAAAAGTGTAAAGGCTATAGCCTTTGCACTTTGAATTTTGCAGAAGTACAGTAATTGCACTTTGGATGCAAATATTTCGAGAACCAGGGGTGGTAAAAAAAATTTGTTTACAGTTTTAGAAAGGTCTTAGAAAAATAATAAATAATTTTGAAATTTTCAATTTTTTACGAGTCTCTATGTCAGAAAAATCGCCACCCAAACAATTTTTTGGGTCTATTTTTGAAATAAAACTTCAAAAGCAAATATCTCAAGAACTTGGGCACATAGAAAAATGTTGGTCATTTTTGTGCATACAGTTTTTAAAGACCTTTTTTGTGATGTATAATTCGATGGGTTTTGAAACAACTTTTTTTTTTGGATGAAAAAGTGTAAAGGCTATAGCCTTTGCACTTTGAATTTTGCAGAAGTACAGTAATTGCACTTTGGATGCAAATATTTCGAGAACCAGGGGTGGTAAAAAAAATTTGTTTACAGTTTTAGAAAGGTCTCAGAAAAATAATAAATAATTTTGAAATTTTCAATTTTTTACGAGTCTCTATGTCAGAAAAATCGCCACCCAAACAATTTTTTTGGTCGATTTTTGAAATAAAACTTCAAACGCAAATATCTCGAGAACTAGGGCAAATAGAAAAATTTTGGTCATTTTTGTGCATACAGTTTTTAAAGACCTTTTTTTTGATGTATAATTCGATGGGTTTTGAAACAACTTTTTTTTTTGGATGAAAAATTGTAAAGGCTATAGCCTTTGCACTTTTTAGAATTTTGCAGAAGTTCAGTAATTGCACTTTGGATGCAAATATTTCGAGAACCAGGGGTGGTAAAAAAAATTTGTTTACAGTTTTAGAAAGGTCTCAGAAAAATAATAAATAATTTTGAAATTTTCAATTTTTTACGAGTCTCTATGTCAGAAAAATCGCCACCCAAACAATTTTTTGGGTCTATTTTTGAAATAAAACTTCAAAAGCAAATATCTCAAGAACTTGGGCACATAGAAAAATGTTGGTCATTTTTGTGCATACAGTTTTTAAAGACCTTTTTTGTGATGTATAATTCGATGGGTTTTGAAACAACTTTTTTTTTTGGATGAAAAAGTGTAAAGGCTATAGCCTTTGCACTTTGAATTTTGCAGAAGTACAGTAATTGCACTTTGGATGCAAATATTTCGAGAACCAGGGGTGGTAAAAAAAATTTGTTTACAGTTTTAGAAAGGTCTCAGAAAAATAATAAATAATTTTGAAATTTTCAATTTTTTACGAGTCTCTATGTCAGAAAAATCGCCACCCAAACAATTTTTTGGGTCTATTTTTGAAATAAAACTTCAAAAGCAAATATCTCAAGAACTTGGGCACATAGAAAAATGTTGGTCATTTTTGTGCATACAGTTTTTAAAGACCTTTTTTGTGATGTATAATTCGATGGGTTTTGAAACAACTTTTTTTGGATGAAAAAGTGTAAAGGCTATAGCCTTTGCACTTTGAATTTTGCAGAAGTACAGTAATTGCACTTTGGATGCAAATATTTCGAGAACCAGGGGTGGTAAAAAAAATTTGTTTACAGTTTTAGAAAGGTCTCAGAAAAATAATAAATAATTTTGAAATTTTCAATTTTTTACGAGTCTCTATGTCAGAAAAATCGCCACCCAAACAATTTTTTGGGTCTATTTTTGAAATAAAACTTCAAAAGCAAATATCTCGAGAACTTGGGCACATAGAAAAATTTTGGTCATTTTTGTGCATACAGTTTTTAAAGACCTTTTTTTTCATGTATAATTCGATGGGTTTTGAAACAACTTTTTTTTTTTGATGAAAAAGTGTAAAGGCTATAGCCTTTGCACTTTGAATTTTGCAGAAGTACAGTAATTGCACTTTGGATGCAAATATTTCGAGAACCAGGGGTGGTAAAAAAAATTTGTTTACAGTTTTAGAAAGGTCTCAGAAAAATAATAAATAATTTTGAAATTTTCAATTTTTTACGAGTCTCTATGTCAGAAAAATCGCCACCCAAACAATTTTTTTGGTCGATTTTTGAAATAAAACTTCAAACGCAAATATCTCGAGAACTAGGGCACATAGAAAAATTTTGGTCATTTTTGTGCATACAGTTTTTAAAGACCTGTTTTTTGATGTATAATTCGATGGGTTTTGAAACAACTTTTTTTTTTTGGATGAAAAAGTGTAAAGGCTATAGCCTTTGCACTTTTTAGAATTTTGCAGAAGTACAGTAATTGCACTTTGGATGCAAATATTTCGAGAACCAGGGGTGGTAAAAAAAATTTGTTTACAGTTTTAGAAAGGTCTCAGAAAAATAATAAATAATTTTGAAATTTTCAATTTTTTACGAGTCTCTATGTCAGAAAAATCGCCACCCAAACAATTTTTTGGGTCTATTTTTGAAATAAAACTTCAGAAGCAAATATCTCGAGAACTTGGGCACATAGAAAAATGTTGGTCATTTTTGTGCATACAGTTTTTAAAGACCTTTTTTTTTATGTATAATTCGATGGGTTTTGAAACAACTTTTTTTTTTTGATGAAAAAGTGCAAAGGCTATAGCCTTTGCACTTTTTAGAATTTTGCAGAAGTACAGTAATTGCACTTTGGATGCAAATATTTCGAGAACCAGGGGTGGTAAAAAAAATTTGTTTACAGTTTTAGAAAGGTCTCAGAAAAATAATAAATAATTTTGAAATTTTCAATTTTTTACGAGTCTCTATGTCAGAAAAATCGCCACCCAAACAATTTTTTTGGTCGATTTTTGAAATAAAACTTCAAACGCAAATATCTCGAGAACTAGGGCAAATAGAAAAATTTTGGTCATTTTTGTGCATACAGTTTTTAAAGACCTTTTTTTTGATGTATAATTCGATGGGTTTTGAAACAACTTTTTTTTTTGGATGAAAAATTGTAAAGGCTATAGCCTTTGCACTTTTTAGAATTTTGCAGAAGTTCAGTAATTGCACTTTGGATGCAAATATTTCGAGAACCAGGGGTGGTAAAAAAAATTTGTTTACAGTTTTAGAAAGGTCTCAGAAAAATAATAAATAATTTTGAAATTTTCAATTTTTTACGAGTCTCTATGTCAGAAAAATCGCCACCCAAACAATTTTTTGGGTCTATTTTTGAAATAAAACTTCAAAAGCAAATATCTCAAGAACTTGGGCACATAGAAAAATTTTGGTCATTTTTGTGCATACAGTTTTTAAAGACCTTTTTTTTGATGTATAATTCGATGGGTTTTGAAACAACTTTTTTTTTTGGATGAAAAAGTGTAAAGGCTATACCTTTGCACTTTTTAGAATTTTGCAGAAGTACAGAAATTGCACTTTGGATGCAAATATTTCGAGAACCAGGGGTGGTAAAAAAAATTTGTTTACAGTTTTAGAAAGGTCTCAGAAAAATAATAAATAATTTTGAAATTTTCAATTTTTTACGAGTCTCTATGTCAGAAAAATCGCCACCCAAACAATTTTTTGGGTCTATTTTTGAAATAAAACTTCAAAAGCAAATATCTCGAGAACTTGGGCACATAGAAAAATTTTGGTCATTTTTGTGCATACAGTTTTTAAAGACCTTTTTTTTGATGTATAATTCGATGGCTTTTGAAACAACTTTTTTTTTGGATGAAAAAGTGTAAAGGCTATAGCCTTTGCACTTTTTAGAATTTTGCAGAAGTACAGTAATTGCACTTTGGATGCAAATATTTCGAGAACCAGGGGTGGTAAAAAAAATTTGTTTACAGTTTTAGAAAGGTCTCAGAAAAATAATAAATAATTTTGAAATTTTCAATTTTTTACGAGTCTCTATGTCAGAAAAATCGCCACCCAAACAATTTTTTGGGTCTATTTTTGAAATAAAACTTCAAAAGCAAATATCTCAAGAACTTGGGCACATAGAAAAATGTTGGTCATTTTTGTGCATACAGTTTTTAAAGACCTTTTTTGTGATGTATAATTCGATGGGTTTTGAAACAACTTTTTTTTTTGGATGAAAAAGTGTAAAGGCTATAGCCTTTGCACTTTTTAGAATTTTGCAGAAGTACAGTAATTGCACTATTTTTGAAATAAAACTTCAAACGCAAATATCTCGAGAACTAGGGCACATAGACAAATTTTGGTCATTTTTGTGCATACAGCTTTTAAAGACCTTTTTTTTGATGTATAATTCGATGGGTTTTGAAACAACTTTTTTTTTTGGATGAAAAAGTGTAAAGGCCTTTGCACTTTTTAGAATTTTGCAGAAGTACAGTAATTGCACTTTGGATGCAAATATTTCGAGAACCAGGGCTGGTCTCAGAAAAATAATAAATAATTTTGAAATTTTCAATTTTTTACGAGTCTCTATGTCAGAAAAATCGCCACCCAAACAATTTTGTGGGTCGATTTTTGAAATAAAACTTCAAAAGCAAATATCTCAAGAACTTGGGCACATAGAAAAATTTTGGTCATTTTTGTGCATACAGTTTTTAAAGACCTTTTTTTTGATGTATAATTCGATGGGTTTTGAAACAACTTTTTTTTTTGGATGAAAAAGTGTAAAGGCTATATATAGCCTTTGCACTTTTTAGAATTTTGCAGAAGTACAGTAATTGCACTTTGGATGCAAATATTTCGAGAACCAGGGGTGGTAAAAAAAATTTGTTTACAGTTTTAGAAAGGTCTCAGAAAAATAATAAATAATTTTGAAATTTTCAATTTTTTACGAGTCTTATGTCAGAAAAATCGCCACCCAAACAATTTTTTTGGTCGATTTTTGAAATAAAACTTCAAAAGCAAATATCTCGAGAACTTGGGCACATAGAAAAATTTTGGTCATTTTCGTGCATACAGTTTTTAAAGACCTTTTTTTTGATGTATAATTCGATGGGTTTTGAAACAACTTTTTTTTTTGGATGAAAAAGTGTAAAGGCTGCCTTTGCACTTTTTAGAATTTTGCAGAAGTACAGTAATTGCACTTTGGATGCAAATATTTCGAGAACCAGGTGTGGTAAGAAAAATTTGTTTACAGTTTTAGAAAGGTCTCAGAAAAATAATAAATAATTTTGAAATTTTCAATTTTTTACGAGTCTCTATGTCAGAAAAATCGCCACCCAAATAATTTTGTGGGTCGATTTTTGAAATAAAACTTCAAAAGCAAATATCTCAAGAACTTGGGCACATAGAAAAATTTTGGTCATTTTTGTGCATACAGTTTTTAAAGACCTTTTTTTTGATGTATAATTCGATGGGTTTTGAAACAACTTTTTTTTTTGGATGAAAAAGTGTAAAGGCTATAGCCTTTGCACTTTTTAGAATTTTGCAGAAGTACAGTAATTGCACTTTGGATGCAAATATTTCGAGAACCAGGGGTGGTAAAAAAAATTTGTTTACAGTTTTAGAAAGGTCTCAGAAAAATAATAAATAATTTTGAAATTTTCAATTTTTTACGAGTCTCTATGTCAGAAAAATCGCCACCCAAACAATTTTTTGGGTCTATTTTTGAAATAAAACTTCAAAAGCAAATATCTCAAGAACTTGGGCACATAGAAAAATTTTGGTCATTTTTGTGCATACATTTTTTAAAGACCTTTTTTTTGATGTATAATTCGATGGGTTTTGAAACAACTTTTTTTTTTGGATGAAAAAGTGTAAAGGCTATAGCCTTTGCACTTTGAATTTTGCAGAAGTACAGTAATTGCACTTTGGATGCAAATATTTCGAGAACCAGGGGTGGTAAAAAAAATTTGTTTACAGTTTTAGAAAGGTCTCAGAAAAATAATAAATAATTTTGAAATTTTCAATTTTTTACGAGTCTCTATGTCAGAAAAATCGCCACCCAAACAATTTTTTGGATCGATTTTTGAAATAAAACTTCAAAAGCAAATATCTCAAGAACTTGGGCACATAGAAAAATTTTGGTCAATTTTGTGCATACAGTTTTTAAAGACCTTTTTTTTGATGTATAATTCGATGGGTTTTGAAACAACTTTTTTTTTTGGATGAAAAAGTGTAAAGGCTATAGCCTTTGCACTTTTTAGAATTTTGTAGAAGTACAGTAATTGCACTTTGGATGCAAATATTTCGAGAACCAGGGGTGGTAAAAAAAATTTGTTTACAGTTTTAGAAAGGTCTCAGAAAAATAATAAATAATTTTGAAATTTTCAATTTTTTACGAGTCTCTATGTCAGAAAATCGCCACCCAAACAATTTTTTTGGTCGATTTTTGAAATAAAACTTCAAAAGCAAATATCTCGAGAACTTGGGCACATAGAAAAATTTTGGTCATTTTTGTGCATACAGTTTTTAAAGACCTTTTTTTTGATGTATAATTCGATGGGTTTTGAAACAACTTTTTTTTTTGGATGAAAAAGTGTAAAGGCTATAGCCTTTGCACTTTTTAGAATTTTGCAGAAGTACAGTAATTGCACTTTGGATGCAAATATTTCGAGAACCAGGGGTGGTAAAAAAAATTTGTTTACAGTTTTAGAAAGGTCTCAGAAAAATAATAAATAATTTTGAAATTTTCAATTTTTTACGAGTCTCTATGTCAGAAAAATCGCCACCCAAACAATTTTGTGGGTCGATTTTTGAAATAAAACTTCAAAAGCAAATATCTCAAGAACTTGGGCACATAGAAAAATTTTGGTCATTTTTGTGCATACAGTTTTTAAAGACCTTTTTTTTGATGTATAATTCGATGGGTTTTGAAACAACTTTTTTTTTTGGATGAAAAAGTGTAAAGGCTATAATAGCCTTTGCACTTTTTAGAATTTTGCAGAAGTACAGTAATTGCACTTTGGATGCAAATATTTCGAGAACCAGGGGTGGTAAAAAAAATTTGTTTACAGTTTTAGAAAGGTCTCAGAAAAATAATAAATAATTTTGAAATTTTCAATTTTTTACGAGTCTCTATGTCAGAAAAATCGCCACCCAAACAATTTTTTGGGTGTATTTTTGAAATAAAACTTCAAAAGCAAATATCTCGAGAACTTGGGCACATAGAAAAATTTTGGTCATTTTTGTGCATACAGTTTTTAAAGACCTTTTTTTTGATGTATAATTCGATGGGTTTTGAAACAACTTTTTTTTTTTGATGAAAAAGTGTAAAGGCTATAGCCTTTGCACTTTTTAGAATTTTGCAGAAGTACAGTAATTGCACTTTGGATGCAAATATTTCGAGAACCAGGGGTGGTAAAAAAATTTGTTTACAGTTTTAGAAAGGTCTCAGAAAAATAATAAATAATTTTGAAATTTTCAATTTTTTACGAGTCTCTATGTCAGAAAAATCGCCACCCAAACAATTTTTTGGGTCTATTTTTGAAATAAAACTTCAAAAGCAAATATCTCGAGAACTTGGGCACATAGAAAAATTTTGGTCATTTTTGTGCATACAGTTTTTAAAGACTTTTTTTTTTATGTATAATTCGATGGGTTTTGAAACAACTTTTTTTTTTGGATGAAAAAGTGTAAAGGCTATAGCCTTTGCACTTTTTAGAATTTTGCAGAAGTACAGTAATTGCACTTTGGATGCAAATATTTCGAGAACCAGGTGTGGTAAGAAAAATTTGTTTACAGTTTTAGAAAGGTCTCAGAAAAATAATAAATAATTTTGAAATTTTCAATTTTTTACGAGTCTCTATGTCAGAAAAATCGCCACCCAAATAATTTTGTGGGTCGATTTTTGAAATAAAACTTCAAAAGCAAATATCTCAAGAACTTGGGCACATAGAAAAATGTTGGTCATTTTTGTGCATACAGTTTTTAAAGACCTTTTTTTTGATGTATAATTCGATGGGTTTTGAAACAACTTTTTTTTTTGGATGAAAAAGTGTAAAGGCTATAGCCTTTGCACTTTTTAGAATTTTGCAGAAGTACAGTAATTGCACTTTGGATGCAAATATTTCGAGAACCAGGGGTGGTAAAAAAAATTTGTTTACAGTTTTAGAAAGGTCTCAGAAAAATAATAAATAATTTTGAAATTTTCAATTTTTTACGAGTCTCTATGTCAGAAAAATCGCCACCCAAACAATTTTATGGATCGATTTTTGAAATAAAACTTCAAAAGCAAATATCTCAAGAACTTGGGCACATAGAAAAATTTTGGTCAATTTTGTGCATACAGTTTTTAAAGACCTTTTTTTTGATGTATAATTCGATGGGTTTTGAAACAACTTTTTTTTTTGGATGAAAAAGTGTAAAGGCTATATATAGCCTTTGCACTTTTTAGAATTTTGCAGAAGTACAGTAATTGCACTTTGGATGCAAATATTTCGAGAACCAAGGGTGGTAAAAAAAATTTGTTTACAGTTTTAGAAAGGTCTCAGAAAAATAATAAATAATTTTGAAATTTTCAATTTTTTACGAGTCTCTATGTCAGAAAAATCGCCACCCAAACAATTTTTTGGGTCTATTTTTGAAATAAAACTTCAAAAGCAAATATCTCGAGAACTTGGGCACATAGAAAAATTTTGGTCATTTTTGTGCATACAGTTTTTAAAGACCTTTTTTTTGATGTATAATTCGATGGGTTTTGAAACAACTTTTTTTTTTGGATGAAAAAGTGTAAAGGCTATAGCCTTTGCACTTTTTAGAATTTTGCAGAAGTACAGTAATTGCACTTTGGATGCAAATATTTCGAGAACCAGGGGTGGTAAAAAAAATTTGTTTACAGTTTTAGAAAGGTCTCAGAAAAATAATAAATAATTTTGAAATTTTCAATTTTTTACGAGTCTCTATGTCAGAAAAATCGCCACCCAAACAATTTTTTTGGTCTATTTTTGAAATAAAACTTCAAAAGCAAATATCTCAAGAACTTGGGCACATAGAAAAATGTTGGTCATTTTTGTGCATACAGTTTTTAAAGACCTTTTTTTTGATGTATAATTCGATGGGTTTTGAAACAACTTTTTTTTTTGGATGAAAAAGTGTAAAGGCTATAGCCTTTGCACTTTGAATTTTGCAGAAGTACAGTAATTGCACTTTGGATGCAAATATTTCGAGAACCAGGGGTGGTAAAAAAAATTTGTTTACAGTTTTAGAAAGGTCTCAGAAAAATAATAAATAATTTTGAAATTTTCAATTTTTTACGAGTCTCTATGTCAGAAAAATCGCCACCCAAACAATTTTTTGGGTCTATTTTTGAAATAAAACTTCAAAAGCAAATATCTCAAGAACTTGGGCACATAGAAAAATTTTGGTCATTTTTGTGAATACAGTTTTTAAAGACCTTTTTTTTGATGTATAATTCGATGGGTTTTGAAACAACTTTTTTTTTTGGATGAAAAAGTGTAAAGGCTATAGCCTTTGCACTTTTTAGAATTTTGCAGAAGTACAGTAATTGCACTTTGGATGCAAATATTTCGAGAACCAGGGGTGGTAAAAAAAATTTGTTTACAGTTTTAGAAAGGTCTCAGAAAAATAATAAATAATTTTGAAATTTTCAATTTTTTACGAGTCTCTATGTCAGAAAAATCGCCACCCAAACAATTTTTTTGGTCGATTTTTGAAATAAAACTTCAAAAGCAAATATCTCGAGAACTAGGGCACATAGAAAAATGTTGGTCATTTTTGTGCATACAGTTTTTAAAGACCTTTTTTTTGATGTATAATTCGATGGGTTTTGAAACAACTTTTTTTTTTGGATGAAAAAGTGTAAAGGCTATAGCCTTTGCACTTTTTAGAATTTTGCAGAAGTACAGTAATTGCACTTTGGATGCAAATATTTCGAGAACCAGGGGTGGTAAAAAAAATTTGTTTACAGTTTTAGAAAGGTCTCAGAAAAATAATAAATAATTTTGAAATTTTCAATTTTTTACGAGTCTCTATGTCAGAAAAATCGCCACCCAAACAATTTTTTGGGTCTATTTTTGAAATAAAACTTCAAAAGCAAATATCTCGAGAACTTGGGCACATAGAAAAATTTTGGTCATTTTTGTGCATACAGTTTTTAAAGACCTTTTTTTTGATGTATAATTCGATGGGTTTTGAAACAACTTTTTTTTTTGGATGAAAAAGTGTAAAGGCTATAGCCTTTGCACTTTTTAGAATTTTGCAGAAGTACAGTAATTGCACTTTGGATGCAAATATTTCGAGAACCAGGGGTGGTAAAAAAAATTTGTTTACAGTTTTAGAAAGGTCTCAGAAAAATAATAAATAATTTTGAAATTTTCAATTTTTTACGAGTCTCTATGTCAGAAAAATCGCCACCCAAACAATTTTTTGGGTCTATTTTTGAAATAAAACTTCAAAAGCAAATATCTCGAGAACTTGGGCACATAGAAAAATTTTGGTCATTTTTGTGCATACAGTTTTTAAAGACCTTTTTTTTGATGTATAATTCGATGGGTTTTGAAACAACTCTTTTTTTTTGATGAAAAAGTGTAAAGGGTATAGCCTTTGCACTTTTTAGAATTTTGCAGAAGTACAGTAATTGCACTTTGGATGCAAATATTTCGAGAACCAGGGGTGGTAAAAAAAATTTGTTTACAGTTTTAGAAAGGTCTCAGAAAAATAATAAATAATTTTGAAATTTTCAATTTTTTACGAGTCTCTATGTCAGAAAAATCGCCACCCAAACAATTTTTTGGGTCTATTTTTGAAATAAAACTTCAAAAGCAAATATCTCGAGAACTTGGGCACATAGAAAAATTTTGGTCATTTTTGTGCATACAGTTTTTAAAGACCTTTTTTTTGATGTATAATTCGATGGGTTTTGAAACAACTTTTTTTTTTGGATGAAAAAGTGTAAAGGCGCCTTTGCACTTTTTAGAATTTTGCAGAAGTACAGTAATTGCACTTTGGATGCAAATATTTCGAGAACCAGGGGTGGTAAAAAAAATTTGTTTACAGTTTTAGAAAGGTCTCAGAAAAATAATAAATAATTTTGAAATTTTCAATTTTTTACGAGTCTCTATGTCAGAAAAATCGCCACCCAAACAATTTTTTTGGTCGATTTTTGAAATAAAACTTCAAACGCAAATATCTCGAGAACTAGGGCACATAGAAAAATTTTGGTCATTTTTGTGCATACAGTTTTTAAAGACCTTTTTTTTGATGTATAATTCGATGGGTTTTGAAACAACTTTTTTTTTTGGATGAAAAAGTGTAAAGGCTATAGCCTTTGCACTTTTTAGAATTTTGCAGAAGTACAGTAATTGCACTTTGGATGCAAATATTTCGAGAACCAGGGGTGGTAAAAAAAATTTGTTTACAGTTTTAGAAAGGTCTCAGAAAAATAATAAATAATTTTGAAATTTTCAATTTTTTACGAGTCTCTATGTCAGAAAAATCGCCACCCAAACAATTTTTTTGGTCGATTTTTGAAATAAAACTTCAAAAGCAAATATCTCGAGAACTAGGGCACATAGAAAAATGTTGGTCATTTTTGTGCATACAGTTTTTAAAGACCTTTTTTTTGATGTATAATTCGATGGGTTTTGAAACAACTTTTTTTTTTGGATGAAAAAGTGTAAAGGCTATAGCCTTTGCACTTTTTAGAATTTTGCAGAAGTACAGTAATTGCACTTTGGATGCAAATATTTCGAGAACCAGGGGTGGTAAAAAAAATTTGTTTACAGTTTTAGAAAGGTCTCAGAAAAATAATAAATAATTTTGAAATTTTCAATTTTTTACGAGTCTCTATGTCAGAAAAATCGCCACCCAAACAATTTTGTTGGTCTATTTTTGAAATAAAACTTCAAAAGCAAATATCTCAAGAACTTGGGCACATAGAAAAATGTTGGTCATTTTTGTGCATACAGTTTTTAAAGACCTTTTTTTTGATGTATAATTCGATGGGTTTTCAAACAACTTTTTTTTTTGGATGAAAAAGTGTAAAGGCTATAGCCTTTGCACTTTTTAGAATTTTGCAGAAGTACAGTAATTGCACTTTGGATGCAAATATTTCGAGAACCAGGGGTGGTAAAAAAAATTTGTTTACAGTTTTAGAAAGGTCTCAGAAAAATAATAAATAATTTTGAAATTTTCAATTTTTTACGAGTCTCTATGTCAGAAAAATCGCCACCCAAACAATTTTTTGGGTCTATTTTTGAAATAAAACTTCAAAAGCAAATATCTCGAGAACTTGGGCACATAGAAAAATTTTGGTCATTTTTGTGCATACAGTTTTTAAAGACCTTTTTTTTGATGTATAATTCGATGGGTTTTGAAACAACTTTTTTTTTTGGATGAAAAAGTGTAAAGGCTATAGCCTTTGCACTTTTTAGAATTTTGCAGAAGTACAGTAATTGCACTTTGGATGCAAATATTTCGAGAACCAGGGGTGGTAAAAAAAATTTGTTTACAGTTTTAGAAAGGTCTCAGAAAAATAATAAATAATTTTGAAATTTTCAATTTTTTACGAGTCTCTATGTCAGAAAAATCGCCACCCAAACAATTTTTTGGGTCTATTTTTGAAATAAAACTTCAAAAGCAAATATCTCAAGAACTTGGGCACATAGAAAAATTTTGGTCAATTTTGTGCATACAGTTTTTAAAGACCTTTTTTTTGATGTATAATTCGATGGGTTTTGAAACAACTTTTTTTTTTGGATGAAAAAGTGTAAAGGCTATAGCCTTTGCACTTTTTAGAATTTTGCAGAAGTACAGTAATTGCACTTTGGATGCAAATATTTCGAGAACCAGGGGTGGTAAAAAAAATTTGTTTACAGTTTTAGAAAGGTCTCAGAAAAATAATAAATAATTTTGAAATTTTCAATTTTTTACGAGTCTCTATGTCAGAAAAATCGCCACCCAAACAATTTTTTTGGTCGATTTTTGAAATAAAACTTCAAACGCAAATATCTCGAGAACTAGGGCACATAGAAAAATTTTGGTCATTTTTGTGCATACAGTTTTTAAAGACCTTTTTTTTGATGTATAATTCGATGGGTTTTGAAACAACTTTTTTTTTTGGATGAAAAATTGTAAAGGCTATAGCCTTTGCACTTTTTAGAATTTTGCAGAAGTACAGTAATTGCACTTTGGATGCAAATATTTCGAGAACCAGGGGTGGTAAAAAAAATTTGTTTACAGTTTTAGAAAGGTCTCAGAAAAATAATAAATAATTTTGAAATTTTCAATTTTTTACGAGTCTCTATGTCAGAAAAATCGCCACCCAAACAATTTTTTGGGTCTATTTTTGAAATAAAACTTCAAAAGCAAATATCTCAAGAACTTGGGCACATAGAAAAATTTTGGTCATTTTTGTGCATACAGTTTTTAAAGACCTTTTTTTTGATGTATAATTCGATGGGTTTTGAAACAACTTTTTTTTTTGGATGAAAAAGTGTAAAGGCTATATATAGCCTTTGCACTTTTTAGAATTTTGCAGAAGTACAGTAATTGCACTTTGGATGCAAATATTTCGAGAACCAAGGGTGGTAAAAAAAATTTGTTTACAGTTTTAGAAAGGTCTCAGAAAAATAATAAATAATTTTGAAATTTTCAATTTTTTACGAGTCTCTATGTCAGAAAAATCGCCACCCAAACAATTTTTTGGGTCTATTTTTGAAATAAAACTTCAAAAGCAAATATCTCGAGAACTTGGGCACATAGAAAAATTTTGGTCATTTTTGTGCATACAGTTTTTAAAGACCTTTTTTTTGATGTATAATTCGATGGGTTTTGAAACAACTTTTTTTTTTGGATGAAAAAGTGTAAAGGCTATAGCCTTTGCACTTTTTAGAATTTTGCAGAAGTACAGTAATTGCACTTTGGATGCAAATATTTCGAGAACCAGGGGTGGTAAAAAAAATTTGTTTACAGTTTTAGAAAGGTCTCAGAAAAATAATAAATAATTTTGAAATTTTCAATTTTTTACGAGTCTCTATGTCAGAAAAATCGCCACCCAAACAATTTTTTTGGTCTATTTTTGAAATAAAACTTCAAAAGCAAATATCTCAAGAACTTGGGCACATAGAAAAATGTTGGTCATTTTTGTGCATACAGTTTTTAAAGACCTTTTTTTTGATGTATAATTCGATGGGTTTTGAAACAACTTTTTTTTTTGGATGAAAAAGTGTAAAGGCTATAGCCTTTGCACTTTGAATTTTGCAGAAGTACAGTAATTGCACTTTGGATGCAAATATTTCGAGAACCAGGGGTGGTAAAAAAAATTTGTTTACAGTTTTAGAAAGGTCTCAGAAAAATAATAAATAATTTTGAAATTTTCAATTTTTTACGAGTCTCTATGTCAGAAAAATCGCCACCCAAAAAATTTTTTGGGTCTATTTTTGAAATAAAACTTCAAAAGCAAATATCTCGAGAACTTGGGCACATAGAAAAATTTTGGTCATTTTTGTGCATACAGTTTTTAAAGACCTTTTTTTTGATGTATAATTCGATGGGTTTTGAAACAACTTTTTTTTTTGGATGAAAAAGTGTAAAGGCTATAGCCTTTGCACTTTTTAGAATTTTGCAGAAGTACAGTAATTGCACTTTGGATGCAAATATTTCGAGAACCAGGGGTGGTAAAAAAAATTTGTTTACAGTTTTAGAAAGGTCTCAGAAAAATAATAAATAATTTTGAAATTTTCAATTTTTTACGAGTCTCTATGTCAGAAAAATCGCCACCCAAACAATTTTTTGGGTCTATTTTTGAAATAAAACTTCAAAAGCAAATATCTCGAGAACTTGGGCACATAGAAAAATTTTGGTCATTTTTGTGCATACAGTTTTTAAAGACCTTTTTTTTGATGTATAATTCGATGGGTTTTGAAACAACTCTTTTTTTTTGATGAAAAAGTGTAAAGGGTATAGCCTTTGCACTTTTTAGAATTTTGCAGAAGTACAGTAATTGCACTTTGGATGCAAATATTTCGAGAACCAGGGGTGGTAAAAAAAATTTGTTTACAGTTTTAGAAAGGTCTCAGAAAAATAATAAATAATTTTGAAATTTTCAATTTTTTACGAGTCTCTATGTCAGAAAAATCGCCACCCAAACAATTTTTTGGGTCTATTTTTGAAATAAAACTTCAAAAGCAAATATCTCGAGAACTAGGGCACATAGAAAAATGTTGGTCATTTTTGTGCATACAGTTTTTAAAGACCTTTTTTTTGATGTATAATTCGATGGGTTTTGAAACAACTTTTTTTTTTGGATGAAAAAGTGTAAAGGCTATAGCCTTTGCACTTTTTAGAATTTTGCAGAAGTACAGTAATTGCACTTTGGATGCAAATATTTCGAGAACCAGGGGTGGTAAAAAAAATTTGTTTACAGTTTTAGAAAGGTCTCAGAAAAATAATAAATAATTTTGAAATTTTCAATTTTTTACGAGTCTCTATGTCAGAAAAATCGCCACCCAAACAATTTTTTGGGTCTATTTTTGAAATAAAACTTCAAAAGCAAATATCTCGAGAACTTGGGCACATAGAAAAATTTTGGTCATTTTTGTGCATACAGTTTTTAAAGACCTTTTTTTTGATGTATAATTCGATGGGTTTTGAAACAACTTTTTTTTTTGGATGAAAAAGTGTAAAGGCTATAGCCTTTGCACTTTTTAGAATTTTGCAGAAGTACAGTAATTGCACTTTGGATGCAAATATTTCGAGAACCAGGGGTGGTAAAAAAAATTTGTTTACAGTTTTAGAAAGGTCTCAGAAAAATAATAAATAATTTTGAAATTTTCAATTTTTTACGAGTCTCTATGTCAGAAAAATCGCCACCCAAACAATTTTTTTGGTCTATTTTTGAAATAAAACTTCAAAAGCAAATATCTCAAGAACTTGGGCACATAGAAAAATGTTGGTCATTTTTGTGCATACAGTTTTTAAAGACCTTTTTTTTGATGTATAATTCGATGGGTTTTGAAACAACTTTTTTTTTTGGATGAAAAAGTGTAAAGGCTATAGCCTTTGCACTTTGAATTTTGCAGAAGTACAGTAATTGCACTTTGGATGCAAATATTTCGAGAACCAGGGGTGGTAAAAAAAATTTGTTTACAGTTTTAGAAAGGTCTCAGAAAAATAATAAATAATTTTGAAATTTTCAATTTTTTACGAGTCTCTATGTCAGAAAAAATCGCCACCCAAACAATTTTTTGGGTCTATTTTTGAAATAAAACTTCAAAAGCAAATATCTCAAGAACTTGGGCACATAGAAAAATTTTGGTCATTTTTGTGAATACAGTTTTTAAAGACCTTTTTTTTGATGTATAATTCGATGGGTTTTGAAACAACTTTTTTTTTTGGATGAAAAAGTGTAAAGGCTATAGCCTTTGCACTTTTTAGAATTTTGCAGAAGTACAGTAATTGCACTTTGGATGCAAATATTTCGAGAACCAGGGGTGGTAAAAAAAATTTGTTTACAGTTTTAGAAAGGTCTCAGAAAAATAATAAATAATTTTGAAATTTTCAATTTTTTACGAGTCTCTATGTCAGAAAAATCGCCACCCAAACAATTTTTTTGGTCGATTTTTGAAATAAAACTTCAAAAGCAAATATCTCGAGAACTAGGGCACATAGAAAAATGTTGGTCATTTTTGTGCATACAGTTTTTAAAGACCTTTTTTTTGATGTATAATTCGATGGGTTTTGAAACAACTTTTTTTTTTGGATGAAAAAGTGCAAAGGCTATAGCCTTTGCACTTTTTAGAATTTTGCAGAAGTACAGTAATTGCACTTTGGATGCAAATATTTCGAGAACCAGGGGTGGTAAAAAAAATTTGTTTACAGTTTTAGAAAGGTCTCAGAAAAAATAATAAATAATTTTGAAATTTTCAATTTTTTACGAGTCTCTATGTCAGAAAAATCGCCACCCCAAACAATTTTTTGGGTCTATTTTTGAAATAAAACTTCAAAAGCAAATATCTCGAGAACTTGGGCACATAGAAAAATTTTGGTCATTTTTGTGCATACAGTTTTTAAAGACCTTTTTTTTGATGTATAATTCGATGGGTTTTGAAACAACTTTTTTTTTTGGATGAAAAAGTGTAAAGGCTATAGCCTTTGCACTTTTTAGAATTTTGCAGAAGTACAGTAATTGCACTTTGGATGCAAATATTTCGAGAACCAGGGGTGGTAAAAAAATTTGTTTACAGTTTTAGAAAGGTCTCAGAAAAATAATAAATAATTTTGAAATTTTCAATTTTTTACGAGTCTCTATGTCAGAAAAATCGCCACCCAAACAATTTTTTGGGTCTATTTTTGAAATAAAACTTCAAAAGCAAATATCTCGAGAACTTGGGCACATAGAAAAATTTTGGTCATTTTTGTGCATACAGTTTTTAAAGACCTTTTTTTTGATGTATAATTCGATGGGTTTTGAAACAACTCTTTTTTTTTGATGAAAAAGTGTAAAGGGTATAGCCTTTGCACTTTTTAGAATTTTGCAGAAGTACAGTAATTGCACTTTGGATGCAAATATTTCGAGAACCAGGGGTGGTAAAAAAAATTTGTTTACAGTTTTAGAAAGGTCTCAGAAAAATAATAAATAATTTTGAAATTTTCAATTTTTTTACGAGTCTCTATGTCAGAAAAATCGCCACCCAAACAATTTTTTTGGGTCTATTTTTGAAATAAAACTTCAAAAGCAAATATCTCGAGAACTAGGGCACATAGAAAAATGTTGGTCATTTTTGTGCATACAGTTTTTAAAGACCTTTTTTTTGATGTATAATTCGATGGGTTTTGAAACAACTCTTTTTTTTTGATGAAAAAGTGTAAAGGGTATAGCCTTTGCACTTTTTAGAATTTTGCAGAAGTACAGTAATTGCACTTTGGATGCAAATATTTCGAGAACCAGGGGTGGTAAAAAAAATTTGTTTACAGTTTTAGAAAGGTCTCAGAAAAATAATAAATAATTTTGAAATTTTCAATTTTTTACGAGTCTCTATGTCAGAAAAATCGCCACCCAAACAATTTTTTGGGTCTATTTTTGAAATAAAACTTCAAAAGCAAATATCTCGAGAACTTGGGCACATAGAAAAATTTTGGTCATTTTTGTGCATACAGTTTTTAAAGACCTTTTTTTTGATGTATAATTCGATGGGTTTTGAAACAACTTTTTTTTTTGGATGAAAAAGTGTAAAGGCGCCTTTGCACTTTTTAGAATTTTGCAGAAGTACAGTAATTGCACTTTAGATGCAAATATTTCGAGAACCAGGGGTGGTAAAAAAAATTTGTTTACAGTTTAAGGTCTCAGAAAAATAATAAATAATTTTGAAATTTTCAATTTTTTACGAGTCTCCTATGTCAGAAAAATCGCCACCCAAACAATTTTTTTGGTCGATTTTTGAAATAAAACTTCAAACGCAAATATCTCGAGAACTAGGGCACATAGAAAAATTTTGGTCATTTTTGTGCATACAGTTTTTAAAGACCTTTTTTTTGATGTATAATTCGATGGGTTTTGAAACAACTTTTTTTTTTGGATGAAAAAGTGTAAAGGCTATAGCCTTTGCACTTTTTAGAATTTTGCAGAAGTACAGTAATTGCACTTTGGATGCAAATATTTCGAGAACCAGGGGTGGTAAAAAAAATTTGTTTACAGTTTTAGAAAGGTCTCAGAAAAATAATAAATAATTTTGAAATTTTCAATTTTTTACGAGTCTCTATGTCAGAAAAATCGCCACCCAACAATTTTTTTGGTCGATTTTTGAAATAAAACTTCAAAAGCAATATCTCGAGAACTAGGGCACATAGAAAAATGTTGGTCATTTTTGTGCATACAGTTTTTTAAAGACCTTTTTTTTGATGTATAATTCGATGGGTTTTGAAACAACTTTTTTTTTTGGATGAAAAAGTGTAAAGGCTATAGCCTTTGCACTTTTTAGAATTTTGCAGAAGTACAGTAATTGCACTTTGGATGCAAATATTTCGAGAACCAGGGGTGGTAAAAAAAATTTGTTTACAGTTTTAGAAAGGTCTCAGAAAAATAATAAATAATTTTGAAATTTTCAATTTTTTTACGAGTCTCTATGTCAGAAAAATCGCCACCCAAACAATTTTGTTGGTCTATTTTTGAAATAAAACTTCAAAAGCAAATATCTCAAGAACTTGGGCACATAGAAAAATGTTGGTCATTTTTGTGCATACAGTTTTTAAAGACCTTTTTTTTGATGTATAATTCGATGGGTTTTGAAACAACTTTTTTTTTTGGATGAAAAAGTGTAAAGGCTATAGCCTTTGCACTTTTTAGAATTTTGCAGAAGTACAGTAATTGCACTTTGGATGCAAATATTTCGAGAACCAGGTGTGGTAAGAAAAATTTGTTTACAGTTTTAGAAAGGTCTCAGAAAAATAATAAATAATTTTGAAATTTTCAATTTTTTACGAGTCTCTATGTCAGAAAAATCGCCACCCAAATAATTTTGTGGTCTATTTTTGAAATAAAACTTCAAAAGCAAATATCTCGAGAACTTGGGCACATAGAAAAATTTTGGTCATTTTTGTGCATACAGTTTTTAAAGACCTTTTTTTTGATGTATAATTCGATGGGTTTTGAAACAACTTTTTTTTTTGGATGAAAAAGTGTAAAGGCTATAGCCTTTGCACTTTTTAGAATTTTGCAGAAGTACAGTAATTGCACTTTGGATGCAAATATTTCGAGAACCAGGGGTGGTAAAAAAAATTTGTTTACAGTTTTAGAAAGGTCTCAGAAAAATAATAAATAATTTTGAAATTTTCAATTTTTTACGAGTCTCTATGTCAGAAAAATCGCCACCCAAACAATTTTTGGGTCTATTTTTGAAATAAAACTTCAAAAGCAAATATCTCGAGAACTTGGGCACATAGAAAAATTTTGGTCATTTTTGTGCATACAGTTTTTAAAGACCTTTTTTTTGATGTATAATTCGATGGGTTTTGAAACAACTTTTTTTTTTTTGATGAAAAAGTGTAAAGGCTATAGCCTTTGCACTTTTTAAAATTTTGCAGAAGTACAGTAATTGCACTTTGGATGCAAATATTTCGAGAACCAGGGGTGGTAAAAAAAATTTGTTTACAGTTTTAGAAAGGTCTCAGAAAAATAATAAATAATTTTGAAATTTTCAATTTTTTACGAGTCTCTATGTCAGAAAAATCGCCACCCAAACAATTTTTTTGGTCGATTTTTGAAATAAAACTTCAAACGCAAATATCTCGAGAACTAGGGCACATAGAAAAATTTTGGTCATTTTTGTGCATACAGTTTTTAAAGACCTTTTTTTTGATGTATAATTCGATGGGTTTTGAAACAACTTTTTTTTTGGATGAAAAATTGTAAAGGCTATAGCCTTTGCACTTTTTAGAATTTTGCAGAAGTACAGTAATTGCACTTTGGATGCAAATATTTCGAGAACCAGGGGTGGTAAAAAAAATTTGTTTACAGTTTTAGAAAGGTCTCAGAAAAATAATAAATAATTTTGAAATTTTCAATTTTTTACGAGTCTCTATGTCAGAAAAATCGCCACCCAAACAATTTTTTGGGTCTATTTTTGAAATAAAACTTCAAAAGCAAATATCTCGAGAACTTGGGCACATAGAAAAATTTTGGTCATTTTTGTGCATACAGTTTTTAAAGACCTTTTTTTTGATGTATAATTCGATGGGTTTTGAAACAACTTTTTTTTTTTGATGAAAAAGTGTAAAGGCTATAGCCTTTGCACTTTTTAGAATTTTGCAGAAGTACAGTAATTGCACTTTGGATGCAAATATTTCGAGAACCAGGGGTGGTAAAAAAAATTTGTTTACAGTTTTAGAAAGGTCTCAGAAAAATAATAAATAATTTTCAATTTTTTACGAGTCTATGTGTCAGAAAAATCGCCACCCAAACAATTTTTTTGGTCGATTTTTGAAATAAAACTTCAAACGCAAATATCTCGAGAACTAGGGCACATAGAAAAATTTTGGTCATTTTTGTGCATACAGTTTTTAAAGACCTTTTTTTTGATGTATAATTCGATGGGTTTTGAAACAACTTTTTTTTTTTGATGAAAAAGTGTAAAGGCTATAGCCTTTGCACTTTTTAGAATTTTGCAGAAGTACAGTAATTGCACTTTGGATGCAAATATTTCGAGAACCAGGGGTGGTAAAAAAAATTTGTTTACAGTTTTAGAAAGGTCTCAGAAAAATAATAAATAATTTTCAATTTTTTACGAGTCTATGTGTCAGAAAAATCGCCACCCAAACAATTTTTTTGGTCGATTTTTGAAATAAAACTTCAAACGCAAATATCTCGAGAACTAGGGCACATAGAAAAATTTTGGTCATTTTTGTGCATACAGTTTTTAAAGACCTTTTTTTTGATGTATAATTCGATGGGTTTTGAAACAACTTTTTTTTTTTGATGAAAAAGTGTAAAGGCTATAGCCTTTGCACTTTTTAGAATTTTGCAGAAGTACAGTAATTGCACTTTGGATGCAAATATTTCGAGAACCAGGGGTGGTAAAAAAAATTTGTTTACAGTTTTAGAAAGGTCTCAGAAAAATAATAAATAATTTTGAAATTTTCAATTTTTTACGAGTCTCTATGTCAGAAAAATCGCCACCCAAACAATTTTTTGGGTCTATTTTTGAAATAAAACTTCAAAAGCAAATATCTCGAGAACTTGGGCACATAGAAAAATTTTGGTCATTTTTGTGCATACAGTTTTTAAAGACCTTTTTTTTGATGTATAATTCGATGGGTTTTGAAACAACTTTTTTTTTTGGATGAAAAAGTGTAAAGGCTAAAGCCTTTGCACTTTTTAGAATTTTGCAGAAGTACAGTAATTGCACTTTGGATGCAAATATTTCGAGAACCAGGGGTGGTAAAAAAAATTTGTTTACAGTTTTAGAAAGGTCTCAGAAAAATAATAAATAATTTTGAAATTTTCAATTTTTTACTAGTCTCTATGTCAGAAAAATCGCCACCCAAACAATTTTTTGGGTCTATTTTTGAAATAAAACTTCAAAAGCAAATATCTCGAGAACTTGGGCACATAGAAAAATTTTGGTCATTTTTGTGCATACAGTTTTTAAAGACCTTTTTTTTGATGTATAATTCGATGGGTTTTGAAACAACTTTTTTTTTTGGATGAAAAAGTGTAAAGGCTATAGCCTTTGCACTTTTTAGAATTTCGCAGAAGTACAGTAATTGCACTTTGGATGCAAATATTTTGAGAACCAGGGGTGGTAAAAAAAATTTGTTTACAGTTTTAGAAAGGTCTCAGAAAAATAATAAATAATTTTGAAATTTTCAATTTTTTATGAGTCTCTATGTCAGAAAAATCGCCACCCAAACAATTTTTTGGGTCGATTTTTGAAATAAAACTTCAAAAGCAAATATCTCGAGAACATGGGCACATAGAAAAATTTTGGTCATTTTTGTGCATACAGTTTTTAAAGACCTTTTTTTTGATGTATAATTCGATGGGTTTTGAAACAACTTTTTTTTTTTTGATGAAAAAGTGTAAAGGCTATAGCCTTTGCACTTTTTAGAATTTTGCAGAAGTACAGTAATTGCACTTTGGATGCAAATATTTCGAGAACCAGGGGTGGTAAAAAAAATTTGTTTACAGTTTTAGAAAGGTCTCAGAAAAATAATAAATAATTTTGAAATTTTCAATTTTTTACGAGTCTCTATTTCAGAAAAATCGCCACCCACACAATTTTTTTGGTCGATTTTTGAAATAAAACTTCAAACGCAAATATCTCGAGAACTAGGGCACATAGAAAAATTTTGGTCATTTTTGTGCATACAGTTTTTAAAGACCTTTTTTTTGATGTATAATTCGATGGGTTTTGAAACAACTTTTTTTTTTGGATGAAAAATTGTAAAGGCTATAGCCTTTGCACTTTTTAGAATTTTGCAGAAGTACAGTAATTGCACTTTGGATGCAAATATTTCGAGAACCAGGGGTGGTAAAAAAAATTTGTTTACAGTTTTAGAAAGGTCTCAGAAAAATAATAAATAATTTTGAAATTTTCAATTTTTTACGAGTCTCTATGTCAGAAAAATCGCCACCCAAACAATTTTTTGGGTCTATTTTTGAAATAAAACTTCAAAAGCAAATATCTCGAGAACTTGGGCACATAGAAAAATTTTGGTCATTTTTGTGCATACAGTTTTTAAAGACCTTTTTTTTGATGTATAATTCGATGGGTTTTGAAACAACTCTTTTTTTTTATGAAAAAGTGTAAAGGGTATAGCCTTTGCACTTTTTAGAATTTTGCAGAAGTACAGTAATTGCACTTTGGATGCAAATATTTCGAGAACCAGGGGTGGTAAAAAAAATTTGTTTACAGTTTTAGAAAGGTCTCAGAAAAATAATAAATAATTTTGAAATTTTCAATTTTTTTGTATAATTCGATGGGTTTTGAAACAACTTTTTTTTTTTGATGAAAAAGTGTAAAGGCTATAGCCTTTGCACTTTTTAGAATTTTGCAGAAGTACAGTAATTGCACTTTGGATGCAAATATTTCGAGAACCAGGGGTGGTAAAAAAAATTTGTTTACAGTTTTAGAAAGGTCTCAGAAAAATAATAAATAATTTTGAAATTTTCAATTTTTTTGTATAATTCGATGGGTTTTGAAACAACTTTTTTTTTTTGATGAAAAAGTGTAAAGGCTCCTTTGCACTTTTTAGAATTTCGCAGAAGTACAGTAATTGCACTTTGGATGCAAATATTTCGAGAACCAGGGGTGGTATAAAAAATATGTTTACAGTTTTAGAAAGGTCTCAGAAAAATAATAAATAATTTTGAAATTTTCAATTTTTTACGAGTCTCTATGTCAGAAAAATCGCCACCCAAACAATTTTTTGGGTCTATTTTTGAAATAAAACTTCAAAAGAAAATATCTCGAGAACTTGGGCACATAGAAAAATTTTGGTCATTTTTGTGCATACAGTTTTTAAAGACCTTTTTTTTTGATGCATAATTCGATGGGTTTTGAAACAACTTTTTTTTTGATGAAAAAGTGTAAAGGAATTGAAAACCACAACCACTTACGAGGATTGGTTGCGGAGATATCGGGTTTCGAAAGAAATCTGATTTTTAAACTTTTAAATGATGCCGGCATCATAACTTTTTTCAATTTTTCACTTAAAATTTTTTTCTCGAATTTTGTAAAGTGGTGTACATCGATGGAAAGGTCTGTTTATTGTCAATTAGGAATTGAAAACCGCAACCACTTACGAGGCTTGGTTGCGGAGATATCGGGTTTCGAAAGAAATCTGATTTTTAAACTTTTAAATGATAAATCATAACTTTTTTCAATTTTTTACTTAAAATTTTTTTCTCGAATTTTGTAAAGTGGTGTACATCGATGGAAAGGTCTGTTTATTGTCAATTAGGAATTGAAAACCGCAACCACTTAGGAGGCTTGGTTGCGGAGATATCGGGTTTCGAAAGAAATCTGATTTTTAAACTTTTAAATGATGCCGGCATCATAACTTTTTTCAATTTTTCACTTAAAATTTTTTTCTCGAATTTTGTAAAGTGGTGTACATCGATGGAAAGGTCTGTTTATTGTCAATTAGGAATTGAAAACCGCAACCACTTAGGAGGCTTGGTTGCGGAGATATCGGGTTTCGAAAGAAATCTGATTTTTAAACTTTTAAATGATGCCGGCATCATAACTTTTTTCAATTTTTCACTTAAAATTTTTTTCTCGAATTTTGTAAAGTGGTGTACATCGATGGTCTGTTTATTGTCAATTAGGAATTGAAAACCGCAACCACTTAGGAGGCTTGGTTGCGGAGATATCGGGTTTCGAAAGAAATCTGATTTTTAAACTTTTAAATGATGCCGGCATCATAACTTTTTTCAATTTTTCACTTAAAAATTTTTTCTCGAATTTTGTAAAGTGGTGTACATCGATGGAAAGGTCTGTTTATTCTCAATAAGGAATTGAAAACCGCAACCACTTACGAGGCTTGGTTGCGGAGATATCGGGTTTCGAAAGAAATCTGATTTATAAACTTTTAAATGATGCCGGCATCATAACTTTTTTCAATTTTTCACTTAAAATTTTTTTCTCGAATTTTGTAAAGTGGTGTACATCGATGGAAAGGTCTGTTTATTGTCAATTAGGAATTGAAAGCCGCAACTACTTACGAGGCTTGGTTGCGGAGATATCGGGTTTCGAAAGAAATCTGATTTTTAAACTTTTAAATGATGCCGGCATCATAACTTTTTTCAATTTTTCACTTAAAATTTTATTCTCGAATTTTGTAAAGTGGTGTACATCGATGGAAAGGTCTGTTTATTGTCAATTAGGAATTGAAAACCGCAACCACTTACGAGGCTTGGTTGCGGAGATATCGGGTTTCGAAAGAAATCTGATTTTTAAACTTTTAAATGATGCCGGCATCATAACTTTTTTCAATTTTTCACTTAAAATTTTTTTCTCGAATTTTGTAAAGTGGTGTACATCGATGGAAAGGTCTGTTTATTGTCAATTAGGAATTGAAAACCGCAACCACTTTCGATGCTTGGTTGCGGAGAAATCGGGTTTCGAAAGAAATCTGATTTTTAAACTTTTAAATGATGCCGGCGTCATAACTTTTTTCAATTTTGCACTAAAATTTTTTTTCTCGAATTTTGTAAAGTGCTGTACATCGATGGAAAGGTCTTTTTATTGTCAATTAGGAATTGAAAACCGCAACCACTTTCGATGCTTGGTTGCGGAGAAATCGGGTTTCGAAAGAAATCTGATTTTTAAACTTTTAAATGATGCCGGCATCATAACTTTTTTCAATTTTTCACAAAAATTTTTTTTCTCGAATTTTGTAAAGTGGTGTACATCGATGGAAAGGTCTTTTTATTGTCAATTAGGAATTGAAAACCGCAACCACTTACGAGGTTTGGTTGCGGAGATATCGGGTTTCGAAAGAAATCTGATTTTTAAACTTTTAAATGATGCCGGCATCATAACTTTTTTCAATTTTTCACTAAAATTTTTTTTCTCGAATTTTGTAAAGTGCTGTACATCGATGGAAAGGTCTTTTTATTGTCAATTAGGAATTGAAAACCGCAACCACTTTCGATGCTTGGTTGCGGAGAAATCGGGTTTCGAAAGAAATCTGATTTTTAAACTTTTAAATGATGCCGGCATCATAACTTTTTTCAATTTTTCACTAAAATTTTTTTTCTCGAATTTTGTAAAGTGGTGTACATCGATGGAAAGGTCTTTTTATTGTCAATTAGGAATTGAAAACCGCAACCACTTACGAGGTTTGGTTGCGGAGATATCGGGTTTCGAAAGAAATCTGATTTTTAAACTTTTAAATGATGCCGGCGTCATAACTTTTTTCAATTTTGCACTAAAATTTTTTTTCTCGAATTTTGTAAAGTGCTGTACATCGATGGAAAGGTCTTTTTATTGTCAATTAGGAATTGAAAACCGCAACCACTTTCGATGCTTGGTTGCGGAGAAATCGGGTTTCGAAAGAAATCTGATTTTTAAACTTTTAAATGATGCCGGCATCATAACTTTTTTCAATTTTTCACTAAAATTTTTTTTCTCGAATTTTGTAAAGTGGTGTACATCGATGGAAAGGTCTTTTTATTGTCAATTAGGAATTGAAAACCGCAACCACTTACGAGGTTTGGTTGCGGAGATATCGGGTTTCGAAAGAAATCTGATTTTTAAACTTTTAAATGATGCCGGCATCATAACTTTTTTCAATTTTTCACTTAAAATTTTTTTCTCGAATTTTGTAAAGTGGTGTACATCGATGGAAAGGTCTGTTTATTGTCAATGAGGAATTGAAAACCACAACCACTTACGAGGATTGGTTGCGGAGATATCGGGTTTCGAAAGAAATCTGATTTTTAAACTTTTAAATGATGCCGGCATCATAACTTTTTTCAATTTTTCACTTAAAATTTTTTTCTCGAATTTTGTAAAGTGGTGTACATCGATGGAAAGGTCTGTTTATTGTCAATTAGGAATTGAAAACCGCAACCACTTACGAGGCTTGGTTGCGGAGATATCGGGTTTCGAAAGAAATCTGATTTTTAAACTTTTAAATGATGCCGGCATCATAACTTTTTTCAATTTTTCACTTAAAATTTTTTTTCTCGAATTTTGTAAAGTGGTGTACATCGATGGAAAGGTCTGTTTATTGTCAATTAGGAATTGAAAACCGCAACCACTTAGGAGGCTTGGTTGCGGAGATATCGGGTTTCGAAAGAAATCTGATTTTTAAACTTTTAAATGATGCCGGCATCATAACTTTTTTCAATTTTTCACTTAAAATTTTTTTTCTCGAATTTTGTAAAGTGGTGTACATCGATGGTCTGTTTATTGTCAATTAGGAATTGAAAACCGCAACCACTTAGGAGGCTTGGTTGCGGAGATATCGGGTTTCGAAAGAAATCTGATTTTTAAACTTTTAAATGATGCCGGCATCATAACTTTTTTCAATTTTTCACTTAAATTTTTTTTCTCGAATTTTGTAAAGTGGTGTACATCGATGGAAAGGTCTGTTTATTGTCAATTAGGAATTGAAAACCGCAACCACTTACGAGGCTTGGTTGCGGAGATATCGGGTTTCGAAAGAAATCTGATTTTTAAACTTTTAAATAATGCCGGCATCATAACTTTTTTCAATTTTTCACTTAAAATTTTTTTCTCGAATTTTGTAAAGTGGTGTACATCGATTGGAAGGTCTGTTTATTGTCAATTAGGAATTGAAAACCGCAACCACTTACGAGGCTTGGTTGTGGAGATATCGGGTTTCGAAAGAAATCTGATTTTTAAACTTTTAAATGATGCCGGCATCATAACTTTTTTCAATTTTTCACTTAAAATTTTTTTCTCGAATTTTGTAAAGTGGTGTACATCGATGGAAAGGTCTGTTTATTGTCAATTAGGAATTGAAAACCGCAACCACTTACGAGGCTTGGTTGCGGAGATATCGGGTTTCGAAAGAAATCTGATTTTTAAACTTTTAAATGATAAATCATAACTTTTTTCAATTTTTTACTTAAAATTTTTTTCTCGAATTTTGTAAAGTGGTGTACATCGATGGAAAGGTCTGTTTATTGTCAATTAGGAATTGAAAACCGCAACCACTTACGAGGCTTGGTTGCGGAGATATCGGGTTTCGAAAGAAATCTGATTTTTAAACTTTTAAATAATGCCGGCATCATAACTTTTTTCAATTTTTCACTTAAAATTTTTTTCTCGAATTTTGTAAAGTGGTGTACATCGATTGGAAGGTCTGTTTATTGTCAATTAGGAATTGAAAACCGCAACCACTTACGAGGCTTGGTTGCGGAGATATCGGGTTTCGAAAGAAATCTGATTTTTAAACTTTTAAATGATAAATCATAACTTTTTTCAATTTTTTACTTAAAATTTTTTTCTCGAATTTTGTAAAGTGGTGTACATCGATGGAAAGGTCTGTTTATTGTCAATTAGGAATTGAAAACCGCAACCACTTAGGAGGCTTGGTTGCGGAGATATCGGGTTTCGAAAGAAATCTGATTTTTAAACTTTTAAATGATGCCGGCATCATAACTTTTTTCAATTTTTCACTAAAATTTTTTTTCTCGAATTTTGTAAAGTGGTGTACATCGATGGAAAGGTCTGTTTATTGTCAATTAGGAATTGAAAACCGCAACCACTTAGGAGGCTTGGTTGCGGAGATATCGGGTTTCGAAAGAAATCTGATTTTTAAACTTTTAAATGATGCCGGCATCATAACTTTTTTCAATTTTTCACTTAAAATTTTTTTCTCGAATTTTGTAAAGTGGTGTACATCGATGGAAAGGTCTGTTTATTGTCAATGAGGAATTGAAAACCACAACCACTTACGAGGATTGGTTGCGGAGATATCGGGTTTCGAAAGAAATCTGATTTTTAAACTTTTAAATGATGCCGGCATCATAACTTTTTTCAATTTTTCACTTAAAAATTTTTTCTCGAATTTTGTAAAGTGGTGTACATCGATAGAAAGGTCTGTTTATTGTCAATTAGGAATTGAAAACCGCAACCACTTACGAGACTTGGTTGCGGAGATATCGGGTTTCGAAAGAAATCTGATTTTTAAACTTTTAAATGATGCCGGCATCATAACTTTTTTCAATTTTTCACTTAAAATTTTTTTCTCGAATTTTGTAAAGTGGTGTACATCGATGGAAAGGTCTGTTTATTGTCAATTAGGAATTGAAAACCGCAACCACTTACGAGGCTTGGTTGCGGAGATATCGGGTTTCGAAAGAAATCTGATTTTTAAACTTTTAAATGATGCCGGCATCATAACTTTTTTCAATTTTTCACTTAAAATTTTTTTCTCGAATTTTGTAAAGTGGTGTACATCGATGGAAAGGTCTGTTTATTGTCAATTAGGAATTGAAAACCGCAACCACTTTCGATGCTTGGTTGCGGAGAAATCGGGTTTCGAAAGAAATCTGATTTTTAAACTTTTAAATGATGCCGGCGTCATAACTTTTTTCAATTTTGCACTAAAATTTTTTTTCTCGAATTTTGTAAAGTGCTGTACATCGATGGAAAGGTCTTTTTATTGTCAATTAGGAATTGAAAACCGCAACCACTTTCGATGCTTGGTTGCGGAGAAATCGGGTTTCGAAAGAAATCTGATTTTTAAACTTTTAAATGATGCCGGCATCATAACTTTTTTCAATTTTTCACTTAAAATTTTTTTCTCGAATTTTGTAAAGTGGTGTACATCGATGGAAAGGTCTGTTTATTGTCAATGAGGAATTGAAAACCACAACCACTTACGAGGATTGGTTGCGGAGATATCGGGTTTCGAAAGAAATCTGATTTTTAAACTTTTAAATGATGCCGGATCATAACTTTTTTCAATTTTTCACTTAAAATTTTTTTCTCGAATTTTGTAAAGTGGTGTACATCGATGGAAAGGTCTGTTTATTGTCAATTAGGAATTGAAAACCGCAACCACTTAGGAGGCTTGGTTGCGGAGATATCGGGTTTCGAAAGAAATCTGATTTTTAAACTTTTAAATGATGCCGGCATCATAACTTTTTTCAATTTTTCACTTAAAATTTTTTTCTCGAATTTTGTAAAGTGGTGTACATCGATGGAAAGGTCTGTTTATTCTCAATAAGGAATTGAAAACCGCAACCACTTACGAGGCTTGGTTGTGGAGATATCGGGTTTCGAAAGAAATCTGATTTTTAAACTTTTAAATGATGCCGGCATCATAACTTTTTTCAATTTTTCACTTAAAATTTTTTTCTCGAATTTTGTAAAGTGGTGTACATCGATGGAAAGGTCTGTTTATTGTCAATTAGGAATTGAAAACCGCAACCACTTACGAGGCTTGGTTGCGGAGATATCGGGTTTCGAAAAAAATCTGATTTTTAAACTTTTAAATGATGCCGGCATCATAACTTTTTTCAATTTTTCACTTAAAATTTTTTTCTCGAATTTTGTAAAGTGGTGAACATCGATGGAAAGGTCTGTTTATTGTCAATTAGGAATTGAAAACCGCAACCACTTACGAGGCTTGGTTGCGGAGATATCGGGTTTCGAAAGAAATCTGATTTTTAAACTTTTAAATGATGCCGGCATCATAACTTTTTTCAATTTTTCACTTAAAATTTTTTTCTAGAATTTTGTAAAGTGGTGTACATCGATGGAAAGGTCTGTTTATTGTCAATTAGGAATTGAAAACCGCAACCACTTTCGATGCTTGCTGGCGGAGAAATCGGGTTTCGAAAGAAATCTGATTTTTAAACTTTTAAATGACGCCGGCATCATAACTTTTTTCAATTTTTCACTTAAAATTTTTTTCTAGAATTTTGTAAAGTGGTGTACATCGATGGAAAGGTCTGTTTATTGTCAATTAGGAATTGAAAACCGCAACCACTTTCGATGCTTGCTGGCGGAGAAATCGGGTTTCGAAAGAAATCTGATTTTTAAACTTTTAAATGATGCCGGCATCATAACTTTTTTCAATTTTTCACTTAAAATTTTTTTCTCGAATTTTGTAAAGTGGTGTACATCGATGGAAAGGTCTGTTTATTGTCAATGAGGAATTGAAAACCACAACCACTTACGAGGATTGGTTGCGGAGATATCGGGTTTCGAAAGAAATCTGATTTTTAAACTTTTAAATGATGCCGGCATCATAATTTTTTTCAATTTTTCACTTAAAATTTTTTTCTAGAATTTTGTAAAGTGGTGTACATCGATGGAAAGGTCTGTTTATTGTCAATTAGGAATTGAAAACCGCAACCACTTACGAGACTTGGTTGCGGAGATATCGGGTTTCGAAAGAAACTGATTTTTAAACTTTTAAATGATGCCGGCATCATAACTTTTTTCAATTTTTCACTTAAAATTTTTTTCTCGAATTTTGTAAAGTGGTGTACATCGATGGAAAGGTCTGTTTATTGTCAATTAGGAATTGAAAACCGCAACCACTTACGAGACTTGGTTGCGAAGATATCGGGTTTCGAAAGAAATCTGATTTTTAAACTTTTAAATGATCATAAGTTTTTTCAATTTTTCAACAAAATTTTTTTTCTCGAAATTTGTAAAGTGCTGTACATCGATGGAAAGGTCTGTTTATTGTCAATTAGGAATTGAAAACCGCAACCACTTACGAGGCTTGGTTGCGGAGATATCGGGTTTCGAAATAAATCTGATTTTTAAACTTCATAACTTTTTTCAATTTTTCACTTAAAATTTTTTTCTCGAATTTTGTAAAGTGGTGTACATCGATGGAAAGGTCTGTTTATTGTCAATTAGGAATTGAAAACCGCAACCACTTACGAGGCTTGGTTGCGGAGATATCGGGTTTCGAAAGAAATCTGATTTTTAAACTTTTAAATGATGCCGGCATCATAACTTTTTCCAATTTTTCACTTAAAATTTTTTTCTAGAATTTTGTAAAGTGGTGTACATCGATGGAAAGGTCTGTTTATTGTCAATTAGGAATTGAAAACCGCAACCACTTACGAGGCTTGGTTGCGGAGATATCGGGTTTCGAAATAAATCTGATTTTTAAACTTCATAACTTTTTTCAATTTTTCACTTAAAATTTTTTTCTCGAATTTTGTAAAGTGGTGTACATCGATGGAAAGGTCTGTTTATTGTCAATTAGGAATTGAAAACCGCAACCACTTACGAGACTTGGTTGCGGAGATATCGGGTTTCGAAAGAAATCTGATTTTTAAACTTTTAAATGATGCCGGCATCATAACTTTTTTCAATTTTTCACTTAAAATTTTTTTCTCGAATTTTGTAAAGTGGTGTACATCGATGGAAAGGTCTGTTTATTGTCAATTAGGAATTGAAAACCGCAACCACTTACGAGACTTGGTTGCGGAGATATCGGGTTTCGAAAGAAATCTGATTTTTAAACTTTTAAATGATGCCGGCATCATAACTTTTTTCAATTTTTCACTTAAAATTTTTTTCTCGAATTTTGTAAAGTGGTGTACATCGATGGAAAGGTCTGTTTATTGTCAATTAGGAATTGAAAACCGCAACCACTTACGAGGCTTGGTTGCGGAGATATCGGGTTTCGAAAGAAATCTGATTTTTAAACTTTTAAATGATGCCGGCATCATAACTTTTTTCAATTTTTCACTTAAAATTTTTTTCTCGAATTTTGTAAAGTGGTGTACATCGATGGAAAGGTCTGTTTATTGTCAATAAGGAATTGAAAACCACAACCACTTACGAGGATTGGATGCGGAGATATCGGGTTTCGAAAGAAATCTGATTTTTAAACTTTTAAATGATGCCGGCATCATAACTTTTTTCAATTTTTCACTTAAAATTTTTTTCTCGAATTTTGTAAAGTGGTGTACATCGATGGAAAGGTCTGTTTATTGTCAATTAGGAATTGAAAACCGCAACCACTTACGAGACTTGGTTGCGGAGATATCGGGTTTCGAAAGAAATCTGATTTTTAAACTTTTAAATGATGCCGGCATCATAACTTTTTTCAATTTTTCACTTAAAATTTTTTTCTCGAACTTTGTAAAGTGGTGTACATCGATGGAAAGGTCTGTTTATTGTCAATTAGGAATTGAAAACCGCAACCACTTACGAGACTTGGTTGCGGAGATATTGGGTTTCGAAAGAAATCTGATTTTTAAACTTTTAAATGATGCCGGCATCATAACTTTTTTCAATTTTTCACTTAAAATTTTTTTCTCGAATTTTGTAAAGTGGTGTACATCGATGGAAAGGTCTGTTTATTGTCAATTAGGAATTGAAAACCGCAACCACTTACGAGACTTGGTTGCGGAGATATTGGGTTTCGAAAGAAATCTGATTTTTAAACTTTTAAATGATGCCGGCATCATAACTTTTTTCAATTTTTCACTTAAAATTTTTTTCTCGAATTTTGTCAAGTGGTGTACATCGATGGAAAGGTCTGTTTATTGTCAATAAGGAATTGAAAACCACTAACGAGGATTGGATGCGGAGATATCGGGTTTCGAAAGAAATTTGATTTTTAAACTTTTAAATGATGCCGGCATCATAACTTTTTTCAATTTTTCACTTAAAATTTTTTTCTCGAATTTTGTAAAGTGGTGTACATCGATGGAAAGGTCTGTTTATTGTCAATTAGGAATTGAAAACCGCAACCACTTACGAGACTTGGTTGCGGAGATATCGGGTTTCGAAAGAAATCTGATTTTTAAACTTTTAAATGATGCCGGCATCATAACTTTTTTCAATTTTTCACTTAAAATTTTTTTCTCGAATTTTGTAAAGTGGTGTACATCGATGGAAAGGTCTGTTTATTTTCAATTAGGAATTGAAAACCGCAACCACTTACGAGGCTTGGTTGCGGAGATATCGGGTTTCGAAATAAATCTGATTTTTAAACTTTTAAATGATGCCGGCATCATAACTTTTTTCAATTTTTCACTTAAAATTTTTTTCTCGAATTTTGTAAAGTGGTGTACATCGATGGAAAGGTCTGTTTATTGTCAATAAGGAATTGAAAACCACAACCACTTACGAGGATTGGATGCGGAGATATCGGGTTTCGAAAGAAATCTGATTTTTAAACTTTTAAATGATGCCGGCATCATAACTTTTTTCAATTTTTCACTTAAAATTTTTTTCTCGAATTTTGTAAAGTGGTGTACATCGATGGAAAGGTCTGTTTATTGTCAATTAGGAATTGAAAAGCGCAACTACTTACGAGGCTTGGTTGCGGAGATATAGGGTTTCGAAAGAAATCTGATTTTTAAACTTTTAAATGATGCCGGTATCATAACTTTTTTCAATTTTTCACTTAAAATTTTTTTCTCGAATTTTGTAAAGTGGTGTACATCGATGGAAAGGTCTGTTTATTGTCAATAAGGAATTGAAAACCACAACCACTTACGAGGATTGGATGCGGAGATATCGGGTTTCGAAAGAAATCTGATTTTTAAACTTTTAAATGATGCCGGCATCATAACTTTTTTCAATTTTTCACTTAAAATTTTTTTCTCGAATTTTGTAAAGTGGTGTACATCGATGGAAAGGTCTGTTTATTGTCAATTAGGAATTGAAAACCGCAACCACTTAAGAGACTTGGTTGCGGAGATATCGGGTTTCGAAAGAAATCTGATTTTTAAACTTTTAAATGATCATAAGTTTTTTCAATTTTTCAACAAAATTTTTTTCTAGAATTTTGTAAAGTGGTGTACATCGATGGAAAGGTCTGTTTATTGTCAATAAGGAATTGAAAACCACAACCACTTACGAGGATTGGATGCGGAGATATCGGGTTTCGAAAGAAATCTGATTTTTAAACTTTTAAATGATGCCGGCATCATAACTTTTTTCAATTTTTCACTTAAAATTTTTTTTCTCGAATTTTGTAAAGTCGTGAAAATCGATGGAAAGGTCTGTTTATTGTCAATTAGGAATTGAAAACCGCAACCACTTACGAGGCTTGGTTGCGGAGATATCGGGTTTCGAAAGAAATCTGATTTTTAAACTTTTAAATGATGCCGGCATCATAACTTTTTTCAATTTTTCACTTAAAATTTTTTTTCTCGAATTTTGTAAGGTCGTGCGTGCACATCGATGGAAAGATCTATTTATTCTCAATTAGGAATTGAAAACCGCAACCACTTACGAGGCTTGGTTGCGGAGATATCGGGTTTCGAAAGAAATCTGATTTTTAAACTTTTAAATGATGCCGGCATCATAACTTTTTTCAATTTTTCACTTAAAATTTTTTTCTCGAATTTTGTAAAGTGGTGCACATCGATGAAAAGGTCTGTTTATTGTCAATTAGGAATTGAAAACCGCAACCACTTACGAGGCTTGGTTGCGGAGATATCGGGTTTCGAAAGAAATCTGATTTTTAAACTTTTAAATGATGCCGGCATCATAACTTTTTTCAATTTTTCACTTAAAATTTTTTTCTCGAATTTTGTAAAGTGGTGTACATCGATGGAAAGGTCTGTTTATTGTCAATTAGGAATTGAAAACCGCAACCACTTACAAGGCTTGGTTGCGGAGATATCGGGTTTCGAAAGAAATCTGATTTTTAAACTTTTAAATGATGCCGGCATCATAACTTTTTTCAATTTTTCACTTAAAATTTTTTTCTCGAATTTTGTAAAGTGGTGTACATCGATGGAAAGGTCTGTTTATTGTCAATTAGGAATTGAAAACCGCAACCACTTAGGAGGCTTGGTTGCGGAGATATCGGTTTTCGAAAGAAATCTGATTTTTAAACTTTTAAATGATGCCCGCATCATAACTTTTTTCAATTTTTCACTTAAATTTTTTTTCTCGAATTTTGTAAAGTGGTGTACATCGATGGAAAGGTCTGTTTATTGTCAATTAGGAATTGAAAACCGCAACCACTTACGAGGCTTGGTTGCGGAGATATCGGGTTTCGAAAGAAATCTGATTTTTAAACTTTTAAATGATGCCGGCATCATAACTTTTTTCAATTTTTCACTTAAAATTTTTTTTCTCGAATTTTGTAAAGTCGTGAAAATCGAAGGAAAGGTCTGTTTATTGTCAATTAGGAATTGAAAACCGCAACCACTTACGAGGCTTGGTTGCGGAGATATCGGGTTTCGAAAGAAATCTGATTTTTAAACTTTTAAATGATGCCGGCATCATAACTTTTTTCAATTTTTCACTTAAAATTTTTTTTCTCGAATTTTGTAAGGTCGTGCACATCGATGGAAAGATCTATTTATTCTCAATTAGGAATTGAAAACCGCAACCACTTACGAGGCTTGGTTGCGGAGATATCGGGTTTCGAAAGAAATCTGATTTTTAAACTTTTAAATGATGCCGGCATCATAACTTTTTTCAATTTTTCACTTAAAATTTTTTTCTAGAATTTTGTAAAGTGGTGTACATCGATGGAAAGGTCTGTTTATTGTCAATTAGGAATTGAAAACCGCAACCACTTACGAGGCTTGGTTGCGGAGATATCGGGTTTCGAAAGAAATCTAATTTTTAAACTTTTAAATGATGCCGGCATCATAACTTTTTTCAATTTTTCACTTAAAATTTTTTTTCTCGAATTTTGTAAAGTCGTGAAAATCGAAGGAAAGGTCTGTTTATTGTCAATTAGGAATTGAAAACCGCAACCACTTACGAGGCTTGGTTGCGGAGATATCGGGTTTCGAAAGAAATCTGATTTTTAAACTTTTAAATGATGCCGGCATCATAACTTTTTTCAATTTTTCACTTAAAATTTTTTTTCTCGAATTTTGTAAGGTCGTGCACATCGATGGAAAGATCTATTTATTCTCAATTAGGAATTGAAAACCGCAACCACTTACGAGGCTTGGTTGCGGAGATATCGGGTTTCGAAAGAAATCTGATTTTTAAACTTTTAAATGATGCCGGCATCATAACTTTTTTCAATTTTTCACTTAAAATTTTTTTCTCGAATTTTGTAAAGTGGTGCACATCGATGAAAAGGTCTGTTTATTGTCAATTAGGAATTGAAAACCGCAACCACTTACGAGGCTTGGTTGCGGAGATATCGGGTTTCGAAAGAAATCTGATTTTTAAACTTTTAAATGATGCCGGCATTATAATTTTTTTCAATTTTTCACTTAAAATTTTTTTCTCGAATTTTGTAAAGTGGTGTACATCGATGGAAAGGTCTGTTTATTGTCAATTAGGAATTGAAAACCGCAACCACTTACGAGACTTGGTTGCGGAGATATCGGGTTTCGAAAGAAATCTGATTTTTAAACTTTTAAATGATGCCGGCATCATAACTTTTTTCAATTTTTCACTTAAAATTTTTTTCTCGAATTTTGTAAAGTGGTGTACATCGATGGAAAGGTCTGTTTATTGTCAATTATGAATTGAAAACCGCAACCACTTAGGAGGCTTGGTTGCGGAGATATCGGGTTTCGAAAGAAATCTGATTTTTAAACTTTTAAATGATGCCGGCATCATAACTTTTTTCAATTTTTCACTTAAAATTTTTTTCTCGAATTTTGTAAAGTGGTGTACATCGATGGAAAGGTCTGTTTATTGTCAATTAGGAATTGAAAACCGCAACCACTTACGAGACTTGGTTGCGGAGATATCGGGTTTCGAAAGAAATCTGATTTTTAAACTTTTAAATGATGCCGGCATCATAACTTTTTTCAATTTTTCACTTAAAATTTTTTTCTCGAATTTTGTAAAGTGGTGTACATCGATGGAAAGGTCTGTTTATTGTCAATTAGGAATTGAAAACCACAACCACTTACGAGGATTGGATGCGGAGATATCGGGTTTCGAAAGAAATCTGATTTTTAAACTTTTAAATGATGCCGGCATCATAACTTTTTTCAATTTTTCACTTAAAATTTTTTTTCTCGAATTTTGTAAAGTCGTGAAAATCGATGGAAAGGTCTGTTTATTGTCAATTAGAAATTGAAAACCGCAACCACTTACGAGACTTGGTTGCGGAGATATCGGGTTTCGAAAGAAATCTGATTTTTAAACTTTTAAATGATGCCGGCATCATAACTTTTTTCAATTTTTCACTTAAAATTTTTTTCTCGAATTTTGTAAAGTGGTGTACATCGATGGAAAGGTCTGTTTATTGTCAATTAGGAATTGAAAACCACAACCACTTACGAGGATTGGATGCGGAGATATCGGGTTTCGAAAGAAATCTGATTTTTAAACTTTTAAATGATGCCGGCATCATAACTTTTTTCAATTTTTCACTTAAAATTTTTTTCTCGAATTTTGTAAAGTGGTGTACATCGATGGAAAGGTCTGTTTATTGTCAATTAGGAATTGAAAACCGCAACCACTTAGGAGGCTTGGTTGCGGAGATATCGGGTTTCGAAAGAAATCTGATTTTTAAACTTTTAAATGATGCCGGCATCATAACTTTTTTCAATTTTTCACTTAAAATTTTTTTTCTCGAATTTTGTAAAGTGGTGTACATCGATGGAAAGGTCTGTTTATTGTCAATTAGGAATTGAAAACCGCAACCACTTAGGAGGCTTGGTTGCGGAGATATCGGGTTTCGAAAGAAATCTGATTTTTAAACTTTTAAATGATGCCGGCATCATAACTTTTTTCAATTTTTCACTTAAAATTTTTTTCTCGAATTTTGTAAAGTGGTGTACATCGATGGAAAGGTCTGTTTATTGTCAATTAGGAATTGAAAACCGCAACCACTTACGAGACTTGGTTGCGGAGATATCGGGTTTCGAAAGAAATCTGATTTTTAAACTTTTAAATGATGCCGGCATTATAATTTTTTTCAATTTTTCACTTAAAATTTTTTTCTCGAATTTTGTAAAGTGGTGTACATCGATGGAAAGGTCTGTTTATTGTCAATTAGGAATTGAAAACCGCAACCACTTAGGAGGCTTGGTTGCGGAGATATCGGGTTTCGAAAGAAATCTGATTTTTAAACTTTTAAATGATGCCGGCATCATAACTTTTTTCAATTTTTCACTTAAAATTTTTTTCTCGAATTTTGTAAAGTGGTGTACATCGATGGAAAGGTCTGTTTATTGTCAATTAGGAATTGAAAACCGCAACCACTTACGAGACTTGGTTGCGGAGATATCGGGTTTCGAAAGAAATCTGATTTTTAAACTTTTAAATGATGCCGGCATCATAATTTTTTTCAATTTTTCACTTAAAATTTTTTTTCTAGAATTTTGTAAAGTGGTGTACATCGATGGAAAGGTCTGTTTATTGTCAATTAGGAATTGAAAACCGCAACCACTTAGGAAGCTTGGTTGCGGAGATATCGGGTTTCGAAAGAAATCTGATTTTTAAACTTTTAAATGATGCCGGCATCATAACTTTTTTCAATTTTTCACTTAAAATTTTTTTCTCGAATTTTGTAAAGTGGTGTACATCGATGGAAAGGTCTGTTTATTGTCAATTAGGAATTGAAAACCGCAACCACTTACGAGGCTTGGTTGCGGAGATATCGGGTTTCGAAAGAAATCTGATTTTTAAACTTTTAAATGATGCCGGCATCATAATTTTTTTCAATTTTCACTTAAAATTTTTTTCTCGAATTTTGTAAAGTGGTGTACATCGATGGAAAGGTCTGTTTATTGTCAATTAGGAATTGAAAACCGCAACCACTTAGGAGGCTTGGTTGCGGAGATATCGGGTTTCGAAAGAAATCTGATTTTTAAACTTTTAAATGATGCCGGCATCATAATTTTTTTCAATTTTTCACTTAAAATTTTTTTCTCGAATTTTGTAAAGTGGTGTACATCGATGGAAAGGTCTGTTTATTGTCAATTAGGAATTGAAAACCGAAACCACTTACGAGACTTGGTTGCGGAGATATCGGGTTTCGAAAGAAATCTGATTTTTAAACTTTTAAATGATGCCGGCATCATAACTTTTTTCAATTTTTCACTTAAAATTTTTTTCTCGAATTTTGTAAAGTGGTGTATATCGATGGAAAGGTCTGTTTATTGTCAATTAGGAATTGAAAACCGCAACCACTTACGAGGCTTGGTTGCGGAGATATCGGGTTTCGAAAGAAATCTGATTTTTAAACTTTTAAATGGTGCCGGCATCATAACTTTTTTCAATTTTTCACTTAAAATTTTTTTCTCGAATTTTGTAAAGTGGTGTACATCGATGGAAAGGTCTGTTTATTGTCAATTAGGAATTGAAAACCGCAACCACTTACGAGGCTTGGTTGCGGAGATATCGGGTTTCGAAAGAAATCTGATTTTTAAACTTTTAAATGATGCCGGCATCATAACTTTTTTCAATTTTTCACTTAAAATTTTTTTCTCGAATTTTGTAAAGTGGTATACATCGATGAAAGGTCTGTTTATTGTCAATTAGGAATTGAAAACCGCAACCACTTACGAGGCTTGGTTGCGGAGATATCGGGTTTCGAAAGAAATTTGATTTTTAAACTTTTAAATGATGCCCGCATCATAACTTTTTTCAATTTTTCACTTAAATTTTTTTTCTCGAATTTTGTAAAGTGGTGTACATCGATGGAAAGGTCTGTTTATTGTCAATTAGGAATTGAAAACCGCAACCACTTACGAGGCTTGGTTGCGGAGATATCGGGTTTCGCAAGAAATCTGATTTTTAAACTTTTAAATGATGCCGGCATCATAACTTTTTTCAATTTTTCACTTAAAATTTGTTTCTCGAATTTTGTAAAGTCGTGAAAATCGATGGAAAGGTCTGTTTATTGTCAATTAGGAATTGAAAACCGCAACCACTTACGAGGCTTGGTTGCGGAGATATCGGGTTTCGAAAGAAATCTGATTTTTAAACATTTAAATGATGCCGGCATCATAACTTTTTTCAATTTTTCACTTAAAATTTTTTTCTCGAATTTTGTAAAGTGGTGCACATCGATGAAAAGGTCTGTTTATTGTCAATTAGGAATTGAAAACCGCAACCACTTACGAGACTTGGTTGCGGAGATATCGGGTTTCGAAAGAAATCTGATTTTTAAACTTTTAAATGATGCCGGCATCATAATTTTTTTCAATTTTTCACTTAAAATTTTTTCTAGAATTTTGTAAAGTGGTGTACATCGATGGAAAGGTCTGTTTATTGTCAATTAGGAATTGAAAACCGCAACCACTTAGGAGGCTTGGTTGCGGAGATATCGGGTTTCGAAAGAAATCTGATTTTTAAACTTTTAAATGATGCCGGCATCATAACTTTTTTCAATTTTTCACTTAAAATTTTTTTTCTCGAATTTTGTAAAGTGGTGTACATCGATGGAAAGGTCTGTTTATTGTCAATTAGGAATTGAAAACCGCAACCACTTAGGAGGCTTGGTTGCGGAGATATCGGGTTTCGAAAGAAATCTGATTTTTAAACTTTTAAATGATGCCGGCATCATAACTTTTTTCAATTTTTCACTTAAAATTTTTTTCTCGAATTTTGTAAAGTGGTGTACATCGATGGAAAGGTCTGTTTATTGTCAATTAGGAATTGAAAACCGCAACCACTTACGAGACTTGGTTGCGGAGATATCAAGTTTCGAAAGAAATCTGATTTTTAAACTTTTAAATGATGCCGGCATCATAACTTTTTTCAATTTTTCACTTAAAATTTTTTTCTCGAATTTTGTAAAGTGGTGTACATCGATGGAAAGGTCTGTTTATTTTCAATTAGGAATTGAAAACCGCAACCACTTACGAGACTTGGTTGCGGAGATATCGGGTTTCGAAAGAAATCTGATTTTTAAACTTTTAAATGATGCCGGCATCATAACTTTTTTCAATTTTTCACTTAAAATTTTTTTCTCGAATTTTGTAAAGTGGTGTACATCGATGGAAAGGTCTGTTTATTGTCAATTAGGAATTGAAAACCGCAACCACTTAGGAGGCTTGGTTGCGGAGATATCGGGTTTCGAAAGAAATCTGATTTTTAAACTTTTAAATGATGCCGGCATCATAACTTTTTTCAATTTTTCACTTAAAATTTTTTTCTCGAATTTTGTAAAGTGGTGTACATCGATGGAAAGGTCTGTTTATTGTCAATTAGGAATTGAAAACCGCAACCACTTAGGAGGCTTGGTTGCGGAGATATCGGGTTTCGAAAGAAATCTGATTTTTAAACTTTTAAATGATGCCGGCATCATAACTTTTTTCAATTTTTCACTTAAAATTTTTTTCTCGAATTTTGTAAAGTGGTGTACATCGATGGAAAGGTCTGTTTATTGTCAATTAGGAATTGAAAACCGCAACCACTTACGAGGCTTGGTTGCGGTTTTCAATTTTTCACTTAAAATTTTTTTCTCGAATTTTGTAAAGTGGTGTACATCGATGGAAAGGTCTGTTTATTGTCAATTAGGAATTGAAAACCGCAACCACTTACGAGGCTTGGTTGCGGAGATATCGGGTTTCGAAAGAAATCTGATTTTTAAACTTTTAAATGATGCCGGCATCATAACTTTTTCCAATTTTTCACTTAAAATTTTTTTCTAGAATTTTGTAAAGTGGTGTACATCGATGGAAAGGTCTGTTTATTGTCAATTAGGAATTGAAAACCGCAACCACTTACGAGGCTTGGTTGCGGAGATATCGGGTTTCGCAAGAAATCTGATTTTTAAACTTTTAAATGATGCCGGCATCATAACTTTTTTCAATTTTTCACTTAAAATTTGTTTCTCGAATTTTGTAAAGTCGTGAAAATCAATGGAAAGGTCTGTTTATTGTCAATTAGGAATTGAAAACCGCAACCACTTACGAGGCTTGGTTGCGGAGATATCGGGTTTCGAAAGAAATCTGATTTTTAAACTTTTAAATGATGCCGGCATCATAACTTTTTTCAATTTTTCACTTAAAATTTTTTTCTCGAATTTTGTAAAGTGGTGTACATCGATGGAAAGGTCTGTTTATTGTCAATTAGGAATTGAAAACCGCAACCACTTACGAGGCTTGGTTGCGGAGATATCGGGTTTAGAAAGAAATCTGATTTTTAAACTTTTATAACTTTTTTCAATTTTTCACTTAAAATTTTTTTCTCGAATTTTGTAAAGTGGTGTACATCGATGGAAAGGTCTGTTTATTGTCAATTAGGAATTGAAAACCGCAACCACTTACGAGGCTTGGTTGCGGAGATATCGGGTTTCGAAAGAAATCTGATTTTTAAACTTTTAAATGATGCCGGCATCATAACTTTTTCCAATTTTTCACTTAAAATTTTTTTCTAGAATTTTGTAAAGTGGTGTACATCGATGGAAAGGTCTGTTTATTGTCAATTAGGAATTGAAAACCGCAACCACTTACGAGGCTTGGTTGCGGAGATATCGGGTTTCGCAAGAAATCTGATTTTTAAACTTTTAAATGATGCCGGCATCATAACTTTTTTCAATTTTTCACTTAAAATTTGTTTCTCGAATTTTGTAAAGTCGTGAAAATCGATGGAAAGGTCTGTTTATTGTCAATTAGGAATTGAAAACCGCAACCACTTACGAGGCTTGGTTGCGGAGATATCGGGTTTCGAAAGAAATCTGATTTTTAAACTTTTAAATGATGCCGGCATCATAACTTTTTTCAATTTTTCACTTAAAATTTTTTTCTCGAATTTTGTAAAGTGGTGTACATCGATGGAAAGGTCTGTTTATTGTCAATTAGGAATTGAAAACCGCAACCACTTAGGAGGCTTGGTTGCGGAGATATCGGGTTTCGAAAGAAATCTGATTTTTAAACTTTTAAATGATGCCGGCATCATAATTTTTTTCAATTTTTCACTTAAAATTTTTTTCTAGAATTTTGTAAAGTGGTGTACATCGATGGAAAGGTCTGTTTATTGTCAATTAGGAATTGAAAACCGCAACCACTTAGGAGGCTTGGTTGCGGAGATATCGGGTTTCGAAAGAAATCTGATTTTTAAACTTTTAAATGATGCCGGCATCATAACTTTTTTCAATTTTTCACTTAAAATTTTTTTTCTCGAATTTTGTAAAGTGGTGTACATCGATGGAAAGGTCTGTTTATTGTCAATTAGGAATTGAAAACCGCAACCACTTAGGAGGCTTGGTTGCGGAGATATCGGGTTTCGAAAGAAATCTGATTTTTAAACTTTTAAATGATGCCGGCATCATAACTTTTTTCAATTTTTCACTTAAAATTTTTTTTCTCGAATTTTGTAAAGTGGTGTACATCGATGGAAAGGTCTGTTTATTGTCAATTAGGAATTGAAAACCGCAACCACTTAGGAGGCTTGGTTGCGGAGATATCGGGTTTCGAAAGAAATCTGATTTTTAAACTTTTAAATGATGCCGGCATCATAACTTTTTTCAATTTTTCACTTAAAATTTTTTTTCTCGAATTTTGTAAAGTGGTGTACATCGATGGAAAGGTCTGTTTATTGTCAATTAGGAATTGAAAACCGCAACCACTTAGGAGGCTTGGTTGCGGAGATATCGGGTTTCGAAAGAAATCTGATTTTTAAACTTTTAAATGATGCCGGCATCATAACTTTTTTCAATTTTTCACTTAAAATTTTTTTCTCGAATTTTGTAAAGTGGTGTACATCGATGGAAAGGTCTGTTTATTGTCAATTAGGAATTGAAAACCGCAACCACTTACGAGACTTGGTTGCGGAGATATCAAGTTTCGAAAGAAATCTGATTTTTAAACTTTTAAATGATGCCGGCATCATAACTTTTTTCAATTTTTCACTTAAAATTTTTTTCTCGAATTTTGTAAAGTGGTGTACATCGATGGAAAGGTCTGTTTATTTTCAATTAGGAATTGAAAACCGCAACCACTTACGAGACTTGGTTGCGGAGATATCGGGTTTCGAAAGAAATCTGATTTTTAAACTTTTAAATGATGCCGGCATCATAACTTTTTTCAATTTTTCACTTAAAATTTTTTTCTCGAATTTTGTAAAGTGGTGTACATCGATGGAAAGGTCTGTTTATTGTCAATTAGGAATTGAAAACCGCAACCACTTAGGAGGCTTGGTTGCGGAGATATCGGGTTTCGAAAGAAATCTGATTTTTAAACTTTTAAATGATGCCGGCATCATAACTTTTTTCAATTTTTCACTTAAAATTTTTTTCTCGAATTTTGTAAAGTGGTGTACATCGATGGAAAGGTCTGTTTATTGTCAATTAGGAATTGAAAACCGCAACCACTTAGGAGGCTTGGTTGCGGAGATATCGGGTTTCGAAAGAAATCTGATTTTTAAACTTTTAAATGATGCCGGCATCATAACTTTTTTCAATTTTTCACTTAAAATTTTTTTCTCGAATTTTGTAAAGTGGTGTACATCGATGGAAAGGTCTGTTTATTGTCAATTAGGAATTGAAAACCGCAACCACTTACGAGGCTTGGTTGCGGAGATATCGGGTTTAGAAAGAAATCTGATTTTTAAACTTTTATAACTTTTTTCAATTTTTCACTTAAAATTTTTTTCTCGAATTTTGTAAAGTGGTGTACATCGATGGAAAGGTCTGTTTATTGTCAATTAGGAATTGAAAACCGCAACCACTTACGAGGCTTGGTTGCGGAGATATCGGGTTTCGAAAGAAATCTGATTTTTAAACTTTTAAATGATGCCGGCATCATAACTTTTTCCAATTTTTCACTTAAAATTTTTTTCTAGAATTTTGTAAAGTGGTGTACATCGATGGAAAGGTCTGTTTATTGTCAATTAGGAATTGAAAACCGCAACCACTTACGAGGCTTGGTTGCGGAGATATCGGGTTTCGCAAGAAATCTGATTTTTAAACTTTTAAATGATGCCGGCATCATAACTTTTTTCAATTTTTCACTTAAAATTTGTTTCTCGAATTTTGTAAAGTCGTGAAAATCAATGGAAAGGTCTGTTTATTGTCAATTAGGAATTGAAAACCGCAACCACTTACGAGGCTTGGTTGCGGAGATATCGGGTTTCGAAAGAAATCTGATTTTTAAACTTTTAAATGATGCCGGCATCATAACTTTTTTCAATTTTTCACTTAAAATTTTTTTCTCGAATTTTGTAAAGTGGTGTACATCGATGGAAAGGTCTGTTTATTGTCAATTAGGAATTGAAAACCGCAACCACTTACGAGGCTTGGTTGCGGAGATATCGGGTTTAGAAAGAAATCTGATTTTTAAACTTTTATAACTTTTTTCAATTTTTCACTTAAAATTTTTTTCTCGAATTTTGTAAAGTGGTGTACATCGATGGAAAGGTCTGTTTATTGTCAATTAGGAATTGAAAACCGCAACCACTTACGAGGCTTGGTTGCGGAGATATCGGGTTTCGAAAGAAATCTGATTTTTAAACTTTTAAATGATGCCGGCATCATAACTTTTTCCAATTTTTCACTTAAAATTTTTTTCTAGAATTTTGTAAAGTGGTGTACATCGATGGAAAGGTCTGTTTATTGTCAATTAGGAATTGAAAACCGCAACCACTTACGAGGCTTGGTTGCGGAGATATCGGGTTTCGCAAGAAATCTGATTTTTAAACTTTTAAATGATGCCGGCATCATAACTTTTTTCAATTTTTCACTTAAAATTTGTTTCTCGAATTTTGTAAAGTCGTGAAAATCGATGGAAAGGTCTGTTTATTGTCAATTAGGAATTGAAAACCGCAACCACTTACGAGGCTTGGTTGCGGAGATATCGGGTTTCGAAAGAAATCTGATTTTTAAACTTTTAAATGATGCCGGCATCATAACTTTTTTCAATTTTTCACTTAAAATTTTTTTCTCGAATTTTGTAAAGTGGTGTACATCGATGGAAAGGTCTGTTTATTGTCAATTAGGAATTGAAAACCGCAACCACTTAGGAGGCTTGGTTGCGGAGATATCGGGTTTCGAAAGAAATCTGATTTTTAAACTTTTAAATGATGCCGGCATCATAATTTTTTTCAATTTTTCACTTAAAATTTTTTTCTAGAATTTTGTAAAGTGGTGTACATCGATGGAAAGGTCTGTTTATTGTCAATTAGGAATTGAAAACCGCAACCACTTAGGAGGCTTGGTTGCGGAGATATCGGGTTTCGAAAGAAATCTGATTTTTAAACTTTTAAATGATGCCGGCATCATAACTTTTTTCAATTTTTCACTTAAAATTTTTTTTCTCGAATTTTGTAAAGTGGTGTACATCGATGGAAAGGTCTGTTTATTGTCAATTAGGAATTGAAAACCGCAACCACTTAGGAGGCTTGGTTGCGGAGATATCGGGTTTCGAAAGAAATCTGATTTTTAAACTTTTAAATGATGCCGGCATCATAACTTTTTTCAATTTTTCACTTAAAATTTTTTTTCTCGAATTTTGTAAAGTGGTGTACATCGATGGAAAGGTCTGTTTATTGTCAATTAGGAATTGAAAACCGCAACCACTTAGGAGGCTTGGTTGCGGAGATATCGGGTTTCGAAAGAAATCTGATTTTTAAACTTTTAAATGATGCCGGCATCATAACTTTTTTCAATTTTTCACTTAAAATTTTTTTTCTCGAATTTTGTAAAGTGGTGTACATCGATGGAAAGGTCTGTTTATTGTCAATTAGGAATTGAAAACCGCAACCACTTAGGAGGCTTGGTTGCGGAGATATCGGGTTTCGAAAGAAATCTGATTTTTAAACTTTTAAATGATGCCGGCATCATAACTTTTTTCAATTTTTCACTTAAAATTTTTTTCTCGAATTTTGTAAAGTGGTGTACATCGATGGAAAGGTCTGTTTATTGTCAATTAGGAATTGAAAACCGCAACCACTTACGAGACTTGGTTGCGGATATATCAAGTTTCGAAAGAAATCTGATTTTTAAACTTTTAAATGATGCCGGCATCATAACTTTTTTCAATTTTTCACTTAAAATTTTTTTCTCGAATTTTGTAAAGTGGTGTACATCGATGGAAAGGTCTGTTTATTTTCAATTAGGAATTGAAAACCGCAACCACTTACGAGACTTGGTTGCGGAGATATCGGGTTTCGAAAGAAATCTGATTTTTAAACTTTTAAATGATGCCGGCATCATAACTTTTTTCAATTTTTCACTTAAAATTTTTTTCTCGAATTTTGTAAAGTGGTGTACATCGATGGAAAGGTCTGTTTATTGTCAATTAGGAATTGAAAACCGCAACCACTTAGGAGGCTTGGTTGCGGAGATATCGGGTTTCGAAAGAAATCTGATTTTTAAACTTTTAAATGATGCCGGCATCATAACTTTTTTCAATTTTTCACTTAAAATTTTTTTCTCGAATTTTGTAAAGTGGTGTACATCGATGGAAAGGTCTGTTTATTGTCAATTAGGAATTGAAAACCGCAACCACTTAGGAGGCTTGGTTGCGGAGATATCGGGTTTCGAAAGAAATCTGATTTTTAAACTTTTAAATGATGCCGGCATCATAACTTTTTTCAATTTTTCACTTAAAATTTTTTTCTCGAATTTTGTAAAGTGGTGTACATCGATGGAAAGGTCTGTTTATTGTCAATTAGGAATTGAAAACCGCAACCACTTACGAGGCTTGGTTGCGGAGATATCGGGTTTAGAAAGAAATCTGATTTTTAAACTTTTATAACTTTTTTCAATTTTTCACTTAAAATTTTTTTCTCGAATTTTGTAAAGTGGTGTACATCGATGGAAAGGTCTGTTTATTGTCAATTAGGAATTGAAAACCGCAACCACTTACGAGGCTTGGTTGCGGAGATATCGGGTTTCGAAAGAAATCTGATTTTTAAACTTTTAAATGATGCCGGCATCATAACTTTTTCCAATTTTTCACTTAAAATTTTTTTCTAGAATTTTGTAAAGTGGTGTACATCGATGGAAAGGTCTGTTTATTGTCAATTAGGAATTGAAAACCGCAACCACTTACGAGGCTTGGTTGCGGAGATATCGGGTTTCGAAAGAAATCTGATTTTTAAACTTTTAAATGATGCCGGCATCATAACTTTTTTCAATTTTTCACTTAAAATTTTTTTCTCGAATTTTGTAAAGTGGTGTACATCGATGGAAAGGTCTGTTTATTGTCAATTAGGAATTGAAAACCGCAACCACTTACGAGGCTTGGTTGCGGAGATATCGGGTTTCGAAAGAAATCTGATTTTTAAACTTTTAAATGATGCCGATAACTTTTTTCAATTTTTCACTTAAATTTTTTTTTTCTCGAATTTTGTAAAGTGGTGTACATCGATGGAAAGATCTATTTATTCTCAATTAGGAATTGAAAACCGCAACCACTTACGAGGCTTGGTTGCGGAGATGTCGGGTTTAGAAAGAAATCTGATTTTTAAACTTTTAAATGATGCCGGCATCATAACTTTTTTCAATTTTTCGCTTAAAATTTTTTTCTCGAATTTTGTAAAGTGGTGTACATCGATGGAAAGGTCTGTTTATTGTCAATTAGGAATTGAAAACCGCAACCACTTACGAGGCTTGGTTGCGGAGATATCGGGTTTAGAAAGAAATCTGATTTTTAAACTTTTAAATGATGCCGGCATCATAACTTTTTTCAATTTTTCACTTAAAATTTTTTTCTCGAATTTTGTAAAGTGGTGTACATCGATGGAAAGGTCTGTTTATTGTCAATTAGGAATTGAAAACCGCAACCACTTACGAGGCTTGGTTGCGGAGATATCGGGTTTCGAAAGAAATCTGATTTTTAAACTTTTAAATGATGCCGGCATCATAACTTTTTCCAATTTTTCACTTAAAATTTTTTTCTCGAATTTTGTAAAGTGGTGTACATCGATGGAAAGGTCTGTTTATTGTCAATTAGGAGTTGAAAACCGCAACCACTTACGAGGCTTGGTTGCGGAGATATCGGGTTTCGAAAGAAATCTGATTTTTAAACTTTTAAATGATGCCGATAACTTTTTTCAATTTTTCACTTAAATTTTTTTTTTCTCGAATTTTGTAAAGTGGTGTACATCGATGGAAAGATCTATTTATTCTCAATTAGGAATTGAAAACTGCAACCACTTACGAGGCTTGGTTGCGGAGATATCGGGTTTCGAAAGAAATCTGATTTTTAAACTTTTAAATGATGCCGGCATCATAACTTTTTTCAATTTTTCACTTAAAATTTTTTTCTCGAATTTTGTAAAGTGGTGTACATCGATGGAAAGGTCTGTTTATTGTCAATTAGGAATTGAAAACCGCAACCACTTATGAGGCTTGGTTGCGGAGATATCGGGTTTCGAAAGAAATCTGATTTTTAAACTTTTAAATGATGCCGATAACTTTTTTCAATTTTTCACTTAAATTATTTTTTTCTCGAATTTTGTAAAGTGGTGTACATCGATGGAAAGATCTATTTCTTCTCAATTAGGAATTGAAAACCGCAACCACTTACGAGGCTTGGTTGCGGAGATATCGGGTTTCGAAAGAAATCTGATTTTTAAACTTTTAAATGATGCCGGCATCATAACTTTTTTCAATTTTTCACTTAAAATTTTTTTCTCGAATTTTGTAAAGTGGGGTATATCGATGGATAGGTCTGTTTATTGTCAATTAGGGATTGAAAACCGCAACCACTTACGAGACTTGGTTGCGGAGATATCCGGTTTCGAAAGAAATCTGATTTTTAAACTTTTAAATGATGCCGGCATCATAACTTTTTTCAATTTTTCACTTAAAATTTTTTTCTCCAATTTTGTAAAGTGGTGTACATCGATGGAAAGGTCTGTTTATTGTCACTTAGGAATTGAAAACCGCAACCACTTACGAGACTTGGTTGCGGAGATATCAGGTTTCGAAAGAAATCTGATTTTTAAACTTTTAAATGATGCCGGCATCATAACTTTTTTCAATTTTTCACTTAAAATTTTTTTCTCGAATTTTGTAAAGTGGTGTACATCGATGGAAAGGTCTGTTTATTGTCAATTAGGAATTGGAAACCGCAACCACTTACGAGGCTTGGTTGCGGAGATATCGGGTTTCGAAAGAAATCTGATTTTTAAACTTTTAAATGATGCCGGCATCATAATTTTTTTCAATTTTTCACTTAAAATTTTTTTCTCGAATTTTGTAAAGTGGTGTACATCGATGGAAAGGTCTGTTTATTTTCAATTAGGAATTGAAAACCACAACCACTTACGAGGATTGGATGCGGAGATATCGGGTTTCGAAAGAAATTTGATTTTTAATTTTTTAAATGATGCCGGCATCATAACTTTTTTCAATTTTTCACTTAAAATTTTTTTCTCGAATTTTGTAAAGTGGTGTTCATCGATGGAAAGGTCTGTTTATTGTCAATTAGGAATTGAAAACCGCAACCACTTACGAGGCTTGGTTGCGGAGATATCGGGTTTCGAAAGAAATCTGATTTTTAAACTTTTAAATGATGCCGATAACTTTTTTCAATTTTTCACTTAAAATTTTTTTCTCGAATTTTGTAAAGTGGTGTACATCGATGGAAAGGTCTGTTTATTGTCAATTATGAATTGAAAACCGCAACCACCTACGAGGCTTGGTTGCGGAGATATCGGGTTTCGAAAGAAATTTGATTTTTAAACTTTTAAATGATGCCGGCATCATAACTTTTTTCAATTTTTCACTTAAAATTTTTTTCTCGAATTTTGTAAAGTGGTGTACATCGATGGAAAGGTCTGTTTATTGTCAATTAGGAATTGAAAACCGCAACCACTTACGAGGCTTGGTTGCGGAGATATCGGGTTTCGAAAGAAATCTGATTTTTAAACTTTTAAATGATGCCGGCATCATAACTTTTTTCAATTTTTCACTTAAAATTTTTTTTCTCGAATTTTGTAAAGTGGTGTACATCGATGGAAAGGTCTGTTTATTGTCAATTAGGAATTGAAAACCGCAACCACTTAGGAGGCTTGGTTGCGGAGATATCGGGTTTCGAAAGAAATCTGATTTTTAAACTTTTAAATGATGCCGGCATCATAACTTTTTTCAATTTTTCACTTAAAATTTTTTTCTCGAATTTTGTAAAGTGGTGTACATCGATGGAAAGGTCTGTTTATTGTCAATTAGGAATTGAAAACCGCAACCACTTACGAGGCTTGGTTGCGGAGATATCGGGTTTCGGAAGAAATCTGATTTTTAAACTTTTAAATGATGCCGGCATCATAACTTTTTTCAATTTTTCACTTAAAATTTTTTTCTCGAATTTTGTAAAGTGGTGTACATCGATGGAAAGGTCTGTTTATTGTCAATTAGGAATTGAAAACCGCAACCACTTACGAGGCTTGGTTGCGGAGATATCGGGTTTCGAAAGAAATCTGATTTTTAAACTTTTAAATGATGCCGGCATCATAACTTTTTTCAATTTTTCACTTAAAATTTTTTTCTCGAATTTTGTAAAGTGGTGTACATCGATGGAAAGGTCTGTTTATTGTCAATTAGGAATTGAAAACCGCAACCACTTACGAGACTTGGTTGCGGAGATATCGGGTTTCGAAAGAAATCTGATTTTTAAACTTTTAAATGATGCCGGCATCATAACTTTTTTCAATTTTTCACTTAAAATTTTTTTCTCGAATTTTGTAAAGTGGTGTACATCGATGGAAAGGTCTGTTTATTGTCAATTAGGAATTGAAAACCGCAACCACTTACGAGACTTGGTTGCGGAGATATCGGGTTTCGAAAGAAATCTGATTTTTAAACTTTTAAATGATGCCGGCATCATAACTTTTTTCAATTTTTCACTTAAAATTTTTTTTCTCGAATTTTGTAAAGTGGTGTACATCGATGGAAAGGTCTGTTTATTGTCAATTAGGAATTGAAAACCGCAACCACTTACGAGACTTGGTTGCGGAGATATCGGGTTTCGAAAGAAATCTGATTTTTAAACTTTTAAATGATGCCGGCATCATAACTTTTTCCAATTTTTCACTTAAAATTTTTTTCTCGAATTTTGTAAAGTGGTGTACATCGATGGAAAGGTCTGTTTATTGTCAATTAGGAATTGAAAACCGCAACTACTTACGAGGCTTGGTTGCGGAGATATCGGGTTTCGAAAGAAATCTGATTTTTAAACTTTTAAATGATGCATAACTTTTTTCAATTTTTCACTTAAAATTTTTTTCTCGAATTTTGTAAAGTGGTGTACATCGATGAAAAGGTCTGTTTATTGTCAATTAGGAATTGAAAACCGCAACCACTTAGGAGGCTTGGTTGCGGAGATATCGGGTTTCGAAAGAAATCTGATTTTTAAACTTTTAAATGATGCCGGCATCATAACTTTTTTCAATTTTTCACTTAAAATTTTTTTCTCGAATTTTGTAAAGTGGTGTACATCGATGGAAAGGTCTGTTTATTGTCAATTAGGAATTGAAAACCGCAACCACTTACGAGGCTTGGTTGCGGAGATATCGGGTTTCGAAAGAAATCTGATTTTTAAACTTTTAAATGATGCCGGCATCATAACTTTTTCCAATTTTTCACTTAAAATTTTTTTCTAGAATTTTGTAAAGTGGTGTACATCGATGGAAAGGTCTGTTTATTGTCAATTAGGAATTGAAAACCGCAACCACTTACGAGGCTTGGTTGCGGAGATATCGGGTTTCGAAAGAAATCTGATTTTTAAACTTTAAAATGATGCCGGCATCATAACTTTTTTCAATTTTTCACTTAAAATTTTTTTCTCGAATTTTGTAAAGTGGTGTACATCGATGGAAAGGTCTGTTTATTGTCAATTAGGAATTGAAAACCGCAACCACTTACGAGGCTTGGTTGCGGAGATATCGGGTTTCGAAAGAAATCTGATTTTTAAACTTTTAAATGATGCCGGCATCATAACTTTTTCCAATTTTTCACTTAAAATTTTTTTCTCGAATTTTGTAAAGTGGTGTACATCGATGGAAAGGTCTGTTTATTGTCAATTAGGAATTGAAAACCGCAACCACTTACGAGGCTTGGTTGCGGAGATATCGGGTTTCGAAAGAAATCTGATTTTTAAACTTTTAAATGATGCCGATAACTTTTTTCAATTTTTCACTTAAATTTTTTTTTTCTCGAATTTTGTAAAGTGGTGTACATCGATGGAAAGATCTATTTATTCTCAATTAGGAATTGAAAACCGCAACCACTTACGAGGCTTGGTTGCGGAGATATCGGGTTTAGAAAGAAATCTGATTTTTAAACTTTTAAATGATGCCGGCATCATAACTTTTTTCAATTTTTCACTTAAAATTTTTTTCTCGAATTTTGTAAAGTGGTGTACATCGATGGAAAGGTCTGTTTATTGTCAATTAGGAGTTGAAAACCGCAACCACTTACGAGGCTTGGTTGCGGAGATATCGGGTTTCGAAAGAAATCTGATTTTTAAACTTTTAAATGATGCCGATAACTTTTTTCAATTTTTCACTTAAATTTTTTTTTTCTCGAATTTTGTAAAGTGGTGTACATCGATGGAAAGATCTATTTATTCTCAATTAGGAATTGAAAACTGCAACCACTTACGAGGCTTGGTTGCGGAGATATCGGGTTTCGAAAGAAATCTGATTTTTAAACTTTTAAATGATGCCGGCATCATAACTTTTTCCAATTTTTCACTTAAAATTTTTTTCTCGAATTTTGTAAAGTGGTGTACATCGATGGAAAGGTCTGTTTATTGTCAATTAGGAATTGAAAACCGCAACCACTTACGAGGCTTGGTTGCGGAGATATCGGGTTTCGAAAGAAATCTGATTTTTAAACTTTTAAATGATGCCGATAACTTTTTTCAATTTTTCACTTAAAATTTTTTTCTCGAATTTTGTAAAGTGGTGTACATCGATGGAAAGGTCTGTTTATTGTCAATTATGAATTGAAAACCGCAACCACCTACGAGGCTTGGTTGCGGAGATATCGGGTTTCGAAAGAAATTTGATTTTTAAACTTTTAAATGATGCCGGCATCATAACTTTTTTCAATTTTTCACTTAAAATTTTTTTCTCGAATTTTGTAAAGTGGTGTACATCGATGGAAAGGTCTGTTTATTGTCAATTAGGAATTGAAAACCGCAACCACTTACGAGGCTGGGTTGCGGAGATATGGGGTTTCGAAAGAAATCTGATTTTTAAACTTTTAAATGATGCCGGCATCATAACTTTTTTCAATTTTTCACTTAAAATTTTTTTCTCGAATTTTGTAAAGTGGTGTACATCGATGGAAAGGCCTGTTTATTGTCAATTAGGAATTGAAAACCGCAACCACTTACGAGGCTTGGTTGCGGAGATATCGGGTTTCGAAAGAAATCTGATTTTTAAACTTTTAAATGATGCCGGCATCATAACTTTTTTCAATTTTTCACTTAAAATTTTTTTCTCGAATTTTGTAAAGTGGTGTACATCGATGGAAAGGTCTGTTTATTGTCAATTAGGAATTGAAAACCGCAACCACTTACGAGACTTGGTTGCGGAGATATCGGGTTTCGAAAGAAATCTGATTTTTAAACTTTTAAATGATGCCGGCATTATAACTTTTTTCAATTTGTCACTTAAAATTTTTTTCTCGAATTTTGTAAAGTGGTGTACATCGATGGAAAGGTCTGTTTATTGTCAATTAGGAATTGAAAACCGCAACCACTTACGAGGCTTGGTTGCGGAGATATGGGGTTTCGAAAGAAATCTGATTTTTAAACTTTTAAATGATGCCGGCATCATAACTTTTTTCAATTTTTCACTTAAAATTTTTTTCTCGAATTTTGTAAAGTGGCGTACATCGATGGAAAGGTCTGTTTATTGTCAATTAGGAATTGAAAACCGCAACCACTTACCAGACTTGGTTGCGGAGATATCGGGTTTCGAAAGAAATCTGATTTTTAAACTTTTAAATGATGCCGGCATCATAATTTTTTTCAATTTTTCACTTAAAATTTTTTTCTAGAATTTTGTAAAGTGGTGTACATCGATGGAAAGGTCTGTTTATTGTCAATTAGGAATTGAAAACCGCAACCACTTAGGAGGCTTGGTTGCGGAGATATCGGGTTTCGAAAGAAATCTGATTTTTAAACTTTTAAATGATGCCGGCATCATAATTTTTTTCAATTTTTCACTTAAAATTTTTTTCTAGAATTTTGTAAAGTGGTGTACATCGATGGAAAGGTCTGTTTATTGTCAATTAGGAATTGAAAACCGCAACCACTTAGGAGGCTTGGTTGCGGAGATATCGGGTTTCGAAAGAAATCTGATTTTTAAACTTTTAAATGATGCCGGCATCATAACTTTTTTCAATTTTTCACTTAAAATTTTTTCTCGAATTTTGTAAAGTGGTGTACATCGATGGAAAGGTCTGTTTATTGTCAATTAGGAATTGAAAACCGCAACCACTTACGAGGCTTGGTTGCGGAGATATCGGGTTTCGAAAGAAATCTGATTTTTAAACTTTTAAATGATGCCGGCATCATAATTTTTTTCAATTTTTCACTTAAAATTTTTTTCTAGAATTTTGTAAAGTGGTGTACATCGATGGAAAGGTCTGTTTATTGTCAATTAGGAATTGAAAACCGCAACCACTTAGGAGGCTTGGTTGCGGAGATATCGGGTTTCGAAAGAAATCTGATTTTTAAACTTTTAAATGATGCCGGCATCATAACTTTTTTCAATTTTTCACTTAAAATTTTTTTCTCGAATTTTGTAAAGTGGTGTACATCGATGGAAAGGTCTGTTTATTGTCAATTAGGGATTGAAAACCGCAACCACTTACGAGACTTGGTTGCGGAGATATCGGGTTTCGAAAGAAATCTGATTTTTAAACTTTTAAATGATGCCGGCATCATAATTTTTTTCAATTTTTCACTTAAAATTTTTTTCTAGAATTTTGTAAAGTGGTGTACATCGATGGAAAGGTCTGTTTATTGTCAATTAGGAATTGAAAACCGCAAAAACTTAGGAGGCTTGGTTGCGGAGATATCGGGTTTCGAAAGAAATCTGATTTTTAAACTTTTAAATGATGCCGGCATCATAACTTTTTTCAATTTTTCACTAAAATTTTTTTCTCGAATTTTGTAAAGTGGTGTACATCGATGGAAAGGTCTGTTTATTGTCAATTAGGGATTGAAAACCGCAACCACTTACGAGACTTGGTTGCGGAGAAATCGGATTTCGAAAGAAATCTGATTTTTAAACTTTTAAATGATGCCGGCATCATAACTTTTTTCAATTTTTCACTTAAAATTTTTTTCTCGAATTTTGTAAAGTGGTGTACATCGATGGAAAGGTCTGTTTATTGTCAATTAGGAATTGAAAACCGCAACCACTTACGAGACTTGGTTGCGGAGATATCGGGTTTCGAAAGAAATCTGATTTTTAAACTTTTAAATGATGCCGGCATCATAACTTTTTTCAATTTTTCACTTAAAATTTTTTTCTAGAATTTTGTAAAGTGGTGTACATCGATGGAAAGGCCTGTTTATTGTCACTTAGGAATTGAAAACCGCAACTACTTACGAGGCTTGGTTGCGGAGATATCGGGTTTCGAAAGAAATCTGATTTTTGAACTTTTAAATGATGCCGGTATCATAACTTTTTTCAATTTTTCACTTTAAATTTTTTCTCGAATTTTGTAAAGTGGTGTACAACGATGGAAAGGTCTGTTTATTGTCAATTAGGAATTGAAAACCGCAACCACTTACAAGGCTTGGTTGCGGAGATATCGGGTTTCGAAAGAAATCTGATTTTTAAACTTTTAAATGATGCCGGCATCATAACTTTTTTCAATTTTTCACTTACAATTTTTTTCTCGAATTTTGTAAAGTGGTGTACATCGATGGAAAGGTCTGTTTATTGTCAATTAGGAATTGAAAACCGCAACCACTTAGGAGGCTTGGTTGCGGAGATATCGGGTTTCGAAAGAAATCTGATTTTTAAACTTTTAAATGATGCCGGCATCATAACTTATTTCAATTTTTCACTTAAAATTTTTTTCTCGAATTTTGTAAAGTGGTGTACATCGATGGAAAGGTCTCTTTATTGTCAATTAGGAATTGAAAACCGCAACCACTTACGAGGCTTGGTTGCGGAGATATCGGGTTTCGAAAGAAATCTGATTTTTAAACTTTTAAATGATGCCGGCATCATAACTTTTTTCAATTTTTCACTTAAAATTTTTTTCTCGAATTTTGTAAAGTGGTGTACATCGATGGAAAGGTCTGTTTATTGTCAATTAGGAATTGAAAACCGTAACCACTTACGAGGCTTGGTTGCGGAGATATCGGGTTTCGAAAGAAATCTGATTTTTAAACTTTTAAATGATGCCGGCATCATAACTTTTTTCAATTTTTCACTTAAAATTTTTTTCTCGAATTTTGTAAAGTGGTGTACATCGATGGAAAGGTCTGTTTATTGTCAATTAGGAATTGAAAACCGCAACCACTAACGAGACTTGGTTGCGGAGATATCGGGTTTCGAAAGAAATCTGATTTTTAAACTTTTAAATGATGCCGGCATCATAACTTTTTTCAATTTTTCACTTAAAATTTTTTTCTCGAATTTTGTAAAGTGTGTACATCGATGGAAAGGTCTGTTTATTGTCAATTAGGAATCGAAAACCGCAACTACTTACGAGGCTTGGTTGCGGAGATATCGGGTTTCGAAAGAAATCTGATTTTTAAACTTTTAAATGATGCCGGCATCATAACTTTTTTCAATTTTTTACTTAAAATTTTTTTCTCGAATTTTGTAAAGTGGTGTACATCGATGGAAAGGTCTGTTTATTGTCAATTAGGAATTGAAAACCGCAACCACTTAGGAGGCTTGGTTGCGGAGATATCGGGTTTCGAAAGAAATCTGATTTTTAAACTTTTAAATGATGCCGGCATCATAACTTTTTTCAATTTTTTACTTAAAATTTTTTTCTCGAATTTTGTAAAGTGGTGTACATCGATGGAAAGGTCTGTTTATTGTCAATTAGGAATTGAAAACCGCAACCACTTAGGAGGCTTGGTTGCGGAGATATACGGTTTCGAAAGAAATCTGATTTTTAAACTTTTAAATGATGCCGGCATCATAATTTTTTTCAATTTTTCACTTAAAATTTTTTTCTCGAATTTTGTAAAGTGGTGTACATCGATGGAAAGGTCTGTTTATTGTCAATTAGGAATTGAAAACCGCAACCACTTACGAGACTTGGTTGCGGAGATATCGGGTTTCGAAAGAAATCTGATTTTTAAACTTTTAAATGATGCCGGCATCATAATTTTTTTCAATTTTTCACTTAAAATTTTTGTCTAGAATTTTGTAAAGTGGTGTACATCGATGGAAAGGTCTGTTTATTGTCAATTAGGAATTGAAAACCGCAACCACTTAGGAGGCTTGGTTGCGGAGATATCGGGTTTCGAAAGAAATCTGATTTTTAAACTTTTAAATGATGCCGGCATCATAACTTTTTTCAATTTTTCACTTAAAATTTTTTTTCTCGAATTTTGTAAAGTGGTGTACATCGATGGAAAGGTCTGTTTATTGTCAATTAGGAATTGAAAACCGCAACCACTTAGGAGGCTTGGTTGCGGAGATATCGGGTTTCGAAAGAAATCTGATTTTTAAACTTTTAAATGATGCCGGCATCATAACTTTTTTCAATTTTTTACTTAAAATTTTTTTCTCGAATTTTGTAAAGTGGTGTACATCGATGGAAAGGTCTGTTTATTGTCAATTAGGAATTGAAAACCGCAACCACTTAGGAGGCTTGGTTGCGGAGATATCGGGTTTCGAAAGAAATCTGATTTTTAAACTTTTAAATGATGCCGGCATCATAACTTTTTTCAATTTTTCACTTAAATTTTTTTTTCTCGAATTTTGTAAAGTGGTGTACATCGATGGAAAGGTCTGTTTATTGTCAATTAGGAATTGAAAACCGCAACCACTTAGGAGGCTTGGTTGCGGAGATATCGGGTTTCGAAAGAAATCTGATTTTTAAACTTTTAAATGATGCCGGCATCATAACTTTTTTCAATTTTTCACTTAAAATTTTTTTCTCGAATTTTGTGAAGTGGTGTACATCGATGGAAAGGTCTGTTTATTGTCAATTAGGAATTGAAAACCGCAACCACTTAGGAGGCTTGGTTGCGGAGATATCGGGTTTCGAAAGAAATCTGATTTTTAAACTTTTAAATGATGCCGGCATCATAACTTTTTTCAATTTTTTACTTAAAATTTTTTTCTCGAATTTTGTAAAGTGGTGTACATCGATGGAAAGGTCTGTTTATTGTCAATTAGGAATTGAAAACCGCAACCACTTAGGAGGCTTGGTTGCGGAGATATCGGGTTTCGAAAGAAATCTGATTTTTAAACTTTTAAATGATGCCGGCATCATAACTTTTTCAATTTTTCACTTAAAATTTTTTTCTCGAATTTTGTAAAGTGGTGTACATCGATGGAAAGGTCTGTTTATTGTCAATTAGGAATTGAAAACCGCAACCACTTAGGAGGCTTGGTTGCGGAGATATCGGGTTTCGAAAGAAATCTGATTTTTAAACTTTTAAATGATGCCGGCATCATAACTTTTTTCAATTTTTTACTTAAAATTTTTTTCTCGAATTTTGTAAAGTGGTGTACATCGATGGAAAGGTCTGTTTATTGTCAATTAGGAATTGAAAACCGCAACCACTTAGGAGGCTTGGTTGCGGAGATATCGGGTTTCGAAAGAAATCTGATTTTTAAACTTTTAAATGATTGCCGGCATCATAACTTTTTTCAATTTTTCACTTAAAATTTTTTTTCTCGAATTTTGTAAAGTGGTGTACATCGATGGAAAGGTCTGTTTATTGTCAATTAGGAATTGAAAACCGCAACCACTTAGGAGGCTTGGTTGCGGAGATATCGGGTTTCGAAAGAAATCTGATTTTTAAACTTTTAAATGATGCCGGCATCATAACTTTTTTCAATTTTTCACTTAAAATTTTTTTCTCGAATTTTGTAAAGTGGTGTACATCGATGGAAAGGTCTGTTTATTGTCAATTAGGAATTGAAAACCGCAACCACTTAGGAGGCTTGGTTGCGGAGATATCGGGTTTCGAAAGAAATCTGATTTTTAAACTTTTAAATGATGCCGGCATCATAACTTTTTTCAATTTTTTACTTAAAATTTTTTTCTCGAATTTTGTAAAGTGGTGTACATCGATGGAAAGGTCTGTTTATTGTCAATTAGGAATTGAAAACCGCAACCACTTAGGAGGCTTGGTTGCGGAGATATCGGGTTTCGAAAGAAATCTGATTTTTAAACTTTTAAATGATGCCGGCATCATAACTTTTTTCAATTTTTCACTTAAAATTTTTTTCTCGAATTTTGTAAAGTGGTGTACATCGATGGAAAGGTCTGTTTATTGTCAATTAGGAATTGAAAACCGCTACTACTTACGAGGCTTGGTTGCGGAGATATCGGGTTTCGAAAGAAATCTGATTTTTAAACTTTTAAATGATGGAAAGGTCTGTTTATTGTCAATTAGGAATTGAAAACCGCAACCACTAACGAGACTTGGTTGCGGAGATATCGGGTTTCGAAAGAAATCTGATTTTTAAACTTTTAAATGATGCCGGCATCATAACTTTTTTCAATTTTTCACTTAAAATTTTTTTCTCGAATTTTGTAAAGTGTGTACATCGATGGAAAGGTCTGTTTATTGTCAATTAGGAATCGAAAACCGCAACTACTTACGAGGCTTGGTTGCGGAGATATCGGGTTTCGAAAGAAATCTGATTTTTAAACTTTTAAATGATGCCGGCATCATAACTTTTTTCAATTTTTTACTTAAAATTTTTTTCTCGAATTTTGTAAAGTGGTGTACATCGATGGAAAGGTCTGTTTATTGTCAATTAGGAATTGAAAACCGCAACCACTTAGGAGGCTTGGTTGCGGAGATATCGGGTTTCGAAAGAAATCTGATTTTTAAACTTTTAAATGATGCCGGCATCATAACTTTTTTCAATTTTTTACTTAAAATTTTTTTCTCGAATTTTGTAAAGTGGTGTACATCGATGGAAAGGTCTGTTTATTGTCAATTAGGAATTGAAAACCGCAACCACTTAGGAGGCTTGGTTGCGGAGATATAGGGTTTCGAAAGAAATCTGATTTTTAAACTTTTAAATGATGCCGGCATCATAATTTTTTTCAATTTTTCACTTAAAATTTTTTTCTCGAATTTTGTAAAGTGGTGTACATCGATGGAAAGGTCTGTTTATTGTCAATTAGGAATTGAAAACCGCAACCACTTACGAGACTTGGTTGCGGAGATATCGGGTTTCGAAAGAAATCTGATTTTTAAACTTTTAAATGATGCCGGCATCATAATTTTTTTCAATTTTTCACTTAAAATTTTTGTCTAGAATTTTGTAAAGTGGTGTACATCGATGGAAAGGTCTGTTTATTGTCAATTAGGAATTGAAAACCGCAACCACTTAGGAGGCTTGGTTGCGGAGATATCGGGTTTCGAAAGAAATCTGATTTTTAAACTTTTAAATGATGCCGGCATCATAACTTTTTTCAATTTTTCACTTAAAATTTTTTTTCTCGAATTTTGTAAAGTGGTGTACATCGATGGAAAGGTCTGTTTATTGTCAATTAGGAATTGAAAACCGCAACCACTTAGGAGGCTTGGTTGCGGAGATATCGGGTTTCGAAAGAAATCTGATTTTTAAACTTTTAAATGATGCCGGCATCATAACTTTTTTCAATTTTTTACTTAAAATTTTTTTCTCGAATTTTGTAAAGTGGTGTACATCGATGGAAAGGTCTGTTTATTGTCAATTAGGAATTGAAAACCGCAACCACTTAGGAGGCTTGGTTGCGGAGATATCGGGTTTCGAAAGAAATCTGATTTTTAAACTTTTAAATGATGCCGGCATCATAACTTTTTTCAATTTTTCACTTAAATTTTTTTTTCTCGAATTTTGTAAAGTGGTGTACATCGATGGAAAGGTCTGTTTATTGTCAATTAGGAATTGAAAACCGCAACCACTTAGGAGGCTTGGTTGCGGAGATATCGGGTTTCGAAAGAAATCTGATTTTTAAACTTTTAAATGATGCCGGCATCATAACTTTTTTCAATTTTTCACTTAAAATTTTTTTCTCGAATTTTGTGAAGTGGTGTACATCGATGGAAAGGTCTGTTTATTGTCAATTAGGAATTGAAAACCGCAACCACTTAGGAGGCTTGGTTGCGGAGATATCGGGTTTCGAAAGAAATCTGATTTTTAAACTTTTAAATGATGCCGGCATCATAACTTTTTTCAATTTTTTACTTAAAATTTTTTTCTCGAATTTTGTAAAGTGGTGTACATCGATGGAAAGGTCTGTTTATTGTCAATTAGGAATTGAAAACCGCAACCACTTAGGAGGCTTGGTTGCGGAGATATCGGGTTTCGAAAGAAATCTGATTTTTAAACTTTTAAATGATGCCGGCATCATAACTTTTTCAATTTTTCACTTAAAATTTTTTTCTCGAATTTTGTAAAGTGGTGTACATCGATGGAAAGGTCTGTTTATTGTCAATTAGGAATTGAAAACCGCAACCACTTAGGAGGCTTGGTTGCGGAGATATCGGGTTTCGAAAGAAATCTGATTTTTAAACTTTTAAATGATGCCGGCATCATAACTTTTTTCAATTTTTTACTTAAAATTTTTTTCTCGAATTTTGTAAAGTGGTGTACATCGATGGAAAGGTCTGTTTATTGTCAATTAGGAATTGAAAACCGCAACCACTTAGGAGGCTTGGTTGCGGAGATATCGGGTTTCGAAAGAAATCTGATTTTTAAACTTTTAAATGATTGCCGGCATCATAACTTTTTTCAATTTTTCACTTAAAATTTTTTTTCTCGAATTTTGTAAAGTGGTGTACATCGATGGAAAGGTCTGTTTATTGTCAATTAGGAATTGAAAACCGCAACCACTTAGGAGGCTTGGTTGCGGAGATATCGGGTTTCGAAAGAAATCTGATTTTTAAACTTTTAAATGATGCCGGCATCATAACTTTTTTCAATTTTTCACTTAAAATTTTTTTCTCGAATTTTGTAAAGTGGTGTACATCGATGGAAAGGTCTGTTTATTGTCAATTAGGAATTGAAAACCGCAACCACTTAGGAGGCTTGGTTGCGGAGATATCGGGTTTCGAAAGAAATCTGATTTTTAAACTTTTAAATGATGCCGGCATCATAACTTTTTTCAATTTTTTACTTAAAATTTTTTTCTCGAATTTTGTAAAGTGGTGTACATCGATGGAAAGGTCTGTTTATTGTCAATTAGGAATTGAAAACCGCAACCACTTAGGAGGCTTGGTTGCGGAGATATCGGGTTTCGAAAGAAATCTGATTTTTAAACTTTTAAATGATGCCGGCATCATAACTTTTTTCAATTTTTCACTTAAAATTTTTTTCTCGAATTTTGTAAAGTGGTGTACATCGATGGAAAGGTCTGTTTATTGTCAATTAGGAATTGAAAACCGCTACTACTTACGAGGCTTGGTTGCGGAGATATCGGGTTTCGAAAGAAATCTGATTTTTAAACTTTTAAATGATGCCGGCTTCATAACTTTTTTCAATTTTTCACTTAAAATTTTTTTCTCGAATTTTGTAAAGTGGTGTACATCGATGGAAAGGTCTGTTTATTGTCAATTAGGAATTGAAAACCGCAACCACTTAGGAGGCTTGGTTGCGGAGATATCGGGTTTCGAAAGAAATCTGATTTTTAAACTTTTAAATGATGCCGGCATCATAACTTTTTTCAATTTTTCACTTAAAATTTTTTTTCTCGAATTTTGTAAAGTGGTGTACATCGATGGAAAGGTCTGTTTATTGTCAATTAGGAATTGAAAACCGCAACCACTTAGGAGGCTTGGTTGCGGAGATATCGGGTTTCGAAAGAAATCTGATTTTTAAACTTTTAAATGATGCCGGCATCATAACTTTTTTCAATTTTTCACTTAAAATTTTTTTCTCGAATTTTGTAAAGTGGTGTACATCAATGGAAAGGTCTGTTTATTGTCAATTAGGAATTGAAAACCGCAACCACTTAGGAGGCTTGGTTGCGGAGATATCGGGTTTCGAAAGAAATCTGATTTTTAAACTTTTAAATGATGCCGGCATCATAACTTTTTTCAGTTTTTTACTTAAAATTTTTTTCTCGAATTTTGTAAAGTGGTGTACATCGATGGAAAGGTCTGTTTATTGTCAATTAGGAATTGAAAACCGCAACCACTTACGAGACTTGGTTGCGGAGATATCGGGTTTCGAAAGAAATCTGATTTTTAAACTTTTAAATGATGCCGGCATCATAATTTTTTTCAATTTTTCACTTAAAATTTTTTTCTAGAATTTTGTAAAGTGGTGTACATCGATGGAAAGGTCTGTTTATTGTCAATTAGGAATTGAAAACCGCAACCACTTAGGAGGCTTGGTTGCGGAGATATCGGGTTTCGAAACAAATCTGATTTTTAAACTTTTAAATGATGCCGGCATCATAACTTTTTTCAATTTTTCACTTAAAATTTTTTTCTCGAATTTTGTAAAGTGGTGTACATCGATGGAAAGGTCTGTTTATTGTCAATTAGGAATTGAAAACCGCAACCACTTAGGAGGCTTGGTTGCGGAGATATCGGGTTTCGAAAGAAATCTGATTTTTAAACTTTTAAATGATGCCGGCATCATAACTTTTTTCAATTTTTTACTTAAAATTTTTTTCTCGAATTTTGTAACGTGGTGTACATCGATGGAAAGGTCTCTTTATTGTCAATTAGGAATTGAAAACCGCAACCACTTACGAGGCTTGGTTGCGGAGACATCGGGTTTCGAAAGAAATCTGATTTTTAAACTTTTAAATGATGCCGGCATCATAACTTTTTTCAATTTTTCACTTAAAATTTTTTTCTCGAATTTTGTAAAGTGGTGTACATCGATGGAAAGGTCTGTTTATTGTCAATTAGGAATTGAAAACCACAACCACTTACGAGGCTTGGTTGCGGAGATATCGGGTTTCGAAAGAAAACTGATTTTTAAACTTTTAAATGATGCCGGCATCATAACTTTTTTCAATTTTTCACTTAAAATTTTTTCTCGAATTTTGTAAAGTGGTGTACATCGATGGAAAGGTCTGTTTATTGTCAATTAGGAATTGAAAACCGCAACCACTTACGAGGCTTGGTTGCGGAGATATCGGGTTTCGAAAGAAATCTGATTTTTAAACTTTTAAATGATGCCGGCATCATAACTTTTTTCAATTTTTCACTTAAAATTTTTTTCTCGAATTTTGTAAAGTGGTGTACATCGATGGAAAGGTCTGTTTATTGTCAATTAGGAATTGAAAACCGCAACCACTTACGAGGCTTGGTTGCGGAGATATCGGGTTTAGAAAGAAATCTGATTTTTAAACTTTTAAATGATGCCGGCATCATAATTTTTTTCAATTTTTCACTTAAAATTTTTTTCTCGAATTTTGTAAAGTGGTGTACATCGATGGAAAGGTCTGTTTATTGTCAATTAGGAATTGAAAACCGCAACCACTTACGAGGCTTGGTTGCGGAGATATCGGGTTTCGAAAGAAATCTGATTTTTAAACTTTTAAATGATGCTGGCATCATAACTTTTTTCAATTTTTCACTTAAAATTTTTTTCTCGAATTTTGTAAAGTGGTGTACATCGATGGAAAGGTCTGTTTATTGTCAATTAGGAATTGAAAACCACAACCACTTACGAGGATTGGTTGCGGAGATATCGGGTTTCGAAAGAAATTTGATTTTTAAACTTTTAAATGATGCCGGCATCATAACTTTTTTCAATTGTTCACTTAAAATTTGTTCTCGAATTTTGTAAAGTGGTGTACATCGATGGAAAGGTCTGTTTATTGTCACTTAGGAATTGAAAACCGCAACCACTTACGAGACTTGGTTGCGGAGATGTCGGGTTTCGAAAGAAATCTGATTTTTAAACTTTTAAATGATGCCGGCATCATAACTTTTTTCAATTTTTCACTTAAAATTTTTTTCTAGAATTTTGTAAAGTGGTGTACATCGATGGAAAGGTCTGTTTATTGTCAATTAGGAATTGAAAACCGCAACCACTTACGAGGCTTGGTTGCGGAGATATCGGGTTTCGAAAGAAATCTGATTTTTAAACTTTTAAATGATGCCGGCATCATAACTTTTTTCAATTTTTCACTTAAAATTTTTTTCTAGAATTTTGTATAGTGGTGTACATCGATGGAAAGGTCTGTTTATTGTCAATTAGGAATTGAAAACCGCAACCACTTACGAGGCTTGGTTGCGGAGATATCGGGTTTCGAAAGAAATCTGATTTTTAAACTTTTAAATGATGCCGGCATCATAACTTTTTTCAATTTTTCACTTAAAATTTTTTTCTCGAATTTTGTAAAGTGGTGTACATCGATGGAAAGGTCTGTTTATTGTCAATTAGGAATTGAAAACCGCAACCACTTACGAGATTTGGTTGCGGAGGTATCGGGTTTCGAAAGAAATCTGATTTTTAAACTTTTAAATGATGCCGGCATCATAACTTTTTTCAATTTTTCACTTAAAATTTTTTTCTCGAATTTTGTAAAGTGGTGTACATCGATGGAAAGGTCTGTTTATTGTCAATTAGGAATTGAAAACCGCAACCACTTACGAGACTTGGTTGCGGAGATATCGGGTTTCGAAAGAAATCTGATTTTTAAACTTTTAAATGATGCCGGCATCATAATTTTTTTCAGTTTTTCACTTAAAATTTTTTTCTAGAATTTTGTAAAGTGGTGTACATCGATGGAAAGGTCTGTTTATTGTCAATTAGGAATTGAAAACCGCAACCACTTAGGAGGCTTGGTTGCGGAGATATCGGGTTTCGAAAGAAATCTGATTTTTAAACTTTTAAATGATGCCGGCATCATAACTTTTTTCAATTTTTCACTTAAAATTTTTTTCTCGAATTTTGTAAAGTGGTGTACATCGATGGAAAGGTCTGTTTATTGTCAATTAGGAATTGAAAACCGCAACCACTTACGAGGCTTGGTTGCGGAGATATCGGGTTTCGAAAGAAATTTGATTTTTAATTTTTTAAATGATGCCGGCATCATAACTTTTTTCAATTTTTCACTTAAAATTTTTTTCTCGAATTTTGTAAAGTGGTGTACATCGATGGAAAGGTCTGTTTATTGTCAATTAGGAATTGAAAACCGCAACCACTTACGAGGCTTGGTTGCGGAGATATCGGGTTTCGAAAGAAATTTGATTTTTAATTTTTTAAATGATGCCGGCATCATAACTTTTTTCAATTTTTCACTTAAAATTTTTTTCTCGAATTTTGTAAAGTGGTGTACATCGATGGAAAGGTCTGTTTATTGTCAATTAGGAATTGAAAACCGCAACCACTTACGAGACTTGGTTGCGGAGATATCGGGTTTCGAAAGAAATCTGATTTTTAAACTTTTAAATGATGCCGGCATCATAACTTTTTTCAATTTTTCACTTAAAATTTTTTTCTCGAATTTTGTAAAGTGGTGTACATCGATGGAAAGGTCTGTTTATTGTCAATTAGGAATTGAAAACCGCAACCACTTACGAGACTTGGTTGCGGTTTTCAATTTTTCACTTAAAATTTTTTTCTCGAATTTTGTAAAGTGGTGTACATCGATGGAAAGGTCTGTTTATTGTCAATTAGGAATTGAAAACCGCAACCACTTACGAGACTTGGTTGCGGAGATATCGGGTTTCGAAAGAAATCTGATTTTTAAACTTTTAAATGATGCCGGCATCATAACTTTTTTCAATTTTTCACTTAAAATTTTTTTCTCGAATTTTGTAAAGTGGTGTACATCGATGGAAAGGTCTGTTTATTGTCAATTAGGAATTGAAAACCGCAACCACTTACGAGACTTGGTTGCGGAGATATAGGGTTTCGAAAGAAATCTGATTTTTAAACTCATAACTTTTTTCAATTTTTCACTTAAAATTCTTTTTTCTCGAATTTTGTAAAGTGGTGTACATCGATGGAAAGGTCTGTTTATTGTCAATTAGGAATTGAAAACCGCAACCACTTACGAGACTTGGTTGCGGAGATATAGGGTTTCGAAAGAAATCTGATTTTTAAACTCATAACTTTTTTCAATTTTTCACTTAAAATTCTTTTTTCTCGAATTTTGTAAAGTGGTGTACATCGATGGAAAGGTCTGTTTATTGTCAATTAGGAATTGAAAACCGCAACCACTTACGAGACTTGGTTGCGGTTTTCAATTTTTCACTTAAAATTTTTTTCTCGAATTTTGTAAAGTGGTGTACATCGATGGAAAGGTCTGTTTATTGTCAATTAGGAATTGAAAACCGCAACCACTTACGAGACTTGGTTGCGGAGATATCGGGTTTCGAAAGAAATCTGATTTTTAAACTTTTAAATGATGCCGGCATCATAACTTTTTTCAATTTTTCACTTAAAATTTTTTTCTCGAATTTTGTAAAGTGGTGTACATCGATGGAAAGGTCTGTTTATTGTCAATTAGGAATTGAAAACCGCAACCACTTACGAGACTTGGTTGCGGAGATATCGGGTTTCGAAAGAAATCTGATTTTTAAACTTTTAAATGATGCCGGCATCATAACTTTTTTCAATTTTTCAACAAAATTTTTTTCTCGAATTTTGTACAGTGGTGTACATCGATGGAAAGGTCTGTTTATTGTCAATTAGGAATTGAAAACCGCAACCACTTACGAGTCTTGGTTGCGGAGATATCGGGTTTCGAAAGAAATCTGATTTTTAAACTTTTAAATGATGCCGGCATCATAACTTCTTTCAATTTTTGACTTAAAATTTTTTTCTCGAATTTTGTAAAGTGGTGTACATCGATGGAAAGGTCTGTTTATTGTCAATTAGGAATTGAAAACCACAACCACTTACGAGGCTTGGTTGCGGAGATATCGGGTTTCGAAAGAAATTTGATTTTTAAACTTTTAAATGATGCCGGCATCATAACTTTTTTCAATTTTTCACTTAAAATTTTTTTCTCGAATTTTGTAAAGTGGTGTACATCGATGGAAAGGTCTGTTTATTGTCAATTAGGAATTGAAAACCGCAACCACTTACGATGCTTGGTTGCGGAGATATCGGGTTTCGAAATAAATCTGATTTTTAAACTTTTAAATGATGCCGGCATCATAACTTTTTTCAATTTTTCACTTAAAATTTTTTTCTCGAATTTTGTAAAGTGGTGTACATCGATGGAAAGGTCTGTTTATTGTCAATAAGGAATTGAAAACCACAACCACTTACGAGGATTGGATGCGGAGATATCGGGTTTCGAAAGAAATCTGATTTTTAAACTTTTAAATGATGCCGGCATCATAACTTTTTTCAATTTTTCACTTAAAATTTTTTTATCGAATTTTGTAAAGTGGTGTACATCGATGGAAAGGTCTGTTTATTGTCAATTAGGAATTGAAAACCGCAACCACTTACGATGCTTGGTTGCGGAGATATCGGGTTTCGAAATAAATCTGATTTTTAAACTTTTAAATGATGCCGGCATCATAACTTTTTTCAATTTTTCACTTAAAATTTTTTTCTCGAATTGTCTAAAGTGGTGTACATCGATGGAAAGGTCTGTTTATTGTCAATTAGGAATTGAAAACCGCAACCACTTACGATGCTTGGTTGCGGAGATATCGGGTTTCGAAATAAATCTGATTTTTAAACTTTTAAATGATGCCGGCATCATAACTTTTTTCAATTTTTCACTTAAAATTTTTTTCTCGAATTTTGTAAAGTGGTGTACATCGATGGAAAGGTCTGTTTATTGTCAATTAGGAATTGAAAACCGCAACCACTTACGATGCTTGGTTGCGGAGATATCGGGTTTCGAAAGAAATCTGATTTTTAAACTTTTAAATGATGCCGGCATCATAACTTTTTTCAATTTTTCAACAAAATTTTTTTCTCGAATTTTGTACAGTGGTGTACATCGATGGAAAGGTCTGTTTATTGTCAATTAGGAATTGAAAACCGCAACCACTTACGAGTCTTGGTTGCGGAGATATCGGGTTTCGAAAGAAATCTGATTTTTAAACTTTTAAATGATGCCGGCATCATAACTTCTTTCAATTTTTGACTTAAAATTTTTTTCTCGAATTTTGTAAAGTGGTGTACATCGATCGAAAGGTCTGTTTATTGTCAATTAGGAATTGAAAACCACAACCACTTACGAAGCTTGGTTGCGGAGATATCGGGTTTCGAAAGAAATCTGATTTTTAAACTTTTAAATGATGCCGGCATCATAACTTTTTTCAATTTTTCACTTAAAATTTTTTTCTCGAATTTTGTAAAGTGGTGTACATCGATGGAAAGGTCTGTTTATTGTCAATTAGGAATTGAAAACCACAACCACTTACGAGGCTTGGTTGCGGAGATATCGGGTTTCGAAAGAAATCTGATTTTTAAACTTTTAAATGATGCCGGCATCATAACTTTTTTCAATTTTTCACTTAAAATTTTTTTCTCGAATTTTGTAAAGTGGTGTACATCGATGGAAAGGTCTGTTTATTGTCAATTAGGAATTGAAAACCACAACCACTTACGAGGCTTGGTTGCGGAGATATCGGGTTTCGAAAGAAATCTGATTTTTAAACTTTTAAATGATGCCGGCATCATAACTTTTTTCAATTTTTCACTTAAAATTTTTTTCTCGAATTTTGTAAAGTGGTGTACATCGATGGAAAGGTCTGTTTATTGTCAATTAGGAATTGAAAACCGCAACCACTTAGGAGGCTTGGTTGCGGAGATATCGGGTTTCGAAAGAAATCTGATTTTTAAACTTTTAAATGATGCCGGCATCATAACTTTTTTCAATTTTTCACTTAAAATTTTGTTCTCGAATTTTGTAAAGTGATGCACAACGATGGAAAGGTCTGTTTATTGTCAATTAGGAATTGAAAACCACAACCACTTACGAGGATTGGATGCGGAGATATCGGGTTTCGAAAGAAATCTGATTTTTAAACTTTTAAATGATGCCGGCATCATAACTTTTTTCAATTTTTCACTTAAAATTTTTTTCTCGAATTTTGTAAAGTGGTGTACATCGATGGAAAGGTCTGTTTATTGTCAATTAGGAATTGAAAACCGCAACCACTTACGATGCTTGGTTGCGGAGATATCGGGTTTCGAAATAAATCTGATTTTTAAACTTTTAAATGATGCCGGCATCATAACTTTTTTCAATTTTTCACTTAAAATTTTTTTCTCGAATTGTCTAAAGTGGTGTACATCGATGGAAAGGTCTGTTTATTGTCAATTAGGAATTGAAAACCGCAACCACTTACGATGCTTGGTTGCGGAGATATCGGGTTTCGAAATAAATCTGATTTTTAAACTTTTAAATGATGCCGGCATCATAACTTTTTTCAATTTTTCAACAAAATTTTTTTCTCGAATTTTGTACAGTGGTGTACATCGATGGAAAGGTCTGTTTATTGTCAATTAGGAATTGAAAACCGCAACCACTTACGATGCTTGGTTGCGGAGATATCGGGTTTCGAAAGAAATCTGATTTTTAAACTTTTAAATGATGCCGGCATCATAACTTTTTTCAATTTTTCAACAAAATTTTTTTCTCGAATTTTGTACAGTGGTGTACATCGATGGAAAGGTCTGTTTATTGTCAATTAGGAATTGAAAACCGCAACCACTTACGAGTCTTGGTTGCGGAGATATCGGGTTTCGAAAGAAATCTGATTTTTAAACTTTTAAATGATGCCGGCATCATAACTTCTTTCAATTTTTGACTTAAAATTTTTTTCTCGAATTTTGTAAAGTGGTGTACATCGATGGAAAGGTCTGTTTATTGTCAATTAGGAATTGAAAACCACAACCACTTACGAAGCTTGGTTGCGGAGATATCGGGTTTCGAAAGAAATCTGATTTTTAAACTTTTAAATGATGCCGGCATCATAACTTTTTTCAATTTTTCACTTAAAATTTTTTTCTCGAATTTTGTAAAGTGGTGTACATCGATGGAAAGGTCTGTTTATTGTCAATTAGGAATTGAAAACCACAACCACTTACGAGGCTTGGTTGCGGAGATATCGGGTTTCGAAAGAAATCTGATTTTTAAACTTTTAAATGATGCCGGCATCATAACTTTTTTCAATTTTTCACTTAAAATTTTTTTCTCGAATTTTGTAAAGTGGTGTACATCGATGGAAAGGTCTGTTTATTGTCACTTAGGAATTGAAAACCGCAACCACTTACGAGACTTGGTTGCGGAGATATCGGGTTTCGAAAGAAATCTGATTTTTAAACTTTTAAATGATGCCGGCATCATAACTTTTTTCAATTTTTCACTTAAAATTTTTTTCTCGAATTTTGTAAAGTGGTGTACATCGATGGAAAGGTCTGTTTATTGTCAATTAGGAATTGAAAACCGCAACCACTTAGGAGGCTTGGTTGCGGAGATATCGGGTTTCGAAAGAAATCTGATTTTTAAACTTTTAAATGATGCCGGCATCATAACTTTTTTCAATTTTTCACTTAAAATTTTGTTCTCGAATTTTGTAAAGTGATGCACAACGATGGAAAGGTCTGTTTATTGTCAATTAGGAATTGAAAACCGCAACCACTTACGAGGCTTGGTTGCGGAGATATCGGGTTTCGAAAGAAATTTGATTTTTAAACTTTAAAATAATGACGGCATCATAACTTTTTTCAATTTTTCACTTAAAATTTTTTTTCTCGAATTTTGTAAAGTGGTGCACATCGATGGAAAGGTCTGTTTATTGTCAATTAGGAATTGAAAACCGCAACCACTTACGAGGCTTGGTTGCGGAGATATCAGGTTTCGAAAGAAATCTGATTTTTAAACTTTTAAATGATGCAGGCATCATAACTTTTTTCAATTTTTCACTTAAAATTTTTTTCTCGAATTTTGTAAAGTGATGTACATCGATGGAAAGGTCTGTTTATTGTCAATTAGGAATTGAAAACCGCAACCACTTACGAGGCTTGGTTGCGGAGATATCGGGTTTCGAAAGAAATCTGATTTTTAAACTTTTAAATGATGCCGGCATCATAACTATTTTCAATTTTTCCCTTAAAATTTTTTTCTCGAATTTTGTAAAGTGGTGTACATCGATGGGAAGGTCTGTTTATTGTCAATTAGGAATTGAAAACCGCAACCACTTACGAGGCTTGGTTGCGGAGATATCGGGTTTCGAAAGAAATCTGATTTTTAAACTTTTAAATGATGCCGGCATCATAACTATTTTCAATTTTTCCCTTAAAATTTTTTTCTCGAATTTTGTAAAGTGATGCACAACGATGGAAAGGTCTGTTTATTGTCAATTAGGAATTGAAAACCGCAACCACTTACGAGGCTTGGTTGCGGAGATATCGGGTTTCGAAAGAAATTTGATTTTTAAACTTTAAAATAATGACGGCATCATAACTTTTTTCAATTTTTCACTTAAAATTTTTTTCTCGAATTTTGTAAAGTTGTGTACATCGATGGAAAGGTCTGTTTATTGTCAATTAGGAATTGAAAACCGCAACCACTTACGAGGCTTGGTTGCGGAGATATCGGATTTCGAAAGAAATCTGATTTTTAAACTTTTAAATGATGCCGGCATCATAACTTTTTTCAATTTTTCACTTAAATTTTTTTTCTCGAATTTTGTTAAGTGGTGTACATCGATGGAAAGGTCTGTTTATTGTCAATTAGGAATTGAAAACCGCAACCACTTACGATGCTTGGTTGCGGAGATATCGGGTTTCGAAAGAAATCTGATTTTTAAACTTTTAAATGATGCCGGCATCATAACTTTTTTCAATTTTTCACTTAAAATTTTTTTCTCGAATTTTGTAAAGTGGTGTACATCGATGGAAAGGTCTGTTTATTGTCAATTAGGAATTGAAAACCGCAACCACTTACGAGGCTTGGTTGCGGAGATATCGGGTTTCGATAGAAATCTGATTTTTAAACTTTTAAATGATCATAACTTTTTTCAATTTTTCACTTAAAATTTTTTTTTCGAATTTTGTAAAGTGCTGTACATCGATGGAAAGGTCTGTTTATTGTCAATTAGGAATTGAAAACCGCAACCACTTACGAGGCTTGGTTGCGGAGATATCGGGTTTCGATAGAAATCTGATTTTTAAACTTTTAAACTTTTTCCAATTTTTCACTTAAAATTTTTTTCTAGAATTTTGTAAAGTTGTGTACATCGATGGAAAGGTCTGTTTATTGTCAATTAGGAATTGAAAACCGCAACCACTTACGAGGCTTGGTTGCGGAGATATCGGGTTTCGATAGAAATCTGATTTTTAAACTTTTAAATGATCATAACTTTTTCCAATTTTTCACTTAAAATTTTTTTCTCGAATTTTGTAAAGTTGTGTACATCGATGGAAAGGTCTGTTTATTGTCAATTAGGAATTGAAAACCGCAACCACTTACGAGGCTTGGTTGCGGAGATATCGGGTTTCGAAAGAAATCTGATTTTTAAACTTTTAAATGATGCCGGCATCATAACTTTTTTCAATTTTTCACTTAAAATTTTTTTCTCGAATTTTGTAAAGTGGTGTACATCGATGGAAAGGTCTGTTTATTGTCAATTAGGAATTGAAAACCGCAACCACTTACGAGGCTTGGTTGCGGAGATATCGGGTTTCGATAGAAATCTGATTTTTAAACTTTTAAATGATCATAACTTTTTCCAATTTTTCACTTAAAATTTTTTTCTCGAATTTTGTAAAGTTGTGTACATCGATGGAAAGGTCTGTTTATTGTCAATTAGGAATTGAAAACCGCAACCACTTACGAGGCTTGGTTGCGGAGATATCGGATTTCGAAAGAAATCTGATTTTTAAACTTTTAAATGATGCCGGCATCATAACTTTTTTCAATTTTTCACTTAAATTTTTTTTCTCGAATTTTGTTAAGTGGTGTACATCGATGGAAAGGTCTGTTTATTGTCAATTAGGAATTGAAAACCGCAACCACTTACGATGCTTGGTTGCGGAGATATCGGGTTTCGAAAGAAATCTGATTTTTAAACTTTTAAATGATGCCGGCATCATAACTTTTTTCAATTTTTCACTTAAAATTTTTTTCTCGAATTTTGTAAAGTGGTGTACATCGATGGAAAGGTCTGTTTATTGTCAATTAGGAATTGAAAACCGCAACCACTTACGAGGCTTGGTTGCGGAGATATCGGGTTTCGAAAGAAATCTGATTTTTAAACTTTTAAATGATGCCGGCATCATAACTTTTTCCAATTTTTCACTTAAAATTTTTTTCTCGAATTTTGTAAAGTTGTGTACATCGATGGAAAGGTCTGTTTATTGTCAATTAGGAATTGAAAACCGCAACCACTTACGAGGCTTGGTTGCGGAGATATCGGGTTTCGATAGAAATCTGATTTTTAAACTTTTAAATGATCATAACTTTTTCCAATTTTTCACTTAAAATTTTTTTCTAGAATTTTGTAAAGTTGTGTACATCGATGGAAAGGTCTGTTTATTGTCAATTAGGAATTGAAAACCGCAACCACTTACGAGGCTTGGTTGCGGAGATATCGGGTTTCGATAGAAATCTGATTTTTAAACTTTTAAATGATCATAACTTTTTCCAATTTTTCACTTAAAATTTTTTTCTCGAATTTTGTAAAGTTGTGTACATCGATGGAAAGGTCTGTTTATTGTCAATTAGGAATTGAAAACCGCAACCACTTACGAGGCTTGGTTGCGGAGATATCGGGTTTCGAAAGAAATCTGATTTTTAAACTTTTAAATGATGCCGGCATCATAACTTTTTTCAATTTTTCACTTAAAATTTTTTTCTCGAATTTTGTAAAGTGGTGTACATCGATGGAAAGGTCTGTTTATTGTCAATTAGGAATTGAAAACCGCAACCACTTACGAGGCTTGGTTGCGGAGATATCGGGTTTCGATAGAAATCTGATTTTTAAACTTTTAAATGATCATAACTTTTTCCAATTTTTCACTTAAAATTTTTTTCTCGAATTTTGTAAAGTTGTGTACATCGATGGAAAGGTCTGTTTATTGTCAATTAGGAATTGAAAACCGCAACCACTTACGAGGCTTGGTTGCGGAGATATCGGGTTTCGATAGAAATCTGATTTTTAAACTTTTAAATGATCATAACTTTTTCCAATTTTTCACTTAAAATTTTTTTCTAGAATTTTGTAAAGTTGTGTACATCGATGGAAAGGTCTGTTTATTGTCAATTAGGAATTGAAAACCGCAACCACTTACGAGGCTTGGTTGCGGAGATATCGGGTTTCGATAGAAATCTGATTTTTAAACTTTTAAATGATGCCGGCATCATAACTTTTTTCAATTTTTCACTTAAAATTTTTTTCTCGAATTTTGTAAAGTGGTGTACATCGATGGAAAGGTCTGTTTATTGTCAATTAGGAATTGAAAACCGCAACCACTTACGAGACTTGGTTGCGGAGATATCGGGTTTCGAAAGAAATCTGATTTTTAAACTTTTAAATGATGCCGGCATCATAACTTTTTTCAATTTTTCACTTAAAATTTTTTTCTCGAATTTTGTAAAGTGGTGTACATCGATGGAAAGGTCTGTTTATTGTCAATTAGGAATTGAAAACCGCAACCACTTACGAGACTTGGTTGCGGAGATATCGGGTTTCGAAAGAAATCTGATTTTTAAACTTTTAAATGATGCCGGCATCATAACTTTTTTCAATTTTTCACTTAAAATTTTTTTCTCGAATTTTGTAAAGTGGTGTACATCGATGGAAAGGTCTGTTTATTGTCAATTAGGAATTGAAAACCGCAACCACTTACGAGGCTTGGTTGCGGAGATATCGGGTTTCGAAAGAAATCTGATTTTTAAACTTTTAAATGATGCCGGCATCATAACTTTTTTCAATTTTTCACTTAAAATTTTTTCTCGAATTTTGTAAAGTGGTGTACATCGATGGAAAGGTCTGTTTATTGTCAATTAGGAATTGAAAACTGCAACCAGTTACGAGACTTGGTTGCGGAGATATCGGGTTTCGAAAGAAATCTGATTTTTAAACTTTTAAATGATGCCGGCATCATAACTTTTTTCAATTTTTCACTTAAAATTTTTTTCTCGAATTTTGTAAAGTGGTGTACATCGATGGAAAGGTCTGTTTATTGTCAATTAGGAATTGAAAACCGCAACCACTTACGAGGCTTGGTTGCGGAGATATCGGGTTTCGAAAGAAATCTGATTTTTAAACTTTTAAATGATGCCGGCATCAAAACTTTTTTCAATTTTTCACTTAAAATTTTTTCTCGAATTTTGTAAAGTGGTGTACATCGATGGAAAGGTCTGTTTATTGTCAATTAGGAATTGAAAACCGCAACCACTTACGAGACTTGGTTGCGGAGATATCGGGTTTCGAAAGAAATCTGATTTTTAAACTTTTAAATGATGCCGGCATCAAAACTTTTTTCAATTTTTCACTTAAAATTTTTTCTCGAATTTTGTAAAGTGGTGTACATCGATGGAAAGGTCTGTTTATTGTCAATTAGGAATTGAAAACCGCAACCACTTACGAGGCTTGGTTGCGGAGATATCGGGTTTCGAAAGAAATCTGATTTTTAAACTTTTAAATGATGCCGGCATCAAAACTTTTTTCAATTTTTCACTTAAAATTTTTTTCTCGAATTTTTTAAAGTGGTGTACATCGATGAAAAGGTCTGTTTATTGTCAATTAGGAATTGAAAACCGCAACCACTTACGAGGCTTGGTTGTAGAGATATCGGGTTTCGAGAGAAATCTGATTTTTAAACTTTTAAATGATGCCGGCATCATAACTTTTTTCAATTTTTCACTTAAAATTTTTTTCTCGAATTTTGTAAAGTGGTGTACATCGATGGAAAGGTCTGTTTATTGTGAATTAGGAATTGAAAACCGCAACCACTTACGAGGCTTGGTTCCGGAGATATCGGGTTTCGAAAGAAATCTGATTTTTAAACTTTTAAATGATGCCGGCATCATAACTTTTTTCAATTTTTCACTTAAAATTTTTTTTCTCGAATTTTGTAAAGTGGTGTACATCGATGGAAAGGTCTGTTTATTGTCAATTAGGAATTGAAAACCGCAACCTCTTACGAGGCTTGGTTGCGGAGATATCGGGTTTCGAAAGAAATCTGATTTTTAAATTTTTAAATGATCATAACTTTTTTCAATTTTTCACTTCAAATTTTTTTCTCGAATTTTGTAAAGTGGTGTACATCGATGGAAAGGTCTGTTTATTGTCAATTAGGAATTGAAAACCGCAACCACTTACGAGACTTGGTTGCGGAGATATCGGGTTTCGAAAGAAATCTGATTTTTAAACTTTTAAATGATGCCGGCATCATAACTTTTTTCAATTTTTCCCTTAAATTTTTTTTCTCGAATTTTGTAAAGTGGTGTACATCGATGGAAAGGTCTGTTTATTGTCAATTAGGAATTGAAAACCGCAACCACTTACGAGACTTGGTTGCGGAGATATCGGGTTTCGAAAGAAATTTGATTTTTAAACTTTTAAATGATGCCGGCATCATAACTTTTTTCAATTTTTCACTTAAAATTTTTTTCTCGAATTTTGTAAAGTGGTGTACATCGATGGAAAGGTCTGTTTATTGTCAATTAGGAATTGAAAACCGCAACCACTTACGAGGCTTGGTTGCGGAGATATCGGGTTTCGAAAGAAATCTGATTTTTAAACTTTTAAATGATGCCGGCATCATAACTTTTTTCAATATTTCCCTTAAATTTTTTTTCTCGAATTTTGTAAAGTGGTGTACATCGATGGAAAGGTCTGTTTATTGTCAATTAGGAATTGAAAACCGCAACCACTTACGAGACTTGGTTGCGGAGATATCGGGTTTCGAAAGAAATCTGATTTTTAAACTTTTAAATGATGCCGGCATCATAACTTTTTTCAATTTTTCACTTAAATTTTTTTTCTCGAATTTTGTAAAGTGGTGTACATCGATGGAAAGGTCTGTTTATTGTCAATTAGGAATTGAAAACCGCAACCACTTACGAGGCTTGGTTGCGGAGATATCGGGTTTCGAAAGAAATCTGATTTTTAAACTTTTAAATGATGCCGGCATCATAACTTTTTTCAATTTTTCACTTAAAATTTTTTTCTCGAATTTTGTAAAGTGCTGAACATCGATGGAAAGGTCTGTTTATTGTCAATTAGGAATTGAAAACCGCAACCTCTTACGAGGCTTGGTTGCGGAGATATCGGGTTTCGAAAGAAATCTGATTTTTAAACTTTTAAATGATGCCGGCATCATAACTTTTTTCAATTTTTCCCTTAAATTTTTTTTCTCGAATTTTGTAAAGTGGTGTACATCGATGGAAAGGTCTGTTTATTGTCAATTAGGAATTGAAAACCGCAACCACTTACGAGACTTGGTTGCGGAGATATCGGGTTTCGAAAGAAATCTGATTTTTAAACTTTTAAATGATGCCGGCATCATAACTTTTTTCAATTTTTCACTTAAAATTTTTTTCTCGAATTTTGTAAAGTGGTGTACATCGATGGAAAGGTCTGTTTATTGTCAATTAGGAATTGAAAACCGCAACCACTTACGATGCTTGGTTGCGGAGATATCGGGTTTCGAAAGAAATCTGATTTTTAAACTTTTAAATGATGCCGGCATCATAACTTATTTCAATTTTTCACTTAAAATTTTTTTCTCGAATTTTGTAAAGTGGTGTACATCAATGGAAAGGTCTGTTTATTGTCAATTAGGAATTGAAAACCGCAACCTCTTACGAGGCTTGGTTGCGGAGATATCGGGTTTCGAAAGAAATCTAATTTTTAAACTTTTAAATGATGCCGGCATCATAACTTTTTTCAATTTTTCACTTAAAATTTTTTTCTCGAATTTTGTAAAGTGGTGTACATCGATGGAAAGGTCTGTTTATTGTCAATTAGGAATTGAAAACCGCAACCACTTACGATGCTTGGTTGCGGAGATATCGGGTTTCGAAAGAAATCTGATTTTTAAACTTTTAAATGATGCCGGCATCATAACTTTTTTCAATATTTCCCTTAAATTTTTTTTCTCGAATTTTGTAAAGTGGTGTACATCGATGGAAAGGTCTGTTTATTGTCAATTAGGAATTGAAAACCGCAACCACTTACGAGGCTTGGTTGCGGAGATATCGGGTTTCGAAAGAAATCTGATTTTTAAACTTTTAAATGATGCCGGCATCATAACTTTTTTCAATATTTCCCTTAAATTTTTTTTCTCGAATTTTGTAAAGTGGTGTACATCGATGGAAAGGTCTGTTTATTGTCAATTAGGAATTGAAAACCGCAACCACTTACGAGACTTGGTTGCGGAGATATCGGGTTTCGAAAGAAATCTGATTTTTAAACTTTTAAATGATGCCGGCATAATAACTTTTTTCAATTTTTCACTTAAAATTTTTTTCTCGAATTTTGTAAAGTGGTGTACATCGATGGAAAGGTCTGTTTATTGTCAATTAGGAATTGAAAACCGCAACCACTTACGAGGCTTGGTTGCGGAGATATCGGGTTTCGAAAGAAATCTGATTTTTAAACTTTTAAATGATGCCGGCATCATAACTTTTTTCAATTTTTCACTTAAAATTTTTTTCTCGAATTTTTTAAAGTGGTGTACATCGATGAAAAGGTCTGTTTATTGTCAATTAGGAATTGAAAACCGCAACCACTTACGAGGCTTGGTTGTAGAGATATCGGGTTTCGAGAGAAATCTGATTTTTAAACTTTTAAATGATGCCGGCATCATAACTTTTTTCAATTTTTCACTTAAAATTTTTTTCTCGAATTTTGTAAAGTGGTGTACATCGATGGAAAGGTCTGTTTATTGTCAATTAGGAATTGAAAACCGCAACCACTTACGAGGCTTGGTTGCGTAGATATCGGGTTTCGTGAGAAATCTGATTTTTAAACTTTTATATGATGCCGGCATCATAACTTTTTTCAATTTTTCACTTAAAATTTTTTTCTCGAATTTTGTAAAGTGGTGTACATCGATGGAAAGGTCTGTTTATTGTCAATTAGGAATTGAAAACCGCAACCACTTACGAGGCTTGGTTGCGGAGATATCGGGTTTCGAAAGAAATCTGATTTTTAAACTTTTAAATGATGCCGGCATCATATATTTTTTTTCAATTTTTCACTTAAAATTTTTTTCTCGAATTTTGTAAAGTGGTGTACATCGATGGAAAGGTCTGTTTATTGTCAATTAGGAATTGAAAACCGCAACCACTTACGAGGCTTGGTTGCGGAGATATCGGGTTTCGAAAGAAATCTGATTTTTAAACTTTTAAATGATGCCGGCATCATAACTTTTTTCAATTTTTCACTTAAAATTTTTTTCTCGAATTTTGTAAAGTGGTGTACATCGATGGAAAGGTCTGTTTATTGTCAATTAGGAATTGAAAACCGCAACCACTTAGGAGGCTTGGTTGCGGAGATATCGGGTTTCGAAAGAAATCTGATTTTTAAACTTTTAAATGATGCCGGCATCATATATTTTTTTTCAATTTTTCACTTAAAATTTTTTTCTCGAATTTTGTAAAGTGGTGTACATCGATGGAAAGGTCTGTTTATTGTCAATTAGGAATTGAAAACCGCAACCACTTACGAGGCTTGGTTGCGGAGATATCGGGTTTCGAAAGAAATCTGATTTTTAAACTTTTAAATGATGCCGGCATCATAACTTTTTTCAATTTTTCACTTAAAATTTTTTTCTCGAATTTTGTAAAGTGGTGTACATCGATGGAAAGGTCTGTTTATTGTCAATTAGGAATTGAAAACCGCAACCACTTACGAGGCTTGGTTGCGGAGATATCGGGTTTCGAAAGAAATCTGATTTTTAAACTTTTAAATGATGCCGGCATCATAACTTTTTTCAATTTTTCACTTAAAATTTTTTTCTCGAATTTTGTAAAGTGGTGTACATCGATGGAAAGGTCTGTTTATTGTCAATTAGGAATTGAAAACCGCAACCACTTACGAGACTTGGTTGCGGAGATATCGGGTTTCGAAAGAAATCTGATTTTTAAACTTTTAAATGATGCCGGCATCATAACTTTTTTCAATTTTTCACTTAAAATTTTGTTCTCGAATTTTGTAAAGTGGTGTACATCGATGGAAAGGTCTGTTTATTGTCAATTAGGAATTGAAAACCGCAACCACTTACGAGGCTTGGTTGCGGAGATATCGGGTTTCGAAAGAAATCTGATTTTTAAACTTTTAAATGATGCCGGCATCATATATTTTTTTTCAATTTTTCACTTAAAATTTTTTTCTCGAATTTTGTAAAGTGGTGTACATCGATGGAAAGGTCTGTTTATTGTCAATTAGGAATTGAAAACCGCAACCACTTACGAGGCTTGGTTGCGGAGATATCGGGTTTCGAAAGAAATCTGATTTTTAAACTTTTAAATGATGCCGGCATCATAACTTTTTTCAATTTTTCACTTAAAATTTTTTTCTCGAATTTTGTAAAGTGGTGTACATCGATGGAAAGGTCTGTTTATTGTCAATTAGGAATTGAAAACCGCAACCACTTACGAGGCTTGGTTGCGGAGATATCGGGTTTCGAAAGAAATCTGATTTTTAAACTTTTAAATGATGCCGGCATCATAACTTTTTTCAATTTTTCACTTAAAATTTTTTTCTCGAATTTTGTAAAGTGGTGTACATCGATGGAAAGGTCTGTTTATTGTCAATTAGGAATTGAAAACCGCAACCACTTACGAGGCTTGGTTGCGGAGATATCGGGTTTCGAAAGAAATCTGATTTTTAAACTTTTAAATGATGCCGGCATCATAACTTTTTTCAATTTTTCACTTAAAATTTTTTTCTCGAATTTTGTAAAGTGGTGTACATCGATGGAAAGGTCTGTTTATTGTCAATTAGGAATTGAAAACCGCAACCACTTACGAGGAGTGGTTGCGGAGATATCGGGTTTCGAAAGAAATTTGATTTTTAAACTTTTAAATCATAACTTTTTTCAATTTTTCACTTAAAATTTTTTTCTCGAATTTTGTAAAGTGGTGTACATCGATGGAAAGGTCTGTTTATTGTCAATTAGGAATTGAAAACCGCAACCACTTACGAGACTTGGTTGCGGAGATATCGGGTTTCGAAAGAAATCTGATTTTTAAACTTTTAAATGATGCCGGCATCATAACTTTTTTCAATTTTTCACTTAAAATTTTTTTCTCGAATTTTGTAAAGTGGTGTACATCGATGGAAAGGTCTGTTTATTGTCAATTAGGAATTGAAAACCGCAACCACTTACGAGGCTTGGTTGCGGAGATATCGGGTTTCGAAAGAAATCTGATTTTTAAACTTTTAAATGATGCCGGCATCATAACTTTTTTCAATTTTTCACTTAAAATTTTTTTCTCGAATTTTGTAAAGTTGTGTACATCGATGGAAAGGTCTGTTTATTGTCAATTAGGAATTGAAAACCGCAACCACTTACGAGGCTTGGTTGCGGAGATATCGGGTTTCGAAAGAAATCTGATTTTTAAACTTTTAAATGATGCCGGCATCATAACTTTTTTCAATTTTTCACTTAAAATTTTTTTCTCGAATTTTGTAAAGTGGTGTACATCGATGGAAAGGTCTGTTTATTGTCACTTAGGAATTGAAAACCGCAACCACTTACGAGACTTGGTTGCGGAGATATCGGGTTTCGAAAGAAATCTGATTTTTAAACTTTTAAATGATGCCGGCATCATAACTTTTTTCAATTTTTCACTTAAAATTTTTTTCTCGAATTTTGTAAAGTGGTGTACATCGATGGAAAGGTCTGTTTATTGTCAATTAGGAATTGAAAACCGCAACCACTTACGAGGCTTGGTTGCGGAGATATCGGGTTTCGAAAGAAATCTGATTTTTAAACTTTTAAATGATGCCGGCATCATAACTTTTTTCAATTTTTCACTTAAAATTTTTTTCTCGAATTTTGTAAAGTGGTGTACATCGATGGAAAGGTCTGTTTATTGTCACTTAGGAATTGAAAACCGCAACCACTTACGAGACTTGGTTGCGGAGATATCGGGTTTCGAAAGAAATCTGATTTTTAAACTTTTAAATGATGCCGGCATCATAACTTTTTTCAATTTTTCACTTAACATTTTTTTCTCGAATTTGGTAAAGTGGTGTACATCGATGGAAAGGTCTGTTTATTAGTAGTAATAATAGGTGACGTCTCGGCCAAAACGGCACCGCAACACTGCCAAATAGCGCAACATGTATCAGATGTTGTATATATTTTTTGTTTCAGCAACATATGCTGGCTGTGAAAGTGAGCAACATGTGTGAGATATACATTTTTGTTTCAGAATTATACGCAGGCAGTGAATTTCGTAGCAACATTTTGGTATTATATGCAGGCTGTGAAACTCATTGCAACATTTTGGGATGATTATGATGGTTGTGAAACTCGTAGCAACATTTTGTAATCATATGATGGCTGTGAAACTCAGTGGCATTGCACCATTTTGGTGCTGGCTGTGAAAATCAGCTGCGTTTGCAACATGTGTCAAAAAGTGCAACATGTATCCATATGATGGCTGTGAAACTCAGTGGCATTGCATCAATTTGGTGCTGGGTGTGAAACTCAGCTGCAGTGCCAGCGTGTGGCAAAAAGTGCAACATTTGTCAGATGTTATAAATATTTTTTGTTTCAGCATTCGAATTTTTTCAGCATTGCACTGGCACTGGCTGTGAAACTCAGCTGCATTTGCAGCATGTACCAGATCAGATGTTGTTATACATTTTTTTTTTTTTTTCAGCAAACATTATGCTGCCTGTGAAACTCAATTGGATTTTTGAGAAATATATGGGTGTTGAGAAGAGATAGCTATATGGATTGTTTGTCTCGCCTTTACACGCAGGCTATGAAACTCAGTTGGATTTTGTACCTACATTTTTTCAACATCATACGCAGGCATTGAAACTCATTTGGGTTTTTAAGCAATTATTTATGAGGGTTGAAAATACGCATAGGCGAAAGGTATAGGTATACATTTTTTGTTTCAGCATCATACAGCAATTATGCTGGTTCTGAAACTCAATTGGATTTTTAGAAAATATATGGGTGTTAAGAAGAGATAGCTAGCTATATGGATTGTTTGTCTCGCCTTTACACGCAGGCTATGAAACTCAGTTGGATTTTTTACCTACATTTTTCCATTATACGCAGGCATTGAAACTATTTGGGTTTTTAAGCAATTTATGAGGGTAGGGAATACACATAGAAGAAAGCTATATACAGTTTTTGATTCAGCTCAGTGCAACATAGGGTGGTTACATTTTTTTCAGCATGATAGGCAGGCCGTGAAACAATCAAATTTTATACAATATTATGGGGTGAGAATATGTAGCAAAATGTTTGTTCAGCGGAACCATGAAACTCAGTGCAACACAATATTGGAGTTGTTCTTTTTCAGTATCATACGCATGGCTTTGAAACTCAGTGCAACATAAATGGGAATTTTGTATAGCATCATACGCAGGCCGAGAAACTCACTGCAACATGAGGTATTAGGGGAAGGGGGATAGGGGATTTCAAAGTTTATTGATAGATAGCAATAGGCTTACAAAATTTAGTATAAAATTATGGTACGCATTTTTTCAACTGTCCTTGGTCATCGAATTCCTGTAAAGAAGGACCAGATACCTGTGCATGTTGTTTGCTTGAAAATAAGTTGATGGGGATTACAAAATTGATACTATTGTACGAAAGGTTAAAATAAAAAAGAAACAATAAGGGTCATATTCATAGTCACTGTCTAAGTTGTTTCTAAAAAATACTGGGTTTATCCTATCTAATTTACATTGGATAAACTTAAGGCTAAGATAAACTGGGATCTAAAAACGACTATGAATATGCGCCTATGTATTTAAGTTATTTTCTTTTTAATACAAACAAAAATTTATAACAGTTGCGTTTTATTTATCCATGAATTATAAGATGAAGGAAATCCTAACCATTTAACAAATAAGTACTTTTTCTCCACTTCGACTTGATATTTTTTCAACCAGGAATGTATCTAACAGTTTTGTTTTTTTTTAATTCAGCCTCATAGAAGCTTCCGCTTATGTTTTTGTTTTCAAAATCTTTAAGTAAATATGTAGGTGGAATTGTTAGTTTAATTTTTTTTTATCTGGAATATTTCTGTTGTCCAGTTTGGTGTGTAACCCTTTTCAAAAACGTGTTTAAACTTGCTTATTCGAACATTGTCACCAATTTTAAATCTTGGCTTTAGTGATTTTTGTATATGATTACCTATATGCAGTCTTTGAAAAAGTATAAATTAAAGTCAGCAAGTGTTTATTTCCTTTATTTTCTCTGCTGTATGATATCTTTTCAACTAAACTAGCTTTATGACATGACGTCTTTGTAAAAATCCTTCGAGCTGGTTTATGCAATTCATCGACAACATTCATTTCTTATACTCATCTTTTTAACGAATGATTAAATCAAATTAGCATGTTGTATTGTATTTATAAGTTTTTTCTATATTGAGTGTGAATTTTAGTTAAATATGAGTATGAAATATTACGAACAGAACAAAATTGATCAGAAATCCTTTCCAATAAATAAAAACAAATACTTAAATTCCTTTTTTTATAGTTTTGTTATGCTCAGTAAATACCATATTATAAAAACATTTTTTTTTAAATTAAATACTCCTAGAATACTTTGGATGGGAAGAAATGTATGATATTTACAAATCGTGCGTTGGGAAGAAGAAGGTATTACTATGATGAAGATATTTATAACGCAGGTGAACCGAGTTTTGTAAACAACCACGTGTTGTTATTATTATATTCGACGTCGCCACGTGCAAAATGGTTCAGATGTTATATAAATTTTTTGTTTCAGCAAACATTATGCTGGTTGTGAAACTCAATTGGATTTTTGGGAAATATATGGGCGTTGAGAAGAGAAAGCTGTATGGTTTGTTTGTCTCACCTTTACACACAGGCTAAGAAACTCAATTGAATTTTTTACCTACATTTGTTCATCATCATACGCAGACTATGAAACTCAGTTGGGTTTTTGAGCAATTTATGAGAGATGGGAATACGCATAGACGAAAGCTATATACATTTTTTGTTTCAGCATCATACGCAGGTTGTGAAAACTATATACATTTGTTTTTTTCAGCTCAGTGCAACATATGAGTGTTGACATTTTTTCCAGCATTATAGGCAGGCCGTGAAACTCAATCAGATTTTAAACAATATTGTGGTGGTGAGAATAGGTAGCAACATTTTTGTTCAGTGCAACACATTGGGGTTGTTGTTTTTCAGCATCATACGCATGGCTTTGAAACTCAGTGCAACATAAATGGGAATTTTTTACAGGATCATACGCCGAGAAACTCACTGCAGCATGAGGTAATAGGGGAAAGGGTTTTTTTTTTAAACACAGATTTTGTTTGCATTTTTAAAATTTTATTTAAAAAGTCATGTATATATGTAGATATATTTATAAAATTATTCTATATCTAATATCATTTTATAAAAATCCATAATTCTCTTAATTTTAAGTAATTTTAATTCAATATGAAAGCATGCACAAGTATCCGGTCCATCCTTGCATAGACTTGATAACAACTCAGGAAATGACATCCATCGGGTGATAGCAGACAATCGTTATTTTCGAAACTCCTTATAAACGAAATATTTTTTTTTGCTTCGGAATAGTGTTTTTCTAATATTATATTTTCGTTGGTTTTAAAAATAGATAAAGGGCCCTACTAATAATAAAATTTAGCGACGACTTAAATATTTCAGTAAAATTAACCTTAATTCTGGTGATCCCAAATAATGTACCATTCATGGAATGTTTAATTTTTTGAAGTCCATTCCATATATTATGATTCATTATTAAGAGTCCACTTGAATATTAAGGTCATACTATATATGGTTCATTAGCTAGAGCCCATTCTATTATGGTCCATTTTACTGAAATATTTGAGTCGTCACTAAATTTGATTATTGGTAGGGCCCAAAATGTTTTCAATTGCTGAATTTAGGAGAGACATGTTTTAAATAGAAATGAGAATGAAAAATAAAGTATATGAGTTTGTTTATTTATACCGATGAGAATCTAATCTCCTCCTCTATTTTTTTTTAAACTTCAAATAACTTGACTATATTAAAAATATGTGCATCAATGTAGTCCTTAATCTTTTTTTCTTTTTTTTTCAACTTGTCATCACATACATTAATAGTTTGTAAACAATTTTGATCAACATATCCTTTTGTTGCTGCTTGATGTAGCATTTGGGGTGCTCTTAGATTATTTATATATTTCCCTTCAATTCGGTAAAAATTTGAAACCGTTACCCCTGGAGCCTTGCGGCCCAACAACAGATCGTTCTTCTATAATTGATATTAAGGGTATTCATGCAATGTCGGAAAAGCATCGGAAACGTCTTAAACGTCTTAAAGTTTACGACGTCTTAAACGAACTGTCAAATTTTGTATGGGAAATCTTTTCAAACAAATCTTAAACTTTAAGACACAAATATGTGTCTTAAACGAAGATGGTAAACATCGTAAACATGGTAAACTCTTTCAACCCTAGAAGAAAAAGTAGAGGAACGGGCATTTCGAGGAAATATGAGTTTTTTTTTCAAAAAGTGTGAGTTACACAAACACAAATGCATTCACACATGCACTTATGTGTTGAGCACAACAATGAACATACTTCATCATTTTTGCCAAATAACTCAAGAATTAATAGATCATTGAAAGCAATTTGTTCATACAATTGTTTAAATATACTTTTTGGCTTACTTTGGGCATTTTTAAATTGCGGATGACAAATTTTGCGAATGTTAAAATTAAATTAAATATTTTAAGCTATTTGACGTTTAAAGAACAGCTGATTTGTTTACCATACCGTTTACCAAATTTACGCAAAATGTTTTTTGGTGCGTTCATGAAACGTGTGTCAGAAACTTTACGATTTTACGACATCGTAAAGTTTAAGACGTTGCACGAATACCCTTATTATTTCATTTTGGTGATTATTATTACCAATTCAAAATAGCTTTTAACGGGCCATGGCAATGTTTATATAAGAAGGTTTTTTTTTTCATAATACAAATTCTATATACTATCTACTGAAATATATCAGCCAAGTAGAAGACTTAGCACTATTTTATTTGGATTATTATTACCGCCACTTTGAGATGCAGTTAAAAGTCGAAGTCGATCTACAAGCTCTTTTGGATCGTCTTAGTGAACATAGTCAATATTTTTATTGGAAAATATTAAATCTTCTTTCTCAGTGCGATATGATTTCCCAATTCTTTTTTTTTATTATCCTTAATAAGAGGTGCAATGATTTTTTTGTATTTGTTTCCCCTGTGAACTGTTACCATAGTATTTCATATGTACACTTGTTATTTGTAATATCTTTGAATATTGTTTTAAATCATCGCTCGTATAGTCTTCTTTTTATGGAATCTTATTGAAAATCAATTCATGTAATCCATAAGTGACTTCACCATCAGTAAAAAATTCGAATTGTTTACATCGATTTGGAAGTCTGCTGCACCAAGTTTTGTATAGAATTGGTATTTTGATTGAAACGTGGACCATATGTTTTATCGATATTTGAAATTGAAAATCACGGTTTTTTACTTATGGGTGTACTTTGTGATATGTTAGTGGGCCCGAAGGAACTAGTTTTATACAGTAACTCACTATCATCTAGAGTTTTAATTTCATCATCATCTTCCTCATAACTTTTTTCATAAGATTTTTTTTTTACTGGTGAATCTGGGAGACTTTCTTTAGTTTTTTTAATATCTTTTCCTTTAAAGGTTTTACTATCGGTTTGAGTGTATCTTTAAACTCCGTCTCTCTCGTCAATTTTTCAGATTTAAGAAGGTCATATTTTCTTTTTAATGATTTCTTAGCTGTGATTAAATTTTTAAGTAACTTTTCATTGAAATCCATCATGAGGAATTATTGCAATCAGGATGTATTTAACCGGTCTATTTAAAACCGCACTATTGAAACCGGTCTGTTATTTTTAAAACCGACCTGTTCTGTTTAAAACCACACCGGTTGCTGTTGTACTTGCTTCTGAGTTTTGAAATCGTTCATTAGACTACAAAATTTATGTGCCAAAACTTGACTTCATTCTTAATCCATTCGATTGTTCAACCTAGAATACGCATAGGGACCTATACTTAAACCTCTTTAATTAACTTATAACTTTAGTTCTAAAAGGGCCAGATGTTGAAGGTTAAGGTAGGTATTTAAAATACGGTTAACCAGGCCAGAGGTAGGATTAACCTAGCGAAGCAACTTAAATATAATACCTAATGGAAAAGGGTTGATTTGGTATCTTGTGTTCTAATTATCGGATCTTTAAGTTTAATGTCTTAGAATTAAGGTAAAATCTTAAAAAAAATTGGAAATTGACCTACGTCTAAGCCAATG